>OX424463.1:15613183-18565478 GCA_949152455.1 Lithophane leautieri | reverse complement strand
GAACTGACGGTAAAGAAATTGAGGACCCTGCATCACAAAACGAGGAAGTAGTCATAGAAGCTGAGAAAACTTATACAGCATCATACGTTTTGGCTGGATTGGGATTTTTGCCAGTTGCAGCGATCGTAGCATTTGTTTTAAGAAGTATACTAAATAAGAAAACCAAAGAAATAGACACGGAGTACGAGGGGTACTTCGAAGATGGAGATATTAAGAAGGAGTCTCCCATAACGCCGGTAGCAAGGCCCCACTGCCGACGCCGACGAAACCTGACCAGAAGTGGGAGTTCCCTAGAAATAAATTGAGGCTACAGACGTTATTGGGACAGGGGAACTTCGGACAGGTGAGTTTACTCGATTTCTTATTGTTACCTCACCTCATACTTCAAATTAATGTAGGTTTGATTATCATAATACATCAAAAATAAAATGATATAGAATCACCAAAGGCCATGAAAGGCTGTCAAGGCAAGACTACCCTGAATATATTTTTTCTTCACAATCACTCCACCGAAATTATTGACATTTCAGGTATGGAAAGCAGAAGCAGATGACTTGAACGGTCACGATGGCCTGACGCGGCTGGTGGCAGTCAAGAGCATCAAGGAGACAGCCTCGCAGAAGGAGAAGCAGGAACTGCTCCATGAGATCTACATCATGCAGAAGATAGGGACACATCCCAACGTTGTCACGTTGCTTGCCTGTTGCACTGAACTAGGTAAGTTTGTTTTACAATTATATAATTATTATACAATGTACATTAGGAAACGAAGCAGTTGGCTTGAATGAAAAAAATGGGTAAATGTGTATCCATTATACAGTCAAATCAGCTAAAAACACTAGCTTTATTTTTAAGTGTCATATTTGTATGAAGGTTTGCTCAACCATTGTAGCAATATAGGCTTTATGGTTATGTTGTACTAGTTGCCCGCATCATCACATAAATGTCTTTTTTTTAACTCTCAGCGACGTCAAATTAGAAAAAATCATTTTTTAAAATTATTTAAAAAATTGCATCTTATGCGAATAACTTACTTGTTTAGTGGTTTATTGTCTGATATTTTAATTTTTACTTTGCTACAGTCGTACTGTCTACACGATACGACAATTTTGTCTACTCTTTCGTCGACAAAACGGTGCTCGTGTTAAGCCTGCTGAACAGTGTTCACGAATGATTGGCGATATGGGCACAAATAGTTTGTTTGTTATTGCTTTTGTTTTAGGTTAGGTTAGGTTAGGGTTTGGGGTTTCTCAGAAGTAGGCGGTGACTTGTTGCTTCGGCCGTAGTGAATGCCATGGTCAGCAGCGGGGAGTCCTGGAACGCGGTGGTTTCCTACTGCGAGACGGTCGTCTCGCAGAAGGAGGCTGCGGAAAGGGAGAGGGAGATCTCGTCCACTCACCCAGCCCGCAGCAGGCGCACCGGGCGTGTCGGCGGAGGGCGGATAACGCTCTCTTCGGTGACGGACTCGGGGACGTCCGTCACCCCCCCACACATCAGGACCCGAGGTGGCGGCGCGTAGTGTTCCACGCGCGCCCCTCTTAGACGTCACGGGGGGAGTCAAACACCTCACTACCCCCCTTGACCCGAGGAGGCTCGTAGCGGCGGGCCGGCACCAGTCGGGGGTTGCGGAAGATTCTTACGTTCCTGCGACCCCCGGCATAGGTGTGAGTCGGAACACCGGGGTGGTTTTTAGTCAGTAAGTCTGACAGACCCCTCCGCCCACCCCAGGGCGGAGGACATCCAAGAGGACTTTCCAACCCGGAAAAAAAAAAAAAGGGGTTTGGGGCTTGGGATTACTCAATTTCCATGGATTTTGCTTATGAATTTAATTTCTTTGTTTTGTAACTGACTATTTTTTCTTTCGTTTTCAGAACCCTATCTCCTCATAATGGAGTACGTGATGTGCGGCAAGCTGCTCACATATCTGCGCGAGCGCCGGTCTCGACCCGATCGGTTCAGCGGCAGTGGCGCGCTCACGTCTAGAGACCTCACCGTCTTCGCGTATTGTGTGGCGAGGGGGATGGACTATATTGCGTCTAAAGGGGCAAGTTACTTGTTTACGTATGGAAAATGTACTTTATAGAAAATCACGGAACCCTATTACTAAGCTTCCGCGGTCCGTCTGTCTGTCTGACAGCGAGTAGTGTGGTGCAAGTGGGCCTAAATGTAGAATTAATTAATATTAATTTTAATATGAACTCCTTGGCCACATGCCAACATTTAAGTACTGGTGATAAGGCTCTGGTGATTAATGTGGCAATAGTGAAGTTTGGAATACCAAACATTTTCGACTGAGGTAACAACGATAAAACTGTGAGTATTAAAACTAATTAATTTCTCTTACTTTTCTCCAGATCGTCCACCGCGACCTAGCAGCCCGCAACGTGCTAGTAGACCATAACAAACTGTGCAAGATCGCGGACTTCGGCATGTCGCGGTGCGCGGGGGCCGGCTCGCGCGCGGCGCGCGGCGCGCTGCCCGTGCGCTGGATGGCGCCCGAGGCGCTGCTGTACAACGTGTACAGCCACCACACGGACGTGTGGGCCTTCGGGATACTGCTGTGGGAGATCGTGACGCTTGGTGAGTGGGAACTGAAACATTGAAGGGGCAGATATTGAGTTCAAGATAGACCAAGGTCAAAACACATAATTTAAAAAAAAAAAACTACCTGGGTGTAAAAACTCAACATGACGATTGTGAAATGAATCAACAACGATTAGTGCCATAGTTCCGGGACTAAACCAAAATAAAAACCAAATCAATTTCCGATTTCTTCTAGGTCTTAGGTATTTTTCAGTCATTTTAACTCTTTAATTTTTTTTCCTGAAAAGAGAATAGAATGAAATATTATTAAGCTTTAGCTGCAGATGTTAAACAAATAAAGTTAATTAAAATTTAAAAAAAATATCTCTACAATAAATCAATTACTTCTAGGGTGTAAAATAATATGAAAATAAATAAAAAGATTTTTCTAACATGGATAACAAAAAACTAAACTATGTACAGGAACTATACTAAGACAGTTCTATTTTCCCAAAATTCTGCTTTGATAACTGATCAATTCCTTACCTCATATTTCCAGGTTCAACGCCGTACGCAGCGATGTCAGGCCGCGAAGTGCTAGCAGCGGTCACAGAAGGCTACCGACTGGAGCGACCTCCACACTGCAAGCCCCAACTTTACCGAGCCATGCACTCCTGTTGGCATGCCGACCCCTCCCAACGACCCTCCTTCGCAGCCCTCAAGTCTCAGCTGGCAGAACTCCTAGATAATGAACCTTCTGAAGGAAACTACGTGGACCTGGACTCCTTTTACCAGGAATCCTCGGTGTATAGCGACCCGTCGGCCATTATTAATGATGATGAAGGGCTTTCGGCGGAGTATGACCGGGAGAGACGGTGCTTCAGAGAGTGAGTAGTTGCGGTGGTGGGGGTGAACGGTGTCCATTAATCTTTGATTTACCAATGACTCAAATTCGGATCAAGAACGATAGATAATTAAAATAATGTCTCATTGCTCGTGACTTGACGGGTTATGAAAGGACATCATTTACTCGCACCATGATCCCTGTAACTTGATATTTCCAATTGCAATTACAGGTAAACTTTTGAATTACTGCTTCAGAATAGTTTTTCTCGAACTAATGAAATAAAGGAATTGACAAAAAAAAATTCTTCAGTCTATTTTGTATACACAACATTTGCGCAATATTTATGGAATTTATCTTCTAGACTCACCACCGGTCCTGCCAAATTCGAGAACCGAGCGTTCAATTTCCGCGATGAGGAACTACGAAACAAGTTCGGTATCGGCACTCCGCGGATGGGAGGCTTCGGCATCCGGGACGTCCCCTTCAACGACAGAAACTTCTCCGACGGCGAATTTAATGAACGGAATTTCCCGAAAGAAAATTTCAGTGACACGAATTTTACCGAACGCAAAGACGGGAAACTGTCGACTTCCAGTTTTCATCGAGAGAGGGAAAGAGAAAGGGAGAACCCTTTGGTCAGTAGAAACAGCTTTAATGGGTTTCCCCGAGTAGGGACTAGGGACAGGGACAATCATTTCCAAATGGCACCTGACGGCAGGAATAAGAGGGTATCAGAATTCGAATGTGACATTTAAGTGAATCACAAAGATGGCGGAGTTAGTTCAAATGTGTAATGCTCCACAGTAGTGCCAACTCTGCCATGTGAATTCAATGCCTTTTGGTGAAGATGTGGGCATAACTTAGCCTTGTTATTTAGTTGGTAGTGATGTTAAAGTGAGATACAATAATCACCTGATTATGTATATGGCTATGGTATCCGAAATGCGGTTGTATATTAAGTCGGAAGAATTTGGAGTTAGAAGATAATCCTAGCTTAATTTTTTTATGAAATCTTGATTGAGACGTAAGCATATTTTGATACTTGATGTAGTGCAATCTTCAGATCTTGATATTTGAAGTTAAAAAGACTAAGTTATGCCTAATGAATCTCAAACGTCACATTCCCACTAATTCAGTGAAACTCGACTGAAATGTAATTAATTAGTGTGTTTATATTTAGGCTTAATCCGCCAAACACTAGCACTGATTTGACAAAACACTATAATTTTGCACTAGTGTGTGGAAACATGACATTACAAGTTTGAATTTCATACTTACTGAAATTTTAATAACTTGGCAACTATGTTTATAATTGTAAATAATTTGTTAATTTATAACAGTATTTTTATATTAATGTATGCCGTGGTTTTCATATGAATATTTTGTAAATAAAGAACTGTTATGTAAGTTGATTGTGTATATGTGTTAAAGGTGGATAGGTTTATGCATACCCCGCATTTGATACAGGCCTGATAAGATAAATATTAAAACTTGACTGTGTTTTACGTAACTCCGTACTTAGATAGTATTAGAAATTCGTTCTATAAAATATGTATTGTAGAACATTATTTAAACTGGAGAATTAGAAAAAAAAAAAACAGTTTTTGACACAGGTTTTCGCTTATATAACAAACTTTTTCGTATAGAGACAGTAAAATTGGTGCGCGCCCAGGCGCAGTGAGCATACAAGTTTATTTATGTTGGCTTATATCTCCAGAAATTGAAACTGACATTTTCAGTTTCAAAGCTAAAAGTCGAGTCGCAATTGGTTCACTTTGAAAAACTTTAAAGTATCAAATGTATAAAAAGTTGGATCATAATGGTGCTATACATTATATTATGAGCGTACTGTAAATATCAGATGTTATTTTATACTGAGTGTTATATAACATTTTATATTTTATGTTATTTACTCACAGTTTTATCTATTGTTTCTCTATTCCAGATATCGCTGTCTAGTCTCGAAAATTGTATGATTGTATGATAGTATTGGTTATTGTATGTTCTGATTGTATTTTAAGTTTAAAAAGAATTATTTTATTATACATAAATATTAAAATGTATTGAAAAATTATATGGTCATTTCATTCAGGCTTTATAAGGAGACGTCCAACATTCTATCTTTGATACTCAACTGGTTAGTCAGTTCTCCGAAATGCAATTCAATAGTACCCAAGGGACTTGGCGATTGGACAAAACTAAATTGAACAAAAGCAAAATCGTCTCGATGAGAAAAATATCTAGATACAAAAGGTATTCCCAAAATTGATCTTTTGAGGTGGATTTATTTTAAGATCAGTGCCTTGTTTTTCAAAACTTACAAGCCTTGTATTACCAAATGTCATTATTTAGTTCACAAGTACTTATACTTTTACACTTTTATTCGTGATTTTGTTTGTCATAAAATTATTTGTAAGTTACAACTTGTAGAAAATCATAATAAATCCTGAGAGTGTTCGGCGACTCTTTATTCCGTTTTACAAGTTTACAAGTGTCGGGCTTAGTACCGCAATTAATGTTTAAATTCGATTTTCTTTTTTTAAATGTGGTCAACATAGAGAGATTACCTGATGCCCGTGTCTCAGCAGTGGGAATATTAGGGCTGATTATGAATATGCAGATGAGCTATTAATTTAACGTAAATTAACATTCTAGGTAACTTGTGAACGTGTAGACTTGTAACTTTTGATAAACAGGGCCCAAATGAGGTTATTACCTACAGAACCAACTGACAATTCTTGGAAACAAAATTACAGTGATAGATATTAATACCGCACTTGAAAGTCAGTTAAGAATAAAGAACTCAATTCTGCCAACAAAATACAACTTCACATCCATCAATCCAAAAAGGAAAGTGCACTCCTGCACATTTAACAGACCCACCTTACCCAACAGTGAAATACCGCAAGTTTACATTTGGTGCCATCATCGTGCAACACAGATAGCTGAACGTTTGTCTATACTGCAGTAATGATAGTGCACGCCAGTGTAATCGTAGTGTACTTTCGTTCAACCGCAGCCTGTGCGCCGTTGCTTAACGCATTTGTTTGATGTCCTTTGCTATACAGGTGTTTGAAAATAATATTAAAAACTCACACACATATACATAAACTCATTACCTCGTATCATACAAGCACGTCTGTTGCGAGTACTACAAGCCTGAGATTTCTGCAAATCATTACCAATAAGGTCACTATATATGTGCTTCTAGGGCGTCCTCCCCAGTGTTACTACTCACGTCTCCCTTGTAAATACCTATTGTTAGTCGCCCTACATTCATCCTCTCGTGGTAAGGAATAAAAATAATAAAAGTTAAAAAACTAAAACCCAACTACGACAAAATAGTCAACTAAAAAGGTATAAACAGACACCACAGACAGACAAATTCAAAATCCGGAGTCACACGTTTTAGCCCGAACACGTGTGACTCCGGATTTTGAATTAGTTGTTGTGTTTAACTTTTATTATTATTTTAATTTATTTGGGGTTATATTTTTTTTTAATGTGCCCTTTCATTTGATAACCGACATGGCTTTTTTTTTTAAAGTTAATGGCTTTATGTCCTCTAGAGTGCGCCATTTTCCATTTAATGTGACATCTATTCACATAGCTTATAACCACGATCAAGACGCTTCCAACGATACCCCATTTGTCAAATTGTGATGAGTAGTTAAGAAGATATGGGGGAACAGATGAACATACATACATACATACATGAATACCGGTCAAAATCATAAACCTCCTTTATGCTTCGCCGTGTCAGGTAAAAAGAAAATAAATAGATAAAATCCTTCTGACGTCATCGGGTTCCTAATAAACTTAACATAGTCCTCTTCTGTACTGTTGCTATTCTAAGTAATAGTGAATACTTGGCACCTTCGTCGGCCGTTAAGCCACGTCCAATGTCCAGCTAGGAAGTACACTGCTGCCAACTGGCCTGTTAATTAAAACTCTGTTTAACATAATCATGAATTAGCAAGTATTTTATTTAATGAACTTATATGCGTATGCTAATGGTCGAAGAAGCGAGAAGCCCGAAAGTCTGATAACCAGATCAAGGGGTATCGTGTTACCCAGTAACGGGGTTGTGGAGGTCAGAGAGGCAGTCGCTCCATGTAAAATACTGGTATTCAGCTGCATCCGGTTAGACTGGAAGTCGACATCAACATAGTTTGGGAAAGGCTAGGCAGATTATGAATATTAAGTTAGCAGGTACAACAACAAATCCAAAAGCGTCTACATTATTTATTAAGCACTATTTAATTCTTCGTGTTAAAGTTTATGCATGTATTATTTTCGTTGTAACCATTTATTTAATTGCATTGATAATCTCTAACATATAAATCATATTCGTCACTAGCTTGCACTTTCTATATTTGATCCTTTTCACAATTTCACCAGCCAATAATCTTCATGGAGTATATTGCATGTTATGAACATATGAGAAGCAAATGCATAGCTTAAAATTGTTATTTATGTTCTTTCAATCGGAACTGCAGTTAATTTCATAATTGTTATAAATACTTAGAATATTCTCAAAAAGAACATAACATAACATAGCATCACGCCTGTAATTTCCGAAGTTTTAGGCAAAAGTCAGGTAGGTCATACCTCCGCCAGTTATGTTTTAGTGCCATGTAAGAGGAGAGCCTGTTGCCATAAAACGGGCATGAATCCAGACTGCGGGCTGCTACTGAGAAACTCCGTAAACAAACAACAATATTCTAAAAAAGGACATTGTTATTTATTTCAACGCACCCTGTATATATCGTTTTAACAGTGTTACGCACAACCGGCACAACAAAGCTTCAATCACAAAGAAAGTAACAAGTATCGACAAACCGCACGCTTCTAATATTTAAATTGTTTCCTTCTTTCGTTTATAAGCTGCCGAGGCAATGTTGTTGTGAAGAAAATATCTTTGGAATTATTTGCTGTGTCAAATACAAAGTGGGATTTAGGAATTATTTTACCGATTAGAAGAAAAATTGATTCAATGAGTTAGGAAAGTATTCATAGAAATTATTCCTAGTTTCAAATCGGATGTTTTATTTAATTACGTTGTACTAAGTTCTGAAATAGTAAAATAATACTTATTATACACGACACATTATAAAAAAAAGTCCTCCACCACGTCTGTCTGTATGTTCGCGATAAGCTCAAAAACTACTACATCGATTTTCATGCTGTTTTCACCAATGGATAGAGTGGTTCTCGAGAAAGGTTTTATTATTTAATAACCGACGTCCCCGCGGGCCAAGCCGCGGGCATTAGCTAGTAAGATAATATAAAAGAGGTTAAACGGCACCCACGAGAAACAATTAAAAAAAATTGCTCAACTGTCGACTTCTGTCAAGACGACGGTTGAGCGGCCGATCATACAAGTTGTGCAGTTTTATCTCAATATCTAGCTGGCAATGATAACTGACTCACAATTATACGATGTTTATGTTTTATGCGCAAACAACCAGAGCGAGACAATTCGCATTACTCCTTTTTTGTACGTAACTTATCTTTCGTACAGGTGATATTTATCATAACGGATTTCATTTATTAAAGTAAGCTTTTTCAAAGTATGATGTTCGTAATATTTAGCTACATAAATTAAGTCACAGAGGTAAAGAAAATGTAAGGATACTGCAGAACGAAGAAGTCTTACCCACTTTCGAAAGATAGTTAATTTTTTTTACCGCCAAACGAAAATCTTTTCATAATCCATTATTTGAACAAAGTCATGTGTATGCTGTAAGGTAGGTAATTTATGTAATTAAAATACCAATGCACATTTTAACAATTAAATTGGCACTTATGGATACGAAATTGACAAGAAGGCCAAGATTTCAAATTGTGTTATTTGATATACTTAAAACATTTTCAATATCATGTTGTTATTAGCGACTGTCGTGCTTTGCATGGTTTTTACGACTTGACAAAACATCGAGATTTAATTATAAGTAAGTTTAATATGAACGTTTTATACACTTAAACCTTTCGGAATAAATTCTCTAAATGACAGTGAATCCCGCATCAAAATCCGTTGCGCAGTTTAGAAGAATAACGTGTTCACACAGACAGATACGAAAAGCGATTTTAATTTATAATAGTACTAGCTGGCCGCCCCGGCTTCACACGAGTAGCACTAAGTACTTATCTGCAGCGCACCTTCCTACCTACCTACCCTATATACCTACCTACCCTACCTCCAAACCCTACCTACCCTATCTACCTACCCTACCTACCTACCCTACCTACCTAAGCTACCAACCTACGCTACCAACCTACGCTACCAACCTACGCTACCAACCTACCCTACCTAACCTACCTACCTACCCTACCTACCTACCCTACCTACCTACCCTACCTACCCTACCTACCTACCCTACCTACCTACCCTACCTACCTACCCTACCTACCTACCCTACCTACCTACCCTACCTACCTACCCTACATACCTACCCTACCTACCTACCGTACCTAACGGGATAAAAAGCATCCTATGTCCGTCTCCTGGTTCTAAGCTACCTCCCCACCAATTTTCAGCCATATCGGTTCAGTAGTTTCGGAGTTTCGGAGCCTATTCAATGCAAACAAACAAACAATCAAATCTTTCCTCTTTATAATATTACTAGCTTTTGCCCGCGGCTTCGCCCGCGTGGATGTCGGAAAAATCCCACGGGAACTTACTACCGCCTGGGATTGAAAGCACCCTATGTGTTAATCCAGTTATCTAATTGCGTAACTTATTTTCGTAATCAATTAAGACTAATCTTTCATTTTGACAGTGCAACAACATTCATAGCGTTATTTACGTTGTGGAGCAGATTTTTTTTTCAAACTTATGAAGCAATTGATTAGAAATTTGTTTCAAACTGATTCAGATTGCGGATCGTGTATTACGCAATTAGGGTGCAGGTTATAAACTATCTGTGTGCCTTTCATCCATATCCGTTGGGCCGTTTTTGCGCCAATCTTAGATAATTATTCGTGCCAAAATTTCAAGTCTATTAACTCAAGGAGTAAGATTTTTCATACAAACGAAATCCCCCCTTTTCATCCCTTTAAAGCTCGAATTTTCCAAAAACCCTTTCTTAATGCACGCCTAGGTCCTAATAACTTACTGTGTGCCAAATTTCAGCCCAATCCTTTCAGTGGTTTGAGCTGTGACGTAGACTACCCATTTTCACCCCGTTAATGGTAGATTTTTGAAAAACCTGAATCCACATCATTCTTTATTTTTGGTTGTAAGTATAAATACTGAGTTTCGAGTTAATCGGACAACACGTTAAAATTCTTTTATACAAACTTTGACATCCCCCAATCTTCGTTTAGGGGGTAGTTTATAAAAACTGAAAATGACAAACTTTATAATTTACTTAGATTAGTATTCGTGCCAAGTTTCAAGTCTATTAACTCAAGGAATAAGATTTTTAATATTAACGAAATCCCCCGGTTTCACCCTCTTAGCGGTGGAATTTCGAAAAATCGTTCCTTACCTTACTCTTCATGAAGAACACACCCTCCAAATTTCATGTCTTTAGGACCAGCGGTTTAGGCTGTGCGTTGATATCTCAGTCACCCTCGCCTTGTATTTTATATTCATCATTAAAATAAAATAAACTTTGACTTTGCAATGTCAATTCTAATGACTCGACTTTGTATATAGGCATGTTTTGTTTCAAGTTCTAATTCATATTACTGAATTATTACTGAGGCATAGTATGTAAGACTATTATGTGTGTTCGATGTACTGAAAATAAATCTTAAGTAAGAAGACCGGGGAAATATGACTTGATTGAATACCTGTCGGTCTTCCTGGTTTTCCTTAAGGGTCTTTTCTATCTATAAAGGTTCATCATTAACCAAGTCGGACAGATTTATATGAAACGAACTTTTGACAGCGGCTTCGCCCGTGTAGATGTCTAAAATTAACCCATGGGAACCTACTACCGGGATAAAAAGTATCCTATGTGTTAATCCAGGTTATAAACTATCTGTTTGCCAAATTTCATCCAAATCCGTTCAGCCGTTTTTGCGTGATTGAGGAACAAACATCCAAACACACAAACTTTCACATTTATAATATTAGTAGGATATAATATATATATATATATATATAATATATTAGTGTAGATGTAACTATACGTATAGAAGTAATAATTTATGTAACCAAGAGCAATTAAGAGTACCTTATCCAAATTCTAGTCTATGTTCGTCAATCAATCCAATTGACAGAGAAAAATACGTGCAAATTAAAATTACGTAAATAAAAGCGCTTTCACCGCATTGTAAAATAATGTCACTCAAATAACGTAATACACTAACTTGACATAATTCCTATTACTATAGTTTTACGTGTATCAAATATCTCTTGATGATTATGTAAAGTATTATCTCATTTTTACCAATTCCTAATTTGGCAGCCGCTGTCACAAGCAAAAACCAACGCATTGCAGTGTTGAAATAGAGTTCTAAATGTACGCTGGACATATTCTCAGTTGTAGGCAAGTCTGTCAGTAACAATACTTCGATCGATGTCTTTCGCAACAATAACTTCCGAGCTGTGAAAGCTTCTTTCCATACAAGACAAAAATAATTGCGTTATCATCATTACTAATAACATTGAGCCTTATATAATTTTTCTCACTTACATAATATACTATCAATGAATAGGTGTAAATTCTGACAGCAGAATTAACTTTTATACGGCTTCAATCTAAGGATGTATTGTCCAATGATAAGAGAACTTATCAGATGACCAGAGATTGACCTCAGCCACACGGTGAAAGTCGTCAGTTCCGGTATTATCCGACACCTGTATACAAGATGAGAGAGTATGTTTGTGTGCGTGTGTGGCGGAGCGCACGCGTCCATTTGACGTTGAAGCGCGGAGCTCTGCGTGCGCGCATCGCTGCGGAAAAGACATCAACGCGCGCTCACAAATATTTATATATATTTTTTTTTCATGTAATATGTGTTCGTGCAAAGTGCTAATATGATTAAACTGTATCGGAACAAAGAATATAATTAAATAAATACCTAAATAAACAATTTGTTAAAATAAAATGGCGCGTTTATCTAGAGTTTTTCTCGTCGCGGCGTTCGTAGCGCTTCTGAAAGCGGAAGATGATTTAAAAGACTTTGAATTCAGTGACCCTGATGAGGTGATGATTGCGCAGGAGTCTAGACAATATCAGACTGTAGTAAAACCTCCTGTAAGAATAGTAAAGCCGACTGGAGTGACGAATTCCCATAGACCTCAGTACAATTTGGATTCTTTTGAAGACAGACATGATACGTTTGAAGATTTTGATCCATTGCCCCGAAGGACGTTGGTCAAGAACTATAAGTCATCTCATAAGATAAGGGCTAAGGAGGGGATGATAAAGGATGCTGTGCTGAGGGCGCTGGAGAGGAAAGACCACGTGGGCAAGTTTGCGCAGATCCTGCCCATCATCAGGGCGATGTCGGGTAACCAGAGAGTAGCGCTAGCGTCTCTGGTGTCCAGCCAAGTTAGCACCCCGCCTGGGAGAGCACCGCTGAATCTTGCGCAAGTAAGAATTACTTTATATAAGTATCTAAGAGTAAACGTTTGTACCGCTTAATCATTTTCTCAAGGTAACAGTTTTTCTTTTCAAAAGTTATCAGACTTTGCCAGTTTGTCAGGCTTTATGTTTTCTTTTTGTTCAAATTCATTGAGTAATAATAATCTTTCCAATCTGCCAACGTTTTTAGGATTTATTTTTTATTAGGTGTTCTTTTTATTTAGACTATAGCTTGTTGCATCATCAATTCACACCCACATAAACATTAATGTTATAATTTAATTTAATTTAATTATTTATTTTTATAGACAACAAAGGTCCATTTATGTTACAGATTAGTTAGTTAAAAAAACTTAAAAGCTATATTAGTGTGTTATTATAAGTAGGTACTAAGCTCACAGAAAAACAATATTTACATACATAAATGTGAATGTATCACAATTCACCTGTTTTAGTAAATCACTCCTGCCTAACCTATGTACCTTAATACAAACCTAACCTTATGTACAAAGTTAAACAGTTTACTCCAGAAAAACGATGTGGCGTAGTTTTACAAATTATACGCAAATGATTATTTCAATAATAACGTAGGTAACAATCGTAATTATTATCTAACCGTCATTTTGAGGTGAAGTCCGTTGTTTCATGTCATTGACCAAGTCCTAATACAAATCTATCGTTTGAGAAAATCTCTCCATTATTATGTTGTGTAGACAATAAATAATGATAATAACAATAAATGAGATCCCACGAGCAAAGTAAAACGGAATGAATTAGATTCGTATCGTATTCTATTATAACACCTAGTAGGTAAGCTTAAATTCTAACTAACTGCCTATAATTTCAGCGAATACAGGGTAGTTTTTTTTTGCACAATAGATTGGGTTTAATTCCTGTCCAAACAAAGAGCTGTTTCAAAGTTTTCACTAAAAACGAGGTGGTGGTTCTTTTGACCACTACGCTCTATTTATTATAGTTCGATTTTTGCCCTGATTTTCCACCTTAAAAATCAACCTGAAGTTTAGTCAAGTAATGATAGTTCTGTAATGACAGAAGAACATATGTCAAATGGGTCCTAAATCATTTTGCTATTTTCAAACAGGTTTCTTATATTTCATAAACAGGTTTGCAATAAACAATAAACAAAATTTATATTTTATAACGAAGAGGTTTTCTTAATTACTACTAAATTGAATCGTGTTTTCTATAAAAAATCTCGGTAATCGATTTTAAATTACAATTTCGATGTTTTTACCTTTCGGTCCCATTGATAAAAGTTCATTTTCGTGGTCAGGACTTAAAAATGCTTTCAGGATAATGAAACTTCTCATTGTTCTCGGCTACATTTACCTAAATATGTTTCACCTACTTCTCTTCAACTAAAAGCTCGCAGACAATAAATCAAAACTCAACAATAGGTACTGCATAAAGTAGCTGCAAAAACTAACATTGCGCACCTACTAAAAAGAAAGTGTCCATATTTGTTTTGACACGCTATGCCTCATTTAGGTTGCATATCGCTTATTCTGGCATTGTCAATACATCTGTCATCTTATCTTCTATTTTGCAGTAGTGTCAATAACCCTTACTTTTAGCTTTGCCGTTTAGCTGGGTAATGAAAAAGGACTTTCCCTGGAGGTAGTATTTTGTTTGGAATTATGTTGTCATAGAAACGGTAGAGGGTAGGGTAGAAATCTGGGAAACTAACATAACATAAAATCATGCCCGCCAACACGTATTTCAGGTTTCAGGTATTCCGATTTACCGATAGACGTTTCATGGTGGAGCTGTTAAAGCTGTAGGCTTGACTAGTAGCAGTTGCCTTGTTAGACGCTACCAACTACCAGCTCTCACGAGCAAACACCATGATCAGTTGATCATAGAGATGAACACGATATCCAATGTATGGAAGCAGTACCGTACTTAATTAATAACTTTTTATAACTGGCGTTACATCACTTTTTTTAAATAGGCTTGTCAATTAAAATCTGGTCATAAGTCACGCCGTTTCCCCGACAATACACTTGCGGCCAGCAAAAATACTCCACATTATTATTTTACGACACAATACAGTGAGAGAATTGGTTCACACAATTATTATTGAGTTTTTACTTTTCCGTTTCTCTGGTACAAGCGTGTTGTAATTACTCATGTGAACCAACGTAATGTCTAAACTAATTGTATGGAAGTATTCCGTTAGCTACCTGTTTCTTTGCGGAAATGCGTATCTGTATTTCATTATTGATTTTTCCTCATGAATGCATGTTTCTAAATAATACACATACATACATAATACCTATGTAATTACCACGATCACAGCAGCAAGCCTAATAAATCTAGACTGCAGGTGATCTGCATTTATCATAAAATAGGACTTAGCTTGCTAAGCTAATGTTGAGGACACTTGTTATGCTACTGGTACTTTAGGCAAACACCTGGAAGCCAAAACTATATCGTAATATTATATTAGTACATTGTTTGTTTGTATCAATGTATCAACATTTCAAAAACTTTTGGTCAAAAAGTTAATACCTACTAATATCTCTTTCTATCTTCTATCTTCAAGCAAATCAGGAATTCCACAAAACTTTGTGTTGTAAACTTAACTAAATAAATATTTACACTTAAATATGTTGTTGTATATGTTTTTTGCGGCCCAAGTCATTTGCATTTTGTCACGGGTGCGGAAGTCTCAAAGTCAGTCTTTTGGAAATAAGTATAAATATCTATTTTTTCCTATATACTCTTTGACCTACTGTGATCTAGTTTTTGCAAAATTCGAATAAATATATTACGTAAGTACATCCTTATTACGGATTTATTTTAATGTCCTACTAAACTTCCGTCGCTAACAGGTTTATGCAAATGTCATAATCTCATATTAATTATGCAATATAAAATAAAATTATGTAAATTGTAAACACCATTATAATTAATTTACATTATAATATAATTTGTGTAATAGTTTACTCAGCATTTCAATCAAGCAAAGGTAATTGATGTTCAACAAAAGAAACTTCGACTATCTACGTCAATCAATCATGTCAATGACGGGCACACAATTAAAACACAACACACGCCGCAAGAATAGTATAGAAAACACGGCAGGAACCACACATTTCACTTGTTAACTTTTTATCGATTGGTTACCTACCAACCAATCTGTAAAAAGTTAACAGGTTAATTGCTATTACGCCGACAAACATTTCATCTCACTCATTGTTCTCTCTAAAGTATCGAAATCGTTGACGTAGAGATTTCATTCGATCTCCAATATCACGGAACTGGGTCAATGTTTTTGTCCTACAGTATAATCTTCACTCTTCTTCATATTGTATGAGATTTGATTTGCTTTTGTTTGTACTATACTTTTTTGTCTTAATTATTAATTAAGGCACGAAGACACTTGAGTGAATTGTATAATTTTCATCTTTATAAATATTAATTTTCCACCTTACATAATCTGTAGCTAGTTCATTGATGAACTATATATTGGAATGGAATGGAATAGGCTCGTCCCCTATTACATGGGACTTAAAAATAACTGGTGAAATGTGGGTGTACTATAGGTACATCTCTGGTTAACCCTTCGGGGAATACTGGCGTTATGATAAGTATGTAAAATAAATACTTTTAGTTTCTTGTTATTTGAAAATAACATTACAAGTCATCATCATCTGCTTAGCCTTTTCCCAACCATGTTGTGGTTAGCTTCCATTCTACCCAGATGCAGCTGAATATCAGTATTTTACATGGAGCGACTGCCTATCTGACTTCCACAACCCAGTTACTGAGTAACACGATACCCCTTGGTAAGACTGGTTGTTCTGACAATCAGTCTTACCAAGGGGTATCGTGTCGTATCGTGTCGTGTCGGGGTAGAAGCCCGAAAGTCTGCTTTCGGGCTTCTGACGACCCTTAACAACTGTCAAAGATCTACAAATGACAGCGGGAGCAACAGCTTAACGTGCTTCCCGTGGCATGGAGAAGTCTTGGTATGTAAAGATGGTCAACCATCCACGGACCAACCGCGGCAAGCGTAGCTTAACCTGATCGATCGAAGTCCCCTCAAAATAACATTACAAGTATTTACTATGAAAAAACGGTTCTTGCAAATATTTAAGAATCGTAACTTGTCTGTCGATGCATTTTTTTATAAGAATTTCAGAATCTAATTTCTAAGAGGTAGCAGTCTTATTCTTATTAACTAATTAAACTCTTGAATAGGTGACAATTGTGTTTTGAAACATTTACCAGAATCTGTATTTTGTTAACCAGTCCAGGTCACGTACTAAACCTATTTCGCTAAAAATACAACAGGTATTTCATTTCACAACTATCAAACGGCAGATGTTGTAAACATTGTCTGTCCCCATTTTCTTTTCATAAAATATAATAGTACCGCAAAGAGTCGTGTCCGACATGAACCTTTCCATGGACCTTTTCCAAGAAATCTGTGACTTTGTTATACAGGTGACGTTATTGTGAGATCACATTTTATTATTGCAATTGTTATAGATTGAGATTATCACGTTCATCTATATTACACTATAATGCTATGTAGCACTTCACTGTAGGTGCGCAAGACTTACTACGGTATCTTTATGACAAGTGACGTAAAGCCTCACTCAATCTACAATATGCCTAGTCTTTTCCCAATTTTGTTGGAATTGCTTTTCAATCTAACCGGATGCGATGGAGCGACTGCCTATCTGACCTCCACATCCCAGTTACTGGATAACACGATACCCCTTGGTAAAACTGGTTGTCGGACTTTTGGGCTTCTCACTACCCCTAACGACTGTCAAAGATATACGGATGACAGCCGGTACCAACGGCTTAACGTGCTTTCCGAGGCAAGGAGGGATGTATAATAAATGGTCACTCACACATCACCGACCCCGGCATGCGGCACACGTAGCTTAGACCCGTGCGGCTTCGCGTAAGTGTAAAGCCTCACCGTAATTAGGTTATTAGTTCCTGTTGATAAGATTTTGAAGAATATCGATCATTGTTCTACAGGTTGAAATAATTAAGCACCCCTTATATATCTTATCCATGGGAATTTGATAATCGTTTTCATTGCAAATTCTTCCGTCGGAAGAAGTTATTAAGACTTGAAATAATTATGAAAAAGTTATTATGAAACAAATACATTACACAGTTACAGTACAGTTAATTCAATAAAGCAAAACGAATTAAATAAATAATTGTGATTGACATTATAATCTATTCTTATTAAATTATTGATTTCTTTTGCCAAAATGCGTAGGTATTTCCCAACACAAAGATACATAAACATTTAAAATTCAAACTGTTTATAATTCAATTTATTTGTATTAGCTTCGCCCCGCGGTTTCACCCACATTAGTCTCGATCCCGTGAGAATATCTGGATAAAAAGTATTCTATGTGTTAATCCAGGTTATAAACTATCTGTTTGCCAAATTTCGTCCAAATCTCTTCAGCCGTTTTTGCGTGATTGAGTAACAAACATCCAAACACACAAACACACAAACAAATACACAAACACACAAACTTTCACATTTATAATATTAGTAGGATATTAGTAGTATATAGTAGGATAGTAGGATTAGTAGGATAGTAGGATATGTTTAGTTTTAGTTTGTTATATAGATGCCCTTGTCCCTATTAATTGATTTGTGAAACTAATAGAATTACTATTTTGTTTGTCATCCAAACGAGAGTGTGTCAATGCCAATTTCTGATGAAGGGTATTCTAATTTTATGATTTTGTTGTCATAGTCAGTTGTGATGTTAAATATCATAAGGTATAAAGTATAGATTTATTCCTTGGTCTCATGGATTTGCATAACTGATGCCAAGGCTTTTCTTATACAAGATTTTGACTGCAGTTATACCATGTTCGTATATAGAGATAATAAATATTAAACTCAAACTCAAACTCAAACTCAAACTCAAACTCAAAGCATTTATTTCAATTAAACCATTCACAGGCACTTTTGAATTGTCAAGGAGTCGGTCAGTCAGAAATATGAAGCTAGTTGCCCATTCCAAAGCGTAGTAGGTACCTATGGAGAAGAACAGGCAAGAAACGCGAATAATGCGCTTTAATGTACTGCATGCTGCATTTTCTTAGAAATACAAGTTTTTTGTAGGGATCTTGTTTGCAAACTATTACTTATAGACTGAAATGCAATTTGGAAGGTAGTTTATAGTTTGACTCACAGGCAACAGATCAAGAATTACATAGGAAAACAACATAAAAAAACATAGTTGTTGAAACAACATAATTTAATGCCAACGGTGTCTCATGAGAACCAAAAACAAATGTAAATAATTGATTTACATGCACCAAATGCCTGACTTTCACTGATACTAATGTTGCGTAAACATTTAAGTAACTATTCGACTTATTATTCCAGTCTTAAAACAGTCTACTTACTTAATCTATATCTTTCTCTTTTTTTTCGTGTATTTTGTGATAGAGGCAGCCGGCTTCCTCACGTTGATGTTTTCTTTTATTTGGAGTAAGTGATAGACACGATACGCACATGAATCCGAAAAAAACAGAGGTGGCAGTCCGATGGTCACACCGCGAGGCTATCACTGCTATATACCTATATCTTTGAATAATGTATCCCGCAGGGTTTTTATTCTAATTCCTTTACAATGACAACATGTGAGATACTAATTGGTTTATGTGATTTTTTGTATCTTATGGGATATCAGAATATTCACTCGTGTCTTATGTGGCATGAAAACTAAAATAAGTATCAATAATGTACAGATGAGCACATACCTTACAACATTGCGCTGATGCAAACTATAGATCATAAACAAAAATTCCCAAGTAACAGTCTCTTATCCCTGTCTCAAGAACTGTCTAATTTATCAAAAATAGTGTAGCACCCGCTTTCATATCGGCGTCTGCGCAGCGGCATCCGATCCGATGCACTTCAGTGACTCACAACTATTCCAACATTATGCTATGAATATGTAGCAGAAACCGCATCTTTGTGAGGCAGATGTAGAAAATATCGAGGACATCTAGAATAATCAGCTGATATGGAGTCTTATTATGACATAATGTAGATAGAACTCACCAACTGTCATATTCTTTATTTTATCCACAAATACTTCCAAATATTCCTTGATGCAAACATAGACTTTGAAGAATAAACTTCCAACTGTCACTAACGAGACACAATTGAATTTTAATTGTTATCAGCCTTCAAAAGGCCTATCAACAGTTGTGCGGAACGAGAATTACATAGCATTCAAACCAGCTTTTCATTTGGGCCCTGAAATGTGATCAGGCTAATTATAAGATAATGTACTGTTGGATGCGAGAAGTATAGAAACAGTAGGTTAGGCATTGTAATCCTAGATCTGTTTGGAAGAAAATATATAAAAAATGCAATTAAAATTATACTACTTACTTGGATATTAGCACTATCGGTAGATTCAGAAAAGGGTTGTATAATGAAAAGCTATGCACTAGTAAAATAAATACCACAAAGGATATTACAACTTCAGCAGTTATAGTTGAACTTTCCTATATTGTGTAACTTGTTAACTCTAGCATTACGTAAAATATTTAAATAAAGGATATAGCTAAGCCTACTGGCTTAATCAAATATTCGTACATGAACGCTGGCATTATGTGACGTCTGTGATCAGGCATGCGGGTACTAATTGCGGATTTCACTTTTGCGACTAAAACGATTTTGAGGTACACACGGCTACACATCAAGCTATACATTTGCAGTGTAAGCTAACCTCACATTGTACGGAAATCCTATGCATTGCGAGATCAGCATAAACTGGAAATGTGAAGTTTGATGTGTAGCCGTGTGTACATAGTTACTGTCGTAACTTCTTTATTTGTATTCGCTTCGTAAATTATTTCGTGCACAAATCAACGTCTATACGTCATATGGCCTACATATTTCAGTTTTAGTCACTTTAAGACTTGCATTTTTGTAATTTGGTTTAAATCAGTCATTAGAACAATAATAGCACGATTTTTTTACGTTCCATAGCAATTGTCTCTTTCATCATGATATCTAGTTGGGTTCGTTTTGCCTCTTTAAACTCATCTACGATTGTTAAGAAATTCTCAGCGTTAATTAAACTCACATAATACTAGCAGGTTTGTAGATTCACCCGCATTACATTGCACTTCCATGCAGACAGTTATAGGCACTGTGGCCTCTTGAAATATCCCATATACGATAAAAATAATGGCACACTGGATAAACTTCTTATACCCACTAAATTAACTAACAAACATATTATTTTTATTTTATGACTGTTAGCTAATAAATATGATGTAAATATTATAATTATTATCTCGTTTGAAAATAAATTACACTAAAAAACTATTTAAATAATATAAAAAATAACAATAAAATATTGTAATTTAACTAAAACTATTAACAAACTAATGTCAATCAACTCCCATAATTATCTACTTTTAAAGTACGGAACTTCTGCAAAATAAATAAAATTTTCTCAAATATGCTTGGAAATTCGAGCATTATTTTGAAAACCTTCTTCGAGATAATTAGAAATTGCTGTACTGGTCAAAAACAAGTGACAGGCAATATTACTATGAGTCCATCATTATTTGAGAAAAGTACTATACAAGCCTTGGCCGCAATCAGGCATTGATGTACTATTACTTAAATATTATTGATGCACATTAATATAAACAGTTTTCTGTCGTCCTAAAACTATATCCATAATTGTTTGTGTCAATAACTAAGAATAAATATTGTCGTTTCTGAACCTCTTACATTCTTCGTCACACCGGGTTATCTGTGGTTAGGTACACCTCAGTCTTTGTTGTTTATTGACCTCAACGTTGAGTAGTGATGCAACTACAATTTCTAGACGAATCGATATTGTTAATTCGGTGGTTCGACCGATCTCTATTCGAGAAAAAGTGATCGACCTTACGAGTACTTGGCGTTTTTCTCGTATAGAGAATTACTGAAAAGAAGATTACCAGTGTGTTTGATGTGATTGGTAGGTATTTTGTTCTTCTTGACTTTTTATTTTGTCAAGAAAAACAATCGGTTACATTCACTGGTTATGAAAATGTCTTTGACCCAATACATTTGCATGTTTAACTCAAAGATTTGTATGCATACTCGTGATTATCATATGGACATGCGTGACGGAACCACGGTCGCGTGCGCCATATTGTCAGGAAATCGTGTATCTGTTTGTTTGCATGTCTGGTTGTGTTCCTATCGGAAATGATGGCATGCCTCTATGTCAAGGTTATTGAAACCTGCAGTTAAATTGTGTGTTCATTAATACTAAGGCAGGTCACGCACATCATCGAGTTTAATTTTCTCTCTTGTCGTTACGAGCTCGAGAATATCTCTTTGCTGTGTTGAAATTTATTGGCAGTCACTAGTTGTTAGCTAGGTTGACTGCCTTCATCTGAGAAGCTCTTGTCTCTCAGAATTTGGAGGAGTATTTTTCAATGCTGTATTGGAATTCTATTAATATACGGGTATGTTTTGGATTTTATATAGCAGCAAAGCGATAATTGTTAGTTTCCATTTAGAATTATTGAAAACTATGATGGATTGATGGCATAATTTATGCCATGGATCGCACCATTCATTCGCTGCTGCCCACTAAACATCTTACGCTGTCTCACACGACACTGCGATTCCAAACACACAAGGCCGAAACATAATATGACATAGAAACCACAACATTCTCTAAATTAAATAACACACGTAATTTTACGACCACTGCCCCTGACACATCGAGCTATCCATACAGTTTCCGATTACTTTCGTTTTCGGTCACCTTACGTCAAAACTTTCGCTATGTTGTTATCTCGGGCAGCTTACCAGTCATTACGTCAATGGCTTTAGGGCAAAGATGATTTATTTATTGAATAAAACAAGCGAGACGGGTTTGTATTAATTTAAGACGGTTGATTTATTGGTTATGGGTTACGAGATTTTTGATAAGAATTGGTCAGCTGTACCATTGTAAGATTTTAGTGAACTCACATTTTTTTTAAATGATTAATTACAGAACAATGAATGGCTAGGTTATTTGTAGGACCATAGCACAATACGGCTATAATGTTCCCACTGCTGGGACACAGGCCTCCTTTCTGTGAGTGGGAGTAGGTCAAAATCCACCACGCCGTCCCAGTGCGGGTTGGGCACCACCTCCATAGTAGGTACATGTTTATTACCTATTCAAGATACAATATTTAAACGTACAACGTACGTACTTCCTAGCATGAGCCTCCCAAGATCGCTAATTTGCAGGTAACTCGCTACCTCTTGTCTTAGAAAGAAGAAAAAAAGAAAAATTGTTTATTCTGTATAAAACAAGACGCACATTATAAAAAAAATGCTGTTCCTTAGTCATTCACAACATAGATATTATTATCTACCTACTTACAGAACTTTATCAGTATAGTCGTACCTAAAAGTACGATCTCAAAAACAATATTGAAATGACTAACGAAAATTATTAAACAAGCATTCAAATTAATATGAACCGTAAATTATGTAGTTCGTTAATTTGTCCATAAACCGATATCCACGAGCAAGTTAATGTAGTTATTTCTGGGGAAAGTGGCTTTAATTGGCGATAAAAGGTTGCGATTATATTCTGTTTGCGTCCGGAGTAACTGCATCTTTAAAATTTACATAAGTTTAACGTCGTAATCGAGTGTTTTCTTAAAACTGCAAATTTCTAGATATTGAAACATAACAGTATAGAATATAGGGGTATCAAAACGCTTTCTTTAAAAATAGTCAGGTTAACATATTTTTTTGAGAATAATAACTAGTAGAAAACAATTTTTCAGTAAAAAACTAAAACTATCTAACTTATTTAATAAACAATATATAGTGTTTATTGAGAGAAAGACAAAGAGGGCACAACATACATCAGAACTGTAACTACAAACATTAAGTTTCTAAGAAAAAAATGTCTGTAACAAGACAATAACAAAATAAATCTCCTCAAATACTACTACAACAATCGTGTCCAAAAATAAGGCCAACTACACACGCGTTGCAATAACACAATCAAACAATCTCAAAACTAGTAGTGTACACGATACGAATCTCAAAAGAATGGATACCTCTTAACTGGAACTAGGTCTTCTCATGGCCATGAAATGGTCGTTGTATGGTTTATAGTGTAACTGACAACTTGAACGAGACCTTAACAATTCGTCATAAAAATAAAACAGCTGCAGTGTCGAATCGTTTTTTTTAAATGTTTATGTGGGAACACTTTTAAGTGTTCTAACAGAAATATTTATTTTAAGACACTATTTTTATTATCTAACCATTATCATTTTCATATGCATTTCCAACACAGTTAGCGCCACTTCTTGAAAAATCTTTACCAGTGTACTTTTTATTCATCATTTAATCACGGTTACCACTTTTTAAGAAGTTGAAACATTTCTCATATTAAATCTATCTTCTCACTCGGTTCCTTCCTTGGTTTGGATCTGCTATTACATTTCCTTCTATACATTCCTTACTCATGTTGTCATCATTGTTTCTCACTTTCTTTTTCCATAACTTTCATTCAATATCAATACGAACACAAAAATACATAAACAATTTTGCTGATTCCAGGTGAGATCAATGTTTGGTAACAGTGACAACACCACAGACCTTATGCTACCGATACTCTTATACATGGCCAATTTGATACGAAGAGCCGTCAGATCAGGGAAGGAACCAAGGGAAGTCAAACAACCTTATGAACGTGCACCACCACAATTACTCAGACGGTCTTTTACAGAAGACACAGAATTAGATGATGAACCATTTGACATGGGTGTAGAACCCCTGCCGCCAATCACACGCAACCGTAGAATATATCCAAGGAATTACACAAACAAAACTAACTCTGAGAACAGAGTACAGAACACGATACATAAAGAAATAAATAATGTTACGAACATTAAAGATGGTGTAAGTAAACAAGACGATGATTCAAATACAATTTTAGATGTTTCATTATCAGCGATGTAACTCTTATAGCAGAATATTTATAGTAGGTAATATACGTAAAGCTAAGAATATTTTTCCGACAGTAATCAATAATCATAAAATCAACTTGCCGATATGTTATTAACAACTTGGTCACAGACGACACAAATACTTAAAAAGGCTTCAACATACATTGTTTCCAACAATGAAATTAGAAGTCCATTAGTTGATTATTTTTTGACTTTGGTTTTACATATCATGCGTTTTTGGTTTGAAGGTATGATAACTACAGCTGACTCTCGTTTTAAAGTTGTTTTTAATGGCTGTTTCAGAACAACTCAACAACCCCATCAATAACAACACCAGAGCCAACAACTCCAATGACAGTGTCAGTGACCGTCAGCAGAACATCGAGTGTGTCACGATCAGACAACGGGACACTGGACCTGATGGCAGAGTCTACGAACCAGACGATAGCACAAGACCTACCAGTAGCAGAGAAGCTGAGAGCATTTAATAGATACAGCGACAGGAAAGGTAAGATGATATTTTTATTTAGAGATAATAATTGCAAAAAAAGCTTCTAGTAACTGACAATGCTAAACCTCATTTATTAGCAAACATTGAGGTAGGGCTTGTAGCAAAAGACAGTCAAGACAAACATTCAGAATGTTGTCATGTGGCTCATGAGTCAGAAGTTATTCCATTAAAAGTAGCTGTTGATATAACAAACGGAGTGCATGACGTGTTGACAAAGTGAAATTAACTTAATTGAAAAGAAAACAGAACTTTTCAACAACGCCAACGTGTTATTGCACAAGTCGTGAGTTGCAAGAAAATCTGTCTGATCTTTTAACCCTTCGTTACATCAGCACGCAGAGTTGTACTTATGTAAAGACTCATTGTATTGACAGAAACTTTTATCACTATAAAAAGAAAGTTGAAAAGAGTCCATTTGAACATGCTACTTATAATTTAAAACTCGTTAAAATTCATAACTATCATTATATCTAAACATTCCAGGATCTTCGTTCCGTCGTGGTGTCTACCAACCGAAGCCGCCATCTTTGATTAGGCGCACCACTCCTGAGCCGGCTGCCCCATCACCACCCATACCTAAGAGAAGACCTTCTCCTGCCAGGAAGCTTCCCACGTTAGCAACAGATCCGAATAAGTGCGAACTGTTCACGAATACATTGTGTTTACATTCTGACGATTATCCTACGTAAGTTGATAGAAATGTATAATTGTATTCAAGTACTTACCTATTTAATGATTAAGGATTGTTATTATAATCCAAAAATGGGGCATTCTTACTATAAACATACATAAACCCTCTCACATTCATAAACTCACGCGTTCTTCCCATCGGGGTATGCAGAAATTACAGAACGCCAACTGCTACGATACTTACATACTCCTTTAGCTTCGATTACGTTCATACATATCGTTCGTTTCTCGTTCTCGCTTTGCTCCTGGTCGGATCTGCAAATGGCTGAGTTATAACTCTTTGTTAAACGGATTATTTGACTACTTACAACACGCTCTTTTGCACAAATTAAAGTACAGGTACATCTTAATCTATGCCAAGAATTTCCATTGGCATACGTTTTAGAAACATAATTCATATCATAATGTTATGTTAATTTACATTAGTTATCCAATATTATACGCTGTAGGTGGCGGCATGTTCTACTATTCTAAAAGAGTTAAAATCCTACGCTTAGAAAAATCTGCAAAATAATTCACAGGATCGATTTCATAATTTTGAATATAATACTCATCGAAATGAATAACTCTTACATCTATTAGCAATATAGCAACTTCGTTATCATATTGAATGGTTTCCCAAAAATGTCTGAAACAGGCTTTTATGCATTGATATTTCATTGCATAACCAGGATTGTATAGAAAGCAAGAGTAATTTGTGATAGCGAAAGTGATTCTCTTGGTGTGTCGTGTGGTTTGCGAATGTCATGTTATTTTCGCGGAACGATCTGCGTGACCGTTATTATCATGAACGAGGTGTGAGTTCGAGAATGTGAGGTTTATCTCCTTTGTGTTCTTATGGGCATTTCATTACGTTGCATTATCTTTGTCTATGGCTTTTACTCGCTTGTCGTTGGTTAATTTATGAGCTGATTGTTATTACCATTGCTATAAAATTCTCCACTATTTATTGTAGTTCTACTGATTTTAAGAGTAAAATAAGATAGTTCGTGTAATATTAATTGTTGTTGTAGAAATATGTTCCAATTCGATGACTTGGCGTACTTTTTTTTAGTAAAATGCTTATGTCATTTTAAGGTCTTCTTTGTCTCCAGCGGAATAATGATACACAATCTTATCTGTGTATGCTATTAAGAGCGAATTCGACCAAACTTTTATCCCTAGTATAAGTCTAATCCAGCGAGTAAATATTAAATTTTTGACAGATTTTCTATACAAAACTGTTAGATGTCAATTTTATTCCCCGAATAAAAGTTATCTGGCTTTGGTTAAATCGGCCCTAAGACGAATGTTTTTGTTAATTCATAATGAGAACATCTCATATAAAAGTTCTGGTAATGTTTTTAGGGTTCCGTAGTCAAGAAGGCTTAGCTCAGAGACTATTAGTTCTAGAAAGCTGTAATTTGGTATGGGTATACATATAAATCATGCCGACAAAGCAGTAAAATAAAATCTTGAGAATTTTTTTTTGGGTGCCTCCCCTACACGTTTAGTGGGGATGTTTTTTTTTTCTTGTTATCCCATAATGTAGGGTGTCGTTCAAAAATATGTGAGATTGTCAAAAACATTTTTAGATTCAGGGATCCGTTTGCGATTTATAAAGCTTTAAAATGCTAATTTTTGTTAGAATCAAATGTCCCCCCCCCTGCTAGCTAAATGGTTGGTTTTGGGTATGTGAAAAAAATCACAGTAGTAATATATATAACGAAATTAAAATCTCGATTGACCAACTTACATTTGCAGTTACAAAAACATGTTCTCCCATACATTCCGTATGGGAGAACAAGTATTTTAACTATAATGTTAAGTTTGTTCTTGGGATAAATTCATCCCAACTACGGAACCCGTCATTGTGCGTGGTTCAACATGCACTTGGCCGGTTTTGTTTTGTTTTGCTTCGACAACCAATTGCGTCTACAGTCACAAGTCGGTACCCATTGAAACGTAACGAATTAACAATCAAGACGAATCTGTTATGCAGATTTCTAGAGGAGCCACATTGATTACTGTGGTCATCGTTTTATTAATATTTAATTAATTCGTATTCATCAATTTTGATTTTTTTATAAGCTTTAGAAATGCTATAGGCTAAAATAATTCGTGAATGTTACTAGATACAAAGAGATATTCAATCGATGACCTTATTTGTGATTTTCTTCAGAAAGGTCAGATGCGTAGTGCTCGCAACCGGCGTGCACTGCGTGTATGACCAGATATGTCAACGTAAATGAGAGAGAAGGTGTATGCAATGATCGTAGCAGGTGGCGTTCTTTAGTTTTGCCTACCCCCACGAGAAGAAGGCGTGAGTGTATGTATGTTTGAATATTGTATTGATTAATTTCCAACTTTTGGTAATACGAGTACAATAGCAAACTAACATACAATTCAAAGGAATATGATATTAATAATTTATTGATTTAGGTTTAAAGAAGAAAAGCCTGAGACGAAAGGTTCAAATTAGTTATTTATACATCTGTTATAATTATAATAATGGGTATTAAAACACGAATCAAAAAATGTTATGAAACCTACTAATCCTACTAATATTATAAATGTGAAAGTTTGTGTATTTGTGTGTTTGAATGTTTGTTAATCAATCACGCAAAAACCGCTGAATGGATTTGGATGAAATTTGGCAAACAGATAGTTTATAAGCTGGATTAACACATAGAATACTTTTTATCGCGATATTCTCACGGGATCGAGACTTACGCGGGTGAAACCGCGGGGCGCAGCTAGTCATCTATAAAAGGTTCTTGTAATACTAATATCGAACAAAAATGGCGGGATACAACGCTCGTGAATTCGAATTTTTAGAATTCGAATAAGCTACAAGTTTTTTTTTTAAATGACTGAGCGTAGTTAGTTAAACGCGCCTGTATGACAGCGATCTTTTTTTGAAATGAGTTGCATTATTAAATTTTGTACAACATTATAACACCCGTATGGATGATAAAATGGTTACTATGACACTGGTTGTTTTAATGTTGGCAATAAGCTAACTGTTTCAGAAACTTTTATAGAGGATTTATAGCATGGGTGTAGATAAATATACGTAGGTACTTAAGATAAGATATAAGAAAGTAATTAAAGTTTCGGTTAAGATTCGAGTAACGAATCTTTACATAAAGCGCGGATAGAAAGTATAAATCGGTATTGATGAGATATTATAATAACGGTGCTCATTCAAGCGTTTTATGATGGAACGAAAACGGTTTTTTACCGATTTTACATATCAAAACTTTATTTTCCATAAACATAATACCTACCTACTTTGGAAAGTCGAGCATGCCAAATGTAATAAAAACAGTAAGTATTTCTATTTCTATTATTTATTGACGATAAAATTCCATACAAAATATTTTCCGATCATTAAACCATTTTGTAATTTACAAAACAACACTTTCTAAATACTGTTTTAATTTTAAATATCCTTTAAGTTACGACTGGCATAGTCTTATATTTTATGTAAGTTTTTTCTCTTTAAAACCTAGGAAGCTCTAAATATTTATTCAGTTGTGTAATCATCGTGGGCGTTGTTTTGTTTTCAACTCATATTTCCATAATATTCTTTGTTTGTTAGGTTTTCACGGCAATTATGAACTGAATGGTATATAAAGAGGCATCTTAAACCTCAGGAAAATCACAGGCAAACTTAAACATTATTCTAACAAAAAATGATGTGGTGCTGTAGTTATTTTGAAGAACTTTGTTAATCTATAAACAGTCATTATAATTTCTAAAAATCACATAAGTTTAATCATTTGTTTGTAATTGCAGTGAAGCCATTGTGCAGTCAATAAGACGCAACAAGGCAGCCGCAGCCGCCCTGCTAGCGGACTACAAGGACCCGGGAGAAGGAATCATTGACGGAGTCACTGCGGCCCAGGAGGCTAAATACAATGAACAGCATTACCTTGTGTCTAATAGGTAAGTACTTCTTAGCGTGTCCATGACAATCTAAATAGATTCGGCCCAGAATTCGGCCACGAGTATGGCGCCATTAGTAGCGTCGTTGTAATTATGTTAAGGTTAAAAGCTAAGTCGAGTCTTTCTTGCTGGCTGTACTGCTAATTTTTACGGCAACATTAGTTATCCCAACATAAGCTGGCCTAAAGTTTTTGTTAACAAGTAAGAGGATAGAAGTAGGAGCATTTATGAAGAACTGTGACTAATAAAATGTTGCTTATATTACATTCAGGCGAGGAGACACAGCAAATCGGGACTTCGCGGGTGCTGGTGAAGCAGGCTTCATGTGTCCAAGCACAGTGAAGTACGCCAGACCACAGCGTGCGAGGGCCACGTCGGGGCAGTGGAAGTACATAGTGAACACTGGAGAACACACGCAGACGCTGAGGCTAGAGAAGTGTTTGTAAGTAATGACGTAATTTATATTGATGCTGAAAGAGAAGACGTAAAACTTGAGAGGAAAGAGTATAGAGCCAGTGAAGGTACAGGTGGTGCTAGGTCAAATCTAACGATTTAAGCTAGACTACAGTACAATAGTTGAATGTTATGTGGCCTAAATTTATGATTACCTGATATAAGGTAGGAGGTATGTGTAAATGTGTAGATGAGATGTTGGGCGCTTTAATAGTAAGTACATCTATCACCGTATTGTGATACTTATACTGTAAGTCTATATTTGGAACTGTATTTCATCAATGTCAAAATTGAGTATCTTGTAACTCAATAGTATGATTAAAAAGTATTATTACACTTGCCCAACTATAAATTAAAATGACCGGATGTCTGTTATTTCAGCAACATGTCAACGTATTACAACAATATAATTATTTCTCTGGTTTGCAAGATCGCAATCATTTGAAGAATAACTATTTTATAAGGCAATTAATGCACAAAAAGTCGTCAGTTTTGTGAGAGCCGATTGATAACTTATTTAGTTTTATTATTTGGAGCGGTGAGAATTGTTTGTTCATTCTTTTATTTTCAAAGGTTTGACCGCAGTACTACTTACCTCGGGAATACGTGAATTCATTATTTGTAATGAAACATGATTTTTTATATGTCGAAAATATCCCCGTAGTTATAAATCACACTGTCATACATTAAAGTTACAATGTGATTTATAACGTATGTATTAGTAAGTACACATATAGACACATACTACTCATGTCTTCTTCCCATGGGGGTAGGCAGAAACTACAGAACGCCACTTGCTACGATCCTTACGTATTCCTTTTGCGTCGTTTATGTTTATACATCTGGTCATACACTCACGCCGGTAAGACATACATTAGATTAAAGATTAGTAAGAACATTAATTAAATACAATATTTATTTTTACAGGAAACCAAAAGAATCGTGCACCTACCTGACGGACAACTTTAAATCAAAATGCGTTCAAGTTTATAACTACCATCGGCTGCTGACTTGGGATCAACAAAACGGCCTTCACATGGATATATTCAAGGTATGTACGTTATACGAAAAAATATATTCCCTTTCTTTTAATCAAAATGTATAGAAAGGTGTTAAACAAAAGTATCTTATCAATTAAGGATCTGAAATTAAAATTGAAACAAAATATAATAATCAAGATAATATAGCCAGTAAAACTATCCCTTCCAGGTTCCAACATGCTGCTCCTGCCACATTGAAGGTTACAGCATTTCATTCCCACCACTAGGCCACAGACTGCAAGAAACCTCATCAGAACACTTCCCCGGAGAAGATTTATCATCAGAGACAGGAAACCGTGCTTTTGAAAACGTGCAATCCACTATACAAAAACCAAAAATTAAATCACCACCGTTTACTCATAAGAAACCTATAGAATCATTCCCACCATTTACGGATAATCAGAACTTAATACCTGGCAGTCCTTTCAGCAAACATAATGATAACGATGACTCTCTGCCACAAAACCCCATAGATTCTTATGGAAACTCATATTTCCCAGACTCGTTCAACCAGGCGAGCTCAATAAGGCATGTCAAACGACCACCTATAGCCAGAAACCCTCCTCCATCATCAAATTTTGATGAAGTCACTTTGCCAAGTTACCTGGAACCACCAACGCCTGCGGCTGGTCAATCATTTAACTTCATCAAAGATAGTCCACCTAAATATAAACTCCCTGGAAGCCAATTTAAAAGAACTACAAGACCAAGCCCATCAGAACGAAGACCAATCAGAAAGAAAACATTTGGAGGACCAGATGACCTTGTTTCATCAGGATCACAAGCCGTTGAATCTTACCCGAACAGCAGCGGAGACACATTAGAAGAAGTTAATGATTACGGGGAGCCTGATATCGGCCAGGCAACATCTATAAACACTCCAAGGCCAAGAGTGACCATTGCTCCAAAACTGACTGGATCATCAACGGAAAAACTGACACCAGCACATAAATCAAGAGAACCTAGTAATAACAGTGAACAATATATTTCCAATGGAAAGCGTGTAAATTACAACTATCATCCAATTATAGACTTCTTTGATGAAGACAAAGAAATGGAAATAGATGAATCTATAGATAGAGAGGACGTTGAACCAAGTTATATACCAAGTGTAGAATCAGAATGGAAACCAATTAATCATCCCTCTTCTAGAGACAGCCAAACAAATACCGTTGGTAAAAAGAAACATAAATAATATAAAACGATAGATATAATATATTGATTACGGTGATGTTATCAGTATAGTGAATAATTGAATGAAGTGTCAGTGATGCAATTATTCATGTTTTAATTAATGAGTTATGTAGTATCATTTGAGTTAGTGAAAATTGTTAGAACGAGCGATTGAGACGATGTTTCTGCTGATGTAATATTTGATACTTTACGCCTGTCTCTATATGGAGATTACTTTTCTTCGTTATTTGAACGAATGATTATCATATTGATAATAATCAAGGGCCTCTGGAAAGCTACTGACTTGTTTTTTCAGTCTTATCTATGTGAATTCGACTCGTGCCTATCTATAAAGCTTTGTTACCGCTTCTAATTCTTCGCAGTCCCTAAAGGCAAAACTGGGTGTTAAGATTGCATCAGCCATTCTCTACGTTATCTGTCTTGATTGCTTGTCTTTATACTCCCATAATAGTCGTAGAACTAGCTTTAAGTTTCGCAATATTGTAAACTTTCATTATCAAACGAAACCAAAACAAAGTTGCAATGTAAATTGTAATATTTATTTATCGTTATATTTTTATTTTGTAATTTATTTAAATTATGTTAGTCATAATGTAAGTTTAAGTTTCATGTCGATTATAAGATTTCAAAGACTTGCCACTGAAATATAAATAAATAAACTGAATTGTCTTTACTTCTTTTTAGTTCTGTTCTGTGTTGTTTAAACTTTAAAATATTTTGCGCTAACTGAACGCATTACCCCATAACACTCCACCAGATCAAACACTTCTCACACATTGATCTTAAACACTTTTTCTTTTATCTTTAATTCTCTTAAAAGTTCACAAATTGTTAAACAAAATTCTGACGATCCAGTTAACTAGCGTCAAAAGTGAAAGCTGCAGCACCAAAGTTGAACGCACTACGTGAAGATATCTCTCATTCGTTCAAGCTCAACAGATACTGTAACAGTTTAACAAAGAGTGTGTTGGGACACTATGTAGTACGTAACCCAGATGTGCACTGAGAAAACTCATTGTGTGATAACACAATTTAATACAATCTTTAGCAATGTATGATTGGTTATTTTGCAATTTGTCATGTTCGAAAATTAGTCGCGTACACTCGGCTGTTCTATGTAGTTCATTGGTTCAACAACAACCTGTGTTGTTACAAATATTCTAAAATGGTCGCGAAAACTGTTCCGTGAGTTTAGCAATAGTTGTAACTGGTTTATATTTGAAAATAGACTCGATTTAGTAAGAATCTGTAGTGTTTAGTGAAACCGTTCGGAATGATTCAAATTAATTTTCAAACGAAGTATAAGAAGTTAATTTCTACATTTTGATTATCGTAAAAAAGGAACAATTATTTACAGTCAAAACCATATAATATCATTTTAGAGCAAACTTTATTTATAAAATAACAACTTTATAAATAAGTCCTCTTCGTTGTAAAAAAAACATTAACAATTACCTCTATCACAGTACAGTTAACAATAGCGAATAATTATAGATTTTGATAACTCGATCGATCGCTTTCGACTCTAGTCCCGCGATACGTAATGTGGCACTTTCTATTACAATAGACTAATTACTTTCGAAAATATCCATCGCCAACTTACGAAACTATAACAATAATTTAGTTTTGCTTATATTTTACCCGCGATTGTGACCTAACTTTTAAATTAGAATCTATATAAACAATATCATAATGCGAATTTAGTATGGAATTGAACAACCTTAAGAAGCCAATCGGAAATCTGAATACATTGAAGCTTAAAATTCGTAAACCCAACAACCATACTGTAACGATTAACTAACTGCAGGCAATAGCAATGTTGCAATGTGTACCTAATATGTAACATTAAAGCAATTGTATTTATCTTGTAAGAAAAAATGAGCGCAATATTAATGGACACTATTTATATTGGAACATTGCGATCAATCAGTGATCGGCAGCTCGTAACACAATAATTAGAATTTGATTATACGACAATTCAAGTTGAAGTAATTTAAGTTACATAAATGATTGCGGCGGAATTTATGTTTAGCGACTTCGACTAAAAATAGAATAATATTACTACAATTTTCAAATCAAAAGTAAGCAGCTTTTAAGTCAAGCAATTAAATATTGGTACCGGTATTGCCTGAGTTACTTAAATACTAGGTTTCACCTAAAATTTCGTCATGCTACGAAATAGTTTCGCGACAAAATGGAAACCTGTCATCTTTTTTAAGAATAGGGACAGATTGACAATTTCTGTATTTTTTGTGCTCAGTCGACGTAATAGTACATTCGTTTGCTAGGGTCTACAATGTAACCTGGCGTAGTGGTCAATATAGGCACGGCTTGAGCAAAACTGTTTAGAAGAACGGCGGCACTTCTTCTAGTGTTTTTTGACAAACTTTTAACTTGAATGTCATCATTATCTTCCTGAGGCGCTGGTGCTAATAATTTAGCGCTTCTGTAATTTCCACCATGCATTCTTTCATGTCCTGAATTGCGGTATTTGTAATCATCGTCCTGTTGTGACGGTCGGTCTTCTTCATGGTTGTCATCGAGTTCAATCAGTTTTTCGTTCTTTCTGACGCTTAACTTAAGATTACCATCATGCATTCCTCGCGCTGAAGATTCACTAAGTTCAATAATTTTAGAACTTCGACCATTATTTGTCGAGCGATTTACATCACTCAATGATTTTAAGTTACCACCATGCAATCTTTTAGGAGTGTACTCATCTAGTTCAATATGTTTTGTGTTCTTGCTCTGCGAGGTTTCTGCGTCTTTTGGAGGTTTTGAGCTACTATCTGGAGATTTAAATTGTCTAAGGTCTTCTTTTGTAGCTTGTCGATAGTTTCCACCATGTTTTGGACCCTTATCAAGATCTTCTTGATATCTGAATATTTCAACGTCGCCTAAATTATTAATTGCTTTTGCTAACTCATCATCTTTATATAAATCTAAAGCCGCGACAGATTTCTGCGGCTTGTTTTTAGGCACTGCTGGTATTTCTTTAATTATTTCAACTTCTTTAATATCTTGTTTGAATTGTGTTACGTGTGGAGACGATTTATTTGCAGGTAACTCTTTGTGTATTTCAATTCTTTTTCTGGTTACAATTGGCTTATCGTTACGAGAAGGGATGGGGGTGGTAGTGCGAATGCGAGTTGCTACAGTAGTTGGAGGAGCATCTGTTGTTCTTACCAGTGTACGTTTGGTTGGTTCAGGGGTGGTCACTTCAGGGTCAGGTATTTCCACCGAATCTTCGTATACACCTTCTATTTCTTCTTCACCATCATCATCATCGTCATCGTAATCATCGTCATCACCATCATCTTCGTCGTCATCATCATCAGCTTCACCACTTTCGTTATCGTTTTGTTCATTTTTCTTTGATTGGTGGTGGTCTTTTTTTTCATACATTGGCACGTAATCGTCCATGTTAGTTTTAACTCCAATCAAAGCGTCAACTTCTTCTTTCCTCATATCATCTTCGTCATGCTCACCATATTTCTTAGTATCTGTCACTAAAGTGCTTGTACGCGATTTCTTTTTCTTTTCGCTATATTTAGGTATCACTACATCATCTTCGATATGTTTATTTTTTAGAGGTTGCAGTGTTAATTCCTCTTTAGTTTCAGTACTTTCATCAGGGTTATAGTCACGGAATCTAGTTACAAATTTTATTAGTTGCTTTTCTGTGGTATGGTCCGGTACTTTTTCTGTTGTTGTCTTCAGATTAGTTCTTTCTGCTCTCATTCTTCTTCTAAATGATGGTTTGGAAGTCGTCGTGGTTGTTGTTGATGTTGAAGTTGTTATTTCATCTTCTTCTTCTTCCTCATAATCTTCGCTACTATCTTCACTACTCCCGTCATAAGAAGCTTTTTCAGGGTTTACCTTTTCCTGTTCTTCAGTTGTATTTTCAGGAGCAGCACTTGTAACAGTTTTTTTTACAGAATTTGAAGCAGCAACATTCTGAATATCGACAGTTTTAGGAATAAATTGATTTAAATCATGAAAGGGTCTCGTTGTAATTTGACTCGGCCTAAAACGTTGCCTACCTCGAAGAGATTTTTGAGTAGAACTTTCTATATTTTTTTCAGTAGTTGTATGCGATTTGTATGCGTCAACTGACATTGCTCGTTTATTTTCAACGGGAGTATATTCTGATTTGTGATTTGTGGGTCTGATTTCATACCTTGGTTCACCTCTACGATGATCTACACTGACGTCAACAAAAGTTGCATCAGAATTCTCATTTTCGTTTCTAGTAGGTTTGGTTCTCTCATTTCTGCCAATATCAACATATTTGCGGCTGTTAGTCTTTTGTTTATCATCTTTATTTGATCTTGAAACTCTTTCTGCCACTCTGCTTGATTGCAACTGCTTTATCAGTGGGCTAATGTTACTGGTTGTTGTAGTTTTCTTTGAGTCTTGAACTTGGCTATCCCTTATAATTTTGTATGGTTCATAAACAAACGGTGTTGCTCTTTTCTTCCTTAATTTAGTTGGCAGCGATGTAACTGCTTCCTTGTTTTGGAAAAATTTGTATGTTGTATTGGAATTATCTACGTCAGAGTATAATAAACTTGCTGGTACATCGGTGTTTACCACTGGATTAACAATGTTTTTAATATTTTTCAAAATATCTGTGTACACATTAGCTTGTTGGGTATCATTAACTACTAATGTACCTTGTGGCGTATACAAAACTGATTTTAATGCTTCATTCTTTGTATTTAAAGCTTCTTTAAAATCACGCTGATCACTCCTTAATTTATCTAAAAGAACAAAAATATTTGATTTCCCAGCCTCTTGCAATGTATTCGTTGAATCTATGACATTGTTTATTTTAGATTCTTGAGCAATGTCTCCTTTTAGATTTATAAGCTTGTAGGTCGGAATTTTAGGTGCAATAATAGGTTCCGGATTTGATATTATTTCTTCTTTAAAAAATGGGCTATCTAAAGGATTTTTGCCGAAATATTTGGCTTTGAAACAGTCAATTTTATCGCCAAGGCCTTTGAGACGAGGTTGTTTCCTCGCAGTTTCGAAACTTTTATTTGCTTTACTTTCAGATTCATCGTCATTTTCATAATCTTCATTGCCTGTCGGGTTTTCACCATTTTTTAATTTTTCTGGTATTGGATCCACTTCTTCATCCACTTCAGAGCATTCGAGACGAGACCGAGAGTCATAAAATTCGGTTCCACCTTTTGATTTTTTTGGCATCAATTTGAGATTTTCAGCATACTTCAGGGGTGAATTTTTGTTTATACCCTTTAAATGTTTATAGTAATATGGATATTTTTCTTGTATATCCTCTTTCTTTAGTTCTGATTTTTGGTTTGCTGGTTTTGTATCTTGGATTTTAAATGACAAGGTTGAATTTATATCTATTTCTGGTACTTTAAAATTTACTTCTCTCTTACCGACTTCGTGTTGGGCGTTAGGTTCTTTTTCATTTCTATGTATGTGTCTATATTCATTATTGTCACTGTCGCTTTCGGCTTCATCTTTGTCAGTATCGCCTTTGTCATTATCATCATCATCATCATCATCATCATCATGATCACTAGACGAATCCTTTCTTCTGTTTATGTTACCAATTTCTGGTCTGTTTTTATGTAAATTAGCATCGACACTCTCTTCATGTTCGTCTTCAGAATATTCTTCGTTTTCTGTTTCTTCTTCGTCGTCTTTATTATTATTTTTCCATTTTTTTTCGTGTTCTTCATTATCTCTGTACTCTAATCCTCTACCGTCTTGATAGTTTGCGGCGACCGTAGGAATTTTATATAATCCACCACTGTTTTCATGCTCCTTGAGGAAGCCGCCGTGACCTTCATGATCTGAAGCATGTTTTTGCTCTCCAGCATGGTCATATGCGGAATCTTCGTAGCCTTCTTCACTGTACACTGTTTGCGCTTTTGTACTTTTAACTGCTTCTCTTAGTCGAGGTGCATTCCTTATTTCTTCGTAGGTTTCTGCATCATCATAGGCAGCTTTTTTGGGCAAATGCTTATACGTCTCCGTTTTCCTGACTTGAGCATAATTTTTAACAGGGATAAACTCATCTTTGTCATCTACACCTTTGGGTTCTTCCTTTTGAAGTTCTAGTTTCTGAAAGTTTGGTGCTCGATTTTGTTGTACAACGGCGTTGACGGACTCGTCCAGATTATTTCTTAGATTTAAGTATTTTTCTTTACCTTTTTCGTATATATCGTACCCCTCTGGTGGCTCCGCATTGTTTCCAGAAATTGCCACTTGGGGATATTCATTACGTTCGTCATTGTATTTCATAACATGTTTTTGTCTTAAATTTTGAATAAGATGCTGTACCGGGCGGTAATGCACTGGTCTAATTTTTGCGTATTGATTCCAAGGATGTTTGAATTTTTTATTTAGTACATTATCCCTGCTGTCGTTTCTAGTTGGAGCTTTGTAATATTCTGGTCGCCTTTCAGGCCTGTGAATCTCATATTGTGTAGGAATATTTTTATGCGGAAACAGTTTCCCATCTGTTTTCTCTGGACTCTCTAAATACTCATCTTTAGTAATATTAGGTTCACCAGCTTCTTCTTCATAAGCCTGCAACCTATGTTTACTATCTTGCAAATCGTTTCTTATTTTTCTAAGTACTGGATCTTTATAGATCTCTTGCAATGATGGCTGTTCTGATTTATATGGGTGAAATATTTCATAGTTACTTGCCGTCGGTTTCACATAGCTGTTTAAATCTGCATCTTGTTGTATGTACTTTTGAAACGGTCGATAAGTCTTCTTATTGCCATCTAGCATGTGATAAATGACTAAGGGGGGTTTCTGTTCACCCGTATACGGTTTGACAGGATGTGCTTTATAATATTGTTGGGGGTTTTTCACTCCGTGGAACGCTGCTATATCGGCGGCAAATTTAGGTTTATGCGAAGTGTATCCAAAGTACTCGACTGGGACTGGCTGTTGATTAGATTGCCTGATGTGCACATTTTGTGACTGGATGTTTTCCACTGGTAAATCTTTTTCGGGTTCATTTTTCACTACACTACGAACAAGGTCGTCCCATGTGAGCGGGACCTTGATAGATGAACACAGTTCAAAACACAATAGCACTAGGAATAAACTGGGGACTTTGGTCATGTGCATTGTTCACATCACGGATCGCGGCGGTGGCTGGCGGTTGACTGAACCAGGTCGATGGGCAACCGAACGGTTTTTATCTCCTCGGTCGTTCGTCGCGGACCGATTGCTTGTCGGCCGGTCGCTTTGTTTATTGCGTTTGGCGTAAGATATCGGCAGGAGCGGATCTTATAATAAAAATATGCACTTGTTTAATTTCCTTTGAGTATTTAGATTCATGTGCTATCGTAAACAAATTCTTCAACTTTTTAATTTGAAATTAATGTGGGATTAAAATGTATTCATTTTAAAACTTAATAAGAAAAAAGATACCTGTAAATCTGTACTTTTGAGCAGGTGGACTAATTTTTTTATTTATAATTGCTTTTTTTCAGTTTTATGAACTTTAGGTTCTGAAACTATTTTGAGATCAAACTGTTTCTACTGGGTCCCTATGCCATTACATTATATGCCAGATCAGTAATTTGTAAGACTTATATTTAGAAGTGGATGAGAAAAGGTTAATAAGATAATCCAAAAGATAAAAAATATAATAAAGAAAATATGAAATACTGCAGCCTCACGTAGCTTGCACCAAAAATATCTGTTCAATGGAGAAATTAAGAAAAAAGGTAAATGAAAGATAACGAAACAGATAAATGACTAACGTCTGGCAAAGACGGATGTAGTTGCCTTACAAGGTGTTACGTGAAAACACATGATTTATTATTTGTTTGCAATTTCAGTAATTTGGACCACGTCTCGAATGTTGTATAATTATATTGTGTAAAGGAGTGTAGTTCCTAATAGTAGGAATAGAAAGGGTCAGAACAGACCAGCTGCTTTCAACTCAGTAGCGGTCAAGCATTTTGCGATACATTGAAAATCTGTCTCCCACACTTTTGGTGACTTGCGTAAGCTCTGCAATGCGGAATATAAAGGGATCTTTGGACTGAAGACAAAAAAAAAAAAATACACATAAACCTACATGGGCACTTATGAAACGTCAGAATATAGGTGCACGGTTCCAATTGGTCGTTTCCTATGGAGAAGAGCCGGCAAGAAACTCCATGGTTACTCTTTTAAAAATAATTGGCTTTTACAATATTTTCAAATTAGAGTGCTAGTAGGCATGGGACGACAATGTAGGCCTTTCAACAAGTACCAGGTACTTAACAAAATAGAAGATATTCAACAAATCTACAGTCCACTAAGCCTACAACGTTCTCACATTCACAAAATAGAAAAGAATCTATATAAAAGACAAATAATCAAAAAGTAATAAATAAAAAAGACCTATTTAAACCAAATGGCAGTACGAGAGTGGCTATTGATATTATTCGATTTACATGACGTTAGCTGTGCTGCTGGGGAGTCAGTTGCGCGAATCCTCGCGAAAAAAAAGCGCTGGTCCCTACATTTTGACGAGTTTTGCGAACATAAATGTAAATCAGCTGTTCCTGCAGCTAATTTTTATTTCACGATTTCTAGTTCGGTCCCATATTAAAAGTTGTTCATAATGATGAGTACAATGACCTCTTAAAATATTTCGTGTATGAATAGATACACCTTATATATAATATAAATGACTATATATTTTTTTTTTCATTCATCCTCGGTTTCCTACTTAGATTTATTCTTTATGTAAAAATTTATATCAGGTCCCTGAATAGTAGTAGTATGGCAGACCGGGGTGACAATTAACAAAACATTAATTTTTAGTTCGAAATGATTCAACATCTCCACTTGATTTTTATGGTACATGATGCTTTAAATATTTAGGTAACATGCTATTAACATAAATAATACATAAAAGAAATGATATGATAAAAAAGTTTCATTTAAATGGTTAATTTTTACCTCATGTTCGGGGCTAGAATTAACAGCTCTGATGTAAGTATTAACAGAAGGGCAACAATTAATATTATTTTATAAATAAGATATATATATATAATATTATATAGAAGATAACATTCAAGCATGTAAATGATGTGATGGCAGGTGCCATAACTTCATTCACATGGTTGAATGTTACATTCACCCAGCTTGGTTTAAAAAAAATGGCAAATGGTATCGATGAGAATTACAGATTTTTTGTCTTGACTGAGCTCGTAGTCGAGCTTTTGGCAGAGGTCTTATGGGTTCGCTTGGTAAACTTAGCATAATCAGCCTTTATTTTTCCAACTACTGGGACACAGGCCTTCTCTGTTCGAAAGGGAAAGGTGGGGTTGGTAGATGTCAAAATGTCTTTGAATTTTTGGTACTTTGACACGCTGGTTTTCACACGATGTTTTCCAATCGTGATTACATTATTTACACAAAGTAAAGCACCTGTCTGGCTTCGAACCCAAGACCGTAAGTCAGGGTCGTTACCACAGAGGCACCAGTGGTCTATGTTAATACTTACCTCTATTATTTTTAGGCCCGGCTGTTACCTCCATTATTCAATTGTTTGAAAAAAATCTATTCCTACTCATATAATAAATAAATAATAAATGTTATTGCTATTTTCCTGCCCAAAGAAACATGAATGTTTATGATTTGTCCATTATGACGCATTTTCTGAAATTTCTCCTTGTTTATTTCATTGGTTCTGTGAACTTCCCATAACACTATTCTTATAGGATTTGTTTTTTATACCGTATCAGTACAATAGATAGGCTCGTTCATGAAGGGTTCATGTGTTTCTCTATATATATTATTTATTTACACTTGCCTGCTTGAATACCCTATGTTGACGGGTACAGAAAACCTGAGGCATTAAGACCACCTTTGTACCTCCTTCATTGTCGCCCACCTTTTATAATCATCTTTTATTTCATATTTTAACAATAAACTTATTCACTGTACTGTCGACTGATGATCATGATGATTCAAAATAAAACAGAGGCTTCTGGTTTACCATGTGTTTGTCTAGAACGAACGCAAGAAGTAACGTAAATTAGAACGATTTTCTTTTTTAAATATAGTCGTTTTACACTGAATATTTACTAAGTTTTAAGACTTTATTCATGGGCAACTATGGGTGTTTCATAAATGCTTTTTAATTTTAACTAAAATGCTAAGCGATGCTTGTATTTTTTATTCCAATTATTCCAATTTATTTCGTATGAAAGTACGTTACGTTTACTTTGCGCGTTCGTGCTAGGACCTCTGGCTTCGTGATGTGAAGTGGTATGTGACAAATTATTATCAATAGAGTGGTTAATTAGGGTTCCGTACCAAAAGGGTAAAACGGGACCCTATTACTAAGACTCCGCTGTCCGTCTGTCTGTCTGTCTGTCCGTCTGTCACCAGGCTGTATCTTATGAACCGTGATAGTTAGACGGTTGAAATTTTCACAGATGATGTATTTCTGTTGCCGCTTTAACAACAAATACATACAAGTTAAGGGGACTCCCATGCAACAAACGTGATTTTTTTGCCGTTTTTATAGATAATGGTACAGAGCCCTTCGTGCGCGAGTCTGACTCGCACTTTTTTTTAAGATTGCGAGTTCATTTGCCAGTCAACAATCTTGTATGTATGAACACATTGAACAGTAAGTCCGTATAAATAGGTACCTGAAGGCCATACTTGGTAATGTATTCCGGGCCGGTAGCATTCACCTTCCAATATTTTATTGATTCCTATTTAATTGCATTTATTTTGGAGTGCACTTATATAACCTTAGACTAGCCATATTAGATTTACACAATTAGCAATCATTGGTATCAGTAGGAGGTATATTAGATTTAGTAAAAAGTAATTGTTGTTATGTTCATTGCAATACTTGCTGAATGAAAATAGAATAAAGATAATAAAAAAGTGTGTATTAAATATCTGAATAGCCATAGGAAATAGCAACATTATTATTTTGGGTCGTTTTTAGGGTTCCGTACGCAAAGGGTAAAACGGGACCCTATTACTAAGACTCCGCTGTTTGTCTGTCTGTCCGTCTGTCACCAGGCTGTATCTCATGAACCGTGATAGTTAGACCGTTAAAATTTTCACAGATGATGTATTTCTGTTGCCGCTATAACAAAAAATACTAAAAAACAGAATACAATAAATATTTAAGAGGGCTCCCATACAACAAACGTTATTTATTTGCCGTTTTTATAGATAATGATACGGAACATTTCGTGCGCGAGCCCGACTTGCACTTGGCCGGTTTATTTTAACAGTTAATCAATGTATCTAATTATCTAGTGCTTTTGAATGAAAAAGAAAGTAAAACTAATTTTGCTGAGCCATTGAATAGTACCCACTTGAAAAGTATAGTTGTTCAGAACCTCATGATTTCCTATTTGCTTCGGCCTTGCTTATATCTGTCCAACAGACTACTTACTTATTATTTTAGCTTGTGTATGGCGAAATACCTACTCGGTGCGTGCAACAGATTATTGGTTTGAACTGGGACAAAATTGTTTACCGAAAGTAAGAGTAAGTAAGTTTGAGACTGTTAAGAGAACTTTTATATTTCTATATTGATAATATTAATGCAGTAAAATGTTACCATTGTAGACATTTATTTCAAAAATTACTTTCTGTTAAACAATTACGGCGACATTAAGGTCAGCGGTCAACAAATTCCTTGAACAAATAAGTACTACGTCCAATCTCTATTTTGGAGGAACTGCTTTGTTAGAAATCACGCCTCTTGAGGTACGTCGGAGACTGAACAAAGCAACCCCATATAGACTCAACTATGGAGCCAACCGTAAGTCTGTGGACAGAGTTCGACTCTGGTGCCGTATTATGAAGTATTATTGCCACTATTTTTCCAGTGTGAGAGAGAGACGGAGCTAGACAAAGCCGATAGCACCATCCCGTTTTCGCAGTGGAATAATGATGGCGTTAATACTTCATAATACCACCCCAGACAGCGTCTTTTTGTCGTAACAGTAAAGACTCGCCGCGGTCTACCGTGGCGATCTGATAATGTTGGTGGGGCTAACATGGGCATAAGACAGGGTTTAGAAGGAAGAAGGGGAGGCATTTTCCTAGCAGTGGGACACCATATAAGTTACCAAAAAAGGGCTGTTTTCATAGTTCAAAGTGTGGTTGATCGTACCATACTGTGTGGAAAATGTTATGATCTAACAACGAATCTATTTACATTCCTATAGCTTACATTAAGCTTGTTGCCTTCGAATCCACAATGTCGACAGAAGGGAGCGGCTCTCTTGCACCAGTCTCGCCTACAGCCGGTAGCAGGCGAAAGGCTGTCCTGTCCAGTGCAGTGAAATATTGTAACAACTGTTAGGACTGCATATCTATTCGGTACTTGGTTTCCAGTAATGTCTGGGTCCTAAATGTTGTTGTTATTGTGCAAGTTGGGAAGGGCTAAGATGGAATAAACGTATAAAGATAATTTATTTATCACTCGACATTATCAACAAAGAGAAGTCATATTTAATTAAACCATATTATTGACTGCATGGCTGTCCCAAGAAACCAGTTTATCAAAAGACAAAGTATTCGGAATCATAACAGCCCAATATAATTAGTATTTAATATCTAGTTAGATTCGTTTTTAAACAAGATGATTATGTGTGCTTTGTTATGGCGTGCCGCGTGACCCTTGATCGATTTAAGATTTAGTTTTATGACGAATTACAGCATAATTTAACAAACCCGCTCTACCCATTTCCTATCACTGTTACTTTAAAATTGTACTTAGTTTTAAAACCGAACAGGCCTAGGCGTCGTAAGGATTTAACAATAAGCCATTCTGAAAAAAGAGCCAATTTTCAAATTCGTGCAACACGGTCCACTAATGAAGCAACCCTGATAACGATTAACAACTCTTAATCGTATCTAATCGGTGGAAATTGGAGTGGTTTGTGAACAACGCAACGCCTGTAACAATTCAATGGTAAGTTTGTGAAACGTCTCGAGGGGAACTCATTTATGTAATGACATCTGCAATCGGTAAATAGAGCATTTGGTTAGAGTTGATGTAATGTTAGCGGGTAAGTTTTGAGTGGTCGTTTACTATGGTAAACTTGAAAAAGTTTTTGAAGAAATATAGAACAAAATCGTTGCTGCAAGTGCTTTGACTTTTTAATATTTTTGGCAGAATATTTCGATGACATCTTTTAGTTTAGTTTTAAATAGGTACATTATTAGTACCTATACTTTGTAATTTTTTTTTTAATTGTCTCATGTGTTTCAAACTTTCGTTGTTTTGACTGAAAACAAAACATTGATAAATACTTAATTAAATGTCAGTAATAATACAAAAATGGAAAACTATTTTCGTGAGATACAAAACAGATTATTTTACTCAAATTGTTACTGTGCTTAATTTTTTTATACATATGCGTAACAAAATACTACATGCACAAACTTGAATAGGTACAGAACGATCGTTAAACAATAAAACTGTAATCGAGATCCAATTCGCGCATACGAGGAAGTACCACTAAGCTCTAGGCATTTCCTAACACTCTGTTATTGGTCAACTATTCAGTCGGCTGAACTGACTCTCAATGTCAGTCACCTAGGGTCTAGCTCAGGTCTCTTAGGCCTGACATTTGATTGGTAAAATATTGGCAAATTGTATTAATAATTTATGATTTTTTGTTATTGTTTGCGGCAACGAAGTTATAATTGATTTTTTGCCTATTTGTGGATTACGAAAATACGATAAGTTTTTTTTAATGAATTAAACAAATTACTGCTTTTATAGTAGATAGTAGTGGCGATTTTAAATAGGGATTCAAGCACTCACGTGATCACAGGATTTTACATGAACACTGAAAATTAAATCGTTTACTTACAGTTTTATTTTTTTCAAAATGATGAACATATTTATTACGATGTCATCATTTTACAGAATGTTTTCTAATGATATTAAAACAATTCCTATTTTTATAAAAAATATATTAAGTTATATTGTTTTCTACATAATAAAGACAAAAATGCTTTGGTCCTGTGAATCGGCACGTGGAATAACTAACTAGATTATAACTAATGTAAATAAAATGAAAAAACATAAACGAAGTGAACGAATATGCGATGACATATTATCCGTTCACTTCGTCTGCCAAAGGTTGATTTTCCGAGGTTCCTTTATAGTCTTAATAATACAAGACAAATTAAATTTAAAATTTAAAAAATCCCCGGACAAAAACCAAGGATCTAATAAACGTTTTTTTTTATAGCTAAGAACTTTCGTTTAAGTCACCTTTCAAACAAAACCAAAAAAATCAAAATCGGTTTAGCCGTTTGGCAGCTACGATGGCGCAGACAGACACACAGATACACACGTTAAACTTATAACACCCCTCTTTTTCCGTGGGGGCTAAAAATAATAATACCCGGCTACGCTATTATTGTCCCACTACAGGGCAATTGCCTCTTCTCCTAGTAGTGATTGTGCCATAGTATTAAGATAAGATCAGATAAGATAATACTTTATTTGCCAAAATGTAGGTGTACAAAGTAGTATGATGTTATTATAAATGTGACCCATTTACATTCTACCATTACATGTGGAGTGCAAATATTTATTTTCAAAATACATTAAAATTATTAAAAATGTCAATATTCCTTCAGTTATCACTAAAAACGTTACAAATGTCTTATTAAATTAATTAATTGCAAATATTTAATTTCACAATACATTACACAATTAAAAAGTGTCATTATTATCATCATTATTGAATAAGGAGAAACTAAAATTCGTCGATAAAACTGTTGTTTCTGGGGATCATACTCGACTCAAGGCTGCAATGGGGTCCTCATTTATCATTTCTTGCAGGACGGCTAAGTTCGGCATTTATTTAATTAATATTTACAAAAAAAAAATGTGAGAAAAATCATTTGCTGTGAGAAAAATCCGTCAATTCACTGATGTAGATACCGCAGGCTAGTCTATTTCAGTTACTTTCATAGTATCATGTCTTGCGGTATTTTACTATGGGGACGGGCTGCACATATCAAGTCTATTTTTATTCTGCAGAAAAGAGCGAGTAGAGCAATATATGGCCTCCGCCGCCGGCGCGATTTTCTAAGGGAACTGTTTAATAGTATATTACTGTCGCGGCCTGCAATAAGGGAATTGATGGACGATCGTGAAAATGAGGGCCGAGGCGAAGCCGAGGCACTCATGCGTGAGTCCATCAATTCCTGATTGCGGCCAAGGCTTGTATAGTACTTTTCTCAAACAACGCGCGGAAATTCAAACTGAGCAAATTAAATAGAAATTCCAGAATCAATGACAAATAACTATCATTTTTCATACGCCAATATGTTAATTTGTTTCTTCTTTGTTCTATTTGCAAACCAATTCGAAATTTAAATAAAATCTTTGATAAGTTACCTCCTTGGTTGCCGTGTGTTGAAGTAAAAAGTTCGTTCCATTTTTAAATAACACGACAGATATGAGTTTTCATAGTAATTTATTTGGCCGCTAAATACGCCAGATATGGATTTTCATAGTAACTTTGCTGGCCGCATCGTCAGTTGTTTTTTACCAGTACAGCAATTTTGATTTATCACGAAGAAGGTTGTCAAAATAATGCTCGAATTTCCAAGCATGTTTGAGAAAAGATAATTATTAAAATCATGACGATACCTTGTCAATAAATCTATGAAAACATCATGTACATACTCGTACGTAAGGAAAAATTTAAGTATTTTCAGTAAAAGAGGTGAAAGACAAAATTATAGGACTAGAAGTAGGGACCAATTAGTTCAACCGGGTTTCAGACTGGCTAAAGTAGGCTCCTCGTTCATGGGGTAGGTTCTGTTTAAAATGTTACAAAAAAATACCTCCCCACATACTCCAACTAAGTGAAACGGAATTTAAATCTTATATAAAACGCACACTATGCCGCCAAGCATATTATAAATTGAGGGATTACATCGCTGACAAAAATGCTTGGCTCAGCGCTGGTCCAGCTCCACAGGGCGCATAAACTAATTGATTAGCATTCGAAAATATTTTTGGAGCTGCTGAAGATTGTAAAAACTAATATTTTTACATTGTATAAATTCAATCTCCTAGTATTGTATAACTGCAAAGCATATGTGTAAGCACTATGTAGGTACTTACCTGCTTTAAAGCTACCATTTACTAGGTACGTCTTTCATTTACTTGAATTTGCCCTGGCGGCTGAAAGTATGTCATGGTCACATAAATGTCTCGCTGGTGGTGGCGTGTGTGTTGGATCATTAAGTTCCCTTCAAAATGGTTGAGCTGAATGGTGCTGATCCATGCGTCATGTTCGTAAACGGGCACCATCAGTAGGGACTGGTCATCTGTTAGCTGCCACGGCTTAGTTTAATTAATTTAATTAATTTAATTTTTTTTATTTATTTTTTTACTTATAATTACGGACGCTTTTAACGTGCACCTTTTTCTATATTGTACTCACATGTATAATTTCGACATGAATGATGTAACCAATGTATTGTAACAATACCTTTTCTGATTTAAAAGAGTATCCGTGGAGTTTCTTGCCCGTTCTTCTCCATAGGAACCTACTACGCTTTGGAATGGGCGACTAGCTTCATCTTTCTGACTGACTGACCCCTTGACAATTCAAACGTGCCTGCAATTGGTTTATTTGAAATAAATGCTTTGAGTTTGAGTTTCTCATAAAGAGAAGGCATGAGCACTGATCACCATGCTTGCTCAAGACGAGCAATTTCATACTTATAACCTAACTTAAATTCTATTATATTAATGTCTCAAGTACATTGCAAACTATAGCTTTGTATAATTCAGAAGCATTTTTTCAATTTTGTAAATGTGAGTACCATGGTTTCATCGTTTCATATGGTATCATGTTGTATGTTGACTTGAAAGAGCATGGCAGATGAGAGTATGTCATACTCACTCAAATGTCTCGCTGATGGTGGCGCGTGTGTTGGATCATTCGGTTCCCTAAAAATGGTTGAGCTGGATGGTGCTGATCCACGTGTCATGTTCGTGAACGGGCGGCGTCAGTTGAGACTGGTCATCTCTTATCTGCCAGGGCTTATTTTTAATCTTATATTTTGAATTGTTTTTGATAACTTTTCGTATGACATTGTTCTCACTTACAGAAGCACCAAGAATACTGTACCCAGGATTTTGTAATATCTACATACATTTTTAAAAGAGTGTCCTTGGAGTTTCTTGCCCGTTCTTCTCCATGAAGATCTACGAATTGGAATGGGCAACTATCTTCAACTTTTTGACTAACTGACCGACTCTTTGACTATTCAAAAGAGCCTGTAAATGGTTTAATTGAAATAAATGCTTTGAGTTTGAGTTTGAGTTTGGCATCTTAACTTAACTTTTTATTTTATTTTTTTATAATATATTATAAATGCGAAAGTGAGTTTGTTTGTTTGTTACGCTTTCGAGTTAAAACAGCTGAACGGCTTTGGACGAAATTTGGCACAGGGGTAGACCATGACCTGTAGAAGGAGTAAGAATACTTTTTATACCGATATCCTAACAGGATCGAGACTTACGCGGGTGAAACGGCGGGGCGCAACTAGTTAACTTGGAAGTCCAGCTATAAAAAAAAAAAACTATAAATCGATACAACTTAGGTTAAGTACATAAAAGCTATCAGCATAAAAACTCCAATTTGCCCCATATTTGTACCGTCAGTGGCCACTGACTTCTTTAGCAATACAACCATTATTTACTTTTGACGAAAAAAGAAAAAAATCGAAAGCGATGGTGTCGGTCATAGTTACGGTGTTTCCCGTCACGATTCGTCACGGTTGTGGTCGGTTTGTTGTCTAGCCATGATTTGCTCCACATGCGGCGAAAACAATTATATCTGGGTGAACAAAGTTTATTGCAAACTAGCTTTTATCTTGGTCTATTCCAAATGAAAGTTGCATTTTCTGGGATAAAAATATAGGTAGTCTATGTCACTCTCCGGCCCATAAACTATATCTATGGGGTAAACCAAGAAATACGTTTAAACAAGAATAAAGTAACATTCCTACCTATAATTGTGGTCTGTGTAGATTTGGTTTAATACCTATAAGAAAAAATGGATACCGACTTCCGAAAATGTTTCACACATAACAGTACCTACTTTATAAATGGTGCCTACTTGGGAACCAAAGTTAAGGAATTTTCTTGGCGCGCTGTCAAGGAGAACCTTTGCTACTAACACCACTTTTGCCAGTTGTTAGGCAGTTCGGCGTTAATGACCTAAATAGGTGACTACTTGGGCACAGATTTTAAGGAATTTTCTTGGCACCCAGTAGCTATTAAATATATATAACAACTAGCTGATGCCCGCGACTTCGCCGCGTGGATGTCGGTTATTATATACTTAAACCTTACTCCAGAAGCATTCTATCCATTGGTGAAAACAGCATAAAAATCGGTGCAGTAGTTTTTGAGTTTATCGCGTACAGGACGACAGACAGACGCGTCGGAGGACTTTGTTTTATAATATGTAAGGATGGAAAGCGATTTTCAAGGAGAACTTAATACGAGTTTTTCCAACTAAGTGACTATTTGGGCACCGACGTTAAGGAATTTTCTTTGATTATACGAGTATATTTGTAGGTTCTAGTTTTCTAAGCTCAACAACGATAGCTAAGTGGGAACTTTCTATCTCGGGCCGCAGTTTGTAATCAACCCATACCTAACTTAAAAATAGCGTGCGAATCTGATATCAATCTGTACCTTAGTTCGATAACTATTAATTTCGCAATGTATGAAATAAATTATTTCGCAATTAGATCAAGATATTTAATTTGTGCCTGCATCTTGTGCAATCCGTATCTGATGCTATAGAACTTGGGCGAAGTAAAGAGTTCGTTATTTTTTGCGACCAAACAGTATAGTTTGATTTGCATTTAGTAACTTTAGATGACTGTTGACTAAGATTGGAAACTGTCGAGTCAAGGAAATCGTTTTTATACGCTCCGTTTTGTAAAACGTGTCTAATTTGAAAATGAACTGAAACTACCTTAAGTTCATAGATTGTTAGAAAATAATCAATTTCAAGATAATTTTTTCATATTTTTTTTAGCTAATTTGAGACCATAGATCATTCTGCTTATTGCAAAAGAGAAATAAAATTAAGTTTTACTGCTTTTTTTCAGTTGTTGGTCCTAGCGACCTGAAACTAGAAGATATTCTGAAGTCATGTAGTTTAGCGTAAAAGTCTAATGTTGACCTTAAGACAAGGACTACGTCGTAAGTGTAGTGACATCACGGACGTGACTTTTTATTCCCACTAAAGTAAACACCTTTTTCGTAGTTGCGTATTTTTGATAGCAACGCCATCTACAAAAAATGTCTGGAATTTTTATGAACGAGTACCACCTGAAAGCTTTGCGTAAGAGGTTTGGTTTGAGCATGCGCATTGTGTAGTGAGCAATTCAGGTTTTCATCGTGATAAATCAATAATATAGTGTTCGTAAGCGCTACTGCAGATGAGCATGGGGTCCTGGGTTCAAATTCTGAATTATGTTTACCTTTAAACTTAATTAATTTTTTTGATCACTTTTATAGCCATTCACCACCACGCCTTTTATGCAAAAAGGATAGGCAGACTTTTTTTATTTATGTACCAAAACAGTACTTCATTGAAAAACGTGTTTGTTAATGTCAATGAAACAAAAGACTGATTAGTTAACTTACAAAACATGCATCCATTACTTTTATCTTAACATTTTTATCAAGCAGCTAATTTGTTAAGATGTTATCAACTTATTTCCAAATATTAGACGGGCCCTAAATAATAATATTATTAACAGGCCTTATTCGTTCAAGGGCTGATGACATGATAAGATAAATACTAATGATAAAATGACAAGACGAGATTCTTAACCACAAGGAATGATTAATGAAGTTGGGGCAAATTTTAGAAAAAGGTAAATGTTGTAGCTTGTCCACTCGGAAATGACACGCCCCCACTGCCGTATTTACGCACTCGGTAATGCGGATTTCTATGGGTAATGCGGTAGTGGGGCGAGTGGGGCGAGTGGACAAGCTGTAAGACGTAAAGTCAGTGGCACCTCTAGCACTACCAAAAACACCGTAACCGCGCACCGCACTGCAGTGCGGTGCGCGTCGGAACGCGGTGCGTTATTTCTGCCGTACAGTATAACGTATAATAAACGCAGTGACGGGTTCACGCACTGGCGGTGAAAAATGAACAATGATTATCTGCATAATTTATTGTTGCATAAAGAAAGAGTCCTCAAACGATTTTAGGTGCATCCCGTGATGGCATTTAGGCCTGATAAGGCCGATAAGATAAGATGAGATAAAAATATATAAAGATATAAAGACATAAAGATTTACGGACGTATCCTAAAACAAATTTGGATATTACTTTCTTGGTCGGTATCCTGTCGGTCGGTGTGGTTTTTTCGCTACAGTGCATGGTACCTACTTTATAATTATAATTATCGGTATGTGATACAAAAACACGTGCGGTGACGAACTGCAAATTTGCATCGGAAGCCCGGGAGGCCCACTGTGAATAAACCACATGCATATTTTTCATCGTAATGCGCGCACTTCTATGACAATAATTCACAGATCATGCGGTAAAAAATGCACGGCAGTGCTTGATGATTAAAGGTGCTGTCAATGTCAAATCGTTACGACTGATGTGCGGTTGACTGTACGTACCCTGCTAATAAAAGGTGCTTATCTATGGAATTGCCGTTTTAATTTCTGAATAGATCAAATAATTTTCTTCAAAAAGTTTACACGTCTCTCGTGAAAAGTAGTACCTTATTGGTTATTATTGTGTATGTCTTTAGCCATTTAAATGGAAGTTCATTGATACCTGAGCATTGCCAAACCTGGCAACGTTAAGTAAAGAACTCTTGAAATACGTTCTCACGGGTACAGTCACGGACGTTAATTGATGAGCCACTTGGCACTGTTCATATTTTAGCCGTGTAATGCAAATCGGGTTTAGTCGGTTATAATCGTACACCCAAACGGAAAGGCATATCTTCGTATTATAAAAGAGGAAAATTATATTCACTATCTTTACCGACTGGCTAACCTGAGAGCCTGAACTACAAACTTGACAGCACAGTGAGTACCCAAAGTCAACCAATTGCAGGTCTAGCAACCGTAACCTAGCGATGATTGTTTTGGCGTAGTCATAGTAACGTTAGTGTACGGAGAAATTTTAATTAGTCATTTCGACGTCTCTGACATCGACATTTCAACTGTCACTGTCTTCGGATAGGTTTTCAGAATTATCGAGTTAATTAGCTCTGATTCAAAGGAGGTCAGTATCAAATAGATTGGATTAACATTGTATTTATTTATCATTGAGAACTGATTACTGAACCGCTATGGATAAGACCACGGAATAGATAAATAAGGTTGGAATGGTAATGTGGGCGTGGCAAGCGCGCCACAATTATGATTCGATAATCATAACTCGACCGATTCATTAATTCACCGCGTTTCGTGCGCTTCGGACTACTGCGGAGAACAGAGCTCTGCTTTAAAATGCCGTGTTCTGCAATTATAACTTGTAAAACAAAAAGTCAGACCGCAAGTATAGAGCGAGGGGGTATATCTTTCCATCGGTAAGTCGAAAATAACATTTAATTATAATTTTATTAGTAAAAAACATAAAAATATTCTGATCACTATGAAATTCCAAACATTAACGACATTATTGCAACAAGTAAAAAAAAATATACATTGCACGATGTGTACTCGCGTAATCAACGCAATTACTAAGTCCGCTTACAATGTACTGCATGCGTCGCGTCCTCTTCACTTCAACCATTGACGTTCCGTCGTTTGCCCTGATTGGCCGTGATGCACGGTCGATAGTGAGGTGACCATGTGGTTAAATAAAATCATCGATAGAATTCTCAAATAATATAAATTTACGTTGGACAAAGATTCTTTTTGAATTATTTTATATTTAATTAATGATAGTATATTTTTAGTTAGATGTATAATGAGTCAATTAAATATTACAATAATTATTGAACGAATGATACAATAAATACTTGTAGATGACAGATTTACAGGGAGAAATTGAATTCATTGGCAACATTATACGAGATCATTGTACTCATCTACAAGTATTTACTATATTGTATTTAGTATTAAAATATAAGTAAAATCCAATTAATTATAAATTATAAATTTTAGTTTTCCTAAAGAACCTAACGCCAGGGAACAATGGATTGACGTGACAGGTAGAGGAAACTGGATGCCGACAAAGACGAGTACTATTTGCTCTATACATTTCAGTAAAGATGATTTTATCATTATCATTAATCAGGTTATTTGTAATTAATAAAAGTAATATAAATATTTCTTAATATTTATTTCATGTTTAATTTTCCCCCATTCATCAGATAATTTATCGATAAAGAATATCGGCTTTATCAAGCACTAGCGTGTATGAAAATTTTTATTGCTTTTTTGCGTGTGTGTGTGTCTATGCCTACGAGGGCTTAGTACTAGTGTGCGAACGAATATCTGCCCTGAGATTTATGTGTGTCTGATTTGGTTGTGTGCGAAATATTTGTAAACATAGGAGTGCGTATGTGTAGAAATTAAAATAGTGGGAGACAAGCGGTGACACTGGTCCTGATACAAAATTGGAGCTAGGGCCTTTCCAACCTTATTTATCAATTCCGTGGATAAGACTATTTCCGTCATCTTGTCATCTTGTTACGAGCATGGGATTTGAGTTCGTGTTTAATCGTGTAATCACGTGAATGCATGGAACTGCAAAATTGAAAAGTTTTAAAGTGGCTCATCAACTAAAGTCCGTGACTGTACATAGCAATAGGCTCGCCTAGTGTAACATAGGGTAATGTCCCTTACATTAGGTATAGAACAAGTGGATGTTATAAACAGAATCTTAATCTAAAGGACATACTACTAATAGCAAAACTGTCTACAGTACACCTCTGCTAACCCCTTCGTGCAAAAAGGCGCGGTATTATTAATGTTAAAATAACTTTTTACTGTGCCCTGACTGTGACTGACATGACAGTCTGTCATTATATTTATTAGTCTATGACAGACTGGATGCGGAAGGTGGAGGACAGGGTTTTGTGACGCAGCCTCGGGGAGGCCCTATGTCCAACAGTGGACATAGGCTGAGTTGATAGGGTCCGTAATTGTACTTTAGCTTTAAGCCATTGTAAGATCTTGTTAGCAATAAGCGACACAATAGATATGAATACTCGTAGAGGTAACTACGGTCAAGAGAGACATGATTTATCTGTCGGTTCCTTACTTTGTTTACTGATACATTAAATCTCAGTAATAAATGTAATTACGTGGTTATTAATCAGACACAAAGCTCACACACTTGTATTTGACGGTCACTGTCTGCGTATATAAATGGCGGTGGTGTCGCCGCGCGCCTCACTAGAGCGCACGAGTGTTTTCTGTGGTCATCATGATTTCTTTACGGGTGAGTTGAGTTTTTTACTTAATTAATCATAATTCTATTATTATCTACTAATTATGATAACAGTAAATTTGACAGCTGGTCCTACTTTAGACATTTTTCTGTATAATTCGAGTGTTGAATTGGAACAGTCGCCATTAAAGTTAGACTTTTAGACTTTTTAGACTGAAAGTCAACCCTTACATGGCTGGGAAAGAGCTAGAGGAGGACCCTATGAATATAGCACTTCAGAAAGGAGGACTTTCTTTTGTAAACACTATTTTTAATGGTGAAAGGCCAGGAAAGGCCAGCCCTCACAATGAAAACAAAAACACAAAGTCTGGATGTAAGAAGTTTTTGTTAACGGAAGGCGATATTTTCTTGTACAAAGAAAGGAAGGTATAGACATTCACCTCCTGTCAACTAAAATGCTTCGATATTTCGCCTGCCTCCCTCCATGTGCCGAGAGCACGTGTGCTCCGAGCCCAAATTTTTAGAGATTTTTTTATTTTTGTTTTCAGAATCCATTTTGTCGAATAGTTTTATTGACCTTTAAGGGGAGTGAGTGATAGGTTGTATCTTGATTAATATATGATTCGCGACCGTAACAAATATGGATTTAAAGAATTAGAATAATTAGAATCGGCAATACAACTCCTTATGTTAGAATAATCCTAAAATGTCATGATTTCATGAAATAGTCATTCAATAGGATTATAAGAACTACGATTATGTAATTTTTATGGTTATAATTCTATAAATAAATACTGCTCCCGTGACGCTTTCGCCATAGACCAGATAGATAAACTTTAGTAATTGCAATAATTGTTAATGTACATATATCATTATATATTCAAGCACGTATCTATCTACAAAGTATCGAGTATTTTATCTTACTTATAACTTCTTGAACCTTTCGATCAAATATCTTGAAGCTTACGAAGGCGGTGGGAGACGGTCACGGAAATTACTAAGTTGTTAATAGTACCGCTTTCGCTAATACTCGAAATATAAAAGTGGTATAACATTAACTTAATGACTTTGTTGTGTGTTTTTATTTTCTGGAGAAATACGTACTTACGCAAGCTACGTGTGAGTTTATGTAACGTGATAAATGATAACGATTGAATTTAAACTATGTACGAAAATTTTATGAGCGAAAAAGACCACTTACTACTAAGTCCTACATAACATAGATGTCTTTCGGAAATCAGTCCTTTCAGGACTGATGCTAATAGCTTGTTTACATTAGTTTAGTAGGTAGCGAGTTTAGTTCAAGTAGTCAATTATGTGTCCATAAGTGTCATTTTTATTTAGAAGTTTCACATAAGTATAGACGTCAAAGTACTTAATTCGCTAAATCAGCCATGTCAAAGAAGTTTGATAACTTTGGTGACTCAAAACAAGCTTGCTGAAAATTCAAACAGAATGACAAAGTACGTATTTAATCTCCAGACTATTTCATATAATTAATTATCTACGATCAATTTAACCTCTAAAATCCTGATGTCTGTGTTACTATTTTACTTCCTGTTAATCAAAATGTAGTCCACATAGTCACTCACCTCACTGCTAACACCTTTCATGAAGGTGAAACGACATACTCATGTTCTTACCAAGATCAAGTTCAAACTGATCGCTAATGTAATACACTTGACATGTTGTGTATGTTTTGTGTTGTATATGTTATGTCAGCATACCTATACTGTGTATACGTTGAAGGCTGTTTGGTGAATTGTTGTTTGTTGTTAAGCAGAGTTAATTTCTTGTTCCAGTTTTAAATAATAATATTTCTCTAGAAGTCCTGTAATTGGTATACACTGTCTCAATGGGGATCTTTTCTGAAAATTAAGTGATAGAAGAAGTAGGTATTGATCAGTAAGTTGCGATGCGCGAATTCAGACTGATTTTGCCACGAATTTGCAATGATGATTTTATTTAAAGAAAAAATGTCAATGATGATTTCATTCAACGAAATAGTTGTATGTATCGTTTATAACACTCGCGGCAGCGGCCGGCGAGTGTTATTTCCAAGTTGCTCGCAGATAGGCAGGCTATTTAGTATTAGCGCAAGGTGCGTCACGTCGTCGGTCGCAAGCTAGTATGAGACCAGTTCACTATATGTCGGTTTCCTAGGACAGATTATAAATACTACAGTAGCTAAACGCAAGTTTTATAATGCCTAAAAGTATATGATCCATTGCAGTAAACAATATACTATGATATTCTTCAGGATATATGCTAGTTACATGGTGTGTTGAAAACATGATACAACAAAATTGATGCGATAGATAATAATCACGAAGACAACACAAAAAAAAAAATAACGATTAATATCCGTAATTTTTACTTGCAATTATAATTCAGATTTTTGTCAGTTTAGTCTACAAGCAACATGTTAACGTAATAGTGTTTTAATATTTTAGTCCAATCAATATATTTCGCGCTTCTTTTATTTCTATGTACTCGTAGTCCGACAGTGACAGCGCTTCAGCTGTTGTTAGCCTTTTAGGAGTATGAGGAACAGGGTGAAAAGTTCACTTATCCACTATAGAAAAGGGAGGATCCTCCGACCAGACGGGTGTTGTGTCTGGCGGGCAACTGCCTAATGATTGATATTGGATTTTTGTATATATGTTCACTGCAAGGTAAACTCTAATTGCGCGATACAGGATTTTTGTGTGACATCAGGTCTTTGATGCGTAGTTCGAATGTGGCGATGTAGGTACCGCCACAGCCTCTTAAATTGTAAATGGTTTGTTGTAGTTCAAAATTTTTCTACAGAATCTATCGGAAATAATACCGATGTAGTAAAAACTAACGAAGTTTATAATTATACGGTGACATTTATGCAACTTGTTAGCTACATAGAGCTGTACCTACATAGCTGTACAGATCTAGGCTCTTAGTTTACCGAGGTGCCTAGATTCTAAATTAGCACTAATATATGTACCTAACATAATATACAATTTGCACCAGTCACGACTCCTCATAATTATGGTAGTTGGCCTTTAGTATCCAATTTACAATTGATTTTAGACAAGACTACTAAACCGCAAACAAAGATCATTTTCTTATCACATCTTGAAATAATATCAAAGTAATGCAATCTCTTTGGTTAACCGAATTTTAAAATAAAGTAGGCTATGATGACACTTAATAAAAGGTATTTAATTTTTTTTCTGCAATCTCGAACCAAAATTGATCCACTTATTCCACGATTACGGAAGCAAAAACATTCCTTTTTACAAAAGTTCAGAGCAAAACAAATGGAAAGCATGCTTAATGTAATAATAATGTCCCAAGGCTTGTAGTGTTAAATGTCAGTTGCATTATATCAATGCAGTCGGGTTACTTCGTCCGATCGTCGTGAGCTCGTGATAAAACCGACTTTATTTTAAGAAGAGAAAACGGATAAAAATATTTAAAACATATCGTATCCTACACGTAGATTGAATATATAATGAGGAGAGAAAACCTACATGGCTATCAGGTTACCTGGGATAGGTACAGGTAGAGAGATAATACATATATTTTAGGAGAACTATCCATAACTTGGATCACATTTGAAATGTAGTGTTACCGAATAAGCCAGTGTCTAAAATTTGTAAATGACTTTCTTTTTGATTTCAAAGAAGAAAATAAGAGTATAAGCTTAAAGTTTTCTAAGAACGGAAAAACGATTTGTTTTAAAATAAACTCGTAACTAGAATTACATAACTGAATACTCAGACCAAATAAAAAACCAAGACAGAGAGCTGTCAACAATAACGTGAGGCCGCGGCCAGTTTCGTACATGTGTGCACTTAGTTTGGTTTAGTTTTAATGTAGTGTAATTGTAAATAGTTGTAAATGTGTGTATGTGAGCGTGTATGCACAGAGCGGTGGTGTAGTTTTAGCATGCTTCACTGTATTGTTCGAACGTCTTGGTTTTTTATTTGGTCTGAGACTGAATACCTACAGTAAGTTCAAGTTTATTTTAATCTATTGATTGGTGCAATCTGATGAGGATAAACGATTATTGTTTTTAAATTGGACATTGATGCAAAAAATATTTTTATTAGTACCGGGTTTTTTGACCTCCCCAAAATATCTTCAAAATAATTCTCTATGTAGTAGGAAATCGTAAAATTGTGGTATCTCTAACTTTGCGGATATTATCGACTACTTCCTATACCTAGCTAATGACTAACATGTGACTGGTTTAAGATTATTAGGGGCTTGGCACAGTTGAAGGTTCTATGACTGTCATGGTCATTGTCGCCATTAAAACTATTTAATAGTTTGGCACAGGTTATACCTAGTTCATACTTATAGGAAGTTTGAGTTACCTTCTCAAACTTAAAACAGGAAGTAGAGAGTCTAGGATATTTTTACCGATCTAGCAACCACGGTTTTCGAAGCAGCAGAATATCAAAGCTATCTGAGCGTTACTTACCACTGGTTAGTAATGAAGCACTTTCTGCAATACCTACTAGAATCGTTCGTTCCCAGCCACGTATCTATTGACAGCATGTTGGTCCTGGTTGGAGTTAAAATCCTAGAGCAAGTTAGGGGGGAGTATTCCCGTTTGAACACATGCGTTGAGTATTCCCATTTGAAATACCTTTGGTACTCAATGCATAGGCTCAAACGGGAATACTTCGTTAGGGGTAACACCGGTCAGGTAAACATGATTCGGCCCAGCCGGGTAGATAAATCAAACATAATAGTAGCATCCCATAATGCTACAATCATGTAGATTCCATCCATTCCACTAATTGTCACAATTCCTTGTCATGTTCCAGGTATGTTTCTTGCTGAGCGCTGTATTAGCGCTGGTGGTGCTGTCTGCAGCTAGACCAGATGATGGGGAGACTGTACCAGTACCAGGACCTGGGTTATCGTACGGTTCGTATTCAGCTCTTTATTTATGTATGATAAGTTCTTATAACGTGTTGAAAAAGTTTTTGGCGATTTGTGGCTTTTCTAATACTCTAACTACGGTTGTTCTAGAAGAGTTTTTAATCCTCATACGAAGTTGCATCGATTGACATCCTAATAATTAAACGTGAGAATTGTAATTTTTCTAGCTGACTGTAATATTTTTCCAAAATCTATGAATGCGGATAAATTACTTAATAAGTTAAGGACAGTGGTCTGTGTCTTATGAAGTTTTCCTGTAGCTACAATGGTTAAGCTACCTACTTGCCCATATTGTCCCGTCTCAAAATCCAACCTGTATGATCTTAATATTGGTGTTTATGTTAAACCTGCGTAGGTAAAAACATTAAAGATGACCCTACAATGATCAGTAGTACTGTGACTATTCTGCCAAGTTCACTGTAAACCGCATTCAAGTGACCACACACGACTTGATACAAAGCTGTCTATTATCAAATGATTTTTTTTTTAATTTAAAAAAATGCGTCAAATTCGAATGTTCCTAGTGACAGTAATTCAAAACTCATTTCTACAACTACAATCTATATGACATGAATTCCACGGATTTTTTTTGCATTCACCAATAATAAAATTATAGTAACAAAACTCTAACAGAGGTGTTCTTAGGCTACTTAGTTTGGTAGTGACTTTTTGTCATAATTTCAATGTATTTATACTATAATTGTGCAAGTGAAGTGAACTCACTTCAACCTTTCGGTTTAATTATGACCTCAACTTATACAATGTAACAGGTGAAATGTTTGGTTTCACAACCATGAAAATATTTGAAATTTTGAATTAAATTATTTAGATGACGTAGAGCCTTGAATAGAATATCATAAAAATAATAAGTACCTAGGTACCTCAATACTTTAGTTCATTATTAGAAGTTGTTGCTACAACCATATTAACAGAAGGAATACTCTTTTAAAGACTATAAAAATAAAAACATGTTTCTTTCTTTCTCTTGTCACGAGTGTACTATAACAGTATCTATTTTTAACCGACTTCTTCAAAAAGGAGGAGGTTCCATGTTCGTCTGTCGGTATTTTTTAATTTTTATTTGAGTATGTTCTTCGATATTTTCGCCAATTTTGAACTAATTTACAAATTTCTGATTTTTTTCGCAAGGTTATACTCCCGAGGACTCAAAAACTACGCGGGAAAAATTAATAAAATTTATCATCATATTATTGACCACCCATATAAATTTTATTAATTTTGCCCGCGTAGTTTTTGAGTTAGCTTCAATAATTACGTATTTTTCCCACTAAGTCTATGTAGATGATATCTTATTTGACACACTGTTATTTACATAGCAGGTAGTGGTATTCGAGTTTGTGTGGGGGGTAGGTTCCACAACTAAAAAGTGAAAAATAAAAACTTTTTACAAAAAAAAACCAACCGTCTTCGAAAAAAAACACTAAATACGTGTAAAATATTTTTCACTTTTTTATTGTTTTTTGTCGAAGTCGGTTGTTCTTTTTTGTACTTAAAAAGTTTTTTACGTAATAATTTCATGGTTACGAGTTCTTGTTATGATCATAGAGGTTCCCTTTGACCGTTCTTATCATTTGTTACGAGCTAGGAACTAAATAAAAGAACTGTATAGATTATTTACAGTATCAATTTAAATTTTTCAGGAGGCATCCCGTACGGCAGTATGAGCGGCAACGTAGCAGAGTTCTTCAGACGACAAGTGACATCTGGCGGCCGGTCGGTGTACCTCTCCGGTCCTCGCGGCAACAGCGTGGACTACGCACCGATTGAACAGTACTTAAGATAGATGGCGTTAGTTGTAGGTTTAGGTTCATTAGTACAAAAAATGTATTGTGAGTTAGGTATCTGTAAGGTTATTGATTGTGGATCTAACACCATAGTGTAACGCAGGGTCTTTACGACATTACGTACATAGAGGTACACAATTTTTACCAAAATCCCACTGTTCCCGTTCTGAGTGACTGCCTTTACCTAGGTTGGTTCTCCGTGTACATGTACAATGATGTTGCCTATTGCCATTATTTGCTTTCACATAATTATTGTTGTAATAATACCTCATAGATAGTTTTTTAAGCCTGATTCAACAACTTAAGAAAGTGTGCCTTTATAAAGTTAATTCTGTTAGTTTGTTAAGTAAATGCCATTAATTTATTTTATGATATTACAGTATTTTTATAACATTATTTACCCCATTTCCGTCTAAAGCAACCGAAACTGTCTAAATACTACTGTCTACTTTACTTTACCTGCTAGCTTTAGCTCTAGGAAGTTTTCAGTAAGATAAAGCAGAAATGTTTATCTGAAACTTGACTTGCTGTGAGGTTTTCCATTATATTTTCTTTCAGCTAGTTGTTCATGACGCTATTACACGAGCCCAAGAAGATTTAAAAACTCTTATTGAATGGTTTCAACATAATACTTAGACTCAATACTAATAATAAGTAGACCTCCGGAGCATTGCGAGTTAAGATACCTATATAAATTCAACTGAAAACAACGCCTCTACATGTGACATAGTTATTATCTCGTATGACAACAACATTGTCTCATTACATACATTCAACTGTACAAGTAAATTACTAGACATTATTGTTTTATCAACTTACTTCCCACGAATAATGGCTATTGTCTGCTAAAAGTTACTGTTTTTTGCCAACAGCTGATATTTCCTATGTATCTTGTTAGAATTGAATAGATTTTGTTGATTTCTAATGAGTACATAATCATGGTCCAGTGCATTGTAGGTACTTAATTATACACATGTTATAATCACGTAATGTTCACATGATTAAAAAATTTCATATGCATATAAATTGCAATGTATTAGAAGAGTTGTATCGGAAGCGCGTGGCTACGTAATAACAGCCGCACGGGCCGATCCATCAGGTTAAGCTACGCTTGCCGGGGTTGGTCCGTGGATGGGTGACCATCTTTACATACCGAGACTCCTCCGTGCCTCGGAAAGCACGCTAAGCCGTTGGTCCCGGCTGTCATTTGTGGATCTTTGACAGTCGTTACAGTTCGTCAGAAGCCCGAAAGTCTGACAAGCAGTCTTACCAAGGGGTATCGTATTACCCAGTTACTGGGTTGTGGAGGTTAGATAGGCAGTCTCCATGTAAAATACTGGTATTCAGCTACATCCGGTTAGACTGGAAGCCGACCCCAACATAGTTGGGAAAAGGCTAGGCAGATGATGATAGAAGAGTTGTATCGGGTTGTATCTTCTAACACATTCTACGGAGCTATTGTACCCTGGGCAGTTCAGTCATCCATGCTGTTCGAAAGAAAGAAAGAAAATACATCATTCATATAGCACAGACTTAATGTTACACATTATATTTTGCAAAATAAATTTAAAAAAAAGTATAGTCCGTTGTAAGAAGTTACCAGGAGTGTGTGCCTCTCGGTTTGGATAATTGACAGACTTCAATAAAACAAGAAAACCAAAAGACACGCGTTCCTATACGTTGTAAAAGATAATAGTTGAAAGTAAGTAACAAGTTCGTGGTTGAAACTCCGGTACTTCACTTTTACAAAATATATGCATAAAAGAGAACTTAATTTTACTGCCTAAAACCGACATGCAGTGAGAAAACTCTGCCAACACTCTTTTGCCCTCGAGTAAAATGATCACCTTCAAGGTGGTTTTATGCACTAGCTTCTTACGCACCCCCCAGCCCCAAGGTCTGTATGTCAACACACGCGTGACATAACTCCCAGCGGGTCACTCGCCACGCGTCACAGCGCCACACTATGGCATTAGATTAGTCTCATATATCTACATACGGTTATTAGTGAGCGTGCTTATTACTAAAATTGGGTTAGCTACGAAGGTGAGTGCAATGATGGCGTAACGACGGACTGGGTTTAAACAGTGTGTGTGGAACCCTCTCGTTCCACGTCACAGTTCGAAATGTCTGTATCGATAGACTCCGTCATGTTTTTGGAACGAAGTTCCTCATCTCTATATTCTGCACACTTGGTGAATGAGTGCTAGAACGAAAAAAGTGTAACATTTTGATCGTCACGACACTATTGTTACAGTATGTTGTGTGTGTTATTTAATAGAGTGTTGGAATATAGACACTAGGCTATGCCAAGCTATTAATTTATAGCGTGCAATGATTGAGAGCCCAATCTGCCTAGCCTTTTCCCAACTATATTGGGGTCGGCTTCCAGTCTAACCGGATGTAGCTGAATACCAGTATTTTACATAGAGCGACTGCCTATCTGACCTCCACAACCCAGTAACTGGGTAATACGATACCCCTTGGTAAGACTGGTTGTCAGACTTTCGGGCTTCTGACGACCCGTAACGACTGTCAAAGATCCACGAATGACAGCCGGGACCAACGGCTTAGCGTGCTTTCCGAGTCACGGAGGAGTCTCGGTATGTAAAGATGGTCACCCATCCACGGATCAACTCTGGCAAGCGTAGCTTAACCTGATCGATAGATCCGTGCGGCTGGTATTACTTAGCCACGAGCTCCTCCTGATTAATGAGCCCATGGATTATTATTATTGTCAACTTTATGGGCAGATGGGAACACATAATATTAGGTACCTAGTACCTACTCAGATAAATCCAGTGACTTAGGTATCTATCATCCACAACAGATTAGGGGAAGCCCTTTCTTTGTTGTTATTACCATCGCGTACAACATACAAAAATATGGCTCAGAGGTACTGCAACTTACATAAATATTAGCAAAGATGGTTGTAAAAAGATGGATCTCCAATCATTCACCTCCATGACTGTGTTTCGAATCAGTATTCCTGTCAGGAGAAAGAACATAAGTAAAGTGCAATTCAAACTTTTACGACCATTTATTATTATAAACGTTGTATAATTTAGGTATCTACATCCAATATTACGGTGGCAGAACATTCACTAAAACCACAATTGTGGGAACCAATCCTGGCACAACTCCAGTTTATTTATAGAATCAATAGTGAGAAACAACTTTGTAGGATTTTCCTCTATTCTACATTAAAAAATGGAGAGCTCGTTTTCAAAAATTCATACAAACATCTCTTGTGTGAGAATGACAATAAATTGCGACCAAATATCTGGTAAGCGTAGTGCTAATATCGAATTTTGTTAAAACTGACCATCTAATTATAGGGAGACTTATGTTCAAAAATATTAGTTATGGATCGAATTAGAAAATGTATGCTTTCCAAAACAGAAAACAGACGACGAAGTTATGCCGAAACGGCGTGCTCGACAGATCCTATGTGACCGGCTGGTCACGCAAGCCTATCATTTTTAAAGCCTTATTTCAACAACTAGAAACAGGGAAGTCCAAGGGTGGGTCTAGGGAAGTCAAAGGCTTTCCCAAGGCCTGAAATACTAGAGGCGAATGTTAACAGTAATTTTAATTACGATCAACCAAAGAAAATATTCGTAAATTAGCTACTAAGCCAGACTGTGACATAAGATTTCGCGGCCGCCGTAAAACAATTGACGATGACGGACGATTTTGATTCACGATCCGACACGGCCAGCGATTGATTTTGGCTACTATTTACAAAATGTCTTTTTTTATTGTGCTCTGTAATGCGGTAATTAAGAGCTCTTTACGAGGTTTTTAGTCGTAGTATTTTAGATAGTAGTAAAAGATGGCAGTCTACCGTTTTGTGACTAATTTCCTAACTAATATTATAAATGCGAAAGTGAGTTTGTTTGTTTGTTTCGCCTTCACGCTAAAACGGCTGAATGGATTTGGATGAAATTTGGCACTTGGGTATACTGGAAAAGGAGTACTTTTCATCCTGGATCGCAGAAGAAGTCGTGGTCAACAGTTTGATTGGAAGATTCTGATGATCACATTCATATGCTTTATCACGTTTTTGTTAACCGGGGAAGTCGAATAGTACCTATAGTCGAAAGAAACACTGAAACAAACTCAAAGTTAATATCTAATCAAAGTAATCATCCCAAACCTAGTTCAGAAAAATCTGCGATTTCTATACATAATAGGAATTAATGACATAGTTTCCGCGATTTTTTTGTTTCTAAGTCTAATTATAATATGTATAACGTGTACGTAAGTACTTAATTCACTTGAATAAATAAATAACGATTTCTAAGCAGGTTTGTAACTCAGACTGGAATTCTTCGTTTTTTGCACCATTTACTCGCTAATTGACAATAAGATAGATGGCAGAGCATCTGTCTGTGTACAGATTAGGTCGGCAATCATCAAGTCACCTGCTGCGCGTAGTAATTGTGGCATTATGAAGTTGTAGTGGTGCGCGGGAATTATTTCCCGTGTTTTTCTAAACACGGAAAATAATTCCCAGTTATGTATGTAGAATTGGTCTATTTTTTGTTGACTATTTTGAACGGTCTTTCATTTTTACCGGCGTTATTGACGATTGCTCCAGTCAATTAATTATGATGGCGATTAGAGAGACACATGCAGATATAAACACGTTAAAAGGCTTCGTCACATGGTAAATCAAAAATTCTGGAGTAATTATAAATAAGAAAGCATTGTAATTGGAACTCGTGAACGGTAGGTACAGAACAACGTCTTAGGCGCAGATATTTATTTGTTTTTGTAGGTAAGTAAAAATAGAACACGCTAGATGGCACAGCATTGGCGGCGGCATTTGGCATGCAAAGGACAGAACCAAAAAAAAAAAGAGACGAGTCCTCAGCGAGAGGAAATAGCAAGTGGGCAAATACAATGTATTGTTATAGGTATATTATCAAACTATCCCGTTATTTCTGCACAGGTGTCAAAACAAGACCTTTTATAGACCACATATCCGCTGAACGATGACGTAAAAAAAACTATCTTCTCACAATAAAAATGGCATTCCATTAAGAACAGCACCTGATACGAATGTTAACGTTGTAATGTATCAATGGATGTCTCACAGATGTGACGTCAGAGAATTGTAAGGTGCTTGGGTACGAGTTTTGAGGTGACGGTGACTTGAATAAGTAAATTGGGTGTTGAGCCGCTTTTGTCAACGATCAGAGTGATGATATTACGATGACTGGTGGTCTAGCCTGAGTGGGTTTCTAAGTATGGCGTTAGGTTAGTGTATAATATAATAGCTTTTCCTCGCAGCTTCATCAGCGTGAACATTCGAAATTTTCCCATGATAACGTACTACCGGTATAAAAAAGTATCATAATGGCCTAATCCACAGGGTGGTCTAGCTGTCTGCCAAATTTCATCAAAATCCGTTCAGCAGTTAAGGCGCCAATTTCGCATTTACAATATTTTATATAGTATGGATGTTGCTCTACATGGAATATCATATCCAGTGGTTCCATCTTGTGCCATACTAGCTTATTAATACATTGCCTCTTTATATTTATGTTGGAGTCTTCATATATTTCTTTTTCTAGGAAAAGGTGTGAGTCAAGCTTGAAACGACTCTAACCACCGATCATCATGGTCATACCCGATAATATATTAAAAGAATATTCCGGAATATTCGGTGGGACGCACCCCCTTGATATTGACGTCTTCCGAAGGAGTATTGTAGACGTTGCAGCACCTACTGTGCTTATGCATAATGCATTCTTCTTCACGATATTCCTTATTAATTTCTAGCTCCACATGCTTATTGCGACAATAACATGTCCAGTGTTGCGTCTAACATCACGGAACCCCTTTTTCGTCCCAATTCGCGAACATCAAAGCATTGGTTTTTACTGAATTAAAAATGTCCTAACTGATTGTGTATTCAATGAACACCTCACTTGGTATTTTGAGGCTCAGTGACGTATTTGGCAAATGCTTTATAAAACAACTTTTGTTTCTGAGAATTGACTTAGTATACAGATAGACTCAATGCAGTCCAATTCGTTCCCGTTATGTAACATTTTCAAAACAATAGGTCTTTTTGATTTGGACTACATTTGAAGGAAATGTAATCTATTGTTTGGACGTTTTTAGGATTTAAGATGACGGATTAATGCTAAATTGTGATTGCCTAGATTTAGTAACAGAAAGTCATATAAAAGTATTGATTATTCGTTCAAAGTAATCGGTGCGTTAAAGGACTATCCTAGAGGTTATGATGAACTGATGAGTGACGCACAGTAGGTTCAATTCTAATTCAAGCCTCCCATTTAAAGTGATCACATTAGTTCTCATAGAGGTTGCACGTGGATGTAAAACCTTTTTTAAAGAATCTTTACATGTAAATCTTGATTTTATCTTTCCAAATCTCAAGGAAAACGCTAACGGAGCTATAAACTATAGCAAGTAGTGAATACTTCTATTATTATAGGGGCAAATTTTTCAAAGAAATCTGTTGAAATTGAAATGCATATGGTACTTTCTATTTACCATAGACGAAGTGCGTAATCTGTTCGTTTATTCAAAGAACAAGCAAAGTATTGGCACCGACTATCTTTGTGATGCGCACGCGGCGATACGTTTGATGAACTTGAATCGTATGTAACAGTAGTGAACTTGAACACGGATATGGCCTAATGTAGGTCTGTTACCATGTGCGGGTCACATCATCAAGAGGTGAGATAAGGAATGTCATGTAACTGATACGGGGATATCGGGATTCTGGGTGTTGTCATGCAATATAATCTTCGGGAAACGGGGAGACTTGGACAAAGGCTGTTATTCTGTTATTATAAGGTGATTATGATTTTCTTCATGAAAACCTTCCACGAAAGTGAGATTGTCTGTCTTAATGCTACGTTTCGAAGTTTGCACTACCGCACCGACCTGACAGAAAGTTATCTATGAAGCAATATTTTACCGAACTACCTACCACTAAGACATTTCCAAAATAAGAAGCTTATTGTCAGTATGTACTCTTTATATAAGTGGTCAAGGTTTCAATGACAGATAGGTATAATGATGACGGTGACCTCTAGCTGCGGAAGGAAGGACGGGGCTATTTGATGGTGACAATGTCCGTTTGATAGAGTGCCCTGAGACAGAGGCACAAGCGAAAAGACGAATTAAACATAATCTGACAATATGAATACAGCTTTTTACTGTATCAAAATATTGCTTATTCATATTGGACTCCATTTGCATTAAATTTTGTTCGGAAGATGTTGAAGTAAGTTAGTGAAGAAAACCGAAACTAAATTATCCAATTGACTTAATATTTTACACTTGATACACACCACAAGTTAGTAATATTAAAAGTGTAATTTTATTTCAATTTTTGAAGAAACTGAAAGCTGCAAGTTCGGTTCCTTATTTTAATTTTTAATAATAATTTATAACTTGCTTTTTCTACAAGCGTGTCGATATTAAAAATATTTCAAATAAGTATTTCCAAAATACAGATATTGCTGAAGCAGCTATTAGATCCTCATGGGTGCAGGCAGCAGTCACCTTGCTCCGAGACACCAATTATTAGGACGAACTAACCGGCTAGTAAGCGATCGCTTATGACTTGTTTCCACGACGTTCGTCACAAATGTCAAAATACTGCGTTATGGCAGGCCTACTTCAAACTAATTGCGGTATTTCCTACCTTCTCATTACTAGCACGACAATGCGAATATTAGAGGAAATTATTACTTATAGAATTAAGCAAGGTCTTCGCTTTTCGTATGAAGTTGTGATCTAAATTTAAAAAGGGACGTCCTTGGGGTGAATGGACGCTTAGGTACTCGCTTTTCATGAGAACCCTTCTAACAAAGGGGTGATGCAAATGATTAACGATATTTATAGTGTTAATAGGTTGTATATAACATTTTTTCACGGCAAACAATGTCTCAGTTCCCCGATATAATTTAAGGTTCATATGGCCATCGTCGGACTTTTAATGAAATACACTCCTTTATGTATCAGCCGCCCATCATGGAAAAGCCAACAGCTAAAGAATTTTCCCGAATTCAAACATGTGTGGAAACCGGAATACTTTTCATTTTCTTTTGTTTTATTTTTCTCAGCCTTGAAGTTTGTAATTAGTGACCAACCACCATGTCAACATTAGGGAAAATCAACTGACCTACTCCCTTAGTGGATTTTGTCATCGTAAAAGGAAGAACATGACTGAAAACTAAACCAAAAGACAAGTGTTATGTTTTTTTGTAGTGCTCATTGCGCTAATACACAGGATACGAGCTCCACTCTGTTTAATTCTCAATCATTTATTTCGTTCTCATACAAATCTCACGCCTTCTTCCTATGGGGTAGGCAAAAACTACAGAACGCCACATGGTAAGATTCTTAGAAACTCCTTAAAAAATAACATGCGTGTCTTGGACAGCAAAATAGTAGGAGAGAGGAAACTTAAAAAACTATACAGTCTTCTTAACTGTATTTATTATCATTATTAGGGTTGATGGCTACCAACAAATTACAATGCAGAAGTAAACAGTTTCTATAAGATGATTGTCGATAGTTCTAGACACTATTTCATAGCAATTAATAATAATGCTTCTCGTAAAAGAAAACAGTAAATCACTGAACGCCTTGAATAATGTAGCTGTGGTGAACTAAATCGTGTGACATACTGAAAGGAATAGTTTTAGATGTAGGCGGAGTTGATTGACTGATTGAAGCTACTAAAACTTGATTAGCGTGTAATTTAATTTCCTTTTATTTATTTTTTGCGTACTCAAAGGTATCAAAGTAAATAGTAATTTAACGCCATAGGCGTTTCATTCGATCCTTCACGTCATTATACGCTTTTTACGCTCTAAGGTGTGTGATTTGTCATCATCTTGCAGATTTTTTTTGTTTATCAGCTGTCGTAAGGGCGCATCATTAGTATACCTGCAAGTCCCTGGAGCTTAGGTTTGTAAGGTTTTAGGTTTTTTACATTAATAGTGCAGTGGGTGACGGTGCATTCATACTTGGTCGAACCGTTATTATTTAGTTTAGTTGGCCTAAAACTCCTTGACCGTATACATAGGCTTACGAATCGTCAAAAATGACGGATACCTAAGTACTTAAAACATTTTGCATCCTTTCAAGCCATGGTTAGTTTCGAATCTAAAACTGCGTAGTTGACCAGTTTTGCCTACAAGTTAGCCGTTGGGCTATAGTGACTTCAGTTACGGCCATTAGTCGTAATATTTTTACATAATTTTTCTTAGTCTGTAACTTATTGACAAAAAATGGCGTATTTAAAATGTTGGTAATATTCAAAGCCCTTTTGAAAGAGGATGCTGGATATATTATCATTTATTTGCCTTCGATAAAATTACTGATATCAAATCTTTGTATTTCCTTTCGCACAAAGGACTATAATAATTATGTACGTAATAGATATATTACGTACATAATTACTACATACTACGTATATAATTATGTACGTAATAGATATATTACGTACATAATTACTACATACTACGTACATAATTATGTACGTTATAGATATATTACGTACATAATATATACGTACGTATTATAGTCCTTTTATTATAGGCTATCGCTAGACATGAGCTATTGCGAAAAAGGGGCTAAAAATTACAATAGTCTTTGATGACATAGACCCAGTCTACGCCATCTAAGACTTGCAATTATATCCCTCGTGTCATCCCCAAAACTAACCCTTCTTTCTTACAAACAAATTATAAATTAAAGTCGCTTTTCGTGTGTGCTGTGGGACGGCGTTGTTCTTCTTGAGATTTTATTCCGGAATGTTTTATGTGTATCAATCAATCAACTCAGCCTATCGCCGTCCACTGCTGGACACAAGCATCTCCTAGGCTGCGCCACAACACAATTAAAACAAGATTATTCAATTTTACACTTCAGTAATCTGTGGGCACTAGTTCTGTACTATTTGGCCCACAGTTTGTCCGGCATGCGGCAGACGTGTCCTACCCAGGCCCATTTAAGTTGGGCAGCCTTTTGAGCCACGTCAGCTATCTTTGTTTTATTGTGTTACGAACACGATCCTTTAATTTAACGCCTAGTATACTGCGCTCCACCGCGACAGTGAGACGGGGACGCGGCAGACCACGTAGGAGATGGCGGGACGAGCTGCATAGATTCCATCAAAACTGGAAAGAGGAGGCGTGGACTCGCGAAAGATGGAAGGAAAGGAGCGTAGGCTATAAAAAAAACTAAAAAAAAACTGTGGGGTCAATGAATAGGTGATAGTAAATTTTGATAAGTAAATAAATACATAATATTTACATGAAAGCATTCAGTATCCGCTTTTACAATAAGTTGCCAAAGCCGGTTACAGAACTTAGCGATGGTAAGTTCAAAACCCACATCAAACGTGTCCTTATCAAAAAAGCATATTATAAGATTAAAGACTACGTTGAAGACAAGGAAGTTTGGCAATAATTCCTTCTGCACATGTGGCTTCCCTGGTACCTCATTAACGGCATAATTTTGTAAGAGTCTATTAACTGCTCCCAAATTACCATGTTTATTTTTAATTTTTTTTACATTCATCGCAGACAGACATAATAATAATCACAGTATTATTTGACATTATATACCTACTATTTAATTTCAACTCTATAGTAGTGGCTTTTGCCGACATGTTAATTATTCGGATTTGTTACAGTTGTAATGGCAATCATGTCATTTGGTTTAAATGGGTTTTTATCTGTATTATCTTATTTATCGTATATAGATTCCTTTCTATCTTGTGAATGTGAGAACGTCGTAGGCTTAGTGAACTGTAGACTTTTATTTTTAATTTTAATTTTTTTTTATGAACTTTATCTGAAACTTTTTGAAAGGCCTACGCTGTCCTCCCATAACAGACTATTATCACTGTAATTCGAAAATATTGTAAAAGCCAATTATCTTTTAAAAGAGTAACCATGGAGTTTCTTGCCGGCTCTTCTCCATAGGAAACGACCAATTGGAACCGTGCACCTAGCTTCTGACGTTTCATAAGTGCCCATGTAGGCTTATGTGAAATAAAATATTTTGATTTTGATTTTGATTTTGCTGTATCCGGTTAGACTGAAAGCCAACCCCAATATTGTAGGGAAAAGGGTAGGCAGATGATGATGATGTTCAGATGTAAATGACAACACAAGATCATACTGTGCTTCACAATAATTTACTATTAGGGATCTACTGAAATTGTTAAAATGATTATTAACATTGAATAATGATAGGTACCTACTTAATTTTCTAACTGCAGTTTAGAATTAGACAAAATACTATATCATTTGACATTTCTATGAAGATGACTACGTGAACTATTACGTAAGAGACAGATATTTTGTTAGCACTTTTCAGTTCTTTTGTTTTGATTGATAAACAAAATAAGTGAGGTCTAGCGAAAACTCGATACAAATAAGGTGTATGTCTGTGATGGATGATGCCCTAAAGATAAATTCGTTCGAGCAGAACATTTGACCGACTAAACGAAGGTGGTAATTGTTTTCACACTGGAATGGAAAGGTGCGCCCTTTCACTGTTGTTGGAAACAAAAGGATGTAAATTAGAAAATATGTAGTATTTATTGTCGTGGCTAAGTAATAACAGCCGAATGGGTGGGATCCATGAGGTTAAGCTATGCTTCAGGTTGGTCCATAGATGTTTGACCATCTTTACATAACGAGACTCCTCCGTGCTTCGGAAAGCACGTTAAGCCGTTGGTCCCGGCTGTCATTTATGGATCTTTGACAGTCGTTACGTCGGGTCGTCAGAAGCCTGAAAGTCTGACACCAGTCTTACAAAGGGGTATCATATTACCCAGTTACGGGGTTGTGGAGGTCAGATAAGCAGTCGCTCCATGTAAAATACGGGTATTCCGCTGCATCCAGTTAGACTGGAAGCCGACCCCAACATAGTTGGGAAAAGGCTAGGCAGATTGATTGATTTAGTATTTATTGACTCAATAACGTCGGTACAATTAAATTATAATAAGGCTTTATCTAAACCTGAGTAATCATGGGTACTGGAAGTCGGCTTGTTAAAGAAATTTATAGTTATTTTTAAGCACGTCTTGATAAATTAACGGGTCTGACCTGTTGGCTATATTGAGCGAACGCGCCCTATCTCGCTAATTAGTAGTTCATCCACAATACGCACTGCAACGGATGCTATTTACTACTGTTTAAATTCGAGTCGTTGGAATTTCTGGAGCTTGATTGCATGTATTTTAGTATAATGTTGATACATTTACTTTTGGGTTACCAAAAAGCTGGCTTCCAGCTGAATAAATCAATTTCCAACATCATCGAACGTATTGGCACGTAGGTATCTTTAGTTGCATTGACATCTGTTATAATTTCCTTATGTTTTAAAATCCGGAGTTACACGTAATCTGTTCGATTTATGCAACACGGCGTGTGACTCCGGATTATTAATTTCTCTGTCTGTGATGTCTTGTTTATATCTTTTTAGTTGGCGTTTTTTTCATAGTTGGGTTTTAGTTTTTATAACTTTAAATTTTTTTCTCTTTTCAAAAGCACCCTTCAGATTTTCTTTTCCTTTCTTTGCCAACAAATATAGGCCAAATTACCCAGACAGTTACCTCAAGTCCCAAAGCTAAGGTCATTGGCAGCACAATGGCGTATGGTGTCCGGCCATCCGTGTAGTTAGGACGGAGTGGAGATATAAAACGGCGCGTAGGGCGGCCACTGTCAGTGTTGTACCAACGTCATCCAGGCACCATGGCTTGCAAAGTAAGTGGGATTTTAGTTTTAAGTGGTGTTAAGGTAGTGTGGTGATTGGGCTTTTGGGGTTAATTAAAATAGCCATAACATTTGAAAGATAAGTTATTGGTGTATTTTTGGTAAGGGTTGATATTTGATTTCGGGAAAATCCATTAATATTTTTTTTTTATCTATCATTTTTAGAAAATTGCGAGTGATTACAAGCAATCGATAGTTTTCATATAAACAATAGTCTGTAATTTTTATTTGTACTATTACATATGTAATTGCGGATAATATTGTATCGTTCATACTTATCCAGTGAGTGTTTACATTTGAAAGTTTCTCGAAAACTTACTGATTGATCTAATATGGTACCAAATTTTCTTAAAAAATCATAGATCATAATTATTTTTCTTGATCAAACGACACATTAATTAAGTTTAAGTTTAATTAACTGTCTATTAAGTTTTTGTAAATATTGTTTTTGTAAATTAGTGGTTAACTCATCACTAAGTATCATCTTATCTTTCTTATTCTATAACTAAAACATTTTTTAAAATAATATCACGCTTTTAGTCCCCGAAGAGTTAGGCAGAGCTGGTACCAATAGTATCATATTCGGATATTACACAGATTCGGGATTCTTTCAATAACAAAATCTGAATTCATGAAATACTTTCATCGTTCCGATCTTTTATCACAGTCTTATCACTAAAATAATTGGCTTCAAGTATTTCATAATGAAACAATTAGCATAAGTCTTTAATTAGCTGCTGCTGTCCAGTATATATCCGTGGGAAGTACTATTTAAAAGATCGTGAGATATGCCTGTTTTGTGCATTGTGGTGGGGACATGTGTGTTATGTACCTGTTAGTAGATAGGTAGCAATTCAGGCATAATGGTTCGTATTTACTTTGTTCAATTGTATTGTTGAATGCTGTAATAAGGTGCACAATGCACATACAACCCTAAATTGGCCGAGTGGTTTCAGTAAAATAGTTATACAAAAATCAATGATGAGAGAAAACTGAAATAAATTGTTTTATAGTTTAAACTGGCTCAAGTTTTTTTTTTTCAGATGCCTCCTATTTGAACTTTACTTCCATTCCATATAGTTTTTTATCCACGTTTTTTTTTAATGATTTCAACAACAGTTCAACTGATACACAGCAACATGTCTGCTTTCACATATTTCCTATTTTGTAATTATGGAACTCAAATCACCTAATCATTCCAGATCGCCTTCTTCACCGTCGCCATCTTCCTACTCTTCGCGTTATCTCACGCTGCACCTGCCGAAGAAAAACCAGTGGAAACCTTCAAAGCAGAAGCTGAAAAGGATGACCTAGAAACGGCTGACAAAGATGACCTCAAAACTGCAGCCTCGCATTGGGGCGGCGGCCACTGGGGCGGCTATGGCGGCCACTACGGCGGCCACGGCTACGGATGGGGATACCCCAGCTATGGCTACGGATGGGGCTACCCCAGCTACAGCTACGGTTACTGGCCCTACGGCGGATATTACGGCCACGGGTATGGCGGCTATGGCGGATACGGTGGATGGTGGTAGAACTCTACAGGGATCGATTAAAATGCCAGTATTAATTTTAAGTTTACCGTTCGGAATGCGAGTATAATAATTTTTTAAGAGATTGGTAAGTAAACAACTTCAAATGTATAGGAAATATATAGTTAAACTTGATATGTGTTTGTAATATCAACCACACTCGATATTTTTTTGACACCTTATTTATATATTTATTTTGAAGATTATTTTTTATTAATCAAACCTTTAGGTTTAAAACTTTCAAATATTAGTTATTTATCGTGTGTGGGCAATCTCATTACTTGCCGGTAAATGTGTATAATATTATATTAAGATTAATTTACACTAGCTTTTATTGACTAAACGTTGCGTATTTTATTTGAGTAAAATTGTAATTTCAACTGTTTAACATACTAAACTGCAACTGTTTGAAATCAATCTATTTTAAATACTAAGGGACCAAAAATAAGATTGATTTTCCTGTAAAGCTAATTCATTCGTCCCGGATTTGCAAAAGGGAATTCGCAAATTGGTACTTACGGATACGTGACGCTTCTAAACCTATAAATGTACGGTTACATATTATTCGTTTCGTAGATACACTTTTTAAACAGTTACCTTATTTGGATATTCCGATGGTGTTTTAAGGACTGTTGGTATGGCAATTACAATGTTTTGATTTTTATCGTTTTATATTTTGGTCATGACATATTGTTTGCAAATGGTAACGACTTTTTGTTCTTACACATATAGTTAACTAATTTTATTATTGTGTTATGTATTTTTGTCATGCTTACGAAAAAAATATCGATTGTATAAACTTTAGTTTCGTTTTGTTTATATTACCTATGTAGGTAAAATTCTCAAGTGTGTCCTAGAGTTTATTATTGTAAAGGTATTATATCACTGCCGTAAAATGTATTGTAATGTATAAATAGTATTAAAAATATACAATATATTTATTAAATTATGATTGAATGAATACTTTTGTAATTTTTTTACAAGAACATATATTTTTTATCAGCAGCAGTAGCTCAGTCGTGACGGCCGCGACTTACGAGTTATAAGGTCATAGGTTCGAACCCAGACAGGCGCTTTTCTTTGAGTAAATAATTTCTACACCACTGCTCTCAAAACGGTGAAGGAATACATCGTGAGGAAACTGGCATGTCCTAGAACTAAAAACTCGGAGACATGTGACAAGTACGAACCCGCACTGGGCCTGCGTAGTAGATTTCGGGCCACTGCCAGGTCAGCTTATACTGGAAATGTATAGCTTGATGTGTAGCCGTGTGTACCTAGTGCCTGTTTCTTTTGTTATTATTTATTTTATTGTAGATCACCCGACCGGTTAACCCCTCCAGCTCGCGGTCTACTTCTTTAATAGGAGGCTGATAATCCCCAGATGCTTCTCATTTTACTACAATCCTATTTTCTATTAAACTTACTTTCTTGAATATTGGATCTGCACAACTGTAGTATAATATTTGGTCTGTAATATTATAATCACTGCTGCAAGGTAAATGCAACCTAAACTCACATCATCATCACCATTATTTCAACCGAAACACGTCCACTGCTGGACATAGGCCTCCTCAAGCACCGCCACTTACATCGTGGGGAAACAGTTTAAAATTTTAAATGTTTGTTTTGGTCTATTATTTAAGAAATAAAGCAATAGAAAGTAGGTTTTTATTAAAACGAGAAGCACCAAAGTGGGTGTAGGAACACACACAGGTAGTACTAATGTGGGTGTGTAGGAACACACTTATCCTGGCCCTTCATCCAAAAAGTTAAGGATGATAAAAAAGCACTATTCGTAGTTAAAATGCAAACCCGATTCATGCAATAAAAAAAAAAAAAAAAAACATTGAAATAAAGCGTCTACATCCAATCTAAATTCTAAACGAAATGAGTTATACCTATAGGGTGGTCTGACCTCCCCAGCACTGTTCAGCTTGTATGTCGATCAGTTGATCGGAGAACTCAGCAGCACAGGGGTTGGATGCTCGGTAAACGGTAAAATTATAAATAGCGTATCTTACGCGGATGACATGGTGCTGCTGAGTCCCTCGATTGAGGCACTGAGGCGATTGCTTGAGGTTTGTGAGAGATACGCCGTGACTCACGGCCTCCTGTACAACGTGAAGAAGAGTGTGTTCATGGTGTTTGGGGTTTCTGCAAAGGTTCACAGGGCAGTGCCGCCGGTGTACCTATATGGTGTTGCTCTAAACAGATTGCCTTGTTTTAAATACCTTGGACACATAGTAGCCGAGGATCTTAATGATGACCAGGACATAGAACGGGAACGACGAGCGTTGTCGGTCCGATGCAATATGTTGGCCCGTAGGTTTGCTAGATGTACGAGATCGGTCAAGATAACCCTTTTCAAGGCTTATTGTCAGTCTTTTTACACATGCAGCCTGTGGGTCAAGCATACGCAGAGGGCCTACAACGCTCTTCGTGTCCAGTACAACAACGCCTTCAGGGTGTTGGTGGGGCTACCGCGATTCTGTAGCGCGTCAGCCATGTTTGCTGAATCTGCTACCGATAGCTTTTCAGCAATCATGAGGAAAAGAACGGCATCATTATTACGCAGGATTCGTGGGAGTGCCAATGGCATCCTGAAGGTGATTGGGGATAGGCTGGACGGCGTTTTCCTGAAGTATTGGACCCGTATGCATATCTACGGGTCTGATACTGCAGGAAAATACATGAATTAATATAGTTGTAGGTTTTATTTCTATTGTTATTTTTATTTTGTTTTTAAGTAAATGTAAGTACTAACATAGTTATGTAAGTTGTATCACTAACAAAGATCTATGGAGCAAGTTTCCGAAATAAACGTTTAATTATTATTATTATATTATGTAACCCATTTCGCTTAGAATTTATTTAAAATTATTACTCATATTATACATAAAATTTTAACTATTTGAAAGAAGGTAGACGCATCAAAAAAATTAAGTAGGCGAAAATATAACATCATTCTTTGTAATCATAGTAAAAATATCACACTAATCGTTAACTCGTTGAAGTCTTTTCTATGAAAAAAGTAAAAACGGAAAATTCGTAAAACGGTTTATTTTCCTGCCATCTAGCGATGAAGTTTACATTTAAAACTTGCGCGTGCGCACCTTAGCTAGTCGTAAATAAATACCTTCTTTTACTTTTAGTGAACTTATGAGTTAAGTTTGAGCGCGCCGCCGCGCCGCACTCAAACTCTTGTAACTTAAACATTGTATAGTGAAGAAATAATAGAGGGCGCTAAGAGTTCAAAAATATTTTGTATGTTACATTTTATTTTCAATTTCAGTAAAAGGTGAGCTTTTTACAATAATGTTCTTAGATTCTGCCACATATTATTCTTTTCAACAATTGTGTTCATATATATTTTTTTAATTTTATAGATACTTTATTAACCTTGTTTCTTGTTTCAACTTAAAGAAATTAGGGATACCTTCCAAAAAATTTACAACATTTTCACCTTGTCTGCATTGGCAACTAATATGAATTATTATTATTAAACATTCACTGCAAACGATTCAATATAAATTATTGTGTCAAAATAAGTAAGCACGTATTGGCACCAAAAACTGCACTATTATTAATATTATTACTTCTTTTGGTATTAATTACTTAAAAGCTACAATCAATTTAAAAGCTTGAAATGTTGTATGTTATTATACAATGTTTTTGTATGTAGTGTCGTATATCAAATAGTTAATAGCTTCATTATAATTGTGTGATGGGTAGACGTATAAATAATAATAAAGGTGAACAAGTTTCTGATTTGGTAGGTAGGTACTTTGAAGTTTGTGATCTATATCAATACGCAGTTTGATTTTAGGTGGGTATGTATTATGTCAAATTTAAATATTTTCATTTGCCTGTTTTGTTCTTGACTCAGATAACTTTAATGCCAGTGGAATTATGTTTTATCTGATACTGTGTAAAACAGCGCCTTTATTATTAAACGAGTCCTACACTGCTATCTAACTAATAATCTGTGCATTAAAGCGCTTATTAAACATGAAAAAGAAATCAACTGATGTAAATGTGCGATAAATAAGGTATTTTTAAACACAATGTTTGAAATAGCCAAATAGATTAATTTAAGTGACATAATACCCTTTACTACGACTTAGATCATTTTAATGGCTTGCTACACAACATACGTTGAAAAAGGGACATTTAAACGAAAGTACTTTTGCATCATAAATATGCGAAGAAGTTTCCTCACAAAATATCTCATCATTAGAACTACGAATCATTTGTTTTTGTTCACAAGTAAATGTAGATTTTGTAATAGATCTTCTTACGTCTAATACCAGTCTAATATAGTCATCAACGTTTGGTAATACTTTAACCATTTACTAAAGTTTGAAACTCAGCGGGAGGAACGATTGGCTTGTGTATAAATATAAAAATAATTCAAAAATGTTTCTGGTGTTAAAAAAGAAGAAGATGTATATTAATTATGTAGCTGTCCAGTTTTATAATATATGAGGATCTCATAAATAGTTCAAGTGACTTTTAATAATATTAAGATTCTTGTAATTAAATAACAAGTAGTATTATATTTATCTGAGATAATGCGCTGTTATCATTCAGGATATCTTCTTTAATTAATGTTGCGGAAACGAATTTCTAAATAATTAATTAGAATTAAAAAACATAAATAAAGGTCATGTATAAACTAACTGATTTCTTGCTGCATGTAAAATCTTCAACGTCATGATAAATGGGTTGAATAGAATTTACCTATATCACGTGACTGTAAATCCTAGATATTATTATATCCAACTAGCTTCCACCCGCAGCTTCGCCCACGTGGTATGTCGATAATAAGTAGCCTATGTCCTCAGGCTCTAGACTATCAGTCTGTGTACCAAATTTCATTTAAATCGGTTCAGTAGTTTTGGCGTGAAAGCGCGACAGACAGACAGACCAACAGAGTTATTTTCGCATTTATAATATTAGTAAGGATTTAGTACCTTTATACAACCTTTATAGACCACACTTACGAGTATCTTTAAGCTTAATTAGGAACACATTTTATTTTGCACTTGACTGTACTTGAATTACTAGTGTTCATAATTTAATGATTATCATCTTATCAAATCAATTTCCCTAAAAATGATATCTATTGAATAGAATATCAATGGTATACTTACATTATTTTCATTAACATTGAATTCTACACCTTCTCATTGCTGTGTGCCTTTACCATATTATTCTAAGCCTCAGCTTCATCAAAGTATTTAGCTATGCATCAATGAAGGTGAACCGTCAACAGCCACTGAATACACATACACACAACAGAACACTTCAAAACCTACCAAACAGTTTAACTCAAGCCAATGATACTTGACGAATTACATTCTTCGGTTCACTTAAGCCAGACAGTCATTGAAATATGAATCGATCTAATCAAACAGTATACTTACTCTTAGACTATAATTTTGTTGGACTCCTTGCCTAATAAAGGTGTCCTTGCTTCTGCAAAGGTCGCGACGGTGACCTTTGCTTCTACCTTTGTTCTTACTACTCGATTCTGAGTGATGACATCTATTTGGAGTTTTGGAGGCGTATTCGTTTTTTTACTGTGTCAGTCGATACTAACTTTGGTATCGATTAGTTGCGAATAATCTAGTTGGTACTTTATTTAATGTGGTCAATATTTTTATCGAAATGTACCGTAATTTTTTTTTTTTTAGTTTAGTCAATGTGACGTTTTTTTTTTGGTCATTAGAAATATGATAAATCCGAGTTTTAATATTATATCCTAAAGCAATTCTACTTTAATCGGCACGATGGTTTTCTCCGAATTAAATAAGAAATGCAATTATGAAATAAATATAAGTATCATACGTCAATAATAGCACCAACACTTTTAAATTGTTTATGTGAAAATTATAAAAATATTTATTTCAGAACCTCACAGTAAGCTCTATCAATATCACATGGTACAGTTTACAAAATTTCTTAGCCTTTCAAAAGTGAACCCCTTATTTAAAATTCATTTAAGTATTTATAAACTTTCTGGGTGGGGTCTAAGAAATTCATAAATTATGTGTACCAAATCGATCCATTAGATTCGGAGCAAATTGGCTGTGGCAGATGGACAGACAGACAGATAGAAACATGAGTCATCCTATACGGGTTCCATTTTTATTCGGACGTACGGAACCCTATAAACTTCTTTTTATAACTTCACGCTTGATTTCCTGGTAGAGGATTAGAAGATTATGTAGCATTTTATTTGTACAAGTTATTTATTTAGCAAAAAACACTTATTAAGTGCTTTGTTGAGTGGTGAATTATGTGATTATGATAACTGATGATATAAGCAAATATTTTAATGAAAAAAAACAGACATTACGAATTTCTAGGTAATTTTAAAGAGATTTTTTCGTGGGCCTGTAATTTTACGTTTATAAATTACTCTACGACTAATTCTGAGCACTTTGTGAGGTTACAACAATGAGTTATGATTTTTTATGCTAGGTACGAAGCTATCAGCTATAGTTATTTAAGGACATAATTCGACTAGGAGAGTTCATAGGGAGTTACTTACATAGTAACGGCACATGTAAATATACATAATAAACTCTCTTCTTATGAATAATTCTGATATTAGATTTTCGACACATCACCTTACTTTGAACATAATTTTCAAATTTTTGTTTATCATAAATTGTGTCAAGCGTCAATTACGTAGTGTTGAAGTGCTAACTAAAACCACTTTATTAAAAACCGGCAAAGTGCATGTCGAACCACGCACAATGAAGGGTTCCGTAGTTGGGATGAATTTATCCAACAAACTTAACAATGTAGTTGAAAAACTTGCACATGAACAAGGATATATTTTTGCAACTGCAAATTTAAGTTGGTCCATTATTACTCGGTAACTTTTGGAGCCTACGTAGCGGTGATAAACTCAAACTCAAACTCAAACTCAAAGCATTTATTTCAATTAAACCATTCACAGGCACTTTTGAATTGTCAAGGAGTCGGTCAGTCAGAAATATGAAGCTAGTTGCCCATTCCAAAGCGTAGTAGGTACCTATGGAGAAGAACAGGCAAGAAACTCCATATATTATAGATAGTTTTTCATTTAATTTCGTTATATGTACTACTGCCGTGAATTTTTTCACATATCCAAAACCAACCATTTAGCTGGCAGGAGGACTTGACTCAACATAAATTAACACGTTAAAGCTTAATATTTCGCAAACGGATCCCTGAATCTAAAAATTATTTTCATAAACTCACATTATTTTCATTAAATGAACTTTTCAACGATACCCTACAACTTGGGATTTACGAGAAAAAAAACCATCCCCACTTTACGTGTGGGGGAGATACGATTTTTTTTTACCACTTTGTCGGCGTGATTTATATGTATACCCATACCAAATTACAGCTTTCTAGTACCAACAGTCTCTGAGCTAAGCCGCGGACAGACGGACGGACAGACAGACAGGCGGACATAGCCTTAGCAATAGGGTCCCGTTTTACCCTTTGGGTACGGAACCCTAAAAACTTGGAAGGGTCATTTGGTGTCTATCTTTGCATGAACAAACTGTACTTGAATTTTGTTTATTTACACAAGTACATAATAACATTGACACTGTGTTTACATATACGCACAAATTGTCAAAATTTACGTAAAATGACTTTGAATGCGATGTGATAATTTAATTTGATTCTTATAAATTAACTGAGTAAGTTCGCTCGTCTGTAAGGTTTTCGCTGTGTGGTAACTTGAACAATAACGGGGTGCATGTTCCTTACATCTACGAGTATATCAGCCCTTCGTGGCCATATCATGTTTCACAAAATCATTCTCCTTTCCTTGGGTCTGCCTTTTTAGGGTTCCGTACCCAAAGGGTAAATCGGGACCCTATTACTAAGGCTCCGCTGTCCGTCCGTCTGTCTGTCTGTCTGTCTCTGCGTCTGTCAACAGGCTGTATCTCATTAACCGTGATAGTTAGACAGTTGAAATTTTCACAGATGATGTAGGTATTTCTGTTGCCGCTATAACAACAAATACTGAAAAACAGAATAAAATAATTTAAGGGGCTCCCATACAAAAAACGTGTTTTTTTTGCCGTTTTTATAGATAATGGTACGGAACCCTTCGTGCGCGAGTCCGACTCCCACTTGGCCGGTTTTTTTAATATCCTAAGCGATTAGTATTTCTATAACGACTTTTAACAGAATTGATGTGCCGTTCCTTTTCAGTAACTTATGTCAATCCAATATTTTTTTGATTTTTCCATCGTCGTTATAGCTGATAGAATTTCACATTTTACGTAAGACAACAATTTGCCGAATGTATCAAAATATGAAATAATACTTAATTAACATTTACTTATTTAGCCTTTTGTTTTTATATTTATTGGTATAGTTAGTTAGTCAAGAGGAGCTCGTGGCTAAGTAATAACAGCCACGCGGGTCGATCCATCAGGTTAAGCTACGCCTGCCGGGGTTGGTCCGTGGATGGGTGACCATCTTTACATAACGAGACTCCTCCCTGTCTCGGAAAGCCGTTGCTCCCGGCTTTCATTCGTGTATCTTTAATAGTCGTTACGGGACGTCTGAAACCCGAAAGTCTGACAACCAGTCTTACCAAGGGGTATCGTATTACCCAGTTATTGGGCTGTGGAGGTCAGATATGCAGTCGCTCCATGTAAAATACTGGTATTCAGCTGCATCCGGTTAGACTGGAAGCCGACCCCAACATAGTTGGGAAGAGGCCAGACAGATTGATTGGTATAGTTAGCGAGTCCTTTTAGTTAATTTAGTATATTAAGTTTACCCAACCAATGTATATATTTTATCATTATTAATAAAAACTTTAAAAAAAAATCAATGAACCAGCTGATTACTATTACATCAAATCTTGATAATACAAAAGAAAACGCTTGTAAAATCTATTACCATTTACCATCAGTATTTACATCGTAAATAATTGTAATGGCGTAGAATGCGTAACACAGGATGCGTTTGCTCAAGCAAATGTCAACAAATACTAGCTTCTTTTAATTGAGCTATTAGAGCAAGTATGCCACACACCTTGACTATGAGTTGGTCAAAATTATGTGCATTTTTTTTTTCTAAAATTGCTTGATGTAACCCTATCAATGGCGATCAATTTGCTCATTATTTTCCGACCTCCGTTATTTGAAGGGTTTTTAGGTACCTACTGGCTTTACTGTAGTAGCCGTTGCCTTTTCCCATGGGGGTAGGCAGAAACTACAGAACTCAACCGACTCCTTACTCATTTTGCATCACGATCATACATCTAGTCATATACTCGTATGCACGTCAGTTGCACGTACTACGCACTGACCTTTCTGAAGAACATTACCAATAAGATCAGTCTATGTGAGGAGGTCGGTCCCCGGCACTGATATATTTCAAAACTGAGCACAGTACTGGCGACAGCAATTTGCATGGTGCGTACAAGCTGTTCCACCTACATTTAAATAAAATGTCCGTTACAAGATGTTATTGCTCAAAGATGTTGCAACAACAGGAGTATAATAAATACCAACATCTGTTATGCGTGCTCCCTGAGTCGGAATGTTGATAATGTTGGTATGCCTCACTACGATCCTGCCCTTGGCGGAATGTTGCGTTTATTATAATCTGTCATATTATATAGGGTAAATCGTATACCTGTACTTTTTATTAATAAACGTATTGTATCAGGTGAATAGTTACACACCGATTTCTCATTTTCAGTCGTTAATAATTTGACTTTCGAAAGAAGACAAAGTGTTGTGTAACTAGACAGAAGCTATACAACATTTATTAGTAAGGAGGATAGTATGTAACTTTACTATATGTTTATAGTCAAGTTAGTATTATCTGATGGAGAGCACCTTGAGAAAGAGATAAAACGCGAAATAATATTGATGGGTTCACGGTTTGTACATTTCTAAATATGATTAAGCATAATTAGCTTATATCTCCAACTGCCACTAACAAGACACAATAGAATTTAAATTTTTATCGCCTTCTAAAGGCCAATCGACATTTGAGCGGACGTTTTGACTTCTGGGACACAGGCCTCCTCTCTGTGAGAGGTGCTATTAATTAATATAATATGTATACCGAGTACCGAGAGAACGTTCCGTTGGATTCCTCAAAATTGGAACTAACACCACCATTTTTTGTGCAATACAACTTCTGTGTCAATTTCAGAAATGTTCACGAACAACGCTCCCCTGTCAATCTCATTCAGGCGCCAAAAGATTATCCTTACTACCACAAAACCTTATTTATCAGTTGTTTAGCCTAAACACCTTTTAAACATGACATTTCTGTATGGAGTTTGACATAAAACTACATTAAACACGCGTTGTACAAGGGGCTGAGTTTTTGTGGTAAGGTCCTTATAGTTTAACATGGCACCAAAGAGGTAAACAGGACATGAGCCTTTTCAACTTTGACTCTGGGTGACGTGCGCAATGCAATGACGCGTTTAATACGTGCTAGGTGGACGTGACTTGTGCGGCATCGCACTTTCAATGAGAGAGAGGAATTAATGAAATGAATGAATGAGAGGTTATCAGTTTATCACTGTACATTTGGGGTTGGCTATTTTTCAGTTCCGTTATTTATTCAAATTAAGTGTAAGGGATATAATGGGCGTTTTCCGAACTCTACGCGGGCGGAGCCGTGAGCAAGTATCCAAATAATATTCGATTTTGCAATCGAACTGTGTCGAATTATCGGACTCGGACATGTGTGTGCGAGGGTAGATTCCGAACGAAGCTTGAGATCGGCGCGAGCCGAATGAAACCCGAATAATAAGACTAATAATTGCTTCGGTCCAGCTTTGTGTAATACAAATACTAAAGAACCATGAACATGATTGTGTGTAGCCCATGACTGACGAGCCAAAGGTGGTGACTTCAAACTTCAACCATTGTAGGTATTATTATCTTGATTAATTCACACGAGCAAGTTTAGCTTAGTTAATGGGATCGGCAGAAACACTAATAACGGCAAGTCGATATTACTAGTGATCTTTACAAATAGCAAGGAATGCGAGAAAAAAATGATTAATGTTAAATCAATTTAGTAAATCAATTCAATTTAACGCCTACACAAGGTTAAATATTAATTCAATTCCAATGCATAAAATATGTTCTTTCATCGATCAAACGTCCTGTTCAAATGAATCATAATATATTTTACTTGTGTTAAATACATTTTTGTCTCTTATACAGCCCAGGGCGACTGGCAGGTCACAATATTTTATTTAAATGGTCATTATGTATCATATAACTGAACATAAATTATGTAATCTAAATAATATACTCATCGTGCGTATCAAGGTAGAAAACATAATTCACTGCATAATTTAGAGCGTCCAAGAATGTGGTCTTTATTGAAAATGCATTAAGATATTTTTATGGTGGGCTTTGAAGGCTAACTTATTGGAACAATATGGTTTAAAGGCCGATATTCTACACCAGCCGACTGCTATCTAACTTCCGCAACCATGGACACAACCACTGTTATACGATGGCTCTGACTAGACTACCCATCGAGTTCTTGATCGTTGCGGTCTGCAACTGTTTTATTCGTGCGATAGTATCCAATTGACCAGCGAGATCAAAGCTTTAAATAAGAGTGGCTCGTGTTCGTGGCTAAATAATAACAGCCGCACAGGTTGATCGAAGGTTAAGTTACGATTGCCGAGGTCGGATGCCGTAGATGGGTGAGCATCTATTATATATCGAGGCCCCCTTCGTGCCACGGAAAGCATGATAAACCGTTGGTCCCAGTTGTTATTTGTAGATCTTTGACAGTCATTACGGGTAGACAGAACCCCGAAAGTCTGACAACCAGTCCTACCAAGGAGTATTAACCCAGTAAATGGGTTGTGGAGGTCAAATAGGCCAATCTAGGCCAAGTTGGTATAGATATTATGCAGACGCACGTTGGATGAGATAAGCAATGCAAATATTATAATAATTATAATTATAGCAGTTAGAGATGTCGTTATGCTGTGACATTCTCGACATACATAGTTCTTGTAAGGTGATTGGATGAGTGCCAGGCTGAGCTACATAGGTCCATGTTATAATCACCGATATGTTTTATTGCTCCATATTGATAGAATTTCACATGATGGTAAGCTCAGGTACGCACGGGCGATTTTCAAGTCTCAGTATTGAGAATCAAATGCATTCCAAGCGTAAAAAAAAACACTGTTGGATTTTCAACTCTCGGCGCTAAGCACCGCGTTGAAAATCGAGTGCGCGACAAATATCGCCTGTGCGAACCTGGGCTAAGCGATGATGTGGTAAATGATGGTGCACGCTTACCTAGAAGTAAGTAGTATCTAAGACTTAAAGATTTGGTTACGTGATAATCTATAGATTTTATTGCCGTAAGATTAAAGTATTTTTAATTAATAAAGATATTATTCAAGATTGTGTCACAAAGATACAGCATTTTACGAATGTGTTAGAACAGAAGATTCATTTTCCGTTTTCACAATGAGCACTTTTGATTTAAAGCTAAGCTATAAGCTACAGAAATATTGAAATTCCGAGCATAATAAATAAATCTACGCCAAAACCCAACCTCCTGTAATGTCATTTTAGTTGATACAGAGATTTTTTTGCAATTTTGTCATTAACTAAACAATTATGTATATTCTTAAGGACAAAATGAAATAAGTCAAGTACCGTGATATGCTAATATATGCTTTACATCAACATATAATTTGAAACCATTATCTGTTAAGTAGATTGTTACTCATGTCGTGTTAATATTGTTGTCTGATATATTTAATTATTTATATAGCGGTCAGCGCACATACTAGTATTTTGTATGTGTTATCTAATATTTAACTTATTACGTGTAAGCCACCGTACTATTATTTGTTTTTTATTACGCTTTATTTATTATATTCTACGTGACCTACTAGCATTATGGATTTCTGGATGGCTACCAATCTGCTTTTCAAGCCGTGGGTGCTGATAGGCTGTGTGACTCGCCACAAGAAAGATTGCGGGGGTGGTGATGACGTCGTCCCTGAAGTAGTTGCACGAAGGCTGCGCTGACGTTCATACTCGGGTTCACCAGTAGGTATAGAGGTATGAGGGACTGGGTGTACACTTCACTGATTCTCCATAGAAATAGGAGAATTCTCTGATGGTTGTTGTGTCTGGTGGTTAACTGGTCAATAATTAATGTTGGGAAGCTATATATATGCTGAACCCGCAGTAAATTCTGCTTGCGCGATACAGGATTTCGTATGACGTAAGTGTGATGCGTAGTTCGTATGTGGCGATGTAGATGCCACCACAGTGTAGATAGAAGGATATGACCCCTTAAATGGACTGACTTAAAAAGATGTCAAATATTTTTCCCAATAAACATAAGTTCAAGAGGTCATGAGCGTATCAAGTCATACCATTCACCTCACAGGTGTTAGATTTTTGACTCGTAAAATGCAAACTCGTAAAATAAACTAACTATTAAACCAGGGGTTATAAATAAATTGTTTGGATTTTAAGAATAGGCTTTTTTATACAAAATCTTATTGTGTCCATATCGGATATGGAAGTATTAATAAAAGATCAATAGATGCGCAAAAAGTGATTTAAATTGTATGCTATTAACTCGATTGCAAATGCAATAGCGCCTATTATGTATACACTTGATGTTTCAGAATCAATCCTGATTCCTAAATATTGAGTATTGAGGACGTCAGTCCTGATAAAAGCTGCGACAAAGAGAGAGAGGGGCTAGATGTTTTGTATTTAAGTATATGAACCTACTGCGTAGAGGAGCTCGTGGCTAAGTAATAACAGCCGCACCGGGTCGATCCATCAGGTAAAGCTACGCTTGCCGGGGTTGGTCGGTGGATGGGTAACCATCTTTACATACCGAGACTCGTCCGTGCCTCGGAAAGCACGTTAAGCCTCGGTCCCGGCTGTCATTCGTGGATCTTTGACAGTCGTTACGAGTCGTCAGAAGCCCGAAGTCTGACAACCAGTCTTACCAAGGGGTATCGTATTACCCAGTTACTGGGTTGTGGAGGTCAGATAGACAGTCGCTCCATGTAAAATACTAGTATTCAGCTGCATCCGGTTAGACTGGAAGCCGACCCCAACATAGTTGGGAAAAGGCTAGGCAGATTGATTGAACCTACTGCGTGCGAGTGCTTAGGTACAGACGTTTTAAATTGGACATAATATTTAATTAATATATAATATAAAATTAATATTAATATAAATTGGTCCTATTAATTTCCGTCTATGAGAGTGGGCCATAGTTCACCGAGCGCCAAACTGAGATTCATAGCTCATACTAATCTTATCCAAAAACATTTACAAAGTTATTTCACCATTATTTTTTTGTAATATGTAACATCAAGATTTAGAATAACTATTTTTAAAACTGCGTAGGCTTAATCAAACATTGTTTAACCTACATACAAAATGTTTATTATTTTTATAATACTTACCACCTTTTTATGACATGTGTAATCTTATTTACACGCAATAAAAATGCAATTAAGTATTGATTATTATTATGTGATTGATTGCTACCAAATCGGTAAACAAGGACAAAATGATAACATAATTTTTTTTAAGCAATTTTATTGTTGGAAAAATTATAATAATTGATTGCTCATTATTATGGTAATAGGTTGTCTGCTGATTATCGTTGAAGGTAGGCCTTTAACCATTATTTATTATTTTATAAACCAAAGTATCAATTTAACAAAGTTTTTTTTTTTTTTCGATATTAGTTTCCTCTCACAGCTTCAATATATTATACAATCTGATACCAACGTAATTAAGCCAAGGCAAGCATTTATTACAATAAGTCACTACAATACTGTTAGAATATAGATTTATATTGCCTAAAAGTACCAGAACTATGTAGTTATCAAATATGGTATCTATATTTCTGGTTTCTGAACCGGTATCGAAAATACCAGATTTAATATTTAAAAGCATCATAATGTACACACCTGGAAGCGATTACATTTCAGCAAACTTTGTTTCTAGCCGCTGACAATCACCTATATCTCACGTATCTACACACCACTACAGGATAAACTAAAATGTGGACACTGTTATTACAAATATCTTTATTATTTACTTTATTATAATTTCCTCAGAAAATAAGCCAGTTTCTCAAAATGTGATTTTCCATGTAAATGATTTTTGGTGAAAATTCTGTATTATGATATTTTTCGCAGATATGCCTTAATTTTGTCTAATTTTTTGGGCTATAAAGTTTAACTGAGCGTATTTCGTTTATTCCAAATACCCCTAAGATACACTCGTCAATGACAATACAAAAGGTCAAGGAAATGTCATTAAAAGTTCCTTAATCTATTTCCTATGGTAATGGACTCAACAAACATAATATTGAAATGATGCGCTCTTAATACTCTATGCTAATTATCATTCAAAAGTTTATAGCAGTGAACGGCCCTGAATTTAAAATAAACCACATACATGAATAGGTGTGAGAAAATTATCACTTTTATATATTATGAGATATTTTCGAACTTAAAAATAATCATAATTTGTACCCATACTGCAAGTAGTGAACAGATACCTAATTTATGACTGCACGAGCAAGCATGCAGTTGTCATTATTCTCATAAAAGCTAAAAATATGGAGCTCTCGGTGTCATCTGCATAAGTCTCGATCCCATGGGAATATCGAGGTAAAAAGTATTCTATGTCTCAACTCAGGTCATGGTCTACCCATGTGCCCATCCAAATCCGTTCAGCCGTTTTAGCGTGAAAGCGTAACAAACAAACTGCTTTCGCATTTAAAATATTGCTAGATGTATTAAAGGATTTTTTACACATAAAAAACCTATTGAAGAATTTCTAGAAAGTTGTCATTGTTTAAGAACAACAATAAATGGCGCAATTACACTTGGTCGTTGTCCCGTAACCGATTGCCTATGGAATTCGGGCAAACGACCAACGGGGACGAGTACGCCCGTCTTCGGACAGAGTCCAGCTTCATTGTTTCAGTTACCCGACACAAGTTTTCTTTTCACTTCTATCAGTGGTTTGCTAGTCGTCACTATGAGTAGTCTTGTTTGCATTATAACTACTCGGAGTCGTTAGGGTACCCGAATACGACTAAAGCTTTCGAGCAACCGAATACGGGCTAACGACTAAGTATAATTGCGCTTTTAAATAGAGTAAAATGCTATTCGGTAATGACAAGGCCTTTGATTTTAAAACCGACTTCAAAACAGAGGCAGTCGATACCTACTTATTTTTTAGCAGAATCGTGAGAATGTCGTATCGTATTCGTCTGCATAAAAATCTCTTGAAATCGTGAACCGTAAATACATAATAATGAAAACAAACGAAGATCCGAAGGCGGAACACAAATGTCAAACTACAATATTAGTCTATTTCCAAACGGTTTTTATGCGTCTAGCTTATTGCTACGATTCCGTTTATTTTGACCGGAACACTGATAGGTCAAGTGCATCTGATGGAAAGGAGATCAAATATATAATAGAAATAATTGTAGATTATTTTAAATGTGGAAAACTTCACACTTCCCCTACACCCTCCCCCCACACCAAACCCAAACTAAACGCTGACTGGGACAGACTGGATACGAGAGGCGGACGACAGGGTGTTGTGGTGCAGTCTGGGAGAGACCTATGACCAGCAGTAGATTGCGATAGGCAGAATTGATTGACTGACAAGGATCTAACGCCGCCATCTTGGTTTTTCAATATATTTCACAAAACAATTTGATAAAATGTTTACGAACAGCGCCCCCTGTCAACGTCAATCGAGTGCTAAAAGATTTTTAGTACTAAAAGTTTCGTGTATCTTACCTTTAAATAATTTCTTCTTGGTTTAGCCAATGCATGAGTGAAAAAAGATGACTAAATTCAAATTCAAATATTTATTGCAAAACACAGTACATATATGCATTTCCAGGTGTTAAGTGAATGCGCAGTCCACTGCATTTACCAATTCAGGCATGCAAAATTAAAAATTATAGTTAGACAATTTCATAAAATCCAATTAATCGTTTATATAATGTCATAAATTCGACAGAATAGTAATACCCTGTGCAATAATATACATTCAAATTAATAAATAGTAGTAAATAATGTCACAAATTCAAATTATAAGTAATGTCAGAATAATAATGTCCAAATAATTAATGAACTTACCAATTTATAATTTAACATGCATTGTAATATTAAAATTATTATTGAAATTAAAAATATATACTAAATAAACATTCAAATTACATTATATAATTGCATTTAGATAGAATTAAGCTTAAATAAATCGGTCATTTGACATATCTGATCATTATTTATTTAACTTATCTGTTAAGAATTCACCAATGGAATAGTATGCTTTTTTAACCATAAGGTCTGTTAACATTCTCTTGAACTTGTTAACATCCTTCTCAAGTCTTACAGTCGTGGGTATCATATTATAAATTTTTGGAGCCATGCCCAGAAAACTTTTTAACTAATAATAAAATATTATGATAATATTACACAGCCATGCTTTTTATCACATGCTATCTTATTTTATGATTATTTGGACATTATAGCTGGCTAATACGAATCCAAATTGGATTACTGAATTAATAACGGAATCATTTTTACGTTTTTATCTATTTTTAGTGTTGAATTGAATAATTAATTATTTAAACTTTATGATGACTGGTTGACAATAAAACCGATTTTGTCACCTATTTGTCTACCCATGCATATTGGAAGGTTGAATAAAAAAACACAAGTTTAGCTAGATAAGTAGCAGGCCACAGAGCAGGCAACCGTTTTTTGGTATTTTTCGCTAAATAATCGTATGGCAGGTGGGTCAAACCAATAACCTGAATTTATTGGCGATATCTTACAAAAAACAACGTTCAATGCCTGTTTTCTCTTTTTAGTTATGTGTTTAATTGCACTCAGGTGTTTTGAATTAACAAAACCTAATTCTTTAGATTAATAAAATTTTCCTTGATCGGTTTCGCGACTCTTGGACCAAAATTAAGATGAGGTTTATTGTGTCAACGGCACGTCCATGGCACAATCGAAATTTGACATTGACTGCGAAATTATGTTTTAGCAGTAAGTTATGTGTTATGTCAGTAAGGATGATGTTGTCTAAGTACGAGTAGCTGTACAAGGACCATAACGCGAGATAGGCCAAAATCGGAACTAATGGCGCCTTAATGTATTTATCCATAAACACAAAACAATTTAAATAAAAAATTTGACCAGTCACCGTGGCCACAAAAATCGCCTTAGTCGGTCTCTCGAAGCTGCAAACTTGGTTTTACACAACAGGTATGAACCCTAGCAACGTCCCAAAAAATCAGTGCAGTATAATTTTATGGCCTAGACCGGCCTAAAATGTTTACTGACAGCGCCCCCATGTCAAAGTGAGTCTAGCGCCAAATGATCCTCGTAGCGATTTAGCTCAAGTTTTATCATGGACGTAAGGTGGACGCAGGCACATAACTCATTAAGAAAACCTAGAGTAACGTTAATTAGCAGATTTCCTGCGCTGGGTCAAGTTAGAACCGGTTCTTATAGTGGTACTAGGTGACGGACAAACAAACTGCCAATACATTGATGAAATGTTTGGGTCAATACTTGTCGTAAAAATTAGTAAGGGCATGTTTGTCCGTGTTGAAAGAGACGCACGAATATGATGCAATAGAGGTACAAGAATAATCCTGTAGTTGGAATAGTTTACGCAGAAGTACCATATAGCTCAAAGGCAAAGACATCGGACTGGCCTGGACAACTTTGTTACGACTTTCTGACGAAAGCTTATATAGTTTTCTTTGCATAACATTGTCGGAAAAAGGGTAAGGGCGTTTATCCGAGGAGACTCGGAAAGCGTCATTGTGTTGGAAACAAAGAATAAGACCTTATGGAAAGAAAGTTAATTTTAAATATTTCAATGTCTAAAATTTAAATCTGGCACTTGTCAAACTTATTTTAATTTCGTGTTGATTTTAATAGGGTTCTCAATAACAATAAACAAACTCTTTTGAAACTCCTATAGTATTAATTACCTATTCATGCAGGCTCTATTTAATTCCGCCATATATTTCAACGTCAATTTCTAGGCGTCATATTTGACCGATGTCAAAGTCTTCTCCATAAATATTGATGTAATAACAAATAGGTGTGGGCTATAATTAATTTACTTTAACCAATAAATCAAACGTAGGCTTTATGTAAGAGCTACGCCCATTGTTTCAAATGGTGGCACGGTTTGGGTCGGATTAACTTCGACGCGATTTATGTATTTATGTATATTGAATAATCTGTCATATTTTTAGAGGAATTGGTCAGGTTAGTAAAATAATATCAATTATTATTAATAAGGTTATAATTTCGTAAACACAACACACATAGTCTATACATATAATTAAATAGTAACGTAGGATTTTTGCCCGCTTGTCTGGATGTATTTTCCGGATATGCGTACAAACGGCTGAAAGGATTTGGATATAATTTGGCACATAGATAGTTTATAACCTGGATTAACACACAGGATGCTTTTAATCCCGGTAGAACATATCCGTGGGATATTTTCAGAGAAACACGCGGGCGAAGACGCGGCCAAAAGCTAGTGAGGTTTATAAAGTTACATCTGCATCGGTGTGTAAAAAATTTCAAACTTTAAAATGTCAACATTTTTGAGTCTGCTTTTATAAGTTAACCAAAAACAGGACTGACTTTGATAGAGGTTAAACTGAATTTCATAAACCGATGCACAGGCACCTATATACCTAACAATTAATTGTATTCTTCAAATTATTAGGCACCGGATCCTAAGAGTATCTAAGCTCTCTCCAACTAATCTTTTTTTTTAAATTGTTATGTGGTCTACCACTTGACCTTGATCTCGCCTGATGGAAAGCGATGGATGACTACTATGTTGGAACGAGTAAGCCCAGAAGATGCTTGTTCACTCTTGCTTTGAAGGGTAAAGTTATGAACCTCTATCCTAGTTTAATCTTCAAAATGTTCATGTTAGTAGGTATTGTTGTGTTGTTTTGTTATTAACTCAGTTCGAAATAGTTTATTTAGTGTAGTACATGACATATGTAAATACAAATAATTAATGCGACCTCAATTAACCTCAGTCGGTTAGTGTGAGCAAGATAAACAACATTTAATATTCTTATTACGTTAGAGCCATCAGCAGTTATTAGAATTATGTCTTGATTTGTGCGTTACTGATTTGTGAGTCATGTGCTGAAATGATTGAATGATAATTTGGTCGATAAAATGTTAAGATCAAAATCAATCTGCCTAACCTTTCCCCAACTTTTTTGGGAACGGCATCGGCGTCCTGTCTAACAGCTGAATATCAGTAGTTTATATGGAGAGCGACTGCCTATCTGACCTCCAAAACCCAGCTGGGAAACGATACCCCTTGGTAAGCCTGGCTGTCTGACTTTTGGGCTTCTGACTACCCGTAACGATTGTCAAAGATCTACGAATGACAGCTGAGACCAACGGCTTAACGTGCTGTCCGAGGCAAGAAGTGGTCTCGATAATTATGTACCTAATGGATGGTCACCCACACACAAACCGACCGCGGCAAGCATTCCTTAACCTTTGATCGACTCTTGTGGCTGTTATCATTAGCCTCTGGAGGCTAGAGGCTATTTAGAGGGGCTAGAGTCTAGTCCCTAAATAATAAAATATTAAGATATTGTACATCTTATAGGTGGATGGTACATATCAAAGGCTATGAATAATTCGCGATAGGAAACTAGAGTTGACATCGCAAAGGAAAACGAAAACAAACAAATTCCTAACAGATACCTCTTTAAAAAATATGCCTGTACTATTCAACGCTACACAATTTTAATAGCCATTTACATGACAGATTTAAAAAAGGGCTGTACTAGCCATTAAAAATAATTTTCATACAAACTGATGTATGATTCACGAGTCTGAAACTATCGTACTCATTAGCATTTGTAGCAGCAATGTAAGCAGTAGCAAGCACTGCGAAAAACCACGAAGGCGTTTATGCAAAATATTTCAACTATGACATATAACCATCAGATCTTGAACCACAAACCACAACGTAGATACACTCTGCCACTAAACGATTACAACTTCTGCGTATACATTAATGTCACATTGATGACATGATTATAATGTCAAGTTCAAAGCTGATATTAAAAACTAATTTGAGTCTCTGGTTAGGTGAGTAGAAGCAGGTAGGTACGTCACATTACGTCACGCTGTGTTAGAGGATAGGCAGTGAAATGTTTGATGTTCATTATGTAAATAATAGTTTTTAAGAAATTAGTTTTGTAAGAAGATGTGCCTTTGTCGTATTGAATAAATAAGACTGGTCTAGTCCAAATCGTACTTGGGGTCTCAGAATATCGTATAATTTTATTACTTAACCGTTTCGTTGGTTTCGTGGTCGGACTCGCTACGACTGAGTGAACGATCCTTGTGTTGGACTGGGAGCTATTATGCGTTTCCAACAGAAAATCAATAGCAGCTAACCCTAGTTGTGGGGACTGCTAACCTCTTTGAGATAATTTACACCCCAATGGCAGACTGGAGTCTGACAAAGCCTTATCAATCAACGTGATTATTAATATAGCCTCGTGGATGTAGTAGTCAATAAGATGGGCCTATTCAGTCCTCACCATTTATTGTAGGTATATAATTTTTTTGTGTATTTATACCTTTTTACATACCTATTAGATGACTCGATTTTATAATTAATTATGTGATTATTTAGAAATACTATGCCTTGCCTCGCCTGAAACACAGAATGACCTAGTTCAGGCACATAAAACATTTTAATTTTGCGTAAATTTAAGCAAATTTGTATTTAGTGTTTTACCTTTTTACCTGAATAAACTTTTATTTATTTATTTTTTATCATATCTATATATATATACGACCCATACACATACCATTATGATATCTATATATATACGACGATAAACTAAAACCCGAAATACTGGTATATTTGCTTCAGACCGCATTTGGAACTCTATCAATGCCTATAAACGTTGGTATGCACGGGTATTTCTTGAAACCCGAAACGACAATAGTAGTACTTACTATTACTCTTGTAATGCACTGCCTGCCTGCCTTTCCTCAACTTTGTTGGAGTCAGCTTCCAGTCTAACCGGATGCAGCTGAATACCAGTATTTTACATGGAGCAACTACCTCTCTGACCTCCACAACCTAGTTACTGAATAACACGATACCTCTTGTTATGTCTGATAATGTGATGCACTGCAGATATCCTTCAATTATTACAAGGCTAGCATGAATTTTATCACAACCAACACAGAAAATGCTATAAGGAATTTTTCAGGCCGGCAAACTTCTGGTTTTGAAACAGTTTTGTATATACAACGTTATGTGCAAACGCTCTTACACTCTTAACAGCGTAATGACCTATGCCTATTGTATTTAAGACTTACAATTTGTAAGACGGGACCTATCACAAATTGCGATGTCGTAAGCATCGACGTTTAGTAATGTTTCGCTACTGTATGTGGAATTAGGATTATATTATATTCGTAACTAACGTTTCATACCGATTGACCCATCTTGGTCTTTTTATAGGTATTTATTTTTGTTTGCTGAAGAATTTGTCGTTGATCCGAGAGGCTAAACAAGTAGCAATCGCATTCAAAGCGTTTCATATTTCTACGATGTACGTGTTTTCAACGGGATACATATAAGCTTTTCGGTAGCTTATACCAGTCCTATACTGGTAGAATGTCAATGAAGTATTTTGGGAATACTGTTGTGTAAGGTTATGAAAAATGTGTGTCATATAAGGACCGTACATTGGTTTTCGTGATCCATAGTAAAGTAAATCAAGCTATAAAAAATCTCACAATGGCAGATTACAAAACAAATTACTAGAACTTACATAACTCTTCGACAACCTATTCTATTCTATTTTTTATTATGGCAAGCAAAGCCGTTGTCGACTATTCTGCCAATGTCTTAAGTGAGTTGGAAAAGCAAGTGTGTATCGAGACAGAAAAAATAAAAAACTTAGGAAGATGAAAATCTTCAACGGTATTGTTGATCTATAGTTGATCTTGTGGGGTTAGTACTGGACTGGAACAAACAAAAAGATAAAATTACATTTTATATTATAATTGTTAGAACATTAAAATATACCACATATACCACACAGACAGACTATTTGGGGGAACATATCATAATTTAATATTATTGTGACGGATGAAAATCATCAACGCCACAAGTAGTTCTGGGGAGGAATATGTTAATAGGGAGGGGAAATTAATAGGAAGAGGGATCTTGAATTTAAGGAGACGGCTATACAAATCGAGGGAGGGGATGTTATCTTCGACAACCTATCACGAACAGTAAATTAACGGTAAAAACAAATACATTCTTGAAAATATGTTAAACATCACATTGACATCAAATTCCAGTGACATCTGACAGATCACAGAGGGTACATACGTGAGATACATGCGCTTAGTTCGTTGAAAGCTCGGGTCAAGAACAGCATTCGTAACTATTTACTATTTACGCTGCTTTAGAGAAATTCCTCGTTTAAAACAATTTATTTATGATAACACTTATTTTTTTAATAGAATGGTACTGATATCAGCAATTTAAACCAATTACTACATGACATTTGATAACAGATTATAATTAAGTTGTCAGTGACTCGCTGTAAGCAAAGGAATGTTGTCCTAATGAAAAAATGCATTGTTTGTAATATGTTACAAAATTTAATTTAATTATTGTCGCTATATTTGTAGTTACCATTAGGTTAACCAAACCCCTGTAATAATAGATGTTAGATGGATATATACTAAGTAAAAGTTTCTCAAAAGATTCGACGATAGCAGGCAGAAATAGCTATGGAGAACATTCTTTTTGACAAAAACCGTTCAAATTTAAGACCACATCTGAAAAAAATAACATAAAAAATTCGCTGATATATTTATGAAAAGGTCAAGATCAATGTAATAACTGGAACATTCCGATGCAAACATTCTATGTAAATATGTACAATGTAAAGTAAATGTCGACATTTGGTAAGCATCACTTATTTGTAGCGGGGTGAGTAAACCTGCGACAGTAAAAGGATGTGAACTTTGGTGCCGAAACAGGTAAAATCAATCAGTGTTGTGAGTCTTTGACGGAATGTATTGAAATAAGTTGGCTACGAACTATATGATTGAAGAAGAAGGATTCAATAAAATAAAAGAAGCATCAAGCAGTACATTTGTATTCTTATATTTTTATGTAGTTTTCTATATTAAGAGTTTGGTGCGTACAAACATGAATAAATATATTAAATACAATATAAAGAGGGATGCTTATAAATATGGTCGAACTGAAAGCAAATTCTAATAAGACATAAAAACTATTATTAAATGAATAATAAATAAATATAAATATTATCTCTCATCAAATGGAAGGCTGCTGAAATAAACAATTTACCTATATGATTTTTTTTTACTATAACTAGTTAAGTTATGTTTTGTATGCTTTGTAGGTATTGTGTGTTGCTTTATCTTTACGCAAATATAGAAAATATTTGTACATAAAAGTAAAATATCACCATGCTAAATTGTCATTTGTTTACAATTTACAGAAAATCATTAACATTAGCATTTTCGTAACCATTTCATAAATAAATCAATTAAGTTAGTAATTTATTCGTTTTTAATCTCTACAAGTAAGTTATAAATATAAATAAGCCTTCACTAAATTGAAAGAAGTTTTCTTAATTAAATACTGCTTACAATGAGCTGTCATGGTTTAGAGTCCGTAAAGGCCGTTTTATCCAAATACTTTCAAAATATTTTGGAAACACTTTAAAATGCAGAAATATTTTCAATTTTTTTTATTTTTATTTATGCTATAATATTTAATGCCATAATGTCGTCAGTATAATTTAAGTTTGTGTTATAACCCCGAAACAGGGATATCTTTATTAAATTAATAAATTAAGAAAGTTTTAAAAACCTTTTTTGCAGATGTTGTAATTTCATTGAAAAGACATCAACGCATTCGGTTTTAAATCATGGGTTGTGATGCATTGTTCAGTGAAATAGATTTCGTTAACCATCAGATGATCAATCGTACAAGAAATGCCATGTCCTTGCAGGCGAGGTGGAAAGCCTCATGTGGTTCATGCACCTTCAAAGCGGAACGGAGCAAAGCTGAAAGCTGAGTACTTGCCCCGACAAGTTATTTCACAAGAACTTAATCATAGTAGAGCATGATTAAGTACAATATTCTCCACGTTCTTTCACTATAACATCACCAAATATCACGCACATTAGATTCTCATTAATTCGGTTGTGCGGGCGCCGACAATCAGCGCATTATTTATGGCCGACGCGACGTAAAGGTTGACTTGAAATAAATATTTATCAAGTATCAACATTCCACTGACTTGTACGCACAATGTACAATCAGGTCAAAGTCTAGGATCAGCTTTCAGTATCCGGTTACGTTAGATAGGGTCAGATTGATTCAGAGGTCATTAGAAAATTTTATATTTCCTGAAACGTGATTTACCATCAACAAAACTTGACATTAATAATATGCCCACGTAGCACTAGAGCCTATTACGTTTCCAGCAAAAGTCGTAAAACCAGATGGAGTTAGCGAAAGACTCTCAAAAACAGTAAAATGAGATGGACAGAGAGATAAGAAATACTGGCCTCGCATGGCCTTATGTTGGACTAACAAAAGCTACAACTGAAAGGAAAACTCAATTGGATCTTGATTTATCTGAGCGTATTTACCCACAATTAATAACCCTTGAGAATAATTATATTTTTTAGGAAGTTTTAAGAGTAAGTAGTAGGTTATTTTATTGTATTCTATATATCTACTAGATAAGTTAACACGCTAAAGACTGTTAATCATTTTTCTATGATGAAATAAGTATTATAATTATTAGAACTCAAACAAAACATACGCCTCAATTACAGTTGCGTCTGATTTACTTATTACTATTTACTTATTTAGTTATCCTAACAATAACAAACAAAATAATTTCCAATAGTTGACCAGAATTACCAGATTAACAAAAGGACAAAAGGGTTCGCGTAGTATCGTAAAACTCACAATACTTATGTCGCTATCCTTGGCATGGTGGCTTGAAGCTTAAATAATTGAAACTGATGGCATGAGCCGAGAACAACCGTTAAAAGTCGAGTTTATCTCATTATTCATTAATGGTACAACTTGCTTAATTGGGGCTTTATGGTCAGGTCGTACCTTAACTGTGAATTTGGTTTTTAACTGATCTTCGCTGGTTTTTAGCTGGTCACCGTGTCCTGCGTGACCTAAATGGAACCTGGGAGGAACTGATGAACGCTGATGCAAGCACTGCCTGTGTAACCACATACTAGGCTGATATTATTGCGATAAAATGTAATAAGTAGTAGTAGTAATTGTTTTAAGATAGTACTTGTTAGAATAAGACAATAATTATATTATTTTTTATGATAACGATGTGCTGTATGTCATTTAGAACGACAGTTTTCATGATCAAGTATTTCTTAGGGTTCCGTACCCAAAGGGTAAAACGGGTTTGTCCGTCTTTCTGTCTGTCTGTCTGTTTGTCCGTCTATCACCAGGCTGTATCTCATGAACCGCAGTAGTTGAATCACAGATACAAAAAATACAGAATAAAATAAATATTTAAGGGGGCTCCCATACAACAAACGTGATTTTTTTTGCCGTTTATATAGATAATGAAACGGAACCCTTCGTACGCGAGTCCGACTCGCACTTGGCTGGTTTTTTTAAAATCTTGAATAATCTTGATTGGCAATTAGGGAGTAGAGTTACAGGTGTACAAGAATCTTCATTATAATAATAAATCTCAATTTCTATGCAAAATTAAAAAAATCATTAATAAATTAGAATTTAGACAGGTATCGTATTTCTCATTCACAACGCAGTGACAAAATGTACTAAAACTAAATAATTAAAAACAAAATACGACATTGATACGCTACATGATTGACATAATGTTGCGAAAATTACAATAAATTATGCGTTTTATATCCAAATTTTTTGAATATTTTTACTATAAGCGTTTATGTTATTATGACGATAATAATTATAGAAAAAACTTGTTATTTACCTAGCTTCTTCATTTAAAACCTGATAATGACAGTCGTGATGTTTATACTTTTATCTTATTTCTAGGTACCTATATATAATTATAATGCATGGTATGAATGAGAATTGTTCGTAATCGCAGCTCTGGATGAATGTCATTAGAATAAACATTAAATAAAGAATGTGACAAAGTCCTTCCGTGTGCTTTGATTTTTCAGGATGCAAAGTACGAAATTATATGGGCTAAAGACAATTGTTTCAAAGTTATTGCGTGAGAGACATACTCAGATAGACGATGACCTGAATTCTTAAGAGGTTGGGTCTTTTTAAAGTTTGCTGTTAAACAGGATGCATTCAGAAAGTTGTCAGCGTCTTAAATAGCTGTCAAATATTCGTTTTTTTATTAATTTGTCTATATTACTGATTGGAATTGAGCTGTGGTAGTAACGCCGCGACTTACGAGTTGTAGGTTCAAACCCAGACAGGCGCTTCACTTTGTGTAAATTATTTCATCACCACTGCGCTCAAAACGATGAAGGAAAACATCCTGAGGAAACCGTCATGTTCTAGAATCAAAAATTCGAAGACATGTGACAACCCGCACTGGGCCCATGTGGTGGATTTCGGCCCACTCCCTCGCTCCGAGAGGAGGCCTGAGTCCCAACAGGTGGGAACATTATAGGCTGATTATGCTTACTGATTGGATTTATGGTATATCGCATGTAGGGCACTAAAATATTGATTCATTATAATCACCATAATAATGTTCCTACTGCTGGAATACAGGCCTCTTCTTAACTAATAATAAAAATCTTTATTGATACAAAAACCTTTGGCATTGCTTAAGAGTAGGATACATAACTTGGTTAACTAAAGGTCATACGGATAAGGTAAGCCCTGACTCCTAAACTAGGTGATCCTGTGACTTAGGAGTCAGTGTTTTGCTGTCACTGTGATACCAAAAAAACCTTTTGTATTGTGTTCTAACGTTACAAAAAATAGTCATTTACATTGCAGGTTACAAAGTATGTATATTAAAATTAAAAACGAAGGGATTTATGAGAGGAAACGACATTTGAAGTGTGTCTGTGTGTGTATGTTAGCCAGTGCTAGTGTATGTTAACTAAAATATTGATTATGAATTTAATCCATCCTAAATATGTTAGGGTGTAGTATTTATTTATTTATTCATCTACTTACATCTACCTTTACAAGATACCCCAATGCGATAAATGCGCTTATCTTAACATCTATTACTAATTATAAACAATGCATTCCTGGTGAATTCACTCAGAACAACAGAATAAGTTCGTCGTAGTAAGAACGGTATTGCGTCTCTGCGTCTCATGTCGGCATCATTAGACATACCAAGCTAAATATTTGTGTGTTAACTCTAATTACAACACAGAAAACCACAAGAAAATCAATATTACAAAATTATTTCTACGGTCACAAAATCCATTAAAAACAGAACTAAAACTTCGTTAAATAAAATGAAATTCATGAATATTGATGAGAGCGATTGATACATTTTGTTTAGAAATATATTCGGTTCTTTAATGGAGTTTTATGGAAATATATCACAGTTTATACTTGGATACACGTGTTGGCAATATATTTCGTGATATAAAAAAACAGTTTTTTGGCAAATCCATCTAGGGATTATTCCACTTTACTCTGCATGTCTGTCCCGTGAGACTAAGTGGTATGTTCAACATTTTGTCGTCAACTGAGTCCCACTAATTGATTTCGGTGGGGCAAATTACAGTCACGTAAACTCTGAGTGCACTTTTCCCTGTTGGACTCGATAAAATATTATGGCGAAAATAGAAACAGTTTTACATACAAAAATATGTTTATAAATGATAAATGATTTTTATTTCTGTAAGTAGGTTTGTACAAACACTTTTACACGTCAATCACATTTTTTAAACTAGATGAGGTCGGCGTTTCCTATCTGACTACTCTGAGAAGAAAGGCCGAAACAAACTCAGAGGTCACAGTCTCTTTTAAAGTCCAGACATAATCTTGGTCAGATCATGTGAAGACCATGTAGATTGGTGTCTGAAATGGACTTTTGAGGAAAGAACCACACAGATTGAGTGGACCTGTCCAGTCAGTGCAAGCATTTGTCAATAATCGTGCAGCTCAACTCCAATTTTAAGGAGCTCAACGATTTGACGAACAGTACCAAAGAAAGGACATTTGGTTAGGCCGCATAAATTGCTCAAACTGCCAGACCATGATTAATTAAAACTAAGGAAAAATTAATACTAAAAAAGAAAAGAAACAAAGATCCACATAGTCTTCACATTCACAATAATTAAAATAATATAATACTTTACAAAGTAAACATTAGTACGAGATTAGAATGCCTTTGAAGCATCAGACGGAATTACGGCATTATATACTTCTACTAAAGCATTGCTTTACAACGAAAAAACTATTAAAGAGAGAAAAATTATAATTGTAATATCATCTTACTACCTAATTACTATGACATCACAGATTTGCAAATAATTAAGGTACTATTCCAGAGAGTGCATACTCAGATTTTTCATATTTTGGATAAATTCTTCTATGTGCTTGTAAGGGGACGACATACAGGTTTAAGTGCCTACATTTTACGCACTTTTAGTAAAATGTTGAAATTGCTGCAAAGATTGATTTTTATTACCTGTCTATTTGACTAAATAGTTTCGTGGGTGGTGCCCATAAAATAAGGTTTGGTGTTCATAAAATGAAGTCTTGATGATTACTTTGCAAGGTATTAATTTTATTTCATTGTCTTTGCTAAACGAGCCAGCCTTTAAGGTGGTCAGTAAGTATCTTAATGGAAAAGTCAAACGATGCTGCAGTGATATTTACTTTATAACCAGGATGTACAAATTGCCCAAGTTATAATAAAATCGAGTCTTTAAAATGACTCACCCTTTACTTTATTTTTGACAGATTTCTTCAAAAAGGAGGAGGTTCTCAATTCGTAAGTATGTTTCCTTATTGTGTGTTTGTTTCGCTGTTACTTCGCCAGTTATGCATTGATTTTGATGATTCTATTTTGTTTGGTAGGTCATGCTTCAGAGGTGGTCCCATATAATTTTTTATTAACTTCGTTTGCGTAGTTTTGAGTTAGCTTCAATATTCATATTTTTCCCACTTAAAATATAAGGACGATGTTTTAAGTTACTCCGTCACTGTTATTTAGGTACATAGCAGATAGTGGTATTCGAATTTGGGTGGGGTAGGTACCACAACTAAAAGTGAAAAATAAAAACTTTTTACATAAAAACAACAACCGAATTCCAAAAAAAAGTGAAAAATAACTTTCGGAAATTTCGGACGTCAAAAAACGAAAATGGAAAACCAAAGACACCTACTTCCGAAATTAAAGTTATTTTTCACTTTTTTGTGTTTTTTTTGTAAGTCGGTTGTTTTTTTTTTTACTTAGGGCTAGTTGTATCATCTTACTTTTACAAAACTTAAAATCACGCCTGTTCATTCCAGGTACCTACTCTGTATTACTCTGAGAAATCCTAAAAGCAGAGTATTAAACTCATATTTTGCCAGATAGGTAGATATGTTATTTCTAAGCTCCTTTTAACACGTAGGTGGAAGGCCTATTGCCATCAACTGGGCACAGTTCCAGTTGGCTGCTACTAAGAATATCCTAAACAAATAACACTTGGCCCAACCCACTATTCAACTGTTATTTTTATTAATTAATTAGGTTTAAGTTGTTAACAGACGGGGTGCGGCAAATGTACAGGTATCTCCCGGGTCGACTCATGGTACTAGAAAGAACAGTGGGGTTTTAGTCGTCTATATCAACATTTTATTATAACTATAATATTAAAAACTCTTTGTGCCTCTCTCTTCAGTGCAGCCAATAATATTGATAAGCGATAGTATTGAGAAACAATGTAAACGTTTCCGTACTTCTTATCAGTTGATCGCGGATGTGACATGATTGCCACCTGTCCATGCAAGCTCGGTGGTGGAGTGTGGAGTGACCTTTAACATCACATGTGTCAAATGTGAGCTCCTGCAATAACATAACATAACATCACGCCTGTAATCCCCGAAGGGTTAGGCAGAGGTGTACATGTCCACCCACATTTTGCAGTTTTTAAGTCCCATGTAATTAGGGGCGAGCCTATGGCCATAATACATATATATCAACCAGGCACATAATCATACTGCTACTGAGAAATTCCTGACATAAAAACCCAATATGCAACCTGGGAATTGAACTCACGACCTCATGCTCAGCTATAGCTCATGCAACCACCAGACCAACGAGGCAGTTCTCCAGCAATTAATGAAAGACTTTAAAATCAGCAAATGTCCATGATTGGCCAGATCTTCAAGCATAGTTTGAACTGATCATGCAAAAAATAAAGGACATATAATTTGAAGTGCCTGTAGGTGGACAAACTTAAGAGTACCCTGAAGTACTCTCAATTACAAAAAAATAAATATTTTATTTTACAATTTTACTACAATTTTATTGTAGATTAGGTAATCTAAGATAAAATATATTTTTTAATTGTAATGTCAGCAATCAATCTGCCTTGCCTTTTCCCAACTATGTTGGGATCGGCTTCCAGTCTAACCGGATGCAGCTGAATACCAGTATTTTATATGGAGCGACTGCCTATCTGACCTCCACAACCCAGTAACTAGGTAATACGATACCCCTTGGTAAGACTGGTTGTCAGACTTTCGGGCTTCTGATGACCCGTAACGACTGTCAAAGATCCACAAATGACAGCCGGGACCAACGGCTTAACGTGCTTTCCGAGGTACGGAGAAGTCTCGGTACGTAAAGATGGTCACCCATCCACCGACCAACCCCGGCAAACGTAGCTTAACGTGGTGGATCGACCTGATGTGGCTGTTATTACTTAGCCACGAGTCAACAGTCAGTAATGTCAACGAAGACTGGCCAAATGGTATTTGAGACAAATCCGATATTAAACAAAAGATCTACGGCACACCCTTATCCAATTAAACTTTTGGAATTGTTGGGCCTCAAGGCCAGCATTTCTTACCAATTTTCTCGAACATAATGTAGTCGGGCAAATTGAAGTGTTTTTTTAACTCTTATAAGTAAGATGATTCAGGAACTGAATGATACAGGAAAGACCCGCTTTTAAAACGAGTTTTTAATTAACAATCAATCATTAATAATAATTATATCACCTCCCCCACTTTATATTTCACAAAGATTTGTAAGGTTCGACCTTATTATGACCACAGGTCATATACTGAAATATAAAAGTACCTCAAAATGTTCAGTACATCAATGTCAGTAAAACTTTCAGGCTTATATATAAGTTGGTAGGCGGTATATATTATATGTGATCGTCTCGAGCGAAGCTCAAACGTATTCGCGCACGCGCAAAGTGAGACGCGTTTGGTGCAGTGTGATCTATAGATCAATAATATGCAGTGTATGTGCTAGTCAACCGAAGGAAAAATGGTGAGTTCTGTGGTTTTCATTTGTTTTTTTAAGATTATGGATTATTTGTGGACGTCATATTATGTTAAAAGTTAGCAAAAAAGTTTTTCGTATATTTTAGTTTTGATTATATTTCGTGGAAATTATTGGTTTTTAAATATAAGTAAATGAAAAGTTTTGTCCCACTTTATACTTCTTCTGATTCGATACTTATTTTTAAGTAATTACTGAAAAGGAAAATCAAGCGAAAACTGTTCCTTCTTAGTTTCAACTTTATATAAAAAAATGCAAATAGTTTTTGATAAAAAACTTAATTACAACTTGTTGTTCAAATCTTTTCTAGTTTTCCAGCTCATTAATTTGATTTAGTATAATTCACATGAACCCATTATAATATTTCCAATGCCACTTTAGCAAATTCCGCAAAGTTTTTCGCAATTTTTGCCGATATTTAAAATCGATGAGTGCGAAACTGTGACACTTTCGAAACAATTTTTCCCTAAAAATATCAAATTAGCATTCTATTCGTCTTATGTTAAATGTCATAATCATAATACATATCCAATGTATGTCATAATGTTCACAAAATATTGTTCGCGGAGCCGTAATAATTGATTTATTACTATGAAAAAGTTTTTGCACAGGTATTTACTTGAGTGCACATAATATTACCGATTTATTTATTGTGATTTTGAAAGTAGATTATTACAGAATGTCGACCAGGTAGGTGACCTAGGTAACCTCATAGTTAAGTTTTAGGTTTACCGGTAAGCTCAACTATACATATTTCTTGGATCTATATTTTAGAAATATGGGTTCTTGTCAGCTGTTTATGAAAATAAGGACTTCTTTCTTCAAATCTATTCCTTTTCTACTCACAATACACTATTCTACAAAAACTGTCAATTTAATTTGGACTTACGAGTAATTACCATCTTCTAAAATCCAAGAAAACGTGATACCATAACCAAAAAGTCGACTAAATCATGGATAATGGAACAACGGTAACTAGTAATTAGGGTGCGACGTTGTTACAAGTTAAATAGTGAAGCTACAAAGATGCGCTTGCGCCGGAGGACAAAGTTACGCAACGCAGAAGGCCGTCGCGCAAAGGTCACATCCACCGAACGACAGATTTGACCGGCATTAACCAGAATATTTAAAGTATATATAGCACTTTTCAATTTATTTTTCTTCCTAACTGTTTAAAAATAGAACATTATCTCATTGGTCTGGTGGTTATGTGACTAAATTATAGATCGTGTACGTAATTAATTATTTTACATCCCTTTGCTGCGAAGTTTGTTTCAGCCAAAAGTATGAAATATTGACATGACGGTTATTAATATCTACTATCGTTCTAAGGATTATTAACTACATGTTCCGTCAGCCGTGACTTTGAAACGACGGCGATTTATAAAATGCTTATATTTCATCACCAATAACTTTGTAACTGCCAAGTATTTGTTTTAACAAATAAATCATTATTGATACAAGAATTTTCGAATGAAATAATTAAAAATAAATGAAATTGCACTCAAGAAAATGTTATTCAAGCGATTCTTAAATCAATATGTAAGCGGCATGTCATGACTTATGCAGTGATCTTTAACCCGAATCCGATGCGTAACATACAGTATTTTAAAGTTTACCGAATGTAACTTCACATGTTACCGACATATTTCGTATTGAGATATGAGCAGAGATCTTCTTGTTCGATAGTCCGACCAGCTGTCAATGAGAACTTTTCTTGATGCTACATCATTATTCGATTTTCGAAATGGCAGATGTCGTGAGCGCCGCCTTTGATGTTAAGAGCTCCATAAGTGAATAAACAATTCTATGAACTGTAGTAGGTTTCTTGTGAGGAAAATTGTCACACTTACATTAAGATTTTCATTTTTAAACATAATTTATGTTTTCTTTAAATTCAAATAATTTAATTCATGTAATGCAGACTTATAATTATAATACTCATATACATGCACCTACAAATAAATTAAAATAAAACTAACATTTAAATTAAATTACAATAATATTAAAATATTTATTGTCCTTAGACAGGTTATCAAAACATTGCCCTGCAAATGTCATGATGTGATGACACAATAAATACCTGGTATCTAAATGGTGCCCTTCGCCCTTGCTTTGGTCACTATTCAGAAGCTGCTATAATCACCGTTGCACCACATTTAAACATAAATAAAAGAACATCAAGTTAATCATTTGGTGACACACATGTTCCATATGTTTTATGGACATAGACCTTAACGTTCTCTTTGTAATCTTTGCTCTGTCGGGCATTTATTTTATGAATGCTAAGCGGAATGAACGAACATCCTGCATACCTACGTAATTTTGTATTAATATGCAAATAAACCGGTTTCAAAATATTATCAGGTCAAATAAAACCATTGTTTAGACAAAGGAATTTTTAAATCGATCGAATAATATCACGTTTAATATTTGTATAATTTATATACATATAATCACATACCAAGGTGAAATCTTACGTAAACGAAGCCTCGTTATTGGTCACTCCTTATGAAAACGTAACCGTAGAATTATTTCACATAATAAATATACCAACTGCCCCTGTGACCTCAAATAAAATTTTCATTTTATAGACCTAATAATACTGAGCCCGTTTTGCATTATTTACTCATTTAGTTGATAGATCTACTTGCATACCCATCATATCACACTCTTTTATTGAAATAAGTGGGCTAATTCAAGGACAAATTAAATGCATAACACAAAATTACATACGTATGTAAAAAAAAAGTGAACGCTTTCTATTCATAGTCTCTAAGGACGCTTTTGGAGAAAATTTCACCTATTTACTAAAACCGTTTTCTATATTCTATCTACCGACTACATCTGAATACAACACGAGTTTCCACAACTTGAAGACGCCTTTAATATTTGTATATTTAAATAATTATCAAACCACACGCCAAGGTTGTGCGTTACGCAAACTTGTCATTGGTCACTCAAGAATGTATTAATTAAAACCTATTTAAGTAATGATGTAGCTATAAAAGGTTTTATTATATTTTTTCTTGGTTTGAATAGCGGTAAATAAGATGTAATTATCGGATTAACAGTGGTGAGCAATTAAAGAAGAAAATTATTAGATTAAGAAAGATTATAAGATTAATTTTATTTTTGTTATTTTTTATAGTTGTTGTCTTTTTATTGCTTGTTACATTAATAATTAGGTATATCCTGACTGGCTGACTGGATTAAAATGGCTTAGCAACAGTAGGTACTTTACGCATGGGAATAAATAAGAAAAAAAACAAGTAGGTAAAATATCGTATTCCACAATCAGTTATAGGCATTGCTAGCAAATTGAACTGTTAAAATAACAGAGACGAAGTTCTATATACATAACGCACTAAAACAACCGCAAACTAATCAATTTCGGTTAATGTACCACCCACAGGCTGTGTTTCAATAAACCATAAACGTGTTATTTATTATTTGAACTCTAAGTAAATCTTGAAAAATTTACCTCAATACAAAGTCAGCGCTTATGAACAGCAAAACAGCTCATGAATTAAAACATGATACTTAAATAACAACAGAAACATAAAACTATTAGGTACTTATGTCACAGCGTACAAGTAATGTCAGAAACAAACGTTAGCTTAAATCTTAGTTACTCGGACAGTTACCTTCCTTTGGTATTTGGTTCGTATTGGGTACACATTATTTTATTCCAATTTTAGCTGAATAAAAATTCAAGAAATGTATAATGCAGACACTAGAAGCAAGTTCCTACAAAAATAATAGTACAAATATGTACGTTCCAAATCGAACGGCTGATTGAAAAGGTTCATTCTTTTCCAATTTCTGTCCATCAACTAAATAGCTAACAAAACAAAGTCTGCATGTGTATTCAACATGAAATTCAAATGTGTAGACTCTAGACCTCTGACCTCAGCTTTCAAAATATTATTGTAATGTGTTATGCGTTAAATTCAATTTAAAAATTGCTGGTCAACATGTTTCAGCGCAATAAAATAGGTCGTATTAGGTCATGATGAGTTTTAAACTGACGCTATCAGTAATTTGTTAATAGACTTAGAACCTATTAAGAATCTAATATCCCCGAAGAGTTAGAGTTAGAGTTAGAGTTGTATCTTTTAGTAACACCCACATTTCGCCAGTTCTGTTTAATCCCCATATAACTTAGGGCGAGCCTATTGCCAGCAACCGGGTACAAATCCAAACTCCGGGCTGCTACTAAGAAACTACTATTAAAATACTGTCTCTGTAATATTCAAACTGGCGATGCACAAAACACTTTTGTCCAAAATAAACTAAAATATTAAATTACCATATATTCGTAGGCATATTCAAACAGATTCCGTTGCAACAGCCTGCCAATTATAATCGCTAAGGGATGCCAGCCCTGAAATATTCTCTTGCGTTTTATCGTACACCTCCGTCATCACTCTTCTGCCCTTGTCCCAATTACACCTCCATATGCTCCTGAAGTCCTGATGTTGTCGTTCCATATCTTAATAAAAAGATGTAACCCAAACCTATTGCCTAAATATACTAAGACTGGCAATCTAAATATTCTAAAATCCTTCATTGTTGAAGAAACAAAACAGTATTTTTTTCACCAAATATTTTCATAAACAATAATAGAACTAGAGGAATGTTGCGTACGTGTGTTACTTCTCTGTGGTACTGCTATTTGTGGTCTAAATGGTAATTTAATAGCGATTTTGTAATAGTTACTAAAGGAGTGGAATCAATACACATCATACATAATAGGATTTAGTCCACGTTCAACCCTAGAATCTCAACCCCCGACCATGTTCAACCCCTAAATTTGGTCCATATTCAACCCCCAGGGGTTGAACGTGGACTTTTAATTTTGAGCTCATCATTTGGTTTTGTATAATCTTTGAATGATAGGCAGTCAATACAAATTAAAAATCATAATCAAATCATACTCTTGTCTGATTTTAGAATAATGTCCACGACCTCAGTGAAGCATAAAAGCATTTTATATTAGCACAAGACAAATGATGCGATTATCAATATAAATCATGTTAACACTACTAGAAACGCCGAGTAAAGGTCATAGTATGTTAAAAAATAATTAATAATAAATAGTTCTAAACCAATGCCACATGTTTACAACATAGTTTATCATAAATAAATAGTATTTTAAGAACAAATATGAATTAGTTATTAGGCTATTTCTAGTTGAAGGTTTGTTTCGCTTACACAACTTTTTAGGCGCCACAATAAATGATGGATTAAGTTACCATAAGTCAGACTATTACAAGTAGATTTATTTAAATTAGAAGGTTGTAATATAGAAGCTAATGAAGTAAAAATCTTTGTGCGTTAATGATTTTGATAACTTTCTATTTTGAGGTTACATTGCCGAAAAAAGCATATAAGTACGAGTATATAGTATCGTTGACAAAGTCACAGGAAAAAATCGAAAAACTTTACTAGTTGCAACTAGCAACTAGGTAGTAAAGTTTTTCGATTTTTTCCTGTCGCTCGTAGGACCAATTTTCAACCCGCTGTCGCTTATGAGTTTTGTCCAACGTAGGCAAATGTACGCACAACGCGTACTACTGTACGAGATGCAACGACAGATAGGTTTGTGTTGTACGCTTTGTTTAGCCACCTGACAACGTATGCTCGTGGCGACAAGTGATCGGAATTATTTTTGTTATATCATTACGTGTAGGATGACGCACAGTGGAACGAATGTATGGGAGCGGTTGGACGTAGACATGTCCGAAAAATAAGAGTAAAATTATGACAAACTAATGATGCCATCTTATTCGATTACTTAATGCCTTCATAAATTGTGGTGATGAATTTCTTCATAACTCCCATATTTCGGGAGTAATTTGAGAAAATGTGAAATTTTACACATAGTGCGCCAAATGTGCACTTTCTGGGATAAAAGGAAATGAAAATTTAAAAAAAAAAACGTTTTTTCCCCATTTGTATTTACTTTAAACCGCAGACAGACTTATTAAGAGGTCTATAAATATATTATATATATACAGAAATATATATTAACAAAAATATTCACAAGAACTGATGAGAGTATGACTTTTAAGTAAGTTGATAATAAATTACCTAGTTTCATTAAAAGTACAATAAATAATTAAGATGTAAGCTCTAATTTACTAAGTTACACATTTTAAAACAATAACATCATTTAATTATCTTCGTCATCATCATCATCATCAATTAATTCAAATTCAGAATCGATGTCCGCTAAATCATTTATGTTAACAAATTCGATATCACTTTTCTCAGAATCCGTAAGCTCATAAAATTCCTTAAAAGAAGATTTTTTTACAAACTTATTTCCTTTTGGACGGATACTTGTAACAAGTGGATCAGAAGACAGTAAAAGATTGTGCATAATATCTTCATTGCATGAGATACTGCTATGCTTTCGAGAATGCCCCTCTCTATATTTTCTAAAATCTTTATTTCTAGCCTCAGATGCCTCTTCGGATAGAAAACCAATGGGCACAATTGACATGTTCTGAACTATGTCTGGCCCATGCATTAAAATTTTATGAAGTGAAGAAGGCATATAATACCATGGGTATAACTCCACGTAAAGCTTAGCAGTATCAAAGCAGAACTCTCGGAATTTAGTTACGTTGATCTTCTCTCCTGATGAAATACACTGCAAGATCACACAGATTTTTCTTAAAAGCATAGCATCTATTCCGGTCAGTTCAGCAGATTTAGTGTAGTTTTCAAAAAATCTCCTTGCCGAGTTGCCATTGTTGGTGGATCCACTGCCTTGTTTCACAACATCGAGAAGTAAGCCCGTTTCTCTTCTTACAGCCTCTTGAACTCTTTTCTTCCTGTCATCAACTTGCCTTTTTGCTATATCACCCCTTACTTGCCATGATTTTATGTCTAATTTGTAGGAAATGTGTAATAAGCATTCCATTGAGCGAATCCAAGCGTGAAGGGTGCTTAAGCTATATTTATACATGTCCTCGTTTGCGTGTTTATCTTTGATTAACTCTAAATTATTCATTTCTTTAGGACAAGCCTTGCATATGTCACACACTGAAGCTGCTGTATTGGATATAATGGAATGAATTTTACCATCAATCATTGTCAACAGCAGTTGGTGTTTGACACTAATTCCATCAGTGATGGTGGATGGAGTTAAGGCTTCAATCTCTGCTTCGATTTCAGCCATCTCTCTCTGCACATTTTCTTTGGTTTCCTTTATAAACTTAAACAATATTGGCCGGCAAAATGAAGTGGAAGATGGTCGCTCGTTTTCCCAAATTGTTACACCTTTTGAGACGAGCCGCAGTGGTACAAGACTAATCATAAAATTACTAGCAAGATCGATTTGCTCATCTTCACTCGTCCTTTGATGATAAATGCTTTGGCTAGATGATCCGTCAAAACCCCATTTGCTGGTCAATACGAGCTGTTGATTGGGATCAACAGGGGTTTCTAACGACCTAATAAGTCTTCTTGAGGTTAAATCCATCAAGGCTTGTAATTTGATTTTTGCAGAGCTCTCTGTAACTGTGAGATCTTCTTTGGCCGGATAGCACTTAATTTTTTCTTTAACCAACATGTAGTAACTCGGGTATTGAAGAGCTCCTTCTTGAGTGTTGAAATCCCGAAGAGTGTTATAGCGCCATTTCGATAAGTTCATCGATACATAAAGAGCCAATGCCTTCAAAGGGGATATTTCCCGTACCTGAATTGATTTACCTTCAATGAAGGCTTTGATTTTTGAGGCCTCTTCTGGATTCTCCGTCAAGTATTTCATAACATAAGCTGTATCGCTTTGTCCTGCCTTTTGAAGCGCCCTTTCGGCCGAAAACATAATTTCAGCGCTGCTACTGCTGCATGAAAGACTATCTTCAGTGGTGCGTCTTCTTTTTTGCCGGTTACTAAGGTCCTCAAAAGATTTACGAGGACTAGGATGTGTACAAGTTGAAGCATCAGATTTAGCAGGAGAAATTATGGGCTCGATGACGTCACTTATATTTTCTGTAGAAGGTTCCATATTTTCATTCTGTAATTCCGGCCATTGAATTGCAGCCTGTAGCCAAATCTCATGTTTCTTCCGAAACTTATCTGTGCTTCTTCCAGACTGTGTCCATTTTGCATAAATGCGGTAGCAAAATCGACGACACCAGTCTTTTAAACTTGTTTCAGCACTTTCACATAACTGAACACAACTGTTATCTTTTAAAACACTGAACAAATAGTTAAAGTCGCGTAAATCTTTATGTGCGCGTGCGCATAAAGCAACGTGAATATCAAGATTTGTATTAAAATTTGGAAAATACATTGCGAGATTAGCTTGGATACAACGAGGTGTAAATCAACACTGATTTTAAAGTTACTAATAGTGACCTATTTATATAAAATCCAGGTATCCCAGGTATCCTTTGTTAAATATTGCAAGGTAATTAGTTATTGTGATAATTAGTAAATGATGCATGCTAAATTAGTGTATTAAGAGCCATTTAGTAATTAAATAATAGCAATGTTCTTATCAGTAATCATTAGTGCATCAGTTTTATATGTAAACCTTAAGTCCCTAATTATATATCCTAATTAGCTTATATCTTCTCTAATTGGCTGCTCAGAAATGTTATTGTAATAAGGTAAACCTTTAGAAAAACGGTTTTAATCAACAAAATAAACAAAAAATTAAAAAATTGTGTTATAAAATAAACATCACTCTTTATCCCAGAAAGTGCACATTTGGCGCACTATGTGTCTTAGTATTAAATATAGCTCTTAGTATTAGCATTATGATATTAGAGACCGCTACTTGAAACAAGCCCGGAATCAGGAGGGAGAGAGCTCGATACACTCATTTTCATAGTAAAATTTCACATTTTCTCAAATTACTCCCGAAATATGGGAGTTATGAAGAAATTCATCACCACAAGTTATGAAGGCATTAAGTAATCGAATAAGATGGCATCATTAGTTTGGCATAATTTTACTCTTTTTTTTCGGACATGTCTACGTCCAACCGCTCCCATACATTCGTTCCACTGTGTGACGTCGTTGTCTCTTAGGGTTAAACTTAAAAGTAAAGGAGGCACTTATCATATTGGATTGTATTGGCGTTTAAGAATGAATTTATGTTAATTTAAAAGAGTTTTTAAAAGAGAAATTAGTAATTAATCGTATTGGCCGAAAGATGAAAAGCTTATTTGAAAATTATGAATTGTGCAAAGGTAGTTGTTGTTTCTTATATGGTAATTTGAGTTAAGTGGTTGTTTCTAAGTGACTAAACAAAAAAAAAATGTGCTAAGATTGTTTCCACCTTATTTGATATTTCAAAACACTTATTATGGCTTATCCATGCGACCCAAACCTTTTAATTCGAAACGCTTTAAGTATGTAAACCTCTTCCTAATTAGTTTCTCGCGAAGTACCATTATTGTTTTTTTTTTGCTGGTACTTATTTGCATTTTTTTTTAGTGTTAGGAAAAATATATTTCAATTTAGTAGTTGAATTTTTATATGATAACAACATTAAAATGCTGACGGCAACTAATGCATAATTCAATAATCCTTCCGTGAATTATTGACACGAGTAATTTTTTATTATTTTTTTGGATTTTCTAAAGGTTTTAGAATAAAATATTATCTTTTCTTGATAATTTTGTTTTAAAAATGCGATGCAATTTTAATTTTGTTAGTTTTAAATGTTATTTTTTGTACAAGTATGTCCCAAAGAAAATATTTTTCTTTCTTTCAAGAGAAGTAAAAAACTTTAGAAATTGTGCTTTTATTATGAGAATAATATTTTATGAACACTATCGGCCGCGGGTGTACCCAAAAGTGGCGCAACCCAGTAGCGTCTTTGACATGTTATGAAACTCTGATTGGCAGTTATGCACTAAAGCGGAAAGTTCGACTTATTGTATATACTTTAGGTATTCTAGTTGTTCTTACCCTGTATTAACTGAAGTATTAGTCAACTTGACTCTATTGCAATAAGGAAAAATATACTCGATAAAGAAAAAAACATTACAATCCTAACTAATATTATAAATGCGAAACTCAGTTTGTCTGTGTATTTGTTTGTTATGCTTTCACAGCAGAACGAATTTGGATAAAATTTGGCACATGGGTAGACCGTGACCTGGGTAAGGACATAGGCTATATGTCATCCTGGGTCGCAGATGAAGTCGCGAGCAATAGCTAGTTTTAAATAAAAGGACCTTCACTGTAAGTTATACCTGGAAAATAAAATACAGAAATAAACATACTTAATGAAAATGTGATAAAAATATTTCTAAATTAATTGCGTTATTAAATCTACTGTTTACAAAATGCAGTAATTATTGATGGTACGTAATTAAAGTTCTGCATAAATTATTCCATGATAATGTTTAACATCTTAATTGAGTTTCAAGATATTTCCTACAAAAAATGATACGTGTGTGTTTACCTCACACTATAAATCATGTTTTCATGCAGTCTTGAGTGGGGAATTTTACTTAGCTGATTATTATCTTAAACAACATTATTTATTACTTTTGCAGCTAAATAAATTAAAGGAAATAATTCAAGCGCTACTGCTGAGCTTCAGCTCTTGGGTTCGATTCCAAGGTAGGGCAGTGTCATGGGATTTCTATCTGGAATTTCTCAGTAGCAGACTAGAGTCTGGATTTGTTGCCAGTTGATGGCAATAGGCTTGCCCTGTTACATGGGACTTAAACATGACTAACGAATTGTGGGTGTACTATAGGTACACCTCTGCCCATCTTTTCGGGGAAGCAGGAGTCGTGATGTTATATGTTTAATGTGTAAATTTTAACATTACCTACCTTACTAAAAAACTATGGTCACAGCGAAGCGGCACACAATTTAGCAACAGTCATGTAGTAATAATGCCACATTAAGATTCTACGCAAGAAAATTAATAACGTTATAATATTTAATTAAAATAACTGTAAAATAAGACTAGTTTTGTTTTCCAAACCCGGTTTATTTAACCAAATTCTTAAATAATGATAATTATCAAAATCTAGTTTCATAATCTAACTTTGTTTTCAATTATTTTTTTTGTGAGGTACCTAAATTCCTACCCAAATCAAATTTCAATACTTTGGTCGCCCGAAGCATTTAAGATGTCAGGTAATAATGTCTCTCTTCTTCAGAAAATTGATTACCTACTTGATTGTGTTAGTAAAGTACATATATTGGCTCTCATTATTTGTGATTGTGATCCTACTTTTGCAATCCTACGAAAACCTGATAGGTCAGATACGAATTTGGCAATATGTTATTTTGCACATTTTGAATAGGTTGAATTGGTGAAATTACAGGGACATGAGAATTTACAACTTTGTACATAAAATCAGCAACACATCTTCCTCTCCCTTCTATTCATCATTCCATTGATCTTTTAGGTTTCTATCGACGGCGCTGACGTTTCATTATGTTTTCCAATATGAATGAGAAAATAAAAACGACTAACGGAAGATAATCATTTGCGAGCACCCAAAAAAAAAAGATTTAAATATTTTGATTATAAATCCTAACTTATCATAACTTTAATATTATAAATGCGAAAGCGAGCTTGTTTATTTTTTTTTTTTATTTGCTTGTCACGCTAAAACGGCGAAACAGATTTGGATGAAATTTGGCACATGGGTAGATCATGACATGGATTTAGACATAGGATACTTTTTATCCCAATATTCCCACGGGATTGAGACTTATGCGGGTGAAACTCTAGAGCGCAGCTAGTATTTTTATAGGACAAAAAACCGCAGGTAAACTAACTTCCAAAATTCGAAAAGTTCAGATACATAGCAGTACCTACACATTACACATCGGCTCAAAATAAATGGCAGTCGTTTATTTATCCGATTGTATCGTGGGGAACCGTAATCAGCTGATTCATCATTGTGTAACCCTTATTATCGAATCATTGCGAAACGAATATTCGGCTTAAAGGTATTTTTACACGTATATCGGAAAGTGACTGCCTGGTCGAGTCATTATTTTTGCTTTTTTACCCGACTGCCCCAGAAGGAGGTAGTTCAAAGGAACAAAGTTCAATGCTTGTTTTTCTCTTTTTCAGTTATAGGTTTTTGCAGTCGGGTTTTTTGTTTTTTAAATAATTTGTTTTATCTCATATACGGTTGAGTATGTCTTAATACCAGGGGTATTTCGACAGTGTGATTATTTGAAAATGACGATAATTCCCCATGAGTTTTCTAACATATAGAAAACATTAAATAACAGATTTTCTGAGACAAAGTCAGTTATTTTTATCAAACAGGTAGGTAATTTACCCTTTTGAATTAAATCCTTAACCTCATAATATTTCGCTCACAAGAGACGTTATGAGAAAAAAAAAAATAACACAAAAGAAACTTTAAAAAACTTCACACATATTGTTATGATTAGACTGTTATTATATGGTACATTTAGCTAAATTAATGTAGTAGTAGTAACAATAAATGTGATAGGTATAATAATAATGATATGTCCATTTGTTAGACAATTTTTAATAACCGCTAAAATAATCTAAAATATCCACCATTTTTATTGCTAAATGTACCCACTTTCCAGTCCTTTATGCCTGATTGTAATTAATACCTAAAAAATAATTGTTGATGAACACTAATTTTGCAAATACCTAGTCGTTTATCCAGTTTTGCAAAAGGTGCTTAACGGCAACTTTTTAATTCCTTGAAAAAAAACTATATCCGTGTTGATACACGGATATAGTTTTTTCCAAAAGAAATCCCCAATTAAATAAATATTTAAAAAAGAAAAACTTATTGTCAGTGTAGGTAGGCAATTGATTCGACCAGGACATCCTACTTGATATTGTACTTTAATTGATAAAAACACTTACCACAGCTTTAACGTTGCGTAAAATATAAACGCTTTTAGTGCTTACTGAATAAAGTCTATAATTGAAGAGAAAATAATTAACAGAAGCGCAAATAAACTTGAATTTTCAATGTCAATTATTGAGCAAATATGTCAAAGGTGGCCTGAAGTGTCCTCTTCGCGGAAGCATATAGCTTACATACCTACAAGCTAAAAGGAACTGTATGTACAATGTTTTTAAAACCTATGTTTGCTTGTTTACGTTACATCACTTATGTCATGGATGGGCAATTGTGCAAAAAATTATGTAAGTTGGCTAGAAATTAATGATTTGAATATTGATGTTGAAAAACCTTGAACTTTAAGTCTTTATACTAATTAATGATGGGGTCATAAATACCAGTGGCTTAAATTGTATTAAGTGGGTACTCATAAATTTTAAATTCGGTATTTGATTTTATTATCAAGCAATTTGGAAAATCCTCATTTTAATAGGCGAAGTCGGAAAAAAGATAAAAAGATGCTGCACGTTATTTTATAATGTTTGTTTGTAGGCAAAGCTCGTTGAGATCGTTATTATTTTAATACTGAGGCTACATTGTCGCGTTATCGCGAAATAAACTTCGCGCGTTCTCACTCGCACACCGCTAGACGTGTCGCTGAGCAACAGAGAGCGCGCGAAGCATAGTTCGCGATAACGCGACAATGTAGCCCCAGCAAAAAGAACAGTTTCAATTTGAAACGGTTACATAATAAATGACTGTAATTGGTATATAATACTTTACTTTCACACTATCCGTTTTTCTGCCTCATAACAGCACAGCAGCTTATTTAAAAGATAATTATACTATGAATTCAAGGCATATATCATAGTGGTCGATTAATAATGGTTTACCCAACAACCACAACAAGACATATTTGGTAGGCTCGATACTTAACCCTCCTACGCTGGGGACAAGTGGCTAAAACTGGTAACTGCATTATTATGTAGGTGCATACATTATGTAAATATTTTATTATTTTTTCTTATGTAAAAAATGCCAATTTTATTTTCATGTCGTGGCGCCACATACTTATGTGCTTTTAAGTAATAATGCCATAAATCATTTTGTTTAAAAATACCAATCTGACCAATACAAGAGATGTAAGAGTACAGATTTTGCTGCAAAGAGTTAGATATAGTACACCCCTATTAAATGGTACTTAAATATAACTGGCCAAATGTGGGTGTACTATAGGTACACCTCTGCCTTATACAAACACCCTTAAGGTGTTATAAAAAGTTAGGTCTGTATAGGTACCTACCAAAAAAAAAGGTAAATCTCCTTTTAGATGGAATAAAATTCGCAACACTTAGTTATTTTTTTAAATTAATAATGCCAATCAGACAAAATGTGTTATTAAAAAAGAGTTTTTATGAAATTTGATTGCTTTCTACCATTTTATACCAGCAGTCTTATAAAACTAATGAGATGTTTATGTCTTATTTGCATAATTTTTATAGAAGTGCTTAAAGGATCTATTTCATACCAGCTGGTGCCAGCGTCTTCGTTTGCGTGTTTTGTAGTCATTATTTTAAATCTAAACGTTCAGGGTGTAAGTAGCCTATGTCCATTTTCAGGTCCCAGGCTACAATCTGTCAATTTTTTATAACGATCGGTTCACTGTTTAGCCCTGAAAGGGATAACAGACAGAATTACTTCAGCATTTATATTATTAAATAAGTATGGACAGTATTAAAATTATTTTGTAATATGAACAGAAAATATTGCACAATAGGACCTGAAGTGTAGGTAGTAGGTATGTGAGGAGTTTTGAATAAATTGAACCTTAATAATTATCGCTTTGAGCAAAATAACAAAGACAATACAAATTTTGGCTACGTGAATAATAAAATTAATTGTGAAGGCTGCAGGAATCCATTCGATGCGGGAAGCACAGAACCGGTCGAAGGTTGCGGCGATGCTTGGGGGAGGTCTACGTCCAATAGTGGACGTCTTTCGGATGAAATGATGATGATGGTGAACAAATATGCGGAAAAAGGTCATTGACCTAACCGGTGGATACAACTTTTTGTGAAATCATTAACGTGTAGGTAAATAACATTTAACGATATATTAAGTTAAATGGCTTTTACATATTTTAATAAAATTGCCGTAATTAATAAAAATCGTTTACAAAAATAAATACGATTCTGCTGCTTATTAATTCTATTTTTTCAAAATGTTGTTTAGGTGTTTTACTTTTTAGTTACCTGTTATATTTAAATAAATAATTGTTCATCGATTCTCGATCGAGAAATCTAATAGACTAAAATTATTAGTTTAGGTACCTATTTGATAAATTAATTTCAAATATTATGAATGTTTGTTTAACACAGAAATACATAATTGGATAGTAATGGTTATTAAAAATAAACATTATATGATGGTCGATTCTGTGTCAATGTAAAGAATATGTTATTTTGATAAAAGAGAGTTTCCGATCATTTCACACATTAAATATTCCAAGAATATCTGAAGTACATACTGTAAACGTAATCCTATTATAACGTTTAACGGTCATCTGAGGGTCATAATGGTTACGTTTGCGAATCATCGATACCGAAGGTAATGTCATTGGCGTGGTTACGCATAATGTAATGTAATGCGTCATTTTAGGCTTTTTTTACTACTTGATGACAACTGCAAGACAGATCACCGTCTGCCTAACCTTTCCCAACTATGTTCGGATCGGCTTCCAGTCTAATCGGATGGGATGCATCCGGTTAGACATACATACATAGAAGTATTTTACATGAATCGAGTCTCGGACTGACCTCCAATGATCTGACCTCCACAATCACAGTGTTACTGGGCCCTTATTGAGTGGTTGTCAGACTTTCGGGCCTTGACTATTTGTAACGACTGTCGAAGATCTACATTATGACAGCCGGGACCAACTGCCTAGCGTACTTTTCCGAATCATGAAGGATCTCGATATGTAACGAATGGTCACCCATCCTTGGTCCGACCGCTTAGCTTTCGATCGACCCATGCGGCTGTTTTTATTTAGCCACAACCCAAGACAGATGCAGGGTTAATACATGTGCCCACATATTCGAATAAAAGGTTTTTTTTTTTTACATTCATTTCTAATATTTTTGCCATAAAAGCTGTTTACGTAGAGATTAAAAATAATTTCCCATTTACATTCATTTCTAGTAAGACAGTTATTTTACTTGTTTGTATACCACAAATCTATTAATTCAAATCATTGCAAAAAATACAAGTTAACCAGTTTTAGTTCGAAATGACTAATTAATTTCGATAGTGATAGTAGTTCTATAAACTAATTATGTAGAATGTAGTGACAAGTAGGTGATAAATAACTTAGTTTTAATTTCTCTACAAATAAAACTTTTTTCATTATATCCGGGATAGGACAACATTTTGGAGATAGCAAAATAACCCTTGGTTTCCTTCATTTGGAGTATTAGCTCTCTTAGGAACAATATTAATCAATATACGATTCTAAATAAATCAAATTTCTCTGAACAATCGATGCTTTCTTGATATCCTTCATACCCATTCATACCACTCTTATTGGAGATCCTTTAAAATAAAGTAGGTACTGGAATTCTCAAAGCAGATTATCCAAGAGTGCAGTTTAATAATATTTATTTATGGTCTCCGGATATGGTCTATGGAGCTTTTATAAAATTATCTATGCTGAGAATTTTCGCCCAAAAAAATTAATCAGATTTCCTGATTTCATATTAAGTAGTTCTTGTTCCACATTTAGCCAACGACTCCTTCTCACATTTATGAAATTATCTTGAAAAAAAGTGCCATAATCTGACCTCACCTTTCGGCACTTACACAACGAAACTGATAAAATTATTAAAAACCAGTTCCGATTTACCCATAAAAATGTTATAAGTGACATATTTCACCAGCTGTGGAACTAATTATAAGCATTAATTTGTAACCCTGGTGACTCTGGACAATAATAAAGGAGATGATTTAATAAAATGTGTTTTCTTTTTACAATTTTTTTTCGATATTTGTTTAAACCAACACTACACTTTTTTATTCCCTGCAAAATCGTCACGTCTTCGAAAAGTAACACGTGATTGAAAAACAAATAATACAAGAATTGAGATAAATGTATTAGTAACAATGAAAGCTTATACGATAGGGATATCTAAGCATAATATAAAAAATAAATAAAACTACAGGTTTTTGTTGTTTTGAAACAAAAGTGAAAAAAGTTGTATCTTCTTACAGTATTTTATGGAAACAAATTACAAAATAGGCATAACGGGAGTGAGATAAAAAATCTCATAATACTACAAATTAATATAATCAGATGACATAGTGTTGACACTGACAGGCCGGATCTATGCGTAGGAGTATCGTAACTTAGCTGTCCACATATGGGTACCAGATGTTAGGTAGGAACACCAGTGTAGGTGCTCGGGGTTAATAGCTTCCTTCGTAATTCTTTGTTGAGTATTTATTTGATAGACTGGATTTTTTTTTTTGCAATTGTTATGAATTTTATTTGCAGTTCATTGTAAAGTTTTAGTTCAAGTCAAAGTGGCACAAATGTTTAAATTTTAATATTTTAGATTAAAGAATAAAAGCGCCATTGTTTTTACCCGACTACGGCGAAGAAAAAAGGAGGGTTATGATTTTGACCGGTATGTATATATGTATGTATGTATGTATGTAAGTATGTTCATCTGTTCCCTCATATCTTCTAAACCACTCATCACAATTGAAAAAAGGGGGAACCTTAGAAGCGTCTTGATCGTCCGCTGGCCATAGGCTATGTGACGTCACATTAAATTAAAAATGGCGCCCTCTAGGGGATATAAAGTCAGGAACAGGGTAAAAATATTGTTTAATCGTACCATATTGGGTATCAAATGAAAGGGCTTAATGAGCACATTTCAAAAATATATATATTATAACCCCAAAGAATTAAAAAAACAATAAAATAATAAAAACTAAAACCCAATTACGACTAAAAAGGTATAAACAAGACACCACAGACAGAGACATTAAAAATCCGGAGTCACACGTAATCTGTTCGATTTATGGCCTAACACGTGTGACTCCGGATTTTTAATTTGTCTGTCTGTGGTGTCTTGTTTATACCTTTTTATTCGTAGTTGGGTTTTAGTTGGTATTACTTTTTTTTTTATCTTGTGTTACGGGAATAGGTCTTCGTTGAATTTACAACACCTTCATATTCTTTCATCATAATGGTCTAAGCTCAAATTACTTCGGGAATTTCCCAGACTTGTGGTATTTCAACAGCGTCTGCACTTGACACCAATGAAGAAAGTAGCATCCAATCAATTATTAATAAACAGTAATTAACAAAATGTTCTTTTTACCGAACTTCACATGATTACCAATTGAATAGACAATACAACACATTTTTTTTCTTTACACACACAATGATAATGATAGGAATTCAACTCCTTTGTTTACATTCGTATATTTTGTACTCAATGCCAAATGCAAATAAAAACAGAATTGTAATATTGTTGCATTAAATACGACCAATTGTTTGGAAGATGAGATGGTATCTATTTTAAGTTTATGGTGGAACAAATGGTATTGTGGTGGGTTAGTCCATAAAATTGTATTGATGAAGGGAAGGATTCGAATCAAATCGAATCAGAATCTTATTTGTTGAAAGAGTGTCATCGTTAATCAATAATTTAGCACACATATATACCCTCAGTAGAGATTTTTACGGTTGTGTTTGAATAAACTGACTTAAATGATAATGGCATATGGCCAAGGGAAAACACATATCCTGCAGTCACCGTACGGAATAAACCGGTACGTTTACCTTCAGAACTCAGACCATTTTGAGAGATGCAGATATTATTAAAAATTATAGATTGTGGTCATCCCAAAATTAAATAATTTGTTAAATCGTTACCTATAACATAGTTCGATGTTTTTATAAAATGGCAATCTCAAAACTTGTTTAAGTTCAGGAAACTTGAGCAGGATTCTTCATCTTAATTATTTTATTATATTACTAAAGTTTGGTTTTCTTATTATCAAATCCTGTTTTTATTTTTATTTGTAACTATAAAGTAAAATCACGATCATCATTTAAGATAAAAAAAAGCTGTGACATCAATAAAATATGAATACCTACTTAAATGTTGGTAAATAATAATACTAAGCTTGAAGGTACGTTTTTAAGGTATGCTGAATACGGTGCATAATCAGCCTATAATGTTCCCACTGCTGGGACACAGGCCTCCTGTCTGAGAGAGGGAGTGGGCCGTAATCCACCGCGCGGACCCAGTACGGGTTGGTAGATGTCATAGGTCTTAGAATTTTTGATTCTAGGACATGCCGGTTCCCTCACGATGTTTTCCTTCACTGTTTTAGAGCAATGGCGATGAAATAATTTACACAAAGTAAAGCGCCTGTCAGGGTTCGAACCTGCGACCTACAACTCGTAAGTCGTGGCCGTCACAACTGGGCCACCACTGCTCGGTGAATATGGTGATAATGATAAATGCTTTATCTTAAAACATTGGAAAGACACAGGTACAGTTTTGTTAACTTTGATTCTGTTTGAATCAAATTAACACCTCTCTCTTATCAAATGAAAAATATTAAGAGCTTCTAACACAAAATTCAACAACACGATTGACGGGCGACCTCAAAACGTTATCATTCATCAAACAGGTCATCTGACGTCAAGTGTGAACTATTATTACTCAACGGTTAAAAAGGCCAAACTACAATTCCTTGTTTGTGGTTTAGCTTGCAAGATTAACTATTGATTTAAACTTGTTTATAGATCTAAGAATGGTTTCGCCAAAATCATCATGAACATTTGATAATATCCGGGAGATAAAGGAAAACCCGAATCACAAGATGTCTGTTATTTTAAAAGGGCAATGTACTCTCCAAATATGCGCATAAATTTTGTGAAACCTTAGGATTGTTAGTAAAGGCGGTTGTAGTGAGAGGCTCATAAAGTACCAAAGTACCAAAGTGTAGGTATTAAGGGTGACCATATTTAAGCAGCTAAAAACTAAAAAGATGTATGAGCCAGAGGATATGGAAGTCGAAAACAAAAATATAAACGCAGCACACAATAAAAAAAATAGGTAAAGTATTTTCAGAAAGGTGACTCGGACAATGTATGTACTTAGAAAAAAACCGTTGCGGCGTAAATGTTTGAATATTAATATGCAAGAGAAAAAAGGCGTGAGCTTATGTTTGTGTATATTTATGGCATTTTATTTTAAGTAGTGTATTTTTTTTGTAAGAACTTTTTTTTTTTTATGGATCATTTGGGCTGCATAAAGATTTTTATTTAGATATATACCTAGAAAATAGAAACACCGTATATCATACACAAACACAAACACGAAACTATCATCATCTCACATAAACATAACATACTCGTAGGAAGAGACAAGCGAAATGTTTTACTAATACAAAAATGGAAACGAAGAAACCACGTTTAGTTTCATCACCTGACCCGGATTTTCATAAACCATCCGGACAAATACCGGAGCAAGGACAAATTATCCAACAAACATATTGCCCAAATGTCAAGGCAACAAAAATAGTCCATCCAATTTGATTTACGACCGAAATTAGCAATATCCAGGAATCATATTTCATTGTAATTCGGAATCTATTCAATGTGACGTATATGGTCCGAAGTATATTAATAAAATTGATCGGACCTTATTCTTTGATTGGTTGATTTATGATAAATTCTTAGCTTCGGTTATTTTGAATGTATCCTCTTGAAACTGTGCGGTTATTAAATATTATTGCAATACGCTTTGAGGAGTTTCATGATTATGTATTTTGTGGTTTATTGATAACTCGTGAAACAAAGTTAATGTTAGTGCTGTGGTGGAACATAAGCTTTTCTTTTTCTTGACCGACTAATTATATAATCGGTACTCCTATTAATTATTTCCTATATACCCAATAAGCTCATGAAATTCACTATTAAACTTTTCTACTTTAAGTATGATTTTCCAGCACAATAAGTTTTCACATTTAATACCAGATCTTGTCTTATAGGCTAGTGATATACCTCCATTACTACAGTTAACATAAATCATATTTAATAACAACTTCACCATAGATGTTCACAAAAAGATGTAATGAAGACGTAAGACTATCATTATATGTTGATTTCGCTTTTACAGCAAACGCTTGCATTAGTTTGATAGCTCTATTAACCTTTGCCGACATTCTTCACCATTAACTCAGGTATTTCAATAAAGTCTGTACCTAAGTGTTTAGCGTTTAACTGAATTCTCTTTCAGACACCGCTGCTACAAGGACATAACCTTAAACGTCGGCTTTGCAAACTGGATGGTCATTTTAATATAAACCATTATAAGACGCTCAGTCATAATAGCAACTGTTACCATACAAAAATGTTGAGTTCATTCCTTAATTTTCTTAATTATTTTATTCAAGATTTGGAATTTTTCCAGAAATAAACAATTGAAATATAAAATAGTATCACACCAACATCGGTAGCAAAGTCTAAGTTGCCGGTGGTTATGGGTCCAGAGACAAGAACATTTTAACCGTTGAACCAACCCTGAAAAAAGATCTAAAGGAGGCATTATTGTAGACAAAATTAATTAGGCACTGATTATGATCATAAGTATCTCAAGTAACGCCATACTTCAAGACTTTACCATCCTCGACGATTGACAAGACATATCAGTTATAATGAGTGAGCTTTAGGCTTAGTTATTTGATATAAATTACTGCCCTAGGGTAGCCCATAAACATCATAAAACAAAAAGAACATACAAAACTCAAAACGTAATGTAAAATAACTGTCATGTTAAAAATAATTACCGTTCACGAGGTCCTCATTACTATCCTACAAAAGCTTGCGTTACTTGGAGTTACGCAAGCGAAGCAACTGGACGAGGCAAGAGCCAAGTATGGGATGATGACACCAAAAGACAATAAAATTGGTTTCGATTGAATTTTGTTAAGATGTGTGAATGATTTTAGTGTTTTGAAGGGACGAATAGGGCCAAGGTATGTTGGTTGGTTTTAATTCGATTGTTTATAGATACATTACTTGTAGACGCTGAGAATGTAAAAATTTAAGTGGTCGACTTTATAATAGACAGTAAAAAAAACAACGTAATGTTTTAGATTCTTAGCCATTGTCAGAATGCCCCAGAATTGGATACAATGTTTGAACATCACTCGAAACTTGTTTTTTGGTTGGGGAAATCATTTAGCTAACCTATTTATTTAAAAATATTCAATTCAATCTTGAAAGTATCTTAGTGTTAATGCATTCCTCTTCTCATTACATGTCTACAAATTAAACTCAAATCTTACATTAGAAATACTATTCCTCAAACCATTCATACCCAAGTCATCTTATAGGTGTCCTAATACCACCTTATAAAGTAGTTAGCACAATATCCTAACGGTCGTTTAACTTAAACCTTGGAAGTCCATGTAATCTTTCACCAGTTTCTGGACAAACTGGTTAGATTTAAGTTCGTACTAGTTTCTTTATTGTTTCTATCCTTTAATTAGGGATTAATGTGTGTGCCTTTATTTATTAACTTGAGAGAAAGGGAAAATTTATTATAATGCTTGTATGTGGTCTTAGTAACTTTAAGTAGATATATTATATAGTAAAATGTAGGTAATGTTGTAAATAATTCGAATGAGTTTTTACTAATTTATTATAGAATATTTGCATTCAAATGGTTATTACTTGATATTACAGTAGTTTCTATGCATTTATATCTACACGAATATTATGAAGAGAAAAGATATGTATTTGTTTGTAATGAATAAACTCAAAAACTGCTGGACTGATTTCATTTAAATAAAAGATCTTTCACCAGTACAATGCTATATTATCACTGAGTAACTTAGGCTATAATTTATAACAATATCACGCGGGCGAAGCCGCTGGCGGAAGCTTGTTTATTAATAAATTTTAAGGTTAAGCCTAGCAACAACCACAACTAGTCTTTATGCATGACTGGGTCAAGATTCCCAGTCAGATCATGCAAAAATATTTGAAATGCAACTTACTGGGATATTAGTTGACTGTCATGCTAATATGATAAAAGACGATTCAAATCAGGGTTCCAAAGATAAAGGTTATAATTTGCTTTGAATATCGAAAATAGTGCCAAAGAAATAGAAAAGAGTTGAAGAATATGAAGCGAGTAATAATTTTATCAATGTATATTTAAGTCAATTACCTACTGAAATCAATACCGGTAATAAAGATGCAGATGGTATCTCTAGAAGTATTTATGTTTCAAGTTTCCTCTTAAAGTCATATTTACTTTTGGGCGTAGAATCCTTTAAACTTGATTTCGATTTCATTAATGTTAGTAAGCACGCAAAATACGCGCTTGGACGTGGTACAAGCGGACAACGACCCGATTTACAATAAAATGTTAGTACCTAACCTTTAACACCATAGAAAGCTAAAATAATTCTAGAATCATCGTCAAAATGGGTTTCATTTCATCAGTTGTTAGGATAGGAATGACTACAAAAACATAAATCAAACTGATTAATAAAATTATGAATGAAGGCAAAATAGTCAGTCTAATAGATGTTATAAACAATTATGTACAACACTTTAAAAAGTTAATAGATTGCTAAAAGATTACCATATCTGGAGGCATGACTGGTATTGCTGATAATAATTATGATTCCGGTAAATGCAAAGGTGAAGGTCGATGAGCTTTGAATTAAAGTGTATGTAATTAGCGTGAAACCCTACGACGTTATGATGACAGATTGTTAAATATTAGCAAATGGAGATGTATTTCTTGATGCAGGAAAGGGGGTGTTTAAAACGAAAATTTTAATGACTATAGACGTAGATTCGGTTAAGTAGGTAATCATAATATTTAAATGGTCGTGTTCTTTTTTGGAGGAATGTAGGTACGAGTACAGTTTTATTATGAGCAGCCTGGTTACCGGTGCACTTATATCTTCAAACACAGCAGCAGCACTGTGTTAATTCAATAGATATCGCAAGCTTTATTATTACTAAACATTAGCCTAAAGCTCATGACCATTTTACTAACATTTGACTCATCCTCCCTTTCACCAATTACAAAATCAACTTTACACAATGTGTCCATTATACGTACTTCCAAAATATTATAATCTGAAATAAAATTTTCGTCAAAACACAAATCATCGATCATGGCTCCCTACAATTTATTATTGACAACGTCTAATTTATAAACATTAAGAAATAAGAAGCAAACAATGGGTTCTTCTTCATCTTAAGATGTATTTGACTGTGATATAAGGGCCACTTGACACCAATCTGTCTGCTTGTTACTTTAGTAATGTTAAGCACTTGTATCATAAATGGTTTACAATTCAAGAGCTTTATTGTTATACAGTTTAATTTAGACTTTGCATTGCGTTTTGTGTTGTATTTATCTATCTTGTTTTTCATCCCACACAAGTTCTGCATCATCCAAATGCTTTGCTGACTGTCAAATTTCGTTTATCTTCAAAGGATTTTTGAATGCTCATCAAGTTGCTTGTTGACTTTTATGCATCAAAACTCTTTTAGGATCAAGGTTATCAGAGAATAAATGCTTACTCTACTTTTTACCAGCCTTCAATTGTTTCAAGAAGATGGGCGGATGGGATTATCAGAATTAAAATTTAAAACCATCACCAACTCTTGAAATGCTTTGGACCGATATATGTATACATGATGATATTTAGTACCTAGTCGTACCTTTATCAAATATCATAAATGTTACTCCTAAATTACAGCAATCAAGGTTTTTGACCTGCCTTCAAACGGAAACCAAATTAATGATGATTGAATTCGATAATGATGTAGAAATTAATATATCTCTGGAATTAAGAAACGCCATTAGCTTGCACAAGCCAACTTTGCATCATGTTATTACGCTATAGTTTACTTTAAACTTGCCTTGGTATTGACTATTGGTTCTCCTGCTTTTGAATTAATTATCTTATAAGCTGAACGTTCAATGTGATAAGTGGCGTGACCTATAAGTGTCTTTATTAATAATATTTGTTTTTTTTTGTGTTATGTTAGATGTTACTCTATTGATTTCACAGGTTTCATTGTAAGGGTACTGATTTGATGCCTTATATTACAAAAAACAGTCAAGAGGTGTCGTGGGTCACTAGAACGCAGTTCCTTTCGCTTTTGCACGAGACCGAAAAAGTGACATAAAGTAACATTTTGAGGTGAAGTGTGCAGAGTATAACGTGCGATAAGAAACTTCGTTCCAAAAATTGTCTTACAAAATGACTAAAGACAGTTTATAAAAGCCAAGGTGAATTCCTACCTATCTAGTAACCCTAATGGAGACAGATGTCCAAATTCGTAGTACAAAGGGTGTGACAAAGTTGCAAAGATACTCATTTTTCTAAACCACTTGGCCAATATATTGCGGGCTGTTTCCAATCAATTCGTTACGTTAAGAACATGTTCTTTTATCTTAATAGGACGAGTCAATCGCCAAACAAACGTTGAAACTGGCACAGTTACTGTTGTAACCTAATGAGTTGTGGTTTAAGTTGAAATCAACAATGCTTCGGAATTTCTAGGACCAACGCCTAAATGTTGTCCTAATTAATTATTTATTGCATTAATTTGTACGATTATACTTTTCGTTCTGTTTATTTAAACATACTAAACTTCTTCGTAATGTTATTTTTAAGGTGACTGGCTTTATTGATTGAAATAAACTGCGCTCCTATAGTATAAAATATATATTTTCGACAGCAACTGCCCTTAATATAGGCAAAGAGCCGAGTATTAAGGTGACACTTGAAAAGTTATATTCTATTTCAATGGAAGCTTCAATGGAAGCTTGTTTTGACTAGAAAAAATATATTGTAGTCGGTTAGATTAGGAATTGGATTCAAAATATAATCAAACGGACGAAGACCTAGAAATCCCGTTACATTAAGCATTTCATTCATCACCAGTAGCTCACTTCGTGTTTGCAAGCTGTCGCAACTGGGGTCAGTGCTGACTATTATATATCTTAAGTAAATAATTACTTGGTTATACGATGTCGTGCGACCTTCAGTGGAATTTGTTAATTTTTATGTGTCATCCGCTAATGTATATGACCTAGGTTTTGCTGTCCGTTCGGTATTTGTATCGGCTGTGTTGCCTTCGAATTGTTGACTGATTTCGTTTACATTTTTATCTATAATGTTGATTAAGTTGAGGTTATGTTTAACTTTAAAGTTTGTGAAATCTATGAATTCTGGATCGTCAGATAATTATGTCCAAGTCCGCCTACTACCCATAATATGTGATTTATCTGTGCAAGTTATTGTCTGCCTGCCATTATTATTTAAAAAGACAATATTCACTATATAGTTCAAAATAACCGTTACTGTCATAGTGAGGGCAGGTTATAGATCAATTTCCTTTAAGTATGAGCATGAGATAAGCAAAAACAAAGCCAACAAACAGCCGGCGATTGACGGTATTACTTGTAAGTTTGTAACCTACTTACAAATAGTTGTTGTACACACACCACGTGTGTGCAACTCATTACAATTTCCGTCAATGAACAAAGAAAATTAGTTATGTGGAACACGTTTGAAAGAAATATATCCGTAAATGTCTGGTCTAGTATTCCGTCTTTGTTAGGTTTAAGTTGCAAATCGTTATAATTATTAGCTTATATTATGTTTGGTAATTAGTAGGTTTTTTGGAAACTTTCTTTTATTTTTTCATATTCAAGAAGTGTTAAGTGGCTTAAGCCTTCTTTTTGCGCAAGTTCCAATGGAAATGAGTCGTCACTTTCCTTTCTTGATGATAATCAAGGATGGATCATAGTGTTCGTTTGTGCAACAATATTTCTGGGATCATTGATCTATCTTGCCAATACAAAAGAGTTATGATTATGGAAATATTATAAGATATGAATATATAGGGCTACATAGGTACAGGTAGGTCCTTTGCTAAACAATTGAACATAACTACAAGTTAGGTTCAATTGTTCAGCAAAGGATATTTTTAACGAATAATTACAATCAAAATCAAAACACATATAATCGAAATCAGCACTTTTTGAGTGTCAATAAGACAGTTCCGCCCGCCATTCACAACTTCCTATCACTTTAGCTGAGTAGAAGAAGTGGCGCAACAAACTCCCCAACAGAAATATTTACTTATCAAACCTATAATTACTATCGCATCACTGAAGTAGTAAATTCATATCGTAAATCAAAATTCTCTAATCCTAAATCGATACAAAATTCATAGAGCTATCTCCATCATCGAATGATAAGATTACCATACAATTACTCGTTACGGCGCAAACAACAGTTTGCGCCGTAACGAGTAATTAAATGCCCACTAACGCCGCCGACTCGTGCGTAATTATTTATTTAAGTAATTAATATGATTGCGCCTACTGCTAAATGAAATGAAGATTTTGGTGGTTGCAGTAACGTTTCATTTATAAAAGAAACGCAACCGTACCTGATTCGAAAAAAAAAAAAGTTTATTATTACCCCACGAATCCATTAGGTAATCCATTTTATAGAATTAATATCAGCTTAATCATACTTAAATTATTGGACTTACTTAAATGATTAGATTAGATATTTGGCATTTTCTATAAATAATTTTTGAGTAAAATATAACACCCCACATTGAATGGAATTCATAATATTTCAGTCGACACAAGTTACCGAGTAATAATCGACCAACTTAAATTTGCATTTGCAAAAACATGTTCTTCAACGTTCAAGTTTTTCAACTACAATGTTAAGTTTTTTGGACAAATTCATCCCAACTACGAAACCCTTCATTGTGCGTGGTTCGACATGTACAGTCACGAGCACCAATATGTATACACTTAGCAACTTTTAATCGTGATTTTCTCCTACTGTATTGATTGTAATTTTATGTTATAACGAACATAGTATTTTGGAACCCATGTTATTATGAAATAGGTATCATCTCAAAGTTGCAATTGTTATTCCACGAAAAAACGGTTATTGAATTTTGCTAAGTGTATACATATTTTTGCTCGTGACTGTACATGGCTGGTTTTTTTTATTCATTTGTTTTCTTTTTTTAACCGAGTTAAAAAAAAGGAGGAGGTTTTCAATTCGTCAGTATTTTTTAATATTTTTTTTATGTTTGTTACCTCAGAACTTTCGACTGGATGAACTTATTTGGAGGATTCGTTTTTATTTGAAAGCTGGTGCTTCCCGTGTGGTCCCATATAAATTTTATGAACTTTGCTTGCGTAGTTTTTGAGTTAGTTTCAATAATTACGTATTTTGCCTACTTAGTCTATGTAGATGATAATATCTTATTTACTCCGTCACTGTTATTTACATAGCAGGTAGTGGTATTCGAATTTGAGTGGGGTAGGTACCACAACTAAAAAGTGATAAATAAAAACTTTTTACAAACAAAAAACAACCGACTACTACTAAAAATTCCTAAGCAAAGACACCGACTTGAAATTAAAGTTATTTTCCACTTTTTTTTTGTTTTTTTGGAAGTCGGGTTTTTTTTTCCAAGTTGTTAAGTTTTAGTAGCTGCATTAGCAAACATTACATTAATAATGTATTTTCAATGACCCCGTTGACTATGTCTTTAAATAGATTTTATATAGCTAGCTTAGTGATAAATCATTTTTGTTTGTTCATCGGAAAAAAAAAACATTTAAATAAAATAAAAAACAGCAATCCGCTTTTTGCGTGCATATTAGAAATATAGTGAGAGACTAAGCTTGTGTAAGGGGATATTAAACATGGGCCATATTATGACCGGTCTTGGGGAATGTTGCCATAAAGCCCACCCTTGGCTGTCGCAGTTTATGGCACTATGATGTTTTTATTAGAAAGGAGGAAACTGCTATCATCCGCTTTACCTTTATTGTAGTTTTTACCCGACTACGGCGAAGCAAAAAGGAGGGTTATGATTTTGACCGGTATGTATGTATGTATGTTTGTATGTATGTATGTATGTATGTATGTATGTTTGTTTGTATGTGTATGTTCATGTGTTCCCTCACATCCTCTAAATGACTCATCACAATTTGACAAATGATGTATCATTTAAATCGTCTTGATCTTCCGCTTATTATAGACTATGTGACGTCACATTAAATTGAATATGGCTAGAGGACATAAAGTAACGAACTAAAAAAAAACACAAATTAAACAGACAAATTAAAAATCCGGAGTCACACGTGATCTGTTTGATTTATTAACACGTGTGACGTTGTCACGGGTTTTAGTTTTATAATTGTCTTTTATGTATGATGAAAATGCAGTAACTGAACACCTATGTATTCAATTATTGTTTAAAATAAATGTGCAATTCTGCTATTTCCATTACAAGTAATGATTAAAAGCGAATAACATAAAGGACAACTAGCCATTACACATAATAACCAATCAGCCAACAAAAACAGTTGAAGACGACTGTGTTGACTTAATTCAATCATTGTTAGTGACAAAATACTTCATCAATGTCATTGTGTGGACCAAGTTACAAGGTTGACGCGACTAAATATTTTGAATTGAGATGATTAATAGACTGGATTAAACTTAAGGATTAATCAATGTTGCTTGTCAAAATTAATGTTAATTTATTGATTATTATATTTAAAATTAAACTTATAGTTCATTTGTGGTTAATGACGCAATAAAAAATAATTATACTGTATATTCATGCTGATAAGAGACGGGTTCTATAATAAGTCAATTTAATCAGATGCATCTGTTAATGAGCAATTTTGCAATAATAACGCATGAAACTTGTTCGGGTCGTCAGAAGCCCGAAAGTCTGACAACCAGTCTTACCAAGGGGTATCGTATTACCCAGATACTGGGTTGTGGAGGTCAGATAGGCATTCGCTCCATATAAAATACTGGTATTCAGCTGCATCCGGTTAGACTGGAAGCCAACCCCAACATAGTTGGGAAAAGGCTAGGCAAATGATGAACACATGGAACTTGTTTTACCTTGTGGATAAATGTTTTTATCTGATAATAACAATATACCTACGTAATCCTGTATGAGACTACAGTAAAATATCAATTAAAATATTTACATCACATAGCTCACTAGTTGATTATTCTTGAAAAGAGTGGCCCTTGCCTTTTACTACACCATGTACAAACGTATAAAGCAACAAGAAGCCTACTTAATTTCCCAACACCGAATACACCCATAATAAATCGATTAATTTAAAACAAAACTGGGCAATAAATTCATCCGTAAAATTTTACGGCAGTTGACGAAAGCTTTTACCTTGGGCCAAACGACATACAAGTAGAATTCTACCAGTGCCAACCTGAATGCCTTGAGCCTCTTCAACGAAATATATTTCACTGACGCATAAGCGAACACTTGCAAATACCATTTGTATGGTAATTGTTTTTTAATACATTATTTTTATTATTGAAAAAGGTTTTTTTCTTATGAGACTATTGATTGTAAATTGTCGCGGCAGTTCAGAGTTTTTTGTTGGAGGCGCCTGTGGAATTTGCCATAGTTATGTTGTTCAAATAAGATTGCTATAGGATGAGTAGGTTTGCTGAGGAACTCACTTATTCCTCAGTGACAATAGTGCCTTTCGAGACATTCGTAGACTACTCATAATTTATTTTAAGGTTTTGTTGGTGCTCAAACAGATAAAATCTTGGTGAACTTTTAACTTTTAAACATTAACTATGAAAAGAATAATAAAAATGAGGACACTAATTTGTTTGATCCTTTTAAAAGCAGAAATACAATTAATTGATGAAATATTTTTGTCAGGCGCTAATAAAAATGCCTTCACTTTGGAAGCACATATTAAATCAATTTTTATATTTATTATTATGTTACAATGGGAAAAACTTCCACTTTGATGAAATAATTTAGTAAAGTCTTGGCCTTGACCCAATTTTAGTACAACCTAGAATAAAATATAATAGATGGGACTGGCCACACAGAATTCCAATCAAATTCTTCTTTTTTCGAATCATTTGGGAGAGTAGTTAGGACAAAACAACATACACTACCTCACACTACCTACTTTACAAGTAAACAAAAAACAAAAATTAATCTCATATGACATAAAATTATTAATAGAATTAAAAATAGCTAAGTATTATTAATCGATATTTAAATGTTAATGACATTGTTCGTAAGATATATTATGAATAATGAAATAGGTACGCACGATGTCAAATGGTTGTCCAAAGCCAAAGTTACGAAATTAATCTTGGCCGTGACACGGAGAATTGAATTATATACGATTAGGGGAGAAGATTATCCATAATTTAAAAAAAAATTCTTTTATTTGTGCACGAACCATAAATTATATGTAATATATGCAAAAAAAATCTCAAGAGCTTCTTGGGACGCTTATTTAAATATTGGACGTTACGTCCGTTTAATTCATTTGTATTAAATTAAATATTTTAGCTAGGACGCTTTTATCCAATTAACTAATTTAAAAATTCTCTGTTATTCCAGAGGCTCTCACTGCACCTGGCAGTGGTGCTGCTTGCAGTGTACCACACCTGCAAGGCAGAGCGTCAAACTCGAGCCATCCAGTTTGGCTCAGTCCAAAACTATGCGGTGATCGGCTCCCCCATCTCCGCAAACCTCGACGAGGATGGGTACTTCTACCCGAAGCCGAAGGTTCCCTTCCCTCCACCGCCACCACCACCAACAAGTCTGCCACCTCCACCGGTGACGAGGCCTCCGATAACTCAAGCAACAGGATACGTGTATGAAACTCCGCGCATACCGTTCCCTCCGCCGACTAGACCTCCGCCACCACCGCCGCCACCGCGTACTCCACCGCCACCACCACCAACAAGACCTCCTCCCCCTTCATCACCACCCACAACAAGGCCCCCACCGCCACCACCGACCAGGCCCCCTCCCCCTCCGCCGCCGCCACCAACTCGACCTCCTCCGACCTACATACCCCCAACCACAGGCTATTCGTATGAAACACCACGCATACCTTTCCCACCACCAACAAGACCCCCACCACCACCACCAACCAGGCCCCCTCCCCCTCCGCCACCGCCACCAACACGACCTCCACCGACCTACATACCCCCAACCACAGGCTATTCGTATGAAACACCACGCATACCTTTCCCACCCCCAACAAGGCCCCCACCACCACCACCACCACCACCAACCAGACCCCCTCCCCCTCCGCCACCGCCACCAACACGACCTCCCCCGACTTACATACCCCCAACCACGGGCTATTCGTATGAAACACCACGCATACCTTTCCCACCCCCAACAAGGCCTCCACCCCCACCACCACCGCCACCAACTCGCCCTCCTCCCCCACCACCACCACCACCGACTCGTCCTCCTCCCCCACCACCGCCACCAACAACCAGGCGCCCACCAACGTACCCAACCTACAGTACCATCTACAATAATTTTAGAACCACAGGCTACAGCTACCCAACCCCAGCAGTGCCGTTCACTTATCCAACAACGACCCGAAGACCTCCGCCACCGACGCCTCCTCCTACGAGACCAACTTACAGAACACCCGCAACATACCTTCCTCCACCACCACCGACTAGGCCACCACCACCTCCTTCTCCACCACCAACTAGACCCCCTCCACCACCACCCCCACCACCGACTAGACGACCACCTCCACCACCACCCCCACCCCCAACTAGACCACCTCCACCACCACCCCCACCCCCAACTAGACCACCTCCACCACCACCCCCACCACCAACTAGACCACCTCCCCCACCAACAACCAGACGCCCACCAACTTACCCAACCTACAGTACCATCTACAACAATGTTAGAACCACTGGCTACAGTTACCCAACTCCAGCAGTGTCATTCACTTATCCTACAACGACCAAAAGACCTTACGTTCCTCCTGTAACGCAACCGACCACACAGAGAACGTTCCCTCCCATAACGTATCTGCCTCCGACTACGACACGAAGACCTCCGCCACCGACACTTCCTCCTACCAGACCAACATACAGAACACCCGCAACATACCTTCCTCCACCACCACCGACTAGGCCACCAACTAGACCCCCTCCACCACCACCCCCACCACTGACTAGACCGCCTCCCCCACCACCGACTAGACCGCCTCCCCCACCACCGACTAGACCGCCTCCCCCACCACCGACTAGACCGCCTCCCCCACCACCGCCGCCAACAACCAGGCGCCCACCAACGTACCCAACCTACAGTACCATCTACAACAATTTTAGAACCACAGGCTATAGTTACCCAACCCCAGCAGTGCCGTTCACTTATCCAACAACGACACGAAGACCTCCACCACCGACGCCTCCTCCTACCAGACCAACTTACAGAACACCCGCAACATACCTTCCTCCACCACCACCAACCAAGCCAACTTACTTACCACCTCCGCCACCCACAAGGCCTCCTACCCCGCCACCAACAAGACCACCACCCCCACCAACTACAAAGCTACCTACATATCTCCCACCACCACCCCCGACTAGGCCACCACCACCACCACCACCACCCCCAACTAGGCCTTCCACATACTTGCCACCACCACCCCCGACAAGTCCTCCAACTAGGCCTCCACCACCCCCGCCACCACCAACAAGGCCCCCTACGTACTTACCGCCACCACCCCCAACTAGACCGCCAACACCACCTCCAACCAGACCCCCACCCCCACCAACACCACCGCCATTCAAAACAACAGGCTATGACTACCCAACACCTAAAGTACCGTTTACTTTCCCGACTACAGCCAGACCTCAAACACAACCTCCAATATACCTTCCACCTAGCACTACTAGGCCACCAGTCTACACAACACGGGCACCGGTTTACATTCCCCCATCGACAACTAGACCTCCAGTATACATTCCTCCTTCAACAACTAGGCCACCAATCTATTTACCCCCTCAAACCACAAGGGCGCCTTACACTCGGCCGCCAGTATACATTCCTCCTCAAACAACCAGGGCCCCAGTCTACATTCCTCCTTCGACGACAAGAATACCATACACGACTCGACCGCCTTACATCGAAGACAAAGGCTATTTCTACGACAAACCGTTGGTACCATTCGTGTTCTAATTTAGTTTAGTTTACCTATGTAGAAACTTGATGCACCAAAATTTTAATAATGTAACAAGAAAGATATACCTGAAAAGTAACAATGTTTTGTCGTGGGTGCGACTCCAACTCGGATATAGTGTAATTGTATTTTTTTTATTGAAAAGTTCTAATTACAAGCTTTATTTTTAGTCTGAAGTTGGAATCGCTGCTTTTTAGGAAATGAATACAAAAACATCACATCGAAAAGAAGTTCATTATTATAACAGTACTCATTGTTCGATGATGATGAATTCGAATAAATTGGCGAGAAACTAAAATGATCTAGCGAAATACGTTTAATAAAACCAAATAAATTGACATGCTCATTATTATTGGAAAATAAGCTCAGAATTCAGTCAATTAATCAGATTTTAATCTAGCTCAGTGATGTGCTGTTGACAATCTAATAGAACCTTTAATAATTTTGGTGTAATCCAGCAAAGATTTCAATCGTAGATTTGCCTTGCCGTGTCAAAAGATGGTTGCGTTTCCGTTTCGTTTTGACACCTTTGACCCACACAATGTCGCAGAGACTTGACTTGATTTTCATGGAAACGCCATTATTATTGTGTGAGCTCAACTCACTCTTCTCAGTATACATAGACACGTTTTCGCGCGACTTAGTACGGTGAGGGCAAATCTAACGATTTCAATCTTTGCAATCAAGTGTATGATAAGTTGCCATAAAAATTGTGATACCAAACGAGTACTAGGTACTTCAGTCGCAATAATATTATAATTAATAATATCTTGTTAATAATGTTTGTTTATATATTAGTAACTAGTTATATTATTATTATGTAACGGTAATACTCAAAAAAAAAACGCGGAATCACTGCCTTTAACTAATTCTACGTGTAAGATTGTAAAATATTTTTTTAAATAAAAAATAAAAATGTGAAATAAATTTTTGGTTTATTTTTATAAATTGCCTGCTGTTAGCCAAATTGCGACTTAAAAAGTCCTTGCTGTTAGCCAAATTGCGACTTAAAAAGTCCTTTTTTTAAAGACTACATACAGTATTATGGTATGTTTAAAAATATTATGTAGGATCTAGGTATGTCTACGTAAGTTAACCTCATTTTTATAAAATACCTACATTATACGGCTTCTGGAAGGAATACATTTCCCAAAAAAAAAATAACAAGCTACGCAACTGTCAAGCATACGTAAACTGCTATGCTGTGATTGGTTTACTTAATGTATTTCAACAGTATATCGCATCACTCGACTTGAAATTTTTAATAATTTTCGTTCTAATAACCGGGCGTTATATTGAGAAGATAATGATTTTTTAACTGATGAAAAAAAAGGACGAGGTTCTCAAGTCGACACGTATTTTTTTTTTTTTTGTTTTTTTTTTAATGTATGACCACGCATAACTTTTGGTGAGTAGTCCGATTTGAAAAATTCTTTTTTTATTGGGAAGGGTATACCTCGAAGTTGGTCCCATTTAAAATTGGAAACTATTTTACTGACTAAAACCCACCAGTGTTCCTTCATTTGCCTGTTGCCAAAATGTAGAAAAAATGGGGTTGATTGATTTTTCACCAACTGAATTTTCAACTGTGAATCGATTCTGTTGAAATTTCGCACACATACATAGTTCTGATGACACAACCACTCATCATCAACTCCAGGTCTTTAACCTGGAGTAACCAACCCCCTGGAGTACCCTTTTTTTTTTTTTTTTTGAGGGTGGGAAATCATCCAATGACTTCTCCCGCTCTGGGCGGAGCGGAAGGGCGTGTCAGACTTTTACTGACTAAAACCCACCCGTGTTCCTTCATTTGCCTGTTGCCAAGGTCCCGGTATCCCTTTCGGACTTTCCCGCAACCCTGGCAGGCATCGGTCCTATTGGACCCCGTCATTTTTGCTGACATCTCTTTGAGGCGCGCGTGGAACACGACGCGCCATCGACCCGGGCCTGGTCCTTATCGGACGGCGAGCTGCCCGTTGCTCGCCGTCCGCAAGCCCGCGCCTATGGTGGCCGGAAATCCGCCTGGGATTCCCGACGCCCAGGGCGTCTCCAACGGCGGCGGTTAGGGGCGTGAGGGCGCAAACTTTGCCTTTCCCTCACGCGTTCCGCCTCCTCCTTCGCGAGCATTACTGCTTCGCAGAAGGAGGTGACGGCTTCCCATGCCCTCTCGCTCCGTACCATGGCCTGAACCAGGGCCGGACGCGAGAGGTCACCGCCGCCAATCGCCTCCGCGAGGACACGGCGGTGCTCCGCCCAAGCAGGGCACACCTCAACCGTATGCTCCACCGTGTCCTCCGGGCGATCCACACAGTGGTGACACCCGGGCGTTTCCTCCCGCCTAATCCTACACAGGTACCTCCCGAAGCTGCCATGTCCGGTGAGGACCTGTGTCAGGCGGAAGGTGAGGACGCCGTGGCGCCTCTCTATCCACTCCTCAAAGAGGGGACTTATCGCCGCTATTGTGGCGTGCCCAGCACTGGGTTGCGACAATCGCACTCTCCATGCCGCCATGAGATCTTGCCGGAGCTCTGTCCGCTGTGCCGCGATTTCTCGCGGCAGCGGAGTTACACCCCGGCGCTTCACCTCCTCGCGCCACTCCCAGATGTGCGCGAGGACCTTCGCCTCCAGATCCCATGGCGGTAATCCGGCAAGGAGGCTCGCCGCCTCACGGGAGACCGTGCGGTATCCCCGGGCCAGCCGAATGGCCATGACCATTTGGGACGCGTTCAACCGGCGTGCTGGCCGCAGCCTAAGGGAACGCGCCCACACCGGTGCCCCGTAAAGGGCCATGGACCGCACGACCCCCGCATAGAGCCTCCGGCAGGAGGCGTTTGGACCCCCTAGATTGGGCAGGAGCCGCCTCAAGGCGGCCCCAGCCCGGTCCAGCCTTGGAGCCAAACGTCGGAAATGCTCCACGAAGTTCCACCGGCTGTCGAGGACGAGTCCCAGGTAATTCATCGTCGACTCGACGCCGATGTGAACCCCTCCTACCGTAATTTGGGAACCCGACGGTGGCGCGTTCCGAGGGCCATGAAAACACATGACCTCGGACTTGTGCAAGGCCACCTCGAGTCCCAACTGCCGGATTCTATCGACGATTGTCGCAACCCAGCGTGTCGCTAGATCGGCCGCCGCCTGGTGCGACCTCCCCTGCGCCAGGACCAGCGTGTCGTCAGCGTAGCAAACTACGCTGACGTCGCCAGGGAGGTCGGCGCGCAGCACCCAGTCGTATCCGATGTCATGCGGCCCCAGGACCGATCCCTGTGGGACACCGCACGACATCTCTCGCCGGTTCCACATTCCCTGGTGACCGGGGTAGATGACGGCCCTGTCCGTCAAATAGGCCTCGACCACACGACAGAGGTAGGTCGGCATCCGGTGGTACCGGAGTGCCCCTGGAGTACCCTGGAGTGGATGGTAACTCAAAAGCGAAAAATAAAAACTTTTTTACAAAAAATTAAACCGACGAAAAAAGAACTGAAAAGCGATAAATAAATAACTTTAATTTCGGAAGTCGGTGGCAAAAAACGAAAATTGAAAAGCGAAGACACCGACTTCCGAAATTAAAGTAATTTATTTTTCGCTATTCAGTTCTTTTTTCGTCGGTTTAATTTTTTGTAAAAAAGTTTTCATACAATCTTATGACAATATTACTGTGAAAGTATGGAATCATAAAAATAAGCAAAAACATTTAACCAAATACTGAGTTTAATTTTCCTAACGTTTTTTCCTAATAAATCAACAGAGATCGTTGAAGCGCGAAGTTCTACGACGCACTATTCATTTATCATCGGCGATAATGAATGCGGTTCGACTTAGGAATTCCAGAGTGTTCCTAAGTGAAAATACTGAAAGAAACTAACGACAGCTTGATGCATTAGGACTGCTATGATCGATCGATCAGAGTTTAATAAGTACATCGGTCATTGTTTGAAACTAATATGCAAAATAACCGTCGATATTATTCGCTAGGTGATGTGTCTTATTCATACAGTTCTACATACTGGTCTATGCAATCCTTAGCTGTACAATGACCACATTATTATGTAATGTCCAAACACAATGTGATTTGTTTAATGAATAACCACCTTACAATAATAATCACCATAATATTGTCCCCACTGTTGGGACACAGGCCTCCTCTCTTCGAGAGGGAGCAATGGGAGGGGGAATGAATAAATAAATGAATATACCTAAATGAATTTAAGTCATCACATTTGTGAATATTTAGGTAGACATGTACAGTCTTGCCTACTATTTGTCCTGCCTATGCAAAAGATAGACCCAAGATATTCTTCCCTGCTGCCTGCAGGGGTTGCAAAAGGCAACTTAGTAAACTATACAAACAGCATGACCGGCAGCTTTCGTCATTTATTTAGAAGCCTGTGATCAGGAAAGGATATTCTTCATCTACCTAGCCTTTTCCTTTATTAGGGTCAGCTTCCAGTCTAATCGGATGCAGCAGACCTCTACAACAGGATGAAAATGTTAAAAAAGATATATTTAAGTAGTAACATCGATGGTGCGGTCACAGTATAATAAAGTAAGGTGCGGTTCATAGTCGTAACGTCATGCCTGATTTATTTAGGCGAGCAAAGTCATCGTAAATTCTCTCTCCATCTGCAGAGAGTCTATATATTTCATAATGGAGTTATGGGTTAGGTTCGTTAAATGGAAGAGGTCGTGTTGGGACTGTGGACCACACTTTGCCTTGCAAAGGTCATAAGGTAGCTCGCTGGCAAAATTTTAATTATTTATTTGTGTCTTCTAGCTAAGTCAAAATATTCTTGTAAAATCAATATCAATTCTAGTTGCCCCTTCTAAAAGGTAGTTCTCGTATGGAGAAGAATGGGAAAGAAACTCCACCGCTACTCTTTTAAAAACTGTACCACAATAGGTAAAAAGCATTAAAAATTAACCAATGACAAATAAATTAATTAAAAGTCAAACTTATTAGGCTATTAATTGACGTCTCTCCTTTCTTTTTATAACTACAAAAAACACTACGTTTTGTTTGTTTACACTGGCGTACATAACACGTAACACCAGTTTCCTCAGAAAGAGTACAAAGCAACAATGTATCACGGTCCGTCATAATAAATCGAATAACACCCGTTATTAGTTGCTGCTCATCATTTTCACGTTATCGACGCCTGCATGGATTGGAAAGTTCATTAAAATTGTAATAGTATTAATGTGTAGCTAAGGCACCAATGCAATGACTATGATGTAATGAAGATTGTACAATACGCAGTTGAGATCTCTAGTCATGAAGCGCCAATCCGAACAGATGAATCTGATCCATAGACACGACACGAAACTATCATACATTTAAGCAATATGCTTCTATTACTTATCATTCCAGTCATCGTAGGCGATTGATATAGAGGCCATGACACCCCCACACGATACGGATTTTAGTATAATCCGCCCACAAAATATAAAACTTGCGTCTTGCGCCAAAACAGTTTTATTAGATCATAGACCACTTTGACAATGCGACTGTTTCATAGCTACAAAATAGTCTCATTGTAGTCGCACCATCATTGTTTTCATAGAATGATAGTCTGTCACTAAGTGTCCAACTAAACTACTAAACAATTGACGTAATAAGAGCGGTGCATATACGTACAACAAGTTGCAACGCCTTAAGAAGGCCGCTAAGTGATAAATAAGTGCTTGCTGTGACAATTTAAGATCTAGTTTTGTTCACTTGGTTTGCAAATAGATCGTTTAACTGTTCCAAAGTCGTGAACGGTAGGTATATAAAGTATAAATAATATGACATGTAGCCTCCGAAATTATGAGTCAGGTTCCTCTATAAGAGGAAGTTAAAAGACGAAACTGGTCGCAAAGGATACCCAGAGAGTTTGAAATGTTATATGAATAGCTAAACAAAAGTACCTGATCAAAATGAGGGTACAGATTGAGACTTCTAACACCCACATCATATCATAATATCTGTTAATCCCCCGAGAGTAAAGAGCGTAAAGCTAAATTAAACTCGATAATAACATATTATTGCTGTTGATAATTAAAATTGATAGCAAAACGTAGCGCTTCACTCATGCGCGGTAAGTGGGGCTCATATGGTATCATCAAGCTGTATAAAGATTGTTATCTAGCACGAGTTGTTAGACCGGTCACACATAAGGTGCTGGGAATAGACGCACAAGTATTAATTTATTGTTTGACAAAATCTAGGAGCTTAATATTACGGGAAAAGTTAAGTATCATGCGATTTTGAACCATCGGTGTAACTCTTAACTTGCACTACAAATGATTCTAATTGAGATAAAGACATTCGGTGTATTCCAAGATGTAGATAATACACAAGAACGCGTCTAAGAGCCTGCCCTTGCTCCATGTAACTTGGGGTCGACGCAACACAATTTTCTCCTGTCAACCGTTACGTTAGCTATCATTCGCTTATAGATCGTTAAAGAAAAGGAGACAGCTGCAAAAAGACATACTTATGAAAGAGAGCCCTTAAAAGCGTTCACCCTTCATCTTAATGTAACAATACTTTTACAAGGGCGCCTATCTATCGACCGCACAAAGGACAGTAGGCAACAGAAATAAGCAGCTTCTTAGATTGCTTGTAATGAAGTAAACATTGACGTTACAAAAGTGTACTCTCAACTTAAAGTTATATAGATCTATGATACACTGGAAGTAAAATTCACTTAAAATGAATAAGACATGTCAGATACGATCTTAATGCAATCATGTATAGTGCTATAGCTTTCGTGAGACACCTGTTTAATTTAGTACTGTTTACAGTTTATGCACCACGTGTATGTTTCGAAAATGCTGATAAGTTTCAGACTCAAACGGAGACTATAACAAAAACAATCAAGACTTTGGCATAAAATTATTATTGATCTATGAGGATGCCATTATATTAACACATTACATGTACATTTACATTATGCATGTACATATGTGGAGATTTTGATGATTTACTAAAAAAAACTTAACGATGACGATCTTTGTGGGGTGGCTGGTAGCGGCTGAACGAGATGAGCTAAATGGCATGTGATTTAAGAGCAATGTGCACTGCTGGTAAAGGCTGATAATGATGACTGGAATAAGTGGGCACTAGAATTATTTCCATGATCATCTTACTGTTGGGAGCAAAAGAGAACACAACAAAACTTAAAAGTAGTCTTTATCTTACATTTACATTCACATTAAAACTGCAATTTTATAACATAATTGTCATAAAAATGTTCGCAATTTGTCCAGTGGAAGTCCGGTTATATAACGCAACAATTCAACGTCAGAGCAATTGACAGCATACGACACTCTCTACTCTATTATATTCAAGTGAGCCGAGCCATTTATGACGTTAGTACACATAAGATAAACAAAAATTGCATGTTTAATTTTACGGTGTAACATAGTTATGTGAATATATTATACATAATTGTGATTTTCACTGGTGGTACGAATATTCGGTCGTGTGGGAGCGGTGGCCGGCACGCTCCAGTGCTTTACGTCCGCGCTTCGAGTTGGCTAGGGAAGGGACAGGTAGATGTCGATATATTATGACAATATTATCATGCAAAGTTTGCTGAAGTTAAGAATCGAACTCAGTGGCGTTCTTTCCCAAATGCTATATTTAGCTGTGGACTTGTGTAACGCAATAATAATAGTGATGATGATAATAGCCGAAGTTGATTGAATATGTACCAACGCTATGCTGAGATACTTATGTGAACATATGATATCAACGATAGAGTTATAGGTAAGACCACTAGTTACAAAATAATCATTGATTTGATTTTCTTAATAGATTATGATGACCTCTAAACATCTTCTACTTAGCATATGCTCCCCAGAAAGACCTGTCCACTTTTGAAATGAAGTCGAAACTGATTAACGTCTTATGAAAAATACCACATCAACTATCGACATCACCAACCCCACCTCAACCCTACTATCTCAAAGGAAAACATTAACGTTGCGCGAAGAATCCGTCACATTTTCTAATGCGAACGCGTGGGACGCGCGCGCAGCAAACAAACCATTCCTGCGGTAGTGATGTGTCGGTAACATGTCTAGTGAGAGTTCTGTGTCGTCCAATGGATCCCGGATCCGACAGTTTGGGTTATACAGGACTATCGATTCAAGAACTGAAGAGTTTCTGAGGTCGTCGAGGAAGCGGCAAATAAGGCAAGGATGTGCCTGCGCTGCCATATCTACGGCAATCACAGTTACCGTTGTTGTTGTAAGTTTGGTTTTTGGATAATTATATTTTTTCGAGTATTTATCTTTGATATTTCGTTGTACTTATGTTGTGTGTCGTGGGATTGTGTTAACTTTGTGTATGTGTGCAATTTTAAATAATATCATTGTGCTGAAAAAATATGGCTGCAATACTTGTGCAGTTAATGTGCATCGTTTTCATCTTTATAGCTATCTGTGGTTTAACTTAATTTATAACCCGTTCTTGGTGAACTTGTCCGTAGTATGTTAGATGCCTTATTAGTTTTCTAATACTTTACTTTACAAAATATTGATTCTCAGCCCAGTTAAATTTTACCACAAGGACTGTTTCCTATTTCCATCTTTCATTGTAAGTTATTAGATAAGAAGCTCTGTCTAATCTAGCACGATTTCCTGTAGTTAAAGTTCACTAACATCCAAGTTTGGTAAACAAGACTGAGTGCATTTTCGTGCATGCAAAAAACTATAGAAAGTAACACATTTCATCAATTCATGTCTTTAATAAATTGAACGAAGGAAGTAAGCTTAACGACACTCAAAAAGGGATTTACGAAAGGTTTCTTAACCACAGTAACAATAATAATCAATGATAGTTGAACAAAGTATATTTATAAACAAACACATTGTGACAATTATAAAAACATTCATCACTGCTGATCGGTCTATTGTCATACGTTAGACTATTTTAAGATGGTCGAACAAACTGAAATTAAATAGTGACTGAAGTGAGATCATGTTTACTTTTAATAACATAATTATTCTATAGCCCATCACCATCATCATTCGCTATCCGAATTTGTTTGTGGCTGGCGCAGTATATCTTCTTCTTCCTTATATCTCTCGTAACCGTTATCTCAGTCATTCTTTTTTTAGTCAATCATCTTTCACGCAATCCATCCATTAGTTTTTCCTCTATTCAAAAATCTATCATCCTTCTGTCCTTCTCCCAATTTATTTACTTATTTGCAATAAGAATAGCTCTGTCTCTTTTTCTATAAAGTCTTATCTATATATATCAATTGTCTTTGTTGTGGCTGAAAACTACTAAATGACAAAGAGTCTAGTCTTCTAGTCTTTAGGGTTACAGAGTTATAAAATGTCAATGTTAGGTCATTAGGAGCAGTAGAGTCACTGCAAATTGGAACACGACACTTGCTATAGTTTCGATCATCGAAACTATATCAAGTGTCGTGTTCCAAATTCTATGTTTAATGTTTTCTAGTTATTGATACTAAGTCACCATTTTAGTATGCTTAGATTTTGGGACATGGATGTACATCCTCTAGTAAATATTAATATTTTCGTAACATTCTAAGAAACATTATCACATTCGCGTATATTTCGTTGTGACACCGTTGCGCAGTAATATGCCAAACACGTTGTCGTTTGTATACATAATTGCGCTTGTTGCTTTTTCTTTACTTTTTTATTTTGTAAACACTTATTATACACCGATTAGTTATACGCTTCCTTTTATTAGCACGCGCCATTTTTTTACGATGCGCGTAGAAATTGGAATATACTGATAACGGAAATTTTTACGATTTTTTTCTAACACTTTCTGTAAGTTTTTACTAGTTAATGCCTAATTGCTGTATTATATCTTGCTTAATAAATTATTTTTTATTTGAAAAAATTGATTGTTAATGGTTCATGTGTTAGAAAAGTACTTATTAACGAATGTAAATGAATGGTATTTATGCTATGTACAGGAATGAATTCAACACCTTTTGATAAATAAGTATAAGATATAATATAATAGAAATATAATATTACCACATAACATCATCCAAATGGAATCATCGGCTAACTGCCTGGTAACATCTGCAATCTGAAGTTGACGCAAAAGTTGATCCAGAATGTTGTTTTCTGAATAGACTCCTTTGAAATTGTCCAGCTTGTTTTCATTATATTCTCTATTTCTGCTATGAATAACAGGAGTTAATTCAGACTGTACCACATTATAATTTAGTTTTTCAATAATTTTTTGTTTTTTGTTTGTGTGTGTTTTTCAATAATTTGCTGTCTATCTATCAAAATATTATGTAATAGTAAAAACACAGTTTCAAACTTAGCCATTTTTTTTAAGTAATCGCACGCCCGTACTTCGTTGCCCATTATTAGCGTATTTAATTGACGTTACGCTGTCAACAATAATGATACAGTTTCTTCAAAATAAAACAATAGCATTTATGAACACTAACTTATTTGTTTCAGTTTTTTTCTTTTCTCACTTATCTATAATTGTTGACTGCAGTTCCTAGAAGTTTATAATGACATTTTTTCTAACCAATACCTAGCAATCATTGTGTCATTACTCTGTTTTGTAAGTTTATATTTCAATTGTAACATGCCTATGACAATATTTCAGTTTTCTATCAAGCATTTCATGATCACATGTGTGTTATTATTATATATATTGAAAACGTGATTACTGGGGATCTAAAACGGCCACATTAACCATTTCTCTAAAACCAATTCATTTCCTGAATTCCCGGCAGATCATTAGCAATTCCTCTAATTTGTCACAAAATGGTGACAAAATGGTGATTAGCTGAATCATAATTATGTACTTAATTCAATTTATTCGAATCATATTTGATATAAATATTGCTGCATGAAAATGATTTAATTATTATTAATGAAATGACCGTAATTTTAATTTAACATTAAACTTCATTATAGCAGTTCATAATTTGTGAAACATTTTACGAATCCATACAAAACTGTCAAACAGATGAATTGCATGCAGTTATATTATGAATTGTCAGTTTGTGAAATTTTACGATGATTCATAATATTATCCTATTATGATTCTGCCAAAGTGACTCCTGGACTATACACCTGTGCCCAACCCTTCGGAGAATACAGACCTAATGTTGTGTGTGATTAATTGATAAGGGCACTATATGGAAGAGTTTGTTCGACTATTTCTTTCCTTGTCCTGCTGCCAAGCTACATTGCTATGTTCTGGTTTGAAGGGCATGCTGCCGGTGAAATTATAGGCAACTTTTTTTTTACTACCACAGCTGGTCTCCGCTATCTACTTTCTACTAGGAGGGTAGTGTACCTACTGTCTATTTCAAATGTATCTGATAAAAGTGTAAACAAATCCTGTTCAGGTTAAATTCACCTTTTTAGAAGTTTCCATTTACATCACTAGTTTTTCCAAGAAAATTTTTTTGGTTATCGTTATTAAATTGTAATTGAAAAATTTACCGTGGATAATTATTGATGTTATAAAATAAATTAACCTCGGTTGTCAAATGAATAATTCCGACGCCTTAAGTGTCCTTTTGCTTGTGCTTTTTTATTATTTGTAAAGTTAGTTAGTCAAAGATGATTTAAAATTAGAACTTCGGGTTTTCAAATAATCATACCAAAGCACATTCACAACTTAACATAGAGGTACGTTTTCTGATTATTTTTTTTACATTTTCATCAGATCGTTTTAGAACAGACCATACGCACATTTTCTTATTTCATTTGTTTCTTGGCTTTTTAGCAACAACATCCATACTTGTTTTTTTACCCTTGAGGCATTCTAGTTGCTTTAGTACTTTATTGTAGAAATGTCTAGTTTTTATAGAAATCGCACTACTTAGAAACCCACTCTTCCCTGCGTGGTGAGCAAAGATAGCATCCACAGAATACACATATGGAAATTACATAAAATGCAAATATTTAATGTTCGAGCTGAACAATGTACATAGTTAACATATTGAGCGTAATGTGCATACTTTCTGCTTTCTTCATCGGCGCAGGCGCAGCGAGCGCGGCGTGACGTCAGACGAGTCAGATAGTCTAGTGTTTTAGTGAAAGGTTTTTTACAAAAATTTAATGATCCATTACAAGCAGATTAAGGTTTGGTAATTAAAAAGTGCCAGTAACGGCAAACTGCATTCACCTATCTGACTGCCAAGGGCTGTGATTTTGTTATTTTCCCCTTTGAACTGCCCATTGCAAACTGCCGTTAAAAATGCATAGCAATACATTTTCTACATAATAATCGCTTTTTAATTTTTTATAGTCGTTTGTCATTTAATCTTAGTTTTGGAACCTACTAACTTTGTCCAAGTGAATGATTTCTTGACAATAATGAGTATTGTAATTGAATTCATCGTTTCTAATGTAGATGGTAATTGTGTTGAATGTGATGCGTGGCGCATGCACATGAAACAGTCGCTCATAAAATAATAAATGTCACTCATAAAACAAATAAAACTGGACTGTGTGCTCTTGTATACATCAATCTTCCGGAGCAATTTAAATCAATGTAACACAAAACACATTAAATCTATTTCAAACATTGCAATTTATTGTTTACAGTGGGGTTATTGCCTTTCATTTTAGCGTCCATTGCTTCATAACTTTGAAAAATCCGTCTACTCAAAAACGTAGATAACGCAATGAACGTGGCTGAACTGTCAACATGAGAGGCATTGCGATCGACTGCCATTTTACGAGTATGTGTCACGCAGTTACCTCGCAGGTTTACTAGCATCAATCAATTTGCCTAGCCTTTTCCCAACTATTTTGGGGTCGGCTGCCAGTCTAACCGGATGCAGCTGAATTGCATTTTACATGGGGCGACTGTCTATCTGACCTCGACAACCCAGTAACTGGGTAATACGATACCCCTTGATACGACTGGTTGTCAGAATTTCGGGCTTCTGATGACCCGTACCGACTGTCAAGGATCCACGAATGGATCAACGGCTTAATGTGCTTTCCGAGGCACGGAGGCGTGTCGGTATTTAAAGTCACATATCCGTTGACCAACCCTGATGGATCGACCCGTGCGGCTGTTATTACTTAGCCACGAGCTCCTCAGCGCAGGTTTACTTACATAACAATATTTTGGGTTGCTCTTCTAGTCTGTTATGGAATTAAACAAAGCTTTTTTTATTTCCAACTGATCACGGTTAGGATATTATGTTTACCAGCGCTGCAAAAATCGAAATACAAATGAAATGTAAAAATAACACAGTTTTATTTGCATACAGAGCGTAAAATGTTAACTTTTTTATGCAATATAAAATGTCATAACATCATAATAATAGGTAATATTATGTTACACAATACGTTATTATGCAGATTCTAAATCACGCCTACGCCGTAAAGATACGAATTGATGAACTAATAAACAATAATATGACGGTTTTATTATTACATAAATCTTTTTTAACGATGGTGAAGTATATCCTTAATTACATTTAGTGGCAATTTGTGTCATTTACGTATGAACAATTTAAACAAACAAGTAGTTAAAGTACATAATATTTTTCCAATTTGTACAATGAATGCTGTTTTTATTAGTGTTGCATTGTCAATGTTGACATCGAAGAAGCAAATTATTGAGTTATTACGTTTCTAATTATTTTTAAGAGAGGGTTGGTAGGTAGTGTTTTGTTTACCTAAACTTGCACTTGAACCATTTTAATGGCTAATAAATGCTTTGAAAGGATTTATTAGATTCAATTACAATTTCTACGTAAACATAACATTTAATCCATAAAATATAGCATAAAGGCTTTTACACACTGGCGCAATTTGTCGCGCGACGCGAATTTTAACAAAACAATTTCTGAGAGAACTTCATGGCGAACAATGCGACAGCGTCGCGACGCGCGACAATTCGCGCCAGTGTGTAAGAGCCTTTAGGTACTCAAATATAACATTAGGTACTCAACTGGTGGTATCGTTATAGCCATAAGGTCAGTTATTTCACAATAAACAGAAAGCATGAGTGTATTCTACATACATACGGACGTTATGTTATGTATCTCCAAAGGGTTAGGCAGAGGTGTATCTACACACCTACATTTCGCCAGTTATGATTAAGTCCCGTGTAATAGGGGGTGAGCATACTACCATCTACTGGGCACAAATCCAGAATCCGGGCTGCTAATAAGAAATTCCATAGGAAAAAACCCAATAAACCTTTGCCCGGCCTGGGAATCGTCCACTATACCAACGAGATAGGCAGTGTGGTCTATTTACCATTTAGATATTTTAAACAGCAGGTAGTATGCAGTCATTTCATCAATATAGGTAATCAAACAACTGTCGTTATTTTGCCGTTATTTTTCTAAGTATTGAAGTATAGGTCGGGGTTCAAAGTTTCATGAAGTACCATAATTATTATAAAACTCTTTCAGGGTACTTCTTCGGAAGTAAATTTTTGTGGGCGTACATTAAATCCATTACTGGATGTTCCTATAATTCTATTTTTACGTGTTTTCCCAATTATCCATTAAGTGTGCACTTACCAATGAAACTGAACGCTGTCAGCACATCTAAATCGCGTTGAAGAGCTGTCAGTGTCAATATTTCACAACAATGACAGCTCTTGACCACGGTTTTAATGTGTTGATCGCATTCAGTTGCATTAGTGAAATACGCAATAAGATAGGACATCGTCGTAAATGGCCCTAGGACCAACAAACATCTGACGTATTAAATAATTATAAATATATTTTAATAAACAAATTACGAATAATAGTCAGACACGGACATTCTGCGTTTTATAATGAACAATTAAAAGAGATAAAACAATTAACGACGAAAAATTAAAAATGCTGCCGTTTTTACCCGACTGCCCCAGAAGGAGGATAATGTTTTTCGAGAGTATATATGTATGTTTGTATGTATGTATGTCTATTTCTTTGGCACGCTCTGTAGCCTAAACGGCTTGATGGATTTTAGCTAGTGAGGTGTCATTAGATTCATCTTAATTGTGGGAGTGACATAGGCTATATAATATTTATAATAATATATTGCTTCTACAATTAATACCAAAAAAACTGAGGGGAAGGTTTAAAAAAAACAATACAACAGTATTGGTATCAAATAAAAGCTAGTAATGAGTCAATTCCAATATATGTATTTATAAAACCAAAAAGCTTGAAATAAAGAAAATTATTTAGAAAAACAAGCATTGTAATCTGTAGAATTTTGGTATTACAGGCTTGTTTTTCTCTTTTAAGTTATGCGTTTTTGCGGGCGGGGTTTTTGTTTTTTAATTGACAGTTAAAGACATGACAATATCAATAATTAGTGATGCCCAATCTTTTATTTCACACACATCGAGAGCGAGATTACTTGAGTTGACCACCTGCTCACGGATGTCATACGCATCTGTACGTACTTTCCTTTTTAACCATTTTCGCTCTAGGATAAAACGCTTCTGTAGTGACTTGTGCGACCTTTTTATTGGTACCATACCTACACCTTAGATGCGAAAAGAATACAACATCAAAACCGTTTTTCATATCCTAATTCATGCATCCTAAATAATTAATTATTATCTTTTTCTATACAATAACTACACATAACTAAAGGCGTTTCTGCACTACCTCGTATTCGATTCATATTCATGTTTTTTACGAACAGCATAAAAATGGATAAGAAATTCACGAATGGGCGCTGTGCACTCACTCGTAGTCGATTCCTATTTGTCATTAGTTTTGGGGAATTTTTCATGATCTGCTTTTAAAAACACGAATACGAATCGAGTAATAGAAATCGAGAAGAGCCGACAAGAAACTTCACGGTTACTCTTTTATAAAATGGATTTTACAATGTTTTCAAATTACAGTGTTATTAGGTATGAGAGGACAGTGTAGGCCTGTCAACGCCTATTTCGATCTGTAAAACCTGACTTGATGTGAGAAATTCACGAATATAAAAACACGATAACGAAGCAGTGCTCAAACAACCATACATTTATTATGAAGGCTATTTCGAATCATATTTTCACGAATCACGAATACGAACTAAATACGAGGTAGTGCACAAACACCCTAATTGAAATGCATTGCAGTATTTCAAATAGAATAACACGCTGGGTACTGAACGGTATCGATTTTGATTAAAATATATCGATACGGATCTAGTATATGGGCAATGGGCATCCCTAATCTTTGTCATGTCATGTCAATCAACTCAACTGTCAAAATATTTGAAGTTAGCTATTGTTGCATTTCTACGTGATCGAATTGTGTAGTGATTTCAATTTGCTTTTATTTTCGGAATACATTCGACGACCTTGCTATTTTTTACGGACTCTGATTGCTTTCAACAACAGACGGATAAACGGACTTTTTGATCTGCTCAAACGACACCTGGAATTGATAACGGATTTCGCAACGGACTTTGCCTATGAAATGGAAAGTGGATATTATATAATTAATACTGCTGCTAATGGCTCTGCTGGTGGTTCCATGGTGTTGGAAGATGACCAGATTCTTGCTGGCAAAGAGCAGATCATGCTGCCAGACAGTATTCTGCACTATCTTCAATAAGAACCACTCAAACAGGAAGATCAGTTAGGATGTGCCAATTGTGGCATTAATTTGATAAGACAGAGAAGACATATTCTTAGCTATGCTGCTTTAGGAGTATGAGGAACAGGGTGTAAAGTTCACTCATCCACCATAGAAAAGGGAGGATCCTCCGACCAGACGGGTGTTGTGTCTGGCGGGCAACTGCCCTATAATTGATATTGGATTTTTGTATATATTTTCACTGCACGGTAAACTCTAATTGCGCGATGCAGGATTTTTGTGACGTCAGGATTTTTGTGTGAACGTCAGGTCTTTTTGATGCGTAGTTCGAATGTGGCGATGTAGGTACCGCCACACTGCCATTCGTCTGCAAATACCGCAACAAGTTTCACCTCACGTATTATTTTATTTTAAACTAATATCTAAAATAGTGCCACTTATAACCTAAGTGACTGCCTTGTTGGTCTAGTGGAAAGGCTACTGCGTAGCATGAGGTCCTTGGTTTGATTCCCGGGTCAAGCAAAGTTTTATTAGATTTTTCCATCAGGAATTTGTCAGTAGCAGCCCTGAGGTTGGATTTGTGCTTGGTTGATGGCAATAGGCTCGTCCCCTATTACATGCGCCTTAAACAAAACTGGCGAAATGTGGGTGTACTAGGTTCTAGGGTGAGGCACAACACTACTTCTGGGACTACAGGCGTGATGTTATGTTATATCATTATTTGGTATTTGAGTTCCGCTAGATGAGAAGCTCGTGGCTAAGTAATAACAGCCGCATGGGTCGATTCATCAGCTAAAGCTACGCTTGCCAGGGTTGGTCCGTAGATGGATGAACATCTTTACATATCGAGACTCCTCTATGCCTCGGAAAGCACGTTAAAGCATTGGTCCCGGCTGTCATTTGTGGCTCTTTGACAGTCGTTACGGGTCGTCAGAAGCCCGAAAGTCTGACAACCAGTCTTGCCAAGGGGTATCGTATTACCCAGTTACTGGGTTGTGGAGGTCAGATAGGCAGTCGCTCCATGTAAAATACTGGTATTTAGCTGCATCCGGTTGGACTGGAAGCCAACCCCAACATGGTTGGGAAAAGGCTAGGCAGATGATGAGTTTCGCAAGACATCAAAATAACGTCGTCCCGCCTGCACAATTTTTGAATAATATTTTTATTATCAATGTATAAGATGATGATCAATAATAAAATCTATAACGAGAAAGTGTGTGTTATTTGAATTCAATCTTACACTCTGGCGTGATATCTACAAAATGCTATGCGATCTAGGTAATATGAATTCCTACCAAAGTATAAATAAATTACATCTAAAAAACATTAGGACAAAGTTGTTGCATTGAAGTTAAAAAATATGTAGGTACTTAATTAATTACCTACCTACCTATTTTCATACAAAAACTAGAAGATTTACCAAATAAGTAAAATGCTATTTTTACTTTATTTAACACCAAACAAGATAGGTAAATACGTTAGTACTTAAATGATTTACATAATCTATTAGGTTCACTAGCAACATACGGGTAATAGAAATAACATTAGTGACATGCATGTTTCTTACTACATATTATAACCTCAAAACCTTCGGTTTCTATTTAAATAAATGCTTCCTGCGAGTTGTCCGTCATTAAACTTTGTATTCATGGGCTTATACTTGTAATTTAGAACACGCAAAATAATTATCCTTCGCTGTTGGTTGTTGAGGCGATAGATGTATGGATGCAGAACAATCTCCTTTGAACATAATATATAAGAATTCCAACCTAATAAATATCACACATGTCATGGTACCTAATACAATTATGCACTAAATACTTTGTTTCTAGGTGCACTTAATGTGTTACTAAAAGTTTTATGGCTACTTTAAAATAATAGTAGGTAAGTTAATAATCTATGTTATTTATCAATCAGTCTGTACAGTCTTCATTTAATGTACTCTTATATTGTACAAGTACCTTACACCTTCTTTTCCAACTCACATTGTCAGCATCTAACTGTTTTTTTTTCTTTTTTCAGAGCGTCGTACTGGTCTATGAATATAGCATCAACTCAAAGGGTAGCGTCATTAAAAAAGACTCGTTAAAAACCAACTGGATTGGGCTTATGAACGATAGTGATATGACATCAATCAGTTCAAAGTTTAATAAGAAAATAAATTTTGACAGAACAACACTCAAACTGCTGCCAATATTGTTAAAGGCATTAAACAAAAACCGATACTTAGAGAAAATCCTTGAAGAGTATTCGAGTTCTAGTCCACCTTATGCAGGCAAAGACTCGACTGAAGCTACTTTTACGAGAAATATTTTCTCCAAGAATTGGTTAAAATTACCAACCACAAGGCACTACACAACTGATCATAAAACATCACCTTTGATACACTGGAATCCAACCCAACGCTTGGAATATCTCACTAAAATTAGAAAGATAAGGGACTACCAGAGAATGTTAAATTACTTCGACAAAATGATCAATGATAAAGTTGGATATAACCAGAAAAAGGATTTTGAGTATACTGAAAATCCATTGACAGCTGAAACTGTACCCATGACTAAAATAGATAAAATAGTAAAGATTCAGAGGTATCCTGTTCACAAAGATATAAAAAGCAAGGAATTAAAACCTGAAGATAAGGGGGGTTTAGTAATTTGTACCTGTCCTAAGAAATTGGGACTACTGTTAAGTAAATTGATAGCAGCTTTGCAAGATTTGATTCCACAAATCATCAGTAATAAACTTGGTCTAACTACATGTGGAAAAAAAACAAATCGTATTGAAGCCCAAAACCAATTAACCGCTCGAACTGTGCGACCAATGAAACAATCAATTCGAATAACTCTTAAAAAAAACCCAAATGAGAAAAAAGCCATCATAAAATGTTGCTCTACAAGTACCCCTTCCAGTGACAGTACTAGCACAAGCACTCTTATTACCACAACCACAATTACTAAAACATCGATGCTACCTGAATTGAATGAATTTGAATTTAAACATTTTCAAGACAATACAATACGACCAACAAAAATGAACATAAAGATGCCTCACGATAAAACTTTCGAAAAAACTAGCATGAACTATGATTTACTTGTTTTACCTACTGAGTCACCATATGCTCGAACCACTAAAATCCCAGAAGTACAACATCCAACTACAGAAGCTATTATACCAGTAACATTTATTGCTGAATCCAGCACTGAGAAATGGTTGAATAAGTATACTTTGGACTCGTCTTATCCACGTTTGAAAGTACCTTTATTCAAAGAAGAAGAGTATGATGATTATTTTAACATTAAACCTACTGGAATGATTAATGAATTTGAAAACGTTCACAGTATGGAATCCTTAAAAGCTAAAACGATGTCTTCTCCTGAGGATATGGTATTAGACATAGGAGACATTGAAAACAATTTAAAAAAAACGTTAGATGATGTAAATACTATGAATTACTATCCAGCTGCTAAGCAAAAGGACTTAGACTTAACTTCGATGCGAAAATTGGCCGATATGATATATGTTCCTCAAGAAAAAAACACCAAAGTGTGGAAATATACCATAGAACCTGACCTTCCAGCGCCCTCATATGGAAAATATAAACCAGACTTACAAGCTATCTTTCAAGTTACAAATTCAGTTGAAAGTTCTATTGATCCTACAACAAGTAATATATTTTCCAGTTCACAAAAAAATATTATTCAAATATCTGATTCTACTCCTGACGTAAAAAATAATCATTACGAAACCACGGTCAAATACAAACCACATTCACTTACTACTTACCAACAGGCCAATGACAATGGAGGCAATGATGAATTTCAAGATGAATATATACGACCAACTGAACAGACCATGCCGCCTTACAAATATAAAAATTCTACGAAAAGAAATGACCCTACCATAGAAAAAATGAAACAGAAGAGTCCGTGGGAGTTATTGAAAAATGACGAGAAAATTGTAACTAAATCTTCCAAGTCGATGCTGCCATCTATGAGACCAATATATTTGGAAATTCAAAGAAACAATGAATGGAGACAAGATGAACATGGCGACTACGATAATTATAATTTCAACAACAATATCTTTGATTTGCCAAACATTAATTAGGATACAGCATAAAATAATTATAAGCAATAGACATTTTATGTTCTTTTTGGTTGTATGTTACTATTATATACTGGGCCTTTTTTTAAAGGAATGGCTATGTACTCATCATAAGAGAAAACTTAAGAAAAAGTAGTATTCAATAAATGTCAGCTTGTATTGGATCGCTAAAAATGAGTATAATCACAACGAATCACAAAATTATGCTTCCATTTTATTTTTAGCTTTGTCTACAGGATATTTCTCAATTCCGGTCCGTGAGGATGCCATTCGTACTAGAGTTAGTACTTCGTTGATGTTTTTTTCTCCAATTTCGTCACTAATAATAACTTTTTTTGTGTACGACCGCCTTTGGTTTTTTATTATTAAATTGTAAGTCTAAACAAAAACTCTAATAGTGTTTTGATTCTTAATTTTAACAAAGCGCCATAAAAAATGTTAAGCCACAATGCTTAAAGTTAATTGATGTTCAAAGTGTGCGTTACCCTAGCAAAATGTTGTCGAAAATGGACATTTCAAGCTTATAGATAATTAGTTGCCTAGCTTCTGTAATTGTTTTACACATTTTTAAATTTGTTGCAATTATAGTTTTTTTTTAATTTCACCAAAACATTTCCTGCTGGGGTAACGTTTCAAACGTTACCGCAGCCAGACATTTTTTTAAATAATGGGAATATTGAAATAAATATTAGCTATATAATTAGTTGTCTAGACGAGGTAAATGTTGCAACTTATTTTTATTTATTTTTTACTTCGGCTGCCAAGTTATTCGAAATCCTGCTGGAGTAACGTTTGTGGTTTTGCTGGATCTCTGAAACGGTTAAGCGGATTCTTATCATCTTTTGTACATGACTTCTTAGGAATTAGTTTTAATTTGTTGTACAATAAAAAAAACAAAATAATGCACCATCTATGGGGTATTTAATTAAATATATAAAAACACTTCAATAGGTCCTAACATTCTGAATAAGAGCTCTAAGGACTTACTTTATACGTTATTTTGTAGCTTGTAACGGTATTCAAATGTATATGAAGTTTCATTAGTATCCTGTAACTACGAGTAATTAAGAAAATATGATGATATTCAGTTTTCCACAATCACGGTCACAATGCGCGCGGAGTTATTTGGCCACCAGTAAACCTGTATGTGGATATATAAACTGAATTTGATATCAATAATTAGTTGCTTAGTTCAGTTTTATGCCCGTAAAATTTCAGCGTAGTAAATACAGCAATTAACGAGATAATAAAATAAAAGTGATTAGGAAGTCCAAGTCCGTGGTAACCCGACCAAGTTTAGGTGGTTACAAAAAACCACCAGCGTAGTACATTATACTATCTTCTAAAATATGTAGGATAATACACCTTACCAGTTCGGTACAGACACGTACTACACTGTTAAATACGTAACAATATTATAATATCTGTCATATGAAATAGTAGATTGTTGCATCGAGCGCAAAGAGCGTTTCATGAATGCACGAGGGTTATGTTGATTTCTTTAAAAATATAAATTTAAATTTATGTTTTTAAAGAAATCATTCATTTAAAAGATAATGGGAATGCCATAAAAGCAAAATTGCTATCTCTAATTTTTATCTGCGATTGTTTTTAAGTTTAATTAATATTTTAAAGTTCAATTTAAATAACTAACTATTTTAACTGTAAAAAAAATTCTTTAAAAAACATGCCGTTTTTTTTTAACACTTGTGTACACATTTGTACTAAATTTGTAACACTTTCCTACATATTTTAGAAGATAGCATAATGTACTACGCGGGCGGTTTTTGTAACCACCTAAACTTGGTCGGGTTACCACGGACTTGGACTTCCTAATCACTTTTATTTTATTATCTCGTTAATTACTGTATTTACTACGCTGAAATTTGACGGGCATAAAACTGAAATAAGCAACTAATTATTGATATCAAATTCAGTTTATATATCCACATACAGGTTTACTGGTGGCCAAATAACTCCGCGCGCATTGTGACCGTGATTGTGGAAAACTGAATATCATCATATTTTCTTAATTAGTTACAGGATACTAATGAAACTTCATATACATTTGAATACCGTTACAAGCTACAAAATAACGTTTAAAGTAAGTCCTTAGAGCTCTTATTCAGAATGTTAGGACCTATTGAAGTGTTTTTATATATTTAATTAAATACCCCATAGATGGTGCATTATTTTGTTTTTTTTATTGTACAACAAATTAAAACTAATTCCTAAGAAGTCATGTACAAAAGATGATAAGAATCCGCTTAACCGTTTCAGAGATCCAGCAAAACCACAAACGTTACTCCAGCAGGATTTCGAATAACTTGGCAGCCGAAGTAAAAAATAAATAAAAATAAGTTGCAACATTTACCTCGTCTAGACAACTAATTATATAGCTAATATTTATTTCAATATTCCCATTATTTAAAAAAATGTCTGGCTGCGGTAACGTTTGAAACGTTACCCCAGCAGGAAATGTTTTGGTGAAATTAAAAAAAAACTATAATTGCAACAAATTTAAAAATGTGTAAAACAATTACAGAAGCTAGGCAACTAATTATCTATAAGCTTGAAATGTCCATTTTCGACAACATTTTGCTAGGGTAACGCACACATGTTCAAACGTCAAAAATGTATGGTTAAACAGTCGCTAATCATTACTTAACTTTAAGCAACGTTTATAAATAAACCCCTCAATGTTGAATGTATTCTTTCTATAAACTATTCTATAAATTCACAGAAGGATTTCTACAGGGCTTAGACAAAATGATATTCTATCAGTACTAACGATGATAGAAAAGTCAAAAAAGCATTGGATTGTCATATGCTACAGAAAAGCTTATGTGAATCCTGTTGAAACTCTACGTAGCGAAGCGCTTTGATAGCGCCACTTGTTTGGGCCCTCATGTTATTGCAATTTGCATCGGGTATATTTTAGCAGTTCATGTTAGCACTCTTTAATACTTAATCTTCAGTGTTAATATTTTATACTGTACAAACTTAGTTTAGTTGTTCACTTTTATTACTAGAATATAACAGGCACCAACAATAATTACCCAGTAGCCCAGTTTATGTGAGAAAATTATTGAAAACAAAGCAAATACTATGGAATACTTCGTTCATTTCTGTAATTAATCCAATTTTCCTGTCGGTTTTAAGATAACATACAAAGTAAGAATATTTCTATTTGTATTTTCAGGTAATTCTACTGATCTACGAATACGCGATTGCTGTAGAATGGAGTTCAGTACAAAACAAGAATGTCATGAACCGAACCGATAGCGACCAACCATTTGCCGATAGACTCGATCGAAGCTACTTCGGACTTGATCAAGATTATTACGAACGTATGCCCCTACTTATAAACGCTTTGCAGGAAAGTAGTTATATTGACCCAACACTAGAAATGTCAGGACCCTTCGCCAAAAGGAGAAGATATAACATGACAATAATAAAACCGACAACATCAAGACCAACTTTTAAACCGAACGCGGTGAGAAGAACCAGTCCACGACCATTTTTCTTTGAATACAGAAGTTCTACTCCTTTTCCCTTCACCAAAACATACGGGTCAAGAAGTTGGATAGAAAGATATCGAAATGAAGAGAGATTAAAAAACATTCGACAAATCATCAAATATTTAGAAACAACAATAAATGCAAAATCAGTAGACATGGATATTAAACCTCCGAGCACACATATAGCTTTTACAGGTCTATATATCGAACCTATGTTGGAAAACAAAGGATCAGATACTGTTTCAAAGTCAGACTTACAGCAAGAAAGTTCAGAAAACATTAAGACATTTAAATCTAATCATCTGGCAGATCCGCTCTTCAATTTCAAGCCAGAAAATCCAGGAGATGTGAATCTGTTAGCTGACGACTTCTTGCGATTTGCACCAGTTCCAACTCCCAGTCTTTTAGATACTTCCAACAAGTATCCGATGTTCCGACAGATTCCATTCCACAAAAGGAATTGTCTAGGTAACAGATGTGAAGAAAATGGTAACGGTAGTCATAAATTACTACCGAGTTCCAGTGAAATAAGACAAACTGAAGCACCACCGGTTAGTACTACTAAATCATTCAGCGTTATGCTCAATTTATTTCCTGTTAAAAAAGAATCCACATCCACAGCAACTTCTTTAGATAATATTTATCTAACAACGTCACGGCCTTTAATTCAATTTAAAAGAAAATCTAATGTTGCGTTCCGACGCATATATACACCGTATAAAAGACCGAGATATTTAAGCAATATAATAAATAAACAAACTAAAGTAGCGAAAGTCAAAGAGAACAAAAATAAAGAAAATATACAAACTGAAACAGGTACTCAAATGATAGTTCACGTTAAAGTGTACAGTCCTGACGAAAAAACTGTTATTATGAAAAACGAAACGAACACATTGCATCCTACGATATCGACTACGCAAACCAATCCATACACTACCAAAGCTCCCATAGAACTATCAACATCACAAATAGAAGATCACCATGCAGGTAGTTCAGGGTACATACCTGTAGAAATTAGATCAGAAACACCGTCTCTGCCTAAAGTAACAACCATGCATCCTTTCTTTGAAATGACAACTGAGTATCCTTGGCCTGCGCCGACTGAAGTATTACAATTCAATGCTGAAGACGCAAAAGTACCAAATCCGTATTTAGAATTAGAGAGAAGAGCAAATAACTACCAAAATATGGCAATTAGTAGGAGAAATTCTGGCACGCAAGTGGAAATACAAGAGGAACCTAGTACGCTTATTGTTAAGCTCAAAAATGAATTCGTGAGAACTACTACCGAAGCCCCAGAGGGTAACAAAAGTACCGAGAAAGTTGACGAAACCACAACAGTGTGGACGTATGTACCTCAAATAAATGGTCATTATAGAAGCATTAATCAAAATTCGAAAAATGTTAACGTTTGGTTAGATGCGAACCCAGAGAATAAAAGAAAAAAACGCTTAGAACAGTCTGTGTCAGGTATTCATTCATATGTTCCAATGTATGTAGAAATTAAAAGAAATCATACTCTGACGACTAGCAGAGACGATGATGTTGATGACAATAATGATAATGTTGCTATTAACGGTAAATATTGATGATGTATTATTGTGATTGTAAAATAAAACCTTCAATGTGGATAAGTAGAGTTACTCGATAATTTAGGTAGTCATTATAAAATATATTTATAAATATTTATTTTCTGTGTCCCACCGACTTTACTTGCTACCCATTAATGTGTCTTGTGCTGATTTTAACTTCGTGGGAACGTTTGTAAATAAAATAATAAATTATGGAAGAAGCGGTTGTTTTATTTGTATGTACTATGTCAGCAAAATACATAACGACCCAGGATAGCTTTCATCAGAAGTGGTCATCGCATTAGTGGTTCAGCAGCTTCAATAACATCAGGATTGTGCAGAATATAGCAGCTCGTCGTGGACGACTTTGATGCTCCGTGAGCTCTGCTTTAGAATCTATAATAATTCTTGTTATCATTAGATACGTACGAATAAACTCATGCTATTAGTAAATTAGTCGTTACATAACAAGTAAAATAGTCGTAACATAACAGCACTGTTAATTTTCTCAATTGACTTATTAATTCAAGAATGGTGAGAACTTTAAAAAAACGACGAGTAAGATCGTCATACGCTTTTAGCGCCACGGTTTAAAGTGAACGAATATATAAATTAACTACACTGAGCATGCGCTTAGCTGTATTACACCGATTGTAGTTTTTATCTCGTTGCATAGATGGCAGCACCATACCCATCAAGTAAGCATACTGTACCCTCGAAGGAGTAGACAAAAGTGCATAGTATACTCGTAGGTACCCACATTTCGCATAAATAAGTCGATGGTGTTCAGAATAGGACATTGTTGGAAATGATTTATAAAAGTTGTATAAATCATTTCCAACAAGGTCCTATTATATCCTAAGTACTATACACCTTGTATAATTCAAATATACAGTAGGAATCGAATAATGACACAATTTGAAAAAAGAACACACAAATCACAATTAATAAATCGAAATCCGTTGTTCATACTTTCACACAAGAAATATTTATGTCAAATGTTGGCAAGTAACTGCCATACCGTATCACAATACATCGTAAATATTGACTTGTAAAGAACGTAGAAAGTAAAAAAGGAACGCACTATTCCAACTAATAAGAAATAACTAATTAACTAATCTGAATTTTAATCCTTACTATATACGTTAATATTAAAGTTACAGATAACTAAGAATAATCTCGATGTTTTATCGAGTCGTAAAAACCGTGCGAAGCACGAGCGGGTCATTAGTATTATTATAAATACGAAAGTGAGTTTGTTTATTTTACGCTAAAATGGCTGAACGTCTTTATTGAGCAGTATCCCCAAGCTTGCTATTTGTAATATTTATTAAAACCTACTTCGAACACCATCTGCCCTGCGGGGTAGCGTAACATACTTACAATGGCAATGCCTTTCATTTGAATAGTTCAATAACATTCATTCCGTTATTTACGTTGTCAAGTAAAAATTATCGAAGTAGCAGAAGTAGCAGACGAATTTTTGGAACAAATTAACCTATAGCATCCTTCAAAATAATTCAGATCCATTGCTTCATAAGTACTTACATAAAGAATAAAAAGTGAAAAAAATGAATACAAAGTCTTGTGATCTAAAACGAGACGACGACATTATTTTCGAGTCTTCCTCATGATCTTATGTATTCCCATCTCAATTTCAAATCATTTGTAAGGAAAATTGTAAAGGTGCCAAGTTAACCGCACCGGTGTAGGTCAGTGACCAATCAGAATTTATACGGCTGTCTAGTGCCGGATCATTGTCTACTTGGCACAGATTTGTTAACATCTTGATCTGGCAAACCATGAAATATCAAGGCGGATGTGTTCAAGGCCAGGGTTGCTGTAAGTTATAGTGGTAAGGGAAGCATAAAAAAACACAAATCGGTTTTCCCTTTCAGTACTGGACTTTTTAATAGAGGAGAATTACCAAAGATGAACCGTTGCGAGAGAAATAATTATGCTTAAGAAGACAATAAAATAAATTTTCATAATGTCGTGATAAGAACCTCCAGAATACAGGAATGTAATAATAAATGTTGGTAGTGTAGTAGGTACTACAAGCATTCTTGTGTTCAAGTAATGTAAGAAATGTTGAAATGTAATGTTTAAAGAATTGACTATTATGACATTTATTTTGATACTTATTTTTTATTATTTTTTATTATTATTTTGATTATAATAAAATTTGGATTATTGGAATGATTTAAATACAGACTGCATGCATGATGATTCTTATAATATTTAGTTATAAAAATTCAGACATGATGTAAAAATTGTTATTGAATAAATGAGTTGATTTGAATTGAATTGTATGAGCAGAGATTTTTCAACTGCATATCTATCTAAGGTCAGCAATCCACGGGCAGGTGTCCAAAAGTAACCACTTTCATTCAGGTGTGCTGCATACCATGGGTCTATCAGTGAGCTTACGGTAGTGCTCCCGCCAAGATGAGCCAAAAATAAAAAGTAAGGGCCATCGCACAGACACTCTTACGGGCTTATGGTAAGAAATTTAAGTCACTGGTCTTTATTGTTGTGTAATGCAATAGTTCAATGTAGCGGCCGTAGATTTTAACCAGATGTAAAGTTTGTAGAGTTAGGTCCTTTTAGGGGCTTGGATCTACATTAGATCTGGTAACTTTTTAACAGTGAAAGCGTTATGTAGGTAAGTCTTGTAAATCTAGTTTACATGAAATATGTTTGGTGGGTTTACCTTTACCAAACTGTATCTTATTATGGTACAAAAACAGAATCCTATCATCATTTCAGCCTGGAGCCACCCACTGCACGGCATGGACCTCCTTTTTTTCCTGCCATACTTCCCAGTTCCGAGTTTCTCTCATCCTGGTGTTTCTCACGACTTTTACGATATCGCCAACCTATCGCTCATCCAATAAAAGCACTAAAGTAACAGTTTCACGGAGATTAAAATAAAACATGCTATGTGTCGTAAAAGTCGGTATCAGGAAACCGTTTACGCTCACAGTCTTGGGAGACAATGGGTTCACCGTCACTTGTTTCTACAGAATACGTGCTCTTGCAAAAGTTAACCATTACCGTTTATGTGGACATGCATGTTTGTCTGTTCATGAGTTGGAAGTTACAACAACTGATTGTTTGCATACAATTTATGTTGGACCGACAAACGACTTACGGTATTGGATATCGTCGCAAAGCAACGAAAAACTCGTTAAAAAAATTATTTGTTTTTATTTATTTGTTGGGTCAAAACCCTCGATAAGCATATTTCTAACAAACGTGTGCCGCTCTGATATGCTTCTAATAACTTCTATTGATGGTAATGAGAACCTCGGTTGAAGTCTCGAGACGGCCATTTTTCAGACAGTTTTTATCTTTCAAAACTAATCCTAACTTAATCCTAGCTAATATTATAAATGCGAAAGTGAGTTTGTTTTTTACGCTTTCACACTAAAACGGCTGAATGATTTTGGATAAAATATAGCACATGGGTAGACCTGGAAAAGGACATTGGCTACTTTTTTATCCTGGATCGCAGACGAAGTCGTGGGCAATAGCTACTGAAATATAATGTTTATTACAATCACGAGGTTTTCACTGCACGGAGACGGTATGTGGTTTCAAGTTCCAACCAAGAACTCTTTTTTTGGATTTCCTATGTTTGTGTGTGTCAAAAAGGGGATGATAAGAAGCTGGATCATCTTCCGGTACTGTTATCTCTCGTATCTTAACGTTGTAATTACCAATAGAATGCCCATTAGTAGTGTGTCTTTATTCCATCATAATCGTCCAATTGAGGTGGTGTGCCTCATTACTGAGTTGGATCATTTAGCTCCCATCAAATTGGTTGAGTTGAATGGTGCTGATCCATGCGTCATGTTCGTGAACGGGCGCCGTCAGTTGTGACTGGTCATCTCATAGCTCCCATGGCTTATTTTAATTTTTGAATTGTTTTTTGTGTTTATTTTATAATTGCGGACGCTTTTAACGTGCTTTCTATATTGTTCTCACATAATTTCAACATGAAAGATGTAGCCAATTTTTTGTATAAATTTTTTTATTTGTGGAATTTCTTGACGGTTCTTCTCCATAGGTACCTACTACGCTTTGGAATGGACAACTAGCTTCATATTTCTGACTGACCGACTCCTTGACAATTCAAAAGTGCCTGTAAATCGATTAATTGAAATAAATGCTTTGAGTTTGAGTTTGATTCTTCACGACCTTATTGGTTTGTTATAACTGGCTACTTCGTTTATGTATTCTCTTGCTCCAATCGGGACCAGTGAAGGTCTACTTTGAGTATTTAAGTTTTCTTTATATTCAAAAACGAAAATATGAAGTGCAGAAAGGTTAACTCTAAATACCATGTGGAAAGACGCAATAATTAGGATGATTGCCCAGCTATGAAAAACAGTTGTTCAACAGATACATGGGAAGATACTACAATTTGAATAGATCTAGGCCCCATGATGTAACTTGATTACTTGATTGCAGTTTAAATGGTCGCAAGTTACACATTTTATTAGATACTACGCTGGTTTAGATCTCGTTAGATTTCGGTTGAGATTGCACAAAAATTGCAATGTGTTGTTAAAGGTATCGTGCGAATACTGACTTTTTATTTTAGATCGTCAAAAATCTTAGTGCCGTCATCATTATTATATTTACATGCATTGTCGCAGTATCCTTGAATAACCAATTTAGTTTATTAACTGTCTAATGTCTCATTGAATAAACTATTTTTATTCTTTTTTTCATCGTAAGTATTGTAATTTATCTAGTCAGTTTCTAACGCTATGTAACCGACAACTAGTCACGCATTGAAAATATCTATTAGCAAATAACTTTGACCAGTTCTTTTTAACAATGCACCATCCGAAAACACGGCACACCTCTACGTTCCAAATGGCTACTTCGAAATGACCCAAAAAAGGTAAAATAACCTTTGATAGACAATAGTATCGGTTAGTAAGTTCCCTTAGTACCAAAACATTTCTCTGAATGCAACGGACCCCCTTTAGAACGTGACCTAGTAGACCTTTTCTCTCTCTCTAACAATATTGACCTCATATCTCCTATCTCACATCACGCATCTTAAGAAAAACCCCGTTACTTTTACCTGTGCAAAAAGGCTCTATCTGCGGAGGTGAAAAGACGGTACAGACGAGCTGTTGCTGTCCTATTCTTGCGTGGAACTTTTATTTGTAAGTTAGAAAAGGAAAGATGCAATGTTAATCCGGTACCGTAGACCGGTGGTGCAAGTTTTTGACAGTACGTATCAAAGTTAGCAGAGTAGTTGACTTGGTGTATAGTGTATTTAGTTTCGTTAGTGTTATTTATTATTTATAAATGAAAATATGTAATATTGTGTGATTTGTGAAGTGCCTTTTGAATATAGGAATTACTTTGAATAAGGTACGTGTTGATATGTGTCAAATGTTGCAATAAGGCGTATTTACACTGTGCTTTCTTTGCATAACATGTCAGTTAGTCATCAAGGTCAGAATAAATCTCATGTAGCCTGACCTTTTAGGACACGGATAGATTCATAAACTGAATGAAATCAATAAAAATCAAAAACTTGTATTGTTTAGTCTGGCATTCAGAAAAACGATGATATCATAATTATCATAAATGCACATAACAATATATTTTTATCGGCACAGCAGTTTCCAATTTTATACAAAAATGCATAAGTACCTACCCAAGCAGCCACAAACAACTTATTATTGTTGTGCCTTTAACCTTCTCTTCCGGGTATATTGTTCTTTTGAATGAAACGTTCTTAAGTTTACGCAACTTTTCAACCATGGTTTTAAGGAAAAGATTTTAAAAGTGTTTCTATAAAATATATATATATATATTTTATAGAATAGCATATGTATTCTATGTAAAATGTGGCGTGAGTTGCAAGATAAAATGAAATCACTAAGCCCTGAACAAAAGATTTAGATTTTTGATCTTTGTAAGTAATCAATTTACTATAGAAGATTCTGCAGATCATTTTGGAGTCTAATCTCCTGTATGGTAAATGGAAATTGACTTATTACATGCCAGTCGCTTCACTTCATGGCGAATGAGACAACTAAGTAGCCGTTCGATCAAAGCAATGGAATTTTGACTAAACGAATTTCGGAACAAGTTCCAAACGGTACAATTTGTATGTCAGTAGCGCGAAGACATTCAGAATACTGACTCTCATGGTATGTCAATATGTCACGAGAACCTTAAAGTCACTGCCACATTACTGTGTCGTGATGCAGGATACACCAATCAAATGAATCTATTCAGGACTACGTCAAATCACAACGAGTTTTGATTGAGTAATACTGCGTCAGTAGGCGTCACGAAACGACGCAACACAGTAATGTAAATCGGGCTTTACGCTATTTGGGTATACCCAAATAGTGTAAAGCCCGATTTATACATTTAGCCTGTAAACATTATAATGTATACAGGCTAAGACGGTAATGAGACACGATACTTGAACTGCCTGTAAGTTAACAACAAGGGGCTTAAAATTGTCACTTTGGCAGAATCATAATATGAAAATATTATGAATCATCGTAAAATGTCACCAACTGACAATTCATAATATGATCTGCGTGCGATTCATAATACGAAATAATTCATCTGTTTGACAGTTTTCTATGGAGATAGAAAATGGTCCACAAATTATGAATAGCTTTTATGTCATATTAGAGGAATTGCTAATGACAGCTGGGATTCAGGAAATGAACTTCTTTTAAAGGAATTGCTAATGTGGCCGGTTTAGGCCCCCAGAACCTCTAGTCGTCAAAGTATCTACTCTACCTAATTAAGAGTCTATTATACCACAAATTGCTTAGCATAATCCTCCGTTATAACGAAAAGACTGCAGCATTAATTTTGAAATAAATATATGTCCAAGTTGAGGATTAATGTTAAGTAAAACACGATACTCCATGGACAAAAATTACAAAGTTACATCCAAACCGAACAATAAACCGCTTGTATTAAAAAATACTTCAAATTAGATCATGAAACTTTGCATAATAACTGAACTAAATATAAAGCAAATAGGAACTACGTTTTTTTTTAATTACCTTTATTTTCACCGTAAAAAGAAATTACCCAAACTTTTGGCGCCTAGGAGTCGCTAGCACCCAGTCTGTGCGCAGTATAGTGCGAGCGAGATAAAAATGAATGGATTTCAGCTGAGGTGCTTAATATTTGGTAACAACAAAATCAGCCTATAATATTCCCACTGCTGGGACACAGGCCTCCTCTCAGTGAGAGGGAGTGGGCCGTAATCTACCACGCGGGCCAAGTGCTAGCTGGTTCTAGGACATACCGTTTCCTCACGAAGTTTTCCTTCACCGTTTTTGAGAGCAGGGGTGATGAAATTATTTACACAAAGTAAAGCGCCTGTCTGGGTTCGAAACTACAACCCATAAGTAGCTGCCGTTACCACTGGGCACACCACACAAATAAATATAAATAAGCCTCCTAAGATGCGGATACAAACGTAAATAAAAACCATTGACTTTTTAATAAGGTCACGACGAAGAGTGTTTCTATTGGATGTTCAAGAAACGAGAGTTGTTCACCATTTACGGCACACCCAATATAAAGCATTCAAAATCATGTCTTCCTTTCTAGTTTTATTCAGACCTTGAATGGAATATTTAAAGAACAATGACATTTTAATTCGTATTTTTAATGCTCTGCTCTGCGCAATATCTCGGGCATTGCAGTATTGTTTACAAGCTGTGATTGGTGCATTCGGCTGCTTACTAATGACAAGTATGACAACACACTGTATATTACGGAAATCATAATAATCACCCAGTATTTTTTTAATTCAAATTGGTATACATATACGTAGGTTTGTGGTGGACTTTAGAGAGACCCCTTTTCAGTCTCCCCAGGGATGTACCCTAACAGGTGTGAGGCGTTGACCACCGGGGTGGTTTTAGTTAGGTAAAAATCTCACACTCTTCGAAGCGAAAACCAACTCTCCCAAAGCCCGGGCGGGCGCCTTTTGAAGTAAAAAAGAGAGGTAGGTATGTGGTGGACATTGTGATCAGATTTGTAAAAGGACCTGGAATATTTTTGAATACCTCGTAATGTAGTTTGAAATTCATCAGTCACCTAGTCATCAAACAAACCAACAATGAGCACTTCATTTCAGCTATATAGCTTTATTTAATTCAAATAAGTTCAAATATCAAGTTCGACTAGATAGAATAGAGTGTTATGCCCACACTAGAGGTTTAGTTTCTCATAAGGAAAAGAAAGCGTGAAGATATAGGTAATCATGGAATATTGTGATCTAACCTTGAACCGGTCATTTACCTACTTTCTATATAATATACTTACTACTACTATATTGGTTTAAACCCGGCCAAATGATAACAACACAAACATAACATCAAGCCTGTATTCCCCGAAGGGTTAGGCAGAGGTGTACCCGTGTAGTACCTATAGTACTCCCACATTTCGCCAGTTATGTTTAAGTCCTAAGTAATAAGGGGTGAGCCTAATGAGCCTATGGCCATCAACCGGGCACAAATCCAGACCCCGAGCTGCTACTGAGTAATCCCAGATAGAAAAACCCAATAACACTTTGCCCGACCTGGGAATCAGACCTATACTCAGCAGTAGCGCTTGCGACGATTATACCAAGGAGGCAGTCATGTGGTTATAATAGGTGTGGTAACCGTGCTCCTCTCAATCTCTATCTTCAAGGAAAAATGCAACCTTTGTTAATGCTCAAAACACACACAAGGCGGGTGCGTGTCGGGTGCATGGCGGGCGCGGTAGTACGGCGGGCATAAATAATATAATTGTAAATGCGTGCGCGGGTCGTGCGCGGAGCGGGACGGGAGCGGGAGCCGCGCCCGCGGCCCGCCACCACAGACAGCGCGGGACGGGAGTGGGTCGGGAGCGGGTCGGGAGCGGGTGTAGCGTTGTTACATTCGTCGTAATACACGTATTCTTCAATAGGCATTCACACTGAATACGGGCGCGGGTCGTGCGCGGATCATGTCCTATTTGTTTTGTGAATATTTACAAAAAAAAAATCTGTTTGGCGATGTTGATATCTGGCAAATTCGTCACATTCATTTGTTTAAACAATTTAGTAGGAACTATTAAAAATAGATTTTAAAACTTGAGACGAGCAAAAATAGGCGTAGGTAATGACGATGATAGGTTAGTTTAGAAGTGGAATATAATATTTCCTTTAGAATGCCTTTAGATGAATAACCTTTTAACCTCACACTTGTAAAATAACGGTATTAGTAGCACACACCATCATATTCCCGGAATAACAGAGATAAGACATTTTAATGTTTTTAATGAAGACTTGCCAACTTAGATAGGATCTAAGTGTGTGGGAAAATATAGTGATTATGTATTAGGTTTTCCGTGTAAACGATAGTTAAGTGAAGGAAATGAGTTACTTAACACGATGAGCTAACAACTTGTATTAGCTGAGCCTATAGTTAGGCGTGCTGGGAGGCTGCTTAAACTTGTTCCCATGCATTTACCAAGTGATGGTTGTTGACCCGTAATGAGACATTTATGGAATACTGATATTTTTTAAGTAAGAAGTACTTAGCAGGTATTCTCAAAATTACCAGGCAGAGACAACCTACCAGTTTTATGAACACTGTTCATAAAAAGTCACAGTTCACAGTTCGATCCAAATTTCAAAATTAAGGCTAAGAAATAACTTTGGGAAATAAACATTTCCTCACAAAAAAACTCGATCATCAGACAAAGGAATAGCTATGATAACGAATGCCAACACTATTTTTTGAGACCAGATTGTTGTCACAAATCCAGACTCTGGACTGCTGCTAAAAATTTCAGAAAACCTAACAATATTTTGTCAGTTCCGAGGATCGAACCCAGCACCCCACGCTCAGCAATCACTCAAACCTACGTGACAAGCAAACACCAGGTAGACGTAAGCGTACAAAAAAACATTGGAACCTACTCGTATTTTAGGGTTCGAAAGCTTCTTATAAATCGCTCAATATTCTAGGTTAGACTCGGTAACGCAACGCCATTGTGTGCCGACCTCGTGTCACTGAACTAAGCACAATGCTCGTGAGAAACCACCATTATTGTTTGAACTGTTGAGCTCCTTCATGCAACTGCTTTTTGTGGCAGAGGAACTTCGCTGTTAATTCCTTTGTATAAACGTTTTGTTTTTGGAACTGTGTGTTATTTGGTCTGATATAACAGGATGAGCAAAACATTTGGGTCGACGATTTCAGTTTTGCGACCGGTTAGTGGAACAGGTTAGGTGTCGTTCGGCCAAGTGCCGTTGAAAACAGTGCTCTGAGTGGACAACCTCCTTTTGTTGGCCAATCTTCGATTGTAGAAAATGAAATTAATGATCAGTTGAAACTGAAAACGATAATCTCAGCAGACTTAGCGGTAGGTATATTTACGTCTAGGTATTGTGAAATAAATTACAAAAATACACAAAAACAGAATCACTGCTTCCTCGAATTTTTTGCTGTTTATGTCCCAATCACTCTATAAGCAAATAGAAAATAAAAAATAAAAAATTAATATGTAGATACCCACAGTTAATTATGAAAGGTTAATATAATTATAATCATCTCTTTCCCAACGATTAATTCTAAGTAGATTACTCAAAGATATAAATCACGCACATAGATAACATTTTACTTAGATAATAACTAATTTAACAAATTGGAGCAAACGACACGACTCTACCGAAACGTGACGTCAAACGAGTGCAAACGCAGCACTCCGACACAATGTCATTCTTAGTAATTATTTACATAAGATGAGATAAAAAAAAATACCATGCCGTTGTAGATGTGTATTTATTTGATTTTGCTCATGAATTGTATCAACACGGAACTTTTACTTTTAAAGAAAAATAAAACGGCAACACAGCGAAAAATAATCCTTGGGATTTTGATAACAATTATATGTTTTCTTATTTATCGGCGATGCCATAATATTTTATTATATGTTGATGGAACAGAATTCCCGAAAAAAGCAGGGTCTATTGTGTTTAAATATTACTAAAAATAAATACTGCTGGGCCTCCTCTCTGTGAGAAGGGGTGGACCGTAGGATGCCGTGGTAGATGTCACATGAGTTTATTTTTTGTTCTATTATATGTCAGTTTCGTCACGCTGTTTGCCTTCGCCATTTGTTACTAAATACTTATCCCATTATAAAAAAGTGCAGCGTGAACATACTCCAGTGAACCACTTACCCAACGCCAACAGTTTTGCGGTCAGACATTCTTGTATAAACACTTACATCAGCGCTTTGTTTTGCAATGGTGATCTTTAGGCGGTGGCTGGCCTTAGCGCTTTAGATTTTTGTAACGGGGTACACATTCGCCCTTAGTGGACATTGTTTTACGTCACGCTAACTCCCCTAGAGTCTTAGAAGAGAAGACCAGCGTTTAGTCGTGTAATCAACAAAACTCATGTCATCATTGACTGAGTCATTGGTTTAGTGTTCACAAGCGCAAGCGCTGAAAATGTGAAAAAGTAGTGTCAGAAATCTGAAAGTGCAGATATTTCTTAGGTACCTATTCCAGTCAGAATACCTTTTTTGAAGGCCCCAGTGTAAAGTCAGGGAAATTAATTGACTATCAACTTAAATATCTCGTTTATTCAAATCACAACAGTAACTGTCATTATTTGACAATTGTGTAGAAAGAAAGAAAATACGTTTATTTGCGGTAAACATGACGCAAAGAAAGAACACAAACACAAAAAGAACAATATGCGATGGGGAAAAATATGCGTCATATCCACGCAAAACGGCCCTTGCGGAGCCTGCTCGCTCGCTTGTCTGAAATTTACGTGTCAAATTGATTAATAATCAACTTCCGCACCTATACTTCCGTTACAAGTCCGAGAAATATAGGTGCTATTGTGACAAGTCGAATTCGGATCGGATATTGCACAATCGTTCTTACAATAAATACTCCTACAACTTGTCTTAACAATATGCCTTAGCTTTTGGATTCAGATTAGTGCAAAAAGCTAGCTAAGCTCGTAACTTACTAAGATTATACAAACTGAGATACAACTATATTAGCGGTTCTATCTACATTACAAGTATTACAACCTAGTTATAATGTCACAAGCTTGTGGCCAGTCGATTGAGAAATGAAACTAAAGCGACAGGTTTATAATGTTCAATAACTTGTTTTATTTGAATAAGTTTAAAATGCTGTTATTAACTTAGAATTATGTAGACGGAACCTAACGCAACATGTTCTGTAAAAAATACAGAAAGTAAACACATTTTGACGACAATTAACCGGATTTATATTATCGCTCCTGTGGCTGGACAAAGTTGGATGGTGGCGGGTGATTTTTTTTCCACAAATGTATTCTTACCTTTGGCGGTTGGTCTTGAATGAGCTAAGAACAACGAAGGAAGCTCTTCCGGTTCTTTAGTCTACCCTGTGTTGTAGTATGTTCGGAATCGGCTTCTTGCTCATATTTCTGAAGCGCGCATGTGACTTCCCTCCGTACGACAGGTGGAGCTATAACGTCTACGGCTCGCATTATGTATTCACTTGCTGACCCTATAACTGTTAGCCGATATACCCTCATACCGGTATTAGGTAAATAGTCATACCAGTATAATTGTGCAACGCACTAGTTGTAGTAATACAAAATAACGTGGTCAAGTGTTATGAATGTTAAGTAATTATTTTTAATTATGAACGTATAATATTATGAATGGTTACGAGTCTTCACGCACGAGGAAAGAAGACCTCGAAAAACATTCGGCTTGTTTATATTTTGACTGTACGTTCTTGAATATTGTACCATACACCTATTAGATAGGTACCTTTATTATTGGAACTCCTAATTAACCTCCTATAATATTTCCATCCTCATTTCCAGAATGGCAGAAATAATATTTCAGCGTCGAAAGATCCCAACAGTGGTATCAGATCCAAACCCTCTGATAATCCTGCTGATACTCTCACTGCTTCAAGCATGTTGGAGTCAGGTCATCAACAGGGCGCCTCACTTCGTCCCTCAGATCGGGGACATGTCGCAGTTCACTCTGTCTGAAGACACGCCTGTTGGCACACCGGTTTATCATTTAAAAGGTAATGTACATTTTATTTGGTGCTCTGCCATTTATTTCTGGGCTTAGAAGAGAAACCCTGTATTTTTTTAATGTATATAAAGTTATTGGGTGGGGGGAGGCCTATGTCAGTGCGCCAAAGTGTGCAGTGGACGTCTATCGGCTGAAATGATGACGATAATGATAAAGTTATGAAAAATAGTTATCGTCAATGACAATTAGAAAAAAAATCCGGAGGCATGTTTTCCAGTACACATATTTTATTAGGCCTAGGTATTAGACAGACGGCAGTATTTAAAAATGTAGCTAGATCAAGCTGTTTCTTCACCTTACCATTTTTTCCTGGTGTTATAAGTAAGTATTACCTATTATTGTCATGAAAATTTATGATGCCATTTCAGTAACAGGTTCACACAGTTGACCCATGAGGTGAGCTTAAATAACATAGCTCCACATGGTATTCTTTCATAATGACATTATATGAACAATGATCATTCTGCCATTTCCATTTCAGGTGTGGACCCAGAAAATGGTCCACTTCGGTACTCCATATCTGGGCAATACTTCTCAGTAGATTCGCTGACTGGTGTCGTGACCCTTGCTAAGACACTGGACAGGGAGGAGCAGAACGCTTTGGAAGTTATCATCAGTATAACTGGTACGGTCATACTCATAAATACCTTACTTCTTCCGAATCTTGCTTATATTTTACAGAATGTCATTTATATACAATTTTCATGCATCTTTGCACTACACACGGCCTAAAATAACACAAACTAGGTTTAAGATTATTATTTTATTTTACACATTGACGTCTTTGTGCTACTTTCGGACTCTGGTCAGTTTGAAATGTTGAAAGTTCATTTCACGGGTTCAACCTTTTTCTACTAACAACAGAATGCTAGTTATCAATACGTTGCTAATATTGCTAATTATTTCCGTTCGTTCCTTTGCTGCGTAACGGATCTTTTAATGATCTTTTTCTGGGTACCAAAAAACTGGAAAAAAATTCATTTACAGATGAAGGTATAGCGAACACAGAACCGAACACAGTGTCGTTGAGGCGTGTCATCCCAGTAAAAGACATCAATGATAACCCGCCAATCTTCCTCAATAGGCCTTACATTGTAAATATCAGTGAAGCTACTGCCGTCGGAACTGAGATTGAGGTATGTATAGAATTGAATACTAATGATAGATGAGCAAAATGAGATGGGCTGAACCCGTATTCAAAATAATAAAAAACAAAACAATACAATACTAAGCGTTCGATTAGATATTGTTTTACCAAAATACCCAAATTGCGTGAGAAAGAAATGCAAAAAAAATTTTTCACAAAACTGTGAGCTTATTCGTCGAAACTGTTTTAATGTGTTATAAAACATTGTGCAATTTGAGCAGTATTAAGGTACTGGCATGTTTTTTTGTGTTATACTGAAGTAAAAATATACTTATTGATGAATTACAGATGAACCCAAAGATAACAATAACAGATCGTGATGAAGGCGAGAATGCGAGGATACGAGTAATATGTTCTACCAAAGAGAAGGGAAGCGACTCTGAAGCATGCGCCACATTTAGAGTTGAAACAGATATGGTAAGTAAACAATAATAAGTTATAAATAATTGTGACTTTGAAAGAAAAGCCTTTTTTTATATAGTGCAGATAAAACTTTCCTCGCAAAAAACAAAGGCTAAGAAGGTCCTTCCTTCACCTTTGTATGGAGTATTCATTTCATTGCTAAAAGATACTATTGTTAAGCAAAAATATTTATGAATTTCAGATAACACCAAACGAATACCAAGTACGTCTTTTCCTGAACCAACTTCTAGACTTCGAGAGCAGATCAGCATACGTGATCAGTTTAGAAGCTACTGATTCATCAGATAGGCCGCTCAGAGCACTAGCCAGTGTCGCAGCAGCAATATGGGATGTGCAGGATCAACCACCAGTGTTTCTCAATGCGCCATTTTCAGCTACAGTGCCAGAAAATACAGCACCAGTATGTATTAAGGCAGTTTTTTTAAATTTTACGAAATATTCATTATTTAGGGACCGAATACAGTAATCTAAATACAATATTAGATTAAATGGTCATTATTTTGTTGTTTAATACATACATAAGTTTACAATGATAGATGTACCCTATAAAATGAGAATTTCTAGTATTCATGCACCTACATGCTTGATGCTTTCTTTCATCTATGTTACATTTTTGTTTTCAGAATACAAGTATAATGGAAATCATAGCCAAAGATGGTGACACAGCTAACCCTCGACCAGTTCTGTTGACCCTCGAAGGTGACACTGAGCAGTACTTCAAGCTACTTCCCAACAGACCTTTGGGACGAGCTACACTGGTCGCATCCGACATTCCCATTGATAGGGAAAGTGATGTCGTGATGCAGAACGGAGGAGTTTACAGTTTCTTTGTCAAGGTACTCACGATTTATTACGTATAGTTCCTTTTTATTTTGTAATGATAACAGCAAAAATCAATACTAATTACTCATTTATTTTCCATGGGAAAAAATGCCCTGCACTAGTCATTTTTATAATCTATTAGCGACCCGCCCTTACTTCGCACGACTACTTACTATTTTTATTTCACGACTTGACAAAACATCGAGATTTCTTAATTCTATGCAACCTTCCGAAATAAGTTCTCTTAAATGATGGTTAAAACCGCATCAAAATCCGTTGTATAGTTTAGAAGAACAACGCGGTCACCCAGGCAGACACAAAAAGCGACTTGAATTTATTCAAATGTATAGTTTACCTAGATAATCTCTTTAAGCATTCATCATTACTAGCCTAGTTCCATACGCTAAGCATAAATATACCTTTTTCCATAGGTGCCATACTTCCTTGTTCTGTCTGTATGATTTCTTATAATTTCTTATAATATGATTTCTTTCATTTCAGGCAACAGAATTAATAAACAATGAAGTGCCATCAGATTTCACGGTCACAACTATAACGATAATTGTAACTGATGTTGATGATCACGTACCGGAGTTCAACAAAGAAGAGTTTGATATATCAATACCTGAGAATATAGAGAATGGTAGTCCCATCCCTGGTTTGTCGATATACGTTGAAGACCACGATATAGGACAGAATAGTAAATACGATTTATCACTAAGAGATGTTTGGAATTCTGAAGACGTGTTTGCTATAAGTACAGATCACGGTGAAGGAAGAACCCCAATCAGTATAAAAGTGAAAGATTCTTCGAAATTAGACTACGAAGTAGACGATGATGACAAACGCCTTTTTAGTTTTCATATTGTAACATCATCGAATGGAGAAGAATTATCATCAGCACGAATCAATATAAAACTTCTCGATATGAATGACAACAGTCCAATTTTCGAAGAATCTACGTATAAATTCAATATTCTTGAAAATGCAACTATTGGAACAAAAATTGGTGACGTATTTGCTACTGACAGAGACTACGGAATATTTGGTGAAATTGAATACACGTTGACTGGGTTTGGATCTAATATGTTCAAGACAGACAAAAACACAGGTGGTGTATATGTGCGTCAGATATTAGACTATGAGAAACAAAAAAGTTATAGTTTAACACTATTTGCTAAGGATGGAGGTGGTAAAGGATCAACAGCAAGTATTTTTATTGAAGTGCTAGATGTAAATGATAATGCTCCATTATTTGAAGCAGCAGAGTACAGTAGAACTATAAGAGATGGGGCTACTAGTTTTGAACCACAGTTTGTAGTTCGGGTGAGTAATTCTATTTTTAAATGGAGTCAACATTGCTTCGGGCATTGGAGGAACAAACTTTGATGTTAAATGTTAATTATTTTATTATTCTCTTAATGTTTTAGGCTACGGATGCAGATGGTCCCACACAAGGCGATGGTCAAATAAAATATTCATTGGAATCTGATAACAGCATAAGTCGCAAAGGCAATGTTTTTACCATAGATGAAGATACAGGAGAAATAAGTATAATCGAGAAGGTTGACAGCATGGACACTCCTCGAGGTCAATATGAGTTGGTTGTTAGAGCTACTGATTATGGTAAGTTAATAAGGAAATCGAAATCATGAAAACTAAGTATAAAATACCACGATGTCTAGATTAATAACTGTTAATACATTTTTAGGTATCCCAACTCTTCATAACGAAACTCGAGTGTACATTCGAGTGGGCGTACCTGGAAACCAGCGGCCTACATTCAAAGGCAACTACCACCATTACAAGTACACCGTCTCTCAACATAGTCCAGAGACTACAGAAGACTTTACCTTTGACTTAAATCCTATGAACTACAAAGCGAATATTAGGGAAGATGCTAAGCCCGGTCAGAATGTGACAATGGTGGTGGCTAATGATCCTGATGGATTGGATGATTTGCTCGCATATCATATTGTATCAGGATCTAGGGATAATTTTGTGATTAATGAAAAGTAAGCTGAATTTTGAATTCACTATTCTACGATAATATGAAACTGTCCTAAGCTTTAGATGACTAAGAACTTGTTTTACTGTCATATTGCGTTTATCATTTTCTGTGCTTTTATTTCAGATCCGGCCTTATAACAGTATCTAATGATGCAAACTTAGATCGTGACATAAATCCTGACCGGTACGAAATCATTGTATCAGCAGTTGACAGTGGAATGCCTATACCAGAAACTGCTACCACCACAGTTTTTGTAACCATCCAGGATGTGAACGATAAGCCACCAAAATTCAATGTGACTGAATCAACAACACACATTTCGGAAAAAGCAAAGGTGGATGACATAGTAACGAGGATTATAGCTTATGATACTGACGTCAATGCAAAATTACAGTACAGTATCATGCAGCTCAAAGCTCTTTCTAAAGCTGGTGTCCAACTAAAACCTAGCTCATCATACGATTACAAGAACATATTCCGCATCAATGAAGACACTGGAGAAATATTTGTGAACGGAACTTTGGATTATAGTATGGCATCTATAGTCATATTGACGATCAAAGTTTTCGACGTCAACGCTGAAATTAATAAAGAAAAACAATTTGCTATGATAGAACATACTATTTATATACAACCGTACGCTGATAAAAACCCTCAATTCACCAATGCGGGCTGGACTAGTTCCAATCCTGTGATATATCATAAAATAAAAGAAGAACAACCTATTGGAAGTACTGTCGTTGTGTTAACAGCTGAAGACCCTATATCTGGGCATTTAGTATCAAGTTATAAGGTTATAAATGCAGAAACCGGTCTGCTTCAAGTAGATCCATTAAGTGGTCAAGTAGTTTTGACTAAACATTTGGATTATGAAGACCTTACGAACCCTAATTTGACAATAACTGTGAAAGCAGCGAGTAATGATGGAAGTAAGCATAGTATAGCTAAAATTATTATAGAAGTTTTGAACATCAATGACAATCCACCCATTTTTGAAAAGGAGCTATACAAAGTAAGCGTCCTGGAATCAGTGAAATATCCAGAGCAGCTTGTTACTGTCAAAGCACACGATGCAGATGCTATGTTGACTGAAGAAGACAAAGTCAAGGGTTATTCAGATATCAGATACACGTTAAGAGGCGAGAATTCCGATCTGTTCAAAATTGATAACGTTACTGGATCTATACAGGTAAAACTTCTTCATAATATTATTTTAAGATATGACAAACTTTATGTAGAAATGTAGAGTGATATGTAGTGAACAGTAAAAAATAAATTATAAACATTTTAGGTTGCTGAAAATAAAACGTTGGACAGAGAGCGACAATCAGTTCTCAGGCTGGAGATTGAAGCAGCTGATACTCCAAGTGGTGGAGCTGACAAATTGAAGACTACCGCCACTATTCTTGTAGATGTACTCGATGTTGATGATAACTCTCCTGATTTTGAGAAGAATGTTTACACCGGTAAGATATCAAATCTAAACTACATTAATGAAATAAAGCATATTAATCACAACCTTTTCTGACTTGTGGCAATTATGCAACACTAATGATAAATTAAGATGTTGTTACATAAAACTCAGCATTTCATTTTCATTTACAGCTGTAGTACCCGAAAATGTGCCGATCGGTATAAGCGTCATTAACGTCACCGCAACAGACCCTGATGAAGGATTAGGCGGAGAAATCAAATACGACTTCTTAGATGAAGGAGAAGCTAATGGTAGGAATAAAGATGAGATAACTGAGAACTACATAAAATCTAAAGGTCTAAAATAATAGAAGAAAATAAATAAGTGATCATTTGTTTCAGGCCTATTCACAATAGATGCTATAACAGGAGAAATTAAAACTCGTAAGGATTTAACCGGCCGTGGTCGTACAGATCCTTACAGACTGTTGGTTGGCGCGACTGATGGCGGTGGACATTCCGGAGATACGTCATTATCTCTGTACATCGGTGACGTCAGCGCTAATGATGGCGTCCCAAGGTTTATTAGACCTGCCGCTGGAGAAATACTAAGTATTAGTGAGGTAATAAGTTGACATTTACTCAAATCAAAAACTAACATGATCCCGACAGCGATATTCAAAATTGGAACTGCCTAATTTTAATACTTGAAAATGAACATTGAAGTTTGAATAAAAATGAGTAAACCAGAGGATACCACCATTCTGGTTTCCAAGATTATTATTCTGTGTTCTTGTTGTATAATGATGTTGGCTACTCCACAGAATGCAACAATTGGATCCGCTGTGTATCAAGTAGTGGCAAGCGATCCTGACGATCCGACACAACCTTCTGGACAACTCTTCTACTCTATACAACCAAGCAACACCGACGCAAAAATATTTTCGATCGGTAAGTTTACTTTACAATGCTTATAAGAATTAAGACAGTTTCTTTCGTTCTCTTCAATGTATTTTTTAAAGATTTAATTAATATGTATCCAAAATAAAAATTCTGTCCTCTTTCAGATCCTCATTCGGGCCAGATTACAACTAGGCAGTCATTGGACAGGGAACGCAAAGCATCATACACCTTAGTGTTGCTGGTGACAGATAGAGGACAGCCACCTCAGCAGAGTACCAGGATCATCACCGTCAAGGTCACTGACGTTGATGACCATAAACCGCGTTTTGGAAGAAGCTCGGTAAGTCAATAAACCAATATAACCGAAAAATTAACACTAACCCATGAATTACAAATTACCAGCGACATAATTACTTTCTTTCTCAGGATGATCCTCCGGTACTGATGACAGTCAAAGAAGAAGTACCTATTGGCACAGTCATTGGGCAACTGGAAGCAATTGATGAGGATATCGATGAAAACGCTGCGGTAGACTACGCTATTATAGGTAAATAATCATTATCGTGATCCCATCTTGCCAGAAAACAAAATATGCACAGGTTGGATGTACGAGACAGCTTACTGCCCGGTCTCAAAATTTAAGCTGCGAAATCTCCAAAACCTCCAAAAAAAATCTTATGTATTAGGTTTTTGCAATATGTGACTTTTCAGCACTAACCTTAGTTGGTCCACAAGAGTCTTTTTTTCCTTTTACGAAACTGCATCGATTGGCATCATAAAAATAAATCTAAAGAATTTAAGGCTACAGCTATGCTAGGTTAAGATCTTACTGCCCCGTCTCAAAAATCCACCCTGTATAATAAAACGAATGAAAATTAATAAAGTAACTTTTTTTGCAGTGGGAAACGACTATGGCTTACTGAAATTAGAAAGAACAAATGATAGTAAGGCTTTGATAACTGCAGCAGCGAGACTCGACAGAGAAGCAGTGTCCAAGCAATTGATCACAATAAAGTGCTTTAAGTATGGCACTACGCCAAGACTGACGAAATCTTATAATAGACTGGTAAAAAATACATTGCAAACTTCGATAAGATTCTTAATAATTATTACTGTTATTTATTTCAACTGATTTTATTGCTGAAGTTATTTAAATCATCGGAACATAAAATTACGTAGCTTAACACAAGCTCATTTTTATCTATCGCGTTTAATTGCGATCGACGCCTTCGCAGTTTATCGGTCACATGCATCAGTCTTGGCTATGAAGGGCTGCTCCATCGTCGAAGCCGAATAACTTGGCTATTGGTTTAAATCTATGTTTAATAATACTGTATTTATTATCAGTATCACACTTGGCACAGCCGATGCATTATAATAACTGACTATGTGCAATTGAGCATGGAATAATAACCAAGCACTACAGTGTTTGGTTATCATTCCATGAATCAGAAGATGCTATATAGTACCTACATATTAAAAAAATATCAGTATTACTTTTTCTAAGGCCTTCGTCCATTCATTCACCATTATTTGTGGGACTGTGCCCTGAAAGTAAATCACATCATAAAACGTCCTCCTAAAAGTTCCCTAACCAAAGCTGACATATTATTTCTAGGACCCCTCAGAAATTCAACTACTAATCAAAGTTATAGATATAGACGACCATCTTCCTGAATTTGAGAGTACCAACATGACAGTAGGAGTCAGACTGAACGTGCCTATAGATACACTAATAGCATCTATCAAAGCTACTGATAAGGATCCTGATGCAAGACCTATACACTATAGCATTGTGAACATGAGCTTCGAGTCACCGATCAAGGGCAAATCGTTGAATAACATCACTGATGTGATTGTGTTGAATAATGTGACTGGAGACTTGAAGATCATGAAGAATTTGATACATTATGCTGATGGGATATTCAGGTAAGCTTTCATACTTTCTACTTTCTGTTTTTATGCTAGTCTGCTATCACTTAATTATAAGCTTCTAATCCATCAAATATTCTCATTCACCAATAATAGTTTTTATATAACTGATTCTGAAAAACCTGCTGGCAATTTAATGTGTAGGTGTGCGTGAGTGTGTGCGCAGCAGCACGACAGAGTACGACGGATTTTGCATAGAATGGAAAACACATGGAACCTCATAAATTTATCGAGTACATGCATTGCATTATACATTTTTTTGGTTTCAGGTTGGTAGTAAGAGCAAATAATACAAACGACCCAGAAAGATTCAGCGATATCGTAGTAGAGGTAATTACTTAATTCTCATTAACTAAATATAATCTAATAATTAAAATAAGAGAACCGAATATCAAGAAACAGGTTTTCCCAGAAAAAAACATGCTACGTAATATGCAAAGCGTGATTTTTTATTATATAGCATGAGTCATGTTTATGGTAATAGGCTCGCGTCTTATTACATGGGTCTATCTAAATGTGGGTGTACCTAAGTAGGTATAGTCAAATCTTTTATATCTTCATCAATTTTCAAATTATTTCCTTTATTAGGACATTTAATAGCTTTTAGAGCGACGGCAATGAGCCGACATTGCAAACTATAATTTATGTAATTATTTGATAACATTCTGCGGTATTGACATTACGACGCAATATAATATGCTGTCAGTAAATTAGATTATATTATGCAATGAGCAGACAAAAATAGCCCTTATGGAGACGAACGTATTTTGGCTGTGACAGCTGTAGAGCTGTCTACACCCATATTTCACACCTCTAAATCCCCTTCGGAAACTACAAGCGGGATCTTATGTTATGTTTATTCTGCAGGTGGTAGTGGTGAGGGAACGCGACCTCCTCCGTCTGGTGATGCCAGGTGGAACAAGACAGAAGTATGGAGACCTTCGAGACAGGATGTCTGCTGCTCTAGCGCAGAAGGGACTAAGGATGCAGCTGCATGATGCGAACACCGCCTTCTATGCTAACCCTGGGTAAGATCATAACTTTGGCCGTAAATGAGTCACAGATTTGATTCTATTTCGAATCAAAAAATTTGGTCAAAAAGTAGCGTATCTGCGGTTAAAATAAATGAATGTAGCTTTATGGAAAAAAAAGAAGAACAAAAGTGGCCAAATACAAATTCAGTAAAATTATTACATAAAACGTACGTGTTAGTGTTTACGGCACCTAAACAACAGCCCCGTCGTGTACCTCCAGTATATCTCAACAGCGTTGAACTGAATGTGGTAACTCAATTTAAATACTTGGGTCATGTTGTCACCAGTGACCTACGTGATGATGGGGACATAGAACGCGAGCGCAGGGCGTTGGCGGTGAGGAGCAATATCCTCGCCCATAGGTTTTCTCGCTGCACGGCAGACGTCAAAGTCAGTTTATTTAAAGCTTTCTGTCAGTCCTTCTACACGAGCGGCCTATGGGTGTCATATACGAGCCGAGCCTACAACGTCCTGCGCGTGCAATACAACAATGCCTTCAGGATGCTGTTGCGGTTGCCGCGACGTTGCAGTGCGTTGGGAATGTTTGCTGAAGCACATACGGATGGCTTTCACGCCATCATGCGTATGAAAGCGGCTTCCCTACTGCAACGTTTGCGTAGCACTCCGAACAGCATCCTGAAAATGATTGTTAGCAGAGTGGACTGCCCCATCCAAAGGCACTGGGTAGAATTAGGTATAGGTTTATGTTAAATAGAATTAAGTAGCATGTAAGTACAGTTTGTTACTAACCACTAACTACGTATGGACTACTTAGATCTGAAATAAAGATTTTTTTTTAATTTTTATATCCATTTGTAATATAAATTGCTTTAAAATAAAACTGGTCCGTACAAATAAGACATTAAAAGGTAAAAATATAATTTATTTCTAAAATCTAGTAGTACAAATTGATGTTTGTAGGGAAGGTGCAAAATAATAGTATTTGTTGCGAATAGCTTATGCCGGATAATTAAAACACGAATAGAACTTGTTTCTGGAGGCAAACGGCGGCGAGGAATTTCTTCGGGAGCTTTGGCAGAGTTGTTTACTCGTGGAGCGCTGGGATCGGAGTGTGTCTACTGGGCGAAACGGCCCGTCTTTTATACTCTAAATTTGCCCCCTCTGCCGTCACTTCCCCTTCCTCACCCCCGCAACTCTTATTTATCTTTATTCTAATAAATCTTGTTATTACAGTGTTTTGTTTATTACATTCCTATAGCTAATTATCTATTCTAATTAGTTACACATAAATTAGCACTCTGCGACGTCTTGTGTAGCTGTGGCGAGGGGATACACATAATTTTACCCTGCCCCCCGCCTCACTACTATAAAAGCGCGCTGTAGCGCGCCCTACCGTCTTATTCTTACTGCTGACGTCGCAGAGGCATGATAATGAAACACAAGGGTTTGTATCGCTTTATTAGACTTATTTTTCTAATTAGAATGCTACAACATTTATTTACGGCTAATTGGAAACTAATTAGACTTATTACATAACAAGATAATTACACTTTAATATCACACATTTTCTTTTGCTTATATCTGTGGATTGGTTGGGGCGATTTACATAATTCCAACGCTAAAAATGGTTTTGATAACATAGTTAATCAATACAACAAACAGTAATTAATTATCTCTTTAAACAAAAAAGTGGTTTCAAAGTTACGTAATTTTTCATACACAAAATTTTTCTAAGTTTCTTATCAAATGAATTTAACATTACTTTTCTACGTTAATATTTACATGACTAATGAGAATCTAATGAGATCATTTAAATATAATACAAATCCAACTATAATCTTATCTGATTTACAAAAAATACTCACAACTTAGTAAATCCAATTGGAAATTTCACTTTTACACATAAATCACTATGGCGTAGCGCTGCCACTTGCGCCCACGAGCGAGTTGATGTTAGGGCATCGTGCACATTCTCCCGCCGTCGCTAGGCTGCGACTCTGTTGGTAGCACGATGATCTTCTTCGTTGGTCGCCGCAGGACATGGCCGCCGCTGATGGTGACGTCCACGACTCGAACCTCTCCGTCGGCGCCTGGATACAGCTGGCTGATGCGACCTCGTGGCCAGGTGTTGCGTGGTAGGTTGCCGTCGCAGATGATGACGAGGTCACCGACCTTGGGCTGGACTCCGGTGCTGGTAGACTCCCGCCGGTGTTGCAGCAGGGGCATGTACTCCTTGACCCACCTCCTCCAGAAGATGTCCGCCAGGGCTTGCGCCCTTTTCCATTGCTGGCGGGCTGTCACGTCTTTTTCTTCGAAGTGACCTGGTACTGGTACATGAGAGTTGGGTCCGATGAGTATGTGGTTCGGTGTCAGCGCCTCGGGTTCATGCGGATCGACGGAGACGTGGGTGAGAGGTCGCGAGTTTACTGTGTTCTCGACCTCTGTTAACAGTGTCACCAGTGTCTCGTCGCTGGGGTATCTCTCGTTCAATGTTATTTTCAGTGCTTCTTTTACTGAACGTACCATACGTTCCCATGTTCCCCCCATGAATGGGGCTGATGGAGGGATATATTTCCAGGTGATGTGCCGACATGTAGATTCGTGTTCCAGCGCTTCGAGTGCCGCCGCGCCGAGCTCCTTATCAGCTGCTTTGAAGCACGTAGCGTTGTCGCTCCACAGCTCCTTCGGGCAGCCTCTTCTGGCCATGAATCTTCTTAGGGCCGACACCGCTGAGTCCGCACTTAGTGAGTGTGCGATTTCGATGTGAATCGCTCTCGACGTCATGCAGGTGAAGAGAGCCCCGTACCTTTTCTCACGATGGCGTCCGACTGTCACTTCCATGGGGCCGAAGTAATCAAGTCCCGTGAAGGTAAACGGACGTGCGTGGTGGGCGAGGCGTGCCGGCGGTAAGTCCCCTGTGAGAGGGTTCGCTGGCTTCATTTTTCTTATGCGGCAGGGCAGACAACTCTTTATAACTCTTCTTACTGCAGGGCGTATTTTTGAGATCCACAGTCGCTGTCTTAACTCATTTACGACCATTTCCACGCCGCCATGATGAAGGCGCTCATGTACATAAGCTATGTACAGCCGTGTGTAGGTCTGCTTGCCGTCCAATATCGGAGGGTTGGACGTGTCTTCTGCTATTTCCTGTGCTGCGGTCACTCTTCCTCGTAGGCGCACGATGTCTGCAGTGTCGATGTACGTGCTGAGATGACTTAGACGATCGCTATTACTGGGCGTGTCGTTTCTCTTGATGCGTTCTATCTCAGTCTCGTAGCTCTCTTGCTGACTTGCGCGGACCCACAGCTGTTCAGCTTTTGTTAGGTATGCAGTAGGTATTTCGAGGTAGTTGCGGGTTTCATTGGGCACTACCCTTTTCACCAACTTAGGCAGCGCTTTTTTAGAGTTGCGCCAACACGGATCACTTGTTTCTATTTTCTTTGTTCTTTTTCTTGTGGCTGCGACGGTATTTTTCTTCACTTTACACAAGTCTATAAATTGTAAAACTCGTGCTGTCGACCTTATTAAACGAAGCCACTTTGAGAATCTCTCGATTTTCGGCAGGTGATCTTGATTATTTTCTTCTCGCTGACACGCATGACATTTTTCCCTTTCTTCTCCCGTGTCGTATTTTACCACGTTCTCTTCTTGTGGCCACTGTGACTCCGGTAGCTTCAGGAATGAGGGTCCCTGGTACCATCGATGGGTGGCGACGAAGTTGTCGGGCGTATCACGCGTCGCGTCGTCGGCTACGTTGTCTCTGGAGGGAAGCCACCTCCACTCATTTTTCTTCGTAGTTTCTTCGATCTCCGCCAGACGATGGGCTACGAACGACTTGTAGACGCGTGGTTCTGACCTTATCCACACCAGCGCTGTGCGTGAATCACTCCAGTAGGTTTTACTCTCTGGCTTGTAGTCGTGCTCTTCCAGTACAGTCTGTGCGAGTCGCGCGCCTAATAGTGCTGCTTGAAGTTCCAGCCTGGGCATAGAGATAGGCTTGAGAGGCGTGACGCGACTCTTGGCAGCTGCTAATGACACGTGCACACTGCCGTCTTCGCGTATCGTTCTCCAGTACACTGCAGCGGCGTAGGCTTCTTCACTCACGTCGACGAAGGTGTGCAGCTGAGTTGAGATGCTCTTCTCGTAATCGTAGCATCGTGGTATTCTCAGCTGTCTGATGGTGATGAGCGACGTGATCCACTTCTGCCACCTTTCTTGTAATTCAGCTGGTAGCGGGTCATCCCAGTCGGTCTTGTAGCGCCAGGTGTCTTGAAATATTCTCTTCGCTGGCGTGGTGATCGGTGAGATCAATCCCAGCGGGTCGAAGAGTGCCATTATGATGCTTAAAGCTTCTCTTTTCGATGGAGCTCGCCTATTTTCTTCTACTTCTTGAGGTATTTTCATAGAGTTTGTGTTGAACCCTATGCAGTCTTCTTTCACGCGCCATAGTAAACCAAGCGTCTTCTCTGCGTCTTTTCCACCCAGGCTTACTGTAGCTGAGTTATTTTCTTCTGGTGGACCAAACTCTTCTATTGTTTTCATGTCGTTTGACGTCCAGCCGCTCAGCACGAAGCCCGCCTTCTTGTGAATGAAGTCGACTGCTTGCGTTATTTCACGTGCCTCTTGAATAGTAGAGAAGCTCTGGACGTAGTCGTCCATGTAATGATTTCTTTGTATCGCTGCGGCTGCTTCTGGGTAGTCGCTTGCGAACTCACTTGCGTTCTTATTCTTGATGAATAGCGCTGTGCATGGAGATGAGGTTGCTCCAAAAATAACAGAAGTCATTCTGTACTCTTCCGGTTTGCCCTCCCGCCGTTTGCCTCTCCATAGAAATCGCAACGCGTCTCTATCTTCTTCTCTGATTTTCACTTGCATGAACATTTCTTTGATGTCCCCGCTGACTGCGTACGCATGTTGACGGAACCTCATGACGACCCCTGGTAGAGATTGCAGCAGGTCGGGTCCCGAGTACAGCATGTCATTGAGGCAGGTGCCGGCTGCTTGGGCTGATGCGTCGTGAACCAGTCTCGGAGGTTTGTGTGGCTTCGCTGGGTTGATGACCGGAAAGTGTGGTAGGTACCACGTTTTTCCTTCTGGAGCTGGAGTGGGCGCCGGCTCTGCATAACCCGACTGGAACAGATTTTCCATCCTCTCTTCGTATTTTTCTTTGAGGTCTTCTTCTTTATCCAGTCTCTTCTCTAGGGAGTGCAGGCGCCGCTCAGCTGCTTTATAGTTGTTTGGTATCTGGCAATCTTTTTCTTTCCACAGCAGGCCGGTTTCGAATCTTCCCTCTGGTAATCTTCTGCTGGTTTCTTCTAATATCTGAAGAGCTTTCTGTTCAGGATCTTCTTTCGGTCTTCTTGGCTCGATGCATAGTGACTCGAGTTTGAAGTGATTCTTGATCAGCTCTTCCATTGTTGGTTCATCTTCTTTTTGTTGGAGTCTGCCACAGAACGCTACTTGGGCTGTGAGCGAACTGTGACAGCCGTGAAGAACCCAGCCCAGTTGCGTGAGGGATGCGACTGGCTGGTTGCGACGACCGGTGCGGAGTTCTCTGGTTACAATAAGATGCCAGTTGTCTTGACCAATTAACAACTTGGGTGATGCGTGTTGATAGCTGATCTTGTCCTTGATGTCGATCAGATGCTCGCATTCTTCTATATGATCGGCGTATACTGTCTCTGGTGTGAAGCTCAGTCTGTTGACAGTACGCGCAGCTTCTATTGGGTATTCTTCCTCGGCGTATTTTCCTTTGATGCTGAGACTGACGATCTTGCTGTTGTCGTGCTTCATCTCGTTGCCGATTCCCTGAATCCACATGGTATTTTCTGGCCCGTCTGCTCCGATGACCTCGGCTATCGATGCGTCGAGTAGAGTGACGGTACTGCCTTCATCTAACAGTGCGTATGTTTCAACGCTGGAGTATGGCCCCTTAAGGATTACGGGCGCTATCTTCAAATATGCACGTCGGTTGTTGCCTGGTTGCGCTGCTGATGTGACTTCTACTGTGGGTGCTGCTGTTTCTTTCTTCTCTGGTTCACTCGTGCTGCTCTGTTCTTTATCGTGGTGCAGCAGCTTGTGATGCTTCATGACGCACCCATGTCTTCCACACGGCGGCGCCTTGCATTGAAGTCGGCGATGCCTGCTTCGAAGACAGCGGTAGCAGATGTGGTTCTTTTTGGCGATCTCCCATCTTGCGTTCACGTCGAGGGCGGAGTACTGCTTGCAGTCTGGCAGCTTGTGATCTTGCTTGCAGAGAGGACATTGATCTTCTGATGAAGTCTTCTTTTCTGCGGCGAATGTGCGCTCTGCTCTTCTGTTTTTGCGTTCTCTTCCTCCGACCTCGTCGTTGGTAGCTTCTGGTAGGGCATAGGCGCCACACTTGTCTGCTTCTTCGTTCAAGAAGGTAGACATCTTCTTTAATTCAGGAGTATCTTCTTTCTTCTTTGATGCGAAGTCGTACCACTTGCTCTTCAATATAGGCGTAAGCTTCTCTGTGATGATTCGCGCCATTTCAGGACTATGCAGGTTGTTGTGGACTGTATTTTGAGGATCTTCTTAAATAAAAGATTTCTTGAAAGTATTCTTGATTTATTTTCCTGTTCGAGCGTTGGAATCCGACTGTCTCGATCCGCGCCGTCACGCGTCTTTTATACTGATTTGCGTCCTTTTGACGTTACCGGAACGAGAGCCTCGAATTTTGAGACCACTTTGCAAATAATTTTCACTATGTGTTTGCTCTTTGGAGCCTTATTTTTATATGTTCCTGACGTCGGATCGTTACAGTTTTTACATATTTTGTAGCTTACATACTACCCTGTTATTATATAAAACAATATTTAACTTATATCCACACATATAAAAGTTTTCAGTACATGGTTTACATTTACAACGGTTTCGCTACATTTTCACTATATAAAATCGCCTATATCTTCTAAACCCGTGGATCAATTCACACAATTCAAACGGGTAAAATGGTTTTAGGCCTAACCCTCTTGTTTGACACTAATTATACACGAATATCTCTATAAACAAAAATCCTCATTTTCAAGTTACGTAATTAGTACTGAATTCTCACATAAACTTTAAATTTGTACAAAACTTATTCTTACTCAGTCTTAATAGGATTCTAATAAAGAACCAACATAGAATTAAGTAACTAGATGCTAATTAGAATAAATTAAGCGACATAAGTCTAATCAAAATGTTATAAAATCAACTATTTTACCGAGGTACAGCCGCTACTTGCGCTACGGTACCCAGATAGGGTCTCGATGAACATTTTCTTTGGTAGCACGCTCGGCGTCCACTACACTTCTCCCCCCGGCGCAGCTTGCGTAGCCTCTTCTTTCTTCATCACGACGACGAGCTTGCTCACGGGACGTCGGAAGGTGCCGGTCCTGGTGCGCACCTCGACGATCCTGATGCCGCCGTCTGGTCCGCAGTGCGTGCGCTCGACGACTCCCATCGGCCAGGTGTTCCGGGGCAGCGTGTTGTCGACCACGAGGACCACGTCGCCAGCTTGCACCGGTCGTGTTTCGTTTTGCGGCTCGCCGCGAGGTACCAAAGTGGGAAGGTACTCGCGTAGCCAGCGCCGCCAGAAGTGGTCAGCGAGCGCTTGACTAGCTCGCCAGGTTCTTCGGTCGGCCTCGTCGCAGGGTCCCGTCGTAGGTAGCCCGTCTGATGACCCCAACAGGAAGTGGTTGGGGGTCAGGGCCTCGGGGTCGCTGGGGTTCACGCTGACGTGGGTCAGCGGTCTTGCGTTGATGGAGAACTCAGCTTCTGTTAGTAGAGTTCTCAGGACTTCTTCAGCCGGTGCCTTCTCCCGCAGGGTGATGCTGAGAGCAGTCTTCACTGAGCGCACCATACGCTCCCACGCGCCGCCTTGGTTGGGCGCACCGGGGGGTATGAAGCGCCACTCCATTCGATGCAGGAGTCCTTCGTCTTGTAGGGCAGGCATCCACTCGGTGTAGGCGTTGCGAAGCTCTTGATCAGCCCCGCGGAAGTTAGTCGCGTTGTCGGAGTACATCAGCCTTGGCCAGCCTCTGCGTGCAGCCATACGTCTCAGCGCCATGATTGCTGAGTCGGTGGAGAGTGATGCGACGAGCTCGATGTGCACGGCGCGGGAGGTGAGGCACGTGAAGAGTGCACCCCACCTCTTCTCTCGGCGACGTCCCACCTTGACCATCATTGGCCCGAAGTAATCCACCCCGCAGTTGGTAAATGGGCGGTGGAACGGGTCGAGGCGGGCACGTGGTAGGTCCCCTGTAGCTGGCGGCTGCGGCGTCGCTCGTCGTCTTCGGCAGAAAGCGCAGTTCTTTTCCACGGCGCGTACTGTGGGTCGTAGATGAATGACCCAATATCGCTGCCGAAGGTCGTTCGTCACACGCTCCCTGTTGGCGTGTCCCGCTGCACAGTGCTCCCGTAGCACGAGGAGCTTGGTCAGCCGGTGTCGGCCGTCCAGTATGACTGGCCGTTTTGCTTCAGTTGGTGCGGAGGAGGCCCCAATTCGGCCCCGCACCTTCAGGACGCCATCATCCAGCATTGGATCCAGTCGGTACAGTCGACTCGTCTTCTTCAATGGGCGAGCAGACTGAATTTTCTTCAACTCTTCCCCGAAGCTGTCTTCTTGAGCCTGCTTTATTAGCTCGGCCTCGGCGCGCTGGATGTGACGATGTTCCATCGCTGTTGCTTTCTTCCTGCAGATGTCGGTAAAGGCGATGGCCCTTGCAGTGGCCCTCACCAACACCTCATATTTGGAGAAGCGGGCTGGGTCCGGCAGCCAGCTGTCTCGTTTCTTCCCCTCTACGACGTGGAGAACCTCTTCATCCTCTTGCTCGTTTGTTGCTGCTGTGGGCCACTGCTCTTCCGGTAAGTACAGGAATTCTGGCCCCTGGAACCAACGATCCCTTTCGTTGATGGGTGCGTCGACTAGCCGGGTGGCGTCATCGGCAACGTTGCTGGCTGTGGGCAGCCAACGCCAATCTTCTTTCTTCGTTAGTTCGGCGATCTCTCCCAAGCGATGTGCGACGAATGGCGTGTACCGCCGCATGTCATGATGAATCCAGTGCACTACGGTTGTAGAGTCGGTCCAGTAGGTTGTCCGGCTCACTTTAATGCGATGTTCCTTCCTGATAGTGTCGGCCAATCTCGCCCCGATTACTGCCGCTTGCAGCTCCAGACGAGGTATGGTCTGGATCCGACGAGGTGCTACTTTAGCCTTAGCTGCCACCAGCACGACGTTTACGCTTCCGTCGACGTTTCTCACTCTCCAGTAGGCCACGGTTGCGTAGGCTTGCTCACTGGCGTCGCACAGGATGTGTAGGTCGATGCGCTCGTACTTATTCTTCAGGTAGCATCTTGGCAGTCGGAGTTGAGCGAGCTCACTCAAATGAGCGAGCCAGGACGCGAACAGCTCGTTCTCTTCATCCGGTATCTGTTCGTCCCACGTTATCCGGAGTCGCCATAAACTCTGTAGTATGATCTTCGATCGTATGGTGTAGTGGCTCAGCAGTCCCAGCGGGTCGTAGATCGACATCACCACACTGAGGGCTTCACGCTTCGTTGGCGCACGGCTTCTTGCTCGTACTTCGGCCGGAACTCGATTCATCGATGTGTTGAATCCCAGCTCATCTCGCTCCGTGTTCCAGTACAGCCCCAGGATCTTGCTCTCGGGCTGTTCTCCCCCCAGTTGTGTGGGAGAGGTGGCGTGCAGCTCCGAAGGCACGTCACGTAGCACCGTCTTGTCGTTGGAACTCCATCCTCGTAGCGTGAAACCTGCGTGCGCGTGTACTGCTCTTGTCTCTTCGACCACCTTCCATGCTTCTTCAGCGCTCTCGTAGCTGGCCACCAAGTCGTCCATATAATGATTTCTCTGGATGGCTTCTAGCGCGCGTGGGTACCCCTGTCCATATATGTCCGCGTTATAGTTGCGGACATAGTGGGCCATGTATGGGGAGCTTGCTGCGCCGAAAATCATACTTGTCATCTTGTATTTCTTTGGAGGCTCTTCTCGTTCATCGCCCCTCCACAGGAACTGCTGCGCTGGTTGGTCTTCCGGCCTTATCTTGATCCTCAGGAACATCTCTTGCACGTCCGCTGTGATCGCCACCGCCCGTTCTCGGAATCTGAAGAGGATTCCTGGCAGTGACAACAGTAGGTCGGGTCCCTCCAGCAGTTCGTCGTTCAGACACACGCCGTTGCTCTTCGCCGCTGCGTCGAATACCAGCCGATATTTGCCGGGTTTGTTTGGGTTCTGCACGGCGAAGTGTGGCAGGTACCAGCAAACGGCGCTCTTTTCTTCGGATCCGTCGCACGGCACCGCATATCCTTTGTCCAACAGATTGGTGACCTGCTTGGAGTATTCGCCGGCGAATGTCGCGTCCGAGTCCATTTTCTGCTCGATTTTTCGTAGCCGCCGGAACGCTTGCCCGTAGCTCGACGGCATGGAGACATCGTCTCGTTTCCAAGGCAACCCCACCTCGTACCCGGAGTCAATCTTCTTTGTAGTCTTCCCGACTATCTCGATGGCCCGTAGATCGGCGTCCTTGATCCTCGGTTTTCCTTGTATTCCGAGGGAGTCGATCTTGAAGTGGCCTTCGACTAAGTCGTGAAGCCCCTGGCTGCCTATCTCCGTCGTCCGTTCGGGTTCGTAGACGTGTAGTACGTTTCCTTCTTGGTAGATGGCGTTGCGTGGCGCGGTTCCGTGCACCACCCATCCCAGTTGTGTTCTTGATGCGGCTGGTTGATCAGGCTCGCCGATTCGGAGCTCGCGGGACACGATGCATTCCCAGTGGTCTGTCCCCACTAGAAGACCTGGGCGCGCCTTCTCGTAGCACACCTCTTCTGGCACCAGGTCCCTTAGATGCTCGTAGTCCAACAACTTGTCCGGAATAGACTGCTGGTGCAGACGAAGATTCTTCATGGTCCTCGCTCTGACTCTGTAGCTGTCTTCATTCTTCAGTCCTCTGATTTGGACGTTCACCAGCTGACTCTCCATCTCTTCCTGCGACATGTTGACCCCGTTTAGATGAAGTGGTTGCGACGGTCCTCTTGCCCCGATGCTCTCCGCCAGGTCCTTGTCGACTAGGGTGATGGTTGCTCCTTCATCCAGGAGGGCGTACGTTCTCGCCTCCCCCCGTGGTCCGGACACGACGATAGGGCACATCTTCAGTAGGACTGATCTTGATCCAGCAGCTAGTTGCGGTGCTACTGACATGACCGCTTCTTCCTTTGCAGGTTCTGCTGGTTTCGGTTCTTCTTTCTTCACTTCCCTTGCTTGATGGAGGGTCGCATGATGTGGTCGGCTGCATTGGTCCACGCCGCATACCTTTGCTTTACAGCTCATGCGCCTGTGTTGTTTCTGGGCGCACTTGAAGCAAATCCCCTTTTCTTTCAGGAATTTCCATCGTTCGTCGATATTTAGTGCCTTGTACTTGGGGCACTGTGTCAGGATGTGAGCTTGTTCACATTTAGGACACTTATCCTTTTGTTCTTCCTCTCCTGTAGTAGTGTTGAACATGTTTGCCTTTTTCTTCAATGTTATTGTCGGTCGAGTTTCCTTCTTCAGGCTTGCAGCGCACGTAGCCGGAGTGTAGGTGTACCGCAGCGCCCTGTCCGCTTCACGCATCAGGAATCGAGACATGACGACAATCTCTGGGTCCGTTGTTCCTTCGTGATCGTAGGCGTAGTCGCACCAACGAGATCGGAGATGCGGGCTCAGTTTGTCCAACACTTCTCTTGTCATCAGGGGGTTGAATAAGTATCCTCTTCGGTCGATCGTCTTCAACACGCAGATGATGTTCTGCAGCTTGATCGCGAAGCTGTTGAGCTCGGCCGCTGATGCACCAGGTTTCGGCAGCTTCTTGAGATCTTCCAGCGCTTTGTCGATTATTACTTCAGGTCTCCCGAAGCACTGCTCGAGGGTCTTCATAATGATGTCTGGATCGGTGGCCGTATGCAGAAGGGCGGCCACAGCATCCCTCGCGTCCCCTTTGAGGCAGCTCCTTAGTCGCTGGATGTTCTCCGCTGCTGATATTTGATACATGCTGGTTGTATCTCGCACTGCTGCTTTGAATGGCAGCCACTCGTTGGCCGCTCCGGTAAACGTCGGCAGGTCCGTGTTCCGAGGCCTGGGCCTGGCCATCTTCTCCAATGTGGCCGCCAGGTGCTCGATGCTGCTTCTGTTTCTTGTCGGAGTCGGCGATCTTGTTCGTTGAACCTCGAAGCGCAGCTGCTTCTGCTCTTCATGGTTCGCTTCTTCTCTGGCTTCCTCCCCCCGTGTGTTGAGGGGGTTGGTCCTAAGCCAGTCGTCTACTTTTCGATGTGGCTCTTCCCGAGGAGGAGCTGGTTCTTCTTCGTGAATGCTCTCGTCGTCATTGATAACAGATACTTCTACTGCTAACCGCTTCTTGACGAGTTCGGCTTCTAGTTCTAGTTCTCTTCTTCTTATTGCTGCTAACTTCTCTGCTGCCTCTAGTTCTGCCACTCGTAGCCGCGTTGTTACACTTGTTGTTGACCTGGCTGATCGAGTGGGTGACACAAGTCTTTTTGTTGCTTGAGTCCCCGAAGGTCCGGCTGTGCTGGTGTCCGCTGGCTTGGAGAACGGTGACGCCGGTGGGTCCAGTGAGATTCTTCTTTGTCGCTCCTTTTCTATGAGCTCCGCTTCCTTTCGTCGCGCCTCTTGCTGCAACAGGGTGCGTCGCTGTTCCTCCATTTCGGCTGCGTCTCCCTGGCTCCTCGTGATCACCATCTCTTCTTCTCGTTCGGTTCAGGCTTCAGGTCGGCAGTTTCAGTTTGGCAACTCTTCCGTAGCTTTGGCTTCAGGTCGGCGACTTTCCGGCTCGGTTTAGTCGACCCTCTTCAGTTTAGGTCGGCAGCTTCCGGCACGGCTTCAGTTCGGCAACGCTTCAGCTTCAGCAGGGTATGATACGTCGGCACACTCGTACTTCGGCACGACGTCGGCTCGGCAATGTTGACACGATGGGTTGTTGACGATACTTCAACTCGGCGATCGTTCCGTACGTCGGGTCGTCACGTCGTTTGCCGCGTCGATCAACTCGTCGGGCGATCGGTCGGGTGACTAGTCCGACCGGTCCAGGTTTCCAAACCCGCAACGCAGGGCAGGTTTAAACCAGTTCCGGATCCCGTTTTTCGCTCTTGCTGCGTGTTCCCTTCGTACTTCTTCACGATTCTTCCTTGCAGCAGGGTTTTGTGGCGGGTGTCTTCGTTCTTGAATTTATCCGGCTCGAAGGACCAGAATGTTGTGGACTGTATTTTGAGGATCTTCTTAAATAAAAGATTTCTTGAAAGTATTCTTGATTTATTTTCCTGTTCGAGCGTTGGAATCCGACTGTCTCGATCCGCGCCGTCACGCGTCTTTTATACTGATTTGCGTCCTTTTGACGTTACCGGAACGAGAGCCTCGAATTTTGAGACCACTTTGCAAATAATTTTCACTATGTGTTTGCTCTTTGGAGCCTTATTTTTATATGTTCCTGACGTCGGATCGTTACAGTTTTTACATATTTTGTAGCTTACATACTACCCTGTTATTATATAAAACAATATTTAACTTATATCCACACATATAAAAGTTTTCAGTACATGGTTTACATTTACAACGGTTTCGCTACATTTTCACTATATAAAATCGCCTATATCTTCTAAACCCGTGGATCAATTCACACAATTCAAACGGGTAAAATGGTTTTAGGCCTAACCCTCTTGTTTGACACTAATTATACACGAATATCTCTATAAACAAAAATCCTCATTTTCAAGTTACGTAATTAGTACTGAATTCTCACATAAACTTTAAATTTGTACAAAACTTATTCTTACTCAGTCTTAATAGGATTCTAATAAAGAACCAACATAGAATTAAGTAACTAGATGCTAATTAGAATAAATTAAGCGACATAAGTCTAATCAAAATGTTATAAAATCAACTATTTTACCGAGGTACAGCCGCTACTTGCGCTACGGTACCCAGATAGGGTCTCGATGAACATTTTCTTTGGTAGCACGCTCGGCGTCCACTACACAGGTATTGCGGCTTCTTCAATGCTTCGATGGTGCCCACTATGTTTGCGACTCGCCCAGCGAAGATGCATAAGTCGCGAGGGTTGTCGCTGACCCGGTTGAGTGACTTGAGCTTCTCTAGTTCGACGTGAATGAGTGCTTCTGGTCTTCCAAATCTTCTTTCGAGTGCTTCTATGACGATCGTTGGATCCGGTTGGCTTACTAGTAGACAGCCAACAGCTTCTTTTGCAGTTCCGCGCAGGCTCCGACGTATGCGTGCTATGTTTTCATTCTGCGTGAAGTACTTTAGTGTTTCTTCGTACGCTGTCTTGAAGCCGAGCCACTCTGTGCTGCTTCCATTGAAGAGTGGCAACTCTTGAATATACTTCGGTGGTTCCCTTGTGCTTCGTACCGCTTGAGAAAGTGCGGCGGCTAGGGTAGCCACGTCTATCAGCGGCTGGCTTGTTTTCGTGCTATCTTCTTTCGTCTTCTTGCCCTCTTCTTGAAGTGATTCTTTATTCGCTGGCTGTGGTCGTTCCGGCCCGGTGTCTTTCAACCAGGTGCTGATGCGGACTGACGCCAGATCATCTTCAATTTCTTCTTCTTCTTCTTCTGAGGTGTCTGCTTCTGCTTGAAGACGCTGTACACGTAGCTGCTGTTTTTCTGTTTCAGCTTGAACCTGGGCTTGCTTCAGCTTCAGGTCGGCTAGTCGCTCTTTCGCCTCCAACTCCGCGAGGAGCTTCTTGCGGGAGGTTACGGAGCGGCGTGATCGTGCGTCTGCGGGCCTCAATGTACGCTGAGAGGTCCGCTCTTTCTGTGACGCATCGCTTGTTTCTTCTGTCCCCGTAGAAGTGCTTGCTTCTGTAGCCGTCGTCGTACTTGTTCCGCTGCTAGTGCCCGTTTTCTCGGTAGCAGCCTTCGACGTGCCCTGCGCAGGCGGTTCTTCTGGCGGAGACTCTTGACTGGCTCCGGTCGCGCTGAGCTCTTCCTGACGACGTTTCACTTGTTCTCCGTCCTTACTTCGTGTTAAAACCATCTTCTATTCTTCTAGGCGCAAGTCTTGAATCCGACGACGAAGGACCAATAATGTTGGGGATAGCTTATGCCGGATAATTAAAACACGAATAGAACTTGTTTCTGGAGGCAAACGGCGGCGAGGAATTTCTTCGGGAGCTTTGGCAGAGTTGTTTACTTGTGGAGCGCTGGGATCGGAGTGTGTCTACTGGGCGAAACGGCCCGTCTTTTATACTCTAAATTTGCCCCCTCTGCCGTCACTTCCCTTTCCTCACCCCCGCAACTCTTATTTATCTTTATTCTAATAAATCTTGTTATTACAGTGTTTTGTTTATTACATTCCCATAGCTAATTATCTATTCTAATTAGTTACACATAAATTAGCACTCTGCGACGTCTTGTGTAGCTGTGGCGAGGGGATACACATAATTTTACCCTGCCCCCCGCCTCACTACTATAAAAGCGCGCTGTAGCGCGCCCTACCGTCTTATTCTTACTGCTGACGTCGCAGAGGCATGATAATGAAACACAAGGGTTTGTATCGCTTTATTAGACTTATTTTTCTAATTAGAATGCTACAACATTTATTTACGGCTAATTGGAAACTAATTAGACTTATTACATAACAAGATAATTACACTTTAATATCACACATTTTCTTTTGCTTATATCTGTGGATTGGTTGGGGCGATTTACATAATTCCAACGCTAAAAATGGTTTTGATAACATAGTTAATCAATACAACAAACAGTAATTAATTATCTCTTTAAACAAAAAAGTGGTTTTCAAAGTTACGTAATTTTTCATACACAAAATTTTTCTAAGTTTCTTATCAAATGAATTTAACATTACTTTTCTACGTTAATATTTACATGACTAATGAGAATCTAATGAGATCATTTAAATATAATACAAATCCAACTATAATCTTATCTGATTTACAAAAAATACTCACAACTTAGTAAATCCAATTGGAAATTTCACTTTTACACATAAATCACTATGGCGTAGCGCTGCCACTTGCGCCCACGAGCGAGTTGATGTTAGGGCATCGTGCACAGTATTCATATTATGGCATAGCAACTAAAAATGTCATATGTAAGGTACCTATAGGTACTGAATTCATTACAGAGCTCATGTTGGATGATGAATAAAAAGATATAAATAAGCACAATAGCTAGTTACAGAGAGATTCATAGGTTCCAAAAAAACCTAGATTATGCTATAGACAAACTTCTTGTATCATTATACAAAATCCACAGTTAATAGAAAACATGAAGTAACACATTATGAAGATCTTACCAAATATTGATTTAAACATTTTGTGCAAGAACTTAATTGTTTGCTTGAATGTATCCGTTTTTACAATAACACTCAAACCAAGGTCAGGATTAATAGTGTAATTATAGTGGCTTCAGTCGATCTTCAATATTGTCTTTGGAATGTAAACGTAATCGAATACTCACTAAAATAAAATCAAATGTTAACGTTTTGTCTTTTGAATAATAGTTAGTCAAAATTTTAAACAAATCATTATAATCTCTATTAGCACTCGTGATGATGTCTTGTGACGTTTTCATATACAAGTTAAACTTTTATTAAATACTGGTCGATTTTTGTTTTTTTCAACTGTCTCACCAAATATATTGTTTACAGGCCATGCTTCCAATTCAGGAAAGTAGAATCCGGTGAAGCTTTAACACCAAAAGCCATGAAAGGAACTATTCGTTCCTTGGGCACGGAGTTCCAGGAGATTCTAGAAAACTTCAATGTTCACAACATCACTAGCTGCGGCGTATCTCGGACGAAGCACTCGCCGGCGCAGCATGCATTGCTGGCTTTGGCTGGAGTGCTGCCGTTTGCTGCGTTCATAGCTACCCTTGTATTGTGCTGTATGCATTCTAGTGGTATGTATTCTTTTGTTTTTAAGAGTTTACACGATGCAACTCTTATTGTTGCTTCAACTTATGATAAGCCACAGGCAATCAAATCGCACCGTGTAAATCGAGCTTCAGGTTAATCTTTAGTACTGTCTAGTTGAAAAAACCATGAAATAAATATGGCAAGAAGTTAAATCAGAGATAGAAAATCCTTCCTTACATATTATTAAACAAAGTCCTCCGCCGCGTCTGTCTGTCATCCTGTACGCGATAAACTCATTAAACCGGTTAAGAGCTAGTCATACACTTGTACAGATTTTTTTGACAAATTAAGTATTTGACTTCAGTTTGACTAAGCATTTTTATGGAAAAACCACCCGTCAATAACGTCAATATCGTCGGTCGAGTGTGGGCCGTCATGCTTATAGGAATAAAAATCTTAGACTCTCATTGGTAGTGCGACTGCTGAGCCTTGACCCTACGTTCAAGTTCAGTTACAGCTTCACCTCCACCTTCGGAGAACAAAGGCGTGATGTTGTGTTTTGAAAATTTTCTATTTACCTAGGTACCTATTCTGTTTGAAACTTCGACTACTTTAATTCAACATTGTGTATGTCCTCTTTCAGCCAAGAAAAGAGCACGGGAGGCGCTGCTAATCACAAGGGAGCCTCCACCAGTAGCCGCCAGTAATATATCAGTGCCAACCAGACTTTATGCTGAACCATTGTATAACACGTGACGTTGCAACTAGGGCGAAATTAAATACAAGGCGTTATTGAAATAAGTTGAAACCCTAAAATTGGTTATTTTACTGAAAAAGGACCAACCCTGAAATCGTAAAAAAAATACAGCATTTCTTCGGATTATGTGAACATAAATGTATGGAACAGCAGCAATTTTTTAATGGGATTTTTGCATCTGTCCCGTAATAAAAGTTGTTCATTGTGATAAGTTTAATGACCAAAGGAACATTGAATTCATCATCATCAGGTTTCCAGTTATTTCAAATACACCTTATACAGGAAAAGTTTTTATCCACTGCGGAAATTTTAACATATTAACCTTAAACCAGTTTTATTAAACATATTTTTTTTATTTTGATGCGCCTTCATACAAAAAAATAAAAAAATCGTTAACGAAAGATGTTTATTTTAAAAGTGGTTGTATGGCTAACCGGCGCCGCCGGCGGCGCGCGGCGAAGCGGAACGCGCGAAAGTACCTACCTATCAGCTGTGCGCTCGCTCGATTCGCCGGCGTAGGTATTTACGTGGGTTACTGGCCCTTGGATCTCGCTCAAAGAAATCAAAAATGCTTTCTTCGATTTCGATCGCCAGTCGGGGTCTGCCAGACCCTCGTGCATAATTCGGGGTTCTGAACTGTCCGTGATCAAGCAGCCTTTGAGTGGCCGCTAAAATGGTCCTTTCATTAGGGACCGCGGGGTTAAGGATTCCATGGGCTCGCATTCGAGGTATGCTCTCCGTCGCATACATTCTGCGAGCTGCTCGCAAACTTTCACCACTCAGTACATACACTCGCACCATCTCGTAAACCTCGCGGTTACTGAAGTCCGACATCGTGACCGGTAGGTACAAGCACGACACACGTGCGGCGCGGCGCTTGCGCGGGAAAGCGATTAGACGCGACGTCACACGACAGCGCGTGCGATGAGCGAACTGTCGGCCAGAGCGCCCGGCGCCGCCCGGGAGGGGGTTGCACCCCCGTGCAACACCGCCGCTAGTGCGCCGGCCGCCGCACGCGCCCATTGATATTATTACGAATAGTTTGTGTCCATATTTTGCTGATTTTAAGTAGGATAAAAAAGCAAAAAAATGTATTGAATAAATTATGGAATTGTGTTCTATTACTGATATTGAACCACCAAAAAAAATTTGCGCACTGGTCAAAAACTTTTCCTGTATATCATGCTGAATTCAGCGCATAGTCTGATTCTTAATTACCTACATTTATGTGCAGAACTTGCCATGAGTAATTACAGTGCGCTGAATTTGGAATTGTGTGTGTATTATAGGGTGAGTGTTTGTATAGAATTTGATTGTGGATGTGTTTTTTATGAGTCAGTGTGCTGGTTAAGTTTGTGGAGTGAGAGAGTGAGAATGAAAGTGACTGAGTGAGTGAGTGTGTGTCCGTGAGTATTTGTATAGGGTTTGTTACTTGTCAGATAAATACAAAACCAAATCTAGCCAGAGATTATTATGAAAACTTTGTGTACAGTCACGGGCTTTAATTAATGAGCCACTTGGCACTGCTCGTATTTTAGCCGTGTAATGCAAATCGGGCTTAGTCGGTTATACTCGTACATCCAGACACGGAAAGTCATGTCTTCGTATGAAAGAAGAAGAAAAATTATAGTTTAATATCTTTACCGGTTGGCTAACCTGTGAGCCAGAACTACAAACTTGATAGCAGAGTGACTACCCAAAGTCAACCAATTGCAGTTCTAGCAACCGTAACCTAGCGACGATTGTTTTAGCGTAGCCAGAGTAACTTTAGCGTCCGGAGAAGTTTTAATTACTCAATTCGACAAATTCGAAAAATAACGTTTCTGACATCGACATTTCAACTGTCACGGTCTTCGGGTAGGTTTTCAGAATTATGGAGTTAATGAGCTCTGATTCAAAGGAGGTCAGTATCAAATAGATTGGATAAAAATTGTATTTTATTAAATTTAAAAGTTTGAAAGTGGCTCATCAATTAAAGTCCGTGACTGTACCTACCTCCAACATTTTGATTTGGTTTCCAAATGGTGTCGTTTTTAAATCGATGACAATAAATACAAATAATAATACAAAAACTTATTTTAAGTAGGTACCTATACTTAAAATAAGTAATAATTACGGGACAACGAAATGCTCGGACCGACAACAACGTGTTTAGTAAATATAATAAGTGAATAAGAACTATTGTCAAGAAACATGAATTGTAAATAAACTTGCAAAAACGTTTTAGCATAAGAAAATATTTAAATAATATATGCATATTAAAGTATTTACAGTGTTTATAAATTTTGCAGTTCTTAGCTACTAAGATATTTTTTATGAAGATGATCTTGAAATCATCTTACAAATAACATTGCCAATAATGAGAGGTGCACATTGTACATAAAATAGGTATTGTAAAAATATTTTATTTTATTTTTGCCATTAACCTGTATGACCGCGCGCGGGCGCGCGCGGACCAAAAACCATTGTACTTAATAATGGTGTTAATGTCCATGAAGAATTAATGAGAAATAAACTATAATCGCCTAAATTGCCAGATGTGAAATTATATTAAGTACAAAATTATTACTTATGTATTTTATGGAAGTTTTTATGTTATCAGCCATTTTGAAAATGAACAAAAAGTATTAAATATAGGAAAATGTGTCATGACCATAATAATAGTGTGATAATATTTTATAGATTTTTTACGTAATCTAAGTCACAATTATTATCAAAAATGCTATCTATGATAAGAAAAAGAAATAAATTATAAATGCGTGAACAATGTATGTTGGTTTTTTATAAATAAATTATTTTATTTTTAATTGTATTTATTTATTTAACCATTTTATGTACACACATAATAAACAGACAAGAAGAAAAGAACAGAAAAATACGTACAGTCACGAGCACTAATATGTATACACTTAGCAACTTTTGAAAGTGATTTTCTCCTACTATAATGATTGTAAAATGATAAAGGTCTCATCTCAAAGTTGTAATCGTTATGCGTCGAGAAAATCGCTATTGAATTTTGCTGAGTGTATACATATTTTTGCTCGTGACTGCACAGAGATGATGCTTATTTCTAAAGAAATCTGGAAGTTGTACTAGTAAACAAAACAAAAGGTGATGTAACTGTACCTAAATAATAGAAACTAAAATTGGATGAGGCGGATTGTAAATATTCTGCTATTGATTTGACATTTATTTCGAACCGATTCCAATCTGATTGTTCGTTTATTAACCTTTATTTATTTATTTATTTAATACTTTAAGCACATAAATGTACAGAGGCGGACTTAATGCCATAGGCATTTTCTACCAGTCAACCTTTGGGTGATGCAGAGACAAACAGTGGTAGGTGCAATAGCGAAAATTGTTGAATAAATATAATTTAAATAAGTTAACTTATTCAAAAAATTAATATATATATATAAATATAAGCCTAAATACCTAAACCTTTCGTGTGCCGGAACGTAGATCCACACGAGACACAATGGCTTTTTAATTATGTCTGTAATTACGGCATACAAAAGGTTAAGCAATTAGGGTGCAGGTCTACAGGACACAGAAAAGCCTGCAAAATAGTACTTTGTAAGTAATTGCTAACACGAGCATAATTTCAGTGACCATGCTCGGTCATTGTATGAAAATTACATAAGAATTAGTATAATTTTCTTATAAATTATTGTTTTATATGATATTAATTGCAGAATAAGATACTGTAATAAGCCTGTAGGATACGTAAAAAATATATTTTAATTATGTACCTACTTACAAACATACACCTACATTGTAGCATTTCTACAATGTACCTATGTTAGGCAATAATACAATTTTTAATAATTTACCGTGGAATAAAACAATGCTGAGAACAAAATAATGATAATTATGTTTGGATCTCAGAAAATCATAAATTTAAAAAAATATTATTATTCTAAAGTGCCTAACTAATTAACGCGCACTTCATCAGTACCTACTGTAATTATATTTGTTTAACTTAATTAATCCGTTATACTGACTGCCTCGTCCGTCGGTCTAATGGTCGGAAGCGCTACTGCTGAGCATGAGGTCCTGGGTTCGATTCTTGGGCAAAGTGTTATTGGGCTTTTCCATCTGGAATTTCTCAATAGCAGCCCGGAGTTCGGAATTCGTGCCCAATGGTTGCAATAGGCTTGCCCCTATTACATGGGACTTAAACATAATTGGTGAAATGTGGGTGTACTATGGTAGACATCTGCCTAACCCTTTGGGGAAACCAAGTGTGATGTTATGTTTTGTACCTAATACGTTATAACAGAAGCACTTCTAACATATCCGATGAAATGTCGTTGAAATTTATTCATTAAATTACACTTCTGACCACCCTTTTGGAAAATAATAAACATAATATTACTTAAAGATATTTGTATCTTCCTACATCATTCTATGGAATATCATCCGACCGAGACCAGTGTTAACCAAGAACAGTAAACGTTAGGTGGTTTGCATATTTTTTTTTTTTTTAACCCTCTTTTACGGTCTCATGGACAGGCAGCCTAACCAGGTAGGTAAATCCTTCAAGGTGTTTCTTGTGGCTTTTTTCACTGTTTTTATAGAAGTTAAATAATCTAAACTGACTTAAAAGACTTCTATTGTTCTTATTTAAATAAAACTATCATATTAAAATCACTATTCATAAAATGAGATTGGGCGTTTCTGCCCTGGAGCCCAATACCGTTAAGATGACCTGGGGACCAATGGAAAGATCTCATCAAGAAGAATATTTCTTATTCTGAAGACTTCTCTCGATCGTTAGTACGAAAGGAGCTACAGAGCTTTAAATGTGATTGATTAAGTATTATTGTAATTCTGCTATTTCGTCAATTAAATAAGTTTTAATGATTTAGTGCCCTGCAAACATCATCTTTCAAGCCTATAAGCGAACATTTTAAAACATTGGTCTCCAATAGATGGCGTTTTAGGAACAATGTTTTGAAGTGTTGGTCGGCCGGACGGATCGTTAAGCCTGAAGCGTACACAAATAGAGTTGAGATATATGCCAATGGAAAGATCTCTTCAAAAGAAATATTTCGTGATATGACGCTTCTCTCGATTCTTAGTACGAAAGGAGCTACAGAGCTCTAAATGTGAGTAATTAAGCCGGTGCCGAAGTTGTCACACTTATATAGGTGTGAAAACTCTTATATGTAACTCCGAACTTGACTAACAATTGGCAAAAGTTGTGTTGGTAGGAGATGTTCCTCTTGAAAAGCTCTTTCCATTGGTATGTATCTTATGGCTATTGGACGCCAAGAATTCGTTAACTTCGAAGCCCAAGTTGTTACCTATTTAGGTCATTAACTCCGAACTGACAAATAATTGGCAAAAGTTGTGTTAGTAGAAAAGGTTCTCCTCAAAGCTTTTTTCATTTGTATATATCTTCTGGCTATTGATTGCCAAGAATACCTTAACTTTGGTGTCCAAGAAGTCACACTTATTTAGGTCATTAACTCCGAACTGACTACCAATTGGCAAAAGTCGTTTTAGTAGCAAAGGTTTCCCTTGAAAAGCTCTTTCTATTGGTATATATCCTATGGCTATTGGGCTTCAGGGTAAATCCCATGTGTTGTTGCCCATTCTCCTTTAATTAGCTATTTTTAGTATAGTATAATTTAAGTCATAATGAGACTCGGGTCACGGGCCCCGAGTGCGCGTCTCATTTTTAAGGAAATTTCTCACCAACCGACTGGTCGGTACTTCACGTGACCAGAGGGCTGGCTTGTTCGCCAAAGAATTAGCATTGCCATTCGACATGGCAATACTGCCAGTCTTCTGGGCAAGTTTCCGGATAACAACAATGCGGACGAATACGTCTACGCTTTTGTGTCCTTTTGTTTTTATATTTATTGGCATATTAGTTAGTTCATTAATATCATTTTTTTAAATTAATTTAGCATAAGAAGTTTATCCAATGAATATAATTATTTTATCATAATTATTAAAAAATACCATTATTTTGGTCTGTACGGAAACACAACAGTAAAATAAATAAGAAGCCATTAAAAATGACTATCACTACATATTATAAAACAAAGTCCTCCGCCGCATCTGTCTGTCTGTCTGTCTCTCTATCTATTAGCGATAAACTCAAAACTACTGCACCTATTTTCTTGCTGTTTTTACCAATGGATAAGGTGGTTCTCGAGGAAGATTATATAATAACCGACGATAGCCGAAGTTTATATAATAACCGACATCCACGCGGGCGAAGCCGCGGGCATCAACAATTAGCTAAGATTTTATTTTTGTTACCTAACTTTAACCACAGCTACATACATCGAAGTGCGATTTTGGCCTCCACATAATAACAAGCCGTACCCGTACCGTGACTAAAATAAAGATTTTAATTGCAATTAAAAATTACTTGCCTTCGGACTTCTTTCAATAATGCACTAGATTCCCGCTAAGCTCTACGTGAGCTTTCACACAGCGAAACATCTTTGCTCTGGGATAAGGCCACGCTCACGTTAGCACTCGCTTCCACCGCCAGAGCGTGGAGGGAACCTTAGTTAGCTGGATATGGAGTTTTCGCAAACGCCAACGTCTGCTTCTTGTATTTGGAGATCGAGGGCTATCCCAGCCAGCATCAGGGATGCGTTCAGCGAAACGGTGTTGTAGGATTTACAGAGCTTTTGGGCGCATACTCATTGGACCGTGTTCAGCATTTTCTGCACTACAATCTTCTTAGTCGGCACTTTGGGTTTTGGGCCCAATATTAATGGTTTCATTTTTATTGCTTTCTTTGGCACTTTGTAATTCTGAATTTAATACATGCATGTTGAATTTCTTTTGATATGTTGACCAGCGAGTAAAGGTCGTATAAATTTATTGGTTTATGTTGTGAATACAACTGTAAGCATTACATTTAAGGTTGAATTTATATTAATGTATATTTATTTCAACTAGAATTATACGTAAATACAACTGGCGACAGTTATATGAGAACTTTTGCATGGGATTGTGTATCTAGTGCATTATTGATCGAAGTCTTCGGATCACAAAAAATTGTTTACACAAAGATATTGCGTCGGCGTAAAATCAATAGCTAACTAGTCACACAACTTCGGTAGACTGCAGAATATGTATGAACGTGTCTCAAACCAAAATAATATTTTTTCAGCACCTTATATCTGAGACGCTTAATGTTTATTGACAGTTTGATTTCGATCGGCATTGATACAAGAACTATACATATATGGCATAATATTCATCATAGGTCTAGTCATAATATGTGCACTTGTTATTGGCATATACCAGAAGAATACAAACGCGAAATGCCTCTCAAGAAGAAGACTAGAAGGGAAAACAATACTAGTTACTAGCGGAACCGCGGGAATGGGCCTCGAAATAGCCATAGACCTCGCCCATCGGGGAGCTGGGGTCATCGTGGCGTGCCCCTTTGAAGACGAAGGCAACAGATCAAGGAAGCAAATAGTACAACAAACAAAAAATGAAAATGTTGTATTCAAATACCTAGACGTCGGATCTTTGAAATCTGTTCGGCAATTCAGATATCTTGAAAATTGAAGACCGATTAGACGTTTTGATAAACAATGCTGATATTGGGGTTCCCGGAGAGTTCTTAACTGCCGATGGAATGAATTTCATAGTGCAAGTGAACTACTACGGAGGATTTTTACTAATGCTTTTACTTCTTCCACTTCTGAAGAAGACGGGCAAACCTGGCGAAGGAAGCAGGATATTGTTGACAACGTCGGTCTTGCATAAGATTGGACGAGTGGATGGTGATAACCTGAACAAGACTGACTATTGGTACGGTATGCAGATCTATGCTAACAGCAAGCTGTGTCTCATACTGTTTGCAAATGAACTGTCAAAAAGATTGGAAGGTTCCAACGTTGTGAATAATGTGGATCCTGGAGCAGTTGGAACACGAATCTTTGGGTCTGGGAACAAAATGTTAGGATTTTTCATAAAACTTTTGATTAATAGCATCTTTAAGACAACGTGGCAAGGAGCACAAACGGCTTTGCATGTGGCGCTAGATAAGAAAGCAAGTGAAGTGAGTGGGGCGTACTTTAAGAACTGTGAACTAAGTAGGGCAGTGAAAAGGGCGTATTGTGACAAAACGGCCAAGATACTTTGGGAGGAATCTGTGAGATTGGTGCAGTTAACGGACGATGAGCTGAAACTGTGTTTTAAATCATTATAATGTTAATTAGAACGGGAATTTAACTGTAATTATTACAATATTTAGGTTTGTAACGTTTTTCATTTCGAAATTATTTCTCAAATAGTTGCCATATTTTATTTAACTTTAAGATAGATAGATACGCACAAAATAAAGGAGATATAATAAAAAAGTCGGTTAAAAATACACAAAAGAATCATGGTAAATAATAAAAGTACTAAGTAATGGCGTTTTCGTATATTTCTCACTTATAATATGTTCACCTTGAACGCTTGCTTAATTAATGCTGTGTTTGCGTTGTTAGACAAATACAATTGTTCCGGGTGTAGTTGTAAGTACACATAGGTTTATAAATACGTACACAACTTATAGGCGAAGTTCTTGTGTTGGACAATCATCATTATATCAGACGAAGCCGACCACTGGTCAAGGCATTCCTGAAGAAATTCTGCGATGGGTCAGTTAAAAACCAAGATAGCCTGCAGGGAAGGGTGGTCCAAGAAAGTTAAAAAAAAAAAATCTGATAGAAGTTGCGCCACCCCATTATTTTGTTACACATATCTAAATCATTATCATTTTTAAATTTCAGCATATCTTATGTAGAATGGGGTGCTCATCGACTGTGAAATATCTGAATTTTATGAAAAGTTCTTAAGTTAGGATAATAAGAAAAACATGTAAGGTCAAAAGCAGATAATTTTTGTACTATAAAAACTTTTTTACAAAAAAAAACATCCGACTTCTAAAAAAACACTACAAATAATATTTTATTTCAATTCTATTTGATGATCAAAAAACATTTTATTATACTAAATTAACTAAAGAACTAACTAACTATACCAAAGGAAAACATTATATATAAAGGAAGGGCTCATAGGGCGTCAAAAAATTCTTCCGCATCGCTGTCAGCGGGAAAAGTGCCCAAAAGGCTGGCAGCATTGCCACGTTGGATGGCAATGCTGATTCTTTGACCTAGAAATTGTCCAGCCCTCTGGTCACATGAAGAGTCGACCAACCGCTTGGCGATGTCCCGAAATACTCGATGAGCAGTCGGACCCCACGGCCCTAGTGTTTCAACCCCAAACGGCTCAAAGATATAGCTACCAATGAGATTGTTATATTTGCGCCGTTTGAGATTTTCTGCACCTGCAGCAGCCGCCCCAGCACAGCCCGCCGTGCTAGGAAGATGGGATGGCGCGAGGGTGTCGACACAGGTTGCATCCCACACCAAAGGCCTACCCAACTTCCAAGGCATTATGGTCATTCCGTCTGGTCTCTTCCCATCGTCACGTGCCAAGCCATTGGGTTCTAAAACAGCTGGCACCCCGGCGGTGACAAGAGCCCGACGGATGATGTCATTAATGCTTGCGTGCCGTGCCAACCGACCAGCGCTCTTGCTGCAGGAAAGGCCATGGTGACCGAGGCAGTCGACACCTTCACCGCACTGGCAGCGATGCGGAGCCACGCAAGGAGCGCCCAGACGCAGACAAGTAGCGAGCCGGAAGGTGGTGTCACTCAGCATAGTGCCTATGTTGGGTGACGGTAGTGCCTGAAGCCAGAGGCCCGACTCCCATTCACCCACAGCCAGCAGGCGGGCACGCTCTGCAGAATTGGTGGACGTATTAATAAGATTATTCCGTACCAACCTGCAGAGCGGCTCATCCCATTGCCTCTGGGAAAACGGGTTCACGGGCCAATCTGTACCCGGGCAAGCCGCTTTCCAGGCGTTCTCTGCATCAGTCAAGCACGGCACTTCAGGGTCAACCTGGCAGGGGGCTAAAATTTTCCCGGTCAACTTTTCAGTGCTGCGGACAGAGGACAGGAACGCCGGTAAGCTAATACTCGTAATTTTGCGGACGCCGAGGCCACCAAAACGGATGGGTAGTGTGGCTTGCAGCCACGCTCGGTCGTCCAGGGCCACATTAAGGATGGATGTTAGTGTGCTGCGAATAATTTGGTCAATTTTGTCCAAGAGGTGTGACTGCTTCCATAAAGGGGAAGAGCGTAGAAAATATATAAAATTTGGACCAAAACAACAGTATCTAATTAGGGTGAATGCTGAATGTAGATTGATTTTGGAGAGTCTGTCCGAAATATCGTTGAAGTTTTTGATTTTTTCGTCGATGAAAGATGAAAAGCTGTCTTCTAAAATTGGGGAACCCAGGAGGTGCAGTGAACTTTTCTCTAAAATTTTGATTTGTGGGGCTATTGCATTAAATTTCTCAAGGGTCAGTTGTCTGTCGGTAATGTCAGAAAGGTAAATTTCGCATTTTGATGGGTTAAGGTCCAGGCCAATAGATTTAAATTGCTGTTTGAGGAGTTGTAAGTCTTTCAAAACGGTGTCTACATCACCTCCTAGCGTTCCATCATCTAAATACCATACGTTAAATTTTGAATTTAGTTTCTGGATGATTGGATGAATAGCCAAGCTGAAAATGACTGGCCCGAGAGGATCACCTTGTTGGCATCCTACTGCAGATTCCAAAACATTGTTCTTGTATAGTAATTTTGAGGGGTACCTGTAACACTGCCACAAAAAACCATAAATTTCGGGTAATTCTTTTTTGACTTCAGACTTTGACTACAAATTGAAAATTAACTTTAATTTCGGAAGTCGGTGTCATTGGTTTTGAATTTTCGTATTTTTGTCACCGACTTGCGAAAGGATGCCACGAAATGTATGGAAGCTGGTACAAGCTCCAATAGGAATAAATGATATTGTACTAAATCTGAATACCTTTCTAATGATATTATCATTAGAAAGGTATTCAGATTTAGTACAAGAATTCCAAAGGCCTTTGTCTTGATTTCTTGTCCGATCGGAGTAATACAGGGTGGAAGTTGAAACGAAGCAGTAAGGGAGGCTACCTTAACCATTGTAACTACAGAAAAATGTTCTTAGGACTCTGTCCTTAACTTCTTGAGTAATTGCTAACTGCATTCACAGATTTTGTGAAGATGGTACAGTCGGCTGGAAAAACGGTAATTCTGACATTTTATTTTTATGATGACAATCAATGTAGTTTTGTTTAAGGATTCAAAGACTCATTTGGACCAACTGAGGTTAGAGTACCTACTAGAAAAGTAAGAAATCGCAAAAATCTTTTCCCATATGTACCTACCTAAATTTCGTAGTGATCAATCATCTAATCACGATCTAATGACGCTTCCTATTAATTATTACAATAAAGGAGTAATATTATATATGTAATGTATTCAATCATTCATCTATTACATGGGACTTAAACATAACTGGCGAAATGTGGGTTGACTATAGGTACACTTCTGCTTAAGCCTTCGGAGATTACAGGCGTGATGTTATATTATGTTGTACATTCATCATCTGCCTAGCCTTTTCCAATCTATGTAAGGGGCATCATACAATATAACTAGATGTAGTTGCAGTTGAATATCAGTATTTTACATGGAGTGATTGCCTATCTAGCACGATACCCCTTCCTTGGTAAGGATGGTTGTCCTACTTTCGGGCTTCTGATCACCCGTAACTACTGTCAAAGATCTAAAAACGACAACCGGTACATACTGCTTATCGTGCTTTTCGAGACACGAAGGTCTTGGTAAGTATAGGATGGTCACCCATCCACGGACTGACCTCAGAAACGTGTGACGTACCCTTTGATCGACCTGTACGTCTATTAATTGTCTATTATTATTGCCAGCTTCATTATGCATTTTCCAAATAGATATACAACATAATAAATAAAATAGAAATAACAAATCACTTGCTTGATACCTGTTCAAACTAAACAGGTAACAAAATCCAAGAGATACGGCCGGAATGAACAAAAAAACTGTATCCAAAGTCGAGAGTGCGAATACCTTAACAGTCGTAGAATAGTAAGAACCAGCGCAGTCACACCCGATACAAACGATCGACTGACTTTTTTTTCCCGTCATAGTGAACCCATGATCGGTTACTGGGTAGCGTGGAATGACGACACCTCTCTAATGATGCTCAAAAGGGCAGTGAATAATGAAATATCTAAAAAGCACCTTATTTTGGTATTGCTAAAACTGACATGTTTGGTACAGCATAACTCCGAACGGACAAGGATTTCGAATTAGGCGCCATAGCTTCTATTCAGTTTAAAAAGAGCTATCAAACGATGTATTACGCATGGCTATTGGAGCAGGGTACCAAAATAGGCATCATCCTTTAAATTATTTTTCAATTTGTAGTGTTTTTTTGGAAGTCGGTTGTTTTTTTTGTAAAAAGTTTTTATTTCTCGCTTTTTAGTGGGTCAGTTTGTAACTCTATTAACAGGATGTTATTTTGACTGATTAAGAATGTGGGTTTAATAGAAGCATATTACGTTGTCTGGACTCAGTGGACTGACCAAATTAAGATATAGTAAAGTTATTAATTTTATAATATTCACCAACATGACAATGTTCTTACTGCGGTCGGTAACCTCCACTAAACCTTCAACAGATCAATATTATGTTGGTCAAACTTGTTTACACCATAATTATTAAACTAAAGTTAAAATGAGGTATCATTCGACGACGCATTACAGTGTGTTCCCAGCCGCCGCCGGTACCGCTACCATGTACGGAATTCTGCTAATTATAGCCATCATTATCATAATTGCTCTTTCGGTGGCAGTGTACCAAAAGAGCACAAACGCAACATGCATATCGAGAAAGAGATTAGAGGGGCAAACAGTCATAGTGACTGGAGGAACTGCAGGAATGGGACTCCACATAGCAACGGACCTTGCCCACAGAGGAGCCAGGGTCATCATCGCCTGCCCCTTCGAAGACGAAGGCACTAACGCAAGAAAACAAATAATACAAGAAACTGGCAATGAAAATGTAATATTCAAACTCCTGGACCTGGCATCGGTGAAGTCAGTAAGACAATTCGCAGCAGACATCTTAAACACTGAAGACAGACTAGACATTTTATTGAATAATGCTGGAGTTGGGATCCCTGGAGATTTCCTGACTGCCGACGGAATGAACTTCATAATGCAAGTGAACTATTACGGCACATTCCTTCTGACTCTTCTACTTCTTCCACTTTTGAAGAAGACTGGGAAGCCTGGTCAGTCGAGCAGGATAATAACAACAGCTTCAGTCCTTCACATGTTTGGAAAGGTGGACATCGACAATTTAAACAGAACGAACTATTGGAACATAATCAGGATTTATGGTAACAGCAAGATTTGTCTCGTCTTATTTGCAAATGAACTGACCAAGAGGCTGAAGGGTTCTAACGTTGTGATCAATAATGTGGATCCTGGAGCAGTTGGCACTAGAATCTTTGACTCCTTGAATAAGGTATGTGGAGCAATTTTAACAGTAGCTTGTCTTGTTTTCTTCAAGACGCCATGGCAAGGCGCGCAGTCGGCTCTACATGCAGCGTTGGATAAAAAGGCGGGTGACGTAAGCGGAGCATACTTCAAGAACTGTGAAAAAGTGTCAGCTGTGAAACGTGCATATTGCGACAAGACTGCTAAAGCACTCTGGGAAGAGTCTGTGAGACTAGTGAAATTAACAGAAGACGAAGTTTACCAGTGCTTCAGATCATTATAATTATTTTTGAGGATATTGTCATAGTGAATGTACAAAAATAAGATAAGAGAATGTTTAGGTACGAAGTTTGTGTTATTTGATTTTTTTGTGTTACTAACAAATTATAATACATTATAACAAATGATCAATGTAAAATGTGTTCCGATCATTTACACAACCCACACTAATTTAACATAATAAGGACTTCATCATCTGCCTAACCCTTTCCCAACTATGTTGGGTTCGGGTTCCAGTCTAACCGGATGCTGAATACCAATATTTTATATGGAGCAATTGTAATACGGTAATACGATACCCCTTGGTAAGACTGGTTGTCAGACTTTCGGGCTTTTGACGACCCGTAACAACTGTCAAAGATCTACAAATGAAAGCCGAGACCAACGGCAAGGCGCTCAGACGGCTCTACATACGGCGTTGGATAAAAAGGCGGGTGACGTAAGCGGAGCATACTTTAGGGATTGTAAAATAGTGGGAGCTGTAAAACGTGCGTATTGTGACAAGACTGCTGAAGTGCTCTGGGCAGAGTCTGGAAGATTGGTGAAATTAACAGAAGACGAAGTTGACCAGTGCTTTAAATCGTTACAGAAAAGTCGGTGAAGATACAAAAGTACGAACAGCAGAAGTATCCCATATAATTAGTTAACATTAATTACTTTTATACGTTTTATGTTTACATTTAGAAAGATATAAGCATTTTAATAAACAACAACGTATCGCCTCAGGAAAAAATAATAATAAATATAAGTGTCGATTGGCCCGTTTCGGGCCAGTAAATTCGGGCGAATCACCAATAAGCCAAATAAGCATCACAAAAACAAAAAAAAATGAAAGAAACACTACTGATGCTTCTTTCATTTATTTGTTCTTCTTTGTTTGTTTGTTTGGACTTTTTTTTGTCATTGACACTCCAGGAATGACACAAATAAGTCTAGCAAATATATTTACCTATAATAGTTTTAATTAAGCAGTATAGCAATAGAAAAGCAAGAAATGCGGCCTACCTAATTATTATTTATTGTAATGCGGCAGTGCAGTGACCTGTCAACCTGTCTCGATATATTTATTTTTATTTACATACAATCACAAACACTGTATTCTAGGTTTCATATACACTTAAAAAAGTTTCTGTACCTGGGTAAGATTCTTTGTTTGCTACGGAACCATAAAAAGAAAAAATTATTCCGGCATGGGCCTGCTCTTGACCTCGAAGGATGAGGTCTACGATGAAACGAGCGTGCCCAGAAGATGCCTAATCACTCTTTGCTTGACTTGCTTTGAGAGCTTATAGGTGGAAGGAACACAGACGCTGTCAGAGAGTTACACACTTTGGCCGTGCGCATAATAAATGTGTAGGTGAAGCTTAATCAGTGTTTGTACAAATCTTCAGGTACCTACAATTTAAAAATTATTTTTATTTTTATTTCCAGTTTTTTAGGTACCTACATTGGTTAATTTAAGTCAAAGAATTAAAAAAAACTATGTTGTCTTTGTCAATATTGTTCAGTCTTTAAAGTAATGCGTCATTAAGCAATTAATCAAATTATATAGGTATGATGATAATATGATGATTAAAAAAAACTAGTCGTATTACCAGTTACTATTTTGTTATCAATGGACTAGTAACGACAGAAGCCCTGTTCGAGTTCTGTAATTGGAAAATGTAAAATACTCTAATCACGTTTTATCAAGGAGTCGATCAAGATCAAACCCAATTATAATAATTGTTCTACTCACAGGTATTTCTTATTTCTTTGGCATAACTACTTAACTAGTTTTACGTTGTAAAGTGATCAAAATATTTACCATCCACAATATCATGTCTTATTAAATAAATAATAGAGTAAAACTGCTGCTTTAATTACATTAGTCATACGTTATATTGAGGGCAATGAACGGAACTCCCGTATTAAGCATTTTGAAGTCAAGGTAAAAAAGCTAGGTAATTCTCAGTAAGCGTACGTGTGATCGGGCCCTAAGCTAAAAGGGCATTTGAATCCTGTAGTAATCGATTCAAATGCCCTTTTATAACCAGTATTATATCATTTTACCTCGCGAATTCCACGCGAATTTCTACATTTCGAGTTATATTCATAACTAGCTGATGCCCGCGGCTTCGCCCGCGTGGATGTCAGTTATTATATACTAAAACCTTCCTCGAGAACCACTCTATCTGTTGATGAAAACAGCATGAAAATCGGTATAGTAGTTTTTGAGTTTATCGTGAACAGACAAACAGACGAACTTTGTTTTATAATATGTAGTGAAGCGTAGCTCTACATGAAGAGGGTTTCGTTCAACATTGCCACCTGTACCTTCAAACTCTAGAAGTTAAGTAAAAAAAATAAGTCAGACGCTTTCAATGAAATAAGGCACCAACCGGCGAAAGTACCTAGGTACAGCTTTTTACAGAGGACAAATCTATGCTGACTGCTAAAAAGACCAATCCCAGGGCCCCATGTTCATTCAGCTGCCAAGCTTGACTGCACTGAACCAACGAGTCAGCTTCCACTCTAACCGGATGCAGCTAAGAACTAGTATTTTACTGCGTGTGTTTATATATTTAAATTAGTGGCTTTACCTACAAATACAAGTAAGTACTTCAACGATTCAAGGTGAGATTATGTATGTAAACCACAAGAAAAATATGTTTTTAATATTTATGTATGTATAAAAGTTGACAGTTTGGTATTTCATGGCTATTCATAAATAGATATGTATATCTTTACCTATTATTAGAAGCATAGTTATTATTACTTAATATCTTAAACAAAACAACTTTCCTTGACAGTCTGATTGATACTGCATTTTTCACGAAAACTTTTTGTTTATTGTAATTATTTAGTAAACAGACGGCAGCAGGTAATATTAATATCAATCGAGCTGTAAAGGACGATTCAAGAACTTAGATCCTTGATCTTGACTTGTAAATATATACAAGGTATTATTAATTTACCTATGTACCTTTTTGATCAAATCCGGATGTTGTTTACAAAAGTGCCCGACATAAATACTCGTATATGTAGTTGGTAATGAACTTTGTACTGGCGCTTCGAGGTCATGTTTCAACTTTAGAAATTATCTTATTAACATTACAAGTAATTACAGCATGCATCGGTTTTTTACTTTTTTTGCTTTCCTAAAAATATTATTGAAAACCTTAATGAAATAAAGACGACGCTACTCTTGAGCGAGGCTTCCGCCATCGGAGGAGCCTCAGACGTCAGGCGGCGTAACATCAGACGACGCGATCCTTCGAGAGACGCCTCCAACGTCAGCGGAACCTTTGACGTCATGCGGCGGCGACACGGCGCGGGCCTGACGTCAGCCTACCTACCAGAGTACCTACAGCGTAGCTTGCGATGCTGACGCAGCCCTCCCGCTAGCGTGAGGTGCTACAAATCGCCTCCGCTATCTCCAGACCTCTTAAAACCTTCTCTCTATTTTTTAAAGGTTCATTAATTTTAAAAAGCGTCCATCAGTAGAATGTCAAAATGTTTTTAGAATAGCAGTTAAATATTTTTCCCTTGATATTGAGTAGGTTGTATGGGATAACCTAATATAATAAAGTATAATAGGTAGGTACCTAATAGTATACATTTATCAAGCCCTTCTATTCAGGAATCACTAGCGTGACGGCTTTAGCTAATTAAGTAATTTGTTGAATGATACCTTGAGATACGTAATAGTTTATTATTTTATGATGTTAACAGCACATAGTCAATGATCTATGTTTATGTAATTCATGGGTACCGACCGACTTCCAAAAAAACACAAAAAAGTGAAAAATAACTAAAATAAATTTCGGAAGTCTGTGGCAAAAAACGAACATTGAAAAGCAAAGACACCGACTTTCGAAATGAACGTCATTTTCACTTTTTTAGTGTTAGTGTTTTATTTTGGTAGTCGGTTGTTTTTTTGTAGTAAAAAGATTTTTGTAAAATGTAAATGAACGGCTCGTTTGAGCACACAGATAAACCCTTAGAGGTTATGTACTGTAAACTGTAAAATAGTCTAAATGTTTAGAAATAAATAGATAAATAATTCACATAATGATATGGACATTGTGGTGACTGGGCCACTACTAAACAATGGGCTCTTTATAACGGCTAATTTAACAAAATTACGAGTTGACTACTATAAATAACCATGTTAGGTCCTATTTTGAAAATAACTAGTAGTTTGATGGGCGGCCCCGGGGAGTGGCAGTTCCATCTTCCACGGTCGGCCACCACGTCATCACCTTCACAAACTTGTCTGGACCAGTGGCCAGAAGTGGAACTAATGAAATCACCGGAATTTTAAAACGTTACTGAGCATGGGCTTTCGCTAAACATAATTTTTGTCAATGTCGCACAACTGTCAAACTAAAAGTGCAAGATAAAAACGGAAAGATAATTATTTTAAAAAAAAGTGGGTGATAAGTAACGTTAATTAATTAATTGATTAATTTTATTATAAGGTATTTTCACAGCTGACAGTAAGAACAAAATTATTATTAATCTAAACATTACGCCAATTACCTATTAAAAATATAACAAATCTTACAAGTGGACTTTATGTAAGTAATGAATGAACAACAGATTATCCTAATAGTAAATAGGTAAGTAACCTTCATGCCAGTTTATTTCATCTTCGAAAGGCAAAGTAAACCTATTTGTTGACAACATCATATATTTTGTTATTAGCTATAACTTATTGTACGGGTGAAATTGAATTCATGGGCATCCTGTTAAGGGGTCGAACATAAACTTATTTTCATAAACCGAACACAAATCTAGACGGGCTGCTACTAACACTATCCCGGGAAATCGAACCCATGACTCAACAGTCGTGCTTGTGACCACGAGACTGACGGGGCAATAAAATTAGATAAAACGAAATATACAAAATGATATTAAAAACGATCATGATCAGTAGTGCTATTCTGTAACCATCTCACCGTGAAAACATAAGTGAAGTGAGCGTGGAGAGAGCTGTCACTGTATTCAATACCTACTGATGCTAAGGCAGTTCACTCCAAACTCACTTCACCTAAGTTTTCACGGTGGGATTTTTACAGAATAGCACAACTGCTCACTTTAAGCTCACTTTACTTGAGTCTTCACGATGACAGCCGGCTGTGCTTAAAATGATGGTACGTTCAAGCGCCTGCGTTATTACAATTGGCATTAATTGGTTTACACGTTATTGAGTGGCGATCAAACAGGCGCCCTAAGTATGTGATGGTAAGCGATAACCGCTAACAATGGGTACCTGCAATACCAGTGGCATAACAGGCGTTTGTCGTGTTAGAAACTGTAATTTGAAAACATTATAAAAGCCAATTATTTTTATAATAAGAAGAGCCGGTAAGTAACTCCATGGTTACTTACCGACTTCCTATTGGGAACGTTTACCTAGCTTCTGTAGTTCACCTAGTTCACCTAGTTTCTTATGTGATGGGCACTTATATAACTTAGGTACGTAGGTTTACGTGAAATAAAATATTTTGGATTTTGAAGAGACTAATAGAGGTACGAGGAACAGGGTAGCAAGTTCCTCATCGTCCATTGAGAAGCAATGATCCTCCGACCAGACAATTGTTGTGTCTGGTGGGTACTGCCCGCAGGTAGTTGTTTATTACTTAAATTTTGCTAGGATATTACTTATATGATGCATAGTTCCTATGTTTTTGGCGTTACAGATGTCGCCAAAGAGACAAAACGTAAATGTCTCATGAGCCTGAAATAACACCTGCGTATTACTATTAGAACCGAAACATTTAAACGCTGCTTGGAAGTAGAAATAGGTCATGGTAGAACATCTACCCCGGCCAAGTTCCTTCACAAAGAGCTCTATAGTTGTAGGAAAAAGGATCTTTTGGCGCGTGGCCAAAATTGGAACTAACGCCAGCATCTTGTTTTTAGGGTTCCGTACCCAAAGGGTAAAGACCCTATTACTAAAGCTCCGCTGTCCGTCCGTCTGTCACCAGGCTGTATCTCATGAACCGTGATAGTTAGACAGTTGAAATTTTCACAGATGATGTTTTTCTGTTGCTGCTATAACAACAAATACTAAAAAAACAAAATAAAACAAATACATAAGGCAGCTCCCATACAACAAACGTGGTTTTTTTTACGTTTTATAGATAATTGTACGGAACCCTTCGTTCACGAGTCCGACTCGCACTTGTCGGTTTTTAGTAGAATTTCAAAAAACATTATCACAAATGTTTAAAAACAGCGCCCCCCTGTCAACATCAGCCAAGCCCCAAAAGATCCTATAGCACCAATTGCAAATTGTATTAAATTATCTGCAATTTATTACCAAATTGAAACACGTTGCACACAGTTATTTGACTAGACTTAATTAAATTGACTTGGTTTCATAAGAATGGGTGCATACAATTAACGGGTGCTTAGTTAGCAGACGAGCCCTGGAGTGGAGACGTCCGACACTACGCTTGCCAATACTAGTATCGGCAAGCGTAGTGTGGGACGTTTGCCAGCTAGATGGACCGACGACCTTAAGAAGGTTGCTGATGGAATGGATAGACTGGATGCGAAAGGCAAAGGACAGGGTGTTGTGGCGCAGCCTGGGAGAGGCCTATGTCCAGCAGGGGACTGCAATAGGCTGAGTTGATACAATATTAATGTTGGTCCATAAAGTGCTGTTACTGTAAATATTTATTACTAGCTTCCACCCGCGGCTTCGCCCGCGTGTATGTCGATAAAAAGTAACCTATGTCCTTTCTCAGGCTCTAGACTATCTGTATACCAAATTTCATTTAAATCGGTCCGTAGTTTTGGCTTGAAAGCGCGACAGATAGACAGAGTTACTTTCGCATTTATAATATTAGAAAGGAAGTAAGGATTTAATAGCTATATTTTAGGTTGTACTAAACTTGTAATCGCAATACCCTCTTTACTTTTTGTCTATTAATTACTCCTTCATCTGCCTATATAGCCTTTTCCCAACTATGCTGGGGTCGGCTTCCAGTCTAACAGGATGCAACTGAATACCAGTCATCATCATCTGCATGCCCTTGTCCCGTGTTACTTGTGGTCGGCGGAACACCAACACTCTGTGAACCGTCGCGCTATCATTAACTACATTCTCTTTCATATCATACATCACAGAGTCCATCCATTTTTTCTTTTGGCTTCCTCTCCCTCTCCATCCATCAAAATTTATATTCAGCCCTTTCAAATTTTCTGTCATTGTTTCCTCTTTCAAACTTCCTCTTATACTGTGTGTCCGGATATAGACTAGCGATATGCCGCCAAGCATATTATAAATTAGGGGATTACATTACGGATAAAAATGCTTGGCTCAGCGCTGGTCCAGCTCCACAGGGCGCATAAACTAATTGATTAGCATTCGAAATAATTGTTGGAGCTGCTGCAGATTGTAAAAACTATATTTACATTGTATAAATTCAATCTCCTAGAATTGTATAACTGCATAGCACATGTGTGTGAGCACTATGTACTTACCTAAGTACTTTAAAGCTACCATTTACTAGGAACGTCTTTCATTGACTTGAATGTGCCCTGGCGACTGAGAGTATGTCATGCTCACTTTAATGTCTCGCTGGTGGTGGCGTGTGTGTTGGATCATTAGGTTCCCTTCAAAATGGTTGAGCTGAATGCTGCTGATCCATGCGTCATGTTCGTGAACGGGCGCCATCAGTAGGGACTGGTCATCTCTTAGCTGCCACGGCTTATTTTAATTTATTTTAATTTTTGAATTGTTTGGTTTCTTTTTTATCTTTTTATGGACGGACATTGTTCTCACATGTATAATTTCAACATAAATGATGTAACCAATATACTGTAATAATATTCTGATTCAAAAGAGTGTCCGTGGAGTTTCTTGCCCGTTCTTCTCCATAGGAACCTACGCTTTGGAATGGGCAACTAGCTTCATCTTTCTGACTGACCGACCCCTTGACAATTCAAAAGTGCCTGTAATTGGTTTATTTGAAATAAATGCTTTGAGTTTGAGTTTTGAGTTTGATATTCTACATTGCGGGGAAGTGTATTGGACCCAAGCTTAGAGTGTAATTGTATTTTATTGACCGAGCGAGCGAAGCGAGCAAAACGTCTCTGCATCAAGTCTGGCAAAATTAGCGAGTTTGTCAGTTTGTACGTACTCGTCTACAGGTCGTATTTTAAAACCGATCTGGACGAAATTTGGTCTACAGGTATAACGTTTTTTTTGTAATTTTTTGCCGTCGGGGATTTTCGATTGGAGGGCTACTTCCTCCAAAATGGAGCAAAAAGGGGGCTACTGGATATCTCCGCCTTAAACGATGGTTCTTTTTTTATTTGAAAAGTGCTAATTTTAAGTAGGTCTCAAAAAAAATTTTTTACGTTCTGATGAGGATCTTCGGCATGAGGAGCAGAATAGCTTCTCAAAATGCAGTAAATGGCTCACTATTTATGAAAACCTATTTGTAAATTTTTCTAGTATTGTAATGGTAGCATTATTTTCCCGTCCCCTTGCCGCATGATTGGCGAACAAAGTTGACGGACCCTGATTGTACAACTGACGAGGAGTCTCTGATCAAAACGCGGAAGCTACGAGCAACTACAGCGCGTCTGTATCGCTGTATCTGCTTGTATACGCGCAGTAGACGCGCGTTTCACGATTGCCCCGTGTGCTTAGATTACAAGGTTGTGTTCAAATCTCGTTTGAACACAACCTTGTAATTATCTCATTTTTTACAAGTAAGTAATTCTAATAAGTCGGTGTGTGAGTTAAAGTAATCACAGAATGTGAATAATGATGTGTGTGTGATGCGTGTGATTGTTTCAATGCCATAAAAATAACTAATTATACAATTATGTAACTGCGTCTATAGATTTAATACAATAAAAAATTAAATAGCAACCAGTTTGATTTTGTATGGGCATAATTATAGCACTGGCTTCTGATACAATCTTTGTAGCCATTGTTGTAGCGAAATAAAAATGCTAATCCAACATTTACGCACGTATGGAGGCGGCGGGCGACGTCCGCCCCTGCTTGCTGTGCCAGCAGCCAGAATTACCCTATTGGCGAGGACTCCTCTCACTAGAGCCATGCGTGTAGTGAACGAGGTTCATGAGAGGGTTGGTGTATTGGGGTACAACTTGAGTGAATTCGCAAAAGCTGCATTACATATATTATGTAATTTTGATGCAGGTTAAGGTTTAGCATATAGTATGTAGATTAAGGATTTAGCATGTAAGGCCACTGTAACGCATTGGGTCGCAGATCTGTAATGGTAGATATAGGCAAGAGTTACGTAAAAAATAAATAATTTTAACACGTATAATAATTTATTACTAGTAGTTCTGCAAACAGTAGACCTCGCGAGTACAAACTTTGATAGGGAGTAGGAATCGCACGTAACTTCAGCCAAATCTTTGAATTTCGTGTTTAGGGAGTAGACCTGCAGAAAGAAACCATGAACGATAGCTTGTAGCTTTAGGCCGCGCGCACTTTGTACGCCTTTTCATACGAATTTCACTGGTACAAACACGCACAAAAATGACCCCGACCTTCCAAGTACAAAGGGAGCGCGCAGACTGGGTGCGATTTACGTATAATTAAATAAGCAATCCGAACCTGTGGGATTTTTCGTGCGTTTAATGCGATATCACTAGAACGGAGAAAAACGTATTCAGTGTGCGCACTCAATTCGTTATACCACGGATGATTGTTTACGTATCATACAAATTCGTGTCTAAGCGTTCGAAAATATTTAATTATAGCAACGCTCTTCATGATTTGACTTACTTATTTTTCGGGCAAAAAACATGACATCGATATCAATATGTCAAATTCAAGTTAAAAAAACCGGCCAAGTGCATGGATCACGCTCAATGAAGGGTTCCGTAGTTGGGATAAATTTATCCTAAGAACAAACTTTTAACGATGTTGGCACATTTTAATTCAAATGGGATTTTACGAGTACATAGTCACCAGTTTGGTTTCACGAAAGGTAGGTCGACGACTGACGTAGGAGTAAAACTCATCAGTCACATTTTGGAATCCTGGGAGAAGTCCCAGGATGCAATTGGCATTTCCTGTGACCTCTCAAAAGCGTTTGACTGCGTTGACTACAATATACTGATCTGAAAATTACACCACTACGGAAATCGTGGACAAGCTGCTGATCTTGTTCTTTCCTATGGCAACAAAAAGTAAAAGTCCTCGGGGTCTCTAGTTAAGATGGGCATGCCTCAAGGTTCGATTCTTGGCCCTTTCCAATTTCTAATTTATATTAATGAGCTTCCTTACATGATTGCTAACTTATCGGATATAATTCTATTCACCGATGACACTTCTCTAATTTTTTAAATAGTTAGGAAAGATACGGATGTCTTATATGTCAGCGATAGTCTAGCAGTTCTTTCGAAATGATTCGCAGCTAATAATTAATCTTTTACTAATGCGAACAAAACGAAATGTCTTAAGTTCTCGTTCCCTAATGTACCTCAAGTAGGACTACAATTAAAATTTGATGGCAAGAAACTAGATGCTATTACGAAAACTGTATTTTTAGGAATTACTATAGATTCGGAATTGCCATGGGGCGCCCACATTAGAGCTCTTTCAGGCTAATTAATTTCAGCTGCATATGCAGTAAGAAAAATAAGGCAGTTGACTGATATAGCCACAGCTAGGTTAGTATACTTTGCTTATTTACACAATATTATGTCTTATGGCGTTCAGCTGTAGGGATCGGCAGCTGATATAGATTCAATTTTTATTTTGCAAAAGAGGGCAATTCGCGCGAGCTATTAAACGGAACCTCGTGAGTCCCTTAGAAATAAATTCAAAGAAATTGATATACTCACTCTGCCTTCTCTTTATAACTTAGAAAGTATGTTGTATGTTCGCAAAAACTTGGGGGTTTTCAAAATAAGAAGCGAATTTCATAATATAACATAAAACTGTGAAACCCTTTCGATTAACTAAAACTAGTAAGTCATTTCTTATAAACAGTATCCGCTTTTTTAACAAGTTGCCAAAGTCTGTTGCAGAACTTAGCGGTGGAAAGGTCAAAACCCATATCAAACGTGTCCTTATCAAAAAAGCATATTATAAGCTTAAAGACTACGTTGAAGACAAGGAAGTTTGGCAATAATTCCTTCTGCACATTTGGCTTCTCTGGTACCTCATTAACGGTATAATTATGTAAGTGTCTATTAAACTGCTCCCAAATTACCACGTTTTTTTACCTTAATCTTGACATAATCATCGTATTGTTTGACATTGTATACCTACTCTTTATTAGTGGATTTTGTGGACATGATAATTGTTTAGATTTATTACAGTTGTAATGGCAATCGTTTCATTTGGTTTGAATAGGTTTTTATTTTTATTATCTTATTTATCTTTTGTATGGATTCTTTTTTATTTTGTGAATGTGAGAACAATGTACGCTTAATGGACTGTAGATTTGTTGAGCATTTTCTATCTACTTACTTGTTACTTGTTGAAAGCCCTACACTGTCCTCCCATACCTAATAACACTGTAATTCGAAAATATTTTAAAAGAGTAACCGTGGAGTTTCTTGCCGGCTCTTCTCCATAGGAAACGACCAATTGGAACCGTGCACCTAGCTTCTGTCGTTTCATAAGTAACCATGTAGATTTATGTGAATTAAAATATTTTGATTTTGAACTTTGTAGTTGAAAAACATGCTCTTTCATACATTGCAACTGCAAATGTAATTTGGTCGATTATTACTCGTTAAAGCTGTGATAGTTTTCCTTTTAACTTCGTTATACTGCCGTGATTTTTTTAACATATCCGAAAACAACAATAAATGGCATAAATGGTGCTAACTAAAGCTGGCAGGAGTGCTTGACTCTAACAAAAATTAGCTCTTTAAAGCTTAATGTTACGCAAACGGATCCCTGAATAAAAAATAGTTTTCACACACCCACACGACATCCTATAACATGGGACAGACGAGAGAAAAAAAACATCCCCACTTTAGGTGGAGGGTTTACCATGATTTTATTTTACCACTCTGTCGGCATGTATAATGTATAGGTACCCATGCCAAATTACAGCTTTTAAGTACTAAGATTCTCTGAGCTAAGCCGTGGATAGACAGACAGACAGTCAGACGGATATGGCGAAACAATATCGGTTCCTTGTTGACTATAGAACCATAAAAGCCAGAAAAATGATGAGTTATAATTTGTAGGCCAGCTAGAAAAATTAACAAATAGGTTATAAATAGTAAGCCATTTACTGCATTTTGAGAAGCTAATCTGCTCATCATGCCGAAGATCCTCATCAGATCTTCACCATTTTTTTTTAAGTCTCGGATAGTCATACATACTTGGCGAATCTATATCGGTTCCTTGTTGACTACTACAGAACCATAAAAAATTAAATTAATAAAAACTAAAACCCAACTACGGCTCCCATTTCACATTTATGTTTTTGATTGGATATCATTACAAAGAAATTATTATTATTTGTCAACTAAAAGTGATCTATAATAGTACATTGCGATACGAGTGTCGTCTATTGGATATTACAGTCGAGGCGGTATTATTCGATAAGGTAGTCGAGAGTGTAATAATCAATGCACACGCGTTTCATATGACGTTTTTTAACACACTTGCGAGGAAAAACTTGTTGTTACTTATGCTACAATAACGTAACTATAGAGATTAGATTTATAAAGTTTAACTGACCTTTGTTGCCAGGTACTGACGACTATCCGGAGTTTCTTTTAAAAACTTCTATATCGGTTGGTGACAATACATTAAATGTTGTATTGTATGATAATAATTAACCACAAAACGAAAACGATAATAAATATTTATGGAAAATGGCGCGATGTTTTTTTTTTCCATAGGTGTAAATAAGGGCACTGGCAAAACCGTTAGACAGCCTATACAAAAAAAATATGATTAGACAAAAGAAAAAAATATATAAAAAGAATTTTACTGTAACTAAACGTACCATGGTGGAGTCAAATCTATTTATTATTATTAACGCTCTTCTCCCCTACGTGAAATCGACATTTTTAATAATGATTTTAACCACACAACAAAAAAGTTAAATATTTATGGAAAACGGCGGCTGGGTTTGTTTTTTCCGCTAGCGATGAGCGCGCGGGTGTAAATAAAGGCACTGGTAATAACCCCTGAACAGCCTATATACAAATATAATCATGTTAATAATACATAATGCGCAAATGGGGTTAGGGTAGTGAACAATATAGACTGAAAATAGCCTCAGACGATATAAACCCTTATTTAATAGTACAGAATGACAGAGATTAATTCCGCGCAAACGCGGTGGCACACGAGCAGGCCAGCGCGGTTCGTAGGGACAGGTCAAGTGGCCTGCGCGCGTGCCAACCGCGGTCTTACCGGAAAAAAGCGCAAGTCTCTGCTCGGGTGTAAATAGAGAATGCTCATTTATTAGCAGGATAGTTCATACTAATTAAATGTATAGTATCCCACTGACGTTTAGTTACGGTAAGAAAAAATACCATGGTTTTCTTTTGTTTATAGTTCATTTTTTTAAATTAAAACTTGCTTTTGAGCGTTTGTCTTTGGTAGAAAGCTTCACCAAAAACAATTTCTATTGGATACAAATTCCATGCTGCCATGATAGTACTTACTAATTCCATACCGCCATGTCATTACTCCGACTAGTAAATAGTAATCTGTGGCGCACATTACCGCACTAGTGCGGTAATATAAAGTAAAAAGCACGCTTCCATGATACACTGCATTATGAACCTAAAAGCAGTTCAATAAGAGCCACTTTACGAGCAAGTGTGTTAAAAAATCTATTTTCAAATATAAGTAGCAAGATTGTGAAAGAATGTATCCCATCAAAAACATAAATGTGAAATGGGAGCCAAATTCAATATTGTGGTTGTCGACTTCGCCGACAAAAGAATTAAGATCTAAATGGGTGCCAAGTTCTATAGATAATCCTGAAATATATAAAGAACATACCTACAACATTCTAAAATAATTTTTAAACAAAATTTCTTGTTTCTTCTGTTATAAGAATGTTTGCTTTTTATAAATATAACTTCATTGAATAGTCGAATTATTTACACAAAGCAGTTAGGATGAATTGAAGCTGAAAATTTTACCTCGCGCGCCGCACTCCTGTTGCCCGCCTCGCGGAAAACTTAAACAGCCAATGATTAACAATTATTATTAATTATTGGTTGTCTAAGATTTTTAAATAATCTGGTATACAAAAGCGACCTTTCATCATGGAACCAATTCTCCTGCGAAAGTAAAAGTTTTTGCTATGATAATTTCGTAAGGCGCTAGGCTAGGTATGAATAAAAGTCGATTATTCGGAAAATATTTGAAATCGTAAAAAAAACTGTTTTCTGATTTTTTCCTTAGTATACATACAAGTACCAGGCTGGATACCAAATTTCAACTTTGTAGGTCATCTGGAAGTGGGTTAGGTTTTTGATCTATAGGTAGGTATATAAGTCAGTCAGTGATAAAAATGCCGATTGTTAGACGTTAATATCTCAACAACCGTTTGAGCTTTAGTTAATCTAAGGGGTTATAATAAATAAACCAAATTTGATGTGTATAAGTTAAATAAATTTTGAGATATTAAGGGGTCAAAAGTGGGTCCAAATGGTTCGTGTAATATAACACACGGCTGCTGTCTTTTTTTGAACTTTGGTTTGACACCGTGTATAGATTTATTTTGGGTACAAGTGTCCACAATGAAGTCAGGCCGCTGAGCCGGTGCGATGTTGTAGTTTGTGTTAATATTGGTTGTGAAAGCTCTATAAAAAAAAGTGTGCTGTCGGGGTAACTCCGTCAGGAACGAAGTTCCTTCCCCACGTATGATTTAATTAATTAATTTTCGCAGACACTATTTTGCATTTACATTTTAATCTCACTATCGACTTTAGCACCTTTGAAAACTTTGACGACAAAAAAAAGTAATCTGAAGTTCTAGTTAATCTAAGGGGTATTAATAAATAAACCAAATTTCATGTGTGTACGTTAAATAGATGTTAAGTTATTGAGGGGTGAAAAGTAGCTTCAAATGGTTCGTGTAATATAACATGGCTGCTGCGTCGCCAGTTCTTTTCTTGAACTTGGCTTGACACGTGGCCGCGTGTCTAGATTAGAAGTTGTGGAACACTAGGTGAAACGGCAATAAAGTGGGTGGCAGCTGCATAATAATGATTAGATATGATCATGATATTATGTTTAATAACTTCATAATGATCTGTTCTTCCTACATGTTTATTAACGTTGATATTGACACCGCGTTGGTACGGACGCCACATTTTCTCACCGTAATATCACCGTAATACATCGCTTGGGATATGATTGAAAAATAAAAAGTAACATAATTTCGCTCTTGAATTATTCCCCAAAAGGTTAGTTAGAGGTGTGTAACCTCTTTTATCTGTTCTGTGTGTAGCACCTACACCCACATTTCGTCAGTTACGTTTAATCTCAATGTTCGATGTTCTGTTACATGTGATTTCTCGAGTGTTTACTTACTTACCTCTAACAGTGTTATTTATAAACGCTAGTTAAATTTTAATCAATTGCTAAGCAAATGATTAGCGAAATCTTTATTCATAAACGCTATTTAGCGCTAAGAGGTCGCTAAGCAATTGATTAGTAGCTGTCAAAATTAAACACCACCGGTCTACCGTTAAGAGGATGCTAAGAAGCAATATGGCGGATTTTATTTGAATCAGCTGATCGATCCCACAGGTATATTGTGTGTTTCGAGGTAATTTTGATCGTAATATCGAGTTGTGCCTTAGTAAATATGGATTTCGACAATCTTTTACGGGATTTCTGAACGACTTAGATAGAAAGATTACATAATTTTGAAACGCCGCCCGGCGGGAACTACACCTACAAAGCTCAATTAAACCCACTACGAGGATGATTACCTATTATAATAAGTCTTTAAATAGTTTACGACTAATTCGTATTTTGAATTTAACACCATACATTGTGACAAAAAGTCACTAAGAGATTCGATTCTGAACCAAGATTATGAGACCTAATTACCGTGTTATGCGGAGAATTACGATAAAATAGTAAATTACATTTGAAAGTCCTAAAATCATGCTTTAATTTAAGCCATAAATCTTTGGGTCACTGCATGTTTCATACCGATACGAGGTTCCTTAGTCGCTTGGTCAATATCCTTTGACATAAATCTTTTAATTTTTATCATACATTTAGTAACTTTGACATTATAGTTTTTGACGTATCTTATTCTATTTTGACATTATTACATAAATAATAATTTCTAAAGTATACATTTTGGAAGTGCATATTATAGGTACTTTTTCGATTTTTCTTATTGTTAATTCTATTCAATGTTATGGAAATATTTGTACGCCGATACTTACGGCTAAACATGTTTGGACTCAAACGATGTAATATCTTGCATATTCTTGTATGTATACAATGTTTAAACAAATAAAGAAATCTTATCTTATCTTATCAGTTAGCTACCCTTACACTAAACGCCCATAGGCGTTATAACAAGAAAAAATCAATTGTGTCTCGTTCAGTGTCCTCGAATGCATTAAGGCCTTACCCTACCTCTAATTTTATCTCGCACGCACCATACTATTCGCGTCCTGTGTGCGAGCGAGACGCAGTGGGATACTGGCGGCTCTCAAACCTCGAATAGTTTAGGTAATTGCGTTTTACTGTGAAAATAATGGTAATAAAAAAAAAAAAACATTAGACTTGCTTTATAAATAGTTAAGTTGTTATGCATAGTTTCATGATCTAATTTGAAGTATTTTTTGAATAACAGCGGTTTATAGATCGGTTTAGAGGAAACTTTGGAATTTTTTTTCTATAGAGAAAATTTTAATCGTTTTTTCGCCAAACATAGGACCTAGCATCAATCTTTAACTTTATCATAATATATTTATTTCAAAATTAAAACTGCAGTATTTTCGGCATAACGGAGGATCATGTTCAGCAATTTGAGGTAGGGTAGGGCCTTAACATTCAAATCCAAGATCGTGTTTTTAGACACTAGCTACCTATATGACTATCGCCGTCACAACATTACCTATTATTCTACTGTGTCTCTTTTAGTCAAGGCAGACATCACTACTGTATTCCTGCAAGGGTTACGTGGGCAGAGGTGTACCTTAGTACACCCGCAAAAAAAGTAGAACGTGTGTGTGCTGTGGCTGTTTGTGGAATGATGCTGTGTCGCTTTTAAAAGGCAAGAATAAAAAACCGGCCAAGTGCGAGTCGGACTCGCGCGCGAATGGTTCCGTACTGCCCTTACATATTATAAAACAAAATCCTCCGCCGCGTCTTTCTGTCGTCCTGTTCGCGATAAACTCAAAAACTACTTCACCGATTTTCATGCTGTTTTCACCAATGGATAGAATGGTTCTCGAGTAAGGTTTTAGTATACAATAACCGACATCCAAGCTGGCGAAACCGTGGGTTATCTTTAAAAACGGCAAAAAAAATCACGTTTGTTGTATGGGAGCCCCCTTAAATATTTATTTTATTCATTTTTTAGTTTTTGTTGTTATAACAGCAACAGAAATACATCGTGTGAAAATTTCAATTGTCTAACTATCACGGTTCATGAGATATAACCTTGTGACAGACGGACGGACGGACGGACAGCAGAGCCTTAGAGATAAGGTCCCGTTTTACCTTTTGGGTACGGAACCCTAAAAAAGTAGTTCCCGAGGTGGTAGGTTACTTGCTGCGTTAATATAAAATGGCCGTATCAAATACTTTACGAGGAGTTGGCGAAACTACGTCGAACTGATAACATATAGGTACAAATAATTATGTTGATAGCGTTGTTATTATCGATCACCATCGTTCTGGTACTATACCAACGCTGGTTAAAAAGAGAAGTTTACAAGTTAGGGAAACAGTTAAATTCTGGAGTATGGACACTACCTTTTATTGGACATAGTTATTTGTTCTTTGGCGATAATCACAGTAAGTACCTACCAAGATTATGATAATTTTTTATTTATTTATTTATATCAGATCACATGATCCATAAGTTGTTAGTAAAGTTCTTAACCCAATGTTAGTAAGAACCACGCTATATACAAAATTGTAACGACTGACACCTACGTGTGCAGCCGTATCCAGTGAGCCAGCATGGGGCTGTCCCACCTATCACACAATACACTCAGGATGCTGTGGGAGCTAGCACGTATTCTACCGAGAATAGAAGCGCACCGTTTCCGTATAATGGCATGAAAACCATCAACCCTGGCCTCGGCGAACATCCCGGAGGCGCTACAAAAGCGTGGTAGACCCAACAGCATCCTGAAGACATTGTTATACGGGACACGCAGGGCGTTTATGCCCTCAGCGTATACCTGACCCACAGACTGCACGTGTAAAAAGACTGGCAACATGATCTGAAAAGAGTTAATTTGACTTGTGTCGTACAACGTGCAAATCAAGAAAAAAAACATAAAATAAACAACAATGCAAGATCAGCATAAACTGGAAATGCATAGCTTGATGAGTAGCCGTGTGTACTAATGAGCATCAGGCCAAGAATTGGACCCTGCGGGGCCTTTATTTTGGCCATAGACAACAAACATAACATCACACATTCGAATTCAAGCCTATTTCTATTGTCACAATTAAAAAAGCATTTAAAAGTCTTAACATAAAAAACACTGAAGACTTATGGGGGATTTCCGTTAAGGTTCTTGGAGATATTATTGACACAATTGCTCCTCTCCTAACAGGCATATTTAATCAATGTTTAGATAGAGGTACGTTTCCTGATTTAATGAAACATAGTAAAGTAGTACCAATTTTCAAATCGGGTAGTAAGAGTGATCCCTCTAACTATAGACCAATATCTGTGCTACCAGCATTAAGCAAAATATATGAAAAAATCATGCTAGACCAAATGTTGGCACATTTTAATTCAAATGGGATTTTACATAGTCATCAGTTTGGTTTCACAAAAGGTAGGTCGACGACTGACGCAGGAGTAAAACTCATCAGTCACATTTTAGAATCCTGGGAAAAGTCTCAGGATGCAATTGGCATTTTCTGTGACCTCTCAAAAGCGTTTGACTGCGTTGACCACAATACACTAATCTGTAAATTACACCACTACGGAATACGTGGACAAGCTGCTGATCTTGTTCTTTCCTATCTTTCAAACAGGCAGCAAAAAGTAAATGTTAATGGGGCGACGTCCTCGGGGTCTCTGGTTAAGATTGGCGTGCCTCAAGGTTCGATTCTTGGCCCTTTCCTATTTCTAGTTTACATTAATGACCTTCCTTACATGATGGCTAACTTATCGGATATAATTCTATTCGCCGACGACACTTCTCTTATTTTTAAAATAGATAGGAAAGATACGGATGTCTTACATGTCAACGATAGTCTGGCAGTTCTTTCAAAATGGTTCGCAGCTAATAATCTTTTACTTAATGCGAACAAAACTAAATGTCTTAAGTTCTCATTACCTAACGTTCCTCAAGTAGGACTAAATTTAAAACTTGATGACAAGAAATTAGATGCTATTACGGAAACTGTATTTCTAGGAATTACTCTAGACTCGAAATTACAATGGGGCGCCCACATTAGAGCTCTTTCAGGCAGATTAAGTTCAGCTGCATATGCAGTAAGAAAAATAAGGCAGTTGTCTGATATAGCCACAGCTAGGTTAGTATACTTTGCTTATTTCCACAGTATTATGTCTTATGGCGTTCTGCTGTGGGGATCGGCAGCTGACGTAGATTCAATTTTCATTTTGCAAAAGAGGGCAGTTCGCGCGATCTATAAAATGAGTCCTCGTGAGTCTCTTAGAAATAAATTCAAAGAAATTGATATACTCACTCTGCCTTCTCTCTATATCTTAGAAAGTATTTTGTATGTTCGCAAAAACTTAGGGCTTTTCAAAAAAAGAAGCGACTTCCATAATATAAATACACGTAGTAAACATGAAATTGTGATACCCAAATTTAGATTAGCTAAAACTAGTAAGTCGTTTCTTATAAACAGTATCCGCTTTTACAATAAGTTACCAAAGCCAGTTACAGAACTTAGCGATGGTAAGTTCAAAACCCACATCAAACGTGTCCTTATCAAAAAAGCATATTATAAGATTAAAGACTACGTTGAAGACAAGGAAGTTTGGCAATAATTCCTTCTGCACATGTGGCTTCCCTGGTACCTCATTAACGGCATAATTTTGTAAGAGTCTATTAACTGCTCCCAAATTACCATGTTTATTTTTTATTTTTATACATTCATCGCAGACAGACATAATAATAATCATAGTATTATTTGACATTATATACCTACTATTTAATTTCAACTCTATAGTAGTGGCTTTTGCGGACATGTTAATTATTCAGATTTGTTACAGTTGTAATGGCAATCATGTCAGTTGCTTTAAATAGGTTTTTATCTGTAGTATCTTATTTATCGTATATAGATTCCTTTCTATCTTGTGAATGTGAGAACGTCGTAGGCTTAGTGAACTGTAGACTTTTATTTTTAATTTTAATTTAATTTATTTTATATCTGAAACTTTTTGAATGGCCTACACTGTCCTCCCATAACTATTAACACTGTAATTCGAAATTATTGTAAAAGCCAATTATCTTTTAAAAGAGTAACCATGGAGTTTCTTGCCGGCTCTTCTCCATAGGAAACGACCAATTGGAACCGTGCACCTAGCTTCTGACGTTTCATAAGTGCCCATGTAGGCTTATGTGAAATAAAATATTTTGATTTTGATTGATTGATTGATTTCACGCCTTGCTTCCCCGCAGGGTTGGGCAGAGGTTTCAAAGTCAAAGTCAAAGTCAAATAATTTATTTCAAATAGGCACATAAAAGGCACTTTTGAACGTCAATGATAAACAAACAAAGGAATAGAATTGATTCTAGTTGCCCATTCCAAAAGGTAGATTTCGTATGGAGAAGAATGGGCAAGAAACTCCACCGTTACTCTTTTCAAAAATGTTTACAATATTTTGTATACATGAATTATATAATTACATGTGAAGACCATGCACCCACAATAAGATTACTGTCCCACAAAAGGCAAAAAAAAATAATTATAAATGGAGCAATGACAAATAAATCAGTTATGTGATAGGTACATGGTGCTCACATATTTACAAACATTGTAAAAGTATACGATATTACAATATTCCTAACATCTTTACAAGTAATACTAATAAGTCAGTGCGTGATTCCATGCAATCACAGAGTGTAAAAATCTATGACATACAAATAATAAAATATACAACTAAATTAGCAACCAGTTTGATTTTGTCCAGACTCTAAATTGTCCTATGGAGCAAGACCAGCATGTTTCCAAGCATTCTTATCCTGGATATAATCCTCTAATTTGTAATAAGCTTGTTTACAAAGTGTACTTTTTATATGAGTTTTAAATTTTCTTTCATTTAATTGCAATATATCACAAGGTATTTTGTTATAGCATTTAACGCAGTACCCCATAAAAGATGTTTGTACTTTAGCTAATCTGAAAAATGGTTGATCTATTTTATCTTTATTTCTAGTATTAAAATTATGTCTGTCACTTATTTTCTTAAATAGATTTAAATTTTTTCTTACATACATAATATTCTCATAAATTACACGTAAATTACACGTTTGCCCATAGTACACACACATTTCGCCATAAGTCCCATGTAATATAGGGCGAGCCTATTGCCGTGGAGATTACCGAAATTAGCCATTTGCTTCTCGTTATCTATCTTAGATTTATTTTTGCCCCTTTATTCTTAATCGTATGTAGTATACTATTAAATTTGTTATTGCAGCACGAATGAAAGCCATCCAAATTCTTGGTCGCGACGCAATAAAAAAAGAGAATGGTTTGTCATCCATGTGGCATGGAAACTATTTATATACAAGTAAGTATTTTTCTATCAAATATTTTATAAAAACAAAACAAGCAACACTAGACAAACCGGGCTCAGATTTTTTAAATGCATTAAAATATCAAAGATCGGCCATCTTGAATATTATATTTAATGCATTTTGATATAGCCTCGCATTCGTATGAAGCAAAAGTTGCATTATAATTAGAGCAACAGGCTTTTGTGTGGTGGGTGACATGAAATTGTAGCAGGGTTCCTGACAGTACGTTCAAGATTTGTTAGCATTGTACTCATGATAACCTATTACCTATAACGTTGTTAGCATCAACATTGGATATTACGGGAAAACTATTTATTTTTATTCATTGCGTCAATTTCCGTCACTACATATTATAAAAAACCGGCCAAGTGCGTGTCGAACCACGCACAGTGAAGGGTTCCGTAGTTGGGATGAATTTATCCGAAAAACAAACTTAACATTGTAGTTGAAAAAATGTTTCGGTCATACAAAATGTAGTTATGGGAGAACATGTTTTTTTGTCGATTATTACTCGTTAACTTGTAGACCCTACTTAGCTGTGCTACATAGGTATATGTGATATTTCGTTATATACTGCTGTTGTGATTTTTAGCACATACGCAAAACTAACTTATATATTTTTGAAATGTGCTCAATAAGCCCTTTCATTTGATACACAACATGGTACGATTAAACAATTTTTTTTTTTGGTTCATGGTCATGACTTTATGTTCTCTGGAGGGCGCCAGTTTTTATTTAATATGATTTCACATAGCCTATAACCAGCGGACTATCAAGACGCTTCCAACGATACCTCATTTGTCAAATTGTGATGAGTGGATTAGAAGATAGGAGGGAACAGATGAACATACATACATATGGTTTAAGAACTTTATTATTCCTCATTAAGAATTAACAATAATTCACTTACTGAGAAACTAAGTTTGCCAAAAACGTTTACGAGCGTACACAAATGACGTTAAAAGTAAAACATACATACATACACACATACAGTAGTACCCAACTGATATGGCTTACCGATGTACCTGCGCAGAAGATAAATTTTCAAAGCGCGGGAAATGTTATTGACCAATCAGCACGCTCCACGCACCGCGCTTCTTTTTCCTGTACCGCTATTGGTCGGCAGCTGCCGCCATGTTAGCGCGCGCCGCGTGGTATGTTAGTCAGCCGCCATACTTGCGAGTGAGACGGAACTAACAGCTGCAGTGTATTATGAACCTTACAGTAGTGATCTAAGGTTGATTGTGAGTTTAAGCATTCTTTCGTTAATCTTCGGGGCCATACTTTCTTTTCTGTGCGAACGAAGATTCACGACGCGCCTTATCAGTTGGGTACCACTGTACATACCGGTCAAAATCATAACCCTCCTTTTTTCTTCGCCGTAGTCGGGTAAAAAGCACTTTTAATCACTATTTAGGTGTTTGAATTTAGAACATACGAGCAATATATTCCACCTTCATCTCAATGCTATACAACTGGTCGACATTTTCGACAAGGAGTTTGGCATTAGAATAAAATATGTTTTGTGTTGTCTATGTTCGCTTAAATCTTTCTTTTTCTCGTAGTCATGGTATAAAGTATAGTATGCAAGTCTTGAATAAAACGGATTTATATCGAGGGTTATGAATCACTCGGGTCGCTCAGGATCTAACACTTGGTTAGAATCCTTCACTTGCTCGTGATTCATCTATGGCCCTCGCTTTAAATCCGTCCTTTATTCACTAATTGCATAATATACTATTTTTTCATGATTTTATTGTAGATACTTCTTTATCGGCGTGATTAATATGTTCACCCATGCCAAATTACAGCTTTACAGTACTAAGAGTCTCTGAGCTAAGCCCCGGACACACAAACGAACAGACAGAAAGACAGACGGACAGAGAGACGGACATGGCGAAACTATAAGGGTTCCTTGTTGACTTCGGAACCCTATCAAAGTCCCCCCGCCGCGTCTGTCTGTCTGTTTGAACGCAATAAACTCAAAAACTACCCAACGGATTTTCATACTGTTTTCTCGGATGGAGTGATTCATGAGGAATGGATAATTCATTAAAGTTTGTAGTAAATTGGCTGTAATTATGACAATGATTTTTGAAGATGTCGAAAAAAATCATGCCGGCTGGGAGCTTTACGCCGTGCGCCGTGTAAACCAAAACAGATATAATAATATGAAAACAATGTATTTACGGAATTAATACATTGTTTACCCACATTAACACATATTGGTACTTTTAATACTGATAGTATTAGCAGTGATAGCTTAGTGGTGTGACCGTCAGACTGCCAAGTCATAGGTCTCGAGTTCGAATCCAAGGCACCTCTGAGTTTTCGGATTCATGTGCGTATTGTATAAGTATCACTTGCTTCAAAAACGGTGAAGGAAAACATCGTGAGGAAACCGGCATGCCAGAGAGATATTTTCTCGACGGCATGTGAAGCCAAGTCAGAAGCACTTGGGCGGCATCAAACCTCTGACAGCAGGTTAGTCAATAACCACAAGAAAACAAGATATTTTACGACACTTCACTACAGTCTACACCAATAATATTATAAAGAGAAAAGGTTTGTATTTTTGTTTGTAATGAATAAACTCAAAAACAACTGAATAGTTTTTTTTTTTTTTTTTCAAATAGTAATACTGAGTAACATAGGCTATAAAAGGTTCATGCACACACGTCAGTCCCGTTAACGTCAAGTCTCCGATCAGTCAAGTCAATTTCAGGGACCTGTGTCACCATATAATCAGTCAGTAAGTCATTCATAAGTCACTCAATAAATTTTTCTATAAGTATCCATGTTTCGTTCGTAGCAATACAAGTTTTGACTTGCCGGTAGTGACGTGACTGCTGTGTGTAGCCAACGTCCTTTAACTTCTACGTAACTATATTTTTTGACGTGACTGATCGGCGACTTGACGTTGACGTGACTGACGTGTGAGCATGAACCTTTATATATCATGCAGGCGAAACCGCTAGCGGAAGCTAGTACTTATTTAAAGTTCTATGTACAGTGCTTGCAGACCCTGACGCCGCTGAATTAGTATTGAAGACGTGTCTTGAGAAAGATGACGTTATGAAGATGGCCCACCTATTTGTTGGCAATGGCTCCGTGTTTGCTCCAGGTATATAAACTTCATTAACTACCTATATTTGTAGTGCAACATTATTGACTTTGACCCATTTAAAGTGCAAATGTAAAAGGTAATCAAAACTTTAACTAATTTTAATATTACTTTCAATACTAGTTTCAATCTGGCGACCGCGTCGAAAATTCGTAGTTCCAAGCTTCAGCATGAAACACGTGAAGACCTTCATGCCAATCTTCGTGAAAGAGAGTGTCGTCATTGTACATAAGATGGAAACAATGGTGGGGACCGGTTCACTGTCCGCATTCGAATACTTTACTGCTTACACTATGGATGCTATTGCAGGTATACATCATCATCTGCCTAGCCTTTTCCCAACCATGTTGGGGTCGGCTTCCAGTCTACCCGGATGCAGCTGAATACCAGTATTTTACATGGAGCGACTGCCTATCTGACCTCCACAACCATAGAGATATAATATGACATAGAGTGCGCGTATTGCACAAATCGCTTAGTGCGCATCGTAGACAAGTGAGCTATAGATTAGTGTTGGGTAGGACATACAAGAGGCAATTCAAATGTCCCATACAAAATGATTGAATGTCCCAACACCTCAAAATAACAGTTTATACCGCTTCACTGTGACATACAAATGAATGAATCTCGAACTGACAAGTGAATGAGTGTGGTGAGGAACATCGTGTTGTTCAAACCCGTATCTACTGTTCACAGTTTGTTGTGCGCACTCTATACTATAATTATATCTCTATGTCTACAACCCAGTAACTGGGTAATACGATACCCTTTGGCAAGACTGGTTGTCAGACTTTCGGGCTTCTGACGACCCGTAACGACTGTCAAAGATACACAAATGACAGCAGGGACCAACGGTTTAACGTGCTTTCCGAGGCACGGAGGAGTCTCGATATGTAACGATGGTCACCCATCCACGGACCAACCCCGGCAAGCGTAGCTTAACCTTTTACCTTTTTTTTTCTTTTTTTTCTTTCCTTGGTCAACCAGTAAAAAACAATGCGTTATGATTTATTGATTTATTTATTCCGTTCTTCGCATTCTACTGCCCTTATCTCAATTTATTTGTGGTCGGCGTAACAAAGGAACATGTTCTTCCATACTTCTCTATTAGCCGTCATCTCGGTAGTCACTCTCTTCCTAGCCATATCATCTTTCACACATTCCATCCATCATTTCTTTGGTCTTCCCCTACTCTCGCATCACGTGCCCATACCATGATAACCGATTTTCGCACAACTTTTCAGTCGCCGGTGCCACTTTCGGACCTCTTACGGTACTCATTTCTTATTTTATCCATTCGTGTAACACCACACATCCCTCTTGGCGTTCTCATCTCAGCTGCATGCAGTTGCCTTTCATTCGTCCCCGTTGTGGCCCAACATATTTATTCTATATTATTATTTATTCCTTCCTTCTAGCGTAGCATCTTATTCTCTTTATTCGGCCTTCTAGTGTGATATGGAGTTACAGTAGAATACGAGGCCAGCAATATATTGGTTTCTTTACCACTGACGTTAGGTCTATACAATTATTATTGAATTCCAGAAACAACACTGGGCTACAGATTTGGTGCTCAACGGAATGCGAACCAGCCTTTCTTAAAAGCATTTAATGAGGGGCTAGCAAGGTGTGCAGAACGTCTCTGCCAGCCATGGCTACATAATGACCTGGTGTATACCAATCTACCCATATATCCACGATTGCTGAAGAACAGACAGTTTATGTGGAATTTCGTAACTGAGGTGATCAAATTGTTTGTCGTTGTTTAAAATATTCTTTAAAATCCATCGCTGTCACCAAAATAATAGCGAATACTAGTTGATAGGATACCTATTCTTAAAATATTTATACAAAGAGATAGATAGGTTATACATACAAGGTGTAAAAACTCATCACAAAGCCGCTATCTACGTATTGTATACATCATACTAAGAAAGAAGAATTGATTCAGATTTTTTTAATTACAGTTAATAAAAAACAAAAGAAAAGAAATTACAGAAAAAAAAGGTACTCAGGAAGACAAGGAACGTAAGTATAAGGAGTTTGACATATCAAGCGTCTTTTTTTTTCATGACTGCAGTATTTTACTTTTAATTTGTTTATTTATTTCACCCAGAGTGCGCGCAAGATAAGTTTGCGCGCAACTGGTGGCGCTGGCGTACTTAATTCTATACTGTAATATTTAAAATATTATATAATGCAACAATAATTAATCTTCGTTTATTTCATTAATTCACTTATAAATTACATTTTTAAATATTAGAATATAAAAATATAAAAACATTTAAAAATATAAAAAATAGAAGTCCACCGGTGTCGGGAGCGGGGTCCAAGCTACCGGTGGTTAGGGCTGCAGAGACAGGAACCTCCTCACAATGCGAGCCGTGTCAAGGAGTACTGCTTTCTGAATCAGGCCCTTGATCCAACCGCCTAACGAGAGCCTCGAGAGATGTTGGTCGAGGCTTTTGGCCATCAGGCCATTGGCCGTTACGACAATCGGCACAATGATAGCCGAGTTCACATTCCACATGTCGACAACCTCGTGTGCTAAGTCGAGATATTTTATTTGTTTCTCTTTCTCAGCTTTCACGAGGTTCTCGTCATGTGGGATGGTAACATCGATTATCATTGCGCGGCGCGCTAATCGGTCTATCACTACTATATCAGGCTTATTGGCAACAATAGTCCTGTCGGTAATGATAGACCGATCCCAGTACAACGTAACATGGTCATTTTCGAGAACTGGGTCGGGCACATACTTGTAATACGGTACCTCAGAGTCCACAAGTTTATATTTCAAGGCAAGTTGTTGGTGAATAATCCTGGCCACTTGGTTATGCCTGTGCAAGTACTCACCGTTAGCCAGACGGGAACAACCAGAGATAATATGTCTGATGGACTCACCCGGACGGTGGCATGCCCGACACACGTCAACCGTCCCGTCCTTCATAATATGCCTCCGGTAGTTATTCGTCAAGATAACTTCGTCCATAATTGCACAGACGAAACCTTCAGTTTCCCCGAAGAGGTCACCGAAACGTAGCCAGGATACGGACGCTAAGAAATCTACACCGGGCTCATGAAGAGCCCGATAGAAGCGCCCGTGAAGCTCCTTGCTTTGCCATACCTCCTTGCGGTCTTCTGTAGTAAGTACCACAGGTTTGCGCCAGTTCTCTTTAGCCATGGAGAGCGGGGTGAGTCCCTTGTCCACTGCCACCACATCGCGGTGCATACCCTCTTCGGCTTTTAAAAAATATTCTCGGAGATTGCACACCTCGCGGTTGTGGAGGGTCTTCGCATTTAAAAAGCCTCGACCCCCGCTCTTCCGCGGGATGTACAATCTCATCACCGATGATCGTGGGTGATGCATCCGGTTTGCGGTCAGCAGTGTACGGACCCTCCTATCCAGGGCTTCGAGTTCGGTCTGAGTCCATTTGAGTATGCCGAAAGAGTACATTAGAACCGGCATGACCCAACCGTTGAAGGCGCGCACCTTGTTTCCGCCTGAGAGAAGACTAATTAATACTTTCTTCAGGCGGCCAAAGAAGCGCTCCTTCAACGATTGCTTCATGTCAGCAACATTGATGCCTAACGCTTCCGACACATTGATGCCTAACGCTTCCGACTAATTAATCTTATTATTAATCTTATATTAAAAATTTAAAATAGTAATCAATTAAATAATTCAATACTTAATTTGATCTAACATAAACTACAAGATGGACTATACTTATTAGTTCCGATTATCTTGCGACCACTCTAGTTTGTTAATTCTAGGGTTTTAATCTGTAATTTTGTTCATGTAGACTTAAACAAATGCATAAATCAAGGTATTTTATATTATACTAGCTGATGCCCGCGGCTTCGCCCGCGTGGATGTCGGTTATTATATGTATACTAAAACCTTACTCGAGAACCACTCTATCCATTAGTGAAAACAGCATGAAAATTGGTGCAGTAGTTTTTGAGTTTATCGCGAACAGGACGACAGATTGATGCGACGCGGCGGAGGACTTTTTTTTAAATGTATAATGATATGCTGCTCCGGTTGACGTCATCAAGTAAATATATGCTTAGCTGACGAAAATAATATGTAAATGTCTCCTAACAAATCGATAAATATTTTTCGATTTAGAGCGATCTGCTTGAAATTATGATTTCAGATCAAGTCAACTTTCCCATTCCAGGTTCACTAGAAGGAAACTTGCAGACATTCTTGGAGAGACTAATAAGGCTGTCAGCCGGTAACGAAGGGTACACAGATGTCGAAATTGTGGAGGAGCTGATGGTTATCATGATCGCTGGTGACACTTCGGCAGTCGGGGCATCCTTCACATCCGTGTTGCTGTCGAGACATCCTGAAGTGCAGGAGAAAGTTTATGAAGAGTAAATTTCTCAAGATCCTAACACAACAAACTAGCGACCCTTTTTCTCACGAGTGCAATCTTCTGACGTCACGACGAGACATTGAAATTTCTATGATATCCAAGTTATTATATTAATTCTTACTAATATTATTAATGCGAAAGTAACTCTATCGGTCTGTCTGTCTGGCGCGCTTTCACGCCAAAACTACTGAACCGATTTAAATAAAATTTGGTACACAGATAGTCTAGAGCCTGAGCAAGGACATAGGCTACTTTTTATCGATATACCACGCGGTCGAAGCCGCGGGCGGAAGCTAGTGTACTATACTCATAAATCTTTCGGAGTTAATTCTCTAAATGATGGTAAAAACTATATAAAAATACATTGCTGCCGATTCTGTTGTTCAGAAACTATACTAAATTTAAGTTCAGTGCATCTTTTTCTTTCTATTTCATTAAGTAAAGGACAGAAGATAAATTTTAGTTTAGTCCTATCTAATTAATCAGCGCCTGACGTAAATTGACATATTTTTGTAGGCAAGTTTTTAATCACGTCTAAACTTGTATCATTGTATGGTGACAGGCGCTGATTAATTTGACAGGACTAAACTAAAATTGATCTTCTGTCCTTTTCCTAATGAAATAGAAAGAAAAAGATGCACTGAACTTAAATTTAGTTTAGTTTGTGAACAACAGAATCAGCACCATTGTGTATATTAGAAGAACCAAGCGGTCACACAGACGGACACGAAATTCGACTTTATACTATTTATTTTTTACAAATATACTCGTAGATGCCACTTCAGTGTTATACAATGAAGAGAATGGTATCTGTTTCAGGTTACAAGAAGTATTCGGTGACTCGGACCGGTCGGCAACTTTTGAGGACTTGCCTCGTCTCAAGTACCTCGACGCGGTAATCCGGGAAACGCTGCGGCTGTACCCACCAGCGCCTATCATCAGCAGGAAAATTGACAAGGATGTCGTTTTACGTACGTTTTGAGCCACCTGATAACAAATAGTGGTCTTCATAAATTTAGACGAAGACGAGAATGCAACACCAATTCATTTTAAAAAAAAACGTGCTATCTGTACACAATAATCCAAAACAAGAGATAGGTACCGACAGGTATCAGTGCATTAAACTAATCTTAACGGAACACTTCTAATTGTATTGATTTTTTGTAACCATTAGACTGGGCCCAGTAAAGCTGGTTTCTTTAAAGCCTCAGGTATCAAACTCGTGCCTGGTACTGGAGTTATAGTGAACATCTGGGCATTACACCGCAACCCTCGATACTGGGGAGATGACGCAGAACTGTTCCGACCTGAACGGTTCATCGACACGCCGCTCACGCACCCAGCTGCCTTCATGCCGTTCAGCTATGGACCAAGAAACTGTATCGGTGAGAGAATACTTTTATCATAATATATTATGCATTTTAAGTGGGATCAGGGTGTTCAGTAAAACGATTTGTCATTCTTTCATTCATGAACTCTTCTGAAATAAGGCTACACCAGAGTACCATTTACCACCAAACTACCATTCTTCTTTTATATTTTACTAGCTTCCGCCCGCGGCTTCGCCCGCGTGGAATGTCGATAAAAAGTAGCCTATGTCCTTTCTCAGGCTTTAGACTATCTGTGTACCAAATTTCATATAAATTGGTTCAGTAGTTTTGGCGTAAAAGTGCGACAGACAGACAGACAGAGTTATTTCCGCATTGACGCTAACTCTAGTCACTTTATTTTTATGGTTATTTCATAGGGAAAACAAACAGTTTTGTACAACCTTTATATGGAAAGCGATTAAAATATTAAGACATGAGGCAGCAGCATCGGCCTTTTCAACACACACGGGCTAGGGAGATTTTGCGCGGAATGAAAGTTTTTTTTTTGTTTCAGGTAATCAGTACGCCATGATGTCAATGAAGACTGTGTTGTCAACAGTGCTCCGAAGGTACCGGATTCTGCCGGCTACTGCACCAAACAAAAATTCTGAATACCCCCCACTAAGACTCAAGTTTGATCTCATTATGAAGGATAAAGACGACTTTCAAATACAAATAGAATCTAGGTGTTAATTACAAATTAATTGTATTTATACATGTTTTATTAAAAACTAGCTGGTGTCGTGGCTTGGCCCTTATTTTTAAGTAAGTTCATTACTTTTTTTTCACGTTACCATGCCTTGAAATAATTGTGTTTATTAATTAATTGTTAAATTTATTATTTTTGATAATTAATACCAATATAATTATCCCAAATGTAAATGTACTAAAACTAGTTTTTAAGTTGTTTATGTAATTATTAACGAAAATTGGATTGTGTGATCTGGGGGTAATTACGCCACAGCTCAAAACGATAACCCCCTCTATGACCGCGCCACGCATTACGTCACCATCGCTCAAGCACCGGCCGCCTTCTGACGGCCCGATAAGATTATGCCGGCGCGCGGCGCGCACAAAAAATGCTCTCCTGCTGTTTCTATTGGCTCTAGGCACACAATGTAACCTGTGTTGTATTCTTGAATAAACAGAGCATCATATTGTGTATATACAATGCTCGTAAGACGAGAATGGTATTCACAAACAAAATGTTATTATCAGATACGGGGGAAAAACGTGTTTGTTCCTGTTTCATGTCTTATTTCTAATAGAACTTCTGTATCAATTTACACAAAATTTTGCAAATTACATTATGAATAGATAAGCAATCTAACAAAAGCATTTGTTTGATAGTCCTACGGAACATTTTCATATTATTGAAACTCAAACTTCATAGCGCGCGGAGCCGTTTTTGTGAGTTTGCGTATTATTACGCGTGACTTTGAAAATTCACATCCTAGTTATAGTGAGTAGTTTCTAATAAAAAATGCTACTAGGATACTTTATAAACCTTTATTGACTGATAGCTACCTATATCTCGTAAAAATCATCATCTGCCTAGCCTTTTCCCAACTATGTTAGGGTCGGCTTCCAGTCTAACCGGATGCAGCTGAATACCAGTATTTTACATGGAGCGACTGCCTATCTGACCTCCACAACCCAGTAACTGGGTAATACGATACCCCTTGGTAAGACTGGTTGTCAGACTTTCGGGCTTCTGACGACCCGTAACGTCTGTCAAAGATCCACAAATGACAGCCGGGACCAACGGCTTAACGTGCTTTCCGAGGCACGGAGGAGTCTCGGTATGTAAAGATGGTCACCCATCCACGGACCAACCCTGGCAAGCGTAGCTTAACCTGATGGATGGACCCGTGCGGCAGTTATTACGTAGGCACGAGCTCCTCATAATAATCCTCGGAACAGATAATGTATACCCCTCGGCCTCCTCATCTACGAGTAAGTACTCTTCCAGATACTCCTCCTCATAGGAGACCTCGAGGTCGAGGTCTCCATCGGAGTCGGGTATATCCTCGTCTTCCTCCTCGTCCTCGAGGTCTCTGAGGAAGTCGGTGGGGGCTGGGGCATCGTCCTTCCCTACGTTCCAGGACATCTAGTGATATAAAAATATACAGTATATTATAAACTGATACAACTACAACCTGTGAACACAACAACAACAGGCGAAATGTGGCTGTATTACAAACCTCTGCCTGCCTTTCGGGGAATACAGGCGTGATATTATATGTTTACAACATGTGCAAAATAATTTCATCAATTTATGCCAACAAACTCATATACATACACACATACTGGTCGAAATGCATTTGAATGAATTGCGAACCTTCTTTTTTTTTTAAATCGGTCAAATTTTTATCGATAAAGTCTATCGATACGACTGGACAAACTATTCGCGCCAAATCAAATGTCAACTGTCAACGGTCAACGACCGTTTTGGTACTAACTATGTAAATGACTGAAATTTATGAAATATAGTATGAAAAACACCTCGAATGACAAAAACATATAGTTATTATTAGTTTTAGAGCATTACAAATCATACAGATATACTCAATTCATAGTAAAGCAAGTCAAAAATAATGACTTTGGACGAAACTTTTTTCGAAACATTTCACAAGGATTTTATGCAAATTAAAATTAAAAATGCAATTAAAAAATGTGATTTTATGATGATATTTCGTGAAGATATTATGTGTAACGGTCTAATAACTACATATAAATGAATATTCACCAATTTACTGTTGAAAATACACAAAAACAGTCGAAATTTATCATAAAACAATTCCGCCATTCATGGCAGATTTTCTCGAAACATTTCTTTGTTCGAAAATAACATTTTATGATGCTATTTGATGAGATTATTATTTACAACGATGTAATAACTAATAATAAATGAAATTATAGCCACATACTGTTTAATTTTACGGAGATTCTTGAAAAATATGCGGATCACTGTCAGGGTACCACTCCAATGTTCGGCGCAGAAGAAAATGAACACTTTCAACTTTTTTTTTTTTTGTGTTGCCTGTTAATATATTTGGTAGTGAATCACTTAGTTGACGAGAATATCTATCTGCCCATAGACTAAAATTGCCACAGGCGATATAAACCCTAATTTTACGGTAAAAATAGAGATCTTTACCGCGCGAACCCGCCGGTACACCGGCGTACCAGCGGGGCTCTACGGTAGAAATTCAAGTGATATAACGCGCGGACCACGCGCGGTCATAGAGGGAAAGATTTTTACTTATTAAACACTAGTAGGTACTGAATTGGCACAAAAATATCAAAATGACAATCAATAAAATTGCTAGATTTCAAGTTATTAAGGACACTGCTCGCTGAACAAATACTTCCACACAATAGGCATAACGGACAGTCCTCTATGCAGAGCGTGCATGGAGGCTGAGGAAAACGTCGCGCACGTGCTCTTTGAATGCACGGGCGTCACCCAGATTAGAACCGAAACTCTCGGGTCACCCAGATCTTACACGGAGGTTCTGTATAAACCAGGAGATTTAGTTAACTTCTGGAGGGAGGTGGGCTGGTTGGAATAACCCCCAACGGCCGCCATGGCCCACGCACAATGGCCCACCTTAGGGACTAAGTGCGGAAACCAAACCCTTAACAGAACATACACACGGTTTCCGGGTCGGACGCTCATGACGCGATGGTAGGAAGTGTTACTGTTGGTAGGTTACAAAAATATCGATTGGGATAGAATAGTTGAAGATCTACTGCAAATTAAGTTAACCTATTGGTTTTATTGTAAATAGTCAAATATTAAATAAGTAATGATATTATGTGTATTGAGTAGAATATTGAACTTGATGTTGGCAAAGAAATATAAATGAATGACAAAATATCTTGGTATCTTATTTCCCATATCCTTGAAATACTGTAAATATGTAGTTAAAACATAATTATAGTTTTAGATTATGATATTGGGGTAACGACTTTAAAATCCATTTGGCTTTAGTATCTATTTTGAGGTTAAATAAATATAGTAATTAAATTAGTTGTTTTAGAGCAAGGACAGTTTTTATTTTACAATGTATCAACAGTAATTCAGACGACTTTTAGATTTAACCGCTGGTCAATGTACTAAGTCTATTTCGAAACATGAGAGAGATTTCTAGAGAGATATACATATAATGGCAACACGGAGACTTTTCGCAAAAAAAAAAAACAAACAATATTCAAGTCAGCCAAAAAGGTGATAAATCTAGAATTTCAGGGGGATTATTTTCATTGACTTTGTTTCCAAATGGTAGGAGTAACGCGAAACTTCTATCCGAGATAATCTTGAAGACCTTTCAGGTCTGGTTTTCCCGGCCGGCTCTGCGGCCTTCTTCACATCGAGCCGAGTCAGGAGAGTATCTAATCAAATAAGTAACATTAAGGAACCTACTTACTACCTTAGTTACAGGTTAAGGTTTTGGTTAAGAACATTCAAACATTCATTACAAAATAACAAAAAGTTAAGTAAACGATTTAAGTATTATGTAACTAGTATTACAAACAAGAAATGCAATTAAAGGTTGGTTTTAACATCATGCTTACTCGTATAGTGGTAGTGTGAAAAATACGTATTATTGAAGCTAACTCGAAAACTACGCAATCAAAGTAAATAAAATTTATATGGGACCACCTCTGAAGCATGACCTACCAAACAAAGAATCATCAAAATCAATTCATAATTGGCCAGTAACAGCGTAACACACAAAAAAAAAACATGCAGTGGAATGGCGAACCTGCTCATTGGGCATTTTTGACCCGGTGCCTCCAAGTACGCGTCCATTATTGAAATGTGGTTTGTTTTGAAGGGTTAACATTTCACGGAATGTTTTTATTGGAATCCAAATGTATGGGGGAAAAAAAGTTATGTGATTTTTACCGACTTATTGATTTTCAATCACTACTACTAACTGTGTACGCTCTCTGGCGCTCGTAAGCGCAATCCACATTACAGTACAGAGTTTAGAGGCCCTCTATTTCACACAAGAAGCCCAATACCGGTTTCAATTTGCGTTAGCTCGCCAAAGTCGATCAGCAGGTTTAGCACGAGCACCGATTTGTCAACGGAAGAGTACACAAAAATGCCGTAGCATGCGGACGGTTCGACGGCAGTAAAGTAGAAAAAAAAGTCAATTGCACTTTTTACGAAATTCACACTCTTTTATATAGGTAATTCGACTCAGAATTCTTTGTTTTGTCATACTTAGGTTATTTCGATCGGGTTAAGCTACGCTTGCCGGGGTTGGTCCGTGGATGGGTGACCATCTTTACATATCGAGACTCCTCCGTGCCTCGGAAAGCACGTTAAACCGTTGGTCCCGGCTGTCATTTGTGGATCTTTGACAGTCGTTACGGGTCGTCAGAAGCCCGAAAGTCTGACAACCAGTCTTGCCAAGGGGTATCGTATTACCCAGTTACTGGGTTGTGGACGTCAGATAGGCAGTCGCTCCATGTAAAATACTGGTATTCAGCTGCATCCGGTTAGACTGGAAGCCGACCCCAACACGGTTGGGAAAAGGCTAGGCAGATGATGACTTAGGTTATTTTTTTCAAAATTTATCTGTAGTTGTATATGTATACCAATTTAAAGCAGAATCAGGTGCCAGGAAGTGCTTGAAAAATGGATGACAATAGGAGTAACTAGAAACACATATGGCCACCTTCCAGCTCCATCATCAGACCTTGAACACCACCCAGTGTCAAAGCACTTGTTAATACGTAACCAATGAGTCCAAACACGATGGTGCTATCTTGTTTGATTGAGGAGTTCTTAACATGGCCAACTTCCGGCTCCATCATCAGACCAGCTCCAAGATATGAATTATTCAAAATGTCTCGGTAGTTGTATAAGTATGCCACTCAATCGGATTTCAGGAAGTGCTTGAAAAATGGAGGACAATTGGAGTAACCGGAAAGACATACGAACAAAGCAAGCTATTAGCTAATATAAAGCTTGTAAAAAAAAGTGTTTTACTTCTCAGTCTCCTACACTAGGTGATGCCCGCGACTTCGCCCGCGTGAATGTCGGTTATTATTGACTAAAACTTTACTCGAGAACCACTCTATCCATTGGTGAAAACAGCATAAAAATCGGTGCAGTAGTTTTTGAGTTTATCGCGTACAGGACGACAGACAGACGCAGCGGAGGACTTTGTTTTATAATATATAAGGATATCTATCTAAAAATAATGTATGTAGGTAACCATTTTCAGGTTTGTTCGGGGATTACTCATAAACTAGTATTTTTATAAATGAGTGCTTGGAATGACGCGGGTGAAACTGCGGGGAGCAAGATAGAAAAGCTCCTAAACATTCTTGTACCTTTATAGGAAGATCATTGTGCATTTTTGTACCCATTTTATATATTTAGAAGGATAAGGACATACGAAAATTCGTTCTTTTATATTAATTCTTGTTTTGCTAAAAAAGCTTTCCCATACTATTGAGGAATGCGACTCATATCATTGGGTAGTATTATGTAGGTAGGTAGTGTTAGTAGTATTCATGGTCTTTAACAAACTAATCGGAATTAGTTTCGTTAGTGGTCGCTGGTGGGTCACAGGTCCGAACAAAATGCCCATTTACTGCTTTTACTGTCTGGTAGTGCGGGGAAAAATACACCTGATAGAAACTTATCTCACCTGATATGATCGATCAGGACGTATCAGACAATCAGCCAACATCACGTACCGGTAACGCCGGTAACAACAAAATTCGCTATAAGTAAGCCGTGCATCGAATCCGGGCAAGTACAAAAGAGGATGACCATATGCCGTATCGCTATTTGTTCGGCTGTGACTTAGGTTTCTAATATTGATAATTCATGTTTTAAAATATAATGAATTTATCTAGTAATACCGCCTAAAAAACATCATAAAAATATTAGTTTTTATTTCGATTTCTCATTTTATCCATACATAGTTTTTTTTTTCACGCAAGTAATGTCATATGTCATTGGCATAAAAAGAGTATGTAAGCAATCTAACCTTCTTGACTTACGCAAAACAATAAAAGTACATACTATTATGGCTTAACGTGCTTTCCGAGTCACGGTGGGAAGGCTTTTTATTTAAAGGCAATTTTATATATAGGCATTGTCTTTATCAGAAGAGGTCATATTGTCTCTTATGCGTGGGTTTGCGGGCTAGGAGATGTAATTAGAATGGGAATGAATAATAATGTAAACGACGTTCCACCGAGTACGTGAGGCGCGAGCGCAGACCAATCAACTCACTGCCCTGCCAGGGTAGTCGCCATTATCACCAATACCACAGTCGCCATTAATCCTTGCCTGTTTCCCGGTTTCGATCCATCTCCGCGATCTTCCATTATTTTGGCGGGGGGCCGCCTCCTCAGTACCCGGGGTTACGTCAAGTTGACAGCTGTCACAATCGTTCGAAAATCAACTACGTAAGTTTAGCATCGTAAAACCTTTAGACGCGCCGACATATTTATTATTTTAATTTCGTTTATTTATTTTCTTTCTTATCTATTTACATTGAAATACAAATAGTACATTTAAAAATATTTTTATAAAAACATATTAAAATTAGGGGGGGGGGCGTATTTGGGTTTATTACATTGTAATAACAATCTGATAGGATGTTTAATTAAGGGGGATGCGCCTGGGTAGCCCACGAAATTCAAATTTTCTTACGTTTTTTGCAATTTGCAGGTCGGTGTTAGATTGTATGTTGATCTAAATATGATTTGCGCACGTAACAAATATGGATTTACAGAATTATAAACATTAGAATCAGCAATACAAACTCTAAGTTCATGAAAGTCTCAAATGTCATGATTTCATGAAATCTCGAATCATGAAATTTTTAAATGTAAGTAGATAAGAAAGAAAATAAATAAACGAAATTAAAATAATAAATATGTCGGCGCGTCTAAAGGTTTTACGATGCTAAACTTACGTAGTTGATTTTCGAACGATTGTGACAGCTGTCAACTTGACGTAACCCCGGGTACTGAGGAGGCGGCCCCCCGCCAAAATAATGGAAGATCGCGGAGATGGATCGAAACCGGGAAACAGGCAAGGATTAATGGCGACTGTGGTATTGGTGATAATGGCGACTACCCTGGCAGGGCAGTGAGTTGATTGGTCTGCGCTCGCGCCTCACGTACTCGGTGGAACGTCGTTTACATTATTATTCATTCCCATTCTAATTACATCTCCTAGCCCGCAAACCCACGCATAAGAGACAATAATATATGACCTCTTCTGATAAAGACAATGCCTATATATAAAATTGCCTTTAAATAAAAAGCCTTCCCACCGTGACTCGGAAAGCACGTTAAGCCATAATAGTATGTACTTTTATTGTTTTGCGTAAGTCAAGAAGGTTAGATTGCTTACATACTCTTTTTATGCCAATGACATATGACATTACTTGCGTGAAAAAAAAAAACTATGTATGGATAAAATGAGAAATCGAAATAAAAACTAATATTTTTATGATGTTTTTTAGGCGGTATTACTAGATAAATTCATTATATTTTAAAACATGAATTATCAACATTAGAAACCTAAGTCACAGCCGAACAAATAGCGATACGGCATATGGTCATTCTCTTTTTATAATTCGTTAGTTCTGAGTATCCCTATTTCCTACCCCTACGTAGATTAGGTAGGGTAGGTAGGGTAGGTAGGGTAGGTAGGGTAGGTAGGGTAGGTAGGGTAGGTAGGGTAGGTAGGGTAGGTAGGGTAGGTAGGGTAGGTAGGGTAGGTAGGGTAGGTAGGGTAGGTAGGGTAGGTAGGGTAGGTAGGGTAGGTAGGGTAGGTAGGGTAGGTAGGGTAGGTAGGGTAGGTAGGGTAGGTAGGGTAGGTAGGGTAGGTAGGGTAGGTAGGGTAGGTAGGGTAGGTAGGGTAGGTAGGGTATGTAGGGTAGGTAGGGCAGGTAGGGTAGGTAGGGTAGGTAGGTACTTACTTACCCGTGCGAGCCGGGACAGGCCGCTAGTTATAATATTATTTTCACAAACATGTTTGGAAATTTGGAGCATTATTTTGGCAACCTCCTTCGCGATAAACCGAAATTGCTGTACTGGTCAAAAACAAGCGACGATGCAGCCAGCAAAGTTACTATGAAAATCCATATCTGGCGCGTTTAGCGGCCAAATAAATTACTATGAAAACTCATATCTGTCGAGTTCCTTGTCCGATGAAGTAGTGCCAGCCCGCGCCGTAGCTGAGCACGTAGCTTTAAATTCCCCGTTTAATAATAATGATGATCTAAACCTTTTGATCCAGCCTGTCCCAACAACTTGCTGTCCCCCCGCCAGTGATGTCGCCCTAAGCCGAGGTACGTACCCCACAGGGGGTGCCCTTAGCGAGCGCACACTTAATTTTAATTTAGAATAGTTTATGCCCCTGGCTGGAGGCCCTGAGTGTAGAAGCTTAAGGCAGCCACAGGAAAGTCCGGTTAAGAAGTTATGATTTCCGAAATCACACTTCAAGATGCCATAGTTATAAGAAATATCTGTCGAGTTATTTAAAAATGGAAAAAACTTTTTTCTTCAACACATGGCAACCAAGGAACCAGAACTTATCAAAGATTTTATTTAAATTTTGATTTGGCTTGCAAATAGAACTGTTTACTATAAGCAAATCTTGGCCGCAATCAAGAATTGATGGACGATCGTGAAAATGTGAGTTCATCAATTCCTCTTATTCCCCTTATCCCCTTATTGCTGGTCGCGACAGTAATCTACTATATACTCAATACTTTATTGCATTCCACATGTAGGTATTCTTAGGTGGTAAACTTAAAAGTAGATCATGGGCCCTGTCGGGCACAGCAAAATAAGTGAGTTAGGAGAGAGAAAGCATTCGTTAATTATAAGTTATTATGTATTGTGCACGATGCCCTAACATCGACTCGCTCGTGGACGCAAGTGGCGGCGCTACGCCATAGTGATTTATGTGAAAAAGTGAAATTTCCAATTGGATTTACTAAGTTGTGAGTATTTTTTTGTAAATCAGATAAGATTATAGTTGGATTTGTATTATATTTAAATGATCTCATTAGATTCTTATTAGTCATGTAAATATTAACCTAGAAAAGTAATGTTAAATTCATTTGATAAGAAACTTAGAAAAATTTTGTGTATGAAAAATTACGTAACTTTGGAAACCTTTTTTTTGTTTAAAGAGATAATTAATTACTGTTTGTTGTATTGATTAACTATGTTATTAAAACCATTTTTAGTGTTGGAATTATGTAAATCACCCCAACCAATCAACAGATATAAGCAAAAGAAAATGTGTGATATTAAAGTGTAATTATCTTGTTATGTAATAAGTCTAATTAGTTTCCAATTAGCTGTAAATAAATGTTGTAGCATTCTAATTAGAAAAGTAAGTCTAATAAAGCGATACAAACCCTTGTGTTTTATTATCATGCCTCTGCGACGTCAGCAGTAAGAATAAGAAGGTAGGGCGCGCTACAGCGCGCTTTTATAGTAGTGAGGCGGGGGGCAGGGTAAAATTATGTGTATCCCCTCGCCACAGCTACACAAGACGTCGCAGAGTGCTAATTTATGTGTAACTAATTAGAATAGATAATTAGCTACAGGAATGTAATAAACAAAACACTGTAATAACAGGATTTATTAGAATAAAAATAAATAAGAGTTACGGGGGTGAGGAAGGGGAAGTGACGGCAGAGGGGGCAGATTTAGAGTATAAAAGACGGGCCGTTTCGCCCAGTAGACACACTCCGATCCCAGCGCTCCACGAGTAAACAACTCTGCCAAAGCTCCCGAAGAAATTCCTCGCCGCCGTTTGCCTCCAGAAACAGTTCTATTCGTGTTTTAATTATCCGGCATAAGCTATCCCCAACATTATTGGTCCTTCGTCGTCGGATTCAAGACTTGCGCCTAGAAGAATAGAAGATGGTTTTAACACGAAGTAAGGACGGAGAACAAGTGAAACGTCGTCAGGAAGAGCTCAGCGCGACCGGAGCCAGTCAAGAGTCTCCGCCAGAAGAACCGCCTGCGCAGGGCACGTCGAAGGCTGCTACCGAGAAAACGGGCACTAGCAGCGGAACAAGTACGACGACGGCTACAGAAGCAAGCACTTCTACGGGGACAGAAGAAACAAGCGATGCGTCACAGAAAGAGCGGACCTCTCAGCGTACATTGAGGCCCGCAGACGCATGATCACGCCGCTCCGTAACCTCCCGCAAGAAGCTCCTCGCGGAGTTGGAGGCGAAAGAGCGACTAGCCGACCTGAAGCTGAAGCAAGCCCAGGTTCAAGCTGAAACAGAAAAACAGCAGCTACGTGTACAGCGTCTTCAAGCAGAAGCAGACACCTCAGAAGAAGAAGAAGAAGAAATTGAAGATGATCTGGCGTCAGTCCGCATCAGCACGTGGCTGAAAGACACCGGGCCGGAACCACCACAGCCAGCGAATAAAGAATCTCTTCAAGAAGAGGGCAAGAAGACGCAAGAAGATAGCACGAAAATAAGCCAGCCGCTGATAGACGTGGCTACCCTAGCCGCCGCACTTTCTCAAGCGGTACGAAGCACAAGGGAACCACCGAAGTATATTCAAGAGCTGCCACTCTTCAATGGAAGCAGCACAGAGTGGCTCGGCTTCAAGACAGCGTACGAAGAAACACTCAAGTACTTCACGCAGAATGAAAACATAGCACGCATACGTCGGAGCCTGCGCGGAACTGCAAAAGAAGCTGTTGGCTGTCTACTAGTGAGCCAACCGGATCCAAAGGTCGTCATAGAAGCACTCGAAAGAAGATTTGGAAGACCAGAAGCACTCATTCACGTCGAACTAGAGAAGCTCAAGTCACTCAACCGGGTCAGCGACAACCCTCGCGACTTATGCATCTTCGCTGGGCGAGTCGCAAACATAGTGGGCACCATCGAAGCATTGAAGAAGCCGCAATACCTGCATAGTCCTGAAATGGCGCGAATCATCACCGAGAAGCTTACGCCTATATTGAAGAGCAAGTGGTACGACTTCGCATCAACGAAGAGAGAAGACACTCCTGAATTAAAGAAGATGTCTACCTTCTTGAACGAAGAAGCAGACAAGTGTGGCGCCTATGCCCTACCAGAAGCTACCAACGACGAGGTCGGAGGAAGAGAACGCAAAAACAGAAGAGCAGAGCGCACATTCGCCGCAGAAAAGAAGACTTCATCAGAAGATCAATGTCCTCTCTGCAAGCAAGATCACAAGCTGCCAGACTGCAAGCAGTACTCCGCCCTCGACGTGAACGCAAGATGGGAGGTCGCCAAGAAGAACCACATCTGCTACTGCTGTCTTCGAAGCAGGCATCGCCGACTTCAATGCAAGGCGCCGCCGTGTGGAAGACATGGGTGCGTCATGAAGCATCACAAGCTGCTGCACCACGATAAAGAACAGAGCAGCACGAGTGAACCAGAGAAGAAAGAAACAGCAGCACCCACAGTAGAAGTCACATCAGCAGCGCAACCAGGCAACAACCGACGTGCATATTTGAAGATAGCGCCCGTAATCCTTAAGGGGCCATACTCCAGCGTTGAAACATACGCACTGTTAGATGAAGGCAGCACCGTCACTCTACTCGACGCATCGATAGCCGAGGTCATCGGAGCAGACGGGCCAGAAAATACCATGTGGATTCAGGGAATCGGCAACGAGATGAAGCACGACAACCGCAAGATCGTCAGTCTCAGCATCAAAGGAAAATACGCCGAGGAAGAATACCCAATAGAAGCTGCGCGTACTGTCAACAGACTGAGCTTCACACCAGAGACAGTATACGCCGATCATATAGAAGAATGCGAGCATCTGATCGACATCAAGGACAAGATCAGCTATCAACACGCATCACCCAAGTTGTTAATTGGTTAAGACAACTGGCATCTTATTGTAACCAGAGAACTCCGCACCGGTCGTCGCAACCAGCCAGTCGCTTCCCTCACGCAACTGGGCTGGGTTCTTCACGGCTGTCACAGTTCGCTCACAGCCAAAGTAGCGTTCTGTGGCAGACTCCAACAAAAAGAAGACGAACCAACAATGGAAGAGCTGGTCAAGAATCACTTCAAACTCGAGTCACTATGCATCGAGCCAAGAAGACCGAAAGAAGATCCTGAACAGAAAGCTCTTCAGATATTAGAAGAAACCAGCAGAAGATTACCAGAGGGAAGATTCGAAACCGGCCTGCTGTGGAAAGAAAAAGATCGCCAGATACCAAACAACTATAAAGCAGCTGAGCGGCGCCTGCACTCCCTAGAGAAGAGACTGGATAAAGAAGAAGACCTCAAAGAAAAATACGAAGAGAGGATGGAAAATCTGTTCCAGTCGGGTTACGCAGAGCCGGCGCCCACTCCAGCTCCAGAAGGAAAAACGTGGTGCCTACCACACTTTCCGGTCATCAACCCAGCGAAGCCACACAAACCTCCGAGACTGGTTCACGACGCATCAGCCCAAGCAGCCGGCACCTGCCTCAATGACATGCTGTACTCGGGACCCGACCTGCTGCAATCTCTACCAGGGGTCGTCATGAGGTTCCGTCAACATGCATACGCAGTCAGCGGGGACATCAAAGAAATGTTCATGCAAGTAAAAATCAGAGAAGAAGATAGAGACGCGTTGCGATTTCTATGGAGAGGCAAACGGCGGGAGGGCAAACCGGAAGAGTACAGAATGACTTCTGTTATTTTTGGAGCAACCTCATCTCCATGCACAGCGCTATTCATCAAGAATAAGAACGCAAGTGAGTTCGCGAGCGACTACCCAGAAGCAGCCGCAGCGATACAAAGAAACCATTACATGGACGACTACGTCCAGAGCTTCTCTACTATTCAAGAGGCACGTGAAATAACGCAAGCAGTCGACTTCATTCACAAGAAGGCGGGCTTCGTGCTGAGCGGCTGGACGTCAAACGACATGAAAACAATAGAAGAGTTTGGTCCACCAGAAGAAAATAACTCAGCTACAGTAAGCCTGGGTGGAAAAGACGCAGAGAAGACGCTTGGTTTACTATGGCACGTGAAAGAAGACTGCATAGGGTTCAACACAATCTCTATGAAAATACCTCAAGAAGTAGAAGAAAATAGGCGAGCTCCATCGAAAAGAGAAGCTTTAAGCATCATAATGGCACTCTTCGACCCACTGGGATTGATCTCACCAATCACCACGCCAGCGAAGAGAATATTTCAAGACACCTGGCGCTACAAGACCGACTGGGATGACCCGCTACCAGCTGAATTACAAGAAAGGTGGCAGAAGTGGATCACGTCGCTCATCACCATCAGACAGTTGAGAATACCACGATGCTACGATTACGAGAAGAGCGTCTCAACTCAGCTGCACACCTTCGTCGACGCGAGTGAAGAAGCCTACGCCGCTGCAGTGTACTGGAGAACGATACGCGAAGACGGCAGTGTGCACGTGTCATTAGCAGCTGCCAAGAGTCGCGTCACGCCTCTCAAGCCTATCTCTATGCCCAGGCTGGAACTTCAAGCAGCACTATTAGGCGCGCGACTCGCACAGACTGTACTGGAAGAGCACGACTACAAGCCAGAGAGTAAAATCTACTGGAGTGATTCACGCACAGCGCTGGTATGGATAAGGTCAGAACCACGCGTCTACAAGTCTTTCGTAGCCCATCGTCTGGCGGAGATCGAAGAAACTACGAAGAAAAATGAGTGGAGGTGGCTCCCCTCCAGAGACAACGTGGCCGACGACGCGACGCGTGATACGCCCGACAACTTCGTCGCCACCCATCGATGGTACCAGGGACCCTCATTCCTGAAGCTACCGGAGTCACAGTAGCCACAAGAAGAGAACGTGGTAAAATACGACACGGGAGAAGAAAGAGAAAAATGTCATACATGTCAGCGAGAAGAAAAGAATCAAGATCACCTGCCGAAAATCGAGAGATTCTCAAAGTGGCTTCGATTAATAAGGTCGACAGCACGAGTTTTACAATTTATAGACTTGTGTAAAGTGAAGAAAAATACCGTCGCAGCCACAAGAAAAAGAACAAAGAAAATAGAAACAAGTGATCCGTGTTGGCGCAACTCTAAAAAAGCGCTGCCTAAGTTGGTGAAAAGGGTAGTGCCCAATGAAACCCGCAACTACCTCGAAATACCTACTGCATACCTAACAAAAGCTGAACAGCTGTGGGTCCGCGCAAGTCAGCAAGAGAGCTACGAGACTGAGATAGAACGCATCAAGAGAAACGGCACACCCAGTAATAGCGATCGTCTAAGTCATCTCAGCACGTACATCGACACTGCAGACATCGTGCGCCTACGAGGAAGAGTGACCGCAGCACAGGAAATAGCAGAAGACACGTCCAACCCTCCGATATTGGACGGCAAGCAGACCTACACACGGCTGTACATAGCATATGTACATGAGCGCCTTCATCATGGCGGCGTGGAAATGATCGTAAATGAGTTAAGACAGCGACTGTGGATCTCAAAAATACGCCCTGCAGTAAGAAGAGTTATAAAGAGTTGTCTGCCCTGCCGCATAAGAAAAATGAAGCCAGCGAACCCTCTCACAGGAGACTTACCGCCGGCACGCCTCGCCCACCACGCACGTCCGTTTACCTTCACGGGACTTGATTACTTCGGCCCCATGGAAGTGACAGTCGGACGCCATCGTGAGAAAAGGTACGGGGCTCTCTTCACCTGCATGACGTCGAGAGCGATTCACATCGAAATCGCACACTCACTAAGTGCGGACTCAGCGGTGTCGGCCCTAAGAAGATTCATGGCCAGAAGAGGCTGCCCGAAGGAGCTGTGGAGCGACAACGCTACGTGCTTCAAAGCAGCTGATAAGGAGCTCGGCGCGGCGGCACTCGAAGCGCTGGAACACGAATCTACATGTCGGCACATCACCTGGAAATATATCCCTCCATCAGCCCCATTCATGGGGGGAAAATGGGAACGTATGGTACGTTCAGTAAAAGAAGCACTGAAAATAACATTGAACGAGAGATACCCCAGCGACGAGACACTGGTGACACTGTTAACAGAGGTCGAGAACACAGTAAACTCGCGACCTCTCACCCACGTCTCCGTCGACCCACATGAACCCGAGGCGCTGACACCGAACCACATACTCATCGGACCCAACTCTCATGTACCAGTACCAGGTCACTTCAAAGAAAAAGACGTGACAGCCCGCCAGCAATGGAAAAGGGCGCAAGCCCTGGCGGACATCTTCTGGAGGAGGTGGGTCAAGGAGTACATGCCCCTGCTGCAACACCGGCGGGAGCCTGCCAGCACCGGCGTCCAGCCCAAGGTCGGTGACCTCGTCATCATCTGCGACGGCAACCTACCACGCAACACCTGGCCACGAGGTCGCATCAGCCAGCTGTATCCAGGCGCCGACGGAGAGGTTCGAGTCGTGGACGTCACCATCAGCGGCGGCCATGTCCTGCGGCGACCAACGAAGAAGATCATCGTGCTACCAACAGAGTCGCAGCCTAGCGACGGCGGGAGAATGTGCACGATGCCCTAACATCGACTCGCTCGTGGACGCAAGTGGCGGCGCTACGCCATAGTGATTTATGTGAAAAAGTGAAATTTCCAATTGGATTTACTAAGTTGTGAGTATTTTTTTGTAAATCAGATAAGATTATAGTTGGATTTGTATTATATTTAAATGATCTCATTAGATTCTTATTAGTCATGTAAATATTAACCTAGAAAAGTAATGTTAAATTCATTTGATAAGAAACTTAGAAAAATTTGTGTATGAAAAATTACGTAACTTTGGAAACCTTTTTTTTTGTTTAAAGAGATAATTAATTACTGTTTGTTGTATTGATTAACTATGTTATTAAAACCATTTTTAGTGTTGGAATTATGTAAATCACCCCAACCAATCAACAGATATAAGCAAAAGAAAATGTGTGATATTAAAGTGTAATTATCTTGTTATGTAATAAGTCTAATTAGTTTCCAATTAGCTGTAAATAAATGTTGTAGCATTCTAATTAGAAAAGAAAGTCTAATAAAGCGATACAAACCCTTGTGTTTTATTATCATGCCTCTGCGACGTCAGCAGTAAGAATAAGACGGTAGGGCGCGCTACAGCGCGCTTTTATAGTAGTGAGGCGGGGGGCAGGGTAAAATTATGTGTATCCCCTCGCCACAGCTACACAAGACGTCGCAGAGTGCTAATTTATGTGTAACTAATTAGAATAGATAATTAGCTACAGGAATGTAATAAACAAAACACTGTAATAACAGGATTTATTAGAATAAAAATAAATAAGAGTTACGGGGGTGAGGAAGGGGAAGTGACGGCAGAGGGGGCAGATTTAGAGTATAAAACACGGGCCGTTTCGCCCAGTAGACACACTCCGATCCCAGCGCTCCACGAGTAAACAACTCTGCCAAAGCTCCCGAAGAAATTCCTCGCCGCCGTTTGCCTCCAGAAACAGTTCTATTCGTGTTTTAATTATCCGGCATAAGCTATCCCCAACATGTATTGTGTATTTTTTATAAAACACATTATAAAAAATATGAAAGTCACTCTGTCTTTATATCAGCTTGTTACCTTATAATGGCTGAACGGATTTCGATGATATTGGACGAAAAGGTACACCATTACACTAGAATATCACAACGCACTAGAATGAGTAACGGTTTCCGGTTGCAACAAAGTGACTCTACAATGGACTAAAGGACACAGTGGATCGCTGGGCAATGACGCAGCAGACGAGCTTGCTAGAAGAGCATCTAGCACGTCAGTCTGTAGGCCCGAGCCCATCGTACCCATTCCGTTCAATCAAATACGCAGGTGGCTACAGGAGTTCACCCATACCCAAGCGGAGAACTGGTGGTCCTCGGTACCGGGCTGCAGGCAGTCCAAGGAAGCTATGCCATCCCTGGATGGCAGGCACAGGAATAACCTGCGTCTGGTGGCGGGGACCATCACAGGACACTACTCCCTGAACAAAAACTTCCACACAATAGTTATAACGGACAGTCCTCTATGCAGAGCGTGCATGGAGGCTAAGGAAACCGTCGCGCACGTGCTCTTTGATTGCACGGGCGTCACCCAGACTAGAACCGAAACCCTCGGGTCACCCAGATCTTACACGGAGGTTCTGTACAAACCAGGAGACTTAGTTAACTTCTGGAGGGAGGTGGGCTGGTTGGAGTAACCCCCAACGGCCGCCATGGCCCACGCACAATGGTCTACCTTAAGGACTAAGTGCGAAAACCAAACCCGTAACATAGGACATAGAACATAACTCGAAACTCGGCACGGTCGGTACTAAGTACTTAAAAAAAAAACTTTTTACAAAATAAACAACCGAAAGTAATTTTTCATTTTTTAAGTGTTTTTTTGCAAGTCGGTTGTTTTTTTTTATTTTAAGTTTTTATTTTTCACTTTTTAGTTGTGATACCTACCCCGCACAAATTCTAATACCACTACCAGCTATGAAAATAACAGTGATTGTATCAAATAAGATGTCGTCTATATAAACTAAGTGAGACAAAACGCAATTATTGAAGCTAACTCAAAAACTACTCAAGCAAAGTTAATAAAATTCATATGGAACTACAAGGGAATCACCAGCTTTCAAATAAAAAAATAATCATCGAAATCGGTTCACCCAGTCGAAAGTTCTGAAGTAAAAAACATTTTAAAAAAAATACAGACGAATTGATAATCTACTCCTTTTTTTGAAGTCGGTTAAAAACAAAAATAAACCTTTTCGGGTTTTTTCAAAAATCTGCTCCTAACAGGGTGTAAAAGGGTAATAAAGGGGTAAAGGTAGACCGTAAATATTATTTTTTATAAACTATCTTTCAAAGTGGGTGGGTGGAGGTGTTTGTTGAAGTTTTTAGAGGAAAGTACGAAATCCCCGCGGACGAAGTCGCGGGCAAAGTGCTAGTATAGAATAAGTATGTACAGGTATTAATGAAATTGTTCTTGATGTATGATCTGAATGAATAGTATTGTATTACCAAATTAATCTACGACGTTAACCTTCACCTTTAACTTTACGTTTATAAATAATTATTTTGCATGCAATTGATACAATATTCTTTATAGCTAAACATGTGGTCATTATATCAAAACCATACTAGTTTATACCATATATAAGGCAAATAGAGACGTATCTTATCTTATCTACAACTAAACTCTCAGTTCAGAAATTAATTTCTCCAGAGCACAAACAGTAACTAACATCTAGGTTCTAATCGTATAGGGAAATCCTCTTCATCCTTCATCATGATATCAAACTTGAGTCGTAGTGGGGGGTATTCAGAGTTGTTGTTTGGTGCAGTAGCCGGCAGGATCCTGTATCGTCGCAGCAGTGATGATAACGCAGTCTTCATTGATATCATAGCGTAATGGTAACCTGTGAGAAAACATTTAGCATAAGCATAATCAGCATATAGCGTTCCCACGGCTGGGACACAGGCCTCCTCTCTGACAGAGGCAGTAGGCTGTAATGCACCACGGGAGACCAGTGCGGATTGGTAGATGTCACATGTCTTTGAATATTTGGTTCTCGGACATGCCGGTTTCCTCAAGATGTTTTCCTTCTCCGTTTTAAGAGCAATGGTGATGAAATTAATTACACAAAGTAAAGTCTCTGCCTGGGTTCGAACCCATTACCTCATATAACTCATAAGTCATGACCATTTCCAATAGTCCATCACGGCTCTCAGAGATACATCATTTAAAAAGTGATAATTCAAGAAGGAGATAGCTGGTCATCAAACCCGGAATCACGGGATCGTGTCGATCAATCATAAACAAATTGAATTTGAATTTGAATTCCGGATCGTGAAAGACACGGAAAAACTTATGCGAGATCAGGGGTCTTAAAACAGTCACTTTGGTAGAATCATAATAGGAAAATAATGTGAATCATCGTAAAATGCCACAAACTGACAATTCATAATGATTTGCGTGCGATTCATATTACGAAATAATTCATCTGTTTGACAGTTTTCTATGAAGACTCGTAAAATGGTCCACACAAAATGCTTATGCTTTTGTGTCAAATTAGAAGATTGCTAATGACAGCTGGAAATTCAGGACATGAATTGCATAAAGAGGAATTGCTAATGTGGCCGTTTTAGGCCCGCAGGAAGTAGTTATCTAGGAAATAACCACCAGAAGGTTCAGTGAATAAGGATAGGAGTAATGTCCCGTGTTTTGTTCTGAAAATTTAATTAACCATCCCTTCGCTCAAGCTACAATACATTCAACCTATATTATAAAACCTACCAACGCAGTTTCTTGGTCCATAACTGAACGGCATGAAGGCAGCGGGATGCGTGAGCGGCGTGTCGATGAACCGTTCAGGGCGGAACTGCTCCACGTCGTCTCCCCAGTACCGAGGGTTGTGGTGTAACGCCCAGATGTTTACTACAACTCCAGTACCTGGCAGGAGTTTGATGCCACAGGCTGTGAAGATAATAAAAGTAGTGCAAATGTGTATAAACTTGGGAATATACTAGGTAAAACAACGGTAAATGCGAAACTATTTCTTTACCTTTACACGCCTTTTTTTAGGTTAGGTTGTCCCGGTCAGTTCCCTCTGTGCTCTCTTGCTAGCTCAAGTAAGGGAATCTCACCGGGCAACGTTGGGTAATGTAGGAAGGTAAGACAATGAAAATCGACTGGAGATAACTGTTTAATAATTCACATTCACATTTCAGGCACTTTACAAGATTATAGAATTATGTCTATGTTGCGGACAATAACAAGCCTCAGCAAGCTCCAAAGATGTAGTGTCGATCAGACTGGAAATGTGAGTGCATGGGAGTATGTGACGTTTTGAATTTGAATTGAAAATAAAATAATGATGTGGCCTGACATTTGGATTTGAATTGACCTAGGTTTGACCTGCATTTGAATTGAAAATTAGAATGACGAAGTGGCCTGACATAAAAGATTGCCAGCAATAAGTAATCGGATGAGTAAGGAAAGAAGGACCTTGTCACAAGGTTAAGTTAAATTAGAAGGATAGTCAACAAGGAATTCTTAAAGTTTGTCCGCCATGTCCGTCTGCCTGTCTGTCTATCCACGGCTTAGCTTAGAGACTCATAGTACTAAAAAGTTGTAATTTGGCTTGGATATACATATCGATCACGCCAACAAAGTGGTAAAATAAATTCATAAAAAATATCGTCTTAAGCATATAGTGGGGTTTTTTTTTTGTTCGTCTATCTCATTATGTGGGGTGTTGTTGGAAAGGTCGTTCAAATATATGGGGAGAGTATGTAAACCATTCCGTGTGGACGTAGACATATTATTCCACTATAATGTTAAGTTTGTTCTTAGGATAAATTCATCCCAACTGCGGAACCCTTCATTATGCGTGGTACGACACGCACTTGCCATCAATCGGGTACAAATATAGACTCCAACTGTGGTCCTGCGAAATTCGTGATGGAAAAACCCAACCTAAGAACCTCTGTGACAGTCAGGCAACTCTCCTCGTGTTAGTGGGGCTTAATTCATACTTCACAATTATATGCCATCAAACATGGTGTTACAATATTTTTATCACTAACATGTATTAATCTGAACACATTTTGAACGCATAATAGAATTTGGCTGAGAAATAGGGAATTATTTTCTTCTCAGAAGGAAACTACACTTTCTCAATAAGCACCAAAAACTTACGTAATGAAACATCCTTCTCAACTTTCCTGATCACAACAGGCACCGGTGGGTACAGCCGCAGACTCTCCCTGATCACTGCGTCCAGGTACTTGAGACGAGGTATGTCATCAAAAGTTGGCGGCCGTTCTGAGTCACCGAACACTTCTTGCAACCTGATCAAAGGTTAATTTGATTATAAATTGGGTCTTCAAAAACTACGACCACTTAATAATTACTTAGAATTTTGTGAAATTTGTCAGCGAGGAATGGACCGCAGTTTCCTAAGACATAAACGTACGGATCCCCTATGGAGCTTGATATTACATTCCATAACTCAAGTTGCTGACGTAGCCTGCTAATGCCGTAGGCGGCATGCAATTCATGTGGTCTGCCCAGTTCCAATTAACCAAGAACATACACAACATCACAACAGCAACAAACGACAAAGCGGCAGGCCCACGAGGAGCTAGCGGGACGAACTCGACTCTTTACAATTGACCACATACAGAAATAGATCAATAGAAGGAGGAGAGGGAGGCCTTTGCTATACAGTGGGACATTAAAGGCTATGAAAATGAATGAATTTCTAACGTGACTTACTCTTCATAAACTTTCTCCTGTACTTCAGGATGTCTGGCAAGCATGAGGGATGTGAATGAAGTTCCGACTGCCGAAGTATCGGTACCAGCCAGCATGATAACCAATAGCTCTTCCCTAATTTCATCATTCGTGAACCCTTCATTATGTGCTGACAACCTTATAAGACTCTCTAGAAATGTCTTCGAGCTATTGTCTGAAGAATCTGAATGAATAAAGGTTCGTAAGTATGTCTTAAGAAGTAAAAACAATAAGAATTAAGTTTAATTAATGCTTTTCCAAAAAAAAAAACAAGAAAGTAAAATGGAAAAGCAAAGACACCGACTTCAGAAATTAAAGTTATTTTTTCACTTTTCTAGTGGTTTTTTTTGGAAGTCGGTTGTTTTTTTTTTTTGTAATGTTTTATCATTTAACGCAGCACCTCTTAAAAGATGTTTCTACTTAAGCTAATCTGAAAAATGGTTTATCTAATTTATTTTTTATTTCTAGTATAAAAATTATGTCTATCACATGTTTTATTTAAAAAACATAGATTTTTTCTTATATATCTAATATTCTCATAGATGAATTGGCAAAGTACCGTCATAATATTAATCTTTTTAAATAGTTCCCTGAGAGATTTGCGGCGACATAGATTATAAATGGCTCTGACATCTCTCTTGTGCAAAATAATGATGGATTCAATGTCAGCAGCCCGACCCCACAGTAAAATGCCATACGACATAATGCTGTGGAAGTAACTGAAATAGACCAAACGCGCGGTTTCTACATCTGTCAACTGTTTTAGCTTTCTAACAGCATAAGCGGCCGAGCTTAGCCTCCCCCAGTGGCGGGTTTACCAGCAGGCTGAATAGGCTTGAGCCTAGGGCAGCAGTTTTTTTTGTTGCTTCCTCATATAAATCAAAAAGATTTCAGCATGACGGTTTTCTGTTGCCTGATGTTTTACAGATAGAAGTCTGCAACAAATTTTGCCGATGACTTTCGCCTCTCCCTTGTCATTGTACTTTCCGTGTAGCAAACTTCCATATTCTAGAGTAAAACAGCTAGTTCGCCGCCCGCCAACTAGTGATCGGCCTCTGCGCCCTCTGCTCACACTTTGAATGAGTGAAAAGACCGAAATTAAAAAAAATGTATTTCTCTCTTTCCACCATCAACTCATACATGCCAGTCCTGCTACTGGTTGGAGGCTGCAAACTGGATGGTTTGTATATCATTTTGTGTTTTTAATTTGAATATAATGAATAAAAAATTATTCATTAAAAACCGATAAAAACCGGAAAAAACCGATTTCAATCTTATGTATCGACTATTATGTGTTGAACATGCACTATGCATTAGCTTTAGGAAAGGAGACCATTCATTTTGGGATAAATATTGAAAGTGCCGATCAAACAAAAAAATATATAATTAAATTCCGTTAGAACATGTTATTTCTCTTCACTTTTCACTATTGGCCCACCAAATCTGTAGGGCAATTTCCTGCGCTGTTATACGATTTAAAAAAATATTGCTTTCAGTATGTTTTAGTTAAAATAATTAATAATAATCTAATTAAAGTAATAGCTTTGTAGTAATAAAAAATTAAGAGAAAAATGTAATTTTTCGGAATACAGCTCTTTTTTTGTTTGGCCACAACAACACTCACTGCACAACATTGATTGGTCACTTTTTTTGTGTGGCGAATAACCATGAAATATTTACCAATGAAAAGAACCTTTGCTGCAAACACGATTTTTGCCAATTATTATTGCCAATAGTCAGTTCGGAGTAAATTACCTAAATAGGCAATAACTTGCTCACTGAAGCTAAGGAATTCTTGGCGACCAATAGCCATAAGATATATACCAATGAAAAGAGCTTTTTAGAGAGAACCTGTGCTACAATCACGACTTTTGGCAATTATTAGCCAGTTCGGAGTTAATGACTTTTAGGGGTATGAGGAACAGGGTAAGTTCACTCATCCACCATAGAAAAGGGAAGATCCTCCATACAGACGGGTGTTGTGTCTGACGGGCAACTGCCCAACGATTGATGTAGGGTTCTTGTATATATGTCCATTGCACAGTAAACTTTAATTTCGCGATGCAGATTTTATGGGTCGTCAGGATTTTTGTGTGACGTCAGGTCTTTGATGCGTCATTCGCATGTGGCGATATAGATACCGCCACAACCTAAATAAATGTGACGACTGGGGCACCGAAGGAACTTTCTTGACTCTATAGCCATTAGATATACACCAATGAAAAAAGCTTTTCGAGGAGAACCCTTGCTTCTAACGTAACTGTTGCCAATTGAGAGTCAGTTCGGAGTTAATGACTTAGGTAATAACTTACGCACCGAAGTTAAGGAATTCTTGAAGTCCAATAGCCATAAGATTTATATACCAATGAAAATATTTTTTTAGGGAGAACCTTTGCTACAAACACTACTTTTGCTAATTATTTGTCAGCTCAGAATAATGCTTAATTACTCACATTTAGAGCTCTGTAGCTCCTTTCGTACTAACAATCGAGAGAAGCGCCATATCACGAAATATTTGCCTTGATTAGATCTTTCCATTAGCATATATCTCAACTCTATTGGGTCATTCATCAGGCTTAAAGATGTGTCTTGACCGACTCTTAAAAACATTGTTTCTAAAACGGCAAACTCATCGACTACGAGACTGCCTACCCACAGACACACTATAACAAGTTTACCTAGCGCTATGCCAATCAATAATTCAGTTTTGCATCAGTGTGTGGGGTAGCGCTTTTTTTTTGTTTTTGAGGTTGGGAAATCATCCAATGACTTCTCCCGCTCTGGGCGGAGCGGAAGGGCGTGTCAGACTTTTACTGACTAAAACCCACCCGTGTTCCTTCATTTGCCTGTTGCCAAGGACCCGGTATCCCTTTCGGACTTTCCCGCAACCCTGGCAGGCATCGGTCCTACCGGACCCCGTCCATTGTACTGACATCTCTTTGAGGCGCGCGTGGAACACGACGCGCCATCGACCCGGGCCTGGTCCTTATCAGACGGCGAGCTGCCCGTTGCTCGCCGTCCGCAAGCCCGCGCCTATGGTGGCCGGGAATCCGCCTGGAATTCCCGACGCCCAGGGCGTCTCCAACGGCGGCGGTTAGGGGCGTGAGGGCGCAAAGTTTGCCTTTCCCTCACGCGTTCCGCCTCCTACTTCGCGAGCATTACTGCTTCGCAGAAGGAGGTGACGGCTTCCCATGCCCTCTCGCTCCGTACCATGGCCTGGACCAGGGCCGGACGCGAGAGGTCATTGCCGCCAATCGCCTCCGCGAGGACACGGCGGTGCTCCGCCCAAGCAGAGCATACCTCCACCGTATGCTCCACCGTGTCCTCCGGGCGATCCGCACAGTGGTGACACCCGGGCGTTTCCTCCCGCCTAATCCTACACAGGAACCTCCCGAAGCTGCCATGTCCGGTGAGGACCTGTGTCAAGCGGAAGGTGAGGACGCCGTGGCGTCTCTCTAGCCACTCCTCAAAGAGGGGACTTATCGCCGCTATTGTGGCGTGCCCAGCACTGGGTTGCGACAATCGCACTCTCCATGACGCCATAAGATCTTGCCGGAGCTCTGTCCGCTGTGCCGCGATTTCTCGCGGCAGCGGAGTTACATCCCGGCGCTTCACCTCCTCGCGCCACTCCCAGATGTGCGCGAGGACTTTCGCCTCCAGATCCCATGGCGGTAATCCGGCAAGGAGGCTCGCCGCCTCACGGGAGACCGTGCGGTATCCCCGGGCCAGCCGAATGGCCATGACCCTTTGGGACGCGTTCAACCGGCGGGCCGGCCGCAGCCTAAGGGAACGCGCCCACACCGGTGCCCCGTAAAGGGCCATGGACCGCTCGACCCCCGCGTAGAGCCTCCGGCAGGAGGCGTTTGGACCCCCTAGATTGGGCAGGAGCCGCCTCAAGGCGGCCCCAGCCCGGTCCAGCCTTGGAGCCAAACGTCGGAAATGCTCCACGAAGTTCCACCGGCTGTCGAGGACGAGTCCTAGGTACTTCATCGTCGACTCGACGCCGATGTGAACCCCTCCTACCGTAATTTGGGAACCCGACGGTGTGTGGGGTAGTGCTGGAAAGACCAATTAGATCATCTCCCACCCTCAAAAATAAAAAGCCTTTTCTCTCATTAATACGTACAATAAAGTCTGCAAAGTCTGTGAAACCAATTACAAAAAATTAAACCGACGAAAAAAGAACTGAAAAGCGAAAAATAAAAAATAAACCTAATAGTGTAACTAAGCTCCTAAACTAATTTAAGTAACAAATTTTGAGGCGGCGCCAAACAAACAAACAAATTAATTACACAATTCTAGCGTGTATTAGGCGCCGCACACTGTAAGAAAATCGCAATCTGACGGGATTTTATTCTTATGATACGGAACGAATTAATTTGATTGATATAAGTTATAATTAAATGTTTTTTTAGTTTTATAAAATAATTTTGTATTGTTTCGTGTATTTTTGAAATTTAAAAAACTGAAAAATACAGCAAATAAACATATTACTCATTCGTTGTGGGCAGGGAAAGCAATGACAAAACTTCTGGCTCCAATATACTTCTATTTTTTCGTGGTATGCTCCTTAATCCTGCTAAATAGGGGTCAGATGAGATTAAAAGTCGCAATTTCGTTATTTCGGTAGCCATGCTGAAAAAAAAAAATGTATGGGTGCCGCAAAAAAGCGCAAAATTTATGAGTTGCATCTGTTAGTTAAAACTATCAGCTGTACTGTGATGGTATATACTTTACTATATAATGCTATATAATATGTTTTCGGGACTAATGAATTTAAAATGTAAAAAAATCGAAGTATGTTTCGTGTCCTAACAGAAATGGTTGATTTTAGTATATAATTACTATTATAAATCGAACAAAATATGTATGTACTTACATATGAATTACCAACACTACGACAAATAAAGTAAATAACACTATTGACCCAATAATCACTTCGTAATCGTAAGCGTAATTGGCACAAATTAACACTGCAAAACACGTAGTGAGTGTGACTCAGTTTTGTTTCTGATATGAACATTTCTAATATTTATGTTGACATACCCACATTAAAAAAAATATGGTGTCGTTTTTATTAGAGGGTAAGGAATAAAAAGACACCAATAATTGGTAGATAAAACATTATTCGGATTTTGAATTAAATACCGCTAGATTGCGATTTTCTTACAGCGTGCGCCGCCTCAAAATTTGTTACTTAAATTAGTTTAGGAGCTTAGTTACATTATAAAGGTTTATTTTTTATTTTTCGCTTTTCAGTTCTTTTTTCGTCGGTTAAATTTTTTGTAAAAAAGATTTTTATTTTTCGGGGTACCTACTCCAGGGGGTTACTCCAGGTTAAAGACCTGGAGTTGATGATGAGTGGTTGTATCATCAGAACTATGTATGTGTGCGAAATTTCAACGGAATCGGTCCACAGTTGAAAATTTAGTTGGTGAAAGTTCAATCAACCCCATTTTTTCTACCTTTAGGGGTGGATTATAGTTTCCAATTTTAAATAGACCAACTTCGAGGTATTATACCCTTCCAAATAAAAAAAGAATTTTTCAAATCGGATGACTCACTAAAAAGATAGGCGTGATAATACATTAAAAAAAAAAAAAAAATTTACGGGTCGACTTGAGAACCGCCTCCTTATTTTTTCGTCGGTTAAAAATACTACAACATTCAGTTGTAAAAAAAATATAAAGAAAATATTGCAAAACTCTGGGTATGATGACTCAGAACAAACAATTATAAGAGCAGTCATTAGAGAGAGAGTAGAGCAGTTATTATCAGAGCAGTTATAAGTATATAACTACTCTGACCAGACAAGAAATTAACGATACACAATGGGAAAAAATACGCAAAAACACACACACACATACACTAGACACCACACTCACATCACACATACACAAACAAAATACCATACAACACCTAAGATCACCTCTCTAGTCTGTCCACGCTGTAAGTCGTAAGATATTCATAAACGATGATTAAAGTTAAGTGACGTTCAATCGTCAAAAATGTATGGTTAAACAGTCGCTAATCATTACTTAACTTTAAGCAACGTTTATGAATAAAGGGGTAGTTATCTAGTTTAGGGCTCACTAGTAAATAATTTGTGTAACTTAGCTATAGGTAATATTGTAACCTGTAAACCAGCTACTGTATTACCTGGACAACAAACGATTTTCTAGCTTTTTTTTTTTACTTTATAAATTTGTACAAAATGGTCAAATAAAATAGGTACTTACTTTCATAGTGTTCTTGAGTAATGTTGTTTTCTTCAAGTTCTTTTCGCTTATTTTCTATTAACTAAAATCATAGTTACACTTTTCATTATTTAAAAAATCATGTACCCAAAGTAATTCTCTAATAAATAAAACAAATTATGTTATGTTCGTTATAGTGCTATAAAAATATATGTTTAAAAATAGAGCCATTAAAGCTGACGAACATTTGATCGGCCCGCACCGCACTTCTTTGTATATAAATGCGATGCACTGCCGGCTGCGGCCCGATGTGGTTGTTATGTGCGCTTACCTTTACAAGACACTATTTTTTGTAACTTACCTTAAGCATAAAATCATCTACGCACGTACGTACGTTTTTCACAAGATTTGAATAAAGTAAGTTTTGAAACACCAGGTCACTATGTAACCATGGCTTACAAAGTCGTTCTGATGCCATCTTTAGCCCTACATCAAATATTTCCAACAAAGGGTGTTTTGCCTCCATTTGGGCACCCATTTTGTAACCCATTGTTGACTCTGAAATACAATAAATTATGTAGTGGGTAAAAACTATGAAGATCCAGTCATTCTGAAAATGTTTCTTTTGAACAAAAACTGCAACCGTAAAAAAGTAAAACTGGTCAAGAGCGACTTGGGCTCGAACTATTAGGGCTCTGTACTAGAAGAGAAAGAAGTTCTTTAACCTACAGCAGGTCTACTAAAACAAAGAATTATAAAAAAAACTTGGTTCAAGCAATTTTTTTTTTTTTTTTTTTTTTTTTTCGCACTCAAAAAAGAGGTACAAAGGCGGACTTAATGCCTTAGGCATTCTCTACCAGTCAACCAAGGGTGGTGAAGAGATTAGATGGCAGGTGCTCTGACTGTGACGAACAAAGAGAAAAAAAAATAATAATTAATAATATAATATTATATCATAATGCATAGATAAGACAGGTTTTACAGAATAAGAAGCTATAAACTTATGATACATTTACCTACATACTGATTCACCATATATATACCTATAATATATATATATATATATATATACATTAATAATATACAAATTCTAGGGAGAGAGGTGTAGATATGACTCTACTCTATTTGTTCAGAAAAAAACTCTGCAATTTCCGCTTAAATGCATACCGACTGGTGGCCGTCCTGATATCAAGAGGAAGCAATTTTACGATCACCAAACGGTTTACTAAGATATAGTTCCCATCACCAGTGTGCATTGATAAAGAAAGAGTAAGACAAATTGTTAATTCCGCACAAACAAAACGCACATTACAAAAAAAAGACGTCAAGGTCAAAGACAATCAATCTGCCTAGCCATTTCCCAACTATATTGGGGTCGGCTTCCAGTCTAACCGGATGCAGCTGAATACCAGTATTTTACATGGAGCGACTGCCTATCTGACCTCCACAACCTAGTAACTGGGTAATACGATACCCCTTTGTAAGACTGGTTGTCAGACTTTTGGGCATCTGGCGACCCGTAACGACTGTCAAAGTTCCACGAATGACAGCCGAGACCAACGGCTTAACGTGCTTTCCGAGGCACGGAGGAGTCTCGGCATGTAAAGATGGTCACCCATCCACGGACCAACCACGACAAGCATAGCTTAACTTGAAGGATCGACCCGTGTGGCTGTTGTTACTTAGCCACGAGCTCCTAAGGTCAACGTCAAAGACAATATTGCGTAATTAATTAGGTATTACTATTGCGACATTGGCGAATGTCAGCAAACAGCAAAACAAAAACAAAATGCCTAATGCAGAGTTATCTACTTTTGTAACAAGAAAAATTAAGCTGTGCATCGCATCTGTGCATGAATATTTTGAATATGACAATAATGATATTTTGTCATTCAAACGATTTCACATTAATTTTGTATTCGGTATTATTATAATTTCCTAATTGTTATTTAAAATTAAAATATATGTTAAGTTTATGTAAACTAATTAAGTTTTGGAGCACTAATAAATAAAACATCTTATGTAGGTACTAATTACCCATGTTTGCAAACAAATAAATGATTTGATTTAAAAGGTCATTACTCAGCAAAAATGCTGTGACTTCGGACGAATCTATCGTCAACAGCGCTGGTTTTCAGCAATTACCTCGAAAATACCGTAATGACGTCCCCCTGTGAGGGGGAAGTAACCAAAATTGAATTTAAGGGGGGAAGGTAACCAAAATTTGTTTTTTTTTTATAAGACTTAGGTATAAAATAAAAATAGTACTTATGAGTAATTATATGATATTTCCAAACTTTTTGTGGAACAGAAACACAATATATTAAAATTTTCTCTATAAAAAAACATCACGAAGTTACCTCTAATTTTCACGTGTTTTCGATATATACTTAGCATGCTAATAACTAATAGGATAAAAACGACTAGTTTATAAGTTACGTGTCATTTATTTTATTAGTTATTTTAGCCTTTAGGAAAACAACACACACTCTCTCACTGGTAAGTTGGCAGGCGCGGTAAAGTGCTGATAATAGACAAATAGGCTTGTCTCAAATATATTTTTTGCCAAATCTATACAGTTTGTGACGGCGAGAAAAAAAATTAATCTTGAAAATATTTCTGAGACGTTTTCTCGATTACAATTTTTTTTTAAACTAAGCTCTTAAAATGATCTTCCAACAAAAATATCTGTATTACCTACTAAGCAACGTACGATGGTAAAATTAATAACAATAACGTATCATAATTTAAATACAGAATTTGATTGTTTGTTAAATCATCCAATCAATATTCAGAGAGGTGATTAAATAATTATCACCTCTCTGCCATGAATAAAAAAGACTTGTTACTGGGTACGGTGAGGGCAAATCTAGTGATTTAAATCTTTTGGACCGGGGTTATGTTTACGGTGTCAAAAACGCTCTCTAGGAAAACACACCAATTTTCATTCATAATCAACGTTTCAGTGACGTCATTCGCCAGTAAATTGCGGACGATACGTGTGCGGTCACCGCTGTTCTAGGAAACCGTAGCTATATGCGATAAATAAGACGGCGCAGCAAGTAGCATCGTCTAGTTTTATTACAAAGTTACTAATACTAAAAACCACAGTCGAGGTTGGATGAGAGTGACACTGGTTGATAACTGTCACAATAGCAGAGCGTCGAATCGATAGCCTCGGCGTAAGTGAGTAGAGCGGCTGTCTTTTGATGACAAGAGAGGGTGTCAAAGGAGCCGCTGTCATACCTCGTCCACGACCAAGGAACCTCATATAGTAAAAGTACTCTGTGCAAGGAACATACACTCACCTTCGACGAACTGTTATATTCCGGCACAATCTTGATAGAGGAGAAGCATGAAGCTGCTGAACCACTAATACGATGACTAGTTCTGGTAAAAGCTATTAGGTAAAGGCCTTTGCCGTTAAATATATCTCTATCTCTATCACACATTTATTTCTAAATTCAGATACTCAGCCAATTGAACGACTAGCCAAGAGGAATAAGCCCTTAAACTATTTTGTTTTAATGGCTCATAATATAATATTAATGACAATATAATTACCAGCAATCGCATCCATGGTGTAGGCAGTGTAGTATTTAAATGCAGACAGTAACCCGGAGCCCGCCATTTTCCCCATGTTTTGCACAAGGGTGGCACTCTCTCTCTCGAATATGGTCATGAAATACTTCAACTTTTTCATACTAAAGCTCGAAACTAGCAATTTTCGACGCTGACGCCAGATTGGCACTGAAACATAGAATGATAGACGTTACTTAGCACGTGCTTAGGCTTAGATATTCCTGTCTTTATCTTGCACGTGTAAGACAATTGTGCGACAAAGACAGGAGTGTGCTCAGCGAAAGCATGACTACGTAATATTATATTATAGTCTTTTTAGGGTTCCGTAGTCAACAAGGAACCCTTATAGTTTCGCCATGTCCGTCTGTCTGTCCGCGGCTTAGCTCAGAGACTCTTAGTGCTAGAAAGCACTTCAGTTGGCATGAAAGCGATTGCGTGCTCTGCAAATCACACTATTTTTTTTTTATATCCTTTAATTTGTTCCACTGCTAGGCAAAGACCTCACCTTTTTTTTTTTTTTTTTTTTTTGAGGGTGGGAAATCATCCAATGACTTCTCCCGCTCTGGGCGGAGCGGAAGGGCGTGTCAGACTTTTACTGACTAAAACCCACCCGTGTTCCTTCATTTGCCTGTTGCCAAGGTCCCGGTATCCCTTTCGGACTTTCCCGCAAAACCTCATACCTGCCGCAATCAAGGAGCCATTTCCAATAAAAAACTGTAGCAGCTGCATCAGGTCATCTTTATTAAGGCAAGTCTTCAGAACTTCCTCAGCGGTCCCAGGGTCAGCGATCACTGTTTTTTTTTAAATATGTTAAAAGAACGTAAATATAGCTAAAGTGAAACCAGATTCACCATGCATTTTAAAAAAAACCACATGTATATAATTCTTGTATAAATATTATTTAATTCGGACTAAAATCAATCTGCCCAACCTTTTCTCAACTATGTTGGGGTCTACTTCCAGTCTAACCGGATGCAGCTAAATACCAATATTTTACATGGAGCGACTGCCTATCTGACCTCCACAACCCAGTAACTGGTTAATACGATACCCCTTAGTAAGACTGGTTGTCAGACTTTCCGGCTTCTGACGACCCGTAACGACTGTCAAAGACCCACGAATGACAGCCGGGACGGCGAGTCTCGATATGTAAAGAATGAATCGACCCATGAGGCTGTTATTACTTAGCCACGAGCTCCTCCACTAGGCTATAACTGCTATAATTTCATTAAAATTGATTAATTCGTGAAAAAAGCGACATAATTATCTGACAGCTAATTGTGATTTTGACAACTTTCAGAATGCAGCACACGGCAGAGATCTCAAAAGGATTTTTGACTTTCAAGACTTTAATTCGGACTACACATACACAAAATCCATAATATATAAGTAGTTAAAAACTAAAATGTAACTAAACATTAATTTAGAAAACTATACGTAAACTAAATGAAATTATTCAATAAATTAATGATATTCTTTGTAAATATTGAGCACTTGCGGTCGTGATATTAAATTTAGAATAAAAAATTGATAAACTTACTTGTATATAAATAATTTCCATGCCACACGGATGATAAACCATTCATATTTCCTATCGCGTCGCGGCCAAGAATTTGAAGGGCTTTCATTCGTGCTGAAATAATAAAAAAAATTGGTACAGGATGAAAGTAGTAACATTAAAAGATGTTTTTTAATTTTTTATTTAAATAAATTCTTAAAAGAAAGATTATCTACATGCGCACTTGTCATCCACCCTCTTGCTTAAAGTAAGTGGAGTTTGCTTAATTTCTTGACGTTTACACATTTATAAGTAGAGACTATGGGTGTATTCACGTAGAAAGCTGGTGCGCCGCCGACAAGCGCTGGTTGTCAACCCTGGTCGGCGCTGGCAGTTTTCATATTTTTTGCCAACTCAGCGTGAGCTAGTGCTAACCGGCGCTGACTAATTCAGATAGGAATCTGTCGGCGCTTATCGGTAAAGATTCGCGCAAAATGTGTGAAAACTGCCTACGCCGATCAGGGTTGACAAGCCTTTAAGCCAGCGCTTGTCAGCGCTGACAAACGCTGGCTTAAAGGCGCCGGTTAGGTTAGCTTTCTACGTGAATACAAAATAATCTATACTAACATAATAAAGCTGAAGAGTTTGTTTGTTTCGACGCGCTAATCTCTGAAACTACCAGTCGGATTTGAAAAATTAAATTCATTTAAAGGCCCAATTCTTGAGGAAGGTAATAGGCTATTTCTCATCACGCTAGGACCCTTAGGAGCCGAGCATAACGAAAAAAACAAAAAAAGAACGCTAAGCGAAAACGTAAGTAATAGCCCGGGCGGGCGATGCGATGCGACGCAGTGGGTCAGGGGCGGTAGCCCAACGAGAACCTAGCACTACCTAGAACCGATCTGCGTATGCCATGTCAACGAGATACCATCCCGTGCGACTCAAACGCTTTATTATATTAGTATAGATATTGTGGTGTTTTACGACTTCCACGCGAACGAAGTCGCGAGCAGAAGCTAGTGTAGTATAGAATACTGTTACAGCAAATTTCAAGTGTGCATGTGAGGATCCTATTTATTTATTTTTGTAGGTACTTACTGTGACTATTGCCAATGAACAAATAACTATGGCCCAAAAATGGAAGCGTCCATACTCCAGAATTTAATTGTTTCCCTAACTTGTAAATATCTCTTTTTGACCAACGTTGGTATAATAACAGAACCATGGCGATTGATAATAACAACTCTACCAACATGTTTGTATGTTGTCGGTTTAACGATGGTCGAGTACCTACTTTTGATAGTTTTATAGATTGCAGAATTAACGAATGAATTTACTTTAGATAAGCGACATTAGGCAAATTACACAATCACGATTGAACACTGCTTGAATAGTGTTACACTGTCGTACACGACTGACTGTCATCGCTGACCAATAGACACACCATTTATAACATCGCACGATAAATTAAACAAAACCGGGCAAGTGCGAGTCGGACTCGCGCACGTAGGGCTCCGTACTATTATCTATAAAAACGGCCCCCCTTATTTATTTATTTTTCTGTTTTTTAGTATTTGTTGTTATAGCGGCAACAGAAATACATCATCTGTGAAAATTTCAATTGTCTAACTGTCACGGTTCATGAGATACAGCCTGGTGACAGACGGATAAATAGACAGACAGACGGACAGCGGAGTCTTAGTAGGTAATAGCGTCCCATTTTACTCTTTGGGTAAGAAACCCTTAAAATAGCCCATCGTTAAAAAAAATATTAAATTATTATTAAATAACCGACTAAGTGCGTTTCGGACCACTCACAATGACGGATTCCGTAGTTAGGATGAATTTATCCAACAAACTTAACATTGTAGTTGAAAAACATGTTCTCCTCTACGTTCCAACTGCAAATCAAACTCAAACTCAAAGCATTTATTTCAATTAAACCATTTACAGGCACTTTTGAATTGTCAAGGAGCCTTTCAGTCAGAAATATGAAGCTAGTTGCCCATTCCAAAGCATAGTAGGTACCTATGGAGAAGAACAGGCAAGAAACTCCACGAACACTCTTTTAATTCTTCAAGGACTTTCTAATTAACTACAATAGTTTTTGGTCCGCGCGCGGCCCGTCCGCGGTCATACAGGTTAAATAAAAATAAAAATTATACAAAAAGTTGGTTACATCATTCATGTTCAAATTATACATGTGAGAACAATGTAGAAAACACGTTAAAAGCGTCCGCAATTATAAAATAAAAAACAAAAAACAATTCAAAAATTAAAATAAGCCATGGCAGCTAAGAGATGACGAGTCACAACTGACGGCGCCCGTTCACGAACATGACGCATGGATCAGCACCATTCAGCTCAACCATTTTGAAGGGAGCTAAATGATTCAACACACGCGCCACCATTAGCGAGACATTTGAGTGAGCATGATATATGTATTCCCAGCCGCCAGGGCACGCCGTTGGAGACGCCCTGGGCGTCGGGAATCCCAGGCGGATTCCCGGCCACCATAGGCGCGGGCTTGCGGACGGCGAGCAACGGGCAGCTCGCCGTCCGATAAGGACCAGGCCCGGGTCGATGGCGCGTCGTGTTCCACGCGCGCCTCAAAGAGATGTCAGCACAATTAGCGGGGTCCGCTAGGACCGATGCCTGCCAGGGTTGCGGGAAAGTCCGAAAGGGATACCGGGACCTTGGCAACAGGCAAATGAAGGAACACGGGTGGTTTTAGTCAGTAAAAGTCTGACACGCCCTTCCGCTCCGCCCAGAGCGGGAGAAGTCATTGGATGATTTCCCACCCTCAAAAAAAAAAAAAAAAGCCGCCAGGGCACATTTACGTCAGTCAAAGACACATTACCCGGTAAATGGTAGCTCTATAGTACATAGTATTCACACCTGTGCTATGCAATTATATAATACAGAGGAGATTGAGTTTATACAATGCAAAGATGGTCTTACAATCTTCAGCAGCTCCAACAATATTATCTAATGTTAATTACTTAGATAGTTGTGGTTGTGGAGCAGGACCTGCCAAGCATTTTTGTCAGCGATGTAATCCTCCAACTTATAATATGCCTGCCTGCATAGTGTGTTTGTAAGTTTGTACGCACATTGGGAGATTTACCATGTTTTTTTTCAACTTTAGACTTCTTACAGGTTTTCCTGTGATCTCTATGTACAGTCACGGACTTTAATTGATGAGCCACTTTCAAACTTTTCAATTCTGCAGTTTCATACATTCACGAGATTACACGATTAAACACGAACTCAAATCGCATGCTCGTAAACAAGATGACAAATTACTAGTAATTGAAAATAATTTTATCCAAAGAGGTTGACTAATAAGTTCTCAATGATAAATAAATACAATGTTTATCCAATCTATTTGAAAGTGACCTCCTTTGAATCAGAGCTCATTAACTCGATAATTCTGAAAACCTATCCGAAGACAGTGACAGTTGAAATGTCGATGTCAGAGGCGTAATTTTCGAATTTGTCGAAATGACTAATTAAAGTTTCTCCATACGCTACTGTTACTATGGCTACGCTAAAACAATCGGCGCTAGGTTACGGTTGCTAGACCTGCAATTGGTTGACTTTGGGTAGTCACTCTGCTGTCAAGTTTGTAGTTCTGGCTCTCAGGTTAGCCAACCGGTAAAGATATTAAATATAATTTTCTACTTTGGATACGAAGACATGACTTTCTGTGTCTGGATGTACGAGTATAACCGACTAAGCCCGATTTGCATTACACGGCTAAAATACGAACAGTGCCAAGTGGCTCATCAATTAAAGTCCGTGACTGTACCTTTAGAACAATTTTATGCATTTTTTTCAAAATTTTAGGCTAATTATTTTCGGAGATAAGGCATGGGAAATGGTCAATTTTCTTCTATTTTCTTCAATATGTTTCTAAGTAATCATTTTAAAATTATTAAAAAATAACTTTATATTTTTATCGTGTGATGGTATGAAATGGTATGTCTAAATAGTAGTATTAGTAACTCTAGGTAGGTACTATTAATAAAATATTAAGTGATAAAGGGTTGATCCATCAGGTTAAGCTAAGCTTGCCGGGGTTGGTCTGTGCATGGGTGACCATCTTTACATACCGAAACTTCTCCGTGTCTCGGGTCCTGGTTGTTGTCGTTACGGGTCTTCAGAAGCCCGAAAGTCTGACAACCAGTCTTACCATGGGTTATCATATTGCCCAGTTACTGGGTTGTGGAGGTCAGATAGGCAGTCGCTCCGTGTAAAATATTGGTATTCAGCTGTATCCGGTTAGAAAATTTGTTTCTTTTGTACGGAGACCACATACGTTTTGGTAATAAATATTAAGCAGAGCCATTGTTGAGTCCTTTACCAATAATTATCCATGTAGATAAAATAACAATAGTAGCAATAGCAAGTTGAAATATTACGTCCTATCAAACCCTTAACAGAATCTAAAAAACTCAACAATTCCCAACGGACAACCTTCCAAAACCTAAAAATAGCTATAGGTAGCAACAATAAGTGACAGGTGTTAGTACCACGCATAGAACAATCATCTTTAAGTACATAGCAATGGTTTTGACAATAAACTGCTAAACCAACAAGAAATTGAGCAAAAGTTGTCCAGTACCAGTTAGTAACAAGCAGCAGTAATGCGCAAACTAAATTAAATAATAAAAAAACACAATAAGACCGCATTTAGCCAAACAAAAACAAATTTTAAAACAACAATAATTATATTATCAAGCAGGTGCGTCAGACACGTAGGTACACGAGTTAGGCATTTCTCAGAATCCGCGAGTTGTACCTAATAAAAATTTACCTTGTGGTTTTCAAACTAGGCTTACACTAGGCTTAAACTAGGCTTAGGCTTACTTTTTGAGATACTTAGCTAATATCACTACTTCACTTTTGAGAGGTCCTTTTCTGTTTTATCACTATGGTAGGGGAGGTTTCGGTTTCCTTGGTGTGCATCTTGATATGCTTCATCCAGACGTATCAAAAATCCACCTCTGCGGCAGCTTTTTTAGTCTTGGATAGGCGAACCTTAGTTTGTATAGTCATTGACGTAAATAATATTATGGTTAACGTGTAGTCCTAATGTCCAGTACGTAGTTATGGCGGATGATTGAAACGCGTATCTGGCTGTTGCTATGAATTTTTCCTTCACGTAACGATTACAGTAGCAGACTATACTGGTTTTCGTGTTTCCTTTTTCATGCGTTGATATACTCTCGCAACAAAATTAAGATAGGATATTGTATATTAGATTCAATGGTAGATTTGTAATATTTGATACAGGTTCTCATTGTTTGTTTGAGTGACACTTTTAATTTCATTGTTGTTAATTCCGGACCAGTTTTGCTTAGAGTTAGCTTCATGTTCAAGTTTATCGAGCCCAGTGTGTAACTCTACTTGAGAATGAACTTTTTCCGCTTGCGGAATACGATGTTTAAGGGTTTTGTTTGACTTTGGCATTAAGTACTTTATGCTCCTTGTTGGCATCATTGACCGATGGTTTTACGTCGGCAAATTATTGTCTCAATGCCATGACCTCGCCCCTAAGACATTCTACCGGTGCGATGGCGCTAGTTTCGCAGAAAGTGCCCTGATCTCTCATAATATAAGTGATTCTGACTCTACCTCGGGGGTTTGTGATGTAGAAGGTTGAATAAGTCCAGGCTGCTTGCACTTCATGCATCCCCATGTAAGTTTTTTATCCGCAGATAGATTAAAAATAATGCAAAATACCTACTACAAAAGTCCTAAATACTCAGCTTCGCTATCGCTTTTGTGAACTGGCTTGGGTGAACTTTTTATAATCAAGCTCAAACAGCACGAGAAAGAAATCAAAACTCCGAAATAATATCTGATCATAATTTAATGCATCAAAAAATAAAATATTCGCATACACTCAAGCACCCAAATTACAATGATTTTTGTTCTAATTTATGAAATCCTTGAACATCAAAGCAACTACAAGCTTTGCTCTATGGTTCAAGCTGTTCACAGTCTTTCCACAAGCTGTAATGTAAAATTTTCAACATCCTTCATCATGACGTCAAACTTGACCCTTAATGGCTTCAGGTCTTCAGTTGCAGTGGCTGGGAGGATCCTATATTGACGGAGGAGAGCTGATAGCGCGGTCTTCATTGACATCATCGCGTATTGATATCCTGGAATTATGCAACAATAGAAAATAGTTTTGATAAAATACCGGAATATTTTTTTGTGCAAGTTAAGTGTAGGGCAAGTCAGGGTGAAAGTTAACAGTTGATGTGTTAAAAGTAAAGTACCAACCGATGAACGATCGTATGACACTTTATTTTTCGCCAACTGAAATGTCAGAAAATAAACTAGATGGGTGGTGGCGGTCATAAAAAAATTGGGATAAGGACGAGAGTATGATGCTGATGATGACCTCACTATATTGATCTTCTCTAAGAGGTTTGGTAACATATGTGCATCTGGACTGACGGCCCGTTTTTTTTTCTTCCGAAACAATTTGAGACTCCTTGGGAAATTAGTTAAAAATAGTAAATACTTAAAGCAAAGGTCCATAAATTTCTTTAACGTGAAGTTAAACTTTTATGAACAAATGACTTGGGCTGAGAGCCCAGCCCAACTGTGGGAATACATAATTATGCCTTATATATCTTATAGTTGAACATCTCTGTGAATTCGTTAAAAATAAATAATGGCTCAAAAGTAATTGGTTGAAAAGTAAATGAAAGTCAAATTTTCTTAAAACTTTTGAACTGAGAGCCTAATATTTTCGGCTTTATTGTATTAACCTCATAGTTTAATACAAATTAGGCCAAATATTTTAACCCCCGAGGTTGTGGCCTAATTAAGCCCTTGTTATATTTATGTAGTAATGTCATTGGAGGTCCGGGCGCTTACTTACTGGTTATGGGAACAAGGCGAATAACGCGGTTTCGTTTGAATATATTGACGGCACGGTTGAACTAGTAGATGAGCGACTGGCTGTTGCTGACTGTTGCTGTTGCTGATTATAGGTACAGGGTAAAATAAAATAAACAAATCTAACATAATCTGACGATTATATGAGATTTGTGTACTTTATGCATAAGTACCCATGTAACACGTAACAGATAAACCCTACTTTCTAATGTTGACACACAAATTGACAAAAATCGATAAGCACCAATTGTGTATTGACGTAGTAAATTATTTATTTACCAATGCAAGCTCTCGGTCCATGGCTGAACGGCATGAAGGCAGCTGGATGCGTGAGCGGCGTGTCGATGAACCGTTCAGGACGGTACTGCTCCGCGTCATCTCCCCAGTACCGAGGGTTGCGGTGTAACGCCCAGATGTTGATCACTAACCCGCAATCTTTAACTAGGTTTATTCCTGAGGCTGAAAGGAAGTTTTGTTTTAAAATTGGAAGAGTCAAGATCAAAACACACAATAAATGTATGCGTATATAAAATGGAAGAAGACGTTGCTGCATAATCAGCCTATAAACATGTTCCCACTGCTGGGACACAGGCCTCCTCTCTGTGAGAGGGAGTGGGCCGTAATCCACCAGGTTAGTCCAGTGCGGGTTGGTAGACATCACATGTCTTCGAATTTTTGGTTCCAGGACATGCCAGTTTCGACAGGACATTGCTGCGCCTTACCCAAATAAATCGGGTTAAGAGGAAGGAAGCAGGAGAATTATAGTCAAATCATATTTCCATACTTACGCAAAGTAACTTCCTTATCAACTTTCCTGGCGATGATTGGCACTGGTGGGTACAACCGCAACGTTTCTCTTATCACCGCATCCAGATATTTAAGACGGGGAAGATCTTCAGCAGCAACAGGTCTTTTGGAATCCCCGAATACTTCCTGCAATCTGAAAAAATGAAGCATTACTTATTATAACATCACGCAATGTATGTATGCATGCATGGTAATTATATCAGTAGGTACACCCAGATTTCGCCATTTATGTCTAAATCCCATGTAATAGAGGGGCGAGCCTATTGCCATCTGCCTATTGATTTGGACACAAATCCAGACTTCGTACTGCAACTGAAAAAATCCTGATGGTAAACGCAACAACGCTTTGCCCGACCGGTATCGAACCCATACCGTACAAAACAAAAAAAATAATTTTACTCATTACTTAATTATAACTCGCACGTCGGAATTTCGTAGAGATATAAACTGTTCAAATTCAGCTTATCAACTAACTCTTGATAAACCTTCTTCTGTACATCAGGATATCTAGACAGCAGCACGGAAGTGAAGGCAGTACCCACTGCAGAGGTATCGGTACCAGCTAATACGAGAACCAGGGTTTCTTCTCGCAGTTCCATATCGGTGTACCCGCGGTCTCCTCCTGAAGTGTCTATGAGCAGTTCCAAGAAAGTCTTGAGGCCGTCGTTCGTCATGACTAGAAGAAAAGATTTAATTTATCCAAGGTCCATGCAATTATCCGAATCTAAATCTACATTGAAATATGTTTATATCTACTTAAATTTATTCAATTCAACCTTTGATAATTATAGGTACTACGAGTAAGAACAATGAATTCAACCATTCAAAAGTATTAAATAATGTCGCTGTAATTAATAGAAAAATATATATATACTTGCCACTACTTCACTAGTAACTTTAAAGGAAAATATATAAACAGCTCTAATTGTAATACTTAAAAAAATAACTAAGGCTTGAATTCCTCCTACGCTGATGTCGGCCGCGTAAGGCCGGTCGCGTACGCGTAGCAACGTAGTACGCGCCGCCGACGTCAGCGTCGCAGTATGGTGCTATATAGAATACAATGTATATGTGTACGCGCGACCGACATCAGCGTTCGAGGAATACGATTCTTAGTTATTTTTTAAAGTTTTAAAATGAGTGCCGTTTACATATTTTCCTTTAAAGTTACTAATGAAGTATCGACAAGTGCAAAGTATGAATAGTAATAATTTTCTGTACTTACTTTGATCAGACTTAGCCATAGATACTTTCTGGTCTTTCAAAGATTGCTTTTTGGATTGTATGATCTGGAATGTAACAAATCTTATGTAGGTATCTATTATCATTTTTAATAACATGATGTACAGAATGCGGCAATGATGCCGGTATATTGTGACGGTACACCCTGTGTATAAACATTGATATCATGAATGGATGCTCTAAATAAATGGTTGACGAGAGAATGAAAAATAAAAGACCCATCACATTATAGCTATCTTCACTTCTACCTAGGAGAAGTGACGACAAAAAGCCAGATTGGTGGATGATATACAAAAGACCACGGGAAAGGTCCAGAAATAGCATATTACTGTCGCGGCCAGCAATAAGGGGATTGATGGACAATCGTGGAAATGTGGGCCGAGGCACACATACGTGAGTCCATCAATTTCTGATTGCGGCCAAGTCTTGTATAGTACTTTTCTCGAATAATACGCGGAAATTCAAACTGAGTAAATTAAATAGAAATTCCAGAATTAATGACGGAATAACTTTTTCACGCGCCAATATGTTCATTTGTTTCTTCTTTACTTTAAAGCTCTATTTGCAAGCTAAATCGAAAGTTAAATAAAATCTTTGATAAGTTACCTCCTTGGTTGCCATGTGTTGAAGTAAAAAGTTCGTTATATTTTTAAATAACACGACAGATATGAGTTTTCATAGTAATTTATTTGGCCGCTAAACACGCCAGATATGAGCTTTTATAGTAACTTTGCTTGCCGCATCGCCACTTGTTTTTGACCAGTACAGCAATTACGATTTATCCCTAAGACAAAATAATGCTCGAATTCCCAAGCTTGTTTGAGAATAGTACATTACTGTCGCGGCCAGCAATAAGGGGATTGATGGACGATCGTGAAAATGTGGGCCGAGGTGAAGCCGAGGCACACATATGTGAGTCCATCAATTCCTGATTGCGGCCAAAGCTTGTATAGTACTTTTCTCAAATAATGCGCGGAAATTCAAACAGAGAAAATAAATAAAAAATCTAGAATCCATGACGAACAACTTTAATTTTTCATGCGCCAGTTGTCACTTCATTTGTTTCTTATTTACTATAAACACTATAAACAGTTCTATTTGCAAGCCAAATCGAAATTTAAATAAAATCTTTGGTATGTTACCTCTTTGGTTGCCATGTGTTGAAGTAAAAAGTTAGTTCCGTTTTTAAATAACACGACAGATATGAGTTTTCATAGTAATTTATTTGGCCTCTAAACACGCCAGATATGGATATTCATAGTAACTTTGCTGGCCGCATCGTCACTTGTGTTTGACCAGTACATCAATTTTGATTTATCTCGAAGAAGGTTGTCAAAATAATGCTCGAATTTCCAAGCATGTTTGAGAAAAATAATCTTACAGACCAGGAACAAACGGGACTACAGAAAGGAGGCATATATTCAGCATTAGGTTGCACTTGGTTGCCAATAATGATCACATAGAAATTCTGAAAGAATTAAATTTTTACCTTATCTACAAATTTCCAAATATAATCCCTGCACTGAACATGTTGTTTGTACGCCGGTGTCATCTTATACACAGACATGTTATGTAACCAAGGCTTGCAGAGACGAGCGGAGTCCAGTTGAGTACATCTGTCGAAAGCCTGCAGAAATGGCTGCTCTGACTGTTTCTGAGAGTTGACTAAAACGCCTAGGGTTGACTCTGTAATGGTAAAACATTTGGTTCGTCTTTTGAAGTGCTAAATGAATAAAGTATATTATGTAGAACAACGCTTGTTGAACGAGCATTATATCAGAATCTCTCAAACCTATTACAACATAAATAACATAGTAGTAACTTTATGTCAAATTTAGATATTTGTATGTTTTTTATAGCCAAAATCGTTACAAAATAAATGACTTTCCAAAATGAATGATTAAATCATCAAAATGAAACATTACCAGAAATCACTTTAAAGGTAAACGAATTGAAAACATCATTCTACCGAATTTAAGACGGTTGTTCAGACTGTTGAGAGTGAGATATTACTTCCACAAAAAAATTCAAATGTTTTTTTCTTACCACAGACAGAATCCATGGTATAAGTGGTAATGTACTGCCATATGGAGAAAGCTCCTCTCCCCGCAGCAGCCTGCAACTGGTCCACCATGATGGAGCTCTGGCGGGAGAAGATCTCTGCAAACAGGCCCAGGTTCTTCGGGCTGAAGGTCGGAGCCAGGACTTTGCGACGTGGACGCCAGATATTGACTAATGAAGAAACTCGATAATTTCACCGGACAATACTCCGTACAGATTCTATGGACCTCAAAAAGCCCCGGGTGGAAATTGCATAACACACTTACACTGGCAATGATTTTCATTTAGAAAGTTTAACAACATTCATTGCGTTATGGACGTTACTGAGCAGACAAACTTTTCAAATCAAACTTAGCAATTGGATTAGAAACCTGCAAATTCTTTCGGATTATGATCGAAGCCCACCTCATAATAGTTTAAAAAAAAATATAATTTGACATGTAAAAGTTTTATTTATAACTTTTAAATAAAAACTAATGAAATCTAAGTTATTATTGTAGTACCTGATGCAAAAATACTGCCATTGCCAGTCATCAGTTGCAAGCATTTCAGTGCATCGTCTTTCTCCAAACAGCTTTTCAAAAGTAACTCGGCGAGTTTGGCATCTGCAGTTACTGTAAACAGGACAGCTTTATCTTATTATTTTTATTAAGATATAGGATACCAGCCATTTACAGCCAGATTTGTGGTGCATACAAATGCACATATTCTTCATGACGAAATCAAACCCGTGACACACAGCGCTACAGATATTTCTTTGCAATTGCCTGGCTCAGTGGTGCTTGCTTTGAACATTTTGAATGTTCTTTGTTCTCTTGCCTACTTACCAACATAAAGTCGATGTCCTTGCCAAATGGTCGTAAGACCATCGTCATTTGCTATTGCTTCGCGTCCCAGATTCTGGAACTGTGTCATGCGGTCTAAAAACACGTTAAGATAAATAAAACCATATAATATAATAAATATCATAATTTAAAAAGTTCGAGATTTTATTTAGCTCCAGTAACAGCAATTTATTCATTACTAGCTGTTGCCCGCGACTTTGTCTGCGATTCAGGGTGAAAACTATGTAATATATGAAAAATATGTAATATTGAAGCTAACTCAAAAACTACGCAAGCAAAGTTAATCAAATTAATACGGGACCACCTCTAAAGCATGACAATCGCTGCATCAAAATCGATTCATAATTGGCAGAGTAATCGTGTAACATAAACACAAAAAAAAAACGTACAGACGTATTGAGTACCTCCTCCTTTTTAAAGAAGTCGATTAAAAATAGACAAGAATCTTACCTTCATCACTTCCAAGGAAAATATAAGCATGTCCAACAAAAGGAAAGGTCCTGTGTTTAGTAGCACTGAGTTTGTAGGAGAGATCTATCATCTGTCTCCTCTGCCATCGTAACATTAACACCCAGACCAGTATGAACAGTAGCAGGATTTGTCCTAACATAATACTAAAATCAAAAGAAGGTTAGATTTCGCAATGTTAAATCAATCTAGAAAAACAATCCCATAAACTAAACTTAATATACCAACTAAAATAAATGTAAAGAAATTAACACTTGTCCCAAATAATTGAATGAAAACGGAGAAATTTTGATAAAATAAAACAAATGAACTGCAGTATTAAAATTATAACCGTTGACGACACATTGGCTACTGGATGTGACAAAATAGTTTTGTGCGGTGTTGATGATGTATTTAAAGACACACATACCGTTTTTTAAATAAGTACATTGCTTACATACTTATATTTTTAGGGTATTGTATAGAAAAGTGTATGATCGAAAATCGCTGATGCGCCCAACGGCGAAGCAAAAAGGAGGGTTATGATTTTGACCGGTATGTATGTAAGTATGTATGTATGTATGTAAGTATGTATGTATGTATGTAGGTATGTATTTATATTCATCTGTTCCCTCATATATTACCTTCTAAACGACTCATCACAATTTGACAAATGATTTGACGCTGCCGCGCTGGAAGCGTCTAGGTCGCCCGCAAAAAATGTTTTTTTTTAAATCATGCCATGTTATGTATCAAATGAAAGGGCTTTATTTATTATTAGCTCATTTCAAAAATAATTATATATTATAACCCAAAAAAGTTAAAATAAAAGTTATAAAACTAAAACCCAACTACGACAAAAAAGTCAACAAGACATCACAGACAGACAAATTAAAAATCCGGAGTCACACGTGTTAGGGCATAAATTGAACAGATTACGTGTGGCTCCGGATTTTTATAGCTTTTATTTTTATTATCAATGTCAACAAAATCACGATGTACTATAAGTGCATCTCTGCCTAACCTTTCGGGGAATACAATGATGTTATGTTTACATATAAATCTGCTTAGCTGCATACTATCCTAACTTCCTAACTATATAATAATTTAAACGCGAAAGTGAGTTTGTTTGTTTGTTTGTTTTTCACTCTAAAGCTTTCACTCTAAAACTGCTGAACGGATTTGGATAAAATTTGGCACAGATGTAGACCTGGAATAGGACATAGGATACTTTTTATCCCGAAATTCCCATGGGATCGAGACTTACGCGGGTGAAACCGTGGGGCGAAGCTAGTAATATTGTAAGTTCTAAAGTAACTCTGTCTGTCTGTCTGTCTGTATGTTACCTTTTCACGCCTAAACCTCTTAACGGATTTCGACAAAATTTGGCAAGGAGATAGATGGCACCCTGGGGAAGGACATAGGCTACTTTTTATCGACATACGACGCGGGCGGAGCTGCAGGTGGAGCCGCAGGCGGAGGCTAGTTCTAAATGATGACCTCATTATTTTCTGAGAAGTTATTCATGCGTCAGATCAAAATCTAAATTGCTTTTTACAAAACTTTTTTACAAAAAATGAAACCGACGAAAAAATAACTGAAAAGCGAAAAATAAATAACTTTAATTTCGGAAGTCGGTGTCTTCGCTTTTCAATTTTCGTTTTTTGCCACCAACTTCCGAAATTAAAGTTATTTATTTTTCGCTTTTTAGTTCTTTTTTCGTCGGTTTAATTTTTTGTAAAAATGTTTTTTATTTTGCGCTTTTGAGTAACCATCCACTCCAGGGGGTTACTCCAGGTTAAAGACCTGGAGTTGATGATGAGTGGTTGTGTCATCAGAACTATATATGTGTGCGAAATTTCAACAGAATCGGTTCACAGTTGAAAATTCAGTTGGTGAAAAATCAATTAACCCCATTTTTTCTACCGTTAGGGGTGGATTATAGTTTCCAATTTTAAATGGGACCAACTTCAACTACCCAATAAAAAAAGAATTTTTCAAATCGGACTACCCACTAAAAAGTTATGCGTGGTTAAACATAAAAATATATATATATATCCTTCCTACTAATATTATAAATGTGAAAGTTTGTGAGTATGGATGTGTGGATGTTTGTTACTCTTTCACGTTAAAACTACTGGATGGATTTTGATGAAACTTGGCAGTAATATAGCTTATATATCAGAATAGCATATAGGCTACTTTTTTATCCCGGTCAACAGGGTGAAAGCGTTTAAGTAACGATATTTGTTGACAATGTCGGAAAAAAATAAGTTGTCTGGGAGCTTTCAACGAAAACGCTGCCTAAACCCATTAAGATATAACAAAATAATGTATGGTGTAATTGTGTATCTTATATAGGTCTACAGAAAAGTCCGCGATACCATATGTCTAGCTCTTAAGGATAACATACTATATCCATTTTAATACTTAAAAAAATGGGCAATTAAACTTGGAAAGCTATTTACACAAATACGTTATTAATCCTTATAATTTTAAATAGATTGGTTGGCTTGAGCATTTCATGAAGATTATTTTTTCCCTTTACACCATGCAAATTAAGGGGGATGCGCCAGGGTAGCCCGCGAAATTCAAATTTTCTTACGTTTTTTGCAATTTGCAGGTCGGTGTTAGATTGTATGTTGATCTAAATATGGTTTGCGCACGTAACAAATATGAATTTAGAAAATTTGGCGGGCTACCCTGGCGCATCCCCCTTAAATAAATACTTTAGGAGATATAGCAAAATCAAATAACGCGCAACAAAATTAATTTCGTGTCGCTGACTGACTAGACTGGCCCGCGCGGGCGGGGTGGGGGAACAAGTCGCTCATCGCTGAGTGCGCGACCCGACTTGGTTTGTTGATAAAAAGCAGCCTATAGCAAAAATGACTGAATAAGAATGATTTTTGCTATAGGCTGCTTTTTATCAACACACCACGCGGGCAAAGCCGCGGGCGGAAGCTAGTATATATATATATATACGGGTCGACTTGAGAATCTCCTCCTTTTTTTTTTTTTCGTCGGTTAAATATCACACTTCGATAATATTTCAGATTCAAAAGACTAGATTCCAAATCTCTAAAAAACTTAAATTACACACTTTCTGGTACCTACACCGAGAAATCAAACCCAGATTATAAAGATCTACAATCATGCTTTGGCATCACTTCACCAAAAGTCGCTCGTTCAAGTACATTACAATATTCGAGTAGGTACCGACATGGCTTGCCTGACGCAATATGGTTCAAAGCAAATAATACTTCAATGAAGTGTAGTAGATAATTTTAGCAATAGGTATATTTGACTCTTGGTTTATATCAACATTAGAACTTTTCCACGTAGTATGAAAAGCAAAATAAACACCTGTGGACACTAAACATAAGGATTGCGATCTCAACATAGCTCAAGAATTGCACTTCTAATCGTGTTACCTGTATTATCCAAAGGAGTACCTACGACCGACACGTCAAACTTACAACATCCTTACTTTACTGACATCATCCGTCGGGTTCTTGTCACCCGAATGCTAGCTGTTTTAGAGCCCAATGGCTTGCCACACGACGGCGACGATGGGAAGAGGCCAGACGGAATTACCATAATGCCTTGGAAGTTGGGTAGGCCTTTTGGTGTGGGATGCATGGTGTCGACACCTTCGCAACATCCCATCTTCCTAGCACGGCGGGCTGTGCTGTGGCGGGTGCTGCAGGTGCAGAAAACCTGAAACGGCGCAAATATAACAACCTTATTGGTAGGTATATTTTTGAGCCGTATGGGGTTGAAACACTAGGGCCGTAGGGTCCGAGTGCTCATCGAGTATTTCAGGATATCGCCAAGCGGTTGGTCGACCTTTCACGTGACCAGAGGGCTGGACAATTTTTTGTTCAAAGAATCAGTATTGCCATCTGCATCCGTGGCAACGCTGCCAGCCTTTTGGGTACTTTTCCTACTGAAAGCGATGCGGACGAATTTTTTGATGCCCAACGACTCAATGAGCTTTTTCTATATAGAATTATAATCAGAAATGAACTGGAAGTAGAAAATTTTACCATCGTTTAACTAAAAGTACAAGTGCGTCAAAAATGAACATTAAAAATAGGCACCCGGGTGTTCTTGCTTAGCGCACCAATGTTTTAAGTGTTTATAGAAGAAGGGATATTAAGAAATAACAAAAACGTTTAATAATCATAGCGCGGCACAACATAATAATAAAATCACTTAAAGATGGTAAAATGTTAAAGCTTCAACCATTTCATTTCTATTTTCCTGATAGTTATAGGTATAGGACATTACAGTTATAGATAAGATATAGGATAGTTTTAAGACTTCTATCGATATAGTGAATAATAACGAATACTTTATATTCCTCTTTGTGTTTCATCGTTGGTGCACAAGTTAATGAGATCATTTTAGCGCTTATTTTCTGTTCATTTCTGTAACCCTGGTACTTTTTAAAACAACAAATGCTTCAATTTCAAAATCTGTATTTTAACCATTATTGAGCTTAGTAGTAAGTCGCTTAAGCACCTAGTTCCAGTTAATTTCTGCTTTCCTGGTAGTTTTAATAAATAAACAATTAGGACAGTTGATTTTCAAAACGTCTATCGATATCATTTACTACTACGAATACTTCATGCTCTTCTCTGTTTCATCTTCCCAATCTATTACTATACTCTATGACCGTTAGTGCGCTTCGAGGAATACCCCATTATTTGCTCCCGTGTTCCGTTCTTTGCTCCACTGGTTCCATTAATTGCTTCACTTGGTGTATGACAACGCAGTAGTATTCATAGACTACTATTTATAATGAGGTAGTATTGCTAGAGCTGTCTTCATTGACATCATGGCGTATTGATATCCTGTTTTTTTTATTTTATTATGAACATTATTATTCTCTAAAATTGACAGTCTTGATCGGGGATATGTTTCACCTACAGATTTTTTGGTATTGTAAAATCTTATCAGATCATTGAAAATTGCGCAATGGCTCATAATCAGAAGAAATCGAGTAAGTATACATAGTGTTAGTTAGGGCGAATTCGACCAAACTTTTATCCCTAGTATAAGTCTAATTCAGCGAGTAAATATTAAATTTTTGACAGATTTTCTATACAAAAACTGTCAGACGGCAATTTTATTCCCCGAATAAAAGTTATCTGGCTTTGGTTAAATCGGCCCTTACTGGTCAAAATTACGTCACTCGCGATTGTTCAAATATTTGAACGTATCGAGTATCTAAAGTTTATACTCTCATCTGTTTTGGCCTTACCAAATGTTGAGTGCTAAGCAAATAGGTTAAAGACGTGTGATGTCCTAACTAACCCGGTTCTGGTGTACCTTAATGTCCAATTTCTTCAAAATCCGTTCAGCCGTTTTAAGGTAACAAACAGATACACAGAGTGACTTTCGTATTTTAAATAATACATAATTATATAATTGGCATAGATGGATTAACATTAAGACGATTTGATGTAGATTTATGGAATTATGAATTGGTTTATTAAAGTTAGTACCTAGATATATCTACCTTGTTATTTCAAGAGTTACACGTGACGCGGTAAATGATGTAAACGGAAACGAGTTAGGTAGGTAGTGTAAACAACGTCACATGAATTAACCATTGTTAATCAATTAGGTACGTAATGTCGATTACTTTATATGATACATAATTTCATGGAATCTATTTACCTAATAACTTTTGACCGCGACTGCGTAATTGCAGTTGTAAAAGTTTTATTATTTCGATCATTTTTTTTTCCATTCATATACATTTTTAAATATTTCTTAACAAAGATATAAAAACATTTATAAAGGGTCCGAGTTACCGGTGGTTAGGGCTCAAGAGATAGGAACCTCGTCACGATATGAGCTCTATTGAGCTTATCGAGACCATCGATAGATGTTGGTCGAGGCTTTCGGCCATCAGGCCATGGGCTTTTACGACAATCGGCACAATGACAGCCGAGCTCTCACATTTCACATGTCAACAACCTCGTGTACTAAGTCGATATATTTTATTTGTTTCTCGTTCTCAGCTTTCACGACGTTCTCATCATTTGGAATGGTAACATCGACTATCATTCCACGGCGCGCTATATCGATCTATCACCACTATATCAGGCTTATTGGCGACAATAGTCCTGTCAGTAATGATAGGCCGATCCCAGTACAACATGACATGGGCATTTTCGAGAACTAGGTCGGGAATCATACTTTTAATACGGTACCTAGACCTACCTCAGAGTCTACAAGTTTATATTTTAAAGCAATTTGCTTGTGAATAATCCTGGCCAATTGGTGATGCCTGTGCAAGTACTTTCCGTTAGCCAGACGAGAACAACTAGAAATAATAATGTCTGATGGACTCACCCGGACGGTGGCATGCCCGACACACGTTAACCGTCCCGTTCTTCATAATATGCCTACGGTAGTTATTCATCAAGATAACTTCGTCCATAATTGCCTATACGAAACCTTCAGTTGCCCCGAAAAGGTCACCAAAACGTAGCCAGGATACGAACGTTAAGAAATAAACACGTTCATGAAGAGCCCGATAGAAGCGGCCGTGAAGCTCCTATGGCTTTGCCGTACGTCCTTGCGGTCATCGGTAGTAAGTACTACAAGTTTGCGCCAATTCTCTTTAGCCCTACAGACCGGAGTTAGCCCCCTTGTCCACTGCGAAACACAGGGCGGTGAACAACCAAGTCGGCTTAAAAAAAAAATCTCTGAGACTGCACACCTCGCGGTTGTGGAGGATCTTCACATTTAAAAAGCCTCGACCCCCGCACTTCCGTGGAATGTACATTGTACTCACAATATTTTTAGTTTCCAACGACACCCAATACCATGGGATAGACGAGAAAAAAAACATCACCATTATCCTAAAAAAAAAACTTGATTTTATTTTACCACTTTGTCGGCGTTTAAATACATACCCAATCAAAGTACAGCTTTAAGAGTCTCTGAGCTAGGCCGCCGGCAGACAAAATCAAAATATTTTATTTCACATAAACCTACATGGGCACTTATGAAACGTCAGAAGCTAGGTGCAGGGTTTCAATCGGTCGATTCGACAGACAGACAGACGGACATAGCGAAACTATACGGGTTCCTAGTTGACTACGGAACCCTAAAAATGGTTTAAGAGTAAAACAGCATCAATAAAACAAAATATTGAAATAAGGTTACAAAACGACATAAAATGCACCAAATCTCATAAAATAGTAAATCACAATAATAAAATTCTTCAAGAACACGGTACTGTATAAGTAAATAAAATAACCAAAATGAAAAATGCACTGTGTATAATCCTAGGATACATCGTCTTTACCATAAAGTTGAAATCAATCAAGACAGAAGAAACGCCAATCCCTGGATATCGACACTACAACGAGCTACAAGAAATCCCACACACGCTTGAAGAAGCATTTGAAATCGTAGAACTGGGCAACAAGAAATTTGATCCTAAAGAGATGGTATCAATCAAAAAAGTTGCATGGCGCACGCACTAGTGGACTACACTTATGGCACAAAACTTTTAATTATTAATATTTAATTATTCAAACGAAATACAGATAACCAGTCTTGAACGTACGTAACACCGAGATCAGTTATTTTACAAATGATACTAAATCAAGACAAGGTATTTTATTTTAAAAAAATATAAAAAACAAAAACCCGACTGTAAAAATGTATATCCGAAAAGAGAAAAACAAGCATTGAATTTTGTTTTTTGTAAGATATTGCAGGCGGGGACAAAAAAAAGTTACACCATGTTTCAGGTTATTGGTTTGTCCCTGCCTGCAATACCTTACAATAAAAAAAGTAGTAAAAACTAAAACCCAACTACGACTAAAAAGGTATAAACAAGACACCTCAGACAAACAAATTAAAAATCCGGAGTCACACCTAATCTGTTCGATTTATGTTAACACGTGTGACTCCGGATTTTTTATTTGTCTGTCTGTGGTGTCTTGTTTATACCTTTTTAGTGGTAGTTGGGTTTTAGTTTTTATTACTTTTTTTATTTTATATTCTTTTGGGGTTATAATATACAGGAAAAGTTTTTGACCAGTGCGCAAATTTTTTTTGGTGGTTCAATATCAGTAATAGAACACATTTCCATTATTTATTCAATACTTTTTTTTGTTTTTTTATCCTACTTTAAATCAGCAAAATATGGACACAAACTATTCGTAATATCAATGGGCGCGTGCGGCGGCCGGCGCACTAGCGGCGGTGTTGCACGGGGGTGCAACCCCCTCCCGGGCGGCGCCGGGCGCTGTGGCCGACAGTTCGCTCATCGCACGCGCTGTCGTGTGACGTCGCGTCTAATCGCTTTCCCGCGCAAGCGCCGCGCCGCACGTGTGTCGTGCTTGTACCTACCGGTCACGATGTCGGACTTCAGTAACCGCGAGTTTTACGAGATGGTGCGAGTGTATGTACTGAGTGGTGAAAGTTTGCGAGCAGCTCGCAGAATGTATGCGACGGAGAGCATACCTCTAATGTGAGCCCATGGAATCCTTAACCCCGCGGTCCCTAATGAAAGGACCATTTTAGCGGCCACTCAAAGGCTGCTTGATCACGGACAGTTCAGAACCCCGAATCATGCACGAGGGTCTGGCAGACCCCGACTGGCGATCGAAATCGAAGAAAGCATTTTTGATTTCTTTGAGCGAGATCCAAGGGCCAGTAACCCACGTAAATACCTACGCCGGCGAATCGAGCGACCGCACAGCTGATAGATAGGTACTTTCGCGCGTTCCGCATCGCCACGCGCCGCCGCCGGCGCCGGTTAGCCATACAACCACTTTTAAAATAAACATCTTTCGTTAACGATTGTTTAATTTTTTTGTATGAAGACGCATCAAAATAAAAAAATTATGTTTAATAAAACTGGTTTAAGGTTAATATGTCAAAATTTCCGCAGTGGATAAAAACTTTTCCTGTATATATTTTTGAAATGTGATCATTAAGCCCGTTCATTTGACACCCAACATGGTACGATTACACAACTTTTTATTTTTTATTTCCCGACTTTATGTCCTCTAGAGGGCGCCATTTTTATGGCAATGTGACGTCACATAGCCTATAACCAGCGGACGATCAAGACACTTCCAACGATACCTCATTTGTCAAATTATGATGAGTGGTTTAGAAGATAGGAGGGAACAGATGAACATACTTACATACATACATACCGGTCAAAATCATAACCCTCCTTTTTTCCTCGCCGTAGTTGGGTAAAAAACAAAGCTCAATGCTTGTTTTTCCCTTTTCGGATATAGGTTTTTGCAGTCGGGTTTTTTGTTTTTTTTAATATTTTTTTTTTTAACCGAGTGCCCCAGAACGAGGAGTAGTATGTATGTATGTATGTACCTATGCCTATTTCTTTGGCACGCTCTGTAGCCTAAACGGCTTGATGGATTTTAACATATTACGTGTCTATAGGTTTGCCTTAATTGTGGGAATGACATAGATATTTTTTTTAAATATATACAGGAAAAGTTTTTATCCACTGCGGAAATTTTGACATATTAACCTTAAACCAGTTTTATTAAACCCAATTTTTTTATTTTAATGCGTCTTCATACAAAAAAATAAAAAAATCGTTAACGAAAGATGTTTATTTTAAAAGTGGTTGTATGGCTAACCGGCGCCGGCGGCGCGCGGCGAAGCGGAACGCGCGAAAGTACCTACCTATCAGCTGTGCGCTCGCTCGATTCGCCGGCGTAGGTATTTACGTGGGTTACTGGCCCTTGGATCTCGCTCAAAGAAATCAAAAATGCTTTCTTCGATTTCGATCGCCAGTCGGGGTCTGCCAGACCCTCGTGCATGATTCGGGGTTCTGAACTGTCCGTGATCAAGCAGCCTTTGAGTGGACGCTAAAATGGTCCTTTCATTAGGGACCGCGGGGTTAAGGAGGTATGCTCTCCGTCGCATACATTCTGCGAGCTGCTCGCAAACTTTCACCACTCAGTACATACACTCGCACCATCTCGTAAAACTCGCGGTTACTGAAGTCCGACATCGTGACCGGTAGGTACAAGCACGACACGTGCGGCGTGGCCCTTGCGCGGGAAAGCGATTAGACGCGACGTCACACGACAGCGCGTGCGATGAGCGAACTGTCGGCCACAGCGCCCGGCGCCGCCCGGGAGGGGGTTGCATCCCCGTGCAACACCGCCGCCTGTGCGCCGGCCGCCGCACGCGCCCATTGATATTATTACGAATAGTTTGTGTCCATATTTTGCTGATTTTAAGTAGGATAAAAAAACAAAAAAAAGTATTGAATAAATAATGGAAATGTGTTCTATTACTGGTATTGAACCACCAAAAAAAATTTGCGCACTGGTCAAAAACTTTTCCTGTATAGGTTTAGCGCAATATAAGCATTGCGCTATACCTATAATTTATTGGGAATATATTTCCTAGGGCAACTAGAATCAATAATTTTATTTCTTTGTTTTTCATTGACGTTCAAAAGTGCCTTATATGTGCCTATTTGAAATAAATTATTTGACTTTGACTTTGACTTTAGTTTTGTACTGCAAGAAAAGTAGGAATCGCTTTGAAATTCCCTCAATTCTGTCTATATATAAATATTAGATATAATTTAGTTGATCGAAAACGATTAAACGAACATTTATGCACAATAAGTTGTAAACAAACCATGTACTTATAATTGTCAATCATTTATAAATAAACGATTTGTATCTAATAAATATCGTAAACAAATGATTTTCAGTAATCACACTGTAAACCTAAATAACTAATTATGATGGTAGACCTATCGTACCTAAATCAATGTAGGTAAGTTTAATGTCACAATATAATTATGAATGGGCCCGATGTAACCGTGTGTGACGGTTACATCGGGCCGGTTCGACCGATTCGGTAATCTCTTTGGGAAAACTGAAGGTTTTGTCATATCGGTTATAGACGAAGTTATGATGACGAACAACTAGGTACCGGAAATATATTGTGAAGGGCGTCGCGGTTGATTTTCAACTCTAGGCGCAGGTTTCAGTGCGTTGAAAATGCAGTGCGCGATAAAAAATCACGGTACGAGGGCTTCGAATAATTATGAAAAGCTGTTTTTTTTAAAGCAAATTTATGTAAACATATTTTTTTTCTTTTTCAATTTATTGTCTTTCTGCAACCTTCTCGTGCCTTAACGGCTGAACGGATTTGGATGAAAGGCATACGACTAGGCCATGACCGGGTTAGAATATTATAGAATACTTTTTATCCCAGAGTACTTCCCCGAGGGACAATTTCCGAACACAACGCGGGCGAAGCCGCGGGCAAAAGCTACTGGCTAAATATAAATACAGTTCGATTCAAACTTAATGGCAGCTCGGTAGTGAGCTTCTCGCTGCGCAGTACCCCACCCCTCACCCCCGCTGACCCATGAATTCGTTACTGCGCAGCGACTCGCCTCATGTTCATTAGGTTTGAATCGGGGTGTAACTTTTTTGGCGTGTGGAAATCCTCATGAATGGCCCCCGCCCCAGATGGGGTTTGTCGGGTCTTTGGTCGGGGCGCTGCGCTGCAACACTTGTCGTCAATTCGTCTTACACAACCGATGGCCTGCATGCCGGTTTATTCTGCAAAAATCTGAAATGACGCTGTGTTGCTCTCGCGCCTGTGTATATTTAGGCGATATACGATATTATGCAACATTGCTATATATTTTCAATCAGGCGCCACATATTAAAGGACTGTCTACATCGCTATAATTATGCGAATTACGCATCATAACCCACAAAATCATGACGTCACACAAAATCCTGCATCGCGCAATTAGTTTACTGCGGGACCAACATATTATATACAAAATTCCAAAATCAATCGTTGGGCAGTTGCCCGCCAGACACGAAACCCGTCTGTTCGTAGGATCCTCCCTTTCATATAGAGGATGAGTGAACTTTACACCCTGTTCATCATACCTCTAAAGGACTGTCGAAGCGCAGTGCAGTGCGGATATTATCATAGCCTAACAAAATAAAAATGTCAACATTGCTTTTCTTGAAATGAAAGTAGGACGCGTTGATGCTTTCCCGGGATTATTATTTATTGTTCAACTAAGTATTGCAAAGTTGATATGCGTTAGCCAATGAATACCATGCAGCGCTGGGCCTCGCCATAGGCCGACCGGTTAGCCAGACATAGCCCCCTAAAGCGATCGATTACATAGCATTTGAATATACGTACTGTTGGAGCTGCTGAAGATTTTAAAAACTATCTTTGTATAGTATAATTATACTATACAAAGATAGTTTTTAAAATCTCATGCTCACACAATATGTGCTATGCAATTGCATAGCACATATTGTGTGAGCACTAATGTACCTACTTTAATTGACTTGAATGTGCCCTGGTGGCTGAGAGTAGATAGGTAATTACACATGTCATGCTCACTTGCTCACTCAATGTCTCGTTGATGGTGGCGCGTGTTGGATTATTTAGCTCCTTTCAAAATGTTTGAAAGGAGCTGTGATGCTAATCCATACATCAGGTTCGTAAACGTGCGCCGTCAGTAGGGACTGATCATCTATTAGCTGCTGCTACGGGTTATTATTTTTATATTTTTAGGTTTCCGTTGTCGAGAATATCATGCCACAACGGGCGACCGCGGGCGGGAGCTGCGGTCGCGGAGGGGGCACTCGAGCTGCGGGCGCGCACCGGCCGGCACTCCACTGCGTCATCGACCGCCATACAACGAACGTTCTCATATTCTCACCGATTCTAAATTTAACCAACCGTTTGTCTTTCCTTTTATCATTCAATACAGTCCACTATTGTCAAGTTACCTCCCGTGTTTTTGTCCTCGTATCATCTGGAGGATTACCCATTCCTGTACATGGTCCTTCGACGAGTAACTGACCAGTTTTGGGAGTGACAAGCAGTTTTTCAAAATTTGAAAAAGGTCGTTAGAATACTGGACTTCAAGATCAAGGCACCTTTTCGCCCTTCGTGCAAGCCTGGTTCCAGTCTGTGATCATCATCTTCGGTGCCTTTGTGAAGGGGCGTATTTTGTTGGAGCAAGCAGTTCTTCAGTGGTCATCGTAGCTGGGTCATCGCAGCGTAGCAGCCCAAGCAGTGCCCAAGAACATCGCCATCCATTTGAAGCAAGAAGACGTTCAGTTTGGACTCGCAGTCAACGGATTTTGTGAGATCTTTCCATAATCTTACTAACATTTGTACATAATTCATATACTAACTTTCATTCCACTAGTGTTTTAGATAGTGCATTAGACCAGTGAATCATACATTAGTAATATCTATTCATCTTAGTGATTACTAGCCCATAATATTAAATAGTGTCGTCAATTAGTAGTTTGTTTATCCAGTAGAATCAATCATAACCTCGAATACGTATTGTCCGTTTCATGTAGTTTCAACTTTCAACCCATACAGGTAGATTTTGTCCCATTATAGCAAAGTAACACCTATTAATAATTTAGAATAAGTGCTTATTAAACACCCTATAACATTTCGTGTTAAACTTAGTGCATTTTCTTTCCATTTCAGTCTGACAGTTTGACAGTTTGAATTCAAATTTTTTTTTCCAACCGCCTACCGGTTTTTAATAGCAACGCTTCAATCAGCTGTTTGCTCGTTGCTCTTCTACAGGCGCATTATAAGAAATTCTTGCAGTGCTTTTAGCATTTATTCTGTACTTAGTCTTTTTCTTGCCTACTTGCACTTCCTTTAGCGCCTACAGCTACCTTCCTATTCAGCCATGGCTGAAGAAATTAAGATTAAAGAGCTTACTAAAAACCGTGCCTCAGTAAAATCGCAGCTTACTCAATTCACAACTTTTTTAACTACCACTAAGTCTTGCGAACAGCTTAGTGAGGAACAGCTTGTCGAGTTAGACATAAGGCTTGAAAAAATGGTTACCTTATATGCCACCTATGATCAGTTTCAGGGTCAGTTGGAGTACCTGTCTGCCAAGCCCGACGAGCAATTTTCTGAACGTGAGCAATTCGAGAGCAACTACTACAGGCAGCTAGCATCTGCTCGCGCGCTTTTGTCTAAGCATCGCGCTCAACTGGCGTCTAAGGTAGGCTCCAATGAGCAACTTTCAGTGGTTACTAGACATAATAATGTTAGACTTCCCAAAATAAATTTACCTCACTTTGCCGGTGGTTATAAGGATTGGCTGGAGTTTAAAGATATTTATATTTCGTTGATTCATGAGGAAAAGAGCATAGATAACATAAATAAATTTCACTACCTACGTTCGTCACTTAATGGCAGCGCAGCACTAGTTATTAAGAGTTTAGATTTCAGAGGGGACAACTACGGCAATGCATGGCAATTGTTGTGTGAAAGGTACGATAACAAGCAATTATTAATAAATAATCACATTCAAGCTTTGTTTAATGTGGAACCACTTCAAAAGGAGAGTAGTCAGGGTTTACGCCAGATAGTAGATGTCACCAGCAAGAACCTACGTTCACTGGCAACGCTAGGGCTGTCCGTACAGCATTGGGGTGAAATGATCATATATTTAATGGCATCAAAGCTGGACCCGGTTACTAGCAGACAGTGGGAAGAGCATAGGAACACTCTGACTGAGTATCCATCCTTAGACATGTTCACTAAATTTATTTCTAACCGCTGCAATCTTTTAGAAACGCTTGAGGAGGCTAATAGTGTAAAATCGAAGCCAGAGTCATCGCACAGTAAGCCAAAAAGCTTCTCTGTCTTAACAAGTAAGGGTAAATTTAATATTTCATGTCCACTGTGTAAACAAAGTCACTACATATTTAGTTGTGATCAATTTAAGGCGCTTACATCCACTGCACGCTTTTCTAAAGCGAAAGAATTTAAACTTTGTTTGAATTGTTTACGCCCAGGTCATTTGGAGGCTACTTGTCCACTTGGTCACTGCAAGTATTGCCAGAAGAGGCATAATACAATGTTGCACTCTCATGATGGTGATCCCAGCTCTAGTAAGGAGCATATAACTTTAGCAGGCACTAATCATGATTATACATCTCGTCATGTATTGCTTTCCACAGCGTTGGTAAGAGTCATGGACCATTCTGGGACGCCGCACAGCGCCAGAGTCTTACTAGACAATGGAAGCACGGCAAATTTTGTTACCAAGGACCTTTGTGGTAAGCTACATTTACCTATTCGTAGTGTAAGCTCACACGTTGCAGGCATAAACAGTCAAGTGTCTACCATTACGCAATCTTGTGCATTACATTTGGAATCGTGTGATGGGTCTTATAACATTGACATTGATTGTTTTCTCCTGCCCAATATAACCACTCATATACCACATACGTACATAGACTTAACTGACTTGCAGCTACCAGCAGGTATAAGTCTGGCTGATCCATCTTTCAATGTCCCTTCCTCCATCGACATACTTGTTGGAGCCGACATCTTTTGGAGTGTGATAGGTCGCAACCGTATACAGTTAGGTAGACATATGCCGACGCTCTTCGAGACTAAGCTCGGATGGCTCATATCAGGTGCCATACCTCAACCTAACATAACCAACCCATCAGTGTGTATGTTTGCGCATGGCAAGCACACCACAAACGTGCAAGCACCCATGGATCTCTCCAGATTCTGGGAACTTGACTCTATCTCACCTAAGTTCAATTTCACATCCGAAGAGAGAGCATGTGAACAGAACTTCACAAATACGACTAGGCGTAGTGCCGATGGTCGTTTCATAGTCACCATCCCCTTAAAGGAATCCCCTGAAGCATTGGGTAACTCCTTTGAGATGGCTAAACGTCGCTTTCTTTCATTAGAGCGTAGACTTGATAGAGACCCAAAACTTAAGCATCGCTAAGTAGAATTCTTACAGGAGTATGAAGCATTAGGTCATATGAGCGAAGCATCTCAGCTTTCTTCATCTCATGCATACTTCCTTCCACATCATGGTGTTTTCAGAGAGTCCAGTACAACGACCAAGCTTCGAGTTGTCTTCGACGCATCAGCCGTCACAACTTCTGGTAAGTCGTTCAACGACATTCAAGGCATAGGACCCGTAGTTCAGGATGACTTGATATCCATATTGCTAAGGTTTCGTCAGCATAGATACGTCATATCGTCGGATATCGAAAATTTCTTTCGACAAATCGTAGTTGACGAATCGCAGCGATCTTTACAACAGATATTGTGGCGTTCTGATCCATCATTACCTCTCAAAACATATACATTAAACACCGTTACTTACGGAACAGCATCCGCTCCGTTCATTACTACACGATGTTTGTCTCAGTTGGCAAAGGAGGCAACGCTCACACGTACACAACAGTCTATACGGCACGATTTTTACGTCGACGATTATCTGTCAGGAAGTGATTCTATAGAGAGCACTATAGAGCTGTGTAGAGATGTCATCAGCATACTTAAGACTGCACAACTCAATCTTCGAAAGTGGCAGTCTAACAATACACAAATACTTCAAGCAGTCACTACGGACACACATGATTCATCCACTCATACTACATTCACAGCAGCGCATACGGACACACCTAACACAGTCAGCTTGAGTATTGATGAACCAAGTAAAACCCTCGGTCTTAATTGGCATTGTCATACTGACTGTCTTGCGTTTTCTATTCATATACCTAAACATGCAGACACTACAATCACAAAACGACACATACTTTCCACAGTAGCGCAAGTATTCGATCCTCTGGGTCTTGTCTCTCCGTGTATTATCGAGGTGAAGATAATATTACAGAAATTATGGATAGATAAGTGTGCATGGGACGACGAGGTTAATGTGGACATTAAAAAGTTATGGCTGAAGTTCACACAGACTTTACCTCAGCTTAATCTTCTCAGCATACCACGCTGGGTGGTATGTGCTAACCCATTATCTGTGGAAGTACATGTTTTTACAGATGCGTCAGAAAAGGCTTACGGAGCTTGTATATACATTCGTTCTGTAGCTAGTAGCGGCAACGTTCATACACATCTGCTCACGTCGAAGAGTAAGGTAGCACCGATCAAGTCGACCACAATCCCAAGGCTGGAGCTTTGTGGTGCCTTATTAGGGACTAGGTTGTGTGAAAAAGCACTAGAATCGTTAACACTTAAACCAGACAAATGCATATTTTGGTGTGATTCAATGATTGTCCTAGGTTGGCTGTCTGCTACACCAAGCACGCTTAAGCCATTTGTTAGGAATCGAGTTTCGGAGATACGGGAAGGCTTTGGTGCTTACACCTGGCGCTATGTGCCGTCCAAGGACAATCCTGCAGATCTTGTCTCCCGTGGTCTGAGCGCTGACCTAATTGGTGAATCTTCCATGTGGTGGTCAGGGCCTTCATTCTTGCTTACAGACCCATCTCTTTGGCCTTCAATGCCGAACACAGATGTGAACACAATACTACCTGAACTATTAAAATCACATTCTATTAACATTAATAATCAATCATTACCCATCACTAATCCTAATATATATGTACACAATAATTCATTTCAAACTTTGATTAATAATTCATCTAATTATTTACATTTACAACGTCTATTAGCATACGTATTTAGATTCATTAACCGTTCTAAAAGAGTACATAATCATAGTGTTACTCTTACCAATTCAGAGTTGTCATACAGCGCTGATTTCATAACTAAAACCGTTCAGACGGAAATGTTTCCTGAAGAGTACGAGCTACTTTCATCAGGCAAACCATTATCAAATAAAAATCGCCTTATGAAATTATCACCTTTTATTGAGTCTGGCATTATACGAGTCGGAGGCAGATTAGATAATTCTTGCTACGATTATAATGTCAGGCACCCTATCATTATCTGTAGCAAACATAATTTTGCTAAACTTATTTTTAATACTCATCACTTACGCCTATTCCATGCTGGTCCACAGCTACTTTTAGCCACAGTTAGGCATAACTATTGGCCTTTGGGTGGTAGGAACCTTGCCAAATCAACTGTTCATAAGTGCGTAAAATGTCAGCGATTCAACGCAGGAACAGTTCAACCCATTATGGGTAATCTGCCTAAAGAAAGAGTTCAGTTAGAGTTTCCTTTCCTTGAGACTGGCACAGACTATGCCGGACCCATCCTCCTAGCCGACCGCAAAGGTAGAGGATGTAGATTAATTAAATCATACATATGTGTTTTTGTTTGTCTAGCCACAAGGGCGGTTCATCTGGAGCTTGTCTCAGATTTAACAAAACATGCCTTCATTGCAGCACTGAACAGGTTCATTGCTCGTCGTGGTAAACCAAAGACTATCTACTCCGACAATGGTACAACCTTTATTGGCACCTGTAACGAATTAGCTGGCATACTAAAACAGGATTTTTCTTCAGAAATGGCAGATACAGGTATAAATTTTAACTTTATTCCGGCATATACCCCACACTTTGGTGGCTTATGGGAGTCTGCCGTAAAATCCATTAAACATCATCTGAGGCGTATATTAGGCTTCGCACATCTCACCTACGAAGAGATGTCTACGTGTCTGATTCAGGTTGAGGCAATACTAAACTCTCGTCCACTCACTCCTCTTTCCACTGATCCATCAGACCTTTACCCTCTAACTCCTGCCCATTTCCTTATTGGGAGATCTCTCACATCTCTACCGCATCCGCAAGTCATAAACCAGAACATCTCCAGCCTGAAACGTTTCCAGCGTATTGAGCACCTGAAGCAACAGTTCTGGAATAGATTCTCTAACGAGTATATCTTTTACCTCCAACAGAGAACCAAGTGGACGGACTCCAAAGGGGTGCTTGAAGAAGGAGCCATGGTGGTACTCAAAGAGCAACAGTTGCCACCATTGATGTGGCCACTCGGGCGTATCGTACGTCTCATACCTGGGAGGGACGGAATAAGCAGAGTCGCAGACGTAAGGACGAAGAAGGGGATAGTCCGACGCGCTTACAACACCATCTGTCCTCTTCCAGTTTAATCATTGAAGACAAGTCTTCAACGCCGGGAGCATGTCGAGAATATCATGCCACAACGGGCGACCGCGGGCGGGAGCTGCGGTCGCGGAGGGGGCACTCGAGCTGCGGGCGCGCACCGGCCGGCACTCCACTGCGTCATCGACCGCCATACAACGAACGTTCTCATATTCTCACCGATTCTAAATTTAACCAACCGTTTGTCTTTCCTTTTATCATTCAATACAGTCCACTATTGTCAAGTTACCTCCCGTGTTTTTGTCCTCGTATCATCTGGAGGATTACCCATTCCTGTTCATGTCGAGAATATCATGCCGCAACGGGCGACCGCGGGCGGGAGCTGCGGTCGCGGAGGGGGCACTCGAGCTGCGGGCGCGCACCGGCCGGCACTCCACTGCGTAATCGACCGCCATACAACGAACGTTCTCATATTCTCACCGATTCTAAATTTAACCAACCGTTTGTCTTTCCTTTTATCATTCAATACAGTCCACTATTGTCAAGTTACTTCCCGTGTTTTTGTCCTCGTATCATCTGGAGGATTACCCATTCCTGTTCATGGTCCTTCGACGAGTAACTGACCAGTTTTGGGAGTGACAAGCAGTTTTTCAAAATTTGAAAAAGGTCGTTAGAATACTGGACTTCAAGATCAAGGCACCTTTTCGCCCTTCGTGCAAGCCTGGTTCCAGTCTGTGATCATCATCTTCGGTGCCTTTGTGAAGGGGCGTATTTTGTTGGAGCAAGCAGTTCTTCAGTGGTCATCGTAGCTGGGTCATCGCAGCGTAGCAGCCCAAGCAGTGCCCAAGAACATCGCCATCCATTTGAAGCAAGAAGACGTTCAGTTTGGACTCGCAGTCAACGGATTTTGTGAGATCTTTCCATAATCTTACTAACATTTGTACATAATTCATATACTAACTTTCATTCCACTAGTGTTTTAGATAGTGCATTAGACCAGTGAATCATACATTAGTAATATCTATTCATCTTAGTGATTACTAGCCCATAATATTAAATAGTGTCGTCAATTAGTAGTTTGTTTATCCAGTAGAATCAATCATAACCTCGAATACGTATTGTCCGTTTCATGTAGTTTCAACTTTCAACCCATACAGGTAGATTTTGTCCCATTATAGTAAAGTAACACCTATTAATAATTTAGAATAAGTGCTTATTAAACACCCTATAACATTTCGTGTTAAACTTAGTGCTTTTTCTTTCCATTTCAGTCTGACAGTTTGACAGTTTGAATTCAAATTTTTTTTTCCAACCGCCTTCCGGTTTTTAATAGCAACGCTTCAATCAGCTGTTTGCTCGTTGCTCTTCTACAGGCGCATTATAAGAAATTCTTGCAGTGCTTTTAGCATTTATTCTGTACTTAGTCTTTTTCTTGCCTACTTGCACTTCCTTTAGCGCCTACAGCTACCTTCCTATTCAGCCATGGCTGAAGAAATTAAGATTAAAGAGCTTACTAAAAACCGTGCCTCAGTAAAATCGCAGCTTACTCAATTCACAACTTTTTTAACTACCACTAAGTCTTGCGAACAGCTTAGTGAGGAACAGCTTGTCGAGTTAGACATAAGGCTTGAAAAAATGGTTACCTTATATGCCACCTATGATCAGTTTCAGGGTCAGTTGGAGTACCTGTCTGCCAAGCCCGACGAGCAATTTTCTGAACGTGAGCAATTCGAGAGCAACTACTACAGGCAGCTAGCATCTGCTCGCGCGCTTTTGTCTAAGCATCGCGCTCAACTGGCGTCTAAGGTAGGCTCCAATGAGCAACTTTCAGTGGTTACTAGACATAATAATGTTAGACTTCCCAAAATAAATTTACCTCACTTTGCCGGTGGTTATAAGGATTGGCTGGAGTTTAAAGATATTTATATTTCGTTGATTCATGAGGAAAAGAGCATAGATAACATAAATAAATTTCACTACCTACGTTCGTCACTTAATGGCAGCGCAGCACTAGTTATTAAGAGTTTAGATTTCAGAGGGGACAACTACGGCAATGCATGGCAATTGTTGTGTGAAAGGTACGATAACAAGCAATTATTAATAAATAATCACATTCAAGCTTTGTTTAATGTGGAACCACTTCAAAAGGAGAGTAGTCAGGGTTTACGCCAGATAGTAGATGTCACCAGCAAGAACCTACGTTCACTGGCAACGCTAGGGCTGTCCGTACAGCATTGGGGTGAAATGATCATATATTTAATGGCATCAAAGCTGGACCCGGTTACTAGCAGACAGTGGGAAGAGCATAGGAACACTCTGACTGAGTATCCATCCTTAGACATGTTCACTAAATTTATTTCTAACCGCTGCAATCTTTTAGAAACGCTTGAGGAGGCTAATAGTGTAAAATCGAAGCCAGAGTCATCGCACAGTAAGCCAAAAAGCTTCTCTGTCTTAACAAGTAAGGGTAAATTTAATATTTCATGTCCACTGTGTAAACAAAGTCACTACATATTTAGTTGTGATCAATTTAAGGCGCTTACATCCACTGCACGCTTTTCTAAAGCGAAAGAATTTAAACTTTGTTTGAATTGTTTACGCCCAGGTCATTTGGAGGCTACTTGTCCACTTGGTCACTGCAAGTATTGCCAGAAGAGGCATAATACAATGTTGCACTCTCATGATGGTGATCCCAGCTCTAGTAAGGAGCATATAACTTTAGCAGGCACTAATCATGATTATACATCTCGTCATGTATTGCTTTCCACAGCGTTGGTAAGAGTCATGGACCATTCTGGGACGCCGCACAGCGCCAGAGTCTTACTAGACAATGGAAGCACGGCAAATTTTGTTACCAAGGACCTTTGTGGTAAGCTACATTTACCTATTCGTAGTGTAAGCTCACACGTTGCAGGCATAAACAGTCAAGTGTCTACCATTACGCAATCTTGTGCATTACATTTGCAATCGTGTGATGGGTCTTATAACATTGACATTGATTGTTTTCTCCTGCCCAATATAACCACTCATATACCACATACGTACATAGACTTAACTGACTTGCAGCTACCAGCAGGTATAAGTCTGGCTGATCCATCTTTCAATGTCCCTTCCTCCATCGACATACTTGTTGGAGCCGACATCTTTTGGAGTGTGATAGGTCGCAACCGTATACAGTTAGGTAGACATATGCCGACGCTCTTCGAGACTAAGCTCGGATGGCTCATATCAGGTGCCATACCTCAACCTAACATAACCAACCCATCAGTGTGTATGTTTGCGCATGGCAAGCACACCACAAACGTGCAAGCACCCATGGATCTCTCCAGATTCTGGGAACTTGACTCTATCTCACCTAAGTTCAATTTCACATCCGAAGAGAGAGCATGTGAACAGAACTTCATAAATACGACTAGGCGTAGTGCTGATGGTCGTTTCATAGTCACCATCCCCTTAAAGGAATCCCCTGAAGCATTGGGTAACTCCTTTGAGATGGCTAAACGTCGCTTTCTTTCATTAGAGCGTAGACTTGATAGAGACCCAAAACTTAAGCATCGCTACGTAGAATTCTTACAGGAGTATGAAGCATTAGGTCATATGAGCGAAGCATTGAACAGGAATGGGTAATCCTCCAGATGATACGAGGACAAAAACACGGGAAGTAACTTGACAATAGTGGACTGTATTGAATGATAAAAGGAAAGACAAACGGTTGGTTAAATTTAGAATCGGTGAGAATATGAGAACGTTCGTTGTATGGCGGTCGATGACGCAGTGGAGTGCCGGCCGGTGCGCGCCCGCAGCTCGAGTGCCCCCTCCGCGACCGCAGCTCCCGCCCGCGGTCGCCCGTTGCGGCATGATATTCTCGACATGCTCCCGGCGTTGAAGACTGGTCTTCAATGATTAAACTGGAAGAGGACAGATGGTGTTGTAAGCGCGTCGGACTATCCCCTTCTTCGTCCTTACGTCTGCGACTCTGCTTATTCCGTCCCTCCCAGGTATGAGACGTACGATACGCCCGAGTGGCCACATCAATGGTGGCAACTGTTGCTCTTTGAGTACCACCATGGCTCCTTCTTCAAGCACCCCTTTGGAGTCCGTCCACTTGGTTCTCTGTTGGAGGTAAAAGATATACTCGTTAGAGAATCTATTCCAGAACTGTTGCTTCAGGTGCTCAATACGCTGGAAACGTTTCAGGCTGGAGATGTTCTGGTTGATGACTTGCGGATGCGGTAGAGATGTGAGAGATCTCCCAATAAGGAAATGGGCGGGAGTTAGAGGGTAAAGGTCTGATGGATCAGTGGAAAGAGGAGTGAGTGGACGAGAGTTTAGTATTGCCTCAACCTGAATCAGACACGTAGACACCTCTTCGTAAGTGAGATGTGCGAAGCCTAATATACGCCTCAGATGATGTTTGATGGATTTTACGGCAGACTCCCATAAGCCACCGAAGTGTGGGGTATATGCCGGAATAAAGTTAAAATTTATACCTGTATCTGCCATTTCTGAAGAAAAATCCTGTTTTAGTATGCCAGCTAATTCGTTACAGGTGCCAATAAAGGTTGTACCATTGTCGGAGTAGATAGTCTTTGGTTTACCACGACGAGCAATGAACCTGTTCAGTGCTGCAATGAAGGCATGTTTTGTTAAATCTGAGACAAGCTCCAGATGAACCGCCCTTGTGGCTAGACAAACAAAAACACATATGTATGATTTAATTAATCTACATCCTCTACCTTTGCGGTCGGCTAGGAGGATGGGTCCGGCATAGTCTGTGCCAGTCTCAAGGAAAGGAAACTCTAACTGAACTCTTTCTTTAGGCAGATTACCCATAATGGGTTGAACTGTTCCTGCGTTGAATCGCTGACATTTTACGCACTTATGAACAGTTGATTTGGCAAGGTTCCTACCACCCAAAGGCCAATAGTTATGCCTAACTGTGGCTAAAAGTAGCTGTGGACCAGCATGGAATAGGCGTAAGTGATGAGTATTAAAAATAAGTTTAGCAAAATTATGTTTGCTACAGATAATGATAGGGTGCCTGACATTATAATCGTAGCAAGAATTATCTAATCTGCCTCCGACTCGTATAATGCCAGACTCAATAAAAGGTGATAATTTCATAAGGCGATTTTTATTTGATAATGGTTTGCCTGATGAAAGTAGCTCGTACTCTTCAGGAAACATTTCCGTCTGAACGGTTTTAGTTATGAAATCAGCGCTGTATGACAACTCTGAATTGGTAAGAGTAACACTATGATTATGTACTCTTTTAGAACGGTTAATGAATCTAAATACGTATGCTAATAGACGTTGTAGATGTAAATAATTAGATGAATTATTAATCAAAGTTTGAAATGAATTATTGTGTACATATATATTAGGATTAGTGATGGGTAATGATTGATTATTAATGTTAATAGAATGTGATTTTAATAGTTCAGGTAGTATTGTGTTCACATCTGTGTTCGGCATTGCAGGCCAAAGAGATGGGTCTGTAAGCAAGAATGAAGGCCCTGACCACCACATGGAAGATTCACCAATTAGGTCAGCGCTCAGACCACGGGAGACAAGATCTGCAGGATTGTCCTTGGACGGCACATAGCGCCAGGTGTAAGCACCAAAGCCTTCCCGTATCTCCGAAACTCGATTCCTAACAAATGGCTTAAGCGTGCTTGGTGTAGCAGACAGCCAACCTAGGACAATCATTGAATCACACCAAAATATGCATTTGTCAGGTTTAAGTGTTAACGATTCTAGTGCTTTTTCACACAACCTAGTCCCTAATAAGGCACCACAAAGCTCCAGCCTTGGGATTGTGGTCGACTTGATCGGTGCTACCTTACTCTTCGACGTGAGCAGATGTGTATGAACGTTGCCGCTACTAGCTACAGAACGAATGTATATACAAGCTCCGTAAGCCTTTTCTGACGCATCTGTAAAAACATGTACTTCCACAGATAATGGGTTAGCACATACCACCCAGCGTGGTATGCTGAGAAGATTAAGCTGAGGTAAAGTCTGTGTGAACTTCAGCCATAACTTTTTAATGTCCACATTAACCTCGTCGTCCCATGCACACTTATCTATCCATAATTTCTGTAATATTATCTTCACCTCGATAATACACGGAGAGACAAGACCCAGAGGATCGAATACTTGCGCTACTGTGGAAAGTATGTGTCGTTTTGTGATTGTAGTGTCTGCATGTTTAGGTATATGAATAGAAAACGCAAGACATCAATACTCAAGCTGACTGTGTTAGGTGTGTCCGTATGCGCTGCTGTGAATGTAGTATGAGTGGATGAATCATGTGTCCGTAGTGACTGCTTGAAGTATTTGTGTATTGTTAGACTGCCACTTTCGAAGATTGAGTTGTGCAGTCTTAAGTATGCTGATGACATCTCTACACAGCTCTATAGTGCTCTCTATAGAATCACTTCCTGACAGATAATCGTCGACGTAAAAATCGTGCCGTATAGACTGTTGTGTACGTGTGTGCGTTGCCTCCTTTGCCAACTGAGACAAACATCGTGTAGTAATGAACGGAGCGGATGCTGTTCCATAAGTAACGGTGTTTAATGTATATGTTTTGAGAGGTAATGATGGATCAGAACGCCACAATATCTGTTGTAAAGATCGCTGCGATTCGTCAACTACGATTTGTCGAAAGAACTTTTCGATATCCGACGATATGACGTATCTATGCTGACGAAACCTTAGCAATATGGATATCAAGTCATCCTGAACTACGGGTCCTATGCCTTGAATGTCGTTGAACGACTTACCAGAAGTTGTGACGGCTGATGCGTCGAAGACAACTCGAAGCTTGGTCGTTGTACTGGACTCTCTGAAAACACCATGATGTGGAAGGAAGTATGCATGAGATGAAGAAGGCTGAGTCAAAAAAAGAAAAGAAAGAAAGAATAACATTTATTTGGAAAAAGTTCGTGAAACAAAATATACAAAAAAAAAAATGAAGTGAACAAGGAACCCTTATAGTTTCGCCATGTCCGTCTGTCTGTCCGTGTTTCCGCGGCTTAGCTCAGAGACTCTTAGTACTATTAGTACTAGAAAGCTGTAATTTGGTATGGGTATACATATAAATCACGCCGACAAAGTGGTAAAACAAAAAGATGAAAAAAAAAAAGTTTTTATGTAAGTACCTCCCGTAATGTCCCCTACACGTAACCTAGTGATGATTTTTTGGTTTTCTCGTCAATCCCATAATGTGGGGTGTCGTTGGAAAGTTCGTTTAAAAATGTTGTGAGTTTGTTAAAACCATTTTTTAATTCAGGGATCCGTTTGCGAAATATTAAGCTTTTAAGTGCTAATTTTTGTTAGAGTTAAGTGTGTGTGTCCCCCTACCAGCGAAATGGTTGGTTTTGGATATGTGAAAAATTCACAGCAGCAGTAGTATATATAACGAAATTAAAAGGAAAACTATCACAGCTAAGTAGCCTCTACCAGTTACCGAGTAATAATCGACATTCGCAGTTGCAAAAACATGTTCTCCCATACATTCTATATGGTAGAACAAATTTTTCAACTACAATGTTAAGTTTGTTCTTGGGATAAATTCATCTCAACTACGGAACCCTTCATTGTGCGTGGTACGACACGTACTTGGCCGGGTTTTATTATTAAGTACTGACGCTTTTAACGTTTTCTCCCTGCATCGTTCTCACATGTATAATTTCAACATGAATGATGTAGGTAACCAATATTTTGTAACCATTTATTTTTATCTAAAAGAATCTAAAACGTCTGTGAAGTTTCTTGCCCGTTCTTCTCCATAGGAACCTACTACGCTTTGGAATGGACTTCTAGCTTCATCTTTCTGACTGACCGACCCCTTGACAATTCAAAAGTGCCTGTAATTGGTTTATTTTAAATTAATGCTTTGAGATTGAGTTTGAATGCGCTAGGATGGCCCGCTAAGTTACCGTGTGGAGTGGTGTGGTATGTGTGTCAACGCCCTATTTTTTCAAATAGGTAGAAATTTTATCAAGTCAGTGTCATCAAATTTTTTATCTGAAAATAATTTATTACCATAAATAATAATTATCATTACAAAATATATGCTCAAATTCTTGCATAAAATTAGAACTTCTTAAAATTAGTAAATAAAAATCTTTATTCTAAAAGTCTTTTGCAATATAAGCAACAGCATAATACACTTACACACAGGACTTGAAAGCAAAGGCTTTCAAGTACTACACAAAACCCATATTAAGTTTATTATATTAAATACATTCATGATTGTATAAATAGAACGCATTCAGCAAATTAAATAAATAAAAACATCAATAACAGGTAAGTACTTACAGTACATTGATTGTGATCTTGGATAAAAAATAAATACAATTGACCAAGCAATTTTTGCTACAACTAAGACAATACACTGTACAGACAAGTTTTACGTTATATAGCTTCCCGCCCCGGCTTCGCACGGCTAGTACTATGTAGCACCTACCCTACCTAACTACCTACCCTACCCTGCCTCACTACCTACCTAACTACACTACCTACCTACCTACAATACCTACCCTACCTAAGAGTGGCCGTGGAGTTTCTTGCCCGTTCTTCTCCATAGGAACCTACTACGCTTTAGAATGGGCAACTAGCTTTATCTTTCTGACTAACCGACCCCTTGACAATTCAAAAGTGCCTGTAATTGGTTTTATTTCATATAAATACTTTAAAAAAATAACCTACCTACCCTACTTACTTTTTTTTTTTTTTCGTTTGTTTTACTTTTGTTTTTTTTTCTACTTTGCTGATTAAGTACTGTTATCCTTTAGTATGCACGAGTTTCTGTGACAAATAAACCTAAACCTTTTTTTCTTTATTTCTTTCTTTACCTACCTACCTACCCTACCTACCCTACCCTGCATACTCTACCGAGAAATCATCAAAAAAGCCATTCCATACAGAATGTATGAAAATTAACTTTCTTAATTTTTTTTCGTGTATTTTTCCGATGTTTTAGTAGTTATTCTGCTATTCGAGGCGGAGACAAATCCAACAAATCAAAGATTATCAAAATCGGTTCAGCATCTCTCGAGTTATAAGTGTTATAACAAACCAGACTTGGTTTTATATGTATATTATAATTATACATAATATAGATTAACAGACATATTCTCCTATCACATAGGACAAAACTTGTAATTAAATCACAAAATATTTTAATAATTTTCTGCTCTTATAAATTCTTAAAACTTCATTACATACAATCATTTTAAAACGTTTTTTAAACGAATGTTTTCTTTTATAACTAGTATTACTTACATATTTGTATTAATGATGGTAATGTTTGGTGGATATGCATGGTTGTAATGAATCATGATATCATTTCAATAATATTATTAACTTTCTTTCGAGTCGTTGAGCTTCGAAGTCGAATCGTTGAGCTCCTTTAGTTCTGAGTTGAGCTTTACGTTAGCTGACAAATGCGTGCACTGACGGGATAGGACCAATCAAATCTGTGTGTTTCTCTCCTCAAAAGACCAATTCAGACATTAATCTGCATGGTCCTCATTATATGACCTCACAACGATTATGTCTGGACTTTTAAAATAGAACTTCGAGTTTGTTTTTGACGTGTAAAATTGTTTTTGAACCAATTTACAGAATAGGGATGGTGACAACTGCCAGGGTTGCGGGAAAGTCCGAAAGGGATACCTGGGCCCTTAGCATTGGCAACAGGCAACTGAAGGAACACGGGCCGTGGGTTTTAGTCAGTAAAAATCTGACACGCCCTCCCGCTCCGCCCAGAGCGAGAGAGGTCATTTAATGATTTACAAACAGCAAAAAAAAAAAAAATGTTTTTTTTTTTTTTTCTGTCAGACACATGAATTAATATTTTATTATCTGACTGACGGACTAAATACCTTTTTGTGTTTTTTTTACCCAGTCAACATCCCTATTAAATATCACTTATCATTTCATTTAAATATGCGCTGAGTAAATGCAATTTAGTCATCAATCAATTAAGTACTTTAAATGTATTGTTGGTAGTACAGTAAATGGGCCTCATTTTGGAAAAATACATGCGCATGCCTTTTATATCACGCTGTCGACCCCTGACAGTTCTACAGCCAGAGGTGGCCAGCCTACCACTAATAATAAGTTTGTTATAATAATAGGACAACAAACAATCAAAGTTGTCCTAAAGGATGTTGTTAGTTAAATTAACAATATTTGAATTCCAACCATAGTAAAGTTATTTTCCAATTAATTTACCATAAAATACTATAGACTAGATTTAGTTGTGCAAGGTTTTCCAGCGTCAGAGTAGATTTTGTTCCAGAACTCGATCTTTTCCTTGTCAATGTTTCTTGTGAGTTTCGTATCCTGGTTTAGCACTAAGCATTCTTTAGTTGCTAATGTGTAGGGCCGCCATTCTAAACTTCCTTTAGTTGGTGTAGGATTACTGAAAATAAATAGAAATTGAATTATGTATCTTTGCTGAATGAAGAAGATAAGTAAATAATTAAATTTTATAAAAATAATTATCATAGATTTTACACCTACCCAGTCTTTGCAAAATCTACCCATAATTTAGTAATTTGGTATATAATTTTTTTTAATTCGTCATTTTCCGAGCAATAATTTTGACTCATTTCACTGTGGAATAGATAGAATAGATCATCTGCATGGCAAGCACCTTTCACATTGTCAAGACCTAATATGTTTTTTATAACATTTAAGTCAGTCACATAGTCAAACATATATAGGAATGCAGGAGCCATGCTGTGGTACAATTGCAAAAATCGATGAGTTTGGTAACTGAAGTTAATATCTGTCTGTACATCTACAATAGCTTGAGTATCATTCTCCGTCGCATCCTTGCCGCCAAAATAAAACTGCTTTATACGTTGACCAAACTCATCTATCTTTTCCTTAGGCACTGTTGTTGCTATATCTCTGGGAACAAGGAACGATGGGTTTTTATTAAAAAGTTCCAGTTTTTTGGTATGATCAATGACTACTAGCATCCCTTCTGCTGAATTGTACCCAGTCATCAGCGGCACTTTGCTCACTTTTCCTGCTAAAATCAAGTCTATAGGTTCTTCAGAAAGGAATTGTTCTTGGCCCTCGAATTTCTTTTCTATCGTTGGAGTGAAATAGATGGGCAGTCCTCTGCATTTTTCATCTGGAGTTCTTGTTTTCATCGAGATTCTTGCTAAGTCAATAGCTGGGAGTCCTCTTAGATACTGAAGCAGTTCGTTAACATCTTTTGTCTCTTTTCCTAATGCTTTTCCAGCTCTAAACGCTCGTTCGACGGGTTTATGCGCAATCGTCCAGTATGATAAACAAACTCCGCTTTGTGCTATCGCCTTGTTAAAGAGTCCTTGTGACATTGGCGACAGCATGTGGAAGGTTACACAAGCGGCACCAGCGCTCTCTCCAAATATAGTGATATTGTCAGGGTCTCCTCCAAACTTACTGATATTTTCTTTGACCCAACGTAACGCAAGCACTTGGTCTTTCATGCCAGCGTTTCCTGGTACTTCAGGGGTGTCTAGACAAAGGAAGCCTAATGCTTCAAGCCTGTAGTTTATGGTAACTATGATGACATCGTGTTGGAAGAAATATTCTGGGCCATATGTTTTGGCATTACCGGATCCTGATAAAAAGGCGCCTCCGTGAATGTAAACCATCACGGGTATTTTGGAGCTGGGTGCTAGTGACTTTGTATAGATGTTCAAACTAAGACAGTCTTCGCTTCCTTCCACAAAATCTATGACAGTCATGTCGAATTGTGGGCACACCGGCCCGTGTTCTGTTGCGTCTCGAATGCCTTCCCATGGCTTCACCGGTAACGGCGCCTGAAATTAAGATAAAGTTACGGTTTAGTCATAGCCAAACTAGGATTTTTGACGAGTGACATTAAAATGTCTTTACCAATAGTAAATCTTGTCTGAACTATTAGCGCACAGTACGTTATGTTTTATTGTACCAATATGTTTGTCCTATTTGTATTATGTGGTGTAAACCGTGTCTTACCGTGTAAATAAACTGATTCTGAAATGAATAAAATCTTACCTTAAACCTCAACTCTCCAACAGGCGGCTGTCCATAGCGAATACCTTTGAAGCTGTAGTAAGGGCTTCCATCTAAGCATTTCTTGACCGCTCCCTTCAGTTTACCTTGTTTGACAGTCACCACTGGGTTTTCCTGTATACAAACAAATCAAATGGTTAAATCGGAAAAACATTTACGAAGGAACCCTTTAGGGTTTTCCATTAAGACTTTTACAGACTTTTTATAGACAATATGACGCCGCTCTATTAGATGAGTAGGTCCTAATGTAGTCCAAGAAAATCAAAAGATGATGCGACAAGGTATCCCCGATGACCAATAACGACTGGACGTATGTCGTTTAAAAGCTCTTTTTAAGCCTATCGTTAGTTACTATGGCGGTCAATCTCAAATCATTGTGGGAAAAAATTACAGCTGAAAGAAAAACCTGTGTCATTGTGACAAAAAAATAGTTTATTCTTAGAGTAAAACAGAGTAAAGCGGAATGAGCTGGACTCCTTACAAGAATGGTCCTTAGCAGCTTTAAACAGGGAGAAGTGGAAAGAGAAAGAAAGAAAAATGTTTTATTTGGGACATGAACAGGAAATACAACAATAAAAATCAAACCTGAAAACAATAAAAACACATTAAAACTTAACAAAAGAGAGAAGAGGGCGGCCTTTGCCCTGCAGTGGATCCCTATTGGGTTTTAAACTTAAAAATTTCAACGACATATTACATCTGGTTATTATTGGTTGCTGGGGATGCTTGCCATACATTTTTGCCCATCCTCCTTTCCTTACGTTTTTTGCAAGTGTCAAAATATGATTCGCGACCGTAACAAATATGCATTTTCAGAATTAGAATCATCAATAGAACTCTCTAAGTTCAAAGACAGATAGGTCATTTGAATTGAAAGAGCTACCTTGGCGCTTAAGCCATAAATAAATGGCGAAATGTGGGTGTACTATACAAGCACGTCTACTCTACCTAACCCTTTTACAAATACTGGCGTGATTATTTAAGTACTTGTATTTAGGTAGTACCTATTCACAGCCATAACTAATAAAAATTATTCTACAGAATGGTAGCACAGAATGACCGTTTTCACCAACATCCCCTATGTTTAAGGGATCCCCTAAACAAGGTTATGGAGCTGTTAGAAGGTGGCAGGTAGTACCAAAAGTGAAAATGGGCATTAGTCTTTCAACAGACCAACTGACACATAATTATAGTCATGCGACTAGGTATTAAAACCGCTGTAAATTATCTGATAGTTTTTGTTTCAATTATCAAACAAATTCTCATCTATCAACAATAAAACAGTCAAGTGATAAAATATGTAGGTAAGTACAGATAAGGTCAAACAGTGTGTGGGAAACTCCTTGAAAGCAAGCTGTTAAAGAGTTTCCCACACACACATTTAAATTATTAATTTTATCTAGGTGATAACATTTATAATTTAAAACTTATTTTTAACCGACTTAAAAAAAAAGAGGAGGTTTTCTATTGCCCATATGTTTCTCTTTCTGCATTAATTGGCCCAATCAATTTGAGGAATAATTTACTTTTCGAAATTTCTTAGTCACAGCTTTAAAATTTGCTGAGATAATCTATGGGTTCCTTTATCTTATCTATTAAGAACTCCTAAGCAACTGAAATGAATTTTGATCATACCTAAATATAGTGCCATTTTATAATCCCTAATTATCAAGTCCATAGTACAAGGTTATCCTATTTGCAAAAGATACATCCTACAATCAAAGAAGCTATTGGTATGCCTACAGACCGGCAAAAATATTCCTCTTTCCACTACACTGCCAATTATTCATTTTTATTGTGTATGTTACTTATAACTTATAACATTTAAACCTTACGGTATAATCAAACTCAAACTCAAACTCAAAGCATTTATTTCAATTAAACCATTTACTAGCACTTTTGAATTGTCAAGGAGTCAGTCAGTTAGTCAAAAAGTTGAAGCTAGTTGCCCATTCCAATTCGTTGATCTCTATGGAGAAGAATGGGCAAGAAACTCCAAGGACACTCTAATTAACACATTGAGGCACACTGAAAACCCATAGGCGTTATAATAATAAAACTTCTATTGGGTCTTGTACAGTGAGGGTGATGTAAAAGAATTGACTACTCCGCACACTCATAACATTGCTCTAAAGTAGTCACCTACAAGTTGCAGCTTGTATACCAAATAACTTGAACAACTTAGACTAGAGCCTAATGTGCAAGCTGGTTATTTTTATGTAACTTAAGGTACATCATCCATCATCCATGGTACCAAGTATCCGTACCAAGGTTATCAGGCAGAAATTGATGATTTAATTACCCTTATTTTAATATAAGTTGTAAATAGATCAAAAGACAAAAATTAACTGGTTTGAATTTCAATTTTCTAATTATAATCAGTACGGATAACACAAAAATGCTAGTGCTGCACAATATTTATTTTTTTCATGTTTATTTCAGACGGCAAATTATAGCAATAATTAAATACATTATAATCCCAATGGCAACAAAAATACTTGGAAAATTAAAACCTAAACAATATTAAGAAGGTAATTATTAAAAATAAGAACAATGCATGTAATATTTTAATGCAAATAAAATCTGATTATGACCTCTTCTGATTTTAAGTAAATAATTAGGTACCTGTTTTGTTGCATATTGTTTCTCTGTTCCGCTGTTATTAGGAACTTTATAAGAATGGTCTTGCTTGATAAGAACAAGCATAATTTATTTGCTGAAAATACAGGTTTTATCAGATGTAAAAGTTGGTGGTTGGTGGTTTATGCACATTCCATATTTTGCCTGTTTAAGGCATGCAAATTAGTTTTGATGATCAGTAAGATCAGGAGGTTACTCAATACCACTATCAGTACTACGTATTGTATCTTATCGTGTATGTGTACTTAGGTTTGGTTATTAACTAAAAATGATATCTGATCACTGTGGACCCAGGTCGTGTGTGGGCTATTTCAGTTAATAACTTAAATACAGTGATATAGATTTATAATACCATAGGTATGCATTTTTTGTATGAAATATGGAATGGTGAAAGTTCCTTGAGACAATGGATAGATATCGCAACCTACTTTTAATAGATAAGTACTTACTTTGTTATCTGTTGAGCAATAATTTTAAGAGCTATTTGCTTTTGCGCTATAAACTATGAAAGATGAATAGAAAAAGTTTTGTACTTACAAGGCTAACCATTTAAAATATTTACCTCTTGGCACAGGTTATTTCATTAAATTTCCAAGATAATATTTACCTACATAATTTAAAAACTAACTGACTTAAAATAATAAATGTACAAGTATATAAAAAATAAGGTTATTACGAACTTGGTGGAAACTTGCCTCGTGGGAAATTGATAAATGAATGGGCACTTTAATCATGATTTAAATAATAACTTTGACTTACTTGTTCCATGATGTTCACTTAAAATTAATAGGTATATAGTTTTTCTTTGTTAATTCAATAAATAATAAGCAGGTCAGTGGTTAGAAAAACTTCACACAATTTTTGTTCGTTTGATTTTTATGAATCTTCAGTGGTCTTAGGTAAGTACAAATTCTTCATTGTAATAACAAAACAAAGTGGAATGATTGTCATTTTTGTACTTACATAACTAATACTCAATGCAAATACCTACATTAATAATCAATGATTATTATTATCTATTGATAAACGGACTGACAGGACAGTGACCATTTGAGACGTAAACAAACTGTCAAGTTGAAGTGTCACTGTGTCAAACTATTACGGAAGTGAGAAGATTCGGTCAAAGTTCGTGCCATAATATTGGATTTTATCAAGCACAATGCACTAACTTTTTTATCACTTACCTTTGGACTATTAATGGTCGACAAACACCTCACAGTATTTTTCGTACGTAACACAAACTTCTCCACAGATTTTACAATAAACATTTTTAACACCGAAAGTTTCAAACTGAATCATAAATACATTTAAAATATCTGCGCTTGTAATATATAGTACTCTGTGGAATATGCGCTATCCTAATCTCGCTACATAGGACACTATAATTTTTTGACAACCCCGTCGTTCTTATTTATTTGGCAAGTAGTTCCATAATGCTACGGCTACACTATCGCGATAAAGCGAAGATTCGCGTTGTCGCGACACGTCTGGCCAAACAATTCGTCACATCGCGCACCATTCAGGCGAACATTGCTACGGCTACACTTCGCGATAAAGCGAAGATTTGCGTTGTCACGACACGTCTGGCCAAGCAATTCGTCACATCGCGAATTATTCACGCGAACTCGAAGCCTTCGCGCGGCTGTCGGTAAATTACTGCACATCAAAGGGTTTTGTTGAGAGCAGTGGTGGCCCAGTGCTAACGGCCGCGACTTACGAGTTGTAGGTCGTAGGTTCGAACCCTGACAGTAGCTTTACTTTGTGTAAATAATTTCATCACCATTGCTCTCAAAACGGTGAAGGAAAACATCGTGAGGAAACCGGAATGTCCTAGAACCAAAAATTCGAAGACATGTGGCATGTACCAACCCGCACTGGGCCCGCGTGGTGTATTACGGCCCACTCCCTCTCACAAAGAAGAGGCCTGTGTCCCAGCAGTGGGAAAGGGGTAAAACGGGACCCTATTACTAAGGCTATGTCCGTCTGTCTGTCTGTCCGTCCGTCTGTCCGCGGCTTAGCTCAGAGACTATTGGTACTAGAAAGCTGTAATTTGGTTTGGATATACATATGAATAACGCCGACAAAGTGGTAAAAAAAATCGTTACAAATATTCGAACCCATTATAATGTGGGGTATCGTTGGAAAAGTCGTTTAAAAATAATGTGAGTTTGTGGAAACCATTTTTGGATTCAGGGATCCGTTTGCGAAATATTAAGCTTTAAAGTGCTAATTTTTGTTAGAGTCAAGTGTCATTCACGGCAGTAGTATATTTAATGAAATTGAAAGGAAAACTATCACCGCTACGTAGGCTCCACAAGTTACCGAACATGTTCTCCCATACAGAACATATTTTTGCAACTGCAAATTTTCAACAAGTTTTTCAACTACAATGTTAAGTTTGTTGGATAAATTCATCCAACTTTAGCCGGTTTTTTTTAAGTAAGTTAGTAATTTTGTATAGATAACATCCACCGTCTCCTTTTATTTCTCTTCTTTACTCTGTTATTTATTTTATTAAAATAATAAAGATGCAATAAATAATTATTTGCCGACATAATTGAAGTGCAATCGTGTCTTCCATTTTTTTCCCGCGTCTAATCCGCCTGAATTATCGCGACGTTTTAACTACGAAGCTTTTTGGCATTCGAGTTCGCCAGAAATTATTCGCGATGTGACGAATTGTTTGTCCAGATGTGTGGCGACAACGCGAATCTTCGCTTTATCGCGACAATTTAATGTGGCCAAATATAGTTCGTCTTACCGTGCGTTTGCACTAGCGAAACATTTACGATAAAACATGTTGAAATCTCTATTTTCTGTCAATGTTCCATACAATTTTTGACAGGAACTAGACATTTAAACATGTTTTGTTGTAATGTTTCGCCAGTGCAAACGCACGGTTAGAGCGAACACGAAAATCGCGACAACGCGACACGAATCTTCGCGCGAATATGTAGCCGTAGCATCATCGAGTATGTTGTGTTGGTGGATAAAAACTGTACAAAGTCCAAGATGTGGACATGTAGGTGTAGCTCACAGAGCATTAAATAAGTAGCTGTTTATTTATCCTCAAGTCTCAAGCCACGGTTGTCTTTATAATGTACCTACTACCTAGGTATCACAATATTTTTAAAAGTGGTAATACTATATTGACACTAACCTATACTCTATTTGAAATAAGATAAGACATTTAAATAAACCTTTTTTACAGTCCGTTCAACCGATTTTGACTTCTATTGCGTTGGTGGCATGACAAACGGCAGCTACAGTAGACAGTTGGTATTGTGTAACCTTTTTTGCTTTGAGTGCCATCCTTATGCCTACAGTATAGAAGTCACAATCGGTTGAACGGCCTGTATAAAGGTTTGTTTAAATGTCTAATCTTATTTCAAATGGAGAATAATTTAAAAAAAAAACACACTTGAATAGATTCAGAAATAAACAGTACCTAATCCCTTTATTTGTGCAGATCAACCAAATGAACCTGTCTTACTATAACACTGACTCGACTAATACTTAAAACTGATAGTTATGAAAATCAGGACATTAGTTTGTGTTTGACAAGAGCCATCGATACTACCATTTAGGCAATAGTTCAATGTCCATTCTCAAATACTTGTAAGCACCCGCGAGCCTTTACCAGATTGACAACATCACAACAGTTTGCTACACCAATAACGTTAGAACTGGCATTCTAGCCTCGGACTAGTAACCAAGGATACCTAGAGCTAAGGCGAAAGTTTCCTAATGGTGCCGGATATAGGGAATTACGAATTACGATTTAATAGTAGGTAGGTACCTAATCGATAATGATTGGAAGACAAATGGGAAAATCTTGGATGCAGTAGACTGCATTAAACTTAGTAGGAAAAATAAGAAGATGAAGATGTTCTAAAGAAAAATCCTTACTATCCTTACTAATATTATAAATGCGAAAGTAACTGTCTGTCGGTCGCGCTTTCTAACCTTAAAACTACTGAACCGATTTAATTAAATGAAAGGAGACTGATACGCTTTCATACAATCTTGGGCCTGGATGTAAAGTGATGAAATTGGTGTCAATTGATAACTACTACATTATCAAACCATCACTGAAAATTTTGCGGATTTTGGCAATCTGAGAGCTGAGTTAAAAGAGATTTTGTTAAAGTGAGGTTACGTTACAATTTATACTTAACAGCTGATTTTTTAAGTGAGATTGTCTTTTTTTCTTAAAGATAGGATGTTAATTATAGGAAGTATATAGAGCGCCGCTAGCGGTACTGTATCCCTGTCGGATAAAATACTATCATTTGCGGCATAATAGTGGCGCTACCTCGGCCTGGCTACTAAAATGTCATAAGAATGCATTGTCATTGTCACTTGTTATTTTGTTTGATTGTTGAGGTTAGTTCGCTGCCCTTTGATTTTGTTATTGATAAATTGATTATTAGTATTTGTTATTGTTACTGTGCGTTTGTAATGGCGAAACACTTACGACAAAACAGGTTAAAATCTCTATTTTCTGTCAATGTTCCATACAATTTTTGGCAGCAACTAGAGTTTTCAACATTCAAGACAAAACATGTTGAAATCTCTATTTTCTGTCAATGTTCCATACAATTTTTGACAGAAACAGATTTCAACATGTTTTGTCTTGAATGTTGAAATCTCTATTTTCTGTCAATTTTCCATACAATTTTTGACAGGAACTAGAGATTTCAACATGTTTTGTCTTGAATGTTTCGCCAGTGCAAACGCACAGTTATACACACTCAAAACGCTCACCTCACGCACTAAACAATACGAAACGAGTGAGTGACTGACTGACTTACAGTGTCATACATGTCATACCAGCATAGACTATAAATACAATAATCGCTTAGCAAACGTGAATCGATTTTAAGATTTACCATTATTATGTAGATATTTAATTTGTTTAAACTGGTTTAATATGTTAATTCTAATAGATTTAATTATTGTAATTGAATTAATCTTATGGTAAAATCATTATTTTTAATAGTATGAACTCTGACGTTAATCGATTATAATTTAATCGATATTCCATTTTGTTCGTAACCTTAACTTAATTTTTGGTTTTATTTATTTATTTACTTATTTATTTAATACTTTAAGCACATAAATGTACAGAGGCGGACTTAATGCCATAGGCATTTTCTACCAGTCAACCTTTGGGTGATGCAGAGACAAACAGTGGTAGGTGCAATAGCGAAAATTGTTGAATAAATATAATTTAAATAAGTTAACCTATTAAAAAAATAAATATATAAATATAAGCCTAAATACCTAAATACATATAAATATAAGAACAAATAAATACACATAACTACACGAATATACTAAAACAAATAAGACAAACAATGGGATAACATTACCGTTGTGATGATACTGCCAGCTTCTTGCGAATGTGCTCTCGAACTTTAACTTTAAAGGATAATCGGTTGGTTGCCATCCTGATTTCCACAGGGAGCGCATTCCACAGAGAGATAGATCGTTGGTTTTCTCATTTTCCAGATTGTAAATTGGGTTGATTTTTCACATTCTGTAATAGAATGAAATAGGTAATGTAATAGAATAGGTAACCCTTTTTTTGAACCATACGTCAACTTATTACAATCAGGCCCAGAAACATTCTGTGCCCACTTGCCCAGAAATCCCCGTCTCCTTTGGTAGGTAGGTACACAGATAGTCTAGAGAATCTATAATATAAAATTCAGTGCAAAGATACATTCCGCTATGCAGTGCCGACTTGAAAATATTTAATGGTTAGGTAAATAATAGACTGTACACATAGAAATCCAAATAAAAGACAAATTAATAACAATATTTTTAGATAAGTACTTACATTAAATTCGAGTTTTAGCCTTAAGAATTCTATGAACGAAAAAAACAATTTACTTATTGTGAAATAAGATTTGTATTGATTTTAAGGTGGATCAAACACAAACTCAAAGCCTTTATTTCAATTAAACCATTTACTTTTGAATTGTCAAAGAGTTAGTCAGTTAGTCAAAAAGTTGAAACTAGTTGCCCATTCCAAATCGTAAATCCTTAGAATAATTATTCTAAGCGTAAATCTATATGGAGAAGAACGGGCAAGAAACTCCAAGGACACTCCTAAGACGACGCACAGACCCACTCTTTTAAAAATGTATATAGATATTACAAAATCCTGGGTACAGTATTCTTTGTGCTTCTTTAAGTGAGAACAACGTCAAACGAAAAATAATCAAAAACAATAGATAATAAGTAATTCAAAATATAAGATCCGCAAAGGTAGCCCGCGAAATTCAAATTTTCTTGGTCTGGTTGTATCTTGATCAAAATATAATTCACAACCATAACAAATATTATATATTTACAGAATTATAATCATTAGAATCATTACTAACACACAATTTCTCTAACTTGTAGTAAAATGAAATCATGACATTTGAGAACAATATCAAATGTCTGAAATGTCATGATTTTATGAAGAAGTCATTCAATAATTTTTACATCTAACCATTTTTTCAAAACTACGTAGAATTTTTTGTAAGGTAGTTCTGTTTCATCCCTCGTACTTATAGGGATTTTCAATAAATGAATCTGTGTTAGTTTTCGTTAAAATTGTTTTTAGTTTCAAAGAGTTTAGATTAAATTTTAACATTCGATTTCGTAAATTTACTAAGAAGCTCTAAATTATTCAGTTTTTTGCTATTACCTATCTAGTGTTCTAGAGATTACCGAAGAATTTCCCCAATGATAACTTCTCTTCGTCTTTAACTCTTTAAGAGGCACCCTAACTTTTTTTAGAATTCTTAATATTTTGTGATACATTATTATAATCTGTGCCGTAAATCATAATAAATAAATAATAATAACTGCAACTGCACTGCAAGATCACGGGCCAGTAAAATGGACACAAAATCTATTTTATTTTTGCGAAACGATTTTAAAAATAAACTTTAATTATGTATTTCCTAGTCATCCTATAATAATAGAACATAATTATACATAACAATCAGTTTTAATAACAAATAGAATTAACATAAAATAATAATTATTTCTTCTAAATCTCCCACGTAGGAACCTATTATTGAAGGTACTATTCTTGTACACTGGTGGACCTCGAATCTGTTTTTACTCCACTTGACCTCAAACTGCCTTGTTGTATACCTACCAGCAAAAAAAGTATATAGAAAAGCAACCATAGGACTGTTCAAGGTACACAAAAGCTGCTTGAATGCTAAATATTACCGCTATGTGGCGCTAGTAGTACTTACATAACAGAAAAGCGCGCGAGCGGGCTACGTATCTTTCGCGCGCCAAGTTTAAATTGAAATAGGGACATTAGCCACCAAATTGCGCCTCATTTTATTGATTAATTTACACATTTTATTTGTATAAATATTACAATATTCATGATAAAATACCCCTTCACTTGCACGACAAAAATTGACAGGGCGATTTTGATGTCGCGATATGGACGCAAAAATTCACCAATAGAAATTGCTGATTTAGTCTACCTGCCAGCTTATCAGGGCACCCACTTCACCCACCTTCAGTGTAAATAAGGATTAGCACGATTATCAGTTTTATTGTAGCCAGGAATTATTTTAGAACGAGTTTTACGAGCGGCGCGCGTTTTATTGAACAATTGTGCAAATAAGTGCGATTTTTTGTTACTATTTGTATTGGAATTATTATTTTTAGCTTTGTATAATATATTTATTATTTGCTGCATGTTTTGGTGGGAGCGTTTGTGCGCAAACAGGCGGAATTTGACAACACCGCGCGCCTCATAGAGCGAAGTTACGCTGAAAACCGCTGTTGTAGCACCTGATACTACAAGATTCTTGAAAGACCTTATGAATTCTACATAAAGGAAAAACACAAAATACATTAGTCCCATATGTATGTTTTTGATTTAATTTATCGTTTTAACCTATTTGAGGTAGACCTCATTGAAACGAGTTGTCTCCATAGACGAAGAAAAACGCGTCACAACGCAACAACTCATCGCCGCTAGTTCAGTTACGAACATTTTCTAGCCTCCATTATAGCCGAACTAAATGAATTTATTTGGAAACGATACGTTTGTTAAAAATGTATCCCTAGCAAAGGATGACGTTAAATATGTCATAGTTCGGCATCTGTTCAATTTTATTTAAAAAAAACATAGGTACTTAAATAAATACATCAGTCAGGTACCAATAATTTATCGTTAGCCTGATTTTCGGAGAATTTGTCGACTTGACTTAAAGATTTAAAAGTTATGCATGTCATTGATGGTCAATTTTGTTATTAAGAGAATACGCTTCATATTTTTAAGTTGATTTTAAGGTAAAACTCGATTTAATTATCAATTTGTTTATTGTAAACTTAGTAGAGCGATAAACTCAACTGACAGTCGTATAGAAAGATTGCATCAAAGTATTCCCTAAAATTGGTAGGTACTTAATATTTGAAGTGGACGATTAGTCATCAAACTATGATTAATATGGGACAATATTCGAAGCAATTCAAAATCCTAATAACTGTAAAATTAATATTTGCAATACAATACAATTGTAATCGCACAGTGGCACAAATTGCGACCGCAACTGGCGCAAAATCACGATTCCTATAAAAAAATATAATATTGCAAAAATTAATGAAACCCGCTATCTACTGACATGTGTTCTTGAGGGTAATTTTCTCACGGCTTTGTCAATAATAAATGTTGAATATTTTAATAATTATTCTTTCTGGGCTGTGATTTGTTGGTACAAATATGATTTCTGATTGCATTTTCACGTGTTACAGACTTCTTTTATAAAATATTCCTAATAAAAGAGACAATTTTTGACGACTTGTCAATAATGTGTCGAGATAACGTCATGTTCGTTGCATTTGATATGCAGGGCAATGAATATTGTGTTAATATTGACATTAATGACATGCCAGTCGTCAGGTTTGGGACAAGACATTTTTAGAGGTAAGTAGTATTTTATATAAGTAAAATATTTTACAAATTTTTGCAGAAAATTCATGAAAGAAGCGACATAGACAAAAAAGAAGGTGCATTAAAAACAAAATTTGAACTACCCCTATTAAAAATAAAACTCATCTTTAAAATAGACCAACTTAAAACCTTCGCGTCGCAATTCTGGCAGGCAGAAATAAATTTTTTTTTTCTTTTTAGAAAATCTTTTGCATAAAACTTAACACCGTGTCTTTGTTAAAACACGCACTCTGCTTCAAAAAGCAACCCTTTTAGCGACCGTTTAGTTTTCTATAAAGACTTGCACCGTCATTATTTACAACCCCTTCGGATAAGCCCTTGACAACAAACCTTTTTAACATTTTAAAACTCCGGCCAACAATGGATGATGTATAGTTTATTTTTTACCAACTAGGATTATGCAACTCTTCTGTATAAATGTTTTAATATTTAAAAGATTAGCGTCATGTTATTGCGTTTTAGTTCAAGTAAATATTTTTTGGATTTAAAATATTTGTATTTGTGAAAAAGATTGTAGTTTTTAAGTACAATAATGGCTATATAATTTTGATATAAGAATACAATATTAAAGATTTATAATGTCAATTCCTTTTGTCCACCAAGAATGTAATTCTGGCGCAATGTGCATACACAGTGCAAATTTTTAAAGTGCGTTAGTTCATTTTGAAATTTCGCAATACAATTTGAAATACGTAGGGTACTCATTTCATCTAAATCTTCACAGCTATTTACAACGTATTTTGTTTCATTGTAGCAATCATTTATGAACTTCTATACTTACACAAATTAAAGAGCAGCAGCCACAAATCATGTGTATTATTCTAGTTCTCTAGTTACTCAGTTTAATTCCAAGTTCAAGGTCTTGCCTGCTTCAAGTACCGTCGCTTCTTCTGTAGACAATTGGCAATCAACTCTCTGCTTGGCTAGTTTGATCCCTCTGAGTTACTGCCCCTACAAGCAAGAAATATTTTTAATATTAATTAATTCATCAAAGTTAAGACTAAGTTAAGTCTGCAACAAGCAAATAATGATCAGTGCTTGCGCGGGCGCGGGTTAAGTCCGCAGAATTATGCTCGGTGGCGAGCTGTTTGGTGGCACGAGGGGCGCGTGCGATGGGGTTGTACTGAACTAAGTTAGGCATGGTTGCTGTCGATATGTTGGAATTATCTTGATTTAATATCGACCTGTTTTTAGTAACATCTGTTGTAAAATCTCATTATCCGATTCATCGAACGTACGCACTATTATGTTTGGCTGCAGATTTGATTGGGTTTTAAGTAATCTACCTATCTATGGTCAATAATTTACTCTTAATACATCAGCCTCCTCTCTTTGAACAAATGCATTTTTTTTTAAACTAATCTCTACAATATTTCTTTATCCTTTCAAATCCTCCACATATTATATCGATATCACAGAACCACAACACTAAAATCACTGTATTAACCCTTCAGTGTGCATGTAGGAACATTTAATGCATTCATAGGCTCTCGAGCGTGGCGACGCCAAAGTAACTAAAGTAAACTGCCCCAACGTTCGCTTTTTATTTATTATTTTAAAATGGGACGGGGTTATTTTGAGATTAGGGTCTTACTAGTCTGTGTTATTGAATTTGGGAGCCACCTGTAGGAAAACGCTCATTTACAGTCCCTGCGCAATTTTCGCCATTTTACAGCATGTCGGAAAAAAATGTTGATTGGCAGATTTTTACTTATATTTTGGGGGTTGCATGAAGTTAAACCATACAACAGTCTTTTAGCTTATTTATTAATTTAGGCGTAAAGTCGCAATGATTCACCTAGTCAATAACACCATATTTAACCCTTTGGCAGCAACCGTGACGCAGTTAGTGCACATTTTAGCAGGAATCGTCATTGATCCATGTCGGCGACATTTGGTGTTAAAACGTTGCATTGTACGACTATTTGTCAACCAATCAGCCGGAAACGGTTATGACGAATCCTACAAACATTGTTGATACAGCAGAAAACATGAAATATGTCGATGTTCCACTTCATATTGTGAATAATATTCAGTTGTACGTTACATTTTTAATTAAAATATATATCCGTTCGATTCATTCATATCGTGTGTCATCAGCATTGAATACATTTTTACGGAACTACACTTTATGCAATTTTAATAGTAAAATACTTAGTTGAGGATACCAGTTACCGTACCGTTTTACTTACGTGATTTATCAAAAAGTATGATAACTTCGTCGCATCTCCATTTTATCGAAGAGAAACTAGCTAACGATCTAAAAGTATAGAACCCTTTTAGCTACCGGTCCCAAAACATCCAATAAAAACATCGCCAAAACGCGTGTCCGATCAAATATTTATATAATTTATTGCTTGTCAATATCGACAAAGGGTTGGGTAATAAAAAAAAACGACGCAGTTTGCACGCGCTATTAAACTATTAAATAAATTAAAGCGACGCGAAGCAAGGTGCCCGTTGTAACTAGGTTACAAATAAATGTTATACTGTTACACTGTAGCATTGGGATGGTTACATTTAGGTAAGCTGTAGCAGTAGAGGGGTTGTATTGTAAAGGTTTGTAAATAATGTTACTGTTTTGAGTGTTACAACTTACGGACTACGGTTTTCACGGACTACGGACTACGGTTGGTTTGTCGGTGCTACGTGCTATGACAGGATTATCAACCTTGTTGTGGTGCTTGTCTGCACGATTTGCTTTGGAGTTTATAGCTTTTTGTTTGACCGTCGAAATCGGCATTGAAAACAGTATACGAAGCCTAATACACAATAATGTGCAAAATAATTTAGAAATTTAAAATAAAGTAATTTTTTTATTTTATTTTAGCATCATTTAAAAAAGCTAATTCATGAATGGTTTCAGAAATAAAATTAAAATATACCTACGGTGTTGTGTTTATGTTTTTATAACCAAACTGATTCACTCAAACTTTTAAACGACGCTAAAAACTAATCATCATTTTCCAAGACCTCTTCGAAAATCAAGTGTTGTGGGCGGAGCTCCGCCCGCCCTATAGGACCAAAGCTCTGAGCCCATAAAGCAGGGTGCACACCGCTCCAACCCCCAGTAAGCGACGCACGCGCGGACGCACAGTGCGCACGCTCTAGTCATGGTGGTCAAAATTAAAATAGCATAATTATTTTTTTAGTAAATATTTTTTTAGTAAATATTTTTTTATTGATATTTTATAGACTATACGTGTTGTGATTGTGTTAAGTGGAATAGTCTGAGTAATAATAGTGGAGAGTTTTATCTAAAGTGAGTTACTTTTTATTGGCCTTACCGTAGTCGGGTAAATATTATATAGTGTAAAGTAAAGGCAGTGTTGTGCATAGGCTGAAACCTGAGGCCATTGCATAGCATAATCACTGCAGTTATTCCTAGATAGGTAATGAAAGCAACCTAGGTCAATAATGGACTAATTATCACTTCAGAAAATGGTTACAGGCCTTTGTCGTTTAGATAATCTTAACGAAAGTAAGTAGGTAGGAACAACTGCAATCTTCGCAAATAAATCTAAAAATAATAAGAGTATTGCTGAAAACAACTCTCCCCACAAAAAATACAGTCTATGGCACTCACTAATATTATTACGGCAACTCATAATTTTATTTGAAACGTATAAAACAATTCAATAGCAATTAACTTGCCGACTCGGTCGCGGTTCGCTGCTCATAGTAGGAACAAATGCCGGTCGCGTGCCGGACGCGTGGCCGACAGTCGGCACAGGTGGCGCTCCTTAGCTGTTGGTAACTTGCGTCGAACGATTCAGATTGCCTTGTACCGACAAGGTAATCTGAATCGTTCGAGGCAAGTTGTAGTGTTATAGTGTAAAGTAATTTTGATTGAAAAATCTAGTTCATCGCGAAATACATAACACACATAGATAAAGATGGTTCGGTGGAATTAGTTTTCCGAGTTTCCTTTGGTACTGTCCTAAGCTGGTTAAAACACGCCGTAATCGAAAATTAGAGGAGATAGGAATACCTTGAAACAAGAGCAAAATTAAGGCCTGTCTTTGCGTTATTAAATTTGATATTCGGATTTCTAATTGCAACGCTTTGGGTTTCATAAAGAGGGACTGCCCTTTCATCTTTGCGATTTATGAATTTACATTGTCGCAGGATATAATGTTTGGAACTATTTAGAAAGTGGTCCTATTCGTACCCTTGGATCACATACCTACCTATTAAAACTATCGTACAAAAAACAGATTATGGTGTTTGGTATGGTTGATTTAATGTATGGCACGCGACGCAAAGCGTGGCTGACGCGTGTTCATAACAGGTGGCGTTACACCGATTTTGTTTGTAATTAAGTGATTGAGTACGTATAAGTCATTTTCATTAAAGGGATTTTGATAGAGTTACTTTCATCAAGTTCAATCAATATTTGTACCAAATTTTTCCAATATATTATAGGTACATTAATTTTTTAACTCTTAGATTGATTTTGTTCTATGGAGCGATAATCATATAAAATAATGTTGCTTTAGGATTTGACTTAAAATAGCTGACAGATATCGTTGCTGATATTTCATCACATTAATATTTTCATTATGAGGAGCTCGTGGCTCAGTAATTACAGCCGCACGGGTCGGTGCCTCGGAAAGTACATTAAGCCGTTGGTCCCGGCTGTCATTTGTGGATCTTTGACAGTCGTTACGGGTCGTCAGAAGCCCGAAACTCAGACAACCAGTCTTGCCAGTCTTAACATATTACCCAGTTACTGGGTTGTGGAGGTCAGATAGGCAGCCGCTCCATGTAAAATACTGGTATTCAGCTGCATCCGGTTAGACTGGAAGCCGACCCCAAAATAGTTGGGAAAAGGCTAGGTAGATGATTATATTTTCATTATGTAGTATTAACAAAATAATAAAATCTGATAATTTCGTCACACCACCGATCAATCTGTAGGGCGTATTGGAGCACCCTAACTCGGAAATCTGTCCGGAAGTAGGAAGTGATAAAGTTCAACAGTAACTGACTTTGTATGGTGTTGGTCACGCAATAGTCTGAGCATGGGGTGGGTCACCTGCCCCGCTAGTGTGTAGTAATTGGTGCAAGACAAATAATGAGGGTTGGAAGGTTGGAACATGTAGGAATTAGGGCAAAATGCGTACTTGGATTATATTAAAAACTTAAAAGAAAGTTTAGCGTAGGACCAGCCCATAAAAAAAAACATAATATCCAAATACGTATAGACTCAGCAACACACTCGAATATTATAATAAAAATGTAATGTCTCATCTTTTCCTTCCAGATTTCTACGATGTTCAGTACCAACTTCGAGGACTACTGTGACTTCAACGAAAGCATCTGCAGCAACGACTCTGGTATCGATCGATCATACACGGACTCTTTTGTCAATTCTACCAACAGCACTCCATTAAAACACGAAACCTCCGACCTTGGGATATCTCTCACGCCATCTAAAGATGTCAGAAGAAAACTCTTCAATGAAGACTACGATCCTTTCCAAGACCCAGTTGATGATGTAAAAATTTTCGACGAAAATGTACAAGCAACAAACACGTCAACGCCTAAAAAAGAGAAGAAGCCAAAAGATCTTAACAAGCCTAAAAGAAAATACGCCAATGGAAAAAACAGAATCTCAAGATGTAAAAGTCCTACGCAACTCATGAAGATCAAGAGGAATAGAAGAATGAAGGCTAATGATAGAGAAAGAAACAGGATGCACATGTTGAACGAAGCTTTAGACAGACTACGCTGTGTGCTACCAACATTTCCTGAAGACACAAAGTTGACTAAAATAGAAACACTGCGGTTCGCACACAACTACATTTTCGCTCTAAGTCAAACATTAGACTCGTTAGACAATATAAATTCTGGACAAGCTCCGCCAGAAGATTATAGTCTAAATTACGAGAAGTTACAAAGTTATTCAGTAACTGGTGATAAAGTCACAAAAGACGCTTTCAGGGATATATTTTCAATTCCAAACAAACCTGAAGGATGTAATGATGGTAGTTATAGAAATTTCCAAGGGTTTAGTAGGCCGTTCCCAAATGGATCCAACTTCATGCAGACGACCGAAGGTGTGCTCATAAATGTAGGAAACGTTACTGTGTCTGTGAACAATAAGGGAGGGAACTGTATTACTTCAACTACTGGGACTGGTTTCTTCACTCATCCTTCAAGCTTCGGTGAAGATATGAATCAACAAGCTTATCAATACCAAAGATACGGAACTACCACATATAATGAAGGTCCATATGAAGCAAATAATGTAAACGGAGAATACTTCAATCAAAAGAATTACGAAATATTTAAAAATGCTTTCGATACAGCAAAGAATAGAAAGATTGAGAAGACTGAAGACTATATGTATGGAAAATATAATAATACAATGTATGGATACACTGACACAAATTGTTATACTGGAAATACTAACGAATATTTACAAAGTAGCTATTATTATAATGATCAAAGGTGTTACAGAAACATTTATAACAGGGCTCCTAATGTTTTAAATGCACAAATCTGATGTCTATAAAGCTAGTCACTATGTACAAAATATTTTTGATATAATTATACAAATTAGTTTTAAGCACAAATTGTATTATACCAAAGACAATAAGATTTAAAATAGGGTTTGTTTTGTAAAAGTCTATTTCGCTAGTCATTTTTGTGGATTCAAATAATATACTTTTTTATATTATATTTACTTGTTTTATTCAGAAGAGGTGATGTGTTCGGAGATTTGAAAGCCTAAATGAAATATTAAAAAGTATGTGACACTTAAGCTTAACAAGAGTGCAAGATCGAGGCTCAAAAATGAAGAGGTGCCAAGCGAAAAAGACTGCTGAGTTACCAAATGACTCAATGAAGAAAATAAATAAGTATTTACATAGATAGTAGAATTTCAAACAAAGAAATTTTGCAACATATCGATCTGTCAAGTCTAAGCAATAGCAAAAAAACGGTAGCCCAGTTTAACGTATAGAAAGGGAGAAATTGACGCATGATTTACCACTGTGTAATAATACAAGTAAGCACCATGAATATAAATCAAATAGGAACAATGAACGTTAAAGAGCGAAAAGTTGTGAATGCTTATGCGCACCCCTATGGCAGCTTTGTTCAGGATCTATAGAAAAATCCAAAAACACATGTGATATTTAACAATACGCCTTATTTCGTTGAAATAGAGTCTATCACGACGGCTAAACTAAAGTTTTTAGTTTAGAATAGGGGCACCCGTTTGGATCGAGTTACAATTTTCGAAAACTAATGTTTGCTTTGGAAATTCGTTACGAGTATTGTAGCTGGACGTCGATACATCGCATGCTCCAATTATTTAGATGTCATATTTTTGGGATCATTGTTAGATCGGAAATCATTTTATAACATCCGATGGAGGCAGAGCTATAACTGTATACATTCTGAAATATCCTTATAGAAGTAAATTATTTTTTAGAAATCAGTGGAGTTTCCGTCTTAGTTGTGTCCCAAAACAGGTCTTTGGTTTTCCGGGAGTTTTGTCTCGAGACAGTTTATAAAATAGGCTAGGTACTTCATTAGAGTAGGTAGATATAGGTTTCTACTATTTTACGTTTTGATAAGGATCCTTAATGCTATTCTCATCATTTACTATGAAGTAGTAAATCTGGCGCGTCGTGAGTCATCATCACCTTTTCGTATGTTCTAACATAAACAAAGGTGGAATATAACCAATATTATCCATAAACATACAAATATCACCTGGCGTCCAACTGTCACCCAAAATAACAATAATTACAGAACAAATCTGCGCTTCGTTACGCTCCATTGCGCAGGAGTTCTGATTCGAAATGGTGCAAACAGGAAATTAGCTTCCGACTTAGAGTTAATTTCGTTCTGCATTTATGTGATTGATGGGAAATGCGTAGTAGGCAGAAATGAACTATTAAAAGGATAAGAATAGACATACTCGTACATAATTATTCAATAAATCCACTTTAGTCTACTCTGAAATGACCAGAATGTCATGACACAGTAGAGAGAAGCGAATGAACGAATCTAAGAAGCAACCCTTCGCCAGGTAAGTATATAAAGTGTTAGATAACACGGCATTACTATCATAAAAATAGGAGTATGAGTTTAATTCAAGAGAAAGATGAGTAAATCCATACATCTTTACACCTTAATGATTAAAGTCTTCAACTACAAAGGGACAAAACTCACACCTATCTCAATTTTCTGGTCACAAACCACATTTATTTAACTCCATTGACACTAGAAAACCGAATGACACGCTGTAACAGCCGTGTCCATGCACAATGCAGCGAGACCGATGGATTATCACGGCTACCGATGGAAACCAAACATTTATCAACCCCATTCTTGCATCCAAGCTGTGTCATGGCAAATAAGTCCTTATAGACGTGAAAGGAAGATTGCAAATCATGCTTAAAGGGGATTTCGAAAAAGAAATGGAATTCAGAAAAATGTTCAAACCAATTATTCGTAGAACTACGATTTTGCAGGATTGAGGATTCAAAAACCACAGTGCATGAGCATTAACTGCGATTTAAGAACACATTATGAATATTTTGGAAAATTCACAACATTGTAGAATGCCAACAATAATCTTTAAAAAAACATTTGGTAGAAGAATAATACCATTTCGAGGGTTTATGGAAACTGATTTGCCTTTTCCATTAGGTAAAACGTTACAAATTGGAAATCCAACTGCCACAAAATACCATAGATATTTTTATCTACTACATCGAAACTGCTAAAATGCGGTACTTAGCAATATCTCCCCACAAATCTATCGTAACTCCACCGGCGGCTATTAATCCAATGCATTCAGATTCCACCCCAGTGCAGTAAAACCAATCAATTTTTATATATCGACTTTATGTGCGAGAAACATTTTGCTGGTTGATATAGTGACATATAATGACTTTGAACACCTAGTTTCCAGTTTTGCGTTGGATATTGGTATTACCTAATTCTATTAATAGATTCTCTCTTATTGACGTCCGTCCCAGTTTTATGTTGTAGGTATTAATAAAGTATTTTCTACAATTGACTTGCCATATTATTGTTATGTTTACTACTTCCTTTACACAATTGTAAGCTATCCCGTAAAATTCCACAGGAGCACGCAATACCTACAAGAGCAAAATTAATACAAAAACAGTTTTTGTTCTAATAATAAGGCAATGAATATTTATTATTTCTCACAACTTCGGATAACAAGAAAACCACATGAGCTTCACCTCCAAGCGATCGAAAATCACCCTTAGGCTATATGCCTTTCAAGTAAAAACACCATAAGAATCCCCTATAAATTCAACCGTTAATTTTATTTAAAAAAAAAACGATAATCAAATATAAAACACATGTCCGATATCGTATGTCCAGAAGCCTAGCCCTGGGCTAATTGGTTCATGTTTGTTTGTCTGTTTGATTTTGTTTAAAATTCATCCCAGCCCGGCCCAGTATTTGCTTAGTCCACTAAGCTAATATACTCGTTTGTTTAAGTTTTTTAATGGAAGGGTGATTTTATTCGATTTTGATAATGTGGTCGCTTCTGAATTCTATTTTGATTAAGTCTGTAGAGTGAGTGTGTTGTAAATAAAATGAATTAACCAGGCATTGTTTGATTGAAATATAAAGATGAAATTTGAAAACTACTTTTTCTAAAATGATTTTTTGTGACACTGTGCAAGTGGAACCTTGGACCACATATCTATATGTGGTCTTTCATAAGAAACAATGAATGTAAGTTTAAAAAATGTATTAAGTAGGTTTAGAAGCATTATTATTTTGGTAATAAGGTATATAAGTTAATGTTTTTTAACAATTTCCCTGTTTTAAACTCTAACAACTGAATGCTAAGCTTAAAAGAGATAAAAAAATATATTGCCTGCATGATTCTATTGCTAAAGTCTATTACAAATATTCATACCGCCCAATATATCTAATCCCAAAACATTATACTAATATAGAAAAGTATCAATTCTGTCATTCTGCGCATTTAATACCACAAGATGAATTGGCATCACCACAAATTGGCTATACAGCTGACGTTCAATTTATCTATCAATTACCATTCAAAATTAAACTGTAATCTTACCGCATAAGACTCAAATTTGAGTTAAGAACTATACGGCCATGTCACCAACAGAGAAAGAACCCCAGCTTTCCCCTGTGTAGTAAAAAATTGGCACAAAGATGGTATGGCCATGATTTGGTAGAGGTCTTAATATATTGGTGCAAGTAATATTTAGGGAGAAGAGCTTAGCGATTTGACGTTTAGAAAATATTGTAAATTATTTATTACAAAAATATTAGTTGGTGTGTTCGATCGGTTTTGTGGCTACCGAAAATTTTATAGAATAGTTTCTTTTAGGAGCGAATTTATATTGATATTATTGCTGGTTTTAAACGCCAAACTCTCTGGGTAGGTGGTTACTTACATGTATTTTATGTAAAGTCGTCAATATAGAATCAAATGATGGGAATGGACGTTCATCACAGGTTACATTGTTCTGCTAGTAATGACAAACACATTTTTTTAATTTAATTGAACTGTCTTTTTTTCTGTTTTATCTCTATCCTCTTTTATTTTATTTATTAACATTAACAGACTACTAAATGACCAACAACGCAACTGTCAGTACCGACGCTCTTAATTTAAACAAGCAAAACCATTGCATTTCATATACTTGATAGGTTTATTCTACACCAAGCGTAAACACTTGAAAACCTTTCATTAATCGCACCCTAACACACGAAATTAGACCTTATTTCATAGGCTACCAAAATCATTTTCGAATACACGTGAAGATCAGCCATAGATGTTCTGTGGTGATGAATTTCAACTTTAAATCATAGCTTATGAGGTCTACTTTTGCCTGAGTTTTGTTGCTAGGGTTATCCCAAGTTATAACATTTGGTACTATGGTCGTGCTTAGTACTTGAAGTTGATTGAAAACTAACTGTATCTTTGTGTGTTTGTTTGTTGAAATAATATTAGATAATACGAGTTACGCTATCAAGTCGAGTGTACATCTGTGGCTAGTTTTGGTAATTAATTCAAGCAGATTAGTGGTTTTATAAAAAAGGCAATGGGCGTAGATTAGCTTTGATTAGGTAAGTATTCTGAGACGATATTAGAATTTACACAAACATTCATGAATGCAACCCTGAATTACCTACTTATTATAATACCAGTGACATCGTATTAGACTCGAGATCAAACGACTGACGTCTCGAAAGTCCTGGGTTGACATATAGAGAAAGCAATAATGTTCTTAGTACGACTCGATCTATTTAAATAAAAATGAAATGCTGTTCGTTGGTAAGCTCACTTGAGAACGGCTGGACCGATTTGGCTATGTTCGTTTTCAAAAACGTTCGATAAAGTCCGAATTAGGTTTTATGGAAATAATACTTGAAAAACTTTTCCTGAAAAATTGTCAAATTCGGGCAAAACTGAACGTCCAATTTATACATTTGGACAGGACAACGTCTGTCGGGTCAGCTGGTTTAAATAAAAGCTGTTGGTTATGTAGTAGAAAAAAAGTATTTTCAGATAATTTCTTGTCATTGATAAGTAGTCAGATCATTATTCCAAAATCTTTTTAAGTTTGGGAAATCTGGCTACAGATTTTCTCACGACCATCAAAGTAAGTACCAAGGAATAAGTACCACTAGATCTAACACACATAATCACGATTCTAATGATCCTATAAAAACATAATTTAATAAAATTCACACGTTAACAATGACAAAATTAACCCTATCATCACTCATGCCTTTTTAAATACTGTGTAATGATAATGTTGATCCCACTTGAGTAGAAGCGTGTCATATTTAGTGGCAAAAAATACCAACTATTAGATGGTCTCAAGTGTCATTTTAGGATTCCGGATTACAAAAGTTTGTCGAAAAAATGTGTGAAAAGTTCACACGGGTTTTCAGATCAATGGTACTTACAGCGACCAAAAATATAAAAAAGAGTATTTACCATTTACGATAATTGTCTTTTTTTTTAGGAGGTTTAGGCGGACTATCCAGGCGGGGCATAAAACTTATAAACTAAGCGACTATACACGCTAAGCGCACTCCCTGTGGGTACAGACCTCGGCTTAAGGCGTCGTTGGGGGAGGGCAGCAAGGGACAGGCTGGATCGGATCGTTTACGACAATGGTCTGGGAACGCCAGGCTTATAAGTAAAGCGACAAAAGCTCCCAGAAATGTGACAAAGTCTGCGATAAACAAGCTGCCCGGTAGCTGGTCGCAGCTTATTTATCGTAGTCCATTCAAACTTTCAGTGACTTGTGCCACAAAAAAGTAGTAGAACGACAATTTCCAGATTTTTGTTTCTTTATTTTAACCATTTTGTTGATCTCGATCAAGAGCTTAACAATCATTTAACGCGTACTTACACAGGAGATATTTCGCTAATACAAGCTACCAAAAAAGGCTTGTAGTAGCAAAATATCGGATTTCAGACAGTAAGTGTAAACAACCGTGTAATAACACACACGCGACCTGTTGGTGGGCAGTTGTCAAGTGTGACGTCACGCCAGACACGTGGCGGACACGTGGCGACGCGTGTGGCATAGCAAGTGCTATGATACCCTGATTGTGGACTATTATTACTTTATTTGAGTAGTAATTATACGGTGCAACAAGTGGACATACGGGATTTACTTAGTTGAAGACGCTAAACAAGCCATGCTTAGCCAAGAAAAACTGCAAACTGGACATCAAGTTTCTTTCGTCGTGTGTGTGTAGTCGATGACAGGTATATTGATAAACCCTGAAACTCAGAGCAGAAACTTTCTCTATAACTACCAACACAACAACAACATTAACATTTTTTACATTTTACATAAATAACGTTACCTTCGTTACGTTTTTTTTAGTGTTAACATTTTTGTAGTAAGGAGTCCAATAATCTAAGCTCATAATAATAATTTAATATCTAATTAATTACTCAAAACACATAAAGAGTATGCATCCCATACACTTTAACACCCACAACACGTGCCTTACAAGTGTGAGAACGTGTCGGTCTCGTGTCGGACGCGTGCCGGTCGTGTGCCGGACGGTATGGCTATCATAAACAGTTTATAATACGCAGATTGATGACGATTAGGTGTTTTATTTGAATATTAAGGAATACGATACAAGTGACCATGTGGGTGGACTTTTTGTCAATTTTTATAGAGGCAGCAGTAGGCAAAAAAAAAAAAATTTGCCATTTTTTTAAAGTAATTTCGTTTATTATAAATACTACATACAAAATCAGTGCAAATACTATGATAATCATTATAATAGGTGAGTAGGCTAAACTTATATTATTACCTATTTGTAAGAAAATATAAGGATGCCTATAAAAAAAAAATTAAGGTATTTTAATAAGGTAGGCGACTACGATAGAACATTGACAACAATTAAAACCTTTGAAAAAACAAAGGTGAATTCCTATGTTTAAGTGAGGGTGATTTTTCCGTTGCTAAGGACCAAACTGCAGGTCTAACAAGCATCAAATTAATAGGTACAAATAAATAAACATTAAATAGTCTGCGGCTAAACTCCCACGCATGTCGAATTTACCAATAACACGCCGATGACACGCCTGTCGCGACTTAATTGGAACTACTGGTTTGGAATAAAGTAGGAATTTATGGAAAATTCCTGACGCATAATCTACTCACACAGTCATTCTTGTTTTAACAAAAAATAAGTATATACATTATACTCCTTCTGGGGCAGTCGGATAAAAATAAGTAACAAACTAAAGTACATTAAAATTCAGTTATCAAGAACACTAAAGCCTGACCGCTACGAGGCTGCTACGCTTGGCGTAGCTTCTTTCAAAAGTTCGTAGAGCAGATGCTACGCTTTTGAAGAAGTGGTAGACATGACGTAATCTCGTCTACAAGATTGTATAGGAAATATTATATGATTAGAATTTGATTACGTACAATATAAATAAGGCAAATTTACATAGAAACCTATCTTCATCCTTATTCGATAGGTACGCGTAATTGAAAATTACTGTAATATTAAAACAATTATACGAAAACCAAACAAATTAACTTCTAAAACATGCTATCAAATGCTGGTGTTGCTCTGTTTCTTTTGTTTGTATTTTTAAGTATCTATTAAAGCCCGTAGAAGCTTTAGCTTTTCAAATATCATATATATTTTAAGGAATCGTTCACCTTTCCAGTTATATTTCGTCTTTATAAACTTTCTCTTTTATTATTACCAACACACAGAGCAATCTGACCGATTGTCGCGGTGTCAAACCGTTTACCCTTATCGCTTCTATCCGACACCGTGGAACACCGTACAACGCAGCCCCATCTGTCACGATGCATCGATGCACTGAGAACAATGGTGGCATTCATGAGGCGAATTTTTTATCGAAAAAATGGATTTTGGGCCAAAAAATTGTGTTGTAAATTCGGTTGTAAGTGGAGTGAAGAGGGGGAATGTATGGTGTTGTAAAATGAAATTGGGTTATACTGGCTATATTCGGTTTGGGTTGAGATTAAAAGCTATTTTTATCGTGTTTTTTTATGATACGAGTAAAAAAGGTTAATATCGGTCAAAGTTGCACGACAAATTATAAAATGTAATTTGATCTTTAATCGTTATAATAAGATCTTAAATTTATCATGTTTTAAAGCAATTAAATAAATATATTCTATTCTGTTCTATTCTATTTTAATCGTCCAAATAGTTAATAATAGACTCTCTCTCTTAACTCATTATAATTTGAATAACTTCTGTTTGTTTCTTTGTTTTCAAAACAGAGCTAAAATTTTCGCTAACTCAAGTTTATCATTTTTTATGAGATCATTTTTGGTCAGTATCTTAAATATTATATTTAAGGATTTCACGAAACAAACCACAGAAATTTCACGGAAACATTAAATTAATAACTTTTTCTCAAACATGCTTGGAAATTCGAGCATTATTTTGACAACCTTCTTCGAGATAAATCGAAATTGCTGTACTAGTCAAAAACAAGTGACGATGCGGCCAGCAAAGTTACTATGAAAATCCATATCTGGCGTGTTTAGCGGCCAAATAAATTACTATGAAAACCCATATCTGTCGTGTTATTTAAAAATGGAACGAACTTTTTACTTCAACACACGGCAACCAAGGAGGTAACTTATCAAAGATTTTATTTAAATTTCGAATTGGTTTGCAAATAGAACAAAGAAGAAACAAATTAACATATTGGCGCATGAAAAATGATAGTTATTCGTCATTGATTCTGGAATTTCTATTTAATTTACTCAGTTTGAATTTTCGCGCGTTTTTTCAGAAAAGTACTATACAAGCCTTGGCCGCAATCAAGAATTGATGGACTCACATTTTCACGATCGTCCATCAATCCCCTTATTGCAGGCCGCGACAGTAATGTACTATATATCAACTACGAATACCTACAACATTCATTTCACAGTATTTATATAACTAACTGCTTTCCACCATCTACAAATCACCAAAACTACCAGTAAATCAGAAATAAAATAAAGTCAACTAAAGCTATTGTACACGAACGGGCACCTGGCCCTATAACCCTGGTCCTATGGTCCATTGTGTGCACCCTCGCTCAGCCCTTAGTGGCGTAGCCCTTAAGATTTAATTACCGACCTTTATGGTTACCGCTACTGTTTACTTTTATTACTTGCTTTTAGATAGTTTAGTTTAACTACGATCTGTCTTATTTTTAGTAGTTAAAGCTCGATTCAAACTCAAACCATTTATTTCAATTAATCCATTTACTTTTGAAAGCTCGATTCAAACTCAAACCATTTATTTCAATTAATCCATTTACTTTTGAATTTTCAAAAAGTCGGTCTTTCAGAAATATGAATTGCTCAGTCTAAAGCGTAGTATGTACCTATTATTATGGCCATAGAGAATTTTAATTACTTTTGAATAGTCTTCCTAGTGCAATGATGCAACAAAAAATACTAGCAATCTCATACACTTATGCAATTAGGTACAACAGCTCTGAAGTTTTTATGATAGCTCAAAGCCATGTACATGTGATTAGTAATTTCATAATGTGTCATGACAGCGCTTACCAAGTAATATTTATTTGCAAGTATGTACGTAACTACACGTGTGTCATTAGAGACATGATGTGTCAGTGTTTACGTGTGTTTCGTTTAAGATATTGCCGCTTTATGTCTTGTAGATGTATTGCTAAACTTTTAAAGACTCTGATTGAAAGCACCCTTTCTCTTATCCGTACTATCGATACTAATGTTATAAATTCGAAAGTAACTGTGTCTGTCTGTCTGTATGTCACTTTTTCACGCCTAAACCACTCAACGGACTTCGACAAAATTTAGCAAGGAGCTAGGTAGATGGCATCCTGGGGAAGGTCATAGGCTACTTTTTATCGACATACTGCTCAGGCGAAGCCGCGGGCGGATGCTAGTGCTTTATAAATGGATTGTAATCACATCAGGAATTTCTCAGTAGCAGCCCAGAGTCTGAATTCGTGCCCGGTTGATGTCAAAGGTTCGCCCCTTATTAAATGGGACTTTAACATAGCTGGCGAAATGTGAATGCACTATGAATACTTCTGTCTAACCCTTCGGAGACAAACCGGCGTGATCTTATATTATTATGACTTCTTTCCAATAAATTATTTTTCCTTATTTTCTTTGCGGGACTAAATTAATACTTTTTATAAATGTGCTCCATTTCTAAGTCACCCACATTCTATAAGGTGCTCATTCACGTGGAAAGTCAAGGTGACATACGAGGTAAATTTCCCTTAGCCTACGCACTTAGATATCAGTTAGGTCCTATTAATAAAATTAGTCTGAATATAAATGAGGTCTCTCCAGGTATAAAAGCCCGGGATTACTGAGCGTCAGCACATTCGAACCACATTCGTGGGACAGTAGCCTTCGTACATCCTCCAACATTACAAAACCTTTGGGTCTATAATTTGACTTTAGTTGAAGATCCAACAAATCGTCAATCAACATGAAACTAAGTTTGGTCCTCATTCTTGTGGTAGCGTGCACTTGGTGCTGTGAGGCGCGGCATGGTGCCAATTATTATTGTGGACGACGGCTCTCAGAAGTGCTGGCCGGTATCTGCTGGGGTTCTGAGGAGAAGCGAGATGCTGGGTGGTGGATGCCAAAGGATTCGGCGCGGGCTCTAGGTAGCGTGCGCGGTAAGCGAGGTCTTGCTGACGAATGCTGCTTCAAACCTTGCACCCTGGATGAACTACTTACGTACTGTTAGCGAAGGACCAATTGTGATTTACGAGAAAATTATGGTTGTAAATAAATGATACGAGGTTACCTGATTTTTTATGTTTTCTTTGATCACCACACATCATTATTATCATCACCCATATATATATTTCCGTGAACTCTTCGTTACTCATCAAAAGATTTCTTTCGCTGTCTTCTGTTTCCAAAACTCAATTGTCAAGTATCGTCACTGCACCTTATACCCTGCCACAGAAAACAAGCTTGTTTAAATCAAAATGAATTTACCAGTCTGTCTGCACTCTCATTTCTATTAAGTAATTATCAATTACAGTAAAACGTAACCAAATCTGCAGTACATTTTGATCCCTAAAATCCTCGGGGAATGATCATGAATATCAAACGGGCATTGCATAGGCCCCAGTTATCTGATCCGGATTAAACTGGTAAAAAGCGGTCATTATTCCGCCTCCGTGGACCAAATGGGATTTTTTATTTGAGCCACACCTCGGGCTATTGTACGTGGATTGTCATTGGGCTGGAAAATTGTATTCCTTTTTTTTTTTCAAAACATTCCAACTTATTTTACGCGCACAAAAAAAAATTGCCCTGCTTGGCTAAGTCAGTCCCTGTCCGGATTTATATTTGTCGAACATTTCATAAAATATGGAATAGAAACTTTCGAGATCAGTTTTCTGAAACATGTCATACATGTTCAACTTCTTGAAAAGAATATTGCTCGATGAACACAGTATGTATTTTTTTCAAGTCAATTATAATTATATTTATCTCTAAAAAAGCTTTAAACTTTGTCTGCTATAGATCATAAATATTTCTGTGAAGTCAGGTGGAGTCACAGCTCACTTCACCTAAGTTTACACGGTGAGGTGTTTATAGAATAGACCAGCCGTACTTATACAAGCTTAACACATTTTGTTGGTCCGTAATAAAAATCCACACTGGTCCCTCTTTTAAGATGATATCTCGGCACATTAGCGATAATCCTAAAGATAAAGATCGGGTTTCACAATAGTATCGGTCTTTGATCTACCCCTGTCAATGTCCGCTGGGTGACAGTTATTTGTCAAACTTGTCAGTTGGCCTGTTTCTTTTTTTTACTGTCAATATTTGTATGAGCACGGTTTGAACAAAGAAGGTTAATCAATTTTTATTTTAATGTGAATTCCAATACATTTGACCGTTTTAAAATAGTCTAGACTTAGCTCATAATTATTTTTGGGGTTCCGTACCTAAAGGGTAAAACGGGACCATGTTACTAAGACTCCACTATTTAAGATTGTTTAACCAGTGCCTGTAATATGATGTTGAGATTAATAAAGATTTATGATTATGATTATTATGATTACTTATATCAGCTTAATTTGGATAAACTAAAAAGTCTAGACTTGAATTTAGTACTTATACATCTTGCGATAGATATGGGTACTAAACATCTTGTTCACGAAAAATAATTACGATGTGTTGCAGATTAGTTCTTTATAATATGGCTATACAATATGGCGGTAAATGACCAAACTATGAGAATAAAATAGAGTAGATACTAGATAATGTGTGAAAGATAATATGGCTAGAAAGGGCAGGGTTACCGAAGACGAGAAGACCCTATAGAGTTATATAATTAATTTAATTAAGATTATTGAAATAATTTAAAATTAAAATTAAATTAATTGATGAAGAATAACAGAAAATAATGGAAGAAAAAGACATGTTGCGCCGACCACAAATACATTGAGATAAGGGAAGGAGAATAATGATGATGAGAATCCTTACATATTATGATACTACCGTATACCGTACTCAAAATACGTGCTTTGACGTGGGGTTGCGGATACCAGCCCGTATTACGTATTACCTATTACCTACATATTATAAAACAAAGTCCTCGGCCGCGTCTGTCTGTCGTCCTGTACACGAAAAACTCAAAAAGTACTGCACCGATTTTCATGCTTGCACATCCACGCGGGCGAAGTCGCGGGCATCAGCTAGTAGAATATATAATAATAATATATTTATTGAGTTCTTTATATTTTTATAGCCCTATCTTATATTTATTTGCTTTCTACGTTATATTCTAAAGTAATTAATATTATATAATATAACCTAACCTAACATGCAAATGCAGGTAAGTACAATTTTTAATAGTTAAAAAAAAAATGAATCTGGTTTGAACTTATCGTCTAAGAAATCCTGCACTGAATAACTTTATTTTATTTTATTAATAACTAGCTGATGCCCGCGACTTCGCCCGCGTGGATGTCGGTTATTATATACTAAAACCTTACTCGAGAATCACTCTATCCATTCATTCGTGAAAATAGCATGAAAATCGGTGCAGTAGTATTTATGTAAGGATCAATCAATTTGCCTAGCCTTTTCCCAGCTATATTGCTTTTGATTGCAGCTGAATACCAGTATTTTATATGGAGCGACTGCCTATCTGACCTCCACAACCCAGTAACTGGGTAATACGATACCCTTTGGTAAGACTGGTTGTCAGACTTTCGGGCTTCTGACGACCCGTAACGACTGTCAAAGATCCACGAATGACAGCCGGGACCAACGGCTTAACGTGCTTTTCGAGGCACGGAGGAGTCTCGGTATGTAAAGATGGTCACCCATCCACCGACCAACCCCGGCAAGCATAGCTTAACCTGATGGATCGACCCGGTGTGGCTGTTATTAGTTAGCCACGAGCTCCGAGTACTTTTGATGTAAGGATGTTGTAAGTAATTTGGAATTTCGAAAAAAACATCCAAAGGTAAATTACTTACTTTTTTGTTGTTGTTGGTTATGATGACACAATGCTAACAACAAAGTACTGTCAAGGTTCCATAAAAATCACCAAAACTAAAAAAATTGTAAAACGTCGGCCCTTTTTTTCACCACAAGCGAAACGAATCGATGGTCACACTCCTCTTTATTTACACACTACAACAATATAACGCAATTATATATTCAAAATAATGTTAACACTTGACAATGGTTTACATTTGAATGTAAAGGATTAACATGTGGTCGACTGTTAGCCGCGAAGTGTTAAAAAGACAATGATTAGATTTATCACGGATTACAATTATTGGCTTTTGGCGATGTAGGTACTTAGTTTGTGTTGTAACGCCTGATTAAAGATGTAAATTGAATTTAATATTTTTAATTAAATAATTTTTGTCCTCGCGATTTCAGGGTTCGCGACGAAGAAATAAGCTGTATCATTTTGTCGAGTTAGACGAACTATATGGAGCATCAGATTTTTTTAAAGTACAGGTTTGAATGAAAAGGATGTTTTAAAGGAAAGTTTCACTAAAATAACTGACAACATGAAAGAGGGTTACTCTTTCATGTTATCAGTTATTTCAATAAAACCTTTTTTTGGAGGACCAACTCAAAATCAGAAGGCCAACTTTCTTACTTATAAAACGTTCACATTCTAGTCGTAATCTGTCAAACTTGTCAAAAATTTTGGTAAATTGATTGTATTTTTGACAGATTGCAAATGAGAAGTGAATGCGAACGTTCTTAAAAATTACGGGAATTGCCCCTCGGAATACTGACTACTGGACATTGATAGAAATATATGGTCCTAATGCATTTGAGCCTCAGGCCCAATTTACATTCTTGGGATTTTAGGCCTAAAGCCGTAATAAATCTCTATAGCCTTTACATGCTAAATGTACATACAATGCCCCGTTGTGCGACAGTCTCATGGTTGCGAGGGCGACCGCTGAGCCAGTCCATTAAGAATTTCTCAGTAAAAACCTCGATTTTGGAAGTTAGCGGTATAATACTAACGTGCCTCGGAAAGTACGTTAAGCCGTTGGTCCTGCGCCTTATCTCTCTCCGGTCGTGTGGGATTGCCGTCCCATTGAACTATGAGAGTGAAGGAAAAGAGAACGCACCTGTGTCCGCGCACACATTTGTGCACTATAATATCTCCCGCGCCGAAGGCTAGCCTGCTCTGAGATTGCCAGAAATGGCCGAAATTCTAGATGAGCATACATTACAATTTAATTATTTGAGTCTCGATTTTAAGAACTTCCTTGTAACTTGTGTCGTCTTATGCGATATCAAAAGTTTAACATCACATTTAGAAAAAAAAACTGAAACATCTATTTGACATATTTTAAATAGGCCTTTAAATTTACATCAAATATCCAAAATATCATCCATTCACTGAAACAAATAAAAATACCAAACTTATCCCAGCTAACGAGCACAAAAATGCAAATCAACTTACGCCATCCACACAAGAGGGGTGAATGGTACCTCCCCGCCCCAACCACCCCATCCCTTGTTGCCCTAATAGCACCCCACCCCTATCTTAGTGCCCTACTTGTAACGTACTTGCCACCCTCGATTTTAAATGTTGGTACTTTATTTTTTGATGAACAAGCCTGGTATGCGTTTTGAGAGATTCTATCGCAAAAACTTCTGAAGAACTACATAGTTATGATCTTAAAAAAAAAAAACTGAATAAAAACATTAAACTTTGGAATATCTTTACAGTATTTATAACTACTTAGATAAGATTGTAATGAAGTATCTCTTATCAGTTCCTCTCGGGATAGTGTACCTATCCGCACTTCGATAGATACATGCTAAGAAACACGGAGAAGTCGTCCTAATTGAATTCTAAGTTGATCTAGATCGATAATAATGATAATCTTAATCACGCTAAATTATTGAAAGTGTCGTGATGGAGTGAAATAAAAGAGTACATAGCCTCAATATTAGATATATTTACATCAACGGATAATAATTATTACAGTTGAAACTTAAAAGCTGGTATTTCATCGCTAGCAATACGATAGCAGTTCTTCAACAGTACAGGCTTTGTCACAGCACTCGTCAGCAAGGCCTCGCTTGCCGCGCACACCTCCCAGCGCCCGGGCAGAATCCGCCGTCAGCCACCACCCAGCATCGCGCTTCACCGAATTAGGGCCATAGCAGAGAAGGGCCACCTGTTCGGAAAGAACTCGTCCACAAAATATTTTTGCCCCATCCTGCGCCTGAGAGCACCAACAGCACGCTACCACGAGAAAAAAGATCACAGTGAGTTTCATGTTGATTGATGATTTGTTTGATCTTCAACTAACGTCGATGGTAACCCAAAAAGTTTTGTTTTGTTGGAGGATGTAAAGATGCTACTGTTCCACTAATGTGGTTCGAATGTGCTGAAGCTCAAAATTCTCTACCTTTTATACCTGGAAGCAGCTCATTTGCATTCAAACATAATATTAATAGGTCTTAACTGAGACCTGAGTGCGTAGTTGCGTAGGTTATGGAAATCTTTGCCCTACTTGTCACCTTGATTTCATACGTGGATGAGCTTCATTATAACATAGTGTAAAGACGAAAGGTACGAGCTCGGTAATCGAATATACGAAAGAAAGTCGATATCAGTCTTCATATTCACACATTTTTCGTATTATCCATGAATATTACCTAAGTAATAAAACCTTTTTATTGCTCATTAAAATATTTTCGATTCAATCTACGTGAACCGATTTAAAACTTTTTACTCAAGCTATCAAATACTGGCACACAAAAAACATAACATGCAAATTCGAACGTGGAATAAAAATTAACAAGAGATCCAAGCGGCCCATCAGACGGGCGCTGATTCGCAATTTTTTTAAAATTTCAGTCCGTTTCTAAATTTTTGTAACGTTATAGTTATATAAACAGTTTTTTTTTATATTGTTTTACTCGGATCGTCAAAATTACCAGTATCCATCATGGTAAGTGATTTTAGAAACATATTATTTCGACTGTGCTTGCTTCAGGGAACAGTTTACCAATAGCCCTAGTGCCTAGTTTATTCTAGAACTTAGAATTCCTTTAGTCTTCCTCTTCATAACAATAATGTATTGCTTGTTTTGCGTCATGTTTTAAAAGTGTGAATTGACGGCCATTTTTATTAACCTTTTCTTGCCATCATAAATTGAAGGTTTTTTCACAAAGCACGTTAATGGGCCGCTAAGACGATAAAGTCTAAGATGGGCCTCCGCATTTTTCGTACTATATATTGCCGAACAAACTGTCATTTTTTAAATTAATGGCGTTCTCCTTGTTTGAAGGTTATTGTTTTCTGATCGAATGCTACCAAAGCTAGGGAGACTGACCCTCCCAAAAACGCCGCTGCTTAAATCCTTCACAATGAGTGTTAACGTGTATTGTTTTTTTACGTGAGCAGAGGGAGTGCATCTCAGTGCACGTCGGGCAGGCGGGAGTGCAGATGGGGGTGGCATGCTGGCAGCTCTACTGCCTGGAGCACGGCATCCGTCCGGACGGAACCCTGCCGGCCTACGAACAAGACCCCAACGCGGCCGACTCCTGCTTCAACACCTTCTTCTCCGAAGCTGATCGAGGAAAAATGGTGCCGAGAGTTGTGATGGTGGATTTAGAGGCCACTGTTATTGGTTAGTCTCAACTAAAATAAAAATAGTATAGGTATTTCAGCTTTGCTGCTGAATGTTGAGATCCTGCTCGACGAACAACGTCCACTTCACAAGGCCGCCCACATCCCAATTCTGGGCAACAATTTGGTAGCAAGTCAGAACCAGTGGAATGTCTTTCAGCTGGCAAGTTCGGGTAGTCGATTCTACTATTGACACCACATGTCTAGATGATATCCAGCCAGGCGAAGCAACAACGTCATACAGTATTGAAAGAAGGTAACAATAATCAATAAGACAGACCTTAAATTTTTGTACCGCTTTAACTTGTTGGCGTCACTGATTAAATCCCTGTTTCCCTTCCCAGATGAGGTCCGCTCAGGCGAATACCGGCAACTGTACCATCCGGAACAGCTGATCACGGGCAAGGAGGACGCGGCTAACAACTACGCGCGTGGTCACTACTCCACCGGCCGTGAGGTCCTCGGTCCTGTCATGGAGAGAGTCAGGAAGTTGGCTGACCAGTGTACTGGTCTACAGGTTAGGAAACTTCTTTAAATCATCATCATTCACCCGACCACTGCTGACATAGGCCTTCCCTAAGCTTCACCAAAGTCTATTTGTGCTTTGTCCATGCTTATTTTTTAATGGGTTTTTCTGTGTTTTATGATGTTTATTTTTAATTTTCCCTTCCTCGTTCTTACTATTTGAATCTGATCAAGGTGTCAAATAACATGTTGACATACTCATGGTTTTGGAATACGCTTTTCTGCTTACGTCACTGATATTTGTCTTCTTAAAATTCATTGTTTGTAAACAGGTTAAAAAAAAATCAAAATTAAAACTTTATAAGCTATTATATATAGCTATTATTGAAACATGAATTTTAACTAGAATTTATTTTTTTAGGCCTGAATTCTAACTAGAATTTAAATTACATGGCTAACACTCATAAACTAACAATTGCTCCAGGGTTTCTTCGTGTTTCATTCATTCGGCGGTGGGACAGGCTCCGGCTTCACCTCTCTTCTCATGGAGAAGCTTTCAGAGGAATTCGGCAAAAAGAGCAAACTGGAGTTCGCTATCTATCCAGCTCCACAAGTAAAAATCCTATTATATTAACCTCCTTCATTTCTCTTTCAAATCAAAATAAAATTGGTAGGTATTTAAATTTTTTGTCCAGTTAGTTCTAGGCTAACTGGTTTTTGAACATCCATTTTTTATTTATATCAAACCTGCTAACTGCTATGACTAATTATGTTAAAAATGCTATGACTAATTGGTTTCATTTTGACAGAACAACAACATTGCGTTATTATATTGTTGAGCAGATTTTTTTTCGAACTTTGAAGCAATGTAACATTTGTTTCAAACCGATTCTAGTTCTGATTGATCGTGTATAACACAATTAGGTTGCTGGTTATAAAGATTGTTGATAGGATGTAGTCCAATAAGAACCTGCTGTCGAAAACCCCCCTCACCCGCACAATATGTGTACTAAATGAAGTGCATGAGAGCATTGACATATTTTCGTGCAATCTGAGTGAATTCGCAAGGGTTTTGTTGAATTTTGTTAGTTATATTTAAATATTATTATTCTGGGTGTTTGTATTTTAGGTTAAGATTTTATAGCATGTATGATATTTATTACAAAGGTAGGCACTATTGTATTGGGGTCATCCTGTTAGGATAGTGTTTGTAGTTCAATAATAAATAAAAGAAAAGGTGGTTGCATTGGATTCGGGAAATATCTAATCTAACTGATGCGACCTGTTTACAGGCTTTGTTTTCTATATTATTATTTTTATAAAGTTAACGTTATTTTCTTTACGACAAATTAATTACTTAGTCGTGTCAGCTACTTCATTTTAATAAAAACAGCAAATACACAGCCCACACATACTAACAAACTCGAAAGCATGTATTTCAGTTATTTACAGGCACTTTTGAATTGTCAAGGAGTTGGTCAATAAGTCCCCGTTCACATGGCAATTACACCGCACGTTTTTTGAAGGATAAATCTTACCGAATACATAGTTGGCACATACATTGAGTATAGAACCGTTCACACGTTTTTTTGTACTGCAAAAAAAGTACATTTATGGAATACTCAACGGACTTGTCAAGCAAACCGAATGAACTTTTAAGGGGGATGCGCTAAGGTAGCCCGCGAAACTCAAATTTTCTTAAGTTTTTTGCAATTTACAGGTTGTATGTTGATCTAAATATTATTAGCGACCGTAACAAATATATACAGGGTTACTGGTAACCCGACGTATTCCTTGCAGGACGTCATAGTAGGGTTAAAATGCAACAAATTAAGCCACCAAATGTTCTACCGAAATTCAGTAGTTTTTGAATTAGTTCGAGTTTTAGTTTTTTTATGAAAAATCCCAGATTAAATCATTTGAAACCAATTTAAAAATGATTTACGGCGCGACTGTACTGAAATTTAAGTTATTATCATAGTTGACGCCGTAGCAGACCTTTGTTAATAATTAAAAGTTCAATAATGCCTAAAACTTTGGCAAATATCACTAACCAAACATTTAATTTTTTGTAATTTTTGCTATTACTTCATAAAAAATGTAGTCTAGTGCAAAACAAAAAAAATGAATTTCGGTAGAACATTTGGTGGCTTAATTTGTTGCATTTTAACCCTACTATGACGTCCTGCAAGGAATACGTCGAGTTACCAGTAACCCTGTATATAGCAATACAACTTTCTAAGTTCATGTAAGTGCATTTAATGACTATTTCGCGAAATCATGACATTTGGCACTTTCATGAACTGAGAGTTGTATTGCTGATTCTTATGTTTATAATTCTGTAAACCTATATTTGTTACGGCCGCTAATAATAATTATTTAGATCAACATACAACCTGACACTGACCTGCAAATTGCAAAAAACTTAAGAAAATTTGAATTTCGCGGGCTACCTTGGCGCCGCATCCACCTTAACGTATTCGGTTTGCAGTAGCGAATAAAGTATCACGATTTCATTAACAATGCGTGATGTCACACGTTTTTTGTGTGAACCAACCTGCTGTTTAATGGTTAACATCAAGTACCGCAAAAAAACGTGCAGTGCACTGCCGTGTGAACCTAGCCTAAAGTGAGCGATTGTCCATAATCGATGTGACCTTATTTCACTTTCCGTCAACGAGTATTTAAAGCTTTTACTATGCAACCAGGTGTCAACAGCAGTGGTCGAGCCTTACAACGCGGTGTTGACGACACACGCCACCATCGGCCACTCGGACTGCGCCTTCATGGTCGACAACGAGGCCATCTATGACATCTGTAGGCGGCGGCTGTCCATTGAGAGACCCTCGTACGCAAATCTCAACAGGCTTATTTCACAAGTGAGCGACTTTTCCACCAATTGACTTTGTCCAATACTGACCGATTATCCACACTTGGATTTTGTACTGATTCCTGTCTTTGATGTGATGCCGGCTAAATAATAATGAATGACGCTCTCAATAGAATTGATTCTAGTTATAATGTGACGAAGCTAATTTCTTAATTTAAATTAGGAAATTGGAGTAAATTCGTCTTAAGGCTGTGCATTCTGAGAGTGTGCAAATAACTGTCAAATATTTCGTTGTTTTGATTAATTAATCGTTATTAGGTACTTAATGAAATATTGAAACACAGCTCTGTGTTGCAATAAATTATTGATTATAAGTAAAGTAAGTAAAGTAAAAAATCATTTATTTGGACCAAACATTGTACACATTTTATAAACCTGCCAAACTGCGTGGCAGTTTGTCGGCAGGATCAGCGCTCGTCTTAAAACATTTGGTTTACACGATCTAATTAAACATCTCTAAGTACTTAGGTAGAAACATAGTTAAAGAGGAAGGTAACATTTTTATTTTATTTTTATTTCTTTATTCGTTCTATTTATTGCCCTTCAGCAGATTAGATATTGTCACATGTTCCGACCATTTCATTCAGCAGTTCAGCTTTTAATTTACTCCCCATTGTTCGCCTGCTAATTACAACATTATCTCTTCTCAGCCAGTCGATACTATTGAACAGTGTAGGGGTCAAATACTTATTGGTTCTTTTGCCATAGTAATTTTTTACTGGTGCTCGCACGAATTTACGTTCTCTAACACTTCTAGTATTGTAAGTGTTTTGCACATGTACTTTGAATTGGTCGTTATAGAACTGCTCTAGAACCACCAAGTACTTGACCTTTTCATGCACGGGAAGCACCTTACATACAACAAAAAGTTGTTCATAATTTTCTTTACACTCGAATTTTAGTTTTGGGTTAACAAGGTATTTCATAAATCGAATTTGCAGAGACTTTATACTGTTCAAATAGGTTTTAAATGTACGGCCATAGGTATTCAATCCATAGCTTAGTAATGACTCGGCGAGGGCAAAATAAATGACACGCAGCGTTTTCCTACTCAACAGTGACTTCAGCATATAGAACTTACTTAACACTGACCTAAGCTTTGTACACACTGTATCAACCTGTGTCTTCCAGTTCATATTACGGTCCACCCACAGACCTAAATACTTAAATTTACTGACATACTCCACCGTTTGACAGACACAGTTAACATTTCCGAAGTGCATGCAATCGTAGGTGTGGCCCACGATACCTATATCCCCAATGTCGACATTTTTAGCCACAAGGTTATGCGGCGAGTGCACATGCATCACTTTTGTCTTACCTAGATTTAGTATGATACCGTTATCGTGCGCCCATCGGGTAATATTGTCGAAGTCAGCTTGCAACACAGCCCTGACCTCCTGTATGTTCTTAGAGGAGTACATAAGGCACATGTCGTCAGTCATATGAAGTCATATGAGTCAGTCATATGAATTGTATAATAACTGGATTAGGTGCTGTAACAGTTTTAGGGGCAAAAAAAGCACTTGGAAGGTTATTAAAGTGCTGTTTTTTCACCTAAAGCTAAATATTCAGAGTCACGATATTACTTCTTGTACCTAATTCACAGCCAATATTTTAGTACAACAGTTTATTAACACGTATTGATCAATTAATCATAACAACAATTAATCAATTCAGCTATTTGCGACGTTGCTATTTTCAGAATGCACCCTCTTATTTTCAAGCAGCTATGTTAGGCGATACGTCCAAGAGCGAGAGAATCGCGACGGATCCACGCGCTTCTACGTCGAGTAATCTCCACGAATGAGCGATTATTCCCCACGAACGAGCGATTATTCCGTCAGCGTATAATCGCCGCGTGTCCGCGATTACTCGTAACAGAATCGCCGCGTGTCCGCGATTACTCGTAACGGAATCGCCGTGTTTCCGCGTTAAGCGTGCTCGCCGCGCTCTCGCTGCGAGAGCGCCACGTTCCTCTACGAGAGCGCGGTGGCGTTGACGGTGACGTTTCGCTTGCAGTCAGCCACTCGGCGCATCACCGCAATTCTCTCGCTCGCGGAGGAGACGGCCCTTAACAGAGTATAAAAATACTTGACACGACAATAATATCGCCGCGATTTTCTCGACAAGCTTCTAGTAAGTTTTTCTGTCCAGGTGGTGTCGTCCATCACAGCCTCGCTGCGTTTCGACGGCGCACTCAACGTCGACCTGACAGAGTTCCAGACGAACCTGGTGCCCTACCCGCGCATACACTTCCCGCTCGCTGCCTACGCGCCTGTAGTCTCTGCCGATAAGGTATGCCAAGCGACTGAGAAAATCCTCAGTTGTTATTTTGTAATAATGCTATTTTAATTTGTATATTTTAGTGTTAGTGTTAGCTTGTATATTGTAATTAAGGTTTTTAACTGAGTAAATAAAAACTTCTCGATGATTAACGGTCAGTTTCTTCATCAAAAGTAACAGCCAAAGTAACGTCAAAAAGAAACAAATATAACCGTTTCTTTGACTTTTTAACGTTACTTTGGCTCTTACTTTTGCTATTACTTTGGATAGTTTATAGAAAAAAAAAAAAATGGTTAATTGTCCAGGTATACAGTCAGCAGGTTTACAGGTTATACAATATTACCTATAAGCAAGATTTTACTAGGTTACAATATTTAGTAGGTTCGCAGGTTACAATATTACCTATACCTAGGTTACACAAATTGTTTACCAGTGAGCCCCAAACTAGACAGTTAGTCTGTATCTTGGGGCTCGGGGTACGACTTACAAAGAGGAGACTGGATAAGTGGTTTCATATTCTGCGAAGCAGTAATGCTCGCGAAGGAGGAGGCGGAACGCGTGAGGGAAAGGCAAAGTTTGCGCCCTCACGCCCCTAACCGCCGCCGTTGGAGACGCCCTGGGCGTCGGGAATCCCAGGCGGATTCCCGGCCACCATAGGCGCGGGCTTGCGGACGGCGAGCAACGGGCAGCTCGCCGTCCGATAAGGACCAGGCCCGGGTCGATGGCGCGTCGTGTTCCACGCGCGCCTCAAAGAGATGTCAGAAAAATTGACGGGGTCCGGTAGGACCGATGCCTGCCAGGGTTGCGGGAAAGTCCGAAAGGGATACCGGGACCTTGGCAACAGGCAAATGAAGGAACACGGGTGGGTTTTAGTCAGTAAAAGTCTGACACGCCCTTCCGCTCCGCCCAGAGCGGGAGAAGTCATTGGATGATTTCCCACCCTCAAAAAAAAAAAAAAAAGGTGTTGTATGGTATTTTGTTTAAGTGTGATGTGAATGTGGTGTGTTGTGTATGTGAGTGTGGTGTGTATGTGAGTGTGTGTGTATGTTTGCGTGTTTGTTCCCATTGTGTATTTAGTGCCAGGTCAGGGCATTTAAATTAGTTGTTCCGAGTTATCATAACCAGAGAAACGGGCCTTAAATAAAAAGTTTTAAATGGCCCAAGAGTCAACTTTCCGAAGGTCAGATCAGAATAAATGAATAAGACAGGCTTTAAGAAAGTTTTATCATTCACTGCTTCCAAGTTTTAAGTTCCCCGGCAGCACAATGTCACTCAGTATCCCGTTACGTAACCAAGCCGTAATGTACTCATAAGTACATGTAAAAAATAGTTTTTATGAATTGCTACTGATTGGGCTCCCATTTACACCGTCGCATTCCAGGACCGCCCAGTCTCAAGCTTCGTAAACGTCGTCCGCTTTCCGCAGACGTCCGTACCATACGTCTAGCCGGGACCCTTTAGCTAGGGCTTCACAGATCAACTCAGTGCTCATTTTGTGCCTTCTAAATATCTTTGATTTTGATTTTGTGGGGGTCCAGGGTCCCGCTACTGTACATTATACGGTGTACCATCACGTTTCATACGCTTATGAACCCATGAATTCAGACAGCATCTTTTATGACTGACGGTAACGATACAAACCTTTTACAGACAGTGGGAATGTATGGACACCCTTAGTTACAAAGTCATGACACATGCATAATCATAAATTTTGTGTATCCAATTTTTTTACCTTAGACAAGGCCTTCAACATATTTCAAACAAATTCCTCTATGTACTCTAAAATCTATCTTTACATTGTGCGTTGTTCTTCTCAAATACAAACGGGATTTGATGCGGTGTTTACCATTATTTTGTGTAAAGTACATCAATGTTAAATTTATAGTAAGTTGTAAAAGTCGTGCGAAGCTGGGGCGGGTCGCTAGTTTATCTATATAATGGATCCTTACCTCCCCAGGCATACCACGAAGGCATGTCAGTGTCAGAGATTACGGCAGAGCTGTTCGAGCCACAGAACCAGATGGTGAAGTGCGACCCTCGCGACGGCAAGTACATGGCCTGCTGCCTCTTGTACCGCGGAGATGTGGTGCCCAAAGACGTGAACGCTGCCATCGCCGCCATGAAGGGCAGGGCCGGGATACGGTTCGTGGACTGGTGTCCCACTGGGTTTAAGGTGAGACAAGTATTTATTAAAAAAAAGGCTTACCAAACGTATCTATGTTATGTACCATAATTTTTATTTTTATTAATTATTCTGGCAAATAAAGGATTATACTTATGATTACTCGTAAGTCTAGCGGCCAAATATTTCCCGTGCCGCAATGAAATAAAAAAGAAAGAAAATAAGTTTATTTGCGGCAAACATGACGCTAACCAAGGGCAAATAAAATATACGAAAATAACAAGTTGCGGGAAAATATGCGTCACATTCACGCAAAACGGCCATCGCTCAGCATAATGCTGCGACCCTATGCGAGACAGAGCCCCAGCGCTGGTTTTCAGTGACAGCCGGCGTTGACGTCATGACGTCAATCGGTGCAGCACATAATTAATTATCAATAACAAAATCAAGAAATAAATACACACATACATATAATAATGAATGTGTTACACATAGCTGTTTGTTGTGCAGGTAGGCATCAACTACCAGCCGCCGTCGGTGGTGGCGGGCGGCGACCTGGCGCAGGTGAAGCGCGCCGCCTCCATGCTCAGCAACACCACCGCCATCGCCGAGGCGTGGGGCAAGCTCGACCACAAGTTCGACCTCATGTACTCCAAGCGAGCATTTGTGCACTGGTATGTACTACTCAATAGCTAGTAGGCAGTTCTGCTGCTCTGTGAAAAGCGACGCTGGAACTACGTGCTCTGGAACCTCAGTTATGTTATTGGCAGCAGTACGCTATTCAGGGAGAAACATAGGAAAGAACTATCCAGCACCAACATTTAGATGAAAGGGCTTTGGGTATCAGCAGGGCTTCCTGGAAACCTTTTGTGCAGAGATGTTGAATCCTCTCGTGCTTCTGTTACAGGTACGTAGGCGAAGGCATGGAAGAGGGTGAATTCTCAGAAGCGCGTGAAGACCTCGCGGCGCTCGAGAGAGACTATGATGAGGTCGCTATCGAGACGTCGGACATGCAGCCCGGCTGCGACGACGAGCTATGACGTCACAACCGCGAGGAGGGCCGCGCCCCCTCCCGCCGCACCCTGTCGCGCTCGCTGCAGACCCCCCCGCCAGTGCAGCAGCTGCGCCGCGACTGCGCCCAGGTGCTAACACTACGGCGACCACGAGCGCGTACAGTTGCTCAGCGCAGAGTGCACGGCCCAGGGTGCACGCTACGGCTGTGCCTGTACTGCAAGAAGGTCGTCTACATTTGAAACCTATAAAGATATGAAGAGTAACATCCAATTCGGTGCACAGTTTCACCTGTCATGTGCTGTGGTTGGTCTGTGCGTGTCTAAACATGGCGGCTGCGCAGCGTCGCCGCCGAAGCGGACGCCACAAAACCGCGGCCGCACGTTTATTGATATTGAATATTGCAGAACTGTGAAAATTTATATAAAGGTTCGAAAATGTCCGCGGAGGTCGGATGATGCTCGAGTTGCTTGTGCCCACCACTGACGTACCGATGGCTGCGAGGCGTGACTGAGCTGTGCTCCCTCGCCACGCTCATAAGTTTCTCCGTCGAGCAGTCTTGCGACGTCATATTTTTTAGTTTTTTTTTTCTTTGGAATATTTTTAAATTTTATAGCAAATACTGGACGGAGAAATGCCAAATGTTTTTATTACTTTTACACTTGAAATTATGTGGCAATTTTTGTGGCGAATCGCATAAGTGTGTGGTGTGAATGCGGCGCTATTGATGTAAGTGTAATGTTTATTATTTGTGTACGTCCGTCTTTGTTCAAAATGATTGAAAAACTTTAACATTGTTCCGTCTGTTTTTGTAAAAATAAAATGTCCAGTTTATTTCCATTTATGATTTTAATTTTATAGTTGTCTCCCGAATAACTCGTAGTCTTCTTCATATACAGCTGGTCACAGCTGGTCGGTGTCATACTTGGCTGGCTGTGATTGTTTCAACCTTTCTGATAACTTCGAAGGGTCTTCATTCAGGTCAGGTTTTCAACACACAGATCACACCATAAGCCATAAAAAATTAAAGTAATAAAAACTAAAACCCAACTAAAGTTATAAACAAGACACCACAGACAGACAAATTAGAAATCCGGGAGTCACACGTGTTAGGGCATAATTATATCGAACAGATTGTGTGACTCTGGATTTTAGTTTTTATTACTTTAATTTTTTATTTTATTGGTGTTATAATATATGTAGGTATATATTTTTGAAATGTGCTCATTAACCCCTTTCATTTGATACCCAACATGGTGCGATTAAACCGACTTTGTCCTCTAGAGGGCGCCATTTTGACGTTACATAGCCTATAACTAGCGGAAGACGTCACATAGCCTATAACCAGCGGACGATCAAGACGCTTCCAACGATACCTCATTTGTCAAATTGTGATGAGTGGTTTAGAAGATAGGAGGGAACAGATGAACATACATACATACATACATACCGGTCAAAATCAAAACTCTTATTTTTTCTTCGCCGTAGTCGGGTAAAAAATCATTATTAATCCCGCCGCACTATCCCAAATAGGCGTTTTTGCATATTACGATATTGAGCGAGATAATGCGTGCGTTATATTGCATACGCCAGAGTTTCGAGGCATGCGCTATTGCCAGCGAACTTGATGAATGCTACGCCGCGCTACGCCTCATGATGACTTGTGACATAGCGCAACGCATCACGACGCAGCGGTGCGTCGCCGGTAGGCGTGGCGTGGAGTGGCGCTGCGCCTCGCGAAGCTGCCTGACGCAGTGCGACGCCACGAGGCGCAGCCTGAAGCCGTCGTGGTGACTTTTCTCTACTATTTTCCGTCTAGTCGTGTAGAGTTGATATGCAGTTCAGTCTCGTTGCCCGGTGAGGCATCGCGTCGCGCTGCCAGCGACTTCACGATGTACCTCGGGACGTCGCGATGCGTCTAGCGGAGGAGCGCTGCGCACCGAGAAACCACAGGCCATTTCAAAAATCGTCTGTGTTTACTGACCCTAATAGTCCTTTTACTCCACATATCCATTTCATTATAATATTCTTCTCAGCACCATTTTGATTATGGGTCGTTTTGCTAATAGGGCCCTTTGCTTTTAGGACATTTTGATACGGAAGGGTTTCGTTGTCGTTAATTTCCTTGAATCTAGAAAAAGCCAATCAAATAAAAATAAAAGTTGTATCTTAACTTTTATTTTTACCATTATCTCCTGCATTTCCACAATTAACTATGAGGTCTTATTTTATTTACATATTCTTCATGAGCCTCTTCCTCTGCCAAAAGGGCGATAATTACTAAGTCCCAATCAACCATATTGAACACGTCTGCCAACGTCGGATTTTGACATCAAACTGGCCATGCACGCCCGCCTGGCAACCCAGAGCATTTTCAACGGAGCTTGCTCTCGGAGGGGTGAGCATACCGCCTGCATGGTCGAGCAGTCAAAATTTGGCTAGACCATACGCGAGCATTTTGCAGTTCGGTGTACGCTGACCCTTATTGAGCCTCTTTTTAACTGTTTGGTCTTTTCTCGCAGTTAGTCACATAGCTAGGGTACCCCGACCAAATGGGTTAGGTTAGGTTAGAACTGAGACAGACCGCGCGCGAGCCGAGCGAGCGAAGCGGGTGGTGCCGCGGCAACTCCCGGCGAGCGCTACTTTCAAGTTGGTCGCAGTTACCTGCCTATTTCGTATTTTTATTTAGGACCCCAAAATAGGAAGTATTTGAGGTTCACAAAAATAGGCGCAGTATTCAGTAATATTTTTAGGAGCACAAATTGAGAATTATTAAAGATTCGATTACATACCATTACTTAGGAAATATAAACAAACAAATCTACATATTAATATATTTTTATTCTGAATTACACATACAATCTAATAATATTCATAAATTCTATTCAAAACACGGTAGGTACTTTGTACATAATACTAAAATACATTAATTTTCTCGTAATATATTATCATAAATTCTTTACATAATTTACAAACGGAAACTGCAACGAAAATCCCTTTACAATTTTTGAATCATTTGATATGGAAACTGCAGTCACTTGCAAGTTTCAAATCGCTTTTTAATCGGGCGTCTGAAAAGATTTGTATTTAATAAACTCACTCGTTAAATTAAATATTGTGATCGTATGGACATTGGTCCATACACATTCATTTTTATTTAAGGAATTTCAAAAAAGTAGTAGCTGTGCTTTCTTTTCCAAAAAAAAAAATTGTTCCAAATTTTAATTTAAAAAAAAGCAATCTCTTAAGATTATAATAAAAATAATAAAACATCACTTCTCAAGCTTTCTAAAACTAAAGCTTTAACATTTGTATTAAATAGGAGAATACAGAATATTTAAAAAAAATGGGTTTTTTGGTGTAAAGGTTTTTTGTGTGAATACTATACATTTACGAATATAAATCTACCTATGCAGTGACAACATTGTCTATAGCTATTGACCCCACAATAAGAGTGATGTTTTACTCCTAATATATTATACATTATTATGTATTCATATGAAATTTAGATTATAATTTAGATACATAATAAACAGAATCCATTACAACTTACAATATCCACGGATTTTTAAATTTAACGTTTTAAATACTCTTTAAAATTCTAAAATTATATTAGCTACAGATAAATAATCCCGACATTTATAAAATTCTGTCACTAATAAAAAAATAAAAACTATACAAAAGACATTTAATAACAATGTCTTCGATATGTTATATTCATACTAATGCAACATCTACTTACGTTCTTTTGATGAAAGTAACTAAGTATTACAGATTTTACTTTAAACAGCATCACTATACAGACATATTACATCGCTAACAATTTGTAAGGGCTTCTTTTTAGGAGAAGGGCGTTTAGAATCAGAAAGGTCCTCAGGCTAAGCACTACTATGCATCTAGACGTAGCTTCATAACTAAATAGATATATTACTTTACTCAGAAATTACAATTAAGTGCGTTCGTCAAAGAGGATGGATAGCTAGACGTTTGCATTGAATAAAATAACGACACGGATAAAAGCAAAGAAACGAAGGATGGACTGTATGAAAGATGATGTGGTTAGAAAGGGGGTGACTACCGAGATGACGACTAATGAAGAAGTATGGAAGCAGAAGAAACGTTGCGCCAATCCCATAGGAAAATGGGATAAGCGCAGGAGAATGGTGATAATGGATATAAACCAAATAGGTACCTAACTAAGACTCACCATGCACCGGGTAGCACCTTCTGCATCACTACATGGAAGTACAGCATCATAGGTGGTTTTGTAGCGGGGCTAACTAACCCAGGGTTGGACGGACGTAGCATTTAGTGACGCCATTTTTTGAAGCTATTTTAATCCCATAATAACCATTTTTTTTTTCTTCTATTTTGTTTTCCTTCTTATTTAATTTTAATGATGGTCCTTCAATTTGAGTACTTTGTGGCCTACCCAAATGTCCTGTCTTTGATATTATTCGTTGAGCCGTTGAGCTCCTTAAGGTCTGAGTTGAGCTCTACGATTACTGACAATTGCTTGCACTGAATGGACAGATCCACTCAAATCTGTATGGTTGTTTCTTCAAAATACCATTTCAATGGACGTACATGGGCCTCATATGGCCTTACCAAGATTATTTCTGGACTTTAAAAGGGACTGCGACCTCTGAGCTTGTTTCGGCCTTTCTTCTCAGAACAGTGAGATAGGAAACGCCGACCTCATCTAGCTTATTTTTAATATTTTTTAATATGCCGTGTAAAAGTGATTCTGATATCCTATTTACAGAATAAACAATTTCATTTCATTTCATTTCTTTGATATTGAACCAGTCTTACCAAGGGGTATCGAATTACTCAGTAACTGGGTTGTGGAGGGCAGATAGGCAGTCGCTCCATGTGTGTGTACTGTATTTAGCTGCATTCCGGTTATAAAGGCTAGGCAGATGATGAATATATTGTGAATTTGTGATGATAATAATGCAAACGCACCGCCAATGCCATCAACCATTCTTTCTACTCACGAACCTAAATTTCAAAACGCCCTAACCCCAAACCCTGTTCCCACCAGCCCTCAAACCGTCTCCTCCAGTAAGGAGTCGGTCCTCTTCAGCTAGAGTTTTCTGTGCGGCGGCGACTCGGCCACGCTGGGCGTGAGCGACAGGCGCCGGATGTTCGGCTTGTCGTACTCCTCCATAGACATGGCGCGCGACATGCGCCGCTCTACACCTGAGGGAAAAAAAATCGTTAATTGACGATGTCTTAATCAGAACAAAAATAACCCTTTATTTAAGATTATGCCACAAAAGCGTTGCTCAGCATAATATTAGATGGCAACACTACTGCTAAAAGGATCTTTTGGTGCTCGAATGTCGTTGACTGGGGGGCGCTGTTGTCAAACATTTTTGCAATGTTACTTGAAATGATTCAAAAATAAAGATGGCGGCAATAGTTCAAATTTTGGCCATGCGCAATAATAAATTTGTAGCTCAAACTCAACTCAAACTCAAAGCATTTATTTCAATTAAACCATTTACAGGCACTTTTGAATTGTCAAAGAGTCGGTCAGTTAGTCAAAAAGTTGAAGCTAGTTGCCCATTCAAATTCGTAGATCTCTATGGAGAAGAACGGGCAAGAAACTCCAAGGACACTCTTTTAAAAATGTATATAGATTTTACAAAATCCTGGGTACAGTATTCTTCGTGCTTCTATATGTGAGAACAATGTCAAACGAAAAATAATCAAAAATAATTCAAAATATAAGATTAAAAATAAGCCCTGGCAGATAAGAGATGACCATTCTCAACTGACGGCGCCCGTTCACGAACATGACACGTGGATCAGCACCATCCAGCTCAACCATTTTGTAGGGAACCGAATGATCCAACACACGCGCCACCATCAGCGAGACATTTAAGTGAGTATGACGTGATATAGCGCTTTATGTATTACCACCAGATGACGCTGATTTTCAGCTGCAACCCACGAGTGTCATTTGCTCGAATATGCAAATGCAGAAATAATATTACTTATTTTTTCTAAATATTACCTGGTGGAGGCAGCGACGTTAGCAAGCCCTGGCCCTGGCAGAATAGGAGGAGAGACTGCGCTATTTTCGCTGGCTGGAATAGAAAAGGTTTTTGTGACGGTGAGTTGTGAGTGGATTCATCACCATCGTCATCATTTAACCAGAAGGCGTCCACTGCTAGACATAAACCATTGACAAGGCAATACACCTGTGATGTTATCCTATGAAAAAACAAGAATCCTAGCAACAACAAATGGTACTTCGGTACTCCATTTAGTATTTTTGATGTAACGTGCCTGTTTGCCGTTCGGTCTTATATAACTTACATTTTAAAAGTAAGACCTTGCATGATTCCATCCAGAAGTTATGATGAGATAGTTGTGGATACAAAAAATCTGGATTCAAATGACGCTGACGTTTACGCGCAAATGACGCAAACAGAAATGGAATATTAAGGTTATGAAATTAATAATATTCCACAATCAAGGCGTAATATAAAAATGTGGAATCAAGGTCATGGTATATTATAAAATTAACCTAGCTGTCAGTTAGCTTTTTAATTAATTTACTTATTATAGAGTGCACATTTAATCACTTCACGTTAAAATAGCTAAACAGATTTGATAAAATTTGGCACATGGGTAGACCATAACCTGGATTAGGACATAGTATACTTTTTATCCCGACATTTCCACGGGATCGAGACTTGTGGCAGTGTGTTTGTTTGTTACGCTTTCACATTAAGTTTAAAAAATCCTAAATTAAATAAAACATACAAATTAATAAAATTCTACTCATCATGTTTATTTCCAACATACTTCTGCACATAATTTAAAAAAAAACTGTTTATATTATAATTTAAAAACAATATACACAACTACAATAATCTTTAATATTTTTCGGTATCAAGTTCCGATTATGACACGCTTAATTGAGTGTGGACGTAGAAAAGGAAATGACCGTCCAACAGAGTGGAACCGGGTCACGCAACATGCGAACTACAAAAAAAAAGCACCCGATTTTCAAAAAAAAAACACTTCCAACTTCCGAAAGTAAAGTTATTTTTCACTTTGTATTGTTTTTTTTGGAAGTCGGTTGTTTTTATGCTACCATATACTAATACATATTTCAGTCTAAGGAAATTAACATTAGCATCCCGAATGAAAATGACCCTGAATAACTTAAAATTTTATTTCTCACCAACATTTTAAAACTGGATAAGTACCAATAAAGTGTTATAAAATTGTTTCTCTTATCTAAGAACTAAAACACTGATTCAGTTCTTCGTCACTTAGTTTGACAAGCCTCACTGATTCCTCCCAGACTCTTGTGGCCAGTTTCTGATCATACACCAGTTCACCAGCTCGAACTCGTTGGCAGTTCTTGAAGTATTCTCCATTGAATTTACCAGCTCTGGTACTAGTGGCGGCGTACAAAGCAGTCTGTGCACCTTCCCAAGGATGCTTAAACAAGATCAGGGCCATAAACGAAATAAAACTACCCCACACAATCCGAGAACTGTTAAAAATCTTCGTTCCAACTGCTCCTGGATCAACAATGTTCACTATAACATTTGGGCCTTTGATCCTTTTTGCGAGTTCTCGGGTGAAGAGAGCCAAACATAATTTACTGTTCCCGTATATTCTCATCTTAGCCCAGTATCCTGTCTTGTTCCAATTCTCGAGATCAATTTTGCCAAACTTGTGCAGTACAGATGATGTGTTTACAATCCTACTCGGCTCAGACGTGGTGCCCGTGTTCTTGAGAAGCGGTAGGAGCAACATGGTCAGCAGGAACGTGCCAAAGTAGTTCACTTGCATGATGAAGTTCATTCCGTCGGCGGTCAGGAAGTCACCCGGGATCCCGACGCCAGCGTTGTTTACTAAAATGTCCAATCTGTCTTCTGTTTTAAAAATATCTGTCACAAAATTCCTCACAGATTCTAGAGACGCAAGGTCAAGTAGTTTGAAGACTACATTTTCGTTGCCAGAGCTCTTTATGATAAGTTTTCTGCCATGTATGCCTTCATCTTCAAAGGGGCACGCGACGATAACTCTGGCACCTCTGTGAGCAAAATCCGCAGCGATTTCAAGTCCCATGCCAGCTGTCCCACCGGTCACTAGGACAGTCTTTCCATCGTATCTCTTCTTGGATTTGCACACTAAGTTGGTATTCTTTTGGTAAAGTCCAACTATCATTCCTCCAATGATTATAATTTCCACTATCAATAAAATCACTGACATCTTGAGCGGCAAGTTTTAGCACTTGTACATGATCCAAACCGACCTCTCGCAAAACTTAAAGTTGAGACAAAACTCTATCGTAGTTTTGTTTACAAACTGGTCCGCGTATTATCGTACAACGTCTCGGTGAGTCAATGAATGCGGGTTACTTTTACTTTGGCGTAACAGCGGACGAATTATTGCGTTGTGACGGCTGCACAGGGGGGGTATTAGATTCGCATGCGCTCACGCCGCTTGACGAAGATCGTCGTAGCTTACGTAATACTTACGGATTTTTATAATATCTTAAGAACTTATGTAATGTAACGTGTACAGCTAATTCAATGTTATAACGGATTATAAGATCACGAATTATAACCTGGGCCTACTGTTATAACACAAGAACAATGACCTACTTTCCTATTTTTCTATAACTATAGAGCCAATCAGCGTAGAAACGATCGAATTTTTTATTCTGCCAGCCCGGTTTCACTCGCACACCGTTTTCTTTTTTCAGATTTAATTAAAGGGGCGCAGAGATACTTACAGTCTCAGCCAGCACATCACCAGCTCTATCCACCTTCAGTATGGTGACCCTCTCTTTATCCAACTCCTTGAACATCTTCTCAATGACAGTGGAGTAGGGGCTCAGCATCCCAGTGATGAGGAGAATGTCTGGCTGGCAACCGCGGAGCATCAGGTCCTTGCGGCTGGAACATGGAGGATTTTGACCTATTCAGTGTCGCTTACGACGATGTCAATCCGACACAGAGGTTCAAAACAATTAGTAATTTTACTCAAGATGTAATTTCTCTTGAGAACTAATCTATGAAAACAAGACGTGTCAGTTGGTTTCATAATGCCTAAGTAATGTTCCATTTACACAGTATGTAACAAAAACCCTGTCCGATCCGAAAGTGGACGCATGGGTACCGAAAAATACAAAAAAGTACATTTAAAAAAAAAATTGGTTAAAATTATAAAGTTATTGCTATTTAAAATTCACATTTTTTGTACCAATATTTTATACTGAGGTCATAATATATATTTTATGACTTGTCAACACCCGTAATAAGACGGCCGCCCGCGCCCCATGTATTAACCCGGTAAAACACCCCATTGAAAAAAAATGCGGCGATTTAATTTTTTAATTTTTTCAAGTATATTACCATAAAATTAAATAGACTCTCAGTATGATTCTTCACAACACCCTCACGGATCGGATAGGGTTTGTGTTACACGCTATATAGAGAAATAACATTGTATGTACTACTTCTATGAGCTCTTTCCCTTCCTTTTTTTCTTTTTAATTTTGTTATAAAATTGTACATACTATACATATTTCTTTTTAAGTCTGTTAGAGTATATATTATAATTTATGTACTACTACTACACAGCTTGAAAGACAAATAAAAATAAAAAAAACTGTCTGCAGGAAGTTTGACCTTTGTTGACGTTCGTTGACTAGGTGACATTCAATTAACTCTATATTTAAGTGATGTAATTTAGCACTATATAACATCTTCCATTTTGGTCCTTATTCGATTGCATATTTTATCTGATCAATATTATAATTAAGGGAAGCTTTATAATTTGTGATCAAAATATGTATTCTCCAACAAAATAATGTTACCATACCTTTGTTAATAAGAAGACTACCGCTAAAGGTTTTAACCACGATGCAATAAAATTCTACCTGCTTGAGTAAGGATTGCTCGAAAAAGATCATAATATTGTAGTAGAGGAAGCTATCCAAGACAATGATGAAGCTATCACGTTAATTAATAGAATCCACTCACTTGATAAACGCCCTGACGTACAACTTGATGTTGTGGGTGTTGAGGTTACCGCGCAGGCGCGAGCGGTACTCTGTCAACGTGCGGTCACGCTCTCCACCCTCGACAGTGTCACTTGAGATTTGCTGGAAGATATTATAGATGATTAGAGAAGAAACAATGATGAAGGAAATAAGAAGCACAGAGAAAGAAATGACTGGTTGAATGTATCAGTTGCTTGTCAAGTCTTAAGAAATAACAGAGAGATGAGTGAGCAGTTTACAGGAGATGGACAGTTATCTGCATTCGATACACACGTGCTAATCCTTACTAATCCTTACTTCCTTACTAATATTATAAATGCGAAAGTAACTCTGTCTGTCTGTCGCGCTTTCACGCCATAACTAATGACCCGATTCAAATGAAATTTGGTACACAGATAGTCTAGAGCTTGAGAGAGGACATAGGTTACTTTTTATCGACATACCACGCGGGCGAAGCCGCGGGCGGAAACTAGTAATAAATAAAGAGTTTGAAACTCTGGTACCCCGGAATGAAGAATCTAAAAGATCATCTAAAAGTTAAAGCTTCTATTCAAAACCATATTATGGTATAATATCAGGCAATATTCACAGGAATACTAGAAGCTATAAAATATTGCAATAGGCAGGTTAACGACTGCAATAACGCGTAGCTTACGACACGTTGCGACATCGCAAGCAATCGGTTATGAAGTACCTTCGATGGTTTGTACACTATTTTGGGAGGATGTTGCTAGAACCCAAACACGCATACCGTCATCCTTCGTTTAAGATTGTTATCGGCCTTATAATTAACTGCCATAATCAAGTGGGCCTCCCTTTACTGTATTTCATAGAAACAGATTTATACTTATGATCAATTGATACGAGTACATTCAATACTTAAAATATAAGTAAAATAAAGATCCAAACCGTAGTTAAAATAAAACAGAAAAGTCTAACAACTACAGTATAAGAACAAAAGCATTAAAACGAAGCTATCTTTTCTTAGTAAATGTGGCAATACATGATTATTTACAAGAGGATACTAGAATACAATACAAAAGCCAAAACTAAAACTAAGAGGTATTGTTAGTATGTTAGTTGAAGTAAGAGAGACGCTTCTACAGGCAGAGAAGATAATGGAATCATTTTAATTATAGAAATAAGTCATTTAAATAACTCCACACAAACTAATGGGATATTACTATCTTCAGAAATTAAATTAAATAAACAACAGGACACTTTAATTTTAATGCCAAAGAGAATGAAGAAGATCTTCAAGCAGATTATGTAGAAGATCATGAAAAATTGTTCACTAAAATAATTAAACTAATGCACTAGACAAATTCATTTCTGAAAACAGCTAACCACACGCTAACCTCGCTAACGCTACCTCAAAGAAGCTCTAGCCGAGCAATTAGTAGAATTAGTAACAAAACAGAAGAAGGAATACCTTGTAGCTATAATCAAGCTGTTCTTGTTCAAAACTCACGTGGCCAAACTTGTGGTAGATGAGGAAATCCTCTTCAGATTGGGAGATGTCGGCTCCCCGCCATCTAGAGAACCTACTGCGGAAGGCATCAGCTACTGACGACGTGGATGCTGTACAGTTGACCAGGATGAGGCCTAGGAGACGCCTGGGATGAGCCAGCCCACATCTGGCTAGGACATTGGCGCCTGCACCTTCGCCTAAGCCAACTGCGTAGCGGACGTGGAGGAAGTCTAGGACTGTGATCAGGTCTTCGCCCAGCGTTTGGAGCGAGGGGAACTGGTAGCTGTGGATACAATTGATTTTGTTGGATATTTGGAATTAATTTGAAATGCATGTTAGTATATTTTTCATTTACAAAAGAAATTTTGTGTCGCCAATCATAAAGTTATACTTTCCAGACAATATATCGATCATGAACCATGAATATCTCCTTTGCCAATGGCTTACGACTCACGAGTACCTACAATAAAGCGGTGAATGATTTTACAAAAGCGCTTTACTCACTTCATTCTCCGATTTGAATTTCAGAATAGTTGCCCTAGATCTGACTTATATTAAATGCACCCTTTGACTTGCAAAACTGTTAATAAATTGTGTTCCCCGCGTCTCGCGGTACAATGAAATAAAGGGTTAAAACTTGTATGTTCCTGCAAATCATAATCATAACTCACGTAGACCGTAATAATATAATATCATGGTCCTTTAAAATGACCGAAAGACCAAGGAGTTATTGTTATACGCAAGTTAGTAGATACCTACTGACTAGAGGCAACTGAAGGATTCGAAACAATTTTGCAGTCCAAAATCATGACTATTGTAATGTTAGTATCATAATTATTATTGCTCAACTCACGAGTCTGGCAAATCCGGAGAGTTCTCCTCGTGTCCTGGTATATCCACGTGGATGAAGCAGGATCGTTCCTTGATCTCTGACATCGATGGACAGTTCACGAAGTCAACCATCGTCGAGTCTGAAATAACAAAGACACTGCTAAAATAGTTCCGAAACATGAGAAAGTTATTCTATCAAATCGTTCAAATTACATCGTGTCTTATGGAAGGGACACTACAATTCAATCTTTCTTTTTCTTGTATTTTATTTTCATTCAAAAGTGCCTTATTGGTCTAATTGAAATAATCGATTTGACTTTGACAAATGATTCTATTGGCTAAATCAAATCCAACGGAATTTTGATCAGCTTCCGCTATCTGAAAACCTAGATACCGGAGATTATGAGAAATATTTGTCGACTTTAATGTATACTTACAAACACATGATTGGTTACGTTTATTGGCCGTTCTAGCAAAAGGTCACTCTTGAAACAAACCCACGCGACCCAAGCTTTGTTGTCACAGTTGATGTCCAAATTGACATTAAAAACACCTAGGTATCTGGGACTCACCCCGTTGACATTTGTATCCTATTTCAAATTCTATTTATTTCAATGAAACCAATTACAATCACTTTTGAGTCGGTCAATCATTAATATGATGCTAGTTGCCTATTCCAAAGCGTAGTAGGTTCCAATGGAACTCCATGGACACTCTTTTAAATCAAAATATTCATAATAAAATATCTCAATACGAATTCAAAGTCTATGAGTATAAACAGTAAAGACTACGTTTTCAGTCTATCTGTGCTTAGGTACATTAGTTCTATCCATCGCTCCATTCGCCTTTTGTTTGCGAATCCATCAAACTCGGCAGTAATCCCCAGATGAGTATTAAAGTGTGTCGAACCACCGTCAAAATGTACAAGTACCAGGAACGTTCGTAATTAGAGCACCTATTAGCAGCCATCACTGTACATTACTCATATTGGCAATCATTCAAACATCGGCCCGACGAATAAAACAGACTTTATGGAAACAATAAAACAGGATTTTCAGGAAATCTCGGCTGAATTGGGTTTATTTTAATAGTAAAACAAAGCCTCGATACAGTTAAAGGAAATAAAAAAAACATAATAAATTGCTAGATGATCAAGAGTCATAAAAATCCTAATCTACACGGTAGATTTCAAAATAATACACTCAAATCTTTCAAAATCGGCACTACACTAAGAAGCTGATAACTAATTCCAAGAAGACATATAGTACCGTCAAATGGTATAATTATATGAAACACTTACGGTTGGTACCAAGATCGTGAACTGTTAGGAAAACGCATCGTTTATCCTGTTGGCTTAGGTCCCCCTGAAAATTGAGAAAAGCATTTCAAGTACGCACAGTTTTGGATATGATTTATATATTAAAACGTGGATACGAAAATGAGAATTAAATATTTCAATAGGTATATATTTGAAAATATAAAAATTGGAATACGTGGAAACCTTAGCGCAGGGTTGCAATTTGTGATCTGTATTAGATTACCAGTCTAGCAAAACTGATATTGCCTAGCACTGCTGGTTCTTTGTAGCAGTATTTAATAGTCTTAGACGTAGTTAGGGGTTCTGTTGCCTTTCATTGCCATCCGAAATTCCTGACGTCAGGATCCGCAGTTGAATAGATTCGGTCCAGGCATTTGATGCGCTAATTTGAGGGATAAAACAACAGGATCGTAACTCTCAGAATATTAGTCTATTTCACTTGCGTTGACTATGAAATAATACTTATATGGTAAGGATTTCCTTGCTATATTATTTCATAGTCAAGTCAGGTTGCACTACCTTGTAAATCAATATGTAAAAAAAAAAAGAGTGGAGAATTTAGTATAATAGGTAATATTATAAAAAGATGCGCTATTAAATGTGGTGCCTCTAGTAACATAATGTACCTAAGTGAATGTATACCAAAATTTTAAAAGGCTAGTTTTTAAATCTTTGTGTTTGATATGAAAATACTTACGGAATCATCGATAACAGGGTTCCGTACCGAAGGACCACCGCGATTAATTTTGGGTCATAATGTTATACAATTTTCAATTTCTATTTTATCTTGCTTCAGTAGATATGTCGCAAGTCAATAATACGTAGTTAAAAGTAAAATATTTGAAAGAGTTTCCATTATACATATGTAGTATTAATCAATCTCGCATTATCCTTGGATTTCAGCAACGTCATTCGGCGAAAGGAGAAGTGATTGCATTGACCAGTCAACTGATAATTGCAAATCGAATGCTGCTGAACATTCTTGAATGCTCAAGATGCGTCGATAATGTAGGGCACCCACAAATAAAGGTGGCAAGGCCCAGAATAATAGTGAAAAATAGTTATAACGCTAGGTACATAAAGATGGAACCTGTCAAAATACACAAATCAAACACACAGATGGACGTAAACAATATGAGTAGTATGTAGGTACTATGTAGATGATCATCTGACGTCTATTGGTGTTTGTGGAGCAATAACAACACACTCGCTCAAAGGCAAAGGCAAATAACATAAGTAATGGTGTGGAGGAGTGACGACAATGGTGTAATGCTTTACCACGAAATGTTTATGTTCAGAAGGACCATTTTCATTCGATAATAGAAAAGCTTCGAGTCATCGAGCCGAAGAGTGGAAGATCGTGTCAAACGCTTCCGGAAGGAACCCCACATAATTTTAAAAGTGGTCCTTCTGAATATTATCATTTCCAGACTCTTAGTTGGTCCTGCTATCTATCACATAGGTCTTGAAAGTCTTTAAATGAACGCATAAGTACTCAATAACGTTTACAGGTTTTCTATTAGGTAAATACCATGTTATTTAATTTGTCACAATTTGGAAACTTATGATTGTATTATAGAGAAAGATGAACAGGAATTTCAAAACCACACACTTTTTTCACTTACCCTATTCGGTTGAGGTATTATTCCCTGGTTAGCAGAAAAAAAAAAATATGAACGTGAGATTTTTTTAACGTATATACCTATAATGCTCCTATGAAACAAATAGGCTTATATGTTAATTGTTTCTTTACCGACTGATTTTATGTGTTAATAATTGGCATACTTACTACAATGACATGTTTTAAAACAACTTAATTTAAATTAACAGTTCGGTTATAAAACTAAACATGTCTAAACTCAGAGCTGAAATAATGTAAACAGGGCACTCCTACTGCGTAATAAATACAAAGTAGAAACAGTTTGACATCAACTAGACTGAACTGCAGAATCCTTACTAATATTACAAATGCGAAAGTAACTCTGTCTGTCTGTCTGTCGCGCTTTCACGCCAAAACGACTGAAGCGATTTAAATGAAATTTGGTACACAGATAGTCTAGAGCCTGAGAAAGGACATAGGTTACTTTTTATTGACATACCACGCGGGTGAAGCCGCGGTCGGAAGCTAGTAAAATAATATTAGTAACTTGTAGCTAACCTAACATATACCTACCTACTGAATAGGTACCTATTACCTATTTGTTTTTCAATACTACGTTAGAAGTAACAAACCAGAAACATACAACTGCTCCTAAATCAAAAAGAAACGTCTAAACGAAAATCTAAACGTTTTTACTAATGTTTACCTAATAATATTTTAATATCAGCCTATTTAATTACTAACCACAGACGAGAACTAATTTTCTCGGATATAATTTGTTTATCCAAGATGGCGTCAATAAACGTTTCCCGGCAAAAGTCAAGGGAATTGAAATGTCAAGCGGATAATTTTCATTCCATTTTCATAAATGACAAGGCAATAGACATAAAGCCTGACATACTTTTATTTGTGTAATTCATTTAGTCGATGGATGTGTGTGACATGTATAAGACATAATGCTTGATTAATCAATAAATTATCAAATGAGTTTACTTTTTTTATAGTGTGAAATATAACACCTAATTAAAAACTTACTTGTACATGTACATGGATGTCTCCACTCCGATCTGTACTGACGACATATTTCTGAAACAAAAGAAAAATATTTTCAGTCCTTACATATTATAAAACAAAGTCCTCCGCCGCGTCTGTCTGTCGTCCTGTACGCGATAAACCCAAAAACGACTGCACCGATTTTCATGCTGTTTTCATCAATGGATAGAGTGGTTCTGGATTAAGGTTTTAGTATATAATAACAGACATACGCGTGCGAAGTCGTGGGCATCAGCTAGTATAATATAAAGTTATGTTTTTGTGTTTTTTTTTTTTTTGTTGTGCCATATATTTGATCAAATCAAACAGATCTATCTTCAGTTGTTAAATCACAGTATAAAAAAATAAACAATACATAATTATGCTTATTTTTTTATGTTCAGAGGCTGGATATTATTAAAAAATACCATATGACTATCGGTATTAAAAATTAAGTAAAACTGAAACTTTCTACACCGCATCTATTTGGATTCTTGAATTATTATCTTAGTAGATATTAGCTTCCGCCCGCACTTTCGCCTGCGCGGTATGTCGATAAAAAGTGGCCTATATTTATATATACTTTATTGTACACCAGAAAATACATAGCGAAAATAAATAAATTAAAACTAAAAAACATACAATGGGCGACCTTATCGCTTTCTGCGATCGCCTATGTCCTTCCCCGGGATGCTATCTATGTCTTTGCCAAATTTTATCGAAATCCGTTCAGTGGTTTAGGCGTTTACAGATAGACAGACAGACAGAGTTACTTTCGAATTTATAATATTAGTATGGATTTAAATCTTCACTGTAACGCAAAACAAGGAAATGTTTCAGGTTGTGCAAAATAATCATGAATTGTTTGGTTTTAGGAGCACTTGTTAATTGTATTAACACGGACAGCACGAACACATTACTTAGCTACGAAGCCACTCACAATAAAGCTGATTACAGAATACAGATTGAAATAATCCATTAGTACAGACTTACAGACGGTTGCTCAGCTGTTAAAACCAAATACTTTTAGAAACATACCAATTTTTATTTGAGTTTTAATGTTTTCCAATTTTACAGCAGTATTATCCTCTTAACTTTTTTGATCCTCCTAACAAGATGCTGTATTTTATTTTCGTATATCATCATCATCATTTCATCCGAAAGACGTCGGGGACATAGGCCTCCCCCAAGCACCGCCACTTCGACCGGTTCTGTGCTTCTCGCATCCAGCGCATGCCCGCGGCCTTCACCAGGTCATCGGTCCACCTTGGCCTTCCAACGCTACGTCTTCCGGTACGCGGACGCCACTCCAGAACCTTTCGGCCCTGTCGGCCATCTGTTCTGCAAGCAATGTGCCCTGCCCACTGCCACTTAAGTTTGGCAATACTTTGGGCTAGTTTCGTACATTACGGTCAAAAGTGGTAATATGCAACAATACGTAACTATTTAAATTTATCTTTTATATTTTAATTAGGTAACTAGACAAGTGAAATCCCCTTTCTTCTCTCTCATTAAATCTTCTATCAATTCTCGCTGTTCAGACAAAACAGCAACACGAATCAATGGAAAAAAACCGGGCGACTACTGGCGTAGTTGGGATGAATTCATCCCAAGAATAAATTAACATAGTACTAAACACATGTTCTCCTATATATTTCAACTGCAAATTTAAATTTGTACGCACAATATTGCAATATTTACCATGTTATATTAGGACCATAGACTTCTCATAATTTCCTGTAATTCATAATAATAGAACTATTTCCTGCATTTTTTTCTAAATTTGAGGCGCAGTAGTTTCGCGTGATAACCGTGGGGGGCGGTGGTCAATCAAGGTCAAAAGGCTTCGAGAATCCTCATTTAAGGAAGTTAAATTCGCCATTTTAGGGGTCAGTGGGTCGTCGTAGAGGGGAACTCTCTCCCGAGTACCTTTATTTCTCGTTCCCTTCGCAAACATTGGAAAAATCCTGTCCCGTCGAAACTTATAGCATCCTAATCAATCAGCAAACTATGTGATATCATCAATTAGTCTGTGTAATCTAGGCGCACCCGCAGCAATCCCATTAGGCTTCGATCGACGTATGAAACTCGGTTAGGTTTCATGCTCATTTGCGTTCTGTTCCATTTCCTGCTTATTTATAAACCTCAAAGTGTTCTAGAGCCCGATTGACATTTATTTTTACGGAGATTAAATAACCCAAGAGCGAAATTTTTTGGTCAGTGTCAGGTTGATGTTGATCAAAATGATATGATTATATTACTAAAATATGATACTGACCGGCAAATTGCAAAAAACATACATTCTTTATTTTTAGGCAAATATGGCCCATAGATAAAATACACAAATTATGCTTACAAAATAATAAACTAAGGCACTAGTAATCTATTAATAACTTCGTAAAACGACACCCTTCGGCCAAAAATCTTCCTTTATAAAGGACTCCAGATGATGAGTCGGAACCGGCACCACAAAAGATTTAAAGTTAATCTTGTGGCGTTTCTTTCTAAAAACATACCACTGTGTATATCTCTGCCAGCTGGAAACCCCTACCGCCTACCGTTTTTTAAGAATACAGGCTTGGTGTTACTTCATGTTAACATTTGGTGGGAAGCAGTCGTTATATTTACCGAATACCCCTAGCCACTTCTAATTTACCTAAAGTCAGACCCTTCACATAGTTGAAGAAGGCTCGTAGAAATTGATGAAAACCGAGGCAAATCTACAAAATATGGCAATCGACACGCCGTACCAGTTGCCTGAAACCTCTTGTTTACAAACCTGTCTACAGAAACGACACTTAAAACTGCAATCAGACTTTCACCACAACACAAAACACTCACATATTGGTGAATAGCCTAAAATGGGCGATCAACGTCAACACTTCGAATTTGACTCACGGCGACCAATATATCTTGACATTTCACAGTAGCGCTGGCGTGAAGGAAAATGTCAACAATAATATCAAATTAGGTACATGTTCAAATTAGTTCCAATTTTCGCCGCATGTCAAGGTAAATTGGTACAGTGTAACGAACTAAAATGTTTGGAATACATAGTGGACTATGAAACAGAGTTTGTTTAATAGCATTACGGGATTAACTCGATTCGGCTAATAGCGTTTAGTCTGTATTTGACGTGGCAATAGATAGATGGCAGCAATATTGTTGATGGACTGTTAGTTATCATATACGTCTGTACAGTAATAGACCAACGATTATTAAGGTCAATCGTTATGAATATGATTATTATTAATAAAAGTCTATCTGATGAAGATTTCAAAGCATCTGTTTTATTTCACCTATCGTTTTTCCATTTGGAACTTTAACTGAGGATGACAGTTGACCACAGAAACTTCCTTTCGTTCTTTTTTTAAGATTCTCATGCGCGGTTTATATAGTACAGTTGAGCCAATATTTTAGTTCCAAACTTAAAAAAAATATCCTATATTTTTTATAAAAAAGGAAAGGGGTCACTGATAAAAAAATTTGGTGGAGGGTTCAGAAGACCCTCTAGAACCCCCAAATAGGCTCGCATTCTTTCTAGCGAGTTGACACGATTCTAAATCCAACCCAAATTTTCTTTAGAGATGAAAGGAGCCTTTTTTTGGCTAATACATATAATAAAGATATGTGGCACGGCGCAAGAGTCCATTGTATTAACAAAATTATTTTCTTTGCCCTGCACTTGTGGAGCTAAACTGCATTACAGTGGTACAGAATACGTATATACCCGAGTACGTAATAGATAGCAGGAAAGGAGGTCGAGCTCCCCCTTTATGGAGGTAATCGAAGCAATCAGTTCCAAGTGGATACCGAACGATTGATGAGTTTATAGTTCTTCTTAACACCTACTTCTTTCTTGATAACTAAAATAAAATTCAATTATAGGAAAGTAGGTTTCTCGCATCATATATTTTCGACCACATTTTTTATTATATGTGTTTATTATTATATATTTATTTATTTTATTTTAGAAATAACACTTTCCTTATACTTTAAACAAAGCACACAATTAGACCTCTGGGGTCTGTCTTAGCATGCCATGGCCTAAGATTTGATCAACGCGCTATTAACAAAAGTTTTTAAAAGAATGTACGTGGAGTGTCATGCCCTTTCTTCTCCATAGGAACCTATTACGCTTTGGAATGGGCGACAGCTTATTTTTATAACTGACCGACTCCTTGACAACTTAAAAGTGAAATAAATGCATCAAATCGGTTTTTAGATTCATTTACCATCCTGGTAAAGTAAAAGCTTGAGGAAAAACCATAATCTAAGGGTCTTCTCTGACGTTTGCAAACAAGGATCAGGCATGTTTAAAAGCAAAGCAAATCCCAAAAATAAGTTAGTAAAAGAACCTAAAGAGCCTAGGAAAGAAAATATTTTGTCTTAAACTTAATTCCAAATGCAAAAATCTTCGCGCGCCTACACCTAGCTAACCCTTACCGTGCCGCGTCCTATATTCGAGTCCCAAACCGCAAATATTAAGTCGTCCAGCGAAGTGGGTCGGCATTGGGGTTAACTGACCAGTTATAACGGTTTGTTTTACGGCAAAGCTACTGACATTTGAAGGTTTATGACGACTGACGACGCACGTACGAATAGCAATTTACCTAGTAAATGGCTGGTTCGCATCGGTGGTATTTGTATGCTAGCAAAAATGTCTTAGCAATTTGCAATATTCGGAACAATAAGTTTTGCTCTATTACCGGGTTGTTGGCAACTTGGGAATATAGACTTCGATTCTATGATGAGGGTAGGTCTTTATCTAGCTTCTAGTCCAGTCTTTACGCATAGGATAAACATTTTTGGTCCTAAGTATCCCTGTCCTAAGGACCAATTTCAACCCTACAGACTGTTTCCAAGAACCTAAAAGTCATACGCGAGTCGTTGTTAATCCTCTTAATGTTATTAAGACTAATATGAAGTAAGAAAGCTTTAGGCTATCTCTAGTTCAGAATATTCCAAAATGTGTCCACTGCAGAAAGCCTCGAATCGGCATCTAGCTAAATCCTAGCATTGCCAAGTTACACCGCAGTTAGGCGGTCAGCACTCAGCAGCCGTCGAGTAAATAAACAACGTTAGACCAACAATGCGTGTTTACAGCGCGGTTTGGAAATAGACCGGCGCGCGCGCAACTCAGCTCCCGTTTTTATGGAGCTATCGGCTGAAGGTAAACTTTGGCGTTGAGGTAGTACTGTGCCAATATTATGGGGAAAAAATATTTTATTTTTAAAGGCTTTGCATGTTTTTCACGACTTAACAAAACAAAGAATGCTTATTACATGTAAGATTATAACAGTATTGTACAATAAACCTTCCGGAATAAATGCTCTAAATGGTCGTAAAAATCGCGTTAAATTCATTGTGTAGTTTAGAAAAACTATGCGGTCACGCACACATATACACTAAGAGCGATTTTGTTTTCTACTATATAAAGAAAAATCCAACAGCTATAAAAAGTACATTGTGTGTATTTAGAAACATAGATACATGGGTACTACAAGGCATTATACGTTCTTTAGTTATTTTCCGATAATGAGTAAATTTTATTACAAGTTATACAATACATATATGATTAGAAGTTGAAAAGAAAGGGTATTTTCATTTAAAACAATTTTATGAAAAGACGGGTTTCAATTTACAAGAATAAGCCACTATTCAGCATATGCAATATTCAGCATAACAGTCTAGAAGCAGACTGAAAACGTTCTTAAAGCCCTCCAACGTAGAAGGCCAGAAATATTTGCTGGTATCATGTCGAAACTCCAAACAAGATTATTTGTATCGATACAATACACTAAACAGGACACGAACAAAGCTTCCAAACAGGCGATTTGTTTTGTTTTGTTCCCAAAAGTTAGCCTGGTTTAAAGGCAGGGATTATGGAGGCAGTGAAACATGCTTTCGGCTTTACAGTGTTTGACACTTTTGAGTTGCTGAATAAAAGTTGGCTAGATTCTATCAATTGAAGACCTGTTCTAGTGTGTTGATAGCACAAAGAGTAGAACTGTGTCCCAGCAGTGAGGACGTTGTAGGCTGTTTATGCTTACCACTATATAACAAATTAATTCAAAGTAAAACAGAATTGCAAGATAAATTAATAATACGCAGCAAATTATACGTTCTTTTTTATACAGGTGTTGTAAAAAAGAAGGTACCTGCTGCACAGGCTGAGAGAGATACGCAGTAGCATTTTCGTTTCGCTCATAACATAACATACTGCATTCAGATTGCCAAATTGTGGGTGTTGACATTGTACTAGAACGGAAGTTCCAAAGTGGTCTAATCTCTTAAACGAGTGCTATTTATAGAAGTCTTCAAAATGAACTAGGTACTCACGTAGACAGGTAGGTAGGTACGTAAAAAGTACCAGACATGTAGACAGGTTTGTTAACGATGACGGTGAATAAAGATGCATCCCACATGCCTACTATTTATCACTTGAGAGACACATAGGTACTCGTAGTTGTTACAGGTTTTATTTGGGACGTAAATAAAAGGCGGTGGTTAGCGACTGTTAATTCGGGTCACAGTACCCAACACTGTTTATAGCCTATGCTACCGCGTGGTACACCTGCGTACCAAAAACCATTGTAGTTAATTAGAATGTCCTTGAAGAAATTTATCCTAATGTAATACAAACATCCTTCGGTCGTCACATCTCTCCTCACTAAGCTTTCAAGACAGTTGTTTAAAACTAATGATAGACAGTATAAGCATTGTTATATTAAATGTAAACTAAACTAACTTAACCTACTGTAAACTTATCTAATGTAATCTAATCTGACTTCTTAAAACGCTAAGCTCGATTGTAGGCACGCACTGCTCGAGCCGATACACCAGGCGGTGTCGGTTCTGAGGCCTTAGTTTGAGTTTCTTTTAACCATCTCGACTTTACGCATCGACCGCGTTCGGCGCTCCGATTGGCCCTTCACTGACCTTCACTGGTGAAGGGCCAATCGGAGCGACGAACGCGGTCGATGCGTAAAGTTGAGATGGTTAAAATAAACTCACACTAGGGTCTCAGGTATGTATAGGCGACCGCTTCACTGAATCAGCCTTTGGTGCCGGTAGTGTTGCTGAAGGCGCATTCGCAACCTAATTGTCACCGCCCGATGCATCCTCAAAAAAACATCGTCGGCTCCCTTATCGACCAAGTGTCCTAAATTAGGACTCTTACTTTCCTCGTCAACCCGACAAGTCACTCGTCATCCTGAGGATACCTCATTGAGAGGTGAAACAAGTGTCGATTTCTTACAAGGTTTTTTATGACTCTTTAGGAGTAGTTAAGCGAAATATACTAAATATATCTACGTCTATTGTGTGTTATAGCCATTTCAATCACCTGTTAAAGAATTACAGTTCTAATTTGACTATACGACAATTCGTTGTAGTCACTTGCATAACAATTAATTTCCTTGCCTTTACATTGCCTGAAATTGACATTCAATGGTACTTGTTTTTTGTTATATAGACTAACTCATGCTTCTTTGCAGGCCATGGTACGAATGTTTGTAAACATAAACAATGATATTTTAAGAATCAGATGCGTAACATGTTTTCGAGTTTTTTCAAGCTATTGACCTTTGTGTGTAATGTTTATTTTATATCGCAGTTACTCACTTTTGTTTAGGCAAGATACGAGTATAAAAGTCTACATGAATTTTCTAGAAAAAGGATTGTTCGTCTCAATCAAGGACCTCTGTGCTCAGAATCTTCACTTCCCACTATACCAAAAATGGCGAAGGATATAGTAGATCACTTTTTAAAGATTATCATAAATAAACACTTAACAATAGTCCATAAATTAATCAAGAAATAATTTTGCTGTTAAAAATTAGAAACAAAACACGTCAGACTACAGGTAGCTATTTATTTTTGGCAGCGATCGATATCGAATTTGTGACCTAATAACCGAGAGCTATACTTGCAACCTCGAAGTCGATACTATCTATTCTTCGTCGATTTAGCACCTCTCTATGAACTCATCCCCACTTGTCAGTGTCAGTGTCTCAGTGTAAGTGCCGACACCGGCATGAGAATGTATGAAAGAATATTTTGCACTGTGCCGGTACTGTGTCGGAACTGTGGCTTCACTGATATGTGTGAATCGATCTTTATTATGTGTTATGAAAACCATATTTACATATATCGTAGTAGGTACATAGAACAGTTTCCTTCTTCTACTCCGCGTCGGCGTCGTGAGCGACACAATCATTTCCGCGATTAATAGATTAGCCAGCCAGCAGGGTGGTAGCGAGGCTGGAGTGTAGGTACTCTGGACTCATGTGGAGGCTCTTTTAACCTACCATGTTGAATTGTAACATGCATGAGATACACAGTCTTTTTATGTAAATACCAACAATTTACTGAAGATTTTATAAACAACTAGCTTCAGTCCGTGGCTTCGCCCGCATAGTATGTCGATAAAGTCCCCTATGTTCTTCCCCAGGATACCATCTATCTCCTTGCCAAATTTTATCAAAATCCGTTCAGTGGTTAAAGCTTGAAATACAGACAGACAGGCAGACTGACCGACAGACAGAGTTACTTTCGAATTTATAATATTAGTAAGAATGGAAATATGTATTAATATTGTGTAAGTTTACGAGGTAGTTATCATCTCGTATACAATATCTTGTGCACCGACTACAATAATTCGGATAGGTTGAGGTTAGACACCGACCGGCGGCTGTCAAATACAAAGAGCCAGTCATAACAACATGTAGTTTCAAAAACATATTGAAAAGCCAGAAAATCATTGCTACTTATTAAATCTACTGATCGACGAATAATTGTGTAATTAGTTGCACATGTAACTAAAAGTACCAACTAATTTCCATAGCTACTACACTTAGTTACCTAACTCTGTCTAAATGATTGATTAATTAATAAAAACTCATCTCTGAAAATACAACAGCAAGCTCTAACAGCAGCAAGGACAACAAAGTTTTCAATACAACCCCTAACACAAGTTAACATGTCCTAAAGCAAGCGATTAATTCAACGTACACTGCGCGTCAAAAGGCTGAACACAAACATTATACGGGAACTGCTGCAAGCGATCCGTAGGGCGGGGGCAAACACGACCGACGTCCACATGGTCTATAGTTTGTATGTAGCGGACGTAGATACGTACGACCACGTATGAATTAGATTATTTGGTTAATTTGTTATAGTTTTCGTTAGAAATATCCGTCGCCATTTGTCAAGTAGCCTACTGCGTAGTGAGGTATTAGTTAGCAAACTGACTTATTAACCGTAAAGTGCAAATGTGTCTGTAAAAAATAGATTTTTGTAAACTTGTGCATGATCCACGATATGCCATAGTCTGTTTTGGAGTATAGGTTTAAAATAATAAATCACAACACTATAAACTATAACTGTAAATGCTTGGGCAATCATAAGCATAAAATTAGTGTAAGTGGTATCTTTTAAACCAACTTTTACTACTGCAAGCCCGTCGTTTGTCATTTCGAAATCTTTTTTTGGAAAACCTAGAATCCCACTCTAGAAAATATAAATTATTTCTAAAGATTGCAGTGTGTACATACAAGACACCTGTCATACCAACCCGCGTGGTGTATTATGCCCCACTCCCTCTCATAGACAAGAGGCCTGTCTCAGCATTGTGGGAACGTTATAGGCTGATTATTCTACTTGCCATTGATAGCTTGCCTTATTCATACTCTGCATACTCAAGCGCGTCTCAACTTCGAACATGTACCAACAAACAATGTATAGACTAACATCGCCTACCTCTAGGTATAGTTACCTATACATTGTGCGGCCGACTGTCCGGAATGGTCGAGGTTAATTGGCGACCACTCCGCCATCCATCCTATTCCCACTCGAATGGAAATCAAAACTACACGGAATAAAAACCGGATAGAATGAGGAATCAATTTGCATGCTTTTGTGGTCTGTTACAGTGGTTGTTGTTATAGTGCTGCCCTAAGCTTTATGGAAAGTAATCGTGTGCATCAAAAGAAGTGGTCACTTTGTAATTTTGTTATTGATTTATTTTTTAATATCTTCGAAAATATTTGTGTCATGTTATGTGCTTATTACAAAATATTTTAACGACTGCAGCAGTCTTATCTCAAGTTTGTTAACGACTTTTCTTGGGCAAGCAGACAACCAACTGTATCTATCCAACCTACATAAGAAAGCGGTGGTGTAACATAGTCGAAATTCAATATCGTAATGGTGGATAATAAGCACCTAGGATCCCCATTACTCACAAAATATTATTGCCTTCAAAGGTTCTATCACCTGACTTGACCTGACACCTACCACTATATTCTCGATAAAATATATAGTTTGTATGCCCAAGATACGTAAAATATCGCGGGTCTGGCAGACTGGCAGTTCATCATAACGTCGTGTCAATAAGATGTCAGCCTAATTTATAAGGCTCTACTGCCAAATTATTGATTGGCACCTTCTCAAATTGTATCCCTAAACTTATGTACCAAGTTTGTCTATTTTAAGAACCGCCGCCTCCGTCGTCATGGATGAAGACTTTTGCCCGCAGGACGCGGTGTTCCGTCGCATCATGCGGACAAGTTCCACAGGACAGGACAATATAAGTACAAGCTAGTGCAAAGTGAAGTGCTACTAACATAGTTTTAATCTATCTGTTTATTAAAAATGAAATGCTGTTCGTTGATGCGAACACTTGAGAACGGCTGGACCACTTTGGCTATTTAGTGTTTTAAAATGTTTGTAATAGTTCGAATCAGGTTTTTAAGGAAAGAAATATTGAAAAAGTATTCCGGATTTTTTTTAAATTAGGTAGAAACTGAAAGGTCTTTTTCTATCGGATTTTTATAAAATATGATTTACTAGCTTCGCCCCGCGGTTTCACCCGCGTAAGTCTCGATCCCGTGGGAATATCTGGATAAAAAGTATCCTATGTGTTAACCCAGGCTATAAACTATCTGTTTGCCAAATTCATTCAGCCATTTTTGCGTGATTGAGTAACAAACATCCAAACATCCAAACACACAAACACACAAACTTTCACATTTATAATATTAGTACGATTGTTGGACAGGACCACGTCTGTCGGGTCGGCTAGTACTTAATATGTTTAATGTTAGGTGTATGGTTTAGTGTGATGTTTTATTATTATTATTGTAAAAATGTGGAGGTTTGTTATTAATGTTGATTACTATGCATTAACTTTGGTTTCATGTTACTTTTCCCGAAGATTTATCAAGGATTGTTATTTCCCTGAAAATGCCCTTGACGTGCACACTGAGGTAGGTACTCCATAATGGGTATATTATTATTTTAGGTACCAAGGCAGGTATTAATTGAAACATTTATAGGTAAATGTTGCCGTTGCAAACTTGGCAGCTAAGATTGTTGTTCAAACAATTTATATTTGTTCAGGTGCCTCTTAGTAGTAAACGTAAACTTAATATTGGCCATAAGGTACATGAAGGACTATACAATATTAAAGTGTAGGCGGAAAATTAGGTTGTGAAAGCCAAATACTTACATCGGTTATGCCGAAGCGATTGTTAAAAACTATATAGTTACACTTTTGTAAATCGAGAGAGCCACCACCACCTACATTACGACTTATGGCTTATTGTACACTAGCCACGACCTTATTTATGAATTTATAATTATGATATACATAATTTAAATATTTAAAACATAAATAATATTCCGGTTACACTGGAAACCGACCCCAACATAGTTGGGAAAAGGCTAGGCAGATTGATATAATTGATATATGTCGCAGCGAAATGAGGAAACCAGGGGGAGTTCACGAAATAATATTCTATAATTTAAATATTAACATAGAAATAATTTCAATAAATAAGTAAGATATATTTAATATGTAATAATAATTTTATTTTTGAATAATTTTATTTGTTTCTTTTAACCTACTTATTGATAGTGCTTCAAATATTGACCTAGTCTTCAGGTTAACTTTAACTTTTTGCTTAACCTGCTTGTCTAGCTCGCAAATTGGGCAAGAAGGATTTGCACTTCACCGATTTTATAAAGGTTAAAAAGACTCAGACAGTTTACATTCAATTACATCACCCTATGTATGTAACATTACGGCATTGGTTCAAATTATATTTATAAATAAAATGTTTTATTTCCTCAGCATCAGATCTTTCGTTTCTCTGAAAGTATTCATAGATTTGAAATAAATACGATTTATAAAAAATCTATGTTTACGATCGCGTTTTATTTTACAAAGTTTATGTGATTTTTTTATAGCACTCGCAGCTGTTTTTGGTATTATTTTATTTCTAAAATATTTCATAATCAGCAATGTATAGAAGTAAGTAAAAACCGTGGCTCAAGCTCGGCTAAGTCTTCATCTTCTTCGAAAAAGAATGAACGTACTAAGTAGATTTCCCTACAACTATAAAGATTAAACTATTCACTTTTTCTTAACATCCCTGATCAATTTTGAACAAACCAATTATAATATGCTAATAGGCAATGCATTTCATTAACTGCAAGCAAATTACATCATGTCGGCGGAAAAACAAACAATATGATAACTTTGTCACTATTAGCGTTGTCATCGATAAAACAAATATCTATACTATAGTTACACTTGGGGGAGGTTTATGTCCAGCAGTGGACGTCCTTCGGCTAAAATTATGATGATGATGATCAAAATTTTATTATTTTCATATTTATATAAACCATTTATGTAGGTATATTATTATTTTACATGCAGCTCGTGGCTACGTAATAACAGCCGCACGGGTCGATCCCTCAGGTTAAGCTAGGCTTGCCGGGGTTGGTCCGTGGATGGGTGACCATCTTTACATATCGAGACTCGCCGTGCCTCGGAAAGCACGTTAAGCCGTTGGTCCCGGCTATCATTTGTGGATCTTTGACAGTCGTTACGGGTCGTCAGAAGCCCGAAAGTCTGACAACCAGTCTTACCAAGGGGTATCGTATTACCCAGTTACTGGGTTGTGGAGGTCAGATAGGCAGTCGCTTCATGTAAAATACTGGTATTCAGCTGCATCCGGTTAGACTGGAAGCCGACCCCAACATAGTTGGGAAAAGGCTAGGCAGATGATGATTATTATTTTACATGCGGGAATTAAACCCATGACTGACCGAAGTGCAACACCCAGTTCAATGTGTCCCACATAACGTGCCGTCAAAATACTAGAACAAAATTTGTCTCTTGAATGTCATAACATACGACTTTACAGCTATTTTACAGGCAAAACATGGTTGTTTACAGTTTTATTGACATTTAAATATTATATTGTTCAGAATCTTATTGTTTTGTTGCAGTTTGCGTCAAAATTAGTAAGTAATAAATTTGCCTTTAGGCCATGGATACCCTAATACAAACAACACTTAAATGTCATTAGAGACCAAAAGGACGCAATAAACGTTTTGACTTTGACTTTGGACTGGACAGCTTAAGCTTATCGTGAGCGCTGAAAAGCTATGCACTATTTCAGACGCCTTTCAAAAGCCGAACTTTTGTAATGAAAGAACTTCAGAATGGTTTAGACCAGGAGAGCACCCACAACACCTTGGTTTTTCTGCCGTCATCATTGCTGTGTTCCGGAACTTAGCATGGCTCCCTTGCTACGAAAATTGCAGGCTCAAGACAATTTGCAACTTTGTCTTAAAAGTAAAAGGTCGGCAACGCATTGGTAATCCCTTTGTTTGTCACAGGCACATACCTAAATGTACGAGTATGTACATATGTATTAATCCAAAAAAGTTTGATTTGAATAATTTTTTATTTTGTCACAATCATCGTTAGAGTTGTACGAAGATTGGGTAATAATTCTGCTGGCTCTGAAAAATCTACCTACCATTTTCATAGCTGAGAATCCTATGAACATATCATATTCAATCGACACCTTATCTGTTATCCGCTTATCTACCTACAAAGCCATAGATTTGGGTCATCTACGGATAAAGGTCAAAGGGGATGGTGGTACGACCACAAAGGGAAAAATCTTAAGCCGCTTAGTAGGACTAAGCATCGAAAAATTTTTGAAAAAAATTTGGATTGCTAAATTAATTAATTTTCAACTCTTTTTGTATTTCATTTTCTTGATGGTATTTCTAAAGATAATATATACATATTTTATAGCGACTATACATTTTCCGAAATGCCTCGAAAATGTATAGACTGGTATCATGGTTTTTAACGATCTGGGTTTAAATTAAGATCTAGGAACTAAGACCTCTAGGTCCTGAGACCAGAGACCAGACCCTGGGTTTCTGAAAGTCTGGTCTAGTTGTGATTGGTTGGCCAAAATGTCATCAATCAATCAATCATACAAGTTTTCATGAAGTGTGTATCGCATTTGTAAGTTTTCAGTGTTTCAACTTGATTTGAAATTTAACGAAAAACACGAAAGCAAACTACCATACACACGGCAACGATACGATTTAACATACCTACTCGAAGTTTCAATCTCAATCACAATTTCTTCAAATCGGAAATAAAGATAAACTCCCACCACAGGCCGATAAACTACGCAAAACACATCCGAAAACGTCTAAATATATCCGAAACGAACACGTCAACAGTAGCCACGGAACTATGGAACTCCAAATATTCATATCGTAAACAAAAATAAACTGCATTACGACTTTTTTCAACAAAATTGTATAAAAAGAGGTTTGAAACTTTTTTAAACATACCTGAACTCCTTTCTCCTCCGTTTCGGACATCACTATGTTCAACTGAATGCTCTGATATTTGAATGAGGAACGTCCAGTGCACGGGAGAGACGGGAATGCAATGAAGGAACCGGGGCTATGAAGGGAAGCCGTATACTAACCACGACGGACAGTCGGTTAGAGAAACGCGCCGTTAGTTTGGAGCGTTTTATAAGAACGTTTTAGATAGATGAATTGGTTAGTTTGACTGTCTTTTGAAATTCAATAAGAGAATATCAATAAGCTGCTAAGGATTGTATAAAGACTCATACGACATCCTTTTGATAAAACAGTTGTTTTATGGAACGGTCCCGGCACCATACACTAGCACTTTATTTTGGTTAAGCAATTATGTTATTGGAGCACCCAGAAAGAACCACAAGTTAAGGTAAAAGTAAACATGTAAAACAGTAGCAATTCTGGCTTTTGACAAGTTTTTAGTTTCACAGTAGTTGCCGTACTCGATAAACATTATATTGCTTATCAAGTTCCAAATATTGTAAAATATTCGTGACGCACGACATCAAAGTGGGTTGCTGCGCTTGCAAAAAGTATGTTCTGTTGATGAGACCGTAGCAGTGATACTTAAGAAACCCAGACAGAGAAAATAGATTCGATCTTATCGATTTACATCAACTAACTTGACCCTATTAGACTCTCCATTTTCTGCTTTTGCTTTAAAAGGGTCGCCATGGACTCCACGCTTGCTGACCAGCTAGACGAAAGCAGAAAAATGACTCATGCAACTTTTGTAAATCGAAGAAACTATGAAATAAAGGATGAGAGGTGTTTTCGTGCGTTTCAGTCGCTCAGTGTGCGTTAAGTCTTCTCGGTTGTTTAGCAAAGTCTATCACTGAGTGGAAAATTCAATATATACAAACCATGTAAAGTGTACATACATGATCTTTTTATAATAATATGGTTACCATGGAACGCAATAATAAATGCAAATAAGATTATAATCTCCTTTAGAATGTTATGTGCGAAGTATACGATTTTTGTAAAGGTACCTACCAAGAAGGTAGATAATATATTTTATTCATTGTTCTTTGTATTTTAAAAAGGATTGCGTCCAGATTTCAAGACAAGGAACATAAACACTCACCTTACGGCGCGGTTCAAGACCAAGAGTATAAGCAGTCTCCTAGCTGTCATTATAAACAATGATCGTCCTCGGGGATGTATAAAATGTTTTATCCGATTGTTTCCCATAGTGCAATGCTGATGTTGCTGGCAAATTATTACGACAGTCACAGGGATCCGTGGCGTAGCCCAAGAAGAAACAGAAGGGAATGACGTCATAACGTTTATCTTCTCTTACATGAAATAGAACTCGAACCGAATCCCATAAAGACAACGAACGTATAACGATACACTACCGAGGTAAACCAAGAATGGAATACACAGCGCAGCTAAAGATAGTAAAATCACAAAAAAAACAAAATAAAAAATAAGCTAGGATAAGAATAAAAGAAAACACAGCATAGAAGCGATGATAAATTAAATCTCAAACGTAAGTCAAACAGTACCTAATGTGGAACAGACGACAGGTTGGCGTGTCTCTGGTCACGTAGACTTATTTAGACGAGAACAAGGAGCAACCGGGATTGAACACAGAATTGGGATGTAACAAGAACTGAGGTTGTTTAAGAACTAACATTAATAATGATTTCCTTCAAAACGCAGTCAGTGTTTACAACACCAGAATAAATCAAAGATGGCAAAAGTCCTTTTAGTTTCCAAAATTAGAGATTGAATAAAGAAACTGAAAATGTTACTAGCTGTGGATTGCACACGTCGTTTAATTTCAAAGAAATCAGATTACTTACTTATAAATTACTTCATATTCGCTTAGCAATTTTTCAGATTTTTTCTCGTAGGGTCGAAGTGAGTTGTTGGATAGCCTATTTCCTCAAGAATAATGCAAAACTAATTTTTCAAATACGACTAGTAGATCCAGAGTGGACCATAATTATACAATGAAGGTATTGACAACATGAGATAAACACCAGAATAAGTTACCGAATCTTAGGTATCAGTCACCAAGAATGTTCAACCAAATTATGTATGCAAACTTGTATACAATGTCTTAACTCCTAAACAACGTTAGGTACTGGGCACTGGGAAGTGCGCTGCCGTCAAAGTTTGCTACAAAATTGATTTACCCTCTAATTGCATCGCTTTTGGGAATACATCGGAAAAGTGACACGAGATCAAAGTTACGTTTGCATTGGCGTTCAATATTTCTACCGACTTTCAATAAGGGAGAAAGTTTTCAAATTCTACTGTATCTTTTGTTTTGTTAACAACTTATTCTGTAAATAATAACATCGTATAACTTGTAATCAAAGACAAAAGCCTCAAAGACAGATGATTGAAAGGCTAAAGGTAATTGATGAGGCATTTTATTGTTTTTGAGACAAACATGTAAGTCGTTCTACTATTACTGAACCTAGTTATATTGAAAATCTAAAGTGTCCTTGGCGTTTTCTGCCATTCCTCCGGCTTCGTATAGATTTATTGAACCGTTTTAAAGCATTTACCCATTCGTTTTACTAGTCAGCACTTGCGCATTACTCACACAGACACGGCCAAAATCTTACCACACAATAAACCCGTAACTAAACATTGTACTATTATTATAACTTCGTAACACTGGCCAGTGTAACCTCTAGTTTGTGTCCAATTGTGCTAAATTATGAAGTGTGGGTAGAGCTATTCTTGATGCTGTTGAACATAGGCGGTTGCTTCGATATATTGAATGGAGAAATATTAACTATGGGCAGTTTACACAAATAGTGAAAACTCTAAAGGACTACATCTATTGGCTAAGAGTAGGTATAGGCAGGGAAGTCAATTGTTCATCAAATTGACACACTTCGCCCATTTGCCGTGTTATAGCTATTTCATCGACTGTCAAAGAATAACAGTAATGTGATTTGAATATACGGAGAATTTAAGTTGGTAGTCAGTTTGCTTAACAATAAAAATATTTCTCTGACTTTACCTAACTCCCTGCAGCAGTGATGGCCAAGTAGTACCGGCCGCGACTTACGAATTGTAGGTCGTAGATTCCAACCCAGACAGGCGCTTTACTTTGTGTAAATTATTTCAACACCACTGCCTTCAAAACGGTGAAAGTAAACATCATGAGGAGACCGGCATCTCCTAGAACCAAAAATTCGAAGACATGTGACATCTACCAACCCGCACTGGGCCCGCGTGGTGGATTACGGCCCACACCCTCTCAACGATAAGAGGCCTGTATCCCAGCAGTGGGAACATTATAGGTTGATTATGTTACATTAACTATTCCCTATCTATTCCATAACATCGAGTTACAATTGCAAATCAGTCTGCTAAGGATGGTGGCGAGACGGTATTCTCTATGTTAATGAGGAGTCATTTTTTATCTTTTGAAGTTTTTTGGCAAAGTACTTCTGCCGTAAGCCCAATGAGCTGTGGGCCAAAATAGCCACGAGTTATGTGGAGCCACACAGCCAGACGGCTTGAAGATGGAGGGACGAACTGCACAAAACATACGACCAGTAGTCTACATTAGCACTATATCGAAAGAGCTAGAAGTCTTGAGAGACCTTTGCCCAGCTGTGGGATAATTTAGGCTAACTGTAAGTAATTAAGGCAAAGTTAACTGAGGAAAAGCACAAGTTAGCTTGTAAATTCTACTTTTCCTATGCCGTAAGGCTGTAAAATCCCACTTCTGGGCTCAGACTATCCCTTTGAAGTTGAGTCTCATATTCTCACATAACTATTGCTGTTACAAAACTCCCACTCAAACAAAGTGAACATCAAAACCCAGTAAATAATAGGTATAGAGGCATGTGCTACGACTCTCAATTGCTTCGTAATTAGGTCGGCCCGTAATTACGGCACATCCTTCCCGCGCCAGCCATCACGAAAGAATGAGGGATAGGAAAATGTGTACGAGGTTTGTACATTTGTGTACATTTGTCCGGTATGGTGGTACAGAAGACTCTGCGTCAGTAATTCGTTCCTTAGGTTTTTCAACCTGGGTATACATAGGTACCTACATTAAAGAAATTGGAGTGAGGGAGTAGGGTCAGTAACTCAAATAGGTATAATGTTGTACCTACAAAATAGTACGAGTGATCAGAAATCATGACTAAAATAGGATAAAGTTCATAATCAAAAAAATTACTAGAATTATAACGTATTTTCGATTTTGATAAAAGCAATCTAATTTGAACTGAGAATTTGAACACATTGTACCTACGTTATAATATTTCCTAAAATTCATGTAAGAAACTATTTGTCTTAAAATTTATATAATCTTTTAAATAAATGTTGTAACGATCTCCAAAATGGAATAATTTACAAGAACTTTTCAACGCAGGCGTGGATATGCTCGGTACTTGTTTACAAAAGATAAATCATGGATAAATACAACAAAACAAAATCGATTCGAGTAAAAATAACTTGTGTAGCGCGTTGGACGCGTGACCAAAATCGGAACTAACACTGCCATCATGCTTTTTCAAAACATTAAAAAAAAACAATTGCATAAATGTTTACCAATAGCGCCCCCCTATCAATGTCATTCGAGCGCCAAAAGAAAATTGTAGAAGTTTAAACTATTACCGCGAACATAGCGCCATCTACGTTAGTTTTACAGAAATATTGGGAAATTCAGCGCGGTAGTTTTCAGTGTTGTTTCAGCGCAGCCTGAACTTTCATTGGACTATTTAGTTTCGGCGGCAGCCGCTTGGCGTCGCTGAAACTGCAAGGGTTTTCAGACGACGTTATATTTGAGAGCTGCAGCCACTTTTTTTTGTAAGGCCTATGAACCCCATTCAATTAGTTTTGTTTAGAGCTAACATTTCTTAGTGAAATGCTTCGATATGGTAGATTAACAAAGCTTGCCTGATTGCCAAATTATTTTCTTACTATAGTTTACTTTTTAAAATTGCGGACAACATGGTTGAAAGTGATTCTTGTTCGTTATCTACGAGTAGAATATAAACGTATATCCTTGTTGAAAGGATCTCGACAATTCCACACATGAGCTGAGATTTGCAATGACCTTTAAACTGTGTCCTGAACAATAAAAAAACGATTATGATCCACTCATGCTGATTGACAATTGCATCACGTGCAGCGACTGATGACTAGGAGACTTCCTATTTAACCACGATATTTTATAGGCACGATAAAATAAGGAATCATAGACTACTGTCGAAGATAAGCTACAGTGCCGATAGGTGAAAAAAATATCAACGGAGAAGTCTTGGCAAATTGAGATTTGTGAACTTTTTGTCCACAAATTATAACCTCTATGAGACGTCAATGGGGATTTGTGGATAAAGAGTTCACAAATCCCCATTGATGGAAATCGTCACTTAATCACGATTAATGGAGTAACCCAAATGATCATAAACACAAGTTTTAATAACAGGCATATAAGGATGCTGACAGAAATCTTTGTGCCACTGGTGGGCTACTTACAACTTAGTCAATTGCAGGACAGGGGCTTAAAATTGATAAAAATATTTAAAAAATCGAAGTTTGCCATGCTGCTAGAAGACGAGGAATTCGCCACAGAAAAAAAGGGTCTTAGAAATTACGATGGAAGCAGAGTTAGACATACTTAGAGACGTAGTTTGTGTTGAAGACAACGTATTTGATAAATATCCTCGTACCTCCCGAACTACAAATGTCGACTTGAGTCGCATGGAGAAATATATATGTATATTTATGTTTTCCGCAGAAATCTTGGCCGTTCCGCCTAGTTACGGAGAGAAAGCTAACTGCCAACTATTAGCACTCAAAGAAGCAAATCGAAATGCAAATGGATTGGCTTTGGCCAAATCCGTCGTAAAAATTGTTCTCTAAACATCTGCACTTTGAAATTCGGTGTTGAGGTGAATATACGCGACAAAAACAAGTGCGTTGGTTTGATTTTGTAAGAACAGTTGAGTGAACAAACAGAATTATCATCATTCTATGTTAAGCCCTAAGACGTCTTTTGCTGGACATAGACCTCCCCAAAACATTGTCACAAAGACCGGCACTGAACGCCTCGCAAGGATTTTTGTGCTATTCCGTTAGCACAACTTATTCGTGCTAACGTTTCTTATCCTACTCTTTGTCAGCTTCAACAAGTTGATTACATCACTGTAAGGGGCTCGTCCGTCTGGCTATTCTTAGATCTGGAGACATCCAGCGTAATTGGCTCGATGTAAGCCACTGGGCTATTTCCATTGTGCAACCGTGTACTAGCCCACGTAATAATAGCTGTTGATTTGTTTATGAGTACTTAGAGAGTAGAGGTCGTACCTGTGGTGGAGGTAGAAATACTTAGGTATGTGTACGAGTTTACGATAAAGGACCTTTAATGTTTGATTCCATATATCCTAAAGGAAACTTCCAGAAATATTCTTTGTAGTGATTTGATCTCAGCTCTTTGTCTGTCTCTAATGTAGATCGAAAATTTGTTACTGAATTAGCAAAGTAGGAAAAGTTCAGAGATAATATATATAGATAATATATAGTTATGCATATTTTGACATTGACAAATTTATTGTTCACTCTAGTTGGATAATTAGCTAATGAGAAAAACTCCCATGTAAAGGGATGTATGTAAAACGAAAACTTTTGATGAGCCACATTGTCTTGCTTAAATGAGAAATGATTTATTTCTGTAAGTAGGTTTCTACAAACACTTTTACACGTCAATCACATTTTAAAAACTAGATGAGGTTGGCGTTTCCTTTCTGACTACTCTGAGAAGAAAGGCAGAAACAAACTCAGAGTTCACGCAGTCGCTTTTAAAGTCCAGACATAATCTTGGTCAGATCATGTGAAGACCATGTGGATTGGTGTCTGAAATGGTCTTTTGAGGAAAGAACCACACAGATTGAGTGGACATTTCCCGTTTTTTTTTTTTATATTTTTTTTTTTTTTCACTTTTTAGTTGTGGTGTACACGGCTGCACATCAAGCTATACATTTCCAGTTTATGCTGATCTCGCATTGCATAGGATTTCAGTGCAATGTGAGGTCAGCTTACACTGGAAATGTATAGCTTGATGTGTAGCCGTGTGTACCTACCCCACACAAATTCGAATACCACTACATAAATAACAGTGACGGAGTCAAATAAAATATCGTCTACATAGACTAAGTGGGAAAAATACGTAATTATTGAACCTTACTCAAAAACTACGCAAGCAAAGTTAATAAAATTTCCATGGGACCACCTCCGAAGCATGACCTATCAAACATAAAAGAAAGAATCATCAAAATCGATTCATAATAGGTGGATAACCGAGTAACAAAAAAAAAGTACCTACAGACAAATTCAGAACCTCCTCTGTTTTAAAGAAGTCGGTTAAAAAGCAATAACGATGGGCGTATCATAATATGAATATAATAATAATGTAATGGTGCTGTGAATCGAAGCAGAAAGTGAATGATAAAGGAAAGTAAATACCCATCACCTGCAAGTTATTGCCAAGACGTATTTGAGTTGTTGCCATAATTGTCGAAGAATCAGAAAACAGACAACGCCCCCGTAAACACTTACTGGCAAACAAACAGGCAGTAGTAATAATAATAGAAGAAAGAGTGGAACACACATTAACATGGCTTTTGCACAAAGTATTTTGAATAATAACCCTGTTACAATGACCAGTCTAGACGTATATACTAATCGAGCCACAGACAATAATGCTCAATCCATTAACCATCACTTCCAAAAGAAAAACATTGTGTTCTTCATCAATCAGTCAAAAATGTGACAAGTAATTATCCCTGGTAAACCAAATAGTCGTTTTAAAAACACCAAATAACTCTTGAAATCGCATTACAGAAAGTATTTTTACAACTCAAACGACATGAGGAGGCGAAGCTAAATATAACGAAATCACTTCTGTCGTCTGCAATTATTCTATTGGATGCGCGGGCGCAATTGAGCGCGGCGGTGTTACATGCTGCGTAAACAGAACATTTAGGTAGGTACTTAGTTACATGCTGCGTAAATCCGTAAACAGAACATTTAGGTACTTGTTCGGTTCTATCAAGCGATTCGTCATCGTCATCCATATCCTCCTCTTATCCCTGTTTATTCAGGTGACGCAGTACGTATTTTTCTTGCTTATTTACATGTTTTTCAGCTTTCATCTGTGGGATTCACTCTCTTCATCATCTATTCTGTCATTCTAATTTAGTCATTCTAGTTTCTTTTTTTGTAGTTCGCCAAATGCGAACTAGGCATCACACTGACGTCACGTAAAGATCCTTCATAGCGTAAGCATCATTTACCACGCGACTAGCATATATACAATGTCGCGACATCAATGAAATCGTCGGGCAGTAGCCCACGAGACACAACACCCGTCTGGTCGGAGGATCCCCCCGTTTCTATAGAAGATGAGTGAAGTTCAGACCCTGCTCCTCATACCTCTATACGGTCATCCATGAAATGTGTACCTTTTTTTTTTTTTTTTTGAGGCTGGGAAACCATCCAATGACTTCTCCCGCTCTGGGCGGAGCGGAAGGGCGTGTCAGACTTTTACTGACTAAAACCCACCCGTGTTCCTTCATTTGCCTGTTGCCAAGGTCCCGGTATCCCTTTCGGACTTTCCCGCAACCCTGGCAGGCATCGGTCCTATTGGACCCCGTCAATTTTGCTGACATCTCTTTGAGGCGCGCGTGGAACACGACGCGCCATCGACCCGGTCCTGGTCCTTATCGGACGGCGAGCTGCCCGTTGCTCGCCGTCCGCAAGCCCGCGCCTATGATGGCCGGGAATCCGCCTGGGATTCCCGACGCCCAGGGCGTCTCCAACGGCGGCGGTTAGGGGCGTGAGGGCGCAAACTTTGCCTTTCCCTCACGCGTTCCGCCTCCTCTTTCGCGAGCATTACTGCTTCGCAGAAGGAGGTGACGGCTTCCCATGCCCTCTCGCTCCGTACCATGGCCTGAACCAGGGCCGGACGCGAGAGGTCACTGCCGCCAATCGCCTCCGCGAGGTCACGGCGGTGCTCCGCCCAAGCAGGGCACACCTCAACCGTAGGCTCCACCGTGTCCTCCGGGCGATCCACACAATGGTGACACCCGGGCGTTTCCTCCCGCCTAATCCTACACAGGTACCTCCCGAAGCTGCCATGTCCGGTGAGGACCTGTGTCAGGCGGAAGGTGAGGACGCCGTGGCGCCTCTCTAGCCACTCCTCAAAGAGGGGACTTATCGCCGCTATCGTGGCGTGCCCAGCAGTGGGTTGCGACAATCGCACTCTCCATGCCGCCATGAGATCTTGCCGGAGCTCTGTCCGCTGTGCCGCGATTTCTCGCGGCAGCGGAGTTACACCCCGGCGCTTCACCTCCTCGCGCCCCTCCCAGATGTGCGCGAGGACCTTCGCCTCCAGATCCCATGGCGGTAATCCGGCAAGGAGGCTCGCCGCCTCACGGGAGACCGTGCGGTATCCCCGGGCCAGCCGAATGGCCATGACCCTTTGGGACGCGTTCAACCGGCGTGCTGGCCGCAGCCTAAGGGAACGCGGCCACACCGGTGCCCCGTAAAGGGCCATGGACCGCACGACCCCCGCGTAGAGCCTCCGGCAGGAGGCGTTTGGACCCCCTAGATTGGGCAGGAGCCGCCTCAAGGCTGCCCCAGCCCGATCCAGCCTAGGAGCCAAACGTCGGAAATGCTCCACGAAGTTCCACCGGCTGTCGAGGACGAGTCCCAGGTACTTCATCGTCGACTCGACGCCGATATGAACCCCTCCTACCGTAATTTGGGAACCCGACGGTGGCGCGTTCCGAGGGCCATGAAAACACATGACCTCGGACTTGTGCCAGGCCACCTCGAGTCCCAACTGCCGGATTCTATCGACGATTGTCGCAACCCAGCGTGTCGCTAGATCGGCCGCCGCCTGGTGCGACCTCCCCTGCGCCAGGACCAGCGTGTCGTCAGCGTAGCAAACCACGCTGACGTCGCTAGGGAGGTCGGCGCACAGCACCCAGTCGTATCCGATGTCCCACAGATGCGGCCCCAGGACCGATCCCTGTGGGACACCGCACGACATCTCTCGCCGGTTCCACATTCTCTGGTGACCGGGGTAGATGACGGCCCTGTCCGTCAAATAGGCCTCGACCATACGACAGAGGTAGGTCGGCATCCGGTGGTACCGGAGTGCCTCCCTTATGCAACTCCAGGGCAGGGTGTTGAAGGCGTTGGCGATGTCTAGTGACACCGCCAAGACGACCCCGCCCCGGGCCACAGCATCCCCCGTCGTGAGGGCCCGTACACGCATGATGGCGTCCACCGTAGAGCGCCCTCTGCGGAAACCAAACTGGCTCTCCGCCAAATCCGGCCCCACCCGCACCAGCCGCCCGACGAGGCGGTTTGCAATGACTCTTTCAAAGAGCTTGCCCACCTCGTCGAGCAGCACGATGGGCCGATAAGCGGACGGAGTGTCCGCAGGGCGCCCCGGCTTCTTAATGAGGACCAGTTTCCCCGTCTTCCAACGAAGTGGGAACTGGCCCCTCTCCATGCATGCGCATAGGAGACCTCTTAGTCGAGGCCCGAGAGCCTCCATGGCCAGGACCCAGGCCTTCCCAGGAAGGCCGTCGGGTCCTGGAGCGGTATTCTTGGCATTCAGCCTTCGTACCGCCACTCTCATTTCTACCTCGGTCACCTCCGGAGCATCGCCGTCGTCGTCGTCGGCGGTGTGGTCCGCATCGAGCACCGCAGTAGGCGGAGCCATGAGCGGGGAGGTATGTTCCCCTCTCGAAGGGAACAGAGCGCTCACCACGTCCTCCACAAGCTGAGGCCGGAGACTCTGCGTCAGCGGGGGAGCCCATGGGCGGAGTTTCTCCCGCACCATTTTGTATGGGCGTCCTCACGGGTCTCTGTTCAGAGTCTCCAGCGTCTCCTCCCGGGCCAGTGCCCTGGCCCGCAGGATCTCCTCCTGGAGGGCGGTCTTCGCCGCTCTGTACCCCTCGTACAGCTCCTCCTGAATGGCTTGCGTATCCGGAGGGCGGATACGGAGCCTGCGGTGCCTGGTGTACTGGCGTCGCGCAGCAACGCACGCATGGCGCAGCGCTGTCAGCTCCTGCGACCACCAGCTCACCTGGCGCGAAGCACGTCCTGGCTGGACCCGGGGCATTGCCACGTCACAAATATTGGACATGGCCTCCCGGAACCACTCCGCCTCGTCGTTGATGTCGGCAGGCCTGTCCGGTGATGACACCCTGGCCTGCACGATCGAGGCTTCCAGGAGAAGCTCCCGGTCCAGCTGCTTCAGCGCCCAACGCGGACCACCCGGGGCCTGTCGGACCGGCGCGCTCGAGGTCTGGGCGGAGACGTCGAACCGGATATACCGGTGATCGGAATACGTCTCCACCCCCTCCATGACGCGCCAGTCAATGACACGCGGCGACAGAGCGGGGCTGGCGAACGAGATGTCCACCACTGATTCACCCCGCATCCGTGCACACGTGGGGACGGAACCCCGGTTTAGGACGACCAGGCCTGTCTCCAGAGCCCAGTCCTCCACCATCCTGCCCCGTGTGTCCGTATGCCGGGAACCCCAAGCCACATTCTTGGCATTGAAGTCCCCCAGTACGAGCACGGGGAGGGAACGGAACCCGACGACGACGACTTTCAACTCCGCAAGGGAGTTGTGGAACTCGGCGAGAGTTCGGTTCGAGGAGAAGTACACCCCTACCACGACAAACTCCCCGAACCGTGCTGCCACGCAACCCCGTCCTCTTTTGACAGCCTCGAGGGACGGGGTACCGGCGGCGGCCGACGAAATAAGGGTCACTGAGCCGCTCAGGTCCTCCACCCAGTCATCCCTGGGCGGGACAAAGTATGGCTCAGCGACCACGGCGATATTGATCGACCACTGCGCCATGCTCTGGAGCAACAGATCCTGAGCGGCGGCGCAGTGGTTGATGTTCGCCTGGAGGAGGCGAAATGGGGCCGTTATTGGCACTCCATTTCATCCCCCTCCCGAGACCCATGTGAGGGCCCTGCCGCAGCAGCAGCTACGGCGGTGACGACGCCGGTGGTGGAAGCGGCAGCGGCGGTGGCAGTGGCGGCGACTGCGGCGGTGACGACGGTGGTGGCGGTGACGGTGGCGGAGGGCTTTCCCCTGCCCCTGGCTTTGGCGGGGGAACGCAGGCCCTACCCCCAATCCGGTGGTCGGCCGGCTTGCCCGCGGCCGCACATGCGACGCAGTGCGGCGTGGCCTTACATGCGCCGGCCTTGTGACCGGGCTGACCGCAGCGGTAGCAGGCATCGCTGCGGTCAACCTCGGAGGTGCATTTAGCTCCCACGTGGTCACCCACATGGCAGCGGAAGCACCTCCGAGGTCTGGGTTCCAGCAGTTTGACCTGCGCTGAAACCCAGCCCGCCAAGAGCCTTTGGCCCACCCCGGCTATTTTCTTGGCCGCCGCGACGGGGCAGCTCACCGTAACGGCTTGCATACCCCTGGAGTCGGGACCGATGGTGCCCGCCTTAACCTGCTCGGCAGAGCACCCCCCGGTTCCAACTACGGCGGCCACCACCTGTGCCTGCGTCACAGAGTCGTCCAGGCCCTGGATGCGCATTTCGGCGCACTTAGTGGGCCTGGACACTCGGGCCTCATCCGCGTTCAAGGACGCCCTGAGCTTTTCAGCCAGGGCGTCAGCGGCCGAGCCACCAGCCGGACCTGGGAACTCCAGCATCCAGGCCCCAGTGGCAGCGATCCTCAGTCGGATGCCACCGGCGGCGCCGAGCTCCCCTAGGTCCACCACCTCCGCCACTTTGGCAAAGACGTCCTTATAGGACACGCCCTTCTCTGCTGCTTCCGGCTGTAGTGTAACCACTACAGCTGCGGACTTCGGGGCGTGGAGCCTAGCTGCGACGCTTCGCTCCTTGTGCCGCTGCCGCCTGGCCTTTTTCTTCTTGGCCGCCCTTGCCTTCTTGCCCGCCCTCCTCTTCTCCCCGGCCACTTGCCATTCAGCATCGACCGGGGGATGTATAAGAGGTGCGGGTGCGGTCTGAGGTGGGGGTGGTTGTTTAGCCACCGGGCCCACCGGGGCCAGGGCCGGAGCTGGGGCTCGAGCCCGAGCCGGGGCCGGGGCTGGGGCCCGAGCCGGGGCCGGGGCCGGGGCCCGAGCCACCTGCTTAGCCGCCCCGCCCTTGTTCTGCCCCGCCGAGGCAGATGCAGCGGCAGCGGCATATGACGCCCGCTGGCCAGGGGCCGGCTGACTTGCCGCTAACGGGGGGCGCAGGACGATGGCCTCCAGGGCGGAGAATCGTCTCCGCATTTCGGCCATCTCCTGCCGCACGAGGGTTAAGACCCGGTCCTCGGCAGCAGCAGGCACGGGCCCTCCCTGCCCGTGCTGCTCCCCCCTCTGCGGTACCTCCTGGGGGCCGGCTCCTCGGAGCAAGGCCAGGTCCGCTCGGAGCTCCGCGTTCTCCTTTCGGAGAAGCTCCATTGCGGCCGTCAGTCGTGCGACCTCCGCCCGCATCTCGGAAACTCCGTCCGACGGAGTCCCTCTACAGGAGGCCTCCGCTGCCGCCATTATGGAGGCCGTGGCCTCTGCTATGGCCTTGTCCTTCGAGGTCTTAAGCCTCTTCAAGGCCACATTGTTTATCGCAGAGACCACGATCTCTGCGAGCCTGGCCGCGCCCGGCGAATTGGGGCCACTAGTGGCGCCCGGCACACCACTTGCCACCTTTGACGGAGCCGCCCTGAGGCTGGCCCCGCTAGGGTGGGGCACCTCCGCTTCCAGCCTCCCGGCCCGCTGGACCGGCTTGACCGGGCTGGACGGGCTCGACTCGCAGGCCCCATTGGTGTGGAGCCCCCTACCCGCACCCTTCTCTCGGACTCCACCCCGCCGGCCGGAGTGTATCTTCCTCCGGCTCCGGTCGTCTGAGGACGACCCCGTATTGGGGCGCTTCCGGAAGAACTTTCTCCCGGAAGGCCCCACCACCACCACTTCGCGCTCTACGCTCGTACTTGAGCTAGAGCTCGATGCCGCGTCGGACTCCGACCGCGCATCACCTCCTTCCTCTCCCTGTCTATCTTCGTTTTGTTTTTTCTTTGTGTCCATATTTGTTCCCACGAGTAAAAAACATTCTGTACTTGCTCAAAATAGTGGTTCGCACTAACGACTGATTACATAGCTACCCATCAGCCAAGCTATCGACCTCCCTCACGGTGCGCCGCCGCTTGGAGGTTTGGGGTAATTTTTTATAGAGGATTTCTTCCTCGCGGCCCGGGCGGTTAAGCCAAGACCCTCGACCCCCGTCAAATGCCAGAGACATGACCTAGACACTCTTCGGGGCTACGAGACCAACGGTGGCAGAAGGAAGGACTTCCTCCTACCTGCCCGGCGGCAGGGTTAGTGCACGCCGGGCCCGCTCAAGACGCTGCTAAACATGTGCTCCTCCGAGTACACATTAGAGCGTCCCACTGACAGGATATTGGCATGCGGGCACTGCCTCCCCACTAGGTACTGTGTGTCGAACACACAGCATCCAATGGGGAAACATTACCCGCACCCCAGGGTACACCGTCCCGGAGACTGGCCTTCCCCACGGACGAATCCGTAAGGGAACTCCAGCCTCCAGGCACACGGGGATGTTTCCTGTCCACGCACCCCATGAAATGTGTACCTACTACCTATGTGGAATAAAAATCAATACTCCTAGTGAATCTACAAAAAAGAAAAATATATAGCAATCTCGTGATTTATGAAAATAATTCGTAAAACCGAGACGTTTCTAATGGCCTGACCTACATCACTTTAAATGAGTTCAAAATAAACACAAAAAGAAATTTTCACATGTAATCCTAATTTACCGTCATCTTTAGACTTGTGAACAGTAAAAATAACTTCGAATGCTCTGATATTTTCAATGCGTATTAGAGAAATGTAAAAATATAGTTTTATTTTTAAAGCAGCCATGTGAATCTGGGCTTGTACTGTGAACATCAGCTGTGAGAATCGACGGAATACTGTAAAGCGAGATATCCACTTTGTTCGCGCACCAACAGTGCTTCGCGCATTTAAATGTTTCCATGAAATCGGCCCCAATGACCATCAAAATGCGCGGAGCGTAGGTGATGCGCTATCATAATATTCTTCTTTTGGAGTCGATGCGATGGTACTTTTTTTTTATTGCTGGCCCCATTATTAGCAGGATCAGCGTTCATGAGATCCTCAAAAGCGCAGGTGTATGGACACTTGGCACACTCCAGAAAGTGTACAAGATGTATACCCAGTTTCAAAATAAGGTGATGATTTTGATACACGTGCCGATTTTCAGAAGTAAGCGTTTTTAAAACATCAAGCACACTAATAGAGGATTGAATCCAATGCTGATCAGTGAGTGACGCGGAGTGATTGAGAGCATTTGATTTATTTTGTATGAATTGTTCTATAGGACTCGCGTTTTAAAACGAAAAATTACTTGATAGAGTAAACGTGTACGATGCCAAATATTTTAATTCAGTAAATCGTTTTTCTTTAAATAACACTTTTGGAAAAAATATCTAAGATTTTGCCGCCGTTTTGCAATATTTGCTGTGACAGAACGAGTTATTATAGTGACAATCATGTGAAAGTCTAGCGATTTTTCTTACATTTACTGGTCCTCGCCAAAAACCCCAGCGTATATCAGCACATCTATAATTACCAGTACGTCACATCACATCAAAGACTTTATCTCGCATGAAACGCTTCAATAAACCCACTGGTTCCGAAACTAGTTTGTGGTCAGCTCCAGGGGTCATAAATCGCATAAATATAAACATTTCACACAAGGAACACCTTTCGATTTATGTAAATATAAACATTTTACACATCGAATTCTCGTAAAATGTTTTACAGCGACGCTTTAACGTAATTTTTATATGAAATTAATTATGAAATAAAACAGCTGCGTAATTTTCTATCCATTCCATCTCATGAAAGTTTGAATTATGTCATTTGTGTTGAGTAAAAATTATGGGCAGTTTTTCTTTGAGAAAATTGTGGTGTGAATCTAGAAACAGTGTTTATTAATTCTGTATTCTCTATTTATGTTTTAATTTGATTAAATGTTGCTCACGTAGAAACGTCTCGGATTTCGTTTGATTGCAATTGGGAAATAAATGAGTTATAAAAATAATATTGTAAGGATTACAATCATAACATTTTTTTTTTACAGATGGCGATCTGTATTTCCTGCCTACACCCGTGGGAAGAAGGCATAAGTTTATGTAGGTATGTTTATTAAGATTTGGTTTGAATAATCCTAGAATAGGTACAAAGCAGTCATTTTGAACCATCATGTTTTATGAGAAACAGCGTTAGAATAATTACTCTGTTCAGTTATACTTCAAAGTACCTCAAGGCTACCCCAAGCTGCTCCACAAGTTAAAAAGATACAGTGAGACAAGGTGAACTTATTTGAAAATGCTACATCTACATGTTAGTTAAACGTGCACTAAACAAGAGTTTCGTCCCTGAACCAGTAACGTGCGTACGCGCAGTGTAAACAAACTGTGTCAGTTTGTTTGTTTTTATAGCGAACGTATGTAACTCACCCTAAAATATATATCAGTGCTCACTCCAACGCTTTCTTCTTTCAGTATCAATTTTCTTGCTTTTCGTCAATGTCACGTCAGCTCGATGTTATTAGATATTTTATTCCAAGAAAGAGATAAAGAAGATGCGTTTATTCGGCATAGTGCTTCTACATCGTTCATTGCCTGTCTCCGGGCACAGAGTAACCCCATTTCTGTCTGATTAGCTTATCCCAACTATGTTGGGGTCGGCTTCCAGTCTAACCGGATGCACCTGAATATCAGTATTTTACATGGAGTGACTGCCTATCTGACCTTCACTTCATTTGGAATTATATGCATATTCGTTTGTTGTGCGTGTTTGTTTGTTGTTTCGATTATTTTTTCAGCCTATCCCTTACATATTTTTTTTTATTTTTTTTATTATGATGCAAAGTCCTCCGCCGCGTCTGTCTGTCGTCCTGTATGCGATAAACTCAAAAACTACTTCACCGATTTTCATGCTGTTTCCACCAATGGATAGAGTGGTTCTCGAGTAAGGTTTTAGTATACATATAATAACCGACATCCACGCGGGCGAAGTCGCGGGCATCAGCTAGTTAATAATAATTAAATGTATCGCAGTATTTTTCATCAACTACCCTCAGTTTCATAGCGTCAGAAGGATAAACTGAATGAGATGCTCATGGTCATAATCCTGTCCATTATACGAGTACATTAGTCTATAATAGGCAGGAAGTAGGTATCTAGCTACTGAAATTTTATTTCAGATTACCATAACATCCTTTTCTTTATAGATTAGAAGGTATGTTTTACTACTATACTTAGAGCCTTGTATATGTTTAAAAGATTATATTAAACAGTTATGTCTAGCCCGAAAGTCTGACAACCAGTCTTACCAAGGGGTATCGCATTACCCAGTTACTGGGCTTTGGAGGTCAGATAGATAGTCGCTCCATGTAAAATACTGGTATTCAGCTGCATCCGGTTAGACTGGAAGCCGACCCCAACATAGTTGGGAAAAGGCTAGGCAGGTTTTTTTTTTTTAAACAGTGGTGCAAAGAAGAAAAGCCATTGATTTTTATATCAATTTCCTCGTACTCCTAGGTATTTTATTGCAAACAAACATCAGTTGTTTGTTTTCATATTTGAACGTTAATAAATGCAACGATATTTAATGCCCGTGAGCACGACAGCGACAATACAATAGTTTTGTTTATTTGTTTTACTCGGAAAGTCGTAATGCCAACTGTCGAATGGATTTAACATGTATTATTATTACCCTCGTGTTAATGATATTGTTTGTTATTTTATTTCTTAGTTGCGCTTGAAACTTTCACAAGCATTTCAGTTTTCGCGCTGAATATGCTTGTTGAAAATCCTTTCGTGCTCCTCTACCACGTTTTTTGTTAACTTATTTCTTACTTCTGTGCAACCACGCGAAAAGATCTCAGCTTGCGCCTAAAACTTTCACAACATGTAGTTATATCAGTCATTTTAGGAATCCTAGGCCTAACATAATGTCAAATTTCTAGCGTTTGAACGTCGGTATCTATTTCTTCAGATATTTGAAAACCATAATTTTACAACGATGTGTAATTTTTTATTTTTTTATTTCAATATAAATAAATATGAATAAATTAACCATTTGATGAGCCCTGCAAAATATCCGGAAGCTTGCTCGATACTTTAATTATAATTCTGATCCCAAATTATTAACATCGCAATAACAATATTTTATCGGAACAAATGAAAAAAGTAAATAAAGTGTGACACCAAACTTGTAAACAGAACACTATTTCAGTGTCCATTTTAATATTTTAAAGGCTAGTCATTAGATAATGCATTGGTCACAACGCCATTACCATAGCCATTAGGGCTGAAGATATTAGAAGACTATGAAAATGCATTGTTGTAGAACAGTATTTCTACTAATAAGACAAATCTTAAAATCATAAGCCTCATTTCGTACCCATGTGAAGAAGAAGGATTAGGCGAGATCCATATTTTGCAGGAACGATGTAATCGTTTTTCCGGCGTTCAGGGAATCTTATGTTTAGGTACCTGGCGCACTACGTGGCCATGACGCGGCCTATGACTGGAAAGTCCTAACCCCTTGGCCACGACTTCACCGCTCGCAAGACCAGCGTCTTGCGTCTACAACCGCAGCGAGAACAAAATATTAGAAGTTATTCAGCGTGTCATGAGTCGCCGCGGTGCGACTTGCGGAAAGGAGAGCGGCGCGCGAACACTCGAGCGCCGCCCCGCACCGCGGCGCAAGACACAGCGCGTGTTATGGCACTGGCGTGACAGTCGAAACACTACTGAAAAAAAAAGTCAAGAAAGCGATAGCCTGTTCTTGGCTAATAACTACATTGGAATCTTTCAAAACTCGTAAAGGATGCAAATCAGAAGATTTCTGTAAAAATACACTGACAATAGCCTCATGAAAATAGTCACTTACAGAGCGACGAACTGCAATAAACAGGCCAAGGGTACAAGTGTACAACGCACAAACAAAATCGGACAGTGCCAACCCTGTAGGCACGTGATCTTGTCAACGTTACCCCTTGCTGCCAAATAATGCGACCGGTCTAGCCTACACATACCTCACGCTAAGTACGTAGCAGAAAGTCCGCTCTGAACAATGCACGATCACCCATACCTACATAACAAACCTAACTGCTAAAGTCAGCTGTTTGTCACTTGGAAGTCACTTGGAAATCTTGAACTGATTGACAAGAAGGTGCTATAAATGTCTAAGTCTACTTGAGCATTCCGCGGGGGCTGCGGTATACAACGGAAAGCTTCGGCATAGCTGCCTAGTGTGCGCCGGCCTTTAGGTAATCATCATCTGCCTAGCCTTTTCCCAACCATGTTGGGGTCGGCTTCCAGTCTAGCTGTATCAGTAGTATTTTACATGAAGCGACTGCCTATCTGACCTCCACAACCCAGTAACTGGGTAATACGATTCCCCTTGGCAAGACTGGTTGTCAGACTTTCGGGCTTCTGACGACCCGTAACGACTGTTAAAGATCCACAAATGACAGCCGGGACCAACGGTTTAATGTGCTTTCCGAGGCACGGAGGAGTCTCGATATGTAAAGATGGTCACCCATCTACGGACCAACCCCGGCAAGCGTAGGTTAACCAGATGAATCGACCAGTGCGGCTGTTATTACTTAGCCACTAGCTCCTTTAGGTAACCCTTCAATCATAAATCCTTCACAGCTACCGGATCAATTTTTGCCAATAAAAAACCACAAAAAACGAGCGAGTGTATGATGTGTAATATCTGACATCTTGGCTGACGGAACCAACCTCTCGGAAAATGGGTTGGTACCATCTGACGGCCAACTCTAGCACCGCGCGCATTAGTCAATAGGTAATAGGTAATAGGTAAAACGGGCTGGTATCCGCAACTCCACGTCAAAGAGCTTATTTTGCGTACGGGTGGGAAATCGCTTATTCGATCCACCCCAGCTCCTCCAAGAAGGCCAGCAACGCCTTGGTGTTACTGACCATCTCACGTAGGGTACCTGGGTTAACGAAGTACTTTGCCTTTTATGTGGCTACCACCGGGCAGTGTAGTAGCACATGAGATGCTGTCTCGTCGTCCTCCATGCAGGCCCTGCACAGCGGACTGTCTGTGACTCTTATGACAAAGAGATGTTTATTAAAGGACCCATGGCCAGTTATAGCTGCTGTAACAGTTCGCAGCTGTTGTTTCGTTAGTCGGAGCACCCGCTTCGTGAGGCGGCAATCGATGGCAGGGAGTGCCTACTTCGCCTGCCTGCAGTCACCTTGGTCCAACCATATTTTGTAGTGTTGATCCCTAGTGCGTTTCCTTACCAGAGAGCGTAGGTACCCGAAGGGGAGTGGCGCAATGGGTTCAGGCCCCACCGGTGCCATGCTCGACCCCCTTCGGGCAAGTTCGTCGGCTGCGTCATTGCCCCGCGAGCCGCTGTGTCCTTTGATCCATTGAATGGTTATATTATTGAAGCTACCCACCTGGTTAAGGCGCTGGTGACACTCGTATATCAGCCCAGAGTCAACAGTGTGGCTGTTTAGCGCTTGCAGAACAGCCGTACTGTCTGAGAGTATTCGTATCGAGTAATCCTTGACTTCTCTGGCCATGATGGCCGGAGCGGCAAGAGAAATACCCATGCATTCGGCCTGGAAAACTGTGTTATGGACTCCCAAAGGTGTGGCTATTGTGGGTATATTTAAGTCCTCCGAGAAGATTCCAGCACCTGTGCCACTACCTGTTTTAGAACCATCCGTGAAGATGCGTAGTTCTGCAGGACGCAAGCCCTCGCATTGGCGATCCTCGTGCAGTTGGATTCTATATTTTTTATCGAAGATGAATTGTTTGGGTACCCGGTCATTTATGGCTTTCGTAATGGGGAACTCGTTATTGAGACCCTCGAGCAGCGCGGTGTGTTGTGTTACTCTCTTACCCCAGAGCTCTGTTGCATTAAGACGCACCGCTGCCATCGTCACTTCCTGCTGTATGAACAGGTGGAGCGGGGGTAAGTCTAGCATGGCCTCAATCGCCGCGGTCGGAGTAGTGCGCATTGGTCAAATCAAATAGCGTGCGCTTCCCCGGCTTCCTGTTACACACTTCCGTCCCTTTTCACGAAATCACCCACAGAATGCGAGATTGCGGGAGATGTTACACATCAATAAAAAATATAGCTACCTATACCTTCTGCTACAGATTTGTTCTGTGTTCAGCCTGGTCTAGACAATGATTTAGCACTTATTTATACCCACATAAACTACAGACGGACGTTTATCTTCTCTCCTCGAGTTATGCATCCGATTATTGCCTTCAAATGAGTCCAAAAGGGAAAATGCGAATTCTTACGAATTACATTGAAGAAGCGGAGAAGAAGTGAGGATTATTTTTCTCGCAGTCATTACTTTTCAAGATCTGAAATTTAGGGACCTTAGAGTCTAAAGAAATTCTAAAGAAGCAGTATTACTCAGAAAAAGCGCCGTCTCTTGATTCGGGAACCATAGCGATCCGACAAAAATAAGAACAAGAAAACGAATTGTTTGTTCGTAACATATTATCATTATTTATGACACGGAAATCATTTCTCGCCACCAGCCGTAACAAACGAGGACCGACACGCTACAGTTCGCACATCAAACAAAAATACAACACAATAATAAAATAATAAACGATTATTTTCAGTAATGCTATAATTCTCTAGCCTAATGTTACGGATATGCGCACAGTGTGAAGCGTTAGCGTTTATGGTGCATGCGATAATCGCGACCTGCTTGCAAGAGTGGCATGTTACCATTTTACACTTTGTTATACTGAAAATAATGACAAAATAAATTATACTTTTTGTAAAATAATAAAATAACTAGGTGTTTAAAAAAATACTGATGACTATAATCATGCCACAGATTTGATAAGAAATTAATAACGAATTGAATCAAGAGTTCAAGACCCACAACGGTGACACTCGAATACGACTCACTCACTTCCATTAAATTAAAAAAACAGTCATCGATCAGTAATTTGGTCTCTTGGCTATACAATATTAATCTTTATTTAATTATCTTACAGCACTACTTAGCACATTTTACCATCCATCACACATCAACTTAAAGACCCAGACTAAACCAAAAAAATCAAAAGCTAAAAAACAATGTTTCCGACTTGTTTCAAACATTTCTAAAGAAGAAATCTATTAACGTGAAATGCATCACGTTCTTCAACGAAGAATAGAAAAGGTTCATAAAGTGTCAATCATCAGTTAGCTAATAGTAATACACATACGTCTGCTGATCCCACTCTGAACAGCTTGTCAAACCGATGGAGTGACAGACAGATGTTAAATGATTGTGTTTAGTAAACTTTTATGCACGTATAATGACTTTGTTTGTTCAACACCTTGGTTTTAGCTAAATGAAATGAAATTGTTTATTCTGTAAATAGGATATCGAAACCACGTTTATATGTCATATGAAAAGTAAATAAGCTAGACGGAGTCGACATTTCCTATCTGACTACACCTGAGAAGAAATAGCGAAACAAACTCAGGGGTCAAAGAAGTCTCTTTTAAAGTCCAGAGATAATCTTGCTCAAGCCATAAGAGGACCATGTTGATTAGTGTCTGAAATGGTCTTTTGAGGAATGAACCACACAGATTTGAGTGGACCTGTCCAGTCAGTGTCAGTCGATTACTGGCAAATGCTTGCAGCTCAACTCAGAACATAAGGCGAACAATACACCAACCTATATAAATAAATAAGAGTGCAAAAATTATTGAGAGAACACTAGACTTTCAACATAAAATCATAACAAGAAATTTTCCTCTTCTTGCAAAAGATAATGTCCCGAATGAGCTTAGCAATAAGTTATCACTACTTTTACTTCTAAGCCTAGAAAGCTAATTTTACCGGCGAGTGACGTCACTGAAACGTTACCTATTTATGAAAGTATAAGTTGGTGTGTTTTCCTAGAGAGCGTTTTTTGTCAAAGTAAAGTCAAACCCCACAGCGCTGCCATCATTTTTATGACATCCGACACTGCGGCCGTTATATGACGGCCACCGCTCTTCTAGGAAACCGTAGCTTTAGCATTAATGCCATAAAGTGTAATTGTATTATTACAACAGAAATAATTATAGATATTTTCCCAGTCATCTTGTCCCAGACAGTCATTTTTGTCCCAGACAGTCCTTTTGTCAGTAATTGACTTTTACGATTTCCCATTTGTCTATTTAATTTGTTGTTCAATTTTCCTGTTCCAAAACATAGCAACAGTAATTGATGAGGGCCAGTCTGAAACGTCTGAAGACATCAATAAAAAGTCAATTAAAAACGACGATAATTTATGTACAGCTGGTCGGACCGTCGGATGTAGTAATAGCATTGAAGAACGGGACTTCCTTTACGTCAGAGAGAGATTTGTTACAGATTTTTGTGTTTTCGCAATGTTTTGTTGGTAGTTTTTAAGATTATTGGAGGCAGCACTTCCCTGGAACAACAGCGAAATCATCTGGAAAATTACGTTCACCACTTTTGGGGGACTGTTGATATAATCAGCAAACACAACATTATTATTATTAAAAAATAAAATATGTAGGTTACGTACCTGTGAGATAAATGAATATAGTACCTATAAAAAAGTGATCTTTAATGTTGACTTTTGAAAGTTATTAATCACTAGCTACCGTCCGCGGCTTCGCTCGCGTGGTATGTCGATAAAAAGTAGCCTATGTCCTTTCTCAGGCTCTAGACTATCTGTGTACCAAATTTCTTTTAATTGGCATGAAAGCGCGACAGACAGACAGAGTTACTTTCGCATTTATAATATTAGTAAGGATTCTTTTGCTTGTAATCGTTTATCTTTCAGACACAGAACTTCCTTTCAATTTAAAACAATGTTACTTTGTTGTTCTCTTTTTCTTTTATTCAAAAGTTGATTAAAAGCAGCGCTGCTTACATACGTCATACAAAAGTAATATTGGAATCTGGTTTATATAAAACTATTCATAAAAATATACAAGACAGGTTGTGTAGACCAGGCAAAAATATTAATCACATCTTGAAACGAAGTGTAACAAATTCTAACACCTATTTTATAAGTTGAAACTCGAAGATGAAGTTAGAGAAGAAAAAGATACAAGAGAAGGAGTTTTTTTTCATGGTTATTTGTAAGTAGGTTAACGTAAATAAGTTGGGAGAAAGGAAAGTAGTTGGAGGAACACTGTGTATTTGCTGACACACTTCTCTGACTACGCCAGAGTGGATCTTAGCTGCATCTTTCTCACATGTATAATTTCAATATCCTTACATATTATAAAACAAAGTCCTCCACTGCGTCTGTCTGTACACCCCGCGCCCCGCGGTTTCACCCGCGTAAGTCTCGATACCGTGGGTAAATCGAGATATAAAGCATCCTATGTCCTATTCCAGGTCTTGGTCTACCCATGTGCCAAATTTCATCTAAATCCGTTCAGCCGTTTTAGCGTGAAAGCGTAACTAACAAATAAAAAAACAAATTCACTTTCGCATGTATAATACATTAGGATAATTAGGATACTGACTGCTCCATATCCACAATGGTACCTGCTGAGGCCGAGAATATTTTTTCGACAACAATCATTTATACCACGTAATTTATGTATCACGTCATAAATAGTTACTGGGTAGGTACTTATTTTCTTTTAGTAACTATAGGTAATAATTTTAAATGCTTGTGCGTCACTTTATATTATTAACGTTGTCTATCACAGACTATCATTACTTCTGTCTTAATAACTGAGGAAGATTTATGACTATTGTTATTAATTTGTGGCTCACTGTAGGTACTTCTGTCCAATTAGTGAAAACATTGTTAGTGTTCGCTTTTGCACGGAAAAACCTCATTATTCTGGAATTAGACTGTTTAAAAAATACTAAAATAAAACTACAATTAATAAAGTAATGACAGCCACACACGATGCTGGATGCGTGACATATACTTGGTTGCACAAGTAGGTGTAATCTTAACTCAATCAATCTGCCTAGCCTTTTCGCAACTATGTTGGGGTCGGCTTCCAGTCTAACTGGATGCAGCTGAATACCAGTATATTACATGGAGCGACTGCCTATCTGACCTCTACAACCCAGTAACTGGGTAATACGATACCCCTTATTATTATAAATGCGAAAGTGATTATTTTGTTAATTTGTTTGTGACGCTTTCACGCTAAAACAGGTAAACGGATTTGGATGGAATTTGGCAAATGAGTAGGCATACTTTTTATCCCGATATTCCCACACGATCTAGACTTATGCGGGCAAATCCACGGGCCGCATTTGTATCTAATAAATAACACCAATTTTTTTACTTAGTTACGCTTGCATGATAAGTTATAACACGTTTAATTCATGTAGAAGCGGAAATATCAGTTGCAGGTATTGTTACGTGCTTACAATTACACAGCAGCATGTGTGGCCTACAAAAAATAATAAACGATAGTAATAAGATTTACTGGATTTATTACAAACTCCAATAAAACCTCATAAATATCCAATCTCCATTTAAAACGAAAACAAAAGAACATCTTACGAGATCCCAAACAATAATGTTTACAAGAAAGGTTGTGACGTCACCACAGACCCTGGAGTTGCCAACAATCTAAATCTGTCGCGACAATGAGAATATTGTTCTACAAATTATTTATTTGAACATTTAGCGCTCTGGCAATAGGTTCGCGTTAAAAATAAGCGCTAACTATCATTAGATTGTTATGTAGAAGGTATTGGTTTCAACTAAGAGGCGTGCTGTGTTACTTGGCATCCGATGTGTTTATTGACAGACAGTTTACGGGGTGTTACATTGAATAATGATTGAGGGTTTAGTTTTTCTGCTGTGAGGTCTGGTTCAAGTTCATGCGGTCACATTTCTGCATCTAACACTGGCGGATAAGAAGTTCCGTAATTTATTTAGCGGATGCATTATGAGACAGTTTACTTGGAAAGCTGAATTTCACCAATGAGAATAACGGCATCTGTACTTTTTAAAGGTAATCCCTTCGTGTCAGAAGGAAGCAATTCCGTCGGAGAACGTAAGAACACAGAGATTCAGATATAGCGAATACAAACCAGAAAGCTTATGAACGTAATTAACAAATGGACAGAAGGCCTATTAAAGGCTGAAACCGATCATTGTGACGATCTATGATGTCAATCAATGTCGTGAGCTCAAAATAGGGGGGAGAGGTCCAGCAAAATCTCACAGCTCAATCTCATTTGAGTCCCTTCAAATGAGATTGACAATGAAAATCTCACAGGATAAACATAGGGTTAGTACTGTGGTGCACACCACATGCCACCAAATCTCACCAAGGGGGAGGGGAGTTCCACATTTTGAAAAAGTCACCTCGCTTAATAAATGGAATGAAGAGGACTGTATCACGTAGATGTATTTCGAATGATAATTGATATTGTTAAAGTAACGCTCTAATCATAAATTACTTAAAGACCCGGCTACACGCAGCGACCATGTACCTATGCGCAATCAGTTTGTGCAAATGCAAACAACTTGTGGCGTCTTTACCATAGCAAAGAGTTTGCACGGTAGAACCCGACACCATAATTTACATGCTTACTTGTGAAAATTACAATTTGCTCAAGTGCATAATATTGAGATGAGCGTGTTGCCGGGCAAACTACGATGAAAAAATCACCATATAAAACGTTGTTTTTATTCTTCATAACTTTACCTCTACGTGCCAAAAGTTGTAATAAACGCTTCATCGCTAGCAGGTGCATTGCCGAATATAGGAATAAGGATCATAAACTGTTTAGTCTGCCCGATATTTGGGTTAAACACCGATGTAATAATCCGCACGTCACATATCGATCATTCATTCGTTATGGAGTTATTTTAAGTTACAATCAATACCTAATTGACGTTTGGTTACTCTTTTGTAATTGTATTTGTGTTTTGCCTGGGGTTCTCGTCTGTGAGAGGACGCACTCTAATTTGCAGACGATGACGATGTATTATCAATAATCTGTCTGGAGTTGTTGGTGTTCAAAATAATCTACATGTTCATACTTAATTCTTAAAAACACTATCAAAGAGGGACTTTTCTTGAGTGTCTCAACAACAGTTTTACGGAACTGGGGTAATGGCGAACTATAAATAAAAGGACAGGGTTTTATATGCCTGAACTTACTAAAATATGGCTTATAATATGATGTTTTTATAAATGATTAAAAACAGGTATGTATTTGTATGATGATTTTTATTTTTTATTTTAGCCTTCGCTGTCCCACTGCTGAGCAAAGGCCTTACTTATTTAAAAATAATGTTCCTGATCAGATTTTTTTACCTGGATCAGCTAGGAATCACAAGAATTTAATGGTCGCTCGCCTCGCTCTGGCTTCGGTGTTGAATGTTGTTAAGAAAGTAAGACAAAGTATTCTATTTAGATACCAGGTAACAATGACACCTATACCTACCGTACGTAACACATTTCGAAAACTGAGCACTGAGCACGAATCATAAAATACTCAACACTCAACTAAACCCACATAAAAAGCGACAATCACTTAGCCACAATACACACAATAACAAGGGTTCTAAACTATACCTGATTACAGTCTTTTCTCGGGCAGGGTACCATATGGTAAATGTGGCTCACCGGAGTCAGTGCGGACGGGATGCTCGATGTGCGTAGCATGCTCAGCTTTCGCCGCTGCTCAGACGTTAGCGATGCTCGCCGGCTCCTGGCAACCCCATAGCCCGACACATCAGCTGAGTCCACACTCACGCCACGGATAAGTGACGGTCGAAACATTGTATAGTGGGTATTAAGGTTTAATTTGGTTATTGGTGATCGTTGTCGATCGAATGTTGATTAACTGTGTAAATAAAGTGTTGTTTAAGGCGGTACCCTGAGCAAAACGCCACTCTGGCCGCTTTTTTGGTAGTTTTTAGCAGCTATGTACTTGTTTAAAAAGAAATATCAAATAATAAAAACACATTAAATTTCTACATAATCTTAATTCCAAAATTGAGCATTTTTTTTTTTTTACTGTGTAATTATATGTTTCTTTCCTTCCAACGAAACCACAAAAATGAGAAATAGTCTTTGTTATCATGCATCTCCTCGATAAGTAAACATTATTTAATTTTGCTACTGACACTAATGGATAGACAATTTAATAATGAACATTTTGTAACAATTATTTTTTTCAAAAGACCAATATTTGATTTTATATGAAATGAAATTGTTTATTCCGTAAATAGGATATTGGAATCACTTTTACACGTCATATTATAAAATAAGCTAGATGAGGTCGGCGTTTCCTATCTGACTACTCTGAGAAGAAAGGCCGAAACAAACTCAGAAATATGTTATCCTAAAATGTCGGCGTATTCGCTACTGTAACTCACCGGGATTCAGTCTACAAAGAGGCAACGAATTTATTTTTCTGAGGGTACCGCCTTAATACTTCAGTCGTGATTTGCTCATATGCTGAAGTGAAGAGTGTGATAATTACGATGAATCGTACAGATATGAAAGATCAAAGCCTGAAGCCAGAAAAAAGCTCCACGTACGGCACCTAAATATTTATTAAAGCCTTAAGTTAATTTGGCTTTTAAACAGGAGTAAGAATCAAAAACTTCAGACCTACTTATAAAATAAGATAGTAATTATGATATTGTCTGACGACAGAATTAATTAAATATGATTGGCTGCTTACATCAGATTGTTTAGTATATTGAATTAGAATACTTAGGCACCACTCCGTGAGCAGTGTTGCGAAGCAGAGATAAAACTGCAGAAGTAATTAAGTCCAATCTCGGCTATTGTAACATTTTAATTAACATCTAGAATTGTAAGTATTTTTGTAATTGGATCTATAATGTCTGTAAATAAATAAATTATTATTATTATTTATTATATAATACTCTTCTTTATCATATGAAAATTAAACAAGCGACACATTACGAGGAAACTGCATACAGCATTAGAATATCGTTGCAGAGTTCAAAGTCTTAGAATTTTCATGATTAATTTGAAATGAAACAGAAGTAAGTAAGTTCAATAAAGAATAAGGTCGAGCTTTAGTTTAATTCCGGCTTCTTAGAATGGAATATGAACACCTTTCAGGGGTTTCATAGATGCGTTATTGCATGTAAGGACCTTAATAGTAAGATTTTAGAATTTTAAATAGTTAAGAATGATACACAATATTATTTTTATGTATGTATGAAGGTATGTAATTAACTGTATAAAGAGGGCGAAAAGCTGAATATAATGACGCAAGACCAATTTTATGAAGAAGTAAGCGTGAAATAAATGTTTCGTTTAATTGATTTGATTAATAGAGCAGGAGTATGAACCGTACAATTATACAAAACATTAATAAACAATTTAAATCTTTTTCAATGTCAGTTATAAAAACGAAAAATCGTAAAAAACTAAACATTACGGAAGCTTTTCATAATGTAACAGAATTCGTATTTATGTTTTAAATAGCACAATGTACCAAAGCTTTTTGTATTAAAAATACAGTTTTGACTCAAAATAATCAAATCAAGGCCAAAGGTGTAATATTCAAGTGGTGATAAATACGATTAGAGTGGTTTACGAGAATTCTGCTCGATATTGCAATGAGGTTATGTGGATATAGTATGTATTAAGATATTAATGCTTTATGTATAATTATCTTGTTTATAATAAATGGGCTCCCGTTCGCATATAGGTAGGTAGAAATGGCATTTCTGTCATTTCCGATACGCAAATGATGAATAACATAATTATTATTATTGAATATCATAATTATTTATTGATTTATCAGATGTTTAAGGTAGGTACAGGTTGTTTGCCAAAGAAATTATAAATAATTAATTGGTGAGTAGGTAGGTAGGTACCTACTGTTAGTGGTTTATGAAAAGTTATTTGTACTGAATGGTTGTTAATTAATTTATGGTTTAGTGTGATCATCAATTTTTTATTGTACCTAATCAATTTCATTAGTAAACCTAGATATGTCTTGATAACCAATTAAAAAAACCTTAATTAAACAATAATTGTAATAGCCAATTATCAATGATCATTTAGATCATCGCATCTCCACAAACAAATCACCTTTTCCTCTCCATTCTTTCATTTTTTTCCATTTTGTTCTAATAAACAAGTCTCTAATCACTTGATGTTTCACCTATAGGAACATAATAATTGTCACTGCCTCTACACTGGTTTATTTTAGGATCGAAAACAGGACTATAAAAAATATTAATGTCGGCGTTTGACACGCGCGTTCGGGCGGTCGGACCGCGCGGCAGCCGCTTGGCGGGAATCAAGAGATGAACTGAACCGAAGTGTTTCGGTGTGAGACAGAACTGCGTGTGTTGATCGGTCGCCAAAACGTTGCACAATTATCTATCTGACATTTAAAATGGGATCAGACGGTGCGTAGACTGATGCGGGAGACGGGATGGCGGCGCGGGTCCTGATTATTAAATTTTATGCGGAAATCAATAATTGTATTCGTACAAATTGAAGATCAAGCATCAATTTACTATATTTTTAAAACACCAAAAGTAGGACTGCCTAAATCAAATAATAGAAAACAGAATTTAGCTATATTAGCTACAAACGCGCAAAGGAACATAATCTGGTAAATCTTGAACATAAAATAAAACTAATTAAATTATGGGTTTTTCTTAATCGTTTGTAAAGTCATAGCATCTAGAATTTCTGGACTTTAATGACATTTGGAATAGAATTTAATGACATTTAATAATCCTCTTTATTTATCAAATGCACACTCGTTTTTACATGCTACAAGTCTACAAACAAACAGTCTATTACTTCACTGCAAAGTACCCATAGTATAGTGTTTATCTTTAGCGCAGTATCTAACATTTAATTGGGGCTATTACGAGCTATTACCGCTTAATAGCCCGTAGGTGATGTGATGACTAGGGTAAGATAACAAACTTAGTACTTCTGACTGCTGCATAAACTGTAAAGATTTTATCGTTACCTAGCAAAACAAATGGCTTGCAAAATAACTGTTGCAGCCTCTAGGATAATAGCAGCATTAGCTTTTGGTTTATTTTTCTGATTGACGAATTAGCTTAGCACTCAGTAAAATAATTGTTTTTGCTTCAACTTTTATTTATGAAAAGCGATATTTTTCACACTCGTTCTCATAAACAGTCAACTTCTTTTTCTACATTTCAGGTGAATATGTTACTACAGAGTGCCTGAGACATAATTTTCCAAACATTAACAGAACACAACACTCAAGAAATTTCAACCATTACCGAAACACTTCACGTTACAAAAAAACATGAAATAAAACAAAAAATATTGTTTGGCTCAAAGACAAGAGCCGTGCTCCTGGCCTATCACAGTTTGTTGACATCACTAAACTTTTGTATTCGTGTTTATTATATTTGTATTTTTGTCAGTCTAAATACGGACCCATTTGATATAATGTATGGCTCAAAGGAAATTTAACATCATGCTTACACACGTAACTTCAAAGAATAAGTAAATTCGAATTTGGGTGCAGATGGCTGCTGTTGATATTGTGAGATGTGATATCTTTACTCATCCGTCCTACGATATCGGCCCACGATGTTCTGTTTTCGTCTTATATATCGGCATTCAGTATTACGAATAGGGTTTTGTGTTAAGTTTATAAGAGACAGCAGACCATGCCATATTGCAGAAAACTTAATAAGCTTCTTCTAAAGATTCTATAAACAGAATTCAAAAGTGAAAATGATAAACAGTTTAAAAGATAGGTTGACATATTGGAAAATGTAACCACCAATAGCTCCAAGAAAGGTATGGCAAATTATAGCAGAACAGTTAGGTTACACTCGAACGAAGTCGTAAATGCAAATAAGAATGGTTCATACCTAATTCTTTGTCTTTGTCAACACCAGCTAATATCCCAAATTATACCAGCCATGATGACCCGACGCAGACACACCTAAAATCGAAATTACACTCTTGTCATAAATCATTCTGTCAATAAAGATCAACTGTTTACAACGAGCCCAAGTTGTTTATCGATAGTTTTATCGCAAACATTGGCTGCACTAGACAAACACTTTGTTACTGACACATTAAACATTTTGTTGTTTTACTGGGTACTAAGAAGTAGCAGACGAAGCTGTTTCCAAAACAGGAGGTGCTCACTACTCACCCGAAACTATCTATTGGGTTGGTGACATTGCATAAATAAATATTATTTTTTATTTGAATATTGAAGAGGTCCTTTTCTGGAATATATGTAACATTCACGTGTTTATCGAAAGTAACGTGTATTGGAAGATTTTTGCGCAAACTAGACTTGTATGATTTTCAATACTGGTGCAAGTCTAAACTTGCGCAAGTATATCGTAACGTGTATGGCTACCATACGGGATAAGGATCTTACATACCGGCGCGACGCGACCACCGGCCGCCGCTGTTCTGCCGTGAAGTTTCTCAGAAATCGTTTTGTTAAAAGTCGCGCCCGTATGTAAGAGCCTTTACTAGGCCCTTCAGATGGCTGCACGCAAAATTGTGGAAAGATACTTCAGTCTTTCCCAGAGACTTTCTTCAATTTTCACCGAGGTTAGAACTATTCTCGAACAGTTCATGTTGACTTAAAAGAATTGGAAGGATTTCCTTTGGAATACCGAAAAGTAGGACAGTCCACGACTGTGTCAAAAATATTTAGCACAAAGTATGTACAGTTCACCCCGAGTAAAGGACGTCCTGTTTTGCGCGAAAACATAAAACTTGTTCTAAGATGACATATTATTACCCTCGTGATTTATTATTATTCATGCCAATTGAACAAAATTTTTGAGGAACTCCCACGCTCCTCCTTACGATTTGAGCTCAGTGTAAAAATAGACTTTTAAAGTGGTTAATTCTGTATTATATTTAGACTGCCTGGGGATTCGGTAATTCGGGATTTTAAGGGACGATCAATAAAATTGGGTTTTTATGTTTATGTAAAACGGCCATGACCGTGGGTCATAGACGGCGGAAATGATAAAATAGGTCGCTTTGAAAGCTAGGCCACTTAAATTGCCTGCTACACGGTTACCAAACGCGTCCCCGACAGAAGTGACCTTGGTTGGCGACCGACAGCGGCAGAGCTGTTTCTACACGGTTGCCAAACGCGTCCCCGACAGAGGTGACTTTGGTTGGCGACCGGCAGAGCTGTTTCAGCCATCACCTACACGGTTGTAAACCGCCAAAGTCACCTTGTCGGGACGCAGTTAGCCATCGTGTAGCAAGCACTTTATTCTCATAATCCCAAAGTCCATTGCTTGTGAAGCCTTAGGGGAAAGGCTAAGCGGATAAAATTAAGTCACCAAATAAAAGAATCGGTTTCTACCTAGAGGGATTGTTTATCTAGTGATTGGTACCAGACCCAACGTTAATTATGTAAGCCTATACCACAGTATAAATAATTAACAGTATTACGTCTCCTAGAAAACGGCCGACATGACGCGCTTCGAAATCTCAGTGTATAACAGTACGAAAGTGCGCGGCAGTTACTCACGGACGTGGAAGGTTTATCTACCGAGCGGCAGAAGGTAATTATTTCAAGGTCACTGCCGCCGAGACGTAATACTGATATTTTATTATACTGGTACTTAGTCAGTATCATTATATTTATTGTCAAAATACTGGTTTCACTGAGAAGTCGATAAGAAGTTGCCTCTCTTTAATAGGTAGGTACCGCAGAAAACTAAAAAAAAAAAATTTCATGAGTATATGATCCAAGTGTAACAGAAAAATTTTCACCCACAAAAAAATGAGATGCGACCTACTTTCAGGAACACATTACCTACCTACATAATGATGTACTTACTTACATAGAATCATAACAGTCGATCTATTCCGTAAAAAGCTCACCGTGAAAACTTATGTGAAGTAAACTGTCAATTAGTGTGTAGCTAGCATCGTGGAATGACAGCTCACTTCACCTAATTTCACGTTGCAGTTTTATAGAATACATCGGCTGGTTAAAATACGAAACGTAACAACACTGCTATCACAGAAATTAAAATAAATAAACATTTAGATGTCTGTGATTATTATCCAGAATTTACGATCAAACATCTTTCAGCAATTTCAGTTTCAGTAGGTAATGGCCTGTTATAAAATAGTGCACTGCTTTGTATATATCTGTTATTGAACGAATAATCTAACGTTATGCATCATTATGTAGGAAACTAATGTGGGCACTTAATAAAACTGAGTTACTATGTAGTTTGCTGAATATTTTGAGATATTTATGGATGAGAAATTAGATCCGAACACAATGTTTTTGACTATAATCTAAAATGTTTTCTTTTATTATTATAAATCAAAATCAAAATATTTATTTATGATAAAAGTTATAAAACTAAAACCCAATTACGATAAATGGAACAGATTATGTGTGACTCCGGACTTAATTTGTCTGTCTTTGATGTCTTGTTTATTCTGTCTTAGTTTTTAAATTACTTTAATTTTTTATAAAAATATTTCTGGGGTTAAAATATATATATATTTTTGAAATGTGCTAATCAAGCCCTTTCATTTGAAATCCAAGATAATGTGATAATTTATTTTTTTACTTTATGTCATCTAATGGGCGAGATTTTCAATTTAATGTGACGTCACAAAATCTATAACCAGCGGACAATCAAGACGCTTCCAACGATTCCTCATTTGTCGAAAAGTAACTTTCTACGATCAATTTGTTTTTGTTTTGAAATATGTTTTATTTTTCTTGCTACCTACTTACCTACATCAAAGAGTTTTATCAATGATCCACTGGATATTCACTTATATAAATAATATTTTTTTTTTAAATTTTTGCAGTAATGCAATCAAATCAATCAAACATTAATAAGAAAATAACAAAAAACATACTGGCTTCACTTCACAAAAATACTTTTTAATATTTTTTTATGTCATTGTCTCTCACACACAAAGCACGTGCCATCTAATCTCTTCACCACCCTTGGGTGACTGCTAGAGAATGCCTAAGGTAAGTTCACTTTGGACCTTTTTTGTGTGCGAAAAGTTTAAATAAGTACACAAGATATTGACACCGCCAAATTTTTCTCATCCAACTTTTAATCAAACAATTTAAAAACTTACCCTCTCAATAAACGGCCGCCGTCGCCGAAAAAATTCAGAAACTCCACACAAATACATTGTTCACACTTTCACATCAAATCAACAACTCAAACTATTATTTATCTACGTTTGTTTAAAAAATAATATAAAATAAATCTCGAGGGTATTGCACCAAACCGTATGACATTGTGGACGATAGCGCCGCGACTTCTTAATAACTAAGTATTAAGAATTACTGACACTGCACAGGATGTGTTCACTTCTGCCTGCGACTTCGTCCGCGTGAAATTTCGGCCCCACCAGAGGGCCTGGCCCTCTGCTGGGGCCGAAATTTCACGCGGCAATCGCTTCGAAAGCGTTTCGTATTTCTACAACGACTTTCAACAGGATTGACATAAGCTTTTCGATAGCATTGTCAGTCCTTTACATTTTTACCTTTTTAATTATCGTTATCGCTGATAGAATGTCACTTTGTCTAGGGCCTCTGGCCCATCGCGGCGCATCATATCGCCCACCCGCACTACTTAACTGTACTGAGGTAGGTACCTCCACCAACTTTCTTCATACTTTCAAAATAGTGAAACAAACAACATCATACGAAGACTATTAAATTCAATCTAGATCTCAAGTAGTATCTAACTCCTAAAATATTCAATCATCAGCACATTACAATCCCCAGACCTTACTTCAAGCGTGGTGATTAATATCGACAGTCCATTCACAAGTCTTTTCATAACATTCTCAAAAGTCGCTAACTGGCTGGTTGTCATTATATCGATTAAAACATTACTTCAAATAAAACTATAGGGCTTCAAAACTGGAACCCACTGTATACACATCACGTTAGTTAAAACCGCTTCAATCCTGCAGGAACTGAATACTATTAATTGTTAGTACTTCGTCCCACTTGGACGCGTCGACACTGCCGGCCAATAACGACCCGTTGTTTATTGAACGGTAATCGATATCGTTCGAACGTGATCATGAAGATTTGTGGGTAGTTCAGGATTTTTTTTCAATGATTATCAGCATATTTATAGGTACCGCAAGTGCTGGTTGCTCAATGTTTTCTTTAGATTCTGTTGGAATCACTTGGGAACATACATATTACACAACATGTAACGAAAACCCTGTCCGATCCAAAAGGGGCACATAGGTAATGCAATAAAATTACCAGAAAAAAATAAAAAATTTTTTTAATTTTTAAAAAAGTTAAGTATTCTAATTTAAAATAAACATTTTTAGTACCAAAATTACCCTAATTTAATTATAAATTTGCAAATTTTCTGCAGAGGTCATATGTACACACGGCTACATATCAAGCTATACATTTCCAATTTATGCTGATCCTGCATTGTATACGATTTCTGTACAATGCGAGGTCAGCTTATACTGGAAATGTATAGCTTGATGTGTAGCCGTGTGTACAATGACTTGTAGACATCTGCTAGACGATGGCCGCCCGCGCTCCATATAATAACCAGGAAAAATTCCCGATTGAAAAAAAATGCGGCTAATTTTTTTTTGTTTTTTCCAAAAATAATACCTCGTAAATAACTCAGTATGATTCTTAACAACACCCTAACGGATCGGACAGGGTTTTTGTTACACACTGTATACATGAACTCACACCTTCTTCCCATGGGGGTACGAAGAAACTACATAATGCTACCTGCTACGATCCTTACATATACTTTTTGCTTCATTTTCGTTCATTCATCAGCTATCTAATTGCGTAACTTATTTTCGTAACCGATTAAGACTAATCTGTGTCATTTGACAGTTCAACAACATTCATTGCGTTATTTACGTTGTTGAGCAGATTTTTTTTCGAACTTATGAAGCAGTGGACAAAATATTTGTTTCAAACCGATTCCAATTGTGTATTACGCAATTAGGATGCTGGTCATACACGCGCGCCGGTTGCGATTACTACTCACCCGACCTTTCTGAAAGAAAACATCACCGAGCAACCGAAAATCACCGATTAGGTCATATTAATAATTATGGCGCCTCCCAGCGTTTCCACTCACATATGCCTTGACCTCTCAACACGACCAAATCGTCTAAACACATTCTTTTCATTGTTGACACTCCTCTTTATACGGCAACGTCGCCTTATCACATCATTATCAGCCACGCTTTTTCTCCATAGAGCCATTCTAAAAAAATAGATCATTAAACCGGTGGGTAATGAGTGTTCTCTAAGTAGGTATAAATGATTTATGTAAGTAAGTACTTCGCTCTCACCTGTTGGCATTATTTCATTCTGATACATTTAGCAGTCTGCGTGAATTAGCATTTTGCCGGCTCGTTACCTAAAGTATTATTCACCTTTCAACAACTAATGGGGACTGAAATTCATTTTGAATGATACTAACTGAATCCTGAATTGATGAACAATATTCTCCTGTCTGTAGACGTCCACAGAATGATGGACATTATTTTATCACACTTGGCGCACTTTATTTCGATGAGATGGGTTTTTCTAAGCAGGGTGGACGTAACTTTGCTGCTGCACTTGTTAGATGACTCAAGGATGATTGTGCAAGATCTGTTACATTACATCCAATAGGATTTTTTGTCATCTCATCAGTGCAACACCAACATTAATCTGTGCTACTCTTTAGACATCGCAAACCACTGTCGAAAATTATACATTTTAGTTGCATTATGTCTCATAGGTAGAAACGCTGAAATAGTGTTAAGCATTAGACATCTGTGTAACTATACATACAACACACTTACAATTCATCAATAATGCTCAGCTGCTAGCCTAATTTCAGTGCCAGCTGATTCACTGAATGAATGAGTGGAACAGGTTAGCACACTGTGTAATTGTAAACTACTGAGCTCTTTGAACAAATACAGTGTAACAGTGATGTTATAAATGAGTGTTACCAGAAATAATACAGGCCGATAGACGATGATAACCAGCAACATAGTGAGAACTGGCCCCTGTTTGTCTTAACTGGGCTGCCTACTTAGGACAGCAATATTCGTTCATGAAAAAAAACTGATGTTAAAGCAATGGATTGATAAATTTTAACCCAAGAAAAAAGCCAAGCCAAGCCGCTTTTGTGAAGCCAAGAAGCCCATGGGCGGCTTAAAACTCTGACACCAGGTTAGTCATTAACCACACGAAAAGAAGAAGAATTTCAGATGTAAGCGAAGCAATGTCACTTCACAGCTTTAACAAGCCACTAATGACATAAGCACAGGCACCATGCAAAATAGACAGTCCAAGAGCCACCAAGAGACACTTTTGCACAAAAGATACCTAACCAACTTCCAATATTTTTACGAATTTAGATTGATCTTTTTCTTCGATTCGCTGGCACGACAGGTGTCGTTAAAATTTTGTGGGCCCAAAACTTCGCCATTTCCAAGGCGTTATCGGTGGCAGCGCAGAGGTCACTTTGGCTGCATGTTTTGGGGCACAAAGGACCAGATATGAGGTGAGCATGTGTTTGTGACACAGCTTCACAACCACACCCTGCTGCCGTTCCTTCGGGGTAGCCCCACTTCGTGAAAAGTGACGGAAGTGTGTAACAGGAAGCAGGGGTAACTCGCGCTATTTTATTCGACGAATGAGCGCGCGCGGTTCTTGAGTTGGCCGTCTGATGGTACTGTCAATCAAGATGTCAGACGTTACACAAATCATATGCGACTACTGTAGACTCGCTCGTTTATTTTTCTTAGCATAAGTGAACAATGATAATGGAATGGAAGCTTTGTAAAACTTTCTGTTCATAGCCTCATATGAGCCAAAGAAGGACAAAAAAGTGAAGAGTTTAGTTCAGTTCGCTACTCAAGATTGAATAACTTTCTTGTGTTAACGAACTTTGGCAGCTAATGACTGTCTGTCCTATGATTTGCTTACGAATATTATGTATAATTACACGGGTGATAATGTAGTTCACTGATAACGGAGGTAGGTCATACATAAGTAGGTACAGTAATATGACATGATTGTAGTTTTAGTACCTAGTAGAACATAATAATGTCAGATATAATGCAGTCTTACCAAAGGGTACCGTGTTACCTAATAACTAGGTTGTGGAGGTCAGATAGGCAGTCGCTCTATGTAAAACACTGGTATTCAGCTGCACCCGGCAAGACTGGAGGCCGATCCCAACGTAGTTCTGAAAAGCCTAGGCAGATGATGATGTCAATTATTATGATATAAGTAGCTCGACCTACATAAATTCTTCATAAAACTTTCTTCTAACAAAAATTTCTTGTCCAGTTTCTTCCGAAAAACTTAAAATCTAAAGGGCTTGCCGCCCTGTTTTTATTTTCTAAAGGCTTATAAGTTATGGAAATCAATAAAACAAAATTAGGAGCAAGTAAATTTACTAGAACAAACACTGTCTCCATAAAAAATTATATAAGAACAAAAGCTCCAGATGCCTTTGCACAAGTCCCGTGGATACCTAGGTACATATTTCGATACTTTGAAGCTCCCCCTTTGAGCTTCAAAGTATCGAAATATGTACCTATTTACAATATACAAGGTATATCACTCTTGTTGTTGTTGTTAGCATATTTACCAACCACAGACAAAAGCAAGTAGGTAGGATAATTTACAGATTGTTTAAAAATAGCTCACGTTGATTTACGCATTTATTTCTCAATTAATCTATATTCAAGTTGTAATCGAACACGGACCATTAGCCATTAAGTAGGATAGGAGGATTCGTTACTTTAATGCTAAAAAATACCAAGAGAGATAAACGTAATTACAATGATCGAATCTTAGGTTCAAAGCCATCCATTCAAAAATGGCGTCTGTTTACCAAAATATTAAACTATTGAATTTTAGCCACGTTTTTGTTCACGCTACCTCTAGCGTTTAATTTTTTTACTATTTTGACTTCCTTAAACTACACAGGTGTATATTGATCACAAATTGTCTAATTTCTACCGAAAATGCAGATGCTACGTCCAATTTTCTTCAGCTAAACGATCTCCGAAAAAGAATCTTCTACGAGCAACTCGAGCAACTGGTTTCTTCAGGAGATCTTCATTTTCTAGAGAGACATAATTATTCCTGCAGTACGCCCTCACTTGACCTTTGAGGTCTCGATGGGGCTTTGCCTTGATGACTACCGTAAAGTGCCTGTAGCCGGCGCCCCCTCTCAGCAGCACGGGAATAGCTTCTGTAGACTCTATCGCTATGTGTGAGATCTGAAGGAATAAAAAAGATTTAATGACTTGGAAATTATGACCTTCTTTGTGATACAGTTTTTATCTGGCTTTGATTTGAATTGCGCACACGCAATAACAGTGACTTTTTCATTCATTTAATGAGCCAAAATTTAATTAATTGTCAATAAAACTTAAATTATCATCTATAAAAAGAAGTTGATAAGCGGTTATATCATTGAAAACAGAAGCTTAGTATTCAACAAAGAAGAAAAATTTGCGCCTGTAGTTTTTATCAATCGTTATTTTAAGTTTTATTGCTACTCGTAAAACTGTTTTATTTTCAACAACGAACTCGAAAAAATTAATACACGATGATATTAATTAATAAGCTTACTTGGATATTGCTAAAAATAATAATACTGTAATCAGCGGACCGAGATAGGTACTTTAGTAATTTTGGATTAATTTTGAGGCTCGTGACGACTAGCAGATAACAGAGAAGGCTCTACTACCTTGTAATTACGTTCCGAGTCCAGCTATAGCCTACACGATCACTGACAAATACGTGCACTGACTGACATGTGTGGATCTTTCCTCAAAAGTCAAACTTTATCATCCTTTTAGGAGACTGTGACCTCTAAGTTTATTTTGTTCGATATTTCTGAGATTTTCGGAGTATTCGGATAGGTATAGCTACTCACCACGCAATCAAGAACTCCCTGGCAGACAATCTGCTGGCCTTTCATCATCGCTTCATAATCGAACCTCTTTCTGAAGACCCTCATATCATCCTTATACCGCAACCCCTGGTAGAGCGTGGTGTAAGGAGACATCACTCCTTTTTTCGGTGGAACGGTAGGCAGAGGCTGCGGGTAGGCGGCCTTATCATGAAGAAAGTTTGGCCTGAAATTAATGGTTGAGCAATCTTTGTTTTTACTCTAAAAATTGGCACCCAACGGCCTAATAGTTGAAACTTTGCAGAGGTTTGAAAAAACAGTTGTTCCACCGATGATGAATAGTTTTAGAACCATGCAAAACATTGCATGGTTCTAAAATCGTTCATCCGTTGTGGATCTAAGTACTTGGGTACTACTTGGGACCGGTATGTGAATCTCATCATCATCTGCCTAGCCCTAGCCCTAGAGCGAGAGGAGCGGTCGCTCTAGGCGCCATATTGGCAAGTGGCGCCAAAAAGTCAAATTTTATTTAGTGAATAATTGAAATGAATACCATATACTAATTTAATTCTAAAGCAGTAGCAGCTTTCTTAATGTTAAAGAAGCAGGAGTAGGTATACCTAGTCATTAGAGCTACCCACGTGCCAAATTCATCCGAATCCGTTTTAATTTAAATTCAATAAGTGTCGATATTTGCAATAATAGTTGATTTCTGAAAATTTGGGGATCATTACATAAAACCGTAAAATTGACGTGAAGGGAAACGGTCGATCAAACGGTGCCGAAAGACAATCTCGCTGTACCCTGATCAAGCCTATCAAGGGCTAGGGCCCACGCTATGATCTATCTAGCTAATGTATTTACATATTTGATCAAACAAATGCATCATACTCACACAGCTTCTCTTAGTGTGAGAGTAAGGTTCGTCTCCTTTTTAGATATTTTAACAGCATGCTTAGCACTAACTAAACGTCCGAATATTAAATAACAGAACACGGTCAATAAATCCATGGTTATTCTCATAATAAACAATTCTTCATAACGGTCCAAGAAAAATGAGTCTTGCTTTATGTATTTATGGCAATGAAGTCGGTTAAAAACATGAATTCGTTGTAAAATATTGCCAGTCTGCGATATTATATACGACCAATACCCTGTGGTATTTTACGAGTTTTTTTTATAGGTTCGCCTACGATTTTCCACCATATGGCAGTTATAAAATTTTCCGTCAAGGTCATGAAAAACAATCATTCCTGATGTACTTACTTATAATTTTTCAATTGCATAATTAACTTTTCATACCTATTATCTCAACACGAGCGTAACTGCCTCGCGTTGGGCTGTAGTGGCACACTCTTAAGGCCGCTTTCACATTAGGATGTTAGCAGCGCGACTGTAGCGCGGCAGAAGCACATTCCTTCAAATTATTCACAGAAATACATATGTGTACCAAATTTGGAGCAAATATGCTGTGATAAACGGACAGACAGACAGACAGACCGACGTACTATTCATAAAATGTGAAGGATTGTGCTTTTGCCGCGCCACTGTCGCGCTGCTAACGTCCTAATGTGAAAGCGGCCTAAATGTTACGTAGGTAGGTAAGTTGAACTGCGTTAATCTCGAATTATTATCAGGAAGTTATTCAAATATAAGAACTAGGTATACTTAGTACTTACCTACGTTGTATTAATTGAGATAAAGAATGTAAGTAGAACCAAAATGCCTGAGTATGGGTATCTGATAGATAGATGCTGGCAGCATTAAAAGAAAACAATTTTAGTAATAGACTACTAGGTATGTACTAGACTATAAAAAAAAATTGTTACAAAAAAAAAAACAACCTACTTCCAAAAAAACAGTACAAACTGAAAAATAACTTAAATTTCGGAAGTCGGTGTCTTTGGTTTTGTATTTTTTATTTTTGCCACCAACTTCACTGCTCATCACCTTTTACAAAATATTGCATTTCCCGCAAAGTTTGCTTTTGCAGGGACGTTAATCGTTGAGGAGTTCTCCTGGTACTTCACCACCATCATCGCCACATCACCCTAAGCAATGTAACGAGCATAAATTGCTTGGCAAAATTATTAAAGTAATCGAATCGCTACCCGTGAAAAACTTAATACCGAGTAGTTCCGGTGGCCATCTGTGGTCTTCATCATCAGTTCCACTTCACCAAATGGTGCTTTCCAAGATCAACTGCACGGGTTACTAGAAACAATATCGAAATCGCCATAGGTGTGCCTATAATATTTGAACAGTTCCCTCGATTTTTCCAGGATCCGCTCATCAGATCCTGACCTGATGATAATAGTACCATCTCGGAAGTATACCGTATCAAACAAAAAAATTATTTTGCAAATCCGTGAATAAATGACGAGAGATATGCCCGGAAATACATTTATTTTTATTTATACTTCCGAATTCATTACCTCCTCCTTTAAATGTCGGTAAAAAATTATCAATTACCTACCGCGGCTACCACACAGTAAAGAACAGCTTCGGGATTGATAAGAGTTAGTCAAAATAGATATTCTATTGGTAGGTTTAGGCTTAGACTATCAAATTATTTGGCAGGTAGCCTCGTAACATCTTTGACTGATTAGAGTATTTATTAAGATTGTAATGTAATGACTATTTTATAACATTCCAAAATAAGACTTCGAATTAAACGGTCTTAAGCGACTCAGACCGCATTGTGAATCGTTCATGGTTTAGCATAATTATTATAAATCGCAATATGCACATGCACACAACTTATACCTATGTTACAAAAATCTTAATGATGTAATCCTGTAAAAATATAACACAGTAAATGCTTTTTATTTGTTTGTTTTACTTTTTTTTTAAAGGAAAGGAAGGAGGAGCTCGTGGCTTCGTAATAACAGCCGCACGGGTCGATCCATCAGGTTAAGCTACGCTTGCCAGGGTTGGTCCGTGGATGGGTGACCATCTTTACATACCGAGACTCCTCCGTGCCTCGGAAAGCACGTTAAGCCGTTGGTCCCGGCTGTCATTTGTGGATCTTTGACAGTCGTTACGGGTCGTCAGAAGCCCGAAAGTCTGACAACCAGTCTTACCAAGGGGTATCGTATTACCCAGGTACTGGGTTGTGGAGGTCAGATAGGCAGTCGCTCCATGTAAAATACTAGTATTCAGCTGCATCCGGTTAGACTGGAAGCCGACCCTAACATAGTTGGGAAAAGGCTAGGCAGATGATGACTTTTGTTTTAAAGAATTCTAGCAAAACGTTAATAATATTTCTAGCGCAATAACAAAACGTGTTTGACATTGACAGTTTTCGATTGATTAGTTAAACTTGTCATCCAATTTTCTTGCTTTGTATTTTGTGTATTATTTCACTATATTAAATTATGTGTATTAAAGAAACTGCAACGCTATAAAATTAACTCTTTACGGCGCTTAATCTCTCCTATTATTCATTCACTGAATCTCCAAAATGGACGGTACGACGGCATACAAAATTGATCAGATTTCGTAATTTTGATTAAGTTAATTTTTCGTTTTTAATTGTTATTAAAATGTTATTGCTATTTTAGGCCCTTCTGCTAAGAAATCAACATCCTTCGAGACGTTGGTCATTCAGAATATAACCAATGTGAACGAATTGAAGGCAAAACTTAACGACATAATTAAAACCGGGAAAGATTATGAATATGACGTTTCCTCCTGTATCAAGTCTTTGATTATAAGCAGTGACCAAGATATTGTGCAGTTAAGTATAGAAGCAATCGCAGAACTTGTTAAATGTGAAGAAAAGCGAGAGACATACGCTCACGAAGATATAATAGGCCCTATACTGGTTATACTGAGAAAAGAAACCACTTCAGACAATATTGAGCTTGTCAGGCAGTGCTGCAGAGCACTTGGCAATTTATGCTGTGACTGTGACACGGCTAGACGCACAATTATCGCCCATGGGGGCATTGCAGTCCTAATAAAACTGCTTGAAAAGAGTATAGACATGCGGTTTGAGGAAATACAAATGCTATCAAGTAAGTCACTGCTGAACTTTGCTATTGGTGGTGCAGAGTTCACAGAGGCAATATTCCAAGGAGGTGTGGTGGATATGGTTCAAAGAATGTTGTGTATAGAACTGAAGAAGCAAGAGTTCGATGATGATACTGTGTCAACCTGTTTGTTGATATTAAGTGTGATAAATGATAATACACCGGAGCTGCTGTACAATGAAATTGTTAATAAGACGGTACTGCAGGTTTTGAGAGAGACATCTACTGTAGAGATCTCTGAAGTGTGTCTAGATCATTTGCATTCTCAAGCTGAACATGGTAAGGTCATTATTATGAGGAAAACTGTAAATTAGTAATGTTCATGCAGCATTTAATGTGTGAGATTAAACTGGACTTCATGTGGCTCCATACTGGGTGCATTCTGTTACTATATTATAATTAAATCAATATATTTTTGTACCTTATCAACCCACTCTTTTCAACGGCTGCAGCACTTGGCTTTATAATAAAAAGCACATTCCCCTGTGAATTTAAGCCTTAATCAGCAACTGTTCAAATGTCAAATGAATAAAGACCGCTGATCAATATTTATCTCTTACAGAAACAGTGAAGACATTAATAGCCAAAGAAGGAGGAGTGCAGCTGGTGTGTTCCCGACTGGAACAGCTGGTGAACAGACATAATGCTGGGGAGCTGAACGTTGATGACTCAGAAGTGGAGGCTATTATGAAGCAAGCCTGTGAGCTGGTTATCATTGTGTTGACTGGCGGTAAGAAATACTACTCAATAAAAAATAGCCACTTATGTTTGACATAACACATCTACATCAATTGCTAAAAGAATGAAAGGACAATCAACCCTGTCTCCATTTATTTATTATTTTTGATCTAACTGACATCTGTTTTGTCTCATATTTTATATTACAGGCTACAAAATAATAAACCGTTAGTTTCAAGTCTTCCCGAAAACCATGGGTTACCTGAAAACAATGTCTTTCAGTTTCAAATTATCTACTATCATTTTGTATTACTGTTTGCCTTCTTTTCCCTGAAAACCCCATACTTTTGACGGTCGTCGCCATAATAACAAATTACCAATAAGCTAAGACCTTTTATCATCGGGCACATGGCTTGTAGCCCTAAAAATGAGGATCCATACAGAATATTATGTATATAAAAACCATGTATCTCTGTGTCTCTCTATGCTTAGAAATTGAGAACCAGTTATCCAAAATAATATCAGGCTTGGAATATAATTTTTTTGTAGTTAAGTTCTCTGGTTTGATTTTTGTAACTGTATTTTGTTATAGGCAAGTAGCGAAAAAAGAGATATCAACGAGAATAAGAAGTAGGCTGGACTACTTCTTGTGAGTCATATAAATAGTCATTGTCTTTGATATACGTCTGTTTACAGATGAATATCAAAGTATTTAATATGACTATCTGAATTCGTCTGGTATCTATTTAATAATCTGTTTATTCTCTCACAGATGAAGCAATGCACATCCTGTACAATAATGGGATTGGTGAAGTATACCAGATAGTAGTAAAGTGGCTCGACTCACAAAACTACCAACTACTGACCACCGCCGTGTTGGCTATTGGTAACTTTGCGAGGCAAGATGATTATTGCACACAGATGATGCAGGATAAGATATTTGATAAGTTGCTGGGTGAGATTATTTGAATTTGTATTTATATTATTTAAGTATTTATATAAAGTTTTGGCACTTAGAGATCCTATTCTGAAGGAAAAAATATTTATACTGAACATGGTTCAATACTTGCAAATTTCAAACAATAATAAATTCTACCAAAGTAATCTAGTTGCTTGCAGTATTATAACATTTACATAAATGAGCTTAGTAAATAGTTCAGACAAGATTGAGTGAAAATAAGCTGTATTAGTCTTTTCCAAGAAACTTGGAATCATGTTGAATTACTCTGTAATCATCCCACTATTACTTTGAGAATGATCATTTAAATAATTATTTTCCAGACATATTCGAAATCTACAACAGCTTCAGCCTACAGATGCAAAGGGAGCCAGAGAAAATGCACCCAATTGACGCAGTCACAGTGATCAAAGTCCAACACGCAGTCTTATCGTCCCTACGTAACCTTGCTGTACCAGTGTCTAACAAGAGAGTTGCGGCTGCGCAAGGGAGGGCTGCTCCGATTTTGTTGAATGCGTTGCCGACTACTGAAGACCATCACGTGGCTTATAAGCTGTTGGCTACGATTAGATTGTTGGTGGATGGGCAAGGTGAGTTATTACTTGCTTTTGTTTAGGTAGTCGGCTGTGCGAACGAACGTACAAACATCTCCCGGGCCGACTCATGAAAGTGGAAGGAACAGTGGGGTTTAGGTAATAGGAGTCCGACATAACGCTCCCTTCTCCCCAGATGGAGGCATCCATGAGGATTTGCCCACAGAAAAAAACTTCCTGAATGTTGTCGTTGATAGCGAGAGCGTGAGTTGTAGCAAAACGATATGTTTACTGCTGTTTGGGTCTCAGGTACGATTCCCACACGGAACCAATATTTTGCTATTTGTTTTCCCGATGCCACAGAGTATTAGAGTACTGTTTACTCTGTGCTTGTTTGTTTAACGAATCTTATGTCAAAGTCAAATAATTAATTTCAAGTAAGGGATTAAAAGGGCATACAAACCTCTTTACAGAAGATTGAATTTATTCTAGATACCAAAAAGTAGTTTCGTATGGAGAAGAATGAGGAAGAAACTCCATAGTTATCTCTTTTGAAATATTTTGTATACATTAATTATAATAATTGTTACTTACAACTCACTGAACTGTAACACCAATCTTTAACCTATCCCCCCAGAGGGCGTAGCCAAGCTGCTGGCCAGCAGCCCGCGCGCGCTGGGCGCGGTGGCCCGCTGGGGCCACGCGGCCGAGTTCGCGGGCGCGGCCGGCGAGGCGCCGCGCCTGCTCGCCTGGAGCGTCAAGCAGCTGCGACACCACTACCACTGGCGACACATCGTCGAGGTAATGCCCGACTCATACGTTCATCATAATATACAGGGCCCCATCACATTGTTATCTACTCTTTCTGTACTAAGTAACATTGAACAAAATTTATTGCTGGGAATCGATTTTTATTTTTGGTGTGAAAAAGCACTGTTTACGGCAACGCGCAATTTAACGCAAGCATTACATTGTTCTTATGGGTACATGCAACGGTACAGGAGTTGTGGGGGTATTTAATTTACAACTTGTTTTCGTGAAAAAAAGTACTTATAAAAAAACTTTGTAACCTCAACCTTCAATATCTACGTAACTAGACGGTTTAGGTCCAGTGAAAAAAAAGACATCATCTTTTCGATCCCTCTGAATATACGCAATGAAAAACTTGCACTCTACTAAATACTTACTGCAAATGAATTGGCTATAGAAATATCGCAACAGTTTTTTTATGGCAAAATGTTTAGAACCTTGTTGGTCAGCGATAGCGGCTGATTATTATAGTTGAAAGACATTTATTTCCTCGCCCATAAGAATTAAAATTATAATGAACATGAAAAAATTAATTGTCCATTCGTCTTTCAGGTGGACGGCTGCATATCAAGCCTAGTCAACATGCTGGTAGCATCTCACTCACTGATGCAGAACGAAGCAATCCTCGCCCTAACACTCCTCGCAATAGAATCGCTCAAGAAACTTTCGCCCGACAGCCAACAAGAATACGACTACGAAAAGAGCTTTATCGCCCAGCTAATAAAGTCGGAAATCGGTAAGCACGTCACAATACTCGTAGACACAAATTGCGCGAAGATGCCGATCGAAGTAGCTGAGAATTTGCTCGCGTTCTTGGATATAACATCCAAGAACAATAAAGTTGCGTTTGATTATAAAGAGGCGAAAGTTCATGAATGCTTGATGAAATTTTCCGATTCAAGAAATGATTTGACCACGGACATGAAGGCCTGTATTTATGGTGTTTTCTCATCAATATCCAACAACGGGAAAGCTGATTAAATCGTTCGTTTGACTACACAAATTGAAGGAGATAGGTACACCAATTATTTTAGGTTTGAAAGTCGAATCGGACAATTTTGTTGACTATGGTTATGTGAACATTGAGTGTTACTAATGTGAAGAGTCCAATCGGTTTTGTTCTGAGTGTTTATAATTTGGAACAAAACTAAGATAGCGAGTCTGTGGTCAAGGGTTCTAGCCACAGATGGATAAACAAATAATTGTGCATGCTTCCTCCAAATATAAATCTCTTAATATTTTATTGAGGTGAGCAATTAATTGCAGTGCATCAATAGCAATCCAATTTGTTAATCTGTGGTCCAAACGCATCTAGCCCAGTCTGTTCTCTGGCCACAGCCTAGCAAAAAATATTTGTAGTTAATATTAATTTTTGAGCAATTATTTAATCAATTCTTAGACTATTTGCATGTGTGATAATCATGATAAAAATATTACATTTAATTTAAGATCAAGTGGTGTATCGCTAGTTTAATTTTAATTATTATTCTAAAACTTAATTGTGTTTATGCCCGGTTCCCATATGCATAACTAATTGTCAATTTTTATTTTACTAATGAGTGAAGCCAAACTGTTCCTCTATATCCAAAACGGCTGATAACTTTTGGGACCGGGCTTCAGTGAATCGAGATATTAAAAAACAATCCTCCTACATTTTTGTAAGCTTTTTAAAACTCTCTCTAGTCATAGTTTTAAACTTTCTCTACTTCGGTAAATGCTAGAATTTTGTGCATTAAAACTTTACTGTGTAATGTTTATGCGTATTTTCGTATACTAATAAGACATTTATTTTTGCGATTCTCTCGAATTTTTACATTCCAACCTTTTAAACTTTGCCTTTTTATACTGTCAATGTTATCGATATACTCTATGATAGCTTGCTTGTGGACTGGCTCAGAAATTAATCACAAACAATTATCCAAAAACATAACTTCACTTTCAATATTATTTTTGTGTAGTAATCGACGTTGATCAGTATTTACTATTATCACATAACTATTATTTAATTATACCTTAATTATTTGTAATGCATTTATATTTTTACTGTGGTACTTGAACATAATGAAAACTGTTATTAATTTCTGATCAAGTTAAAAATTTACGGTTGTAATTAAAACTAATCAGAATCATATACAAATAATAGCAATACTGATGAAATACTCAAAGTACAATGTAGATTCACATAGTGAATTATACTGTAATATTAAATATTTCAATTTTTAGAATTTAGTCCGTAAATGTTGCTTAATATACGTCATAGTTACGAAATTAGTGAGGACACGTCTCTAGTTGAAAACAAAGGTAATTAAAAAAGAGAAAAATAAAAAGTATAGTACGAGATTGAGATTCCTTCAGTGGACTTGCTTGAAAACGATTTGAATCTTTGGTAAGTTTTGATAATCACTCATTTACCCTTGAAAAGCTGGTTTTAATCTTGCCTTTGATCGCTTCGCAAACTTGTGAGACAAGTAATATGATTCTTTTATTTTGAGTATTAGGGTGCCTTCGCCGCGTCAACGTGACGTCAAACAAACGGCATCTGGGGGCCTACCACCACCGCTTACAGTAGTATTATTTTAATATTACTTCAGCGTAGGAAAGAGATGAAGCTCTACAGGACGTATAGCTCCATCTCTTTCCCCCACTGAAGTAAGATTTAAATAATACTGCTGTAAGCGGTGGTGGTAGGCTCCCTGGCCCCTGTAAATTTTACAAGTCCGTGTACACACGGCTACACATCAAGCTATACATTTCCAGTTTAAGCTGACCTCGCATTGTACGGAAATCCTTAACAATGCGAGATCAACATAAACTGGAAATGTATAGCTTGATGTGTAGCCGTGTGTACCATAAAACTCACCACATAATTGTGACCTTACAAATATGTAAATTGTAGTGACAAGTCTACAATTCATACATGGACCTCATGTTTGAGTTACGCTTTAAAAAAAAAAGCGAATGAATTGTAATTTGTAACTAATAGGTACCTACATATTTGTAATTTCTGTGTTAGCTACACATTTTTTTCTACAAGTTAACAATTTTGTAGAGATTGTAGACTAAGTTTTGTGACTTGCTCGACATCAGTTTCAAACGGATAGTTTCGATACCATATTATATCGTAAACACAGCATTTCACAATTCCCAATGAAACAGATACTAAAGGCGTGTTCCTTATTCTATTCACTTTAATCGTAAGATTTTTGATAATCCGATAGTGCACTTATTGAATAGTTTGAATTGACGCTTGACTCGTGAAAGTGTACAATTAGATACCCTAAAATGATTAGACTACGCTAAATATGTGTGTTCACTAATGTATTAGTTTTATTTTGTCTTTTAGTCAATTCTATTATACATATTAATTATTATAATTATGTTCCAGTTAGGTCAGTTGCTATCTTGGAACTTGTTATCAAGTTATTGCAACAGGAACAGCTTATAAGTAAATCAATCTTTGTTATACCAGATCAGGATTTTTAGGAATTTTACTTTAAGAATTGCAGTGCAATTATTTTTTATACTTACTTACTATAGTTTAATGTTACCAAGTATTACCAAATCAATATCGCACTTCCTTTAAAAAACTGTTGTAACACTCAGCTATCTAATTGCGTAACTTATTTTCGTAACCGAATAATAAAAAGACTAATCTGTTTCATTTTGACAGTTCAACAACATTCATTGCTTTATTTACGTTGTTGAGCAGATTTTTTTTGAACTTATGAAGCAATGTATTTTTATTTGTATTACGCAATTAGGGTGCAGGTTATAGAATGCCTTATTGCCAAGTCATATGGCAAAAGCATGTAGAATTCTATTGAGGGTTTATTACAAGTTTTTATGAATACGGAGGTAGGACTAAACCGCTCAGCCATTAAGGCCTAACATTCGTCAACACATTCGTCTGCTGTGACAAATCGGTTGTTGTAAATGTATAGATGTAATTAAAACCACCAATATAATTATTAATTTTAGAATTAATAAAAGTGCTATTTTCAATTATTTTACACACGCCATATTTAGTGTGATACTTACTTGAAATAGATTTTTGTAATGTATTGTAGGTCGACCAGAAAAAATATTCTTGCGTACAGATAATCCCGTTTTCTTAAACGATACTTAGAAAGGAAATCGTTCATTATAACAGCACCGCTCCGACACGACCAATAACTTATCATTCAAGTTGGGATTTTAAATAAAATGCATTAAAGTCTATTTTACGATGGCTATACAAAATAGTGGACGGCTCACTGGCCGCTCATTGCCCACGAGCCGTCACACGTAAAATAGACTTTAATAATGCATGCTCTTGAATGACAAGTTATTTGACGTGTCGGAGTGGTGCTGATATAATGAATGATGTCCTTACAAAACACCACAAAGTGGTATAACATGAGTCTCAACATCAACGCGATAAGCACGTCTAAAACGCGTTCAAGAGCTGTCAGTGTCAATATTCCACAGAAAATAATGACACTGACAACCCTTAAACGTAGTATAGGTCCTGATCGCGTTCAGTTTCATTGGTGAAATTCGCCCCAATTCGTTTAAGCGCAGTTCTACGATATCCCCAGTTTTTTTTCTGGTCGGTTTTATATATTAGCGTATTGAGCTTCATAGTTTATTAGTGTTAAACATTAATCTTGTTAATGCACTTTTATTGATATAGTTTTATGGACCAATATTTATAAATGATTATTATCAATACGTTGTCATCAAGATTGGATCTTATTATTGTTTTGAAATCATTTTACGCAATTTTTTTTACTACGTCTGTCTTAGATTTAACCAAAAACACTTTAGGATCTTTTTTACAGTCTCCAGTTTAATGTTTATTAAACTAAAAATAATTGTTCATGTAATCATTACAAAAACAAGTAAAAATATTACCACTAGCTTCCGCCCGCGGCTTCGCCCGCGTGGTATGTCGATAAAAAGTAGCCTATGTCCTTTCTCAGGCTCTAGACTATCTGTGTACAAAATTTCATTTAAATCGGTTCAGTAGTTTTGGCGTGAAAGCGCGACAGACAGACGGAGTTACTTTCGCATTTATAATATTAGTAAGGATTAGGTAATATAATTAAGAAATGGTAAAAAATAAAAAAACCTATCTCGAGAACTAATCTTGATGATGAATGTATTGAATAACAAATGCATTGTTATAGATAATAGATTTTCGCTAAAATACATTATATTCTACATGTACTTATTTGATACTTCATTTACCCCATTTCCCCTGATTAAAGTAAGAACCATAAAATAAGTTCAGATTTTTTTAATTTTAATATTAATTATTTACAAAAATAATCATAATAGGATGTCTACACATTCACAATATTCAGCCTTATTAGCAGTGTACTCATTAGTAGAGCAGTCTAAAATTAAGTTTTTTATCTGCGAAACTAAAGGTTTATGTCATACTTTAGCTTTAAACAATGCCATAAAGTTTAAGCAATAAGAAATGGCTGATATAATAAAGCAAAGTGCAAAAACAAAACAGTTGTAACAGAAAAAAAAACATAAGTATCATACTGGAATAGAAAGTAATACAAAATCACAGAATAGTACAGAAGATTCACTCCACAAAATAATATAAATAAAAAGCGACTCTTGCTACGACACAATAAAGTGCAATTCAGACAGCGCTAATTACCTAGTTATATTCACTTAGAAATTGCCTCTCTATCGCGTATGTCATATCTTCTTACTACACGCTCACTGAATTGGCCCGATAAGACGAAGCCGCCGCGTACTTGTAGTTTCATACCTATGTGTGGAGTGCCTTCTGTACTATTCTGTGGCACAAAATAAAATTATGATTTTCATTAGCCTTTCATTTGTTTTCTACTCTGTGGCTTCATGTGGGAACAAGTAATTATAATAAGTACAAGGGTCTTTTGGCGCATGAATGACATTGACAGGGGAGCGTTGTTAGTATTTATGAAATTGTCACAGACATTGTACTGACAAAACAAAATGGAAGCGTAAGTTCCGATTTTAGTCACGCGCCGAAAGAAACTAAGCGTTGTACTCTTGAATTACATAGTGTCATCTAGATCCATGATAGATCTTTCCTGTATCATGGTGGAATGCTTGCTGATGGTCATGCGGAACTTTAACTCTTCGTCAGATATGAGCTGGTCTCTTAACATGGGGCCCCGGTTGCCACAGCCAGCCACTGCAATGAGAATATAATTTGGTGAGATATACAACACATACTCTTTCTTATAAAGTTACTAGCTGATGCCCGCGGCTTCGCCCGCTTGACAAATTATATACTAAAACCTTCCTCAGGAACCCATCGAACTATCCATTGGTGAAAACAGCATGAAAATTGGTGTAGTAGTTTTTGAGTTTATCGCGAGCAGACAGACGCGGTGGAGGACGTTTTATAATGTAGTATGATGAAGGTTTACTTCAGTCATTAATTTTACTACAAGGTCTAAACCTTGGAGAGGTATTCAGCTGCATCCCGTTCGACTGGAAGCCGACCCCAACATGGTTGTGAAAAGGCCAGGCAGATGAGACCTTGAAGAGGTCTTTGCTGAGAGATCAGGACAAGAACAAGAATAATATTTCTGTGTGTTATTAATTGTGCTATGATGTTTGATCCTATGAGGCTGGCACAGTCACCGAGAGAGCATCTAAGCCTCAAAAAGAATAATACTTATTTGCATGAAAACAGAAATAACTGTGCAGGTACCCTACATATTATGGTAAAGAATAGAATATATTTTCATTTACCTGGACATTTAGATCTAGGTTTGGTTGCAATTAAATTCATTATGGTATCCTTCTCATAGACGTGACCACATACGGAGTTCTTCACTGGATCTGTTACAGGTCTCTTTGTTATTGGGTCCAACTGAAATAAAATATATCAATAAAAATACTAATATATTTTTAAATGTTTTTTACAAAAATGTTTAAAAATGTAATTAATGAATGAATTGATAAAGGAAAATAAGTACTAAATAATAAATAGCTAAGATTATCAACAGGATTATAACAAATCACAGAAAAAAGTAAAGTGCCATTTTGTTACTAATCAATCATATCTTAGTACTTATAAAAAACGAGGAAGTGGTAATACTCACATACTGGTCCTGTGATTCAGTGATGGCCAAGTCAGATTCATCCAAGTTACCTGTAAAATATTTGGATTCATAATATAACCTTACACCATACACCATATTTTAGCATCCAAGATCAAATAACTATTTGTCATAAGTTAGAAAGTCAAGAATATTTTGAAAATCCATAATATTGAAGAGAATAATTATGTTGAGTTCTTGGTGACCAGAGATCACAAGGAGCTAAAGGTTTTGTAGATGTAATATACATATTGAGCTGGAAGAGACCCTTGATTTGGTCTTAAATAGAAGGATAAACGAAAAGTTCTTACGTGTAGCACTTTCCAGTCCTCTTTGGAATCTCTTGTTAAATTCCATCATATAAGGATGATTGTCGACCCTGAGCCGTTTGCCTGCTAAGTTGCTCAGGTGGGACTTGAATCTGTCCTCCAGGGTATCAACATTAGAAGTATCAGTCTCTCGCTGTAAATAGAAATCATAATTTGTTTTAGCAAGCAACATAACCTAAGCTGTGATATGTACTCATAGCTTCTTCTATCGGGTCAGCCTTGTCAGCAACAATATAGTATTCCATAATAATATTTAAAAGATAATATCGAAGGATGCAAGGTGATTCATGAATGTAAAGTAACTAAGAATCATAAAATAGTAGGAATCCTTGTAAGCTAGGTGTGCAATGGTTAATTATTAAGAGGTAAAATGATGTCTTTAAGGAAGAGCAAGAATTAAACGTTTGATTGTTTAAAAATTATTAAACATAACCTAAAAAGTGATGTCTCAGTTCAAATCTCACCTTTGCTCTCTCCATAGCTTCGATGGTAACGTCTTGCTGTGCTTCTAATGTACAATACTGCTGAACACACATCTTTAGTTTATCAAATTCAGCTTCTTTCTCACTATCTAAATATTTTGATACATTGTCCGTACACAAATACAGGCTGGTTATGCACTGTTTTCTTAAATCTGCTAAATCGTTATCTGCCATAGTTACGTATGATGAATAGTAAATTACAACGTTCTAAGTTTTTAATAATATTAATTTGTATCACACAATAAAACACAAGCAAGCGTCAAGTTTATTTACAAAAGAAAACCCACAGAAAACCATTCCCGCCATTTTGTATTTCTATCTTTTGACTTTGACATTGATTGATTGACTTGACAATCGTAACTATGGCAAAGGCATAAAAATATATACAGCCTAATTTTTTTTTGGAATATTCCACATAGTGTATAAAGACGTTACTCCCTTTTCTAATTGGTCTTTGCGGTGCAGATTTCGTAAAGGCCAATAGGTCCGTAGATCAAAAACTCAAGCAAGTGGAAGCCCATGCCCTTATATAAAACTAATAATTCTTGGTGGTGAAAATGATTACCGTATAGCGTCGCATTCGCTTTTTCCATTCGATTATTCTATCATCACCATCAGCCATCAGCCTTTAGTAGTCCACTGCTGGACAAAGCGTTCTCTAATTACACGTTATTTTCCACAAACTTCGGCTATTGTACTATTGTTATCATTTCATCTAACCGGGATCAACGGTCTCACGAATATCGTCGCCTTAACTAAACCGAATCAGAAATAAAGAGATCTGTAGGAGAACCAAGGTAACCGACATAGCCCGAAGTATTGCAGATGGCCGATGGGGCCGAAAGGTTCTAGAGTGGCGCCCGCGTACCGGAAGACGTAGCGTTGAAAGGGCTCCCAAAAGCTGGACCGATGACCCGGTGAAGCCCGCAGGAATCCACTGTATGCGAGAAGCACAGATCCGTTCGATAATGCAGAAATCGAATTTGCTTTGTCATCGCAAAGGGATATCAAACTGCGTCATTCGGGACCTCAAGCATTACGTGACCACAGAACGGCCAGTGGCCGTATAGACCAGACCAACTGGCCGCAGAACGCGACGTGACGGCCGACTCGAGTGGAGGCCAAACGGTACTTAGTATGAACGTTCGCATCTTAGTTGGAGCTTCTGCAGCCAAGATTCAGTTATTGGTTGTGAGCATGAGGTACCTAGTTTTGCAATAATAGAAACTCGTCTCGGTTATCATCAGTGATCGGAATAGGTAGAGCTAATCTACCTAAAGTTCAAAGAACAGAGACAAAAAAAGTGGAGACCTGGAAAAGTGGATTCCTTACGACTAAAATATTTTTTCGGGACTAATGTCGGGATTTCGGGACATCACATAAATTATTATTAAAACTGTTATGTAAATAACATTAGCTTCTGCGCTTACTTACATCGTTCAAACGAATATTAGATTATTAGGAGATTACCTTAATTTTTTTTAAACAATAGAAATCGTGCATACTTTTTTTTTTAAACAGAAACAGGAAATTAATTCGATAGTTGTTTTACTTTATTAATTTTAGTTGTACTTAAGTAATGTTCTGAAACCCGGGACATTAGTCCCGAAAAAATATTTTGTCGTAAGGCGTCTCCACTTTGTCTCTGTTCTTTTTCGAACTTTAGGTAAATTAGCTCTACCTATTCCGATCACTGGTTATCATACTTTATTGTAAATAATAAGTAAAATGCACCTAAAACTAGGATATATAATGATAAAACATGATAATCTTAGTATCTATTAAATAATTTTCTGGTGAGTAAACATAATAATTGTCTTTTTTAACAAAATATGAAAATAAATATTTTTTAAATAACATTGCACGCAATGCATATGTTACGCAAAGCATAAAACTACATCTTACAAGTATTTTATACGCCAACATTTAAAAAAGTATATTTTTCAGGCTATACGGTGACTCCAACATGCCCCAGTGCGGCAGACAGTTGCTTAAGATGCATCTTCATATCATTCGGCGATATGCCGCGACGAGTCTCGATCACCTTGAACGCGTTCAAGTATTCTAGCTCGGTGAACTGTGCGCCTTTCTCACGAACTGATGTTATTATTTCCTGTGGATGGTAAAAGGAGGTTTTAACTTGAATAGTGTGATAATCTGATGACACATACCAACAGACATTGCTTTAAAAAACTTAACAGACTTCTATTTTTGTAGCTGGCTCAAAGGTTTTTCTTTAAAAGTTAGGTAAATTATAATTATTATAGTTAACCTGACTGTTGAGCGTATTATAGTATAATACGCTCAAATTCATGAATTTCCAATTTTTTATTTATCACGATTTTGATGTGTTGAAGTAATTACCAAAAGGCGCATGGAACACTTGTTCCAGTTACTAAAGAAGTTTGGAAAGAGCGGTACATGTGTTTCTGCGTCATATCGGTCACTAAGTCAGTCACCTCAGGCGAACAAGTAAGCAGATGCAGATAGGTGTGCGCCCTGTGCAGGCCGCGGTGCGGCAGCGCCAGCGCGGCCAGGCAGTGGCGCAGCGTGGCCAGCCGCGCCTCGCCCGGCGCGCGCGCCCAGCCCTGCCAGCGCCACACCACCGCCGCCGACATCATCTCGCCCACGCCTGACATTATGTACTGGAACATTCCATTTTACAATTAGCAGGTACCGGTCGGTCGCGCTGTGTGTAGCGCGCTCAGGCCCAGTACTCACCGCGAGCCGGTGCGGCGCCAGCACGCTGGCGGCGAGCTCGTGGAAGGCGAGCAGCGCGTGCGCCAGGTGCGCGGCGCCGCCCGCCTGCTGGTCGCGCTGTGTGTAGCGCGCTCAGGCCCAGTACTCACCGCGAGCCGGTGCGGCGCCAGCACGCTGGCGGCGAGCTCGTGGAAGGCGAGCAGCGCGTGCGCCAGGTGCGCGGCGCCGCCCGCCTGCTGGTCGCGCTGTGTGTAGCGCGCTCAGGCCCAGTACTCACCGCGAGCCGGTGCGGCGCCAGCACGCTGGCGGCGAGCTCGTGGAAGGCGAGCAGCGCGTGCGCCAGGTGCGCGGCGCCGCCCGCCTGCTGGTCGCGCTGTGTGTAGCGCGCTCAGGCCCAGTACTCACCGCGAGCCGGTGCGGCGCCAGCACGCTGGCGGCGAGCTCGTGGAAGGCGAGCAGCGCGTGCGCCAGGTGCGCGGCGCCGCCCGCCTGCTGGTCGCGCTGTGTGTAGCGCGCTCAGGCCCAGTACTCACCGCGAGCCGGTGCGGCGCCAGCACGCTGGCGGCGAGCTCGTGGAAGGCGAGCAGCGCGTGCGCCAGGTGCGCGGCGCCGCCCGCCTGCTGGTCGCGCTGTGTGTAGCGCGCTCAGGCCCAGTACTCACCGCGAGCCGGTGCGGCGCCAGCACGCTGGCGGCGAGCTCGTGGAAGGCGAGCAGCGCGTGCGCCAGGTGCGCGGCGCCGCCCGCCTGCTGGTCGCGCTGTGTGTAGCGCGCTCAGGCCCAGTACTCACCGCGAGCCGGTGCGGCGCCAGCACGCTGGCGGCGAGCTCGTGGAAGGCGAGCAGCGCGTGCGCCAGGTGCGCGGCGCCGCCCGCCTGCTCGTCGGCCGCGCTGTCCGGGCCGCGCTCCTCCTGGCCCAGGTAGTGGAAGCATTCGATGCGCATCTGTGGCGACACAGCACGTTCAAATAACGTTCATATATATACAGACCTTTATGCGGAAACACTGGCACAATACGATATGGTTAATCATGGGTGCGATTTTTGGCATAACACGGCTAGTAGTGACACGATATAGTCGACAAGGATGCACAGTCAACATCAAAGCGAAAAATAGATTAGAAAAATTAAATGAATTCTTGTCGATGTATTTGTGTACATCTTTTCCCAGGCTAAATGTAGGATACGAATACTAGATACGCTGATCAGAGACCCTAGACATGATCAGAGACCCTAGACAGAGTGACATTCTATCAGCGATAACGATGATGGACTGACTGACTTATGTCAGTCCTATACATTTTTGTGTTTTCCATCTATATGCTATCGAAAAGCTTATGTCAATTCTGTTGATTCGTTTGTAGAAATACGAAACGCTTTCGAAGCGATTGTCACTTGTGGCCCTCAGGGTTGCCAAACCCACTGTTTTAACAGTAGACTGTTTTTTCAATGGCATCCCTGTGTTCTGTTTTAGTCATATTTGTCCTGTTTTTTGTAGTTTAGGTACATGGTGCCAACATGCCAATGTGCCATCTGAAGCAAAAAATCCAAAATTTTCGTTTCTTGCTGTTAGTGCAAAACAAACATCATCACAAGCGTGTACAAACAAACATCTACTGAATCTGGTGTATAGCCCAAAATTCTTAAAAAGTAAGTGCCAAATAGAAGGTATTCCTTTCGGATTTTCAAACTTTTTATCCTTTATCTTATGCTAGACAGTAGAATTACTGTTCTGAAATTACTATTTACTATTTTATACTGTTTTTTAGGGTTCCGTACGTCCGAATGAAAAAATGGAACCCTTATAGGATCATTCGTGTCTGTCTGTCCGTCTGTCACAGCCTATTGCTCCGAATCTAATGGACCGATTAAGCATATAAATTTCTGTAACCCAAACACGGACGTGTAACATATGAATTTTGAATATGGGGGTTAATTTTGGGAGCCAAAAAAAAGAGTTTTGCAAACTGTACCGTGTGACATATCAAATGAAAAGGCTTACTGTGAGGGTATCAACACGGAACTCTTTTGGCGGATGAAAGTACCAAAGACTTAGCGCTATCTACGCGGAACTGATTTTACAGTTTTCTTCTCCATTGGCGAAATTTCACAGACATATTATCTCTGTCTCAGTTTCTCCAATGGGGATTTCGATATCAAATCATGATCAATCACTGCTGGAAAAGTCACAAGCTCACATCACTTTTATAAACATTGACATAAGGAGTAAATTATAAAAAAATATATACCCTCTCTCTCTACTTACCTCCAAATGTAGAAACAGCAGGCACTTGTGCGAAATCTCGTCGAATATCATGGCGGCCGATGCTATATCGTTGAGAAATTTATCAGACAGCTTAGTGAGTCCGCCTGGACCACCCAGTATGGAGGGTAGGCTTCGGATGTTGGCGCTTAGCCAGTCCTGGGAAGTCAAAGTCAGATCATTTGTGTCAAGTAGTCCATTAACAGGCACTTTTGAACGTCACATCTCGAATGCCTTGTTGGTGTAGTGGTCGAAAGCTAACTGCTTAGCATAAGGTAGTGTTATTGGGTTTGTCCATCAGGAATTTTTCAGGAGCAGTCCGGGATTTCCATCCGGTTGATAGCGGTAGACTAGGTCCCTATTACATGGGACTTAAACATAACTGGCAAAACGTGGGTGTACCTTCGGGGATTACAGGCGTGTTGTTATGTTTTGAACCCCAAAATATACGAGAAAATAGAATTATAGTTGCCCCTTCCAAAAGGTCCATACTTATATAGTACACTAACTGATGCCCGCGGTTTCGCCCGCGTGGATGTCGGTTATTATATTATACTAAAACCTTACTCGAGAACCAGTCTATCCATTGGTGAAAACAGCATGAAAACCGGTGCCATACTTTTTGAGCTTATCGCGAACAGGACAACAGACAGACGCGGCAGAGGACTTTGTTTTATAATATGTAAGGATAATTACAGCATCAAGTTTTAATGTTACGTAGGCTATGGAAGACGTCTTTGTAAGTCTTTTCTAGAGACCGAAACAACTGAATCATCTCTTTCTATAGAAGTCTTTTCTTTTCTGCATAAAGCCAAGCATTTCCACAGATTATCTTCTATGATGAGTCATTTGGAAGCTATTCGCCCAAATAAGGTTTTAGTAAGGGGTTGCGTTATTTTTAGAACATTTTGACAAAATTTGATTTTGATTAAGTTTTTTTTTGTTAGACACGATTTCCATTAGGATTCCTCGATGACGACTGCGAGTCGTAACTGCAATTTATTTAGAACTAACTACTTTACTTGTGGTTACCAAATACACGCTGTGAATGTGTGTATAAGCGCTCTCGGTACCGGCGTCGGAGACAATGGCGAAGTCGGAAGTGTGTGTCTGTGTTATGTGCTGCCGCTTCTCGTCTTCATGCACACATTCACAGCGTGTTTGTATACTTGGTGACCAGAAGTAAAGGGCGCGCCGCTTCGTCAGAAAAAAATACAATACCTAAAGTTGTTTTTAGGCTGCAGCTACATTTTAATGTAATGTCTTCGGTCCGAAATTGACTATCCAGTTGATTTGAGTGTATAAGCACTAAGGAATTGATCGAAGACTAAGGACTTCTTTTTTAATCAAAATTTAAATATTTTATTTCACATAAACCTTCAAGGGCACTTATGAAACGTCAGAAGCTAGGTGCACGGTCCCAATTGCACGTTTCCAATGGAGAAGAGCTGGCAATAAACTCCACGGTTACTCTTTTTTTAAATAAATCGCTTTTATAATGTTTTCAAATTACAGAGTTAATAGGTATGAGAGGACAGTGAAGGCCTGTCAACAAGTACCAGGTACTTAACAAAATAGAAAAAATTACAGTCTGTTAAGCCTACAACGTTCTAACATTCACAAAATATTTAATAATTAATTAAATATAAGACAAATAAAATAATAAAAATCTATTTAAACCAAATTACATGATTACCAACTACAACTGTAACATATCTGAATTTAATCATATTAAAACTTACCATAGTCTCACACAGCACCGCTAGATCAGCTAATGCGTTGATATCTGATATGATTTCCTTGCGAGTGACAGCGCCGTCACCCAGGCTTGAACCAAGAATCTCTGCTTCTCGTTCGTAGGCCTGTTTTAAGTCCTGGTAACAATGTTTATAGTTTTGAAGGGAACTACGGCAGTTTCTGAGGTTGATCTTCGAATAGATTGGCAGGCATATCAACTGAATAGATTTGGTATGGTGATGACAAGACGTAAAAAATCACTCATAATTGTAATGCATAAGTCAGCTTGCATCACAAGTAAAGAAATACTTAGTGCTAAAGGACTGAAAAAATGTTATATTTTACGTAGATAGATACTCAGACCAAATAAAAAACCAAGACAGAGCGCTGTCAACAGTGACGTGTTGCCGGTTCCGTACACATGTGCATGTGCACTTAGTGTGGTGTGGTTTGATTGTAAATGTGTGCGTGTGAGCGTGTATGCACAGAGCGGTGGTGTAGTTTTGGCAAGCTTCACTGTATTCTTCGCAGCGCTTTGTCTTGGTTTTTTATTTGGTCTGGGGATGACTAGAATACTATGTAGATATTGTGAACCATTTTATATTAGTAGTCTGTAGTATCAAATTTTGCGATAAAACGTATTTAGTGATTTTGTGATGCAAGTAGGCCACAACTCGGCTCAGTTTTACCTACTTCAAGACATTACAAAAACTACATCATGCATTTTACATAATATTTATATCTTACAATCCACTCCCAGCAATAGGAGTATCTACAAGTTAGTAAGAAACTAATATTTACGTTGGCAACGTTCTTTGCATCATGTTGTTCAGTAGTCCAATTAGATGGCTGCAGGATGTCAAAAATGATTGTTATTATGTATGGATGATTGTATGTAGATTGTTCAGTCAACCGCATGTGTATGTCGCAGATGGATTGTCATATCCGCTCTTTTACAACCGCTAGTCGTTTCACAAAACAGCTCCGTTATGTAAAACAGCTGACAATCCATCTGCGCGTAGCACTAATTTGATTGGTAGATATAAACCGCATGCGGGGAAGTCGTTTTTAACTGTTTGTTTTTTTTATAAACCAAAAATCGAAATTGAATTGATGATGACCAAAGAAAACATGGACGGATTATGTGAAATATGATATGAATGAGAAGAGAGTGAATTCTGAGATGACAACAAGTTCAAAAAAAGGAGGGGTTGTCAATTCGTCTGTATACCTCAGAACTTTCGACTGGGTGAACCGATTTCAATGATTCTTTTTTTATTTGAAAGTTGGTGCTTCTCGTGTGGTCCCATATAAATTTTATTAACTTTACTTGAGTAGTTTTTGAGTTAGCTTCAATAATTACGTATTTTTCTCACTTTGTCTATACAGACGACATCTTATTTGATACAATCAGTTATTTATATAGCAGGTAGTTGTATTAGAATTTGTGCGGGGCAGGTATCACAACTAAAAAGTGATAAAAAATAACAACCGACTTCCAAAAAAAACACTTAATAAGTGAAGTATTTTTTAATTTAATCGCTACCTATTATACATTGGACATAAACCTCCTTTTTGCTTCGCCGTAGTCGGGTAATTAATGGAGCTTTCGATTTATAAAAGTCTGGGATACGACGAATATTGCTGCAAAAGTTACAAATAACAATTATGTTTTACGTAAATATTTAAATCAATTATTGTAAATTTACCTCAGCGCTAAGCTTCGCATCTTGTTGAATAGCCGCAGTCCAGTTAGGAAGTGATTGCAAGAATCTCACTATGTCGTCATCAGCCAACCACCGCTGTGCTCGTGGTGGTCCTTTAAACAGAAAAATTGGTCAGGAGTGAGTCAGACTCGCGTAATCTCCCTGTTACTGCCTTCTTGCTATTAAAAACCACCAAGCTTTTTTATAATATGTAAATTAAATATTAATGTACTATATTATATTTGACTGACCGACCGCTTGGCAAGTCAAAAGTAGGTACCTGGTTTATTTGAAATAAATGGTTTGAGAAAAAACACAAATTAAATACCAAAACAAAGTTTTCACACACTGCGTATAACAAACTTGTTTCATTGCTCGATAGATAGCGTTGGGATCGAATTAGATCGCTCTATGGCTTTGTGACAACGAGTGAGGAGCTTGTGGCTAAGTAATAACAGCCGCATGGGTCGATTCATCAGGTTAAGCTACGCTTGCTGGGGTTAGTCCGTGGATGAGTGACCATCTTTACATATCGAGACTCCTCCGTGCCTCGGAAAGCACGTTAAGCCGTTGGTCCCGGCTGTCATTTGTGGATCTTTGACAGTCGTTACGGGTCGTCAGAAGCCCGAAAGTCTGACAACCAGTCTTACCAAGGGGTATCGTATTACCCAGTTACTGGGTTGTGGAGGTCAGATAGGCAGTCGCTCCATGTAAATACTGGTATTCAGCTGAATTTGGGTAGACTGGAAGCCGACCCCAACATGGTTGGGAAAAGGCTAGGCAGATGATGATGGTTTTGTGACAACGGGTCTTACTAATTTATTGGTCGGGGTGATTTGTTCAAGCTGCACTCTTGCATGCCTATTGCATATATGCCTCTTGGCTGTTTATATGCCTTTTAGTGAAAATAACTTGATTTGAATATGGAATACGTCGAGTGAACCCACCTTGTGCAGTAGTAGGACAAAGTCGCGCATGCGCGGCGCGGCAGTGCGCCGCCAGCGCGCCCAGCGCAGCCGCAGTCGCGCGCAGCGCCTCCGCGCCGCCGCACGCGCCGCAGCGCCGCGCGGCGCGCGCCGTTTCGCTTACGGCACGCCAGCCGCTGCCGCAGCACGTGAAGATCGTGCGGTGACGAGAGCTAAAGAAGATACAAAAATAACTTGAATTTAAAAAAACCGCTTGTCTTTTTATTAGTTTTTACTTTACAATCCAGCCGAATGTTGCTCAGCTGTTTTGTAAAACAGCTAGCGGTTATGTAAAACAGCGGATTCGACAATCCATCAGCGATATATTCGTACCCCGACTTGACAGCAGTGTGCGCAGGAGGGCCCCTCTCGCGCCAGGCGGCGGGCGCGCGCATGACGTCATCGATGGTCGCGCGCGCGTGCGCGGCCAGGCGCTCGCTCTCGCCGCAGCGCACGTAGTCTGTGATGAACGCGCGCAGAGAGCACTCGCCGCCGCTGGGAGGGACATAATAATATTATGTATGATTTTCACTATGGGTGTATAAGAGGAAGTCTAAAAGTGGCACAGGGGACTGAAAAGTTGTGTGGCAATCGATTTTCATGTGATGCGGAGGAATGAGCAAAATGACGTGAAGGTTTTAAGTAAGAATAGAGGAAGACTAAAGAAACGATGGATGGACTGTGTGACAGACGACATGGCCAAAAAGGGAACGACTACCGATATTACTAACAAAGCAGAATGGAAGAAAAAGACATGTTGTGCCGACCCCAAGTACATAAATTGGGATGAGGACAGAAGAATGACAATAATGAAGTTCACTGTCAGAAAGCATGCATTGCACGTGTTGGTATTGTATCATCAAATATGCGAACCAATAACAAAAATATTAATGACGTCACTTATAGCCATATAAATTTAGGTTCAGTCAAAACTTCCACTTATACTCGGAAAACAAGACTTTTTCTATATGTATAAAATATCTTGACAATCAACAACACTTCTTGACCGTTCTTAATTTAAAGGTGTGTCCAAACATTGCGCGGCAATAACGTGGCAGCAATATGTCAGCCGCGCTCTAGTTAGGTGAACGATTTTCCAGTATCGAATGTTGAATTTACAAACACAACAATGCGTGGATGGCTATGAGCTTACGAATTTTTATTGGGATGTATTTAAAAGCACTTTAAATTTGATGAAAACAGCTATAAAATTGTATATCAGCAATTTAAAAATATGTTTCACACTTTAAAATGTTTTGCTTTAAAACTAATTGAATGAAACTATAAAAATAATGGATTCCACTACAAATATATTTAGCTTAAAATTTTTTTGAATGACTTGATAATTAAAAATTTGCACACGGTTTGCGATTACTTCTGTTTTTGAGTTGTAAATAACACCATACGTACTCCGTGCCACCAGACTGGGAAATCATATCTGGAAAAAATCGTTTTATCTATGTTCACAATCTCGGAAATGTGATACAACGTTGGTATACCTGGGTGATATGTTTATCTATTTACACCCGAGCTGCAGAGCTCGGTTGGCCAGGTACTATAGCACTATAAACCAAATAATGCTACTCACCCAGTAACAGGTTCGATGTGCGCGCACAGCGGGTGCAGCGCGGGCAGCACGGCGTGCAGGTGCGCGGGCGCCGGCGCGCACACCAGCGGGTAGCGCTGGCGGCGCGACGCGCTGGGCGACGCGGCCGGCGGACCTGACGGAGTCGGGGAATACGACGTCAAAAAACAAAAACGTGCCCTCGGCGCCAAGCTACGAATACATCCTTTCATACCTTCAAAATAGTAGTGAGTTCGGAATTAGATCGATAAAGCTCATTTTTTTTAGGTTTAGGTTTTAATAAAAGTTACTTTATCGGGAATATAATAATACAAGAGTTTTATTTCATCCCGCTTTCTCCTTTATGACAGAAATGATAATTATAATATGTATTACAGTTTCGACGTTCTTTCCACAATTAAAAACAAAAATCGATAAAATCAAGACAATACCATCACAGCACTATGTTTAATCATGACGTATTTTTTTGTCACCATATGATGACAGTGGAGTAGCAGGCACGGTTTTTTTAATTTGCTTGCCTCTGCTCTAGAGTTGTGCAACCGATGTTTATTAATATTATCGAAATAATAATACTTATTTTATTTTTATGATTTCATATTTTCTATACAGTATCAGCATTGTCAGTCCTATTGTTTACCTAATGCGTTACGTGCTATCATACATGCATGACCGTTTAGTTGTATTGATTGATGCGAATGACAGCACGTAGTTTGCATGTCATGCAAACTACTACAATTCCTTAAAATTTTGTGAATTACTTTTTATGCTGCATGATGGACCCTCATGCAGGGTCCTTTATGCAGCATGATAATTCACGTAAACATTGCATGTCATGCCACATGATCGGAAAGGGACCGCTTAAGGTAAGGCCAAAGAGTATTTATAACCACTGGCCCCACTGGGATTACCCACCGTTTCCAATATTTTTACAAAACATTTCTTTTTGAATGAACTAGGCAAGGAAAATTCGAATGCGATATTGCCCTTTTACTTCCTCAATTAGGAATTTAAAAGTTAATTAAAATAAAACAAAAACTAACTCAGAAGGTGACGCTTAGTTAAACAAGATATTTTTTATTTAAAGACGTAGGAATTTAATCTTGATTGTAATTTTAAAAGCCTTGCATCCTCACAGGCGTCATCAAGTTTTACTTCCGTTGAGTACTTTCCGTACATGTGTCGCTAGACTTACCAGTAGTAATGTCAATTAATGCGATTTCGTATAAATTTCATTAGCATGTGAATTCTTGAGCCTTAGCATGCAATTTGCTCGTTTCTGTGCTATTTGCTAATATGACTATAATTGATAATAATGAAGTATGTGAATTTTGTGAATCACGCATTCATTCAATCAGTACACGACCTTAAGTACGAGCAATTCAAATACAATAAGGTAATAATTGCTAAATATAATTCTTCGCACCAACCTGCTAATGCTAATAATTTTAATAAATTAAACAGTCACAAGCATTCATTCAATATACAACCCTAAGTACGCGCAAATCAAAGATAATAAGATAACGATTGCTTAACCCATTCTTCGCAAGTTCGCAGCATCTGCTAATAAATTTCACTCGCGAACGAGGTCACGGTCACGTGAAACCGATAGATTAGTATTCCCGACTTCCCGTGGGTGCGACGGAGAGCGCACGCTACCGCTGCGTGTCGACGCTCTGACGTATGATAGTATAAAAAATTGCGAAGCGATAAATTCACTTTGCACTTCACAGAATTTCGCAACTACATTTCATTTGCTAAATGCTAAATGAGCATTCGCATGTTAACAATGAATGCGAATGCTAATTAATCCAACACTACTTACCAGACAGCTTGAACAACTTAGTTCGTCGCCTCTGCGGCCTCTTCTTTGCGAAGTAATCAGCTAGTCGCAGATCGGTCGTGTCAGTTACTGCTGATCCCACTGAGCGTTGAGCTGCTAAGTTCACGCTCTCTATCTCTAGGTATTCTGTTAGAAGGAGTTGTAGCTGAAAAAAAGATAGTTTATTTTACGATCTGACATATGCAAAGAGGACGCGTCACACTTTTAAACTTAGCTTAAATTCTGAAATACTTATCGATAAATTTAATAACCAAGTTTTTATTTAAGCTTTGTGACAGGTTTATAACAAACTTAAAGTATGTACAGAGCATTTAATATAACTAGTCCCGTAACGCGATTGGTAGCACTGTTCTGTCAGTCGCCATTTTGTACTCTATTACCATTGAAACTGAGCCTTGACAAGCAATGAAGCCAATATGACGGCAATGGACAAGTTATAGTAAACGGTCTGTCATAAAATGAGGACGCGTAAAATGAGACGTGTGAGTGAGAGACGGAGCTATACAAGGCCGATAGCACCATCCTTTTTCCGCAGTGGAATAATGATAGTATTAATCCTTCATAATACGGCCCCGGAAAAATAGAATAATATCGAATTTCAATGAGAACATTCGTTTTGTCTCTGGTTTTTTTTTTTTTTTCATTAAACCTTATTTATTATTTTTTAAATTAATCATTAATTATTATTTAAAAAAAATAAATAATTACATTATTTATTTTCAATAGTGGATTTATTTGTACAATTAAAAACATGGATGTCTGCAGCAAGTATTGCTTTTCAGTAGGATTTCACTTACAACTTGTTGCACGGCGCTCCAGTAATTATGCTCGGTATGCAAACAGGAGTCAGGCAACTTATACTTTTGTAAGGAAGCCCTCCATAATTGTAGTAACCTAAAAATAATAACAAAGTTTTAGTTGCTAACCACAAGAACAGAAAAAACTAAAATTATCTTTAAAGTTTAGAAGGCTTTTTAGGTAGAGGTTTAGTTTAGAATCTAAACTCATTCTATTTTCCCCTGAACTTCAAAGCTTCATTTTCATTATCCTATATCTCTGTTTGTATACATACGCACAGTTTCTGTTCCGAACGGATACCAATGTTTAAACTAATACGAAAACAAGTTCAAAGATATAAGGTACAGCCGTTAAGGATGTGAGTTTTAACGGGTGCCAGTGGTGTTGGGTTTTGGTGTTGGAATGGAATAAATCAAATCAAATATGTGTGTTTAGTTATAAGGTAATGTTTAGCGGTAAATGTATGCTTAGTACGTGTATTGATGGAAAAGTACATAATTAAAATATAAAAATTGTATAACATGGGAGCTGCATCTGACATCAAACTGCTTAGCAGTTTGGCAGAAGTGAATTTTCTTTGTAAAAGGATTTCGCCACGAATAAACACTTTTTCATTTTCATTATACAACCACAACCTGCCCAGCCTTTTTCCAACTATGTTGGGGTGTGCATTGTCCACAGATTTTATATTGTTCTTACTTTAGAACAGGGCTTGAAATACCAGTATGTTACTATGGTATCAGACGTAGTGCTTGTAGTATTGGTATTTCTAATCAGTATCGGTACCAAACAAATATTTCCGTAAGTTGAGAGTGCGAAAACAGATATAGTAAGTAAAACTGGCCAAGTGCATGTCGAACCACGCACAATGAAGGGTTCCGTAGTTAGGATGAATTTATCCAACAAACTTAACATTGTAGTTGAAAAACATGTTTTTGCAACTGTAATATTAAGTTGGTCGATTATTACTCGGTAACTTGTAGAACCTTCGTAGCGGTGATAGTTATCCTTTTAATTTCGTATATTACTGCCGTGAATTTATTCACATTTCTAAACCCAACCATTTAGCTGGCAGGGGCACGACGACACTTAACTCTAACAAAAATTTGCACTTTATAGCTTAATATTCCGCAAACGGATCCCTGAATCCAAAAATGGTTTTCACAAAGTCTCATTATTTTTAAACGACCTTTCCAACGATACCCCACACCACGGGATTGACGAGAAAAAATAAAATCAATCCCCACTTTAAACGGAGGGGTATTACGGGGTAACGGAGGTACATACGAAAAAAAAAAAATACAATTTTTTTTTCCTCTTTTTTAGCTTGGTTTATATGTATATCCATACCAAATTACAGCTTTCTAGTACCAACGGTCTTTGAGCTAAGCCGCGGACAGACGGACAGACAGACGGACATGGCGAAACTATAAGGGTTCCTTGTTGACTACGGAACCCTAAAAAGGATAGTTAACAAAATGGTTGAGCTGGATGATGCTGATCCACGTGTCATGTTCGTGAACGGGCGCCGTCAGTTGAGACTGGTCATCTCTTATCTGCCAGGGCTTATTTTTAATCTTATATTTTGAATTCTTTTTGATTATTTTTCGTTTGACATTGTTCTCACATATAGAAGCACGAAGAATACTGTACCCAGGATTTTGTAATATCTATATACATTTTTAAAAGAGTGTCCTTGGAGTTTCTTGCCCGTTCTTCTCCATAGAGATCTACGAATTTGAATGGGCAACTAGCTTCGACTTTTTGACTAACTGACCGACTCGTTGACAATTCAAAAGTGCCTGTAAACGGTTTAATTGAAATAAATGCTTTGAGTTTGAGTTTAATAAACATTACAAAAATAACTTCAAGGTACAAATACGAGATTTGTTATACGCGGCGGGTACCTGAATTAGGTACCGGTACTTGTTAGATGGAGTACCGATTGTCTGGAACCGGTTCGGGTGGGCTTCCAGTCTAACCGGATGCAGCTCAATACCTGTATTTTACATGGAGCGACTGCCGATCTGACCTCCACAACCCGGTTACTGTATAATACGATACCCTTTGGTAAGACTGGTTGTCAGACTTTCGGTGTTCTGATGACCCGTAACGACTGTCAAAGATCCACGAATGATACCATACAACCATTATCTTTTATTGCGCATAACATAAGTTCCTCTATTCACAAAAGCTACTACAGTACGAAGGTTCACATTGAGTTGCCCTAACTCTGTCACACATTCGTTATCTCATATCTCTTTTCTCTTCACACGCCTTTCTTTTGACACTTACCTTTTGTTCCTCGTAGCGCACGCCCGGAACTCTTCGCCGAGACTCGTGACAAGCCTCGCGAGCGGTCGCCCCGTCTCTGTCACTCCTTCACTGTCGGGTATCTCGCCGTCCTCGTCTACATCAGCATCGGCTTCTACTTCTCCCTCTTCGATAATACGACGAGAGACGGAGTCTATTACTTCTAGTAGCTCGTTTTGGATTTGGACTTTGAATTTCTAGAAGAAAATAATGATAGTATACGTAAGCAAGAGATATTCTATTCGACAAATAATACAGTAAAAACTGGCCAAGTGCGAGTTGGACTCGCGCACGAAGGTTTCGGTACCATTATCTATAAAATCAAGCAAAAAAAATCACGTTTGTTGTATGGGAACACCCTTAAATATTTATATTATTCTCTTTTTTAGTATTTGTTATTATAGCGGCGACAGAAATACATCATCTGTGAAAATTTCAACTGTCTAACTAACATGGTTCATGAGATAAAGCCTGGTGACAGACGGACCGACAGACAGACAGACGGACGGACAGCGGAGTCTCAGTAATAGGGTCCCGTTTTACCCTTTGGGTACGGAACCCTAAAAACCATAGGTAAAAACTGCGTTGCGGTTACAGATGATAAGGTACTGGCCGACGCGAAAGGGATAGTCCAAGTGGAGTAACAAGAGCCGAGTATGATGATGACACGGTATCTTTGTACCCGACTGCGCGACAGCAAAGACAGGGTTATGTTTTTCACGCGTACCTGGTTTGAGAATACCTACGTTTTTCGAATGAAGAAAAAAACACGGAAATTTGCCGACCAATGTATTTATTTCCAGCTGCTTTGATGTTTAAAAAACTTAGAATACCTCCGTAGCCTCCTTCAGCTGCTCCAATACTCCTAACGCCTCCAGTGATATCATGACAGTAGTCTCGAATGTCTTGTCCTCTTCAGACAGAGACGCTTCAAACTCAGGAGTCACTTCTTGTAAGTACGCGTCTGTTACTTCCTCGCTTTTTGTTAGTTCTGAAAGAGAGGCATTTGTAAGCGATGTACAGAAAAGGCATTTATGGTTCTGTACAAGTTCATTATTATTCTAACAAATTCACGAATTTGTCTAGTACTTACTCCTAATTCATGTAAAAGCACCTAAGAAAAAATTATGTTCGCCTGAACTTCTTAAAGCTTTTACATACTACATGCACATTATATGCTTCTGTGAAAATTATTAGGACGGATTTATCGTAAATCCGACCCAATAATTTCGGCAATCCGGCAATGAATTTAATAGACATTAAGGTCCGTATTACAGAACGTTCCTCAAGTCCAGTTTGATCTGCAATCAGTTGATTACTGTTTAAGTATAGAATCAGTACTTGAGCATCGGTCTTATTCCAGAACGGTAATCAATCTATACTCAGCTGAATCGAGACTCAAATCGAGCCTCAAGCAGAGATGTGTATTGTCTATGCATCAGCCTGTTTTCGTTTACGATTTATTATAATATCCGACTTTGACCCGATCTTCACTGGATTAGAAATATTAAAATACACCATAGAAGCCCAGTTATTTAGGAAATCAGCGTTATTATTTCATTTCTGAATAGTAAAATGCCCCATTTATTGAAGTAAAGCTCTTTGAAGTGAAGTATAGTAGTTTTGTAAGCAAAATTGTCAAGCTTAAAAGACTTGTATTTGTGGCCTTAAATAAGTATGCTATTTAAAATGTCAGTATGTCAAAACATCAATGTGAAAAATATTAGTTTGTTGTTTGTTTATTTTAATTATTTGTTTAGCTGATTTTATTCAAATTACTTAACAGTTTTAAAATGGTAGGACGGAAGAAAAATTTTAGTACTTTGGAAAAAAACCTGCTACTAGAAATTTTAAAAACATATTATAGAAAATAATAAAACTGATAATGTCAGCACAGGAACCAAAAAGGCTGCTTAGATCCGTATTGCGGAGAAATTTAATAGTTCGCCTATGATAATTGACTCAGTAAGTACCAATCTATTTTCTTATTCTTATTTTTACATTTACTTATAAATTAAATGGGGTTATATTAGTAGTTTTCTACTGTTCAATAAATTGATCATTAAAATACAAAATCTCTTTTATTGTTATTGGCATCAGGGGAACAGCTCAGACGCCTTTGGCAAAATCTCAAAACCCGCCAAAGAGATGCTCTCACAACATTTTATGTATCAATTGTTGGGCTTCCACTCTGGGCAACTGCTTAATATGTTATTATGTTCTCTTCAGATTTGGTGACTCCAATCCAAGCTGATCAAAATATGATAATAGAGGAAGAACTAGTAATGCCGCCCGAAACATTTAATGCCGTTGATATAGAACACACTCCAACAATAATTGATGCCAGCCAACATACCACAACAACAGATGCGGTTGAACCCACGGATTATTGATAATAAAAGAGTTGATTATTTAACATATTGTTTTATTTATCAAAAGGAATATGTATAGGTACTTGCTGTAAATTAAACATAATTGTTTACTATGGTACTTCCACAGATTACTGAATAGTTATGGTACTTCTAAAAGCAAACCCATCAACTGTCCCTTGATTGACAGAATCATTCAGGTCAATTTCATTCTCATTGCTACCATAATCATTCTCTTCATCATTTATTGGCATTGTATCGTTAGATGTTATTGAAATATTAAAAAGTACTGCGCAAGAAACAATTATGTTACAAACTGTAACCATAGGTAGAATTAAATTTTTCACTACATCTTGAAAAAATCTGTACCTTTTTTTTAACTTTTCACGACTATAAGGGTCCTGCGTATCTCTTATAAATGCTAAAGTTCAACCTTCTATTAGAATTATCGTTAAATAAGTTATTATAATGAACTACCTCTTCAAATATATCCATTTTGATTATGATTTTGATAGTAGGTACCTAATATTTAAAAATATCAACAGAACTCGACAATGCACTATTTGAACAGAAGAAATATTGACAATTTGACATGACAATCTATGCTCAAGCGCGGTCTCGACCACACTTGGGTGATTACAGATTTGATCACTGCTTGGGTTCGATCGAGTAACTGAGTAGCGATCTAAAATAAAGCCAAACTCAGTTGAACTAAGATCAATGAATCTATGCTTGAGCAACGTTCTAAAATTAAAAACGGACTTAAAACTAGTTTTAAACAGAGATCAATACTTGAGTTTCCTTCTGTAATACGGACCTAAGATCAATGAATCTATGCTTGAGCAACGTTCTAAAATTAAAAACGGACTTAAAACTAGTTTTAAACAGAGATCAATACTTGAGTTTCCTTCTGTAATACGGACCTTAGACACCCTAAGGCTGAGAGAGACTCATACGCGGACTGAATTATGTTTTATCTTTTAATTGTTTTAGATAACGTCCAATAGCAAGTGGACTCATATTACTACATGCAGTGCTTGTAGATATGTTGTAAAATAATTAAACAATGTATTCTCAGTATTCTCACCAGCCAATAACAGCGCAGTACGTCTCCTTGCCGATACGCGTCTAGTAAGAGGCGCTCTTTCATCTCGGTACACAGCTTCACTCAGACGGCGAACTATCACTTCTACGAGCTCGCGTTTCTTTAGCTGTAAAATAAGATCCTTTTGCTTTAATTGTGTATAAAAAAAAAAAAAAAAATTGCTATGTTACATTTTTATTTTTACATAACACCTGCCAAACTGCATTGCAATTTGTCGGTATGAACTTTGGAATTTGAAACACTGCATCTTGCTGATGATAGTTTTATTGGTCTGAAAGTCTGCCAAGTGGTCGTTTTTTCAATACAATTTAGGTCTATCCTAAAGTTCCCTGGCAAACCATCCCAGGGTCAAGCAGCAATAGTAACCATACCTGTAGATGTTGTCTAGTGCCATTGAGAGCGTCGACATGCGAGAGAGTGGTGTCGGCGGTGTCGAGAGCTGCCTTCAAAGTAAGCGCGGCCGCTAACACTCGCCCGGCAGAGAGAGACTCGCGGGTTTCTCGTTCCGATACTACTACGCGTTCACTGGGGACAGCAATCATTTACTTTAGAATATAAAGTTACATAAAAGCTGTAAAAAAAATCTTCAATTTTGATTTTAATACTATAGCGCCCATTTACTGTAGTTCTCGAATTTCGAAAAGTGCTTATCTCAACTCATGTTTTTTTTTTTTTTTTAACCACCTCGGGAAGCTCTGCATCGCACCTGATGGTAAGTGATGATCGGGCTGAAGGTGGTAGCTTCACCCGGAATCCTCAAACACAGAGGAACTGGCTATCTTACCTCTAACTGTCGAAATTCAACAACACTGTTAACATTGTTGTTATGGCGGCAGACTTAGATAAGATGGTGGTAGCTAGCCAGGCAGTCTTAGAACAAGCCCTACCACCAACTAAATTAGGCGGCAGTGTGTTTGATCTACTCACATGTCAGTCAACATCTGCAGCGCATAGTGATGTGTCCTGGCGTCGGCCCACAGGCGGCGCAGGTCGTCGCGCCGCAGCCGCAGCAGGCCGCGACACGCGCCCAGCCGCGCCACCACCGCGTCGCAGTGCTGGCCCCACACGGACAGCGCCGACGTCACGCTTCCGAATTTCTGGTGACATAAATGATAAAAATTCTGTAATATAATTTCTGAGATTGTTTCAGTTTTTATTTTTTTAATCCCCATGAGACTTAAACATAACTGGCGATATCTTGGCGTGCTATGAGTACACCTCTGCCTGACCTTTCGGGTAATACAGGCGTGATGTTATGCAGATATTTATTGCATCTCAAACATTGTGATCAGTGATCACATAATTTTCATTTACAATTATGCTGTTTTTTTGTGTTGTGTGACTTTGCACGACTGGGTGTTTCCATGAAAATAGGCGAACTTTATGTCTACAGCACTATATTTAGTTTAAATTAATTACCATTTGTATATTAATGGGGAATCAAGCAGAATACAAATAAATCCAAAGTAGGCCTTTTTCCATGGAATGATCAGGCACCCTAATTGTGTAACACACAATCATTTAATTTTGTCAGGTCAGCAACATTCATGGCATTACTTACGTTGTAGAGCAGATAAATTTTCCGAATTTAGGAAACATTGGATTAACGATATCCTTTAATAGATAAGATTAATGTGATTGATTGTGTGATACTCAATTAGGGTGCTGACTATAGTAGCATGTAACTGCTACAGAATGGAGCAATGTTGTTTATGTTGATAGTTTCCTACACAGGATAAGAATTGTGATGTTATGTGCTGTGAACATATTGTACAACCTATTCCATGCGTTTGTTTGAGTTAAATAAACCAAAGTATGTGTGACTCTGATTACTCATAAGAAAACTTAATTTTAACATCTGATAAATAAATAAAACTGTTCTACGTTTCTACAACATTGTTGTATTATTATGTTTACCTGCATAACTTCCATGATCTCCTGAGCATGTTGCTCCACCAGCTCATCAAGTCTTGCATCACTCTTCTTGTACTCTTTTTCTAGTTTAGCTCTCTCTTTCTCTCGCTGTTCATTTGTTTCACTCGCTGAGAGAGTGCGAATCACGGACATAAGCAAACCGCTCTGTGAGAATACAATTTATTTGTTAATTTTTTTTGTTATGAATGTTGTTTGTTGTGGTATTAGTATTTTAACTGATTTATGTTACAGTTGACGTGTGCCGAAAATGTTGGCATCGTAAAATCCGTCTGGCGTAATACAATGCAAAAGGTTATTGGTATGGAGTTTGCAATTTACTGGTAAAACATAACTATTTTGCATTAAGAGCGTGATTAAATAAAGCAGAAAAAATAGGCCAATACCGATAGAAATTTAGAAATTCCTTACTTTATCTCGTGAATACCGTGGATACATGATTGACACTGAAATAATTTTATACTCACTGTTTCTTTTCCTTGTTTAACCCCCCGAGGGGGCTTGGTAGGAGGAGGAGAGGACATAGTATTTGTTTTATTATTCAAATACGGTGTTTTCCTTATTTTTGTGATAAAACTCCTCCGCAGTCCACCCCTCGTAATCTGTCAAACTGTCAACGCAATTAAAAATATTGACATTGACAATAATTTGACAAAAGCAAAACAATTTCAAATGCACACCGTTCAGAAATCTTAGAAAGTGTTTTTTTTTTGGTGCTCCATCAAAAAAAATTGATGAAATAGTCTAAATGCGGATGTAACTGTCTGTACCTTTTCACACTTACAAGGGCTGAATGGATTTCGATGTTTGACACATAGGGAGACTGTGGACTTCAATCAAAGTATTCATTCTCCTGCCCATATCCCAATTTATTTGGGGTCAATATGTCCCTTGATTCTTCCATAAGACTTCTCTATTAGTCGTCATCTCAGTAGTCACCCACTTTCTAGCTATATTCCCCTTTATTCATAAACGTTGCTTAATTATGTAATGGTTAGCGACTGTTTAACCATACATTTTTGACGTTTGAACGTCACTTAACTTTAATCATCGTTTATGAATAAACCCCACAATCTTTCACACAGTCCATGAATCGTTTCTTTGGTCTACCCCTACTCATGTAATGTAACCGACATTTAAACTCAAAACAGTTTTCCTTACTACATTTTCGTCATTGCTCCGCATCACATGCCCATAACTTTTCCACTTTTAAAGTGGTGATAGGCGTACTTGCTCGCACTGCGAGCACATACGTGAAGCTTACTCAAAATTTCATCGTCAAATTGGCTCGCGGCTCGCGGCAATGACAGACGACGAGCCAAGGCGGGCTACGAGCAAAATTTCAAACCTGTTGGATCGCCGACGAACTTACTCAGTGGTTTTAAAATCCGCGTACTTAGCATTCTTATTTCAGCAATTGAGCCGTTTGACGCGTACTAACTTTAGTAATGTGTTGAGTCCTGTGGTTGAGTCGGCGCGGCGGTACAGTCGAGGGGTTGGGTTAGTGTTGGTTTTAGGACGAACAAAATGGGCGACTTTGTTTGTTGTTATCATGACATTTTTTGAATTCGAAAAGTCCGTTTTGTTTATCATGGTAATTGGGTGCTCGTGTTATGCTTGAATAAAAAATTAATACTGGATACTACTAATAAGTTAAAACAAATAACAAGATTAATCGTGCTGTAATCGGTGTTTAAGTGCCTTTAAAATGGATTACTCCACTATCAGCAACAAGACCAATTGTACAGAAGCTGAAGAGTTAACAAACGGCGAACTAAGTGAACGGTATTATTTACTCAAGAAACAATACGACAACCTTTCGAGCAGCTATGAAGCGACCCAACAAGAGCTCCACGATGCAAGACGAAGTTATCAGACAGCATTGGATGTTCAAAGACATTTGAACGCAGAGTTAGAAAGTTATCAAGCGGATGAAGCTCGTCGAAAGAATGATTTCACATCTCGTTTATCAACGCTTCAAGAAGAAATTTCTGAGCTGCGGGAAGAGCGTACCGAAATGACAGAAAAGCATTCAACAGAATTAAAAAAGTTAGAAATACAAATACGAACTTTGAAAGAGGAACAGTCATGGAAAGTGCGAGAAAGTCCAGAGCGGGATAACTCTGAATTAGAGGAGGCACATAAAACTGTGAACAGTGCGTTATCCGATGCGACTGCAGCGAAAGAAGCGCTTGAAGAAGCAAGGATGGAAATTGCTTCCTGGCGCATAAAAGCTGAAGAGTTGATTTCAACTATTGGTGAGATGCGTGCAGCGGCTGACTTGCGTAGAGAGGAACTGAGGGCGGCCAATGAGCGCGAAGCTACTGCGCTTGCTGAATTAGCAGAAGCCAAAGCTATGCTGCACCAGCACACAGACACACAACAGGACTTACAACCGCACGGTAATCATTTCCCAACCTTTTTATTTATCTAAGGCCTGACATATCTATGAGTGTCTTTCAGGCAAGAGAATTATGGATTTACACAAAGCAATAATTATAATCTTATAAGTACCAATCAACCTTAAGAAGGTTGGAAAACAAAGGTCAGGCTGTTGAGGCGCAGCCCAGGAGAGACCTTTGTCCAGCAGTCTATTGTGATAGGCTGAGTTGAGGAATTACCAATGAATGCTTGATTGAAGCCCACAACCCATCAAAAACTTTTGTCCTTGTTCTGAGTGACATCTGGTTTTTTGTTTACATATTTTTGAACTAAATTTTAATAGTCATAAAATATACTTAATTTGTGTTTTTCAGCTGCTAAAGGAAATTCCATATTTGCTGAAGTTGAAGACAAGAGGCAGGAAATGGCAAAGAATCTCATTCAAATGAAACAAACAAATTCTAGGGTAATATATTATTATTTTTATTTCTAACTAGCTTTCGCCTGCGGCTTCGCCCATGTGGTATGTCGATAAAAAGTAGCGGTTCAGTAGTTTTAGTGTGTAAGCGCGACAGACAGACAGACAGACGAGAGTTACTTTGGCATTTATAATATTAGTAAGGACTAGTAAGGATTAGTAAGGATTTAATTTTAATGAATAAGAAAATCATTAAAAGTTTATTAAAAAGAACAGGTTTAGCTGTTTAGGAGCTATGATGCCACAGAGATATGAACACATGTTAAACTTATAACACTTCTCTGATTGCATTGGGGGTTATAAATAATAAAATAAAACATAGAGAATGAATAATTATATTTATTTGGCCTCTACAAATCTACACCCTCAATGTTGTGGATAAGCATTAAACTTTTGAATGGATTTTATCACAAGGAAATTGTTCACATCTCATGGTTGAAGTGATTGCATTTTACAATGTATGAAATGACAGCAATTTAAATACTGGAAGGGATTTTATTGATAAAGTTATTATAATAAATTCCATAAGCTGTATCATTATTTTGATACAATAAAAAAAAAAACTACTAAGCTACCAGATTTGTGCCAAGGTCTTTGCTATTTTAATTTTGATTTGAACAATCGTTTTTTGTCATTCTAGTTGCGAAGAGAGCTGGCAAATAAGCAAGCTGAAGTAGATGCCTTACTGCATGAGAAGCAGACCGTTTGGGAGCAGCAAGCAGGGGCATCAGCACACTATGATAGAGAACTTATTGGTAAGTCAATGACGTATTCATATTTTATTTGCATTCCATAATGTAGATAAGGTATTACATCATGTTTTTTAATAATTAAAATCTTTAATTACTGGGCTTTATAATTACTTTTTGGATGCAGGAGCCAAGTATTTTAGCTCATAATTTATTGATGAGCTAAATTTTACCTGCAATTCCAGACCATGTGGATCTGGATCTTGGATTTATTCATATTATGTCACGCCTGTAATCCCCGAAGGGTTAGGCAGAGGTGTACCTATAGGTAACTGAAATTTCGCCATTTATGTTTAAGTCCCATATAATATGGGGCGAGCCTAAAGCCGCGTTTCCACTAGGCAACAATTGACGCGCAACATGTTGCACAACAAGTTGCCCAGCATGGTGAAAGTCAGCGCGGAGCTTTTGTTGAACAACGTTGTCTGTCTACGCATCTACTACTTTACGTCAGTCGTCGACAACATGTCGCCAGAGGAACTTGTGTTGATTTCAGCGGCAGTGGTTATAATTTTATCGGACATTGTTGCGCGTCACGTCTCCACTCGACAACAATTGATGCTCAACTAACAATGACTATATAACCTCTTGACTGCTCATGCGGGCGACTCAGGCTCACGACACATATGATGAATAGCACTGATACTAGATGGAAACACGAGTGGCCATTTTAGTTTTGACCAGTTATTGGATCTCTGCACACGCCGGTATTTTGATACATTTTAAAACATTTCTGCATAAATAAAAACAATTATGAGTTCCTGTTCAATCAAATGGTGTGGGAAATTCTCTAGAACATCCAGCTATAAAAAGATTGCATTACTTTTCATCGATAAGTAAAATAAATATTTTATTAAGAATAATTGCAGGGCTCAAGCTAAACTGGTTTTTTACGTAAAATGTCACAAAAATGTACAACGCGTTGATGTCTTTTTGAAAAGTCCCTTTCTCTCACTAGGGTATTGCAATAAGTCTGTCCCTTTCTATGTGCACTTATACTGTAGAGTGTTGTGACAACTTCAAAATAAAGTCTAAGTCGATAAAAATTACGATGTTTCCTAATGGTAAAAAAGTAACATTAAGTACTTAATGTTTACATTTTAGATTTTAAAATGTTCCGTAATTGAAAGAAAAGTGGATTAATGCAGTTCACAGGGAAAATTGGTTTCCAAATAAATATAGCATTGTTTGTTTAAGGCATTTCACAGCAGATTAAAAATAAGTAATAGCAATGTCAATCCCTGTCGGATAGAACAATAAATTCTTTTAAGGGGCCGGCGGAGCTTCGATCGCGTCTACGAATCAAGTGCTACAAATGTTGCGCTAGTGTGCCTGTCCGAGCGATACACACAGCTACCATGAACTGTACGACCACGCACACATTTTCATTGACATGACATTTTCTTGACGCGATAGCACTACTGGCTATTGAAAATTTATGATAAATTTGGGTGTGTTCCGTAATACCAAAAATGATGAATGAAAACTTAATGTTATTCCATTTTTTTTTCGATAATTTGTAACTTGATAATATTATGTTTCTGCTGAGACAATATCACAAGTATTGTTGTTTATAATACAGAAAAAACAACATGAAAACATGTCATTTACGCTGTAAAAATGTGCGAAATTCAATTCGCTACAACTTCATTTTAGTTAGGTTTTTTGGAAAAAAAAAAAATATGTAGGAACCTAGATAAATACTGTCTCAATCCGAATAACAACACATTATGGTGGAAATATGCTCAAATTGCAAATGATTTAGGTATTAAGTTTGTATGGAGAATTCATCCGTCGCCGTGTTCTTAAGTGAAATTCAAATTTAAATAATTTATTGTTCAATTAGGATTGTAGACGTCGATTTTATCGATATCGATATTATTGTTGCAAAACTGACTTGTGCATCACTATGTTTGGTACTTTCGTCCTAACATTGTTGCATCGGCCAATCACAACCGCTGTAATTTCTTCGTCCCCCGGCCCGCAGTAGTGAGTCGTGTGCCTAGACGAAATCGGTCTATCAGCTCTCAAGTGGTTTAATTCTCTTTGTCAACTAACGATTACAACAAACAACAAGCCGCGCGTCATGTTGCGCGCCAGATGGCAACGTCGCGCGCTGTTGTGCAGTGTTGCCGTACATGTTGAGCGTCACGTGTCGCGCGCCAAATGTTGCCTAGTGGAAACGCGGCTTAATACCATCAACGGGCACAAATCCTGACTCCAGGCCGATCATGGGTTTTAAACCTTTCAAGGAAGTTCTTCTTGAATTTATCAGTGTGTAAAGCCTCATAGACTCTAGCAGACATAGGTCCCGCAACACGTGTTGTTAGAAAAGTCAAAGCGAGGAGTCGAGGTTGAATACGAGCTTTTGTGATCAGTCATTCAGAAGCAGGATATAACCAGGATACCTATAGAAATAGTAATAACTATGCATTGATGTTAAAATACTGTTGAATCTTGTTATTAACATCCCACTGACATCCTATAACATTACTTTTATAGAAGGCTATGAGGAGCGCATCACTCAGCTGGAAGGCGCGTGTGAGAAGCAGCGCCGTGAGCTGTCGCGGTGGTTCGGCAAGCTGTGTGAGCCGACCGCTAATGGCTGGCTTCCCGGTGTGCTGGATCATTTAAAGTAAGTATACCTACTAGATAATTCTTACTTAAATAATACTTGCTTGAAGAGCAACAGAGAGACAGAGTTACTTTCGCATTTATAATATTAGTAAGGATTATAAATGCGAAAGTAAACCTGTCTGTCTGTCGCGCTTTCACGCCAAAACTACTGAACCAATTTAAATGAAATTTGGTACACAAATAGTCTAGAGCCTGAGAAAGGACATAGGCTACTTTTTATCGACATACCACGCGGGCGAAGCCGCGGGCGGACGCTAGTAGTAATATGTACTAACAATGTAATGCATCACCCATTGATGGATGGTGGCTTTACAAGGTGATTGGTGTACAGAAGTCATCATCTGCCTACCCTTTTCCCGACTATGTTGGGGTCGGCTTCCAGTCTAACCGAATGCAGCTAAATACCAGTATTTTACATGGAGCGACTGCCTATCTGACCTCCACAACCCAGTTACTGGGTATCACGAAAACCCTTGTTAAGACAGGTTGTTAGACTTTCGGGCTTCTGACGAGCCGTTTAACTTGTCAAAGATCTACAAATGACAGTGGGACCAACGGCTTAACGTGCTTTTTGAGGCACGGAGGGGTCTCGGTATGTAAACATGGTGTAATGTAATCCATCCACGGACCAACCCCGGCAAGCGTAGTTTAACCTAATGGATCGACCCGCGCGGATGTTATTACTTGCCACGTGCTCCGCGATTGGTGTACAGCAGAAAACAGTAGGTAATAATAATGTCTTTAATAGACTGTCGCATGTCCAGTTAGAAGAAAATGATATGGTTGATATGATGGTCTATTTTTTATGTTATAATATTCTTTTGCATAACAGCGGATAGCATAAACTGCATTTCGCAGAAAATCGTTTGGTAGACACTCATATAGTATATATCCATTCAAAACTCATAATTGTCACCCCCCCGCCCCCCCCCCGCCCTATTACATGGGACTAAAACGTGTGCGTTACCCCAGCAAGAAAATGTTTTCTAGGAGGAATTGAGTTATACGAATAATTAGTGCATAATCTGCTGTAAATGTGCGCCAAGTAAAAAATTTGTGCGTGCTGTCGTTTTGGAGATATAACGAAAAAACGAATTCTGCTGGGGTAACGTTTTTCCAGCAAGAAAAATTTAAACGAATGACCGGAGTGAGAAACAAAGTACATGGGCGGATAGCTTAAATTTGTGCATAAATGTGCGCCGAAAATGAAATTTGTGCGTCTTAAGGTTTTCGAGATATTCAATTTCCTGCTGGGGTAACGTTTTTCAGAATCTTATTTCTCGGAAACCAATGATTGTGCGTCCGTAGTAAAACGTACATCAGTACCTCTTAATTTGTGCGTATTTGTGCATTAATTAGGTTTTCAAAAATATTTACCGTTTTAAAGTTGTCAAGCATTTACGAAAACATAAAAGAATATTATAGCGCTTAAACAAACAATCGTATAAACTCACTGAAAACGGTATTCGGTTCTTCTTGTTATTCTTGACATCCATAAAATGTTTCAAGCCTAATTATACACGCGTTTTTGAATAATATCACTTCAAGTCAAGACCAGAGTAAACCAATTTTGACGTCGAAATGCAAGAAACAGAATCAAATTAAGAGGTTTGGGTTTAAACAAAATATTAGTGCTTTTAATGAAATATATATCCTGAAAATTTCAGCTTCAAATATCTCATATTAAAGTAGATATAGACAAAAAACCAAAATAACACCTAGTTTACTGGTAATCCGACCAAATTAGAATAACCACAAAAAAGCGACCAATTCATACATGTAGATGACCTTCGTAACTTTGCTCACAAACATTTTGAAACATTGTTCTGCCTCGGTACACTGAACTACAAAACTGGAAGGTACTAAATTGCCTATTATTTCATAGTTCATATAAAGTCAAGTAAGTTGGTACCTGTCTTTTTATGGATGTAAATGAAGTTTTGAACGGAAACTATCTAGTTTAATCTGTTTTTTTAAATAAGTTACGCAATTAGATAGCTGTTTTCATTTTCGAGTTCGACTTAGGTTCCGTCCAAACAGGAAGGCGGACGCGCAGGCTCGCGAAAGATGGTAGGAGTGGAGGAAGGTCTTTGCACAGGAGCGGGGGTTTTAGGTTCTTAATGCAGTGTATTTAACCGTGTGCTTTTTACTTTATACGGTAATGTGCGCCACAGATAAATTTACTAGTCGGAGTAATGACATGGCAGTATGGAATTAGTAAGTACTATCATGGCATGATGGATTTTTTTTAATAGAAATTAACTTTGATGAAGCTTTTTACCAAAGGCAAGCGATCAAAAGCAAGTTTTTTATTTAAAAAAATATCACAGGCAAACCAGTGGCGATTAGTTATAGTAAAAAAAATCCCATGGGTAGGTCAGTGGGATACTATTCATGGAATTAGTATAAACTATCCTATACTATTAAATAAGCGTTCTCTAGTTTCACCCGACCAGAGATTTGCACTTTTGGGCCCGGCTAGCACTAACTAAATAAATGTAGATAGAAAAGAGAACTTAGAGTTAGAAGAAGCGCGGGGCGGTTGGCGAGGAGTGCGCGCGCCCCCTGCGCCACTCGCCACAGATGCAGATTGGACTAACTTACCTTGTGACGTCCGATCCTTAATTATGTGAAGTAGTCTCGTCTTCATTGTATCCCAACCCTTCCCAGATAATCATTTGCGTGTGAACTGAGGGACCACACTGGGAATTCGCGAAATGAAAATCCTAGGATTTAGTAGTAAACTTAAAACAATTGTAGAACGAATCTGGGAATTTGTAAACAAATATATTAAAAACTACGACCCATAAAGTGTGGTCCCTCAGTTCTCCCAGACGATCAGCCAGATCTCGGAAAGTATCTTAAAAAAGATGGTTTTGTGAATACAGACATTTAGAATTTGTAAAGATATTTACTAAATAACAGACCACAAAGCATTAAAGATAAAAAAAATATAACGACTGAACTGTGGTCCCTCAGTCCACATAACAAAGATAAATATTTTAACTTATAGATAATTATTGATCTAGGATTTGAATTCTTAGATAATAGTCACATAGTCAGTGGCCCATGGGCGGCATAAAAACTGACACCAGGTTTGTCACTTTCCGCACGAAAAGAAAGAAGTCACATAGTGTTATTTTTAATATGATTGTTCCGGCAGTTGTCGCTGTGTTTCGTGGACTTCGAAATAATGGACTGCTGGTTCCTAATATAATGTGTTCTGTGATTGAATAATTTTATTAAAATGTTTGTTCTGTGATGGTTTTTGTGCTAATAATCGCGTCCGCGACGTTCCCTGTGAGCAGTGTTGCAACTACACCTGGCGCCCTTAGCGGCGCGAAGAGATAACCCCGGCATGGCCGCAGTAAGTACCGCAACCGTGCGCTATCTGGCGGCGGCGGCGCGGCGGCGGCGGCGGGGCCGTAAGAATGATGCATATTATTTCTTCGTTTATTATATGTTTAAGGATATAGGTAATTATTTTGAGCGTATTATGTTATAATAAATAAATGTTAATTACAAAATAAGGATGCCGAAAAATGTTATGAACGCGACTGTACGGACAAGCTGCTTTATATAATACTGTTATTTAAGAAGGTCATCAACATGTATGAATTGGTCGCTTTTTTGTGGTCATGCTAATTTGGTCGGATTACCAGTAAACTAGGTGTTATTTTGGTTTTTTGTCTATATCTACTTTAATACGAGACATTTGAAGCTGAAATTTTCAGGATATATATTTCATTAAATGCACTAATTTTTTGTTTAAACCCAAACATCTTAAGTTGGTTCTGTTTCTTGCATTTCGACGTCAAAATTGGTTTGCTCTGGTCTTGACTTGATGTGATATTATTCAAAAACGCGTGTATAATTAGGCTTGAAACATTTTATGGATGTCAAGAATAACAAGAAGAACCGAATACCGTTTTCAGTGAGTTTATACGATTGTTTGTTTAAGCGCTACAATATTTTTTTATGTTTTCGTAAATGCTTGATAACTTTAAAACGGTAAATATTTTTGAAAACCTAATTAATGCACAAATACGCACAAATTAAGAGCTACTGATGTACGTTTTACTACGGACGCACAATCATTGGTTTCCGAGAAATAAGATTCTGAAAAACGTTACCCCAGCAGGAAATTGAATATCTCGAAAACCTTAAGACGCACAAATTTCATTTTCGGCGCACATTTATGCACAAATTTAAGCTATCCGCCCATGTACTTTGTTTCTCACTCCGGTCATTCGTTTAAATTTTTCTTGCTGGAAAAACATTACCCCAGCAGAATTCGTTTTTTCGTTATATCTCCAAAACGGCAGCACGCACAAATTTTTTACTTGGCGCACTTTTACAGCAGATTATGCACTAATTATTCGTATAACTCAATTCCTCCTAGAAGACATTTTCTTGCTGGGGTAACGCACACGACTAAAACATAACTGGTGAAATGTGGGTGTACTATAGGTATACCTCTGCCTGATCCTTCTGGGAATATAAGGCGTGATGATATTTTTATGTTAAATTCTTTCCAGATCCGAATGCGAGCAACTAAGAGCCGAGGTACTATCGCGAGGCGCCGCACAACTCGCCAGCGCGGCACAAGTCAGAGAACTCCGAAGGAAGGTCGCCCTACTCACAGCCAGCGCCACGAAACAGAACAGCTCTCCCGCAAACAAACCTGACACTAATGGCGAATACAATAAGACCGATATTGGCATGCCCAAAGTTGCGGTGCTAGTTCGAAGTAAATTAACTCCTGATGATGTCAAGAAGAAAGTTTCTTTTAATTGATGTAGGGATGTAAGTGATAATAATTGGGGCTATGGGTAGATAGGGGGCAGAGGCAGAAGAAAGAAAGACCGATCTTACTGCTACAAAATAAAGTCACCCTCAAAATATGTCAAATTATTACTATGGAATTGCTTACTAATACAGTCGAACCTGGATTAGAGAAGAGAGACTTCAAGGGACCGCGATCTCCTTTTCGCTTATGGAGGTTTCTATCTAACTCGAGTTTCTAGCTTATACATAGAGGTACAGGACGTTGGCCTTTATCATTTATAGAGGCTTATAAAAAAAAAACATTTGGCCATTCAAATTGTATACGATAATTGGTTCAATATTGGAGGAGGAAATGGACGAGAGCCGAACCTCGAATTAGGACTTTTTGTATGGAGAAAAGACAGACCCTGTTTCCTCTTATATAGGCTAGACTGTCGCTTTTAGAGGTACAGGCAAGTAGCAGTCTCAGTTATGGAGGTCGACGAATGAAAAACGACTTTCTCTTATAGAGGTTTCTATTACTCACTTATAGAGGTTTTAGAGGGTTTTAGAGGGTTTGACGGGACCTGGCAATTACTCTCATTTATAGTTTTCTCGTTTATCCAGTTCTCACTCAGTTTTGACTGTAGTTTAATTCCATTGAAAACAGCTTAATTTCCTATCTCTGGGTAATATTTAGACACAGTCTATCTATAAAATTAAACATAATCAATAAGTAAAATAAAATATATGAACAGTATTTTATCTTTTATATATTTACATCCATAACTATCACAATACAAAAATATTTAAAGTTTATTATTTTGAGACAATTTCTAAATATTTACTAGTTCTAGAGTGAACTAAGATTGGTCAAAGATTCGTAAGAAATGGAATGAAAACGTGCGCCCCACGAGCACTGCGACAAACGCCTGACGTCGATCGTGAATTTTTAATACTGGAAGCTTATCCCTTTGCCTTCTACAGTAAGATTGATTGGTTAATATGTGCGTGATCATTCCATTTCTTACTTATCGCATGTTCTGGGGTAATATAACAGCTGGAAAGGACATTTTTAAGTAGACGAAGGGATCTCTCGCAGTACTAAAGTATTCTGTAACTACTTCCAGTGGTTCATCGCTCATACATTTGACAGTAATTAAATGAGAAATGTATTTTTTTTTTACATTTCTCAATAATAGTACAATTACACATAATTATGTCCCAAAGAGCAGTAGGTACGGTAGTTTGGCATGTTAGCTCTGCTCGCTTACCCTCCCGACCCTCCGCACGATTGCTCTGCGAAAAAGCAGAAGTCGTTTCCCAGCAATTATATTTTCGGTGAGTTTGATGCACAGAATGCGTATATGTTAGCTTGGGGATGAGAAGAGGCCTGTGTCCCAGCAGGGGGCGATGTGTTGAAGTATTCAGTTTTTAAAAGAAAACTGTTTTTTGAAACTGTTTTATTGGACAAATTAGGTAAGTACCACATTGTGTACTGTTACAGGCTTCGTGTATGGGTAATTCAGGAATTTCAGAATGAGCGGTGACGTCATAACGGCGGACCAATACAGGCATTTTTTGAAATTCATACTTCCGCAGTCTTTCTCATGACGGCCGTTGTATGACGGCTTAACGGTACCGCGTTTTTTAGGAATCCCAAGCTGTACTTATACCTAGTATATTACCTATAAAGTTGAGCATCGACATCAAGCATTTTGCAAACGATACAATTATTATTATCATAGACTCGTAGAGGCAAAAATTTTAACTAATTAATATTTAGAGCCAGAATAGCGCTCTTATCTTTCAGAATTCCTGTAAAATCATAATTATTATGTTAATATTCTAAAGGTTTGTAAACTCTATAGTAGGAATGTATACGGGTAATATTATGTCCAGAAACGCAACTCCACACCGCTTCAATTTTGGTCTCATTCAGCGGGCGGGCACGAAACGAGCGGTGAAGAGCTGCGGCCGAGCGCGGCAACACGCGATAGTACTAAATTGTAACAAGTTTGTACTACTACCGCTCGGCCCCGCTCGGCCCCCGCTCGGCTCCCGCTCGGCCCCCGCTCGGCCACGGTATTTTTGTAGTAAACTAATCCTGATGTGATCAGTTAGACGAGAGATCCCTCAGCGCATGTTCTCGTGCATGCGCGACGTGTCTGGTGCGCCGCGCTCGGTCGCGCGCGTCGCGCTGTGTGCGCGCGCGAAGCCGCGTCGTCGCCGCGTCCTGCACGCACTTCGTGAACGCCCCTGGAGATATCACGAGTAGGATTATTGATATGACATTTTAACTTTGTTATCTTATATAATAGGGGGCGAGCCTATGACCATCAACCGGGCACAAATCCAGGCTTCGGGTTGCGACCATTTTACTGGTGAAATGTGGGTGAATCTATGTACTATACATCCACCACAGATCTGCCAACCACGTACCTACCGGCAGGCGGCAGGCACAGCGATGGTAGGCTTTTGTAAGTTTATTTTATAGTTTTCTGCTTTATTAAACAGCACCTGTCGTGAAATAGTGATAATCCTAAAATTTTTGGACAAATAGGTACGTCGCATTGTCAGTTATATCTATTAATTAATAAGGCCCAGGTGAATGTCACGGCAATGCGCTAGATTCGGGAGCCATAGGGCCGAGCCGTCGATTTGTTAAATCATGAGGATTCCAAATCAAACCTACCCACAGTCTCCCAACACTTGATGATATCGGCGCCCATCCTAGCGTCGTCGTAGCACTGAATAACCTTCTGCTTGCAGTCTGCACATATCGGGTCTACGCTCACCATGTTCGACGTACGCATGTCGATACGGGCTGCTATCGCGCTCAGATCGTTTACTGTTATTCTGAAACAATAAGGTACCGAAAGGTACGTGAAGTATGCTTTCAAGCCTCTCCCCAACAGGCGCGTTTTTATCGCGCGATAATAACACTAGCATTATTGCGATATGTTTTCAGTACATTTTGTGGAATTAGGACGGCCACGAAGTGACACACTGCTGCGATAATAACGCTGCGCGTTTCTCCGTCCTGCATATTCCGATAAGTGTTCTTAGAACATTTTTGTATTAGGACACATGCGATCTTACACACACCTGCGTTATTATCAGCATCCTGGCTATGGTAGCAAGCAGGCTAGATTGTGCGTTTGTGAGTCACTGCTGCAAGGTGTCGGCTGGGCCTGTCACCTTGCAGCAGTGATGCCAATGTTATTAACATATTTTACTAACACTATGAGTCCTGTTGCTTGAATTAAATAAATAAATAAATTATCGATAGAACAGCGTCTATGGTGCAGAACACGTTAGGAATATTGCATGATAAAACACAGCTGTGTGCAAGGAATCGGGATGCATTATCGCAATAACGATTGCGTTATTATCGCGCGATAAAAATGCGCCGGTGGTGGAGAGGCTTTAAGCGTTTGTGATGGAAAGTAACAACTATTAGGTATTACTGAGCGCCTAGTGCGAGTTTTTATGCGTATGTAGGCACTCGATCGCGAATATCATTTTACAGACAGTTGACAAACACGATTATTGGTTTAAAATCAAAGATGAGACTTAGAAAATTGCTAAGGTTTTTTTCTACAAGAAAATTAATTTCAGAATAGCTGTTGTTCTAAGGGATTTTCTTATTTTGCTTAAGTATGTTTAGTTAAATATTTATTTATTACACCTACCACCTACCTAATTGTAAGTATTATGCCTTCTATTACAGCTGGCTTGTTTCATTAAAACTCCATGATTTTCTGATGGTACCAACAGGTGTGGGGCGGCGGGCGGCGCGACAAAGGTAACTGCTGCCGTCAGCTGCCAGCGACAGACGACGACAGCGAGTGACACTGTTGATTATTGTTTTATGAGTAAGTATCATTATCAGCTTCTTCAATAAATGCTGAACATAGACCCCTTATAGGGAAGCAAGGAAAATGTAAGTATGCGAAATGTTAAGAGGAGGTTGGGAAAACTATCTGAATCATGGTCTATAAAAAAGATTTTTATGCGTTTGCCACACTACGTAAACAGCTGACTGACGGCATGCAGTTACCAAAAGTGAATACTATAATTTATGAAAACTAATTTTTGCTCATAGCAGCTTAGGTTAATAGAACATACTAGATAAGACGATAAAGGAACAGTATAACTTCGTAGGAGAATTATGGCAACCGACATAGTGCGAAGAATTGCCAAACATGAGTGTGTGGGCGGGGCACATTGCTCGCACTCTCGTCGAATGGATAGCTAATGCGACTGGAATCTGAGTTTTGATGTAGTGACCGTGCATCGTAGTTAATCCCTCTACCAATATAGTTTTTTTAGATAAGGGTGTACAAGGCACTTTTGGCGTCTGGCCAAAACAGGAACTAATGCCACGATCTTATTTTTTCAATACAATTTCACAAAACATGTTTACTAACAGCGCCCTCTTGCCAATGTCAATCAAGCGCCAAAAGATTCTTCTAGCAGGTAAGTTACGTACCCGGTGATCTCAGAATGGCTCTCGTCCATACACTTTAGCTTCTCTATGTAGATCTTGTCCTTGTAGTCACCGCGTGGTGTGGGCAGTGTAGCTTTTGATGTCGCTGCAGCCGCCGCCCCGCCGGCCAGCGTTGCATCTTCCACCAATCTCTCCACCTGGGGTCATTATCATCTACTTAATAAACAAGTACCCATAAATTAAAAATTTAAAAACCCCCAACAAAAACAAAGGATCAAATAAACTATTTTTTTTATAGCTTAGAAGACTCGATAACGTCACCTTTCAAACAAAAAAAAAAAAAAACAAAATCGGTTCAGCCATTTGGCAGCTACGATGGCGCAGACAGACACACAGATACATACCTTAAACTTATAACACCCCTCTTTTTCCGTCGGGGTTAAAAAATGTGTGCGTTCGGGGGACCCTCCTCAGGAACGAAGTTCGAAGTTACGTAGGTACGAAGTACGAAGTTTATGAAAACGATACCCATGATGAAAAATTTAAAACTGTTTCACAGCCGCCGTCTTCTATTTACATTTTAACGTTACTATATCGGCTTTAACACCTTCGAAAACCATGAAAACGACACCCATGACGATATTTTTTTTTTTTGTTCGAATTCACGATTTCTTTCTCTATCGAAAAAAGAAGGAAGACTTTTTCGCGTGACGATTTCTGCCATTTAGAGCACAGATGAATAGAAGTTCCAAAAATCATTATAATTCACAGACTAGACAACGCACCACCTAAACCGATGCACGCTGGGTCTACCTAGAAGCATTTTATAACGAAAGTAAGCACTAAGAAAGGATTTATGGTAATTCATCCCCTAATGGGGATGAAACTTTGTATGGAAGTTTATTATTTTTGTCGATGGGAATGCGTTCTTGACATTTGTCTTGTCTGGATGATTGTCTTATGCAAACTCCACGAATATTTAAGAGGTTGATGACTTGTAATCAGAGATAAACGCTATGTTATATTTTAGAAGAATAGAAAAGATGATGAGAGGTCTCGATGGTAAGTAGGTAAGTAGTTAGTTTAAAAATACTTACTAAGTATAGGTACATCTGTAGTTATACAAAAATAGGTACTTCGTGTCGAGGAATTCATTGGTATGAGTTAACGTCGATATTAATGGTTTCTTTTTTCAGGTGATCCAGTATAACTGGGTAGGTACTACTCATAACAAAAATCTTTTTGTTCTCAAAATGTCAAGAAGGTTGTCAAAATCATCATCTGCCTAGCCTTTTCCCAACTATGTTGGGGTCGGCTTCCAGTCTAACCGGATGCAGCTGAATACCAGTATTTTACATGGAGCGACTGCCTATCTGACCTCCACAACCCAGTAACTGGGTAATACGATACCCCTTGGTAAGACTGGTTGTCAGACTTTCGGGCTTCTGACGACCCGTAACGACTGCCACAAATGACAGCCGGGACCAACGGCTTAGCGTGCTTTCCGAGGCACGGAGGAGTCTCGGTATGTAAAGATGGTCACCCATCCACGGACCAACCCCGGCAAGCGTAGCTTAACCTGATGGAACGACCCGTGCGGCTGTTATTACGTAGCCACGAGCTCCTCAAGAAGGTTGTCAAAATAATGCTCGAATTTCCAAGCATGCTTGAGAAAAAAATACTTCTTTCCTTTTCTATTTATTAGCTGACCCGACAGATTTTACCCTGTCAAAACTTCAGTATGGTCTTGAGTTCATACAAAAATCCCATAGAAAAAGCACAAATTTTTTAAGTCTCTGGGCTACTTTCCATATTTTTCCGTCCTTAAAAATTACCATATTTCGGACTATTACGAACATTGATTCGCAGGGTCGAACCATTGTCAACTGTATCTAAATGCAAAAAAAAAGGTAGGCACAACTTCGTACAAACCATTTTGTTAGAGATATTGATGTGATGATCATCTGGATCTTCTTCAATGAAAGACTGCGTGGAGGTTGCTTTAGGTCGCTGGAAAGCGGTTGCACGAACTGACTGACCGGCACCCATGCTGGTGAGAATTTTACCTGGTGGAAAGATAAAATATGTAAACGATATAATTCATTTTTAAATATGAGCTTTTTTAGCCTGCTGCGATGATAGGGCCAACCCAAAAAGGAGATATCTAATACCGGTCTACAGACGAAGAATAGTCGTTCCAACCTAAGGCCCCGCCACGACTTATGGCGTTGCGTCTTGCGGCGCGGGGCGGCGCGCCAATTTTCCCGCGCCGCTCTCCTCTCCGCAAGTCACACCGCGGCGACTCATGCCACGCTCTAAATAACTTCTAATTGTTCTCGCCGTGGTCGCAGACGCAAGACCACAGAGTACTTTTATATATAGGTACGCAAGACGCAGACGCAAGACGCAGGTCGCGCGAGCGGTGATGTCGTAGCCAAGGGGTAAGGCCAAGTGATGGGTTTCGCGTAAAAAATGAATGTGCCTTCAAAATTGCCTCATTCTGAATTTACAGGAAAATAGAAGAAGTCACATTTTTTTAATATACGTGATATCACGTTACCTCGATCTGATAATATGGTTGTCAACTTATTATTTATAATGACCTTAAGATTTATAATAGTGGCAATACCTACAGCTTTTATAATTTGCATCGAACAGTTCCGGGTTCATTAGTGAATGGGTCGGACAATTATAAAGGAGTTTGACGTTTTTAAGTAAAAAAACTGAACGGATTAACGAGCAAAGTATGAACAAAACATTTGATATGTTTTGTGCCAAGTAATTTACTTATAACATAACAAACGTACTAGGTCCCTGCCAATAAACCAGGGTTGGAAATATTGAAGTAAGCCCTTCGCCGCGGAGGCTTTTCGGCTGAACAATATGCCATCTGTCTGATGGCAATGGCGATGACGATTGACGACCTACCTAACGGAAAATACCTAGCGAGGAACGTCTACGGTGTACCTACACGCATCAGCAGGAATGCCCAGACATTGCCTATTGTCATTAACCGGGCACAAATCCACACTTCAGACTGTTACTGAGAAATTCCAGATGGAAAACCCAATAACACTTTGCCTGAACCGTGAATCGAACCCCGGACCTCATGCTCAACAGCTGTAGCGCTTGCAACCACTAGACCAGAGAGGCAGCTTTTTATAAAAATGTGACTGCTATTTTAGTATATTGTGGTGTTTTATGACTTCCACGCGAAGGAAGTCCTGGACAGATACTAGTTAGGGATAGAGGCGTAAGGACTCTTGCTCTCAAATTTGACAGCACTTATTCTCAACACTCGGTAGAACTAAAATTGGTGGAACTTTAGTCATCTGAACTGCTCAAGCCGAGATAAGAAAGCGACCATTCCAAAAAAAAAAAATGTTTTTAGTTCCCATTCGATTTACGAGTATCAACATGAAAAACCGAATTGGAAGTTATAATTACACTACCAAATGCTTGTCGATATCATCAACAAACGATAATCATTATTTATCGCTAAAAGCTACAATCATTCAGTCAATGATGTAATTATAGGGACCATAGATTCCAGACTCCAGTCTTGCCCCGGGGAAGTATTACCAAAGAGGTTGGCTACGGGATTGGAATTCTATCGAAATATTTATAGCTGCACGCGTCCTAGGTGATTTGGTGAAATATTTTATTGTACCTACCTACTGCTTTGTATTTTTTTTTATTGCAAGAACGTAAACAAATTAAAGTAATAAAAACTAAAACCCAACTACGACTAAAAAGGTATAAACAAGACACCACAGACAGACAAATTAAAAATCCGGAGTCACACCTGTTAGGGCACAAATCGAACAGATTACGTGTGACTCCGGATTTTAATTTACATACATACATGAACATACTTACATACATACATACATACGTACATATATACATACAGACATACATACCGAATAAAATCATAACCCTCTTTTATTCTTCGCCGTAGTCGGGTAAAATAGAAACGATCTGTTGCTGAAAAGTAAGGTGAAACTAAGAAAGTCGGTGTTCGACTTATACAAATATTCTCATAGTAGTATTAAGTAGGTAATTCAGCAATAATGGCTATTTTTGACTTAACGTATCATAAATAATTTATTATTATCTTAATTTTTATTAAGTAAGTTAAATAAGGTATTAAATTAAACGTTTAAAATAATGCTAGTCCGACCACAATCTCTTTAATTGAACCAATGTTTTTTCATTAATTGTTTCGGCATTCTTACATAATTATAAAACCAAGTCCTCCGCCGCGTCTGTCTGTCATCCTGTTCGCGATAAACTCAAAAACTACTGCACCGATACTGATTTTCATGCTGTTTTCACCAATGGATAGAGTGGTTCTCGAGGTTTTAGGATATAATAACTGACATCCACGCGGGCGAAGCCGCGGGCATCAGCTAGTTAAGTATAAAATGAAAATCACAGGTGTGTGTCAGGATTATACTGAACTAATGTTTACTTTAATTCGGCTTGACGTCTTGAATGATTTGTGAAAAAATAACCGCAAAATTCATTTTAAATTAAAGTAACTAGTGTTGAAAAAAAAGTATCGTGTAAATGTGGTGAAATACGTACCTATTTACTTACTTATAGTGTTAGTCATTCACACAGTCTACTTCATATTTCCTGATCTAAAAAAATAGTCGGTTTACATAAGTAATGAATAAAGTATGTAGAATTTTCTGTGGTATTCCAAACAGATTTTTAAGTAGCTACAAGTACCTGTCATGGTCTAAATTTAGTTTAGTCTGTTTTTGGAGATTATTGTGAGAAATATTGTTTTTTAATAATGACCTTTTTGTTAGGTGTATTTTTGGGCGATGATCTTTTGAAGTATTTGGAAGATATTTCGTCACGATTGATATGGAAGGGCCTTTTAAATTTCCCTTGTTTCGCTTTTTACATCGTTTGGTAAAAGTGCCACCAGCCGTTGATCTACCTGATGGCGGAAAGGTACGGCCACTAACCTATCCCATAACGTAATGTACCGAATGCCCATTTTCACTAGCGCTAAGCGACAGGGAAATTAATGCCAATATAAAAAAGCGCTGTTGGATTATGAACGCTCAGTTCAGCACCAAAAGCTTAAAATCGAATAGCGCGCTTATATTTCGGTCCCCTATTGTTAGTGAAAACGGGCTTAAGTCCTTCTAAGAAAAACTGTGGTCAATTTGTACTTATACGATTAATTACTTCATTCGTTCATAATTATTATTTCTAATTTATTCTAAAGTTGTAACTTTTCTGCCTCTGGCGTGGATTCGCTGCGCGCTGCGCGGACGCACCACGATCTTTCATCTCTAGGCCTTGAACTTTGTTGACGCAGCCCATGTAATTGGCGTACGAAAGAAGATAAGAATGTCAGGTCAAGTTGAATAATAATAAATATAAATCTGCTACTACCGGCAGAAATCCAAAGTTTAGCATATCGACCATAATTTTAAATTGAGGATCAATCAATCTGCCTGGCCTTGTCCTAACTATGTTGGGGTCGGCTTCCAGTCTAACCGGATGCAGCTGAATACCAATATTTTACATGGAGCGACTACCTATCTGTCCTCCACAACCCAGTAACTGGGTAATACGATACCCCTTGGTAAGACTGGTTGTTAGACTTTCGAGCTTCTGACGACCCGTAACGACTGTCAAAGATCCACAAATGACAGCCGGGACCAACGGCTTAAAGTGCTTTTCGTGGCACGGAGGAGTCTCGATATGTAAAGATGGTCACCCATCCATAATAATTTTAAATTGAGGATATCTATATGTATAAAAGGAGAAACTGACTGACTGACTGACTGACTGTTGATATATCAACACACAGCCCAAACCGCTGGTCCTAGAGACATGAAACTTGGAGGGTGTGTTCTTTGTGAAGAGTAAGTATCCACTAAGAAAGGATTTTTGGGAATTCCACCCCTAAAGGGGAAAAATAGGGGATGGAAGTTTGTATGAAAGTCCGTCAGTTTTGAAGTTAGGATCTTCAAATTTTGATTTTAGACTGACGATTGAAAATTAATCAATACGTATCTCAACGTTTTTGATAATTCTACCCCCGAAGGGTTAAAACGGGGATAAAGTTGAAAATCCTTAATTTTCGAAGAAAAATCACTACTATCTAACGCAACGGTGTTGTTAGAATTTCAACCCTTAAGGGGGTGAAAAGGGGGATGAAATTTTGTTTTTAATTAAAGTTCTTTATTTTTTAATTTAAAATCACTAATATTTCGGCTTATGGTTGGAAACTAACACAACCTAATTATTTGTTTTCTTTTTTTAATTTCAACCCACAAGGGTCTGAAAGGGGTATGAAGTTTTGTATTGAAGTAGTTCATTCGCAAAATTTTGTATTCAAGTAAAAATAATATTTATAAGTACACGTGTACTGTTTCTAACTTTACAGTATTTTACATGGAGCGACTGCCTATCTGACCTCCACAACGCAGCAGTTATTAGGTAATACGATACCCCTTGGTAAAAATGGTTGTCAGACTTTCGGGCTTCTGACTTCCCGTAACGACTGTCAAAGATCCACGAATGACAGCCGGGACCAACAGCTTAACATACTTTCCGAGGCACGGACGGGTCTCTGTATCTAAAGATGGTCACCCATCCATAGACCAACCGCGACAAGCGTAGCTTAACCTGATCGATCGACCAGTGCGGCTGTTTTTATTTAGCCACGGGCCCCTCTCCCGGATAACCCCCTCCACCCCCTTCTCCGGGCGAATCAATATAGATATAAATAGATTAGGATAGTTAGTGGCCATTTTGAAGCTTATGTTTCAGATGAGGAACAATTTTCTGAAGTTGAAATAAATTCTAAACTCAATCCAATCTCTGTAAAGGCTAAGAAAATTACTTCCAGACGTGTTGAAGTAGTCGATAAAATACCTGTGTCATCAACTGATTCAGATCTTTCTACCGACTTTGCTTCCAAACAGCCAGTTGATGTATATATTTATCAGTCGACTTGCTCGATACCTCAAACGAAAAATAAGAAGCAAATCAACTAAAACAGGCCCAAAACAAGTATTCAAAAAGTAACCGTACACCTTATCGGAAAGCGGCATACAAATACTGCCTTAAAACTACCTCTAAATCTTACAAATGTAGAGACACCCTTATGCAATATACCAAAGCAAAGCAATCTTGCCGAAGTGCTTAAAAATACTAAACTAATAGTATGGGATGAAATAACGATGGCGCACAAAAGAGGAGTTGAAGCCTTGAATAGGAGTTTGCAGGACATACGAAATAATAAAAACATAATGGGTGGTATGACGGTGTTGCTGGCAGGAGATTTTCGACAGACTTTACCGGTAGTGCCTAAAGGTACGCGCGCAGATGAGATCAAAGCATGCATCAAAAGATCTTTCTTATGGCCTTCAATTAAAGTTCTAAAACTTACTCGAAACATGAGAGTACATCTCAGAGGTGAAGTTTCTGCCGGCAGATTTGCAGATCTTCTTCTTCAAATCGGAAACGGAAACTTTCCACAAATAGATGGGTTGATACAAATACCATACGAATTATGTACTGTGGTATCAACAGTTGAGGGACTTGTAGATAAAATTTATCCTATTATCCTATTATATTAAAAATATTAAAGGCAAACCGATGGAGTGGTTATGCGAGAGAGCCATTTTGACTCCCAAAAACGACCAAGCCGCTGCGATCAACGAAATGTTGATAAATACATTCGAAGGCGAAGAAATGATTTACAATTCTGTTGACACCATGGTCGATATGGACGAGTCGGTTAATTATCCTGTAGAATTTTTAAACTCTCTTAATCCGCCGGGTCTTCCGTGTCACAGACTTATGTTGCGTGTAGGTGCTCCTGTCATGTTACTTCGAAATTTACATCCTCCAAAATTGTGCAATGGAACTAGACTCCAAGTAACAGCTCTCCGCCGCAATGTTATTGAGGCTAAAATACTAACTGGATCTGCCAGAGGAGAAACAGTATTCGTGCCGCGTATACCATTGATACCAAATGACCTTCCGTTTGAATTTAAAAGATTGCAGTTCCCAATCAAGGTTTGTTTCGCGATGACTATTAATAAGTCACAGGGACAAACTCTAAAATTTGCTGGAGTTGATTTGCGGCAAGACTGTTTCTCCCACGGCCAATTTTATGTGGCTTGCTGACGTGTTAGCTCTCCAACTAGCCTGGTTGTTTTAGTGCCCGCTTCCGAATTAGTGAAAAACATCGTATATAGAGAAATACTGTGAAGGATTTAGGTAGATACCGGTCCTTTACAGCAGGTATTTCTTTACAGTATTCCTCAAATATCACACGTAGTAGAGGACAATTAGCCATGAAGAAAGGTCTATTGTTATTGTTATAATACCTAATTCATAATTATCTAGAAAAAAAGAATTTATACTCTACGCAGACGACGTAAAATAAAATAGTAACGAAGTCAAATATTACATTGAATATTCGAGTCTGATGTTGAATATATAGTTTTTAGAATTTTGGTCTGTTTGTTTGTATGTATGTTCCGGCTTGCACAAACACGGATGAGCGGATTTAGATGATATTTGGCACACAGATAGTTTATAACCTGGATTAACTTATAGGTTATTTTTTAATCCCGATTGTACGTTCCCGTCGGATATTTTTCGACATCCACGCGGGCGAAGCCGCGGGCAAAAGCTAGTCTATTATAAATCCTAATATTTACAACAACGCTATTGGCGATGGTTGAGATTTGAACTGATAACGGAACCTTTTAGCATATAGCATAATGTTCCCACTGCTGGGACACAGGCCTCCTATATACGAGAGGGCAGTGGGCTGTAACCTACTACGCGGGCCCAGTGCGGGTTGGGAGATGTCACATGTCTTCGACTTTTTGGTTTTAGAACATGCCGGTTCCCTCAAAATGTTTTCCTTCACCGTTTTAAAAGCAGTGGTGATGTAATTATTTACACAAAGTAAGGCGCCTGGCTGGGTTCGAAACCACGACCTACAACAGCTGCTCTGGTATATAGATTAGGAATATTACGGATCCAAGTTGGATCTTGGACTGTTATTGGTGGATTGACAATGGGCGTCATTTCAGTGTATGGTGTCTCCAGGTCTCAGAACTACACAATATTATGATAGGACGCACTAATGTACTAGTCCCTTTATACGTTTAGAATTTTAGATCTATCAATATTAAAGGTTCAGCTGTTCTTAGAAATAACGAGGTTTTCCCCATAAAACCTTTAAACTGATTACCATACTCTTTTATTGTTTTAAAGACTTGGCTCTTAATCATTGGTTGTTATGTCGCTACGGTCTTTCGTGTAGTAGCCTTGAACTTTAGCGGTAGCATCACTACGCTAGTCAGTCGGTGTAATCGGTTGTTGGCGACACAGGTTAGGGATGCCACGTCACTCATAAAGTATTTTCTACCGGAAAACGTCGCCGCGTCGTCAACTTTATAGTGGTTTGAAGGTCCACCAAGATGCAAGTTGCAATGGATATTTTGTGGGACTGAGATATTGTCACATTACGCCACGTTGCCTACCTATATCTAATATGACTGTTTTTTAAACTGAATTGACATATTACGCTAGTTAATCTATTACTTATAATGACTATGACGTAAGTATTTTCAAAGAACTTGAGAATGAAGCACGATGTTTGATACAATTTACAACAATGTGCATATTAGGTACCTATAGGTATACTTAGGTCATCGAATAACAAATACTAATATGCACATAAAGAGGAAAAAGTTGTCCAATTCATGACGTACTTTTCAACTTCAGTGGAACCTTCGGGTCAGATCCAACATAAACCTATTAAGTGAAAAGGTTTCTTTGCTAAAAGGCTTTTCTATCATATTCTCCCCCATAACATCCGCCTGACTAAAGAATATAATAACTTATATTCGATTTAAAAACACGGAAACAGAGTTTCTCATAGATAAGCATCACACAATTATTATGCCAAATACTTTTTTACATGCACCAGCCATAAGTTTTTAAAGCCATTGTACACGACATTATTAGATATTCCCGATTGCCTTTTTTGTCACACTTACTGAATAACAACGTAAGATTTAAAGAAGATGATATAATTTAAATAAGATGTATTGGTGCCACAGGAGGTCCGCCATTAGTTTTAGCAACAAAAGACCGAGGGCAATGATCCTAAGTTTAGTTTAACATAGAATTGTCATTTGTGTAAGTCATGTAACTTATATAAATTCATGGTTTGTAAATAAATATTGGGTATTGAATGTAAGTACCTAATTTATTTAAATGTAAGGTATTTTTAAAGCGTAGTTTCATTTATTTAGTTACTTATTAAAAGGTTTGGCCCGCATTGGCGAAAAACAAAATTGTGTGGACAAGGGAAAGGTACGCTTTTGTCCAGCAATAGGATAGTGGTTAGTAAGATTGGACCAAGAATTTTAAGATTGGAAGTTCAGGTCATAAAGCTAAAGTACCAAAGGACCAAGAAACTCTTACGCGTAAAGTAAAAAGCACAATTCCAAAATAAACAGTAGAAGAAAAATACGATGGCTGTAAAATATTAAATTAACAATTTAAGCACAATGTTAAATTTATTTTATAAAAAAAATAAAAGTTAACTATGTATTAAATTGCCATGTTGCATCATTAACACCAGCACATTGTCCAGTTGGCAGCAGGTACCTACGGCCCTTTAAAAAAAGATTGCGGCGACAGTTTTACATAAAAACGGGCTAAAAGTACCTACCCGGATGTATTGCTTCTCAAACTTTCTGAGAAATGATTTTTGATAATAAATAATAATAGGTATGGAAAATATCATAATTAATCACATCTTGAAAACTGCAAAAAATCTATCAAGAACAAGCGGAAATTTGGTAAATGTTGAGAGGAAAATGGCATCTGTCATCATGTCATAATTATTAAAAAGTCATTTTTATTTCTTCATCGAAATACATTGTGTTGAAAATATTACATTGATGATAAATAAGATAATAGCAAATAAAAAAAACATTATATTAATATTTAAAATTCATTACGCATTTAAAATGTTTCAATATCTATCTCTATCTACCTATTAATAAATAATTTTATGTCACTAATTCAGTAACAATAATTTAAATAATCACCAACATTGCTGTTTCAGGGAGCTTAAAGGACCAAAGAAATTATATGTAGATTCATAAACACGGAAGGTTTTCAATAATTTCTCACAATTTTAATAGTATGTTAAAAAAGTTGCCAGTTGATCATTTAATTCGACAAAAAATTAACTATAAATTCGTTGATGTCTTTTCTTCTACGACAGCCGATAATATTTATTTAAGTTAGTTTATACGTCTATTTAAATTACCAAAATCAATATACCTAATAAAGATTTATTGAGTAATAATTCAAATACATAATTGAAATGTAATACGTGTTTATTATTAATGCCTTATGACCTCATAAAGGATGTCATTATTTATTTATTAAAGAACACCGACAGCATTTTAATATATTACATACATTCAACTTGCTTAAAAAAAAACTAATAATTAGGAAAGGTATTACTGCATTATAACAGTATTGAAAGTTATTGTTGGGAGATTGGCATCTGACCCTGTATACATATGGTAGATAGGTTTGGCGAGAGGAAGCACAACAACGAGAGAAGTGGAAGAAATTGGACGAGGCCTTCTTCCAAGAGAGGGACTGTTCAAGTTTCTAAAAAGGTCATAAAAGTTATAAAACTAAAACCCAACTACGACAAAAAAGTCAACTAAAAAATTTTAAAAAAGACATCGCAGACAGACAAATAAAAAATCCGGAGTCACACGTGTTAGGTTATAAATCAAACAGATACGTGTGACTCCGGATTTTTTCCTCCTTGTAATACCTCATTTGTCCAATTGTGACGAGTAGTTTAGAAGATATGAACATGAACATAAATACAAACATACATACCGGTCAACATCCTAACCCTCCTTTTTACTTCGCCGTAGTCGGGTAAATATGAAGGTTTTTTGTTTTTTTTAGTTTGACAAATAAAAAAACCTTTAATGCATCTAATATTAGTTCGCTTCTACTAAAAAGCCACCAATCACAAAATAGAGAATACAATGCAAAAGGATGAATGAGCAGGGCAGGGGAGGAGGATGGGAGATACAAGAGGTTCAAGCTTGCCTTTTTAATGGAATTTGATTTGTTTCCGTCCTCAGTTCCGAAATTTGTATATTATGGTACCTGACCATAAATATAATATTTATTCTTTTGATAAACAAAATTCCTTGATTTGAAATATTGAACATCAACTTTTTATAATTATGTTCGGCTTTGTAGAGCGGTGTCATCCGTGTCATTGTCCCTTAAACCTGTATGATAGTCTCTCTCTCTCTGAAGCTCAACGGGTAGTATAAGTAATTAATATGCCACACGGCCTATACACTTAAGAACCACTGCCTCTCGGTATCATCACAGGAGAATCATTTCTTCCTTAAGAGGTGACTCACATCGATGCTGATTTATAATACGAAAACATAAGAATGTTAATTATAAATTATGACATCAGGTTTTTATTTTCAAGTAACGCGGAAGTGCTTGTGGGGTTTATAAAGTAAAATTATTTGCTACCCTAAACTTGGAGTGAAAATAAAAATCCAGAAGAGTATTGTTGTTAAATATTGCAAAAGTGTGTCTTTGTCTGTTTTGTATGGTTTTACGGATGAACCAGTGAACTGAATTTGATGAAATTTTTCAGAGAGGTAGCTTCTGTGGCTGGGATGCAACGCTGATGGTCTGTAGACGTGTTTTGCAATATATTAAAACATGACCTAAAATACAAAAAATCTAGGCAGAATATAGAGATCGATAGAGATACTGAAACATTATATTTATTTTATAGCTCAACCAAAGTAGTGAATTTTGTTAGCTATTGGTAAAGTTTTTTTTTTTTTTAATTTTTTGGGTTTTCGTTGAGGTTCACAACCTCACCTGAAACGATGAGGAGGTTTAAACTTATACATTAACGTTTATCTCACTTGAATATTTTTACCTTGTCTACCTACCTAATATGGTGTTTTGACGGCAAACTCTAAAAATACATAGTTCAATACTAATAAAAGTAAATTGACAATCGTTACGTAGATAGAGGTACACTGAGAATTTTTAAAACAAACGGTCCATTCATAGAGCTGCTTCAAGTTATAAATAGTATTTCAATTTATATAGTCTGTATTTAGAATAAATAAATATGAAATACGGTTTTTTAGGCAGCCTTGTGAATTTTGTACGACTTTTTACAGTAGTTTGTAGCTGAATTTGATTGTTCCTACCAAGTGGAACTGGAAGTGGACATTGAGAATCAGCACTTTTTAAGCGACTTCCGAAAAAAACACAAAAAAAGTGAAAAATAACTTTAATTTCGGAAGTCGGTGGCAAAAAACGAAAATTGAAAAGCAAAGACACCAACTTCCGAAATTAAAGTTATTTTTCACTTTTATACTTATTGTTTTTTTTGGAAGTCGGTTGTTTTTTTTTGAACGTCAAAATTACATGACGCAGTCCGCTAGTCCCCCAAAACGCCCGCCCTTCACCACTTCCTAGTGCTTTAGACAAACTTCCCAGCAGCACAACTATCTATTCCGTTAGAAGAAAAAGAAAACCGAGAAGAGATAACGGCTGATAGTGATATTTGGAAGAAATAGACACTCGTATTGCGTCTACCTTGAAGAGGTAGTCATCCTAAGCTGACCCCAAATAAAATGGGATAAGGACAAGAGAATGATGATGAAGATGATGATGATGATGATGACGATGATGATGACGATGATTTTGATGAAGATGATGATGATGATGATGATGACGATCATGATGACGATGATGATGACGATGATGATGACGATGATGGTGACGATGATGACGATGATGATGACGATGATGACGATGATTTTGATGATGATTTTGATGATGACGATGATTTTGATGATGATGATGATGATGACGACGATGATGATGATGATTTTGACGATTTTGATGATGGTGATGATGATGATGACGATGACAGCATCTGCCTCGCACTAATTGGGATAGGTAAGGATAGTTGATGCTGACTGATAACTATTGGTAAACAAAAGCACGTTTAGGAGGCATAAGTCTTATACCTACTACCAAACTGCAGTGAGCAAGTGATACTAAGAAACACATTCTTTATTACCAAAAACCATAATGTTACATGATACAGTCACATCGAAGCCATAACTTGAGTTAAAATAATCAGCAAGATTTATTATTTTGCGTGCAATGTTTTTGAGGATATCTCCATGAAATAAATATAATCCGGCGGCATCTTTGAGCCATGCCGACGAACCTGAACATTAGCATTTAGCCACATTATTTAATAAGCTTAGTACAAAACCAAACCGAACTGAAAAAAAGAATAATTTGTAATACGAGCTAAAAAAAAGATATCAGACAAAGTCATACCCAACAGCTAGTTTTAACAGCGCGTCATACATCGATGCGTTCAAAACAAACAAATACACGTTTCGTATAAAAACGTCGATGTAAGTGAAACGAAGGTCAAATGTCGAGAAGATGTCTCAGAACAAGTTCGGCGGGGAGTAGGGGGAGGGGGCGTGACGTCAGAGGAGGCTGCGACGATATATAGGAGATGCGCGAGCGCATCACACGGTTGTATATTAGTATATTTGAAAAGTGTGACAAGCAAGTTTATTGTGAACGCTGAAGGAATAAATATGCTACGTCTTACGATATTAGCCACAGTGGTGAGTTACATTTTTGAATTACCTAGTATAATTTTTGGGATTTTCAGGAATTTATATTCAGTGGGTAAGGGGCTTAAAGTCTGGTGTAAAATTGAAAAGTTATTTTCGTTTTTCCTCAAGTTACCGTTATGAAGGGTGATGGAATATTAAACATAGTTTGTCCATAATTTATTGGAGTATTTTGAGGGATCATCATTTAACTTTTAAATTCACGTTAATTTTCGTATTCGTGTAGTTTTTAACAGAAAAATATTTCCTCTCATTCTCGCGACGATTTAAAAAAAATTGTTCTCAATTTCATTTATATTGTAACTAGTAGTAGTAATTCTGAAAGGGTTCACAATAATGATGAAGCCTTTGAAACTCCAAAGTGACTATAAGTGTCTTAATTATTAATTTCCTATTAAACTCTGATGCTTTAGAATACTATACCTAAAATACTATAAACTCCTACGAAGAACGTGGGCGATAATGTCGCCATGCCGTCTACAATATCCAATCAACTTCAATTCATAGATTATGAATTACAAAATAATCTTACACAAGTATTCTGACGTACTTATAACGAAATTATGAGTTATTGACAATGCTAGTTACGATAAATAAAAGATTTGTCTACTATACATAACTAGCTGATGCCTGCGGCTTCGCCCGCGCAGATGTCAGTTATTATATACTAAAACCTTACTGGAGAACCACTCTATCCATTGGTGAAAACAGCATGAAAATCGGTGCAGTAGTTTTTGAGTTTATCGCGTACAGGACGACCGACAGAGGCGGCGGAGGACTTTGTTTTATAATATGTAAGGATACTCACATGTTATGTAGTGTGTATGACACGTGAGTATAAACGTGATCTATCTATGCGATTATGTGTAAATTGATTTAGAAGATAATTATTTACCTATTGAACATGATTTTTTGTTGATGACTACTTATTATGCTGTTTACACATTGTATGCTTTAATGAAATAATGCATGATTTATGAGAATATAATGTCACTATTATGTTGTCATTAATCATGCACTTTTAAACCTGGTTCAAACCTTTAAGCTTAAAAGACCAAGATTTTTACATGACGGTAATAACTCTACCTTTTTATTTAAACTTAAACAAAAATCAACAATAAAGAAACATAATACGGTTGAAAAAAAAAACCACGGACGTGTCAATTCCTAAATTGTATGTTCTGCCCAGATATGCATGCTCTCTTTTTTTTAAGTAAAGTAGATGCTTAATAGTGTTTCGAGGTTTTTGTGCTTTTTAGGGTTCCGTACCCAAAGGGTAAAAACGGGACCCTATTACTAAGGCTCCGCTGTCTGTCCATCTGTCGCCAGGCTGTGTCTCATGAACCGTGATAGTTAGACAGTTGAAATTTTCACAGATGATGTATTTCTGTTGCCGCTATAACAACAGATACTAAAAAACAGAATAAAATAAATATTTAAAGGGCTCCCATACAACAAACGTGTTTTTTTGCCGTTTTTATAGATAATAGTACGGAACCTTTCGTGCGCGAGTCTGATTCGCACTTGGCCGGTTTTATTTTACAATTAGGTGATAATAAAACTGGCATTTAAAATTAAATCCAATGTCAGGGTTGAAATTATTAGGAATGCGACTTTTCGTATAATTATGACACACTTGTGTGAATTTCTAGAACCATCTCATTAGTTCTACAAGACCTTGGAGTCGTTGATTTGAATCATAAGTAGAATTCTTCGTGTTATATTTAGTTTTCATTTGATATTGCTTATGATTTATCAGTCATCTGGCCATTACAATAGTAATAAAGTATATTAACTAACAAAAGGCGTTCCTGTTAACCCGCAATAGTATAGAGTCCATACATGCAAACAAAAAATATTTGCTCTCAAAAAAAAAAAAAATGTAAATATACATATGTAGTGAAATATTCACAAAACTATTAAATGGATACGATGGATATTTTTTTTTTTTTTTTTTTTACCATTTATAGCCGCTGTACTATTTTAGGTTAACGGGAACGGACTTCGTTAGATAACATACTGTATATAGCTGTATATACTTAATTCTTTTACCTTGCTATGGTTTTAGAGTTTTTGACGGCTGCTAATCAAAATTGAATGTTTTATTGCCCATGGTGTGGTGGCACCTTAAGATAAAATTATTCTTAAATCCATCATCATCATCTGCCTGGCCTTTTACCAACTATGTTGTGTTCGGCTTCCAATCTAACTGGATGCAGCTGAATACCAGTATTTTACATGGAGCGACTGCCTATCTAACCTCCACAACCCAGTTTCTAGATAAAATGATTTTCTTAAACACATATTCCTTATTATTATAAAAGTTAAAAATGTCTTACGTATATCACTACATATTATAAAACAAAGTCCTCTGCCGCGTCTGTCTGTTCGCGATAAACTCAAAAACGACTGCACCGATTTTCATGTTGTTTTCACCAATGGATAGAGTGGTTTTCGAGGAAGGTTTTAAGATATAATAACCGACATCCACGCGGGCGAAGCCGCGGACATCAGCTAGCTTAAACTAAAACAATATTTGCGGCCGGAAACAAATTTTCCGTCACAACACACGCACGCTCGGCGCTCCAGGGCAAATAATTTCTCTTGGTGGTATTTTATTATGGATTGTTATCGAAATAATCTGTTGGGAGACCGAAGATACACTAATATTATAAAGAGAAAAGATTTGTATTTTTGTTTGAAGAGAAACTTATATAAATAATGAATGAATAAAAATTATTTCACCCAGTAGAATGCTATATTATCACTGAGTAACTTAGCCTATAATTTGTAAAGATATCACGCGAGCGAAGTTATTGGCGGAAGGCAGTTTTACATAAAGAAGCTGCCTATAGTTTTTAATAAAACAGCCAATAATCCTGATGGCAACTAAGGGTCTAATCTGAAGAGATGTGTAAAATATAATGGCGGTATGAAAAGTTTAATAATGGAAGCTTGTCTCAATTTATTGAGCACAGCACAGTAATGGCAATTCGATGATAATTTTTATTCAAAACCTATTAGGTATTGGATCTAACCCATGGTTCAGGACATCTTAAAGGCTCCCACAGAAAGGCGCGACGCGACGGTGCAACGTGATTCTGGTAGAAAAATTTCCATGAAGTGTTCATAGAAATTGTTCTACTAGAGTCGCATCGCTCCTGTCTGCGGGAGCCTTAAGGAGTAGCTTAATAAACTACACCTATAAATAAGTTGTATACCAATTATACAAATTGAGGCTTAGGTATATCAGATAGCATCCTATTTGTTAATAATTACTATTCATCTTAATTAACATTTATTACAGCGATCACTAACCCGCTTGTCAAGGCAATAGAATTAATTAGCAGAATAATAATTAATATAATTTATTGTACTAGATTGTTCCTTGTACCTACTCTTTGACATGCAGCGTACTACCAATCCAAGGTGGAAAAAAAAGTCTATGAAATTTAACTGCAACAGTCGGTTCCCGTTGCTCACAAGCATGTTCTTAAACCAGAAATTCGAAGACATTTTACATTGAGCCTCGGTGGTGGGTTACCACCCGTTTTGTCCCACACAGAAGAGGCCTCAGTCCCAGCAGAGGGAAAATTAAAGGCTGATTATGCCATACAGTTGTCGGCCTTTCGCATCCAGTCTCCTTCGAGTCATCAAGCCAAGTACAAGCTTAACCAGCAGGGGCAAAAGTGGACTGCGATAGTTTTGAATAAGGAAATTTTTACGTACTTACTTATTAATTAATCTTCAAAAAGAAACCAGTAACGGTAGATTTGCTTCACAATAATTTTGGAATGAATTCTGACATTTTTGCTTCTGATCAAGTGACAACATTGACATGACTGGAGGAATAGGAGAGGAGGCACTCTGGACAAACCAAAAAGAATTTAAAACATTATGGTGATACTGAATTTAAAGGTTTTACTATAAAATATTTATTAAAAACTTTAACAAAAGTAACAAGAAATTCAGCTCATAATAATAATTATGTAAATGATCCACTAGGTTTCAATTACATGCATTGAGATTTAGAAAGAATATAATGGTCTACAAGCATTGCTATTTGAAACATAACAGTCAGGTTAGTTCTTCGCTACAAACGAAGCTAAAGATCAGAATAAACACAAAAATACTACAAATACCTAACTGATTTATCACCACGACCTTGTTATGATCAAATCCAATATGTCACAAATTCATTAGCACGGAATCGCACTTAAAACAGCTCAGCCGTTTCGGAGAAATACGCATACAGAGCAAATAAACCCGCTAATATTACCTCCGCTCCTTGAAATAAATAGATAAACCAAATATTGGTTGTCGTTTTGCTAATAGTAAAGTTAAGCTTCGCTGTTATGGTACATTCTTAGAACATTTTCCTCAGTAAACATGTTTTTATTTTATTTAAAACGAGTCATTCTGGTTACTTCTACTTGTTGTAAAACAAGTGTCTTCGAAGGTAAAGTGTTAATGAGCTAATAACTCGGGAAGTTGAAGAGGAAAAACGAATAATTTTTCTTTTTTGTGTTAATGAGGAGTTCCGGAGATAATACTTACACCTCTTTTTGAACAAGTTATATGAGACATTTGTATTTAAAAAAAATGAGAATTTAAAATACCATTGTGGCAGTATAACCTCTTCGTAATTTGTGCTATAATTCTGAAGTATATTTATCGTCTTCCAGACTAAAAATATCTGCAGGACTACGTATTGGTTTCTTCTTTTACTTTCCTAGTATTATTAAATTTTCTTCAGGGTATACTGTGGCTTCATTCTTTGTGTGAAATTGATGATTGATGTGAGGTTTTTGAGAAGAATTAATTTGGACGGTGACTTGTTGTTGTTGTGTATCATTTAATTTTACATCTGCCTTCCCAGCGTACCTATTATAATTTTATCATCAGTTAAAATCGCTGTGTAACTTTGAAGATGGAGTTAATTTACGTCATCAACATTAATATCAAGTTATAATTATTGTGTTATCAAAACATGATTATAACCTTACAACGATATAAATCAATAATAGACATTACAATAAAAAGAACATCAATCAATATTTTGGGGATATCCGTGAAACTAATCACCTTCGAAACAAAAAACATTATCGAATAAAGCAACAGAGCTCATCAGCGTTTTTAGAGTTCCGTACACAAATATATAATACAAAATGTAGAATGTCTGTCTGTCTATCTTCCGACAGCTACAGTCTTTTTATGATATCTCCATGTCAGACTGTCAGTCAAGAATTCTCATAGCAATACTAGTTTTGGAAATTATCTATAATATTATTATTTAATGCAGTTAAATGAACCAAGGTAAAGACATGAGTTAGGATAATGACATTTCAACAAATAGGAGATCAAACGTTAATTTATATAGAAGCAATATTGTTTAAAAATGTTTTTGTGCGGAAAGCACCTAAAGCTTTGATATATAAAATATGACAACCGGAAAATTGTACTATAATATATCAATGCAGTGGATGAGTTTATCGATTTATACTGAACATCTTATCACAGACGGTTCACACCAGTTTTTGCCGCAAATTCTAGAATTGAATTAGTTTTTTCAAGTACTTTATTCAGTATTGGCTGTCATTCTTTTGTCTGGACATTGATCTATGTATTATTGAAGATTGATTATTATTTAGTAACAAAAAATTATATAATTTAGCTTCACTTGAACATTATGAATTGTAATTATGTCGCTTCTAAGTACTTCGTATAATACAATTTATGTTATTTTGAGGTGATAGTAGCAACTAAGTGTTACTATGTAAGAGAAGGCAGCAGCATCTATTTGCTTGGGATATTGTCCTAAGATATCACCGATATCATTAGTTGTGGCAGGTTATCCGGGGGACCTATGCTCTTCAAGAGTATAAGTGAGTTTCTATAATGTGTACATAAGTCTGGATGGGGGCGTGTGTGGCTCGCCCCCTATCACACCGGACTTTAATAGGCGAAGTGTGGGAGTCCAGGTACACCTCCGCCTAACCCTTGGGGGATTACAGGCCTGTTGCTGTGTTATTTTAAGTCTGAGTAAGAGTCTTAGAACCATTTCTGGAATTGAAAGCCGCATCCAATTACATGGTGAGACTTGTTGCTAAGGAGATAGTTGCGCCACTTTTTCTTCTCAGATTAAATATGAGGAGGGGTAAAAACTGATGATTCTCACACCCTGTGCTAAGCTATCACAGCGTGAATACCTGATTGTTGCGTTCATTTTGTTTGACGAGCAAACAGCCTCAGTCTACTTTGATGATTATCTATTTTAAATAACATCTTTGCGTGCCTTAACCACATTATATCAATTTCTATAACGGAAACAGGAAAATATCACTGACTGATTATCCACAATATCATGCTAAGTGTTGAAATGATAAACGCGATGAAGAAGACAGCTCGCTTTATTTCTTGATGCTCATTCATATTCATGAGTGTCATCGTTCTGTTCCTGAAGACCTTCGGGCGAACCTTGGGGCTAATGGGTGGTTCGATCCTGTTCTATTATTATATGTTCGTGTTGCTTGAAAGACCCGATCGATGAGTCTGAACGTTTTTTTTTTTGTATTATATTGGGGGATTATTTCATCACCACTGCTCTCAAAACGATGAAGGAAAACATTGTGAGGAAACCGGCTAGTCCTAGAACCAAAAATTCGAAGACATGTGACATCTACCAACCCGCACTGGGCCCGCGTGGTGGATTGCGGCCCACTCACTCTCACAGAGAGCAGGCCTGTATCCCAGCAGTGGGAACATTATAGGCTGATTATGATTATGATGATATGATTGGGATAAGGACTTAGTGAATGAGTAAGAACCTAAAATAATGAGTTTGTATTCATTCTCACAGTTATAAATGGAAATAAAAAGGATAATGAAAGTAAAAGTATTTGTGGGAGTAAAAGGTTTTAAGTATTATTGATCGAATTAACGTTATTAAAGGTCACGTTTTCTACTCTTCATTAATCACCTTATTCAACCACCACCATAAATGCTTATTTTCCATAGAGACATTATTTGCCATTTGATATATTGTAGTTAGTTATCCTCGTTTTAAGCCACGTTCACAATCTCATTCGTAGGAGGTACAAATCTTCGAGGTATCATCGTAAAATGTTATCACTCTTAGTACACAGTCTACAATCGTTAAACTATTTTCATTTTGGTGTTATTTTTTATTGAAAATCCATGTCCAGAATAAACCGTTCGAAGCAGTTTGGTTTAGAATTGATTAGCATTATATGTAAGTAAACGTATACTTACATAGAATGCTAATTGATTATACAAGGCCGTATTTTGGCGGTCTTGAGCCACTACGTCAGACATTTTCGGTTGAGTCACATTTTCATGTTTGTTAGTTTCATTTCATCTTTGTTATAATAAAATCATACTTGTTTTTATAGTCAACTATAGAATTTATTCAGCTATAGGTACCATCGCCACTACAGCTGCTGTCTTGTTAACAGAATCAAGTATTTTTTCTCCCTGGATTGGGTGGGATATCCGTGATTTTATCCCATACCTGGTGCCATCGTAGGAGAGTCCATAGCTATGGAACACATCCATTTAATTATTTACCGGAAAAAATAACCTGAATCGGCGAAATTGTAGGATTCCTGCTTATAGACGATACTTATTGTTTCTTATCATTGTTTCTAGTTTTGTCTAAGTTTTTGCCCGACAAAATAATTCCAGAAGAAACCGCTCCACGCACACCGCTGTTCTCATAGACGCACACGCAACTTGCTTGCATTATTACCTGTTCAAGTTCACGGCTCCAAACCAGTTTGAAGCTCTTGAGCCACGCAGTGATTTGTGGTTTTTGTGGCACCAGTCACCTTTCTCAAGCACTTACGTCACAGCTTCTAAATCAAACTTGTTACGTATATTTGTGTAAGAATTTTTTACTGGAGGCTGTTTTTTGATCTATGGGATGCACTTTTTTGGTTGAGGAAGAGTGTAATTAGTTGAAGACTGATAATAGCTTCAACAAATAACGTAGTTTGGTATTGGCCAAGTTTCCAAGAAATAATCGACCATTTCACACATTTCCTTTCATAGTAAAAAGGATACAAAGGTCCCAAGTGTAGCCGTTATAATTAACTTATATACCAAAATGTTACAAAATTTAGAAATTGAAAAAGCAGTGGGCCTTGTTTCTTGGTAATATTAGGTAACATTGGAACTAACGTATTTTTGGGATCACCAGTTGTGTTACTGATGCAAAAATCAATTCACGTAAAATAGCTATTTTTTGCAATAACCAACTAATGTAAAGTATAGGCAGACAAACAGGTAGACAATATAATATTTCAAAAATACAAAGGTCAGGCGTGTCAACAATTATGTAAATCAATTTAGTTATAAGAAAAAAATAAATCAATGATGCAGGACTTGGCAAGATTAAAGATCAGAATTTTGTAAAACTGCGGACAGTAATAGACGTTACAGGTGACTTGTGTTTCAATGGCTAATTAATTAGGGGTATGAGGAACAGGGTGTAAATTTCACTCATCCGCCATAGAAAAGGGAGGATCCTCCGACCAGACGGGTGTTGTGTCTGGCGGGCAACTGCCCAACGATTGATGTCGGGTTCTTGTATATGTCCATTACACGGTAAACTTTAATTGCGCGATGCAGGATTTATGTGACGTCAGGATTATTGACGTCAGGTCTATTTGATGCGTACTTCATATGTGGCGATGTAGATACCGCCATAGGCGTCTGAGAGAAAGAAACGTTTATCCTTTGCGAAAACGAATATTGATATATTGAACAACATAACATCACGCCTGGACTCCCCGAAGGGTTAGGCAAAGGTACCTATTTACAGCCACATTTCGCCGGTGATATATTGAAGATTAGTCTTAAAGAGGTTTTTCGTGAAGAAGACGTAGTAATTATAGAAGATGTAGTAGATACAACTCGTCAATGGTGGTTTATTATAGTCACAGATGAATACAGATGGTTTACTCCGCATTTTAGTATTTTAGTTATTAAGCTACAAGTACGCGGCGGGCTCGTCTTGTTGGGCCAATTCAGTGAGTGTAAAGAAGTCAGAAGATAATATAAGAGTTACGCGATACAAAAAGAGGCAACTTCTTGGTGAATATAACTGTAGCGCTGTGGGACCTGAATTGCACTTTATTGTATTGTAGCAAGAGTTGCTTTTTATTTAAACCATTTTACAGTGTGAACCATCTGTATTCATTTGTGGTATAGTTCCTTAGAACGTTAATATGAGTTTCAGAATGAAATAAAACTAATAAGTTAATTACTGCTTTGAAGTTTAGTTTATTATTAAGTAAGTTTAGTTCTGTTGATTTCAACTAAATTTGAAGAATACTTAAGCGTAGATATGTTTACACAAAAAATAGATTATTTTAATTGAAGTTCTTTAAGGTTTTTTCTTGCTTTATCATCCACGTGTTAAAACACATGGTCGTGGTTTTTCCCATCTGTAACTATTCTAATATTAGATTTTGCTTTGTAAAATACTTAAGTATGTTAAAAACATTCCTTTTGGCACTGCGAATTAATTATTTTGTTTCGAATGATAAATCACAGTATCGCGCGATCTTTTAAAAGGATTGGAAAGGCATGAAGACGTAAAATAAAATATAAATAAACCCATTAAAATTAAATTGCTTTGACCGTTAGCTTAGGTCGTCGCTAAGTGAAATATAGGTATACTTACAAGCATAATCTTTAGTTTTTTATTTATCTTCGTGTTAATAAATTTCCTGATTTATAGTTACAGAAGTATAGTAGTGAAGGAAATAATAAAACTTGAAATAAGTAAGCATAGTATTAGCGTAAAAAAAATAAAGTAATAAAAACTAAAACCCAACTACGACTAAAAAGGTATAAACAAGACACTACAGACAGACAAATAAAAAATCCGGAGTCACACGTAGTCTGTTCGATTTATGCCCTAACGCGTGTGACTCCGGATTTTTTATTTGCCTGTCTGTGGTGACTGGTTTATACTTTAATTTTTTTAAATTCTTTTGGGGTTATAATATATATATTTTTTAAATGTGCTCATTAAGCCATGTGCTCATTTGATACCCAACATGGTACGATTAAACAATATTTTTTTTTAGTTCCTGACTTTATGTCTTCTACAGGGCGCCATTTTTAATGTGATGTCACATAGCCTATAACCAGCAGACGATCAAGACGCTTTCAATGATACCTCATTTGTCAAATTGTAATGAGTGATTTGGAAGATAGGAGGGAACAGATGAACATACTTACATACATACATACATACCGGTCAAAATCATAACCTTCCTTTTTTCTTCGCCGTAGTCGGGTAAAATGCGATAAAAGATAACAGTTTTGACAGTAGATATGGTAAAGCAAAGACAGAAATAGAATACGCGTGGCAAAACACCTGGAAACTGGGTTAACATAAGACTATATACCAACTTAATAAGACTAAAAGAAAAGGCTTCTAAATGGATAATTATAAAACTGACGATCATAGCTAGATAATAATCGAGCATAGAAAATGATATAACTAAACATCTCTAACCAGTTCCAGTGAATCAAAATTGGATATGTTTATCAGTAGCAGTAGTATTTCTACTACTAATATTTTAGCATACCTGTTAGTGTCTTCGTACTCATATAGTATCTTGGTAGTATCTTAGTAATCTTAGCCCGTTTTGGCATTAATAGTATTCATAATTACGGAACTGACTTCCTCGGCCTTTGTGGTGGTCTCGAGTTCTTTTAACGTCACATACCTTGACCGCTTGCTTTGTTTATTACGTGTGGTTTATGACTGGCGTTACATCATGATGTATCCTTGGTGATAGCAGTTGTTTTGAGGCTTTTTCTTTTATTGACTTTTCTTTCTGTAAGTAGGTTTGTAGAAACCCTTTTACACGTCAATCATATTTTGAAAACTAGATGAGGTCGGCGTTTCCTGTCTTACTACTCCGAGAAGAAAGGGCGAAAGTAACTCAGAGGTCTCATTTGAAGTCCAGACTTAATCTTGGCCAGAGAAAGAACCATTGAATGGACCTGTCCAGTCAATGCACGCATATGTCAGTAATCGTGCAGTTTAACTGGGAACATTATGGAGCGCAACTATTCGACGAACAATACCAATATTACTATTGTTAATGCTAAAAGTAATAAAGTTTGGAAAGGACTTGGCTAATACTTATGTCTAAGTAATGCTTAGTGTGAAGTCAAGAAAAATCTGAGGAAACCTTGGGAAAAAGACAATAGGCAAAATAATAAGAAAAATAAGCAAACCAGACATAATAATTGACTACCAAACGGAACTTCGACAAACCGTACTACGACGAGATTTTATTTCGACATTACGAAACTTCGAAACGTTTTTATTTCGACAGTACTTTAGTTCGAAATACCTTAATTCCGATGCTACTTTACTCCGACAAAAAGTTTCTTAGACATGACTTAACTACGAAATGATGTGACTTCGACAATAATGCTTGTTCGACATGATTCAATTTCGACGGACTCTACTCCGATATGCTGTACTTCGACAATATCTTAAATCAACGTGATGCATCTCAGACACGATGCTTATTCAAAATTATTCTGCGTTTGGAAACAACTGAACTTCAGTCATAATTATTATCAATGAAAGACATCTTATACGGAAAGACGATGCCTAAATGTTGCAAATAAAAATGCTAGTGGTAATAAGGTATTAACATTTATAATGAACTTATTTGAAAATCGTATGTCTTAGAATAAAAACGAAAATGAATATTAAGGAAAAAAGTACTACCCAAAATCTGTTTTTGGACCTTGGTACTTACTGAGTAGGAAAATCTGGTTTTCTGTACTATGCACATAATTATTTGCTATGCCAATTATCGCAAGTCTAGTTTTAAGCAAAGCAAATCTAGACGTGTTTGTTCTAGCTATTGTTCAAGGCCCAAAAAAATATTTAAATGAAAAATAAATTATGTTTAATAAGTAACCAAAAACCATTTATTATGTCGTCAGTACATCTAATTGATTCATTCTTAACTCCCGGATGAGAAAACGAATATAAGTCATATCTATGTTTAAACTTTTTACATCAATTATGTAAATGTTTGTAAAAAATATACACGTGTTTTATCATTATAATAGCGTACAATATAACCGTGTATCATCGTTAACAGCACTTTTGCAAAAACTTGAAAATTATACCTAATTTTTTTTATGTAGGTATTGCTAAACGGTTTTAGGGCAATTTACAAGCAGCCATTAAAGAACTTTTTTTTTCTTTTTTTAATCTGCGACGCTTATCGGAATGTAAACATATGAGTGACAGTCAATGTTTGTAGGTTTGTGATTACTCTCCTAAATTGCTGAACTGATTTTGGTTCTCTTTCATGTAAAGCTTTTGGTTGGTTAACGTGGATGTTTTTTTGGATCATATTTAAAGGCAGTATAGAGTTGTACAAATAAACAAATATTTTTTGTGTTTATTTATACAAATTAAGATAGATAGGTACCAATAAACTTTATGGCAGTATAATTATCTTGTTTTTATAATTCGCAAACGACGTCATTTTAACTACATACATTTGTAAAGAATGATTAAATAAAAACAAATGATTGTAATTTGATACGAGTAATATTTTTTGTGTTAAAGTGTTATTTACGAGTAAGAATCATTAGGTACATAAAAATAAAGACTAAATAAAGTTGATTGTTTAGTTAGTGATCAGTTTAGATAAAATACCTAGGTACCTGAGGAATTATAAAAAATTCGACTTTTGTGAACCACATAATGTGTTAAACTTGTACTATGTCACGTTTTCTTTATTGTAATTCTTAAAACATACAAATCTTAATTACACGAAAATGTTTTGCTACTAACATAATTCAACTGCCAGTAATAATCTTGTATACAATAGTGTTAGAATCTCCGAGTCACGATGTGTAGCGAATCTCCTATGCCTCAAGTGTTCAAAGCGAAGTCGGTCAGTTTCGTTACAGATACTATTGTGCTAAATACAACGTGCATTTAGTGTATATTTTAGTACAGCAGAACATAGCATGTTGCAATCATATTGCAGTTGTTATTTAAAGGAAGCACACACTTGTGAACCGGCTTCTCCCCATACAAAAACTTGTCATTATGGAACTTAAATTGAACTCAAATATACATATTTTTCAAATAAAGCAAAAGAAAATAATTAATCGCCAAATTAATGACGCTTAAGTAAGACAATTTGTATAATGACGCGGAATGCATGATGAAATCATTATTTTTATTTATTTGTCTAAGGAAACTTGACACACATCCTGTTTTAATAGAAAATCTACTGCATTATACATTTATAATCAAATATAATGCTAAATTATACAAATGTATGTTCCATTCTAAGACTTATTAAAAAAAAAACATGTCACTGGTCATCGATTTATATTTTTAATTCATGACATGGTCGCGTGTTTTCCAGAATGTGATAGATTATTATTAACTTACTTAAATTCATTAACATTGGATTTTGTTTTTGCTAACAATTTGCAATCACGTGCATTCTTGATTATAATATTTCTTTTATGTTCAAGGATTATTCAGACCGATATAACTTACGATGATTCTGCAATATCGTATTTGAGGGTATTAAAAACGTATTATTTTTCTCGACTGTGAACAAACTTTCTAATTACTCTTAGCGTCATTGGCCGTAGTAGGGTAGACCATATCAATCTATGTTCAAAACCATTAGCATGCCCTAACAATTCAGACAGAGAAGTCATACAGGGATGTGATCCATTGCTGTATACAAACATGCATGAATTACCAATGAACTAAGCCTGGGAATCATACAAATACAGTTATTCAAAATCAGAAATTGATCGTGATGGGCTATCCTATACGAAAGATAACGTACTTAGAGACAAATCAACACAACATGCATAATAAATAAAGAAGAAGGGAAAATACGGCTAGGAAAGTACAAATAAATGCCATAACAACTATACTTGCACTATATATATAAATCGGACGTGATGCACATAATTGTAATGAACGGTATAATTATGGTGTCACTATGTACACAAAGAACATAGTAATGATATAATTAAAAGATTTATAAGGATAAGATTTATGCACTCAATCAGTTAATTTAATAAGGACTGCATAGCTTTCGCGATTTGTAATATAGAAATGAAAGAAAGTCAGAGAATTGTTTTCAATAATATATTTTATCACTCTATAAGACACTTGAATAACCTTCTGGACCTTACGCCAAAGGTTGTAAGTTAATTTATTATAAATGCATAACTTAAATCTTATCAGTAGCATTGAGAACGATGTGATGGTGTTAACATGCCCATAAAAATGACTTGTAAATTGTGTTCTGTTACATTGTCAAATAGTCTAGCAGATTGCGGACACTAAACTAACATGGCTTAAAAACCTAAGTAAACAAACCATACAAACACATTAAGTAAATCTGTTAAAAGAACTTGCTTTGTAATTAGGAGGTGAGGAAGCACAAATAATATTTTCGAAGATAGGAATATCGATGATATTAAAAGTTTGTAAGTAATACAATCATATAAAGCACAAGATACAGTACTTTATAATATACCGGGTCATAAAATTGATGAACTAACACTGATTAAATGACTTAATGTTTTCTCTAGAAATCTTCCATCAAAGAGAAAAAGCAATAAACTCCATAGTAGATGACGACCAGAGATAAAATGTATGATGACAATGATGAAAGTATGATTAATGAAGATACCTCATTTTACGATAAAAATATAGACATGAGGTAACATAATGGCATGAAATATAAATTTCAAGATGCATTATAAGAAGAAATTCAATTTCTATTGCATCGATTATTTTTTATACCAAGCGACAAGACGACCATGTGCCTTTTGTATGACATATTAGAAGATTTTCTTGTAGAATTATTAATTGATACTAAAGAAAAGAGTTGAAACTTGAATAAAATGTTTTTCAGGTTAGGCTTTAGTACACGAGGCAAAAAACTAGTTTAGAGGAGTAGAAAATAAAGTAAAATCATGAGATGTGGATGGATTAATAAAGATTATTTCATCATCAACATAAAGATGTAGAAAATAGAAATATGAATTATCTTAACTCAGGTAAACAGCAATGTAGATAATAAATAAATGTGACAGATGGATAGACAGATGAATAAACAACGAATAGGGCGCTGATCTCACCGCATAATATTTATTAAAATATAACTTTATATCAAAACATCCTGCCTTTTTAATTAACATAAGAAACACGTGTTTAAAATCAGACGTAGTATTAGTACATTCACGTCATCATATTCATTCATCTTATTAGTGAAACTGTTAACCAGTATTACTTGAATGATGGTGGTAAATCTAAACAGAATCGTATTGACGTCTTCTTCACAATTATCATTACAAGCAAAGCCTTTATGTAACTATCTTCTTGGTCGGAAGAGCAACTTCGGCTCGTGAGGTCAATTCCCAAGTCGAGGGTATTTCCTTAAGGAATTTCTCCGTAGTATCCCGAAGTAACATTCGACATGGTTGCGAAATAAGGGAGCGCTATACTTACATACACCTTCGGGATAAAACAGGGTATGATGTTAGTTGTAGAACTATCATAAATCTCCAAATAAACTAGATATTTTCTACGTACGTATGTCAGTGTAAAATTGTTAGTGTCAATATGAATATTATGACGTCGTCTTTGTACATGTTGATGTGAATTAAGCATGAATTATGTTAAGGCCACGGTATGGTCATTGATATTAGCAGTAGTGTGTAGTGTTATCTCTAAAGGTTTTTGCACAATACATTTGCGAGTAACTTTACTTGCAAAATTTGCAAGTGAAGAAATGGTTAATGTTAGAATGAATGCATTTTCGTCATATAAAACTTATACCAACTCATGCGAAAATAACTGCCCAAAAGTTATGATTTCCAGCTATTAGGAGAACTGCAATCTATTTAACAAAATGACTAGGCTTATAATTAGCAATAGGTATTTCAAATCCTAAGATGAAACTTTATAAAAACATTAGCACTGTATAGATTTAACTGCAGCTTCTTATTTAACGCTTTCGCGGTGAGACATTAGTCGTTCATGTTAATGATTTGAAGTACAATATTATATTTACTTTTTCATAGAAAACAAATAAGATCGTCATCCTAAAGTAAACATCTAACCATCTAACATCCATTTCAAAGTCCGGTTCTGAATGAACCGTCCACTAAGCCCGTTGATGAGTCAGCTCTGTAGTAACTTATTATTTTGGTATCATCTCTTATTATACCTCGTTATAATGTGGTAACCTTGAAACACATTAGGATCCTGCTTAGCATTGTAATTTATTTTGTTATTAACAAGTTAGGATCGTGAAACTTTGTGTTTATTTGAGGAATTGGTATGCAATTGGTCAGCTGTTGCATTAGCATGTAAATTGAAAGAAATGAAATGTGCAGTGTTACTTGTTGTAATTTTGGCAATCGTTTTTGTATTGTTTGGGAAGGTTGTAGCCTCGAAAGCATTTTGTAGTAAGCTACTGTTACAATTATAACATAGAATTAGTATTCGTACATTTGCAGATATAAGAAAATCATCTATATCGGTAGGAATTGCTTCAAATACTTCAGTCTAATTCTCGAGAGATTAGATTTTATGTTCTCATTGCTCAGAGATGTTTTACTCGTACATATTGTTATCAACATCTTTCTTATAACCTGCTGCTGCTACACCTATACTTATGTCTCCATTCTTTCTATTCCAGGTGGTTTTCGCCTCAGGCGCGCCGCAATCTAACTTCGTCTTCAAAAACGACATCACCCCTGAAGAGGCACAACAGTACCTCAAACAACTGCCTTTCAATGAGCCTCAGCTCTCTGGGCGTACCGCTGTCTTGCCGCTGGTAAGTTTTCATAATAATTATTTGTAACAACTTCTGTACATAATATAGTATCTACTATAGTTAAAAATAGCCTCGGACTAACACAGTGACCAATTACAGATTAACCAGTATTTTCAGAAATAAGTTATGGATAACATAAAAATAATAAAACTTTTAGTGGCTCTATTTATTGAGGGCAAAATACTTCTTAAACTAAAGATTAAGAGGAAATAGGGTCGGTCTTTTTCTCCATATAAAAAGTCAAAATTTGAGGTTCGGCTCTCGTCTATTTCCTTCTCCAATATTGGACCAACTTGAAAGATATTTTATAAATTGAATAAGAAGGATATTTACTGTGTCCCTTGACAGATACTTCAGCATCATCACTCTTAGGTTCTTTCGAGACACATTCTAATTTAATGCAATTACTGAAAAAGGCATGTAATAGCTGCTGACTCAATAAACATGATTGCTAACGGTATTTCATGTGCGTGTTTTGGTATTTTAAGTTGAAATTAAACATGCACGTAGAAAAGTGATCATAATGAATGCTTTTCACGAAAGTTATAATAACATACATACATAACATTACGTCTTGTTTCCCCGAAGGGCTAGGCGGAGGTGTACAGTCACGAGCAAAATATGTATACACTCAGCAAAATTCAATAACGATTTACTCCTGGAATAGTGATTGCAACTTTGAGATGATACCTATTTCATAATAATATGGGTTTCTAAAATACTATGTTCGTTGTAACATAAAATACAGTCTATAAAGTAGGAGAAAATCACTTTTAAAAGTTGCTAAGTGTATACATATTGGTGCTCGTGACTGTACCTATAATACACCTACATTTCGCCAGTTGAGTTTAAGTCCTATCTAATAGGGGCGAGCCTATTGCCATCAACCGCGCATAATTCCAGACTCCGGGCTGCTACTGAGAAATTCCAAATAGAAAAACCCAATAACACTTTGCCCGACCCGGGAATCGAACTCAGGACCCCATGCTCAGCAGTAGTAGCTTGCGACTACTAGACCTACAAGGCAGTTAACAATAAGCTATGAAATATTTTCGGTACTTATTTGATATCTGTTTATTCTAGGTCCGTTACGATGACCCTAGATTTCGTTCCGCTGAGGCTGGCCCAACCCTTGGCCACTACTGGAGGAACGGACAGGAGATTCAGAACACAGACGATTACGTTGAAGAGGTAATAAAAATAATAATAATATTCTTGTTAATTTTGGCAAAATTTTATGAATCATCTTTATTGCGACAATGACTATGCAAGTGACCACAGAATTGGATCATTTGACCATAATTTTATGAATTTACCAAAATCCTGCCATTTTATAAACCAGTTCTGCCTTAAGATAGAAAATGTTTCCTCATGTGGCCTGTTGTTGTTATTCATTTATATTTTTTACTGTCAGAAACTTCTAGCTCCATATTAAAACTTAGCTCATACTTTCTAGGTCTACAACGCAGCCCAGTACCACGGCCAGGACGGTCTAGGTCAGTACGCCTACGGTTACGAGACCCCTCAGTCTTCCAAGGTTGAGAACCGTGAAGGCTCCGGAACTGTGTCTGGGTCCTATGTGTACCAGGTTCCCGGCCAAAAGGACCTCATCAAGGTAAATTAAATTGATGCACTACTAAACTATACTTGAAGACTATATTTAAAGAACTTGATCATTACGTTTGCCCGATCGAATTAAAAGGGAAATACCGAATAATATAGGAAAAATATTAATATACAAAAATCATTATAAAAACAATAAGAAAAAATATAAAAACTAGATTATGTATTCTCTGTTGTTTCAAGCCTCAGGTAAAAATAATAATAGGTTTATTTTATAAATCTTAATCCTGATGTAGAATATATTAGAGTTCATACGTACAGAATTTATCAATTTAAAAAAACAAAACGTTTCAACTTTCAGGTCCGTTACTATGCTGACAGCCAAGGATTCCACCAAGAGGACAACATCCCCAAGGTCGTGCTGCAGCCCGCAACAGAGACCCCTGTGCTGAAGGAAGCTCGTCTTGCCTTCGAGAAGGCATGGAAAGAGGCAGCTGAAGCCAACTCCAAGGCACCCACTGTCCAGCCCCCAGTCAACAACCTCCAGTGAGTATATAGAAGATATTTTTTCAAAGTCTCGTGAAAAGGTTGATATAATAATATATAAGAAATCCCAAATAACAGAAAATAAATACAAACAGGATGAGATTTTATGCAAGCTTGAGTTATCGACGGCATCATTGCTTGCAATCAGGTGATATCTGTGGTTAAACGCGAGTCTAAAAAGCTACTATTTTTTCACGTGAAGACATTAATTCAGGGCAAAAATAGGAGCTGGCGTTACCCAAACAAATAAGACTCTCCTACACGTTTTTATTGTAATCGAATAACAAATATCTAAATCTAGAATAATAATGTCACGTTGTAACTTTTACCTTTATTCATTTCTTTTTCTCTGTTCATAGATACGGCAACTACCAAGCCCAGGCTTCAGAGCCCGAAGGTGTCGTGGTGTCCGCCCCAGCCCCCGAAGAATACCAGGCTCGTGATGGTAAAGCCCTAGCTTACGCTCAGGCCCAAAGCTTCCAAGGAAACCAGCAGCAATATGGACAGCAACAGCAATTTGGACAACAACAAAAATATGCGCAACAGAAATACGGTGGACAGCCACAACAGCAACAGATTGACTCGGATGGCAAATACGAAGAGCCGGAACCTACTGTAAGTATTGATGTTGTCTAATTAGGTATAATAAAAGTGACTGATACCAATTTATTATAGAAAGATAATAAAAATGCAGAATATCGATAGCGGCTAACAACATAAAAATGTTGAAGCGTTGAAAGAATTAGATGAATGCGCTATGGTTTCCGGGTTAAATTCCTGCAACATTGTGTTATGAGTTCTGAATCTGGCTATTTGGGCACGTACATTTTATGTCAGTTACTGTGATACAAGGTAAATACTATTGTGGTAAAACGGTAACTGAACAGACGCCTTGCTTAAAAGTTCCAGAGAACGGGGGATCTATAAAGCCACATTGAGTCATTCATCTTGGCGAATTACGTATTTCTCGAATTCCCAGCAGATCATTAGCAATTCCTCTAATATTTGTAAAACGGTAACACTTAATGGATCATACTCAATTCAGTTATGGCACTAAAGCAATTCATAGGTTGTGAACCAATTTACGAATCTTAATACAAAACTGTTTAACAGATGAATCGCGTGTCATGAATTGTCAATTTATGACCATTTTGGGATTTTTATTATGTATGACTCATATTATTAATTATCCTAATAAGATTCTACCAAAGCGGTCTTTTAAGATTTTACTCATTTCTCTTTTATTTCCAGGGTCCTCCTCACGGTTTCTTCTACAGCTTCAACTACCCAGTCTCCATCATTGTTCCCAAGAACGAGCAGAACGCTGCTGAAGACTCCGACACCTATGGCGTCAGCAGCCAATAAACCACTCACTCACGCTTGACATTTTTGGATAAAACCTCATTTGTTTAGGTTTAGGTCTTCTACAGTTGTGATTTTGTCCAAAAATGTTTTTAAGTTAAATTAGATAGGGTCTGAAAGTTTTGACTAAGTATAGAAAATATTTTGCCTTAATTTTGGTATATCACTTGTGCTATCTCTTCGAATTTATAACTAGTACAAAACTTTCTAGGCCTTCGACGGTTCTTTGATTTCACCCACAGATAGTTCAGTAGGTTGAAACCGAAAATGGTCACGAAGATATTAGTTTTATGAGTCCCTTAAATAGCCGATAGTCTAATGAGGTAGTTTGTATGACGCTAGTGACCTAATTACGAGCATATTAAATGTTTTGTCGTTAGATTATCGATTTGTACTATATATTATGTTGCCATTTTAGGAGCGATTTTATCACTTTACCTTTTTTGATCTGAAGTAGCATGATTGAAAGTGGAATTTTGATTTGTGACTATGTATTTTTTTGTTTCTTATTTTTTTGAATACTCTTCGGTTTATCTAATTTGCTACTTTAGATTGATTCTAATTTCTAACAGCAAGGTTGGAGTTTGACAGTGTAACTTGTTCAGCACTACAAAACTTTAGAATAGCACGTAGTCAGTTTTTTTTATTTTGTTTTGAATATTTTCGTTAGACTCTTGAACTCAGCCTTGCTAAAAGTTAAGTTTTGTTACCATAACGACTTAGATATAATGTAAAATATATGTATGTTATTTAAGGCTTCAGTTAATGACAGCAATTTGTAATAATAATTATTTTATAATAATAAAGCATTTTGCATAAATTATGTCTTATTTGACTTCCACACTGCAACAATGTTTGAAGTTTATTCTGATTTTATATTAAATTGTTGTTGTTGCTGTCTTGTTTAATCTTGGCAGTACGAGCTGTACAATTGACGTGACCTGTATGTGATCGTAAAAAAATGGTCATTTAAAATATGACAAGGGTGCAAATCCAGACTTTGTACTTATAAGCAATGTTGCACACATTGCTTAAACGTCGTGCCCATACCTCCATAGAATAAGGGGTAACTTATCTCCACAGAAAATTAAATTCCTATATTTCAAATATTTCGTATAGTTCGAAAAAAAAAACAATAAATATTCATCTCTAGAAATACTAAATATATTATGGACACAACCATTCTTTACCACTATTTGCTTTTACTACAACAGCAGCTATTCCGAATAACATCGGTCACTAAGTTAACAATCAGTCTTCCTCACTCTTCTATAACACTATCCACTCATTGATTCAAACCAGGCATGGGTCCAGGGTAAGGCATCACTATAACTGGCATCTGACCTCTGTTTGCAAGCGTCTTCATATTCCCATGTGGCACCTGTCCTTGAGGCCTGAACCATCCCCCAGTGAGCAGGTTCGTTATCCAAGAGATAGTATCCGGTACATTCACTTCTATTGGCAGGAACGGAATGTACGAGATAATCTGTCCAATGGAAAATCTCCCTTCATCAGGGAGGTATACAACTGCATTTCTAGTTTGTGTTTCTGGGCTTTTAGGATTAGCATCTACAACGATGGCATCTTTTTTCTCATCTATGTGTCCTGTATTACTTTTGAGGCTGGCATTTGCTAGTTGTTCGTTGAGGTTCGCGTACCTCTCGTCAGCTTCTTGATTGGATGCTGCGTTTGGTAGGACGATCACCAATGGCTGCTTTTGTTGTGGGTACCTGGAATTGATATATAGTCCTTGTAAGTTTCACGCTTTGTTATGCATGTTATGTATGCATATTAAACTAAGGAAGGTCTATTAGGTAGTCGTGTGTGGGGCTACACCACATTTTATTCCAAATGTTGCACAAAATCTACACCGGAATCTGGATTATCTTTTGTGTTAGAAGCATATCAGAGGCCAAGCCGACGTCATCGTCTAGGAGAGATTATAATCTTAGATTGTACTTGTAAGCATAGCAAAGTGTCCTCGATTCGCGAACAAAAGTATACAAACCATAAAACTGGCAACTTTACTTTAACAAGCTTGTTTCGTATCATATTTTCCCTCTCTTTATAACGTGTTTAACTTAACTGTGAGTTCTGTAAACATCAGAAGCAAGTAAAGTACACCCAAATTCGGCGGAATTCTCGCAAACAAACAACACTGTATTAAGGGCACTAGAAAGACTATAACAAAAATTAAGTACCTAATTTATATAAAAAAAATTCTTGATATAGACCGTAAGTGTCGGAGTACCAACCCGCACTGAGCCCGCGTGGTAGATTACACCCCTCTCTCTCGCGAAGAGAGGAGGCCCGTGTCCTGGCAATGGGAACATTATAGGCTGAATAAGCAAGTTTCGGGGTATAACCACAGATTACAATTATTATAATAGGGTATAAGTACACATTAACGCGAGTAGACGTAAACTTTATCAGGAGCAAATTAGCAGCTCCTCTCACAATCATCGCCTGTATAATGGTTGTATCATACACAAATTCCAACAAACAACAATTGATAATGATTTTTACAATGATTTTTCATTAGTACAGGCACCAACGATACAATTTTTCTGAAATGTTAATAATATTTTACTTGTAAAATTGTTTTTGTGAACCTTAAAAGTTTTTTTCTGTAATAAAATTATTTATTTATTTATTTTAAATTGAATAAAATATCTCAATTGAGAAATGAGCCTAGAAACCGGGTAAATATAAATTAATACACAAGGAATACTCACATCGGAGGTAACTGCATATTTGGAGCCATATTCCGCAAAAGTGGAAGCTGCGGCTGCATCCCGTACTGCATTGGCAGGTACGGCAGTTGCATAGGCGCGCTGCATACTGAAGCTATGCAGAGGTACAGCACTACCACCAGTTTATGATACATTTTTGCACTGAACATTATGTATGAAAAAAGTACTTTGTGATTGGTGTCCTTTTGTTGAAAGTCGTAGGTTTTACTCTATAGTCCTCTACTTTAGAGAAATAAGAGTATCTTGCTGTTTCCAAGTCACAGGCCCTTAAAGTTTCTATGTCACGCGTGTGCGTTGCGAATCCAAAGTTGATAAGAAAAACACAGGATGAACACACAAATTCCCGTTGCCAAATAAAAAAAAAATTAAACGTCAAACACTGTTTCGGCGGGAAGACGTTGACAGTATGATCGCGAAGTTTTTTTTATTTTCTTTTTTTTTCGTGTGACAAGGATGTGCAGGTGCGTCCGTTTGTCTGCCGGTAAGGAAGTGTATGTCTGTATGTGCGTTCGGTGCTGTGTTATTATTCAAGTTGTGACAGCGACCTACTCTTCCAGCCCTGACCTTACGGCGGGCATTGCTTTCTTTTTTGGGGCTCATTGTTTCCAAAAATTATAAATGGTGTGTTCAAAAATATTTTAATAATTTTATTTATTTGACTCTTTTCAGAGTTTGACACTCAGGTACACTGAAAAATATTAGTCAGTCAGCAAACAACAAGGAGAATACAGAATATAAGGGACAATAACTCAATGCTTAAACTGGAGAGGTCGTGAGTTCGATCTCCGCATCCGCTGTACTATGGACGTGACAGGTAGGAAGGGTTAGCACAAATATTAGCAATGTGCAATACACAGACCTAAAAACTATTACTAAAATTTGAGATAAAACTGACTGAAAACCAATAAAGATATTAACCTCAACTGAAACAACCGCGACTCAATGTGCAGAAACCGAACACGCCTGTCCATCATTTTGGGTTATAAAATGATTAAATACATGAGACAAACACGAAAGCTACATTTATATTCGTTAACGTATTGAATGTCAATAGATTGACTAGAACAATCGGACAGATTGCGAATATTGACCCGGTTTACCTGGACGCAAGGATCAATATGTCATAGATATCTATTCGAAAAGCTAGATTAAACTGTAAATGATTTGTTCTGATCTGACTTCGTAATTTAAGGATTTGATCGTGGTCGGTTGGACCGTCTCGTTGATCTAATGGGCGCAAGCGCTACTGTTGAACAAGAGGTTCGATGGAGGTCCTGGGTTCGATTCTCAAGTCGGGCAAATTGTTATTGGGGTTTTTCTTTAAGAGTTTCTCAGCAGCATACCAGTCTGGATTTGTGCCCGGTTAATGGCAATAGGCTCGTCCCTTTTAAATGGGTTCTTAAACATTACCGGCGAAATGTGGACGTACTATTAGGAAGGTACATCTCTGGCTAGCCCTTCGTGGCAAAACAGGCGTAATGATAGCTATGTTATGATCATGGTTTTAGTATTAGAGCTCACGACTCGATAACTTAAAATACCTAGAATACTCATAGACAAAATGCAAACACCCTGTATGAACAAAACAAAGGTTTATCTTTGCAAATATTACAAAAAAAAACTTCGTAGATATTATGTGGGTGTTTTTTTTTAATCCGAGGTAAAATATTATCATGCGTAACCTTTAATGTTTTCTCATTAATTTTGCACAAAAGCAACTAAGTGCTTATTACACTCATTACAAATGAACATGCTCATTACAGTGCCGTATTATATTTCATTTGTACAGGTCAATAGCACTGAATATTTTTTATGGTGCTCATTTTTAGAATTGCAGACTGATTTGTTTAAATTAAAACTGTAAATAATGCTTAGAAAAACATAAAAGTATCACCATAACATCACGCCTGTAATCTCCAAAGGGTTAGGCAGAGGTACATTCACATTTCACTCTTAGTACACCCACATTGCACCAGTTATATTTAAGTCCCATGTAATAGGGGGCGTGCCTATTGCCATCAATCGGGTACAAATACAAACTGCTACTGAAAAAATTCTGATGGAAAAAGCCCAATAACACTTTGCCCGACCCGCTATTTTGAAGTTTAAAAAAAAAGTGGGAAACTGATTATGCCTGAAAATGTATTTGAAAAATGATAAGTTGATTATCATTGAAAAATAAGCAGTTGGTAAGCACTCGTAACATGTCATTTCCACAAGTCGTAATAGCTAATTGCTGACAAAAGATTATTGCGGTAGTGGCTTTCAGGTGCCTGCGGTGAGGTTTGTAATAATGGCATGACTGTGTATTTAAAGTGATGTTAGGAAGAAAATAATGTTAGTCTCTTGTATATTGTAGCTAGCTCTCGGTAAAGCTCTAGCCAAACTGAAGCGGATTCCGCGCGGGATGCGAGACGCACCCGCCGATTGTGTCAAGTAACTTGTATGGAGGTTATCAAAATGGCGCGAATAGTCGCGCGACTTCCTAATCATTAAAACAACCACAGTGTGGCCATAGCTTAATTGGTTTGGTAATATTTTCCCAGAGAGAGAAACAAGGCAGGAGGCGTTGGTCGTTCCGTAAGCTAGTTGGTTGGTTGATAACCGGAGATCTAGTTTCTCACTCTCATTGTAATCATGTGTGTCTGTCATTACACTGGAAGTATTCTATTCTATTCTGGAAGTAAGAAATAGGTTTGACGTTTTCGATAGAAAAAAAAGGAAAGAAAGAAAGAATTAAACCCAAACCCCACCTGACCATCTCCCACCCAGTTCTACTAGGGGGTTAGTAATAAGAACCGCAAAGGTGTTTTTTTTTCACAGGCGATTATTACCTACCAGCTTCTAGCAAAAAAGAATTTTGTTATATTTCAGAAACCATAAAATCTGTATTTATGTGTTTTGTATCCTTTATTGAAAAGATCGAGGTTCTAAATAATTAATTACAATTTAAATTGCGTGGTAATTATTTTAAAACTTAGAATAGGGTTGATTGTACTTTACACTAGTCTGCTCTACTTTCTTAGAGTCTGATATAATAATTGTATGCGCTGCTGATTGGGTCACACACACCTTGGATGATAGCTTGAAATGATAAGTCACGGATAGCCAAAGATGATGGTTTACTGAATATATTTAACTACCAAATAACTAATGCTATATGAATGTTGTGTGAATGAGTACCGCTGACTATGAACGCTGATTGTGTACTGTCGCGTTACACTATGATTTGTGTAAGGCGACGGAAAAGTGCTGATCTATGCAATGCGCGCGTGCCATGTACGATACATGACTCGTACATATTCCCGGGCGAGAGAGATGCCAGTGGATGATGCGAATGATTTTACAGAGTGCTTAAATGCTAAACTTATAAATTTGACCCAAGTTACAATACATGAATTATATCTATTGTTAGACATAACATAACATTAGTCACTGTCACCAGACACTGGTGCGGCGAATGCAGGAGGTATCTTCTTGTGGCGCTTGATGCTACTGAGTAAGCTTGAAAAGTTTCTTACTTCAACCGCCTCTTCTCGTGGCTGTTTCGGCTCTCGAGTGCGTGGCGTCGGATCGACGACGGGGGCCGTGTGCTGCGTCTCGGAGTCCGACTGTAAGTTGGCGCTCCTCTGCCGCCGAAGGCAAATCCATCGACACAGATAAACTGCGACTGCTAGTACAGCGCCCGACAACAACACGTAGATTGCTGAATATTGATGGATATCGTGGCTTGAAATTCCTGAGTTCAAGGCGTTTTCTGATTTCATCTGCTCAATCTGTTCTTGGATGTACCGCAATGAGGTTTCGTGATCAGTGATGTTGATTTCAAATAGTGGCAAGGTGACGTTGATGATGTGGTTGATAGGTGCGATTTGAGGTGATTCCAAGTCAACCGCAGTTTTTATTTCTGAGTATCCCAATTTGTGCGAAAAAACGGTGAAGTCTTCCCCTTTAATTACGCAATCTGAATCTAGTGTTATGACCCCGGCCTTAGTGATTTGTATTGCGGTAATCTGATGCTCGCATATGACACGAAGTGCACACTGCCCGCAACAATAATAAAGGTAAGTATTTATTTTGTTCAATTCTATCCTATTATTGCGGCATGCTGCTATGTTTGTAAGACATCTGTTTGTGCCCTTATCTTTGATACACATGCTGTCTTCTGACTTAAATTGAAAAATGGGTTTTCGGGAGTGACAGAGGCGAGTAGACTCGTCGTACTGGACACATTGTTGTATGTCTCTCGCCGTCATTGCGAGATAGGTGTCTTTGCGTAAGTTAATCGCAATGTAATCTGATATCGGCACGACGGCGACTGTAGTGTTTCCATGTTGTTGTGGTATTGATGTGAGTTGATATAGGTCGTAACTCTCTCTGTTGATCAGTGGTATTCTAATTTCGAATATGAGGTACTGCTCTGTTACCCTTGTTCTGACCTTCAGAAGGTGGTATATTTTTGGTAGTTCAGTCTGTATGTTTTCTATCGGTAAGGATAACTCTCGCGATAATTGTCCTGAGATTATGCTGAGTTGGTCTCGTAATTGCTTCGGCGATAGTAAATGGACGCTGAACATTCCATGATGGATGTCTGTTATTGTGTCGATTATTGTGTCTTGAATGGATTTTAGCTTCGTGAGCATATTTGTCGCTATGATGGTGGACAGTGCTAGCTCACTCATAACTTCTTGTTCTTGCAAATTTTTGTTCAACATATTGGTGACCTTCGTTAAATTGTTTAAATGTTGATTGATGGCCTTGTGCTGCCGATTGATTGACTCTTCAGTTCTCTTGAGTAGATTATATTCTGCTTCTACTACTGAGGTCTGGTTTTTCCACAAGAGTGCCAAGTGATTTTCATTTCCTTTTATAAGCGAAATATCTTGCTTGTATTGATCAGCGAAACGTTGATCTAAAACTCCAAATAAGCTGTTGGCAACGTAACCCACACCGTCGATGAGGCCTCGCCGCCGTCGTGTTCGCTCTTCGAAGTGCTGATTCAGTAACATTCCATTGTAGTACTTCAGTTCGTCATGAGAGTGACGTAGCTGCAGTAGGATGATGTCACATAGTGCTTTGATTGATCCTCCATCACATACGCTGTTTATTTGTCTGAGGTATTTGTCGAAGGTTGCCGAACCGTCCCAATAAGGGTTCATGTCGTAATACACAATGAGTTTCCATTCGTCGCGAATGAACTGCATGTTTGAGATTCGGTCAAAATAGAGTGCTTTGTGTATTGTTGTCAAAGTATATGGAGATGCTGACTGTTCGTGGCCGAAGACGGATGTCATGAAGAGAAATAGTGTAACGAGAGTTGCTATCAGATTAGACGCCGTTCCAGGTCGTCGTTTCGATTGGTTGGTTTTGGCATTTTGGCTGTCTGACATTTTCCCTTCCTGCTCGTTTGATGTAGTTGATTTGGGGTCAGATACCAGCACTGACAGTTTAATCACTGGGCGCTTGAGGTACCCATTTTTTGTTTTCAGGGTGACAACCCTGACCAATCCATCGGTACCGGGATGTATCTCAGTGACTCTGCCTAGAGCCCATCTTCCCGCGGGGAGGTTAGGCTCATGAATGATGACAACGTCATCTACTCGAACATTTTTGTGAGGTCTCTTCCATTTACTTCTTGTGGTGAGTACCGCGAGATACTCGGATTGCCACCTCTTCCAAATATCTTCGAAGATTTTCTGTGTTCGATTCCACCTTGTTCTTTCATCTTGTTCGGTATCTAAGATAGTCAGTATGGGGCCGCTACTCAAAAAGTGTGAAGGAGTTAGATAATTCAAATCATCTGGGTCCTCTGTAAGTGCGCAAAGCGGCCGACTGTTGAGACATGCTTCGAGTTGAGCCAGTAAGGTACTGTATTCCTCGAACGTGAGCTTTTGCTCGCCAACTACACGTCGAAGATGATGCTTCAGACTTTTTACCGCTGCTTCCCATAGGCCTCCTGCGCTTGGCCAGGCGGGGGCATTAAAATGCCACAGTATTCCCAACTCATTGATCTCTGTATAAAATTCGTCGTTGAATGTTTTGCGCAGTTCTGCCAATTCTTGCTGAAGTAATTTGTTTGCTCCAACAAAATTGGTGCCATTGTCGCTGTATATGTGATGAGGTTTGCCCCGACGTGATGACATGCGTTTTAGAGCTGTTAAAAATGCAGATGAGCTCAAGTCTGATACGAGTTCGAGGTGCACAGCTTTGGTCACCATGCACACGAACACTGCGATGTAACCTGTGAAGTCAACGCCGGTGTGCTGGAAAGGACGTGAAGGATTGCTCCGAGATTCAGGCAAGTCCCCCATCATTTGCTTTTGTATGTCAGCTTTATGCTTCTTACACGTAATGCATGCATGTAAGCGCTTTTTTACAGCTCTGTTACCGCCTAATATCCAGTAGTTTTGTCTGATATTTGCGAGTGTCGTCCGAGCCCCAGCATGAAACGTGCGGCGGTGAGCTTGGTCGATAATAAGCTCAGTAACGTGGCTGCTGTGTGGTATGATCAATGGATGCTTCATCTCTTCGTCAATATTCGCATGCTTGAGTCTGCCTCCCACTCTCAAAAGTCCATCCTTGTCCAAAAATGGGTTGAGGCACAAAGTTTTACTTTTGTTATGTACATGCTCCTGTTTTCGCAGCTTGCTTATTTCTTCAGAAAATTGAGTTTCTTGTACATATTTTATAATCATATGTTTTGCTTGTTCTAATTCATTTCCATTCAGGTAAGCAGATCGCTCGCTGTGACGTCGTATGATACGTAACACCCATGCAAGCACGCGCACTGCGCGTGTCAGATTACTGTATCTGTGTAGTATGGATTCTATGACATCAACGTTTTGAGGTTGACGAACTGTGACGTTGCTTTGTTTTGATCTTCGCTCCTCTTGATCCGTGACGTAGACGCATTTCTCAGCTACTGATGACTCATCGAATCCAGGGAGAAATTGCGGGCCGCTCCACCACAGATTATGTTGCTTCAATTGCTCTGTTGTGATGCCACGGCTAGCACAATCAGCTGGGTTGTCAGCTGATTTTATGTAATGCCAATTGTCTGAAGGTATGATGTCTTTGATTTGTTTGACTCTGTTCGCTACGAATGGTGTCCAACGGTTGATGTTGCCTTGGATCCAACCTAGAACTGCAGTGGAGTCACTCCAACCAAAAACTTTGATTTTGCGTCCGTTAAGGGCTTGCTGTATTTTTCTCATAAGTGTTGTAAGTAGATGCGCCCCACATAGCTCTAGACGTGGTAATGTGAGTTTTTTGTTCTCTGGTACAAGCCTTGTTTTTGCAGCGACGAGTGTAATGTTGGTATCCAGTTTACAGTACACGACACATGCGTATGCTTTCATTGATGCATCGCAGAAGCCGTGCAGTTGAATTGTGTCATGCTCTCCTATTTGATACCATCTTTGAATTTTAAACTGGCTGATGTTTTGTAGATCTGTTTTAAGTTTTTCCCACTCGTTGCTTATTTCAACCGGAAGCTGGTCGTCCCATTTAATGTTAGACAGCCAAACTTGCTTGAATAAAAGTTTTAATTTTGTTGTAACCGGAGCTAACCAACCGAGTGGATCAAATATCTTTGAAATATCTGATAGTAATGTACGTTTTGTATGTTTTTCTGTTGGTTTTGATTCGCTTATTTTTAGCTCGAACGAGAATATATCTTCATTGGGGTTCCATTTCAGCCCGAGCGTCTTTGTTGATTCTGCTTGCTTAAAATCGAATGATGGTTGATTCGACGACGCTCTGCTGACGTTTTGAAGTAATTCTTCGTTGTTACCGGACCATTTACGTAAGTTGAAACCTCCCGACTGTAATAACTGGATCAAATCGGCTTGCAGTTGTTTGGCTGACGACAACGTGAAGCTTCCACTTACAAGGTCATCCATATAGAATTCTTCTTGCAACGCTTGTGCTGCCCTGCTGTGCTGATACTTGTGGCCTTCATCAGCTGCCAACTGTTTCAAAGTCATCATAGCTAAGAATGGCGCTGCTTTCATGCCGTAAGTGACTGTCGTGAGCTGATATTCACGTAAACGTTGGTCAGGACAGTTCCTCCATAGTATCTTCTGATAGGTTTGATGTTCAGTGTTGCAAAGTATCTGTCGATACATTTTTTCTATATCCGCTGTATACGCGAACTGATATTGCCTCCATCGCAAGATCAATGACATGAGGTCTTGCTGTAAGTTCGGGCCACGCTTCATGAGGTCGTTCAAAGTATAGCCCGTGGATGTTTTCGCCGATGCGTTGAATACTACTCTTAACGCCGTAGTTGTGGAATCGGCGCGCTGAACACAATGGTGAGGTAAGTAGCAAGTCGGTATCACGTTACTAGTACACTCGACCATATGATTCAGTGCTTGATATTCATGAATGAACTGTCTGTATGCTTCTGCTAAGTGTGGCTGTTTGCAAAATTTTCTCTCAAGTTGCCTGAATTGTGCCATAGCCATGGGTTTCGTAGCTCCTAGCTTTTCTTGAAAGTTTGGTTCGAACGGTAGCTCAACAATGTAACGACCTTGTTCGTTACGAGTTGTTGTGTTCTTGTAGTGCTGCAAACAATCTAGATCATCCTGTGACACTCCCGAGTTTTCTGCTATGTCTTCTACTGTCCAAAACTGTTGAATGTCTTCGATGTTGTTTATCACAACGTTGCATTGAAATGTTGTTTGCACGTTTCCACATAGAATCCAGCCCAAACGTGTTCGCTGTGCGACAGGTTGTGATTTTTCGTGCCTGATGATACCTTCTTGGATTATGTTTGAGTATATCTCAGCCCCGAGTAAAATGTCTACAGGACGACTCTCATGAAAATCTGGATCAGCCAACGTGATTTTTTCGATAAATGTCCATGATTTTGGTTTCGTGAACGTCTTATTAGGCAAATTATTGATCAAATTGCGCATAATGAAAACATCGGTGTCAAATTTATAATCACCGTGAATGGCTCGGCACGTGATTCTTATGACCCCTTTGCAATTATTTTCTTTCGCCCCGACACCGAATATGACACCTTTGCAGCGGCCACGCGGTAATCGTAGTTTTTGCGCTGCTTTTTCCGTTATCAGGGATGTTTGTGAACCCTGATCAAGGAGCGCTCGTAAAGTTATCAGGGACCCATCGTAGGCTTGTACTTTGATCAATGCTGTGGTAAGCAGAGTTTCTGATACATCTTCTTGAGACACGTGATTGCTGCTGTCACTTGTTGTTATCTTGCTATCAGTGCCTGCTGCTGTTTGCTGCACTGAATTGCTGTTTGATTTCTGTCCACCCACTTTGCCGTAAGCGTCGTGAAGCAATGTATTATGATCTGAGTTGCAGACGCGGCATGTTTTTCTTGACATACATTCCTTGCTATTCGTATGTACGTTTAGGCAGTTTTTACATAAATTGTATTTCGCAACTGCCTTCCGTTTTGCGTCAGGCTGTAATTCGAGAAATGTTTTGCACGAAAACAACCTGTGCTCTTGATTGCAATGTGGACAGTTTGTTGCACTTTCATTGTCTTTTGTCAATAAATTGGACTTGTACTTATTATTTTTGTTCTGATTTGCGCTGAATGCTTTATAAGAATGAAATTTCTTGTTTGTCTGTGCAGGCTCCGACTGAGATGTTTTTGCTGTTTCTGGCCTACGGCGAGATGATTCCCATGATGTAAATTTTCCTTCTAGAAAATCCAGAAAATCTACTATGTTGGGTAGCTCACGCGGCTCCGCCAGTGACTCTAAGTAGTCGTTATGAGTCACCGTATCCAACTTTTGGGAAAGCAAGTGTACCAATATTGGGTCCCACGATGATGTGTCTACACCAAGGTTCTTGATCGCATTGATACATTCTTTTGTCGTATCGTGCAGTTTTTTGACTGATGCTGCTGATAAATGTTGAGTGATAGGAACACTGAGCAATGAATTGAGATGTGACGTGAGGATCAGTTTCTTGTTATTGTATCTGCGGTTGAGAATTTCCCATGCAGTCTCATAATTTTCCGAGCTGATCGATAGATGCTGAATGAGTTTCTCGGCTTCGCCTTTCACTTTGCTTTTGAGAAACTGCATTCTCTGTGCGTTAGAAAGAGATGGACTAGAATGGATGGTCTCAACAAATAAGTCTTTGAATGCTGTCCAGTGTTCGTAGTTACCACTAAAGGTTGGAATTTCGATTTTCGGCGTCGACCTTTCTCGGTGAGTAACTGACCACATTTTGGAGTTGATGGTTGCTTTCATTTGGTTGTAAACGAGTTCGCAGGTGTTGTAAGACATTTCATATTGCACGTCGGCTTCATTGGGCAAGCTGTCAAGGTCCCAATAAAGTGAATCAACTGCTTTCCACCTTGACTCTAATACCTTTAAAGCGTCTTCAAACTGCCAATTTTCTTTGAGGAGGTCCACGTTGATGTTTGATGCGGTTCTTTGGAACGCTTTGATATTGCTCCTTTGTTTGCGTAGCATCTCATCTGTTTTGCTGTTACTCGCGATCTCCGCTATTTCCGGCACCTTTATTGAAAGCGGTGATTGGTTACCGCGTTCCGTTCCACCTGCACCTTGCTCTTGAAGGAGTTTTGGTTCCGATGACTGCGAGGTCGACGGTGCCAGCTCGAACGTAAAGGCTGACGGCTTTAATACGGGTGAAGCTGGTTTTTGCTCTTGAGTTAAATACTTGATAAAGAATTCCCTTGTGCTTCTGTAAAATTGTCTTGTCTGTTCATGGGAATTTTGTACAAAGTATTGATGAGAAGGATCTTCGCGCTCGCGGATCTTCTCGTGGTTATTCTGAACTTCTGCCCAATACTTGTCGAGAAGGTCAATTTTCTTCTGCACACTGTCTGGAGTTTTACGGCTTCCTCCGTCTTTTTTGAAATTAACCAGAAGTTTATGCATTGCCTCCATGACTTGATATTGAGTTTGAATAACTCCCTCCATGATGGAAAAATTAATGCTAAATACTACGAGTCACCAAATCTGTTCCTGACGATACTGTTGATGTGCTTCGGTAATCTCTTGTATCTGCTGCTGCCACTGCCGGTGCAATGATCTCCACGGTCCGTCTCCTCTGTCCAGGTGCTTTCCCTGTTGAGCTGGTGAAATGCTGTTTCTGGTCGACCAGTCCAACCGACTCGCCCCCGCACAAACGAATGCGGACCACTTATAACCTTTAGGCTCGAAGGACCAAAAAGATGTATGCGCTGCTGATTGGGTCACACACACCTTGGATGATAGCTTGAAATGATAAGTCACGGATAGCCAAAGATGATGGTTTACTGAATATATTTAACTACCAAATAACTAATGCTATATGAATGTTGTGTGAATGAGTACCGCTGACTATGAACGCTGATTGTGTACTGTCGCGTTACACTATGATTTGTGTAAGGCGACGGAAAAGTGCTGATCTATGCAATGCGCGCGTGCCATGTACGATACATGACTCGTACAATAATCTTAGTTCATGTGTATTGTGTAGTAATTATTGTGTTGTTGATTTTATGCTGTTCAAGCGTTAAGTGCTAGTGCTAGCCCTAAGTATAGCTCAGTATTCATACTAATAGGCGCGCTAAACAACAATTCTAGCGTGGTTTGAGTATAATAAAATATCCGTGCGCGCATTAGCGTCATACAATTTTGTTTATAGCACATAATGCTATCCGACCTGCCGGATAAACCCGTACATAATTTTGTGCTCCAAGCCAGGACAACACCAACTAAGGGCTCCTGCAGATTATCAAATATTCGCCAAACACACGCAATCGGGTCGTTAACTTTACCTACCGTGCTTCGCTAACTGCGCCTCTCTAATTAAAATGCGCGATGCGTATGGCTTTTGCATTCGTTGCGTATTCGTCAATGAATTATTATTATTACACTCCTTTGTATTAATCGAATCTTTATGTGTCTTCCGGGCGAATGATGTATGAATAAAAAACAGTAAATGAGTTTCAGTAGCTCTACATGATGAAAGGTGATATGGATAAAAAAGCTGCCAACTAAAGTATAATTACCTTATAAACTGTGGGCAGGTCCTAGAAGTAGATATAGAACTGGTGCCTTCACAATGAGGATGAAATGTATGGTTTTCTTGAACCTCAAAAGAACCTGTATGTTTACGCTAGGGATTGCAATAAAGAAAAAAAGCGATAGAAATAATTGGATTGAATTAAAGCGAGATTGCTAAAAGTGAAAATCATGGTGAATGGCCTACCATAGGGATAATAACAATAAAAAAAACCCTTTACTCCATTGTCTTTTCCAAACTGTATCGTTGCTATCGATGGCTCTAACAAGAGAGATGCTACATGCACCGTTGCGTTGTGCATACATTATGACGAATGCATAATGGTGCTTTCGTGATGGTAGCGAGTGTGTGCCCAACCAGAGATGCATCTAATTAGAATGCGAATAGTGTGCGTGCAACTTCCGTGTTTAGTGCACTTTCGCTGGTGTAGTCACAACCTCACATCTGTTCCACATAATTAAATTCAAGTTATAGGAGGGAGGAGAGGAGTAAGAAGTAAATGACACTATTCAATGATTACTTCATTAAATAGGTGATTTTATTAAATAGCATGAACCAACTATAATTTAGGATCGTACACCTGACTCTTCCTTTTATTGACAGAAATGAAATTGCAACTTCATTTTAACGACCGTTGCTTGACTTGATAAAGTACAGATTACGGTCTTACCATAAAACTAAAATATAACCTTAAAATAAAGATGTGCTACACAATCAGTATACGACAGTAATTTGGTGCGGTTTAGTAACTGCGCGTACCGTTAATGTGTAAGGCCTTAGTTTAACTCTGCAGCCGCAAATATTTTGTTATTTATTACTAACTGTTATAGGGTTTGAAGTTATGGTACTAGTCTTTAATGTTACAGGGCCAGTCTTCATAAAATTATGTAGCTGTTTTTCAATGGAAACTATTGTGCCTCCTCTCATAACGAGAGAGAACACGTATTGGTCAGCAGGCGAATGTTGTGTCAATTGGCGACGAAGGCCGGGATGCGGGACTTACAAGGATAAGTCCAACTTTCTTCATGGTGTTTTCCTTCATTTGACAAGATTAAACAAAGTGCATAATTATAATTATGAAATTGTCGAAGACACAAAGGAAACGATGATCCTATTATAAATCTCTTGACTATTTAATAAAGTAATGATCGGAAGGTATTATATACCATATTATTCTTTAAGATCTTAGAGAACATGGAAGGAAATTATAATATATACGCTTGGAAAGCATTCACTGATAACTGATAACATTGTCTGGACTAAAAGGGAGTAGCTCGTCGTAGGTAGGTGGTAGATATATAATTCGTGCATTCGCATAATGGACAAAGGATCTAGAGGGGAAAAAAGCACGTATTCCTATTTACCGAAACAAACAGTTAACGGTATTTATGAAAAAACAATAAAGTAATCAAGAAAGGTCCTAACAGCAGTTAGCTATGATAATAAATTACCATGACTACTGGGGTTCAAGAACCTCAATTTTATACTTATATTTATTTTATAAAATGGCAAGGTATGAATAATTTCATGCATTCTGAAAGAGGTTTTCAGTCAGTGAAGCTGAGATTTTGCTGTCAGATCATTGCTACTGGAAAAGGGGAATTTGTGATATATACCTACTTGAAGTGCTTAGACAAATTGGAAGCTTTTTAACGATTATAGTACTTAGTGAAAGTTCAGCCAGTCTGTTAGAAAAGATTGTTGAAAATGTACAATTAGGGGATCAATATTCGTCAAATCATTTTCGTTCAACTTTTGTCAAAAGTATCTTGGTCCCAGGTTTTGGCAAAACTTGGGATTCTGTAAAAATATATGCGCGATGAGTTTAGAAAAAAAACAACTTCTATAAAAACTTAAAAAAAAAATTGACCGACTTCAAAAAAAACAAAAAAGGACTACTGTACTAAAAACCAAAAGATAAAAGTACTTCTTTAATAATAAGAGAAAAATAAAAAAATAACTTTAATTTCGGAAGTCGGTGTCTTTGCTTTTAATTTTAGTTTTTGGCCACCGACTTCCGAAATTAAAGTTATTTTTTTATTTTTCTCTTATTATTAAAGAAGTACTTTTATCTTTTGGTTTTTAGTACAGTAGTCCTTTTTTGTTTTGTTTTTTTTGAAGTCGGTCAATTTTTTTTTTAAAGTTTTATTATTTTTACATTTTTTGTGTAATTTGAATTTTGTAATCATGGGTAGACCAACTAAAGGAGCCGCCCGCATGAAGAAAAACAGAATTAAAGAGACTAATACTGCTGAAAAAGAACGCCTATCTAAGAATCGCAAACGGAGTGCTATGTCCGGTTCCCAAGAATCACCGTTAGCTTATCATGCTAGGTTATCTCAGATGAGAAATTACATGCATTCTCATTTGTCACAGGAGTCGCCAAATGATAAGATCTGCCGACTCAATCTTATTCAAAAACGATTAAAGGCGAGTCGTCTGAACAGCGCAAGTATCGTTTAGATGTTATACGAAACCGGCTGGCTAATGAGACTCCCGTGCCTTCTCAAGAATATAAGGGTGAACACTATACATTTGCTTACACTGTATAGTTCCCCTCATCATCATATTATAAGGTGACCATAATCAGATCTGTAATGTCACTTACAACCTATATGGTTGCAAAGTTCTTATCAATATAAATGAATTAAGTCCAAACACAAGGTAATTACTGTGAACCGTTGAGGAGTTCCGTTAATCGTCCTTCGTCTTCATCATCAGACCCTTTACGACAGTCACAACCCATCCAAGTGTAAGGTTCTTATCAATACAAATTAATCAAGCCCAAACACAAGATATCTGCTGTAAACCACTGAGGAGTTCCCTCGACTGTCTTTCGTCTTCATCATCAGACCCCTAACGACAGTCACAACCCATCAAAGTGAAAGTTTTTATCAATACAAATTAATCAAGCCCAAACACGAGGTATCTGCTGTAAACCATTGAGGAGTTCCCTTGACTGTCTTTCGGCTCCATCATCAGATCAACTCCAGGCCTTCATAAAATTGTAGTGCTGTAAAATACTTAATGAATAAATTAAGGAATGCACTAGTTGCCCTTACGATTTTTGAAAGTTCCCCTCGATTTCTCTAGGATCCCATCATCACATCTTGACTTGGTGACAATGGGACCACCTCAGAAATATAAGCTTGTGAACAAAAAAAGAATTTTTTAAATCGGTTCACAAACGGCGGAGTAATCGGTGAACATACACAAAAAAAAAAAAAAAAACAATCATCCCGAACATAGTACCTCCTCCTTTTTTGAAGTCGGTAAAAAATAGGTACATATCAAAATTATTTGCAACAAACAACAAATTACATAAGTCTTAGATAATATAGATTTGACAACCAAAATAATAAACAAAAAACTTTATATATTTTTAAATGTTTTTATATATTTTTTTATTCTAATATTTAAAAATATAATTTATGTGTAAGAAAAATGAAATAAAGAACAAAATACAAAAATAGTAAAATAATTTATTACGAACTCTAACCCTTAATGATATGGCAAGAATAAACAAAATAAATAATATTACGACTTTAATATAAAACTAAATTAATAATAATAAATGCAGAAATAAAAATATCACGATACAAAACCCAAACAAAATCAACGGAAGTGAAATGTTTTGACATTTCTAAAGAAATGACTTTTTCCAACGACTTGTGTTTTTGTTTACTAGCATGAAATGATCTACGCAACATGTTACATCATGCACCGAGATTATACAACTACTTATTGATATAAAATTATTATTATTTTGTATTTCTCCACAGCTATCGAACATGCTCTAATAATATAGTCGGACTCAATTGTTTCCATGCATCCACATCCTTGCTTTTTGGACCGGATCTACCACATCACGCATCAGCTGTTTACGTTGTCTTCTCATCTGGCTGACCGTCGTCTACAACCATGTCTATCTGAACTTCGTAAGTCCCTGGCTTTGTGCGCGATGGCCTGACCACTATTCCAGGCATTTTGGACTCCTGCACTCCATCAACTTCGTTCTCCGCATTGTTACCAAGAGGCACCTCATCTTTCACTCCCGACGCCGCATCAGGAACAGATATAATGTTAAGCTGGTCTTGAGGCAGCTTCACAGACATTAACCCTTGGAAGCGTTGGACGAACATCTCCAATATTGGCCCAAACCTTGACACCCCGTCGGTTGACAGCAAGAATCTGTCGGAGGCTCCTTCTTTGGGTCGGAGCACAAACATGTTGAAGTTTAGGGTCTTCTTTACTGGCCGGGCCGCTGCCTGCGCGATGCAGGCTATAGCGACGAGTACGAGCAGTGCGCGAGGTGACATTGTGTATCAGTGAGTACGCGAGGCGGTAGCGTGCGCCCACGGCGGCGAAAGACTCCACACTGCGCCAGTTGCGTTTTTGCCGCGCATCTAAGCCAAGATAACGGGCCCACGGCAAAAAGATCATAATTGCCTCGCATCGTACCGAACGTCTGATAATTGCAACGATCTCTCGACACCTTTCCTTTGGAAAGCGACTCCATCTTAATTCAAGTGAGTCATCATTATCAGATGCCCAAAATTTGATGATCTTCATTGATGTTTGAAGTTCACAAAATTCTGTTTTATGCTAGATATCTACGAACATAGAGATAGTTCAAGCTTGATTGGTTTTGAATTGACCATTAAAGTCTGAATAAAAAGATACTGATGCTATAGTGTCAATGTTGTACTAAAGCAGTGAACCTTAACTTATCGGCTCTAAGGAACATATTTGATTGTGCTGGAGGTGATATAATTTGCACATTACTGCACTTGTAGTTTTAAATCATATTTATGGCCATCCATCATGCGCAGCTCGTGTACGTGATTGATGGTAATATAATGATGCAGTATCAAGGTCACTACAATGCAGGTCAATGAAAATAAACAAAATGCGGTTTGTGGGCTTTTTGCTATTGTTCTTAGCTTTTATTTGTTTTTAATGATAGAAATTTTGATGGCCAATTAGCTGGAACGAATTGTTACTTTTTATTTTAGAAAAATGATGTGTGTGTAATTCGATATGTTTAACGGATATTATCTTGGTGAATGCATGTTCAGAGAATGGCTGAGGATAAAACAGTTATGACTTACATAAAATAAAATATTTTTTTTTCTTTGTGTTGTCGTTGATACAATACTTAAGTTAAATGAGTTCCTTGAGAAGGTCATATTGCAAGCTGAATAAATCGATTAGTTGTACCACCATAGGCTGTAAACATTTTGATGAAACCTCGAAAAAACTATCTTTGGTAAAAACATTACAAATGTTTTCATATATCACACATATTCGAAAATCACTGCAGAATACCTGACCAGTGCGAAAGATTAATGGCAGAATACACACTAATTGAAACCGCTTTACAATTTAATTGAATTAAATCGTCCACGTCTATCTCGAGTCAATTATCCGTTATTTATGTCCAATCACATTTCCAATTGGCCATAATTATACGTCCGACTCCTTTGGAGATCATAAACTGGTAACCATTCTTGGAACCTGACAATTTTAGATCTGAAGCTGAAGAATTGTTAGCCATGACAACTTCCATCTTATTAGAAAGGGATAGAGATGATGAGGATGATTCTGAAGAGTAAATGTAAGTTGGTGTATGTTATACTTTATAGGATTTAACGCCACCACAGGATGATGCTCCGTTAGAGACGATAAAATGCAGCTTAAGTGCTAACGGTAGCAGTTTCGCAGATAAAAGTTAGATTCCACAAGGAAGTACATTAATATTGTTAATGATGGCAATTTCACTTCAGGACATGTCGCCATGTTGATTAAAATTAATTATTTTATCACTGTTTTGTATTAGTTCGGTCATAAACGAGTTTTTGGGCACTTTCGTTTTTTTACGCTTTGTGGAAAGTTAAAGTTTTTGTTTATCAATTTTATTTTAATTACCTAGCTGTCTATATGAGATTTTAAGAAAAAGTTAAATCAGATGTTAGCTACTTTAAAAAGAAACATTAACTTTTGGCACAATCAGGCTCAACTTTTGAAACATGACAATATCACGTCTGTAATCCTCCAAGGGTTAGGCAGAGGTGTACCTATAGTAGACACACATTTCGCCAGTCATGTTTAAATATTTTCTGATCAGTATAAAACTAAATTATGAATTAAGTCTGAGTTATTTTATGATTCTCTTACCTATGAACCTAACCAACCAAGATGAAGAGAGTCATAAAATACATCCTAAGCATTCAACATAACTGACAATACTGACAGATTTGCAACCCGTCAAATTACGAGACTTTACAACGACTTGAAAACGAAAACTCGATCTCAAATCATTAATTTTATTGCATGCATGAATGAAACTGACATATTTAATGGAACCGTTTTTCACCATATAAAGGAAAATGGTGCTGATACTAAATCTCGGGCAATTTTACCAGTTGTACTAGTCACTTATCTGATAGATGGCACCGTAATTCGCGTTGCTGTTAATTTATTATAGGAGAAAGCGACCGGTCCTGGCGATAGTAGGGCGATGTCGCTCCATATTAGTTGTACAGTTGCTAGTGCTGATTTTCTAAGGAATTTACTGGAAATTGCTGTTTACTTAAGACTTTAGTTAAGGGAGAACAAGGTAATACAATTGGAAGTATATGTGTATTGGCTTTGTATGTATTTACTTCTCTGATTGCATCTCATCCATACCTATTGCTATATATTTTATCAATGTCTTTTCTCGTGTCTGCGTATCTTATTACATTATAGGAGCCAATTTCATACTCATGAAATGTCATATTACGTATTCCAAATGTCAAATCCTTGACCTGATGCCAAAAATCAAACTAATGACTCATATCATCAAATAACTCTCTCTGTAAGTTTAAAGGCTAATGGGAACACGCTGGGCTGCTGTTATATTTATTGGTATGTTAGTCTACCATGAATTGATGAGGTTTGGGCACGAATCCGATCTTATTACAAAAAACAACATATAACTCTAGAAGACATTTGGAAAAATATGCGGATCGAAGGACCAACGATTATTGTAAGTTTTGCATGTTTACGTCAGAGTGCAGAAATCCAATAAGGTGAAAGAGAAAAGTTGATTAAATAAAAATAAAAACTCAAACAGTATCGAACATTTAATTTTTGTAATAAATATAAGAAACTTTGCATTGTTATTTTAAAAACTGGTAACAAACATAAAATTACCTACATCAAAGTACACTTTGACGAAATAATAGTTCTAAAACTAAAATCACTTGATTCAGTACTGTTACATGTCATCTGAATCGAATATTTGAGCTGGTATAGTTTCAATTTGTTTATTCACAATAAACTAATTAATATCGTTGAGCTACGCTTTGTTTCGTGTGAGGGCTTGTGCTCGGTGGTTCGATTTAGCTTCGACAGCTTCTTTGGTTTCTTCGTTTCCTTGTTTTAATTGAGCTGGAGGAGCACCTGAAACTATAAAAAAAACATTGTCAGTATTTTTGTGAATTCTTTTTGTCTCCTTGCATAATGGTTTATGTTTATATTTTTGTCTGGTTACTCTTCATTTTTACATCGCTGTCACTAAGGCTAAATTGTTATATCTACTTTGTATTAATGCGTTCCAACTTCTTTTACAGGATTGTAAGTTCTATATACGTCTTAATTTCCTTAAACCCATCATCAAACACGGGGCTTGGATCCTTAAACTTTCGTCGCTATCTTCGTCCTCTAAAACAATATCTTTTTAAAACCAATTCATATATATATAGTGTTTTGAGACACCACATAAAACAATCAATCAATTATTGATAATGTTCATGACTAAACCAGTTCTCACCGTTGGGTGCTCTCGTGTTCACTTGGCCTGGGTGGACAAGTTGCGCAGCTGGTCCTGGATAGGCGGCATGGTTGACCGGTCCTTGGAGTCCGACATTTTGTGAGAAGTGAATAGGTCCTCGTCCAGCTTCTCCTTGGATAGGTTGGCCAGTGCTGTGAAGGAAAAAAGAGATACTACAATTGCTTATAAATGCTGATTGTTTTGATGAATATTATGAATAAATAAAATAAAATGCCTCGCATAGTGCAAACTGGGTAACGGTATTAATTTGTATTTTTATAAATTACGATGTTTTTTTTTTTTTTTTCTGATATCCAAAAGTGGATTGGTACGAATTATTACAATCAAAGGGGAAAGTAGAAAGTTGTGGATTACAGCCAAGAAATAGTAGTTTTTAGTTTCAGAATAAAAACTCAATAACCATTTATTACTCAAAATTGGTCTGCTAGCAATAAAATTGATATTTCTTTCAATCGTTCATTCATCATCGTTTTATACGTCTGGTGAGCTAGAAACGAATTATACTTACGGATTAGCTAGTCCTTGCTCTTGGTATATTAAATCATAAGGTCTGTTGGGGTAGGAAAGGGGACCCAGGATTTGTGGTTGAACTAAGCCTCTGGGGTACCCTCCGTACGGGTTCAGGACGCCCTGACCTGATGGGTCCAGGAGAACTGCGTTCTGGTAACCTGGATCGAAATTATGGAAAAGGATTAGTTTAGGAAAACATTCAATAGCCTTTTCTGATCAATAATGTAAGTAGATGTAGTTTACGTAATAAAAAATGTAGATGATGGAATCAATCATTCCCACAATTATACTTCAATTCATAATCTCAGATAATTTACATTTCATCGTCACCTACTCAACTATCATTTTAGCTTAATGTATTATAAGTTAATTTTTACGTGACTATTAATTACAAAAGGTCCAAAAGTTTTTGGTTGCTATGGAAATTGAACTTTGGCATGTAGGTATGACATTTTGTTGGTTAATTGGTTGTTTCAGAACTTGATAATTATCTCAGATTCTGAATTAAATATTTATAGGTGACTTCTTCTAGCAAATGATTTAATGATCAAGGGAAAAAAGCGTAAACCCATTTTTTTGTAGACTTACCATTTCCAGGGAATCTACCGTTTCCTTGAGGACCTGCAGCAACAATGTATACTGGTTGGTAGCCTCCTATGCTGCCGGGACTGAAACAAGTAACAGTTTATCATTTTTGGAATTGTGCGCTCATCTATGTGTAATTGAATCCATTGATTCCAGCAGACATAGATCTTCAGCTAGCAGTCAGTTTGTAGATCTTTGAGAGTCATTCCGGATGGTCAGAAGCAAGAATTCTGACAACAGGCTGACAACCAGATGTGTCTAGGGATATCGTGTTACCCAGCAAATTGGTTGTGGAGGATAGATAAGCAATCGCCACATACAAAATACTGGTTTGCATTCAGTCAGACTGGAAACCAACCCAGACAATTGAGGCAGCTATTTGTTGAAATTTTTGTAATGGGATACCAAAATACTGGCCACCTACTTTAAGGCCCTTTATTTCCGACGAAGTATTTTTTTTTGCCCGACTACGGCGAATAAAAAAGGATGGTTATGATTTTGACCGGTATGTATTTATGTATGTTCATCTGTTCCCTCCTATCTTCTAAACAACTCATCACAATTTGGCAAATGAGGTATCGTTAAATGGCGTTAAATATCGGTAATAATAAAACTTTAAAAAAAAAATTGACCGACTTCAAAAAAAACAAAACAAAAAAGGACTACTGTACTAAAAACCAAAAGACAAAAAGTACTTCTTTAATAATAAGAGAAAAATTAAAAAATAACTTTAATTTCGGAAGTCGGTGTCTTTGCTTTTAATTTTAGTTTTTGGCCACCGACTTCCGAAATTAAAGTTATTTTTTAATTTTTTTATTTTTCTCTTATTATTAAAGAAGTACTTTTTGTCTTTTGGTTTTTAGTACAGTAGTCCTTTTTTGTTTTGTTTTTTTGAAGTCGGTCAATTTTTTTTTTTAAGTTTTATTATTTTTCAATTTTTTGTGTAATTTGATTTTTGTAATCATGGGTAGACCAACTAAAGGAGCCACCCGCATGAAGAAAAACAGAATTAAAGAGACTAATACTGCTGAATAAGAACGCCTATCTAAGAATCGCAAACGGAGTGCTATGTCCGGTTCCCAAGAATCACCGTTAGCTTGTCATGCTAGGTTATCTCAGATGAGAAATTACATGCATTCTCATTTGTCACAGGAGTCGCCAAATGATAAATGATAAGATCTGCCGACTCAATCTTATTCAAAAACGATTAAGTGGCGAGTCGTCTGAACAGCGCAAGTATCGTTTAGATGTTATACGAAACCGGCTGGCTAATGAGACTCCCGTGCCTTCTCAAGAATATAAGGGTGAACACTATACATTTGCTTACACTGTATAGTTCCCCTCATCATCATATTATAAGGTGACCATAATCAGATCTGTAATGTCACTTACAACCTATATGGTTGCAAAGTTCTTATCAATATAAATGAATTAAGTCCAAACACAAGGTAATTACTGTGAACCGTTGAGGAGTTCCGTTAATCGTCCTTCGTCTTCATCATCAGACCCTTAACGACAGTCACAACCCATCCAAGTGTAAGGTTCTTATCAATACAAATTAATCAAGCCCAAACACAAGATATCTGCTGTAAACCACTGAGGAGTTCCCTCGACTGTCTTTCGTCTTCATCATCAGACCCCTAACGACAGTCAGAACCCATCAAAGTGTAAAGTTTTTATCAATACAAATTAATCAAGCCCAAACACGAGGTATCTGCTGTAAACCATTGAGGAGTTCCCTTGACTGTCTTTCGGCTCCATCATCAGATCGACTCCAGGCCTTCATAAAATTGTAGTGCTGTAAAATACTTAATGAATAAATTAAGGAATGCACTAGTTGCCCTTACGATTTTTGAAAGTTCCCCTCGATTTCTCTAGGATCCCATCATCAGATCCTGACTTGGTGACAATGGGACCACCTCAGAAGTATAAGCTTTTGAACAAAAAAATAATTTTTTAAATCGGTTCACAAACGGCGGAGTAATCGGTGAAAATACATAAAAAAAAAAAAAAAAAAAAACAATCATCCCGAACATAGTACCTCCTCCTTTTTTGAAGTCGGTAAAAATGGCGCCCTCTCGAGGACATAAAGAAAGGAACTAAAAAAAAAAAATTGTTTAGTCATACCATGTTGGGTATCAAATGAAAGGGCTTAATGAGTACATTTCAAAAATATATATAGTACAAAACCCAAAAGTATTTGGAAAAAATTAAAGTAATAAAAACTAAAACCCAACTACGATTAAAAAGGTATAAACAAGACACCTCAGACAGACAAATTAAAAATCCGGAGTCACACGTGTTAGGGCATGGGCATAAATCGAAAAGGTTACGTGTGACGGTTTTAGTTTTTATTTCTTTAATTTTTTTATTGTTTATGTTCACTGGTCATTCATATAATTGTTTTTTATTATTTAATAGCTGTTTCCCGCGGTTTCACCCGCATAAGTCTCGATCCCGTGGAAATGTCGGGATAAAAATTATCTTATGTTCCAATCCAGGTCACGGTCTACCCATGTGCTAAATTTTATTCAAATCTGTTTAGCCGTTTTAGCGTAAAAGCGTAACAAACGAACACACTCACTTTCGCATTTTTAACATTACATAAGTTAGGATAGTTTCTCACTTGTATCCAGGTATTGGCATGTGGACTATATACACACGTTGACCGGGCAATAATCCAGGTATATTTGGAGCTACAGGATTCTGGAAATGGAATACAATCATAAGGTTAAAAGAAGGCAGTATAATTATTTAAATAACAGTTGTGCCTTGACAAAAGTCTTGCCTTCGATACACGCGGTCTACGTTTCCTTGCTATTTGGTTCCCTAAGGCAACGTCAACATTGTGTGATTGCTGCGAACCATTCTTTAATGTATGACTGGTACGTTGGTCCTCGGGCAAAGTTTTATTGGGTTTATCCATCAGGAATTTCTCAAGAGCAGTCCGGAGGCTAGATTTGTGCCCAGTTCTAGGCAATAGCCTCGTACCTATTACTGATATAACTGACGAAATGTGGGTGGACCAAGTACACCTCTGCCTAACCCTTGGGGAAAAACAGCCGTGATATTATGTTATAAGTACAGTTTGATATGTTTAGTTATGTGTACTTGTTGTGGAGGCTGCTGTGGCTGTTGAACTCCTGGTACCAGTTCGACTTCGCTGTCCGGCTCCAATGACTCCAGGCGCGCCGGCGCACCGTTCGGACCGCTTGCGCTTACTGGAATTAACATAACAACATGTAACTTGTTAATAGATTGATAGATAAATGCTTTACTGTACACGAAAAAGACAATACAGTAACTGGGTTGTGAAGGTCAGATCACTCCCCTTAATACTGGTATTCAGCTGCATCTGGTAACACTGGAAGCCGACCCCTACATAGTTGGGAAAAGGCTAGGTAGAAGAGATATACCAACTTGTATTAAACACTGTAGGTACTCTTTCATGAGATACCTCATGTATTACTGACAGTGCTTAATATCTAGGGACATGTCATGATGACTTTCAGGATAATCATCATAAGTTGTCCCGGTGAGTTCCCTCTGTGCTCTCTTGCTAGCTCAAGTGAGGGAATCTCACCGGACAACGTTGGGTAGTGTAGGAAGGTAAGACAATGAAAATCGACTGGAGATAACTGTTTAATAATTCACATTCACATTTCAGGCACTTTACAAGATTATAGAATTATGTCTATGTTGCGGACAATAACAAGCCTCAGCAAGCTCCAAAGATGTAGTGTCGATCACACTGGAAATGAGAGTGCATGGGAGTATGTGGCGTCCTGAATTTGAATTGAAAATAGAATGATGGTGTGGCCTAACATTTGGATTTGAATTGACCTAGGTTTGACATGAATTTGAATTGAAAATTAGAATGATGAAGTAGCCTGACATAAAAGATTGCCAGCAATAAGTGATCGGATGAGTAAGGTAGGAAGGACCTCGTCACAAAGTATGTATCACACACGTTGAAGATTTTTATCGTCAGCCTATTGATTATCCTGACAGAGTTTCCTTCATCGTTGGACAGCCAAGTGGTGAATAGGTGAATAATCGTTGAGGTCTAACCCCTTGGCCACGACATCACCGCTCGCGCGACCTGCGTCTTGCGTCTGCGACCGCGGCGAGAACAAATGTTAGAAGTTATTTAGAGCGTGGCATGAGTCGCCGCGGTGTGACTTGCGGAGAGGAGAGCGGCGCGGGAACAAACGCGCGCCGCCCCGCGCCACAAGACGCAACGCCTTACGTCCTGGCCCTGGCCTTAAGCAGCGTATTTACGATTGCACTTCTAAAAATGATTTTGCATTTGATAAAGACCATTTTTTTCAAAGAACCTCTAAAAAGCAAACCACTTCTGGATACTAGTTACCGCTCTCTATGAGTAATGGGAATATTTCATTACATATTTTCTAGTAACATACGTCAGGGGGTAATCGTCATTTAAATGCCATTGTGTGTTAGGTATTTGTAGTTTCCTCCTAATATTTTCTTTGGCAATCCGTAACGTACAAGTTGGCTAAAGCCGGGAATACCTAAACAAAAACTTTCATTCAGCGTTGACGCATTCGTGATGCGTGATGCTATTGGAATAAACCGATAATATCATTGGTGAGTGGTCTACATTAGCATAATTCGGCCTATAATGTTCCCACTGCTGGGACACAGACTTCCCGTCTTCAAGAAGAAGTGGGCTGTAATTCACCGCGTAGGCCCCAGTGCGGGTTGGTAGATGTCACATGTCTTCGAATTTTTGATTATAGGACATGGCGGTTTCCTCTCGATGTTTTCCTTCACCGTTTTGAGAGGTGATGAAATTATTTACACAAAGTAAAGTAAAGCGTCTGACTTGGTTCAAACCCACGGCTTACACACAAGTTGTAAGTCAGAGTTACCACTGGGCCACCACTGCTCTACATTGACGTGAGCCAATTTGATGGTTTTGCGTGACACCAAAGTTTTACATCATGATTCGTTAAATTTTTGTGTCTTTCAACGTTGTTTTTGAATGAGTTGGGCAGTTTAAAATAATATTTAATGTTTTTAAACTAACCTTGCTTCTGCTCCGCTGGTCTGTAGTAGTTATCCACTGGTTGCTCCAGAAAGTAATCCAGGCTGAAATTATGTTTTTTTTTTAAACTGTGTTCGTATAATACTATTCATTTATTCAATTACTTTTATCAACTTCAAATTCAAAAATTCAACTACGTGGTAGTTAAATATTAAAATACTGAAAAAGAAGCTCACAAAAATTATATGACTAATTTTGAAAGTTTTCTATAAGATGCCTCATGTGCACCATTTGATAAGAGGTCTATACAAAGAAGCACATTATTTATGGTGCATTGGACGTTTTGCCGGACATAGGAACTATTATCGGTTAGGTATACAAATGATTGTTACGGATGGAGCTGGTGCAGCCCCGGTTGCTGTGGGTATCGCTGCTGAGGTGCGGGGGGAGCGGCGTTTACTGCCACCACCACTGCTGCTAACAGGTACTGCAATAGAAGAGAAATACCTTAATGAAAGTGTCGCTATTAGCTTTGTGGATGATGCAGGATAATGTTGTTCATTCTTGATAAATAGTTATACGTGATCTGAATGAATGAATCACGCTTGTTTACTTCTAAAGCTGGAGCGATTATTCAACGCTAACAGTACTAAGGTATTTAGAAATTCTTGTTTGTGGAAACATAATAGATGTAGTAAGGTTTAAATAAAGCGATGACCATCGTTCTCATTAAACTTTAAATCAGCTGGTTAAAATTTAGATTCTATTACATGGACATTAAGAACTCACATTCCAGTTGAATATGTTTTTATCTGGTTACCAATCCGTTCATACTATACTTGTACATACTATATATCCTATAGTATGTACAAGTATAGGTATAACAAAACTTAAAATAAAAAGAGATGAGCTGACTAAAAGAGAAGATAATTATCATTTGATTATTAAGAAATTTAAAAGTATTTAAGTAAGATCTTCATGTTCAAATGACATCAGATTTTTTAGCTATGCCAACTTCACAACGTCATGTCTCTAAATCCTCCTCAAAACGAAGGACATTTCTAATCGCCTCGTTATCTCAACACTACATCTCAACCGTTATTACACACTTACAATTCTGTACGTCTACCAGCCTTCGCACAGGTCGCCATTACTAAAGTAAGGTTATTGCATACATATGACATGGCCGCGTCATAGTCACCATCATGAAATTAGACTCATTCGTCATTACCACTTATGTATTGGGAATTATAATTGTTATACGTTTTCCTTGTTTTGGTTAGAGAAGGTTTGTTTCCTTAAAGCTACATATTTCATATACAGTGTCGTTTCAAATGCAATACGTTGAGTAGTGGTGGCCTAGTGAGCAGTGGTGGCCTAGTGAGCAGTGGTGGCCCAGTGAGCAATGATGGCCCAGTGGTAGCGGCCCCGAGTTGCGGCAAAGAATCGAAAACAAATCAATATTTATTTTATTTTATTTAATAGGAACAAGAAACAGCTCTATTATGCAATATAACAAACAGAAAAAAACACGTACCTTAAGTTATAATGTTGCCCACAGGGCTGTTCCCAGATTACCATTCTCAATCTCAAACTCAAAGGATTTATTTCAATTTAACCATTTACAGGCACTTTTGAATTGTCAAGGAGCAGGTCAGTCAGAAATATGAAGCCCATTCTAAAGCGTAGTAGGTATCTATGGAGAAGAACGGGAAAGAAACTCCATGGACACTCTTTTAAATAAAAAAATAGATAAGTACAAAAAATTGGTAAAATCATTCATGTTGAAATTATGCATGTGAGAACAATGTAGAAAGCACGTTAGGTGGATCCATACAGGTAGCCTGATAACTTAATTTTTTTCTCAAACGTCATTATTTTATGAAAAAGTCATTCAATGGAACAAATCTAATTTAGAGAGATGTATTAATGATTCTGATGATTATAATTTTGTAAATACATATCACTTATTTATGGTCACGAATCATAATTATTTTGATCAAGATAACGTGACACTGACTTGCCAATTGCAAAAAAACGTAAGAAAAATATGGATTTTCACGGGCTACCTTTGCGGATGCTCCATAATAAATATTTAAAGTCACTACACACACACAGGACAACTTGCAAATTCATTCAGAAAATCACTTTTATAACAAAAGAAATGCCTATTGCATCTAATCGATAGAGTTCATTAAATCAATGACTGTGTGTTGTTTATTTTTAATGATTTATGTAACGATTGATTTTACATGATGATGGTACAAAGACAAACATGCATGTGTCAGCTGATTGACATGCCATACAAGTTGCATGGACTTTTATTGGCTTATTCATGATCGTTAACAGTGCAGTTATCTTGGATTATAGGCCTATTTAGATATAAGGGATATCGCTGTTGCGCTCGGTAGCGGTACTGAGGGCCTGAGTGACAATCGCTTCGTAAGCGTTTCGTATTTCTACAACGACTTTCAAAAGGATTGACATAAGCCTTTCACTAGCTTATGTCAGTCCTATACATTTTTGCATTTACCATCATCGTTATCGTTGATGGAATGTCACTTTGTCTAAGGCCTCTGGTCCGCCTTCTGGTTATTCACTTTGGACCAGTATCGCTAGCGAGCGCGACAGCGTTATCGCTTATATCTGAAAAGGTATTAACGTAGATGATTGTGTACGATTAGTGGAGGAGCTCATGGCTAAGTAATAACAGCCGCATGGGCCGACCCATCAGGTTAAGCTACGCTTGGCGGGGTTGGTGCGTGGATGGGTGACCATTTTTACATACCGAGACTCCTCCGTGCCTCGGAAAGCACGTTAAGCCGTTGGTCTTGGCTGTCATTCGTTGATCTTTGACAGTCGTTATGGGTCGTCAGACGTCCGAAACTCTGACAACCAGTCTTACCAAGGGGTATCGTATTGTCTCAGTTACTAGGTTGCGGAGGTCAGATAGGCAGTCGCTTCAAGTAAAGTACTGGTATTTAGCTGCATCAGGTTAGACTGGAAGCCGACCCCAACATAGTTGGGAAAAGGCTAGGCAGATTGATTGATTGTGTACGATTAATTGGGATTAACTTTGCGGGAAATAATAAAGATTCAGAACTAGAAATGAACTAGATACTTATAGAAAGACTGATGTAGGTACAGTCAGGGAAATTAATTGCTATCCAAATTGACAAGCTACGTCAATTTGCCGCATTAGAGCAATTTCTGTCAAAGATTGACAGTTATGATAATAGAATAGAATATTATGGACGACTAGCTGCGCCCCGCGGTTTCACCCGCGTAAGTCTCGATCCCGTGGGAATATCGAGATAAAAAGTATCCTATGTGTTAATCCAGGTCATAAACTATCTGTTTGCCAAATTTCATCCATATCCATTCAGCCGTTTTTGCGTGATTGAGTAACAAACATCCAAACACATAAACACACAAACTTTCACATTTATAATATTAGTAGGATTTAAATAGGTAGTCAATTTGCTGAGCCATGAACTTAGTCTTTTCCTATTATACAATCAGTCAGAAGAAAATGCTGAAACAGAGAATGAAATACATGACAAAATAGTAGAGAGGTCAACAATGAAAAGAGACGTCGTAAATGAAAATAGTTCGAACGAATAATTTTCTACAAGCATTTTGTTTGATGTTATTAATTTATCTGGGATCCAGCCAATAGAGGCAAAGACTAGAAAACAATATTGTACAAAGAAGAAACAACCGTTTTATTGCAACACATGTACTTATTGAAATTAGCCTGTAATTCGGATACGCACTGCCAATTTATTCGTAACATATTATTTAATGGTTCCAGTGCAATGGACGGGGAAATAGCATGATTTCTCTGTTTATATCATTTGGCTGTCGGAACTACCGCTTGCATAAACAAACTGCATAATGGGAATCACGCAAGACTATTTTATTGCTAAGTACCTACTTTAATACTAAGCATAGATCCTTTCAAAAGATTGTGGCAATGTCTGTGCTGATCACGCTGCTGAGAAAGTTTTGCATGCGATGACTATATATAGTCTTTTTTCTTTCAGGAAACCGACACAGACCCTTTGGACAGTCAGAGAAAATATAAATAAATATATTATATAAATCAGAGAGTTATGTGAGTGTTACGTTCGTTCGTTTTTATTTTTTGTTATTATGTATTCTGTATCACAAACTGTGTCCAAATAAATGTGATTCTTTCTTTTTTTTTGTATTTCCCGGTAGAACATTTTGGATTTCTTGGGAAATCTACCACATCTAAAAAGCAACGTGAAGAATTAGATTTAAAATTATGATAAAATAAGCATTTGACTTTGATCATAGGGTTCTGTAGTTTCCTGTTTAGCATTTAGTAGAAAGAGCTTAACTTTGCATGGAGGAATATGGATTTTTTTCTTTGTGAGTTTTCTTTGATGACCATAAGTCAAACGTGGAGGTAATTTTCTATTGATGAACGACACGTTATCTGTCTGTAATGAACTTTACTCAATTACCATAGGTATTCGTACGAGTAAAGTTGGTTGCGGTAATCCGAATTAATTACCAATCATGCATAATCTGTTTGTTTGTACTAAGACCGATCTTTGTTGATTTTTCTAACTAATTGAAGTTAATTGCTGTTTTGCACCTTATATTTGGTGATGGTACTTGCGTGTTGTTTTTTTTAACAAGATCCTTGTGTGATATATGTTTTGTGATGGTGAATTTTTTTTCGAATAAATTTTAATGACCTATGTAATCATGTCAAAGAATAAATACTTCCTAGGTTTGATCAGTGCTTTTAGACTTTTAAATAGTTTCTTGACCTCATGACATGAAGAGTTTTATACTTTGGTCCTTCACAAGAATGTGATGTCAATAGCTAAGCTATTGTAAACGTTCTAAAACAGTCAATTATAACGGAATGTATATGGAACCGTTTTGTAATCTCAATGTTGCAGTTCTAAAACCTAATGGGTTAGGGTGGACTCCAATGAGGAAACACTGACATAACTGGCCAAAAACTCTAATATGCAGTGAGTAAGCACGGTGATCAATGCTCATTTCACTGGGTTATTTTTGTTTATGGGTATTTTATTTATTTATTTATTTAAACTTTTCGCACTCAAAAAGAGGTACAAAGGCGGACTTAATACTTACTTATTTTGCGTGCAATAAAGCATTATTATTTAGATTTTACACAGAACCGGTCGAAGTAGCGGTGCTTGGGGGAGGCCTATGTCCAGCAGTGGACGTCTTTCGGCTGAAATGATGATGAAGATGATGATGATTTAGATGAATATCCATATAACATAAACATACCTGACCAGTGACCTACAGTCAGATACAGCATCTTATCATCATAATTCCTCTCATCCTCTCGCCGGACACACATCACATCTACGTAATTTGATGACACAAAACGGAAGGAAACCGGTAAGTAAGTAGCCGTCACATTAGTATGTGAGTGACGTCCGGACCTTCACCCACTTACTATATCATATAGCCGTGGTCATTGCAATCGTAAACGGAATTTGTCACATACGATGTGACGTTATGACCTTGCTGTTATTGGGAGTAAGTCTTTATCCTATAAAGTATGAGATAAGTAATTTTATTTAAAATTTAAAAAAAAACGAACATAACCACTACTAATGACTATGGCACTGTAAAGCTAATATGTTTTTTTTTTGTTTAATATTTATGACCTTATTTGGATTATATTTATGCGACTATTTATAACCCTTTCGAAGACATTTTTTCATTAATTATGTATACGTATAGTTTAACAAAAAAAATTGTACCAAAAACATTGAACTTGATTCCTACAACATTGTTTCCTCGAAATTATGAAGTTGACATAACTTTTATGTGATATAAAATTCGTATAACACGGTGCCCTTGACCTTGGCGTTACAATTTCGTCTGAGTGACAAAACAAGGGATCGTTCAACTCTGTCCTACAGTTGTTCACTGCTCAGTGATAACCATACAAGGTTGATAAGTTAATTATAATTGTATCAGAACATTGTCTGAGAAATGCATTGTTGATTATTTTGCAGATTTTTTATGTGTATGGGAATTAAGTTATTGTTACAGTGATTTTAGTATTAGTTATTAAAACTGTAACGTGTACATTAAACTAACATAATTTTACCTACCTCGTTTTATTTATTACCTATAATAAATGCAGAAAAAATGGTTAGGTCAGCAAAGATGAAAATGAACAACCGAGCGGGTTGAGAAAAAAATTGCTGCTTATATTATGTCATCATCATCATTTCAGCCGAAAGACGTCCACTGCTGGACATAGGTCTCCCCCAAATATCGCCATTGCAACCGGTTCTGTGGTTCTCGCATCCAGCACATTCCCGCGGCCTTTACCAGGTCATCGGTCCACCTTGTGGGGGGCCTTCCAACACTACGTCTTCCGGTACGCAGTCGCTACTCCAGAACCTTTCGGCCCCATCAGCCATCTGTTCTGCGAGCAATGTGCCCTGCCCACTGCCACTTAAGTTTGGCAATACTTCTACTACTACTACATATATCGTCTTCCAAATGACTGAAACTGTGATTATTGTGAAATTCTGCTTAAATGCAAAATCTTAAAAAGTTTCGCAAATGTTAAAAATGAGTTAAGTTGATTTAAATTGACCCGTTGCGATGCTATGGTAATTTATATGCCACTCGCATACCTACAGTAAACCGCTCATAAAATTCCTCATATTTCGCCACCACATTACAAAAATAGACGAACTAGAATCCTCGCTAAGTCGTCCTCTAAAACGACATAACAAGCCAACCAGTTCTATCCATCAGATAACTAAGACCACCGTAGTTTTTCCCTAACACATGGGTCACAAAGTGTTGCGAAATCATTGCAAAACGCAACAATGACAAACTGTCACACGCACTTAAACACGAGGCATGGAGGTAAGTAAGTGTTTGAATGATTCCTTTTATTGCAACATAATGTAACGCAAGCTCAAAAGTCGTTTGGTCGTAATTACGTGTGAGGACAGTTAGGGACGCGCGTCGGTGGCTACATAGTACTCTTATGCGACCCGGTTTTGTGTAAAGGAAGTTCGTATTGTGATTTTCTAGGTAAACGACTAAACGTTTAATCTATTCTATACTATTATCTATATCTCCACATAATATTATAAATTAAAGTCGCTTTTCGTGTTTGTCTGTATGTCCGCGTTGTTCTTCTGAACCACGCAACAGATTTTCATGAGGTTTTCACCATCGTTTGGAGAATTTATTCCGGAAGGTATACGTGTATATTACGTTATTAAAGTTATTTAAAAATAAGAAATCTCGATGTTTTATCAAGTCGTAAAAACTGCGCGAAGCAGGAGCGAGTCGCTAGTAGGTAATCAATTAATATCAATACAATATAGCGGAAGAGTTTGTTTGCTTTTTTTGTTTGAACGCGCGTATCTCTAAAACTACCAGTCGGATAAAAAAAAAAATTTTTGCATTCTATAGCTCAATTCTTGATTAAGGCTATAAGTTGTTTAACATCAAGTTAGGACCCTAAGGAGCCGAGCAAAACGAAAAATAGTCAGAAAGAACGCTAAGCGAAAATGAAATTATAGCGCGGGCGCGCGATAACTTCACGCGGGCGAAGTTAGTGTCTTTATAAAAATGTTTAGTACTTAGAATCTAAGTTAGATTGTATTGTGTATTGTGTGATGTAATCTTCATAATTAGTTTATTATCACATTTAATTATACGAAATCAAATGCAAGAGGAAGCACGTACCTACTGGCTGGTAATCGCAAATTGTTTATACGATTGTCTTTTGTTATCATATCAGTCAGATCATCTTTTGTTTGTTTAAATGATTAATTTTGATTGGCTAGTTTTCCATTTTATTTTTCTCATAATATCAATGTATGTCATTACAAATCACAAACAGTTTGCAGACTGTTATTTATACACTTTTATTTTACATAACAGAACTATTATTTTATTAACATAACATAACGCCTGTATTCCTAGAAGGGTTAGGCAGAGGTGTACCTATGGTACCTACTTTTACTTATCCAAATAGATGGTTTCAGTACAACTCCTATTGGAACTCTGCCAAAATAGCGGCTCTATGTAGGTATTTGGGCGCCATCTTGCACATAGTCGCGTATTTCAGCACTCGTTTCAAGAGCAGAGTGGCGCAGTGGAAGCGTGCTGGGCCCATAACCCAGAGGTCCGTGGATCGAAACCACGCTCTGCTAGATACCTTTTTTTTATGACACCTTGTTTTCATTTTCAAGATAATTTTCTGATTGTCTACGTAATGAGAGAGGAAGTCTTTAATTCTTCAAGGACATTCTAATTAACTACAATGGTTTTTGGTACGCGGGTGTACCGCGCGCGGTCATACAGGTCATGAACATAACTAGTAGATTTTTAATAAAATCTAGATAATTACATCGTCCATATAGAATAAACAGTCCGAAGAAATACACCTTTATAATCACCATAACGAACTAGTACCTACATTTATTTAATATGTCATGTTATTGTCACTAAACATAATAAAAAGATGCATAATCGGCTTTTAAAAAATTGCATCCAGGAAATGCAAAGATGTTACACAAAACACGGATTAACTTTATTTAACAAACACGTCCGTGTTTTATATAATACTTTACTGAAGTTAGACTGTATGTTATGAAAATAATTCCGAATGAGGATTCGTTGATTAATAACATAACAACACGCTTGCTTTTTACGTAAGGGTAATCAGAGGTGTATGCAGTAGGTGCACCCATTTTTCACCAGTTTATTATAAGAAGGAACAAGAAATATGGGGCGAACCTATTGCTAGTAACCTGGGACAAATTCAGACTTCGGACTGCATTGAGAAATTACCTAATGAAGAATTCAATAACTCTTTCGTATGACCGATTCGGAGATCGAACCCAGAACCATTCACTGAGCAGTCGCAGTCACGCTTGTGATCTCTACACTAACATTTGTTACGCTAATGGCATAAATAATATTGTCATGGTTCACTAAATAGGTACGGGTTTTATGGGATTAGAATATGGACCTTCAGTTTTAGCTGGTATGATCTAATTTCCAAAGCTCGCTTGGGTTAATAACCTCTTGCCTGAAAAACAATACCGTTAAAGTTTAAGTTATGTAAATAACTAGACCGAGTTCTTTAGTGTTTTCTGTCATACCTAATTGGTTGAAAAATGTTATTTTAATATTTTTTCTTCGTAGTGTTCTTTCGAAATGGACAGTACCTGCCGTAAGGAGTAACATAATTTATAAGAGTGAGTAAAAGAAAAACGGCATTGCACAAACTTTTTTTTTAGAAATTACTTTTTTCTAATTTTCTTTCAATTACCACAAAAAAGTTAATTTAAAAAAAAACGTAAAAGAAACTTACAAAATGAACAGCCATATTTTTCACAACACGATTTGACCCGCGCACTATAATGTTCAGTGAAACAATGCGCGCACGCCGATCCGCGCACACTTATATGAGACGCGCGGGTTGCGTGTACGACGTTATAGGGATAAATTATACACCTTCCTTTATGAATATCTAGGCACTTTTTTGAAAAATTTTATTTCCGAATTGGTGAGTTACCTATGTATCCTATAGATACTGACTAAGTTTGAACAGTTTTTAGGAGATGCAGATGAGTTATAGAGGATGGATGCAGTTTGTTGAAAAATCTATAATTAATTATGATGTCTGTTCCAATTATATGGTCATTAAGTTTAGTACAGGCCATCACAATCCATATACAGGTCTCCTCACAGTGAACCAGAACTCAATGTAGATGGTGTTTATGTTGATAAAGTCGTTTATGTAAATGTAAGATTTCCCTCACTTCAGCTCAGATCATGCTTTTTATCTCACGTTCATATGTCAACTGAGGCAGATGGGCTGTGGTGCTCTTAGGGCAGTAACCGATGACAAAAGCATTATATATCTATACAGATGTGACCGAACGATTTTCTGCTTTATTCAAATATCTAGTGTTAGACGGTACAGCGGTAGATGCTCAAATGTGACTGTATTATATTGTCCTGAAAACTAATTTCATGGGCCAGTAACGGCGATCGTCTTTTATTTTTCAGCTGCTTTTAATTAAAAAAACAGGCATTTATAAAAAAATGAAGTGAGGGTAGTTTTGAGTATAAATGTGGATGTATAAAGAGTAGGGGAAGACCAAAGAAATGATGGATGGACTGTGTGGAAGATGATACGGCTAGAAAGGGGGTGACTACCGAGATCATCATCTGCCTAGCCTTTTCCCAAAGATCTATGTTGGGGTTGGCTTCCAGTCTATCCGGATGCAGCTGAATACGAGTATTTTACATGGAGCGACTGCCTATCTGACCTCCACATCCTAGTAACTTGGTCTCCTTGGTAAGACTGATTGTCAGACTTTCGGGCTTCTGACGACCCGTAACGACTGTCAAAGATCCACAAATGACAGCTGGAACCAACGGCTTAGCGGCAAGAGAATGAGGCTTTAAAAAAGGACCGAATATCCAAAACTCGTGATCGTTGCTGTTACCAAAAATGTAACTACAAAGTTTCGCAGTTTAAGTAAAAACTGTAAACATTTATAATAATGCTATTATAGAAGATGAAACTAGGTTAATTTGTAAGAGAGACAAGAACAATAGTTGAAATATTTTCAGAGGTTAGGTAAGTAATGTCCATAAAAATGATCTAAATAACTACAAACTTGCACAAAAAACCCGTTCAATGAATTCAGGTTGACTCATGCGAGAGCTGAGTGCACAATCTAAGCTCACTAGATCAGCAAACCAGCTAGTATAATATTTCGGCTAAAGTTCCATAAATACATGGATTATAATTCAAGAGTAACATAGACACAATACTAAGTAATAACAGCCGCATGGGTCGATCGATCTACGAAGCTACGCTTGCCGGGGTTGGTCCGTGGATGGGTGACCATTTTTACATTCCGAGACTTCTCCGTGTCTGCCGGTTCTCGGCTGTAATCGTGGATCTTTGACAGTCGTTACGGGTCGTCAGAAGCCCGAAAGTCTGACAACCAGTCTTACCAAGGGGTATCGTGTTACCCAGTTACTAGGTTGTGGAGGTCAGATAAGCAGTCGCTCCATGTAAAATATTGGTATTTAGCTGCATCTGGTTAGACTGGAAGCCGACCCCAACAAAGATGGGTAAAGGCTAGGCAGATACTCGTAGATAGTAACATAGATACAATAGAATAGTGTAACATGATTTTTTTATTTACTGAAGTTTTTTCCACTTTCCCGCACTATCCACCAACCGGCACTGGGTCCTCATGGTGGAATACGGCCCACTCCCTCTCACAGAAAGAGGACGCCTGTGTCCCAGCAGTGGGAACATTATATTCTGGGTATGCTTATACTTACTAGTTGTTTGTATTTTATTTTTTTCTTTCTTATTTACCCTGTATCACATTCCAGTGCTGCAATCGCGCTGTAACACTGGGTCGATATTTGACCAACACTTTTCAATCCAATCCAGCATTCACTATCTAACACTGGATTTGAATAATGCAGCCGCTAATTGGCTGATAACTAATCCGGTACCACTGGATTCTAGCGCACTAAATTTAAATACTGGATCAATGTAAATTAGCTTTTAGTAGTGTGATTTGCGACCAATCTTTAATCATTAAAGACCACAAATGTCTATTGTTGTGGTCAGGTAACCGTTGGTCAGACCAAGTAACGCCCGGACTAGACTCTCTGTAACGACCGCCCTGAGAGAAGCCGAGAACCGAAGGAAGTAGAAGAACATCATTCATAAAGTCATGAAGGCCTTTCAGGGACACTATTTTCAGTAAGAAAGTTCACGACCAAGTATAAGTGGTCTCTAATTACGACCTAAATTGTCAATCAAAAATAAAATATGAGTCTCCGTTCTTAGTCTATGACAGAAGAATTTGATGATACACAAAGAATGTACATATTATTTATTTACCAACCATACATTCTTGAAACATGACTATGTTCCATACATCTTCATCACCACATTGACAAGAACTAGGAAACAGTAAATGTATTAAAATATAAGTAAGCGATGACTGTTGACAAATGATTATATGCACAAACAAACAAACAATATCCTTGGTTCTACGTATGGATATAGTTGGCAGGATACCAAAATAGGTAAAGACTTAGGGATAGAGAAGTTATTGTAGTATAATGATGGTAGCAAGCTAAGAAAGGGCCTAGTGTCAAAAATAATCAATCTGCCTGCCTTTTCCCAGCTATGTTGGGGTCGGCTTCCAGTCCAACCGGATGCAGCTTAATACCAGTATTTTACATGGAGCGACTGCCTATCTTACTTCCACAACCCAGTAACTGGGCAATATGATACCCCTTGGTAAGACTGACTTTCGGGCTTCTGACGACCCGTAACGACTGTCAAAGAGCCACGAATGACAGCCGGGACCAGCGGATTAATGTATTTTCTGAGGTACGGAAGAGTCTCGGTATGTAAAGATGGTCACCCATCCACAGACCAACCCCGGCAAGCGTAGCCTTACCTGATGGATCGACCCTTGCGGCTGTTATTACTTACCTACGAGCTAGTGTGTCTTTGTCATATTCTATTAACTTATATAATTCAATGAATATAACAACCCCCATTTCTCGTGGTAACATAGAGTACTAATTGGTACTTCTACACGGAAAAACTAGGTATATCGCGTAAAGTTTGTTATGGGAGGTAATACAAAACTACTTCAGAATATGACCTGTAACCGACAAATATATTTCTCTGCATTCGTCGTTTTTAAGTAAATATTTTGCCAAGAACTGTGCTGGTTCAGGCACATTTCAGTAGTCATACACTTACTTAAGTATGGTTCTTACAAACTGCATGTTTTTGACTGCTCGTGCAAGAAAATAATGCCTGCAAGATTCACTGTAGCAATGTAGCATTGATCTACTTCTGCCAGAGGTTTTTCCAACAATGTTGGGATTGATTTTCAGTCTGAACGGATTCTGCTAAATATCAGTATTTTACCGACAGATGAAAGATTTTCTGACTCTCATGAAAGACTACCAACCAATTAACTAAGTAAATAGTAATTAATTAATTTAAACACTTTAATTTTTCCTTAAGTTAACAGAGTTTGTATCTAAAAAAAACTGCAATATTCTGAAAAGACAGACAGATTACGTTGTGCATTCTAATTTATTGGCTCTTATTTAAAAGCTTGACGAACGAAAGCCGTAATATCTTTTATCACTACCCTTCTGGTAAGTTACTTCATCACAACTACATAAAATGATACTTCATTCATTAAAATCGGTTCAGTAGTTTAGGCGCTACGGTGGAACAGAAGTACCTAAATACAAACATACATATATACTTATATACATAGACTGCTAAAGTCACAACCCTTCCCTTGCTTTGCCGTAGACGGTTAAAAATAGACAATTAAGCCACATTTACATACGAAACTTAACTAATATTCGTGACATAATATTGTGTCATTGACCCGTCACTGTACAGACAATGAAGCTCCACATTTCTTTCTTTACCAACTATTATGGAAATTACGTAAAGGAGACAATTTTGTGGACTTAGATATATACATAATGGAAGCGGTAATAAGCGGTCAACTGTAGGTATATCATTGTCCCTTGTTATGTACGAGAAAGTCAAAAGACGGTTGTGTTATCTTATCCTAACTATATTTATAAATGCGAAAATGAGTTTGTTTGTTTGTTACGCTTTCACGCTAAAACGGCTGAACGGATTTAGATAAAATTTGGCACAAGGGTAGACCATGACCTGAAATAGGGTATAGGATACTTTTTATCCCAATATTCCCACGGGATCAAGACTTACGCGGGTGAAACCGCGGGGCACAGATAGTATGGAATAAGTAGTAAGTGTATAACTGTAAAATTATACTTTGGTTACTAATAGGTTTAACTTAACTGTATTTTAACCAAACTGACATCATACACTGCCCAGTGTATGATGTCAGTTTAGTTAAAATATAGTGAAAGGGTCATGCCCTGGATGTACAGACAGGGCAGTTAGTTGTTGACTACTAACTTAAAATTGATTGTACGTATATTCAAATCACATCCGTTATTCTTTATCAGTTGTAGGACATTGCTATAATATGGCCAATTGATGTGTAAATTTGCTTAATAATTTTTCAAAACTTACAGCTAGTCAGATACAGTAAGTAATAGTTTATACAAAATAATGGCTAATTACAAGTTTCCACATGTATTATATAAATCAATAGCTGATGCCTGCGGCTTCGCCCGCGTGGATGTCGATTATTATATACTAAACCCTTCCTCGAGAACCCCTCTATCCATTGGTGAAATCAGCATGAAAATCGGTGCAGTAGTTTTTGAGTTTATCGCGAACAGACAGACGCGGCGGAGAACTTTGTTTTGATAATAAATCATAATGAAACAGAAAATTGATTGTCGCTCACTTTAACTGAAAAATATTGTTATAAGACCATGTTTTTCTTCTTAGATTGCAAGTTACGAGTATCTACTTAAGTAAATATACAGTTTATGATTTCACACCTCTGTACACACCGTTATTGTTGTTCACGTGGCCATTGATAGATCATCTGTTAGTTGGGCTGATGATGTGAGGTGTATCTTTACATACACGAAATCCATTAAGGGGTCATTGTACTCATCATTATGAACAACTTTCACTATGGGACCAATGATTGCTTTTGCGATTCCATGGTACAGAAAAAAAAAGTACCATAAGGCTAAAGGCTATTTCCTCATTGCAAGGCCTATACTGCTACTAAAGAGTGTACGTGAAGCTTCTTGCCAGTTCTTGTTCATAGGTACGTACGTACTACGCTTTGGAATGGGCAACTAGCTTCATATTTCTGACTGACCGACCCCTTGACAATTGAAAAGTGCCTGTACCTAATTGGTTTAATTGAATTGAATAAATGCTTTGAGTTCAGAGAGTTTAACGAATTAAAAGCTTTCGTTAGCTTAGCCAGTTAAGCCAGAATACTTGTATGTAGGTGACACAACAATGCCAGTTCTAAAGGTTTTTCCTAAAACCACATTGCAAGTCAGTATTCCTTTGAACGTTCTTACTGTTGATTCACATATATTATTTTTACTTGTTTTGCGGTTGACTACCTTGTTCCCGTAAATAAGCAAACACCATTGGGTCGGATGTTTGTAGTGACGTATGTGTAAGTATTTATGCGTCAAGAGGATTTGTTTGACCTGCATCAATTCGGATTACTTACTGGGAATAAAAACGAAAACAGAAAACGAAAGGATTTGCATGTTTCTGTGTCGTCTTTCAATAAGTAGAGGGTCCTTTATTATGTACTTATGTTAATGCTAATCCTAACTTCAAAGCAGATTTCTCTTGTCGAAATATTGAAATCGATTTGGCCAAAATTTTCTTACAATATCAAGCAAGTTGTTTTACTTTCTTGTCTACAGTTTATGGTGTCGAGACGAATCTTCGTTAAATTGCAATTTAGTGATTAATAGGAATTTTGAAATTTGTCTACGAAAGATTAGTTACTAAAACTTTGCACCTGAATCGCTTAGTACACACAATAATAATGCAATCTGTGTATCTAGTATTACTCTAAGATCGCGTAAATTATATGTAAAATGGTCTATTTATAATCAGCAGTGTACGTAAAAAAGTGTAACATACGTTATATCTATAACATCTGACCATGTGATAATGTAAATATATCAAACACGTGGTATTGGTAATAGTTTCTGTTATAAACACTTTATTAATTCATTTAACTACGCATTAAAATCTAGGACTTTAAATAAACAAGGTGTGGACTATTTGTATGTGAAGTACCTATTTGTTAGGGATTTGAATTAATTTTAACTTAAGAGTACGTCTCCCAATTAAGTTTACGTTTTCTTAAGGGCCTACCCTACTTTAAATTGAAGGCCTGGGTCCTGGCCATGGAGGCTCTCGGGCCTCGACTAAGAGGTCTCCTATGCGCATGCATGGAGAGGGGCCAGTTCCCACTTCGTTGGAAGACGGGGAAACTGGTCCTCATTAAGAAGCCGGGGCGCCCTGCGGACTCTCCGTCCGCTTATCGGCCCATCGTGCTGCTCGACGAGGTGGGCAAGCTCTTTGAAAGAGTCATTGCAAACCGCCTCGTCGGGAGGCTGGTGCGGGTGGGGCCGGATTTGGCGGAGAGCCAGTTTGGTTTCCGCAGAGGGCGCTCTACGGTGGACGCCATCATGCGTGTACGGGCCCTCACGACGGGGGATGCTGTGGCCCGGGGCGGGGTCGTCTTGGCGGTGTCACTAGACATCGCCAACGCCTTCAACACCCTGCCCTGGAGTTGCATAAGGGAGGCACTCCGGTACCACCGGATGCCGACCTACCTCTGTCGTGTGGTCGAGGCCTATTTGACGGACAGGGCCGTCATCTACCCCGGTCACCAGGGAATGTGGAACCGGCGAGAGATGTCGTGCGGTGTCCCACAGGGATCGGTCCTGGGGCCGCATCTGTGGGACATCGGATACGACTGGGTGCTGCGCGCCGACCTCCCTAGCGACGTCAGCGTGGTTTGCTACGCTGACGACACGCTGGTCCTGGCGCAGGGGAGGTCGCACCAGGCGGCGGCCGATCTAGCGACACGCTGGGTTGCGACAATCGTCGATGCGTCCGGCCCTGGTTCAGGCCATGGTACGGAGCGAGAGGGCATGGGAAGCCGTCACCTCCTTCTGCGAAGCAGTAATGCTCGCGAAGAAGGAGGCGGAACGCGTGAGGGAAAGGCAAAGTTTGCGCCCTCACGCCCCTAACCGCCGCCGTTGGAGACGCCCTGGGTGTCAGGAATCCCAGGCGGATTCCCGGCCACCATAGGCGCGGGCTTGCGGACGGCGAGCAACGGGCAGCTCGCCGTCCAATAAGGACCAGGCCCGGGTCGATGGCGCGTCATGTTCCACGCGCGCCTCAAAGAGATGTCAGCAAAATTGACGGGGTCCGGTAGGACCGATGCCTGCCAGGGTTGCGGGAAAGTCCGAAAGGGATACCGGGACCTTGGCAACAGGCAAATGAAGGAACACGGGTGGGTTTTAGTCAGTAAAAGTCTGACACGCCCTTCCGCTCCGCCCAGAGCGGGAGAAGTCATTGGATGATTTCCCACCCTCAAAAAAAAAAAAAAAAGGGAGGCCCTTAATTATAAACATAGCCTAATTTTGGAAATCGGAAAGAAAACTTGCAACTTAGATGACTTAGGTCCCGTCATCCACGATGCTACTGAAAAGTTACTTGCAATCTCAAACCACTAATGAGTCACAGCATGGATCTGACGTCCCATTCGCAAAATGTCACCGTGATAACGAAAGTCCTATTCGCGAAACGTCCCATTACAATGAACTACCAACAGACCACCGTTGTTGGTAGTTCTTCATCCCAGTAACGAAGGGTTCATTTTTCGTTCAAAAATTCAAATCAAAAGTCAAGTTAGTCAAGCCTTTTGATTATTTATAATGTGCTTTTGATTTCACGAGTGCGCGCAAGATAAGTCTGCGCGCGATTGGTGGCGCTGGCGTGCTTAATTCTATTTTGTAATATTTAAAATATTAAATCTATAATTAATAATCCTAAATTATCAAATAATTCTATACTTGATTTGACCTTACCTTAAACGACAAAACGATAAGTTCCGATTTCGGCCGCGCGCAGACTTATCATAAGCGCAGTCTAATTTCGATTTCAATGATAAATAATGTGTCATATTCAGAGGAGACAGACTTGACATGTGCCGAATAAAGTGACAAAGCCAAAATCGATTAGTAATGCAGTGTTTGAATACATAGGGATTCCCTTTATGAGTGTAGAATTTGAATCACTGTCCATAGGTACATATCTATTGTATTGTATGCATATTATTTCCTGTAAGAGATTTATAGTTATATATTTATTATTATTATAATTTTCCCTGTAACAAGGAAATGAAAGGATAGTTTGCACAGGATATAGTTAAAACTAAAAAGCTTAAAAGCTTTTAATGTTAACTCAAGAAACTCACTCTAATATTTACAAGTGTTAAGGAACACTAACTGATAAAAATCCTAACTATTATTATTAATCCTTACATATTATAAAACAAAGGCCTCCGCCGGGTCTGTCTGTCCCTCTGTTCGCGATAAACTCAAAAACTATTGCACCGATTTTCATGCTGTTTTCACCAATATGGATAGAGTGGTCTTCGAGGAAGGTTTTACTTTCACGCTAAAACGGCTGAACGGATTTGAATGAAATTTGGCACATGGATAGACCTTGACCTGGAATAGGACAAAGGATACTTATTATCTCGATATTCTCACGGGATCGAGACTTACGCGGGTGAAACCGCGGGGCGCAGCTAGCAAGTACATAATTAGCGAACGAAAGATTATAGAAACAGTAGAAGGAGTGTTGGCAGACCAATAAATAGCCAGGGGAACGATCCACAGAAGATTGCAGGGAAGACCTGGATAAGACTCGCATAAACCAGGGATGCATGGCACAAAGGCTGCCAATGACGACGATGGTGATGTCATAATTAGAGTTGGAATAGCTAAGTAAGGCACTCGTTATATTCCAGTAAGCTAAAAATCGGAATAAAAGACTCTACAAAAACTTCTTCGTTGATAATCTCTTGTGCCTATAAAAAACATTGATTGACTAAATAAACATCACCTGATAGGTACTTGATATCCAATAAAACTACAATCACATTGCAAAGTTTATTAATAAATAAATAATAAATAAAATTTTCGTCTTTACAAGACATTACTATCACATTCACTCACACAGTTATGGCAAATCTAATTCTTACAATAGGTAACTATGTGCAGACGTACTCGTAGGTAGAATTTCATTAGCGTTTTAGAATAAAAATCTGATTAGAAGACCGTTCCGAATTTTAGTAGAGAAGTGATAAAATAAATAGATTACGTTACTTTTTCTTCCGGAACATTAAAACTTTACTCGCAGACGGACTTAGGAGCACATTTCACTAACAATTAATAAGCGTGATATTATAGTCTCTTGCTATCGAAACGGATATTGAGTATTCAGTATACAGATCTCACTGCCTCGACCTATTCAGCTGGATTTGAATACCCAATTGGGCCGGGTCCACCCCGGCAATGGCCGTTGCTATGGGCCTGGCCAGGGCCACGCCAGACTTGGCTACAGCGGTGGCCATCGGTCTTGAAGCTGCCAGGCCATGTTCACCAATGATTGCAAGACCTGTAAGTAAATGAAATAGTAGATATTTAGTGATGTTCTATTATCTAGATAGTAATATTCTGTACCTATTTTCTTGACGGTTAAGTAGCGACATCTGTTGATGAAATTGAACATTACTAAGCCAAATGCGCGCCTAGTAGCGCCGTCTACACAACGTTAAGCAGCGGGTAGTAGTTTCTTTAATGTTTCGTTGGCAGCACTCGTTTAATTTACTTATATCCAAAAAACTGAACGACTCATATTGGATGAAAAAAAACAGTGATTTAACTTACCAACAGGTTTGGCTTCAGCAATGGTTCCCTTTTCTAGGAAGTCGGAATAACTACTTTCGTCGTCTTCGTTGTCCGAAGCGTCGATGCCAACCCCCTCTTCTGCAATCTGAATAAAATAGATGTAAGTGTTTGTTTCTTGACGACCCCAACATAGTTGAAAAAAAACAGATTGATTTTTTTTGTTTTTTGCCAAAGTGGCTGTTTTAGGCCCCCTGGAACTAAAAAGTTAACTTTTTAGTTCGATAACATGTTAAACTTCATAAAGTACCTACAAGCTTAATTAATTTTACTTAATATTTTGGAAATATTCTTAATTTAAATATATAAACATTCACTGAACTAAACTAGAGCTTCCATTAAAATGGGCGATTTCTGAAATACAACGTTTTGCAAACGAATTGGTGAATTCAGCCCATAGAAGGTAAATGTTGTTCATCTCTTTGAACTTACATGGAACAGGTTATCTACGCAGAAACATAGGTAGAGTCTTTTGTTCTAATTTATCATCGAAGAAAGATATTATTAATTGGCTTTGTGTTGGTCTGGTTGAACAAATAAATAAATAGATAACGGGGTCTCATTTATTTAAAACTAGCTTCCGCCCGCGGCTTCGCCCGCGTGGTATGTCGAAAAAAAGTAGCCTATGTCCTTTCTCAGGCTCTAGACTATCTGTGTATCAAATTTTATTTAAATTGGTTCAGTAGTTTTGGCGTGAAAGCGCGACAGACAGACAGACAGAGTTACTTTCGCATTTATAATATTATAGTAAGGACATATATACATATAATATATATATATACAGGGTTACTGGTAACTCGACGTATTCCTTGCAGGACGTCATAGTAGGGTTAAAATGCAACAAATTAAGCCACCAAATGTTCTACCGAAATTCAGTAGTTTTTGAATTAGTTAAGAGTTTTAGTTTTTTAATGAAAATCCCAGATTAAACCATTTGAAACCAATTTAAAAATGATTTACGGCGCGACTGTACTGAAATTTAAGTTATTATCATAGTTGACGCCGTAGCAGACCTTTGTTAATAATTAAAAGTTCAATAATGCCTAAAACTTTGGCAAATATCACTAACAAAACATTTAATTTTTTGTAATTTTTAGCTCTTAAACTCTTAACTAATTCAAAAACTACTGAATTTCGGTAGAACATTTGGTGGCTTAATTTGTTGCATTTTAACCCTACTATGACGTCCTGCAAGGAATACGTCGAGTTACCAGTAACCCTGTATATAAACTTACATAGTCATCATCCTCTTCTTCCTTGGTCCTTACGTTGACATTCTTCTTGAACAGCATATCAACATCATCAACCTCTTCTATCAGCTTTATGATGTTCGAAGCAGCTTCACCCAAGGAGGCCAGCTGAGTCTTAAACCTAGTCTTTTCATCATTCCCCAGAGAACCAGTCTTACGACCAAGATTATACAATTTCAGAAGATTCGTTGACAGCGTCTTAAGATTTTGAAGGTTCTTGGCCATGACTTTAGCAAGGAGGTTTTCATCGCTATTTTTTATGATATTTTCACTGCTGATGTTTTCTTCGGAGACTATTTTCTCGCCAGTTATCCTGCCGAGGTTATCTTTTTTAATTTCCAAGTATTGACCCTTGGCTCCTCCGTAGAATGGGACATATTGTACCGATGCCCTAGGAAAGTTAAAAGTTATGGGTAAATCTTTGTTGTTATTTACCGTGGACTTTTCTATTTTTTCTAGCTTGTTTATGTAGGTGTGTTTAGTCTAAATGTGTGACTGGTAATTAATGACCGATACTTAAACACATGGCTTTACTGATCTTTATGAACAACTTTTATTATGAGAGAAAACCTGAAATCGCGAAAGAAATCAGCTGTTCATAACTCATCAAAATGTATAATTTTTTTTTCGCGTTTATTTTGGTCCCGTAATAAAAGTTATTTATAATGATGAGTACAGGCACGTGGAGGAGCTCGTGGCTAAGTAATAACAGCCGCACGGGTCGATTCATCAGGTTAAGCTACGCTTGCCGGGGTTGGTCCGTGCATGGGTGACCATCTTTACATGTCGAGACTCCTCCGTGCCTCGGAAAGTACGTTAAACCGTTGGTCCCGGCTGTCATTTGTGTATCTTTGCCAGTCGTTACGGGTCGTCAGAAGCCCGAAAGTCTGACAACCAGTCTTGCCAAGGTGTATCGTATTACCCAGTTACTGGGTTGTGGAGGTCAGATAGGAAGTCGCTCCATGTAAAAAAAATACTGGTATTCAGGTGCATCCGGTTAGACTGAAAGCCGACCCCAACATAGTTGGGAAAAGGCTAGGCAGATGATGATGATCAGTAAAGTCACGTGTTTGAATATGGGTCACTAATTACAAGTCACCCTATATAAGACTATGAATCATGGTATAAATGGTCTAACAGTAATTCTACATTTGGGAAGTTGTGGGTGTACAGGAAATCATTTCTACTTAATTTGCTACATTCTATTTTAGTTTATGCGTGAGCGTGACCGTTATATTAGCGTCTAATCCATTTAGGATAGTGACCTATCGCAAGAATGTTTGAATTATTTTATGAGCTTGAACTATATTATTCATAACTTATAAATAACTAAGTTAGACTGGCTACTGGTGGATGAACTTTTATCGATATTGTTTGATTTGTACACGTTATAAATTCATAACAATTTTTTTGATTTATTTTCCAGATATAAGTGATCAAAATATGATCCGAATTATTTCTAACAATTATTATAATCTTTCAATAATAACATAATAATAACGGCTGACCATGACATTACCTACTAGAAGTAGGTATTATAAAAAAAAAAAACAAACAAGACTTCAAATAAAATTATCATTTATTATACTCTCGTGTTTTACATCAATCGTATATTATTCCGAGTTACGTTCAATTCGAAAATCAATTTTAAGTGAACAGTCAAAATTAGTTTCCGAAACTAAATCAATTAATATTACTCTTACTGCCTAGTTGCTGATGTACCATTATCATTGATCTACAAATTCGTATAGATAAAGATCTGATTGCGCATGAGCCACGCCACCAGGGCCTGCCACGGCAGTCGCAAGAGGTGCGTGGAATATACTTCCACTCTGGTTCTTCGCTATTATAACATGGGATATGGGATTTGCCAAAGCTGTCCCTTGAGAATTCAGAGCATGAGCTATGGGTTTTATAAACAGCATGAATGTCGTATCTTCCAAATTCAAGGGTGTTTCTCGAAAATGCATGCCATCGTATATGTATTGATCTGATTGCTTCATTGATCTGCTCGACTGTCCCTCTTGTCGCCTTCCTCGTCGGTCGTAGAATCTAATAAGTGAGAAAGAGAATAGTTTAATGAGAAGGAAGACATGATACATGTGGGTTAGTTAGAAATGACTATCGGTTGTTAGGATGGTAATAAATAATAGGACCAGTAGCAACAATTTTTCCTTCAGGTATAGCTTGTAATAATTGTGCAATAGAACCATCTATTTTACTTTGTTCCTGTAGACGATAAGCAACTGATGTGAGGTCAGCATCGGACGATAATGCTACAATTCGTGCGGCTGGTCCGGCTACAGCGAGTCCTCCTGGTTGGGTGTAAGCTAGACCTCCGGGGCCAACAATCGCGGTCCCACCTCTTCCGGCAGTCGCCACTCCTCCAGGCCCAGCGATGGCCACTCCTCCTCGCCTAACTTTCAGCCTGTTTATGAAGAAACCAGGTCCAGCTGGCTGCCTGTTTGATTGTTTGTTTCCAAACAGATCTAAAAAGTTAAATCGCACGTCTCCATCATTATCACCAACGGTTTTAGTGTCTTGTGTTTTAGTAGGCTCTCGCTTCGTAGCTTTTGTAGTAGTGGTAGAACTAGGTTTGAGTGCAAATAATTTATTTAGTTTTAAGGGGTCAATTTCTTGTAATTGATTTCCCTGAGCGACGGTGCGTTTTTTAACTGCTCTCTTTTGCCTTGATTTTGCTTCTCTAGTTGGGTGCACAATTAAATCTCCAGCTTTTTCAATTTCATCTTGATATATTGTTACATCCTCAATAATTGGCTCACTCGATTTTTGTTTCCTGCAAACATCAGCGCTTTGACCATACTCAATAAAATTGTTCCATCCTCCTCCATTCATAATACTGAGTAATGGGTCCCTTATAAGAATCGGAAAGAATGACGCAAAGGGCCATTGAAAAGGTGGTAGACTAGGCAATGATGGAAACGGTGAAGGAGATGTTGGACCATCTTGTCGAGTTTGCATTTTTGTAGCGTATTCCATGGGATTTATGTAATTACTGTACATATTATTTATAGATGGCATGACAAGAACAGGAAAATTCATTATGTATGGTCCAGGCATCATTGCCATTTGTGCTTGGTTTCCAGCTAATAGAGAAGATAGCTGTCTTGAATATCTGGTATCATCTAGATCTCCACTGAAAATCGTATTACTCTCTTGCTGTTGTGCATTATTATGTTTTTGGTTCAGTTTTCCAGAAGCTATAACTTGTTGAAGTTTTTCCAATATTTCTTTATCAAGGACGTATTCTCCTCCCGACTGATGTGGGGCATTCCATTGGAATTGATTTCGCCTGCTCGGTTTCTGGAGAGCATCATTTATAGCTTTTATCTTTTCCAAAATGTCTTTACTTATATCTTCAATCTCTCTGTTAGTTTCATCGTAAGCTAGTGACCTCTCTTGATCTATTTGAGCTTGTTTTAATTCATCAACAGATGTCGCCGCCCTGAAATGTATATCATCTATTGTTAGTTTTTGTTTGTAGCAAAAATATAGCTATCCATTATTTGTGATACCTTCATCCATAAGCATTACAGTTTTAGCGTGTAAATCATAAAGCGGTGTTGAAGCTTATAATATAGTATTTAAAGTGAACCATACCTGAACTACTGCTGATCCCGTGTAGTTTTTCACTAATATTTTTAAGCTCTACTAATTATGTTAGTTGTGCTGGTTCTACATAAATGTGCATTTCTACTGTTGTAAAACCGTCGTTAATATTTTAAACTATACCGTAGCAGATTTTTCAGTAATTTTATAAATTCAAAAAACGCGTTAAATATAAATTATGTTAGAAACTGACATCATTGAATTTGTTTGACGAGACAAGATTGTATATTCAGGAATGATACACTTTCATTACCCTAATTATGTTTTAAAAAGTATTGAAAAAGGAATTGATATTTAAAACAAGATGAAATGAAATTAAATGGGAATAGTAATCAATTATGTAAATTATCCAAGTGAATGAATCTAATACTAAATTAATAAAATGATAATGCGGATACAATGAAATCAGTTTCGAAAATAAATTTAATGATTAGTTTGTGTCAAATATGTATAGTTCCTTAAAACGTAACGTTAACTTTATGTATACTATTATTATCTACAACATTGATTATTGTTTTTTGTTAGAATTAAACTTACTCATTATTTGACGGCCGTGACGACACCTCTAGGCAAGAACACGCGAGCAGCACCTGAAATTAGTATATAAATAATAAGAGAGGTTTCAAAAATTTTTCCTTGTGGAACATAAAGTGGCAATTGCTTAGCCACAGAAACCTACACATACATTAATAAACTTATCCACTGTTGGCTGTTGAAAGTTGAATTGATAAGTGTTTTTAGTGATGATTTTTATTTCTATTATTCAAAACAGTAACTACCTGCTGTGTTTATAAGCTTGCTCATCTATAACACAGTTACACACCGTCTACTACCTAGCTTGCTCCTAATCAGTGTTGACAAACAACGTTCATTAACTTCTGTATAACATTCGATTTTGATACACTTTCTAGAGAAAGTCGTGCATCAAAATACCATAAACACAAAATTTTATGATACATTAATACTAGCGTAACCGTTTATGCTACCGCGTGGTACACCTGCGTACCAAAAACCATTGTAGTTAATTAGAATGTCCTTGAAGAATTAACCTACAAATCAAACATCACATAGTGTTTATTACCGAGCTGGTAATAGTTTGAACTATAAACTAAGTGAACAGTAATAGGGTTGAAAATAAAACCACAATTAAAGTCCTGATCTAAGCTGATATATTTCATCAAATTGCTAAGTGCTAACCAAATCGTGGTAACGAAACCATAGCGAGATCTATTTCGACGCCAACGCTATCTATCGAGCTTGACATCAAACTTTTCAATAGAAACAATAATTATTATGGTTTCTTCATGAACACATGTAAAATTGAAATGAGCTTTTAGAATTGACGTTCAAAAGTGCCTTTTATGTGCCTATTTGAAATAAATTATTTGACTTTGACTTTGACTTTGAATGACTATGAATAGTCAAAATTTATCTGGTCTTATTAAGTGTTTTTCTAATCTAGACTAAAAGAAAGTGAAATGGTTTGAGATCGAAGTGAAACTCTGCGTCCGGCGCCTGACCAACTACCGGTTTCGATGTTTCTACAAACAATTGTATGGTAGGTTTTTTAATGAAGGCTTGTTTGCTTTGTAACTGTAGGTACTTGGTACGTCGGGTACTACGTAATGAAGACGACAGGGTGTGGCTTTAAATAGGTCTGGTTTCGGAGCTGGGAAGAATGTGTATTGGAATGATGAGCTGGGACGATTATGACTTGATATTATTATCAAGACTTAATCGTTCCAGCTTGTCATACCAATATTGACAGGGGTGACAAAAGTATGGATCATCTCATCTGCCTAGCCTTTTCCCAACTATGTTAGGGTCGGCTTCCAGTCTAACCGGATGCAGCTGAATACCAGTATTTTACATGGAGCGACTGCCTATCTAACCTCCACAACCCAGTAACTGGATAGTACGATACCCCTTGGTAAGACTGGTTGTCAGACTTTCGGGCTTCTGACGACCCGTAACGACTGTCAAAGATCCACAAATGACAGCCGGGACCAACGGCTTAACGTGCTTTCCGGGGCACGGAGGAGTCTCGGTATGTAAAGATGGTCACCCATCCACGGACCAACCCTGGCAAGCGTAGCTTAACCTGATGGATCGACCCGTGCGGCTGTTATTACGTAAAGTAAAAGTATGGATAATGAGGCATATATTATACTGGCATAATCAGCCTATAATGTACCATTGCTGGGACACAAGCCTCCTGTCTTCTAGAGGGAGTGGGCTATATAGTTTACCACACGGGCCCAGTGCAGGTTGGTATCTAGATGAATTTGATAAAAAGAGGTAGGTAGGTAAATTAATGAAATAGTTAAGGATGTTGTGTGAAGAAGATTAATTATCTTATGATAATGGTATTGTAATTTTCTTATTAATTTCTGTTCAATGGTTTATTTTATAATTAAAATGAGACGATACAGTAACAACTATTTTCAACTAGATTACTTTTCAATCGTAAAGTTTTAGTAGCATCGTAAAAGAGAGTCTAAATTACCGAAACGGTATAAATTATAACGGAAAACAAATACGGATAATGTGTCGATAAAGGTAACTGTGTCAAATGTTAATACTGTTTTGGCGATCGGCCCGAGAAAGGCGAGGTCGCACCGAAAGCTGAGCGAAGAGGCAGTTAATATTTTGTTATATTTTTATTTAAAAGAGTGTCTGTGGAGTTTTTTGCCCATTCTTCGCCACAGGAACCTACTACGCGTTGAATCTTTTTGACCGAGCGACCCCTTAACAATTCGAAAGAACCTGTAATTGGTTTATTGGAAATAAATGTTTTGAGTTTGAGTAAGCAAGCACACTTGACGTATCTTTGCATTAAGTTAAAGAGATGCGAGTAAAATACAAGACGATATTAGAGAAGGAGTTTTTAAACCGATTGAATCCCGTGAATAAGCTGTATCCTGTAGCATCCACCTACAACTCACCAGTCATGTTTAAGAGCATTGGCTCCACTTGGCGCAAAATCTGACTCCGGTCTGATACAGTACTGACACCATATTCATTGAGTAACTGCTACTAAGAAAACTGATAGTAAGAATGCGTGTGAAAACATTGCTAATTAACATGCAAATTTTGAGTGTTTTCAGTGAGAGTTTTTATGCCACCTACGGGCTTCTGACTTGACTTCACATGCCGTCGAGAAATATCTCTCAGGCATGCGTTACCTCAATCACTGGTGTCACTCTTTAGTCACTAATCACACGAAAAAGAAGAAGTGTTTTCAGTATTATAAAGTATATGCTAACTTTATTTTTAATACTTATATTATTACATTCTCGCTGCATCAATGATGGGACCGCACCTTATTTCAAACAGCGTACACCTAAGAAGGAAATTACTGGGTCGCGTACACTTATTGTGTTGTTATTTGGCAGTAGTACCGTTAGCTTTACTTATTTGTATATATTGCCAATTGGTGGCTACAAAAAATTGGGCCGCTGTCGTTGAACGACCGTATAAATGCTACTTAGAAGTGAGCGCTTTCCATAAGTGCCTTCTTTGATTTGGTTTTGTTTTTCTCTATTTTGATTGACGTGTTGACGGTATAATTGCCAGTATCTTCATTTGTTTTGGTAATTAGTCAAAATGTCAGTCATAATGATGATTGTTCGTGACGGTTAAAAGTAACGGGTGCATGGATTGGGTCGTACGTTCATTATTTCCAAAAAGTAAAAATATACTTCACGTTCAGATTGGACATGGCTCATTAACCTTTTGAGTGCGAAACTGTAATAGACTGAGAATAAATATTATGATACTCTAAAAACTGGCCAAATGCGAGTCGGAATCGCACACGACGGGTTCCGTACCTATTAAGATCGAGCAAAAAACGCCGAAGAAAACACGTTAATTTATTGACTAATTTAATTTTTATTATCTGTTGTTTGAGCGGCAATAGTACACAATTTGTAAAAAAATCAATTGTCTACCTATTACGGTTCATGCGATACAGCCCGCTGACAGACAGAGGGACGGACGGACAGTGGAGGCTTAGTAATAGCTGTGGTAATAGGGTTCCGTTTGGCACCGTTCGGGTACGGAACCCTCAAAGTCAAAGCCAAAGTTTTTATTATTCACTGCCATGTGATTTACTTTTCTTTACCATGTAGGGAAATAAGTATCATATTTCTATGGTACTATGAAACTTCCAAGGGCAGAAAGAAGGTCATACTAATCTTGCATACGAACTATGTAGCTCTTATCTAAAATCACACTCGCAGTTCAACATAACCATAACGTAAGGGATAAGGAAACAGCCTACTTAGATAAGACCACATTCACATATCTTTTGAAAGTGTCTTCCTCAAAACCTACATCGCATCTCAGATTAGAATCTGAAATCTGTGTTGTGTAAATATTAACAACTTGATCATAAAAACAGTTCGATATTAGAATTGAGTGATTTTTGAAGGAGCATAGACGTTAATAATTTCATACATTCGAAGACCTAGCATGTAGGAAAGTATAAAGACTTTTCAATGTCACTTTTTTCAATGTCATTTTTTTAATTAATTGCTCTTTGGTGGAAACTATTCATCGTGATATCTATGACCACGCTGTATGCAGCTGTGATAAAGCCTGCTCATCAATTTTACTCTCTGTTTTTAGAATAATTATTCTCAAAGGCTGGTTTTAACTGTTATTATTAAGAAAAGACTGTCTATTGAAGGTTTTTTTTAATAACCATTTTAGCATTGACCTTTTTTATAACGAGTGTCGTTTATTGACGACTTAAAAGGCTATAACGGACCAAGTCTTTTAACACAAAGAACTTTAGCTCCGGCTAACTTTAAAGGGCAAACCGGTCATATCTAAACATGCATACCAATTTGGTAGCTAATCTTAGAACATGCTCGTCAAGACTGTATCGGTTGTAAATCTTAATTGTTTTATTGTGTGTCTCAGATAGAACTGAGAGGTGATGAATATAATAAAGCTTGTTTCTATTTTTAGATAGATTAATTTATTTGACGGAAAGAGCATTGATTTACTTACTGTGCGATTTAAATCGTAATGTTCATCATTAAGGTACAAATCGTAATGTTCATCATTAAAGTTCAAGAAACCAGCAGTGTTGCGCCGACACGTGGCTTGCTGCTGCTGCCTGCAGTCGGCTACGGAATTTTACCTTAACTCATTGTTTCCTAATTTTAGTAAACACTAGCTATTGTCTGCGCCTTCGCCCACATGGATGTAGGAAAATATCCCACGGGAACGTTCTACCCCATGTGTTAACCCAGGTTACAAACTGTTTGCCAAATTTCATCGGAATTCGTTCAGTCGTTTTTGCACCAATCCGGAACATACATCTAGGAAAAGTAGCCATTACTTTTTTAAATTAAAACTAAATGTACAGTTTTGAATTTGCTACTATTTTATTACATTTATAGAAGTTATAGATTCATTAAAAGATTTGTTTACACTTTTCGTACATTTATTTTGCGTAAAAACATCGTTAACATTGGTTGCAGAATTGATTTAGCAACAGTGAAAGTGTTAGCAAAATTCGACCATTACTTTTTGAGTGATCTGAATACAAATTTTGTTTTGTTGTGATGTATAGAAAATACTCAATTTACATAAATTAGCAATTTTAGCACACCTTTCTGAAACCTATCAACCAACTATTTTAATATTAATAGTTTTGACAGTGACCTAAATTATCAATACGAAATCTATTAATTTCCAAATTATATTGTGATACTCAGGTCGTAAAAGGAAAAGCAGATTGTTTATTTATTTGATTATTTTTAGTTATGTTGTTTAACGAAAACTTTTTAATTTATTCTGAAATATCGATATTTATAAATATTACGACGTAACATCACTATTGTTTCATCCATGATTATCAAGAACGTAATTTTTTTCTTCTACAACTTTTGAAATTAGATTAAAAACTTCATGATCATGCAAACTTAGTGTTGAACATTAATTTAACGTTTTGTTTTATATTTGATGAACAATTATTATTGCATACTAAATAAAATATAAGTAAAAATCTTTTTTAAAACAAGCTTATGTTGAACTAAAAAGGGTTTTCTCATGGCCATCTTCCGGCTTCATCATCAGACCCTGAACACCACCTAGTGTCAAAGCACTGGTATAGCCAATGAGTCCAAACACGATGGTGCTATCTTGTTTGATTAAAGAGTTCTTATGGCCAACTTCCGGCTCCATCATCAGACCAGCTGCATGGTATCATTTTTTCATAATGTCTCGGTAGTTATATAAGTATGCCAAGTTTCAGCTCAATCGGAGGCCAGGAAGTGCTTTAAAAAATATGACAATTGGAGTAACCGGAAACATACGAACAGAGCAAGCTAATATAAAGCTTGTAGAAAAACCATTAGTAAAAGTAATACTTATGACATTTCTTTTGAAAACAAGTTGCAATGGTGGAAAGTTGAAAATGGACGGCAATGAGGGCAATGTCTAAACATGCAACGTTTATAATGTCATAGAGCCAGTGTCGTTACGATGCTGTGAGATAATAATAGATAGAAAGTGTTGTGTGAATTATACGTTTATTTTATATTTTGGGCCATAAATACGTCTATCTGGTCAAAGGTCAATCATCCGTGGGATTATTATTTCTTTCAAAAGTTTATTATTATAGAATATTATTGTGAAAATTTGTAAATGCATTTCGGTACCTAAATGTTGACTGGCTATTTACCAAAAGAACTTTAGAGCCTGCTAACATTACTAAAAATGTTGCATGCTAAAGATTTTAGTGGGTATGTGTGATAATATTTATAAAAGCTTGTTATCTTAAGGGGGATGCGCCAAAGTAGCCCGCGAAATTCAAACCTTACGTTTTTTTGCAATTTGCAGGTCGATGCAATTAGAGAGTTATAATTAATCATTAGAACCATCAATACAACTCTAATTTCATGTAAGTGTATTGAATGACTATTTCATGAAATCTTGACATTTGGCACTTATATGAACTTAAGAAGTTGTATTGCTGGTTCTAATTATAATATTTCTGTAAATGCATATGTGTTACAGCCGCGTATCATATTTAGATCAACATACAACCTGCGAATTGATGATACTGACCTGCAAATTGCAAAAAACGTAAGAAAATTTGAATTTCGCTAGCTTCCTTGGCGCATCCCTCTTATGGAAAAAAGGTCAAAACATCTTGAACCTTTATACACCGTTGATGTTAATGATCTTGACAAACATAATTTTGTCTCAAAACACAGTCAGAGTAAAAGTGTGTACACAAGTTTGTTTTAGCTTTACGTCTTATCCCAAGTAGTTATCTCGAAGTATCTTTGGATTAAACATAGCAAAAGCTACGAGAATCATATACATTATGTTTTCACATACATTAAAAAAATTATTAAAACAGTATTTTTTAATATTCAATAAATCACGTCTAAACGATGATTTGCATTGTAAAATAATGGGATATAAATATATATTATACAAATAATTAATCCTAGCTGGGCTTTGAAAAAGCTTTTATTTTATATTCCTAGTTGTTTTTGTGAGTACTTATTTATCTCTTGCTAGAAGTGTAGGTAAGTAAGTACTAAAGTAATATTGAGAATAAAGATATGAGAATGAAGCAGTTTCGAACGTCAAGTATAAAACAAAAGTAGCAATACCTAGAACAAATTGTACATTTACTATTTTTACCCGTACCAGTCCATGTTTTGACTTTTGAGTAACCCGTTCCATTTAATATAGCAGTTTTGCAGGTAAAACAGGATGATATAACTACACTACACTTCATTTATTTTTTTTTGTCTTTTGTTGTCCAGTAATGATGGTTTGCCTTCAACTATAGTTTTTCATTACCTTACAAATTGGTAATACGTTTACTTTTAATTCCTAGATAATGATCAGTGTTGATACTTGATTGGTACTTCAGTAGGGACTGTTAATTAGCACTGAGGGGTTAATTACGTTTTGTTCATTTGTGGAAATTGAGCCCTTTATCATTCACGGTATGATAATGAAATTACCTATAATTACAGAGTTTTTTTTAAATAAGTTTTTATGTGTTACTAGGTTTTAAGTAGCAGTACTTGTTTTACATATGGGACCATTTTTGGGTACAACACTGTATAAAAATAAATATTAATTCGCAAAATTATGTTTTTTAGAAAGAGGAGCTCGTGGCTACGTAATAACAGCCGCACGGGTCGATCCCTCAGGTTAAGCTACGCTTGCCGGGGTTGGTCCGTGGATGGGTGACCATCTTTACATATCGAGACTCCTCCGTGCCTCGGAAAGCACGTTAAGCCTTTGGTCCCGGCTGTCATTTATGGATCTTTGACAGTCGTTACGGGTCGTCAGAAGCCCGAAAGTCTGACAACCAGTCTTACCAAGGGGTATCGTATTACCCGGTTACTGGGTTGTGGAGGTCAGATAGGCAGTCGCTTCATGTAAAATACTGGTATTCAGCTGCATCCGGTTAGACTGGAAGCCGACCCCAACGTAGTTGGGAAAAGGCTAGGCAGATGATGATGATGTTTTTTAGAAAAAGAATATGAAAATAATATAAAGAATATTTATATTTTTTTATTTATCGATTGGATTAGAAATGTGACTTGGTAGATAATAATGATACACTTTATATAAATGTTCTTGACCTTATAAAAGTGTAAAATCATTTGGAAAACAACCTTTAAAGTTTAAACAGTGTAAGCGGAGCACTTGAATTTCATTACTAGGTAAACCGGTCAAGTGTGAGTGCTGTATGCTAACAAATTTGGTAAACACCGTCATGCGTACTTGCGTATATAATATGTGCAGATAAGTGTGAACCGTTATGAACTTCAAGCTTTCGTTTTTAGGGTTCCGTACCCAATGGGTAAAACGGGACCCTATTACTAAGACTCCACTGTCCGTCCGTCTATCGTCTGTCTGTCACCAGGCTGTATCTCATGAACCGTGATAGTTAGACAGTTGAAAAATCACAGATGATGTATTTCTGTTGTCGCTATAACAACAAATACTAAAAACAGAATAAAATAAATATTTAGGGGGGCTCCCATACAACAAACGTGATTTTTTTTGCCGTTTTTATAGATAATGGTACGGAACCCATTGTGCGCGAGTCCGCCTCGCATTTGACCGGTTTTGTTTTCGTAAATTGTTTCATTTTGTTTGTTACTTGGAGATGGTTACAGTTGAATAACAGATGAGGACTGTTGAATGAGGTTTTGCATTCAGTTTTTATTTTATTTTCTAATTGTGAAGCTAAAAAAAGCAATAAAAATCTTTATTTTAGATAGATATTTATTTTGGAAATTGACTTTCAATGATATTTCTGAAGAGTATTTTTATTACCTACAGGCCCTAATATTTTTATTGACAAAAAAATATTGATATTCTACCCATATTTATAAAGAGCATTTTAATAATGAATCGTTGAATTGATTCTAAAAAAGCTAATTGGTTTGTAATTAAGGTTTCAAACGCACAAAAAATAAGTTTAAAGGTACTCACCAAAATTCCAAAAAGATAAGGACGCATCATCTTTCCGGGTGTAAAAAAATATCGATAAATAAAACACGATAAGTAGTATTTCCAAATAATCGAGTATAGGTATTTAAAATTTGATTATGGAACACGTGCGGTCACTCGCGCTGTCCACTGGCGAGTTCGAAGCTTGAACCGAGCCGCTAGCTTTTTGCTACACTTTGAAAATGATTTTACTACGAGCTTGTTTCTCGATTGTAAACTAGTCAATTTGAGATGAAAGTGCAAAGTGTAGTAAGTCATATCGTTATTATCAACTTGTAAAATCTGTTGGTTAAGTAAAGATTATCATATAGACCACAACACTTAAGATTTTTTTTTTAAATTAATTTATTTATGTGCCAAAAATCGATGCACATAAAAAAAAAGTGTAGAGATTATTTGAAACAGTAGGTATCCTATACTTTTTATTTGTTATTTAAAGTCTTCACCCAGTTTCATTTGTTACTAAAATATTTGTGTATACAAACAAAAAAAGTGCCTGTTCATTAAAATTTTAAAGGCCATTCCTTCCTAGATGACCTTTACGTAGCACACAACTTACCCCTGACGTCACATAAAACAAAAGAGAATTACCCTACAAGCTTAAAACAAAAGATATTATCAGTCTCACATACATGAACAACTAAGATGTTATCGATAATCGTAAGTTTCGAGTTACACTAGTACTGTGACACAGGGATGCGAATTGTGAAAGTGGATGTTAACTCTCAAATTGATTCTTTATACTACAATTTAGTTGATGTTTTGCTAAAAATGTCCTCTGAATTCTCATTTAAGAATAAATTCACAGTAATTAATGAGAAAAACCAGTTGTAATATTTTTTTTTTTTTTATTGTCAACATGTTGTAATCAATATTTTGTCGTCCAATGTGTGAAATGTAGACTTAATTATAATTTATTTTGATTTAAGTCAATCACGAAGGATCGAACCTTTTTTAATTGCGATGAAACGTCCATGATAAAGATTAATAATTCGTTTTTTTTTATTGATTTGACAGCGGTTATATTAATCATGCTTGGCAAAAACTAATCAGATCAATTTGGTGAGTGTTTTATTTTTATTATGTTTAGCTATTTTATTGCACGAAGTTTTTGGCTATTAAATTTTATTGCGTACTTCAATAAACATACACGTTTTACATTTATAGCACCGACTGTTTTAATACAACTGGTAAGTATTTGTAGTATAGCAAAATCGATTAATTTGGAAGCCGGATCCAACGCAATCCATTTTGAATCCCAAAATAAGGGTAGTAATGTTCAGTTAATGATGAGGGAATTTTATCGGGATCCAATTGACTTCACCGTATACTTTGGGCTTTCGAAATCTCGGAAAGTGTCTAATCACCAAAATCATCAAATGTACAAATAAATCACAACTTTTCTCCCAAAAACATCGATATTCCGATACTGCACCCGCCCACCACTATGACAACACCGAGTACCGTATTGCAATCACTTTTAAATTAACTATACATGAACTTGACCTTGGACTTTAAAGACTGCTGACCCAAATATCACCGTCAAGTTTTTGTTTATAAATAGTAATTATTATAAATTATGATAACTGTTATGCTTATGATCTATCAAAATGTAGGTGTTTCTTTATGTAAAGGTAATTATTATCCATGTAGCGGTATAACAGAAGAACTTTTAAATAATGACCAATTAATCTTGGAACACGGTGGACTAGGGAACTAAATTTTCTAGTATTGAGTTAGGTATATTTTTGACAAGTCTTTGCAAACAGCGCTTTATTGAGGTTCCAAGATATACTGGCTTATTTGTGATTGTGTTTTGACATTTGACTGATTCAAGACATCTTTGATGCAAAACTGTAATGAAAAACTTGAGGCGAAGTAAATTACTAAATAAAAGAAGAAATTTAGGTTTACGAGGATAAAAACAATTCGTTTGCATTTCAGTTACCTACTTCGGTACTATACATAAAAAAATCAACTAAATTGAGTTGAACCAAAATGTTTTTTTTTTAATATGTTGTATAAAACAAAGTCGCTCTTGTCCGTGTGAACGCTTAGATCTTCTAATCTGTAAAATATATTTTGATGCAGTTTTCACCATAATTTAGAAGTTTTATTCCGGAAGATTTATGTATATATTTCGCAGTATCATAGTTATATTCCTAGTAAGACTGTTAAGAACCGTTTTCGTATAACTATATTACGGTATATAGCTATATCTCTTAACTATATCACAGCTATAACATCTTACTGTGACATATATAATACACTAGCTACCGCCCGCGGCTTCGCCCGCGTGGTATGTCGATAAAAAGTAGCCTATGTCCTTTCTCAGGCTCTAGACTATCTGTGTACCAAATTTCATTTAAATCGGTTCAGTTATTTTGCCGTGAAAGCGCGACAGACAGACAGTTACTTTCGCATATATAATATTAGTTTTAGTTGGTTATATATAATATATATTAGTTTAGTTAATTTAGATGGCACAGCATTCTCAATGTTTTGATACATCAGTAGATTGCACCCGTGCTAAGCATGGGCACGTCGTTAGATATTTTTTTAAAGTTTCAGTTTTTGACTTGATTTTCTTTGAGTTTGGTTTTTCTCTATACGAACTCGTTTACGTAATACGTAATAGTTTCATTCCATGCCAAACCACGTGTTTTGTTCGATGTAGATAACTAAAATTTATATATTAACCCAAGATACTTAATAACAACTTTCTTTATCTCGAAGATCAACTTGAGCTTGAATATTCAGTTTAATTTGTCACATTACTATTTTGGTTCAAAAGGAGAGTATTATGAAACAAAACTCACTTTAAATTAAAGAAGAAAAATAAAGAATGCCTATACTGCAATTTCCAAACATCTTGAATGAGTCAGACTTAGAGCAAACATTTTGGATTCGTTGATTCCTTAGAGCAAACATTTTGGATCCTGCACCTATTGGTTTTCTGTACCTTTTGAGGAAAAGTATACCTCTGGAAGATTTAAAAAATAACTAAGGAGACTTTATTGATTGAATAACAAATTGATTACTTTTCTATCAAAGTATAATTTAATGTCCGTCAAACGGCTCTTTCGACAATTTATTACCTTTGATGATTCTGTACATCGAGATTCGGTAACATCTACGGTACAAACCTGATTTATATTTCAACTAGCGACCTACCCCTGCTTCGCTCGGTTTCTACGACTTGACATAACATCGAGATTTGTTTATTTTATCTAAGTTTAATATTCATGTATTGTTATTCTAAACAGCCCTTCAGAGGATGCCCTCTTAAGGGGTGGCTAATCTATAAACAGTACCAAACAAAGTCGCTTTTCGGGTCCGTCTGTTTGACTGTGTTTTTCTTTTAAACTCCGCAATGGATTTATATGCGGTTTTTCACCATCATTTAGAAAATTCATTCCGAAAGGTTTGTGTAGGTATACTGAAATTGAATTCATGGGCATCCTCAGGGGTTAATATACCCTGCCAGGGTTGCGGGAAAGTCCGAAAGGGATACCGGGACCTTGGCAACAGGCAAATGAAGGAACACGGGTGGGTTTTAGTCAGTAAAAGTCTGACACGCCCTTCCGCTCCGCCCAGAGCGGGAGAAGTCATTGGATGATATCCCACCCTAAAAAAAAAAAAAAAAAAAAAGGGGTTAATATACTCATAATTATAAATAACTTTCACTATGGGATCTGTGGTGTTCACTTTGTATCTCTTGGTATGGGCTTTAGGTTTAGAGTAAAACCACCAAATTATCAGTAAGTACACAACAACTCAAAGGGAACGTCTAGTCGGCACCGGGGATAGAGCGGGACTACATGGGGCACTCTTGAGTGTTACTTCTGAGTTGTGTGTTACATTTAATTGTATATTGTGATATACAATTAAATGTATCAACCCTGAAATCGCAAAAAAAAACAGTTGTTCCCTACATTTTGACGAGCTAAGCGAATATAAATGTAGGGAACAGCTGTTTTTTTTTTCACTTTCACTATGGGACCAACCCTGAAGGGTTGGTCCCATAGTGAAAGTTGTTTGTAATGATGAGTATACTGACCCCTGAGGATACCCATGAATTCAATTTCAATATACACAAACCTTTCAAAATGAATTCTCTAAATGATAGTGAAAACCGCATAAAAATCCATTGCGGAGTTTAAAAGAAAAACGCCGTCAAACAGACGGACACGAAAAGCGACTGTGTTTGGTACTGTTTATAGATTAGCTGATTTGGTTTTCCAAAACAGGAAATTAGATCATTTTAACAGGACTTGTAATTGAATGACGGATCGCAAAGGATTTTTTAAGAGTCTTCATACATTATTCATCATCTTTCGTAATTAATTTGAATGCTTACAGAACAAGACATGATTTTTATGATACCTAACCTATTTCATGATGGACTTGTTTCTGAAACTACGAGTTTATGAATATGTATACGTACGAAAAACGTAATTTTGTTAGGGTTTTGATCTTACTTTTTTAATTAATTAATTACGTCATGCTAATGTGTTATGCAAATCTGTATTTAAAAATATACGCGTCAACTTGAGAACCTCTTTTTTTTTCGTTGGTTAATAAAACAGCCACGAATCTTCTGATTCGCCTTACATAGTAGATTTTTTCAGAGGTCCGTTACAATTTCGAAATTGTAACGTAAATTCGACTGATATTTTAATCAAACATACAATTTATTATGCTATAACACTTTTTGTATAATAAGTATCACCTACCTACAGATATCAATTAAATCTTAGAACTAAGTAAATAATAAGCGCAAAACGAGTATTTTCGTATAACTCACTCTACTGATACTGTCCGTTCTTCAAACATTGTACGTGTCTATGTGTGAACTAACATAGTTTTGAGCACTATTTTACTAACAAAATGGATCTTGTTGTGGTTTTTTTTAGGTTATCAATCCAAAGTGCCAAGGCACTTGAATGTTAAACTCTAATGATGTATCATTTACACCGCTAGCGTGGAAAGAGTTTTTAAAATACGAACCTTTCTATTCAATAATTTTCTATACCGCTGGGCACTGATAATGCATTAATATTTATTCAATGTCAGTACGCCAACCTCATTTTTAGAATAATGGCACTGACCAGCCAGACCAGACGAAAAATTTGCTCAACGCGCCTAAAGAAGTTGTCATTTCAAAAAAGTATAAATAATTTTCTTCTGTATTTTCAACTAGCTGCGCCCCGCGGTTTCACCCGCGTAAGTCTCGATCCCGTGGGAATATCGGGATAAAAAGTATCCTATGTGTTAATCCAGGTTATAAACTGTCTGTTTGCCAAATTTCATCCAAATCCATTCAGCCATTTTTGCGTGATTGAGTAACAAACATCCAAACACACAAACTTTCACATTTATAATATTAGTAGGATTCATTATTTTAGTTTGTTTAGCAGTGCAGAGTTAGTGCAAGCGGTACATAATGCCAAATTGAGCTTTCTTACGGAAAATTAGGCAAAAAGTGCATAAAAGTGTACAATATTTGTTCAATGCATGTAGACCTAGCATTTTCCTCGCTGTAATGAGGTGAAAAGTTGTGTGTTTCGCTCGGCAGCAAAGTTATTCTGCGTCTCGTACATTTGAAACCCTCGCAACGATTAGGATTCTGTATTTGAATCACTCGCTTCGCTCATGGTTCAATCCTAGAATCATTCGCTTGCTCAGGTTTCAATACAAGTACTCGCGCCAAAAAACAACTTTGCAGCCTTGCATAACGAATAACTATTGTTATGTAGTAGCAGGCATCATTCGGACAGTTTTGTTTGCTTCTTGTGTAATGCTAATTCCTGTTCCTAGTTAAGTGATCTGTCAATCAATCTGCCTAGCCTTTTCCCAACTATGCTGGAGTCGGCTTCCAGTCTCGATAACGGCTTAACATGCTTTCAGGGTTTCGATATTTTAAGTGATATGTGCCGTTCAATAAGTAAGCATTGATTGTACATAAACAATTTTTTTTTCTAAAGATCTTGAATATCTAAGTTTCCGTTTTAGGAGTTCCTAATTTAGTTTTTAGATTTCAAGAATAGTTTTCAGTTATTCATAATTTCTACAAAGCTTGAGGATACAGCCAGTTTATTTTGCAAAAATATTACCGTGAAAACTTAGGAGAAGTGAGTTTGAAGTGAATTGTCACCCTGTTGATGTTGAATTGATGCTGGGGATGGGATGGGATGGTGAACTGAAGCTGTCAAGTTCACTTCATGCTGACTTCACCGAAGTTTACACAGTGAAATCTTTACAGAATAGTACCACTGTTTCTTTACACAAAAAGTATCCTCAAGCCTTTAATGCTACGGCCACATTGTCGCGATAAGGCGAACTAAACTTCGCGCGCTTTCTCTCGGAAACCAGTCGACGCCGACGACGACGCGACGTCTCGCTGAGGAAAAGAAAGCGCGCGAAGTCTAGTTCGCTTTATCGCGACAACGTGGCCCCAGCATAAGAAATTATTAAAATGTTAAGAGTTACTTACTGTACATTTAAATACCCTTGACATTTACCTTCTTTCTCTACGATATCTCTGAACTTGCTCTATATTTTAATGAGATACAAGGAATTAGACCGGTGTTTGACGCCAACCGGCCTTGTAAAGAGACTGGTACAATTATGTACATCAGGAAGATATTTTACTCGTTGACATTTTGACGTCCGAAATTTAAAACAGCTTCAATGTTGGAAGATAAAGTTATCTAGTTAATACACGATCATGATGTCAACGAATAATTTTTTGTGGGACTGGATTATTAAGTGTTGCATGGGATTAAGTTAATGAAGGCTGTTTAGCTCTGTTTTAGTTTATTCAATTGATAAGGTATGTGCGTCTGAATGTATTTATTGAAAGTCGCTCCACAGCGCAGGCTATGTCCTGGACACTCCCTTCTAACATTTTAGAATCAGCGTGCTCTTTGACATTTGGAATTTTGTACTGTCAAACCGGAACTCACTCATAAATAAGTTTCAAACGTATGAACGTAGGTAAAGACTAAAACTTCTGAAAAGATATCCTACCCCTGTCCTAACCAAAAGCGACAGTCGCCCGAGTACGCAATCGACGCAATCGTTTGTATGAATTTGTGACTTATGAGGTACAAACGCGACTTGATTGACCGCGCGAATATATCATATTCATAAATAATTACAAGAGCGTGATAGCGTACTCCTGAGACGATTGCTTTTGGTTAGGACACGGCCAGATACCAAATATGAAAAAAACTTGTTACGTTAATTTATCTAAAAGGCAAAAAGAGATTCAAGAATGATTGTTGTCTTATTAAGGCTAACATTATAATAGTTTGTGACATTTTGGTCACACAAGCGTAGGATGGTAACGGTGCATTGTAATAAATACAGACGAATGAAGTTGGACTGTGGACTAGAAATGACTATTTCCTGCTAAAATTTTTTTATTATTTTATCGTACGTAATAGGAATATTTCAATTCCAGTTCCGAACTTCTTGGCTTTAAATATAATAAATTTCAAAATCATCGGCAATAAGTCAATCACACTGGATTATTAGATTTAATTAAAATCTGATTTTGATATCTAACTGACCATCATTGAAGTGTGTGTTGCTTCGATTAATTCATCTTCTCCCAGAGCAAAATTTCGACTACAATTCCATCTTTACTTTCCTAATTTATTGTATTAGATAGTTTTGTTGTTGCTTTATTAAAATAAATTCTTAAAATACAAACGGCTACCCATCAAGCCATACATTTCCAGTATAAGCTGACCTCACATTTTACGGAATGTGAGATCAGCATAAACTGGAAACGTATAGCTTGATGTGTAGCCGTGGGTACAACATTGTTTTGTATTTTAAGAATTTGTTTAAAGAAATAAGCAACAACATAACTATCTAATATAATAACTTTGTAGCTGTGTGTACAACTAAAGAATCACAATTAAATAATATTTGTACACCATGATTTGGTAGAATGTACAGAACTTATAAAGTTGTTAACAATCATACTTACTATGTAAAACTACATTCTTTCATTGTTTTTTAAATATTCTTTTATTTAAAATTTAAGTAGGTAGTCGTTTAGATTGCGGAGATTTTTTTTTGTTTTATTCTTGAAGCCGAAAAACTAAATTAGCTCCTTTCGATGCGCGAAAATATTTTTATTTTATTTTTATATTGTGTCAATAATGCGTCAATATGTTTCGAATATACTGCGTCATAATCGCAAAAGTAAGTCGTACGGCGCCCTGAGTTGATGAGAAAATTGCCATAAAAGCCTGTGAGTAGTACTCAAGCATATTGTTAAGGCAATGTGGGTCGATGACCTGCATTGCTATTCTGTAACCATCTCACCGTGAAAACTTAGGTGAAGTGGGCGTGGAGTGAGCTGTCATCGTAATCAATACCTACTGATATTAAAGCAGTGACAGTTCACTCCAAGCTCACTTCACCTAAGTTTTCACGGTGAGATTTTTACAGAATAGCACAACTGATGACAACTGTGGTGAGGAAGGTGGCACTTGTTTAATGACACAGTGGATTTGGACGATAATAATGATGAACTAATGACATACTGTGGTTAACAGAACTATAATAAACTGAAAGGATTTGGCTTACCTATTACCGATGTTAACAAGGTAATAATATGTTGTAATGTTATCATCAAAATTTTTACAATTATGAGACAGTGAAAGGGTTAGAAAAAGTAATTTTAATGATAATTATTTCTACAACTCTTTTCTTGATAGGCATAATAGTAGAAGATATAATTATGTAGGTTCAGTAGACCTTTGAATACAGTTATAACTTCTTACTGGTTTAGACTCATGAGGAGCTCGTGGCTAAGTAATAACAGCCAGGTTAAGCTACGCTTGCCGGTATTGTTCTGTGGATGGGTGACCATCTTTACATAGCGTGCCTCGGAAAGCACGTTAAGCCGTTGGTCCCGGCTGTCATTCGTGGATCATTGACAGTCGTTACGGGTCGTCAGAAGCCCGAAAGTCTGACAACCAGGCTTCCCAAGGGGTATCGTATTACCCAGTTACTGGGTTGTGGAGGTCAGATAGGCAGTCGCTCCATTTAAAATACTGGTATTCAGCTACATTCGGTTAGATTCGAAGCCGACCCCAACATAGTTTTGAAAAGGCTGGGCAGATTGACTGGTTTAGGCTCATGTGTAGTTAAATTAAGGCATCAACCAATAAATCTTAAACACCTAATAAATATGGTTCAAAAATAACTTATTTGCTTTATAGGAGTGAACGGCACGATGAAATGTTAACAGTAATTAATTATAATGTTAAAAGCTTTAACCTATAATGAATACAACTTAATCAATGTAAAGGATCAATTCGGATGAATTATGTATTTCAATGATACCCACCTTCTTTGAGATACAATATTTTATTATAATAATTAAACATGAATTAAGATTTAACTTAAATTGATTCTCATCTTAATTGAATGTTAAAGGATAAATTGTTATTGAGCATTTTATCACTAGTTTTCAGTCTTTCACAATTATTACTCAATTTTAAAACAACAATATTAAATTACGTTTTTTTGCCATAAACGAACATTAAAATAATCACGTTTTTCGAAAATTCTACTCTAAATGGAAAACAGGATTTGCAAAACACTGTCGAGTTTCCGAGATTCCTGGCTGGTGTCGGGTTTCCATGTAGCTGTCTCACACATCATCATATCTTCTTCGATTTTAGCATTTTCATCTGCAGGAACCATTTTAATTTCTTGTTTTACATTTGAAGGCTTTTTTTTGTTTCCTTCTCTTTCGATCTTGATTTCTTGGTTTATGTTGAAAATGTTCTGAAATGGTTCGGTTATGTTTCTGAGTGATTCTTCTCTTCCCTCGATTCTGATATCGCTGTCTCTATGAGAGACAGTGCCTCGAATATTGACAATGACTGTTGGTTTCAGTACTGTTTGCGATTCCCTGTTCCCAATCTGGCTTTGTCCAGCCATTGTGTTGGTCAGCGGTGTGAAATCTTCAGGTTCATTATCAGCATTAGTTTCTGAATTAACGTCGTCTTCGTTTTCTTTAATCTTGTTTGGGTTTTTATTTTTATTATAAGTTGGTCGCGGACGTTTGTCCTTTTTAGGTTTTGTGGTTGTCATTTTATGTTTATTAGTATCTATAAATACCACTACCTCTTCTTTTGTCTTCATTTCTTCAGTTGAATTGGTGTTGATGCTTTTTGGAAAGCGATACTTCATTGAAGGCATTTCAATTCTATCGTTTCTTCTTGGAATGTAATCGGCGTCACTTGGTAAAGAAGGCTCGTTCTCATATCCATATCTGACATAATTTTGGGACAAATTATTCTCATCGTTTTGATTAATATCTTCAGGCAGTTGAGAATGTATTCTCAGAGATTCTATGACATCGCGGAACAAGGACCGTTTCTCATGAGTTGTGGTGATTTCTCGATTTTTTGTTGGACTTGAACCGCATAAAATGATCATGTACGTGACGCAGATGAAACACTGCATCTGTAATAAAAAAAACAAGTTTTCAAACATAAGGCTAATTACAGCCTATTCATGTTTTTTACACTAGATCGTTTATATTATTAGATTATAATAAAGTTACTTCTAATGTTATTTATTGCCGCGACAATGCAGTTACGTATAAAAGTAATTTGGCCTACTGGCCTACAAGCCGGGTTGTGGTCGGCAGAAGTGTTGGATTGAAGAACAAGTACATTTAATTGAACAAAGCGTTTAATTCTAAATGACGATAGTAAACCCGGAGTCTTAGAAATCTAACTTTCTTTAGCTGTCTGTATATTTTATTTGTCTTTCAACGCTATGAGAACAGGTGTGGCAGCTTTTATGAATAGTATTGGCAAGATACACTACAAATAAGGACATAATACAGATGTGATGTGAACGAGATCTTATCTATTTACGTAAATCTTGCCTACATCTACCATTACAGATCTGCGATCCAATGCAATAGAGCGGTCTTACATGCTAAATACTTCAACGCCATAATGTCCTTTTGTTCTTATTTGTATAGTTAGTTAGTAATTTAATTTAGTACCTAGTGTAAATAGATAATTGTATAATATTTTAATACAGGGTGGCAGAAAGATAGATGTCCAAAAAAAAATTTGGTTTGTCGTATTGTGAGGTATCCGAATCACCCCATGTATGTTTCACAACTTTTCATAGTTTTCGAGTTATGAGTGTACTTTTGAAGATTTTTGACCTGAATGTTCTGGCCACCCTGTATAAGCATTACCTGATATTAAATATAAATAAAAGGATTACAGACCATTACAGAAGGTTAGCAAAAAAGCTTTTTAATAGTTTGTGTTGTATTGAGGAATAATGAGGGCACAATAAAATCTGTACAAAATCTTTTTGTTATGCGCGATGCTAATAGAATATCCTTATACAGGTACTATCTGCCTGTCACTATCAATGATGTATTAATGTACATGCTAATACTGTTATCATTGAATTGTTAATTCCTAAATATAATCCGAAAGACCCCATCAAAAAGTATGTAAAGGATCTGCTCAAGTTATGAACAAGAATATTCAACCTCTACTCTTCCTAAATCATTCCGTCTCATCGTTTATAGTGACTAAATTTTTAGGAGATCTTAAGTATAAACACAGGAATAGGCTAATAATATGACTCACCTTGATAGTGTTCCGTGGATCGCGTTTACGGAGCGACTAGTTGCGCAGGAGTGGCGAGATGCGACCGGGAAGCGCTCGGAAGGTTGACTGAACTCGCCTGAACTGAGGCAGGGGTATGCAAGCTTGATAGGAATACGATTTCTATATCGATTTGATTTCTTTAATATTAATGTTTAGTGTTTCACTGTAACTGAAGTCCATTTGTTATATAATGTTAGAATCCATCATGTTAATAGGTTCATTGGTTGTTGCTAGTTGTCATACAAATGTACACTCACGCCTTCTTCCCTACGACCTGCGGACCCTGGACAGTAAGCCTGTCTGTTACCTTGATGGCTCGTTTTTAACATTATGTAGGTATGTTTTATTTATTTATTTTACTTTAACTGAAAAAGGCAATTTTCCAATTACAAAGATAAACGCGTTGCTGAATTTAGGGCTGGAAAAATGTATATAATAATATAAATATTTTTTTTCGTGTTATTTTTGCAATGGAAATGCTAAGAAGCAGATAAACTAATAATAGACTACATATTCTTAATCTCATCACAGCCAGGTTTAGAGTCCAAGAGAGCGAATTATTAAAGTGAATGTCGGAGAATTTTCGTGAAAATCCTAGGGATATTGCGAAAACCCGGATAATTAGAAAATGGTGAAAAAAAATCTGCGAGCAATTTGGAAGTAGCGGTCAGCGGCCGCTACAGTGGCACTGCTCGTTTCGCTCGCCCGGCTCGCGCGCGGTTGGTCACAGTTCTAACCTATTTCACTCAGTTCAAAATGGCCATCAATCGAACAATCAAATCCACATCAATCGAATCATACAATCTGCCGCAGAAATGTTTTCACCATTGTTTAATTTAGTCACAGGAGGTCGCAAGGGGAGCTAATAAGACATAATATGACGATCTTATCAAGATCTTTTTTCTGTCAGTCTCTCGGTCTATTTTCAATAATAAACTCCAATATCAAAACACGCCGTGAGACGGTGAGACTGCAGCACCCCTGTCCTGAATTAAATAGCAACTTGTCTTGACGGGAACTGCTAGATTTCTGATGTCCGGAACTGTGGCCATTATATCAATGCCAATAAATGGGGTGATTAGCAACCTTATTTTTATGGCAAAAAGGGAGATTTGGGATGAATATGTAAGGTGGTATTTTTTTGCTTACAGTGTTCTTTTATTGTAGGGTTCAAGAACTGATTATGGGAAAGCAATGTGTTGTTTATAGATTTTTTTTGTTTTTTTTGTTTCCCTTTATAAGGTACAACAGCAGTTTAATTTTTATAACAATTCATGTTCGTTTTTTTTATTTCCCTCTACCTTCATATTTCTTCAATCAATTCTTGTAACTTAAGAAAAGAACAAAGAAAGAAAAAAGGAAAGAATCGAACACATGCGTGCTCTAAGTTAGAATTGATTACTTAACAAACCTGATTCCCAGGATACTAATAGTATCCTTTCCAATCGATGTGTCATCGAACTAAATTATACTTACTCGTATTTACAGCCTAACAAGGAAGACAATAAAAACTTGATCTACTGCCTCCTATCCCACACAAGTTTCTTTAACTTCGCTAATCTGTGGTCTATATTGGCTTCGTATAAATGAGGCATGGGGTATGCGGAGTGGGGTGTGGGGTACCTTACAGACTGTAGTAGGTAAGTATTTGAAAATAAAAGTGTTATTAATTATTTATTGTTAACAAAAATAACAATAATCTAATATATTAGTAGTAATAATCAATCCATCCCAATGTTACTTTTGATTTGCAACATTAGAAAACAAAAACTACAATTAAGTAGGAACTAAATGAACGACTATTATAGTCAGGAAAATCAATTGCTTAGCAAACTGACTAACAACTTAAATTGTCTGTATATTAAAATCACAGCTTTCATTCTATGACAGTCATATGAAAGGGCTCGGCGAATTGACTAAGGGCGGATTTCACCAATGACACTGAACGCGATCAGCAGATCTAAACCGAGTTCAAGAGCTGTCGGTGTCAATATTCCTAAGAAAATAATGACACTGACAGCTCTTAAACTTGGTGTATGTGCTGATCCCGTTCAGTTTTATTGGTGAAATTCGCCCTTAGTGCCAATATCACTAATGAAACTGGGTGCGATCGGCACATCCAAACTGCGTTCAAGAGCTGTCAGTGTCAATATTCCATAAGAATGTCAAAGCCAAATAATTTATTTCAAATAAGCACAAAGACACTTTTGAACGTCAAACTTTACAGAAAAATATAATTGAATAAAGTGGCCCCTGAATTATGATACTGCCAGCTTTTAAACGTGGTTTAGATGTGCTGATCGCGTTCAGTTTCATTGATGAAATCCACGTTTAGTGTGTTAACTCGATTAACAATCAATTTCTCTTACTGAATAATTTTATAAAATACACATAATTATCTTTTAATGCCCAGAATCACATTTTGATGTACATTATTTATACTCTAGGTTCCAATATGACCTGGAAATCGTCTGCAGCTCTCATCATAATATCATACTTCAAGTCCAAAGGTTTTCCTATGTCCATTTTGGAGACGGGTAACACTTTGTACTGTCGAAGAAGAGTTGACAGTACCGACTTCATTGACATCATCGCGTAGCGGTAGCCTGGGGAAAAGAAAAAAATGTTAATTGTCTCGTTAACGAGCTCTTATGACAAAGTCAAAAATGTATCTTCCAATTATATTTTTTTGTGGAAAATCTATAATAGGCAACATTTGACGAACTTTTATAAGTTTTGAATAATGAACACGAGACTTTTGGCTAATTTGTAAATTGTGATGTCATTTATTTGTATGTATATTTCAATTATATTTTTTGTGGAAAATCTGTAATAGACAAAATTTGTTAAACTTTTATAAGTTTTGAATAATGAACACGAGACTTTTGGCTAATTTGTAAATTATGATGTCATTTATTTGTATGTATATTTCAATTATATTTTTTGTGGAAAATCTGTAATAGACAAAATTTGTTAAACTTTTATAAGTTTTGAATAATGAACACGAGACTTTTGGCTAATTTGTAAATTATGATGTCATTTATTTGTAATGTGCGTTTAGTTTGTGCAGAATAAACAATTTTCCTTTCTTTTTCTTTCTTTCTAATTGCATTAATTTGACTGTATATACTTCTTATGACAAAAGGGTTTTAAAGATTTGAAATTTACAAAATTGTACATTTACAAAAAATAAGATACCTAAATATTCAATATTCTCAACAAAAAAAAAAATGTAATTATGGAATATCGCGATGATGATTAGAGATTCTTTTTTCAAATCAATGGGAGATAAACCCATTATAAACTCACCAATACAGTTCCTAGGTCCATAGCTAAAAGATAAGTACGCAGCAGGATGTTTGAGCGGCGTGTCGATGAACCGTTCAGGTCGGAACAACTCTGCGTCATCCCCCCAGTACTGAGGGTTGCGGTGGGTCGCGAACAGGCTCAGTATAATGCCTGTGCCTCGTGGTAATGTGACTCCTGAGGCTGGAAAGGACAACATAGAAAAATGGTGTTGAATAAAAATCTTAATTAGCCTAGCATTTGGTTAGCTTTTGTCATAATTGGCCTATTAAATTAATTAGCCTAGCAAATTTAAGTTGGTCGATTATCACTCGGTAAATTGTGGAGCCTACTCAGCTGTGATAGTTTTCCTTTTAATTTCATTATATACTACTGCCGTGAATTTTTTCACATATACAAAACCAACCATTTAGCTGCCCACCCCCTGCCAGCTAAAGGTTTTGGATATATCAGCATAACGTTTGGATAGGCATCGTTGATTCTGCAGGCCTGCTGATTTTCTCAATGATTTTTTATTTTTACTCACTATGCGTAAAGTTAAGTATAATTAACCTACTCTCTGTTGGTTCTTGAAGGTTAATCAGAAGCTATTTGATATAAGGACTCTCGAATGAAATACCTCCTAAATTTGGTTTTTACTTACGAAGCACAAGATCCTGGACACATTTCCTCAACAGCGTTGGTGCTGGTGGGTATAATCGTAGACTTTCCTTGATCACAGCATCCATATACTTGAGATGCGTTAGATCTTCAGATGTGACGGGTCGCTTCGAGTCGCCGAAGACATCTTTTAATCTGTTGGTGATAAAACATCGTTGCATTAGTTTGAGGATCACTGATTGTGTTCTGTCTTCGCTGTGTTTTGGTTTTATTTACGAAACTTGATGTTAAACACGTCGACGGGTCACCTGATGGTAAGTGGTCACTTCGCCAATAGTCATCTGTATTTTTCTTTTTGTAAATGTTTAATTTTGCAGGTCAACCTGTTAGGTCACCTGTCTAAACGGGCTAGCCTGTAGGTGCCTTACTAGATTAAGGTGACTAGCCAGGGTATTAAGTCTGCTATAACAAAAGCATGACAAAATATGCGTTATCATTCCAGAGTAAAGGTGAAATGACATAGATTTTACAAATTGCTTACATTTCGCAATCCTTAATTGCTATCTATCCAAGAATGACAATATGGTCCTAGGAATACCAAGTATTATTTTCGGACTATACAATATACTTTCTAACGTAGGGCGTTCCCATTAACCCGCAATAGTATAGCGTCCTCACATGCAAAACATACTGTGTAATCAGATACTTACTCCTGATACACTTTCTCCTGAACTTCAGGATGTCTGGCTAACAGTATACTGGTGAATGAAGACCCAAGCGTGGAGGTATCAGTACCAGCTGTAAACAGTACTATTGTTTCTTCTCTAAGTTCTGTGTCGCTGTACCCCTTGTCTCCTCCTGAGGACTCGATCATGAGTTCTAGGAAGGGTTTGAAGCGGTCATCTTCTGAAAAGAGGTGACATTATGCTTGAAACAGAACTCTTTTGTATTTATAATAAAGCCCCATTTGCACGATGCCAGATTAGTGTCTGTGGCATAAAGTAAAATCGAAGCAGCAAATGACTAGCATTGTCTAAGCATCGTTTAGATGGTGCAACTTTTATTATTGCTTTAAATTGTAGTATGCCTCAGGTAAGTTATACAGGCTTTATGTTTCTGACGGTGCAGGTAGGGTTGGGAAAAATATTAAGGAGCTGCAAATAAAACAAATAAATGTTAACAATTTTATGAGATTTCGTTAAAAAATAATGTTTTTGAAAATCAATTAAACTCGAAATAATTAATTAAAGGTTTTCTTACCTTCATCACCTTTTTTAGAATAATTGTTTTCAGCTATTTCCCTCCGTTTATTTCGGATACACTATAAACATAAGAAAATACATACAGTTACAGAAAACAAACAAACATCTTTAGTCAATCCACTGTAGTTTGCCATATGAATAGCTGTAGGCGCTATAGTTTCTAATATCTACCTACAACGTATTTACAACAAAAAAAAACAAAAACCACAAACAATCTAAAAATGTTTTTTTTTGTTTGTTAAATATTCCTAGATTTAATTATTATTTTTAGTTTTAGGCCTACTGCTTACACCACAAAAGCATGAACACGTTTAAAAAGATCGCTGTTCCTGCCAATCGTTTGGAGATGACAAAGACAGAATTTTTAAAATTATGTTTAACGATTAACGCATTATGTGATTTGTGTGGCAAGCGGGTATAAGCAGTGAAAAAAAAAGTAATGAAAGTAGTTAAAATTCATTAGCTCTATGTTTCCGTTTCAATTACGTAAGTAGATAAAATTAAGGCTAAAATGAAGGATAAAATTAAAGTTTGTGGGAACAAACAGGCGCGACATCGCGGATGCGGCAAGGGTAGCGATACCTGTCGCGCCCGCGATTTCGCACCAGTTTGTACGAGCCCTTATTTGGGTTTCCGACAAATATAATTTCAATTACCTACCGCATTAATAAATTCGGCGATAATATCAACATAAGCCATTAACTGCGTATAATTTGCCGTCAGCTTGTATACCGGGTCTAAGTGTAGCCATGGCTTTATGATGCGGTCTGAGATCAGTTGGAAGGACCCAGTGAAGGCTCCTAAAACCTTCTGGTTAGGATTCTGTAGGGCGTTGGCTGTGATGCCCAGGGTTGTTTCTGAAAATTAAAGTTCAAATTGTGCCTATATTAATTTGTTACAAAAAGCAATTGTTAGTTTTCATAATCTAGCAACTCTTTATAGATAGTAAAGTCGACGATAGTAAAAAAAAAAACAGAGTTTTTATGAAGTTATGTGACAGATTAACTTGTCTGACATACTGTTTGGAATGTATCCAGAAGAGGCGGAATAGGCTCATGGTTTTGTATATATGCTGCTGTTTGTTTACTTAGGGAAATTAATTGTTTACAAAATTAACACCCAACGTCAATTTGCTGTCATAGCCATGCCATACAATTGCCAAAGAACAACAGTTGTGCTTTTAATATACGGACATTTTAAGTTGGCAGTTTGCGTGACAATGAATTTCCTTGTAACCAATAAATTAAATAAATTAATCGGTGAAGATAGATCGGAACCAACTGGCGGCGGCGTCGTAAAAAGCTACCAACCATGGATAAATATCACCCGTCTCTCCACTAGTCCAAGGATGCGTAACCGTAATAGCACGGTCATCCCTACCGTTACCGCGACCCCCGGTCTACTCCTTGATATGCAATGGCCTCTGTAGACCCATGTAACATGAGGCTCCAGGGGTTATTGCAAATCTTGGGGTTTCATCGAGTCTGGTTAAACTACGTTGGAATCGACACATTTCATTCATTCAACAGCTCTAAAAGACCACTTACCACAAACAGAATCCATAGCATACGCATAAATATATTTAGACAAGGAGAAGTTTCCTTTTCCAGCCACCTTCTGCAGCTGTTCCACCATGATCATACTCTGCTTCGAAAATATCTCAGAGAACTTCTGCAGATTCTTAGGACTGAATGTTGGCACTAGAACCTTGCGACGAGGACGCCATATTGGTACTGTGGATAAACAATAGCCAAAGGGTAGAATTGGGGAGGTAGGTACATATAGAGAGGGATAAAATACTGATTTCAATTACATTGCTCCAACAACGTAGGTAACTACGAATGAGGCTTTTACCAGGGTATTCAAAATTTATTTGTTTAAACTTCATGTATAGTAGGGGTGCTTATGCGGACTTCGTGCTACAAGGCATTCTCTACCAGTTCTCCTCTGGTTAAAAAGGATAATAATGTTGTAGGCGAAAAAAGTTAAAAAAAAACGTCATTTATATTTAAATAAAATGCACGATCTTGCTAAATAAAAAGAGAAAGGGACAATGGTAGAGAAAGAACAAAAAGATTTGTAGAATAAATTATATTAAATTTATCTTTATTTGCGTGAAATATGGATACCAATTTTTCAGAAACAATATTAATATCAAGTAATTTAGAGATTTTGAATAATGTTTTTTTTTCATTAATAGTTAGTGAACCTGGTCAAACCTTTCGATGAATAAATACCTACCACATAACAGGTTGGCCTTCTAAGAAATTTACTTACAGCCAATTCAGTAAAAAAAAATCATGAAGATATTTCCCACGGTAAGTTTCATGATCATTAGCGGAAAGACATTCTGCTGCTTCGGGGAAGGCTTTACGTTCAGTAGTCGGTCAGTTGTACTTGTATTATATTTATATATAGTATTGTTTGTTTATTACGTTATCTATGTGTGTATTTACTGAAAGTTATATGTGGATGAATACCTGGCCAATAAAAGGTTCATTTCATAGACTTCCCCAAAGAATCACCAATTCGCCATGACGAAATTGCCACATTCAGCGGTACTTATTTCGTTACCACAAAATGAACCGTGGATACGTCCCATAAAGCTGTGGCCAATCTGAGACGAATCCTGCGCGGGACGTCGTCACGCCGATTGTGTCAACTTGTATGGAGATGTTCAAACTGACAAAATAGTCGCGAGAGTTAGTGGCGTCCCGCATCCCACATGGGATTCACCTCAGTGTGGCCACAGCATCAAGGTGGACCCACAACCCTATGAATATCGAGATATTTCGGTCATCAATTTAACCGTTGCCTCTGGTCGCAAGCGCTACTGCTGAGAAAAAGGTCCTGGTTCGATTCCCGGGTTGGCTCGCCCCCTATTACATAATACTTAAACAAAAAATCTTGTTACTAACAATCTTGCCTTGACTGTGGACTTTTTGTCTGAAATTAAAGGGTTTTTTTTATAACTGACGAATTGTTGGTGTAACTCTGCCTTATCCTTCAGAGATTACAGGCGTTATGTTCTGTTATGTTAATTTCACCGTTTCCTTACCGTCAGCAATAGCACTGCCGTTGCCGTTGCCACCGACAGCCAGCGTCAGTTTCATTGAATCGTCCTTCTCTAGGCAATGCTTCATCACACACTCTGCTACCACAGGGTCTGCCACGACTGGAAAATCGAGAAAACATATTTCACCATATTTGAATGCGTGCACCCCGTACGCAAAACATACCATTCTCTAAGTGCACCTTTCTCAAAATGCCCCTTTCTCAAAATGCACCTTTCTCAAAATGCACCTTTCTCTCTTCTTTCAATCGCTCTCTCACTGCTGGGAATCGTGACTCCTTATCAAATTGCCAACGGTCTTTTTCCATCAGTTACGATCAGTGGCCTGGTGGACTGCGGCACTGATAGATATTGCCAATTGCTCGGATATTAATTATTGATTACTTTGATTGCTAATGTTACTGTTTAACAAAATCAAATAGGTATAAGTATTTGATTTTCCAACTTTTCTTTGATTTGGAAGTTAAAGCAGCTTTAAAATAAGTCAGGTCACTGCAGGTGTTCCAACATCTGCTAGTCTTTGTTTCAAGTACCTATATTTAATTTAAAAGTGATTGTTATACGGCACCTACTCGACATTGTCATAGTGAACGGGTGCGTTACCAGAACATATCGATGTTTTTGAGAGAAAAGTTACAATTTGTGTTGTACGTAAATCTTTCTTTGTATAAAAGTTTTGTATTTTTAACCAAAAGTGTTAGTTTGGTTGCCCGGCTTTCATGAAAACTTGTTTAATTCTTTGTAAACTTTTTTAAACCAACTGTTTTTCCTATAATGAATTGGTCATTTGTAGAATCAGTCATTTATAGAATTGTACATTCCAAGAATTGGTCAATCATAGACTGTAGTCATTTCGCGAATTAGTAATTCCTAGACTAAACCATAAGTAAATACTTACGGAGATAAACTCTGTTTATGACCCATGAAGTTGTCAGACCACCCTGCTTCAGCGCCTCCCGACTGAACATCTCCAATAATCTCCATCGATCTGGAAAACCGTGAGCAATGGTGTTCACAATACTCTACATCTACAATACATGGTAAACACGGTCTGTATACAGGGTGTAAGGACTATCGAAGCGCAAACAATGATGAAGCTCTGTCTAATGTTGATATCAATATACTTAAAAACATTACCCTCCTTCTGGGGTAGTCGGGTAAAAAGAAAGTTTATTTAAATTAGGCACGTAAAAGGCACTTTTGAACGTCAAAAACAAAGAAATGGAACTGATTCTAGTTGCCCCTTCCAGAAGTTAGTTTTCGTATGGAGAAGAATGGGCAAGAAACTTCACCGTTACTCTTTTACAAATGTATTACAATATTTTGTATACATCAACGCTCGGCTACTGTTTGACTCATCAACGCCCGGCTACTGTTTGACTCATCAACGCCAGCCCAAACCCTTGAACCTAGAAAGCTGTAATTTTGCACAGAGTTCCCTTTATGATAAAGATAAGTTATAAGGCCGGATTGTTCGAAATTCCGATGGAATAGGACAAATAAATAATTTAAAAGTACTTACCAGTATCAGTTTTACAGTTGAAGAACCAAAACGAGTGTCCGAGTACCGGCAATGACTTGATACTATTTTTGAATAATCTCGAGAACTTTATCATATGCCTCGCTTTCCATCGTATCACCAAACAATAGATAATTATCACTACCACTAATAACTGCCAAATCATATTATAATTAAAATATATTTTATTTTAGCAAAAAGTTTTAAAATGGTTGTCTTAAAAGTGAAAAAAAAAACCTAATTAAGTATTCGAACGTGTTGTGTTTCAGATAAAAACAAAACACTACTGACAATAATAATATTAAAACCTGACAAAATATTCGATACACGTTAGTTACGCAAGGTTAAAAAAATCTTAGGTTAAATGCGGAAACGAAATATGACTATATTGTATTTAATTAATGTTCATAATGAACTTGGATAGCTCAATTTGGAACTCAATGTCATTCGTTATTTAAGAACCTATTATTATTTAGAAGAAAAAAACTTGCACAATAATGAAAGAAAAGATCTAATCGATATTGCTTAAAAATATTGAAATAATCTGTTGTGTACATCAATCCAAAGGGTCATTGCATCTCATCCATCATATATTTATTTTATGTTTTAATTGAATTAGTTTTACTTGAAAATATCTGATAAAATGGTAAATGGTATTCAGCTGCATCCGGTTAGACTGGAAGCCGACCCCAACATGGTCGGGAAAAGGGTAGGCAGATGATGATGATATCTGATAAAATGTGTGTATAGGTACACCTCTGCCTAACCCTTCGGGGGATACAGGCGTGATGTTATGTTACATATGTGTAGTTTTACTTGAATGTTGTTATGCTTGACACTTCGTCTACAGATTGAAAATATTTTAGGTCAGATCTTTATTTTTTACACACTTTATTACCTAACTAAGATTTTTGATAAAATGGCCGACGAATACACACAAAAACATTTGCTGTAGAAATTGCAAAAACCTTTAACATTTCTCAATTATGTTAATTTTCATGAAGAATTTATGTATGATATTATAAGAATCTTTTTGTGTTAAATATGATGAATATGAACATGAAATTGTGAAAAGCTTATTTATTTTATTTTGAAACAACGCAGTTCAAGGTGATATATAAAGTCAAGCATAAAATAAGTAGGTGTTATAACAGAGAGATAACGCTTACTTATTTTTAGAAAACTTGTGGACAAGAGAACGATATGAGACTGATAACATCCATATGTATTATAAATTCGAAAGTAACTCTGACTGTCTCTATGTTACCTTTTCACGCCTAAACCACTGAATAGATTTCGATAAAATTTGGCAAGGAGATAGGTGGCATCCTGAGGAAGGACATAGGCTACTTTTTATCGACATACTCGTACTACGCAGGCGAAGCCGCGGGCGGAAGCTAGTATTTAATATTTAACAGCAGTGATAGCCTAGTGGTGTGATCGTCGGACTGCCAAGTCATAGGTCTCCAGTTTGAACCCCTAAGCACACACCTCTGACTTTTCTGATTTGCGCATATTGTATAATATCACTTGCCTCAAAAAACGTGAAGGAAAACATCGTGAGGTAACCGGCATGCCTGAGAGATATTTCTCGACCGCATGTGAAGCGAAGTCAGACGCCCATGGGGCGGCCACAGCCGCCGGATGATTAGTTAGAACGACCCTTGCTGCATGACGGACCATCATGCAGCATTATAATTCACTAAATTGTATGGAATTGTCAATCAACATTCGCAATCAATACAATGATAGCACGTAACGCATGTCATGCCCCATGATCGTCTAGGGACCATAGATGGCGCCTCACGATGTGGATATCTTAATAGCCACATCGTGAGGCGCCATCTATGATAATTAGACACGACTACATAGAACCTAGGGAACCCACTTTCTCTACTGAGAGAAGCTTGGTCCATTCGTTGTTTCAATATGATACAATAGATGTCGCCTTGTTGAATGTCGTGCAGTTCCTCGGAATGGCGATGACTGTGTTAGGTATTTTATACTGCTTTGGCGCGTCGTGTTCTACGCGCGCCTCAAAGAGATGTCAGCAAAATTAGCGGGGTCCGCTAGGACTGATGCCTGCCAGGGTTGCGGGAAAGTCCGAAAGGGATACCGGGACCTTGGCAACAGGCAACTTAAGGAACACGGGTGGGTTTTAGTCAGTAAAAGTCTGACACGCCCTTCCGCTCCGCCTAGAGCGGGAGAAGTCATTGGATATTTCCCAATAATTATAAAATAAGTGCTATTCGTTGGTAAGTGCCTCCCTTGAGAAAGGCTGGACTGATTTGGTTTTGAAAAATTGCTCGTAATTGTCCGAATAAGGTTTTTCGGGACGGTGAAATTGGAAAAGTTGCCCGGAAAATTGGCAAAACTCACAGTGCTTTTTTCTTGGATGCTTTTTTCTTCGGGATTTGGACAGTTCAATGTGGGTCGGGTCAGCTAGTGTCAGCAAAATAATGCAAATACTAATATTAATGTAATAATTTTTTTCTAAGTTAGAAATGTTCCGGAAATAACTCATAAACATAAATAAATAAACATTTACGACAGAGGTCAAAACGGCATTAGTTATGTAGATCAAGTTACGATGTTATTTCCTGCTAGTGATACTTTGTCTTAATTATCATGAAGGCTTTGCATTAGATGGATCATGAATAAGTGGATCACATTAATTTATCTTAAAGTATTCCCATTGGAATTGTTTTAGATTTCAGAAAGGCACCTCTTTCGACAAAATAGAGCTTTGGTAAAATAATTATGTATGAAATAAATTCAAACATTGTTATGCAATACAACAGACGTAGATATATTTAGTAACCTATTCCGTTTAACTGTTCTTCAAGATTCATAAAAAACCCTGTAAGAAAAACTATCTACTGTTGCGTTACCCCCGGGGGCCCAACGCAACAGTAGATAGATAAACATAACATAATATCACGCCCTGTTACCCCGAAGGGTTAGGCAGAGGTGTACCAATAGTTCACATTTCCCATGTAATAGGGGGCGATCCTTTAGAGGTATGAGGAACAGGATGTAAAGTTTACTCATCCACCATAGAAAAGGGAGGATCCTTCGACCAGACGGGTGTTGTGTCTGGCGGGCAACTTCCCAACGATTGATGTTGGAATCTTGTATATATGTCCATCGCGCGGTAAACTCTAATTGCGTGATGCAGGATTTATGTGTCGTCAGGATTTTGTGTGACGTCAGGTCTTTGATGCGTAGTTCGCATGTGGCGATGTAGATGCCGCCACAAGCCTATTGCCATCAACCGGGCACAAATCCGGACTCCGGGCGGCTATTCAGAAATTCCTGATGAAAATCCCAATAACACTTTGCCGACCTGGGATTCAAACCCAGGACCTCATGCTCAGCAGTAGCGCTTGCGATCACTACACCAATGAGGCAGACAGTCAGTAGATAATTAATGATATCACCTTCAAGTCAATCCATCAATCTGCCTTGCCTTTTCCCAACTATGTTGGGGTTCCAGTCTAACCAGATGCAGCTGAATACCAGTATTTTACATGGAGTGACTGCCTAACTGACTTCCACAACCCCGTTACTGGCTAACACGATACTACTAACTGGTAAGACTGGTGGACTGGTCAGACTTTGCGTTTCTGAATATAACCACTGTAGTTAAAAATCTACGAATGACAGCCGAGACCAACGGCTGAACCGACCGCGGCGAGTGTCCCGTGTGGCTGTAATTTTTTAAATTCTTCTCTATGTTGTTTTTATTATTTTGAATTTTTGATATTTTTGTATGTTTATTACGCGATTACTCCATCAATTATTAATTGATTTTGATACTTCTGTTTTTTTTGGTAGGTCATGCTTCGTATGTGGGCCCATAGTAATTTTTATTACCGTCTCTCTTATTTACAAAACAGGTACAGGAATAAAAAGCAACTGAGTTCCAAAAAAAAACTCTCACGTTCTAGTATGGTGACATAATGATGCAGCAAACCCCTGCCTTTCAAATAACGACACCAAGTTTCCTCATAAACATTAACATAAACGCATAATATGACCAAAATCTCCGAATTTACGCCCCAGCTTTAAAATAGAACCCATATTTCTTTATAATGCGTTAACACAGTCGACCGCGTAAGAAAATTTGAGGTACTCCTATCAAAGTGCCCTTATCGGCCATGGTAGCGAGGTTGAAAGGGCTGGCAGCCGGGAACAAAGGATAATGAATTCCCTATTAGTCGCAAGAGAGAGATTGCAGGTTACGTTAGCCCTTGGCTTTCTCTTGCAGGGAAATTTATTGGCTTTTCGTGTGGTAGGTGAGCTCAAAAATTCTGGGAATATACATTTTTGCTTGGGAAAGAAGATATATATACTTTTACATACATACTTTATCTGTATGTACAGTCAAGAATATAATAGCGACACTGTTATATTATGCACCTTAAGGCTACTTTTTAACCGACTTAAAACAGGAGGCGTTTCTCAATTCGTCCATATGTTTTTTTTTGTTAATGTTTTTGTGGTCCTATATAAATTTTATTGCGTAGTTTTTGAGTTAGCTTCAATATTACGTATTTTTTAGCCTTTAAACACTTTTATTGAAATAGCAGATGGTGGTATTCGAATTTGTGTGGGGTACAAAAAACGAAAATTCAAAACCAAAGACACCGACTTCCGAAATTAAAGTTATTTTTCGCATTTTAGTGGTTTTTTTTTAAGTCAGTTGTTTTTATACATTATTTTTTCGACTTCGTCATTGCCAATACAATTAAAATTACACATTGAAATGTGACACGTGCCCGCTATGCGGGAGAAGATTTGAAAATGGCTCCTTGACCGTACCTATTATGATTATTCTCATTATATCCACCAGACAAAGCGAGAAGCTTTGATATGTCATCTTTTGAAAACACTTGTTAAACTAAATAGCTTTCCCAAATAAAAAAATGACTTCCTATTTACTTGCGTTTTTATTTTTGTTCGAAAAGAGTGTTATGCGATGTTACTTGTCAGCTTTCTGCTAAAATTTGTCTTAAAAAGTTCAAAGAAACCTGAAGCTCAACATTGTAACTGGAAAGTGTGAAAGAAGGTAAAGAGATATTTAAAAAAAAACCACTCCGTCAGTGTTTTACATTACAAAAAATAAAAGTATATAAAATTTTCTCCAACCATTTAACAGTCGCCGTCGGAACATTAAGCCCGGTTTACAACCAGTTTGCAAGTAACCTTTTACAGGGTTTTCACCTCACAAAGTATGAGGTAATTCGGGCATTCGGGTATTCTTGCCCGGCGTCACTTAGGGCTATATCCTAAATAACTGCGCATTTCCCTGGGGAATTTACACCGGCTCTTAAAGACCGATGGTCATTACCACCCCCACCTCCCACCATTATTTCCGTGTCGCGAGCGAACGCGTGCCTAGAATAGTGAACTGATGCTTATTGAAACACACTTTTACAATTGCATAGCAAATACCCCTATAATACCCCTATTCCTAAGACATAAAGTTTAGTTTTCTATGTTTGGAGTGAAAGTAGTATTTGGTGATCACAGCGCAGCAATCACGGATCTTTAGGGACCGTTACAAACAAGTGTCTTTGTGTATGTGTTCTGTCGGTCGTCCGATTTTACTGTGTACTGTGTAGTTCCTTTGTTAGTTATCTTATTAAGTTTACATTTGGTTCAGTCTCGGAGGAGAAAGACGGACTTAGTAGAAAGTCTCAGTAGAAACAGAAGTCGTAAAGTAATGAAGTCTGGTAACGGTGAAAGAAATTTTTATATCTTTAAGAGAAAAAAGCGAGTGCCGTTTCGTATTCAATGCACATTTCTAGGTTGAATTCTTTCTGTAATCGTATTTATTTTACTTTGTACAGTTCAAAGGACAATGTGCTTTTTGTTTTCATGGAAAAATGATGACGTTGTAAGCGGAGTTATGTTTCGTTTGAGGTAGAAAAAGCAATTGCAAATCGCTTCGCTAGGAACAGATACAGTATCAGACAATATCTAAGCGTTATAAAGAGTTGAGGAAAAAATATTTTAGCGTAGAAGAAACTAATGATAATATTTTGCATGCACTCGAGTCATGGGGTACCGACTATGTGAATCTTCCACTTTATCTTCGTTTGTTGGAACGATAAAGTTTATTTTACGAAGAGTTCTATAATATTTTGTAGTAATATAGAAAACTAAGCTCCGAAAATACTAGAAATAATTTTCGTTTATTAAATCTTAATATTACTGTAAATATTAGCGCGACTTCGTCCGTATTTTTTTTTGCATTTCATCATTTTTAATACAAATATCTAGAATGAAAAGTAGCCTATGTCCTTTCGCCAAGTCCCAGGCTACCTCTAGACAAACATAACGATCGGTTCAGTGGTTTAGGCGTGAAATGGTAACAGACAGACAGAGGCACTTTTGCATAATTATCTAAGTATCAGTAAGATTAAAACTTGAACACAAGGTAGGTACCTAATATCCGCTAAGCCCAATTAATTTACGAGGTAAAGCAAACAGAATAGGTCTATATTACTAAAGTCTATAATGCCGTAGCTACCACAGATACCCGCGACCCGATTACTTACGGGGATAACTATAAACAATTGGGGATTACCCTGTTTTGGGGACCTATTATAGAAACGTAAGGAAAATTCTTTTATCTTCGTTTTGTAAGGATTTGCTAAAGATCGATGCAAGAGTGGTTTTGAAGAATAATTGTGGAGGATGGTGATTATTTGTTTATGATTTTTGCGAAAAAGCAATAACTATGTGGTTATTTTGATTTGCTTCATAGTTTTTAGCTCAGCTTGGTACCTATAACAAAAGTTGACAGCCTATGATCAGGGGGCTTAAAACAGTCACTTTGGCAGAATTACAATAGGACAATATTATGAATCATCGTAAAATGTCACAAACTGACAATTCATAATATGATCTGCGTGTAATTCATATTACGAAATAATTCATCTGTTCGACAGTTTTTTATGGAGATTCGTAAAATGGTCCACACATTATGAATTGCTTTTGTGTTAAATTAGAGGAATTGCCAATGACAGCTGGAAATTCAGGAAATGAATGGCTTTTAGAGGAATTGCTAATGCGGCCTTGGATTGTAGACTGTTTAATTAGTTACTGTGATTTTACCGACACTCAATTCTAACAAGAAGACAACAATACCGGTCGTCAAAAGAAAAAGCCGAAGCATTTTTTGAGCTTAATAGTAGGCGAACTTTCCCAGATAAACTGCTTTAAAAAGAGTTCCCCAACTACAAAGATTTGTGAGGCAACTATATTTTGCAGTTTCAACACAAATGATAATTGCCACAATTTAGTTTTGCAGCTGAGTGGAACTCACTGAAACTCGGACAACTTTAGTTCATAAACAAGGTAAGTGGTAATGTGCATAGTTTTCGGTGTAATCACCGAGGAGCGGCGCAAGTTTAACTTAGCTGTTCTGTATTGACGAAATTGCAGGTAAATGTATATAAGGTGCAAGACAGGAGAGTCTAGCAGCTGAATAACAGGATTTAACATGGAGCGACTGCCCAACCCAGTAACTGGGTAATACGATACCCCTTGTTAAGACTGGTTGTCCGACTTTTGGGCTTCTGACGACCCGTAACGACTGTCAAAGATCCACGAATGACAGCCGAGACCAACAGCTTAACGAGCTTTCCGAGGCACAGAGGAGTCACGGTATGTGAATATGGTAACCCACAATAGAAAAAAATATTCAGATACTTTGACATTGGTCTACATTAGAATAGAATACTCTTTATTATGTACACCATAAAAAATACAGATACATTATCTATTTATTATTATTAATTAATTTGCTTCCACATAGAAAAACCCAATAATATTTTGCCCGACCTTTTTTTTTTTTTTGAGTGTGGGAAATCGTCCAATGACTTCTCCCGCTCTGGGCGAAGCGGCAGGGCGTGTCAGACTTTTACTGACTAAAACCCACCAGTGTTCCTTCATTTGCCTGTTGCCAAGGTCCCGGCATCCCTTTCGGACTTTCCCGCAATACTTTGCCCGACCTGGGAATCGAACCCAGGACCTGATGCTCAGCAGTAGCGCCTGCGAACACTAGACCAACGAGGCAGTGTGGAATTGTGCGCGGTTGATGGCAACAGACTCGCCCCTATTACAGGGAACTTAAACATGACTGGGGAAATGTGGGTGTATTATAGGTAGGTACACCTCTGCCCAAGCCTTCGGGGAATCAAGCCACGATGGTGGTGGCCATGGTGGTGGTTTTAGGTTTTTTATTTGATTTTATTATTATTAACTTATTGATCGTATTACGAAAACAATATATGTAAGTGCTATTCACACTTATAACTTTATAAGTGATAAGTTCGCTGCAGTACTTATACATGGGACTAAGATCTCTGTTAATGTTTTTTACCGACTTCTTCAAAAAGGAGGAGGTTCTCAATTCGTCTGTATGTTTTTTTTTTTGTATTTATGTTACTCGATTGCTCCGCCAATTATGAATCGATTTTGATGATTCGTTTTTTGTTTGGTATTAACTTTGCTTGGGTAGTTTGTGAGTTAGCTTCAATAATTACGTATTTTTTTCCCACTTAGTCTATGTAGACGATATTTTATTTGACTCTTTCACTGTTATTTACATAGCAAGTAGTGGTATTTGAATTTTATGTGGGGTAGGTACCACAACTAAAAAGTGAAAAATAAAAACTTTTTCCAAGAAAAATACAACTGACTTCCAAAAATAACTCAAAAAAGTGAAAAATAACTTGAATTTCGGAAGTCGGTGGCAAAAAACGAAGATTCACCGAAATGCAGAGACACCGACTTTATTATTCACGTAGTTTGTGTTTTTTTTGGAAGTCGGTTGTTTTTTTTTACTGAAGTAGTCGTTGGAGTGCCATAATAAATAAATATCTGCTGATTACGGAAACATAAAAAATGACTTAAGAATATGTCACAAAGGACTATTTCAGACACTAATCTACATGGTCCCCATATGGCCTGACCAAGATTATGTCTGGACTTTAAAAGAGACTGCGACCTCTGAGTTTGTATCGGCCTTTCTTCTCAGAGCAGACAGATAGGAAACACCGACCTCATCTAGCTTATTTTTAATATGACGTGTAAAAGTGATTCCGATATTATATTTACAGAATAAACAATTTCATTTCATTTCCATGTGTCGTCATGAAAAGTCATGATACAGGGTGGATTTTTGAGATGGGGCAACAAGGGCAGGTACTTACCTTGACCGTTGGTGCTACAGAAAAACGTTCTTATGAAATTTGATATATTGAGAACTTTTTGATGAATTATATAGATACATTTATAGATTTTGAAAAAGTGGTACCTACTACAGTCATCTAAAAAAAAAACAAATCTCACGTTTAATTTATATGAATCCAATCGATGCAGTTTCGTATAAGGATGATATTTGTAAGACACTTCTGGATTAGAGTACGAACCGCAAAAAAAACATATACATGTATTAGCCCTTACAATCTCAAAAACCCATCATGTCATGTCATGCCGCTAAACTGTCGATTTGTCTATAGAAGTCGAAAAATTCTACTGTCTCTGTGTAGTTAAACTCTCGACATGAGCTGGTAAACCTGGTAATGGCATGAGCGAAAAAGAAGGAAAATATGAACGCTAGGTTCTCTTTCTTTTAATCGCCCTGTACACCTCATAGCCTCTATTTAGTAAACAGTCGACGTCTTCTCTATTCATGATATCAAGTCTTTTTGCTTCGTCCCGCAGGGAAATTAAACTTTCTCAGTGTGATGTATTAGTTATTTTATGATAGCATTTTTCTGATAGTTATTGTAAGATAGGCTCACTTATACGTGGCTGGGATTGAATACGAAAGCTATTTTATATTGTAGAATCATTCAAAAATATTTTTGTTTTTTGTTGTGGTTTGTAGAGCACCTCAAACATCGTGAGGCATTCGGAACATTATAATTAGCAAAATAATGTGATGATCAACACTCATTCCTTCTCTGTATGCATATTTCCTACAATAAACCTAATTTTATTAATATTATAAATGCGAAAGTGAGTTTGTTTGTTACGCTTTCACGCTAAAACGGCTGAGCGTATTTAGATGAAATTTGGCACCTGGCTAGACCATGACCTGGAATAGGATATAGGATACTTTTCATCCCGATATCCCCGGGTGAAACCGCGGGGCGCAGCTAGTAGGCTATAATTTTATAAAGATATCCCGCGGGCGAAGCTGCTGGCAGAAGCTAGTCTGAGATAATCAGGTATATAAACTCATTTAAAGTTAAGGCACGTGAACACATTCGTAAGAAGTTTGCATATTCATCCCAGCGTTAATTTGCTGGATTCGTTTTCTCCTCTACCTGTCGTTATTTCTCCTAAGTTTATTTTGTTCATATGTATGTATTTTTCAAGTTATATGTATTATCTTTTGTTGCACCTGCCATGTCTGTCTCTGCATCACCCTAAGGTTGACTGGTAGAAAATGCCTCAGGCAGTAAGTCCGCCTTTGTACAGTAGTTTTTTTACTTGTGCATAAAGTTTTAATAAACAAATAAATATATATGTGTGGTTTAGTGTGTTTATTCCAATGAATTTACTGTCGCTACAAATTGCTGTTACAAACGTAACGTCTTTACTTCTCTCCGCTATTCAGTCATACCTCGCACAAAACCCTCGATTTGAACTGATAGGACCCTTGTGGCTGTAAGTATCTTTTAAAGTACGTACTTAGACGGGCTCAGACTAGCGGAAACTTGTCACGGGTTCGTCACGGCGTCGTCACGGTCTCGTCACGGTCTCGTCAACATCTTGTTTACACGAACATGACGTGTTTGACACGCACATCGAGGAACTTGGGCGACAGGCCAAAGTTTTACGTACTTTAACAGCGGTATGGAAGAGAAAAGTATTTAGGTTTAAATGGAATTAAAGGGTCCCGGAAATTACCTTTGACTTTTAGGTTTCTGAGTGCCAGGAATTCTGGGACATAGTCGTCGCCTGGCTACATGGAACTTATTAATACATAACTAGCACAACGTGAGTGTTCCCACGCCACTGCCTATCCGCACGGCAAATACCGGCGTAATGTTATGTATAATTATGGTTTACATATTATGCTACAATTAAAGAAGACCATTCATATTGGGCCCAAACCCAAAGAGCGAAAAATCTGGGAAGGCCTAATCATTTTTTACTCTGGCGCCAAATCTGTACGACCATTCACTCGGCTGTTTTTCAAAGTTGAAAAATCTGGGTATCTTTCGTGTCTGGGAGGAACATTTCAGGCGAGGAAGCATAACATTCCAGGAAGAAAATTTTTGCAACAAACAATAATATCTTCTTTCATTCAAACGAGTTGTCTAATAATATTAAAAGCCTTTTTGCTGTCCATTAATGTTTTTTGCAGTTTTCATGAACACTGTTTGCGGTGTGCGGATGTTGGTTTAAAGTCGACTGCACCTGCGATCGATGTTAATTGCTAATGTTACATTTGGTTTGTCATGGCGGAAAAAGTGAGGAAATGCATTTTTCTTTGAATTCTTTGTCATGGTGCAGGTGTTTTTTTTTTATAATTAACAGGTTTGGTGTTGTTTAAACGAAGCTGGTCATTCCTAAAAATAGTTAGAATAGAATAGAATATCTTTATTTTGCATAGATTATGGTATGTACATACGGTCTTAAATATATGTAAATAGTTCCATATTTTCCTTACAGCATGTAGAAAATACCTTAAAATTAAATTATAAACAAAGACACTTCAATTATTACCTAATGCTGAGATTATTGTGATAGAAATAAAAAACTTTTAAATTACATTATAATAATTATATTAGTGAGATCATATTTGGAACTTAGCTATATAAGAATTCACTTAAAGTGTAGAACACATTATTATAGAGTAATTTCTGAAATAATTTAATGGCAGCTCTCTGATTCGTTTAGGTTTGTGGTTATAGATTTGACAGAAATAATTATTCTGAAATAGTGTTCTATATCTTTTGTATGAACTTAATTAAGTAGTATTTTGGCACCTTCCTGACGTTATTGAAGGCAGCCTAGGTCGTTATTTAGAATTTAAATTTCAAGCATGAACATTTTGTGAAACGTTTTAGTATTGAAATTACACAGTGAAGAAAAGTTTAATTTGACATGATGAATGGGAGTGTCGACTTTGTTAAAACGCTACATTAACTTTGTTTGAACTACACATCACATCGAGTTGTGTAAATGAACTTATACGTCTTTTATAAGATTTTTTTTTAAACCTTTATTGCCCCAATATTGGGCAAAGATCTCCCCCACAGCTTTCGATTGTTCTTTGTATGTTGTATTCCCCGACTTATCTTCTGTAAACGCATCTAGGACGTCACGCCAGCGTTTTCAAAGCATCCATCGGCGACGAACCCGACCCTGTCTTCTCGCACCCACTGTGTGACGACTCTGGCCCACTCTATCTATATGCCTATCCTTTTCCAAACTATATCGGGGTCAGCTTCCAGTCTAACCGGATGCAGCTGAATACCAGTATGTTACATGGAGCGACTGCCTATCTGACCTCCACAACCCAGTAACTGGGTAATACGATACCCCTCGGTAAGACTGGTTGTCAGACTTTCGGGCTTCTAACGACCTGTAACGACTGTCAAATATCCACGAATGACATCCGGTACCAACGGCTTAACGTGCTTTCCGAGGCATGGAGGAGTCTCGGAATGGAAAGATGGTCACCCATCCAAGCGCAGCTTAACCTGATCGATCGACCCGGGCGGCTGTTATTACTTAGCCACGACCTCCTTGACTCTGGCCCACTCTATTCCCGTTAAATAGGTAACTAGTTTACTTTTAGGAAATGTAATGTAAATAAGACCATTTTATTTTTATTTCTGCAACAAATAGTTGGTCAATATACTACAGAAGAGGACCTTATTGTTTTTTCGATCTCACGATATAGAAAAGTAAGAAAATACACGTTTATACGAAAGATCCTCGACTATTTCACCGACAGGTAACAAGTAAATACAATATTCAGTATTATTCGAGAAAACGGTACAGCAAGCGTATTTTGGAAATATTTTTAGGGCATTGGCAAACTTGGCCATTGAACCGCCATCATTTTAACCTTATGTTTGGGGTCTCGACTTTTTATCCTCTCATGTAGTCATAACCTATACGAGGCTAGTCCTAACTATATATTATTTTAATATTATAAATGCGAAAGTGAGTTTGTTTGTTGCGCTTTCACGCTGAAACGGCTGAACGGTTTTGGATGAAATTTGGCACAGGGGTAGACCATGACCCCAAATAGGACAAAGGATACTTTTTATCGCGAGGTGCAGCTAGTTACTTATAACGTGGAAAAGGGATAAAAAAAACCTTTATTGCAGACCATACAAAAATACAATTAAAAAAAGTTATTACAAAACAAAAACAATTAAACGGCATACATTAAACACAAACATAAACTCACGACCTACTTATTACACATTAAAATACAGACATAAGTCTACCCACGCCAGAATGCGCCGGACGTATAAAATATGCTCGCTTGTTTCTTTGAATGCTCTCGTCAAGTGCCTTTGAATACACTCCAATGTCTTTATAAAAGGCTTTTTGAATATTTTTTCGCCAATTAATTTGAGGGTTTTCTTTATTATGAAGCTTTACTTAAAGTTTTATAGGACATGCTTACTTATCCATTTGCCAAATGGTGGTTCTGATCTTGTACTTATGGTTGTTTATTGGAGCTGTCATTGGGATTCTTCTGCTAGACCTTTACTATTTTTTTTTAAATCTGAAGATTAGTTACGGTGGACTCCCATTAATTATTAATTTTCGTTTATTTCATAAATTCACTTATAAATTACATTTTTAAATATTAGAATATAAAAATATAAAAACATTTAAAATATTAATTATTAACTTTATTAAAATGTTATTTTTTGTTGTTATAGCAATAGAAATACACAATCTGTGAAAATGTCAACTGTCTACTTATTACGGTTCATGAGATACAGCCCACTGATAGATAGACGGACGGACGGACAGTGGAGGCCTAGTAATAGGATTTCGTTTGGAACCCTTCGAGAACCCTAAAAATCAGTCCTAAGTCGTTTAACTACAATATACAGTCTATGTATCAACCTTTTCAACGTAACCGCTGGAAACCGCGTTCCAACCGCCCGAGTCTCAATGCACCCTTATTGTCTAGAACGCACAAGAGCGTTTATTAGTGATTTCCCAGCGGTTACGTACACTTGCCTGCAGGGTTTTATTGTCTCTACAAAACTCTTTTGTGGCGAGTTTATCCAAACATAGACACAGCTTCTCATAAACGTGTGTTTAGCAAAACTTGCTTATACAAACACATTATTATTGGGTATTTCGTAATATGTGCCTAGCTGAATAGTTTCTGTGAATAACATATACATAACATCACCCCTGTATTTCCCGAAGGGTTAAGCAGAGGTGAACCTATAGTACACCCACATTAAGCCAGTTATGTTTAAGTTATGTTTATTACAGGTGCCGCTAAAATGTCATGCCTAAATGCATCTTTAGCTAATGAAGCAAAATTTTTCTTCTCTTAAAATTTGTTGTCACCTATGTAATGCTGAGTATGTCACCAATTTCTGTTTATGTGTATCTAAATTTAAAACTTCATAATTTATTTCACACCATTCTTATTCATTATTTTAACTCCCACCCTTTTCAAGCAATTACATTTTAATCAAGGGTTTAAAACCAAAATTAAATTAGCGAGTCGTTCCTTATCTTCAAACAATTCAGTTCACGCAATGAGTTAATTGGGCTCAAGAGAATTAGGTAAATTGTCACCTCTGGGAACGCACCAACATAATTTATATAAAATTGAAACGTGACTGGGTTGTACGGTCTTGTTCACAGAGACGTATACAACACTAAGCGAAAGTAATAATTGTAATTTTATTATGACATGATGTGCACAAAGCAGGTGCAAGTACATAATGAACATACACGCAGGTGGCATCTAGCTTAAAAAAGAAAATGGGAAAACATTCATACATAAACTCACACGTAAGCAGTAACTACAAAACGCCAAATGAACTGAGAAAAAAAAAATTGTTGGGACGACAACAAAACTTTAACTGAGGCGAGCCGAACATAGTCTATGTGGCAATGTTTTTATTGCCACGTAATAATTTGTCGGTGCAAAAATGTTTTTAACAACAGCACTAATGACAGTAACTGTTACTTTATTGTTGTAACATTATTATGTTATTAATTCAACAACTTTATTTTGCCAAATTCATTGTAATCAAGTACTAGATTTGGTTGCTTTATCAAAGGCTCTCTTTGTTACCCTAACAAAAGTTAGTTTCTCAAAAATTTTTGTTGCTTAGGTATGGTCGAGCGATAACTAAGGAGCATGTAGATGTACACCAGTAATTCTTAAAGTTGAACCCTCTGGGGTCGACGGGAGACTCGACAGGAAACTAAGTTGGCGAAAAAAAAATGGGGGCTCACAAGTTGTAAGAGGGGGTCCAAAAAAAAAATCTGGTTTTTAAAGTCATGAACCAAAATATTGGCTTGGCTTTACCTAACAATGTAGGCAGATATATATATATAATATTTGCATTAAATAGGTTTTTATCTGTAGTATCTTATTTTTCTTATATAGATTCCTTTCTATCTTGTGAATGTGAGAAAGTCGTAGGCTTAGTGAACTGTAGACTTTTATTTTTAATTTTAATTCAATTAAATTTTTATTTTTTTTATGAACTTTATCTGAAACTTTTTGAAAGGCTTACACTGTCCTCCCATAAGTATTAACACTGTAATTCGAAATTATTGTAAAAGCCAATTATCTTTTAAAAGAGTAACCATGGAGTTTCTTGCCGGCTCTTCTCCATAGGAAACGACCAATTGGAACCGTGCACCTAGCTTCTGACGTTTCATAAGTGCCCATGTAGGCTTATTTGAAATAAAATATTTTGATTTTTGATAATAAACAACAAAAAAAAAAAACGGAGCAAAGAAAAATCTATTTGTCGGTAATTTTGACAAGCTGTATCTCGGTAAAAAATGGTTGTATTGATGATGATCAATGCTTGTGGCAATACGGCCATTTTTCACCGAAATACAGCTTCTCTATAGAAAAGGCCTTTTGTCCTGCAGTGAGACATTAGGTCTGAATCTGGTCATTAGGTGTTCCTATGATATTTCCTCCAACACAACATTCCCCTACCTGTCCCATTGTATTATATATTCCTACTTAAGTTAGCAAGGTAGTTAGCCACACGTCCGCTTGTGAAATTAGTCTGTTTACATGTCAACGTGTCGAGGGACTTGTTCTGGCTTGTCTCGAGTTGAGAGGCTTCAATTAAGAGGAGCTGGCCGTGATTGTGATAGTGAGGTCTGTTTGAATGGGGATCGGAACGGATTGATTTGGCTGAAGTGTTGAAGCGTATAAAAGTATAGAACGGACTAAATCAAACTGGTTGCTAATTTAGTTGTATATTTTTATTATTTGTATGTACTCGATTTTTACACTCTATGATTACTTACACTCACGCACTGACTTATAAGTAGGTATGACTTGTAAAAATGTTAGGAATATTGTGATATCGTATACTTTTACAATGTTTGTAAATATGTGAGCACTATGTATCTATCACACAATTAATTTATTTGTCATTGCTCCATTTTTAATTCTTTTTACCTTTTGTGGTCTTATTGTAGGTGCATCGTCTTCACATATAATTATATAATTAATATATAAAAAATATTGTAAAACATTTTTAAAAGAGAAAGAAAGAGGAAGAAACTCCACCGTTAAGAGTTTCTTGCCCATTCTTCTCCATGTGAAAACTACCTTTTGGAAGGGGCAACTAGAATCAGTTCAATTTTTTTGTTTTGACGTCCAAAAGTGCCTTTTATGTGCTGAATTGAAATAAATTATTTGGCTTTGACTTCGAATGGAGAGGAAGAGGAAGGCCAAAGAAAAGATGGATGGATTCTATGAGGAACGATATGAAAGAGAAGGGAGTGAATGATAGCGTGACTGTTTACAGGGGAGAGTGGAAGAAGAAAACGTGTTGCGCCGACTCCAAGTAACATGGGACAAAGGCAGGAAGATGATGTCAAAAGTGTGGCGGCATGTACGTCACCACATGCGAACTACGCAACAAAGACCCGACGTCACACAAAAATCCTGACGTCACATAAATCCTGCATCGCGCAATTAGAGTTTACCGCGCGATGGACATATATACAAGAATCCAACATCAATCGTTGGGCAGTTGCCTGCCAGACACAACTCCCGGTCAGAAGATCCTCCCTTTTCTATGGTGGATGAGTGAAATTTACACCTTGTTCCACATACCCCTAAAAAGTATAGAATATGGTATAGCTATACATTCGCAGTCTGAAGAAGTGGTGAATTGGTTTTCTATTGATCGGGCATCATTGTACAAAAGTGAAATGATACTACTGGTGTTTAAAATAATTTTCTTATGAAGAAAACCTATGACATCTTGATAAAACTTGACATATTAATACAACGCCATTTCATCATTTTAAATCATTTAGCCCCTTCCGAATCAACACTTTTTTTTTCACTTGGTTGACATAGGCAGACTATTCACAACGTATATTACCTGCAGTTAATCAAATATGATTCTAGTACATACCTACAAAGCCAACCCTCTCAATAATCTAAACCCACAACCACCCCAAACATCTTAATCAGTGACAGCGTTATCTTTGCACAAAACAATCGAGCATCTATGCATATAATGCCGAAGCAACAGTGGCATGAAATACGACTGCATACAATGCCGCGCGGAAGTCTCGGCGAGATATCCAGGTAACTCACCTCACACGCTGACAGATGAGCCCAGGGAAACAGCGGGAACGTGGCTGATTATGTTGCAAATGTTGATGAAGTAGAAGATTAGAAGTTCATTAATTAAAAAAAATGTTCATCATTAGAAGGTCAATAGTAGAAGATTTGAATGAAGTAGCTTAGATAAACTAATGTGTATGAACCAAAATGTAAATGATCCTGGAGAGTATAAGAGTTCAAAATGTTTTGTTGCACACACAAGAGTTATAGAATCATTTAGAAGGTCACTTAAAATAACAATAAAAACCTATCTACTTGAACGTTCAGGTACCTTGTCTTACTTACTTTTAATGGACCCAGTATGAAATTTTCGCTGATAACAGAATAGCCAAAAGAGGCAATCAAGACTGCTTTTTACCTAATACTCGTGTTCAAGGCTAGACGTTCCATATTAATCTTCTTAACGTGTCGATGGCAAAAACAAAACAAAAAAAAGGTTGCCTCAAAATTCAGCAACGCGAATACCATTTCCTGACGCAGACATTCTTGTGTAGGTGAGAAATGGCATGCAGCGCAAGCTGGTAGGTGGGCCATTATCCAGATTAATGTTAAGTTCTCTTGAAAAAAAGTAGCAACAGGCAAAATCTGCTTACTCACCTCCGTTTCCGTGGCCCCAACGAACCTGCCAGCGGAACAACCGGCATGATTCCATTCATCACGTAGACGGCTTCGTTGCTAAAGCATTTTATTAATTTATCTGCCGCGAGCCATTGTACCTGTTACCGTGGCTTCTCTGAATCTTAAACTTGTTATTCTTGGAGAAATATGCAAGCAATGTAACCGACTTCGTAGTTAAAAGCATCTAGCTTTAAAATATTGTAAAATGTCAGCTTTTCTTCTTTGAAAAGGCGGTGGTTATTGCCATTTTTGGAGTTTTAACAATGTGCAGTACAACGTTGACCTAAATATTTGTTTGTAACGACTTGGATCACTTGCATGAAATAATGGAAGAGGTTGGTGTTTTAAGAACAGTTTGTTTTGAATCTAAAACTTTTTAGTTTTCATTAATATTAGATTTAGTGTGAGTAGTCAAACATTTGAAACTTTGTATTTGATTAACACGATTTTAGATGTTATAATTATGATCGTATTTTGGAGAGATTTCTTGGATTAAGTTTAAGGCCTTTGTTATGTTTAACAGAGAGTTGTTTCCTACCCGTCTATCTGATAGTCAGAGCCACGTTCATTCTGGGAAAACGGGGTATCGTGCCGTTCCCCAAATTTGACCCCATTAGTTAATTTCATTAGGGTGAGCGCGCATTGTACACGTAATAGCTTTGGCAATGTTAAGCTCTTTGTGAAAAGTCCTGTCCGCGGAAAGGTAGGTAGGTACCATCGTGATTATAAATCTTCCGCCAAGCAGCCATGTTTTGTTTTGGTGAGTCGAACCGCATTTGTTATTAACGGACTTTATTTAAAAAGAGGCTTCACCGTCAAGTTGGCTATCGTAACGTGCTGTTTATCAACCGTATCTTTGTTAAATTCTACAAGAGTATTTTGGCGATTAAATAACATTGACGGGGCGTTGTTAGTAAACATTTGTAAAATTGTGTCACATATATTATATTGACAAAAAAATAAAGGTGACATTAATTCCGATTTTGTCCACGCGCCGAAATAACCTTATAACGTTGTATTAAAGGCCAGTTTTTGCCTTAGAAAATCCGTCTAAAATTCAAAATCTATATCTCATCATCATCTGCCTAGTCTTTTTCCAACTATTATGGAGTCGGCTTCCAGTCTAATCGGATGCAGCTGAATACCAGTATTTTACATGGAGCGACTGCCTATCTGACCTCCACAACCCAGTAACTCGGTAATACGATACCCCTTGGTAAGACTGGTTGTCAGACTTTCGGAGTTCTGACGACCCGTAACGACTGTCAAAGATCCACAAATGACAGCCAGGACCAACGGCTTAACGTGCTTTCCGAGGCACGGAGGAGTCTTGGCCTCAAAATCTATATCTATACGCATTATAAATTAAAGTCACTTTACTTGTTTGTCTGTATGTGTGCGTTGTTTTTCTTAACCACGCAATAGATTTTGCGATTTCCACCATCGTTTTGAGAATTTACTCCGGAAATTTTCTGTGTATAACACGTTAGTATTCAAGAAATATCGATGTTTTGTCAAGTCGTAAAAACTGAGCAAAAGCGGGTGGGTCGCTAGGTTTTAAAGATATCTCAGAACCGAAAAATCTGCATTCAAACAAAATACAGTGGTTTCTAGTCCAAAGAAAATTAATCATCACCTTTTACAACATAAACTATTTTAAGGTACCTACTACAATTCAAACTCCTTACATTCCATCCAAGCCTAGGCTATTTTTAGGCAAACACTAAAATATTTAAATCAAAACCGGTTTCCCAATAAAATATGGATCCGTGTGAACAGCAGGCGCTCTAAAATTCGCCACTTCGGGCATGGGAATATCCAACGGTAAAGTTTTGAGGGCTGAAAAACCACTAGATGAAATGCTACTGAAATATGCATGGTGGCGGCACGTTATCAAATCTGTGTGAACTGTCGTTAGGGATGCTTTAGATGTATCTGATGAGATTAGGAAATGAATGTTTGATGATATGGAAAGGATTTTGTATTTTTAAATGTGGTACGTCATGGTAAATTGATGAATTTGGTTTTGTTGGTTCAGGGCATTTTTCAAAGGGTTGGTTCTCTCCTAATTCTGCTATTTGGGATATGTTAGCCTCGAAGACTGAAATACAGCTCTCCAACCTCCACGTCTGGATCTGCAAGCTTCTGGCTGAGAAAAACCTGCCTTCATTATTTGGATCTTACTTCACTTTTGATCATACAGGTATTTTGTAAAAAAACATTTCCTAAATCATCGTTTATGTGATTTTTCGTCGGCATACCTATCACAAAATTGATATTTCAACACCTTAACAAAATTAATAAACAAACCGTTTCAAGTATTCACTTCCTCAACATTGACACGAACGGCACATACAACTTTCTCTCGCAAACATTGTTCCATAACTTCTATAAATACGTTTGGCATGTGACGAACATGAAATGTTGTTTAAATACCGAGTTTCAATTAGTTTTCAAACAATTAAATGGGGAACTTTACAATGAGAGACTAACAAATAGTGGGCATTGGTACTGTAGTGTTTGGAGTCGGCAAAGACCAGCGAACATGAGTATTGTGATACCGAGTATAATGAACTGACATTATTAGTACATGTTAAGGTTTGAGGCACAACTGGATTTACCACTTTGACAACAATTCCCAGTTAGCGCTATGAAAGAAGGCCGGCGCAAAATTGTCGAACTTGAGTGCGCGCAAGATAAGTTCGGACTCTATAATAAACCTTTTTTAAGGTTGAAAATAAATGTGACTGACAAATACACCTTGTCCATTTATGACGTGCAAGTGACATTCAACCTTAAAGCAAAAAGAGGTTTTGGAAAAACAATTAGCCCTATTAAGTAGCCAGTTTTATACAGCAATAAGTGAAACCCGTACAAATTAATTTTGAAATAGGTAAGGGCTTGTTTGTACACAAAACTGCGTTGCGACGTCGTATCGCAAAAATCAGCGACGGTAAACTAAGATTTTCTTAAAAAATTCTAAGAAAGCTTCTGCGTTGCGCATTCGCGTCGCGCCGATTCGCAGTTTTGTGTACAAGCCATAAAGTTGCCCATTGCAAAGCGTAGTAGAGAAGAACGGGCAAGAAACTGCCAATTTTCCCCCCTAAGGGGGACTTTCTGAATCTAGTAGAAAAAAATGGGATTTACCACAAAAATAAGCCAAAGAAAACAGCAAAGGACATGAGTATAAGAAAAAACGCAACATAAAACATAAAGAAAGAAAGAAAGGAAAATAGGTTTATTTGTCACAGCAACACGTGCATAAAAAGTGGTAACAGTAATTAGCAATATTAAATAAAATAAAATAGATCGAAGTAAAAATATGAGATCACGAGTATACAGATAAATAATCGGTAGCTGCACGTCATGACTGTGACAAGAAGGCTTTCACTCAGCATGATGCTGCGCTATGGAGCCCCACAGCATAGCGCTGATTTTCAGTGGTCACCCAAAAAGAAAAGACGCACGGAAACCAAGTCAGGTTCAGAGATTTGTACATAATAAAGAGTTTAAAAAAAAATAAAAAAATTACAACATAGTAACCAGGTATTTATTACACAGTACATTTAGCTATCTTTTCTGGGAATTCTAAGAAAAGATGTGTTTGTGAGTACCTATTCATAATTTTCTGAGGTTCAACGTTCTATGCTTAGATGTTCTTGGAAACCAGGATCAATTTGGTACTGACCCTATAATATGCTGTAGAAACCACGATGCATTCCGTCTCATATATTGTACCGACACCTGTTAGGTTTGGCTAGAATTTGTAGTGCTAGCTAGATTTACTATGCTTTTGTTGTTAGACAATCAATCTGCCTGACCTATGTTGGGGTCGGCTTCCAGTCTAACTGGATGCAGCTGAATACCAGTATTTTACACGGAGCGACTGCCTATACCTTCACAACCCGTAACACCTCCTTCCTTCTTTCTGTCCGTCTCCTTGGTCAACTGTTGTCAAACTTTTGGGCTTCTGGCTCCCCGACGACTAACGACTGTCAAAATCTACGAATGACAGCCGGGACTATCAGCTTAACGTGCTTTCCGATGCTCGGTAGGGTATAGTATCGATATGTAATGGATGGTCACCCATCCACGAACCAACCGCGGCAAGCGTAGGTGATACTTTGATCGACCTGTGCAGCTGTTATCATTTAGCCATGAGCCCCTCTGTTGTTACACGTATAGGCAATACAATTAAGTGGTTTACTGGTATTTACTATAATTCTTACTTTCCTACTATTATTATAAATGCGAAAGTAACTCTGTCTGTCTGTCTGTCGCGCTTTCACGCCAAAACTATAGAAACGTTTTGAATGAAATTTGGTACACAGGTAGTCTAGAGCCTGAGAAAGGACATAGGCTACTTTTTATCGACATACCACGTGGGCGAAGCCGAGGGCAGAAGCTAATAAAAAATTAATATCGATATAAAAATTAAGATAACATTATGAAGCATTCCCAGCATCTTGATTTGATGTTTAAACTTAGTTCAAAACTGGAATTTTCTGAAAACACCTAGTTTGTATTGAATGAAACAGGATCACATTAATTTTCACCCGACTGCGTTAAAAAGAGGGTAATGTTTTTTAGCATTGTTAGGGTACATGTTTAGGTAAGGCAGTAACATTTTCTTGCAATTTTGTATTTCTTAGTATCTTGTCACAAACTTCAAAATCCCAATGACTGATCGCACTACACGAGAGTCATCAATTCATCATGCACCTACCGTAGGTACTAATAGTCACGCCTTACACGTTCTTATGGTTGTAGATGGAAAAATGTCATAACCGTAATAAAAGGTATTGGTATTAGTGCACCTCCAACTTAACGAGTGTTTGCGTTACGACTCACGTACATAAATATTGGCTCGGACGGTTCGAAGTGCGCCACTGTAATATTATTTACTGGGGTAGTATTATGAAGTATTAATGCCATCATTATTCCACTGTGAAAACGGGATGGTGCTAGCGGCCTTGTCTAGCTCCGTCTCTCTCTCTCACACTGGAAAAATGGTGGCATTAATACTTCATAATACGGTACCTGTTCGATCCAATAATGTAATTGTTTTAGAGCCCGTTCTCTCGTTAATATGCTTTTAGTCAATGCTACAATAATTTGATTATGATGTGTTGATATTGACGCAGTTTAGTATGGTAATCATTTTTGATATTCGTGTAAATAACCAGTGCTTTATAGACCGCTAATAATTTCGGTGGATGTGAGGAAATGCAATGATTCCAGTGAAATCGAACGAAATTAATCGAACGTAATTATTTTGTATTGTTATTTTATCCCTATTTCATGGTCCTTGAAACATAACTGGTGAAACTTTGGTGTACTGTAGTAGGTACCTACACCTCTGCCTAACACTTCGGGGATTACAGGCGTAATGTTATGATAATTATGTGTGTTTTATCAAGATTTCATCTATTATTATTTATAATGCCAATTTATGTAAAGGCCAAACTACGAGTAATTTGTCCTTTGTTACTTTCTATTATAGAAATCTTTATTTCAACATAAACATCGGAAATAAATAAAATGAAAAAAAAAACAAAAAGCGAGTGTTGAAAGAGGCTGAGTCCTGAGTGACGGCGCACCGCGCAGGCGGAATGAACGGCGGATAAAACAAATGTTCGAGATGTTCGAACTTGTCCGGAGTGCGAGCGGGCGCGCGCATTTCACGCTCATCGATTCGCTCATCTGTACGCGTATTTTGATTTTTACTGGCGGAGTGGCGGATATTTTTGACGGTTCTCATTATACATGCCGCGATAACTTTGTATGAACGTAGATCTCTTACGTAGAGATCGAAAAATCAAATTCATAATCTTCATTAATTACTATGTTATCCATACACTATAACAATGAGTATCATTTGAAAGCACCAAGTTTCACTTTATATTGGAAAAATGCACTCAAAAACACGAATTAATTGTTGATTTAATATTCTGGTAGGACGGTATTACGTCATGTCTTTGGGTTCGTTGCTATGGCAACGGTAGTGCCATAGCAACAAACAACGGCGGTGTGCCGTCACTCAGGACGCCCACTAGACACGCGCACGCTTCAACTTTCAAAATCCGCTCCGCAATCTGCCTGCGCGGTGCGCCGTCACTCAGGACAGCCTATAAAACCTGTTCTAAAGATTCAGAAAGCTAAGGAAAAACGAAGTCGCTTGAGAATTATTATTTGAATGATTCAAAAGTCTTGCTCCTTTGAAAACCACATGACAACGACATGCAGTTCCAATAAACTACGCTATTCAAAGAGTCAACATACAAACTGCGAATGTAAATATAGTTTTAAAATCAGTATCCAGGTGTGATGAATAATTCAGGCGACGCAGTGGCAAGAGCGAGCGATGCTTCAATATTAAATCTTTGACATCTATGCGCTGAAAACAATGTTCTTATGCCGAGGGCGGGTTTTATTTCTCGACTAGCGACCCATTCCTGCTACGGTTTGGCTGACAAAACATCGAGCTTTCATAGTTATATTTAACTTAAATACTAACGTAATACACACATAAACCTTCCGGAATAAATTCTTATAATAATGATGAAAACGTCATCAAAATCTGTTGCGTGGTTTAGAAAGAAGAAAGAAAGAAAATAAAGAAAGCAAAATGCGTTTATTGGCATTAAGCAGAAGAAAAAACCTTAAAACTATAAGCCAGAACAAAAAAAAGCAATGCTTTTAATGCCAAAAGGGCCTCAGCTCAGCATAATGTCAAATGACAACACAAGATCACCTTCTGACGCTGATTTTCAGCTGCAGCCCACGAGTGTCATACGCTAGAATAATAAACACATGTGCCCGTTTAAATCAATTAACACAATTTTAAATTTGATAACATAAAATAGCTTATAAAAACAAATAAAAATTCTTACCAACCTTGTTGATAAAAACAAAATCTGTGAATCGGTGAATTTAGTGGCAGTTCTTTCGCCGAATTAACTGATAATGAAGGCTCTGTGAAGGTATTCACAACAGACTGTTAGAATATCGTTCCTCTCAATTCCCCCACTAACAATACTGTCGTCTCTCCCCGGCGGCGGCTGAGCGAGGCGATATCAACATTCGAGAGAGCTCTACTGGCAGCATTCAAACGCTCATTATTTACTACTGAGTCACTATCCACTTACTTATATCAGCCGAGGCTTAGGTTTATCTTTTATACTGAAGAATACTTACCTTTTGTCTTATACGTATACCTATTGAAATAATCCTATAAGATTAGTTTTTGAGGTCTGAATTGAACTTCTTTGTACGGTTGTCAGAGAGATTTTTCTTTTGTTCTAGATTGTAAGTTGTTGTGCATGTGTTTGTGTGTGAAGATTTTGTTTTAAGAACCTTTTCAAAATTAGAAGAACATGCGCAGCTGGCTTCAGGCCAGAAACTTGAACTTTGGAGGAAACATCTTGCGATTTCTGTTGAAACAAATCGTCATAAACACAACAAGCGCAAGGTGTGAATTGCAAACTGTGGGGCCAAAAAGGTGACTAGACAAGTCACCTTGTACAAGTACAAGAAACACCGATCCTCTATCACCAAAAAAACTTCACTACCATCATCTGCCTAGCCTTTTCCCAACTATGTTGGGGTCGGCTTCCAGTCTAACCGGATGCAGCTGAATACCAGTATTTTACATGGAGCGACTACCTGTCTGACCTCCACAACCCAGTAACTGGGTAATACGATACCCCTTGATAAGACTGGTTGTCAGACTTTCGGGCTTCTGACGACCCGTAACGACTATCAAACATCCACAAATGACAGCCGGAACCAACGGCTTAACGTGCTTTCCGAGGTACGGAGGACTCTCGGTATGTAAATATGGTCACCCATCCATGGACCAACCCTGGCAAGCGTAGCTTAACCTGATGGATCGACCCGTGCGGCTGTTATTACGTAGCCACAAGCTCCTTCACTACCATCACAATTTATTCTCCTACCAAAAACAGTCTCGAAAAGAACAAGACAACGTAGACATGTCACAAACGAAGCAAAATGGAACATATTACATTCGCTGACACTTCAGCAGTTTGTGAGTTATGTCGCAAGCCTTCGGACTATCTGCTTTGTGATATAAAAGTGAAAACTTTTCTGTTATGTTACCTTTCCGTTTTAGGCTGGGACTTGAAATTTTTGGTTGATTTTGTTACTTTTTTGCTCATTGCGATAAAAAATTACCTTAGTACATAAATAACATCATGCCTAAATTCCCCGAAGGGTTAGACACAGGTGTATCTATAATACACTTACATTTCGCCTGTTGTGTTTAAGTCCCATGTAACAGGGGGCAAACCTATCTCCATATACCGGGCTCAAATCCAGTTTCCGAGGTGCTACTGAAAAATTCTAGATGGCAAAACCCAAAATCACTTTGCCTGACCCGGGAATCGAACCCAGGATCTCATGCTCAGCAGTATCGAATGCAACCATTAAACCATCGAGGCAGTTCTCTTAGCGTAAATATTAAACCTTACCGTAATTATTAACATAATTTTATGACTGTACTGTATTGACTGTACTGTATTGTACTAGTATTGACCGAATGTGTGGTGCAAACTATAATATTAAAAGTTGGTTATTAATATAATAAATATTTCAACGCGTAATTTTTTTTTTTTGCTCGCCTCCTAATTGTCGTATGTCTCAAAGCGTATTTTTTTTTTCCTCGCCTCCTAAATATCGTTTCGATAGACTATAATATAACCTTCCTCTAGAATTGGGCTATAAAATGCAAAAAGAGTTTTTCAAATCCGACTGGCTCCAGTGACTAGCAGGCTCAAAAAAAAAAACAAACTCTTCAGTAGTTTAATAGTTAGATAGAATACTCTTTATTGTGTACACCATAAAAAATAATTAATTCATTATTATGTACTGAAGAAAACAAGCAGTATTTTTAACAGGCTTACTCATACTCGATTACTCACGATATTAATACCATTTCCATTGATAAATTTTATTATATTTCTCTACTTATGAATTGTGTATTAATTTACGCCTATTGTAATATGACGATGCTTGGAAATCTCTCATTCATTGCCTCCTCAATATCTCGTCTAGCAGTATATCTTGATTACTTCTACTTGAGTCCTTTTATTCGCATCCAGCGTTCATGAATCGTACTTAGTGCTACTTCAACGAATAGATCTCAGAAATCAGTTTTAATCACTATGGGGAGATATCTTTGATGGGGTATAGAGCTCTTCATGACGGGATATAAAAGCGTACGGTTTTTCTGAGCTTAGTTCACACTGCTTGTAAGGTTGCACTTGGTGTGATTCAATACTCAATCCTCAATCATTTATTGCATTCCACAATGCGTACTTAGGTGGTAACTTAAAATGTAATGAGATCATTATGGACCTCTTACAAAGTTTCTGATACTCCAATAGATAATAATAAAAATAACCAGTAAGATGCTGGTAGGGATCTTGACCGTACTTCCGGGATTGTCCTGATAGCCGTGGAATACCTCTCCACTCCTCTCAAGCACCTCAGGAAGTGTTGCCTCCTTGTCGCTACGTCACTATGTGCTAGCGACCGTTTTCGGGGGCCCATTATTGAGTGTGCAAGTCACCCCCTGCCATATTATCCGTGTATATATAAAACATTGATCAGGCAGGGGACATAGTCCTTCAATAGTTTTAGGTAACCAGTACACTATAGCCACCCAAACCCATAGCCCAATATGTTTTGTTTCCATGTTCTGCAATAGTCCTACACCATCCGGGGGTTGTCCTTGGGTGTATTTTCATAGTGCATACAGGGATAATCGTCGGTTGGTGCCTCATCCCATTTAAAATTGTCTAAGGGGCCTCTGCGAGTTGGCTTCGGCCCCTCGTACGCCTTCCAAAAGACCGGGACCCCATGATCCCGAGATATAATAAAAAAAATAAAAAAAGGTAAAGACATTTGTAATTAGTACACGTATCAACGGCCTTATAAGCCTATGTACTATAAATATAGTCATCTGTATTAACTCCTCCAGATATTTTTTACAGTGTAAGTTTTTTGAGCCAATTAAATAATTGTTAACATGCAAAAAGAATTGCAAAATAATTACAGACAACTAAAAGTTATGATTGTTATTAATAACTTTTACATAGCAAGTAGTAGGTACCACAACTGAAAAATGTAAAAAAAAAACAACCGCCCTCCATGTTCATGGAGGCACGCACAGACGGTTTCGCGGCAATCTTACGCAAGACAGCGGCGCCACTGCTGCACAGAGTGCATGTGAGTAGCAACATCATCCTAGGTGTGATAGCGGACAGGTATGACGGTCCGTTCTTTCAACATTGTATGCGTTTATGTGTGAACTAACATAGTTTTTAGGCACTATTTTACTAACAAAATGGATCTTGCTGTCTGAAGGAACGAAAAAAAAAAACAAAACTTCAATACCTACTCGACCCAAATCTATGAGAAAGTTTTCATGGAGAAAGTTGTTCATTTTGATGGTCTGTACCACCCCCTTAATATGAACACATTTTTCTGATATACACTAGTAGAGAATAATAATAATAATAATAACCCCACCGCCGTATCTCTACGTTGACGTCGTGGTGGGGCTTGCGCGCTCCAAACTCTAAGTCTGTGCCGGTAGAGTTTACTTTGCCGGAACGGGTCTGGGGTGAGGAGCCAGACCAAGAGAGATACAAAAACCCGCAGGGCAGCATGTGGCGAGCTGTTGGGCATTAGCGACCCCACGGACCCACCTCCCGGGAGAAGTCTTGTTTCTCATCTCTGGCTTGCCTTTATTGGTCGGCTAGAGTGAACACTGACAAGGAACAGAGCTCCCACCTCATTCTTGCCTTGATTGGCCGGCTTGAGTAGAGATTCGCTAGAGCAAACGTGCTCGGAAGAAGGAAGTATTCCAGTAAGATGCTGGTAGGGATCTTGACCGTACTTCCGGGATGGTCCTGATAGCCGTGGAATACAACTCAAGAATTACTACAAATACTACCACTCCTCTCAAGCACCTCAGGAATTGTTGCCCCCTTGTCGCTACGTCACTATGTTCTAGCGACCGTTATCGGGGGCCCATTATGGAGTGTGCAAGTCACCCCCTGCCATTTTATTCGTGTATATATAAAACAATGATCAGGCAGGGGCCATAGTCCTTCCATAGTTCCAGGTTACCAGTCACATTAGCCACCCAAACCCATAGTTCAATATCATTATTTTGTTTCCATATCCTGCAATAGTCCTACACCAACCGGGGGTTGTCCTTGGGTGCCCTTGCATAGTGCGAACAGGGATAATCATCGGTTGGTGCCCCATTTCATTATGGATGTCTAACGGGCCTCTGCGAGTTGGCTTCGGCCCCTCGTACGCCTTCCAATGGCCCGGGACCCCAGGTTCCCGAGACATGTCAAAGACATTTAAAAAATAATATTATAATGTGTCACCAATCATCATAATTAACATCCACTAAGTCGACAAAATACGCATTATTGAAGCTAACTCAAAAACTACACAAGCAAAGTTGAAAAAAAATTATACGGGATCACCGCGTAAGCTACTTTACTAAATTAAAAAAAAAACAAATTTATACAAAATCGGTCCACAACTGTAGAAAATATTGGTATATTTAAAAAATATAATATATCTATTATGTACAATTATACGTATGGAACAAAAACCTCCATTTTTAAGAATTCGGTAAAAAAACGGAATACATACAACCCAAAAGTTACCATATAGACTACAGAATAAAATAATTTGAAACACAGCTGAGTCGTGCATTCAATTCCTTCAGATCACACCATATGGGCTGATTAGGTATTCATTGGATCCGCTCCGGTGCAACCGCCCTCGGTGTTCGAGAAAATTTGAGAACCACCAGAAATTCTTTGATATGTAAGCGAAATATTTATTGCATTTGACGAGTTAAGCGAAAATGGGCGAATTTTTAGGAGTTTCCTGTCTTTCTTTGATGTTTCTGGTTTCTTAATTATTTAGTTGTACAAAGTGATCACATCAAGATAATATTTGCAGGGTATATGTTGCTATGTTGGGTATATTTGCTGCCAATCCTTACTTCCTTACTAATCTTAACTAATAATTATAAACGCGAAAGTGAGTTTGTTTGTTTGTTACGCTTTCATGCTAAAACGGCTAAACGGATTTGGATGAAATTTGCCACATGGGTAGACCATGACCTAGAAAAGAACATACCTAGGCTACTTTTCATCCTGGATCGCAGACGAAGTCGCGGGCAACAGCTAGTATTATTATAAATGTGAAAGTGAATTTGTTCGTTTGTTACGTTTTCTCGCTAAAACTGCTGAACCGATTTGGGATAAAATTTGGCACATGGTTAGACCATGACCAGGAGAAGGGCATTGCTTGGTAGTACGTTCCCGTGGGATAATTTCCGACTTAGTTAAGATTATGTAGATATTGACGGATTTGAAGGGTTTCATAACCTAATGAGCAAAATGTGGGTGTACTAGAGGTATGTAGTCACAAGCTTAAATATATTACTATGGACAGCTCGGCCATAATATCTGATTTCATGATTCATCTATTAATATATGACGCCAAATATATGACGTGATCATTTGTAGAAGGCATATACAAGGGGCAGCACAAATATGTGACAACGAATTAACACCAAAACTACTGACGAGACAAGCGACTTCAAAATATATGTTGCTACATTGGCTTCAAAAAGATGTATCACTTCTTAGAAGGCGATAATAGCGTTACAAATATCTTCATACTCCGTTAAAGTCAAAAGAATATGATACCTCGTTGTGATCAAAAATATCTGATATCACTATGGCAGTATAAAACCTAACAGTACAATGTTTCGAGTTTTCTTCTATAGCGCAATCAGTGCCGCTCATTCTGCAAAATATGTGTCATATCTGACAGTAATATTTTAGGTTATTTTAAAGATCCGGTCTAGTATTTAATAGGAAATCTGGACTTATGAAATCAGATGTTATTGCCGAGTCCATATTAATATATTTATGTTCGTAACTGTACCTCATCTGTGTGAAACAGTCGTGATGTTTTATTATGCTAATCTAAAGTGAGTCCAGTTTCGAAATATCATTCAGAATTTTGGCAAAGCAAAACTTATTATATCAAAATAGCCTACTTTCTGTAGGCTATTTTGATACATAGTCTTTTCCACAACTTAATATTCATGCACCTTCTCAAGAACCAACTTACAGCAATGACGAGCTCCTGTCTCATCAACCTTTCACCACAGCACGACCAATACTCTACAGTCTACACAAGAAGCCAACCAAATAGTAGCTACTGCGGAACATCATAAAGAATTCCAACATCACTAACCAATCTACCTTCGAATTCACAAGGTTCCGCACTCGCCCTGCGACAAGGTCTACCTTCAGTGGCGGTAGTGATGTGGTAATCATGTATTCATTGGCTTCGAGTGCACAGAGCGGTGTCAACTGAGCTCTATGTGAAATATTCGAATGTGGAGTACTGGAGTTGAGATTGGGGCTAAACATGTATGAGAGATAAATTACGAGTAAGTGGTGGTTTTATAAGGATTAATTTAGTAAGGAAAATATAGTGATCAAACTTTGAAGTATAAATGTGGATGGCTATAAAAGTGATATAAGAACGAAAACAAAGAAACGATTGGATGGACTGTGTGAAAGATGATATGGCTAGAAAGGGAATGACTACCGAGATGACGACTAATGGAGAAATATGGAAGAAGAAGAAGAAACTAAATGAAATTGTTTGTTCTATAAATAGGATATCGGAATAACTTTTACACGTCATATTAAAAAAGGAAATTAGAATACGCTAGATGAGGTCGGCGTTTCCTATCTGACTACTCTGAGGAGAAAGGCTGAAACCAACTCAGAGGTCGCAGTCTCTTTTAAAGTCCAGACATAATGTTGGTCAGGCCATATGAGGACCATGTAGATAAGTGTCTGAAATGGTCTTTTGTGGAAAGAACCATACAGTTCTGAGTAGACCTGTCCTGTCAGTGCAAGTATTTATCAGTAACCGAGGAGCTGAACTTAGTTATGTTGCACCTACCACAAATAATTTGAAATAAGGACAGGGAGTGATGTTAAAGTAAGGATTCATTTCGGTGTATTTTTGGAACGAAGTTCTTTTATACGGGTTGTAAACTTTCAGATTTTCTTCTTCTAATTCAAAGAGAAAGAAAGAGAGAGGGAGAGGGAAGGCCGGCAGAAGAAAACAAAAGAAAAGAGGAAAGTGATTACAGTGTCGTAGGATAAAATTATACACACTGGCCCGAGTACACTGCATGCCGGAGAGAGAGAGAGAGAGAGAAATGAGAATTACAGGATTGGGTTAAATCCAGAATGCTCCACTTTGGTCGAGTGGTCGCAAGCACATGCGCATGAGGACCTGGGTCCCATTCCCGGGTCGGGCATAGTGTTATTGGGCTTTTGCATCTGGAATTTCCCAATAGCAGGCCGGAGTCTGGATTTGTACCCGGTTGATTACTATAGGCTCATCCCCTATTACATGGGACTTAAACACAACAGGCGAAATGTGGGTGTACTATAGGTACAGCTCTGTCTCACCCTCCGCGAAATACAGGCGTGATGTTGTGTTAGCAATTTTCAACAAAACAAAATACAATAGACGTAGATATATTTAGTAACCTATTCCGCTTAACTATTCTTCAAGAGTCATAAAAGCCCTGTATGAAATGACACATGTTTTACCTCTTGACGAGGCATCGATTGACCAGTTGCAAACCTGAAGTTGAGCGCTGGACGTTTTTTTTTTGTTTTTTTTTGTTTCACCTCGTTGAGATGTGAAACATGGTCATTTCTTACAGGGATTTTTATGAATATTGAAGAATAGTTAAGCCGAATAGGTTACTAAATATATCAACGTCTATTGTATTTTATAATGGATTTCCGCAGTCACGCCTGAATCAATGAACTAATTTTCAACAAATTTAGGTAAAAAAAACATTGTATGTATTAAAAAAAACTGTTGTTGCAATAAGTAATTTTTGGTTTATTTAATAGCAATATAACCGCGAACGTTATATTTATGAAAACATCAGACATTAATGCGGTTAACTTCATGCTGAATTTAATAATTTATAACGAACAATATTTAAACAATACGTGACTTGTTTTCTCTGTAAATATATATACAATAAACGATTTTAAGTATGTTATTAATGTAAAAATTTACGTATTACAATGTAATTTTCCTTTATGAAGCAATACAAAAGGAAACTAATAAATAATTGCTTTTCCTGCCTTTTCATGGACATTTTAACAGGATCTTTCAATGAAACGTCTGCTAGCCTCCTGTGTTCCTACCTACTTTACTCGTGCAGATTGTCTACCTAATATTAGGGGTTAGTCTGATATTAATATGTATCATTATCTGATACCAGTAGGTAACCAAAAGTGGCCAAGAACATCGTGAAAAAAATCTGTTAGTGACGTTTCATGAGACGGCATTTTGTTCTATTGTAGTGGGTCATTTACAGAGAAACAGAACACAAGCAATGTGTTAGTTTACAAGTAAACCAAAAGAAATATAATCTATACTAATATTATAAAGCTGAAGAGTTTGTTTGTTTATTTGAACTTGCTAATCTCAGGAACTACTAGTTGGGGTTGAAAAAATAATTTTGTGTTGGATAGTACATTTATCGAGGAAGGTTATAGGCAACATCATGCTCCGACCAAAAGGAGCGGAGCATTAATGCAAAATGTTGCAAAAAAAGGGAAAAAATATTATTTTTTGAGAGCTTCCATTGCATGCGCTGCGTAAACGGTTTAAGTTATGCAAATATTATGTATGATGGAATTGTTCCCCTTTAAAAGTTCAAAAAAAAAGTCCACGACAGCATATGTCTATCTTTTAAGATTGACTCACTATAACCTTTTTTTATGGTAATCAAATTTGTTCGAAATTATTACATTATTTGCGAAGGAGTTTTATCAACATAATATTAATTTTTATTCAAATAAATGATTTTAACATCAAGGGTATTTATGTAGCAGTAAAATACTTTTTAATTAAGTCGAATCGGACATTTAATTTCGAAAACATCACGAGTATTAAAATGCAATACGCGAACCGTTCGACGCCGGCGGCGCCAGGCCCCCGGAATGCTAGCCGCCGCGCCGCTACTCCAGAGAGGAGAGGATGGGCACACGGGTTGACCATGACCTGGAATATGACATAGGATACGTTTTATCCCTATATTCCCACGGAATCGAGACCTACGCGGGTGAAACCGCGGGGCACAGCTAGTAAATAAATAAAATTTGTTTATTTCAGACTATTTAAATGTCCATATTTTTTAATAGGTACATAAATTACATTCTACCTAAATAAAATACCCTAAATTCGATATTCGAAAATCATTTCGTACAAATTACTTGCAACTCTATTCACACCGAAACGTTTGAATTTACCCACAACGGAACAAATTGTAACAATTTATATCACTTAAGCAGATTTCGTCAAACACTTTAAGATATTTTAATTATGCATATCGGTGTCGTTACGTCCTTAATGCTATATAGCTTGTACCATTTGCAAATTTAACAGGAGTCTAATAAAGAGATTGTGGCAGTGTTGGGCCCTGGAAAGGGAGGGTTTTTGTCTATAAGCCGTTAAAAAAATAAGGATTTATTTTGAAAGAAATACACTCTTTCCATTTTGATAAGCTGATATTACTGGAAGGATAAATACAAATAATACAAAGTAAAAATAAGTTTGGCGGTAGGTGGTGAGTTTAATTCTTGCACCTAATAAACATTTTCAATATATTTCTGTTCATTTTTTTGGAAAATTTAATAAAGAGAGTTAATAATCCGTTTATTTCATATTCCACTGAAAAAATCTGAAACTGAGTTTTTTGGATAATTCCTGATAATAAGATATTACATGATATTGTGGAGCTGCATTCGAATAATATTATCAACGCTTTTCGGTGTAAATTGGCATTGAAGGTTTGTTACAATCACATTTTCAAAATTATCATTAATCATTACAGTCACAAACCCATTACCGCGTCACACAATCGATTCATCAGTGCAGTCCACTTTGTGGTTGACGGTTGTCAGAACTGTCATGAACGTATGAAGTGATTGAGTGATAGGTAAACACTCACTGACTGGCCAATTTCTTTCTATCTTGTGAATGTGAGAACGTCGTAGGCTTAGTGAAGTGTAGACTTTTATTTTTAATTTTAATTTAATTTTAATTTTTTTTTTATGAACTTTTTCTGAAACTTTTTGAAAGGCCTACAATGTCCTCCCATACCTATTAACACTGTAATTCGAAAATATTGTAAAAGCCAATTATCTTTTAAAAGAGTAACCATGGAGTTTCTTGCCGGCTCTTCTCCATAGAAAACGACCAATTGGAACCGTGCACCTAGCTTCTGACGTTTCATAAGTGCCCATGTAGGCTTATGTGAAATAAAATATTTTGATATTGATTTTTTTTTTTGAATTCTTTTTACCCTACAAATTCCAGCGTTTGGAGATCCATGATACGAGTATTACTTGATATTTGTTACATTGCATTGTGTTGAGTTCTCTATTAAAGCCAGAAATTAAGCATTGAATAAGCAAAAGCATGACGCTAAAGTTATCACTAACTGTTTGTCCGATATAAATATCTAATACCAAAATGAAATAATCTCATTCACCATTTTCCGAATTCAAAAGTTGTACGATCCCCTCATGTAAGTTCATTTTAAACAAAAATATTTATTTAAATCATAATTATAATTTATAATTCACATCATGCTTTGATTTCAACCCATAATTAGTTTGAAAAGAATAATAATGTGGCTTGTAAGTGCCGAAAGACAATGGCGGCCGAAGTACCTACCCACACGATTTAAATAAAATCGTTTACACTTAATTTGCCAAAGTGAATTAGTATTCGAAACTGGTTGCAACTAACGTTCAATATTTAATACGTTATTTAGTAGCGCGACTCAAACATTATATAAATTCGTAAATCTGTTGAAAATGAGATTTAGTTTTGATGTATGTGTTTGTGTAACCAAGGGTTTAATTTTGGTGGGTTTAAGGCCCCTCGCCCACGGCGACTTTTTGTAGCGATGCAGTCGCGCGTTTTGTAAACAAAACAACTTTCATTTCGTTATTTACATTTGTCTGTGCAACAACATATTATGTAAATGATGCATTAAAAGAAGCGCGGTAACAAAACGCGCGACAGTATCGCTACAAAAAGTCGCCGTGGGCGAGTGGCCTAAGCTTTACGTTAAAAGGTAGTAAAGTGAAGTTTTCATAAAAAAAGTTAAACATAGTAGACGTGCAATACAAACACAGCTCTGACAGTTTTTACCAACAATTAAAAGGAAAGCTTTTGAAAACAAAGCAAAAAATTATTAAGGATTAGTGTTAAAAGTAAAAACTTATCACGAACATGCTTATATTTTTTCCAAATTACTGCTGAAGTCTTTATTTTTATAAGGAAAAAATTAACTGTAGCATATTTGAATACATAACTAAATCTTTAACATTACGAACACTACAATTTTTCTACGTAAATCAACGTTTTTTTTTGTTGAAAGTATAAAGAATTATCCACGCGCAATATAGACACGCTCATCCAGAAATATAAGACGCTTTAACTGTAACACACAAGACCTTTTACACCACTTTGAAATACTATTCGTTCTAAAAACCCTCGCCTTCCCTCTTCCTTAGTGGCCTCCTCGTTAAAACGTCGGTTATATCACTCTTATCGTTGGGCGCAGCTCGCACTGATGTTCCCGTAACTGTTACAATTCCACTCCGGACCCATTCCTAGCCGAGAGTGATAGAAAATATTCATAGGATGGTGGAGATACTGCTTTTTGATTGCATCTAGTTAAAGTGGAAGTAAGATCAGATCTCAAGATCCTAGAGTGGTATGAGTAGCCGTAGATCTTTGTGAAAAAGGAATCGTAAGGAGATGTGCTATCCAATAAACTCAAACTCATAGTACCTATAAAGAAAAGGAACAAAGAAAAAATATTTATTTTGGACAAGCTACACACATTACAAAAAAAATGGCAATATAATAGGTACTCATTTACAAATTAGCCAAAAGCCTCATAGTCAATATTCAAAACTTATAAAATTTTAACAAATGTTTTTGATTTTTTTAGCATATATTTCAATTAAACCATTTACAGGCACTTTTGAATTGTCAATGCAGACGGTCAGTCAGAAAGATGAAGCTACGTGCATTCCAAGGCGTAGTAGATTCCTATGAAAAACGGAAAAAAACTCCATGGACACTCTTTTAAATTTTAATTATAGGAAAGCGAGCTGATAACATTACTGGTTCATAATATTGTGAACTTTGCATGGGCTCTAGGGTTGATAACGCATCGGATAACCTTTTTTCAAAAATCTGCCTATGCAGCGTGTGTAGCTACTTTACGCCAGTAGGCCTGTCGGATCTGTTTGAAGACGTGGAACAATAGAAATATACACCACAACAATATTCAAAGCTACCAGTTTTACAAGTTTTGTAGAAAAACGAAACCAAAATAAAATCATAACTTTTCTCGTTCGACATCTTCCTTTCACACTTCAACTTTCTTACACGGTTATTATAATTGGCTAGTAGTACATTATAATGGTATAGGCACACGACATGACGGTCGTGTAGTGAGTACGTTCACACGTTGGTATTACCTAATCTAGTGTCAGCGGCAGTTGAATGCGTGACACCCGATTAATTTCAGCTGTTCCACCACATACTTAGTACACGTTGTGTCTATCAAAGTCTCTGAGTGCGTATCCATTACAATTAAGTACGAAACCATATGTTACCATTCTCCGAAATCATTTAATGATGAAAGTTTTTGGGCAGTATTACAAACATAAGGTAAATCTGCGAATGTGTCATATTTATTTATTTATATACTTTATTCTACACCAGAAAATATATAACAAAATAAAAATAAAACACTACAAAGCATACGATGGGCGGCGTTATCGGTTTTTGCGATCTCTTTCATACACCTTTATACTTTATAACGCACTTTTTTTAAATAAAAATTACACAACCTCATTAGTAATTTCTTTTGAGTTTTTCTAAATAAAAACTCTGTTTTTCAATTGTTTTCACTAGGATTATAACGTGTTGGGTAAACAAATGACAAAACCATCATTAATAGGTACTTCATTGGGTCACGAAAGTCAAGACCAGATAAGAAGGAACTGTAAAAGCTTAATTGGTCACTGTAATGTCTGTAATTGGCTTCGATTGGTTGGTCTAGTTACTGACGTCACCAAAGCACTGGACCCCGATTGACTGTTGACCTACATTCAATTCGGATTCCTTAATTGTAAATCGTGATCTACTATTCAGATAAACGGGCATCTGTTTACTGTACCTGCGTGTGCATTGGGCCTCTTATTAAAATGAAGAAAATAAAGCAGACCACTTTTATTGGAAAAACAAAATATAGTCTTTAACGTTTCGATTTTTTTTGAGATAATACTAAGTCTATGTTCAATAAAATCCGTGAACGACGACTCGTTAACCACGGAAGATCGACACAATGACTACGTGTCATTCGTTCAGTACATTCATAAGTTGTCTGTAAGAGATCGAAATAAGACCGCCCACTGTACACTAGTTTTATGTTTTTCTTTTTGGACAGTAAAGTACGTATTGATTATATAAATAATAGATGACCTAAGTATTGAGTCCACTCTGTAACTTCAGCCAGTTTGCGTTACACATTCATTCATTCATTTATAATGGTAATGGTTACATTTTGATAAATTTGTTTTCATTAGCTTAACCACTGACTATTAACTATAGCACTGTGAAATTGTTTTTTGTGTAATCATTATGATTGTGATTACGAAAGTGATACGCAATTTAGGCAGTCTCGAAAAATGAGCCTTAGATATTTGATCCATTCAACATTCAACACACCACGAGGAAACTAGTGTTCAAGTACTCGCTAACTTTTATACCTCGGAACATATTTCTGCCTCTTAACTCAGTATTTTACCCTCATCTTGCGAGTGGACTCCCTGGGGAGGCACGGACACAGTTTAAATTCCTCCTGATTTATGTGCTCCTGGTCACTTGAGCTCTGATTTCTGGTGTATGATACTACGTTTTATGTGTTATTTAGTTGTTTATTTCTTAAACGTGAGTAAAATAGTTGGGGTTGTTTAATATATAATATGTTAGAAAATAAGCCTCACTAACCTAACCTAACCTAACAAAATGATGTCTACTAACATTAACACTATCAACTTTTAAATTCATACGATTTTAGATGTGAAATTAAACATTATATTATTATATTATACAAGCTCAGTGTTTAGCATTTGATTTTTGATTGTCAAATTAAAAATCCGGAGTCACACGTAATATGTTTTATTTATACCCTAACACGTGTGACTCCGGATTTTTATTTGTCTGTCTGTGATGTCTTGTTAATACCTTTTTAGTTGATTGACTTTTTTGTCGTAGTTGGGTTTAGGTTTTACAATTTTTTTTTTTTTTGGGGTTATAAATAAAAATTATTGAAATTTGCTAATCAAAAACCCTTTCATTTGAAACCCGATATGGTATGTTTTTTTTTTTTATTCTTTGCTATAATTATGTCGTATAGAGGGCGCCATTTTCATTTAATGTGACGTTACGTAGCCTATAACCAGCGGAAGATCAAGACGCTTCTAACGAGACCTCATTTGTCAAATTGTGATGTCGTTTAGAAGATATTATGAGGGCACATATGAACATACATATACAGGGTTACTGGTAACTCGACGTATTCCTTGCAGGACGTCATAGTAGGGTTAAAATGCAACAAATTAAACCACCAAATGTTTTACCGAAATTCAGTAGTTTTTGAATTAGTTAAGAGTTTTAGTTTTTTAATGAAAAATCCCAGATTAAACCATTTGAAACCAATTTAAAAATGATTTACGGCGCGACTGTACTGAAATTTAAGTTTTTTCATAGTTGACGCCGTAGCAGACCTTTGTTAATAATTAAAAGTTCAATAATGCCTAAAACTTTGGCAAATATCACTAACAAAACATTTAATTTTTTGTAATTTTTAGCTCTAAAACTCTTAACTAATTCAAAAACTACTGAATTTCAGTAGAACATTTGGTGGCTTAATTTGTTGCATTTTAACCCTACTATGACGTCCTGCAAGGAATACGTCGAGTTACCAGTAACCCTGTATAAATACAGGTCAAAATCATAACCCTCCTTTTTGCTTCGCCGTAGTCGGGTAAAAAGAAAAACAAGCCCTCATTACTCAACAGTGGTGGTCAAAGTTTTATGGATGGCTCTTGAACTCATTCTTCTTTGATACCCGTGACTCTCAAAAGATATAGGTATTTTGTGCTTACTTCCAGCAACGCTAAGGAGGTAGTTTTCATAACACCTATATACCTATATACCTATATATACCTATCAACCTATTATACTATTGAATTTGCAGAAATCAAAACAGACTTCTAATAAAACATAGTACGAACTCAAGAATTTCATTTTCATAGCAAATTCCAGCTAAAATCTAGTCAAAGAGACCCAAATATCTGAACTATCAGTGATATTAGCTAAGTTGGTACTAGTTAGTCCCAAACGTGTGTAACGGATCAAAAAAGGTACGTATTTCAATTCTAAGAATAGGAAAATTGAAAACATATCTATGTAGTGATTCTTGGAATATCTAGATTTGACAGTTATTAACCCGCCTGGGATTTAAATTCAACCTAGTGGTTTAATGATGAATCTTGATAGCTTTGAGGGCAGATGAGAAATTCAGATATTATAAAATACTAGCTGCGCCCCGCGGTTTCACCTGCCGCCAGTTCGACTCTTCTCGGCAATGCAAAAAGAATTTTTAAATTCAAGTCGTAGTTCAACAAACAAACAAAAGACAAACTCCCCAACGAATAGTATAGATACTCGTATAATAAGTATAGACCAACTTCGGTAAAAGCCAACTTCGATATCCTAACTAATATTAAAAATCCGAAAGTGAGTTTGTTTGTTACGCTTTCACGCTAAAACGGCTGAACGAATTTGGATGAAATTTGCCACATGGGTAGATCATGACCCGAAGAAGGACATACGCTTTTCATCATGGATCGCAGACGATGTCGCGGGCAACAGCTAGTAACCGGAATCAGAATCAGAATTATTTATTTGTAAAACATAGGTTAAAGGTCAAGGTCTTAGTAATAATATGGTGCGCTATGTTTTGTCATTGATGACCAGTGATCGGAGTAGGTAGATTGATTTTTGGTACTTGTAGCATAAATACACACAGAAAGAATAACATGGATAAGCCATTTTTCCGGAAAGTAATTCCGGTATTTCCGGATTCAATTAAATATTGTTAATGTTGGTAGTGATATTATTACTACTCAATTCAAAATTTAAAGGAAGGTATCAAAACTAAATTAATTCATTATTTATCTGTTGAATAATGAAAACAATCGAATTCCGATTTTCGATTTCCGATTTTTTTGAGGATGGCAAATCATCAAATGACTCCTTCCACTCTGGCAGAATACAATTCCTACATAAGTTCCGGTTTTTTTTTAATAATCCACCAATTCCGGAGGCATGTCCATATTAATATATACGTTTCGGATCAATGGCCCCGGTTCAATCTACCTACTCCGATCATTTTTGATGACATACAAATATCAATGAGGATTATTATATAAAGACAATCGATAATTAATCTCTACCAATAATATAACTGCTGACCTCGATTAACCCATCAAGGATCAAAAACCGAAATGTGACTTAACTTGTAATTTATTTTAATTATGTTGATTAGCAATGACAGACTTCAAAGTTCTTAATTAAAACGAAACCACGGATCACAACAGAAAGGGATTTAATGCGATTACAAGGAATGAAATACTATGCTTTGATGAACCGATTTTAATCGACGAATCGATTAAAAGTCTCTTTATCATGTTGATTGTGTTTTACAAGAGATATGAAAGGTTCTGAAATGAGACATGAAACGAGCAGGTTTCTTAAAAAAAATATTATGACATGTGTTTGTGTATCTTAGGCGCAGGCGAGGCGACGCACAGTGGATCGTCCCCATACAAGAGGTGTGACATAGCATCAAAAATTGAAAAAGTATTTAATTTAAAAAAAACAAAAATGCAGTTGCATTCCTCTATTAAAGAACAACAAAAATCGTTACTACGCTTTTTTTATTTGACCAGCAGTTTCGGAGCGATTCGATGAAAACTGTTATTTTTGTATGGAAACGAACACAAAAATGTCTGTATCTCATGATTCCCTCCTTGTTTCGATTTGCGGTTTTCACTACTGTTATTTACCCATTTTATGCCACATTTTCTTCAAGGACACATGGTGCCCCCTGAGTGCCCCTTCCGAGATATTTTGCCTATAGTAGCTATCTTTGTTATTGTATTCCTGATGGAATGGAGGTACATTAAGTATACTTATTACTGGGAATAAGTCATCACTAAGTAGTTCCTTAAATAACAGGTGCATTTGTGAGCACTTTAATGACTTATGAACGCTTTTGTTGCAATATAACAAAAGCGTTAATGAGTCATTAAATAACGAGTATTTGCTTAATCTAATTAGTTATTGTAATTACTGAGAATTACACATAATTAAGAAGTTAAATGAAGAAAATGCATTAGTGAGTTCTATATATTGAAAAAAATATCGGTAATGAGTTGTGACATCGCATTAACATTAACAATTTTTATGGTGAATAAGAAAATATGTATTAAGTAATATCTTTTTTATTTATACATATAATATTACACTGTAAAATATCATTAAATCTTAAAGTAAATTACATTTAAATCTATAATAATTTATAAATAAAACAACTACTAATAACTAAATTAGGTATAAATACTAATTATAATAAAAAATAAAAAAAATAATACTACCATTTAGTTACTAAAAATTATATTAGGTACTATAAGACTTAAACTATATTTTCTTCATCTTCATCAGAATCATTATTGTCGTCATCTTCTTCAATGTCACTACATTCCGAAACTGCTCCAACTATTGTATCAGTTGAAATGTCAATGAGCTCCAAATCACTCCGATCATGTATGAGCAAATCGTCCAGTTCTCTAAATGAAGATTTTTTTACTTTATTGGTCATCTTCGGTCGTAGGCTCGTTAGAAGAGGATCGGAAGATAACAGAAGATTATGAAGGATATCTTCATTTGTGGCGATGCTACTATGCTTTCGTGTATGATTTTCTCTAAATTTACGAAAATCCTTGTTTCTTGCTTCAGATGCTTCTTCAGACAAAAAACCTATAGGCACTACTGATAGGTGCTCCACTATCTGCGATCCATGAATCAGCAATTTATGTAAACTTGATGGCATGTTATACCATGGATATAACTCCACGAATAAATTTGCTGTTTCATCACAATATAATTTGAATTTAAGGATTTCAATTTTTTCGCCTGAGGAAATGCATTGCAAAATTACGGCGAGTCTTCTAATTAAATTGACGTCTAATTTTGTAATTTCCGCAGTCATTTCAGGATTTGCAAAAAACCTTCTAGCAGCATTTCCAGTATTTGTATTGCCACTACCCTGCTTTACAACATCCAGAAGTAAGCCTGTGTTTCTTCGGAAAGCTGCTTGAATAGCTTCTTTCCTATCTTTAACTATTTTTTTATTGTTGTCACCTTTTGTTTGCCATGATTTTATGTCCATTCTGTAGGCAATGTGTAATAAACACTCCATAGAACGAATCCAAGCATGCAACGAACTAAATCCATGCTTGTATAAATAAATCTTCATTCACAGGTTTAGCTCTCACTTCTTCCAAGTTATTCATCTCACTTGGGCGAGCTTTGCACAAATCACACAGTGCTGCCGATGTTCCAGATATGATTGAATGCACCTTACCATCAATCATGGTTAACCACAGATTGTGCGTAATAGTAGCATTGCCGCAATCAGTTGGGTTCAGTCCACGAATCTCGGTCTCAAATATATCCATTTCAGCCTTTACATTTGCTTCCGTTTCTTTCATAAACGTAAATGAAATCGGGCGACAATATGTAGTTGACGATGGCCGTTCATTCTGCCACACTGTGCTTCCACTAGAAGTCACTAACTTAAGAGGTACAAGACTTGCCATAAATACACTGGATAAATCTTGTTCACTTGTTGTTGTCCTTTGATGATAAATGCTTTGACTCGAAGCTCCATCAAAACCCCATTTACTGTGAAGCACAAGTTGTTCACCAGCATCAAAATTCGATTCAAGTGAATCGATCAGCCTCCTAACTGTGAGATCAAGGAGGGCTTGGAGCCGTATCTTTGCAGAAGTATCAGTTACAGTTACGTCTTCTTTTGCCGGGTAACACTTAAGTTTTTCTTTCACTAACATGTAATAGCTTGGGTATTTTGCATGACCTTCTTTAAAACTAAAGTCCCTAAGTGTGATGTAACGCCACTTGGATAACTGCATGTAAACGTAAAGAGCAAGTGCTTTGTGAGTAGGAACTTCACGAAGCAAAGTATTCTGTTTAGTTTCCAGGGCATTCAAAACTGTTGAGACGTGTTCAGAATTTCCCAGCAAATGTTTCATTATTCTGGCCACATCATTTTTTCCGGCAGACTTAAGTGCACTTTCAACAGTATGTAAAAGCTCATCTGGACGACTGCAACTAGCAATATTTTCATCAACACGCCTTCTTTTCTGTCTACTCGATAAATCTTCAAAGCGTTTGCGAGGAGATTTATATGTTGAAGTTGATGCATCCGATTTTGATGGACTGATTACCTCTTCTGACTCATATTCAGCTTCTTCAGTGTGAACAATATTTTCCTTAAAGCAATCTGGCCAAATGATTTCTGAACTTAACCACTCTCTGTTCTTGTCCATGAACTTGTCGACTGTCCTTCTTGATTGCACCCATTTGGAGTAAATCCGATAGCAAAATCAACGACACCAGTTCTTTAGATCTGACACATCATTTTCACTTAACTGGACGTTACTATTCGACTTCAATGTGTTAAATAAATTTTCATAGTCACGAATATCTTTATGATTACGAAGAGCAACATAAAGATCTAGATAAGTAGAAAATCCACGGAAAGCCATAATGACAACACTTGGTAGAAGTTATAATTACAACTGAATTATATTTGCAAAACACACTAAAATATATAGGGCAGCAAGTTTGCAACTAGCAATGAATTTGATATGCTAATGATGACATGAGCCAATCACAATGCAGAGTTTAAGGGCTGTTAACATAGTAATTACAATAACTAATTAGATTAAGCAGTAATGGTAGTCGTTATTTAATGATTCATTAACGCTTTTGTTATTTTGCAACAAAAGCGTTCATAAGTCATTAAAGTACTCACAAATGCACCTGTTATTTAAGGAACTACTTAGTGATGACTTATTCCCAGTAATAAGTATACTTAATGTACCTCCATTCCATCAGGAATACAATAACAAAGATAGCTACTATAGGCAAAATATCTCGGAAGGGGCACTCAGAGGGCACCATGTGTCCTTGAAGAAAATGTGGCATAAAATGGGTAAATAACAGTAGTGAAAACCGCAAATCGAAACAAGGAGGGAATCATGAGATACAGACATTTTTGTGTTCGTTTCCATACAAAAATAACAGTTTTCATCGAATCGCTCCGAAACTGCTGGTCAAATAAAAAAAGCGTAGTAACGATTTTTGTTGTTCTTTAATAGAGGAATGATACTGCATTTTTGTTTTTTTTTAATTAAATACTTTTTCCATTTTTGATGCTATGTCACACCTCTTGTATGGGGACGATCCACTGTGCGACGGTGCGGAGCGGGCGTTGCGCAGTTCCTTTCATATTTTGCTTTCGCCACCCCCGCTCCACTCGTCTCTTATGTATGTTTTTTGTGTTTTCCAGTATAAAACTCAGTAACAGCCTGGATTCTGGATTTGAGTCCAGTTGATGGCAATAGACTCTCCATAATCATTCCAAGAAATACAGGAATTGTGATGTTATTTATGGTATGTTATATTTAATTGGCTCAAAGTGCCGTATTTAGAAGCAATACAAACGAAAGTAAAACGCAGAATTAATAATCCAAAATTAGATTTCAACCAAACAAAAAAACTTCTTCTGTTCCATTTTCCATCAAAGTTACAAAAAAATAATGACCACATTAACTCATTTAGTGCTTGGAGAGAGTCACGTAGAGGTCTGCTTATTTGTGCAGGGGGGACGTGAGAGGAATGGCCGAGGGCTGCCAGAGATTAATTCGCGTATAGTCGACGACAACACCACTACTACGTGATCATAATTCATTATAACTAGATTTGTTTACTACTGGAAAATGGCCTGGGAGTCGGAGAAGTCTTTGTAATTTACAAGACTTGATTGGTTTGCCCGATGTTATTGCGAAAGGGAATGCAATGTTTTATGGTTGGCTATGCATTGGAAAACCCCATTTTCTAATTGGTTTTCAGCGTACCATTTGTCATGGGGATTGGAAGCAGCATACGTACAGTACGTCAATGGTAACAAAACAAGTATAAGTTGGCCTCTTATTCTAATAAATCTACTACGCTAGGCTAACTCAAGGTCAAAGTTCCCACCGATGACGTTCGGTCGACTGTCCCTTCAACAAACAAAATATATTTTAGTGAATCCGCCAGGCCTCAACACTAATTATTTTAAAGCTTAAGAGATCGACAAACCCACTTCTCTTTCTTACCTGACTTTCCATGGTCAATACTTATGCTCTGCTTATAGAAAAAATCTTCGTTCTACCAATAATCGTCTTCTACGATGTCCTTCTCACCGCTCTGCTTTCATCCACTCTTCTTTCTTCGTCCAGGTGGTCTTTCTTTGGAATGCGCTCCCCCTGGAAATCAGGATGGCAACTAGTCGTTTATCATTAAAAGTGAAGGCACATGAACACATTCGTAAGAAGTTGGCAGAATCATACCAGCGTTAATTTGCTGGATTCGTTTTCTCCTCTACCTGTCGTTATTTCTCCTGAATAAGTTTATTTTGTTTATGTGTATGTATTAATTAGTATTCATTATTTTTCGATTTACGAGTATATGTATTATCTTTTGTTGCACCTGCCATGTCTGTCTCTACATCACGTTAAGGTTGACTGGTAGAAAATGCCTCAGGCAGTAAGTCCGCCTTTGTACAGTAGTTTTTTTACTTGTGCATAAAGTTTTAATAAATAAATAAATAAATCCGTATTGATATTTGAGCGATTCGGGTAGTGGCAAACTGTTATATTATCCTATCCAAAAGGACTGGTGTCAATTAGTTATGCGGGTTACAGTAAACACATGCAGGGCGAATCTTTTCTCCTGTTACTGCCCAGTTTTCGTTTAAAAGGGGTGTCCTGAAAACGACACCGTGTTAGCGAAAGGGTGTGACGGTGGGTGTAATTAAAATTATTTATTGCTCGACGTCTTTTATTTGTGAGGAAGAACTAGCGATTAAACGTCTGAAATATTAGCTAGGAAATCCAACCCTTAGGTTAGAAAATATGCTTTTAAAAACTACATAAAATACATTTTATTCGTTACCAAAATTGTCCATTATTTCATTTTTTCTCGTACAAGCTAACAGTTACTTCAAATTCAAAAACTTTTTGACATTTTTACCATATGTTATTGTTATTTGAGTTGTGTCACCATTATTGCACTACACTCACACATAACCCTTTATTTGCCTACCAACCTTAAAAAAAGAACGTCTCGCTATTCGGTCTGCATCTAATTCGTCACTCCGCCATTTGGTCACGTAAAGTAACTGTGGTGACGTCACGGCACACCACTTCATTACGAACGTCGTGTGCGCGCATAATGGCACAGAGTGAAAAATGCACAGCCTTACCACTAGAACCGGTTATTATGTCGCGAAAGCTTTTACTTATACTCTGGTAGACTGTGGCGTTTTCCTAGTTTTCTTTGTGTCCAAGTGGGTGTTTTTTGTGGTTATTGTTAGTGTCGAGTTAACAGTTGTTCGTGTATTGTGGAGTTCGTTTGTTTATTTTTTCAAAACGTCACGTCGGAAGACAGTTTCTGAGAAAATTGCTTTTATGAAAACAGTTTGTAGGGAGAAAGCCATAATTTTTTTTTTTTCTATTATTGATCTCGCTCATATCATATCTTTTCAAGAATAGGAGATTTGACTTTCATGTAGTACCTTAACAGATTGTTTTTTTATGAATTTATTTTACTTGTACACTTAGGCCAGGGCCACGACATAGGGCGGTGCGTCTTACGGCGCTGAGCGGCGCTCGAATGTTACCGCACCGCTCTCCTCTCCGCAAGTCGCACCGCGGCGAATCATGCCACACTCTAAATAACTTCAAATATTTGGTCTCGCCGCGGTCGCAGACGCAAGACACAGTCGCGCGAGCGGTGGCCAAGGGGTTAGGATGCAATTTGTGCCCGGTTGATGGCAATGGGCTCGCCCCCTAAATTATGGAACTTAAATATTTATTTTATTTATTTATTTATTTATTTATTGTTAATTAAAACGGTATTGTTAATTAAAACGGTATATATATAGTTACGAGTAGGTTAGGTTAGGTTGTGGTTTAGGTTTGATCAGAAAAAAGATGATTCCAACTTAATTACCTATCTAATGGAAAAACGATGACCTCGGCTATAATATCAAGGTTTACTTTACTCGTAATTTACTGCGGACAGAAAACAGACACACACACCAACAGTAACTCATAGTAGTAAATACTTGGCACTACAAGCGTCCACGTTCGTATGTAATATATGGTCGACATGACAAGCGATGCGATCTATCTTCAAGTCACATACAATTGAGTTTAGTAGGTACGTAAGCCGTGTGTCTCGATAGTTTTCTTATTCTTTTGTGTAGGCACTTTTACGGGTTGTAAATCATTATTGCGAAGTTCATTACAGCGATGCACGTTACTGCGAAAGTACGTGATTGCGATGTACGTTGTGGTGAAAGTTCTTCACTGCGATGTACGTTACTGCGAAAGTACGTGATTGCGATGTACGTTACTGCGAAAGTACGTGGTTGCAATGTACGTTACTGCGAAAGTACGTGATTGCGCTGTACGTTACTGCGAAAGTACGTGATTGCGATGTACGTTACTGCGAATGTTTACCATTGCGACGTACTTTGTCGCGCGTGTTTACTGCGATGATTGTAACTTCGGTAACACGCTACTACGATCTAGGTCCTGTAGAAGGGTTGCTGACACTGGTGATGGTAGATAGCTAGTAGATAGCTGGTGGTAGTGGCAATTATAATTGGACCAAAAGATAATCCTTACATATTATAAAACAAAGTCCTCCGCCGTCCTTACATATAAAACAAAGTCCTCCGCCGCGTCTGTCTGTCGTCCTGTTCAAGATAAACTCAAAAACTATTACACTGATTTTCATGCCGTTTTCACCAATGTATGTTATATAGAGTAGTTCTCGAGTAAGGTAAGGTATATAATAACCGAGCGTGGGCGAAGCCGCGGGCATCAGTTAGTAATAATATAAATGTGAAAGTGAGTTTTTTTGTTTATTACGCTTTCACGAAATTAGGCACAGGGGTAGACGATGACCTGGAATAAGACATAGGATACTTTTTATCCCGATATTCCCACGGGATCGAGACTTACGCGGGTGAAACCTCGAGGCGCAGCTAGTAAGTAAATAAGCCAATGTTTATCCACGGTGAACTGAAAGGTTTTTAGGTGCAAAACTGATTTAGTACTTCTATTTTTTTGAATGGGAATTGGGATTTGAAGTGAAGTTTATACTGACCAGTATTTTATTGTTACATATTATTGATTTTATAATGAGATTGCTCAAATCTCAGCCGATTTGAGCAATTTCTTCTCTTGTTTCATCCTTTTTTTTAATCAACGCTTTAAGATAATATTGCGCCTGTACTTCCCAAAACAGTAAACTGTGAGAGAGGTCAAATGGAACTGCCACATATTTTTTTACTGTTCTTAAAAAACCCCACTATCCTGACTCCAGGTGTGACTGAGAATTTATAACGAGCAAACTCAATAGACAACACACACAAAAATACTAAACACACACAACAACACACTAAACACACACACACACACACAACTCACAACACACACACCACTCACAACACACTAAACATACACACGCAACTCACAACACACTAAACACACACACAACTCACAACACACTAAACACACACACACCCATACACGTAATACAATTGAACATAGGCCGAAACATAACATATTTTGCTTTAAAAGCCGCAAAATATATTATATTAGCAACCAGCATTTACGATTAGATATTATGTTATGTTATGTTAAATATTAATGTATTGTAAACATAAACTTTTCAGAATAAATTCTCTAATGATGTTGAAAACCGCATCAAAATCAGTTGCGTAGTACATGTAGGTAAATTTATTTTAATTTTATTTTATGTAATGTAGGTAAGTGTATTATTTTAATTAGTGTATGTTAGTGTAAAATATTGCGTAGTTTAGAAGAACAACGCGTTCACACGGACAGACAGGATAAGCGAGTGCGATTTATAATAATACTAGCATCCCACTCCTGACGGTTTTTCGTGACAGAACATCGAGATTTCTTAGTTATTTGTAACTTTTACATTAACGTATTATACACATAAACCTTCCGGAATAAATTCTCTAAACGAAAACCACATCAAAATCTGTTGTGTGGTATAGAAGAACAACGTGAACAACACACAAACACGAAAAGCGACTTTCAGTTATAATATGTATAGATGTATATATAAAGATTCTGACACTCACTAACCAAGAATTTTCAACAAGAGCTTCAGTGGGTGTCTTCGAAGCGAGGGCAAATTAATTAGTGATAAAATCTGTGAATACCGTATTGTTTTGTCATAAAATATCAAGGCACTTCGGTTATAATACAGAGAAATCTCCTTAATAGTTGGGTACAACCATCTTAGTCGGTAACTATGGTAGCACTGGTAATTAAGACAACAATAATTGTTTGAATAATATAAAATAAATATTAGATGATACGCCAATTATTAACAAACAACAATTGTTTTTGCTTTTGTAATAATTTGATGTTTAATTAGGTACTTTATTGTTACTATACCTACGCAATTAGAGTGGGCTTATACGAATGTTGATTTTTATTTTTGCCATAATTATGATAGTTATGTCTTTATTTGCCTTAATTCTTCAAAGACATTCTAATTAACTACAATGGTTTTTGGTACGCGGGTGTAGGTACCAGATGTTATGAAGTTGTTAAGGATCAACTTATAAAACTGCCTTGTTTGTCTAGCTAGCACTACTGCTGAGTATGATGTCCTAGGTTCGATTCCCACGTCAGGTAAAGTGTTATTGGGTTTTTTCATCAGGAATTTCTCAGTAGCAGCCCGGAGTCTGGATTTGTGCCCGAATGATAGGAATATTCGCCCCCTATTACAATGGGACTCAAACAAAAAATGCACGAAATGTGAGTGTACCTTCCGTAACCCTTGCGGGGGTTGCGGCTTCGGGGATTATTTATGTCATGTGACAAAAAAACAAAAAACTAACGAATCTTAACTCGATTGTCTTTGAGAACGGACCTCTCCTTGTGTATGTATAGCATTTAGTTATTTATTTTATGTATGGTTTGAACGTGGTTGTTCTGAAAAAATACTGTGGTGCCAAAGTGTCCGACCAACTAACTAAGATTCTAAACGGATAGCTTCCGGCAAATTTATCTAGCTAATGTCATACAATTTTTTTAATATTATTTTTTAATTCTCTGGTAGATGATACTTATGAAATTCAAAATCAAATCATTTATTTCTAAGAGAGACATAAAAGGCACTTTTGAAAGGCATATCCGGATACCTTTATTAAACATTACCACAATTTTTTTATAAATATGGCTTCATTACAGATTCTTATTCATCGGGTAAATCAAAACCGAAATACAGTGAGAATATATTATCTACACCCTTTATTAACGTTTATAACACTAATATTGAAATCAATTTAATATGATACAGTAAAGCGTCACAATTTTGGTACTATTTGAAATGTTATTGAAAAATACAATAGACGTAGATATATTTAATAACCTATTCCGCTAAACTATACTTCAAGAGTCATAAAAAACCCTGTAAGAAATCGACACGTGTTTCACCTCTCAACGAGGCATCCTCAGGACGCAGAGACCAGTTCTGCGTCCAGTGCTCGGTGTGGTAACACGTCATGTTCTGGTTTGCAATTGGTCAATCGTCATCCTGAAGTCGAGGTCGTTGTCTATTGTATTTTATAATGGATTTCCGCAAAGTCACGCCTGAATCAATTAACTATGTTATTGAATTTAATTAAAAACAATCACTACATTGGATAAGCATTTATAATTGAACGTTTTATTTCATCAATTAATTATTGTGGGTAATATTTTGTTTAGCTCCCACCTGTTGGTAGGAATAGGTTTTAGTATTTATGTTGTATTGTGAAAATATAATTTCCAGAATGTTTGTGGCAAGATGGTAGAAGAAATTACATGCTGGTGAGTATTTCCCTAAAATAACCTATTCACAAAGCTCTCTAACATTCAATAAGAACTTAAGTGATCAAATATTTTTTCTCAAACATGCTTGGAAATTCGAGCATTATTTTGACAACCTTCTTCGGGATAAATGGAAATTGCTGTACTGGTCAAAAACAAGTGACGATGCGGCCAGCAAAGTTACTATGAAAATCCCTATCTGGCGTGTTTAGCGGCCAAATAAATTACTATGAAAACTCATATCTGTCGTGTTATTTAAAAATGGAACGAACTTTTTACTTCAGCACACGGCAACCAAGTAGGTAACTTATCAAAGATTTTATTTAAATTTCGTATTGGCTTGCAAATAGAACAAAGAAGAAATAAATTAACATATTGGCGCATGAAAAATGACAGTTGTTCGTCATTGATTCTGGAATTTTTATTTAATTTACTCAGTTTGAATTTCCGCGCATTATTTGAGAAAAGTACTATACAAGCCTTGGCCGCAATCAGGAATTGTTGGACTCACGTATGTGTGCCTCGGCTTCGCCTCGGCCCACATTTTCACGATCGTCCTTCAATTCCCTTATTGCAGGCTGCGACAGTAATGTACTATATCCCGAAGTGATCCAACCAAGCAATGACGCTAACAATGCATAATAGGTATACGACTCTAGCGTCATCTAATGTGATATAGGTGTCTGAATTCAAACTGTACCACCGCATGTTGTACTGTACATTCTCATGCCTCAGTTTCTCTAGCTAAGTCAGAAAGCATACAAGACGTTTGTTTGTAGGATCTTGTGCTTTCCTAGCCTAGTGTTTCCTTTGTGTGGTGGCTTTCCCAGGTTCTAAGGTCTCTGGGGAGACAGGCTTCCCCACTGAAGCGTTTTAGAGTTGCGTGGTAGCGTTATGCTGAAAGGAGGTATTTTGATATTTTGACACTCATAGATATTTTCATGATATATGTATATTATCCTCTATATATATTTGTCCTCTATGGATATTTTCATGATATATTATCATAGATGTTCACATTTGGTGCAAAACAGATGCATTTTTACCCGACTACGGCGAAGAAAAAAGGAGGGTTATGATTTTGACCGGCATGTATGTATTTCATCTGTTCCCTCCTATCTTCTAAACCATTCATCACAATTTGACAAATGAGGTATCCGTTCGAAGCGTCTTGATCGTCCGCTGGTTATAGGCACATGTGATGTCAAATTAAATGGCGCCCTCTAGAGGATATAAAGTCAAGAACTAAAAAAAAAATTGTTTAATCGTACCATTTTGGGTATCAAATGAAAGGGCTTAATGAGCACATATCAAAAATATATATATATTAAAACCCCAAAAGAATTAAAAAAAAATAAAGTAATAAAAACTAAAACCACACACCACAGACAGACAAATTAAAAATCCGGAGTCACACGTGTTAAATAAATCGAACAGATTACGTGTGACTCCGGATTTTTAATTTGTCTGTCTGTGGTGTCTTGTTTATACCTTTTTAGTCGTAGTTGGGTTTAAGTTTTTATTACTTTTTTTTTTTTCTATAACATAACATCACACCCTTTTTCCCCGAAGGGTAAGGCAGAGGTTTACCTGTAGTACGTCCACGTTTCGTCAATTTTGTTTAAATAGGGGGCGAGCCCATTGCCATCAACCGGGCACAAATCCAGACTCAAGGCTCTTACTGTAAAATTCCTAATGGAAAAACCTAATAACACTTTGCCTGACCTGGGAATAAAACCCAGAATCTCATGCTCAGCAGTAGCGCGTCCATCCCCTATTACTTTCAGCGTAATTTAAAAGTTTTTACAAATGTTTAGTACTTAACTGAATACTGTTTTTCTTTGCAGGTTGATAATTTAAGGGCTTCCCCAAAACTATTTAATAATTACACAGTCGACCTCACCCACCATTTATCAGATTCAAGTGAATATTGTGACCGGATCGGGGAAACTCCATAACGTTAATGGGCGATTGCCTCGGAACATTATGTTCCGTGTATGACACAGATTGAGGACATTGTTTATTCATGTGTACCTGACCTGTCTATGTTAGTAACTTTGTTTTACTAGTAAGCAGCTTCTGACCTTCTGTCCACTGTGTTTTTTCTTCGAATGTTATGTACCTACTTGCGCTTATGATTTGTGTATACTTGAGAAGTAATACCTAAATACTGTTTTAAGCTAGTTATAAGTATTGTACAACAACAAGTACCTAACTTGTTGGTGTACTTCTATATTTGTAATATTAATAAAAAAATGTTATAAAACTATAACCCAACTACGACAAAAAGTCAACTAAAAATATGTAAACAAGACAGCACAGACTGACAAATTAAAAATCCGGAGTCACACGTATAAATTGAACAGATTACGTGTGACTCCGGATTTTTAAATTGTCAAATTATTAAGAGTATTTTAGAGGTTATGAGGGAACGCATGAACATACATACATACATACCAGTCAAAATCATAACCCTCCTGTTTGCTTCGCTATAGTCGGGTAATTAAAGTCGCTTTTCGTGTCTGTCGGTGTGATCACGCTGTTCTTCTTAACTTACGCACTTAATATCACTTGAATTGCAATTTGTGTATTATTTTGATTAAATATTTGTTTCTTTATCTTACCGTTTGTTGTTAGTTAAACTATATAATGATGAAAAAAAAAAATTGGCATTAACGCATTAACTGAAGAGATGTTAAAAGTAGATCTGGCGTAATAAGGATATTATAGGTATTTCGCTGCCTAACCCTTCAGGGTAATGACCATACCGACGCGACTTTTACCAAAACAATTTCTGAGAAAACTTCACGGCGAACAATGTGGCGGCGGCGGCGTCGCGTCGCGCGCCAAATCGCGCCAGTATGTAAGAGCCTTAAAACAGGTGCGATGTTATGTTAAGTATATTATAAGTAGTCACTCATCTTCAACTTTAAAACAATCGAAAATATTAACGGAATATTTAAAGGAGAACACTGCTGCCCGTCTTACTAAAACGACCTTTTTGCCACCTTATAACTTCTCTAAAGATTCAAAGGCCATGGCCCATTCTTTTCAATAACCAGATTGTGATGAAAGTAACTCAATCTATAGAATAAAAAAGGTTAAAAGAGTCACTAATTCATCCTCGTATTTCCCTTAAAAAGGAACTTGCATCAGCTACATATACATCGCTCCCCACCGACAACGACAATGTAATTCCGACAGCCGGAGCCGGAGTCCGGAGAGGTCACGGAACAAATGACGAACAATTAGCTGCACCTATTATGTTGATTGTGGGCAGAGTGCCACGTTAGTGTGGATGTATTTCAGTTGAAGTCTGCTATAGATAGAAACTGTCACTTACTGCGTGGTTTTTCCTTCTTTCTTTTTCGTGTGGTTCTATGTTTAGGGGTTTTCTTTCCGCACTTAGTCCCTAGTCCTAACGCGGTGTCCTGCGTGAGCGACGAATACGACGTGGCGTGACGCGACGCGACACGATGCAATGCGACGCGATGCTACTCGTGACAAATGTCCCACGTGATTTTGGTCATTACTTCTCGAATCATGGAGAAGTACAGTACAATTTTGCTTGAAAATTCATATTTAAAGTACGTAGTTCATGGTGTCGCATCTGGTCGCCCTCAAAAAAAGTACGTGGTACGTCGCGTCTCGCCGTAGACTGCCATATAGGCCGCAAGTAGGGTATGCCGTTGAGTTGATCGCATTCGTCGCGTTCGCAGCGTCGCGTGGCGTCGTGTTCGTCGCTTACGCAGGACACCCCGTAAATCCCATTGTGCGTTTCTTGTGGTTAGTGAATAACTTGCTGTCAGAGTTTTTATGCCGCCCAAAGCCTTCTGACTTGGCTTCACATGCCGTCGAGAAATATCTCTCAGGCGGCTTTCTCACGATGTTTTCCTTTACTGTTTTTTAAACAAATGCTATATAATGCTATACTGTATAATCTGCACATGAATCCGAAAAGTCAAAGGTTCGTGCCTTGGTTTCGAACTCGGGACCTATGACTTGGCAGTCCGACGGTGACTTCACTAGGCTATCACCACTCGCTTCTGGATTTGCGGCTTCGTGGTCAGAGAGGTTAGAATCATGGGAGAACTAATTTTTTAATGTAGGATGCTATACAAATAACGCTAACTCAGTTGGGTATTATAGAAAAATCCTAATGCCAGGGCTACATTGTCGCGTTATCGCGAACTTTACTTCGCGCGCTCTCTGTTGCTCAGTGAGACGTCGAGCGGTGTGCGATAGAGAGCGCGCGAAGTAAAGTTTGCGATAACGCGACAATGTAGCCCCGGCATTAGTACAAATACAACATTTATAGCGTTTGAGGGGTACTATCATCGTGAGAATCATCATAATTCGGTATGATTTAAAAGGCGTTTATTGGTATGTATGGAACCCCATTTAATGTAAAGTCAGCTAAAGACTCGTGGATTTTCACAACTATAAATAGAAACACTTGCTTTCCCCGTGGGAGCACACAACTGATGAGGTGCAATTAGGTGCACCTATTATGCTGATTGCGAACATAGCTCGACACGTGTCCTGTATTATAAGTATCAGTAACTTACTGTGGAAATGACTAGGTGTGCTGGGGGAGATAGTGTATGGATCAATTTATGTTTATGTGATGAGGATTCCATCAACGATCGAAGAGCTTTACCTAATCTCTGGTTGTGGATAAGACAGGAAAATGCGACTGTATGCATTAGCCTTTTACTTTTATATTACATAAAAAAAAATCACTGAATTAAATAAAACACCCCCATACTTTACTTACCTTACCTTGGTTTAGGTAGGCATTGTAAGTGGTTCAGGACATTCCGTACTTATTTGTCCATCCTACTGAAATAATCATGGAAGAAAATTTTTGCAACACTAACTCTGCCAAGAACAGTGTACTGACTCGCATTGCTCGAATTTGTAACTCGGAATTCTCTGAAGTTGATTTATTTAATTAACTGTAATAAAACGACATTCAGAAAACGAATAATGAAAATTATAAGCGGAGATATATTTATTTATTTATTTATTTATTTATTTATTTATTTATTTATTTATTTATTTACAACAACACAAACTATATATGACAAACAACCAATCATCTTCATCTTCTTCTTCTTCTTCTTGCACTATCTTTTATCATTCAACCTTTTTTGTTTTTAAATGTTTCAAAATTGTAATCTAAATCTAAATTTAACTTAAAAGTAATTTTATATTGTATTGTAATTTTATTTTGTTGTTTAATTGGAAATATCTGGCATTAGTCCGTTCGCATGTATTATACATATATCCCAGTTATACAGGGAAACCTATAATTGGCCATAATCACTGTAACACGCATATTTTGTAAAATATACTTATGTATCGCTGTTGGTTACCTAAATAAATAAATAAATAAACATTTTTTACACTTAATGCCTAAAATGTGATCATTTCCTTTGTGGGTGATCTATTCCACTGACAATTACCAAGCTTTTAGATTCTTTGCCTATATATGTGGTAATGTAAGGTTGAACGACTGGCAACATTATTAGAATGGTCATGATAGATGATTTTGACAACAACATAAGGAAGTATGATTGACAGACGATGGTCGATGGTAAGAAGACGAAAGTAAATACAGCGTATAGCAGAGAGGTGTGGTGTCATACAAAATTTCGATACCTACTGGACCCAAATATATGGGACGGTTGATTATTTTTTCGTGATTACGATGTTGGTCCCATGGAGAAAGTTGTGCATTTTGAAGGTCTGTGCCACAGCCTTAAATAATATGACCATACCTTTCCGATACAATGTTTTATAAGTGAAATATATTTCTGGACAAATCATTTGACTTAACACCCTGATGCCAAATTAATTGCACTTGTTTACCTATATACCCCATATACTGTACTAGGTAGCGACTACCATCCAAAACTTTTTCGAATCGACGGAGTCTGTGCAAAGACAAATACGATTTGTCTCTATCGGTTCGGCCATTTATAATGTTGGTTGTAAAATGCTACGTGTATGCATGTGGCAAACATCTCTGTTTATCGATGTTGGGTAGTGAAATTACTAAAAGATGTAGATGTAGGAATAAGAATGCACTTTTTGATAACTTTCAATAGAAAGCTAACAGAGAAAAAAATATTTTGAGAAAATAAGACGTACACACGGCTACACATCAAGCTATACATTTCCAGTTTATGCTGATCTCGCATTGTATAGGATTTCCGTATAATGCGAGGTCAGTTTATACTGGAAATGTATAGCTTGATGTGTAGCCGTGTGTACAAAAATAAACACAAAGTACTATTTATTTATTTATTAAAAAACCAACTTATATTTACAGTTTGCGCCACACATAAAAGTTATCGGTCAATATCTATTAGTAATTACACATAAAATCATAAAATTAGATGAAATTACATAAAACTAGATACAATTTTATGAAATACAATAAATTAATCAAGATTAGGTTAGTTTAGTTTAGTTTAGAAAAATTCTTTATTAACATAAAATATACATGGCTGTAGTACTTAAAAAGAAAGTAACAGTTACACTAATATTAATAACAACACTTTTACAGGCTAGAAGCACCTTTATAAGTATATAAAAAATTAAAAAAAATTAGTTATTTACAAGCTTATTACAACACGATGCATTTATTAATTAAATCTTTAACAATGATATATGAAATTATTGTAATAATTTCACTTATAAAAGGAGAGGGTAACAGTAAATATTTAATTACGCGCTCAGCGTAAGTGCGACCGGTGCAAGCGGTAGCTCAGGTAATCGCGCGTGGCCACCAGCGGCGCACGAACTACCGCGCCTCCCGCGCGCTCACCTGTACACGGTGAGAGCGGGGAAGCGTTGGCGCATCGTACGGGCCCAGCCACGACGCGTTATCAGTATTGTGCGCAAACAACACGTAGTGATGGGGAAGCTTGTATGTACCGTATCCATCGATATGTCGCAAGTCTTTCAACTTAATTTGACCTATGTTAGCAATCAATGTATTTTGATGACATTTATTTTTGTTGTAAAATTTACGAGTTAATTTTAAGATGAATTTTGTAATGCTCGGAACTTTATGTTTGTGTGTAGTGCTTTAAGGTTAGTTCGAAACGGAGTATTAAAGGCAATTTTAACTGTTTTATTTTGGATTATTTGTAACATTTTATAATTAGATTGACAAGTGCTACTCCATACCGGGCACGAATAGGTGATACAAAGTCTGATTAGGGTGGTGTATAACCTAAGTTTGGTGGTAGCACTGAGCTTGCTTTTTCGGTTAAGTATAGGACTGAGAGAACCGAGTGCTTGAGCTCCTTTAACGCGTAATTTAGCAACATGCTTTGTCCAGTTGAGCTTTTTATCCAACGTTACGCCAAGATAGCGAACTTCTGTGGTCCACTGAATCAATTGCCCAGCGATTTTTAATTTTCTTTTAGGGATGGTACGTTGGCGTGTGAAAAGTATCGCCTCAGTTTTGGATTCGTTCAACTTCAGCTTCCACTTGTTGAAATAAGATTGAAGTAGTTCAAGCGACAACTGAAGTCTACTTATGATAATGTCGATGTCATCATCGCTTGTGTATGATGCTGTATCATCGGCAAAACAGGCCAGATGAGTACGGACCTGCACAGGAACGTCACTCACGAATAAAATGAAGAGGTAGGGACCGAGCACCGAACCTTGGGGAACTCCTGCTGATACCGTCCGGGGCGACGACCTATCAGAACCAATATGGACCACAAACTTGCGGTTATTAAGATAAGATTGGATAAGTTTTACTAGCTCAGTCGGGATGCCGTAATTGATGAGCTTGTATAACAGGCCTTCGTGCCATACGGTATCGAAGGCTTTTTCGATGTCCAAAAGGAACATACCGGTAGACTGCTTAAGATTAAGATGATAGGAAATGTGTTCAGAGACTCGAGCCAACTGTTGTACCGTGGAGTGAGAGGAACGAAACCCAAATTGCTCGTTCATAATGAGGTGGTCAGAGCAACGAAGCAAGCGGTTGTATATCATGACCTCAAACAGCTTACCTAGAACAGGAAGAAGGCTAATAGGCCTGTAACTAACGGGCAAGGAGGTGTCCTTTCCAGGTTTTTTAAGAGCAATAACCTTTGCAGTTTTCCATTTATTGGGAAAATAACCGAATTTTAAGCAACCGTTGAAAATTTTTGTGGTATATACAATAGATTTTTGCGACAGATTTTTAATCATAATGTTGTGTATACCATCATCACCTGGAGCCTTCCTGGTCTTGAGTTTACATATAACTTTCCAGACTTCAGTTGGCCGCACAGGTAGATGTAGTTCATTTATGACATAATCATTTAAATGAGTAGTGGCTGACTGAACGTCCCTGTCGACACTATCGCTTATCCAGCCACGAGTTAGATTGGTGTTCATCTCAAAAGCATCTGCTAGAGCATCACATTGTTCCGGGATGTTGGATGTGTAGGTGCCCTCAGGTGTTTTAAGTGGAGGTATTGAGTCAGATCTGGGTTTTAATGACTTAGCCAGTCGCCAAATATCGTTGCCAGGATTATCAACTTTCGACAATTTAGTGTTCCATATTTTATCTTGATGTTTCGTTATAGCCAAATTTATCAAATGTTGTGATTTATTGATAGCTGATCGTAACAGTCTTTTCTCTGCAAGGGACACTTTTTGTTCCTTTCGACGAAGTTGATTTTTATACTTGATCATTTCTGCGATGTAATTAGGTAGTTTTATGCAAGTATTTACATGTACTTTGCTAGGAATAAATTTGTCTCTGGCAGCAGTTAAACACCGTTGTAGGTAGTTTACGGCGTAGTCGATTTCAGGTTCGGATTTAAACATCTTCGAGTTTAGTGAGATCTTTTGGTCAAGATAAGACCGGTATTTATCCCAGTCAGCGTCACAATATCGGTAGTGTTTGGAATTAGGTTTGCGAGAGCATTGACCATTCACTGTAAACAGTATAGGAAAGTGGTTTGATGAAAGAGCAGTTATTGCACGAACGTCATGTATACTATTTACATTTAGCGCCAAAATCAGATCAGGATTTGTAGGATTAAGATCAGGTCTATAGTTAACCTGAGTAGGTGAGTCAGGGTAATGTATCACATAATCGTGGTTAAGCATGTGGCGAAATAGTATGTTACCACGGGTATTCACATAACTACTATTCCAATATCCATGATTTGCGTTAAAGTCTCCCATTATTATAACACGAGGCCCCAGGGAAAATAATATATCCATGTCCTTGCATTCGAGCTGCAAGTTTGGAGATTGGTAAGCTGAGACAAAGACATAGTCTTTCCCGATAATTTTTAAACCAATAGCAACCGCTTCAATGTGCTTAGTTTTTGGAACAGCGATTGGTCCAACCTCAAAACTCTCATTGACCAGAATGGCTACACCTTGTCCCCGCCCACTATGGTGTTTGTCTTGTCGAAAGCAGTTAAAACCTGGTGTCGTTAAGGGAGTATCACAAGTAAGTTTAGTTTCGCAGATAGCTATTATATCAATGGATAGGGTATATACCGCTAACTCAAGTAATTCATGCATTTTTGCGCGAACCCCATCGGAGTTCCAATATAAGAGTCTTAACTCATTATTATTATACATAGTGTCCAAGATGAGTCAGAATTAGCATAACCTTATCTAACATAGATTGACAGGCAAAAAATTGAGGTTTAAGGTTTTTAACACACATAAGTATTTCCAACATCTCATTTGTCACAGGGTCGTCCGGTGGTAAGTTCAAACACTCGTTAGGAGCATAATCATGATTGGTGTGGGTTTTGACAGAAGCAGCATAAGACAGTTTTTTGAATGAGGGTGGTAAATTAGTAAGAGGTGCAGTCGCGTGTTGCGCCGCCACGGGTTTCATCGGCCTAGACTGGATCTCACGCTTGGTTTGCGCTCGTTTCAGGTAGGCAAGACGAATCTCGCATTTGTGAAAGTTAGCAGGGTGATTCTGGTCACAATTACAGCAGCGTGCAGGTGTAATGCGGTCTTTTTTAGGACATTCTCTAGTTGCATGAGGTTCCGTACATTTAACACATCTAGCGGGCATATTACAATTCCTCGATGCGTGACCGAAGTTTTGGCATCTGTAGCATTGAGTCCCAGCAGTCTTTTTGGGCATGAATTTTTGAATCGTAACCGCACAATTAAATAAATATTTAATACTGCGAAACTTTGCTATGTCCGTTCCTGCAGGAAACACTGCTAAAAAAGGTGGGCAAGAAAACGTACTCACTGTTTGTGTCTTCATTTGCGAGACTGATGTACCAGGAAATCCAAGTTTTTCGAGCTCGGCAGACAATTCTTCTTGAACGTATGATGGTAAGCCTTTTATCACCATTTTGGGAACTTTTTCGTCTTTACGGGTGTAAGTCAGGAAAGCTGCATTTTCTTTGTGGAGACCTTCCTTCACAAGTTGGTGAGCTTCTGTTGAGTGGCAACTTACTGCAACTTTATTATTCGTTCTATACTGAAGATGAAACTTGTTGGTGTAACGGGAAATGATCAAGATTAGGTGAAATTAGATAAGATTGGATAGAATTGGAATAAAATTATTAATAACAATATACAATTTAATTTATTCACTCCAAGGAGATAAGTAGGTCATAGACTGTATTTAAATAACTGTAGTTTCACAGTAATTTTGAGTTAGTGTAGATTCGCCTGCGTCAGAGTTAATCGTTACCAGCCTCAGACCAACAAAAAAAGATTTTGTTGGTCTGAGTTACTAGCGTAGTTATCTAAGTGTAGGTAGTAACGCACATCTACCAACACCATACGAGCATACAGGTGTAATTAAATTTTCTTTATGCTACAAAAAGTACAGCTGCTATCGAAAAAGAAATAACAGACTCAATAACTACTGAAAATCTAAGCGAATATCCCTATTAAGGATGTCACCACAATTCACTGTGACACCTACAATCAGAACTACCCTCAGCCTCCCAAATTGTCCATTGTTCTACAATTTGTTCATGTCGCTCGTCGCCCTGACGGAGACACTGGTCAATACTGCTCATTACACGAGACAACCCTAGCTAAATAATTCCAACAAGCAAAATTCAACCTTATTTTTTGAGAAACAGAGACGTTTCTATCTGTATGAAAGTCATTAACAGTACAAGATTAGAGTAGTTACTGGGTTATGCGAAGTTGAAATTTATTTTGTAGGTGATAAGGGTGGACAAGATAGTATTGGTAAGGTGGTAGTTAAGGAAGGATTAAAGACAGACGAAGCTAAAGGATACGGAGGCAAAGAGGTTGCAAGCGGCTTTGTCTAAGGAGCCATTGGTCTTTTGAAATAATATTGTGAAAGTGTCGTAATATCTTGGAGGTTTAAAGATGAATGGGCTGCAGGAAATAGTTGGAAGAGTTATTAGTGAAAGCTTTATGTTCACGTTCATTATTAGTGAAGGTGACTTTATGTTCACGTTCATTAACCACTGAACTGTCTTGTCAGATTTTGAGTTAGCAGAAACATGTATTGTGCAGTATTCTATATTAGACTGCTGATGGAAATCAGACTTAGGCACATAGATTTTAGATTGACTTTAGACGGATAGATAGACACTGATTGAAATTATTTGATACTAGCTGCGCCACGCGGGTTCACCCGCATAATTCGAACCCGTGGGAATATTTTATGTCTTAATAGGTCATGGTCTACCCATATGCCAAATTGCATCCAAATCCGTTCAGTCGTTTTAGCGTGAAAGCGTAACAAACAAACATAAAAATCAAATCTTTTCTCTTTGTAATATTATTAGTTTAGATAAAAAGGTTTAAGTATAGGTAAAGATATAATATTTAAAATGCTGCTAAGAGCTGGTAACAAATGAATATAAACTTAAAAACTTCAGTCAGTTAGACTACTCATTTGAATTTGAGAAAGGGTAAAAATATACATGAAAATTTTACCTGAATTGTTATTAAAACACAATCTATATTTCTACTTACCCCATAACGGAGATGAAAATAAACAGATGACGTACCATTACATTTCAAATAATAATGAAACAGTCCTGAGTGACAGCTGCTTACAACCTCTCTTCATTCGAGACAGAAATTATCATAAATTTGGAAATACAATCACAATGGTCAATGAAACGGGGATAAAAATAATAAATAATCTTGTCAATTTTTGGTCCTTTTGGAGAATTATAAATGAATAGATATTCGTTTGTGTTACCCAAATTTATAACCCGACTTGGAAATCATGTAGGTAATGCCGTTAGTAAAATCATTATCGTCTTTTTATAAAACAAGGATTTAGGAAATCTGAAAACCCAAAATAATTAACCCTTTTTTAGGGTTCCGTACCCAAAGGGTAAAACGGGACCCTATTTACTAAGGCTCCGCCGTCCGTCCGTCAGTCTGTCACCAGACTATATCTCATGAACCGCGATAGTTAGATAGTTGAAATTTTCACACATGATGTATTTCTGTTGCCGCTATAAAATACAAAAAAACAGAATAAAATAAATATTTAAGGGGGCTCCCATACAACAAACGTGATTTTTTGCCGTTTTTATAGATAACTAGCTGATGCCCGCGGCTTCACCCGCGTGGATGTCGGTTATTATATACTAAAACCTTACTCGAGAACCACGCTATCCATTGGTGAAAACAGCATGAAAATCGGTGAAGTAGTTTTTGAGTTTATCGCGTACGACAGACGCGGCGGAGGACTTTGTTTTATAATATGTAAGGATCGGAAGAAACCCTGCGCGAGCCCGACTTGCACTTGGCCGGTTTTTAATTTCAAACCTAATTCCGACAACTTAACAGGGACCTGACTAAGTTGTCAGTTATGACCTGACAAACGTGTCAAAAATGTTGGTAAATTGATTTTAATTTTGATAGAATGCGACTGAGATTTTAATGCTAATGTTTTTAAAAATTACGGGAATTGCTCTCAGATATTATTTGAACTACCTAATAAAACATTCAACATTCATTCATGTAGTCCATACAACATTAATAATTTCAAGCAACATTCAATTACAGGCAGGTAACTAATTAAGGCGCCCGCGTTACTCTCAGTCCTCTGTCAACGGATAATGAATGAATATTTCAGTTTCGTCACAAAGATACACGTTTTTCGCATTTCGTCGCTTATTTGATTATGTTCAACAGAGATTATTTCAATGCGGTTTCTTTTTAGGATACAATGACGGAAGATCATTTCATTCATTTTGTTATTTTCGTTCATTTCCTTCAATTCATTCATTTAATTAATTTCATTAATTTAATTCATTTCACCCATTTTATTAATTTCATTTCCAGCTAAAGCACTAGGAAGTGGTAAAGGGCGGGCGTTTTGCGGGACTATCTCATGTAGTTTTGACATTCGAAAGGTTCTGTTTCTCAGCATAGTTTGAATAAACGACTTTTGATTTTGAATAACTATCCATGAAGATAGCGGGTTTCTAAACTTACTTACGTAACACACAGCAGTAACTACCTACGGCCTTTAACATTTCACATGAGAGCTCCTAGCCTCCTCACTCTAATGATTCTCAGATGAGGTCACTAAACTCCCATTATGTCCAATCTGAACAAAACGAGGCAAAATAAAAGCGAGCATAAAAACAAAGGAAAGAAACTTGCTTCTAACAAACAAAAGATTGTATAAGGAAAAATCATCAAAACCCGTGAGATTTCACTAAAATAAAAGGGAACAGAACAAAATAGATACAATGTTCTTAGTAAATAAATAAGAAAAGATAAGACCAGAAGTTTAATCTACCTGTAGTGTATCTGTTTCATAGACACTATCTCGTGCATGACAGCAGTGAGGTCACTGTCACTAATGTCAACTGTCATGTCACCACGAATGGCGAGAAGACAGTTGAAAGTGAGCCGGTTTCTGCACAGCAGGCATGGTGTGGTGATGAGCTAGTTAATGAAATAATCAGCTTAAATACGGAATTCTACACTACCTATGTAGTAGACCGATGTGTGAATCAGGTCGTTCGGAGAAATACTACCACCATTCTTCATGTGCCTTTCAACATTTCTCTTTTTTTTGTAAGTGTTGATCAGGCCAAAGTTCGAAGCGAGCTTCACCCGGAAACCTCAACCACAGAGGAACTGGTTATCTTACCTCTAACTGTCGAAACACCGCTGTGCTGTTGGCATTGTTATTATGGTGACAGACTTATATAAGATGGTGGGAGCTAGCCAGGTGGACTTAGAACAAGCCGTACCACCAACGAAACCGAGCAGATTTTTTTTCCCCCACTTGGAAAGCGAACACTCTCTCGATCTGAGACAGGTGGAATTACCATTAGACCATAGAGGCGGTTCTCTTCCTAACTTTAGTCACATGTTAGGGTTATGGTCAGTTTAACACTATATTTTATGCAGTTAGCCCTACCTTTCAACTAACAACACAACGATCGCATGGTTACATAGGTTGACTTTTTCGCTTAGTCGTCTTTGTATAAAGTGTGCCTTTCGGATTCACCATTTACGTGGCAAAATATCTGCTAAGAACTCTGAATAAAAACAGACCCGTATTACACTCGGACTAATGCTGTTTAAAAGGAGAGAACTTCTTGAAGATGCTTCTTACTTCATCTCCAGGTGTACCTGAGCATCTACCTATTTGTTACGTACTTGTTCGTGCTTTGTGGCTCTATTTTACAATAAAGTTCATTATGTACACCGATTGTCAGCTCTAGTGCAAGCGAGATATGTCATCGAAAATTTCATACACCGTGCCCTCACATACAGACGTCGAATGCTGACGACATTTACCGATCAGGAATGTCGGTAGTTGACGGCTGTTTCCGATTCCATACGTATGGCTACACTCGTCTGTAATCGCAATTGAAACATACTGAATTCATGCAACATCCCTGAACTCCCTGATTTATAAAAGATGGAAAGTTCCGTCACATAATTAAGCTTATTTAAATAATTGGCACAGAAATTAGAACACGACATAATTTTCTAATGACATATGTAATAATTTCTGACCGAAATCCACGATTATCTAATAATAGAACACAAAAATAACGACGCCGATCCAAATTAAGACTTACACAAACAGCCTGAACAAATACGAAACTACTAATTTGTTGTGCAAGACACCCTTTCAAATATTTGCCTCAACCTGAGGCGAGTTGACTGCGTAGCACAAATATTGCTGATTGTCCCGTTTATTTGTCTGCTTCTAAACTATAGACCTTCGAATATCTGGGCGCCTGGTACCTGTCCACTAAACTGGTCTAATTTGGTCACTTTTTGTTGAAACTGCCGCCTCCCTCTCCTACGCTTTCTAATTTTGATGGATTTCAAGGAGTATTTCCCAGAATCGTGGTTTTATTTGCAGAAAAAATTATGGAGAGATCCTTGATGTTTGTATTTGTAAATTAACATTGGGAAATGTTATCTCTGAAGATATAAAACATGGTGAAGCGAAAAAAAGTAGTTGATTGGAGACAATAGATGCTACCTACTCAACCAGTTGACCGTTCACATGTACTTATTAAGTAATAACACTACTTACTAAATATCTCCCGCACCGAAGGTTAGTCTCCGTTGGGATTGGCCGCCGTGGCCGAGATACGGTCTACGGTCTGGAGGACTATACTTACTAAAGCATACGATTACGCACATACCGCTTTTATAAGATAGCTCGACAGACAAGCCACCAAATCGCACGTAGACCAAAAAAAAGGTAACTACAAAAATAAATAAAACAAAAGCGAGTCTCATGTAAATAGTAAAAGAAGTAGGTATTCCGACCTCGACGGGAAACTACCTTTGCGACGCAAACACTGCTGATTGTCGCTAAACATACTGGTTGGTTAGTTCAAAATAAAACAGAACTTGGTGACCTAGCTACTTACTCGTACTATGTAGAACTAAATGCTAGCTCTTGTTAGATAAAAGAAGTTTACAACAATGAAAATGGTAACATGGAAAATAAGCGTGAAGGGAATTATTTGGATTCAATCATAAAGAAACATAATTAGAAATTAGTTGCGTTGTGTTCTGACTAAGTTGTTTAACTTGTATGTGTTGTAAATGAACTGCTTTAAACCAAAATTCATGGTTTGAAGCTGTAATCCAAAAGCCAAAATCCGTGGTTTATACCGTTTTAAACCAATTTAAAATGGGTTTTAAACCCTGGTTTTTATTTAAAACGGTTTATTTACAACTTTATTTGTGTGTGTATAGGCAGGTAACTTCATCTTAAGCTAACATAAAGTATAACATCATAGAAATACCTCTTTCAAACGTCCATAGATTCCACTCAAAATCTTTCATGCCCGCGCCTTCTTTTGATCTCCCAGCTCAGTATTTTCTACAAGAATCAGTTTTATCAAAAGAGCGTCAACAAGATAACGTATTTTAAAAAATCTCATATAAATAATCTCCCAGGATATTATATAAAAACTTATTTTCGCCTCGTTTATTATATAAAAAATACCTTAATTTTCCCGTTTGAACCACGAACAAATTCCTTGGTAAATCCCTGAACGATCCCAGCGATGTATAAGCTGGGGGTTCACTGATGGCGGATTTAAAGAGATAAGGAAAAAGTGTTGGATAAATGTTTAAATATGACTTTGATTGAATAAGTGATGGATATTTAGGTTTTTTCCTTAAACAGTCTTATTAATATGATGTATCTTTTCTTGCTTTTAAACTTATCGTTGTTCATTTAAAATGTATTCAGATTTTATCAGAGCTGCCTTTAGTGGTTAACGTCATCTATTCCTATCTGATGTATCCGCCAACGACATAGGAGTGGGCGTTAATCGAAACTAACCAAAACTTTCCTAAGTTTGTAAGTCGCTCCTCGCTTGCACTGCAACTTTTCTCCTGGGCTTAAATGGACTTAATTCACTAAAATACAATCCAGTGGGTGCGGTAACTCGTAGCGAGGTCGAGTCTAGCTCTGATAGCTATAATAGATATATATTTCTTTCTCTTTCTACATTGTACCACTAGTGTGTTATCAGCCTATAGTTACAATCCGCTTAGGAATTAAAGAATTCTTGGTGTAAGCTTGGGCTGGTGTTCTATACCTGCATGTATATTATGATGTCTTTGTTTTAGGTTTCACAAAAGTGTTCGGGTTAGTTTAGAAATTAAAGATTTTTAATTGTGGGACACAAAAACTTTCATATTCGATCGGCTATCACACTTAGACTGATGCTTCAACTCTGAAGAGCAAGTGCGCAGAAGCCAAAAGCGGCTTTTGTGCTTACAAAATTACAACTTGACGAGCTCAATTAGCATAATCTTTCAATCATTTAATTTTGTTTACCAGCGAACACAATCACAGCAATATAATTCCATTACCAAATAGAACTCAGCCCACCTGAATCATCAAACCATCAAAAGAGAGTAATAAAACGCAACATGTCAAGCCATCAAGCTTCTTCAGGCAGAGAAACGCTTTTAAATTTCCATAGGTAATGGTTATTTGATGGGCTCGTGTATTCTTGATACAAGATTGATGTTCCAAAATATTAGCAGATAGGGCCGTAATGAGTTCTGGGTTCACTGGCTCCTGAAAGGCTTTGAATTGGTGTGTCTACCTTATTTCCGTGTTGGATTAATGGCTCTGATTTTGTGTATCAATCGGGCAAATTGTTGGTTGTTGACGGTTTTGGAAATGATTTTTTGAGTCGTGGAAATTAGGAATCAATTGTGTGTGTTTGCAAGATCTGGGTTTAAAATACCTTTGAATCTTCATTATTTGTTGAGGAGAAAGAGTTAGATTGTTAATAGAAAATATTTTATTAGGGCACTTGTGTGGGAATGCTACTATACTACTATGCTATGCTACTATATATACTATGCTAATACTATACTATGCTATGCTGTACAGCATCACGCTGAGTGGAAGCCTTCTTGTCACAGTCATGACGTGCCAGCAGCTGGTGACTGTCTGTTTTCCACTACTCGTGATATTAGATTTATTGTTTTATTTAATTGTTCTGTTACTCGAGTTAAATTATCTTAAAGAAAAAGAAAGAATAACGTTTATTTGGACACAGTTAGTGAAACACAAAATACAAATAACAAAATAAAAAAATGTAAAATAATGTTTATACGACAATAGTGTGTGCCTCTCTTATTACGTAGTACGTACATGTACGTGTTTGTGTGACAAATAAACTTATTTTTCTTTCTTTTTTCTCCTTTACACAGCAGTATCAAATAAAAATATACCCGCCAAAGAAAATGTAGTCACAGCACAAAGAGCACAATGCAAGGAATTAATTCTGAGATTACATTGATTATTACATTCAAGGATTTTTACAGAATGAATAGTTGCTTTATGACGGAAACAAAAATCCAACGAAAAATAATATGAATATTATTCAGGCACTATTTTATTTCAGACTACTAGGATATTTTTCAAAATGACAAACATCTCAGGTGCTCCGTATCTGGTAAAGAATAAAATGATTAACAAGGCCTGCCACAATCAGATACCTGTTTTATACCGACCCTAGCGAAGATGAGTGATGGCGTTTTTTTGCTATTTCTCTAGAGAACCCTAAGATAGCAGTCAGATTTTTTTTCCTCGTATTCTTTTATGTTTTTTTACGCTGATGTTTCATTTGTTTGACGAATCGGGTTTTAGGGAGAAAAGATTTCTCAAGTTTTGTTTAAAAAAAAATGAGGTTGAAGTATTTTTAACTGACTTCTTCAAAAAGGTTCTCAATTCGTCTTTATCAATAATTTTTTTTGTGTTTGTATTTTACGCGATTACTCCGCAAAATATGAATCGATTTTGATGATTCTTTTTTTGTTTGGTAGGTCATGCTTCAAAGATGGTTGCATAATATATTAACTTTACTTGCGTAGTTTTTGAGTTAGCTTCATAGCTATTATAGAGCTAGCCCTATTACGTACGTACGTATTTTTACGACTTAGTATATGTGGACGATGTTCTATGTGCCTCCATCACTGTTGTTTTGCATAGCAGGTACTATTCGAATTTGTGTGGGAAAGGTGTCACAAATAAAAAGTGAAAAATAAAAACTTTTTACCAAAAAAAAAGCACCGACTTCCAAAAAACAAAAAGTTTTTTCTTCACACTGTCTGCCACGTCATGACATTAATAATTACATAACATAATATCACGCCTTGTTTTCCCGAAGGAATGGGTAGAGGTGTACATATTATTACACCCACATTTCGCCAGTTATGTTAAAGTCTCACTTAATAGGGGGCGATCCTATTGCCATCAACCGGGGCACAAATCCAGACTCTGGGCTGCTATTGAGAAATTCCAGGTAGATAACCCCAATAACACTATGCCCGACCTGGGAATCACACCAACGACCTCATGCTCACTTGTGTGCGTTTGTGACCACTAGACCAACTGGGGCGTACTAATAGTTTAAACAATGCTAATATTATCATCATAAAGCTTTTTTTCTACTACAGTATTACTACTGGCTTTTGATGTAAAATGTTAAACCTTCAGAACCTCATTACAATTTCTTACAACCTCGTAAATTCTTTTCCAGCAGAGCTGCACAGTGAAAATAATAAAAGTCTGATGCACGTTTCTTTGGCACCATTCGAAGCTCCGTTTGGCAGTAAGTGTTAGTTTTAAAACCACGATAGAACCTTTAAAGTGACTTTATCGTTTCTGGATCGTACGCCAGGAATCCTAGAGAAGTTTTATTTTGAATGTCAGCTACAACGATTTTCTTAGGTTTATTATAAGTTTGGTGACTAAATGATAGCAAACACACGGGTCGTTAATGGTGATCATCGTCACTCTTTTGCATCAGTTTGCGCTGAAGATCCGATTTCCTTTACGTCGACTTCCAGTGATGTGGGAGAGTGACACAGATAGTTGGATTGAAGTATTCCACTTAGAGCACCAATTTTGTTTAAGTGGAATACCTCGTTTCATCAATACAATAGGCATGATTGTAGCATGTTCAAGAAGGCCGAGCACTCAGTTACAGAAAACCGGCTAAGGTCCGAAGGCAGAGAATGGACTGAAAGGTGTTTTTTTTAACATTGCTGCATAAAATCTAACTGCAAACGGTATAAAGCTTTAACGGCCCCAATTTTCTTCCACAATAGAACATTCTCATTCAATAGCAACAAAACTCGCGCCATTTACCCTTAATTATCTCCAACAAACTATTTCAGTAACAACCTTTTTAATACCGAGATAACATCGCAGCCGAGTCTAAATCGCGATAACGAAATTATCTAACTTCTTAATATAAATAGAAGTTTCCAGAATCTTTGGCTCAAATCTCTCGGCTTAGTGCTCTCAAATAATACATAGATAAAATATGTATATAGATATTATAAATGTAAATAAGGATTGTCTGTCGAAGGATTAGGTTCGGTGTTCGATTTTTGAAAATGAGAGAGATTAGAGTTCATTGGATGTTCACTCCTACAAGGATATTTTATGTAACTGTTTTGTGAAAATACGTAATGTGACTTGAAATTGTGTTCAAAAACAAGATGGCGACGCAGCGTTAGTTCGGATTATGGCCACGCGCTTATAGAACTTTGATGCGCTGTATCTATTTATACATAATAAAATGCTTTGTCCTGAATGACTAACGGGTCAACGCATAGCCTAAACAGCCGGTCGTAGAGACCTGAAACTTGGAGGGTGTGTTTTTTGTATGACGTAAGGCGGTGAAAAACGGGAGCATAGTTTGTATGGGACGGGACAACGTGATTCCTTGGTCTAATCTACTTCAAATTTTGCATGAATAGTTATTTAAATAAATAATAAATTTTGTAATTTTTAGTTTTTCTAAACTACCCCCCAAATGGGGATTGGGGGGTGTCAAAGTTTGTATAGAAGAATTTTAACGCGCGGTCCGATTAACTCGAAACTCAGTGTTTATACTTAAAACAAATAATAAAGAATGCGTATCAGGGTTTTTCAAAATCTACCGCTAACGGAGTGAAAAAGGGGTAGTCTATTTCACAGTACAAACCACTGAACGGATTGGGTTGTTTGGCACACAGATAATTATAAAGACGTAAGCATCCACTAAGAAAGGGTTCTTGGAAAGTCTTTTACCATTCACGCGGACGAAGTCGCGGGCAACAGCTAGTATAAGTATATACTTGTTTATTTTGTTGAATTTCACCAATTATTTAATCTAATTAACTAAATCATGTATTTACCATAGAACCTTCGTCTTTGTGATAAGCCCGTCTTTGTATACACATCTAGATTTGAATTTGTATCGATATTCATCAATGAATTCAGTTTATCTCTGTCTCTGTACTGGTTTGAGTATCATCTGCCACCCTTTCACTAGATAAACAAACCCTAAGTAACTACACATCTATTCATAATATTATGCCCCCTTATTCTCGAATACCCCACCTCATTTATCATTCTCATCACACACATTATTTCACAACAGTTTGGGAGTTTATTCAAAATATATTCTCCTCAAATTGTGCCGGTATCCACACTGACCTAATTATTTAAAATTAAATACATAGGGACCGCGTGCGAAAGTAATTTACGTGCCATAGGGGAGTTCGATAATATCTGATATTATTTTATTATTGCGAAATTCAGCTGGCTGCCTATGATGTGAATTTATTATGGAAAGCATATTATTTTTTAATTGCGATATTTTAGTTTTATCTTGACAATCAAATGATTAGTAATGTTCAGGGTGCTTAAAACGGCCACTTTGGCAGAATCATAATAGGAAAATAATAATTATTATGAATCATCGTAAAATGTCACAAACTGACAATTCATTTATGATCTGCGTGTAATTCATATTACAAAATAATCTGAATCGAAAGAATCTGTTTGACAGTTTTTTATGAAGATTCGTAAAATGGTCAACAAATTCGAACTGCTTTTGTGTCAAATGACAGCTGGGAATTCAAGAAATGAATTGCTTTTAGAGGAATTGCTAATATGGCTGTTTTAGGCTCCCAAGATTGTGCATGAATGCTCTGTTGTTTATGGCAGATTATCTGACATGTGACGTCCTAAAAATTGTGTATTTTATAACTGACCTTTACTGAACTTAGTTTCTTACTGGATATAAGCGTTCTTCTTGTGTTAGATCATAAACTTACAAACCGATTCCGATAAAAAATGTACTGTACTACGTAAAACTTGATCAGTACGCGTAGCATGACCACCTTAGAGACGGGTTTTGTCGACGGAAGAATAGACAAACTGACAGATTGCGATTGTTTATCTGTCCTTTTGTCTATTCTTCCATCGATAAAACTACGCGTGCTGGGAGAGGTGTCGAAGATTACCTTTATCAAGTCCAACTACATAGTTGATCTGTTATGACTGGTTATGACCGACAATCCATTGGCCAATCGTATTTTTTCCGAAACTTTGTCAAACTTTGCAAAAAAAACAGCTGTTTATACGTCGAATAAAACAAAGTCCGTCAAACCGAAAATGAAATCAGTATTTAAGGTCCCTTACAAAGTCCTAAAATAATTTAAACGGTCACTTTTATAATCCTGCAATAAACGGCAAATATTTTGGAAAATCATCGACTCATTAACTCGATAGCCACAACCGAGCGGTTCATACAATATTGTAAGCATTCCAGTCTATTTGATAAGCTCATTATTGCAATTGTTTTTATGATGGCGTGTTTGGGATAGCAATGTATCTGTCGGATATTTTGTGGAATAAAAAAATGGGTATATGTTTGATTTAAAATTTAGTAAATGTGAGTACCATGGAGCCGTTTCACATGGTATCATGTTGTATGTTGACTTGAAAGAGCATGGCAGATGAGAGTATGTCATACTCACTTAACTGTCTCGCTGATGGTGGCGCGTGTGTTGGATCATTCGGTTCCCTACAAAATGGTTGAGCTGGATGGTGCTGATCCACGTGTCATGTTCGTGAACGGGCGCCGTCAGTTGAGACTGGTCATCTCTTATCTGCTAGGGCTTATTTTTAATCTTATATTTTGAATCATTTTTGATTATTTTTCGTTTGACATTGTTCTCACATATAGAAGCACCAAGAATACTGTACCCAGGATTTTGTAATATCTATATACATTTTTAAAAGAGTGTCCTTGGAGTTTCTTGTCCGTTCTTCTCCATAGAGATCTACGAATTGGAATGGTCGACAGGCTTCAACTTTTTGACTAACCGACCGACTTTTTGACAATTCAAAAGTGCCTGCTGTTTTCACCAATGGATGAAGTGGTTCTTGAGGAAGGTTTTAGTATAATACTAACCGTCATCCACGCGGGTGAAGCCACCGACGTCAGCTAGTATTGTATAAAATCTTACGCATCTCATTACGTTAAAAATGTAAGCCTTACCCCTTTTATATAAAACGTGTTAAATAACGATGCTTTATCACCTAATTTAAATTAAATCAAGCGAATTTAATCCTTAATTTATTAGCGAACCATGTATGCGGTTTTAAACAAAAGACGCGTTGAAAGTTAATTAAGTAGATGGATTGGTTCGTCGCATACAAGCAACCCAGATGTGAGGTAAATGAAGTGTCATAATCTGTTACTGAAAAGTTTGAAAATCTAGATTACAGCTGGATTTGGGTTAAAGATGTCAGTTCTGTATAAATTTAAAGTTAATCAAAAGATTTCACCTTAAAAATAACCAAAATCGATTATTCCTGGGCTTTTATATCTTGGTATAACGTTGGTTTACTTATATGAAAGTCGCCATTCGTGTCTGTATGTGGCCATCCAGGAAAATGTGTGTTGTTTTGCTTGGACATCGACCTTCGGTACCTACTATTATAAATATTAAATTCTCTCTGGAGCACACAAATAGACCAGTAAGATTTTTCGCAAAACTACCCGATACTGATCCCCAGTCAATCTGCCTAGTCATTTCTCAACTATGTTGGGGTCGAGTTCCAGTCTTACCGGATGCAGCTGAATACCAGTTTTTTACCTGGAGCCTGAATTCCATAACCCAGTAACTGGGTAATATTATACGATACTCCTTTTTTAAGACTGGTTGTCAGACTTTCGAGCTTCTGGCAACTCGTAAAGATTGTCAAAGATCCACGAATGACAGCCGGGATCAAAGGCTTAATGTGCTTTCTGAGGCACGAAGGAATCTCGATATGTAAAGATGGTCACTCATCCACGGACCCACCCCGGCAAGCATAGCTTAACCTGATGGATCGACCCGTACGGCTGTTATTACTTATATATTATATTCTATCGGATATATTTTATTCTACGTATTTTTTATTATTTTTCTATTCTTATTAGGAGCTCGTGGCTAAGTAATAACAGCCGCACGGGTCGATCCGTCAGGTTAAGCTACGCTTGCCGGGGTTGGTCCGTAGATGGGTGACCATCTTTTCATACGAGACTCCTCCGTGCCTCGGAAAGCACGTTAAGCCGTTGGTCCCGCCTGTCATTCGTTGATCTTTGACAGTCGTTACGGGTCGTCAGAAGCCCTTAAGTCTGACAACCAGTCTTACCAACGGGTATCGTATTACCCAGTTACTGGGTTGTGGAGGTCAGATTGGCAGTCGCTCCATGTAAAATACTAGTGCAGCTGCATCTGGTTAGACTGGAAGCCGACCCTAATATAGTTGGGAAAAGACTAGGCAGATTGATTTTTTAATTCTTATTAAATCTAACTATAGTTATACATTAACGTTGAATTAGTTAGTCACGCACCGTTGTTTGTAACGGGCTATTACTATACTCTATGGTAACGGGCAAGTAACGGGTCTGTCAGTTAACCCTACTCACTAATTTAATACTGCAAATGTGTTGCGTGCGCCGTAACCCTAACATTTAGTGCTAATAAGTTGCGCGTCATAATCCACACGCGATTCTTAAACCCCCATCTGACTCATTGTTGTGAGTCACGTGGTTCTAAAGATGGTTTTAAACAGACCTACATAAACATAGTATCACGCCTGTATTCTCGAAGGGTTAGGCAGAGGTGTACCTGTAGTAGATACATCCATATTTCGCCAGTTATGTTTAAAATCCCATGGAATAGGTGCCAGCCTATTGCCATCAACTGGGCACGAACCCAGACTCCGAGCTGCTACTGAGAAAATCCAGATGGAAAGACCCATTAATTAACACTTTGCCCGAAATGTTGGTTTGGTTTTATTTTAGAAACTTTTAAAAGAGAGCTTAGAGAAAGGTGAAGGTTATAATTGGAAATCAAAATTGTGAAAAAAGTTCTGTTCAAACCTACTTATACTTAAACAGAACTTTTTCACAAATGCAAATAACGAGAATCAACTCAAGTCGAATCTTGGTATTTTATTAAAACCAAGTCAACACAGACATGGTTTAATTTTAGAAACATAATTATAGAAGAAAGCTCAACGAAACGTAATTGTTTTAATAATGGAAACCAAAATAGTGTAAAAAACTTCTATTTAAAACTTCAAAAAAACATTTTTTTAATTTATTTTTTTATTAGAAATGTCATCTCTAGTTGACTTTAGTTATTTGCACATACTGAGAAATTCTTGCTGAAGTTTACTACGAGTACTAAGGCTGTGGCAAGGAAAAGTTCAAGTACGAAGCGGTGGATACAATGATATGGAATAATAGTTGTAGACAATAAAATGGGTCTTTGTCCGTGTATACCTATATCTTTTTGGGGCTGACTGTACCTATTGTAAATAATCTGGTAAGTAACAAAAATGTGACATACTTGTGGCGGTACCTACATCGCCACATTCGAACTACGCATCAAAGACCTGATGTCACACAAAAATCCTGACGTCACAAAAATCCTGCATCGCGCAATTAGAGTTTATCGTGCAGTGAACATATATATAAAAATCCAATATCAATCATTGGGCTGTTGCCCGCCAGACACAACACCCGTCTGGTTGGAGGATCCTCCCTTTTCTATGGTGGATGAGTGAACTTTACTCCCTGTTCCTCATACCCCTAAATACTTACTACTTAATGCTAGCCACACACGTAACAATTTATTTGCGCAAAAGGCGTGCGCATATTTATCGTGACGTATATTGGAAGAAATTTGGGCAAATTTCTTACAACACACGTCACGATAGACTTGTGCAAGCCTTGCGCAAATAATTCTTTACGTGTGTGGCTAGCATTACCGTCGAAAAGCGATAGTCATTTCTTGATAGAGTAAAAAAAATATCTGAATAACAGTTGTTTCTTTAAACAAAATAATAAGCAAGGCATTCAAACACAGCATATAATATGACCCTTACGTCATCTGATCCTTCCACATCCATGCACCCAATCACAAATACCCACCAAATTAATTCCTAATCTCAATACAAACGTCGAATACGTAACACACTGACCAGCGACCACTTCCCACTAAACAGGTTTATCATTCAACATAATATTTCGGTCGGTTGGTTCCAATCAAACATATTAATTAATATTTTGCGTCGATTTCAACCGATTGGATTTAAATGAAATACTCCTGATAAATTGTGGCGTTCGTTCGAGTGATTAAAAATAATGACAGGGTCGCATAATGACTGGATTTATTTTATTGGCTACTATTTTTAGTGAGAGTAATTAAATTAATGTTTTTATTACAGCTGTTTTATAAATTGTCATAATGTATTTTATTGGTGGACACTTCCAGTCGATTGGTGATTAAAATGATGGATGTTAATTTTATTCAGATAATTATAATCGTTATGTTCCATTCTACTGAAGGGATAATTAATAAGATATCCAAACATTTGTTGTTCAGAGCTGAAATAAGCACAAGCTGTTACTAAACACTTACAACTTATAGACTTATTGAGGTCTGAATTAAAGTTATTTTATTTTATTTTTATAAAGAAGTTGCTACCTGTTCTCTTCACGTAGGTAATGATGAATTTTGAATCTCATAAAATTCGTGGAAGTACGTTCGGTAGGTACACCTCTGCCGAACAGGCGTTACGTAAATTGGTGAAATGCAATATCTGAAATAGTAGAGTCATCATTATCATCATAATTACAGCTGAAAGACGTCCACTGCTGGACATAGGCTTCCCACAAGCACCGCCACTTCGACCGGTTCTGGGCTTCTCGCTACCAGCGCATTCCCGCGGCCTTAACCAGGTCATCGGTCCACCTTGTTGGAGTCTTCTAACGCTACGTCTTCCGGTATGCGGTCGCCACTCCAGAACCTGCAGGCCTCATCGGCCATTTGTTCTGCGAGCAATGTGCCCTGCCCACTGCCACTTAAGTTTGCCAATACTTCGGGTCTACGTCGGTTACCTTGGTTCTCCTACGGATCTCTTCATTTCAAATATTACAGTAAATCTACTATTTCTTATAGATCTATGGTTGACTACAATTTGAGTAAATGGAATGGTTCATAACTATACAATTTAATAACTTCGATGCAACATAACCTAGAATAAAAAATTATCACGTACTTATATGCAACTTTACATATCTATAACGCCGACCAAGGCAAAGGAAGTGGCCAAAAAAGTGCTGGAGTTAAAATGGAAGTGGGCTGGACATGTCCAACGAGTAACAGACGACAGATGGACAAAAATCACCACGAACTGGTATCCATTAAATAAAAAACGTAGACCAGGCAGGCCACACAAGAGATGGAGCGACGATATTGTAAAGATAGCCGGCAGAACATGGAGCAGAATAGCCAGAGACAGAACAGCTTGGAAACGGCTGGAGGAGGCTTTTACTGCTATTGATAGCAGTCCTTGTTCGCCAGAGATTTAAATTTTTTAATATACTTACTTTAACTATTAATAATACATAAGTTTAGATACATAAGAAATAACTGGGCAAGGAAAATAAAGCTATTTTATTTTATTTTATAACGCCGACCAAAGTCAACACGTCTTTACATAGAAACGATTAAACAGTTGATTACATCCACTAGATTCAGACTACAGCTAAATTGAATTACAGCATCCCAAGCGGTCACTTAGGACCAAGTTATCATGACTGGTTAATCAAAGTTGTACTATTGAAATGTTTGGAAGTTTCGTAAAGTGTATTTGACACGGAGCCCTGAAGGTTTGAGACACAAAATACAACGGTACAAAAGGTCAGCTCCAAATTCACTACATACCGAAACCACAAAGATCTTTGATAGTCGTTATAGGTAGTTGGACGCCCGAAAGTCTGGACAAGCAGTCTTACCAAGGGGTATTGTGTTACCCAGTGACTGGGTTATGGAGCTCAGATAGACAGTCGGTCAATTTAACATACTGGTATTCAGCTGCATCAGTTTAGACTGAAAGCCGAGCCCATCCTAGTTAGGAAAAGGCTAGGCAGATGACGATGAAGAGTGACTCTATACAATGAATGTTAATACATGTGTGGCGGCATGTACATCATCATATGCAAACTGCGCATCATACTATCCTCATGCAAAATCCTGCATCGTGTACTTAAGCAGTTTACCGCGCGACTAGCATATATACAACGTCCCGATATCAATCGTCGGACAAAAGCCCACCAGACATAAAATCCTTTTGTATGGAGTATGAGTGTATTTTACACCCTGTTCCTCATACCTCTATACATGCACACATAGACACGCGTGTGCATACAATGAGAGGCATCGCACTTGTGTCTTTCCATTTGTTTGAGATAGTTTGAGATCGCCGTACGTAGGTACACCTCTATCTGTATGGGCTCCAGTTTTCGCTGGTTGTATGAAGCCAACCTTCTATACATATTTTGTGACTATGACGGGTTTCCAAAGACTTTGGGTACTTTATAATTAGGGTAATTTCTTGATCGTTTTTGACATGCAGCTCATTTAGTTGTAAACTAATTAAGGTTGATTGAAGATTGAAGGATGGATTCCTGGGAATTATTTTGTGAGTCTTATATAATTAAAGTCGACTACAAGACTACGCCTACGGCTTTTAAATCTCCTTTCTACGAATTTTGTCTGTAAATTATGACTGCTTTTACTAAACTTGAAGGTTTAAAGTGAACTAAGATCAACAGTAGATTTTTAAACATAAGATTGTAAAACAAACATGCTCTTAAATATATTTAATAACTTGGAAAACTAGAGTAAGTATTTTGATAAATTTAACCTAATACGTAATACATAGGTACCTCAGGAAAGCTGAGGGGGTCGTGGCGAAAGGACAAAAAAAAAAAAAAAAACGGATCGATCGTAGGTGAAGTTATGCTTTCGAGGTCGGTCCGTGGAGAGGACCACTCATAACATATCGAGATCCCTCCATGCCTCGGAAAGCTCTTTTAACCATTGGTCCCGGCTGTTATTCGTAGATCTTTGACAGTCGTTACGGGTAGCCGAAAGTCTGACAACCTGACTTACCAAGGTGTATCGTGTTACCTAGTAACTGGGTTGTGAAGGTCAGATAGGAAGTCGCTTCATGCAAAGTACTCGTATCCTGCAACCGGTTAGACTAGAAGCTTACCCCAACACAATTAGGAAAAGGGTGATCGATTGAATAAATAAAATACAGTTTCCAATAATAAACAAAAGGGATTCAATCCGGTGGGTCCTTGTTTGCAAAATTCCGAACGTTATCAAGCCAGGTGCGTTTAATGTTAAACAACTCCATTTCAAGTTAGTTCATAACTACAAGGCAACAACGAGGAAACACTCCTTTGGCATTTACCGTTATTGACTAACGCTCTTGCATAATTTCCGACTGGAGAATTTAGTTGTTTAGCCTGTAGTTTATGGACTGAAAAATATACATCGTAAAAGGTTATTTTAATGGAATATATTATGTTTTGGGTAGCACCTAAAAGAACATTATAATCATGATGACCAGAACTTCAAAAGAGACCATGACCTCTGAGTTTGTTTCGGTATTTCTTTTCAGGGATTAGTCAGATAGGTAAAGCTGGGGCTATCTATTTTAAAAATTGACGTGAAAAAGTGGTATCTTAGAAGATCTACTTAGAGAAATAAATATTTCATTTCACGTCAAAATAATGATGTGCCTGAGAGTCTAAATCATCTCACTACCTCTTCTCTCTCTCTTCTTAGCGCTACGATGGCGTCTTATATTCCTTCAGGCATCCATTGTGTCGAGACTCTTACCTAGCGGTCATTGTGGATGCGACTGACGTCATCTGCCCAATTTCATTTGAGCATGGAACCCTTTAGCCTATGTATATTATTCCCAATTTGAACCGCAACGTGCTGTTCCATTAAAAAATCTTGCAGTGTTCGCACTTCTTTCAAGCTGACATAGATCTACTAAGATTCCTTTCAAAAACTTCAACCACTCCACAACCAACCGAAAAAAGGATCAACAAATTCTAGCAACAAAAATTAAAGCAACCTCTTTGCTCTCATTATCTCGTGTCATATCGATACTACATAAAGTTTCCCCAAAGCGAAAGTTCCGACATTTTGATGACAAAAGTGAACAAGATTACGAGAAAGTTTTCTCGCGGTACAGTTCTTTGGAAGACCAATTGAAAAGTCTTACTACAACCCGCCTTGTTAGAAAAATTTCTTTTGAGTTTTGAGTTCTTCCGGGTCTGTACTAGGATTGTGATCGCAGTTTTAAAAAGCAAGAGGTTTTGTGTTGTTGTCGATGCATAAAGTGAATGAAAGTGAACTGTACTGAGTCTGGGTTGAGAAAATGAAGTTTAGACATTGTGTTTTCCACTTAGTGAGGGCAAATAAGAACTGTCTTGTGTGAGAGTTGATCGATTTTGTTTTTAAATAAGGATTGAAACACGCAAGGAGGCATTCCCGAATATATGTACATGAAATCCGTGATATGTACACTGAGGCCTCCACGACTCCGTAAATTATATTAATTTGAATATTATATTCCGTGAAGTTACTTTAATGTATTATAAAACACGAAATATTACTTTGAGAGATCTTAATGTCACTCGTTTGCTCTAATAAAAGTCATAAATAACAAGTGGGAATAGGACAACACATCGTACTATCTCTTTCTTACGTTTAATAAAATGAGAAAAAAGTTCTTTTTAACAACATTTTTAAGGTATTTAAATCTTTACGTGACTGGTTGTAGCAGTAACTTATCTTCATTTAAAGACATTAATTAAATTATTCATTGTGATGATCCATAATTTTCAAGTTCTGCGATAATTTGTCAGCTATAAGCGTAGTTTGGAAGTTCAAAGTTTTCGGGCTGTGATAAAATAATGACTTCATTATTATCTTTACGCTCTATTTCGCTTGTGGAGTGTGGCTGAGGAGGATGACTGAGCGTTCAGCAAACAATTAATAACGCTGAGGAGATACGTCTTAAAATACTCATTGGCGATGGGAGCTTTAATAATAATAATAATAACCCCACCGCCGTATCTCTACGTTGACGTCGTGGTGGGGCTTGCGCGCTCCGAACCCTAGGTCTGTGCCGGTAGAGTTTACTTTGCCGGAACGGGTCTAAGGTGAGGAGCCAGACCAAGAGAGATATAAAAACCCGCAGGGCAGTATGTGGCGAGCTGTTGGGCAGTAGCGACCCCACGGACCCTACCTCCCGGGAGAAGTCTTGTTCCTCATCTCTGGCTTGCCTTTATTGGCCGGCTAGAGTGAACACTGACGAGGAACAGAGCTCCCACCTCATTCTTGCCTTGATTGGCTGGCTTGAGTGGAGATTCGCTAGAGCAAACGTGCTCGGAGGAAGGAAGCATTCCAGTAAGATGCTGGTAGGGATCTTGACCGTACTTCCGGGATTGTCCTGATAGCCGTGGAATACCTCTCCACTCCTCTCAAGCACCTCAGGAAGTGTTGCCTCCTTGTCGCTACGTCACTATGTGCTAGCGACCGTTTTCGGGGGCCCATTATTGAGTGTGCAAGTCACCCCCTGCCATATTATCCGTGTATATATAAAACATTGATCAGGCAGGGGACATAGTCCTTCAATAGTTTTAGGTAACCAGTACACTATAGCCACCCAAACCCATAGCCCAATATGTTTTGTTTCCATGTTCTGCAATAGTCCTACACCATCCGGGGGTTGTCCTTGGGTGTATTTTCATAGTGCATACAGGGATAATCGACGGTTGGTGCCTCATCCCATTTAAAATTGTCTAAGGGGCCTCTGCGAGTTGGCTTCGGCCCCTCGTACGCCTTCCAAAAGACCGGGACCCCATGGTCTCGAGATATAATAAACATATACATAATAATAATAATAATATTCATTTATTTCAGACTTACAGTATCCATAAATTTATAAACATGAGTGTGTAGGTATTATTCTATATTAGTGTCCTGTTAGCATGAACAAAGTAATCATGACATAACACCACGCCTGTATTTTTTCCCCGATGGTTAGGCCGTGGTGTGCCTATAGTGCACCCACATTTTGCTAGACATATATAATTCCTATTGCCATCAACCGGGCACAAATCCAGACTCCGGGCTGCTACTGAGAAATTATTGACGGAAAAAACTCAATAAAACTAATCGACCGGAAAATCTTATCAATGACCTCGTGCTCAGAAGTAGCTCTTGGATCAATGAGTCATAGTAAAAATAAATACCCGTGAAATACCTAGCACTCAGTAGTCTTTTTAATGTACGGTTGTACCGCCGAAAAGCAAGAGATATTCTTCTAATTTGTTTAGTAATTCCACATGTGTTATCCTACTAATATTATAAATGTGAAAGTTTGTGAGTTTGTGTGTTTGTGTGTTTGGATGTTTGTTACAAAATCACGCAAAAACGGCTGAATAGATTTAGATGAAATTTGGTAAACAGATAGTTTATAACCTGGATTAACACAAAGGATACTTTTTATCCCGATATTCCCACTGGATCGAGACTTATGCGGGTCAAACCGCGGGGCGCAGCTAGTAATTATTATAATGCCAAATAAGTTTCATAAACCCACGCACAGTGGTCCACCTGAAGGATGTGGAAACCAAATCCCATAACAGAGAAGTTTCATAAAATGGCGAGATTAAAATAACTACGAGTAATAAACTATGTCGTTTAGTGGGCAAAAATGTGAACTCATTTAATTGGTTTACAATAATTATTTTCGCAAAATTCATTAGGATCAACAATGGGACCCACAGACTTTTATTTTGTTTTTAATTTCAATTGAATATAAAACAACATAAAACCTTCTCATTAGGCTCTTCAGTCCCAAAGCTTAGATACATATACCATCCTAATTAGCATTATAAAAGTCTACCTACATTTAAAGCTTCAGCCAAACTCGCTTAAACTTTAGGCATAATTACTCTCATTTAAATACTTTTCGCTTTCCGACCGTACCTACTCAACTTTTTATGAGGTGTGGATTTAGTGAAAGTAATTTTTACCCGACTACGGCGAAGCAAAAAAGAAGGTTATGATTTTGACCGGTATGTATGTATGTATGTTCATCTGTTTCCTCATAACTTCTAAACTACTCATCATAATTTGACAAATGATATCGTTGGAAGCGTCTTGATTGTCCGCTGGTTATAGGCCACACACATTAAATTGATTATGGCGCCCTCTAGAGGACATAAAGTCATGAATTTAAAATAAAATACAATATGGTGCTATGTTGGGTATCAAATCAAATGGCTTAATTAGCAAATTTCAAAAATATGTATAAATTATAAACCCAATTTTTTTTTATAAAAATAAAAGTTATGACGTGTTAGGGGGCATAAATCGTACACGTAATCTGTACGATTTATGCCCTAACACGTGTGACTCCGGATTTTTAATTTGTCTGTCTGTGATGTCTTGACCTTGTTTAAACCTTTTTAGTTGACTTTTTGTCGTAGTTGGGTTTTAATTTTATAACTTTTATCTTTATTGGTTCTCTTCCGGCCAGTTGCAGAAACGAACTATAACTTATCAAGCTGGCATTAAATAATATTAAATACTAATCTTCCATTAACTTGTTGCAGAAAGCAAAATTAGACTTGACTCTATTGGTTCTTGAAATGAAAATAATCATTAGCGTTAATGATCCATTACGTTATGTGACATTAATGAGAGATAAGACAAAAACAGTAAATGTACTCGTAGCAGCACTTTCAACGACAACTTTCCGCCGAGATTAATACGAATATGACCTATTAAGTCCTGAAACTACGTGTGAGGAATCTCGTACGTGACCAGGAACCGGAGAAGGATATAAGATCATGCTTTCTCTTTCTCTAAGAAGTACTTAAACAGCTTAATAAGTTTCGGATGTTTGTTAGATTGCAACGCAAAATGAATTGAGAAACAGCCTTGAGTTTCGTGTGTTGTTCTGTTTCATTATTCTAGTGGCGTTTAGATAAAGTTTGTGTTATTTGTTGCTTCGTGTAGGGATTTAATGATTATCGTTAAAATAAATAGGATAACATTTACAGGTAAGTATAGAGAGGTTTTTAACTTTGTCTCTAGATGACGGGCGAAATGTGATAACACACTAACGGGATTGACATGCGTGGGTGTACTATAAGTACATCTCTGCTTAATCCTTCGGGGAATACCGCCGTGATGTTATGTTATATTATGACACAGGATGGTATCATATGGTAACTCGGTTACCCGAGTCCCATACATTGCTGGCTTTTCCATAATCCATATCACTAATTAAATGACACTTTATTTGTGGGTGAATCGACTAATCTAGAAATCAATTTGCCTAAAGAAAAAAAAAATTAAGTGTTGATTCTCCGTGAGTAAATTCGAGCGAATCACCAATAGACCTCTGAGAAGAAAAGCCCAAACAAACTCAGAGGTTACAGTCTCTTTTAAAGTCCAGACATAATCTTAGACCATGTAGATTGGTGTCTGAAATGGTCTTTAGACAAAAGAACCGCACAGTTTTGAGTGGACCTGTCCAGTCAGTGCAAGTATTTATATCAGTAATATTGTAGCTTAACTCAGAAGTTTAGGAGCTCAAACTGCCAGATCATCATTCAAACTATCTGAAAAAGAGAAAAAAAATAAACAATTACCCACATAGTGCCTCTATTCACAATAATTTAATTATAATAATAATTATTATAATTAAATTCATTTTCATAATAATTATGATGTATTCCATAATCAACAAGATACTTCAAAAGATTCATTCATGTATGTCTAACTTAATTAAAGTGTAAGTAATGATAACTTATAATTCTCAGACATTGTCTGCGTGACACGAAACAAAGCCTACTTGTTAGAAATTATACTATGATTACACGAGATGTGTTCAAAGTTTATTATTACTCGGTTTGTGATTAAAATGAGATAATTATGGTTGTTTATTAAAAGTTTGCTGACCAATGTACCTATTGTAAATTAATTTATTTGAGTTGTAATTTTTGTCCGAAAATAGAATAAAGTGGGCTCAAATAAGCAGTAAAAGTTTTATAATTTGGATATTGTCAAACATCATAGTAGTGATTATCTACGTGGACACTCAATGAAAGCTGACTCTAGGTAGGTACTTGAATGTTTTTCAATTGTTTAGGTATGTATGTAATCAGAAAAAAAAGGTTACATGCTACAGGTTACAGTCTGTATGCTGCATCGATTGACGTCATCACGTCAACGCCGGCTGTCACTGAAAACCAGCGTTGGGGCTCTGTCTAGCATAGGGTCGCAGCATTATGCTGAGCGATGGCCGTTTTGTGTGAATGTGACGCATATTTTCCCCCAATTTGTTACTTTTCGTGTATTCGTATTTTCTTAGCGTTATGTTTGCCGCATTTAACGTATTTTCTTTCTTTCACCTGAACTAAATTAATCACTCAAAAAATAGCATTACAAATACACAACCTGTGAAAATTGCAACTGTCTACCTATTACGGTTCATGAGATACAGCCCGCTGACAGACAGAGGGACGGACGGACGGACGGACAGTGGAGGCTTAGTAACGAGTTCCGTTTAGCACCCTTCAGTTACGGAACCCTAAAAATAAGGCACGTTATTCTCTAGTATACTTATCTCTCTCTACATTAGTAGACTATATACTTCATACAATTTAAAAAACAATGTTTACGCCAAAGACTCAACATTATAATAATGAACACATGTTCTAGTGATGTGAAAAAGAACGCGAAGTTACAATGACTTATGATGGTACAACCCTAGTGATATAAATCATCCTTCGAGACCCATTTGTTAAATAACATAATTTATCTATGGCTGCATCGGAGAAGTGTGGTATTTCTGTAGTAAAATTATCATTTATCCGGATTTGTGGTATACTAAATTATTGTTCGTGAAATATTGTTTCCGTAGTGACTTGGAAATAAGAGAAAATATGACTCTATCCACATTATTTTCCTTTTGTTTTTTCATGCGATTTAACAAAATGCTCATAAGCAATCAATGCCAATGTAATTGTCGTTTCAAGGTGCGTATTTTTTAAATGTATTAAAAACTTGCTTCCGCCCACGGCTTCGCCCGTGTGGTATGTCTATAAAAAGTAGCCTATATCCTTTCTCAGGCTCTAGACTATCTGTGTACCAAATTTCATTTAAATCGGTTCAGTAGTTTTGGCGTGAAAGCGCGACAGACAGACAGACAGAGTTACTTTCGCATTTATAATATTAGTAAGGATAGTAAGGATGATAGTGGGAACTAAAGTACATTTTAACGATAAGTCGATAAATAGGTAAAGAGCTAAATAAACATAAAACATTAATTTATTTAAAAAAACAAAAACTAAAGACGAATAATTTTATTCGTTTTTACCCTCATCCTTATCTGTACAGAAAACAATAATTTTGTACAACAGGATTATAAATATACTGACACGTGACAACAATTATAATTATACCCGACTTACTAAATACAATTGAACAATAATTAGTCTCCTGTCTTTTGTTTTACTTTCCAAATTATAAAGAACAATAAAACCCAACTACGACAAAACGTCAACTAAAAACGTTTAAACAAGGTCAAGACATCACAGACAGACAAATTAAAAATCCGGAGTCACACGTGTTGGGAGATTTCTCCGACTTGCACATTTCTTTTTTTTTTTTTTTTTGAAATTTTCTATTTAAGCCCTTTCATTTGATACCCAAAAAGGCATCAATAAAACTTTTTTTTTAGTTCATGACTTAATGTCCTGCACAGAAAGCCATAATCATTTAATGTGACGTCACATAACCTATAACCAGCAGACAGTCAAGATGCTTCCAACGATACCTCATTTGTCAAATTATGATGAGTAGTTTAGAAGTAATGAGGGAACAGATGAACATACATACATACCAGTCAAAATGATACCCCTCCTTTTTACTTCGCCGTAGTCGGGTAAAAAGCCATAAGTAGGTCTTAGTTCTAAACCGAAAGTACATAATATCTAGTGGTCATGGGGAAAAACGAGTCTTACGAAAATACTCAGAGCTCCAAGTGATTCAAAGTGAAACAAAAGTGGCTTTGTGATACTTGCCACTAAATTGACACACGGTGACGCTAACGTGACTCATAGCGATACGAAAGTGATTTATTTAATTATTTAAGGCACTCCAACTACTAGTTCACGAAAATATTATCAGACAGCTTAGTCTTACCCCTTTATTCATAAACGTTGCTTAAAGTTAAGTAATGATTAACGACTGTTTAACTATATATTTTTGACGTTTGAACGTCACTTAACTGTGTAAGTACTACATAATCATAATCATAAATCTTTTTTTATCTCAACATCATATTACATGCATAGGTTAATGAGATGAACGATCTTAAATAGAGAAAGGTGTCTGTGGTAAGAGGATCCTGAGTTACAGATCACCCGACTCTCTTAGTAGGGTCAAGATAATGTTCAAATGTAGGTAGGTATCAATAGATTGAATAATTAATTAGAAACTTAATTCTAAATAAGAAAAAACTTTTTTACAAAAAATTAAACCGACGAAAAACGAACTGAAAAGCGAAAATTAAATAACTTTAATTTCGGACGTCGGTGTCTTCGCTTTTCAATTTTTGTTTTTTGCCACCGACTTCCGAAATTAAAGTTTTTTATTTTTCGCTTTTGAGTTACCCTTTCACTCCAGGGTACTCCAGGGGGTTACTCCAGGTTAAAGACCTGGAGTTGATGATGAGTGGTTGTGTCATCAGAACTATGTATGTGTGCGAAATTTCAACAGAATCGGTTCACAGTTGAAAATTCAGCTGGTGAAAAATCAATCAACCCCATTTTTTCTACATTTAGGGGTGGATTATAGTTTCCAATTGTAAATGGGACCAACTTCGAGGTATACCCTTCACAATAAAAAAATATTTTTTCAAATCGGACTACTCATTAAAAAGTTATGCGTGGTCATACATAAAAAAAAAATATACGTGTCGACTTGAAAACCTCCTACTTTTTTTTTCGTCGGTTTTAAAAATAAAATAATAAAGAGCTTCAAACAATTAATATTTAAAATGGGAAAATGAATAATGATTGTGTGTTGAATGATTGAAATCAAAAATCAAATCAAATCAAATCATTTATTCGCATAGAATGTAGGTATAGTACAAAAAAGTTGTTATAAAAAATATAGTGAGCCGGGTACATTCTGCCTGAGTTTTGGCATGCAAAATTTAACAAATAATGTCAATACAAAATTATGAAATAGATAATAAATTAATAAGTTCTGAGTTTTGGCATGCAAAATTTATCCAATAATGTCATCATCAATACAAAAATTACGAAACAGATAATAAATTAATAAGTCATTTTAACAGGTCCAGATCATGCATAAAATTGTTACGGATAATAATGTCAAAACTGTTGAGATGTCACACATGGGTTCATTCAAAAAATCGCTTATGGAATAATAACATTTCTGTATCAAAAAAGCCTTGAGTTTATTTTTTAATTGTTGAAGGCTGTCACATTTTATGCTGTCTGGTAGTTTATTAAATATTATTGGACCCATGCAGAAAATACTTTTTCTAAGTAGTGCTGTTTTATAGCCACTAACAGTTAAGAGGTTTTTGTATTGACTTCTCACGGGACCTTTCTTGGTGTCCGAGACCATAACAAACAAATTTTTATTTCTTTTTACAAAAATTGCCATTTCTAAAATGTATAACGACGGAAAAGTAAGAATTTTCAAAGACTTGAACAGAGATTCACAACTATCTCTAGGTTTAAGACCGCACATAGCTCTAACACAACGTTTCTGGGCTTTAAATATGTTATCTCTTAGAGTGCAGTTACCCCAAAAAATTATTCCAAACCTCAAGACCGATGCGACCAAACCATGGTATGCCACTAAAGCAGTCTTTATGTCAACTTTTCTTGCCAGGTTAAAAAGAACATAAGCAGCAGTGCTTAATTTTTTGCACACCTCTTCTGCTTGCGGTTTCCAATTTAATTGATCGTCTATGTAAATTCCAAAAAATTTCGAATTTTGTAAGTGTAGGTGTGTGAATGTTAGTGTTAGTGTGTGAGTTAGTGTATGGGAGTAAAAAAATTGGTTTTATTACGTTTTCCGTGGCAATGTAGTGCAGATTTAATAACCAATAGCGTACTTTTCTTTTACAAATAGTTTTTGTATGAGTGTAGATAGATATTTTGTTATTAATTGAATTATAAAGAAAAGTGCCAAGAAAACAGAAAAACTTGGGAGAAACTAGTATTATAACGGATGATTGAACAAACATTTGACCGTCTATTTTGTGTTGGTAAATCATGATCTAGGGGAAGTTCTGTGTGTTTTTTTAGTACTGTTATGAGAATGAACAACTGCCGGACCGTTAGCACTTGGCAGTGTTGGTAAAGATCGAAAGTTGGATAGAGGATTGAGAGAAAAAAACTAACTTTTAATATAGCTCTTTGAGCTCTCTCTAAATTTATCAAAAAAGTTTTAGAGGTACCGCCCCAACTGGTAATGCGATATACTAGCAAAGACTGGCATAGTGCAAAGTAAAAATGTGCACGGCACTTACATAGTTCTGTTTTCATAATAAAATCCATAAGGTAATAATAATAAAAAAGAAATAATAAACATAGTGGATAGTAGTAAAACAACAGATAGATTTATAACCATCCCTTTAATATGATACAACTAAAAAGGATTAAAGTAACACCTTTCAGAATAAAACTGGAACTATCAGAAGCACACGAAATTTTCACTAAAACTCAGTACAAACTTCGTCTCTTACATCCAACTTCCATAAAGGCTTAAAATCGGGCGAATCCTTCGCATATTCGTGTTAGGTACACACGTGGAAGTTCGCTAGTTTATCTAGATAAAGAGAATATTAGATCCGTGTTTTGAATTCTAATTCCTCTGTACTTCGGAAAGCACGTTAAGCCATTGGTCCCGGCTGTCATTCGTGGATCTTTGACAGTCTTTACGGGTCATGAGAAGCCCGAAAGTCTGACAACCAGTCTTACCAAGGGGTATCGTAATACCCAGTGACTGGGTTATGGAGTTCAGGCTCCATGTAAAATACTGGTATTCAGCTGCATCCAGTTATATAGACCAGAAGCCGACCGCAACATAGCTGGGAAACGGCTAGGCAGATTGATTGTTTTGAATTCTAATTCCTGTCTATTTTTGGAGTTTTCAATCGTTGTAGAATGAGTTTTAGATTAGTTGTTATTTATAACTTTGATTTCAGTCGTGAAAATGTTATTCTAGCCAATGAACGCGATTCAAAATTACCCTAATGATATATTTAAAACATACAGATTCTATCACAATATCCGGATAAACTTTTTCTAACAGATAAAACAAAAACGCAAAGGAAAATAGTTATACAAATCTACCGGAGTTGAACAAGCCATGAAATAGTACATACAGCAATTTCCAACTAGCTTCCCACGTAACCAAATAATATAATTATGGTTGACCTCCAACATTATGCAGCACTATAAATTACATTCACATAAAGCCACGCTTTATTTCCCCTGAGGGAGGCACTAGGCCGATTTAATTAATTAATGAAGTTATTTATTTATAATTTCCCACTCAGATTGATGCCATCATCAATAAAGGTTACCCAAACATCGTTCTTTTAAATTATTTTTTACGCGTATATTTACATCTTGTTGTTTTTCTTAAGATAAATATCGCCAAATAATTATCTTACTGTATATTTCATTATATTATTATTATGATGGCTTTGGTATGTTAACATAATTTTCGCATTTATATCAAATATCTTAAAAAATGAAAAAAAAAATATACTAGCGACCTGCTCCTGATTTGCAAAGCTTCTTGGACTTAATTTTAATATTAAAATTATACACATAAACTTTTCGGAATCAATTCTCTAAACGATGGTGAACACCTCATCAAAATCTGTTGCGTGGTTTAGACGAACAACGAGGACATATTATTATGGATAAACACGAAAAGTTTACGCAGCGACTTTAATTTATAATAATATGTATAGATTTTTTGTGTGTGACACGCTTGCTTAGTGCGAAAACTATAGAGACGGTAGAATGCCATCTTACCTTAAAATTAAATACTCCAAACACATAATATACAATTAATTACACAAAAAGAAGGCCAATTATGAAGTTGCACAAACCTCTGTTGATAACTTAGTTACACTGGAAATGTCGTGCTTAGTTTCAACCACAGCACAGTGAGATGTTCACATATAAGTACACACGCTCAACTTCGCGAGTTCATCAAGAAAAGTTAAGACATTAGTTCAGTAAGTTCAGTTCATGTTAATGAACTGCATGTCTGGGTGCAATGGACTGCTGGGAGTTTACGCTGGTAAACTCACGCTTGTCAAACTTCTTCACACACATCTTCACTAGAATTTTATTTATAAATTATACTCGGAGAAAGCTACTACAGATTTTTTTTTTTGTGTTAGTATTTTTTATCATGTATGTACGCTATACTATTGCGAGTTCAGGCGAACGCCCTTCGTTAGTTAAAAAACTGTATGAACAATAACGACGCAGGATAGTCTTTACCAGAAGACGTGGTTATCGTATTAGTTGTTCAGTAGCTTGAAAATCATCAGCAATCAATCATCAGCGCCTGTGACGTCATCTCTGTCATCAGAAGACAGCCGCCATGCAACCATCGATGAGACAACGCTCTGTTAGAGTGACTAATCAGCCAGTGTCATTCTTATACGACCTTTTCGGTGATTCTAGTAACTTCGTAACAAAACGAGGCGGCGCCACTTGCTGCGCCGTCATATAAAATGTACCCGATGGGACTATGAGAGTGAGGGAAGAGGGAGTGCGCCTCTGTTTGTGCACATGTTTGTGCACTATAATGTATCCTGGGTCGATGACTTGTCTCCGTTGGGATTGACCGCCATGACCCAACTTCGGTTAGGAAGACTATAATATTCCTAATCAAGCGAAAGCCAAGTACCTAATGCAAGTGACCGGGAACAAATTCAGACTCCGGGCTACTACTGAGGAAACCCAAAACCAATACCCAGCCTTTTTTTTTTTTTTTTTTTTTTTTTTTTTTTGTTTTTTTTTTTTTTTTTTGAGGGTGGGAAATCATCCAATGACTTCTCCCGCTCTGGGCGGAGCGGAAGGGCGTGTCAGACTTTTACTGACTAAAACCCACCCGTGTTCCTTCATTTGCCTGTTGCCAAGGTCCCGGTATCCCTTTCGGACTTTCCCGCAACAAAACCAATACCCAGCCTGGGAATCGAACCCGAGAGACCAGAACGCTCAACAGATGCGCTTGCGGTCACTTTGAGGGAGTCAAGTCAAAACTTTTTACACTCACCCTGATGATCGCAGTAATATAAGCATATTACGGAAATACTACTCTTTACTTATTCCGTGAAACAAACAGAAATGCAAAGCAATCTAAACAAAGCACTGCTGTAAATTCCAAGCATATGTTTTGTACTAGCTATTCATTAGACCTACACCAGCACAAGTTTACCAGTTCATCAAGAAAAGTTAGAACATTAGTTCTAGGGAATGAACAACATGAATTGGTTCAGTGGTCAGTTGAAGCTTCGGGCTTCAATAAATAAGGATATAGCTGTTTGTTTAGCTGTTGTTCCTTCTACTCTAGTGTTGGCATAAACTGAAATGGATTATAGAACTATTAGCTAGTCGACTATGTGCTGAATAATCTCCCTTACTGCGAATAAAGGCGCTGTCAAAGTCAAATTGTTGCCACTGATGTGCCGTTGATTTTAACATGTACAGTGTAGCAACAATCGGCTATTTTATACATCTGTGAAGATATAAGGGTTGTGCAGAAAACAAAGTTAAACAAGTTAAAAGTCGACATAAATCGGCATTAGCCCCATTCTTCCATTCAGTCAAATTAGGTTATGCTGGAAACTCACTTGTACCACACATAGTTGGAAAATTGTTAGGCAGTTAAATGTCACGTGAAGTATTGAAAGCGCAACCGTCCCTTCTTGAAGGACATAGGGCCTTTACATCAGAACTTTGGATATTTCTGCTTGAAAAAATATCCATGCAAAAAAGTCTGTTTTACAAAATAATTTTTTCCTCAACCAAAAGTTCGAACTTTTGCCATCTGATTTATATTTCGCTGTGCATTGTCATGGGAATTGCTGTGAAAAATGTAAAATGTAACTCACGTACATATTGTACTGGGCTGCAACTTACTTCGGATGCTGTTGCAAATTGTACTTCAGGGCGTGAATCACTGATAAAAAGTGCAAGGTCTGTAATACTGAGCCGGGCACAGTTGAATGCAGTGAGTCAACTGTAAATTATTTAAAGAATCAAAAAGAGAACGAGGGACATTTGCAAAAATACCAGTGAACACACATCATTACATCTGTAATTCTTTGAAAGGTACAGTTTCACGTCGGTTTTTACCGGGCTGATTGGTTTACCTGTGCGATTTAAATCGCAACCCTGGTTACTACTAGGTTTATTGAGTTATGAAGCTGATAACGTTATTTCTATGAGTTAAATTGTGTTAGGTTACATTAATGTGGCTCACCGATTAAAATACTTAGTTAATATATACCACTTCCTCCAATATCCAATGTGATCAAGAATCCGAAACTCTTCAACATTCAGACGCGAAACTGTAATTGAACCATCCAACATGTGCAAACGAGGACTTGATTCACTCAACCCCCTGCGCAGTGGCTCGCGGTCGGTTTCAGCAGTAGCTCTAAAACTTTTTCTGTGTGTGCTTGAGTCTGTAACGAGTTGTCGGAACTAGCGGTAATGGTCTGAACGCGGCCGGGTTCCAACTCCCGCCCGATTTGTTCGCGCCTTCGCTCAACGCTGCGATACTATTAAACAGTTTTTAACATCTGCGATGTTCCAGTAACGTTATGTTATGGGGAAACTTTATTTTTGTAAGCTGTGAAGGTTTTTGGCGTGACTTTTGGAAGATATTGTGGTTGGACGAGGTCCCCCTCCTCCTTTCGCTGTTAAAGTTTGACAAAGTTGTTTTTGGAGTGCAAAAAAGGGATACGTGATGCAATGTGTCACGTGAGTGATGAGATGGGATGGTTTGTTTGTTTATATTGGAGCAGATGCGTTAACGAACGACGACGACGACGACGTTTGAAACATAGAATACGTAACACAGTAATTGAGTAACGCAGTCTGTAGATTCGCCCGGTTGACTTATCCAACGTCTTGGTACTTTGTGAGATAGATCGATACCTATGCGTAGTGGAGTGTGGAGTGCAATGACTGGCTACCTTAATTGTTGTAATGGATAACTAAGGTGTATAGCATAAACTGAAAATGTATAGCTTGATGTGTAGCCGTGTGTACATGATAGGTCTGCAAGTCTACATTGCTTTGAATCATGATGGTTAGTCACAGTAATATACGATGTTGGAATAACACACAGATTTATATTATTGTATTAGCAGACAAGGTTCATTCAGTATGTGACAACGTGATTTTGACGTTAATAGCAACACAAACCAGCACCCCAAAATAACCAACAACAACAGAATTCATTACAAAAAACAAGATAAACTCCCAAGATAATACTTCTAAACAAAATCAAGTGTCAATTTCACTACGCGAGCGGCCATTTTTGGAAGCATCCACGAAGATGAAGCTACATAATGACGGGCAGTCCCCCAAACAACTGTCGGTCAAAATGTGTATTTTATCACTGGCCCGGATTAATTCGGAATCAATTACGGCCGACGGAGCCTCCATTACATAAACAGAGAACTCATTTAACGTAAAACGGGGGTAGGTATACACTGTTGTGTAACAGTTTCAGATATTTAAATATTTTTGCAAAAGTGTTGTTTATAGATGACACTATTTTGATTGAAGTTTGAATACGAGGTGTTGTTGAACGTTTTATTAAAACGGAAGAACATATATAAGCCGTTTTTCTGCTGTTTTTAGGGAACCTTAGGCTTAGCATGGAATGGCTTTTGTTTCAAAGTGGATTACTATAAAAAGTTTACTAGTTTTTGAAAAGCTATACGGCATTTGATCTGAATCCCTGCAATAAATGTGCTCAGTATCGACAGACTAATCGCAATGGCATTCCTGAGATATATTTCTTGACGGCATGTGAAGCGAAGCCAGAGGCCCATGGGCGTCATAAAAACTCTGACACCGGGTTAATCACTAACCACACGAAAAATAAAGAAAGCAGGATATCGTTAGCAATCCATGGATATCCTGGTACCACACACTGTCTGAACATACTTATCACTTTTTTTTACAAAAAACGTTTTGATATCCTTTCTTTACAAAATGCCCGTCTGCGTTAAAAAACTTTTCGACAAACATTGTCACCACCGACAACACTTGGGTGTGACAGTCGGACAATCTGACCTTAGCCCTACAAAGAGGTCAGAAAATAATTGCAGCCGGCAATTTTATTTTATTTCGCCTCCGATTTCCACTATTCAATTATCTGTACGGCTGAGTACTGATGTGATTGGGATGTGGATTCATGGAGCTTTTAACGGGTTTATGCCATAAGTGGAAATGAGAAATCAGAGGACAGTTGGAGAGGATTTAAAAGATGATTTCATATTTTATTTATTTATTTATTTCAGAATTAATTTATATTCCATACATTGTTAGTAAAAGTGTACTTATAACTATGTTAGTACATTATTATACTGAAAATTTTTCCTCCTTTGTCCAAGTTGAATGACAGGAAATTGGAATCTATTATGCGTTACATACATAAGTAGATTTTGTAAATGACAATTTAAATATCAATAGAAAAAGTTGTGTTGCTTATGAATACCATGCCCTTGATTTGGCCATTGTAGAATGGTTCAAGAAGAGCAAAAAAAATTATGAAAAACACAAGGTACTTTTTGTCAATAAGAATTAACATCTATATATTATCTTTCCTCTCAACTATGAGTATATTATTATATAGGTATTTATGTTTATATATTTAAGCTTTATGTATTTATTTAAGTATATATTAATTTTCTTGCGTATATGTGTAGGTATATTTAATATTTTTAGTTAAGACTTCGCATAATAATTTTTTTCTCTTCTTGTTCTCACACACTATTGTCTACATTTCTTTCATATTTTTCCTTTCGCAGGTCTGCTGGAAGAAATTTCTTAAGAAATAAGCAGTGCCTTTGTACTCATAGTATAATTATGTTGTATCTCTATGTATTTTACTGTGTGTACATAAATAATAAAATAAAATAAATAAATAAATAAATAACAACGCTTGTCAACCAAGATGTTCTTAAGCCAAGTAAAAAAAAATAATACTTCGCAGCACCAGTTAAAAGGGCCTCATATTTTCCAACATCAATTTCATGAAAGGCAAACAGTAACCGGTAAGTCTTGGAAGCCTCGTAAAAGGGTGAGACGTGTTTATTTCCAAAATTCAAAACCCAACATTTACTTAGGTGAGGGTAGGTAAACAAAAATATAATACGCAGCGATGTGATAATACGCAGCTGGTGGAGCGTACATGTTGTGCGCTGAGGCTGATAAAACTTTTTCGTTAAATATTTTTCCTCGCGTTAGTTTAAGATATGGGCGAAAATATTGAAGGAATTTGTGATTTTTAGGGTTCCGTACCCAAAGGGTAAAACGGGACCCTATTACTAAGGCTATGTCCATCTGTCTGTCTATTTGTCCGTCCGTCTGTCCGCGGCTTAGCTCAGAGACTATTGGTACTAGAAAGCTGTAATTTGTTATGGGTATACATATAAATCACGTCGACAGAGTGGTAAAAAAAATCGTAAAAATATTTTTTTTAGGGTACCTCCCCTACATGTAAAGTGGGGATAGTTTTTTCTCGTCAAGCCCATGGTTTGGGGTATCGTTGGAAAGTTCGTTTAAATAAAATTAATGTGAGTTTGTGAAAACCCTTTTTGGGTTGAGGGATCCGTTTGCGAAATATGAAGCTATATATTGCTAATTTTTGTTAATCTATTGTTGCCACCCCACCTCCCCTGCCAGCTAAATGGTTGGTTTTGGATATGTGAAAAAATTCACGGCAGTAATATATATAACGAAATTAAAAGGAAAACTATCACAGCTACGTAGGCTCCACAAGTTACCGAGTAATAAACGATCAAATTAAATTTGCAGTTGCAAAAACATACATTCTGTATGGGAGTACAAGTTTTTCAACTACAATGCTAAGTTTGTTGGATAAATTCATCCCAACTACGGAACCCTACATTGTGCGTGGTTGGACATGCACTTGGCCGGTTTTTTTTCGTTATCTCTAAAACCAGCAATCTCTTTGGTGCTACCGCATAGCTCTTATACCTGGTACTTGGGTTTCCTTCTGTCAACCTGTTTGAGATAGTTAATTGATTCAGGCGTGACTGTGGAAATCAATTATAAAATGCAATAGACGTGGGGGATTCTTTTTAGTAACGTATACCGCTTAACTATTCCTAATATATAAAGAGTCATAAAAACCCTGTAAGAAATCTACACGTGTTTCACCTCTCAACGAGGTCTTACGTCTGTTCCAGGGGATAGTAAATATTTTGATGGCGTGTCCCGTGAGTTAGAATTTACAGCTCAGCAGTCAACATCTCTGGTAAACAGTATAATAATTATAGCTGTGAGTTATGGGGCATCAAATTTGATAATCATATTTAACGGCTTTACCAATTTTAAGTTGAGAATTTGTCAAACTCTACTTCATGCAAAAGCCCGCAAAATTAAAAAAAAAAATTGCTATTTTTTTTAGGTAATGCTAAAGTAGAATATAAATAGTTCAAAACTTCAAATTCTCTAATCAAAAATCGAGGGTTGGGCTGCGTTCTATTTAAAAGCGATCGTCACGAGTACACGCAATCGTTGCCGTCGTATGTCACTTTTTGTTCGGAAAACCGGAAAGTGGTCTCTGTCGGCGAACAAAACCTGACGTTATAATGAACGCGATGATCACATATTCGCACGCTGATCACTTTTAAATAGGACGTGGGGTTAGGCACTAAAAACCACTCCTATCGATATCGAAGTTTCCTAAATCATCAATTTCTAAAACCACTACGAAACTTTTAAGCGGCGAAGTAAGATAACTTGTGGAAGACCGCATGTTTATGACTCCTGTGCCAAAAGTTTAAGAAGAAAATAATAAATTGTGAACGCAGCCGAATGCGGTCAAGAAGAAGTGGTCTGTTGCATTTGGCATGAGGTAGCTGTACGAGTTAGATACCGAGTGCAATGCCATTTTCGATATCATAACTGAAACTATTAAGTGGAATGGAGTTTGGAGGATTGGGGCTGGAGAATGGAGATGTTCATTTATTTATTAAAACTCTATGCACAAATTAAAAAATACTGTTCTACGGACTCAATGATGGATGAATTTAATGGAGGATGTTGTTGAGAATTTTAACTTTTTTTTTCAATGGTAAATTCAAAACTTGAAATGAGGAAAATGTCGTGAGGATTTTTTTGGGTATGAATGTCGATTGCTTTAAAATGGGAAGACCAAAGAAACGATGGATGGACTGAGTGAAAGATGATATGGCTAGAAAGGGGGTGGCTACCGAGATGACGGCTAATAGAGAAGTGTGGAAGAAAGGGACATGTTGCGCCGAGCACAAGTAGATTGGGATAAGGGCAGGAGAATGATATTATGTCAAATCTTGGAAAATTTTGTAGTCAAGTTGTATGCAAGGTCAATCGGAATACTATTACTAAGCCTCCGCTGTCCGTCCGTCAATTTGTCTGTCAGCGGGCTGTATCTCAAGTACCATATAGGTAGACCGTTCAAATTTTCACAGATTGTTTATTTATATTGCCGCTATAACAAAAAATAATAAAAATGAAATAAAGCAAAAATTTAAGGGGCGTCAACATACTAGACAAGTGTTTACGGAACGGTGTGGTACTGAATCCTTCGTGTGCGAGTCCGACTCGAACTTGGCCAGTTTTATAAAAACTTGAACATACTAAATAGTTTAGTCTAAGCTCCAAGCTTACACTGAAGATTAATTGTCAAAGCGAGATAAAGTTTAATAAAAAACCAGACTTTTATTCATTTATAGTATCCAATAGCTGATCTTAAATTTCCTCGAGAACAAGAAGAAGAAGCTAATTTTATTAACTATCACAGTCGAGTATCATTCAAAACGAATGAAGTCACAAAATTCGGCAGCTCTTCAAGAGTTTGGTAAAGTCACTTGGTAGTTCTTCAAGGACACTTTAGAATTCATTAAAATTCTACGTTTATATTACTTAGTTTCGTAGAATAATTTTTGATCAGTTTTATTTTCTTTAATTTATAAATCCTTAGAGAATCTAAAAGGTTTCTTTTCATTCGCCTATTGTTAAAATGTTCTTCTTAGATTTTTTCAAAACATACTCATACAATTTTACAAGAGCCTAATTACTCCCTAATTAGTTTGAATTCCCTCTGGCTCTGATGAAAACAAATTTCCAGCCAGCCCAGTTTCTGTACATACGCAGTTCTTAAGTAAAGCCCCAAAAGTTTCTAAAGATAGAATTTCTATACAAAACACCAACAATCAAAACTTTCCGGTTTAATACAGCTAAGGAAACAATTAAATAAACCCGATTCTGGCTGAATTTGCAAATTCCGGTTTTTGGAATTCCACAACAATATTTTTTCTTGAAATAATATAAGCAGGAGACTCTGCTATCAAAACGTTTTAATTCGCTTTAAACTAAATTAAACACGAAACGGCTTTTTAACGCTCAAGGGTTCCTCCATACCCTCCGGTTGAATGTAATGGTCTTATTGTGAAAATAGTCTGTAGAGATACGGAGCGAAATGTTGTGCAGGATCTTTTTATCTCATTTGAATTGGTTACATTGGTTGGTAATTGGTTATATTGGTTATTGGTTGGAAGTAAAGCTTTTTATGATGTGGGCTAGGATAATAGGCCAATCTGTAAATATCTTGTATCTGTTCCACTACTTTTTCACCTTTCACACTTTCCTTCTTTGATATCTTTCCCGTTTACAATAGCTTCGCGTAGGTACTAGCGACCTACTAGCTCCTGCTTCGCACGATTTTTACGACTTCACAAAATATGGAGATTTCTTAGTTATATGTAACTTTAACCAGTATCATACTACACATTGTATGCTTAGAATGTTTGGCCTGGAGTGAAAGGCGACTAAAAAAAAGTTATATACAAGTGGAAACACCTGGCCGTGAAGCCCTGATCTCATTGGTGATGTTCCTCAGAGAGGTCATGGTGCGTAATACTCGCAACCGACGTGCGTATACGACCAGATGTATGAACGTAAACAAAGCAAAAGGAGTATGCAAGGATCGTAGCAGGTGGCGTTTTGTAGTTCCTGCCTACTTCTTGGAGGACTTACGTCCTAGAATACATGAGTAACTCCGCGGTTACGGCCATTCCACAAAACCGTATATTTCCTAATAATTCTGCCGAAATAAAAAACATTTGTTTTTACAGTACCTACTAATGTTTGGCTGCTTAATTCATTAGCTCCAATTGAATTACCAATAAATTGCGCAGCCCTCGTTAGGAGCGATCGCATAGAAATTTATTTGCACGCTAACAACGCCAATAGGAGCGGCTCAATACCTTTCAATTAGCTATTCATTTCTTATGGAAAATTAATTATTTGGAGTGTATAAGGAGGTAGTAGATTATTTTGTTATGGCAATTTTTATAAAATGGAGAATTGTTTGTTTAATTCTTCAAGGACTTTCTAATTAACTACTATAGTTTTTGGTCTGCGCGCGGCCTGTCCGTGGTCATACAGGTTAATTAAACTATTTTCTGGGCTTATGATTCCTATAAAATTATTATAATATCAAGCATATACTCTCAGCTCGTCGTTATTGTAGAATGATAAAAGTATTAGTTGCTGCAAACTTTGAGCTTCAGACAAATGAGTGTTAACATTAGTTAAGTAATATTTTTATGAAAATATACAGGTTAGTAGTAGCTGAACGTTTCTTAGAGCCGTATATGTACTATTTTAAAAATTGTCAAAATGATTAGTGATGCATTTTGATTTGTACGTTCCAATACAAAACTCACTGATTAAGCATTTAAGGTGGTTCATCTATCCATCACTGACCTTTCACCGACCGTATAAAGAGTAACAACGATGCTTAAAATAGACTAGACATTATGTAAACGAAGATTGTGCCGTCAGTCGTACTCTACTGGGAATTATCCGGGTATAACCGGTTACAGCCGGGTCCAACCGGGTTACGCGCTCCATCGCTCATGTAAGTTTTTTTCTTTTTTTGTAGTGGCCCGTAGGAAAGGTGGGAAAACGGCTGTGAAATCAACTCATGCTTTATCACTTCTTTGCAGACATCCTTTTTTAATATCATGTGTCAACTCGGGTTTTTTTGACAGGCTTACTTATCATCACGCCTGTATTGCCCGAAGGGTTAGGCAGAGGTGTACCTATATTACACTTAGTTTCCATTTACCATTAGTACACCCACATTAATTCGCTAGATTTGTTTAAGTCCCATGTATCCCAATAGGACGCAAGCCTATTGCTATGGTAGGTATACCGGGTGGAACTTTTGAGATGGGCCAGTGGGCAGGTACCTTAACCGTTGTAGCTACAGGATAACTGTCTTAGAATAGAATAGAATAGAATTATCTTTATTAAAGTATCATGACTCAAAAAGTTTTTAAATAAGAACTCTCACTTCACAAAAACCAACACTTAGGATCACCGTTGTGGCAACCCATGTGAGATGGCACAACAGTGAACCACGAAAATACAGAATAGGCGACACGAAATCAACCCATCAAAAAAAAAACAAAGTTTGAATCATACTTAGGAGACTGTCCTTAACTTTTTGAGAAATGTTGACATGCATTCAAAGTTGCTGCCTCGTCTCACCATCCTAAATAATCCTTAATGATAATAATATATAAAGTGAGTTTATTGTTTGTTTGTAACGCTTTCACGCTACAGCGGTTGAACGAATTTAGATGAAATTTGGCACAGGGTTAGACCTTGACCTGGAGAAGGACATAGGATACTTTTCATTCTGGATCGCGGACGAAGTCACGGGCAACAGGTAGTCTTATATAAATACTTAGTGATTATCCGAATAACCACAAATGTATAACGAATAAAGACCGAATTCTTCCATTAAAATTTCTTAGATTTCAAATTTTAGAATTTTTTTAGATTTCAAATATAAAAACAAAGCTACTTAGTCGTCGCTGCGCGCTGACCGCGTCAATGCGCCGCACGGCGGTAGACAATACAAAACTTTTAACAAATTACCTTCTAATTTTAATTGTTCGTAAATTTGGCACTATAAGCTCCTGCTACTCCTGGACAGCAAAAATGTAATTATGTAATGTTTTAGTATTTATTTCTGTGCAAGTGATTTGTAATCTTTAGAAATAAATGAATTCAAACCGTAAAATATCTTGAGTTTTTAACATAAATAAGCACAATCAGAAAATGAAAGGTAAACCTACCTAAGTATAAATAGTATGCAGCAACTATAATGAATTTCTGATTACCAACATCAATTTCAGTAATACAACACATGTCAGTAATATTTTTTTATTGAGAATCGAATAAGTTTAATTTGGACATTCATTTCACGGCTTTATGGAATAAATCTTTTTGACATCGTTCCCTGAATGTTGAATAAACATCATCTGTATAGTAAGCTTACTTTTACACGACTTCAAAAAAGGAAGCGGCAAAAATTGTATCTGGATGCGGTTTTTAATGTGAAACATCCTTACTAATCTTACTTTCTTACTAATATTATAAATGCGAAAGTAACTCTGTCTGTCTGTCTGTCGCGCTTTCACGCCAAAACTACAGAACCGATTGAAATTAAATTTAGTACACAGATAGTCTAGAGCCTAAGAAAGGATATAGGCTACTTTTTATCAACATACCATGCGGGCGAAGCCGCGGGCAGAAGCTAGTCTAACATAAAACCACAAAACCATATTTAACAGTGTTACACCTTTTAAACTCGACTTATGTATGAAATTTTACGTAAGATTCACATTAGACACACGTTGAACAAGTGTCTGCGTTTTTGTAGCCTTCCCCTATTTGTGCGCCTTTCGGGAAGATCGACTCGTATACCGTGACGGCAAACGCGCTATCTTATGTCGTCATCTCCCTTGCCCGCCATGTTTCACATCTGCCGGGCGTCCCGAGACGACCAAATTTTTAACCTACTTCAAAGAAAGGAGGAGGTTCTCAATTCGACTGTATTTATTTTTATATTTGTTACCTCAGAATTTTCGACTGGTGAACCGATTTTAATGATTCTTTTTTATTTGAAAGCTGGTGCATCCCGTTTGGTTCCATATAAATTTTATTAACTTTTCTCGCATATATTTTTGAGGTAGCTTCAATATTACGTATTTTCCCCACAATATTTCGGTTTTTTATTTTTGGAAAACGTTTTATTTTATTTTTCTTGGTGAATGAAAGAATTATGAGAACATTTTGATTCTTAATAGTTTCAAAATTACTTATCGTGGTGAGCAATGGTTGTGAAATGCTCGTTTTATGAAAGCCTACGTCCTCCAGTGGATTAATTACTTACCATTGCCTTACATATTCTACCACAAAAAATAACACAGTAAACATTTTCACTACAACACAATACTATTCCACTACCTAACAACAAAGATGGCGGCCCTGTCAATCCATATAACTAAGTTCACTGATTATTTCAACGAGATGTTACAAAAACAGGGGACTCGGGAGATACGTCTGTTTACTTTGCCGGATTGATTCCCTAGGGGCTAGTTTTTTTTGCACCGCACAGTATATTGTTTTTGGAATCGATTTCGACCTTTCCGATTCGTCTTTCCAATCACAAATCACAACTTTCTTGCTTCTCTGTTTTTAATTTAATCATAGTGTCGTAGTTGGTCAAAATATACACTGATAGAAGATACATAATATTAAATTGAGCTAATAAATCAATTTCCTGTTTGTCATGGCTTTGAGAATATTTACTAAAATTATTGTCCATACATACATTATTAAAAATTAATGTCGCTTTTCATGTCTGTCTGTGTTGTTTTTCTAAACTACGTATTTGAACCATCATTTAAAATCAAATCATCAAATCAAAATATTTTATTTCACATAAGCCTACATGGGCACTTATGAAATGTCAGAAGCTAGGTGCACGGTTCCAATTGGTCGTTTCCTATGGAGAAGAGCCGGCAAGAAACTCCATGGTTACTCTTTTAAAAGATAATTGGCTTTTACAATATTTTCGAATTACAGTGTTAATAGTTATGGGAGGACAGTGTAGGCCTTTCAAAAAAATTAAGATAAAGTTCAAAAAAAATAAAATTTAAATTAAAAATAAAAGTCTACAGTTCACCAAGCCTACGACGTTCTCACATTCACAAGATAGAAAGGAATCTATATACGATAAATAAGATACTACAGATAAAAACCTATTTAAACCAAATGACATGATTGCCATTACAACTGTAACAAATCTGAATAATTAACATGTCCGCAAAAGCCACTACTATAGAGTTGAAATTAAATAGTAGGTATATAATGTCAAATAATACTATGATTATTATTATGTCTGTCTGCGATGAATGTAGAAAATAAATATAAAATAAACATGGTAATTTGGGAGCAGTTAATAGACTCTTACAAAATTATGCCGTTAATGAGGTACCAGGGAAGCCACATGTGCAGAAGGAATTATTGCCAAACTTCCTTGTCTTCAACGTAGTCTTTAATCTTATAATATGCTTTTTTGATAAGGACACGTTTGATGTGGGTTTTGAACTTACCATCGCTAAGTTCTATAACCGGCTTTGGCAACTTATTGTAAAAGCGGATACTGTTTATAAGAAACGACTTACTAGTTTTTGCTAATCTAAATTTGGGTATCACAATTTCATGTTTACTACGTGTATTTATATTATGGAAGTCGCTTCTTTTTTTGAAAAGCCCTAAGTTTTTGCGAACATACAAAATACTTTCTAAGATATAGAGAGAAGGCAGAGTGAGTATATCGATTTCTTTGAATTTATTTCTAAGAGACTCACGAGGACTCATTTTATAGATCGCGCGAACTGCCCTCTTTTGCAAAATGAAAATTGAATCTACGTCAGCTGCCGATCCCCACAGCAGAACGCCATAAGACAATTTAGAGAATGAATTCCGGAAGTTAATGTGTATGATAGATTTTAATATTTAACTTACATATTAAAGACATCTTCATCTTTGGTCAAGTCATAAAAGCCGTGCGAAGCAGCAGGGGGGGTCGCTAGCAAAATATATGTAAGTTGATTTATGTTCAAAATTAAGAAATCCGTAGTTCATTCTTCGCCTCCTTTTCCGTTTGAAAACTGCGAAAAACAAAAATTACACCACCATAAAGACACATAAAATAATGCAAAACCTGTCGTTTTCCCATAGAAGTACTTGACGCTTATTCCCTTTAAAATACCGCTGTTAACCGCCGTCGGCCGCCTGAATCATTTTATGTACACCTCATACTCGTCACGTAAAGACAGTGTAGCCGCAGTGTAGTCGGATGTTTACCTCGTTATCACATATGGGATTAGTGAGGAAACAAGATGCTGACATTCTAGTTGATATTATTTTCCTTCTGTGGTAGAGGGTTGGGTAAATTAATAACAGTTTTTCCTCATAGCGTGAGTGATGAAGACTAATGATAATCTTCTTTTTGTACAACTTAGTAAGGCACGTGTGCGTTAGTTTTGGCAACTAGACTTATTCCATGGTGCTATAAACTCCTTAATGGAGACAGTCCCGGAATGTGACATCTTTAATGATACACTCAGGTGATCATGTAAAATTGTCTCATGTTCTGCGAAAGTCATGTTTTTTAGGTAAATACGTTGTATGTTGTTATCACTTTATGCGATTTTATTTATTTTCTTTTCTTAAAGTTATTGTTAAGTATGTTTGATCTCTGACTTGTTATTTGTTTTTGAATTATGTTAATCATGTAATATGTTTAGTTTTATGCCTAGTTATATCTGTTTATAACTGTCATTTGCGCAAGCCGTTGTAATTAATTATAAATAAATGAATAATCCTTACTGAATGATTCGACGTGTAAGACGGGTTTTCGAACGGGTTTTTGACTTTCCTTAATAATTCACTTAAAGGTACACATATCAACTCGGAAAGAGATCGTCACTGTATCGCTTTTCGCCTCGCCGTCAAACAGGCGTCAACCTAACGTAAGCACGTAACCAAAGCGGACCAGCAGCTCCGATACGTCGACTCAGCTACAGCTAGGCGACGCCGCGCTTACGGCTTGCCGACTGCCGGTTGACCTGCTTGCAAGAATAGTGTGCTGCAGGTAGGCCGCGGAAGGGGTGACAGGGGCAAGGGTGGACGAAGAGGCACAAGCGCGGCTACTTGATTTCAGCAGGGAGTTTCATACAAAGAATACTAAACCGCTCGAGTTGACACGGTTACGATCGGGTTCCGAGTTGATATGTGTGCTATGACCTTAATAATGGTAAAACTTTTTAGTTTTGGAATTCATGTATTTGAAGTCCGTACTAAAGATTATGACTCTTTAATATTTATAATAGCCAAGTTTATCAACTAAAATAATATAACTTATAAAATATCATCATCACATATTTTATACTAGCTTCCGCCCGCGGCTTCGCCCGTGTGGTTTGTCGATAAAAAGTAGCCTAAGTCCTTTCTCGGGCTCTAGACTATCTGTGTACCAAATTTCATTTAAATCGGTTCGGTTTTGGTGTGAAAGCGCGATAGAAAGACAGACAAAGTTACTTTCGCATTTATAATATTCGTATTAGTAAGGATAGTAAGGATAATGTAGCTAATTTTTTATCGGTTTATCTGCGAAGTAAATATCCAAAGGGCATTGAATTTCTCTCACAAAAATAGAACGCAATTTCTACCTTCAACAGTTACTTAATGTTCCAATATCCTCCAGAACTCCACAAAAAATTCACTCAATCTTCGAAGGCTAGCTAATTGGCGCTCTGGCCACAATCTGCAGGTAAATGCGTCCAGATTAAATAGACCTTTGCTTCCCCTCAATAGGGAAACAAAAAATGAAGCACAGAAGTCCCTTCTTGAATACAAAACACAGTTTGGGTCGGCACAGAGAGAGCAGTAAAATACTCGAGCAGTTTTTCATTGCTCAATTGAAAATAAACAAAATTATAACTAGAATAGAGGCCTATATAGCGGGCAAGATATGATTCGTTGTGGCGTGTGTTCGCGTATGTTTGAGCATTTGCTGCTCTTTCTGCGTTGAGCCAAGCATTGAATAACAGGGATCCGCCGTGAGTTATTGGCTTGGGCATACGGTCCAAGCCGAATGATAACCTGAAAACAGTAGAAAGTAGGTAATTAGTACCTCTAATTAGCTCAAAACATGCAGTGTTCTTGTGGTCAAGCCATTTTTTGCAGTGGTGGACTTTATTTGCGTCAGCCCGAATTAAAATTATGGAGAAATATACAAAAAAAAAAAAAAATATTCCATTTGCACAAAATGCCATCTGCAATATGTTGACTGTGGTTTTATATGGCAAGGAAAACTTATAGTTCAACATTTCTTATCGTCATGTTATTACTTTCTCCACCTGCTTAATGGTCACTATAGGAATTTCAGGTGTGCTGCAATTTCAAGAGACAGATCTGAAAACTTCATGTGAAAATACCCATTACATACCCCCAAAACTGGAATAGAGCAACACTGTTTGGTGGTTGAAATAAGTTTGATTGCTTATGTAAACACTGAGCCAAGTTTTTAAAATAAGTAGCGAGACCGCGACTATTAAGATTTTTTCGTGCGTTTCCGAGAATGGGTTTACTGTAAATTCTTACAGTTGAATATAGACTTTAAAGTTATAGAGCAAAATGGTTCTGTTTTAATTTCGTTGAAGTTTTCAATCTTCTTGCTTTAATGGTGCACTGCCCTGTAATCTGCTTGATAAAAGTTGATGAGTATCGTTTGTAAAAATAATAGGTTTCCAGACCTTACCAGATGGTAAATATTTGGCTCTTTAGTAAGATTTAGTTTTTTTTTTTTGGAGTATGATATTTCGTCCTGTCGGAATGTTTATTTTTGGAACTTTTAAACATGATAAGACCGGTTATTGTTAAATTAAAAACGCATTAAAGGTGGGATTAGTATAGTTGAGATTGTGTCCGCGTCATAGTGGAAAAATTGCAATAATCAAAAATCCTTGTCCAGGAAAATGTCAGTAATTTTCCCTAACAAAGTGGTTATTTTCCCAAACCAGAAAAAGGGAAAGAAACTCAATTTAGGCTACGAAAAAGTAAGCTGAACATAATATACTAAATAATTGCTTACAGCAATCGTGCAAAGCGTTACATTTAGGGTGTGGTGAGTGAGACTACGGCAGGGCAAAGTCTAGGAGGCTCCAATCACTTTTTGTTAAGGTTTACTTGTTAGAATAATAAACCATTTTTACCCCAATACGGCGACGCAAAAAGGAGTGTTATGATTTTGACCGGTATGTATGTATGTACGTTCATGGGTTCCTCTATCTTCTAAACTACTAATCACAATTTAACAAAAAAAAGAGGTATCGTTGGAAGCGTCTTGATTCAATTCGTCAAAAAGCGTCAATTCAAAAATATAATATAGTAATATTATATCCCCAAAAATATTAAATCGAAGTAAAAGAAAAAAACTAAAACTCCACTACGAGTCACACGTACCTAATCTGTTCGATTTATACCACGTGTGACTCCGGATTTTTAAATTGTCTGTTTGTGATTTCTTGGTATTACTATTTTAGTTGACTTTTTTGTCGTAGTGGGGTTTTATACAGGAAAAGTTTTTATCCACTGCGGAAGTTTTGACATATTAACCTTAAACCAGTTTTATTAAACATAATTTTTTTATTTTGATGCGTCTTCATACAAAAAAATAAAAAAATCGTTAACGAAAGATGTTTATTTTAAAAGTGGTTGTATGGCTAACCGGCGCCGGAGGCGCGCGGCGAAGCGGAACGCGCGAAAGTACCTACCTATCAGCTGTGCGCTCGCTCGATTCGCCGGCGTAGGTATTTACGTGGGTTACTGGCCCTTGGATCTCGCTCAAAGAAATCAAAAATGCTTTCTTCGATTTCGATCGCCAGTCGGGGTCTGCCAGACCCTCGTGCATGATTCGGGGTTCTGAACTGTCCGCGATCAAGCAGCCTTTGAGTGGCCGCTAAAATGGTCCTTCATTAGGGACCGCGGGGTTAAGGATTCCATGGGCTCGCATTCGAGGTATGCTCTCCGTCGCATACATTCTGCGAGCTGCTCGCAAACTTTCACCACTCAGTACATACACTCGCACCATCTCGTAAAACTCGCGGTTACTGAAGTCCGACATCGTGACCGGTAGGTACAAGCACGACACGTGCGGCGCGGCGCTTGCGCGGGAAAGCGATTAGACGCGACGTCACACGACAGCGCGTGCGATGAGCGAACTGTCGGCCACAGCGCCCGACGCCGCCCGGGAGAGGGTTGCACCCCCGTACAAAACCGCCGCTAGTGCGCCGGCCGCCGCACGCACCCATTGATATTATTACGAATAGTTTGTGTCCATATTTTACTGATTTTAAGTAGGATAAAAAAACAAAAAAAAATATTGAATAAATAATGGAAATGTGTTCTATTACTGATATTGAACCACCAAAAAAAAATTGCGCACTGGTCAAAAACTTTTCCTGTATAACTTTAATTTTTTCATTTTCTCTTTCAAAGCTGGCAAAACTTCACATCCCATAGTGAAAGTCGTTCATAATGATGAGTACAATGACCCCTTATTAGATTTTATGTATGAAAAGAAACGCCTCACATGTAGCTAAAAGGTGCCAAAAAACAAAAAAAAATACAAAAGATGAAAGCAAGACACTGTGATTACACAATTGGCTATGGCGCACTTTAAAATAATGAAACATACAAAGTGCGGAGCAAATATCAAGTAAATCTTACTTGAAGTGTCAGTTTAGCTGTAGATTTTACCATTAAATAGAATGCAAGTCGTAAGATTATCTCAATGTTTCAGAGTTTAAAGATAAAATTTCATATCTGCGACGGATTAAGTTGGGAAAGGATAGTTATTGTTATTGCAGATTGTTTTTGGAAGATGACTTTGCACTTTTTGCTTCTAAATGTCTTCTGTTAATGGTTTTCTGGACAAGTTATGGGCAAATGTTTTTCTCCTTGGGGTCGATTGTCTTACTTCGTTGCATTTGTTTCATGTTAAATCAGTTTCGAGATACCTGTTTTGTGAATAGTTAGTAGGTATGATCTAAAATAAATGTCTACTGACAAGTTTCTGTTTTGATCTTTTAAGCTAAAGTAATCGTTTTTTTTAATCAAAATAATTAAAAACGAGTACTTTAATAACACTTACTAGAGAAAATAAAAACTTTGTGTACAAGTTAGTAAATTATTGACGAAATAACTGTGTTACTGTGGATGGTTCCTGCAAGGTTTGAGCATTGAAACACAGAACATACGAGTAGTACTTAATACGCTGGATGCCTATAAGCATAATAAACCTTCTATTTCAATTAAATTTCATCTTCTAATCTTCCAACCCGAATTTCGCAAGAACATCAACATAAACAATGGACCCTACCTAAACTCCATTAAAGAAACATTTATCGCTCCCTTTGGACCGTTTCACCAACAAACCCCTAAATCACACATAACGCTTAATTCTCCAGTCGGCCATTTGTTCGAGTTTTGATTAGGTATACGTTTGCCTGTAAGTGGCCGACAATCGGGGAGGCGCTCATTTAGACCGGATTAAGAATTAATTCCCGGGTCCCGAATCCGCGATTAATTTCTGTGTGCTCCCGCAGTATCGCATCAATAGTCGCAGGGGCGGATTAGGGACGGTATTGGTCCAATTAACACATCTGTGTTGATGATCATTGTCATTGCATCTGCTCATATTACGATCATTGCTTAGTACGGACCACGTAATAGTTTGTTATGGTGAAACATCCATGCGGGTCGGATTATGTGACCTCAGAAGTTGTGTTATTTAATTAGTTGACATTGTATAATTATTAATTAACAATTTCACATCATCATCATCGCTCTTTCAACATGTAGCGCTTTTTTTCTAAAAGCATAAAATACTGACTATGTTTCTTCAACAGTAAACATTTCGTTAAACATTTTAAGTTTCCTCACCATTCTATTTTCAAAGAGAACTCCAATACAACCAATACCATCTTAGCTCTTTGTTCAAAAACAGTTCGCAACAGAAAACTTGCTCAAAACCCCTCTCAGGCTGAGAAGCATCTGTTACTCAATGTTTTTCTTCAATTCCTAGACAAGATAAACTAAAAAAAAAACAAATAAACAAAGTGCACTGCAAAATCTGCAAGAAGAGCAGGTGCAAAGTAAAGGAAGGCAAGTCTAAGGGCCGTAGCAGACACGATACTTTAAGACTGAGATTAATAAACGTTACTTAGTACGTGTTTCAGCATAGACTATGTCCCCGTCTCTCTCTTGCATTTGAGTTTGATAGTTGTGAGACAGTGATAAGAATAATGCTTTTCCAAAGCACGTTATAAGTAATGTTTATTAATCTCGGCCTAAGAATCAGTGAGCAGCGACTTTTAGCATCCTGATCAGCAAGCGAATGTAAAATTGAAAACAAAAATTAATTTATTCAAATTCGGCTAAGAATAAGCACTTTTTGAACGCCCGCCTTTCATCACTTCCTAGTGCTTATAGGTGGGGAGAGGAAGTGGCTCGATAAACTCCCCAGCAGCACAGTTCTGTTAAGCTAGAAGAACTTGTTTCTTTTTATGCAAAATAATTGACATTACGAAACACAAAACATTAAAATTATTTGCCATAATATCAGCAAGCACATTATGATGCACTCGTCATATTAAAAGTATCATGTCTATTACGACCCTAACTTATTTGCTACCTAGATTCAGCTCTGGCAATATAGATGAACCGGATTAGGTGGTCCAATTCAATCGAATTGAATTTTAATTAAATTACCTGCCAGTTTCTGTGAGAGGTTTAATTTTCTTCGGAAGAGATGAGAGTAGTGAAGGATTTCGGTTTTAAATTACGCTCCACACGGAGGATAATTTTGGGCGATTAGACATTTGACACGGTGTATTTACGGAATTCATTTTGTTGAGAGATTTGGAGTGGATTTAGAAGCAATGATATTTTGGAATGAACGTTTAATTTAGTACGTGTAATGGCACCAATTTTGTTTGGAAATAACTTTCTAATCATTAAACTTATGAGCAGTTCAAAACAATTTTTTTTATGACAAGTTTTTTGTAGTGCTTAATTGATTTTCAATAGATTTATAGTTAAGTTTAATCCCTTTATTATCATAGTACTTACCTTTCCATAATGAATTATTAATTCACTTGGAAACCTTTCTAAATCTTTGCCAGTAATTACATCAAAGCGAAAAAATCTTTACAGCTTTTTCAATACTTGAAACACAGCTATTCCACTGCATCTCTAATAGGTTATTCAACCCTTGTTTCTCTTTGCAACTGTTGCCTCAAAGTGATTACTTTTGGTGCATTTGCAGTTGGATTAATGACAGTCGATGGTTGTGTCGGACACTGGCCACTTACTGCTAGCTCAGCTTTCTGCGAACCGTTTTAAACTTTTTCCATTTTCAAATGATTTTTAAATTTTTCCTCGGCTAGTAAGTTGGCGGGAATCCAATTGTTTATGGAATGTTTTACTGAATTATATAGTGCCTTGTTATAAGTTTGTACGCGCGGGAAATGTCTACCATTTTTTGCCTGAAATTATGTTTTCTGGTTTTTAAAACGGTACTTTTTTCACCAATAATATAGCATGGACGTGAGACTACTCAATATTGGTTCTAAGGTCAGCTATCTTTCAATAAACCCTTGGTACCAAATTTTGTGGAATTAAGATTAGATTTTTCGATTTTACTGCCGGTTTGTAATTGTTCTTAGAGCCTGTTAATATCTCTCCATGAAAACTTAGCTGCGGAGTAATTGCGTAACACACATAAAATTACAATTGATCGCAATGGGTTTCATTTTGACAGTTCACCCAGATTCATTGCGTTATTCACGTTGTCGAGCAGATGAATTTAAAAAAATTATTAAGCTATGGTTTAGCAATATACTTCAAAACTCTCGGATTGTGATTAATTACGAGTACAATTAGGGTGCTCATATGAGCTTGAAGTGAGCTGTCATTCCAGGTGATGCTACTATAGACAGGTCACTTCAGGCTCACTTCACCAGTCAAGTTTTCACGGTAAAATCAGTCTATGTATGAAAACAAAATAGGCTATTTAATTTAATTTATTAAAACTTTGTGCACAAGTAAAAAAGAATACTGTACAAAGGCGGACTTATTTTCTACCAGTCAACTTTAGGGTGATGCAGAGACAGAAATAGCAGGTGCAACATAACTGATGTATTTAGAACTCGAAAAATAATGAATATTAATGAATACATACATAGATACATACATATAAACAAACTAAATTTAGTCAGGAAAAATAACAACAGGTAGAGTAGAAAACGAATCCAGCAAATTAGCGCTGGGATGATTCTGCCAACTTCTTACGCATACGTTCACGTGCCTATTCATAGTGAACCCGCCCGACGAGTCTTAATAATCGCGAAGTACATAGTACATAACGTGTTGGTATATATACATAATATACTAAGTTTGTCTATCGAAAGCGCTCACCTTTTCCTTCTAATTATTTGTGCTGCCTCACACCTTGCAACTAAGCCTCTTACGGGGTAATAGAAGTAGAGTTACTAGATGTGCTTCAAAATAATTACAGGTTCCATCGTTGTACAGTCAGCTTCAAAAGGATGTATACATCCACAGGAATTTATTTAATTGTCTCGTCAATGTTTGCCAATTACACATTGGACACTTAATTGTAGCTACATATTAATATCGTATATTCACACAAATTGTAGACAATTAAATGAATTCCTGTAGATGTTTACATCTTTTTGAGACTAGTAGTAATCACTTAGGAGGGTTTGCTCTCGGTACACAAATTGCCTGTTTCACCACCTCATATTAAGTTGCGGATAATATATTCCGTCGGATAATGTCATTCAAATTATGTACCTTTTTTATTTATTTGACAGTTAGTGTATTTCCGGACATAGTGGTTACATGTCTGGAAAGGCACTATTGTCTATGTACACTACTATCTTGTTTTAATTAATTAATAATATTGTGTTATCATCATTTGTGTGGGTATAACGTAGTGCATGCTATGCTTTTATGCTTATGAGTAATTAAGCGCTTAGACTTAAGTTTGCAATTGCAATGTAAAAATTGAAAAGTATAGTGTACTTACTCATTGTTGAAGAGCCTGTTAATAAATAAATGAATCAAATTTCCCATTAAACTATAACAGCCGCCAAGTATGGATGTGCAGCTGTGTCGCAAACAGTGTTCGAGATCTTAGCCATTTTTTTTTTTGAGTCTGGGTATTCTTCGACAGACTTCTCCCGCTCTGGGCGGAGCGGTAGGGCGTGTCACACTTTTACTGACTAAAACCCACCCATGCTCCTTCAGTTGCCTGTTGCCAAGGGCCCCAGTATCAGGCACACACCCCTGATAATATCCTAGATCGCACTTTTACACTTTTTTTTCGTTTTTTTTTCAGCCAGTTCTTACCCTGGCCTCTGAGACTCCAAAAAATGCAGCCATAGCAACCTCTCCACTGCCACCGACAATGCCGAGGAAGTGGCGTTTGGATCAATAACCTTTATTAATTCACTGTCGTTCTATTGACATAACGAAGAAGAAGTAACAGTTTTACCACAAAAACACCATTGCTATCAGCTTTAGAGAGCTGTTATTATAAGGTAGAAGAAGAATCGACCGATGACCTGGTGAAGGTCGGGGGGATCCGCTGGATGCGAGAAACACAGAACCAGTCGCAGTGGCGGTGCTTGCGGGAGGCCTATGTCCAACAGTGGACGTCTTTCGGCTGAAATTATGATGATGAGTAAAAGAATACAGTTGTGTACCGCATTATAAATTCGTTTATGGCTTGTAAAACTATTCTGCAGTAGGTACCCAGCGTGGCCGTTTCCAGTATTTTCTTGATTCACTACCTCTGTAACTGGTAAACAATCTAACTGCGTTAATACTAAAAGCTTAAAGCAAATCTCATCTGACTTATCCGCTTCCCAGTTCTGGATATAAACGTTATTATACCCAGAACTGCGAACTATACTAAAGTTAGGGGTAGACTGTTGCTAATGCATAACTAAGCGATCGATTTTTAAAGCAGGCTAAATGGGCTTTTGGGGGATTCAATTCAGGACGTATTCAATAATTCAATCAAAATTCCAAAGAAATTTTAATTTTAAGGTATCCCTAATTTTTAAATTTTCCCGACAACTATTCATTTTTTTTCTATTCGTAAGTCATTCTCAAGTAATGCACTCACGAACGAAAAGCAATAAATTTTTATTGTATAGTATAAACAAATAATTTGTGTTTAACTTAATAATTTAATTGATAATAATTATTAATGTTTTTTTACTTCTTTTCTGTCATTTTGAAACATTTAACGATGTGAAAGTAACAACCTAGTTAGTAGTATCCCTCACAATCCAAGACTCGTCTAAATTTAATTTAATAAACTTGTTTACATCATAATTATTTATAAATAAAATCCGCGATTCTCATTAAAAACGCGGCGCATATTCTCATCACGTCTCACGCGACCATGCTTTGGTTATCCTATTTGCCATCACGAAACCCGGTACACATCAAAATAACACCTTAATAGTAGTGGGATAACGTAGATTATTGAATAGTGGTGTGAGGTCTTAAGGTTGGGGTGAAGGAAAATGTAAGTTTGTCAAACCTTGGAAGCCGGAGGCTGCACAAAATTTCCATTTTCCACGCGATTTACCACAAATTAATGCTTCGAATCCGTCCGCGCTTCGCCAATTTATAGTGGGGATTTGCATCTAACCAACTTAAAGTTAAGTTTTTCTCGGTCGAACGGTGATTGCGATTTATTAATAGCGTAATAGGTCGGTCGGTGAGGTTCTAACTTTATTTTTCTTGGCGAACTGGCTTGCAAGTTGTTAAGATTGGACTTTTTAATTTTTTCCTAGGAAATTGTTGCTCGTGCAGTTGCAGGATTTTATCAATTTTTAATGCAAAATCTTTGACTTCTATTAGATTCTAGCAATATTTCAGTAATAAAGCGTAAGAATTCTTGAAAAAGGAAAAATATATTTTTATTCCGTTACTACATGACTTTCTAGTTTAAATGTTGACATTACAAGAGAACAAAATTACGCCACCCACGGCTAAAAACGAAACTAACTTATGCGTTTACAAATATAATCTAAAGCTGGGTTAGTTCATAAAGACACCTTTAATTTTAATTATTCAACAACTTCGTTCATATTTTTAACTTTCACATTTATGGGAAAGGAAGAAAGGGCCATTTTATATTTAGTTATTTTGACAGATAATATCAAATAGACAAAAAAAAAGTCTATATTAAACAACATTAACTTGTCGTTACTCGTATTATTGTTTGTCTTAATACAAGTAGATTTCCATTCAAGTAAAGTTTTTTCTTTGTATAATATTTATGTTACGCAGAGGTTTGAACAGTTGACCGCACGTTTGTGGTAACACTTTGACCTAGGGCTGGCCTAGCATATTAAATGTGATATTACGGAGTTTTGAAAACAATAAAAGACCAGCTTACACAGATTTTGTTACCTGACCATAGATGTACGAGTATACGTCTATCAATGCCACAGACGTGCGACCACCTGAACACAAAAAGCGAGAGTTCCGAAGCAGCTTTGCACAAGTAACCAAGCCAGCAAACCAGCAGTCATCAACCTTTAAATATCGAACTCTAAAACACAATCACCTTTACAAAACTCCGGAAAATACCAGCACTACTTTATCCCAGACTATTATCAAACGCGCCTGTTCTAATTCAGAGGCTTATTATCATTTTATCCGTGTCCACAATCAAAATTCACGTCTCACTGCTCCTGAGTGACGTGCGGCTAACGACCGGCAGTCGCGACATTTAGGGTGAGGCCATAGTGGTAGCGGGGAAAGGGGTTCACTGACTCTTTGTAAAGAAAAATTTAAGACACTCAATATTTAGTTCGCTCAAATGGATTACCCTTTGGTAATATCTTTTCCAGTATAAAATTTTGAAAAAAAAAAAAACAACTTTGAACTGTCATAAAGCCTTGGTTAGAAAGTTGAAGCTAGTTTACTCGTTCCAAAACAGATCTCTATGGAGAAAAACGGGCTAGAAACTCCATGGACACTCTTTTAGGCAAGATATGACCAAAAAAAACTTTAATGTGTGTGGGGGCTGAGTATCCAGAGTGCTCTAGACGTACGTATGTACATTGGTACGTATACCTTCTAGTACACAAATAATATTACATGCCACGACGGTGACAACAACACATAATAATATTTATTTTACTTCCATAAATGTGTCTCGGGCTTGTGGCTAAGTAATAAAAGCCGCACTGGTAGATCGATCAAGTTAGGCTACGCTTGCCGTGGGTGGTCCGGGGATGGGTGATCATCCAACCTAACTACGGGGTATCCTGCTACCCCGTTACTGGGTTGCGGAGGTCAGATAGGCAGTAACTTCATGTAAAATACTGGAATTCAACTGCATCCGGTTAGACTGGAAGCTGACCACAACATAGTTGAAAAGGTTAGGCAGATGATGAATTATCATACGAGTATTTGCTCTAAAAATTTCCAGCCAAAGTGTGGAACTCTCTGCCAGCAGCGTCTGTATTCCCTTCCACATATAACCCGTCTGCCTTCAAAGCAAGTTTGAACAGGCATCTTCGAGGTACGCTCGTTCCGTCATAGACCTCATCCATCGCTTTTCATCAGACGAGTTCGAGGTCAAGAGCAAATCAATTTAGCAATAAAAAAAAACCAGTCAGTAACAACATCAAACATAATAAATATTTCTATAAACTGTTTCCAGTACACAAAAAAATAACCTACCCCCAAATTGAGTCACACCACAACCTAACTGCGTTCGGTCACGCGTTCGGTTCCCGGTTGAATCACTGTTTAATCGGTGTGGCCGACTGGATTAATGGGAATTCCGCTGGAAATTTTATTATACGGTCCTGTCGGTGACTTATAATTACTTATATCGGGTTTTTGATGCTCTTTTATGAGTGCATGTGACATTTTGTTAAGGGTTATTATAGTGAATTGGATACGTGTAAATGGATATATGTGATTTTAACGGAAAGTAACTTTGGCTAAATTATTAAGAGCATGAAACGATAATAGGTTTAGTGATTAGCAAAACCTGTTTAGTATTTGTAGTTGAGGAATAATATACTTAGGAGGTGGGGGACTGAGGGCTAGTCATTGTAAGAAATAATTTAAAAAAACCGGCCAAGTGCGAGTCGGACTCGCGCACGAACGGTTGCGTACCATCCTTACATATATAAAACAAAGTCCCGTCTATCTAGACGCGGCGGAGGACTTTGTTTCTGTGAGGACTTGTTTTCTTTTATCTGTCTGTCGTCCTGTACGCGATAAACTCAAAAACTACTGCACCGATTTTCATGCTGTTTTCGCCTATGGATAGAGTGGTCCTCGAGTAAGGTTTCATTATATAATAATAACCAACATCCACGCGGCCGAAGCCTTGGGCATCAGCTAGTTTTCTATAAAAACGGCAAAAAAATCACGTTTGTTGTAGGGGAGCCCCCTTAAATATTAATTGTATTCTATTTTTTTGTATTTTTTGTTATAGCGGTAACAGAAATACATCATCTGTGAAAATTTCAACTGTCTAAATATCACGATTCATGACATACAGCCTGGTGACAGACGGACGGACAGCGGAGTCTTAGTAATAGGGTCCCGTTAAACCTTTTGAGTACAGAACCCTAAAAAACAGGCTCTTACCAAAAGATTATGATCCATGAAGTTCAGCAACCTCGGCTGAAAATTCAAACACAAGCAACTGTGTCGTGCAACAACGTGCGTCCTTTAAAAGATGATGCTACGTCGTAGCACTTGTAGCACTGCAGGCTACGCTTGCTACACTTTCGTAGCAAATAATCCGCTACGCACTAAATAGTAACTTCTGGTCTTTGAAAATTTTGGACGTGTTTATTGTAAGTAATACATTAAAAACATGTTTGGAGATAAAAAAATAAAATAAACTATGGGCTGTTTCCATCTGATAAGGCGGTTGGTTCGTCGTTCGGTTCACTAATCTGACAGATGGTAACCCAATGTGAGAGCAGTGGAGGCCCAATGGTGAGAGCAGTGGTGGCCCAATAGTAACGGCCGTGATTTACGAGTTGTAGGTCGTAGGGTCGAACCCTTGGGCACGCCACAATAGCGGCGATAAGTCCCCTCTTTGAGGAGTGGCTAGAGAGGCGCCACGGCGTCCTCACCTTCCGCCTGACACAGGTCCTCACCGGACATGGCAGCTTCGGGAGTTCCTGTGTAGGATTAGGCGGGAGGAAACGCCCGGGTGTCACCACTGTGCGGATCGCCCGGAGGACACGGTGGAGCATACGGTTGAGGTATGCCCTGCTTAGGTGGAGCACCGCCGTGTCCTCGCGGAGGCGATTGGCGGCAATGACCTCTCGCGTCCGGCCCTGGTCCAGGCCATGGTACGGAGCGAGAGGGCATGGGAAGCCGTCACCTCCTTCTGCGAAGCAGTAATGCTCGCGAAGGAGGAGGCGGAACGCGTGAGGGAAAGGCAAAGTTTGCGCCCTCACGCCCCTAACCGCCGCCGTTGGAGACGCCCTGGGCGTCGGGAATCCCAGGCGGATTTCCGGCCACCATAGGCGCGGGCTTGCGGACGGCGAGCAACGGGCAGCTCGCCGTCCGATAAGGACCAGGCCCGGGTCGATGGCGCGTCGTGTTCCACGCGCGCCTCAAAGAGATGTCAGCACAATTAGCGGGGTCCGCTAGGACCGATGCCTGCCAGGGTTGCGGGAAAGTCCGAAAGGGATACCGGGACCTTGGCAACAGGCAAATGAAGGAACACGGGTGGGTTTTAGTCAGTAAAAGTCTGACACGCCCTTCCGCTCCGCCCAGAGTGGGAGAAGTCATTGGATGATTTCCCACCGTCAAAAAAAAAAAAAAAAAAGGGTCGAACCCTGAGAGGCGCTTTACTTTGAGTAAATTATTTCATCACCACTGCTCTCAAAATGTTGAAGGTAAACATCGTAAGGAAACCGGCATGTCCTAAAACCAAACATTCGAAGACAAGTGACATCTACCAAACCGCACTGGGCCTACGTGGTGGATTACGGCCCAGTCCGTCTCACCGAGAGGAGGCCTGGGTCCCAGCAGTGGAAACATTATAGGCTGATTATTAAATCTGACAGATCAGTTTTTGCAAAATTTTGTTCATCTGGTATAATAGTGATCATCTGGACACTGTGAAGTACACCGTTGTCGTTGCCAGTACCTACTCCGATACCACAATTACTAAATGTAAAAAATTAGTAACATTCATCAATTTTACTAACTATATCTGATTATGCAACAAAATTAATGGCGTATTATGAAGACGAATGGCCTTAATAGGCTCTCAAGATATGAATACTCTTACGGAGTTTAGTAGGTCAACTATTGAACGTCGAATCAAATGTAAGTAGGCCTTCACAAGTCCAAAGAATAAAACTCAATTCGGGATTTTTACAATGATAGACTTAGGCGCTTTTTCACCAGAATTTGTATGAAACCATCTGAGTGGAGTGGCTCTTTGCTAAGTAACAGCCGCACGGGTCAATCAAGGTTAAGAAACGGTTTTGAAGGTCAGTCTACAAAAGATTTGAGAATAGGCTAAGCAGATGACGATGTTTGAAACTATCTGTTACAGCCAAACTGCTTAACTGAGACTTTGCTTGAGGTAGCTGCGGGGTGCGGCCGGGGTGTGGTTAAGGGCGATGCCCCATTAGTGCGTTGCGTTGCGTCGTCACAACGGATCAACGCATCGATCCGTTGGGACGACGCAACGCAACGCACTAATGGGGCATCGCTCTTATGTGGCATGTCATTTAAAATATATGGAAAACGACGCAGCGTTGACGCTGCGACGACGCAACGCAATGCACCAATGGGGCAGAGCTCTAACTAGAATCTAACGTAAATCAGGCTATTCGGATCTGTTTGATGGCACTAATTTTAGATAAACCAAAAAAGGAGCAGATGCTGCATTACATTTCCTATTTCCTTTATCGAGGTGGGTATATCAAGAGGCTCAGTCAGAGCGTCTTCCTTTATCGTACTGTCCATCACCACGGATCCGTCTATCACCCCTAGTAATTATGGTTTTATCTACCTATCTAACTAGCACTCCAAGGCAAAAGACCCTCTCCCTTTTTTCCACACGTTCTATTCCAGTAGGATCCATAATGTTCTTCCTTCCACCTTCGTCTTACTGCTTGGCCTCGACATCACCTCTCGCGTGATCTACGTCTGCGACCGCGGCGAGTATTTAGAGCGTGCCATCAGTCTTGAAGAGAGGAGAGTGGCACCGGAATATTCGAGCAGCACCCCGCGCCGCAAGACGCATTGTCCTATGTCGTGGCCGTGGCCTGAGCCTCCTGTGATGTCACCTAGTCTTCAATGTGACTCAATGGTTCTTTTAGCCCATCTGACATGGTTGTTTAGCTAAAATAACCAACATTTTGAATGCTACGTCTAGAAGTAGAAAACAGGCTGATGAAAACGGTATAAAAGCTTATCTGGGTTTGTAAAATAAATTAGTTCTCACCCGCATGTAAGTTGGATTGGAACTATTTCTTGAGTTTCAGTGTGCCAAGACTAAAACAGGTGTCGATTTTTATCTTAGAAAGTGCTGGTGAAATCGAGGAATTGTACAAAACTTTTTCGTGAAAAATGCAGGTAGAGCAAGAATACCAAACATCTATTATGTTTCATAAGAAATAGAGAGAAAAAATGTGTCAATATCAATGAGACACAGTAAATTGTTTTTGATTAGTTTAAATCTAATCCATTTATTATTATAGATGCGGAAGTAGCTCTGTCCCTATGTAAGTTTAACTGTCAACATTTCACACCTAAACCACTTCGATGGGACCGTTACTTTTCGTCTCAGATATTTTTAACCGACTTCAAAAAAGAGGAGGTTCTCCTTTCGTCTGTATGTTTTTTTTTGTTTTTCGTATGTTTGTTACGATTACTCCGCCAATTTTGAATTGATTTTATTTTGATGATTCTTTTTTTTTGGTAAGCGCATAACAATTTTATTAACTTTGCTTGCGTGGTTTTTGAGTTAGCTTCAATTACTAAATTAAACGAACTTACCTAAGTGAAGTTCTATTGTAATTATACGAAATGCTTAGTCCTCGATAATTATCCTGATTTACTATGTAGTCCCACTATATTCCATTGTGTACACGCGAATATTCAGAGAATAAATCCTGCAAAAAAAAACTTTTACGCTGGCAACTATAACCAGCTAATGTCATTCTATTTAGAGTAATCTGCAATGAGAGAATTAAAATTAACAGACAGTAATTCCCCAACTTCAATCCCAGGGTCAAGAAACAAACTATGGTCTTGTTCAGGGCTTGGGAGGGAACATAGTATCGAGGACTAAGCATTTCGTATAATTACAATAGAACTTCACTTAGGTAAGTTCGTTTAATTTAGTAATTATACTCATGCTTAGTCCTCGATAATTATCCTGATTTACTATGTAGATGTTTAGAGAGATGAAGTTGGAAATTACAAACATTTGTTTCACACTAAAACATTCAAATAACATAAAATCAATCTTATATTGTAAGTGGAAAAAACTTTTCAACATTTTCAATTAATTCTCTTCTAATTCTAATTATCAACAACCAAGTATTTATTTAGTATACTCCTTTGGCTTAATTGTAATTTATGAAATAATTACATCAAGTCTCAACATTACCAACAGTCTTGGCAAAAATATACTTGTCATTTTCTCTAATCAAGAAAGGTCTGATTTGCAAAAAACTTTTGATCCTATGGACCAAACAACCGATTTAAAAATACTGATTATCTTCTGACACACCTCTAGTCGCTATTGAAGCATGACGTGTGGAATGAGGAATAAATATCTTGATATCTATGCCACTGTCCATCATTGTTTGTTTAATCCAATAACTAATTGTTTGGCTACCTAACATAATTATGAAGCATTAATAATTTTCTTGTATTTACCTAACTCTGACTTTCAAAATTTGTGTGTAGAATTTATATAATATTGTAATGCAATCACAGGACAAATGTCAGGTTTCATATGAAAAGTAGGGTAACATAATAATTATTTATATGATGCCATTTTCCTGTCTTAGATGTTTTTAACAAATCAGTGATTTTTATGTTAACACCTGAATCAATAATTTGGATGTTATGAAGTCTCAATTACAGATAAGTTATATTCTTTGAGCCCTAGTAAGACCTGAAATAATTTTTACCTACTATGTGGTTACTTTGTGAAGTGATAATTGCTGTAATGGGTACCATCATTGTATAAAATTCAGTACCATTGATGGATCTCACATATCACTGTAGTTAGGGCGACTTGCTCGTAATTTGAAGATACCTCTATAGAACCTCTTAATTAGAGGATCAGTTCCTACATCAGCATTTATGATCAATGACAATGCAAATCTATTAGAGCTGAGTGAAGTACATGAACTGCCGTTGTTGAATTGTTGTGTAAGAAACTCTAATATTTTAGTGATTGAAAAAATCGTGAATATTTTTTCCAATACAAAAAATCCACCACTTTGTAGTGCTACTGAGTACCGTCTGACACTGTAGATATCATGACCTTAATGGTGTCATGTGGTATCATTTGCTTCTTACACGTTTCCCTGACAATATGCAGGCCTCCAGAGAAAAGAGCTGCAGTGCAAAGGATGCAGCATTCTGGAAGGTGACAACAATAATTGGTTTGATGGTTCAAACTATATATTGTAATCTGTGATTTATCCATGAAATTAATAAATGGATACCAAGGTTGTGATGGTCTCATAGGAGAAAGTAAGATGCCAAAAAAACAACATCATCATTACTTCCTGAATAGTTTTTTAAGTTAATGCAAATGGTGGTAATGCATAAATAATGGGTAATAATCCCAATTTACTGTAAATGCATCTATATTTTCTACAAGTGGATCCCTAAGCCAGGACAGATATCTCATATCTATCACACTTACACTCACTTACTTACAGCTCTAGGAGCGAATATGTAGATCAATAGAAAGGAGTTCCAAAAGATCTCACTATGTCCTGAATTGCTGCAGGACCCAGACACACAATCAATGTTTTTATTTCTAGACTCAAGATCAGCTTCTATGTTGTCTTTAGATTATACATAAAATGCAGATATCCACATTTTTCGGGCTTTACACCACTGCCATATTATGCCTAGCCAGGCAATTAAGATTATTAAATTGACCCATTATAATCTATGGTTGTAGTATTGTTTGAACTTAAAAATTGGCATACATTTAAGTATTCAGTAAAATATTCTAGACCAAGAAAAGCAGCAAAAAAAGTTCCATAAAACTTAAATGATTTTCCTTGTCTTTCCAAACCCCATTTGCTATCCGACTGTCAAAACAAATATTTCTCAACAAGTGTGAGATGCATCTGAATAATTTCAATCTAATTTTGACAATTTTTACAGGGTTTTTATACATTATGCCACCACTGTAGTAAATCTTTCATACATTCCATATTTATCATAATTAAATCAAAGTCACTGTGGTAAACTAACTTTGCACATTTTAGATTTTCCCAAATTCTAGTGTAGGTACTTAAATATAGAAAACCAAAAACTCAGAACTGGACAACAAGCTGATAGGATAAGGTGTAAAATAATAGATGAACATCTCTTTATATCTGTCACTGACAATGTCATAATATACTTTGTATCAATCACAAATTCTACGTAATCAGTAACTTGATTGGGTTTTGGATTAGTTTTAACCTTATTTATGCAACAACCATGACACTCCAAAAACCTGATAGTTTTTCTAGAATTTTCTAAATATTCTTAAGAGAATTCTCCAATCCAAGTAAAATCCTCATGATAAAACACAGATTTTTATCCCCATTAAATTATCAATATAAGATATTACTGATGTGGGGCAGTCCACAAGCCAAAGCACAAACAATTGAATTCATTGTTTTTACAATAAACCCTCAAATATGTTTAGTCACCAGTGTTCAGTGATATTAAAAAATAGACATCTTATAAATCAATTGTGCCCAAGTGATCATTTTACATAAACTCCTTATGTTTAGTCACCAGTGTTCACTGATATTAAAAAATTGACATCTTATAAATCAATTGTGCCCAAGTGATCATTTTACATAAACTCCTTATGTTTTTCTTTTTAAACTGTTGTGTATGGATAAATTTTATTCAGGCATTTTGGATTTCCTGGTACCTCCATTTAGTTTGTGTACCATTTTTGATTAAAAAAATAAAATAAAAATAAAACTGTCCACTGATAGGTGCGCACTGCACACTTATTAATAACACTCAAATGTAACAACTTACTAATTTATTTTGTTGTATTAAATACATATTCAGACTCTGAAAATGCACAATTTATAGGTGCTATGTTGTGTAGGAATGTCCTTAAATGGAATTCTATATCCCTTCAAACATGACCAGATAACTTTATCTAGTGTGAAAAAGATCACGGCCAACAAGAGTAAAAAATATTTAAGGCGACATGCATTTGTCGTTACCTCTATAATTGACATACAGGTTTGTCAGTATGTCTTGACTGATGAAATCCTCTGCTGTTGGTGCTTCTCATGATCCTAGGTTGATACTTGCCCCCCCCCCCCAGCTTGACCCAAGTGTGAAGGGGGCATTGGAGATTCCCTTACATTAACTTAACAATGTAGTTGTAGCTGCCTTGTTAATCACCCAGACTTGACATGTTCAATAATAAACTTTTCACCAAACAGGAAACTGTCCCGTTTAGATGTGGCTGTTGTTTTAATCATGATTTTTATCTAGTTTAACTGGTATCATTAAAGTAAGTTGCTTAATAATTGTGGAAACATCAGTGAGAATTTTAATATTCGTTGTGTTCTGATTGTTTTTTATCAAATTATAGATACTGTTTACACTGCGGTAATGCAATTCCAAGTTACTGTGGTGGTCTTCCAACTTCTGGTTGTTTTCCTTAATTGGGTCACTTAGCTGTCTAAATTTCATGTTCAATTTTGAAGCATCCAGCCATAGTAAATTCTGTTTACTAGTATTAAATGCATTTTACATTATGTAAGTAAATCTTCTTTCTTGACCATTTTTAAATCTTAGTCATCTTAGATGATTTTTATGAAAGTATAAACATTTAGGTTTTCTTGGAGCTGGACGGGTTTCCCAAGGCCATTATCATTGCTTCATACAATTTCATAGAACTATCCTTTAGTTCTTGGATATGATTTACAATGCACACAATAGACTAACTAAGTCTGATGATGCTAAGTGTACAGAACTGATGCTTTATCAATATTGTAATAATAATAACTTCTCACGAGAGAACAATATTGAGTGCATATCATAGAACTTCTAGATATACATTTATATTTTGTGCTTTTGTCCTCAACTTGAGGTTTCGAGATCTAGGCTCGAGCTCCTGCCTTATTGTAATAATAATTTTTCACGAGAAACAACATTATGTCGTGGATAGGCAGTGCATACCATAGAACTTCTAGGTATACATTATATTTGTGCTTTTTTCCTCAACTTGAGGTTCGAGATCAAGTCCCGAGGTCCTGTTGCATGTTGCACAGAGCACTATACTGTGTTGTAACACGAACTTCATGTTACAATTTACAAGAACGGATGGACCGAGCACTGGCATTATGGCGGATAATTATTATAAGCCTCTGCTGCTTTGCAATCCAAATCGATCAATCGTAATCCCTGAAATTTTTACCACACATACATACCTGTTTTCTTCGATTACAAATAATTACAATAATAATCGTCTTTTGTTGATCGACCTGTATTATTGACTTCAAAAAAGGACGCCGACGACGACTTTAGCCGAAGTCGCCTAAGCGGTCTCTTTCCAATTTTCGTCCACATTTTGTTGACTGGCATTATTTGTTGTTGATAATAATCAAAAGTAATAAGTTTTTATAAGAAAATTAAATAATTTTCTTAAAGTAACGTGCGCTACACGACGCGAAAATAGTGAATGACATTAGCTGGTTATAGTTGCCAGCGTAAAAGTTTTTTTTTGCAGGATTTATTCTCTGAATATTCGCGTGTACACAATGGAATATAGTGGGACTACATAGTAAATCAGGATAATTATCGAGGACTAAGCATGAGTATAATAGTATGTATTTTTGCCACTTAGCATATCTGGACGATGTTTTAAGTTACTCCGTTACTGTTATTTACATAGCAGGTAGTGGTATTCGAATTTGTGTGGGGTAGGTACCACAACTAAAAACTGAAAAATAAAAACATTAAAAAAAAAAAACCTTTTATTCTATGCCTTTACAAAATAATTTACAATAATGAATTTTAAATCAAAAATACTGACTTCCAAAAAAAACCACTTCCAAAATTAAAGTTATTTTTCCCTTTTTAGTGATTTTTTTGGAAGTCGGTTGTTTTTTTTTGTAAAAAGTTTTTATGTAGGTGAAAATGTTGCGATACAAAATACAACGTGCCGCTACAATGGCTACATTAATTTAACACACGGGTAGAGCTAGTGGCCAGTAAACATAAAAATTGCGTGGCTTTCCTTCTATTCGCCTACATATGATCCGTGACCCCGGCAAATGACCTCTTCGCTACAGTTATTTAAGTACAGGTTGCTCCAGGATGGTAATTTAGAAAATTGAAAATAAATAAATAATAACGTTTAATGAAATTCAAATATTTTCATAAACCGAATACGCGTAATCGTATACGTGTGTTAAATTAATGTCGCCATTGTAGCGGCACGTTGCATACGCAGATGAAGCCACGGTCAATAGCTGGTGTGATTATCGGTTTTAAATTATTTTAAGATCTATTAGTTTCTAGAATCTAGGTCACAGGATATCTCCAAGATACTCCTCTGTCAATAGCGACTGTTAAATAAAATTATGTTTGAACAGAGATAATGTTCCAGCTTGTGTGGAACAAAGGAGAATTGTATTCAGCCTGGGACGATGCGCCAAAGAGCTATCAATTTAACAGCGTATTGGCGTGTATACAGTATAAATATTTTGTATACGTAGATAGTGTTTGAATCTGTGAATTTAGATTATTTTCTAATGCACCAAGGTTCGTCAAATGCAATTTTTTTTTTAACATACTATGTTTTGGAGAAATGACTGGAAGACAATGTGGTAAGGCTTGTTTTCACCCCATATTCAGGGATATTTAATTTTATTTACAATACCTAATGCTTCACAGAATTTCTGACGAATTGGAACAGATTAATAAATTAAGGTGCTAACCCCGAGCAAAACCTTGTGATAGTGCGTTTTTTTTTCGTAATTCAGGAGCTATTTACTCATTAATTAAGAGAAATGAACTACATTTCATCTTCTAAGCACATTATTAATGTCCTATCATCACATTCCACGTTGTTATTTGTTTTTATATGCTAAAAATATATTTAAAACTAGCTTCCGCCCGCGGCTTTACCCGCGTGGTAAGTATGTCGATAAAAAGCCTCAGTCCTTCTCCAGGTCAAGGTCTACCTATGTGCCAAATTTCATCCAAATCCGTTCAGCCGTTTTAGCGTGAAAACGTAACAAACAAACAACTACGGAACCCTAAAAATACTGACTTTCGCATTTATAGTAAGACTAGCTTCCGCCTGCGGCTTCGCCCGCGTGATATGTCGATAAAAAGTAGCTTATGTCCTTCCCCGGGATGCCACCTATCTCCTTGCCAAATTTTATCGAAATCCGTTTTGTGGTTTAGGCGTGAAAAGGTAACATACAGACTGACAGAGTTAATTTCGAATGTATTATGATGATGGCATGACCTATTTCAAACAAAAAAAGAATCTTCAAAATCGATTCATAATTGGCGGAGGAAAAAAATACATACCTACAGACGAATTGAGAACCTCCTCCTTTTTGAAGAAGTCGGTTAGAAAAGATACCTATACAAACTGTATAAACCTGAAAGGTGACTATATCCTAAAATAAAATAACATTTAATAACAGATAATTGCGTCATAACTACTCATTATCACTTTTTATTGAACACCCCTGGTACCTACCCAACCCTGCTTGCCTAACTGCGGTGCGAAGCCTAATTGCGTAACTAAAATGGCACTAAATGGTAGGTAAGTTTTCTGTCCGAGACGCGATCGGTCCGCAAGGCGCAATTTTTTTTTTATGTGAGTAGGAAACCGCCTCGGTAACCTATAAGGATCATCACAAGAACGGATCTTATGAAAGAACAAGGAAGTGGATACTGGGTGAAAAGTAAAACCGAACGGGGAAGTATATATAAATATTGATGTTACGAATTTCTACTCAAAGTAAAAAGTTCAACTGCATTCAATCTAGCATTTTTAAAAGTCGCTTGCGTTGACCGGAAATAAGTCTCACAAATAGATAACTACTTCCCTTCCGGGGCCCGCTTGAACTGTGTACCAGGAAAAGAGGAATATCGTCAGAATTTACATCTGCATTAAGCATTAATTTGTTACGTATTATTGTATCCAAAAGCAGGTAGAACACTGACAGTTAAAACGTTTTTTAGATTCTTTTTTAGATGCGTAGCCCTAAAATCAGCACAGAGTCACATTTTCAGTGTATAACTAAGGAGTCAGCTTACATTACACCGAGACGCAAATCAAAGCGACGCGCAGGGACTTAAAACGTTACTCAAAATAGAGGTACGATACCGTTACGTAATAGTGTTATGTATAGTTCCAGTAACCATTTATGAACTAACTAGCTGCGCCCCGCGGTTTCACCCACGTAAGTCTGGATCCCGTAGGAATATCGGGATAAAAAGTATCCTATGTGTTAATCCAGGTTATAAACTATCTGTTTGCCAAATTTCATCTAAATCCATTCAGCCATTTTTGCGTGATTGAGTAACAAACATCCAAACACACAAACACATAAACACACAAACTTTCACATTTATAATATTAGTAGGATCTCTATGTAAAAAAATACTAAAATTATTGATTGCCTGCTTGCCTTTTCCCAACTACATAATTATATTATGTTGGGGTCGGTTTCCAGTCTAAAAAGGTGACGTTCTATTAATTTAAGGATAACACTAATGGATAGATAATTTAAAAATCGCAATAATTCACGTTTTATTTTATATTAAAAGATCACTTTTCTTTCTTCGTTAAAATAATTCAAAACATTGAGTGAAATTGGCGTGCGCAGGGCGTGACAGAGCGGTACCAAATCCTTAAGGTCCATCGCAAGGGGAAGTGCCTTAATATAAAAAACAAACTAATATTCAATCACGCATATCATTTTATTAAGAGTGTTGTAGCTAGGCTCTCTTCTATTTTTTCAATTAATTACACATTAATTGACAATAATATAAATTATCCTTACAATTAAGGGTACAAAAATAAAATGTAAAAAATTACAAACTATCTACATACGTAATTACGATACAGGAGAATGTACGTCAATGAGTAAATACGAAGCAAATTATGGGAGACAGCTTTTTAGCCAAATAACAAGATTTATTTGAAATTACCAACACGCTATTAAAATTCCGAATTATTTTCCAAAACAACTTCCGATTAGCAAAGCTTTAGTTAACCGATAATGAAATAGCAATTAATTTATAACCTATAGATTGGGATCGTTGTAAGAGATAAAATAGTTTACTTTTTTGAGTATTTTTTTTTTACACGGATGGTGTATGATTTTACTTTTATTTTTAAATGATGTCTTTGAATTATTATTTTTTGGAATACTATCAATTTAAGATTGGGCAAATGATTGCATAACTCAGGAACATAGCTTGTAAATATTTTGAAAAATTCGGAAAATGTTACTTGTCATTGGACTGGAAACAATATTTTTCGAAAGATTTGTAAGAAAATTGATATTAAAATAATATGTGATTTGGAGAAACAAGTTTAATGTTGTGTTTGAAAAGAGTCAGTTACATAATGTATATTTTTTCTATCTACAACAAACTTCGTAAGTATCTATTCAATAACTCCTATTAGATTACAAAGTCTTTCTGTTTTCTAATTTTTTTTTTAATGTTAACAAACCTTACGAATTATTTTCTATGTATTATACACAACTTCAATTTTAATGGCATTATTTATTAGATTAAATAAAACAGAAAACCAGATTATTTTTATTTACACATTGATAACAGTTGGATGCCAATACAGAATTTAAAAAAAAAAAAAAATATATCTTAGAATGATATCCAATGCCAGTAAAATTTATAAAAAACACGCTGATTATCTATGTGAGTAGAGATTGTTCACAAATTCACTAGAAACAGACCAGTTAATGTTTATATACTATAAGTTTATTTATACATTGTCTAAATAACTATTTTTAAAATCGCTATCAGTCTGATTTCAACAACAGTAATACTACACAATTATTTATTAATTATTATAATTATATACAGTTTAATATGGATTTATCTTTTTTATTAGTTCACTTACTGCATCATTAAAGTTACCATGGTAATTTTTAATCAAATTTCTGATTACATTAATAATTATAATTATTTACTTATTTTATTTATTGAATAAACTGAAACCATATTTTACGTAGAACTCTTTAACGATTGAGTTATTAAAACATGTGTGAATCCACATCCGAAAATTGGCATTCATTGTTAACATTAATTATAATATATTACGTACGCGAATACCTACTTATTTACAAAATAATATAGGTTGAATCCATGAACTGATCATTAATTGTATGTAGGTATTGCTACATTTATGTAATAATTAGCAAGAAACGGCGTTGTTTTGAAAATATCTTTGGTAAAAATACAAAATAATGCTCGGACGACGTAAAATGAATACAGAAATAGGTATTTTTTGAAAATGCGTGGTAATTATCATGCTTTTTATTAATTAGTTATTTACCACAAATCATGTATTCAGTTTAGTGTCCTTACATAATTTCAATACATAGGCACATTACGGGATTATAAAACAACATTTAAATCTATTAATAATTAACTAATCGATGCCTAAGATTATATTAGTTATAATTATAAAATTATGCCTATAAATCGTCTTTGGCGATTACGTTATTATTCTTATTAATTAATATACAATTATTATTCATAGTATCTAATCTGTACAATTTTAATTTCGTGAGTAGGTATTCATTGCTATAGTATGCTTACATTATATTTCAGCATTTTTTTATGTTCTAAACATCAGGAATAAGCAAATGGGTAGCTACATATTTTACAAGCCAGAATTACGACACTTTCATGTGTAAAGATGGAATAAAGACAGATACTGTTTTTGAGCTGTCAGAGCAGAGCAGGCCAAAATCTGCTTAAATATACCGACTTTAGGTTACAAATGGCACAATATTCTGATTTTTCTTGACCTTTGTTCCTTCCATATTAACCAACCCATATGTAACTGTCTATCTCTAAGAATATTGCCTTCACGATATTACCCTTTCATAATATTATTTTCATACCTTGTAGTTAGTTTAAAATAATTTACATTTTTATTATTTGCACCATTCTATAAAATAACATTGAATGCCTTAAAATATAATAATTATTTTTTCCATTTAATTTATTTGACCTAATTAATTTCGATGAAAAGTAGCCAATACAGAGAGTTCTATTGAGCTTTAATTGTTTATCGTAGATTCTAATCAAATTTCATAAATTTTATGCACCTTTATACATTTGAAGATACGCACATATTTTTACAATATACTTTTAGATGAAAAGTAATTAAGGCATTACACGTTATTATTAAAAGCCTTATATCCGTTTTCAACTTCAATTAGACAGGCTCAAAGCTTAAATATTCTTACATTAACTAATAATTATTTACAATCCTTAAAATAGTTTTAAGTACTAATTATAACACGACCGTATAAATTAGATTACTTAAAGCTAAACGTTTCATTGTCTTTGGAGTGATTTCACTAAAGTCGGGTTATACACTAAATCGTCTTAGTCACAATACTACTGTCACTCGGGCTTGAGCTGTCATCAAGGCGCTGGTTCCGCAGTTCCTGTAACAAAAACAAATAGTACATTACTGTCGCGGCCTGCAATAAGGGAATTGATGGACGATCGTGAAAATGAGGGCCGATGCGAAGCCGAGGCACTCATGCGTGAGTCCATCAATTCCTGATTGCGGCCAAGGCTTGTATAGTACTTTTCTCAAACAACGCGCGGAAATTCAAACTGAGTAAATTAAATAGAAATTCCAGAATCAATGACGAATAACTATCATTTTTCATACGCCAATATGTTAATTTGTTTCTTCTTTGTTCTATTTGCAAACCAATTCGAAATTTAAATAAGATCTTTGATAAGTTACCTCCTTGGTTGCCGTGTGTTGAAGTGAAAAGTTCGTTCCATTTTTAAATAACACGACAGATATGAGTTTTCGTAGTAATTTATTTGGCCGCTAAATACGCCAGATATGGATTTTCATAGTAACTTTGCTGGCCGCATCGTCACTTGTTTTTTACCAGTACAGCAATTTTGATTTATCTCGAAGAAGGTTGTCAAAATAATGCTCGAATTTCCAAGCATGTTTGAGAAAATGATTTTTCTCAAACATGTTCGACAACCTTCATCGAGATAAATCGAAATTGCTGTACCGGTCAAAAACAAGTGACGATGCGGCCGGCAATGTTACAATAAAAATACATAAATCTGACATGTTTAGCGGTCAAATAAATTACTATGAAAAGCCATATGGAGCGACTGCCTGTCTGTCCTCTACAATCCAGTAACTGGGCAATACGATACCCCTTGGTAAGACTTAGACTTTCGGGCTTCTGACGACCCGTAACGACTGTCAAAGATCCACGAATGACAGCCGGGACCAACGGCTTAACGTTCTTTCCAAGGCACGGAGGAGTCTCGGTATGTAAAGATGGTCACCCATCCGCAGACCAACCCCGGTACGCGTAGCTTAACCTGATCGATCGAGCCGTGCGGCTATTATCACTTAGCCACGAGCTCCAATATAAACATAAATAAGATAATAAATATATTTGTAAAGTGTTAAGTACCAAATAACGGCCTGCATGTTTTGCCTTGTACGAGTGGGTAACTGAGTTACATAATATTTTTTTTTAGTATTTTTGTCACCAAAAAAATTATCCTCCTATTCCAGTTCGCTCTAGTGCGCCTAAAGTATTGCCTACCTTAAAAATGGCTACAACTACAATAAATTCTTACATATTTCAAGCAATTCTCAATTATATCCTCCAACACGTTTCTCTATCCAATAATTCCGGCTATGTAATAAGATCTGCCTCCAAAACTACCCATTATTGGTATTCAATCGTGGTAGACTAAGTTCACCTCTGCCCTAATAATTCATTAATGTAATTAATATTCACCCTTTATTCATCCTTTGTCGGGTTTAGGTGTTCTATACTTAGGGTTGGTTTTTGCAATCCTCTTTTGTGTTTCTATCTCATCGTAATTTGTTTTGGTATTCGTTTTAGCCAAGCCACTATCGTATCAACCTTGGAAACCAGTCATGTGTAAACGTCTGTTAAAAATGTGATTTCAATTTTTTTTCTTAATGTTTTTTCACTAAGACGAAGGTCTGAACATTATTTTCGTTGACAAAAGAATCAATTTACTCAACGCAAAAAGCAAAGAATTGTGATTAGCTCACTCACACAGGCGACAATTCTTTGTCATTCGAGTATGAAAAACATTATTGGGTTCAGAAGGAATTTTACATGCATCATATTTGAATATGTTCGCAGACGTAAAATATACAGTTGCTTTTGGGAATTCCTTCCTTTGTGCTTTTTAGAAGACTGTGAAATATTATACTGAGAGAGTGTTGGACATTTTTGGTGTTTGAAATAAATATTTAAAATGAAAAGAGAATTTTATGCGGCACTAGCACTGAGTTGGTTAGTTTTGTCGGGAAAGCAAGAAAAGCGCTTTAAGCTCCAAAAATTGCACAAAAGCAGCTGTTTAACAATTCTAGCATTACGTTGTTCGCTTTAGTCTAAAATAAAAAGTCTCGTGTTGATTAGAAAAGCAATTCTTTTAGCTACGGTAAAGCATGTTTTGAGATTAGCACACAACAAGCTTATTTTGCTTTTCTATTTAGGGAATTTGAGTCCAGCCACTACATAAATATAGTTATATTAGGTACTAGCTTCCGCCCGCGGCTTCACCCGTGTGTTATGTCGATAAAAAGTAGCCTATGTCCTTCCTCAGGCTCTAGACTACCTGTGTACCAAATTTCAGTTAAATCGGTTCAATAGTTTTGGCGTGAAAGCGCGACAGACAGACAGACAGGGTTACTTTCGCATTTATAATATTAGTAAGGAGTAAAGATTATTGCGTCAATGCAGTAATGGCGAGGAATAGTCCCGTATCAACTTCTCTCTTATCAGTTATGTACTTTCCATATATCGATGCACTCAAATCATTTTGCACTAGCACAATAATATCAATCTTACCCTGGAAGTGACGAGCCTTTGCACGACTATCTCGAGCCGGTCACCAGCGGACGCGATGAGGGGCACAGTGAGGCAGCAGTCGTAGTCCACTGTCCTTGTTCCGTTCACCTAGTAACAATAAAACAAATGAGAAACAGGCGAAAACATTGATAAGGATCAAAGCAAGTAAATGACGATATCTGAGAAAGAAGGAACCTCGTTCAAAAAGTGTGGGATCAAAGCAAGTGAATACAATGATGACATCTGAGCAAGAATCTCGTTCTAAAAGTATCACACTGTGATGTCAGTGAGGATTTTTTCAAGAATAAACAAAATCAAAAGTCATTTATTCAAACTAGACTGAGAATCAGCACTTTTCGAACATCAAAATTACATAAGACAGTCCCCCAAAACGCCCACCCTTCACCACTTCCTAGTGCTTTAGCTGGGAAGAAGAAGACGCGCAACAAACTCCCCAGCAGCACAGCTGTCTGTTCAGTTAGAAACAATTGATTCTATACAAAAGTATGCGAAATCATTTACATTCCGCAACATAAAATATAAATCTAATTATTAGCTATATGTCAGCAAGCACACGCCAATACAAGAACCAAAAAAAAAAAGAGTTCTATAATGTACTCTAGAAAGTAGCTCAAACAAGTGTGCTAACAAGCAAATAGTGTTTGCTGTAAAATAAAAGATTATGAAAGATTGACTGTTAAGTTATGAATGTATCTTGTATCTTGCGTAACAATACTGTTATAAAAATAGGCATAAGTACCGTAACAAAGTTAATAAAGATAAAAAATAAAGACCAAAAGGTATATAAAAAAAAAAAGACTTAAAAACTTTGTTTATTAATAAGTAGATGTCGAAAACATTAGGTACACCTGTACGACGTAATTGGGTAAAATAACTTTGCTTTATAGAGCAAAGTCAAATTCTGCATTAAAAACGACTTTAGAATATTCTTTTAGGACTAATTATTTTAGTCAACAGACTTCAAATATTTGTGTTAGTCTGTTTAGTGGAAAATTCGACTAAGTTTTCTGTTCATAGCTGTTGGTTCAATCTTCTTGGTTTTGAAGATAAAAAACATTGGTTTACGTGATTTTTTTAACTTGTTAATACTTTACTAAATTAATACAATAATGTTAGCAGCCAGAGTTTACACCTCAATAAATTATAAAATAAATTTCTATCTTTTGATTTAGTTTCTCTCTCATTAAGGTTTGGTAATTACAAGTAATAAATAACCTGTAGGTACAAACCTGCAAAATCCTATCATAGGGCCTCAACAGCCCAACAATATCAGCGGGTCCTCCCTTCCGAATTCGGTTGATATACACTCCTCGTTCATATAGTCCGTCGGACACGGAGAATCCGTAGTCATCATAAATGGCATCTTTGTACAAGATGACGTGATGCACGGAACCTCTGGCAGGAGATACGGCTTCTGTGCTGTAGAGGCCTGTGAAGATATAATTAATCGTTACATGGTCAATCCTGTACACAAGGTGATTTTTAAATAACTGTAAACCTGAAAGAAGTTATTGTACTTATCATTATGAGCAACTTTTACTATGGGACCGACATCACGAGAACCCATCAGCTATAGCACTGAAGCCGTGGATATTTTGTGTCCGCATATATCAACAAAATAGATAGAGCAGTTGTTTTTTCTTTTTCTTTTTAGGTGTCGGGTAAACAAAAACTAAACTTGTGTAGTAAAATATATTTTGAAACGCCAGTTGCTGACTGTTTTTTTGTTGAAAATATTTAATTATGAATTCAGGTTCAGATCAGATTAGATTGAAAAAGCAATTACGAATGCTTTGGCATCATTATTGTAAAAGCAGATTGGGACAGGGCAGGTCCAATTAACAGTAGTTTTTAGAACAAATTACTATGTTAGTGAGTAAACATAGATTACAGGAAACCGGTAAGCCTAATTGGAAAACAAATAGGACCGATGGATGTTGTAATATCGTACAGAATGTATTAACCTGGGACTTCATTTTCATAAATTGGACTCGTCGAAAATTGGAAACTGGTTCCAGGAACCCCAGGCTTCATTGGTGATTTCTGTGGCGTTGTTACTGTGTATATTCCATTATTTAAAAAATCACTATCCCAATTTGGTCTTCGTGTTTTCGGTGACACAATTCCATAAGGACCCATTTGGACGTAATCACATTTGCAGGAAGACCTTTCCATGTTGTGCAGTTGACAATCTTTCATGTTTGATGTTAGGATTTCAATTTGCTGAACATCGTCCTCTCTTGTTATATTCTGTTTATTTTTAAGTGTATTTTCAGGAATGATACATGTGTTCTCGTAGTGGAAAGTCTTCAATGAGTTGTTTAGGGAATAGTTTGGTAATGGCAAGTCGTTGATGCTGTACGGTGCTGCTGAATTGAAGTTGGAAGCCATGAGTTTGTCTTCATCGGTAGGTGAGTAAGGCTGCTTATCCAACATCCTTGTTTTATCTGGTACTGCGTATTCTATTACTTCGGAGTTACCTATAACATAAACTGTATCTTTTATGAATGTGATAGTGCCTTTGCGCATATTATGAAAACGGTCAAAATCAATTTGAAATTAGGTTAAGATTCCTCTTCTTATAATAGTTAGAATTAGAATAGAATAATTAAAATAATATCTAAATATAATAGCATACCTAAAGAAGTAGATCCAATAATTAATGATAACACAACAATATAGATTATGCACGTTTAATATAAAGTGTATTACCGCAGTTAGCACTGGTCCTGACTGGCGTGTTCTGATCCCACGACTCAACGGCGCTGTCATTGGATAAGCCCGGGCTTGACGTGGAATGACTTGAGTCTCTCGCACTGGATTCTGCACTCTCGAGTGACCCTAGAGGAGGAAAGATTTATTCATTTAATTATGTATGATTTAAACCTGACTTATTTTATCTTCATAATGTTTGTGTAAATTAAAATAAAATAAAATGGATGATATAAGATTTTTCATGTGGAGTACCCACGTAAAAAATCTTGTACTACAAATCACTAAACGTATTTATGTAATACTAAACGTATCTTCACAAAATAAACAACGATGTTCGAAAAAACACAAGTTTCGTGTAGAAATACTTCATGAAAAATATATGTATGCCAATTTCGATTGCAATTGAACGGCAATCGAGAAAATATTTAAAATTCATGATAAAATATGCGATTGATTGGAATTTACCTGAAACTTTTCTACACAGTTGCAGCTGTACTCTTAACCCACTCTGTTGTAACAATTTGATCGCTTCAGACAAGGGTTTGTTGAGCACACTTTCACCATTAATAGTTAGCAGTTCATCACCTATAGCTAATTTACCACATTTTTCTGCCACACCACCTGCAATTGAAACATCGTATTTAGCATCAAGATTACTCATTTTAATTTCAATGCGTTTACTCAAATACTTAGCTTTTTCCTTTTTTTTCTTTACTTACCTTCTACAAGTCCACTCAACAAAATAGGCTGCGTAACATCTTCACTCCCAGCGATAGTCAAACCTAAAGGTCCAGTTTCCTGTTTTATAAGTTCAACAGTAAACACAGCAGTATTGCCATTGTCATTGCTTCCATGACTTCTTTCACTCTCCTTAGCACTATTGTTAGGACTATCCGTATGATGACCAGAATCTTCTCCACTATGGACTACGGCTTTGGTTTCGATATTGCTAAAGCTTTGCAGAGTCAGTTTGGCGTTATGTTTGTGAATGTTCGACCAATCCTCTGTTAGGTCTCGTTTACGGATTTTTAGGGTTATTATGTCTTCTGGTGAGTTTTGAAGGATGTTGAAGGCTGTGTCCTGTAACATAATGATTGATGTTATGAAAGTTATATAAATATTGGTTTAATCAGTAATCTTGTTCGTAAATTATTTTGGCATTTGATTATTGACTGACTATCTTGCTAACGTCATCAACTAAGGAAATTGCACGTATATTGGACAGTATTTAGAACAATAGGATATATTTGGTTTAATGATCTTCGATTGTAAACGACGCCGACGCCCTAAATACAGTTCCGTCTGACATAAGGTGAGTCCGAGGTTATTTCGCAATAAATTATTCTTTCATAATTATTGGGATTTATTTTATGCTTTTACTTTGAGTTAACATTCCTAGTAGTGTAAATGTTTGTGTGTTTAGATCTCACTTTGATCAACGTAATTAATGCAAAAGTTGTTAATTAATTTATCTTGGCATCTTTCTCAGACATGAAAATTAGACGACATAATTTTAAATGAATTAATTTTGTATGAGGAAAATAAGAGCTTTTCAGATAATCTAATTACAGTCACTTTAATATTTTTACGTAAAATACACACCAGTATAATTACATGAAACTTGATATAGGTATACCCACTAAGAGCTTTATTTATAAAAGCAATAAATAATACAAAAAATGTTTGAAAAAAATCACCAATGACAAATTGTGTAGTGGCTGTCCATTGATGGCTAGAAGTTGGTCTCCGGGTGCTAAAGCTCCACTTCGATGAGCCACAGATCCTGGCTTGATATCTGATATCACCATTGGCTCTTCGTTGCTAAGCAGCTTTTGTTTGCAACCTGTACAAATAAATACCAGGTTACCAGACGTTCCAAAGGGCTTAGATAAGCGAGTTCTTGCTTTTTCTGCTTTAAACTGGGACACGCTTAAAATTCGAATCTATAGGAATGATAAGGGTGATTACTTGGGCAGGTTAGTATTTGTATGGTTATATATAGGCAGCCTGCCTTTATGTTTGCCTAGTACGTTATGTTTATCAAGCGAACTTATTTACAGTCCAACGTACCATGACATGCCTTATGCACGTCTGTTTGGCTAACGCAGCCTGGCTGTGCTGCCATGTTGCTTAGCGTGGTATCTGTCAAAAAGACTACTTCATGAACCTGTCTTCAAAGCACTCGTGCTAAACAACCTAGTTTTCCAAACAGCTTTGAAATTCTAACTTTATGTGATTAAAAACCAGGTAGCATGCATGAAAGAAGTCGCGAAAGATTTGATCTTAAGAGTTTTAAAAGTTTGAAAACTCAATGGACTATCTGTTAAAAATGTTGGGCGATTGACAAAGAATGATTAGAAAATAATGAAGATGGAATAAAACCAAGACACATCAAATGTGACAGACAAAAAACTACACACCTGTTATAGTAACGCCTAATCCAGCAGTAGTCTTAGCCAGCTTTACATTGAAAACTCCACTGGAAGCTTCAATTGTGTTCGGCATACTGAACTCCACATTCAGGGTCAAGTATTTAGGGTTATGTGAATCGTTCCTTCGCTGGAGGATCTCGTTGGCAACATCCACTGTTAGATTCTCGTGGCCGTTGATTGACATCACCCTGTCTCTGATTTGAAGGCAGCCGGACCTGAAAGAATAGACAGTTAAGCATTTTTGTTGGTGTCCGGAAATCCATCAGTGTAAGACTAAAAATAAATTGTTATTTTCTCTTTTTGATAGGATTAGAGTTATCCATGCTAATACTTTACTTTCTAATCGTATAGAAATAGTGTAGTAAAACACAAGAGAACCAGACAAGTATCAAAATGTAAGTATTTGTTGAGGAACAGAAGTGTTATTTTACAATTAATATGCTTGTGATAAATGATTCCATTCATCCCAGACAAGGCATTAGATGACCTACAAGACAGTCTTGAAACAGAAAAGGAAGCTTTTGGAAACATAATCTATAAGTGATAGACGTGCGAGCAAGTACGCGTACTTATGGCTCGGCGAGCTTACTCGTCCGTCTGTCATCGCCGCGAGCCAATTTGACAATGAAATTTTGAGCAAGCTTCACGTGTGTCACCGACGGCGAGCCGAGTAAGGTCGCGTACTTTAAGTACGCACGTCTGTCACCCACTTATCACTTCTTTGTCCACGCTCACGAATATTCGTTCAAAGAATTTCAATAGACTATTACATCACAAACCACTTACCTGTAAGCCGGTGATTGCGAAGCGACATGCGATATCACCAACATTGCATTCTCTTCGTGGACTGCCAAACCAGAACTCTGTCCAGGTGGTACTTCTAGCTGTATGTTCAGCGACTCTGTTCTGCATACCCCCATGCTCATATAGTTTTGTTGACTATCTGTTGGAGAATAATGAAAAGTATTAGTGAATCTGTGAGAAAAATGTTTGAAAATATGGCAGTTTTTGGCTCCTATTATAATAGTAATCGCCTAGTAGTAGATACATATATCTTTATGAAAGGCCAACGGCACTTCCCTGGAGACAAATAAAGGAATAGTGAAACCGTAACACAGAAATATTACTGGCTCCGGACAAACACAATTCTTTCCCTCAAAATCTTTTGCACACGAAGCCCAAAATTGACCTTTGCACAAATAGATATTTTACAGTAATTTTCATTCCGGGAAAATTATTTCCTTAAATGTGTATTGTATATAAAGCCCAAAATTTTACATTTTAGACCATGAAACGAAAACCACGAACAGCCTGCAATGAAATCCACGGCATTTAGCGCCGATAAGTCAGCTCCTAACTAGGCTATTACGAGCTCCGTCTAATTAACATAATGTTTTAGACCAACGTGTGAGGGACGCGGAACAAACTAGGAAGTTCCAGGTCCTAAACAAATATGCGGGGAAGATATACCGAACTCTGTTTTTTGGGGTTCCGTACCCAAAGGGAAAAACGAGATCCGATTACAAAACCCACACTATAATCTATATCACGCTATATCTATATTATGTCTGTCTGTATGTATGTCTGCCAACCGTAGGTCTTTCTGAGTGTAAAGGACTCAATATTTTTTACTATAATAGGTAGACAGTTGAATTTTTCTAGTTAATCTGCCTGGCCTTTTTTCAACGATATTGGGGTCGGCTTCCAGTCTAACCGAATGAAGCTGATTACCAGTATTTTACATAGAGCGACTGCCTATTTGACCTCCACAACCCATTAACTGGGTAATACGATACCCCTTGATAAGACTGGTTGTCAGACTTTCGGGCTTCTTACGACCCATAACGACTGTCAAAGAAAAGCCAAGAATGAATGACAACCGGGACCAACGGCTTAACATGCTTTCCGAGTCACGGAGGAGTCTGGGTATGTAAACATGGTCACCCATCCACGGAACAACTAGCTTTACCTTATCGATCGACCCGTAGGATGAGCTACTATAGCTTCTAAGGCAAATTATTAAAAAAGAGGTACACTTAAAATAATTTTGATATTATGGTACGGAGCCTATCGTGAACTCCGACTCAGCCTTGGCCGGTTTTTCTGCACCAAATTAATTACTACGCCTATCCTTTCCCGTTGTTTGGGAAAAGTTTGCCTGATTTTGTTTACGACGACTCTGTTTGGGTCCCGGTACTAATAGTGGCAGGAGATGCGGTTTCATTAACATTGTGGACGGATTTTTGGTTTGAGTTTGTAATTAATTGAAGTGCTGTTTTGGTTTTCAAACTATCGTTTGTAGTTGCTTAATGGGTGATTAACTGGGTAAGCTAATGATGTTGTTTTCATTTGAGTGGTTTTATAATAATTTGTATCTTTAAGAGCCAAGAACTAGGAGCAATCTTTGTACCTTTACTGTATCAAAAGATATAATGTTTGCCGTGTTTAGAAGACATGTATTGACCATAGAAAGATCAAAAGTAGAAAAGGAAAAAAAAAGACAAAGGACAAGTGACAGGTGTTTCTACACCTGTCATTTTTGCCACACACATGCCACAAATGAAGAAAACAGTTCACGTAGTATACAGAGCGACAATGTATATTCACAATGTAAGTGTTGAAAGATCGAATTTCCTTTTATTATCAGATAATAAAACGAAATGAAGCTCAACGATCACTCCAAATAATTAAATACAATATCTCTTGTTTGATACGTGAAGATTCTCTCGATTAATTAAATAAAAATGTAAGTGAACATCGAAGGCCGACCCAATTCCGATACAGTTGAGTTCAAGTATGGATGATTTATTGCGATTAATTTATTAAGCTGATGGTTAACTATGATTCAATATAGCGGTCAGAATAGAATGTTTCAATTAGATTGTGCTGTTTTTAGTGAGTGATTGAAGTGTTGTTTTAAAGTAATTTAAAGTTTCTAGGTCATGTCAGCTTTTATAATTTAATTGGAAAATGTGTTAAGTTTATAATACGTATATACCAGCGACCCGCCTCGGCTTCGCACGGGTGCAGTGGCGATAGTTAAGTCAAAGCACCTGAAGGACAATTCTGGTACTTAAAAAAACGTTCACATTTAAGTCGCAATCTTACAAACTTGTCAAAAATGTTTGTGTCAAAATAATTGATTGTATTTTTGACAGATGGCGAACGAGATGCGAACGAACATTCCAAAAATCACGGGAATTGCCCCTCAAATTTCTATTCTTTACCTGAGGTAAATATTAATGCAATTTAAACCTATACCACTGTCTCATCTAGAACATGTAAGCGGACATTCAGATAAATACGAAAAGAGACTTGCGATTTTTCAGTCCTTCCAAAGTCAATGTTTCTTTTACTTGATTGCAATTAACTTCTTTCAGTTTTAAAATAACATCTGTTCCTATTTGTATACGGAAAGAAAGAAGAAAGAAAATACGTTTATTTGCGGCAAACATGACGCTAACAAAGGACAAATAAAATATACGAAAATAGCAAGTTGCGGGAAAATGTGCGTCACATTCACACAAAACGGCCATCGCTCAGCATAATGCTGCGACCCCATGCGAGACAGAGCCCCAGCACTGGTTTTCAGTGACAGCCGGCGTTGACGTCATGACATCAATCGATGCAGCACATAATGAATTAACAATAACAAAATACGAAATAATTAGGGGTTTATTCATAAACGATGATTAAAGTTAAGTGACGTTCATACGTCAAAATGTATGGTTAAACAGTCGCTAATCATTACTTAACTTTAAACAACGTTTATGAATAAAGGGGTAGGTGTTTACAGAAATATAATATTTCTGATGGCAACATTCCGATCCGTCAGCGACTCACTAGACACCTAGGTATATTTACATACCTGCACATTTAAGCTAAACACCTACTTCAAAACACAAATTCTCTCCTCGATCAAGTGCCATTTTGCTTGAAGTCTCCATCGTAACTTTAGTTTGCAACTCCTGATCGATCTTGCTCATTCATAATGATAATACAATCGATATTCCATCCAATATCTTACCATAATCGTCTTGTAAACCTAGTTTGGGCATCGAGCTCTGCCTGTAGTTTCTCTGGCGATGTTTCTTGGCGTTCAACGTCGATGTCCCCGATATTGAATTTTCTGGAACAAAGTGTGAGCTTATAACGATGGTATTTGCTGTGAAAATTTTTATACGTGATTGTGTCATTATCTTCGCTTTTTGTTTTGTAATGTTCAGTTTTCTGTTGTGTGCGTGTGTCTCACGATTTATGTTAGGAAGGTTTCGAAATGTCTACAGCTTGCGACGCTCAGTAATGCATCAAATTAAATCATATCACTTTTACAAGGAACTCAAAATTCACACGAGAAACTAATTTTAAGAAAGACATTAATAACAAGTGCATGTCGAACCACGCACAATGAAGGGTTCCGTAGTTGGGATGAATTTATCAAACAAATTTAACATTGTAGTTGAAAAACTTGTTCTTCCATACAATATGTATGGGAGAACATGTTTTTGCAACTGCAAATGTAAGTTGGTCAATTACTACTGGGTAACTTGTGGAGCCTACTTAGCTGTGACAGTTTTCTCTTTAATTTGGTTATTTCTTTCTTCGTTTTCTCATTCAACTGCCGTGAATTTTTTCACATACCTACCAGAATCTGTCCTAAACCAAATAATCCTTATCTTTCACATATATTAATCAACCATTTAGCTAGCAGGGGGGGGGGGATCACTTGACCCTTACAAAAGTTAGCACTTTAAAACTTATTATTTCGCAAAAGGATCCCTAAATTCAAAAATGGTTTGCACAAACTCAACATATTTTTGAATGACTTTTCCAACGACATCCAACACCACGGAATAGGCGAGAAAAAAAATTAGTTTCTAATTTAAGTGTACGGGAGGTACCCTAAACATTTTTTTTCTACCACTTTGTCGCTTTGATTTATAATTATGTATACCCATACCAAATTACAGCTTTCTATTGCCAACAGTCTCTGAGCTAAGCCACGGACAGACAGACGGACATGGTGAAACTATAAGGGTTCCTTGTTGAATACGGAACCCTAAAAATGGGTCATACAACACAATAAGAAACGGCCCACTAAGGTACCCATCTCGTATGGATATTTGTGGCCCTTGGGGGCCTGTTTGTCTTATTAGTTCCACATCCCTGTAACTAAAGATTTGTGGTGTAACTCGCATTACAAATTGTGTTTTCATATATCACCTACATGTATAGTTATTATTTTAATTTAGGATTAAACAGGTTTGCATTTTCTATCCATATTTTCCATTTCATACTCGTATTTTCTGAGAAGCCGACTCCAACATAGTTGGGAAAAGGCAGGTGATGATAATGACTCGTATTTTCTGAGAAACTCCCATCAGAACTTTTAAATTTTGACAGCCCCCGTAGTTAGCAGACGCATCGATGTCTTCAAAAATACGTTATAACTCAACCAGCTTAAAGAGGACTTGACGCTAGAACTCTAAACTGAAGTTTAAACTTGAATTAATGTACCTGCTCTGTACATTAGTGGAAGCATATTACAGACATGAGAAGTTAAGCCTTTTGAATTATACGAGCCAAGTTTGATGCTCATATATTCGTTCTTGTTAGCCGCGGTTCAAGGTATGAGAGGAAATTTAAAAGATGTATGTCCAGAGTTAGTAAACTTTGAAGATGTTGAAACCTTTTCCGTAGATTTTCAGTTTGTTAGAGTGTTTTTGGACTACAAAAATATTTGTGCAGAGATTTCAATGATCTTTTCTGGTATACATTTTCTTGGGTTTGGAGTTAGTGTTTTAGCTGTTGCCAAGTTGGTCAGGCTGATCATAAAAACACACTGGAAGTTATAACAGCATTTTTACTTCTAACCGACAGGTTATTCATGCTTTATTTTACAGTCGATGTCTTAACATATCAACTATTATGTACACATTATGGATTGCAATAAAGTATTGAGTATTGAGTTATGAAAAAATCTTAATGCTTGAAATTCCTAAATAAAATCGATGGGGCTTGGTTTAAGCCCACTCATTAAAAAAAAACAATGATTTACATATCCCTTCTTGTAATTCAACACTTCTGAAAAACCTTCCGTATTTCCACATATATCCCAAGGCTATGAGAACAAGCTTCTGACTTGGGGTAAGCTAGTTTCCAAGTTCGGTCATTCGGCAAGTTGCCTCAGGCTCGCGAAGAATTAACTCAGTAATTATTATACCTTCGGAACTGCTTACGAAAGGTGCTATTGCAGAAATTCTAGGAGCTGGGAAAAGGTATTAAAGTTTCGTCAGAGTATTTCGCCTCGAGTGTTTCTTGAATAATTTTCAACACTCGTCGTTGTTGCTGTCATGAATATCCATTTTTGTACGTCTCGTCGAAATTGTTGTAAATGATAGTGCAAAATGTAGGAAAATTTTCACGAATTTCACGAATGTACCAGTTGGCGGAAATAAAATCGGATAACAGGAATAAAAAAGACTTGGACCGAAGACCCGTAGGAATGCAATTACTTCATTCTTCATCCCTTTATTTCCAGTGTAATCGTGCAAGAACACAGCAAGATGATGTAATAATGAAATTATGAACTGGGTCAACAACAAGTGTAACAAAAATTAAGAACATTTCTTTCGTCGAATTAACTTCCATTCAATTTGCGACTGTTGCGCTGCCTATAATCTCTTATTACCGACTTCAAAAAAGGAGGAGGTACTATCATCGATCTTTATCGTAACTCTATCTTTTAGAGGTACTATACATATTTTTAGTCGGCAAATTCAGTTAGGCAGTAGTTGTTGTACAACAAAGCCGACCCGAAGCAATTTCTACAAATATTTGAATTTTGTTCGGCTTGTGGCGGATGGCACACATCTTTCGGCATCTTTGTTTGCTCAATAATATTCGGGTCGACTTGGCATGATTTTAACTGAGGTCAACGACTTTTTTCCTAACATATATCTACATAATATATTCGATTTTGCCACTTGGCGTTTCCGAACCGAACATGTGTGTAGCAGACCTTAAACATTGTGTGGATAATGCTCACCTCTAGTAAACCGCCCACAATGTCCAACAACATGCCTGGGAGCTACATGCAGCCGTGTGAACCCTCCCTCACAGTTCTCCAGATAGCACATAACTTCTTCAGCTGTGTAGTTGTTCCCGTCGATGACGTGGTCATCAAACGCCAGAATCTGGTCTCCAGGGTGGAGGGCTCCGCATCTAGAAAGAGAAGTTTCATTAGGAATTGTAAGGTGTACGTGTTGTCTTGTTTCGGCAAGAACTATGAAAGAAAGAAAGAAAGAAAAAAAAAATAGGTTTATTTGTCACAGAAACACGTGCATACAAAAAGATAACTAATCAGCAATATTAAACAAAATAGATCTAAATTCAAATATGAGATGACGAGTTTACAGATAAGTAATCGGCATCTGCACGTCATGACTGTGACAAGAAGGCTTCTACTCAGCATGATGCTGCGCTAAGGGGACCCACAGCACAGCGCTGATGTTCAGTGGTTACCCGAAAAAGACGTACGGAAATCAAGTCAGGTTCAACGATTTAAGGCGACTATAAGAATAGGTCATGCCAGCTAGCAAGATGGTATTATGATAAATGATTTTATTTCCGTACCTATGTTTGTATAAACGCTTTTAAACGTCAATTATATTTAAAAAACTAGATGAGTTCGGCGTTTCCTATCTGACTACTCTAAGAAGAAAGGCCGAAACAAATTCAGAGGTCACAGTCTCTTTTAAAAACCAGACAATTTTCGTCAGATCATGTGAATAATTTTAAGTTTGGTTTTCCGCGCATTATTTGAGAAAATTATTAAACAAGCCTTGGCTGCAACCAGGCATTGATGGACTCACGTAATGTACTATTCTCATCATCCAAAAAGATGTTAGATTTTTTTCCGAAATCGAAAGATGCCATATATATGGGATCTTTATATTGTATATCCAAATATATATTTGGATCTACAATTTGTATATATAAATGGTACTTGGCGATCAGTAAGCTCAACTTAAACCAAAAGTCGTAAACAAAGGCCACACATTTTTATCACAGAATTAACTTTGCCACAAACAAAAAAAAAAAACAATACTTGAAAAATTCGCAATGCAATGAGTACATCTCTCTATCCAGGCTTAAGTTAAGCCCAGTGCGATCCCAGGGCTTACTGCTAGCCTAGGCTTGCAATCAACGGCTTTAACTGGATCTCTATTTGTATTACTTTAAGTACGGTATTAGCTTTGAAAAATAAGATTTTGTATTAGATTGTGGTTTTGAAAGATATAAAAGAAAAAATATAAAGTTTTAAAAACTTGGTGGTAAGTTATTGATTTTCATTTTCAACTTGACGGGTTGTGGTGAAATGAAATCGATTTGACTGTCTTTATGAGGGGAGAAACATTCTATATCAGTACGAACGGCCAGCAACAAATAGTCGATTAAGTTTTTTAAATCTAAGGAAACTATTGGGAAAATTATTCTAAACTATGAGTAAAACAATTTTTTTTAATTTTTACTCTTAGCTACTTTTTCCATGAAAAAAGATCCTATTGGATCCTACTGGATCAACTAAGATTATATTAAGCAAAAGTAACATTGTTAAACGAACTTTGTTGCTGACTGTACTACCAAGCCAATAGAAACATAAACGTAAAAAACCACAACAAAAATAACACTTTTTATTTTAGCATTGAACTTGACGTTGTTATTGCAAACTAACTTGGAAAACTCCAACTTTCAAACAAAAACCGATAAAAAAATCTGAAAATAACTATTAACCAAAGAAGTTAGAACCAGCGAAGAAGTAGCAAATCTTATAACTTCAGTTAACTATTAACATAAATAGAAAATTAACTGCTTCAAAACAGTTTAATGAAACAATCAAGAAAGTTTTCATCGTACCAACCAACAGCTCAGATTCATAAACAAATTACAAAGCTATACAATAAAAGCTTCAAACTATTTTAATCAAGTAAAATTAAGTCTTAAAACATTAGCTGAACTTTAAAATGTCTCACAATATTAGTTGTATGAAATAAGGAATTAAGCGACTTTTGGTGGTAGAAGTTTGTGATTAATGTCAATTTATTCGCTTAAACAAATAGAAAGAAAATACTTAGTTATAGACGTGGAGTTACAGTTACCAGCCCGTATTACCTATCACCCATATTTTTGTTGTTTTATTCGATAAGATAATTACTATCTTAGTGTGAATACTTTACATAATTCTTGCTACTGCTTCGCACGGTTTATACGACTTGACAAAACATTGAGATTTCTTAGTTATAAATATTACTGTATTACACATAAACCTTCCGGAATAAATTCTCTAAACCATGGTGAAAACCTCATCAAAATCTGTTGCTTAGTTTAGAAGAAAAACGCGGCCATAAGGACAAACACGAAAAACGACTTTAATTTATAATATGTATAGACTATAGACCCGTCGTCAGACGAGGTCCTGTCAAAATTTATTTTACGATTTTGTTAGCTGTTCCTTTGGGTTTCCTAAACCAACCTAGGATAGAGGCAAACAAAACAACAAAAAAAAATCAAATCGGTCGAGCCATTTTTGAGTTTTTGCAAGACTAATACACGGCAATTGATTTTTTATATATACTAGCGACCCGCTCCTGGTTCGCATGGTTTTTACGACTTGACAAAATATTGAGATTTTTTTATTTATTTATTTTATAAATTAGGTACAAGCTCCTTACGTAAAGCACACAATTAGACCTCGGGGGTCTATCTTAGCATGAGTTGACGTAATGGTCTTTCAATTTACGCTTTATATTTTTACTATTCATTGAGTGTCTAATGTCTACAGGTATTTGGTTTAGTAAATTGGGTACTATGAAAGAAGCGGTACGCCTGCCATAAAAGTTACTTTTGCGTGGCACTTGAAGTGATTTTGATTTGGCTTGTCGTGTATTCACTTCATATTTTACTGGAATTTGAATACCACATATTTTACTGGAATTTTAGTTATATGTAACTTTAATATTAACTTTATTACACATAAATTCTAAACGATGGTGAAAACCTCATCAATCAAAAAGCGACTTTAATTTATAAAATAGAAGAGAAGAAGACATAGATAAATGATTCATTTTCTTTCGCAGGTCAAGGCCAGAAAATGATTTTGTATTAATTCAGTTTTATTCATTAAATTAATTGGGTGTTGGCGAAGCCATAAAATCTGTTTCATTGTTTATTGCATTTAAACCTTATGATTTAACCAAAGCACTTACAAAAATACTTGAAAGGCCGTTCAAAAATAATGTTAGATACCTATTATTGTTTATAGTTGATTGAAGAATCCGTCTAGCAGAAAGTATATTTTTCTCATTAAAAAAGTATTTTATTCTACCAGGATTATAGAACTGAATAAAGGAACCCCAACGGGATGCTTACTGAAGACTTACACTCGTATCGGAAAGCTAACATTTTTCTCTAAGCGACTAATGGAATGTAATTAATTTTTCTTCCCTCCTTTCCTAATTGATTAAAATAATCGCACGTCTAGAGAATTGGGAATTGGAATTTTCATTTGGCTTAAGGACTTCATTCTGGGAATCGACTTGTATTTTATTATTTTAGGCTTTTGTAGCGAATTACCGAGAAGGAATAATAGTAACGCCCAGTTACTTTACCTTTCGTAGAATTTGTTACAGAAATCGATCCTAGCTGCGGTTTTAAACGATTCTACACGGTGAGACTTCATCATTGATTACAATCTGCCTAGCCTTTTCCCAACTATGTTGGGGTCTTCCAGTCTAACCGGATGCAGCTGAATACCAGTATTTTACATGGAGCGACTGCCTATCTGAACTCCTCAACCCAGTCACTGGGTAATACGATACCCCTCGGTAAGACTGGTTGTCAGACTTCCGGGCTTCTGACGACCCGTAACGACTGTCAAAGTTCCACGAATGACAGCTGGGACCAACGGCTTAACGTGCTTTCCGAGGCACGGGGGAGTCTCGGTGTGTAAACATGGTCACCCATCCACGGACCAACCCCGGCAAGCGTAGCTTAACCTGACGGATTGACCCGTGCGGCTGTTATTACTTAGCCACGAGCTCCTCCTTACTTCATCATTGGTTACAACAGACTTTAATAATGGTTTTGGATAAAACTAGTGTCAGCCCTAATAATGTAAGTCCCAGGTTCATTCAACCTGCGGGTGATTGCGTTACACTCGCGTTACAATGGCACGGCGATAGAACAACATTAATTGATTTAATTACGTTGTCGAGCAGACGAATTTTTCAAACATACTTATGAAGCAATGGATTTAGACATCTTCAAAATTGGAATTTGAAAGAAATGTGTGTTACATACGCAATTGGAATTCTGTTCTTTTTATACAGTTTTCTGACCGTATCACATCATTTTTCTTGTTGTAATTTTCCAAAGGTGCTCTTAATTGCTCAATGTCTTGAGAAAAATGTCTACACAAGGTGCAAATTGGTACATGAAAACAGTGATTTTGCCTTATACTCATAATTACCAATATTATAAGCTTGAAGAATGGGCTTCAAGAGGTATTAAAACACCTTTTTAAAAACTACTCACCTTGGAAGGCAAAGAGCATGACAACAGCATATTGAATCTCTTCCTTTTTAAAAACACAATTGGGAATTGATCCGCTCTAAGACATCGAAGGTTGACAAGGGTCAAACATCCCTTAGGCTCGAAGGGCTTCCATAGAATGACGAATGAAGATTCATGATATTATTTTGAAATTCACTGCAGTGTTTTCCTAAGAGCTGGGTCATTTTTTTGTTTGTCATGTCTTCCTTTATGAGATTGGTGACTCGATATGGAATATATTATGTTTGTACTAAAAACCGGGTTCATCTGACCGAGCCTTAAGGCAATTTGTATATTTTTTTGTTCATATAATGTGTTTTATGATAGTGGATTATTTAATCACATAATAGGTACATTTACCGAAAGGACTGGCTGACTAGCAAAAGACACAATTGTGTGGAAAAGGGAGAGGCAGTGGGACAATAGTGGTTAGATAGATTAGATAAAACATTTATACTATTCGCCCTCTAATAAGCTTATTTTAATCACTGAAACCAGTGAATAAAAAGCACTTTTAATCACTATTTTGGTGTTTGAATTCAGAACACACCAATATATTCGACCTCCAACTCAATGCTATACAACCTCTTTGCAAAAAAATATTCGATACAAACTACTTGTGCAAAGAATACTCGACATCCAAACTCCATGTGAAAATAACTTCTCGAGATTTATTGGTCGACATTTTCGACAAGGAGTTAATTTAGCATTAGAATAAAAACTGTTTTGTGTTCTTTGCTGTCATTAGTAAGTTGGCGCTATTTTTAATACTGTAAGTTGTACGAACACAAAACTTAGTGTTACTTAATAATAAATCGATTGAAAATGCATTCAAGTGATGAGATCATTAAATGTCTATTTTGCCTTAAATCTTTCTTTTTCTCGTGGTCATGGTATAAGTATAGTATGCAACTCTTGAATAAAACGGATTTATATCGAGGGCCATGAATCACTCGCGTCGCTCAGGATTCTAACACTTGAATCACTCGCTACGTTCGTGATTCAGTCGTTAGAATCCTTCACTTGCTCGTGACTTGCTTCGATTTAAATCCGTCCTTTATTCACTAATTGCATAATATACTATTACTTACTAATTTACCCATAACTAGAAAATAATCCAAAACAAATTATGCCTGGTTCGAGAAAGTGTAATTTATACTAATAATAAACCAGAAGAGTTTGTTTGTTTGTTTGCGCTAATCTGCGGAGGTACTAGTCGGGTTTGAAAAATTCTTTAAGCATTTGGTAGCTCTATTCTTGAGGAAGGTTATAGGCTATTTAACATTACGCTTAGGAGTCGAGCAAAAAGAAAAAAAATCAGAAAGAACGCGAAGCGAAAACGAATAAATAGCGCAAGTGGGCGATGCGATGCGACGCGGTGAGTCGGGGGAACAAGAATTTTCACCCAGACGAACTCATGGACAGAAGGTAGTTCGATATATTTCGAAGTTTAGCAGCCTCGTCACCACGTTAACACGGGACTCAAACAAAAATGGTGAAATGTATGTGTATCTACACAGTACTGTAAGGAGGTGGTATGCGATGCGCAACCTCGTGTGGTACAGGCTGGCTAGAGGGCAGCCGTGAGTATTGAACGTTCCAACAATTTAGTTAAAAATAGAATAGGAAGATATTCAGAGACGGCCTGAGGCTGGATGACGGGTGATATAATATTAAAATGTATCCTTGGTTTTCATTAATAAAATTAATACTCATATAATTAGTTAAACTATCAAGTGTTTTACTCGATCCGGTGCCATAGACTCTCTCGGAGTCTACAGTACACACACCTCGTACCAAACCTTTCTGGAAATGCAGACGTGGATGTCATTTCCCAAAAATATCAACATCCGATAAAAAATCATCTACTCCAATAAATAATATCCCAAGAAACGTGAAGGATCATAATATCCCTGCTATACTTTTTCTGCTACGTATCAAAGTGCAGTGAGCTGAAACTAGGCTAAGCCGATATCTTGTAACCAATTTAAATATCGATAGCTCATCAGTTATGGGCCCGTCACTAATTATGCAGTGGCGCGAGACTTCCACTTCGGGCTTTTGTTGATTAATGTGACTTCTAGTAGATGGTAGGAGTATTTTATACGACGACATTTTTTATATTTTATATACACACATGTTGACTAAGTATATTTTATACAATATACTTTGTCAACATACTTGAGACATATCTCGAGGGGCTTGTGGATAAGTAATAACAACCGTACGGGTCGATCGATCAGGTTAAGCTATGCTTGCCGCGGTTGGTCGGTTGATGCACGGAAAGTACGTAAAGCCGTTGGTTCCGGCTGTCATTTGTAGATCTTTGACAATCATTACGGGTCGTCAGAAGCCCGAAAGTCTGACAACCAGTCTTACCAAGGGGTATCGTGTTATCTAGTAACTGGGTTGTGGAGGTCAGATAGGTAGTCGTTCCATGTAAAACACTGGTATTCAGCTGCATCCGGTTAGACTGGAAGCCGACCCAAACATATTTGGGAAAAAGCTAGGCAGATGATGACTTGAGACATATCTGATTTAGAAGGTTTTAGCTTACTGATAATTTTTTGCTATGGCGACGGCCGTCAAATATAAGGGTTTTTTCAAAGAAGAAAATATAATGGTACTGCTGTAGTACACATTTATAATAATAGTAGTTATATGAAACTGAAACATATTGTTTTCGGGAAACCCCATATATTTACGAGTAAGACTTGAAACAAACGGTTTATTATTTTGTGGCCCGTAACGAAAAACATGAGACAAAAATGTCTTTTGGATCAAAAAAATAATTGGGGACGGGGTCTAAAGTAGAAAGCCCATCGTCCTTTGTAATATAATCCATTGTATATACCTATGTTGCCTTACCCTGTTACTTAGATGATTATGACCAAGAGTATATTAAAACAGTTGTATTGCTCCTCTCTAGTCTTTGGTGATAGTTTTCGCTAGATTTTATTGATCATTGTTGCCTATTATGGTGGAAATAGTTTGATTACGCCATTTAGTTTTGATTCGACACACTAGTGAACATAGTGATAATTATGGCGATTCTGATAAGCGTGACCCATATGGCAATATTCCTTATGGAATCGCACGTAGAGAGCCTCTACGAGTGATGATACACTCGAGTTTTTACTTTCTGAAGAAGACGTTTTTACACACGCCACATCCACTCGATCAACGCCGATCGATTGGATCATCTAATGAAAGCTGTCATCTACTTCGACTGATCCCATTTTTTACTAGATAAGTATCATTGATTTTACTCGAGTGGTCATGTGTCACATTTACGAAAACAAATGAATAAAACTGACTCACCTGTCGCTAATACTAGCTGGCAATATACTATCAATATAAATAGCATTACACGTCCCAACTCTCTGATACGTATCAGATCCGGAGCTGTACACGTCATCAGACGAACACCTCTGGTTGGTCAGAAACAGCCCCAGGTCCTCGTTGCAAGGCCTCTCGATCTCTATGAGGAGAGGACCGGTGGCCAGCTTGACTGATTCCATGATGGAGACGTCGTATTCTATCGTTAGGCTGGTCACTTGTGGACAGTTTTGGAGGATGTTGTGAACTTCTGATAGGGTTTTGTTGGTTAGGGATACCTGGGAAGAAAAATTTTATAACAGATTATCAAGCCCTTGTGGCGGTATCTACATCGCCACATGCGAACTACGCATCAAAGACATGACGTCACACAAAAATTCTGACGTCACATAAATCCTGCATCGCGCAATTAAAGTTTACCGTGCAATGGACTTATATTATACAAGAACCCGACATCAATCGTTGGGCAGTTGCCCGCCAGACACAACACCCGTCTGGTCGGAGGATCCTCCCTTTTCTATGGTGGATGAGTGAACTTTACACCTTGTTCCTCATACCCCTAAACCCTTCTTAAATTAATCCAATTCTCTTTTCGTGGTCAACATGTCAATATTTGTGTCAATTTCTAATATTTAAAAATATTTTATAAAGATTTTATAGAATACTAGCTTCCGCCCGCGGCTTCGCCTGCGTGGTATGTCGATAAAAAGTAGCCTATGTCCTTTTTCAGGCTCTAGACTATCAGTATACCATATTTCATTTAAATCGGTTTAGTAGTTTTGGCGTGAAAGCGCGACAGATAGACAGACAGACAGAGTTACTTTCGCATTTATAATATTAGTAAGGAAAAAGGAAAGGTCGCTCTTAAAATAATTAAAACGAAAATTACTTACGTGATCAACCTTCAACAGTCTATCTCCAGGTTTTATCCTAGAAGTATTATACGCAGCGCCACCAGGTCTGACATGCGTCACCACCAGCGGCTGTGCATCCAAAGACCGGCTGTTCAGCACCAGATCAGCACTAGGAGCCGAGTTCTCCGGAAGACCACCTCTAATGGTGATACCAAGTGAACCGTTGATCTTTTCGACAGGAACCTCTGCTAGCTTCGTAGTGATGTATAGAGAATTTTGGGATGCTGAAACAAAAGAATACTTCACTGTACTTTCATTAAAAGGAATGGTAGCCTATCCAACTGTGACCATGTGCGGTCAGTTGGATACGATGGAAAATAAAAGTAGTGAAATGTTACCGCGATATAATTCGTTCCGTACTTCCTACATAGAACACTTCTTTGGAAAAATGCTTCGTATTTTGTGCTGAAGCTAACTCCGTAAGACTGATTTTAGTCTGTCGTTTTATTTTCTCATTCGCAGGAAATCTAAGTAGGTTGTAACAAAGAATACTACTATCAGGACACTTACGAAATAGATACTTGATTTCAATCTTTTACTGAAAAATGTAGAGGAGTAAGATGGGAGTCAGTTGTCATGCTGAGCTGTTTATGACAACTAAGGAAACTAGCGGACGAATCAAGGGAAAGGATGAGTATCATGTGCTATTTCTGTGCTCATCCGACGCCGCATCGGAAGTTCTTGCTCAATGTGACAGGTGGCGCTATATATAGCTCTTCTTGGGATGTTAGAATTCATATTAATTACACACTATAGATAGTTTCAATTGATCTAGCATTGAAGAAGTATATTAACGCTTTGTTATTTCGGTCGATTCTCTAATACTAATTAGATATGATTGGTTATAAAGGCTTTAAATACAGGAACTTTTTACAATTTACATATTTATTTATTTATGTACTAATTACAAATAAACTCAAACTCAAACCCAAAGCATTTATTTCAATTAAACCATTTACAGGCACTTTTGAATTGTCAAAGAGTCGGTCAGTTAGTCAAAAAGTTGAAGCTAGTTGCCCATTCAAATTTGTAGATCTCTATGGAGAAGAACGGGCAAGAAACTTCAAGGACACTCTTTTAAAAATGTATATAGATATTATAAAATCCTGGGTACTATTTTATACCACGCAACCAAGCAAGATCCGTATACTGTACAGTGGTCACTATATATCAAAAGGGCAATTTCAAAAAGAGAACTAAACTCGCAAAACAACATTCATTTTTTGAGTTATAATTCAAAAACAGGATTCCATAACTAAGTTATTTCTATAACTTCAAACCGCTATTAGTCTTTCTTAAAACAAAATAGATTAATCTAAAATTATCCAGACTTAGAACTTAGTTTAGCAGGATTAATGACCAGGAGAGTTGAAAGAGGTGTGTCGGTAACAAAATGAATTGTCCCCTTGTCTTGTGCGAAATGATGTACGATTGTAAACGGTTTAATTTATAATGTTTGTTTTAGTTTCAATTACTTGTAGAAACATTCTAATAGGTATAGTACATTACTGTCGCGGCCTGCAATAAGGGAATTGATGGACGATCGTGAAAATGAGGGCCGAGGCGAAGCCGAGGCACTCATGCGTGAGTCCATCAATTCCTGATTGCGGCCAAGGCTTGTATAGTACTTTTCTCAAACAACGCGCGGAAATTCAAACTGAGTAAATTAAATAGAAATTCCAGAATCAATGACGAATAACTATCATTTTTCATGCGCCAATATGTTAACTTGTTTCTTCTTTGTTCTATTTGCAAACCAATTCGAAATTTAAATAAAATCTTTGATAAGTTACCTCCTTGGTTGCCGTGTGTTGAAGTAAAAAGTTCGTTCCATTTTTAAATAACACGAAAGATATGAGTTTTCATAGTACATTATTTGGCCGCTAAACACGCCAGATATGGATATTCATAGTAACTTTGCTGGCCGCATCGTCACTTGTTTTTTACCAGTACAGCAATTTTGATTTATCTCGAAGAAGGTTGTCAAAATAATGCTCGAATTACCAAACATGTTTGAGAAAATATTATTATCTTCTTCATCATATTACTTATATTATTTTATGAAGCTTACCAGAAAATATGGTAGTTACATACGTATACGTACCTATACGCATCTAGGTATGTGGCGGCATCTACAAAAACATAATTATGTGAACTCCGTATCAAAGACCTGACGTCACATATATCCTGAACCGCGCAAGCAAAGTTTACCGCGCGATCAAAATATATATAACTTCCTGACATCAATCGTGGGGCACCAGACACGACACTTGTATGGTCGGAGGATCTTCCCTTTTCTATGGAGGATAAGTGAATTTTATACTCTGTTCCTCATGCCTCTATATCTACAACCATAAATTAATGTTGGAAAAAGCTTGCTGAAACCATTTAAGTTCAGAAGTTAATCTTTTTTGGAGACGATCAAATCTTTTATTGAAAAAATTAAAGTAGTAAAAACTAAAACCCAACTATGACTAAAAAGGTATAAACAAGCCACCACAGACAGACAAATTAAAAATTGTTTGGTTATCAGCGGACAATCAAGACGCTTCCAACGATACCTCATTTGTCAAATTGTAGTGAGTGGTTTAGAAGATAGGAGGGAACAGATGAACATACTTACACACATACATACATACCGGTCAAAATCATAACCCTCCTTTTTTCTTCGCCGTAGTCGGGTAAAAATACAAAAGTAATCGTTATTTAACATGAGAATAAAGTCAAGCTATAACAAGATGAATAATATTTGTAACATAACCACAAACACAATATGTACTGATCCCTTATAATATGAAGATCCCATATTTCTATACTCATTGGAATAGATTGCCTTTGTACTGGGATTTCCATACCCAATGAAAACCAAAGGACGTCTCGATGTAAAGGCCTTTGTATTTAAAGCAATATCACTGTAATATCTACTATTCTAAGCATATATGTACTTTGCGACTGAATCCTGACACAGTAAAGTATCATTAATGTCACTCTACAGATTCAATATGATATTGATTTCTGATTATTTTGATGTAGATTTCAAATTGAATAGAATACATTGATCGGCTTGGTCTTTCACGAAGAAGAATATGATAGAATCAAGTTGCTTTTAATGTTCAAAGTACAAAAATTCATCTTACTAGGTGTGCATAAATTAAATGGTTTTAAAGCTTATGAAAGGTCTATCAGAAGAGGCCATATTTACTAGATAGGTAAGCAAATTAATTAATATTAAGTAAAAAAACTAGATTCGCTCTAGGTTTTTTGATAATAATACCTTTTTAATAAAAAATAATCGTATTTTCACTATAGGTAAGTTTATTAAAAACATACTTCATTATTCCAGTTTGACAAAAGTCCTCTGTGGCGTCAAAATTTAATTTTATAATTCCAAGAATTTTGTATCATCACGAAAGCCAAATTCCCCATATTAATTATGAAGATAGCCAGCTTAATTCAATATTGAATATTCTATAATACCTCGAATTTCTCCGATAAAATTCTATCGCTAAACTCATTAATAGTCTGTCAAAATAATCTAGAAAGCACTTATAATTAGGACCTAGAGCGACCTTAATTTCACTATTGTTAGTCCCTGCGGAGCTGACAGTGTATTAGGGGAAGAATTGACTTTAGAGATTCTGGAAATAATATGAAAATCAATATTTTTATAGGTTTTCCAAGCTGAATTGATCAGAAAGTAAATTCCCGTTATTGCATTCAAGGACACTGTACGAGATACATTAGAAGTTTTATTGTTTTAACGCCTTGGGCGTTTAGAGTCCCTCAAAGTGATATAAACGTTCGAAATCTAGTCGCTAGCTGCGTTCAAAATCTAGTCCCTATCTCATCTCAGCGGCAAACAATCTCAAGACAAAAATGTATGAAGATTAGAGATCTTTTTGACAGGTTGAGACAGATTAAAATGCGAACAATGCGATTTAAATTCGAGGTTTTTTTTATACAGATTTAGATTAGAATACGTATTTTCTTAAAAATATGGAATTTCCCTCTGATTGGCTATTTTACAATCCGTATCCAGTTCGTATTCGTTTCTGATCCGGTTTGGCCATCCTTGTAATTGAATAGGCGTTTGTGCACTCATAAATTCTCACTTCGAGCCGCTTTTGATGGATCAAAACCAAGGTTATCAAACAAAACGAATCACAGTTGGCAGACGCTAGGACGTGAATTTCCCGTCCGTCTGTTTTACGTATCGAACACGAATCGAATACGAACCGGATAAGACGGACGGATAAGCTGGCTAACACCAACGGAATCAATATTTATACCTAAGTAATAATTCATAAATTCATTTATCAATGTCGTTATTTTAGAATTAAACCGCATCTTATTTCCGATTCAGCTTAAGCTTAGTTCAGAAAATTGTTTTATAGAAATTGAATTCGTAAAATAAATAAGTGGTGTAGATGAAAGTAGACATTCTGTTGACCTTAAAGATTATGGTTTTCAAAATTTTTTTAACGGCATCAAAAGATTTAAATAATTTTAATTTAAAAAAAGAATCGTGCTTTGATGTTAAAAAACTCCATCTTACATTGTATTTTACTAGTACTTATTTTATAATTCTGAAATGATGTTTTTAGAGTTGACGTTTATGTAAACGTTTTTCTGTAAGTAATATTGATGTTTTAGGGGTATGAGGAACAGGGTGTAAAGTTCACTCATCCACTATAGAAAAGGGAGGATCCTCCAATTTAGGGGTATGAGGAACAGGGTGTAAAGTTCACTCATCCACCATAGAAAAGGGAGGATCCTCCAACCAGACGGGTGTTGTGTCTGGCGGGCAACTGCCCGACGATTGATGTCGGGTTCTTGTATATATGTCCAATTGTCCATTGCATGGTAAACTTTAATTGCGCGATGCAGGATTTATGTGACGTCAGGATTTTTGTGTGACGTCAGATCTTTGATGCGTAGTTCGCATGTGGCGATGTAGATACCGCCACAATGTTACTACCTAAGTGAAGTCCAATATAGACCCTCTCTTTTTAGATATCATTTGGTATTATTTCTTTCACAGTAATACTTGTTATATTTCATAGTTCAATGATCAAAGAAATCACATCGAAGTTTTTATATACCTTTATTATATCGTATGGATTCAATCAAGTTTCCTATTTTTTTTTTCGAATATCATTGTCCTTGATATTTTATGTCAGAGCCCATTATTGCCAATATCTAAATTCTACTATCAAAATAATATTAAGTACATATATAAGGAAAAATACAATAGACGTAGATATATTTAGTAACCTATTCCGCTTAACTATTCTTCAAAAGTCATAAAAAACCCTGTAAGAAATGTATAATGTGGATTTCTTACAGGGTTTTTTATGACTCTTGAAGAATAGTTAATCGGAATAGGTTAATAAATATAATTATCTATTTTATATTGTATTTTATAATGGATTTCCGCAAAGTCACGCCTGAATCAATTAACTATCGTATATAAGGAGATGAGATAAATTTGATTCCAGTTAAAGAATACGGTATTATCTTTGAGGCCTTTTTATTAATAGTGTTTTTGACAGCAGTGATGAATCAGAACTCAGGCTCCTAGCTATAACATTAACGGGTAGTAGGTACAACATACGAGGTCAGTCCGTGGATGGATAACCATCCATTACATAACGTAACGAGACCTTGCCTCGGAAAGCAGGTTAAGCCGTTGTTCCCGGCTGTAATTGTTAGATTTTTGACAGTCGTTACGGGTAGTCTGAAGCCCCGTAGTCTGACAACTGGTCCTACCAATGAGTATCGAACCCAGTGACTGAGTTGTGAAGGTCAGATAAGGCAGTCGCATGTAAAAATATGTTAAATAATGGTATTCAGCTGTACCCGGTCAGATTTTAATTCGACCCCAGCTAAGTTGGTAAAAAGCTAGACAGATTTATTTAGTGATAAATCCGAATTCAGATATTTTTACGAGACATCTTTTATCACGCAATGTTTCGCCTTCCTATAAACATAATGAATAGTTCAGAACTCACCATAGTTAGGCATATAATATTCCACCTCCAGTGACGCCCTTTCCTCCACATTGTCCAGGAGTCGCAGCACCTCATCATTCGTCAACCTCGCAGTGGAGATCCCGTTGACGCTGCAGATCCTGTCTCCTGGAGCCAGCCGGTCTGATTCGTGGGCCACTGAATCCTTTGTGAAGCCCACTATTGAAGGTACTATGCCGGGTTCCGAACGACCTTTGGGAGAAAGAAAAACAAGATGGTGAACATTTGAAACTGAAATTGTATTTTTTTATCGACATAAAAATCACAAGTCGACGCTAAAATTGTTTTTTAAAACGGCCCTTCTCTTTTGGAGTGGTAATGTATCAGCATAATAATTAAAATGAAATATGTATTTGATATATCATTCTTTCGAATGCTTTTAAGAAAATTGAAAAACTTTTTTTTCAATTCTGAAGTTTGATTGAAATCTGGTATTATCTGTACTCTGCAGTACTATGTATATTAATAAGTAACCAACCAGAAAAGATCTTTCAATAAATGAGATCATGAAAGTTCATCCAAGTAGTTACCTATATATAGTAGGTACTACTAATTCCATGACTTCATCACAGTCTGTCAAAAGTTATTTATAAAGTATCAAAACTGGTCTTTTCAATCCAGTTCATTGTTATGTTTTAGGTAACAGGGCTAAAGAACACGGAAAGGTATCACACTAATAAAAGTTTACGAACAAAAACCTAGTCAGCCTAAACACGTGTACACCCCACCCCACAAGTCTTGAAACGTCTCACACAACAACACAGTAACAATGATATTAAACTTGGAACTGCCACTGTACGGGCTGGCCGTGCTAACTGAGTCATAAACATCTTGCTGTTTGAACCTTCATAAAAGGATCAAAATTGCTCATAAATATGAAATGGCACTTTCTACGAGCGGTCATTCAGTACGGTGTAGTGCGATGTAAAATACCTAGTTTTTGCGAAGTGTAGCCACCATTTTTAGCGTCCAAAACATTTTAGAGAATCCAATTTGGTTGGGTATTGTTTTTTATGTTGACTATTCCAGAGTGTTTTGGTCGATACTATGTTGTAACGGTTATAGTGTCGAAATTGGTGGATCGGAGTTTTGAGGTCAATTTGTTAAGTCGCCGATACCTTGTTGAAAACAACTGCTAGTTACTAAGCTTAATTAAGTTAAAAGCAGAAAATATTAATGATTGGTGGAATTGAGAACTTACGAGAACAGAAACTCTACTTTTATTAGGTACATATGAGGTGACTCCTTCAATGTAGCCCGCGAAATTTAAAATCTCTTACTACAATATTTGAATTTTTGGGCTTTCACCTTAAGGGGGATGCGCCAAGGTAGCCCGCGAAATTCAAATTTTCTTATGTTTTTACAACCTAATACTGACCTGCAAATTGCAAAAAACGAAAAAAAATTTGAATTTCGCGGGCTACCTTGACCAATCCCCCTTAAGTAATTTTAAAGAATGGCATATCCTAGAAAAAACGATTACATGTGACATCCGCCAATCCGCACTGGGCCCACGTGGTGGATTGTGGCCCACTCCCTCTAACTGAGACAAGGCATGTATCCCAGCAGTAGGAACGTTATAGGCCGATTATACTAATACTCAAGTTCTCAATTTCAAAATTTCAAATCAGAAACCCGCTGTTAGCAAAATTGTCTAGACTATTAGATAAGCTTTCGTGTTATAATCATCTGTCTGTCAATATCACATCACCACACAGACACAATACATAAAAATTTATAAAATACAAACAAAATATTATATTTCGAAATAAAAACAGATGATTGGATAGTCTCAATGTCGCACCCACATCAAGGGACTTATATTCCCACCGATATAAAACTGTAACTCTTTATCGATTTGTTATCCCATAGCTACCTTTATTTTACGCTTCGGGAATATGAGTTTGGTTATTGGAAACTTATAATATCAGGCAGCTGTGTCTATAGATTTGTTTTATGTTAATGAAAACGTTTGAGTATGTTTAGGAGGTATTCGAACTTAGTAGGCATAAGAATTTTTTAGAAAGGCTCATGATACTGGCGCAGATATAGAAGGAAATGTGTTAAAGGTAGGCTGGCAAGATGGTCAGACACGATAAGAAAAGCTGTCGGAGGCAGCATGTACGGCACGAACGACTTTAGAATATACCTATATATTTTTATTTGAATCAGTAAAAGTAAACGCAAGAGTTCAATGTGATTTTTGCAGGATATTACTTTTACATTTACCTTGTTATGCTCCAAGTGTCATTAAAAACACGTGTACGAGGACATCTTTTTGTGACAACGACGGTGCGATTTCAATGAATGATTAGATTAGAACGTCCTACAAGTACCACATACATTTGTAATGTTCATAATGATCTACCTTACGTCTGTAGAATACATTCTTCTCTTTTCACCGTTCCCTCACTGCTGGGGATTGTGACCACATACGACGCGTCTCCAAGCTTTGCGGCATTTCGTGGTGAGAACTGCTCGTGCACTCGAGATGTCTAGTATAAGCTGACCTCTTGTACGGAAAGCCTACATTTATTTAATTATTTATTTAATTAAAACTTTATGCACAAGTAAAAAAAAAACTACTGTACAAAGGTCATTTACTATGCCAAGTAAACTAATACTGGAAATGCATAGCTTGATATTGATTATAATGTCGTCGTGTGTACTCGTACATAACAGTCGAACAAGCTATTTGGTATACAGGCAGATAACCTGCAACTACTACAAACGACAAAATATTTGTACTCTAAGTAGGTACCTGTTTTGTAACTGGGTAACAAAACAGGTACTTAGTGTAAGATATATTTTTTTTGTAGTGTCAGAAAATTTTCTGGCTTTTTATTTATTTATTTATTCATTTAAATCAGATACAGTGATCCATATTTTTGTTAGTAGGTATACTTAAGAATTATGTTAGTAACCAGTAATACTATTATAACTTAAAAGGTTCAAATTGATTACAGGTTTATTAAATAAGATTGTATCGTTTGATCGATAGTATTGTATAGTTATATAGTTGTTCCTTGTAAACTATTATAATATATAATAGTTTACAAGGAACTGCAACGTGGCTAATTTTCGTTGGCAATGACATAACTAATTTTTGACTGTTATTTAGATTATTCAAAATTAAAAAAAATCTCTTGAAACATAACCCGAGCACTGCTAAAAAGTTTTCTAAATCACGTCATGTTGACACATTGTTAAATACCTTCCCTTATCTCGACACTTTTTAAATGACACGTCAGCATAAATCTTTCCGTTTAAAAATGCCGGTCGGTTCTCACCTACATTTTGTTATTACTATCTACACCATAGAAAGGGATGTAATCTGTATGAATCTGCATGAATTTCAAACGAACAGACAACGTATGTTTTTATCCTTGAAAATCTAGGTCTGGTTTTTAAAGGGCTAAACTTAAGAATGAATTTTCATTTGCCCTAAAATCTAAAAACTTTTGGAATGAGAAATTAGACAGAAAAAGCCGGAGAAATACATTGGACCAGGCTGAGGCCCTCCCTCGGCAGTAAAGCCTTAGATAATAATCATTGTATTCTCTCTGCTTTAATTCTTTGTTTATAAATAATTGAAATAGTTCCCAATTTAAGCAGGATGTAGGTACTTTAATCCTATTGACGCTTTAACATTAAAACCAAGAACATAATTAGCTAATAACAAATTCAGATTGCGTCACAACCGGACCACGGTACAATACGAACTTTGATGACCCAGTATTATTTTGTGCAGATTTATCTAGGGACCAAACCACAATAATACATGCTGACAAAATATGTGGAATATAAATTATAATTTCCGCCGTTGTGCAGGAAACGGGAAAGCATAGAGCAGAACGATGAACACGGTAAAATGTATCTTTTGGATCTGCCATTTTGGATTATGGTTTTATTGATCGTTCTTTTTCTAGAAGTAATGTTATGTATCCAGGAAGGGACAAATTAGCCCTGATGTAATTGACGATTATATCGGCAACTGCTTGGTTGGTTCATGGTAGATAGCGAGTAGTGACCTCATACACATACTATTACCAGCCAGTCTATTTTCTCAAAATCTCACCGTGAAAACTTGTGACGCGAGCTGTCAATAGTGTCAACCCTAAGAATCAAGTGGAATGACAGCCCACTTCAAGCTCACTTCACCTACATTTTCATGGTGACATTTTTACAGAATACACCAGCGATTCTGCTGGTGTATTCTGTACAATTTTTAGAAGTTAAATCACATCAACTACGAGTGCACATTTATTTCGTTAAGATTGGACATAATGTCATTAAAAGCAGTAGTGGCACAGTGGTAACGGCTGCGACTTACGAGGTTGTGGGTTCGAATCCAAGCAGGCAATTTACTTTATGTTAATTATTTCATACACTCCAGCATTCCGGGCATTTACTAAGGAATCACCACATTGTGAGGAAAGCGGCATGGCCAAGAACCAAAGATTCGAAGACATGTGACATCTACCAACACGCACTGGGCCCGTGTGGTGGATTATGGCCCACTCCCTCTTACAGAGAGGAGGCCTGTGTCCCAGCAGTGGGAAAATTATAGGTTGATTATGAACAAAATCTTTTTAGTAACGTTATTATTACAAAATTATCGCTATAACTGCCTCTTTTCGCTAAACCCTAGACCACAGTTATAATTCTCGATCAACTTCTAATAATAATTTAAACTTTGGTTTAAGGTTTGCTTTAAAGTTATCGCATTTTGCCGAAATACATAATCCTAGCCATTTTTGTGGTAGCTATTGTTACTTATTTTTCTCTTGGTTTTAATAGTTTTTTAAGCAGTTTCATACTGTAATTTTAAATTACTTACTCTAAGCATACAACGCTTTGGCGAGTTTTAATTTATACTAAAAGTCTTGATAAATGCCTTACTTATGAAATTATAATTTACCCGGCTAGAAGTCGAGAATGCCCGATTCAAAATGTAAGATAAAAAGTGGTGACATTGCTCAAAGATCCCTGTAATGGATAACACGAAAATTCCTGATACGTTGCAGACAAGTACTCAACTAAGTTCGACAAGCATACCTATACCCTATAGGGAATTTCCGGTAATTGTATTACATGCATTACGTTCCCATAATTCTATTTAAAGGCAGAATTATGTGAAATGGTAGGAGTTCTTCAAACAAATTCTATCACAAGGACTTCCGGTTGAAGTGGCGGTGCTAGGGGGAGGCCTAAGCCCAACAGTGGACGTCTTTTGGTTGAAATTATGATATTATTACAACTTTCAAGTCTCATTTTATAAATCTACAGGTAACGCCAGCAGTGAGCAATATCACCAAAACTGTCTTTCTCATCGCCGGGTAATAATGTTATACTAATTCGACAGAACTCAGCAGTGTTCGGAAATATTGGGAATTACACCAGCAATTTCTACATCCGAGGCTATTTATTTGGGACAACGTCAACATAAGCCGTATTTATTTAATTCTAAAGTAGAACATAAATATTTACGATGCCCATATCTCATACCAGTTGTTAGGATCTGGTTTTATTAACAGGTATATTTTATTATGAGGAGTTGAATAAGACACATTTGAGAGATTCCTTTTAAGTACATAATTATCCATGTTCATTTCGATGTCTTGAAATTATGAGATTGTGATGACATGACGACTGACGATTTTGTGATGATAATGGCTGACGTGGCTCAAAAGGCTGCCTAACTTAAATGGGACTGGGCAGGACACGTCTGCCGCATTCCGGACGAACTGTGGGCCCAAATAGCACAGAACTGGAGCCCTGAGACAGTGAGGCGGGGTCGCGGCAGACCACGTAGGAGTTGGCGGGACGAGCTGGATAGGTTCCATCAAAACTAGAAAGAGGAGGCGCGGGCTCGCGAAAGATGGAAGGTTTGGGGGGAGGCATTTTCCCAGGAGTGGCACAGAGTAGGCTTGGAAAAAAAAATGACATTCAGTTTTATGAGAGATTCTGTTATTAGACTTCGTGTTAAACTGGTTTCTTTAAGTATTTGGGTTTCATACATAATACCAACATGTCACCAAACATTTATATCTGTCTCAACTGACACAGATCTTATTTACAATCGGAGCTATAAATCCAAAATCGTTTCCATCATCACGAATTGTTCCCTATAACATTACACACACTATCCCTCACCACATTACCATATAAACGTGCCCCATAAAACAACTCTAATTTTACGGAAAAACCATTCAGAACATCGCCATAATCCGTTTCGATTCAAATAAAACCTCTCCGATTCCTTATGGTGTAATAAAATGTATGCAAAGCAACAACTAACGATCGGATCCTACATCAGCATACGACACAGTTTATTCCCTGTAACATGCAGTTTGTGGCTTCAACGACTCATTCCTGTCCCTAACAGAGCTGTTTGAATCTCGTCCAAAGCGGGCTGTACATGTAATAGCATAGTATTATCGGTTACACGTACGATCACAACAAGCAATGTACAATTGTAGTAACGATTTTAACGTTCACGGCGGTTGTAAATGGAGTATGTTGAGATCGCATCTTTTGAATCTAAGTTTATTTTATTTTGAAAATTATTTACCTACGTTTGAAAGCATCAGGTCGCTTTTACAATTTGTTGAATCATTATCATGCAGCATTTTCAGATGTTTATTCATGAGTTAAGGCTCGTGCAAACAGGCGCGACAGGCAGGGCTACCCTTGTCGCGCCCGCGATATCGCGCTTATTTGTGAGCCCTTTTTTGGTTTCTTCATGGGTTTTTATCCTCAAGGAAAATCACTACTCTAAATATAATTCAATACATGTATAACATATATATTTTGCGTATAATATAGGTAAGTAAATTGTAATACATTACTTATTAAAATTTTGTCAATACAATTGTGTGCCTTCGAATACTACAAGTACTTTCATCTATCAGTCGCGTATCGTTCGCTAGGTTGGCTGGAAGCCAAGGAACCTGTCACTACCTACGTGTTTTCAAGCGTCATTACACCTTGTACTGATATCGCTACAAGTGACGTCATATTTAACAGCAGATCATTGCAAAGTAGAGGCATTTTCAGGCGACTATCTTCATGTTGTCGTCGTTATTATTGTATAATTATTTTTCTATTTTGATGAATCAGGTGAATTTCGTAATTTAAAAAGACTTCACACTAACAGACACACTAGGATTTTGGGTATTCATCATTGCCTAGGCAAAGATGTACATATTAGAATCATCTACAAATAATGTGAACTCAGAAAAATATAATTGATAATAAGAAACGAACTTAAAACACGCATAAAATGGTAGTAATTACTTTTAATTCGATACAGCCTGTCTCTTGCTGTCCTCCCTCAGAGAAGCCCTAAGTCGAGATCCGCATCCCACAAGGGGTGCCCCTAGCATGTAGTCGCTTTGTTTGTAAGTTTTATAGCAGTAAGTTGTTGTAGTTGTTATTGTTTTGTTGTTGTAGGTGTTGTGTTTGTAGTTGTTGTTGTGTTATTTGTAGTTATTGCTGGAGGCCTTAATTTATTGAGGCAACCACAGGAAAGTCCGGTTAAGACAACCTCCTAGGTAGACCTAAGAGAGGCCATTCCCAAAAAAACAATATTCTCGAAATATAATTCTCTACTCACATCCGGAAATAAAGTGACACTACATTTTAAGTAGTTATCCGTATTTGACTACACTTATCCATTACACTATTCGATTACCTACTAAACATTCGAACGGACACCATCATTTTGACAAACACGAAAATTCCACGAAATTGATCGTTTGACAAACAATCAACTACACCAACACAGTTATGTTCACTTAAAATTTCACACTAGCACACTGTGCATAATTCGTTCGTTCGTATTCTCTTCGTGTTCCCATCGATAATGCTGCACTTAATGAACGTTGATTGCACGTTTGTGTGCTGCTAATATGGCGATATTAGCAATTTACGGAATTCAAAACGTTTTATAGGTGTGAGGGAACGGATAAACTGATTTGGCGGCGCCAATTGGTGTCGACTGTATTCGATCAAATTTGTTACGCGAATCTGATTTTCTGTCGGGGTGAGCGAATGATTTTTGCCAGATGGGTGTAATTTTTTGGTCCGGAATGGAGGCGGTGGATGGTGGGTGTCTGTGTTATGTGATTTGATCTTCGGTTCTTACTTACAGTAAGGAAGATAAAAGTTATAAGACACTTCAGTCTAAACTTCCACCCATTTTCATAGAGCTCATACGCCATGGCGCCATTAATATTGCAAGTGGACTCTCCAGGAGGGTTACCGGCATTAAGTTTACGCTAAAGTGAACCCTCGGGGAGCCCAGCACTTAATGTCCTAGAGACCATCAATTAGTCAGTTAAAAATGAGTATCAGGAATTAAGGACTATGTATAGTCGACCCTAAGGTTGAATGTCACTTGCACGACTTATGTGCTAGTTAGATAGTTTCAACCTTAGTGTAGTTTCAATTTCCTTCACAGAATTTACTAGAAGTTTTTGTCATAAGTGGTAAAATACATAATCTAGCCTATAATGTTCCCACTGCTGGGACACAGGCTTCTTCTCAGTGAGAAGGAGTGGGCCGTAATCCACCACGCGGGCTCAGTGCGGGTTGGTAGATGTCACATGTCTTCGAAGTTTTGGTTCTAGGACATGCCAGTTTTCTCACGATGTTTTCCTTCACTGTTTTAAGAGCAATGGTGATAAAATCATTTACACAAAGTAAAGCGCCTGTCGGGGTGCGAACCTACGACCTACGACTCGTAAGTCGCGGCCATTACCTCTGGGCCACTACCTGCTCTCAAAAACCATTCAGCTTTACATATATTTTATTATGTTATATGGAAAGATTTTCAGTTTATTTAGAAAAGTACCGAAGCGATGATAATATTTTTATTATTTACTTCGCCGTACTATAAAATATATGACCAACTTTCATATTTTTTCTATAGGTAACATCGATTCCGCCGGTTTCCTCCTACGCAAAATAACTCGTGCGTGGAAATTGGCAATCGCTACGATTTTCCTTTTCCATTATGGAACGTTAAAAATAAAAGCTTTTGATATAAAACTGTATTACATTATTTTAGTTAATCTCTTTATAATCCCGTTTTGGGATAAATGGAAAGGTGAATTTTATGAACTCGATGTTATGTTAAAGTATTAATACAAAATCAGGAAATATCTTTAGGTATTTTATTATTCATTTAAAATTTAGGGACCTTTAGATATATTTATTTTTTTAGTAATTGAAAATTGTTAAAAAGTGCTTGTTAAAAAGTGTTTTTTTTTTTTTTGTATAAAGTAGTTTTAAATTGTTTGTAGGCGATTTGACGTTTAATAAAAAGTTGATGAATGTCCTCTTCCCATTTTTGTACATAATTTCAGTGAAACAATTCGTTTAATAGATTGGTTTTTATGTATGAGACAGTAACGGGATGAACTCAGCCAGCGTCCTAATATAATTAAACAGCAGTTAACTAGATCATCCCTCATGCGTTCCACTGTAACATACGGCCACATATTTCATATTATCTGCTTGTTACAGTCCACAGCTGAACTAAGGCTATTAAAATTAAACATGGGTTGTTGTGGCTGTTGGGTCATCAGATACCATCAGTATATTACTTTCAACTTCAAAAAATTGTTCCTGGTAGGTGTGACTTTTTCTGACATTGGAAGCTAATGCCCATTTTCACGAATACGCGACACCTAAGCCATTACCATATCGAAGATACCATAGCTACTATAAACCTACCTTGTAAAATTGAAAAGTTATTAACACTGAGGAGAAATCTACAAGACAATAAAGTACTTTCCAGCAGCAGAAAACTATGCTATTGTTTAATAAAATTGAGATACAAACTTCAAACCCTTAACCAGTCTCCTGATTGTTCTTAGAAAGCAAAAGAAAATCAATTCTAAACAAAATGTGTAACGGTTCAAATTCCATTAACATCTATCAAATAGTTCTCCGTCAGACAATGTAGTTGTAGAAACTAACCGTTTCCAACTATTTTGTAAACAAAAGTAATAAAAGGTCAGAACTATGGTTCGTTCTTAGATAGTGCTAAAGTTTGGTATTAGTTATCGTTGTATGTAAACTTTTGCCAGTGTTACATACTTATAATAAAATTATTGTTAGTTTATAATGGGTACTTGTAATAAGTAATTTCAAGTTAGTATTAAGACCACTTCATCATTTTAGATGGGGTCCAACAACTTTGTAATATTATCGGGGGTTGGCAATTTCGTAATTTGTATGATGATCATATCCTAACTAAAATTATAAATGCGAAAGTGAGTTTATTTGTTACCCTTTCACACTAAAACGACTGAACAGATTTAAATGAAATTTGGCACATGGGTAGACCATGACCTGGAATAGGACATAGATTATTTTTTATCCCAATATTCTCATAGGATAGAGAGTTACGCGGGTGAAACCGCGGGGTGCAGCTAGTAATGAAAAACCAAGACTTTGACACCAGTACATGGGACATAGTGATAGTCAAAATTTTAGATTGTAGGTCGTCTGTAAAGTTTTATCTGTTTGAAGCAGGCCAATCACCATCAGAGTACTTAGCTCTACTCCCAGCAATGCTATATCTAAACTTAGCTCAAAGAGTTCCACTGCATCAGCCATCGTGAACAACAGAGGTTTTCTTAGTTAGAGGTCACCCTTTATATCACTCTTAGCCTCTAGAAGCAAAAAAGAAACAATCCACCCTAGCCCTACATTTGAAACAGATCAACACAATCCAACTGATAACCGGGAACCACATCGATCCATCAGAGCTTCAAGCAAATCTCCATAAACGCCAATAATAGCCGGATATATACTTGATCATAGCGTTTGAGACATTTGACATGTAAATGCGATGCAGGCTAGTCCGTCTCCCACTTGAAGCTCCATAGAGGAGTGTTTGATATTGTTTGAGATGTCGGATGAGTAGAATTGTAGGTACGCTATCTACTTATACAAAACTAGATGCGCCCCACGGTTTCACCTGCATAAGTTTCGATCCCGTGGAAATATCGGGATAGCAAGTATCCTCATCATCATCATCATTTCAGCCGAAAGACGTCCACTGCTGGACATAGGCCTCCCTGAACCGCCATTTCAACCGGTTCTGTGCTTCTCGCATCCAGCGCATTCCCGCGGCCTTCACCAGGTCAGCGGTCCACCATGTGGGGGGCCTTTCAACACTACGTCTTCATAAAGTCTACGTCGTCAAAAAATCACTTTCGAATTTATAATTATTAGTTAGGATAACAAGAAATCTATCCTACTATCCTACTAATATTATAAATGTGAAAGTTTGTGTGTTTGTGTGTTTGGATGTTTGTTACTCAATCACGCAAAAACGGCTGAATGGATTTGGATAAAATTTGGCAAACAGATAGTTTATAACCTGGATTAACACATAGGATACTTTTTATCCCGATATTCTCACGGGATCGAGACTTATGCGGGTGAAACCGCGGGGCGCAGCTAGTATACTATACAGTAGAGAACAATTGAGCGACGAATAAAGCAAAAGCACCAATTCTAAGGACTTATTATAAAATTACTAGAAGTTGAATTTTCACAAATAAACCTACAAGAAGTAATCTATCGACTTTTATAATGCTAGAGCCGAATGGTAAAGATATTGAACGTAAACAACTTTACTTAACATCGTCTAAGAGAGAAGTGTGGATTAATCCTATCCGAAATATTGTATTATCCGAATAAGGGTTATTAGAGACTATCTCAAATACTGGTATTCAGCTGCATCCGGTGAGACTGGAAGCCGACCTCAACATAGTTGGGAAAAGGCTAGTCAGATTGATTAGAGACTATCTCAGGTCAAACAGGGTTTCATTAAAATAACAGCATTTTAGAGTCAGCCAATATCAAGGCTCCAAAATTTCCATTACAGCCCTAAGAACATATTCAAGACGGTAACTTTTATAGTGAAAGGCTCCACAGGCTACTCAAAGGCATTGTCTTGAGGCGATGTAACGAGCATTCCTCGAGAATCTCCACTTTGTGAGGCATTCCGCTGTTTTAAAGTATCGGTGAATTTGAATATGGATGATGCTCGTATTGAATTTGGTAAGTGAACATAAAAACACAAAAAAAAACAATATACCAAGTTTTTTGTACTATTTTTTCGTTCAATTATTCGTTGTTTAATATACACACATCTTCCGGAATAAATTATTTAAATGCGGTGTCCACTGATACGAAATCTGCATCAAGATCCATTGGTACAGTTTAGAAGATCTATGCAGTCACACAGACAGAAGAAATAGAGAAGAAGATATTATATAACAAAGAAGATATAGGAAAAAGACTTCAGTAATTATTGTGTACGAGTAACTTGTTTTGTTTATTAACAAACTACTAACACCTTATTATTTTTGTGTGTACTACTAACAAGCCTATAACAGCCATCTTTGTAAAAAAAATGTGGACGGTATATGACTGAAATAAAGAGTCCGTGGGGTCCGAGTGCTCATAGTTCGTTCAATGAAATCTTCAAACGGCTGTTTGACACTTTCCGTGACCCAAGGGCTGGCTTATACCTTGGTCAGAGGCTAACCATTGCAATACAACGTGGCAATGCCGCCAGTCTCTTGGGTACATTACCAGCCGACAGCGATGCGAAGGAATTTTACGACGCTATATTTTAGTTATTAATTGTTTATTTGTATAGTTCGTTTTAATTAATATTAGTAAGGATTTCATTAGTTAAGTAATAGTTAGTTGTATAATATGTTGTTTGTAGTTTCTTTTAAAGTACAATTACACTCTAAACTTGGGTCCTTTATAGATAAATTATTATTATTATAACACCAAGCAACCATTCCAAACAATAAACACGTATCTTCAAAACATCAAAAATAAAACGAAAAACATTTCAAACTTAACACAATATAATGATTTTCCACCCATCGCAAACCACATCTTTAATTCAAAAGATCTCTCCTCCTATACAGCTCAAGTGATCTGCTTTCACAATGTGAATTGAGTTTTAAAACTTCCCCAATCGTTACTAAGCAGTTAACCAGAGTTTAACAGCGGGTCGAGAATTTAAAGGTGCTTTAATACTTTTAATTAAGTTCTCTGTTTCTTACGGCTGTTGCTTAGCAAGGTGTTATCAAGAATTTTGAAGATGTTTGTTGTAGGATTACGAAGTCGAAAGCCGGATTATTCGGAGTATTTTTTTGTAGGATTTGTCTTTCTAAGAATTGAAGTTGGCGAGGGTTTTTGCTTTTGTTGGTAAGAATTTTGAAGGTCACCTTTTAAAAGTGAGGCACATTTTTATTTTTCGTGGAAAAACAAAAATGGAAATTGTTAGGTTGGTATTTTTTTCGACGAGAAATAGAAAAATAAGTATGTACTTACCTTAAAAGAATCGCAGTAATTTAATTAAAATAAAAAAGTACTTTCATACAACAAGAACTATAAGTGAGCTAAATAAGAAAATACAAGTGGAAATCTTTTACTACCCCTGGGGGATGAAAAGGTAGTCGCTATTGGATCAGTTCAATCTCCTGAATATTACATAAGTTACATCCCAAACTATCCTAAACGTCAATCTCTCTACAATGATACCGAAGTCAAGGCAGAATTTTGTTAGTTTTTCAAAAGCATGAAACCGAAACTTCGTCTTGTATAGTCGACCTCATAATTGCTTTATCACCCTAATGTTGAATGTCACTTGCGCTTTATAAAACGAAAAGGATTAATTGTATATGGGACAGTTACAATATAGTTTCAACCTTGGTGAAATTTCAAATTATAGTATTTTTCTCTCACGAAGCGACGCGCACTTTACTTATGGTAATCAAGTGTACAAATACGCTATGAATGTATGCGTAAAGACAAGTAGCGTCAGCACATAATACGCACAGATACATACACACACTTCCGACTTCGCCCGTGTCTCAGACGGTACCGAGAGCTCCTAGGCTTACACACAAATTCACACTAAGATACCACAAGTAAAGCACGCGTCTTTTCGTGAGATAAAAATACTATACTTGGGAATTGTTGTCAAAAGATGTAAACCAGCTGCGAGGTCTACTAGAGAGAGATAAAGACGAAAAAGTCTGAGATACCAAAAAAAACAATACACTCGGAGGTAATTCTCGGTGGCAAAAACAACAAAATCTTTTATCTATAGACTCTGTTCAATACCCCACAAATTGCATAAGTGACACTAACATAAAACGAAGCATTCGGCGTCAATCTCTCAACGCCGATAATTTATTAAGAGGAGTACGATACATCACAATGAGTCAACTTGCAGTGAATCATATCTGCGAAGACTGTACGTGTGCTATCTTTAATTCAGTAGCTCAGTGAGTGAGTGCCGTGGTGTGAGTGATAGGTGATTAGCGAGCGTGAAGTGTCAAATATGTAATTGTTACGAGAACCTTTGTGGCTTTGACTTCCAGGGCAAATTTTTCTCCAACGTTAGATCGTTTATCCTTACAATAAAATTGTCGTCGGACAGTTGATGCAAAAACTATCAAAAATTCAAAATTAGAATAGAAACAGGCAAACTTGACCCAATAATTGTAATTGAGTTTTATAGATGTAAACACTGTTGTAAATCGAGTCGTAGTAATTTTAGAGAGATTAATGTTTATAGTGTGTTTCTGTAATCTTCGAATTGGCATAGAATTACATTCAAATAAAAATAATGTGCAAAAACAAAAATAAACAAGAATATTAAGGCGCTAAGAAACATTTATTTATTTACGGAACCCACACGGTACATAAACCAAATAATTTATTAAGTAAAAAGTAACAAAATTCGTTCAAAACAACTCATTCATTATCCGCTATTGGCTCTCTTCCATATTTACAGAACATAATAATCAAATCGCTTCCGCTCATACATTAGAGCATGAATAATATATATATTTTTGTCCCTCCAATGCTCTTGTATTTCAATATTTTTCACGCGAAACGAATTGGGAGAACTAGAGCGAGCTTGAATCACAATTTTGCTAGATTTTTAGGGTACCGTACCCAAATGGTAAAACGGGACCCTATTACTTAAGGCTCCGCTGTCCGTCCGTCCGTCTGTCAACTCTCTAACTATCATAGTTAGAGAGTTGAAATTTTCACAGATGATGTATTTCTGTTGCCGCTTTAGAATTAAATATAAAAATAAAAATCATAATAAATTAAATATTTAAGGGGGCTCCCATACTAAAAACGTGATTTTTCGGACTCGCACTTGGCCGATTTTTTTTATCAGACTAAATTCGGGGTAATATTCGGAAAAGCCCTTTCAATAATTCACGGTAAGAAAATGCTTTCGTCTTTTGGTTAGAACTGTTGCGAACAAAATGGAAATCTCGTTGTTCCTTTGTTAAGAAAATGAATAATGTTTTGGTATAGATGGAGGAGATAGAACAGGTGTTGATCGTAATGTAAAGAATGTAATCAAGAGAATAAATTGTGATCGTTGATAAGGTACTGTAATTTCTGCATGCCAAAATGTAGTAATGATTTTGGTGAAGTATGTTATGTATTAGTCGTTATTGATTGTACTGTCTGCAAATTACTCTAATGTTTGTAGCATCATCAGAGCCAATGTAATTCATTGGTAATACATCTCTGCCTTGCGAGATCCCTTTGAGATACACAACAATTATCTATATGTAAGGATATTGTTTTAGCCCCCAAAGGCTTGGGAAACGGTGTTAGGTTAGTATATATTATAGTTACATCGTAATGACTGTTTGTAGTCCCAGAGAGATACGTGGGACTTAGTTGTACAATATTTCGGGAAAAGGTGTTTAAGGGGGTTGGTGATTGGCGGCGGTGACCTCTCGCGTCCGGCCCTGGTTCAGGCCATGGTACGGAGCGAGAGGGCATGGGAAGCCGTCACCTCCTTCTGCGAAGCAGTAATGCTCGCGAAGGAGGAGGCGGAACGCGTGAGGGAAAGGCAAAGTTTGCGCCCTCACGCCCCTAACCGCCGCCGTTGGAGACGCCCTGGGCGTCGGGAATCCCAGGCGGATTTCCGGCCACCATAGGCGCGGGCTTGCGGACGGCGAGCAACGGGCAGCTCGCCGTCCGATAAGGACCAGGCCCGGGTCGATGGCGCGTCGTGTTCCACGCGCGCCTCAAAGAGATGTCAGCAAAAATGACGGGGTCCGCTAGGACCGATGCCTGCCAGGGTTGCGGGAAAGTCCGAAAGGGATACCGGGACCTTGGCAACAGGCAAATGAAGGAACACGGGTGGGTTTTAGTCAGTAAAAGTCTGACACGCCCTTCCGCTCCGCCCAGAGCGGGAGAAGTCATTGGATGATTTCCCACCCTCAAAAAAAAAAAAAAAAAGGGGGTTGGTGATATAAGCATAATAAAGATATTCAGGAAAGCTATTTGACAAGATGAATATTTATCTATGTATGTAAACATGATAAAACAAACCGAGAACCTTTAGCGGACAAAACTACAATTGTCAGTTCAGTAATCACACCACTGACTCAAAACCAATTAGAACTGTCTCACCCACCACTAAAATACTAGCATTGTAATAACTGAAGACAGCTATACGTGATAACGTGTCAACTAATCCTTATGTGACTCGTGTAACCGGTTGGAGTTCACTGACTCATTTTATTTTTTCGTCTGTATTGTTTTTGGGGACGCCTTCTACGTAAGTCTGACTCAGATAGTAATTTTGTCTTTCAACGCGTTGAATTTGCTTTTCTTGAATACTGATTTATTTTTGTTTTAAAGAGATTGTGAGTATTTGTACTTAGAATCTACCAGCTACATAGTTGATTGACTCTCAACAGCATAGCCTTAAAATAACAGCAGATCAACTCGAAGACTATGATACATTGTATAGTTGATCTCGTAATTGCTTTATCATAATTCCCAGGCAATTGGTACTACAATACATCACATAGAGTTAGTAAACCTTGTATGATACGCTTAAGACTCTACATAAGCGGGATGCGCTAAGGTAGCCCGTGACATGAAAGAGTCATTCAATAGGGTAATTTGAAGCTAGAGAATTAAATTGAAGATTTTTATTATTGTTATTCTGTAAATACATATTCATTCTGTGTGTGCGTGAGTACATCGTGTGTGAGTGAACGTTTAGGGGTATGAAGAACAGGGTGTAAACTTGACTCATCCACCGTAGAAAAGGGAGGATCCTCCGACCAGACGGGTGTTGTGTCTGGCGGGCAACTGCCCCACGATTGATGTCGGGTTTACTTCGGGTAAACTTTAATTGCGCGATACATGATTTATGTGACGTCAGGATTTTTGTGTGACGTCAGGTCTTTGATGCGTAGTTCGCATGTGGCGATGTAGATATTGCCACAAACGTAACAAGTTTTACATAATCTAAGTAGACTGTTCTCTGCAGGCTGTGACAACACACTAGGCGCAGTTACTACTAACTACATATTACTTAGTTACGTCTGACGACGCGTCTTTAACATTATTAACCCCGGGTGAAATTGAAGCTTCAGTTTTGTTGAGAATTAATTACCAATGTTGTTGATTTGCGTTAAGTTTGATGAGGAGGGTTTCACATGATTTTGGAGTTACATAATGAAGGAGTATTTGTAGCAAGGTCCTCGTCGTTATAAATCTATATATATAAAAATGAATCCCTATTTCCCTTGGTCACGCCATCACGCGTGAAAGGCTGGACAGATTTCCTTTTTTTTTTTTGTTGTGTTTATTATTGTCAGGAGAAGATTCTTATGTAGGTAGGGTAGGTAGGTAGGTAGGTAGGGTAGGTAGGTAGGGTAGGTAGGTAGGGTAGGTAGGTAGGGTAGGTAAGGTAGGTAGGTAGGCCAATTCGAATTAAATAGTCATCGTTAAGACAGGACAACGTCTGTCGGGTCAGCTAGTAAGGTGATAGTTAACTCGTGTATTTGCGATGATTATTTGAATAATGATACAAAATTGACACGAGTTTGGTGATATTTATAATTGAAAGTGGATTCGGCATATGGCTAAATGGCTGAAAGCGTTGACCAAGAAAAGGCTCTCGTTGAACGGTTGCGTAAAGTCCTCGAACCAATCTAGAAAGCATCACTTTGACATCGCACGAGATATGTGAAGATTCTTGCCACCGGGTTCGTTTAATAGTTTGATTTGAATTATTGTCGAAGAAATGAGAATTGAAGTAATTTAAGGAATATTTAATAACGATCGAAATTACAAACTCCATCTAAATAGTTTTTAGAAATCCTAAATCTCTCAAAGTACCTCGTAGGGTTTTGTATGTATGTGGTCTTCCAGTAAATAAAACAGCCATTTCTTATAAACGGAGATATTATATTCCAAACTCAAATTACGCAAGACAAGAGCACATTGTCGTAATGTCGACTTATCGCGAACACGACCCGTGAGGAAGTGAACGAACATTCTAATAAAATATGGCTGCAGGAAAGCGCACGCTAGTAATGTTCGTATTATTTAGTACTAACTGCCGCCCGCAGCTTCACCCGCGCAGTAGTCGATAAAAATTAGCCTGTGTCCTTCCCCAGCGTGCCATCTATCTCCTTGCCAAATGTCAAAATCCGTTTAGTGCTTTAGGCGTGAAAAAGTAACATACAGACAGGCAGACAGACAGAGTTACTTTGGAATTTACAATATAGTATGCATTAGTATGAATTTAGTAACATTTTTGATGTTGGGATTCCAACATACCTGTTCATAATTACACCTACCTAACTCAAATCCGTCTACCCTAATTCGTTCACGGTATGCTCCAAAATTTGTTAGATCGAACCCCGGTTGATTGGTCCCAAAGATTACCGTAAGGCGTCATATCAGCACAATGTCGGTAATTAGCGTAATAACTAACTTCTACATATCGATTTCAAGGAGGCAAACGCTCATCAATTTAGTCAGGAAGCGATACCTTTAAACGTCGAATTTGGGATAAGGAGCGTGTTATGTGACGTGTTCTATAATTGCTGAATATGGTAAGGCGTTTTGACGCCTTCTCGATTGTATTTACTGGAAAATAAAAAGGATAATTGATATATTAGATAGGTAAACTATTACGATAAAGATCGATAAAGGTTCTGATACTAAAGACCTCATAAAAGCAAATCCACCGCGCTTAGTACTAGCTAAAAAAGTCTGCCAAAAAGACTGAAAAAAGAAAGTGAGGTCTGTCTTAAAAAAAAAAATAGTAAAAAGTTTAATAAAAGAAATACAAGTATGTTATAACTTTAGCCATCAAAAGGAGCTGAAGGCATTTTGGAAGGCACCTTCCATATGATTACTCATTAAACTCCATTCATGATTAATGCTGAATATAAACCTTTCAATATCTGGTGGAATATTTGACTGAAGATCATCAATCCACTACCAAACAAGAACTTAAAACCGGTGACGTTTTGTAACAGTCTGTATGTTACATCATCATAATTATTTTGACATATCCAGATGCGTTTATCTACAACCCAGTTGAGTTTACCAATGTGGTTTTTGCATAAACAAACCGATTTACGGTGTAATCATAAAATAAAAAAGACGTTAAATCGAGCAGAGTTGTAAATCCGATAATGGCCAGATTTACAGAAAAAATTCCACGTTAAATAGCCCATCATAATGATATATAGTTTCAATAGCCAGGTGGCCAGTATTATGTGAGAAAATTGGTTCAATTCTGTCTTAAAGCAGATAGAAGATATCAGTCGTATGATCTGTGAAGAAAAACCTTCTCAACTTTTTTTCAGGTCAAAAAACATTGATACCCGTGGTCGGTTTTGTGTTTTCCATCGACAACAAAATGGTTTCACAGTTTCAGTAATAGGTTGAATAAAAAAGCCGTTGAGTTTTTTGTCACATTTCATCAAAACTAACTAAATATTTAACTCAAAAATTCCTAGGAATGTGATGTATAATCAAATTTCTGAAAAATCTTATTTCAAACTTCAAATGAGTTTCAGATCGAAACCGCAAAAAATGCCGAATATTCTCGAAACAGAAACTAAAAAAACTACAAAAGAGTGCAAAGGTAGCAAAGGTATGAATTCCAGTTGAAATCAAAACGCCATATTACCAAGAATCGGTATTCACGATCGTCGATTACAGACGTCGTTGCGCGGCACTCGCTTTAATCGTTTCCTGTATGAATCGTACGCTCCCGAATTGTCTTTGAATATCCTTTAAATGAATGGCAAGCTGATTGTGTGCAATGTTTTATGTGCTTTTGTTCGTGTGGAGGCCGTGTAGGTATCGATTATGGGGGCTTTAAGATATCGGTTTCATGTGTGACGACAGTATTTGTTGAAGATTTTTTGGAATTACCGGGTGTTTACTGCTGAAGAGACTGTTTTAAGAATATTTATATGTTTGTTACGTGATAAGAGGATAAATGTGTGTTCACTAACATGTCCTCTTTTTAAAATGAATTGAAGCTTGGAAACTTTTTAATAAAAAGCCTTTGTTGAGCTGTGGTCGGTTAGAAGCTTATAATATGACAAACGAACCGCTTCTGCTTCGCACAGTTTTTACGACTTGATAAAACATGGAGATTTCCTAGTTATGTGTAACTTTTATATTAACGTAAAGCGTCGTGTAAACTGGCGCGATACCTCGGGCGCGACAGGCAGCTCAACCCTTGTCGCGCCTGCGATATCGCGTCTGTTTGTGGGAGCCTTTATACACATAAACCCTCCGGAATAAATTCTCTAATGGTGAAAAAAGTTCATCGAAATCTGTTGCGTGGTTTAGAAGAACAACGCGAACAAACACGAAAAGAAGGTTTAGTTTATAATTTTAGGTGTTCGTTTAACGCGGTGTACAGCACCCTAATTGCCTAACACACTGTCAATCACAATCTAAATCATTTTGAAGGATATTGCTAACCCATTGCACCATACATTAAAAAAAAATTATCTACTCAACGACGTAAATAACGTAATTAATGTTGTTGAACTGACAAAATGAAACAAATTGATCACAGACAGATTGATCATGTGTTACGCAATTAGGGTGCAGATTATGCTATCAAGCCTAATATTATCGGTATAATTACTCATTATTTGAGGAAGTCTAGATTTCGGAGCAGAGTGGAGCGTGCGTTCGACTTGAGACAATATTGTGCACTGGGGTCGTTGGCCTCGGAGGATCAAATTCAGATGATTCTAATTTAGAGGTATGAGGAACAAGGTGTAAAGTTCACTCATCCTCTATAGAAAAGGGAGGATCAATATACCAGACGGGTGTGGTGTCTGGCGGGCAACTGCCCATCGATTGGTGTCTGGCGGGCAACTGCCCATCGACTGGTGTCTGAATCATGTATCTACGTCCAATATCGCGCGGTAAACTCTAATTGCGCGATGCAGGATTTTTATGTGACGTCAGGTCTTTGATGCGTAGTTTGCATGTGGTGATGTAGATGCGGCCACAAGCTGTACAAACAGAAATCTCCATTCCGCATCATCTGGGCTGCAATTCCTATTTATCTTCAGCCAGGTATAGCTTCCTTTTGCCTACGATTGAGTCACTCCACACAAATAGATTATTTCCAACAAATCAATAATTCTCTCACGGGCTCATATTCCTTTCATTTCGCTTTCCTTCCTAATTCCAATTTCTGTTCTACCTAATGACTATTCAATACGGAACTCCTGCGTCTGCCCCAATTCGGCCATCGTTTATTATTAAAATTGCCCCTCCAAGTTCCTAAGCTCGTAACAGATATTTATTGAAGCAATCCTTATAAACAATTACTAAAATGTAATATAGACTGGTGTTTTGCCAAACGTTAATACAATCGCGTTCAAAATTATATTTAATGCTGCAATTTAGAGAAAATTGCGCTGATTCGGCAGTGGTGTGAAAGATAAACTGTTGGCATTTTGAGTTTAGTTTTATGTGTTTTGCTTGTTGTGTTATTGATAAGTTCTGTTGACGAAGCCAAGAAAGGTAGTAGTTGTTTTATTTACCTTGGGATTTTAATTTAATGCTGTATGATGAGGAGTTTGTTTGTATTCGTGGATCTTTGACAGTCGTTACGGGTCGTCAGAAGCCCGAAAGTTTGACAACCAGTCTTACCAAGGGGTATCGTATTACCCAGTTACTGGGTTGTGGAGGTCAGATAGACAGGCGCTCCATGTAAAATACTGTTATTCAGGTGCATCCGATTAGACTGGAAGCCGACCCCAACATGGTTCGGAAAAGACTAGGCAGATTTCATGATGAGGAGTTTGTACAATGACTTTAATTGAAAAACTGATTGTATGAGTTTTTCTTTGATTCATTCTTATGTTTCATTGGTACTCACTGTTACTTATCAAATTTAAGTAGTTTCCTTACTCAAAAACACAGTATTTATTCACATTTGGATAAAAATTAAAAGGTGTAAAAAAGTCGCTCTCATAACCACATTATCATCTTATTTTGGCGATGAATACGAGAATCAAGTAAACATTTAAAAACCAACATAACCTCCTTTTTTTTTAAGTCGGTTAAAAAAGAATCAGGACCCGCTCACTCATGCCTTAGCCCAAACAAATTAAAGATAGCAAGTGGTAAATTCAGCAAGTTGTTCATCGAGGCAGGCCGGACATCGGCACTCTGAACAGATGGCCGGCTTAAAGTTTCTCTGAAGCGACTATAGATACGTACTAACGATGTCCCCTACCAGTTAAGAGAGAGTTGTGATGTGCAGCAGTTTTGTTTAGTTGAAGGATGCTGGTGAATGTGACTCTGAAGTTTTACTACAGTACTACTGCTCAGCAATAGAAGATTATTCTAAGCGTTCGTAGATTTTACCTTTATGATATTTAGTTAAGTAACAGCTCATAGATCTGAGATCATGGTGGTTCAGTTGTAAGTCTGTCAAATACTTTATTTATAAAAAACGTACAAAAACAAAAAAAAATTGCTAAGGCTTCGATCCGAAAAAAGATGTCTCAGTAACTCTTAAGAAAACAGACCACCCATACCTTTTTAACCATCGTATCTAATGAAAGATCAGTTGGTTCCATTACTCACTTCGCCAACTCTCAAACTATAACGTCGTTGCCTTAACTCTGCACCCGTACATGGTAACAATCAGTGCTTGAGAACTAATTGCAACTTTGTTTTATCCTTGATCACGCTATCTATAAGGGAATGCATTTAGTTACGCTGTAGCTGGTCCGCTTATGGCTACGCCGTAGCTGGTGCGCTTATGGCTACGCCGTAGCTGGTGCGCTTATGTCTACGTCGTAGCAATCGTAGGTGATACCTTGACCCGCTACGGTAACTAGTATTCATGAACTTTGATGTGCATTTTTGTCCGTATATAGTAGCCGTTGAAAAAGTTAATCTTTTTACGTTTAGAAAACACAACACAACGCCTAAGTTTCTTTAAAGGGTAGGTAAAGGTGTATTATATCTACATTTCGCCTGTTGTAAGTAGGTATTGACTTGGCAGTACAACCCACTGTTTCTATATGCTATGTACTGTGTTGTTGTTTTTATTTACTAACTAGCTGCGTCCCGCGGTTTCACCCGCGTAAGTCTCGATTCCGTGGGAATATCGGGATAAAAAGTATCCTATGTGTTAATCCAGGTTATAAACTATCCGTTTGCCAAATTTCATTCAAATTCATTTAGCTGGTTTTGCGTGATTGAGTAACAAACATCCAAAGACACAAACACACACACTTTCACATTTATAATATTTGTAGGAAGTAGGATAATAGGATAAACTTAAACTTATTTTTTAATGAGGAGTGACCGTATTGTCATTAACTGGGCGTAGATCTACACAACAAGCTGCTCTGAGAATTTTCTAGTGGAAAAAAACCCAACCACATTGACCCGATAACAGAACCCAAGTTACCACGCTCAGCAGCAGTCGCTTCTAGACACAGAGACAATCCTACCACAAAAAGTGTGCCTGATAACAATTTAAGAAATCTATAAATCATCAATCCAATATTTTTTACCCGACTACGGCGAGGCAAAAAGAAGGGTTATGATTTTGAACGGTCTATATATGTATGTTCATGTGTTCCCTCATATCTTCTAAATTACTCGTCACAATTTGACAAATAAAAAATCCGGAGTCACACGTATCTGTTTGATATATGCCCTAATACATGTCTCCAGATTTTTCATTTGTCTTATCTGTGATGTCTTGTTTATACCTTTTTAATTGACTTTTTGTCGTAGTTGAGTTTTCGTTTTATAACATTTATTTTGTAATGAGTTTTTTAGTCAATATTCTTTTATTATTGTTTGCTAGTTTTACTTATTTTTTTTGTTAATTTTATACATTATTTTCTTGTTGTAAATATGTCTGTTTCTGTACAATAACTTGGATTTATGTCTGTAATGTTGTGCATGTTTCCAAAATACTTAAATAAAAATAAACTCCACGTCACCCACCATCATTTCCTAAGCTTCAAGTTTACTCAAGCCACACCCACTGATCCAACCAGCTTTCAATTCCCTTTGAATACCCTGCCAGCAGAGATTAAACGCCCACTCAGTGTGCTCAGGAATCTGTCATACACAAAGAGAATTTTTGATTAGGACTTAGTCTAGGAATAGGTTGTGTGAGTTTACTGGGACTTAGAGAATCAGTGTAAGTGTGATTACATGATTGCTGTCCACAGTCTTTGGGAGGTAGTGTTGTCTGATTATTGTTATGAGCTTAAGTTTCGTAGAGCAAGCTTGAAGTTTGAGGAAATTCTAATCCTAACTAATATTATAAATGTGAAAGTGAGTTTGTTTGTTTATTTGTTACGCTTCCACGCTAAACCGGATGACCGAAATTTGAACTTGGGTTGAAATTTGGCACATGGGTAGACCATGACCTGGGTTAGGACATGGGGAACTTTGTATCCCGATATTCCCACGAGATCGAGACTTATGCGGGTGAAACCGCGGGGCGCAGCTAGTAAAACTTTTTGGCTGGTACGGTAGACCACTGGTAGCAAAGCCGGTATAAGCTGGCCTCTTGTTCTATTGAAATTCCATTCTATGCTAGGCCAGGCCAGGCCAGCTCATGGTCACAGTGTAACCACTGACGTGTGGCCTAATGTAAGTCAAAACCAAAGCCAAAAAGTTTATTTCAATTAGGCAGTGATAAGGCACTTGTGAACGTGAAAATTTAAAACAAAAAAAAAATGCGGGGCTGTCTTTGGGGACTGCCGATAGAAGTGAAAACTAATCAACAATGCGTAACCTCAACGTAATTCAAACGGTTGACGGTAGATGGCGCTAAAAACATTTCTTCAAGCGTGACGGTGACGATGACGCGAGTTCCATGATTTTTGTTCACCCAAAAAGTTCTTAACGCGCCTAAAGAAGTTTTCAGTTAAAAAAAACTAGTCACCCTTACCAAAAGTTAAACTCCACCGTATCTCCTGTATATCAGTATCTCGACATAAACATTGACTTCGGAATTTTGGATAATTACTTGAACAATTTATGTGATTAAACTACGAAATGAAATCTAGTTCAAATGATCATCCTTTGATATAGAGCTTTACAGTAGTCAAACTTAAAATTAAATGATGCTGCTTTATCGATACGTTCTGCATGCATCTACATTATCACACTACATCGTCTATTCTCCATTTGAAATACGCACAGCAAAAAGCTTAAAATAGTGCAAGAACTGCATGTCTTTATCCGTAAACTCGACGACCCAAAGAAATAAAATAAAAACAAAAAACCAGATACACAAAATAACAATACCATAAACAGTGAACAGCGATACAGAACTTTGTAAAACTTCAGACGCCCCTTAACAAGTGCGAAGTAAGCCTTAACAATGAATTTGGTAAGTGTCAACCGTACCCAAAGTTCCGGATCTATAAATATTTCTATTTGCGGCCCGAAGGTGGCACCACTAACCATTTGAAAAGGGTCCACGTGGTAGATAAACTTGGTTTGGTGAGTTTAGGTTTCAGTAATTAAATTCTGTTTTCGATACCTTTTCAATTTCATGATCGTTTTTTGTTTTGTGACGCAATTACACGCATTATGTAGGTTTTGTTAGTAGTTTTGATTGCTTTTTACCCAACTGCGGTGGAGGCCAAAAGGAGGATAATATTATTATAAGTATAACGTGTGTAAGAAGACGCTTAACAAAGCCGAAAGTTACTTGTTATTCCCGTCATTGTGATCATAACTCGACTTTACGCATCGACCGCGTTCGGCGCTCCGATTGGCCCTTCAATGGCCTTCGCTGGTGAAGGGCCAATCGGAACGCTGAACGCGGTCGGTGCGTAAAGTCGAGATGTTTAAAAGAAACTCACACTAGGGCCTCTGGTCCATACCTGGGAATATTGTAGGTCTTTGTTGGAAATTTGACCAAAAATTTTTTTAAGACGTTTTTTTAAAGTGAGCATGTTTTAAATGTTTTATCTTAATTTTAAATGAAAAACAAATCCTGAACCATTGCAGGCACCCATAAACACAATGATTTTGCGCACTACTTTAAACAGCGATTTTTCACATCAAAAATAAAAGTCGTTTCCCAGCAATTATTTTTGTGCTATGTTACTTAATTTGATGCACAGAATGTGTAGTTGACGGCTACGTGATGGGTCTAGTCGTCTTTCGGTCATTCAGTTCCTAGCCGCAGGATTTAAAAAGTTGAAGCTAGTTAACGTAGTGGCTTCTAAGTCCTTACATAACAAGCATTTGTGAAAATAAATCAAACACAATTCACGTGTTATAGAGAAATAATTTGGAAAAAAACTAAAATTACACATTAGCAAAAATATAACAAGGATGATCGCTCACATTTGAACAGCAGTTTTTAATATTCTTCTCGCAAAAGGCACAGTCAATAACAAAAATCATTGGCTTTTTAATTTATTTTGCCCTCTCCAGTGTGTTCGGGTAGAAACAACTGTCACTCGCACTCAGAAACGTTTACGTCAAAGTTAACGTTGCTCATTTTTAACGTTTTTAGGGTTCCATTGCTTCAAAGAAAAACCCTATATGCTTTGTTTGGTTCTGTTTGCATTTGATCTTTGATATTTATTATAGCCGTTTTTTTATGGATGGCTCGTTTATGACGACGCCGCCGGTTCAAAATGTAGGTTAATATTTTAATTTTATTATGAGGCATACCTAAATAATTATTATTTAATAATGTTTTCCAAGAATCATGTTTATAACACTAGGTATTATATAATATATTTTTATTATTAACAATATTTGTTTTTATGAACCTACAATGTCATAAATGTAAAAGGCAAACATAAATTATCAATGTGAGCACGACGTAAAAGTAAATCAATCTGCCTAGCCTTTTCCCAACCATGTTGGGGTCGGCTTCCAGTCTAACCGGATGCAGCTGAATACCAGTATTTTAAATGGGGCGACTGCCTATCTGACTTCCACAACCCAATAACTGGGGTAATACGATACCCATTGGTAAGGCTTGTTGTCAGACTTTCGGGCTTCTGACGACCAGTAACGATTGTCAAAGGTCCACGAATGACAGCCGGGACCATCAGCTTAACGTGCTTTACTTGACATGAAGGATTCTTGGTTAATAAAGATGGTCACCCATCCACGGACGAACCCCGGCAAGCGTAGCTTAACCTGATGGATCGACCCGTGCGGGTGTTATTATTTAGCCACATAAAATTGAACTTTAAAAAGACTATAATTATTAGATAGTTATAAATAAAATAAAATTTTACTTTCACAAAGACACAGTACTTTTTATTAAAATCTTACTTAATAAATGTGATGAGACGCGAAAAAATTTCACGAGGTAAAAATTAAATACATTATTAATAATATTCGCGGTATTTCTAGCAAAAGTAACAATTTGTTTATGTATTTGTTTAACTTAGCCAACAATTAAATACACAATAAATTTAAAATTATTTGCTTAGTAGTACGTACGTTTATAAGTGTAACAATTACTAACAGGCTAAGGCAATATGCACCATTCTTGGTTTTACATAATGTAATAAAGTCAAAAAAGGATATTTACATTAATAAAATATATTTAATTATTTTTGGTAATTCATGCGCAACAAAATCTAATAATAACAAAAATAGCATTCTTAATAATTAACAATAAAAAATAAAAGATTGGTAACATTAATAAATTAATTCATTCAATTACTCTCCACACAATATTTCGCTCGAGCGATTTCATAAAAGTCAATTGCGAGTCAAATCAAGCGTGTTAGTGGTACAGTCATGCACTACGGATAAATCGTCGCTTCTGCGACTAAATCCGTCGCCTGACTTGACAAGCGACATTTTCTGGTCACAATTGTCAGTTACATAACGTAGGTTATCGACGTTTTAAACTAGGATTTAGACTTTGTCCAAGAGGTTGCTTTTTAGGGGAAAGAAAGCAACTACTAAATCATGGTACTGTAAAAATAAATTAGTTTTGTCAGCGACAATTTATAATCGATTATCACTGCTACTTTTAATACATCATCTAAATTGACGCTAAATTATGATCATAGATTGTTTTTCTGCATTTCAGATAATATTAGTTTAATTTGTTTGTACACTTTTTTACCACAAGTACAGCGCGCGTCGCTTCGTATGATAAAAATGATATAATAAGATCACGTTTCGTAAATTGGAATAAGTGTCTGAATTTATCAGGTATCTCTTTAATTAAGCAATGAATAAAAACAGTTTCAAAGAACAATGTTTTAATCGTGACGGTCAAGTCTTGATCGATAGTCGATGGATAGTCATTTAATAGTTTTAGAAGTTTATTTATTGAGATTTATTGCTACACTCATTAAAAAGGCCGTCTTATAAATGAAAACCATTAAGGCAACGAAGTTAAGAAATTTAAATAGAATAATCTTATTCAAATATTATAAAATATGTGAATAATTTATTATAAAAACTACAGTTTATTTTAGTCTCACAAATTCATCGTATAAATATTTTAAGAGACATTATAATATTTTGTTTGAATAATTCGCAAACTGAATTAACTGTACCAAGTAAAACAATTTATCAGATGGCTGAAAAGTTTAATCTAAATTATCCAAATTCATAACATTCAATTTATAGCCCACTCTTAAACGATTTAGAAATGAAGAAAAAAGAAAACCTGGTAATTATGAGAGTTATGTAAGAACACAAAAGCTGAAGAAGACCGCTTCGTTGGTTTCGTGGTCGCAAGCGCTACTGCTGATCAATGAGGTCCTTAGTTCGATTCCTGGGTCGGGCAAAGTGTTATTGGGTTTTCCATCTGGAATTTCTTAGCCCGTAGTTCGGAGTCTGAATTTTTGCCCAGTTGATAGCTGAGCAATAGGCTTATCCCCTATTACATGGAACTTAAACACAACTGGTGAAATGTGGGTATACTATATATGCCCCTCTGCCTAACCTTTCGGGTAATACAGGCGTGATGTTATGTTATAAAAGCTGTAAAGAGTACAAAATGTACATAGGGGGTTACAAAAATACACGTGTAAGTACAGCAAAAGCAAGAGTCATCGAAGGATATTAGCCAAACACGGCGAACACTCACAAGAGCGAGTACAAAACATAATTCTACTTGAGTTTAACAACTTGTGAGGTATGTAACACGTTACTTAACCATTTAGATATGAACTCCATAGAAGAAAACTTGAAACAACATATTCAGTAGTTTGAGTGTATTTTATTAAGTAAACAAAAGTAATAGGATTTACGAGTACATTACAAATTGGTAATAATATTATCCATTAAATTAAAATCTATACGATTTTAATTTAATGGATAATATTATAAATTAAAGTTACTTTTCATGTATGTCTGTATGACCGCGTTGATCTTCTACACCACGCAAAAGATTTTGATGAGGATTTCAACATCGTTTAGAGAATTTAATCCGGAAGGTTTCTGTGTATAAATACGTTACTATTAAAGCTACATATAACTAAGAAATCTCGATGTTTTGTCAAGTCGTAAAAACCGAGCGCAGCAGTAGCAGGCCGCTAGTATCACATAATTTAATAAGGAGAAACGCTCGCAACTGGATACAAAGCTTACTAACTCCAGCTTGTTTACTCATGCAAACATAGTCTCTCAGATTTCACATGTAATACACCGGTGAAATGCACATATTACACATTTCCAAGTAACTCGAACTGAGCCAACCTTTTCCCAGCTGTTTTATTTGCAGTCACGAAAAGGAGTTTTCATAAATTTAATTTCGCGGAACCCATAATAGAATTTCTTTACGACTGCTCCGATAATCAAATGAATAATCCATTTACAGTCGCCTTGTAGGGTGTCCGTCAGAGAAAAGAATTTTTTTCTAACTCCATTTCAATGCTTCTACGGCACCAAATTTTATTTTCAATGTATTTTATTCTATTCGTATTTCGTTGGTCCATTAAGCCGCGAGGTGGGAACGGTGTTTCAAGTGGAATTTTTAATATGGTCCCCGGAATGAGACTGTCGGTGAATGTACGTGGTTACAATTCTTTATAAGGTTGGAAGTGTAACTTATTGTTTTTCGAAGAAAATTTTCGGCCATGTATTTTCGCTGTTGTTTCTTGTATTCGATATTTTATCCAGCTTAGCGCACACTACCTACACTATAAACGGTATCTTCTACATTTAAAACAGTCTCAATCATAATAATATTTTATTCTATTTATTTTTGGCAGTCCTGAAAAAATACCCATTTACTTCACACGGACATAATAATATGAATAAATCACATTTACTTAGCTTCATCTACTTCATCCTCTATGAAACTACTGTCTTCAAACGTAGGCCCATCTTTTTCCACCTTTTGTTTTAACTACATCTCCACAGACAAAAAATACACATCAGTAACCGAAATAGCTGTCTTTTTCTTTACTCAACCGCAAAAATACACATTCACATTTTACTTTTTTACGCAACCCCCAATTCACAATGGGGACACAAAATTCATACTCCAACAAAACCCACGGTTAAATTTTAATTCCAGTAAGTAGTTCACAAAACGAGTTGTATAAGCCAGCCAGACATAACTCATCTCCCGTTGGCCGTAAAAAATCTTCCAAAGTACAATCGTCTCACTGCATCATTCTTATTACCATAATCTCAATTACTTACCATCCGTCGTCGGTATAATTTACTGCAGGGTTACAAGACCTAGTTTGGTATGCATTCATTTTTGCGAGCTGTCTTAGAACTTTTGGTAGAGGAGGTATAAAAAAAGTTTTTATTTTACTGGTGAGTTTTATAGGGTGTGGTTATTGGAGGCTTTGAGAGGATTTTTTGCAGCCAATTTAAAATAAATGGGGGCACATGAATGTGTCTACTGTAAGTTGGTCCCTTTAGTACACAAACCTTTAGTGATATATACCTAAATATTTTTCTTCTAGATTAGCTTTAGTTATGCGAGTTCTTTGTTTTTGTCAAATTCAAACTCTAACTTAAAGCATTTATTTCAAACTAACTGATGCCCGCGGCTTCGCCCGCGTGGATGTCGGATATTATATACTAAAACCTCCCTCGAGAACTACTCTATTCATTGGTGAAAACAGCATGAAAATCGGTGCAGAAGTTTTTGAGTTTATCGCGAAATGTAGTGATAAATTAGAGGCACTATTGAATTGTCAAGGGTTTAGTCAGTCAGAAAGATGAAGCTAGTTGCCCATCCAAGGACTAGTAGGTACCTATAGAGAAGAACGGGCAAAAAGTCCATGGACACTCTTTTTATCTTCTTAATATTAAACAATCTTACGTTTTTACTTGATCATCATCCAATACTAACTAGACTAATAATGAACTCCTTCAGATTATGCCTACATTTTACTCGGACTATGACAGTGAGGGAAGAGAGACTGCACCTGTATCTACGCACACACTTGTGTACTATAATATCACCCGCGCCGAAGGTTGGTCTCCGCTGAGATTGGTCTTCGTGGGCAAAATTTGGTCTGGACGACTATTATTATTACATTTTACACACTGACTTAGTCACAGTCAAAATGATCGCCTTAGCGAATTAATTTGTAATGGTAATTCACAAATTACTATTGCAAATAGCCAATTAATATCTACATAACCCATTATATAATTCTACAATGTATTAGTAAGCTAATCTAATAACCTTCATTGCTTGATTACATGTAACGTTTGCATAACAATCTGGTTGGATCGTTTATCAACAACATGTTCAGTTATTATGATAATTCAATCCCGTTGAGCCATTGTCTTTTATTATTTTTGGTATAAATGTTTCCCCACTTATCCATCTTCATTATATCAGTATGCGGGATTATATCAATATATTATTTGGAGTGATTTTTATTATGAGTGACTTTTGTCGGTGATTGTACTCTTTTGTTGAAGGATTTTTCTTTCGTTTTTTATTTTACTTTTTGGATGGAAGATCGTGATGATTATTGTCATTAATAAAATAAAGTAATTAAAATTATTCGTTCTTCAAACGGGGCATATAAACAATAACTTTGATAAAAGGTCTTGAAAAAATTGCTTAATGAACAAGATTTATTTTAAAAAAAACTTTTCTAAAAATACACTAACTTTGTTAAGATCGCGCATTTGAGTTACTGTTTAACTTGAGTAATTGCAATAGAGACTTGTATAAAATATGACTTAAATATACCTTCGCAATATTTTAATTTAATTTAAAAGAATTTATTTTTCAACAATCTTTATTTAACCCCCTCGCTGCTAAAAGGCCATATTGTCCTTTTAGGCGTAAGACGGGATACATGTACTTGTATGTGGCACGTGGCGCGACATCTGGTGTCAGAGGTATAGATGCGAGGAAAGGGACGAGCTATAAAATTGGTAACGTTTTAGGTTTGGCGTAGCGTAAGCAACAGACATACGTGTTTTTTGGTTATAAATCTTTTTATTTTGTGATTTTCGGAGTTTAACCTTAAAGCTATGTTGATTTGTTACTAAAATAAGGCTCGTCATCCACGACTCTTCTCAAAAGTAACGTGTTACAATTCAAATCACCATTGAGTAACCAGCATTACACCTAGTACAGTCACAAGAACTATTATGGATAATTATACTTAGCAACTTTAAAAAGTGATTTTCTCCTACTGTATTGATTGTAATTTAATTTTATAACGAACATAATATTTTGGAATCTATATTACTAATAAATAGGTGTTATCTCAAAGTTGCAGTCGTTCCACGAGAAAATCGTTATTGAATTTTGCTGTGTGTATACTTACACATTTTTGCTCGTGACTGTACTTCAATGGCTGTCATTACCCGACGCAACCAATTATAAACTACATAGATTATGCGTTAGTAAGTTGCGTCGTAACTGGTTAAGGCTCCTTCAGAAAGGCGCGTCGCGACTACGTGATGCGACACCGGTAGAACAATTTCTGTGAAGTTTTCATAGAAATTGTTCTACCACAGTCGCGTCGCGCCTGTCTGCCTTAACTTTTGAGTAGTGTCGTGGGTGACGGGCTTTAGAATGATGAAACAGGTGTCATGATAACCTGTAACGTAAATTGTTACCTTTTTCACAATCACAAAAGTAAACCTAGAATAGGAAGCAATAACTTCTGATCCATTATTCTCTAGAAAAACGCGTGTCAAATCTATCAGACATTTTTCCTTTTTTTCATTTCCACAACCTATCTCAACATGGTCCCCACACATGCCCTTCACTTTATACGGACACATATTCGTTGGGTTTCAAGGCACGTGCCCGGATCGACACGTTAGTGTCGGGTCATAGGACTTGAGACCGGTATTTGGGACCGCCGTGGTCTTTTACGGGTTGACACGGCTGTTGGTGGGTTGACGTGCGTTTTTAGTGATCGCAGATGATATTTTGTTTTATTAGGTTATTATGAGGTGGTTTTTTGGATTTGACAAGTTTGACATTATTGAATTTGACATTCTTCCTTTCTAAGCAGTTATAGAATACTAGCTGCACCCCGCGGTTTCACCCGCGTAAGTCTCGATCCCGGGGAAATATCGCGATGAAAATTAGCCTATGTCCTTTTTTAGGTCAAGGTGTCTGTGCCAAATTTCATCCAAATCCGTTCAGCCGTTTTAGTGTGAAAGCGTAACAAACAAATAAACAAACTCACTTTCGCATTTATAATAAAAATTAGGATTTCTGTTAAAAGTATTCTCATTAAATCTTTTACTAACCAGAATATTTTGATGCTTTTTTACTTCTACTTAATACATACATACTACATACTCGTACGTAATATCGGGAAAAGCAAATATGACAAAGAAAATGTGAATTACAAGGAATAAGGAGACTGCAAATATTAATTAGTTATTAAACCTTTCCTAGAATAATGAATGGGCGGAAAATATTCTGTAAGAGAGGCAAAGAAGAAGAAAAAATACTGCAACTGGCATAGTTAATTCTAGGAACCATTATAGTGTCTGGTTAAATTAATTAACAAATAGAGTAGCAGTTTACAGTTATTTTCTTTAGTATATTTACGGAAAAGTTCCATACATGATAGTAATAATGTGAGATTACAACTACGGATACCAGGTTAGAAGGTACCTATGTTATTTAATAGTTTTAGGGAACAAATTATGTAACGTTTTTAAGTTCTTAAATCATTTGAGTGATTAAGTATAGTCCAGCCGTCGAGAAAATTACTTCTTGACAACTGTCAGTTTCAATATGTTTTTTTGCGAATTTGATCCATATTACTACTAGAAATTGTCCAACTGTCCGGTGTCAGGAACGTATTCTCTCGATGGCAAGACTGTAGGTATTTCCCAACAGATTGAATGACGTTTTGCATACGTTCATTTTTGGTCGCGACATCGCCGAGTGAAAAAGCCACGGTTAAGAGCTCTAGCTGAGTCCAAAGGGTTCTGAACTTTGTTTTATGGAAGCTGGCATAATCACTCCATCGATCGGCATTTTGATTTTTCTGCAAACATGAGTTATTTGTATTTAAAGATCGCACTTAGCCTGCCTTACCTCTGATACTGACTCTCGGCAACGTGACACGTGTGTTGCAACTTCGACGAAAGACCGATACCACTTCGGTTCGATGCCCTATATTAGATACACCTGAAATATATCTTTACTCTAGTCTATTATCAAAAATCTTACATTTATAATTTAAAACTGGCTTTTACAAAACTCAACCAAAATATTCCCTACCTATTTAACAAATTCCTAAGCCCTCCCGTACAGACTTCCTCTACAAAAAGTTCGACGAATTTTTCTCGCCAACCATTTGCCAAGAAAAAGACTCGGTCATAACACTCATCTCCAGTCTTTCGGCATGGCCCGAGTCCAATGAAACCATAATTAGGGCTGACTTACGTAATCCTCTCTAAATAACTGGCCCTCTCGATGGGGCGAGCTTCGACGGCTACTGACGGACTGACGGTAATAGACATACTGGTATAGAGGTTAAACTGCTTTGGCATATGGTTTTGCTTGTGTAATGTGGTCTTTATTTCTTGACAGACTTCAAAAAAAAAGTTGTGGGTTTTGTATGTAGGTATGTTACATCTTATCTCTGGTATTTCTCAACCAAAGCTGATGTTTTTGTTTTGTAAGATATAACATTTAAAATATAGGAGTTAAGTTTAATATACATTAGTTAATATTTGCATGGCATTGTTTAAGGCAAACGAGATGATTTTACTTTACTACCATTCACATCTCTTGCATGCTGACAGTTTGTGTTGTGAACTCATGTTTGAGCCAATAAGCGGTTATCTTATCTTATTTTAGGTATAGGTACCTACAATTTAGTCCAGACTAATGACTACCACAAGAACACAAAAAGTGAAGAAACAAAAAACGTATGCCCATAACATTTTTAAACAGGTATAAAGATCGTAACACGTGGCTTTGTAGTTTTTTTACAACAGAAAAATCTTGTAACTAAAATGTGAAAAATAACTTTAATTTCGGAAGTCGGTGTCTTTGCTTTTCAGTTTTCGTTTTTTGCCACTGACTTCCGAAATCAAAGTTATTTTTCACTTTTTAGTGTTTTTTTGAAAGTCGGTTGTTTTTTTTTTTTGTAAAACGTTTTTATTTTTCTCATTTTAGTTGGTGGTACCTACCCCACACAAATTATCACTACCTGCTATGTAAATAACAGTGTGACGGAGTCACATAGAACATCGTCTACATATACTAAGTGGGAAAAAAACGTATTATTGAAGCTAACTCAAAAACTACGCTAGCAAAGTTAATAGTATCGGGACCACCTCGGGAGTATATTCTTTCGAACTAAAAAAGATTTTTTTAAATCGGTTTTCAATTGGTGGAAATACCGATGAACATACACAAAAAAAAATGCATATAGACGATCCTCCTCCTTTTTGGAAGTCGGTTAAAAAGGGTGTAAGTTGATGTCACTAATATAAACAACATCAATCACGTGTGGCTAGGAACATTCTAATACCTCATTATGAATGTAGATTACACAATATTTTAGTTGAATGAAATAATGCACTATGTTTATAACCGTTCGGTTCACGAAATTCATTGGCAACGCTTACTAGCTGTAAACAAGGGTATGTGCACGATAAGACTTGCCACAGTGTCGGTGCATTGCGTGTTTCGGGTTTAATAATATATTGAGACATTACATGGCTAAATGGCTGTATCTGATGTATTTTGTCATTGATGGTATAATAAGGCAGAGGCTGTGATGGTGTGAAATGTGGATGTATTATCTACGTCAATTATAGTTCGTTCCTTTTAATATTATTTATTTATTTTATCTCCCTTACAACTATCATTACAAATGTATTTACTTAATGCAACAGTGTGGTCCTTACATACCTACTAACTTATTTACAATTTAAAACACAACAATGCACAATATCGCTGATAACAAAAAAAAACTATTGAAATCAATTAGCAGAAAAAACCTGGTAGATTAGTACTTAGATAATGACTATACTTTGAATAATTATATTGTATTCAAAGTATACCTAGTCATTATCTGTCTATCTACTATTTTTTATGTCGATTAAAGACATGTGTTTTTGAAGGCTAATTTTAAATGACAATTACTAAAATAAAATCTTTTAAGTAACTAATTAGTTAAAATTAAAACTGAAAACAGTATCGTATTTTGTGGAACAAACAGACAAATTCCTTTAAATATAGCCGTTTATTTAGAACCACTTTCAAGTCTGGTCGCCATTTTTCTATCGCCCGTGACGTCATAATGATGATTTATGAGTTAAGACAGGCTCAGTTTAGAATGGATGTTTGTGACAATTTTAACAAACTGTAGTTATTTACCGTGACTAGGAAAAGTTTCGTGTCTCAATGAGTATAATACTACTGGCTGCAAACGGTACAGGGCTATCCGATGTCATATGATAGATTCAACTGAGATGCTGTGTTCATGTACACCGAATGGAAACCAGTAGACTGCCTAAAACCTTTTTACTCAGACCTTTTTATAGAAAGCGAGTGCTCACTGTGCTCAGTACGGGCAGTACCTGCGCTACAAAGACGTCCCCAAACGTCACCTTACGACTTGTGGCATACCCGTTAATTAGTAGCAGGAACTTTACCAAAACCGAGAAAGGTGGCGCACTTCAAACCATAAAGCAGCTGAATGCTTGCAAACGTGTCGCCTTGAAGGCTAAGACAATATTATAAGCGCCAAGTACTCAAAGGTCGCCCAAAGCTTTCATCATCATCTGCCTAGCCTTTTCCCAACTATGTTAGGGTCGGCTTCCAGTCTAACCGGATGCAGCTGAATACCAGTATTTTACATGGAGCGACTGCCTATCTGACCTCCACAACCCAGTACCTGGGTAATACGATACCCCTTGGTAAGACTGGCTGTCAGACTTTCGGGCTTCTGACGACCCGTAACGACTGTCAAAGATCCACAAATGACAGCCGGTACCAACGGCTTAACGTGCTTTCCGAGGCACGGAGGAGTCTCGGTATGTAAATAGCTTTACCTGATGGATCGACCCGTGCGGCTGTTATTACGTAGCCACGAGCTCCTCCCAAAGCTTTCATATACATAATAATATACATACAATGATGCTGATCTGCTCTTCTTTACACTCTATGATCGGATTTCCAAAACCTTCGGTTTTGCTAGTCATCAGAGAGCTTATGGATGGAAAGAAAATTAGTGTGAGTCGCTGTCGCCGGATACCGCGGGACTATAATCACCATACTAATAATATTATAAATTCGAAAGTAACTCTGTCTGTCTGTCTGTATGTCTATATGTCTACATGTTACCTTTACACGCCTAAACCAATGAACGGATTTCGAAAAAAATTGGCAGGGAGATAGATGGCATCCTGGGGAAAGACATAGGCTACTTTTTATCGACATACCGCGCCGGTGAGCGCAAGCTAGTAATATTGTAAATGCGAAAGTGAGTTTGTAACGCTTTCACGCCAAAACGGCAGAACGGATTTGGATGAAATTGGGCCCATGAGTAGACCATGACCTGGAGAAGGACATAGGATACTTTTTATCTCGATATTCCCCCGGGATCGTGAAACCGCGGGCCGCAGCTAGTATTTACATATTATTAGGCAAGCACTGTCAGCCTCAAAAAGATGTATACAACATCGACAAAACTTAATTTGACTGTCTACTGTTTGTGTTCCATAATACTGTGTGAATGTGTAACTAAAATTAAGTACCCAATACGTAACATGTTATTGGCTACACATTGATACAATATTATGGAACAAAGAGTCAGGCTGACTGAAAGTTTACTATATATTTTGGCTCATCGGTTAGCAATGGCGTGCCAGAAGAATTTAACCTTTATTTTCAGTCCCTACATCAATTCAACCAGTCTACCTAACGAACCCACTTCGCTGAGTTCCATATTCAATTGCCCATCAACCAATTAGCACCTTGCCCAATAACTGTATCGAATCAAACCATTCGATTCCTATGAAAAATAACACATGGTTCTTTGAACATACACAGTAGTATATAGTAGGTACATATGTGGGTAAACTTCAATGAAATGATATCGAGTGGCGAGTGCTCGCAGTGCGAATTGACACTTGAACACAATTTCCACGTTTTCCTTTGTATCGAATTGCGAGTTTCTTTTTCAATTTTTACTTTCTTGCTGTTAGAAACGTAATAGCAAATAAATGTAATATCATAATGTAGACTCTATGCAGGTGTAAAGCACTATTTTTGGAAAATAAACATAATTATTATTATCTCTACCATTTTTTTTTGCAAGTTGTAAGTCAGGTTGTATGTTGAGCAATTATGTTTCGCGGCTCAGTTAGAATTGGCGTCAAATGTCATGATTTCATGAAGTAATCATTTTAAATTAATTTGAAGTTAGAAAATAACCCCGGTTCTTTAGCTTTAATGACACAATGTTTTATAAGTAAGTATTTATTTGATATTTGTATTTAAAAAAAAAACAATTACTTATCAGCTAACCGTTTAAGCAATTCCACGTTCAAAATATCCTCGTATAAGTACAGTGCGCCAAGTAGCAAAAGTAGTAAGGCGTGCATTAGAGCGGCCGTCGAATTAGGTCAGCCGAGGAATGCCTACGACATTAGTGATCACCAAGTGGCTGTAAGCAGGGGCCTGTTGTTTAACGTTAAGGCTTTGTGTCGTTAGGCTCTTATTGGAAATGGTATTTAGATAATTATGTAGAGGTACTATCTACCATTTCTTTGTAAGGATTCTGAAAATATCTTTATCGCCTAGAAGATTTAAATTTTGAACAGCATTCCCACCAATAAATCAATCAATCTGCCTAGCCTTTTCCCAACTATGTTGGGGTTGGCTTCTAGTCTAACCGGATGCCGCTGAATACCAGTATTTTACATGGAGCAACTACCTATCTGAACTCCACTACCCATTAACTGGGTAATACGATACCCCTTGGCAGAACTGGTTGTCAGACTTTCGGGCTTCTGACGACCCGTAACGACTGTCAAATATCCACAAATGACAGCCGGCACCAACGGCTTAACGTGCTTTCCGAGGCACGGAACAGTCTCGAAATGTAAAAATTGTCACCTATCCACAGACCAACCCCGGCAAGCGCAGCTTAACCTCATGGATCGGCCCTTGCGGCTGTTATTGCTTAGCCACGAGCTCTTCAAACTAATTCAGCCTATGAACACAAAACTACATCAAAACTTACTGAAATCACTTCATATACGAAACTTTGCCCAAACAGTTCCCATAATAAACATTTGCATAAACTATCATAATAGCTGTGGCTTAAATACGTCAATATTTTACCATAACGAGTACTTGTATATAGCTAAAGTTAATTTTATAATCTGTAAAATCAATAAACGTGAGTGAAGTTTATATAAATGTTAAGAAAGAAAGAAAAAGTATTTACTGATTGAGAAGACAAGTTAAACTGAAACACTCTTAAAAATATAAATTAAACAAAAACAAGAAAAATATTAAACAAAGTAAAATTTTAAAATAAAGCTGAAAGGCTGTACGAGGCCAAAAGGCTCCTATCACAGCATGATGCTGCGACATTTAAAAATAAATTCGCAGCGCTGGGTATTCTGATAAGATATATTTTTTCCGTGTAAGGAGAAAATAGAAATAAACTTACCTATACACGACGTATCCTTACATATTATAAACCATAAAGTCCTCCACCGCGTCTGTCTGTCGTTCTGTTCGCGATAAACTCAAAAACTACTGCACCGATTTTCATGCTGTTTTCACCAATGGATAGAGTGGTTCTCAAGGAAGGTTTAAGTATAATTTGGCGGGCGAAGCCGTGGGCATCAGCTAGTGTAACATAAATAAGGCACAACCTTTTCAGAGGCCATTATTATACTCACAACAACTTATATAAACAACTTTTTAAAGCACTTTTTAAAACCAGTTGTAGTTTCGAAATAAGCTCTAAGGTCAAAAACGTTTTCAAAGATTTAAAAGAGTTTTTTTTAAATCAATCATACAAAGGCACTTAAAAGAAGTCAGAATTCAAGCATCAATTTGAGTTATTAATTTAAAATAATGCCTTAAGTCAATACACGGTGACTGGGCCCATAATTTCAAGTTGTATCTAATTTTACGCCAACGAAATTTGATCCTAAGGTACGGTTCCGAACAATGCACACAATAACACAGTCGTTAATAGAGTTTAAAAGACTCGTTAAGGAACATTACTTGTCGTTGTGATATTGTCTTCGTAACTGTGTAATTATCTATATTCTTCATTTATTTTTTCGTTGCTTATTTATTTATTTCCTATGTATGTATTATTTAGGATATGTATGTATATGTGTATCTATTTTAGCATATTGTATACTTATTTTTTTTTTTTTTTGCACCTACGACAGCCCCATTTTATGTCCAGGCAAATCACTGTCCATTCCAAGGTTGCCTGGAAGAGATCGCGGAAAGCGATAAGGCCGCCCATTGTATATTTTGTAGTGTTTGTTTTTTTTTCCTTTTGTTATATATTTTTGTGGTGTACAATAAAGTATATATAAATAAATATAAATAAATAAATGCCATACGCAGCATTACTGCACGGCCTGCGCGTCGGTGCTGTTCGTGGTTTACTTGTCAACAGCTTTTGTCAACATTCACGTGTTATCGCTGTGATGAACGCCCGTAGTACTAGTCTGCCGCGGTGAGTAGGCGACATTGCCGCGCAGCAGTCACGCGACAGCAATGCCGCATGTGGCGTTGTTCGGAATCATACCATAATTAATATCGCGGATCACATTACAAATACGCGTTACCATGGTAACAACTAATATTCCAATTCCTCGTACGAAAGCAAACGCAATCAATAATTCTACCTCATACAAGTTACGGCAACAAGTTATAAATAGCAATGTATTAGTAAACAAACCGATATTGGGCAACTCCGGCCGCCCCCATTAGAAAGAGAGTTTGTTAGTGATATCATCATTAGAAGTGAGTTTGAATGGTATGAGTTATTGAACTGAGAGTTCAGTAGTTTTGTGTGTGTGCAATTTAAATTAAGAGGAAATAGGGTCGGTCCCCTCTCCATAAAAACGCTCTCGCCCGTTTTCTCTCTGGTCTATGACCTTAGAGCAATGATTTTTACATTATAATAAATATCAACTACTTCTATGCCCCTATGTTTTCCGTTTTGATGATACATTATTTGTAGAACCACTAGAACCCTCAAAAAATGCTCAAAATTGCCTGTTTAGACCGCTGTCATCAGAGGCCTATTGTTCAAATTAGACAACTATTAATGAAAAAAAAAAACATGGGGGCACAGTAAATATCTTTTTTAATCAATTTATAAAATATCTTTTAAATTGGTCCAATATTGGAAGAGGAAACAGACGAGAGCCGAACCTCGAATTATGACTTTTTGTATGGAGATAAGACCGACTATACCTATTTCCTCTTAATAATAGTAAATATAGTTCTTGCTTTGTAAACAATGACTGTGTGGTAAAGTGCTCATAACATAATTATTATGTTATGAGCACTTTGCCTTTACCAAGGCAATGCCTACCACTCGAAGCAACGGGCCAAATGAGAAATAAACCAACGCAATGTAATGGTGTTTTTCTATAGTTAATTAATAATATAAAAAGAATGTGTGTGTGAGAGAGAGAACCTGTCCCTATATTCTTGGTTGTTCATCATTCTGCCGTTAAAATTTATTGTAGTTACCTAACTAAGAATGCATGCGGACTGAGGCCGATTGCTATCAAGGGAAAAGGTTAGTACTCTTGACTTTATAATTATGATAGGTATATCATGTATTAGGCACTATATCCATCCAAAGTATCCAAAACATTTGCTACCGTACATTTGGTACATTATATTCGCACAAGTAACATAATTCAACTAATTCCCCGTAACAAGACTAGCGCTAGATTGTAAGCAATTCCAGTTCCATTTAACATTCCGAGGTATCTGCAAATACAAAGCTATTGCAATAGAGCTGTGCGGCGTACTGCGTTACAAACTCGGAATAAACGTGCAGCTCTAGTTTGTACGTCAGTCACGCGCGCTGAAATGCAAACTAAGACACCTGCGTTTCCCCTCTCTAATCAAAACTGTCAACACTAGAAACAATCCTTGTACAACCGCGGATTGAGAGCAGATTCGCTCGGCGCCAATTTACACAAATACCAGCCGCATCGCAAAGCTCATTCCGGATTTTGTGACGTATCCCATTAACAGAAACATCTAATTTTGAAGTTTGTTGGTACGAAACGAACAAACAAGCCCGCACCTCATTAAGCCGTGTTTATTTTTGCATTATACAAATATAAGCTGTTTATAGTCAAACTTACGTCTTTGATGTCGTCTCACACGAGACAGAGTTGGAGTTTTCGGCGGTTTGGTTTTAACGCTCCTGTAGCAGCTGTATAGAGGTTCTTCTTTGCTTGTTTTTTGCTTGAGCATTGGTAGTTTGAAGTTGGAGAACATTTCAGTAAGCACATCACTCACACACTTAAAAAAAAACACAACACTGTCACGTAAGTGAGGATTCCATTTTTTTATTGATCGTAGAATACACGTTTGCTAGAAGCGTGCGTTCCCGCGTCGGTTTCTAAATATTGTGACTTGTTGTTTTCTGAGCACGCGGGTAGTTTATATTTAGATCGCACGCGTCTGGTGTCGGCGCTGGGCGTCCGTTATACATATACATTCGTTTTTAATAAATAAAACTCGATACAAATATTACCGGCAATAAAGTATTATAAATAGTTAGTTCGTCTTTTATCTTGAGTTAATGGATGGTTCTCTGTACACGTGTGTGTCTTGTTCGGTAGACAGATGTTTGTTTGTTATTAATGGTTTGTATCAATGTTGATCTGGGATGTACCGTACCTATGACGTAAGAGGCAACAGATCGGGGAATGAATTTTGTTCTCTGTGACATACTAAAATTGATATTTGCTTAAAATTCGACAGATGACAGACTAAACGTCGAAGCAATTAACATCAACAGGTGTAAAAAAAATACAGTTTCTTTTGTTTCTGAACTGTCCATGAATCATGATCTGTACAGAAATAAAAAGACAAAAAAAGTGAATCATAGTCTAGCCAGACTTATATGAACATTATGGCTGTCTCTCCTCGCATTAGTCATACATTTCTAGGAAACTGTTGCGACGTTTGACTGAATATCGTCTAGGCATATCTCCATTTATGCCAGATGTCCGTAAGTGATGATTACTTAGAAATAAACAATTATATAAAGGAGAAATAAGTGCTCTAAAATTGGTAAGACGTGGGTACGTCCCATTATCATTTCAGCCGGTAGATGTCCACTGCTGGACAAAAGCCTCTCCCAAGCACCGGTCCTTTGACCGATTCTGTGCTTCTCGCATCCAGCGGATTCCTGCGGCCTTCACCAGGTTATCGGTCCACCTTGTGGGGGTCCTTCCAACGCCACGTCTTCTGGTACGCGGTCGCCACTCCAGAACCATTCGGCCCCATCGGCCATCTGTTCTGCGAGCAATATTATGTGCTCTGCCCAAACGAACGTCTGGTTCAATAATATTGGTTAATTTTCAACAAAAAGGAATCTTTCATAGCCTAGATTTCTGCCTGCCTTGACATGCATTTCATTCCTAAAGATAAGTGTGGCTAAAAACTAATAACCTAACTTTATTTTCATTTGGCCGTACATTACAAAAGTGCCTTGACAATTCAAAAGTGCCTGTAAATGGTTTAATTGAAATAAATGCTATGAGCTTTTTTTTTTTTTAATTAGGATAAACAAGATAAAACGAGCATGCTGATAAGATCTTGAATTCAATAGTACTTTGTCTATTTATTGAAATTAGATAAAAGTAAGGTTTATTGGCAGTGTGTATTCTGATATTTTCCTCTAGTAACTCGAGAAGTGTTCGAGTGATAATACTAATTAAATAACACGATATTTGAGGCAGTATCTTGATCTGTTCTCGTTAATAGAATATTGGAAATTTCTGGGATTTGATTTTGTATTGTTTTAAAAAGTTTAAGAAATTAAGAAGTTAGTGCGTACCCAAATCACTTTGGCCTGGCAATAGCGGTCATTGACCCACCAACGTTTTCTAGCATTCTTAATTTGAAAAACTGAAACAAAGTCGGATAAATTCTTGAATAATATCTATCGTGATCTTCAACACGTTTCAGTAACGAATAACCATACATAGTATTTATTAGGGAAAGGGCAATGACCGCTATTGCTACTCTAAAGTGCTTCAGGTATAGATAAGTTAAGTAACGTGGGATAAGCCTTTATTGGATTATAACCACGATATTTAAAAAAGAAAAAAATGGATTTATTTAAATAACGTTTTTGAGTTAATTATAATTTATTTGTTACTTTTTGGTTAGACCTAAAAACCAGATTAAACTTGCATAAATTGCGTTCGATTTACTGGTATCATATTAACTTTGCAGGTATTAGAACCGTAATTAATTATATGTCACTGTGGCGGTACCTACATCGCCACATTGGAACTACGCATCAAAAACCTGACGTCACACAAAAATACTGACGTCACAAAATCCTACATCGCGCAATTAGAGTTTACCGTGCAGTGAACATATATACAAAAATCCAATATCAATCATTGGGCAGTTGCCCGCCAGACACTACACCCGTCTGGTAGGAGGATCCTCCCTTTTCTATGGTGGATGAGTGAACTTTACACCCTGTTCCTCATACCCCTAAACACCAATAAACCGTCCATATTTTTTTAAACTATCCTATTACTAACATAAATGTGAAAGTGAGTTTATGTGTTACGGTTTGGCGCTAAAACGGCTGAACGGATTTTAATGAAATTTAGCTTATCGGTAGACCATGACCTGGATTAGGACATAAGATACTGCTTATTTCGGGAGTACGTTCCGGCGAAGCCACGAGCAAAAGATTATAATATAAAATACTAGCTTCCGCCCGCGGCTTTGCCCGCACGTTATGTCGATAAAAAGTAGCGTATGTCCTTCCACGGGATGTCATATAAATCCTTACCCAATTTTATCGAGATCCGCCTGTGGATAAGGCGTGACAAGGTAACATTCAGACAGAGAGACAGACAGACAGAGTTACTTTCGAATGTATAATATTATTATGGATTTTACAGGATTTTTTTAATAATTATACAATCGTTAGTATTTCGTCATTTGTTTTTTTATTGTATAAGTAGGTACCTAAATACCACTTTGGCACAAAAGAATACACAGTCAAATTTTGACTCAATGTCATCTAATAGAGAATGATGCCAACGGTCGCGTCATTTAAGAAAAACACACTGAAAATAATCAGTGGCGGTCCGCACAGGAAATCGGCCATCTTGGATTTACGTCAACGGATAAAATTATGTATTTTTTTTATAAGTGGGTTAATTTGTGCTACATGATGGTGGGTATCAAATCTTGTAGCTACTTCTAGTACTGAGAATGAAAATAATGAATGCTAGATTAGTCTCAGTTTGAGATCCTGCGAGATTTTTCCTTCGCCCCATCTCATCATCATCATCATTATCATCTGCCTAGCCTTTCCCCAACTACGTTTAGATTGGCTTCCAGTATAGCAGGACGCAGCTGAATACCGGGCTTCTGATGACTGCTGTAACGACTGTCACAGATATACGAATGCCAGCCGGGACCAACGGCATAACATGCTATCCGAGGCACGGAGGAGTCTCACTATGTCTTACTATTTATTATGTGCTGCACCGATTGACGTCATGACGTCAACGCCGGCTGTCACTGAAAACCAGCACTGGGGCTCTGTCTCGCATGGGGTGGCAGCATTATGCTGATCGATGGCTGTTTTGCGTGAATGTGACGCATATTTCCCTGCAACTTGTTATTTTCGTATATCTGTCCTTTCTTAGCGCAATGTTTGCCGCAAATAAACGTATTTTCTTTCTTCTTCTTCTTTCTGTTCTTTCACTGTCTGTCCGCAAATCCGCACTAAGAAATGTGTTACTTCTTCATGCAAGCTGGAGCTATGATCTCCATCTACGTATATAGGTACTACAACTTGATTCTACTCCGAAAATAATACTTAGTTTTGAAAGAAATATCGAAACAAACCCCTGAAAAAAAGAATGGTTATTGTAACATAAATACATAGGTTGTGATGGTTCTCGGTAGATTAACACAAGCAAATATTGACAACAAGGTACAAGCCAAGTTTGTAAGCATTCAAGCAATAATAATCTCTGCTGGACTGTTAGCAGAATCTGTCCGTATCAGCCGAGGTTAAGATACTAATTATAGTAGTGCACGGAAACTCAGATGTTCAATCGATAGAGCTGTACTGAGTTAGTTGATTTGTTAGTCGATATTATAGTGCACTGTTTTAGTCGAGTAATAGCTGTTTACCTATGTTTATTGCGACTTACCAGGCGAAGTTCTCATCTTAAACAAAATTCTTGGATTTTATAATGAACTTACGATACGGTTTTGAATCTTTTTAAATTTCTACTAACTGTTTGTATAGTTTTGCCTTCCGATCTTAGACATAGGTTAAACCACTAAAATTATTTATAATATGACAGCTAATGGCACTAGCCTCGACCAAAACCTGAAGAGGCTCTCGGTGGGCTGCTGGATTAAGGGCTTGATTCAGAAAGCAACACTTCTGGACATGACTCGTAATAAGTTTTTAGGATAGTAGGTTCCTCTCTCTGACGTCCTGTTCGCAGCCCGATATCCCAGTGCGCTATTAATATCTATATTTTTATATTCTAAAAATGTAATTTATCTGTATAAGAAAGAAATAAAGAAGATTATAATAATTATGAAAGTATTGTTAAAACGGTTTTATCACAACATTTAAATCGACTAAGCCCAGCTCAACTTCTGACTGAAACTCGACAAGCGCCTCCCTACCTTCCTTACATCAATGCCTCTATTATAATAGTCCTGCAGGGACTAAGAATGGACTCATGAACGTGCGGCAGGTTTAATTACACACTTAACGAGGCCGATGTTGTGTCGTTAAGACCATGTTTAGTCCAGGTGGTAGTTGACAGGTAGAAAATGGACTAACTTTAGTTATTTGCGCTTACGATGTGTTTTTGTTTTCTGGTCGTACGGTTCGTATCATGGTTTTTGGATATTTTGTGGCGTGACCCTAAAGTTTATAGGTTAAGCTTCGAGTAAATGAATGTGGATAAGTTTTGTGTTGTGTGATTTGGATTATTTTGGTTGTGGAAGAGTTTTGGGTTCCTGTGTGGTAATGAAAAGGTTGGTGTAATTATCTGGGGTAATGTTCTAAATATGAAAGGTGTATAAATAAGTAGTTTCTATATTTATGACGCAGGACATTGATTTATTTCTGTTTTTTTTATAATACATGGCTAGTATGATCCATCATTTATGAGGTCAAGTTAATTTTAAAGTAACTTTTCATATAACAAGAACAAGATAATAATACTTTTTTAATAAGATATTTTAATTACACCAAAACTCAGAAAATTAATCAGAACTAATGAATAAAATTAACACAATCACTCAAAATTTCACAAACGAACATTCCAAATACAACAACCAACATTCAGAAAGCGGTCACTAACGTATGAACATCCAAATTATTGCTAACAAACACATTCAAATAATCCACCGACACTGGTAAAGGTTAATTTCAAAACTCCACTGCCTGCGAGTTAGTGTTGTACCAACGTAAATCACTAAACTAAACCCAGTCAGGCAAGATAATTACCCACCTAGGAAGCGTATCAATGGGCGACCACATAGACCACGCCTCGAAGACGCCTCGGCAGCCGCTGCTAGAGGAGTCATTTTCAACTTTCTTTACAAACCAAGCGTGTCAGTAGGCATCACCATTAACTTGCACTACTACATATGATGTAAAGAAACTGGCGGCCATGACCGGCGACCAGTGACAGAAGTAATGCGCTCAACGGACACAAACGCTGCCGGGGGGCTTGTGGCTAAGTAATAACAGCCGCACTGGTCGTTAAGCTACGCTTGCCGTGTTTGGTCCCTAGATGGGTGACCATCTTTATATAACAAGAACTCTTCGTGGCTCGGAAAGCACAGTAACCCGTTGGTTCCGGCTTATTCTTAAATTTTTGGTAGTCGTTACGGGTCGTCAGAAGCCCGAAATTCTGACAACCAGTCTTACCAAGGGGTATCGTATTACCCAGTAACTGGAGTTTGGAGTATGTGGAGGTCTGATAAGTAGACGCTCCATGGAAAATACTGGTATTCAGCTGCATCCGGTTAGACTGGAAGCCAATCCCAACATAGTTTGGGAAAGGCTAGGCAGATGATGTATCTTGACACTGCCGATTATGGAATCGAGTTTGGCTTGAATTGTATTTTATTAATGTTAACTTTACTACCAGATTCAAGTTTGTGGTTTGTGGTTTCAAGTTTGTGGTGGGAGTGGGATACAGCTGAAAATCAGCGTCAGGTAAACTTTGTGTTGCCATCTGACATAATTATGATGCTGAGCTAAGGCCTTTTTGACATTCTAATCATTGTTTTCTATTTTTATAGTTTTAAAGCGTATTTTCTCAAACATGCTTGGAAATTCGAGCATTATTTTGACAACCTTCTTCGAGATAAATCGAAATTGCTGTACTGGTCAAAAACAAGTGACGATGCGGCCAGCAAAGTTACTATGAAAATCCATAACTGGCGTGTTTAGCGGCCAAATAAATTACTATGAAAACTCATATCTGTCGTGTTATCAAAAAATGGAACGAACTCTTTATTTCAATACATGGCAACCAAGGAGGTAACTTATCAAAGACTTTATTTGAATTTCGATTTGGCTTACAAATAGAACTGTTTAAAGCAAAGAAGACACAAATGAACATATTGGCGCGTGAAAAATTGTAGTTCTTCGTCATTGATTCTGGAATTTTTATTTAATTTACTCAGTTTGAATTTCCGCGCATTATTTGAGAAAAGTACTATACAAGCGTTGGCCGCAATCAGGAATCCTTATTGCTGGCCGTGACAGTAATGTACTATTTTCTGCTGTAATGCCAATAAACGCATTTTTCTTTCTTTCTTTCTTTGTCAGTTGACAATGTATGAAGTGTAGAGATGACGTCATGTTGGTTTTGGTTAAAACTTGCATTAAGCAGAGGTGTACCTGGTGCCTCGTTACCTACGCTCCCTGTATTCAGTTTGTAATATGAGATGCTTTACCTGTAACAAAAAAAAAAAACTACTTAGTTCATAGTACAGGCTAAAGGATAAAATAAAGGTCTGAAAATAAAAACTAATAAAACATCTTCAGTTTTATATAATAAAATTCGGAATGCTTATACATTTCAGAGTAAAGTCGCGGGCAACCGCAAGTTCATTATAAAGAATGATAAATAAACACCATTTGGATCCTTTTAATCCTAGAAGTCTCACTGAGTTCACCACTGGGTACTGCCCGTGTATTTCATCTAGCTTCAGTAATCCTTTATTGGAGTCGGAGGATAAATAGGATTGATAGAGTTTAGCGAGTGTTTAAGAAAACTCTGTCTTGGTTCAATCTCAGTACTTAGGTCCGGGCAAATTAATGGGGAGGTCTTATTGAAAGTTGTTATTGGATCTGGAATTCATCATCATGTGGCGGTACCTACATCGCCACATTCGAAATACGCATCAAAGACCTGACGTCACACAAAAATCCTGACGACACAAAAATCCTGCATCGCGCAATTAGAGTTTACCGTGCAGTGAACATATATACATAAATCCAATATCAATCATTGGGCAGTTGCCCACCAGACACAACACCCGTCTGGTTGGAGGATCCTCCCTTTTCTATGGTGGATGAGTGAACTTTACACCCTGTTCCTCATACCCCTAAAATCATTTCAGCCGAAAGACATCCACTGGTGGACATAGGCCCCCAAGCAGCGCCACTTCGACCGGTTCTGTGCTTCTTACATCCAGCGGATTTCCGTGGCCTTCATCAGTTCATCGGTTCACCTTGTGGGGGGCCTTCCAACGCTACGTCTTTCGGTACGCGGTCGCCACTCCAGAACTTTTCGGCCCCATCGGCCATCTGTTCTGCGACCAATATGCTCTGCCCACTGCCACTTCAGTTTAGCAAGTCATCGGGCTATGTCGGTTATCTTGGTTCTCCTACGGATCTTGAATTAATTCTATTTAATATGGTTTAAAATAAATAAATATAGTAAATGTTATCATTTTGGTATCAAAATAAGCATTCGCTAATACTGCACCCGTTTTCCTTAGTCAATTAGGTAACTTCAGTGGCTCAGAATTTTCTTTATATTTATGTCATATACGAGTACAAGAGTAAAACTATACCAAAAACCTATTTTTTTTCCTGTTTGTAAATTTTAATAACTGAATCATTCTGCCTTTCCCAACTATGTTTGGGTCAGTTTCCAGTCTAACTGGATGCAGCTGAATACCAGTATTTTATATGGAGCGACTGCCTATCTGACCTCTAAAACCCAGTAACCGGGTAAGTAATACGATACCCCTCGGTAAGACTGGTTGTCAGACATTCAGGTTTCTGACGACACTGTCAAAGATCCATGAATGACAGCCGGGACCAACGGCTTAACGTGCTTTCTGAGGAACGGAGGAGTCTCGATATGTAACGATGGTCACCCATCCACGGACCAACCCAGCAAGCGTAAGCTAACCTGATGGATCAACCCGTGTGTCTGTTATTACTTAGCTAGCTACAATAATTAAATCAAGAACTCAATAAGTTTTATCAGACACACTGTAGATTATTTTAGTCTTCGGGATTGTAGGATTTCCATAGGTAGGTAGGTGTGTATAAAACTCATAAACTTTACTGTACTGAAAGATATTAAAGGGATCATTTGAGATACGGATACATTGTTGTTAATGGTTTTATTTATGTTTACGATGTTCTAAGATGAAGATTTACATATTTTCACCCGACTACGGCGAAAAAAAAGGAGGGTTATGATTTTGACCGGTATGTATGTATGTATGTAAGTATGTTCATCTGTTCCCTCCTATCTCCTAAACCACTCACCACAATTTGACAAATGAGGTATCGTTAGAAGCGTCTTGATCGTCCGCGGGTTATAGGCTATGTGACGTCACATTACATTAAAAATGGCCTCGTCTAGAGGACAAAGTCAGGAACTTAAAAAAAAATGTTTAATCGTACCATGTTGGGTATCAAATGAAAGGGCTTAATGAGCACATTTCAAAAATATAATATACATATATTATAACCCCAAAAGAATTAAAAAAAGAATAAAGTAATAAAAGCTAAAACCCAACTACGACTAAAAAGGTATAAACAAGACACCACACACAGACAATTTAAAAATCCGGAGTCACGCGTAATCTGTTCGATTTATGCCCTAACACGTGTGACTCCGGATTTTTAATTTGTCTGTGTGTGGTGTCTTGTTTATACCTTTTTAGTCGTATTTGGGTTTTAGTTTTTATTTACTTTAATTTTTTTTAAGATATCGGAAAAAAAGTTTTCTGTCCTTTTCCCAGGTCATGGTCTACCCATATGCTTAATTTAATCCAAATCCGTTGTGTCATTTTAGCGTGAAAGCGTAACAAAAAAACAAACTCACTTTCGCATTTATAATATTATTGTATTATAAAGTTAGGATTACCAGTCAATCAATCTGCCAAGCCTTTTCCCAACTATGGTGGGGTCAGCTTCCAGACTAACCGGATGCAGCTGAATACTAGTATTTCACATGGAGTCACTCCCTATCGGACCTCCACAACCCAGTTACCAGTCGTTGTTTGTTAATCCTGGTAAGTATATAGTTGATTTACTTGCAGCAATAGGGGTTCTAATAATATGAAGAAGCGTAGTAATTGATACAAAAAAGCGCAGCATTTAAAACGCAAACTATCCAAGCAGGGAATTCTTATTTTCCAATGATCACTGGATAATGAAATAGTATTACTGTGGTGATTTGTTACAAGGAATTAATGACCTATAATAATGTTGATTTTGTTTCTATTATGACTAGCTTTTGCCCGCGGCTTCGCCCGCGTGGATGTCGGAAAAATCCCACAGGAAAAAATATTAAAAATAACCTATTTGTTAATCCAGGTCATAAACTATCTGTTTGCCTATCCAATCCGCTCCGCCGGATTTGCGTGATTTTCATTTTTTCACACAAGCTCTCATGAAAAAAAAAATAGTGAAAAGTCATATTTCAAACACGTTCATAAAATAAGTTAAAGTAATACTTGTGGTAGAAATTCGAGTAAGTTACATGAATATATTCCATTCATAAAGATTTGAAATAAAAAATATGCTTCGAAAAGGCAATGAAGTGAATGTAAGAAAATCTTATATGAAAAGTTTTACTTTTTGTATGGAGATTTTACAGACAAGTATGATAAATGGAAATTGTTTAAATGTATGCTAGTATATAAGATGTATTTTGATATTCATATTTATTTTTAGAAATATTATAATGGAATAATATATTGAATTTTTAGTTTAGTCAATTAAATGTTGTGACGTTTATTTAATAGTATATTCTAGACAATATTATTATCTAACTTATTTAACTTATAATTTATTGTTATTTTATGAATAAATGGGTCTTTGGTGTAGTTATCAGTATGGAGTATTATGATCTAATCAAATCAAATCAAATCATTTATTTCTTTGCAAACATGGATATAGTAGGTACATAGGTGTTTTAATAATAAAGTCCGCCATATTTTACCGTCACGTGGGCATGCAAAGATTTACAATTATTATTATTTTTTGAATAAATAAAAAAAATAAAAAATATGTGGCAGACAATAGGAATTTAAAAAAAATTAATAAAATGTATTTAAATGTATTAAAAATGTCACAGCGGTCACAGCAATAAAAAAATAATAAAATAAAATTACAGAATGTCAAACAGAAACAAAAAGTAAGTAACATTATTATGAATTTTTGACATAAGAGTCTGAAAGGTTTACACTGACCGTAGTTACCTACCTATTCTTTCCTTGGCAATCGCTTTTAAAGCGTTTTGTATTTCTACAACGACTTTCAACAGGATTGATATAAACTTTTCGGTAGCTGTATGCCAGTCCCATACGTTTTTGAATTTTCCATCATCGATAACGCTGTGACTATGTCAAGGCCCTCTCAAAATAAACAACTTATTCTTTAGCTTATGATTTCTAAGATCCTAATCGAGTTGTTGTTGAAAATGTGAAAAATATATATATTAATGACCTATATATGTTATAACACGTGTAACTCCGGATTTTTTATTTGTCTGTCTGTGATGTCTTGTTTATACCTTTTTAGTTGATTGACTTTTTTTTCGTAGTTGGGTTTTAGTTTTTACTACTTTAATTTTTTTTTCACTGTGGTGTCACTAATCCTTTCTGTAGGCGTCAAGCTTGTCTCGACTGCTTCTCCTGAGTCTGCCTCAATATCAACCGATGACGTTTTCTGGGATCCATATTGGTGGTAGATTTGGCTGACATGACTCATTCGACATGCGGCAGACATGTCCGGCCCACTCCAATTTAAACATGGTTGCTTTTTGGGTGACGTCACCGATTTGTGTTTTAGAGCGCAGCAATAATTTAAAGAATTAATCTAAAACTTTCACATCCACGAACTTTCAACAGCAAAAAAACAAGTCAAAAACATTGAAGTGGTGGAAAAAATTTACAACATTCGCCACTGACAACCAATTCGGGCTTGAATGATAAAATCACCGGACAACTTTCAATTGTCTACGCCATCACCTTTATTTACGAGACAGTAAGATTCATAATCGGTTGCATTTTATTCGGAATAGAGTTGTATAATTTTATCGACACTAAGGCTCTTATTTATTGAATAATAAGGTCCACAATTGCTTGTATTTTATTCGCGATATAGTCGTACGGCTTACTATGATAGTACGCCTGTTCGCCTTTATGGCGACAACTAATATGAAAGAATCAAGTTTTTATAAGTACCGAGAATTGTTTGTTTTTGTTCGGCGAAACGACTTATTGTTAAAATGTTTTGTGGGTCGTATCACTTGTTGTTCAAATACATAAATACGTTGGGAATAGTTTGTAAATATTTATTTGATGATGTGAAAAGGGCGTCAGCTGGTGTAACATCTTATTCAAGTTGGATGTGTACGTTGGGAAGTGATCGGGATTTTGCGATTCAGGATTCTGATCCATTTGAAAGTTTCAGAAATGTCTTACTTTACAGTCATTCATGTAATTAAGAATGTTTCATTGTGTGTAGTACATAGTTATAGGTTATGAGGACTAAGGGCATTCTCATGCATTCATTCAAAAGAGCTTCGAAGTGAAAATAAAAAGTAGTTTGAAGGAAGCAAAACATGCTTCACAAAGAACGTATGATCGATGATGCTGACTGACGAGTAGCTTACAAGAAGTTACAGCTTTAATAATAATTTATAAAGGCCTAAAAAGTGATAGATAGATAGATAAAACATTTATTTGGTGCACACAAAAGACTTAGCACAATATACAAAAGCACGGTTAAATAATAACTAATTACATAAATAAATAGCTACAAGGTGCCAATATAAAAAAAAAAAAACAATTAAAGAAGAAAACAACACTATGATGACAATATTGTCTAAGACACACTTAAAAAAAATTAAACATACAAAGTGCAGTGTGCGTATCAATGTTGCACCAAATGGGGTCCAACTCAGTACTGCTGATACTCCCTGCAGTGACATACGTATACCTACATACATGCTACTCCGATCATGGTTTGGGAACATTACACATTTGTTACATTAATAATACACATAAAAATAACAGATAACCTTACCACCCAAGCGAATATGAAAACAATAACTTACAAAAGTCATTCATAAGAAACAAAGCAATAAATAGACAAAAATGGGAAGAAAAAAAAATGGGTCCCATCACGCAAACAGGCCGTGAGTTTGGCTCACCCCCCGTTTACATAAGTCTGATTTATGCGAGCTATGTAGCAGCCAAAGTTGTTTAGTACAATGTGCTTGTTATTTACATACATTTGTGTAAATATTACAAGTTACAGACGTTGAATTATGTTGAATTGTAATAGTGGAGTTGGGCACAGTTTAGGGTACTGTTTTGCTTATAGTTCTGTGGTCCCTGGGTTATAATAAGGGTTGAAGGTAAGGTTCTGCCTGTAAGGGTCATAGAAGGTATTATTAACACTCAAGAACCAGTACGTGTTTTTTTAATTACATAATGGTCCTGCTCATGACCCCGATCGCGCCTGATGGAAAGCGACGGATGAATTCTATGATAGAATGATCGTGCCCACAAGATGTCTGTTACCTTAATTTCAGAAGAATTATTTTCTGTACGAAAACGACCACGCGGGTAATATTTGAAATTCCTTTATTTATTCCAGTTTCAGTTTTCTAGAATAGTTAAAGCAAGATGCAGAAGGAGGAAGGGGATTTCGATATACAAGACAGAGGAAAAATTAAGTTTGGAGAAAAAACTAAAATATATAAAGCAAAACAATTAAAGTAGGAAGAGGAATCTAAAGAGGTTTAGTTCATCTCAGTTAAATTCAAACGGAGTTTATTTGAATGCCTTGAAATGCAATTCTACAATCTACAGTGTAAATTGATATGGGAGTTGCATTGTAGGCTCTGGAAGATTGCTACAGTGGAGCCCAATTAGTAATAAATTGCTGACTGAACACCTGCGTAATTTCACACCAATTACTCTTTGGGCTTCACGATACGCAGATCTTTGGTACAGAAGAGCTTCTTGTCAATTATTTTGTCCTGTTTAAGAGGTGGTTCTCATCTTCCATGAAGAAGATATTCTTGAAATTGTCAAGTGTTTACCTGTAGATAAATATGACATTGTTGTGGGTAGAGTCAGAATGGGGCTGGTTCAGGATCGTGAATATAGCCACAAATAGAGGTCTATGCCCCGCAATGGAGCAATATGGTGAATTCCAGCGGATGATGATGAAAGGTAAATAAAATACTTTAGTATGTAATGAGAAGACTCTAAAACCTCAAAGTTAAAACTGTTTCTTGAAAAAACGAGACTACGAACTAAAATTTATTATCGTTATCCAACACGTCTTTTAAAACACGAACGAACAATCCTCCAAAACTCATTATAAAAAGAGATCACATACCACCAATAAAGAACACATATTACCATAATCTATAGCTTCACAAACTGCCAGTAAATTCAGTTAAACTTCCACAGTGTGAGGCTGGAAAAAGCTCGCCCTATATCATTATCAAAAAGTTATTAAGGCGGGCCTTGAAGCGTCCCGTCAATTTATGGAGTTGCTGTAGCTGCCAACTTAAGCGTGATCATTATAGTTTACTGCGACAGCAGTGCTGATAATAATTTTGATTTAAGTGTAGTTGGTAAGCAAAAATTTGAAATCGGGACAGTCGTTAATTGTATTATTCCGAAACTAGCTTTTGCGCTCAAAGGAAAGCGTTTCTTATTTCTACAACGACTTTCAACAGGATTGAAATAAGCTTTTCGGTAGCTTATGTCAGTCCTATACATTTTTTGCCTTTTCCATCATCGTTTTAGCTGATAGAATGTCACTTTGTCTAGGGCCTCATATCCGATCTCATCCTAGACTAATCCACGTAGATACCCATATTTAGGAATCCAAGGCGTTAAATTATTATTACACATAGTATTTCTGTTGTTTTAATTAATTTAGCCGTTTATGAGTGTTTCAGTAACTTAACAAACATCTTGATAAAATTTTACATTTATAAGTCACTTAGTGAGTAGTGAGAAGTGTGGTAGATGGATTATTAATGTTATAAAGGGTATCGTTAATAGAATCTAGCTAGATCCTCCTACAAAACATGGAGCTTTTCTAAAAACGGTATAATAGTCAGTTCGGACGTCTCCTAAGGGATTTGGCGACAATATTGGATCTAATTCTATCGTTGGGACGTTGTAGGTCAAGTCGTTCTGAGATTAATATAAGATATTTGAACAGTTCAGCCGGCTCAAAATTTTGTTACTTTAACCCAATGAATAAATCGAGAAAAAGTATAAAAAAAAAGTTAAACACATCATAACAATGAAGGGTTACATTCCACTAAAAAAGGCAACAGATACATCAATCCACTAAAACTTTTATTACTCTTAAAATTCTTTACAAAACTGGCATGTTTTCTAAAGAATTTAAGACTACTATAGGATTACAGCGATAGTTTCCCTACGGATGCGAGCCTTCGTATCCACACACCTTTTTGGCACAATTTTATGGGCAACTAAGCCTCTCAGTATGCCTTAATGGGCAAAGTCACTTAGTGTCTTTATCCATGATAGTGTGTAAAAGTTTTTGTATCTTTGATGGCACCAACTGAAATTGCAATACACTCTCAGAACGGTGAAGGAAAACATCGTGAGGAAACCGGCATGTCATCTACCAACCCGCACTGGGCCCGCCTGGTAGATTATGGCCCACTCCCTTTCAAAGAGGAGGCCTGCGTCCCTGCAGTGGGAAGATTATAAGTAGATTAGTCGGTGGTATTGCCAAGGGTCAATTCTCAGGTCCCAAAGTGTAATTAGGTTAAGGAATTTGTCAGTACCAGCATGGAGTCTGGATTCTGGATTTGATCCCAGTTAATAGCAATAGGCTCGGTCCTCTTTGGGTATATGGATCCTAAACAAAACTGGCGAAATGTGAACCTCTTCGAAAACAACCATCATATGCTATGATTATTTTTACTTATTTTTCAATCCTTACGTGAAATCTGTACAGGGTTGATGACCGCACTAACGAAATGTTATTTTTCGAAGTTTCTGTTTAGATATTTGTGCATAATGATTTATTATCAGTAAAAACATCAACGATACAAGAAATAAAAATTGTATCGATAGGCAATTTTTTTATATTTTTCCCCTATCAATATTTATTGTTTAGGGAATATCTGATAACTAGCGCATCCACATCCTAATGCTAAACTGAAATACGTACTGAGTGAGATATTTCTCTAGAGAATCGGAATTACGGCGGAAATTTACCGGACGGTCGTTATTGAAACCGGAGATGCAACGTGTGTTGATATTGTATCGTGTTTAGTCAGAGCTGATGATGTTGTTACGTTATTAAGAGTGTTTACTCGTGGTCTGGGTGGGTCGACCCATTACCGGGTCAATGCTAAAATAGAATGATAATTTACATACGTCAGTAAAGCTACGATTTCATGGAAGAGCGGTGTGCCGTGTCAATCATAATACTGCCGTCATGAAAATCGGTCATTTTCACAAGTATTTATTTATTTAGGCATACCAACTAAATATACACAAATACATTTAAGTTAAATATCATTTACAAATACAATAGCATTGCATGCATCTAAATTAAAGGTAAGCACAGCATTTTATTTAGATCTCACTATACAATGATAATTAAGAATATAAAGATGGATAACAATTTAATTATATTTATAACAATTTAATTAGAACTAATATCAATAATCTTGTATTCTTAAAATTAACTTGAATTAGATGAAATAAGAACATAACATTTGATCTGAAGGTGTCAGAAAATGCTGTGTATTTGGACAGCCGTTATTATGTGACCGTTCACCGCCTCCTTAGGAAAACAAAGCTTTAGAATAGATGTTTTTTTTAAATAAGTTAGGAATTTTTCGCTGGCAGATAAGTTGGGTTGTTATCTACCACAAATACGGCGACTCTAATAATTATTTAATTTAAAAAACGAAAAAGTTTAGTGTCGATTTTTTGACAATAATTACGAAAAGTTTGGAAGAATTCGCTGTACAAGCAGAATAAGACACAATCATGGTCTGCGTAAATACATAATATTGCTTGCCAGACAGCTTCTAAGATTGAACACCTAGGTAATAATAATAAAATTATGTATTTAAATATAACTATTTGTTGCATTTAGTTATTTATTTTCGTAGTCGTTCCTTCTTCTCTTTTTTTCGTGTGGTAGAGTTTTAAAACCGCCCATGGGTCTCTGACTTGGCTTCACATGCCATCGAGAAATATCACTCAGGCATGCCAGTTTCCTCCCGATGTTCTCCTTCACTGTTTTTGAAGCTAGTGATAATTATACAATACGCACAAGAATCCAAAAATTCAGGTAGAGAACTCGAGACCTATGACTTGGCAGTCTGACGGTCACACCACTAGACTGTCACTGCTCTGTCACTGCTTTGTTGTTCCTAATGTATACAAATATTAATAAATCTAATTAAATAAATACTTTACTCGACCGGGCCCTTATTCAACACAATTTCCAAGTAATTAAACAATCAACTAACCGAAAAAATCTAATCGATTCTCAAAGTATTTGTCAAACAGCTATTACGCAAGCCTTCGGGGCCGGAAGTGGCGTAAGTAAAGCAAATATGGCGGGCGGATGTGGGTCGTAAGTCACGCCACAAATACCCGGGCCGACATCCGGGCGACTGGCACAAGACTGCCAGCGTGTTTGTCTGTTACGCTTCACTTGAGGAATTCATTGGTGATTAGTAATTGTTTGATTTGGTTCCAGAGGTTACTTTTGTTCGTCCATTCTGTTTAAGAGTGATCCGTCCCTCCTGAACTTTCCCACGCTTAAATAATTAATGAGTTGTAATCCGTTGAAATCATACACTTAAGTCCCATTTATACGGTGCAAGTTTCTTACCTGAGGCATACATTAAAAAAGCAACAAATTATTTCATCATCTAAACACTGTTTGGACGTTGCACCTTTTATTGTTGCTTCAATAGCAATGAAATTGCACCGTGTAAATGAAGCTTACAGATCAAAATGATAACTTGTGGAAGACATATACTTTTACGTTCAATACAACATATGATATTGAGCATAAAGGTCATTAATAAAGGAAATTTTCTTAATGAAGATGTAAAAATGCATCGAAATTCAGAGCTGATGATGGTGGTGATTTTCACCATCATTTAAAGAACTTACTTCGAAAAAGTTTTTTAAAGAAAGCAAGTTTAAAATTTTATAACTTAATTTTAAATACCCCCAAAAGTCCTGAACCGTTGCATGCACCCATAAACACAATGTTTTGCGTGCGTTATGTAGCGCACTACCGCAAAAAGCGATTTTTCACTCCAAAAATAAAAGTCGTTTCCCAGCAATTATATTTGTGCAATGTTGTTACTCTAATAGATGGGTCTTCGTACTTGAAGGCTATGTGATGGGGTTTTTTACACCCTGTATTTATTTATTTATTTATTTATATATACTTTATTGTACACCAGAAAATACATAGCGAAAATAAATATATTTAACACTACAAAACATACAATGGGCGGCCTTATCGCTTTCTGCGATCTCTTCCAGGCAACCTTAGAATGGACAGTGATTGCGTGGACATAAAAAATGGGGTTGTCATTGGTGCAAAATAATAAGTAGGTACTTAAACTTACCAATAGATACAGTATACTGTACTTAATAGATATACTCGTATATATATATATGTATATGTATAATATGCTATATAATAGATACATAAATACATACATACTGACTGTACATACCATAACCTGTATATACTTTAATATTAAACCACGAGTAAAAACATATCATTGAAAGTTACTCATCAACAAAATTGTATTGGTTGTGGATAGAGTCTGTTAGACAGTCAATCAGTCGTTCACTGAACTGTTTTATACCTAAAAAAACCAACAGATTGATGCCCACCTCCAGCTTAAAATAGCCATTTAATTCAAGCAATAAGCCACAAAAGCCACATTTGTTGAGGCTGCGGACACATATGACCTGCTAGCCAGCAGTTTGATTCATTGGTTGAGTTCACAGTTTCAAAGGAAGTCTACATTTGTAGCCCTGAACATAAACCACAGGTGGCAGTCTACCGAAGATGGACGGAGCTCCGGCAAATGACTGAGGTGCCGTTGAATGACAAATGACCAGGTTTGTTTGGTAATTGGTTGTTTTTTGCCAAACAGCGTATTTGATAGAAAATAACTATAGTTTATGGATTTCTGAAGCTTGAGAGACTGGTTTTGAGAGGTCCATGTGATGAACAATATTGAGTTAAGCAGAGCCAAAAAAATACAATAGACGTTGATATATTTAGTAACCTATTCCGCTTAACTATTCTTCAAGAGTCATAAGAAATCCTGTAAGAAATCAACACGTATTTCACCTCTCAACGACGCATACTCAGGATATCGATTGACCAATTGCGCTTATTGCACTGATAACGATTCAAGCCGAGTAGCGCCGAGCAGTAATCCTATATAAGTGGGAGTGACGGGTGATTTGATTAACTCTGCGTCCAGCGCGCGCTCGGTGTGGCAACACGTCGGGTTCTGGTTTGCAATTGGTCAATCGTCATCCGTTGATAGATGAAACATGTGTCGATTTCTTACAGGGTTTTTCCAGACTTGAAGCAGGGCTCTTCGCTACCTCGGTCAATAGAATAGAATAGAATAGAATAAAATATAATACTCAATCAATTCAATATACTCAATTCCTAAGATGTACAGTCAGTGACCTGTACAAACCAACCCCTGTTCCCCTCATCTTCTTTGTAAGAGAGGTCAGGTAACGCAGAGTATTTTTCGAAGAGGAAAAATACCGCAAGAGTAATCTGCAAAAGCGCATAAAAATATAATAAAAGTCAAATGCTTTTAATCCCACGAGTAATAAATGGCACAGAAAATACAAAGTAACCGTCATTACCAATTTACTAACGAGCAATACTACAAAGTAAGAAGCCAATGTACAATAAACAAAAATGAATGTACTAAGCTAAGTATACACGGAAATAAATCCTTCCTCTTAACTTATCATCTGGCTATTACCGAGGTATCCATTAAGCTAATAATATATGCACAGACTGGCTTACTTACACTGTGGATATAGACAGTATCGTATGATAAATGTTTACTTACGGAGGATTATGGTTGTATTAGTTGCTTTGTCTCGATTTCACTCTTGGCTTTATTGGAGAAGTACTTCAGGTACCAAGAAGAGAAGTCTAATGGCGTGTACAGACAGCATGAGGCCGATTTGAATGGTAAGCCAAGCTTGTGACACATGGCGGCGCGTTGTGTTCCACACGCGCCTCAAAGAGATGTCAGCTCAACTGACGGGGTCCGCTAGGGCCGATGCCTGCCGGGGTCACGGGAAAGTCCGAAAGGGTACCGTGGCCTCTCTCTGGCAACATACAGGCAACTGAAGGAACACGGGTGGGTTTTAGTCAGTAAGAGTCTGGCACGCCCTCCCGCTTCGCCAAGACCGGGAGAAGTTATGTGATAGATTCCCACACAAAAAAAAAAAAACCTCTGACGCACGACTCATATCTGACATGGCTGCTGGCTGCAGCATGTCTGAAATATCAAAATATATACATCCGCACTGCATGTTGCCTCTCTTCTTAAAACACTGTGTGGAAGTGGTCAAGTTAAGCCATTGGTCCCGGCTGTCATTTGTTGATTTTTATGCTAGTCACTACGGATAGTCAGAAGACCGATTGTCTGTCAACCAGTCTTATCATATCGTCTTACTCAGTAACTCGGTTATGGAGGTTAGATAGGCAGTCGCTCCATGTGAAATACTGGTATTCAGCTGCATCAGGTTAGGCTGGAAGCCGACCTCAACATAGCTGGGAAAAGGCTAGGCAGATTGATTGACTATAGACATTCAGTTGTATGTATGTACCTACCTGCCACCTGTTCTAGGTTGTATCAAATCTGATGTCTATTCTACTGTAACATCACCTGACGTTACTTATCTCTGTTTTCAGAGCATTACTTAAATATTATTTTTTATGATCAAATGGCAATATTATAATCCTTATATAATAAATGCGAAAGTGAATTTGTTTGTTTGTTACGCTTTGACGCTAAAACGGCTGAATGGATTTGGATGCAATTTGGCACATGGGTAGACCATGACCTGGCTTAGGATATAGGAAACTTTTTATCCCTCTATTCCCACGGGATCGAGACTTATGCGGGTGAAACCGCGGGGCGCAGCTAGTAAACTATTATCCCTGTAAAAGGTAGCAGGCGTAAGATAAGGATAGTAAAAAAAAAAGCTTTAACATATTGATGAACAAACAAAGATAGAATTTTTTGACGTGTAACATCTTTCCTCTCGCTTCCCTGCAATCTGTGGGAGCGATTTCGTGAAAAGGGACGAAAGTGTGTAACAGGAAGCCGGAGAAGCGTGCTACCAAATTGCAATTTAATCGGTCCATTAGATTCGGAGCAAATTGGCTGTGACAGACGGACAGACTGACAGACAGACACACGAGTGATCGTGTAAGGGTTCCGTTTTTTCCTTTTGAGGTACGGAACCCTAAAATAGAACTCTTTGCATATGCAAAGAGTTCTATTTTAGGGTTCCGTAACTCCGTAATTCCGAACATAAATGGTATATACCATTTATGTTCATTAAAGTGTATATGACCTGCCATGATAACCACTGCGTAGGTATTAATATCGGCTCATTAAAATGAGAATTACGAGCCTCTTCATTAAGAGAACTCCATTTACGTTTTAAAAGCAGGGTAACCTGAGATTTCAGTCAACATTTTTCACCTATACCTTCTATATTATTCAGAGACTTTGGACCGAGATCCATAATTGTTACTTAGCACGTGCTTTGACTTAGACATGTACCCGCCTCTGTTTTGCACTTGTAGTTTGTGGGATAGTGACAGGAAAACAATAGTGACAGGACACTATTGTTTTAAAAACAATACAATACTTTTTTTTTTTTTGTTATTTTTATTTTGTGTTTCATGAACTGTGTCCAAATAAACTTTATTCTTTCTTTCTTTCTTTCTTTTAGGAATATAACTTAGCCAAAGTACATAATAAGCAACGTTTATAGATCTTGGCCTTAGTACAATCCAATAAGACTCGAGTTGTATCAGACTTGACCTATCAATTTTGCAATAACGGTTTTGCTCACTTTAGTCATAGTACAATTTCCAATATATCCGAATCGTATCCGCAATTTGAGGATGATAAATTATCCGATGAATGGAGTTACCCGTGGCGCAATTTAACTAATTAAAATCGATATCCATGTGTGTTCGTGATTACGCTGACGTTTGAAATATTAGTTGCTTTTCTTCCATAAATTAGAAGACACATTCAATTTACAATCTGACACTAAAATGCTCTTTGGGCATCAAAAAAATTCTTCCGCATCGCTGTCAGTGGGAAAAGTGCCCAAAAGGCTGGCAGCGTTGTCACGTTGGATGACAACGCAGATTCCATCAGGATAGAGATTGAATCAGGCTTTTTTATGATTGGTACGCTCGCGTTTAAACTGATGGTAAGCAATTATGCGTTTTACGATGGTGTACACGCTTGCCTAGAAGTCACATAAGATAATGCAGGGTGCTAGGGACTTAAAACACGCAATTTTTCGTCGAAAAAATCTGTTGTTCCATATATTTTGACCGTGTAGATACGTCTCGTCACGTTTTTATGTAACAGCAGATGTTTTTTTTTATAATAGACCAAAATAATTTCGTCGTGAAAAATGTAAAAATGGTTACATAATTAGTTCCACTTTGGTGACAGTAGGCACTATTTAAAACTTCACTGAAACGGTATTTGCATTTAATAGAATCACGATCGGTAAAATAAACGTTCGAAAAATAATAATAGGAAAATTACCATGAAAGATTAAAACAACTCGTAATTAAAACGACTATCTCTATCTTTACATACATTATCACCGGTTTTCAAGCGGATATCGCGTCAAAGAGATTTTAATGAAGGTAATATTGACAATGATGTGTTCAGGTGGAAAATACAGGAGCGGATACATAAAGTCAATGCTATTGAGAGTAATTATGAACGATTTCAATAAATGTACACAATCAACGTATCGATGGAGAAAGATAATGAGAAAGTCAGTATTTAATTTGTGCTATTGTAAACACCTGGCGATTCTCGTTATTGGCGAAATTGTTGGAAAGGTGAATGTTTTACAGGTATTCTGAATGTTTCGAAATAAATATTGATGTTTAAAATGGAACGTATGTAATTAAAGAGTGTTGAATAGATATATCTACGAGTATATATGAAAAGGAAGGAGACCATTGTAATTATAAATGGATTGTGTAAGAGATGATGTAAGGGAAAAGAGAGTGACTGATGAGATGACAGCTGAGAGAAAAGAGTGGTGGTGAATAACAATATTGCGGTGAGCCATAGGGTCAAGGGAACAAAAAAAAAGAAGTAAATAAAGATACTTATTAGTAGCGAAAAACCAAAAATAAACACCCAAAACAGTCTTAACCTTTTACAAAACATCTTGAATGTTTCGACTGTTCCAAAAACAAGAATTATTCTCGTGCAAGAAACTTCTCAACTAGAAGACGTTGATTTACATTGTTTTCAAGCAAACTGAAACGTTGATTGTACGATAAGAGAAAACTATAATTTTTGAAAACTTTCTCAAAGAGAAGCAGAGAGTGAACGATGAAAGGTTTTCACAAAATACTGCCAAACTCCCAACTTATAAATAGCGTAATGTTTATTGTTTCTAACGGCTTTTGAGTTTCGATATTGTTTGATTCCTTAGAAAACTTTGGATTAGAAATGTTTTTGATTAGGAATACAATGAGTTTTAGATGCTTTTGGTATTATTGTTTAAATATTCAGGGAACTTCAAGGCTATTGTTTCATCATCATCTGCCTAGCCTTTTCCCAACTATGTTGGGGTCGGCTTCCAGTCTAATCGGATGCAGCTGAATACCAGGCTATTGTTCAAGGCTATTGTTTATTGTTGATTTTTTACAAAGTCCCTGACATAGCTTTAAGAGTCCATAATCTGAAGGCCACGAACCTATCCATTGTTATATCACCATACATACAAATAAAAAATCCAGAGTAACACGTTGTTTAAATTAAAAAATATATAAATCGAACAGATTACGTGTGAATCCGGATTCTTAATTTGTCAGTCTGTGATGTCTTGTTGACACTTCTTTAGTTAACAATTTGCATTGGCATTGTCGTAGTTAGGTTTTAGTTTTTATAACTTTATTTTGTGTAAATTATTTCGTGTTTTTTTATTAATAATTATAAAAATTATTAAACTATATATACATACCGTTCAAAATCATAACCCTCCTTTTTGCTTCACCGTAGTTGGGTAAAAACAGCACTTTATTCATTAAATCAAACGTCCTCAGTAATAAACGTTAACAGCGCACTTGAGGCGCATGAGACATGCCTGAAAGTTATAATGAAAGTCCGTCCAGGCAGACTAAGGCACTTTACATACGAAACGCGACGTGTTGAGACAGTTGCCACTTTATCATGATCTCTATTTTGAAATTGAATTGTCTTTAAGTTTCATTTTCTATGAGCGAAACTGAACGTTTAATTATGATAGGAAATGTGTCAAGTGTGTTGTAATGTTCTTCTTTGCGTACATGTCTGTTTAAAATTTTCGTGATCAGTGTTTTGGCGAGGTCTTAGTCATCAGCTCAAACAGTGAGGTCGCTAGTCAACCATCATTATCAATGTATCTTCCTTTATTAAAACATTGTTCGATTGAATTTATCGTAAGTTTGATCTCTCTTGTGCAAAATTTTTCTTGATTTTAGCCTTCTACATAATTTAAAAACTTTTTACAAAAAAAACAACCGACTACCAAAAAAACCACAAAAAAGTTAAAAATAACTTAAATTTCGGAAGTCGGTTTTTTTCGGTTGTTTTCTTTCAATTTTAGTTTTTTGCCACCGACTTACGAAGTTAATGTTATTTTTCACTTTTTTTGTGGTTTTTTTGGAAGTCGGTTGTTTTTTTTTTGTAAAAAGTTTTTATTTTTCACTTTTTAGCTGTGGTACCTACCCCACGCAAATTCGAATACCACTACCTGCTATGTAAATAACAGTGACGGAGTCAAATAATATATCATCTACATAGACTAAGTGGAAAAAATACGTAATTATTGAAGCTAACTCAAAAACTACGCAAGCAAAGTTATAAAAATTTATATGAGACTACACGGGAAGCACCAGCTTTCAAAGAGTCATCAAAATCGGTTGACCCAGTCGAAAGATCTGAGGTAACAAACATATAATATCCTTTTTTTGAAGTCTGTTAAAAAAACCTTTTTTTATTATTTTTTATAACGATCTAATGCTGTCACGGAAAAGGGATAAAGTATGAATAAGGAAATAGGTATCTTATTAAATTTTTTGCCTACTCTTGTGGCAACTTAGGCTAACTAAAAGTAGGTAAACCTATCTACGATAACAAGCCCTAAATTCATCAAGTGAAATTTTGCTGTTACTCTTATCATGGGTTCTCATTTTGAGTAGAGTTGGCTTATTTTTACGAGGCTATAAAATTGAGTGAAGTGATGAATACTTACAATATTCATGGAACAATCTATGTTTTTCTTCGTACCTGTAATATATTTTCAGCGGGTAGGTGTTTGTGTGCGCACACCTCCTAATTTTCTACCATAAAGTGTTATTTCGTCTGATATCGACAAGCGATCCTCGTAATAAAACATGTACGCCTCACAACACTGTGAACGATCTAGGTCTATGGAGATTACAAAGATAATTTCGACATAATCCCAAACTATAATAGCCCATATCCCGTTCGAAATAGAGGCCATACTGACCGAAACTACCTTTGGTAATTTACGATCGCATCAAAATAGATGAGTTCTCAAAGAGAAATCAACTTTATGACCTCCAAAATTAAGTTCAAATTGCTTTGAGCTCGTAAATGGAGTTCCACAGCGTTATAGGGCCCAACAAGTACGTATATAACGCTTGAATGGTGTCAGATATTCGTTTTAGTATTCGCTGCGTCTCGAAAAAATCTGATAATATTTCTATGGGTTAGAGAATGGTGGCTCTCAATAAAACTTATTATACTTACAAGGCTGAAGAAATTGATCAGTCGCAAAGATTAGGCTCTCAAGAACTGAGTTTTATTTTTTACGACTTAGGACATTCGTCACCTAAGAACCGCCCTTGATTTATGACAATCGACATGAGCCTTTAAATGTCTACCTATATAAAAGCTAACATTTTGTAGGATATAGGTACATAGTCTATATATTACGGGCAAAGGATCAGGATTAAGTTAAGCTCAGACTGTTGCGACAAACGTTTTTGGACCTAAAAGCAATTTTCTTTCACAATACTTTTCGTCTCTACTAGAACCCACAGTAAGTATATAATCTATTATTGTAATATTCATTTGTTGTAATATTCTTGTACAATATTCTATAAAGATTTTTAGGGTTCATATATTTTCTGTTGACAAAGTGCGGTCCATCCCAAGGTTGGACCTCAAATCTTATTCCTCTCATGATACGAACGAGTATGCAAAAAAATTTCATAATATTTTATTGATATTACCAACAGCTAGTGCGTTTTTTCTTGATCAATACGAGGGTTTATAAGGAAGTGTATTCGGCCAATTTTATGAGGTCTATTGGCCTCCAAATTGGTGGGAAATAGATCCATCATCTTTGCTATAGAACTTGTCCATGCTGATTTTTGGAACAAAGGAATATCGTAAAATATTTTGATGGAGGTTTGCTGCTAAGATCGGGTTTGCTTAGAATGGATTAGATGCTATCATGTCGCGGAAGTTATCATCATTAAATAACAAGGTAGGTATTTATGTTGTAGATTTTGAGACACATTTCGGAAGTATGCAAAAAATATGCCTCTCATTCGTTTTTATTTGTACTTTATCAATAACCTTTAAATTCTGAAAAATTATTCATAAATTATGGAGGAGGAGAACTCGGTAGATATTTCTTTCTGAAACTACACAGAACTAAGTAAGATAGTTCATCAACCGTTTCTCCTAAGAGAACCATAAGTTACATAAACCAACACTTTTATTCACAATAATCCTCTTTAAAAGTTATCGCCTACGACGAGAAAACTACCATTTAGACTTTAAGTTTTCTTTCTTAACACAATAATTTTTACTTACAGGACCTAACAGCAAAACTAAGTTATACAATAAAGGCAACCTGACACGTTAATGTGAAAAGTTGAAATTTTTATCGGGTCGTAAATCACTATTAAACGGTTCAGAGCCCCGTATCTCTATTTTCCAAAGTTGCAATTTTAAAAATGTTATTTGTCGCGAGATTGGCAACGTTGCCTGGGGCCGTTGCAGGGCTGCTTCTAGCAAAATACTTCACGTTGCTGCAGAAATGTATGCATTTGTGACAGGTTATTTTAAACTGCATGACTTATGCCTTATGGCGAAGGAAAATGTTGCAAGAAAACTCGGATTCGGTTGTTTAAAATAGTCAACATACAGTGGAAGAAAATAAAGAATAACAAGTTTATTTATTACCGAAACATGTGCACATAAAAAATTGTAAGGAAACGTGATGGCCAAGGCTGGTTTCTTGTCAGTACGAATATGTTGGCGTATATTATATGATATAAACAACATTCATCATTATCACCAGCACCGTCACCGTCATCGAAATCGTCACCAACATCATCATCATGATCCAGTTTACAACCTCTCGGAAAATGGGTTACCATCTGACGGCCAACTCAAGCACTGCGCGTGCTCATTGGTCAAATCAAATATCGCGCACATCCCCGGCTTCCTGCTACACACTTCCGTCGCTTTTCACGAAATCACTCCCACAGATTTGATTATTTAGATTTAGGTCTTGATTTTTATTGCACAAAAGCAAGAGGAAAGATGTTTCACATCAAAAACTTTCTGCTACTAAGACAGAAACAACTTGATAATTATTTTGCAACAATAATTGCATTGATGAAAACAAATTACCCGACTACGGCGAAGAAAAAAGGAGGGTTATGATTTTGACCGGTATGTATGTATGTATGTTCATCTGTTCCCTCCTATATTCTAAAGCACTCATCACAATTTGACAAATAAGGTATCGTTGGAAGAGACTTGATCGTCCGCTGGTTATAGGCTATGTGACGTTACATTAAATTAAAAATGGCGCCCTCTAGAGGACATAAAGTGAGGAACTAAAAAACAATATTGTTTAATCGTACCATGTGTGGTATCAACTGAAAGGGCTTAATGAGCACATTTCAAAAATGTATATTATTATAAAACCAAAAGAATTTAAAAAAAATTAAGTAATTAAAACTAAAACCCAACGACTAAAAAGGTATAAACAAGACACCACAGACAGACAAATTAATTCAATTCAATTCAAATCCGGAGTCACAGGTCATCTGTTCGATTTATGCCCTAACACGTGTGACTCCGGATTTTTAATTTGTCTGTCTGTGGTGTCTTGTTTATACATTTTTAGTCGTAGTTGGGTTTTAGTTTCTATTACTTAATTTTTTTTTTCACATCCAGAGATCTGATATAATATTTATTTATGTAGGCAAACCAACTAAATATACACAAATACATTTAAATTAAATATCATTTACAAATTAGTGTCGTATTATTTATCATATTCTCACTATCATGGGTGCTTCGTTGGTGTAGTAGTCGCAAGCGCTACTGCTGAGCATGAGGTCCTGGGTTCGGTTCCCGGGTCGGGCAAAGTGTTATCGGGTTTTTCTTTTTGCGTCTGGATTTGTGCCCGGTTTATTATTATTTACAAATACAATCATCCAGAGACACTAATTAATCCCCTTGCATCTAAGAAGTATTGTTAGTGTACTATCATTGGCTCTAGGATGGTTTGGCAGTCGTGTGGATGAAGAATCTTCCTGTTACAGTATGTAGTCTAGCTATTAGGTATCATGTGAGCAGAGGAGCCTAACTTCGGGCACTTTGCCAACACTAAGCTCCATGTAATTATTGTGAACAAAAACTCGTTTGAAACATGTTAAAATGCAGTAGTTCAGAAGCCTTTTCATAATTTTATTGTTTGAATATTTTACACTACATAAATTGATCCACCGTTAAGGTTTTTTTTAATGCTAAGTCCAACTTAATCAAAATCTCAAAGGCGAACATAAACACATTTATTGTTCCTTTTTTCATAAAACTGCATCCAGGGTATTGTCACTTGTTATGGGAAAGTCCGATAGGGATACCTGGAGCCTTGGCAACAGGCAACTGAAGGAACATGGGTGGGTTTTTGGCCAGTAAAAATCTGACACGCCCTCCCGCTCCGCCCAGAGCGGGAGAAGTCATTAGATGATAACCCACCCTCAAAAAAAATAAAAATAAAATGAAAGGGTATTGTCACTTGGGAAAATGTAGGTAAATCAAGCACGAGAAGCACGTTCCACAGCGATCCGGTACATCTGTACCTACAGTGTCATTTTATCGCCAAGATATACTGTGAATCGTAAGGCACTTCATAGTACTTACCTACACACACAACGCATTTAGGATTGTTTTTTTTTCCTGATCTAGTCTTTTACATAACATCACGCCTGTAATCCCTGTCAAAGTGCTCAGCACAGTGTGTAACTTTACCCGTGACCTAGCCAACACTACCGTGTGTAGACATTATGTGTATGAACCTTACATAACTATGTGTTTCTTGTATCTCTATACACTAACCTGATAGTTATTGGCCTACGCAGCCTACCTCCAAAGCCCTAGCCGTTAAAGTGGTTTAGACAGAGGTGTACTTAAGTATTCTTTACTTTTTTAATGGGCAGAAAACAAAACCACGCTACAGTGCGGAAAGAATATTTATTCTATCGAAACATGACCCATTATCAGGAAGTTAAAATCAAATTAAAATAACCAGTAAATTCTGGCAACCCTGTGCTATGTAAGAGCCTCATCGTGGATCGCCTTCCCTCCAGACACGCCATTCACTACTGCCATTACGTTACACCCTTCGTGTTATTGCGATATTCTTGGGTTTTTGGGTCATCTTGGACCGGTAACAGCAATCCGTCTATACTTATGTAAAATGAAATAGGTGCTTTCCCCCTATTACAAGGAACTTATAACGAAATAATGGTTATACCACTGACCTGCGAAAACCTTAAGCATACTTAGAACTTTGTCATTAAATGCAATGAAAATGGCGACGTCAATAATGAACCACCAACTGACGCAAAGTCCGGGAAATTAATTATTTATCAAATTGACACACTACGTAAATTTGCGGGGTTGTAGTCATTTTATGCAACTGTCAAGAATGACATCGGAAGTGTGATTTGAAGTATCATCATCATTTCAGCCCCGAATCACCATCAACATACTTCTTGGTTCCGTGCGCCTCTCATGGGTTTCCCACGACTTTGAGGATTACATCAACCCAACGTGCTTTTGGATGGAAATGGTTTCTTTGGCCTAACCTTGAATAGACGGGTAAATTTAGTAGGTAGCAGTTTATCTGACTAAACATCAACGAGCTAAGAAACAAAGTAAAAGTTGATCAACGTTTTCATCGTTTTCTGTTATTGTACTTACATTTATCAGTTGCATTGACGCATTGAGAAGCCTAATGTTTTACATTACCTATATCACTTTGAATTCTTGCAATAAATTGTTACCAGAACTGAATGGTTTAGTCTAGGAATGACTGATTCGCGAAATGACTACATAATTGACCGATTCTTGAAATGTACAATTCTATAAATGACGGAGGCACACTAGAAATTTATAAAAAAAACCGGCCAAGTGCATGTCGAACCACGCACAATGAAGGGTTCCGTAGTTGGGATCAATTTATCCAACAAACTTAACATTGTAGAAAAACTTGTTCTCCCATACAAAATGTATGGGAGAACATGTTTTTGCAACTGCAAAATAAAGTTGGTCGATTATTACTCGGTAACTGGTGGAGCCTTCGTAGCGGTGATAGTTTTCCTTTTAATTTCGTTATATACTACTGCCGCGAATTTTTTCACATTGTCAAACCCAACCATTTAGCTGGCAGGGGGACACACACTTGATTCTAACAAAAACTTGAACTTTAAACCTTACTACTCCGCAAACGGATCCCTGAATCCAAAAATGGTTTTCACAAACTCCCATTATTTTTAAACGACCTTTCCAACGATACCCCACACCATGGGACTGACGAGAAAAAAAATCAATCCCCAATTTAAATGTAGGGGAAGTACCCTAAAAAAAAAAAACATTTTTTTTACCACTTTGTGGGCGTGGTTTATACTCGTATGTATATCCATACCAAATTACAGCTTTCTAGTACGAACGGTCTTTGAGCTAAGCCGCGGACAGACGGACAGACAGACGGACATGGCGAAACTATAAGGGTTCCTTGTTGACTACGGAATCCTAAAAACATACAATACACAGAAAGAGATACTTCATACTTTTATCAATACAATATCAGAAGTCGGTATTTTTAGATTGTTTATAGAAGCTGAAATAACATTACCCCTTCCAAACTACGTAAGCAAAGGTGAACATCCCAAATAAACTTTGAATAATGTTGAATGTTTGATGTCTCCGTGGGAATATAACGTTAACTTTAACATCGATCAATATGAATGACAGGTTCGTTTATCTTGTTACTTTTATGATAGAAACACAAGTACTGAAACATACTTTAGTAGGTCTAAAATGTCTAATGTCTGTTTCAAAAGTATATTATGAATTTTAGGGGTATGAGAAACCGGGTGTAAAGTTCACTCATCCATAATAGAAAAGGGCTCCGACCAGACTCTTGTTGTGCCTGGCAGGCAACTGCCCAACGATTGATGTTGGATTCTTGTATATGTGTCCATCTCACGGTAAACTCTAATTGCGCGATGCAGGATTTATGTGACGTCAGGATTTTTGTGTGACGTCAGGTTTTTGATCCACAGTTCGCATGTGGCGATGTTGATGCCGCCACAAAAGTGTAAACAAACCTTGTTCAGGGTAAGTATACTTCGCAAACACTAACTAAACGGAATTAGTTACACATTTATCTGTATTTAGAAGGTTTCAACTTTATATCTCACCACTTTTTCCGACAATCATTATTTGAATAACAATAATAAACTGTAAATGAAAAATTATCGACGGAAAAAGGTTTTAACCTCAAATGTCAAATGAAATGTCTGATGATTTAAAATTAGAATTGCGGGTTTAAGTATTCAAATAATCAAAATCAAAGCACTAAATATGTTAGTGGAACAAATTGGCATTCCCAGGTACGGTTTTGTTAACATTTTTATCTGATATTTTTGTGATTGACGAGTTCCCGTGTACTCTTTGGTGAAAAAGCTAAAGATTTTGTTTATTTTCTGATTTTTTAAGAGCAGGTACTTATTTATGTATATATGACGCGACCTGTCTGCATGAGTAGGTACTTATGTGTCATTCAGTACAAAACCATGCATTGTCCTAATGAGTGGCAGCACTTGAAGCTCTCCACCCTTTTCAAATGTCTGCTCTCTAAATATATCAACCAAAAACGCTTTTGTGCAAATACCAAGGTAATGTTTATATTTCAGTGTTTCATACATAAATAATCCATAAACTCCATGGGCATTATTTTAATTTAAACCAAAATATTGGTTACATCATTCCCGTTGAAATTATACATGTTAGAATGTGTATTATATAAGGAGTCGTAATCCAATGGACGTACTACATTTCTATTAATCCAACAACGTACTCAATGGTATTGTTACACATACTTGCATAATAATTCACCCAGCACAATGCTGTAATCAGCGCTCACATGAACAGCTAATCGGTTTAACAAAGTCGGAGTGACGCCATGCAGAATGTGTGAAGTACTGCTAAGATATTGTACACTGTGTACATTTCCCTGGCCTCATGTGTACTTATTGTTTCATATTTACGTTGAGATTTGTAAAGGAGAGAAGGATTTTGGTGACGTGATTTTCCGTTATTAGAATTCAAAGGAAATTATTTGAAATACTTGAATGGAGTTAGAAGCCATAATTATGTTTCAATTATATTAAAACTGTAGCAGAATTATACAGTATGTTAATTAACGATGGGCGTTCCCCTCAAACCGCAATAGTATAGAGACAATAAATGTTTAAAAAAAAAAAAAACTAAATTCGTGCAATATTCACAAATAAAAAATTAATTAATACGTTAAAGAAACACTCTGTACAAGCACACTTGTATTTCAACGTGGAAAGACAAGTGTGACAAGTGTGCGTGTACAGTGTTTCTTTTACGTATCAATTTAATATTTTATTGAGTATTGAGTACTGAGTACAATAAAAAAACTTTTTTTAATGGTATTTTTTATTGTAGGTATGTATAGTCGCTATATTATAGCAGGTTAACGGGACGCCCTTCGTTAGAGAACATACTGTATTATAAGCCGATATTAAAGGCTATTTTTCACTTTTCATTAATGTGTTCTTTTATTTTCATACCAGAAGTTTGAATTGCCTAGATACTGTTGCCGAAAACTTTTTTTTTCAGTATAAAAAAAAAAAAAGTGTACCTTTATTTTGTAAGTACGTAGATTAGTTTAATTGATAATTCAATGAATAATTTATTCTCAGATTTTCATAATAATGATAATTATTATAATTGCTATTATTTTAGGCTAAACCAACAAAATACAGTTACTTCTTAGACCGCGACGGTACCAAAATAACCACCAAAAAAGTCACTCCCAAAATAATCTTAATGACACGACTCACACAATCTTCTTCTAAGATTAAGCAAATGCGATAAAAGTAAGATTAAATAACCTTAGACTGAAGCACTCTAACACACAATAAGAACTTCAGTTCATTTAATTGAAAAACTTTTTGTTGTTCAAGAGAAAAAAGCGCTTTAATTTCATTAACGTGGAATGACTTCACTTTGTTTCTGTGTTACTATCGCGGATAAAAAGAAAACTTATAGTCGCTTGATTGCTGAAAGAAATTGGGCCTTTGTTGTTTGAAGCGGCTGGCAACCAAAGGTAGGGGCAGACGGGTGATGGTAAGGTAGGGAGTTTGGAGTCCATTTAACCGCTCCGATGTTTAATTGTGTATGAAAAGTCTTGATGTACAAGGAGAATTGTGTCAAAAACTAATGTAAAAAAAAAAAATTTTTGGTTTTCATACGTCATTTTCGGGTGAGCACTGAAAATCAGCATCATTCCGGTGGAAGCCTCCTTGTCACAATCACGACGTGCAGCTGCCGACAGCCTAAAGGCTCTTACATACTGGGGCGATTCGTCGCGCGACACGACGCCGCCGCCGCCGCATTGTTCGCCGTGAGATTTTTTTTTTTTAATTCTCGTCGCGCGACGAATCGCCCCAGTATGTAAGAGCTTTTATTTCTATCCTTTGCTCATGATTATACCTACATCTATTTCGTTTTATATTTTACTAGCTGATGTCCGTGACTATGCCCGCGTGGATGTCGATTATTATATACTAAAACCTTACTCGAGAACCACTCTATTCATTGGTGAAAACAGCATAAAAAACGGTGCAGTAGTTTATGAGTTTATCACGTACAGGACGACAGACAGACGCGGTAGAGGACTTTATTTTATAAACTGTAAGGATTTTTTGATAAGTATATGTAGAGAGAGAATTCTAAGAGAAACTAGAAATAATTAAAATTGTGGGATGTATTCAGCTGCATCTGGTTAGACTGGAATCCGACCCCAACATAGTTGGGAAAAGGCTAGGCAGATTAAGATTGAGCTTGTGGGATGTGGCTGTAATAGTACATATATAGATTAAGATAATTATAACTAATTACTTATAAAGCCTTAAATACTTCGATGGCTCAAAAAATATACCTAAGATTTTACTCCCGCGTTAAATTCTTATATTCTGTTCGAATCCGGGCAAGTATCAATGCGTCGAGCTTTTACCAAATCTATTTAGATTGAAATTAGTACCTATCCTTCGAAAAAGTTGCGTTCCATTCAAACACAAAAATGTGTTTAGCTGAGTAAAAGATTTTTTTTTAAAGAAAATATATTTTAATAATTTTGCTACTGTCGCACCCGATCTCAACACAATCTTTAAAAAATATCAGATTTCAGATTTTGTGCTGAATTTCCTAAAACGACCTAGCTCATCAATTCATTACGAACGATGACGAAGCTTCTTTCCTAATTCAGGGAAAAGGCGCTCTTAATTCGTACCAAAGTGTCTTGATACCTTGGATCCTCAAGGATAATCTGGTAAAGCTACCAAACCATTTCCTGGACTTAATTCGTCCACAAATAGGATAAGACCCATCGAGTTGGAACGAATCAAATGAATCGCCGATCGAATTACTCGCTAAGACACTTGAGACCTTTAATTTTGTTTCCTAGGTTTCGTCATGATCTGTTAAGACAAATTGGAAGTGTCTGTGTTAATTGTATTGCAAACCGATTAGTTGTTGGAGAGTTGAGGAATGTTACTGTGTACTCTACTAGATACATTCTAGTACCTATTATTACTTAGACCACTCCAAAATTAGACAAAAAAAGCGGGTAAAAGGGTTTCCATTCAAGATTAAAATGTACAACAAGGTTAGCATTTTGTACATACATAAATAATTTTAAACCCATAAATTGCTATGTAAACCCTAAAAATACACAGCCGTACAACCAAAATAATCATCCACGTTTAAAAATAAAGTGTCGTGCAAATAAAATGAGCTGTTACGTTATTCTTGGTACAATTTTACCCAAAGAAACAGTGAGTGGCCAGAAAAACTGCATATATATCGTATAAATTCACACAAATTCTGACGGCTACGGTTGATTTGTGGCCGCGGGAATCCACTATAAATCTCCGTTCTTTTCTTTTTTCATTTAAGCCATAAGCTTAGAGCGGGCTTCGCGCAATCGCGATAAGAAAACTAACATGCCGAGTAAAATAAATATTCAGTTTGTTTCTGATGCCTTTTAGAAGCCTTTTCTGTCAAGCACACCAAAATATATTTTAGAAAGCTTGTTACCACTGACATTGGTGCAGATTGCTATGACCTGCCTTTTTTTTTTTTTTTTTGAGGGTGGGAAATCATCCAATGACTTCTCCCGCTCTGGGCGGAGCGGAAGGGCGTGTCAGACTTTTACTGACTAAAACCCACCCGTGTTCCTTCATTTGCCTGTTGCCAAGGTCCCGGTATCCCTTTCGGACTTTCCCGCAACCCTGGCAGGCATCGGTCCTATTGGACCCCGTCAATTTTTGCTGACATCTCTTTGAGGCGCGCGTGGAACACGACGCGCCATCGACCCGGGCCTGGTCCTTATCGGACGGCGAGCTGCCCGTTGCTCGCCGTCCGCAAGCCCGCGCCTATGGTAGCCGGGAATCCGCCTGGGATTCCCGACGCCCAGGGCGTCTCCAACGGCGGCGGTTAGGGGCGTGAGGGCGCAAACTTTGCCTTTCCCTCACGCGTTCCGCCTCCTCCTTCGCGAGCATTACTGCTTCGCAGAAGGAGGTGACGGCTTCCCATGCCCTCTCGCTCCGTACCATGGCCTGAACCAGGGCCGGACGCGAGAGGTCACTGCCGCCAATCGCCTCCGCGAGGACACGGCGGTGCTCCGCCCAAGCAGGGCACACCTCAACCGTATGCTCCACCGTGTCCTCCGGGCGATCCACACAGTGGTGACACCCGGGCGTTTCCTCCCGCCTAATCCTACACAGGTACCTCCCGAAGCTGCCATGTCCGGTGAGGACCTGTGTCAGGCGGAAGGTGAGGACGCCGTGGCGCCTCTCTAGCCAATCCTCAAAGAGGGGCCTTATCGCCGCTGCTATGACCTGCCTGGCATTGAATCTTGTATTTTTGAAACAGACCAGCTGTGATCTATTCCGCAAAAATCTCACCGTGAAATCATAGGTGAACTGAGCTTAAAAAGAGCTATCGCATTCCACCTGATGCTAGGGATTAACAGTTCACTTCAAGCTCACTACACCTTAGTTTTCGCGATGAGTTTACAGCAGTGTAGATCGGCTGCATACAAAAAAAGAGAAATTTTTCTTCTCCTGAGTGAGGTGAAGTAAATTTAGATTATATCGTCAAAGATCTTCTATTTTTCTTCCCATCATAATCGCCACCTCTCACCATTTCCCCCACACTATGGCGAAGGCATTCCCTTTGTTCTGTACGCGAGTTTATTATTAAAATGTTATTAGGAAGCGAAGTGGATACTGCCATAGCTTATGACTTGGCAGACACTGTATATTACTTTTTTTAGCCTACTTCAAAAGGAGGTCTTTCCTGCTTGTTTCGTAGTACAATTGACATTACAATTCACTGGCTGGTTTGTTCTCGGGGAAGAAAAACTCATTTTTAACATGAATAGCATCGTATTGTGTTAGTGTTTTCTTTGTCTGAATTGTTTTGGTGAACCAGTTTTGTTTATTAACCCGTCAAATGATCGCCTACTAGAAGCCAGATAAAATTTATTGAAGTGAAAACTTTTTAAGGCGCGTTGAGCACTTTTTGGGTGAACAAAAACCATGGAACTCGCGCCATCGTCACGCTTGAAGTGATTTGGTTTTTTTAGCGCCATCTACCGTCTACCGTTTGAATTACGTTGAGGTTACGCATTGTTGCTTAGTTTTCACTTATATCGGCAGTCCCTAAAGACTGCCCCGCTTGTTTTTTTAGGGAAAACGGTTTAATCCATTATTAAAAACTTGTAATAAATGTTGCTGTTGTTCATACTTGTAATAATGTGTGTTGTGTATTGTTGTTATATTGTCTCTTATCCATACATGCATAATCATAATCAGCCTATAATTTTCCAACTGCTGGGACACATTCCTCTTGGTGATAGGGAGTGGGCCGTAATCCACCACGCCGGCCCAGTGCGGGTTGGTAGATCGTCATGTCATCGAATTTTTGGTTCTAAGACAAGCCGGTTTCTTCACGATGTTTTCCTGCACGGTTTTGAGAGCAGTTTTCAATAGACATGGTGGGTATTAGTACAATTTGGTTCAATCAAAATCAAAAGTCATATAATCAAACTAGGCTGAGAATCAGCATTTTTCGAACGTCAAAATTACATAAGCAGGTCCCCAAAACGCCCACGCTTCATTTTACGTTAGGCCCCAACCTAAGGTAATTCAATGTAATAAAAATATAATTATAATAATTAACAGAGACACGGCTGCCTGACATAATTACCAACACAGGGCTATAATGTCTGGCTGTCGTGTTTGTTATTGATTGCAATTATAATATAAATGTCTTTTGCAGGATTAGGTCATTGGGATACATAACAATGCGAATTATTGTTGATTAGTCCTCTGCCTGTCAGTAAGTGATGATTTTTTTTTAATTGGTATGTATTTAATCGAACCTTTAAAAAAAAGTGTCCATCGTTAGAAGCGCAAAAAGTTTAACGGCCAGTTTCTTTATCAAGAGTAACAGCCAAAGTAACAGTCAACTGTTCTTCCGCGCTGTTGGATTTACAACCCTCGCCTCAGCGCCGAGGATTGAAAATAGAACAGTGCAAGAGAACAGTTGAGTGTTACTTTGGCTGTTACTTTTGATGAAGAAATTAGCCGTTAGAGGATAATTCAAATATTCCCCTTTTCAACTTCAAAAAAGAGGAGCCTATAATAATATGTCAGAGTAATTAAGTAACTGAATCTAAGAATCTGACTATTTCCGCTTCCCTTCCTATTTACAAAACCATTCACAGAACCATTCACAGTACAAACGCCAATGAACCCCGAAAACATTTACCTGGACAAACAGCCCCGTATACCGCCATTGTTTGAAGTGTACCCAGCAATGAAATAAAAAGGGCTCGTTATAAACATTTTGTCAGCAAAAAAAGAAAGTGCTAATGTTAGGCCGTTAATATAAAAGTTGTTTGTATGTGGCCATTAGACAGGAGCTGTCATGTTTATAGCCTGTAGTTGTTTTATTTAAACGAATTTTTTTTTGGGTCCTTGATTTTCGTCTGTGTAAAATTATTATTGTTTTATTTATTTACTAGCTGCGCCCCGCAGTTTTATCCGCGTTAGTCTCGATCCCGTGGGCATATCTGGATAAAAAATATCCTATGTCCTATTCTAGGTCATGGTCTACCCATGTGCCAAAATTAATCTAAATCCGCTCAGCCGTTTTAGCGTGAAAGCGTAACCAACAAATAAACAAACAAACTCACTTTCGCATTTATAATATTAGTAAGGATTAGAGCTCGTGGCTACGTAATAACAGCCGCATGGATCGATACATCAGGTTAAGCTACGCTTGCCGGGGTTGGTCCGTGGATGGGTGATCATCTTTACATACCGAGACTCCTCCGTGCCTCGGAAAGCACGTTAAGCCGTTGGTCCCGGCTGTCATTCGTGGATCTTTGACAGTCGTTACGGGTCGTCAGAAGCCCGAAAGTCTGACAACCAGTCTTACCAAGGGGTATCGTATTACCCAGTTACTGGGTTGTGGAGGTCAGATAGGCAGTCGCTCCATGTAAAATACTGGTATTCAGCTGCATCCGGTTAGACTGGAAGCCGACCCCAACATAGTTGGGAAAAGGCTAGGCAGATGATGAATATTAGTAAGGATTAGGATTTAAATCGCATAGTTCTTTTCTACCAGTCAACCTTTGGGTGATGCAGAGACAAACACAGTGATAGGTGCAATTACGAAAAAATTTGAAATAAATAATTATTATAATACTCATACACCACAAACAAACTTAAATAAATATAGTAATATCCTAATAATACAATGGCTTATTAAAGACAATTCTTGAAAAAAAAAAAACTTCAGCACATTTCATGAGATTAAAAATAATGGAATAAATTCGAAAAATGAGGAAAAGAAAACTGACCAGTATAATTATAGATGTAAACTATACGAAAATGTTCATGTGTTAGAATTGAATTCACTTCAAAACGAGAGAGCGGGTCAGCCAGATGGTACGGGTAAAAAAAAATGGAACTACATTTAAAAAAACCGCACCCTTGCTAATAGAAATATTACAACATTACAAAAACAATTTAACGTTACTATTGTGACCATTGTGACCCACTTCACATTTGTTCCCGTGCGGCGGACATTAAAAATAATCGTGTTTTTATTTTTATTACGTTTATTGCGCGTACGCTTTACCATTGTCCCGTGCTTATTATTTATTTGTACTGTTTTGGACCCCAGAGGATATGACCTGGAAATTTTAGTGCAGTCACGTTTTTCGGTAATGTACGATAAGTGCCGCGTAATTTTTGACCTCTTGAGCCTGTTATTTAAATTGGTCGCGTAACTCTGGGGTTTTAAATTATGTAAAGTTAGATAACGCCATTGTAATGTCGTTTACCGTAAACAATTTAATACTGGTGGTCAAGAATTACTCGTAGATTTCGTACAGGACATGGATTAAATCTACGTTACTTACTATCGACTTTGGAAAGCTTCCCCATCCAGCAGATTAATCAATTTTCAACAATTGAATTCCTTTCGAATCCAATACAAAGATGAAGAAGAAGAAGAAGCTACAAAATTCAATAAAAATAATCGTAGTGAGTCGGCTAACTGCTACGCGAAGGCGGCGTAGCCGTGACCTCATCTTGTTAGCTACGGCGTAGCACGTAGCATCTTTTATTCTTTACACTATTCATTTTAGCATACTGATCCTGTTATCAGAACAGACTTCGTTTAACTAGTTGGATAAAATGGAACAGTCTTTGTAGCAATAGTAGGCTATGTGATTTAATTTAAAAAAGTTTATTTCGGAGAAATATTTGATCAAACTTAACTGAAGTCTAACATTCTATAGAAACATATCAAATGCCACTTTAAATACAAGATAAGGAAAAAATATCTAAGCACTTTACTAGTAACAGACATAAGATTTTTGTTCAATATTTTCGACGTATAAACTTCAAGAGATACAACCAAACTCCACAAATAAATTATTAGCTCAAGGCGTATAAAACCCAAAACTACAGTTCCATAAATATGAAAACTAGCATACATAATTTAAGAGTGGTATAAATGAGTATAATAAAAAATCGGGGACAGAAATCCATTCAGATCACAACGAAACCCTGGGTCCTTTCGCTAATCCCCACATAAAATTGCCGAAGAAAAAGCCTGTAATCGAAGCATCCAGTCGTAACTCCGGTCCTTCACTTACAAGGGTTTTAGAATGGCTCATTTTGGAAATAGGCTATACATTTTAGGAGGACTGACAGGCTATTAATGGCCTAGTAGGCTGGAAATGGATAATTTGTGTCTTAGATTTCTTTGAACAACTTTGGGATACAAACGGTCATGCCCTCCGGGGAAATCCATGAGACTTTGGAAGAGACTGGATTAAGTTGGGATTGAAAAGTAGCAAAGGTTGGAAGTAAATGACCCCATTTCTGCAGGTTGAAATGACGAGATTACTTTTTTTATTAGTGATGTGATCAGTAGATGTAGTCTGAGGAATATTATAAAAAACACAACTGATCGTAGTTGATAGGTATGTGATTATAAATATTGCTCAATGACAATATGTAGGGTAACTGGTAATTAGTGACCGATACTTAAACACGTGACTCTACTCATCATTGTGAACAACTATTATTATGGGAACAAACCCGAAATCGCGAAAAAAAATTGCTGTTCCACATTTACGTTCGCATAACTCGTCAAATTGTAGGAAACAGCTGATTTATATCCGACTTCTTGAAAAAGGAGGAGGTTCTCAATTCGCCTGTTTTTTTTTTTTTTGTATATTTGTTACTTCCAGTTTTTGAGTTAGCTTCAATAATTCAAAAGCTTCAATAATACAGTCACCCTATATTGTAATGTTACCAATGTAAACCTATCGTATAAGCATGTAATGTGAAAGGTTATATGCACAATATGGACGCTTGCTTTAAAATATACTTTTGCGGGCGGCAGAGCAGTGCTGCATTTTGCACCCAAGTTAGGAATTAGATCTAAATGTAGGAATTATAACCATGCAGAATCCATGCGGAAATCCATGACACTAAAATATTAATTATGTAAAATAAACGAAATATTTTACATAACATTTTACTGTCATGAATTTCCGGAAAGTACCGCCTAATTCCTCATCTTACATTCTTCCTATTCTTCCAAAAAACGGAAAGCCTCTTTATTTTTTCAAAACGCAACTAATACCAAACAACCTCATTGGCCCTTAAATATTTAAATCGGGCCAACTGTCGGTCGAATAACTGGAATTTTATTCATAGCATTTCCAGGGCTTTTCGAAAGCAATTTTTGTTGTTATCATAAATTAGTAGTCCATTTGCGTCACCTTGTCGACTCATGAACGAATGAGGTTCGTTATGCAATAATAACTGCCTTTACGCCTTTTCAACGTCTCTGAAAACGCGCGACGGAAAATCTTATAATAGATTAATTAAATAACAGGGGATTTGGAGGAAATAGATTTGAAGACTCCAGTTTACATTTAGAATGAATTGAAAATTGAATTAAATTTAGATTTGAGTATTTTTTGTCAGACTTGATATATGTGCTGAGGATGCATTGAGATTTTTTTATAACTATTAAAATGATAATTATAATATTGATTGACATTATGACCCCTTCTGTAGATAACTAAAAATATTTTTGAAACAAACAATAAAAATTACGAAAATGTGACCGTGACCAATAATTCAATAATAATTACATTCAAAAACAATTTTTGTGATTAACAAAATACTTAATAATACCTATTGAACATTTGAACGCAATGATGATATTATTTTTGCGTCAACATCATCAAAGATTTTAACATAATCACCCTGAAATTCACGATACTACTGACATTTATTCAAATCAAACGGATTAATTTGCATTTATTCCATACAGTATTCATTTATCATTAATTATTGTATGGTCATTATTAATAATGAGCACACATTAAATCAACCAATTATTTACGGACATTAATATGTTTTTTCTATAGAAGTTTTTGTCGTTGATACCTTGATATTATTATTGAATTTACCCTTCCGACTTACATTATCAATTTATGTATTATACAGGCTATTAAAGAAATTGCGTGCACATAGCTTAGGGGTAGGTTCAGTATAGATAAAGCAAATCAGGAAAAAAAAAATGCTAGGTAAACCTAATTACTAACTTAAAATAGCAATGGTTTAGAATTAAAATTATTTTATTTGTTTAAATATTTTAATTACTTACCTACTATCGAACGCGTTGTCATTTCTCGCGTCCGAATACTAAGGGCCGGCATTATTTGCTACTGGAAATAATTTCAAGGCTGAAGTTGCAATATTTTTTTTATTTTTCCCTGGGTTCCTTTATCGATACTGAACCTACACCCCTAAGCTATGGCACGCAATTTCTTTAACACCCTGTTTATTGATAATAGCTTATTTATTATAGAGTTTATTTTTAAATAATCATTAAAATACTTGTTCACAAGAGTATGTAAATTACCTATAAGTGTGTAATATGAATACACGAATAAAACTTTATGGATGATTGTCATATTTTTTATTTTAATAACGTAATCCACTGTTTTGAGTTTTCTATAAAAACGTATAAACACAATATCAAAAATTCCGAACCTTGTGTCGCTCAATTTCCTATGAAAAGAAAATAGTGACATGAAGCGAATGTAATGCAATAAACGCCAATTTATTTACAAAAAGCCAATTTCTTTTCGACGCAAGGATACATCTCGCTTTTATTTGTTTACAGAGAAAAACACGCTACTAAAAACCCAAAAAGTAAAGTTGTTTGATACCCAAGTTGAGCATTAAATATTCCGCACTTATGATAATAATAATGTACGGAATATTGAATACTCAACTTGGTTCTTATTTTTTTAATCAACAGTTTTTTGCTTGTCTTTTTTCTCTATAATATTTAGAACATAGTTTTAGATTATTTCGTATTAAACCGTTGTTGGTCTTGGCTGTGATTTGTAGATCTTTGACAGTAGGTACGAATTAGAAGCCCGTAAGACTGATAATCAGTTTTACCAAGGGGTATCATATTGCCCAGTTACTGGGTTGTAGAAGTCAGATGCAGTCGCTCCATGTATTCAGCTAGCTGCATCCGATTAGACTGGAAGCCGACCCCAACATAGCTGGAAAAAGGCTAGACATATGATGATGAGTCTAAGCGTTCCTATCTCATTAACACAGATAGTTATGCATCTCCTTTTACCCTTAAAGTATATTTTCTCACGTTATGAGACTAGATTGAAAATGCAACCCATTTGCAAGATAGTCAAAATATTTTGTCCACTGAAATACTTGAATATATTATGTCTCTTTTCTCTGTCGTGGCTTGCGTTTAGTTAGAACGAAAACGTTCGTTTATGTCTAGTCTACATTCTTTTGCGGAAACTTAAACGTTTCTGTTCATCACATGGGCACTCATCTGAAAGCACAAGAAAAGAATTTTGTGCTGCATTGAGATACATAAGCATGTGCATATGATGAAAACCCTGAAAGGCTATTTGTTTGAAGCGACATTTTGGATGATATTGAGTTATATGTATACATATTCGGAATCAGCGAATTTTTCTGCGTCCGATGAGCCAGGTTTCGTACAATTCTGAGCACTTTTTTGGCGCTTGAAACATCAGTAAAGTTAGATTTAGTTTGAATCTGACTTGACTGATGCGACACAAATTTTATACAATTTTAGTAAAGATGGACTTCACACAGACCAAATATTTTGTGATTTTGACATAAATTTCGTAACATAGGGCGTTTGAATCATTTTGCCTGCATCTGAAATCTATGCTTGATGTCGTTTGAAACATTTAGTCTGCACGTGGAATTTATACCTGGAATTTATTATAAATACTTAATGTGAAGTGCTACATAAATCATTTTGGTCTGAAACTACTATTATGATACTTCAGCTGCATAAGCTGAATAGCCTGATTCTATATTACTATCGCGATGGTAGCTATTACATTTAACCTTACACTAAAACAACAACGAAATGCTTAAATCCTTTTTCCTGAACCTATAATATACAGTTTATGACGCTTGAATCATTTAGCCTGTTTCTAAATAAAAGTGATTTGAGGTAATTTTGTATGAAGCGACATTTATTTCTGGTAATAACAGCTTTACAAAAATGAAAACTAGACTAAATTGTGTGGTTTTTATAAAGGAAAACAACATAGAACACTTTTTTGTAATAATATTAATACTTTTTTTATAATGTTTTCTTTTCCTAAAACTTTGAAATGCTCTCCTGTAAAGTTCCAAAAATGCCGTTTCGAACAAATAGCCTTTCACCCCTCGTTATGACTTTGAATAATTTCTTGTAAGTTAGTTTGGTGAAAGATTTGGGATTGATATACAACTTTTCAATTATATACACACGAAAGTTTTCCACGAAGTATTAAATGCATAGACGATATAATGTAAGAATGGACTATATAATTTGCTGACTTGGATTTTTCAATCATACTTAGTTCACGAATATAATCCCATTTTACATATTTACAACAAAAAAAAAAAACATACCTACATATTTCAAGAAAGTCAGAAAAAAAACCATCTGCCCCTCTAATATCCAACAAATCCTATTCAAAACAACAAAGAACCTCTTAACCTTCGTGACAAGTACATCTTTTACTGTCAAGTAACCTATGACATAACAAGAAAATATCAAATACCGCCACTTTCGACATCAAAGTATATTTTTCCAAATATGGGGGTAGGAGCTGCGGAGCAAAGATTACAAAATAAGTGGGTAAGGGGTGGTGGGGGGTTGGCCTCCCACCCACCCAATAGCCTTCCGGTATTCGTGAAAAATATGTTATTTGAAAGGTGGAATAATTCAAAATGTGATTTTGAGAAGGTATAGTTTCTTAGTGGCGATAGTGTGAATAATAGTGTTGTGAGATTTGTAAAATTTGTTCGGTTTTCAATTATTTTCAAAACTTATGGTGAAATGACAATATCAAAAGACTGTAGGTATTTTGTACCCGCATTATTCTGTTATTAACTCTACGTATGAATTTATGGCATGTAAAGTTTATACTGTAAACACTATATTACAGTTAGCAGTTAATTGCTACAAAAGCAGAAAATTGTACATCACATCTCTTAAAAAATAACCCTTTTAAGTAAAACTTTACAAGGCGAGAACCATTTTGTGGGTTCACGGCTTTTACCACAATATATTCGACGGAAAAACAGCCTTTCCCCATTTTACAAATATTTTAAGTCTCGGAGCGAATTCGCATTACCGCCTATGGCACGGTGCGAGGCCGAAAAATTGGATCAACAATTTTGGCACAGCAAAAAGGTTCCGCACAGCTCATTGGAATATAAAATTGGCTTTTTGAAATAAACTGTTCCGAGTCAGTTGCGTCTCACTTTGAGAATTTTTTCGGACATAAAATTAAAGTATTTTGATATTTAAATTGCTTTCTCTCATCCTTTTATTTTAAACTATGTAAAATATAACCAGAAATTATTTATTTCCTTTCGGTGTACCTTTGTATTACCTACAAATATTGTAAGTAATGTTATACGGATATAATAAGAAAATAAATGTAATAAAAACTAAAACCCAACTACGACTAAAAAGGTATAAACAAGACAAATCAGACAGACAAATTAAAAATCCGAAGTCACACGTGTTAAGGCGTAAATCGAACAGATTACGCCATCTTTAATTTAATGAGACATCACATAGCTTATACCAGCGGAAGATCAAGACGCTTCCAACGATACCTCATTTGTCAAATTGTGATGAGTGGTTTAGAAGATAGGAGGGAACAGATGAACATACTTACATACATACATACCGGTCACAATCATAACCCTCCTTTTTTCTTCGCCGTAGTCGGGTAAAAAAGGTAATTCTTCCGATATATTTTTTACTTTATGGTGGTCTTTGTTATTTCAAGAAAAAATAAACAATTAATTAAGTATGAATTTAAAGTAGATAACAATAATGTAATTATCTAATAGAACATTTTAAAACAATGCTGCTCTAAAACTAAGCATCGTGTCAATAATTCATCGTACTTAAGGCAAATAAAAATAAAAACATAGAAGATTCTCCATTTTCAAAATGTAAACGAGGAAAATGAGAAAAAACATAACTTATGAAACACTGCAGGTATCGTATTTTTATTATGAAGCAAATGCAAATTAACTAATAAATTCCTTACTTATTATTCACTAACTCAATAATGACGCAGACTACATATTTTTTCATTTTCCCTACCACTTTTTTACTTGAAACTTTTCCTTCTTTGCGTCACGCCAATGTTGAATCGGAGAAATGTTGCTCTAAATTATTTAAATCTACAAACTTAATTAGGTCGGTTCGTTTTAAACAAACAGCGATCCCTAAAAAAACATTTCCAACCGTAAATTATTAAAGCCCGGCGAACAATTCAAGCTGACGCCTTACGGTGATTTTGATTTTTTACATTTTCTCACTCTACCACGATGGTAATGTTGATAATATTTATTATTAAGTAGCTAAGGAAGGCACCCATCGGTAGAAATCTTTAAAAAAAAAAAAGTTTTTTTTGTTGGGTATTGTTTGATAAGAGTCTGTTTATTCGAATTAATTCGTGGTTCACCTCAAGCGGTTTCGGTTGTAGACACCTACTTACTTTTTTTTTAGTTCCGCGTTATAGATAAGATTTCTTACAAATTGAATACGTTTTATCGAGTGGAGCTGTTTTATTCAAAGTTACTATTACTATTCTAACAAAGAATATAACTTTGAATAACTGAGAACTTCGGCATTTGGGTATTTTGAAAGTCATTTCTGAATCCTATGCCTACTACCGTTTACAGCAGTGTTTTTCACAAAAGTAAAACTAAATTACTCAATAACCCTTCCGTTTGGCTTCGCCGTAGTCGGGTAAAAAGAATAAATAAACAAGAAGTTGTAGGACAATTCTGGACCCAATTTACCAATTTTTCAGATTAGAGTAATAAACTTTGAGAACCCACTTAACTTAATGAATTAAGGAACTTAATTCAGGTCCAAACAAATAGATCAAAGCAAAAACTTTCCAGACTATTGTGAAACGAATTTACGTAGAATATTTTATAAAATTAAATCAATAAGGGTTGAGAATAATAGCTGTGCCACAAAATCCGAGCTTGTTTCGTTTGTTCTTGGCTTATTACAGAATTTATACAGTTCTAATTAATAAAAATTTAGAAAACATGTAATACAAAACAACCGAGTTTGTTGGATTAAATCCCTCAATCTGGCACGCTGTATATCTAAGAACGGGTAGATATTTGATAATAACTAAGTTATAAATTATTCTAGGAAAAAGTTTACCACAGATACGTCGCTTGAGGAAAATTTTGGCTAAAAAGGATTTAAACCTGAATTTCTGTAGCTGTTCTTAATAATTCTCAGTCTTGTTTTGATTTCTTAGACTTACGATTTTACCTGGAACTTGAACATTTTTGTACGGTGTTTAAAAATCTTCCGAAGTGTTCGAAATTATTTACCTGGAACAAAAAACAAGAGTTGTTTAAATATTTATAGAATTTTTGTTATGTAGCAAGAATATATTTTAGCTTTTGATGGACAAAAATTAAAAAAGACAGCGCCAAAAAACGCCCTTCACCCCTTAGTTTTTAAGCTACAAACAAAATTGCTTAACCAACGTAGACCTTACTAATCAAACCAAATACATTCCATATTTGGCTTTAACCAGTTATTAACTCTAACAGATATTATAAGAGGCTTAAATCAATACTTTTCGGTCATATATCATGCTTTTGTCTCTCACTGCTGACAGCCTTCAATCAATCACGCAATGCATTATCTTGCTCTAACTGATAGTGAAAAATGGCTTTTTGGCTATCAGAGGCTGCATAGCAGTCATTTTCAGGTGCCTTTTTTGCTAAGCTGGTGTATTGTCTTTTTGTGTTACCGCCACTGTTGAGTATATTCGTTTTTTTTTGTGATATTTCTTTTTTTTTGTGTGTTGCTTGTACTTGACATTGATGTGATGTGACGTGTGTCGCTTACAATCTACGTTCTAAAATTATAGGCGTGGTTAAAATAGAACATGAATGCCAAAATAACATACGATGATGCAAAAAAGTAGCATACTATTTTTCTTAATTTTAATAAAACCGTTATTTATAGTAGATACATTATTTACTATTTTTGTTTAAGGAGCATTAGATTACTTATGTATAAGCACTTGAGTGAGATACATGAGATACAGGTTTATTCCTAGTTCAGGTAGAAACCAGTTATTCTATACCTACCTCTAGTTTCAAGCCCTATTTTGTAAATATTTATGTAAAATTATTTCAATAAACAATGTATTAATTGATTATAAGTTCAGCATCTGCTAGTGAAAGAGCGCTAAGATTTTCTAAAATCTTAATGTAATACATAATCTTTGAAAAATAAAGTCGCTTATTGACTCCACGTCAAAACTGAAGCTCTCTTTTAATCAAAATTCCCCAGAATCATATTTTATTCGTTCAATAAATATAGAACGTCGTCAACGAGAAAAAGTTAAATTAATCACTCTTTTATTCAAACATCCAAGCTAAATTACTACGACCCAACTTCGGCATGACGTGACCACATCACAGATTTAATTTTCATAACCTCTTTATAATTCTAAATTCATCCATAAATTAACTGAAAACAAACTCGACCACAAAACATTGGCGACTGCCCAAACTGGCCCTGAAAAACTCCATCTGAATTTCAAATGCGAGACATCCACGTTACCGAAATGTTATTTCACCGCTAACACTTTTGGTTTACACAAGCAAGAATCACCTTTATGCCTTAAGCGCTAGAGTTCACGAGGACTGTGTGTTTGTGCTGGTAATTGGCTAAACGCTCGGATGGACTACATTTTCATTTTCTGTGGATAGAATTGTGAAGCTACGCTATTATGTGATGGGGATAGTTGTGCAGCTGTAACAGTCGGACTAGATTCATACGGATTGAATTCCAAAAAGTGTATTTTTGGGGCCGGTGACAGTATCGAGATTCCGGAGCGAAAATGTGCTCTAAGTGTGAATGCAACTCGCAGTCCGATAGATGAAATTTCTGGTAGATACCTAGTCGAACAAGTTTCCATGGAAATGTATGAGACATGAGTACCAATAGAAGGATGACATAGTTGAATAACAAAGAATGAAAAACCACCACAAAATTTTAAACTGCAAATTATAATAATCAATATTCAAAGATGTACATACGACACCGACACGAACGAGTCACAATGTAAATTTTATTGTTTTTACGCCGAAGGTAGTCTTACCAAGGGGTATCGTGTTATCCAGTAACTGGGTTGTAGAGGTCATGTAAAATACCGGTTTTCAGTTGCATCCGGTAAGACTGGAAGTCAACCGTCGACCACAACATAGTCGGGAAAGTCTAGGCAGATAATGACGCCCCGACGCACAGTGGAACGAATGTATGGGAGCGGTTGGACGTAGACATGTCCGAAAAAAAAGAGTAAAATTATGCCAAACTAATGATGCCATCTTATTCGATTACTTAATGCCTTCATAACTTGTGGTGATGAATTTCTTCATAACTCCCATATTTCGGGAGTAATTTGAGAAAATGTGAAATTTTACTATGAAAATGAGTGTATCGAGCTCTCTCCCTCCTGATTCCGGGCTTGTTTCAAGTAGCGGTCTCTAATATCATAATGCTAATACTAAGAGCTATATTTAATACTAAGACACATAGTGCGCCAAATGTGCACTTTCTGGGATAAAGAGTGATGTTTATTTTATAACACAATTTTTTAATTTTTTGTTTATTTTGTTGATTAAAACCGTTTTTCTAAAGGTTTACCTTATTACAATAACATTTCTGAGCAGCCAATTAGAGAAGATATAAGCTAATTAGGATATATAATTAGGGACTTAAGGTTTACATATAAAACTGATGCACTAATGATTACTGATAAGAACATTGCTATTATTTAATTACTAAATGGCTCTTAATACACTAATTTAGCATGCATCATTTACTAATTATCACAATAACTAATTACCTTGCAATATTTAACAAAGGATACCTGGGATACCTGGATTTTATATAAATAGGTCACTATTAGTAACTTTAAAATCAGTGTTGATTTACACCTCGTTGTATCCAAGCTAATCTCGCAATGTATTTTCCAAATTTTAATACAAATCTTGATATTCACGTTGCTTTATGCGCACGCGCACATAAAGATTTACGCGACTTTAACTATTTGTTCAGTGTTTTAAAAGATAACAGTTGTGTTCAGTTATGTGAAAGTGCTGAAACAAGTTTAAAAGACTGGTGTCGTCGATTTTGCTACCGCATTTATACAAAATGGACACAGTCTGGAAGAAGCACAGATAAGTTTCGGAAGAAACATGAGATTTGGCTACAGGCTGCAATTCAATGGCCGGAATTACAGAATGAAAATATGGAACCTTCTACAGAAAATATAAGTGACGTCATCGAGCCCATAATTTCTCCTGCTAAATCTGATGCTTCAACTTGTACACATCCTAGTCCTCGTAAATCTTTTGAGGACCTTAGTAACCGGCAAAAAAGAAGACGCACCACTGAAGATAGTCTTTCATGCAGCAGTAGCAGCGCTGAAATTATGTTTTCGGCCGAAAGGGCGCTTCAAAAGGCAGGACAAAGCGATACAGCTTATGTTATGAAATACTTGACGGAGAATCCAGAAGAGGCCTCAAAAATCAAAGCCTTCATTGAAGGTAAATCAATTCAGGTACGGGAAATATCCCCTTTGAAGGCATTGGCTCTTTATGTATCGATGAACTTATCGAAATGGCGCTATAACACTCTTCGGGATTTCAACACTCAAGAAGGAGCTCTTCAATACCCGAGTTACTACATGTTGGTTAAAGAAAAAATTAAGTGCTATCCGGCCAAAGAAGATCTCACAGTTACAGAGAGCTCTGCAAAAATCAAATTACAAGCCTTGATGGATTTAACCTCAAGAAGACTTATTAGGTCGTTAGAAACCCCTGTTGATCCCAATCAACAGCTCGTATTGACCAGCAAATGGGGTTTTGACGGATCATCTAGCCAAAGCATTTATCATCAAAGGACGAGTGAAGATGAGCAAATCGATCTTGCTAGTAATTTTATGATTAGTCTTGTACCACTGCGGCTCGTCTCAAAAGGTGTAACAATTTGGGAAAACGAGCGACCATCTTCCACTTCATTTTGCCGGCCAATATTGTTTAAGTTTATAAAGGAAACCAAAGAAAATGTGCAGAGAGAGATGGCTGAAATCGAAGCAGAGATTGAAGCCTTAACTCCATCCACCATCACTGATGGAATTAGTGTCAAACACCAACTGCTGTTGACAATGATTGATGGTAAAATTCATTCCATTATATCCAATACAGCAGCTTCAGTGTGTGACATATGCAAGGCTTGTCCTAAAGAAATGAATAATTTAGAGTTAATCAAAGATAAACACGCAAACGAGGACATGTATAAATATAGCTTAAGCACCCTTCACGCTTGGATTCGCTCAATGGAATGCTTATTACACATTTCCTACAAATTAGACATAAAATCATGGCAAGTAAGGGGTGATATAGCAAAAAGGCAAGTTGATGACAGGAAGAAAAGAGTTCAAGAGGCTGTAAGAAGAGAAACGGGCTTACTTCTCGATGTTGTGAAACAAGGCAGTGGATCCACCAACAATGGCAACTCGGCAAGGAGATTTTTTGAAAACTACACTAAATCTGCTGAACTGACCGGAATAGATGCTATGCTTTTAAGAAAAATCTGTGTGATCTTGCAGTGTATTTCATCAGGAGAGAAGATCAACGTAACTAAATTCCGAGAGTTCTGCTTTGATACTGCTAAGCTTTACGTGGAGTTATACCCATGGTATTATATGCCTTCTTCACTTCATAAAATTTTAATGCATGGGCCAGACATAGTTCAGAACATGTCAATTGTGCCCATTGGTTTTCTATCCGAAGAGGCATCTGAGGCTAGAAATAAAGATTTTAGAAAATATAGAGAGGGGCATTCTCGAAAGCATAGCAGTATCTCATGCAATGAAGATATTATGCACAATCTTTTACTGTCTTCTGATCCACTTGTTACAAGTATCCGTCCAAAAGGAAATAAGTTTGTAAAAAAATCTTCTTTTAAGGAATTTTATGAGCTTACGGATTCTGAGAAAAGTGATATCGAATTTGTTAACATAAATGATTTAGCGGACATCGATTCTGAATTTGAATTAATTGATGATGATGATGATGACGAAGATAATTAAATGATGTTATTGTTTTAAAATGTGTAACTTAGTAAATTAGAGCTTACATCTTAATTATTTATTGTACTTTTAATGAAACTAGGTAATTTATTATCAACTTACTTAAAAGTCATACTCTCATCAGTTCTTGTGAATATTTTTGTTAATATATATTTCTGTATATATATAATATATTTATAGACCTCTTAATAAGTCTGTCTGCGGTTTAAAGTAAATACAAATGGGGAAAAAACGTTTTTTTTTTTAAATTTTCATTTCCTTTTATCCCAGAAAGTGCACATTTGGCGCACTATGTGTCTTAGTATTAAATATAGCTCTTAGTAATAGCATTACGATATTAGAGACCGCTACTTGAAACAAGCCCGGAATCAGGAGGGAGAGAGCTCAATACACTCATTTTCATAGTAAAATTTCACATTTTCTCAAATTACTCCCGAAATATGGGAGTTATGAAGAAATTCATCACCACAATTTATGAAGGCATTAAGTAATCGAATAAGATGGCATCATTAGTTTGTCATAATTTTACTCTTATTTTTCGGACATGTCTACGTCCAACCGCTCCCATACATTCGTTCCACTGTGCGACGTCAGTGTCCCGTTATTATGTAAAAGTTCAACAAAAATAATATCCCAAAAATATGCCAAACAAGTATTAATTATCTTATATTTTACTAAACAAAAAAGGGCGCTGTATAACTTAATTTATTCAAAACAAACTAGCCTCTTTTCAAAACTATTAAAGGAAGCTCTCACACAATCGCAACAATTACGTATATACAAAGTTGGTGCATTAACAATTTAAAAACAGAGAGCGGACGACGCTAAGTGCACATGCTGACTCCGACAATGTATTTCTTGTAACATTGTCGAGTTTGTACGTATCACTGTTTAGTGTCGCTAAAAGGAACAGCCAATCGAGGCAGAACAATGTGTTTTTGTCATTTAACTTTAGTGGTAGTAAGTTGTGATTGTTGGTGCTTATTTTGTTGGTGATTTACATCGACGAAACTATTATTTGGCTGGTTTGAGACTGTTTGTGTGTAAGAGTGGCGATCAATGCGCTTTCGTAAGTCACGGCTATTACCACTGGGCCACCACAGCTCTCGAAAACAAATGTCAAAAATATAGATTTCGATACTGACGAGTTGCCTACTGAGAAACGAATAGTTAAACAAAAGTTGTTGCTTAGGGATCTGCTTACGTCAGACATAACGTAACTAGGCCTTTAGCTTGACGTTAGTGAAAACGGGCATACATATTTTAAAGATACAAGTTACTGGATCAATATATCAGGCTTGACCGAGTAATGGGCTAATGGACTGAGACAAGGCCGACCTCAGACGAGACCCAAGAGCCTCAGATAGAATATTACATAAATAATAATGCCTAGACCTCTCAGAACTGTCTTGAATTTAGGTACCTACTGACTTGTATGTCCATCACACTATACCAACAACTGTTGAATTTTGTATAATTTAACAATTAGAAAAATTTCTAAACGTTTGACGCAAATATATTCTTGTAATCATATAATAATTAAAATCAAAATTATAAACTTAAAACATCTTTTCCTCTTATCTGACATTTCGATGTTTGTGTCTATGTTTTACGGTAAGAAGTTGGGAACACATGACAACATCCCACTGTCCATACAATTAAAAAATAAATGCAGTATGAAGCTGTCATGGGATCCAAAAATTATTCAAATTAATTATCCATGTAAAATCAGGGCCTATCGATGCGCATACCTGACGGATTTCATAAATTCATCTTCTCAAACACTTCAAGAAAGAAAACTCTTATGGTAGTCAAACACGTTACGATATTATACTTGCGCAAGTATACAGAAACGTGTGTTGTAAGATTTTTGCCCAAATTTCATACATACATTGCATTTTCATTCCATTGCACACTGGTGCAAGTCTAAACTTGCGCAAGTAAATCGTAATGTGTATAGCTACCATAAGAAAAAGTGAACTAAAAACCTTTACCATTTTCATATTGACGTAGCAACAAGCAATAACGATCATGCTCACTAAAGGGCTACAACGGCCACACTCAGCAAGCTTTTAGATAATTAAATTAACGGAAACCGCTTTCATTAAGTCTGTTTGTTTCATAATAAAGCTAATGTTAACAATTGTTACTACCATAATCTAGAAACATCCCTTGAGTGAACTTTTTCTTTGGTGTTTGAATGCATAGGTTATTATCTATTCCTGTGGGAGGAAGGTGGAAGTAATTGTGGGCGTATTCTATGAGTTTTTGTGAGATTATTAATAAACAGGAAATTGTGCTATTATATATTTCCATAAATTATTATATGTTATGTGATAAAGTAACGGGTAGTCGTTTTAGAGTACATGCAGTATTCCAGAAATGATTGATCCAAAATTGTTTGTAGAATGCTTACCAAATGACATATTAATTACACAAAACTGTTATTCTAAAGGATAGGAAACCAACGAAACCAATAAGCAAGGATAATATTATTGATACCGCGAATTTATGCGAAGAAATATAAGCGACGAAGGGTAAAAAAATCACGAAAGCGTCTCCTAAGACGATGTTTATACGTAATCAAGCGTAGGAGGTTCGTACTTGAGTACAAATACTCGAGGCATCCCCGAACGAAATTAACCATTAAACGTCACACCAATTTTGAATTTTAACAAACGCATTTATATGCATGAGGTGTGGGATTTTCATCGAATCCGTTCGTCGCCTTATCCTTTATTTATTTTCTTGGAAAGTCATGAATCTCATGTTGTCATATTATGAGTTATAAACGGTTTTATGTTTGAGCGCCGTTTGCGTGGATGTTCTGCGGGGCGGAGTGAAAATTATCTGTTGCAATTGGAGGCTGCACCGAGTTGATAGGCGCCCGTAGAACCATGATGTTGAAATTGATCACAGCTTCGATGATTGAGGAAATGCAAGGGTACTTTACTGGAAGTAAATGGCCTTTCGTTTTTATATTGCCTCGCTCAGACTGAAATACAACAAAATTCAGAGACTTCTTTGGAAGTGTCTGAAAAAAACTAATAAGTTTGCATAGCTTGTGCTACAAAAAGCTAATAGGAATACTCCCCAAATAGCGCGAATTTAAATTAACACTTAATAAAATCAGTAAGTAGCCCGAAGTATTGTCAAAATTAAGTGGCAGTGGGCAGGGCACATTGCTCGCAGAACAGATGGCTATTGGGGCCGCAAGGTTCTGGAGTAGCGACCGCGTGGCGGGAGACGTAGCGTTGGAAGGCCCCCCACAAGGTGGACCGAGGATCTGTTGAAAGCTGCGGGAATGCGCTGGATGCGTGAAACACATAACCGGTCGAAGTAGCGGTGCTTGGTGGAGGCCTATTTCCAGCAGTGAACGTCTTTCGGCTGAAATGATGATGATGAAAATCAGTAAAACTCAATTTATATGTTTCCCAATTAATGCAACCATTCCGAAAGAAACAGATCTAAGTAGTAGGCCATAACGCTAAGATGAAGATGAGATAATGAAATCATTCAAATAAATCAATATCAAATCCTTATTTTCTCACTTTCTTCGACTTCAGATTCGTAATATCGCGCGAAAGCCGTTACAGTTAATAATCGTATTATTGGACTCATAAAATTTTATGTTAACTGTTATCGTTTGAATCGATGGTTGAAGGGCTATCTCCACTCATTATATCCTGGTATTCGTTATACGCACAAAGAATTTGGAGCTAATATTATGGCAAAATTCGTTCTAAATATTCTGAAAATGTCCTTGGTATCTTTTGGAAGATCATCTAAACTTTGTCGGTAGTTTCTGATTTTCGTTCCCATATTAGACGAAATGAAGTTTTTTTTCTGATGTTCTTATTACATTCTTGATTATATCGGTTTGGATTTCTGTCAGATTTTTAAAAAACTTTTTTACTAATCAGATTTTTTCTAGTGCCTTTGGTGGGAGAATTCTGTTTCCTTCTGATAACTTGCAGATTAAGTTGAACACATTGTTTTAATAAGTTGTTAACAAATTTAAGTCCCCGTATTTCAGTGGGTATGTTTCAGCATTACTATCGGAATAGGTGTCGAAAATTAGGAAATGGGTCAAATGAACCAGATCAGATTAACACAGAAGTGTATGAACTACGCAAAATAATTATAGTGTCATATGACGTATATGACACTATAATTATTTTGCGTAGTTTAACATAATCTTATCATAAATCCAGGTACTTTTACTACATTTTTGATAGGGACGATATGGACTCTATGTTTAATTAAGTCAACTTTTGCTGCTGAGTTTCTTCCAGACATAAAAATCTCTGTTTGCCTCTAATCCTCTGTGAGACAATTCACTTATTTTTCCCATCATTGTTTACGCAAGGCATTCCCAAAATTACCCGTTAAAATTTTCCACAAGATAAACCACACAATATTTTATACGCCACAAAATTTACTCCAACACCCTGCATTCATCAAAAGAATTTCACTAAACACATCAGTGTACGAGAGGGTGAGCAAAAACGGCAACTTTTGTTCCTTGAATATATAAGATACCTATGTCTTCAGTACTATTGTGATGAAACTCTCTTAAGTTTCCGTTGCAGACGCTCCGGTCGTCACCATCGAGACTCGTGGAGAAGATAAGAAAGACGACTGAATGCTACCAGACGAACTCGAATGTTGTTTCACTATAAATGGTTTTGAAGATACTAAGCTTGAATACTGTACTACAGTGTAAAGAGAAGAGCATGATGCAAATGAAACACTAGGTGTAAAAGACAATTAATCAAACACCGTGAATCAAATTCACGCTGACGTATCCGATGCTTATTTGATAGATACCACATTCGAAACTAATAATACAGCTTATATGTCCTCAGTGAGTTGAGATAAGATTTTCGATGACAGCTTTGACAAATAGCTACATTAGTTTTTAATGAGCGTGTATATTGTTGGTGTTGGTGTTGTGTGTGTGTATTGTTTTCAAAATAACATACAAATAAACACTAAAAGCTATCTATATCATAAATGCTACACAATTTAAAACGCCAACGACATAAATAAATTAACAAACGACAAATTCTCGACTTCCAACACCATGGTAACTGTTCGCCACTTGAGGCCGCCATCTCTTTTTGCACGGTTATTACACATGACACGCTACGCTTAGCGTACGTCCCGAGCTGCCATCCTCTAATTTTATTTAGCATATGAAATTTTATCTCCAACACATCAAAGGGACTTTGAAGTTCCTGTAACTTTGAAATTTTGTCTCCTCAGCTGATTGTTACTTGTGAATATGGTTTGGGTTGAGGGACTTGTAGGTTTCAATTAGGGCTTTAATGAGGTAATGTTTTGCGAGTATTTTTAATCCTTTCCTTGTTCCACGTTTAGCTTTCAGCGTCTGGTTTACAAAGGGTTACATTTGTCATTATAAATCAAAGGCCTTGTTTTTTAACGCGCGTAATTAGCTTTACCTGCAATAACTAAGCCAACAGATATATTACGTTCTGTTATAATTAAATGTTCTGTTCCTATACCAACAGCTGCTTCCACAATAAATTCGACTCATATTGTTATATACATATACTGCTTCGATGGAACGAATGCATTTCGTATTCGTATCTTAAACTAGGTACTGTAATAAACTAAGTTAAACAAGCATTGAACTATTCAAACGGCCTCGTTGGTCTAGTGGTTGCAAGCGCTACTGCTGAGCATGAGGTCGTGGGTTCGATTCCCTGGTCGGGCAAAGTATTATTGGGTTTTTCCATCTTGAATTTATCAGTAGAAGCCCGGAATTTGGATTTTTGCCCAGTTGATGGCAATAGGCTCTTATAACTTTGGGCTTAAACGTAACTGGCATAATGTAGGTGTACTAAAGGTGCACCTGTGCAGCTCTGCCCAACCCTTCGGGAAATACTGGCGTGAAGTTATGTAAACACATAACATCACTTCATACAGTGTGATAAGCGCATTGAGTAAATTAAGGCAGACATCACAGTCCATCACCATCCTGAGGTTAGAATTTTTAGTTTCAATAATGACCACTGCTTAAAAACATTATATATCTGAATCGCAACCCTACTACGAAACCCATTACTCGCCCTAAATTCTCCTTCATCGTCAATATCATTATCTACATCTAAAATCACTGTTTCATCTTCCGTTTCACCCGATTTTAATTCCATATAATCATATGCGTATTATGCTGCACTTATATTTATATATATATTATATATATTATGCTTATTATTCTTATTTTTATATATGTTATGCTTATATTTCATCTCCAGCATATTTCCATTAAGAATTTCATTTAGAATATTACAAGAGGTTGTTTGGGGACGACGACCTGGCACCGTTGGCCTCGACGAACTTAAGTTTTTATTTACATGAAGGATGATAATAAAACCTTACACCGAATCACAATGGGAGTTCATTTTCTTCAAGAAAATTGTTTTTGAGATTATCTCCTCCGTTGTGCGCTTTTTGCACTATCTTCTTATGAGTATGTGAGATGCAGCGAAATGATAAATTGTGTTTTCTCTTTCTTTGGAGGTGGAAGAAAACTTCAAATGCGTCAGTTTTTCGACATCTCGAGTGAGTCGTAAAATTCGAGAGAAGGAAAAAATTGCTGTAGTAAGGGTAGATATACGTACGATGGGGTGACAGCATGTCAAGCAATTTTATCAACTTTGACCTTTCCCGTTTATGTTGTCGCATGTAGCAGATTGGCATTATTTTCTCGTATCGAGTATCTATCATGTAAAATACTGGTATTCAGCTGCATTCGGTTGGACTGGAAGCCGACCCCAACATGGTTGGGAAAAGGCTAGGCAGATGATGATGATGATCGAGTATCTATCATCTTATTTTTATGCATTCCTCTATTCTATGCATCCTTGTTGGAAGTTCTTGAAAACCTATTCCCGAATCACAAAAGCTACCAAGCTCAACCACAAAACGATACAGTAAAGAGCAAAGACCCAAAGTGCTTTCCACCATTATCAGAATCAAGTCGATTGCGAACAAGAGAGAGCTTGTCTGTTTTCCACGTTTTAACATCTAGCAAGTAGAACAACGAATCCCGGTGGTACAAAAATAAAATAAAAAACAAAGTAACTAAATTGGCATTCAACTGCAACGCTCACATCCCCCAAGTGGACAGAGCTATCAGAATTTCCGATGAGTACGTCTGTTAGTCCGACGTTCGATTCCCGTTTTGTTATCGCTCCCTAAACGTGGGGAGGTTTTAGCTCTCGATACCCTTTTCACTCCTTCGTATGTGAGTTTACATTCTTACAGTCTTTATCGACTATCGTTTTGAATTCAAGAAAATTGTTGCCGTATTTGCTGACGGCGAATTCAGTTAAAATGGGACTGCTTTGAAACGTGTTTTGTTATCTGTTATGATCTGAACATTACAGGAAATTGAGGGGAGTTTGGAATTAAGTAATAGACAGTTGTTCACACAAGTAACTTAATTATGATGCTGAATTAATTTTGTACGATAGTAGTGCATCCAATTTTCAAATCCTACCACGATTAGATTGACCGGCTATTGCACGACATTATTTATCACGACATACCACTAAGTTCAGCTAACATTGTTTAGTTTATACAGACGAAATAATTATCTCATTTCTAATCTAAAAAAAGTCCTAATTGTTATTAGGTATATTTTCGTCTGATTCAGTCACTTACTTTGTTGAATAAAAGAAAACTATTCCAAAAAAAATACAGGAATCTGAAACTCCGACTGTTCAGTTCTCGTATTATTCCTCCAATGTGATCCCGAGGTTTCAGTTTTCAATACCTTTTCTCTTTTCCGAGCACTGTGTACGGCATTCTTGAAACTGCATTATTACAGTCTCTATCGAGAAAGGTTTTGATTTCACAAATTCGCCTGTTTATTTGCTGAACGGAAAATTACGAGCGAAATGTTTTCAAATGGGTTTTTCTACAAAACGTTACCTACTATACCTTTTTATGTAAGTATTAAATTTGTGTCTAGTGTGTGTTGCTTTATGTTTGTTTTGTGACAATATTATTATAATTATCTAGCTGATGCTCGCTACTTCGCTCGCGTGGATGTCGATTATTATATACTAAAACCTTACTCGAGAACCACTATCCGTTGGTGAAAACAGCATGAAAATCGGTGCAGTAGTTTTTGAGTTTATCGCGTACAGGACGACAGACAGACGCGGCGGAGGACTTTGTTTTATAATAAATAAGGATATCGGTATTAATGTTATCATCGGTGGAAATCAGGTACCGAAATTCTGAGCTTATAGTTCTGGTAGGTATACCGATTTGTAATCTAAATTTAGAAATGTCATCCAAGAATTGACCATGACACATGCCAACACTAAACCCAAGTTAAATGCCAACTGAACTCAAGATTTAACTCAACCATATCTTAAACGATAAAACCAAACAAAAAGCTCTCATCTAATAAACCAATCCAGCTAATTATAACTCCCATCATCAAACATTAGCAGGAAACACTTAAATTCATACGTGCCATTAAAATGGGTGCGGGCAGAACAATCAAAGGTAAATAAACAGAAGAAGTAGGACGAAATAGCATGGCGGCGGCGGCCATGCTCCCGACAACTGAATGTACGGGACGTGCTCGTGGTAGGGCTGCGATTAAATTTTTTGATTTAATTAATTATTCTAATAATTATATTACTTTAAAAGCTCTATGGCATCTGTCAATGTCACCACGCAAGAAAAATTACTCTCACATTTTTTACATAAAACATAGAAAGAATTTCACATCCAAAATCCAAATAACAGTTAAAAACAGCAAAAATAATACCAAACACAAATAAAGATGGAAATCCAAAGAAAACCGGACTAGAAAAATATCCAAAAAATAAACTATAATATCAATGTGAGTAAGTAGAATGCAAACCAGAGCCAGAGCACGACAGCAGGCACACCCACCATCTCCGGACTTGTCGCTCAGCTCCGCCTCGCAGCCGCCGGTATGCGCCGCAACCGTGATCGCCGTGTCACCGGTCGCTGCAGTTGCGTCGAGCTCGAGCGACGAGTTTTTCTCCCCACCGTCGTCACCAATACCACCACAACGGCGAGGAAGAGGACGGCCACCAGCGGGCTTTGGACCTCGAGGCCAACAGGCCCCGAACAGGGTCCCCGCTGCGGGTGGAAATGTGTCGCGCATGCGATGGACCCAGTCCATTAATGTCAATGTTATGCGCGCATATTATGGGGCTACCGAGGGAGGAATTAACCTTACAGCGTACCGAGGTCGGATGCTCTCTCTGTTTCAGGTGCTTGAACCTACCGTTAACGTCTCGGCCCAATGATTATCGGATCAGGTGCGCGTTATTCAAAATAATCATAGACTGGATAACGCTACACTTGATCGGCTACGCTCAGAAATGCAGAGTAGCTCTGCTAGCAACCCTCCTCCATCCCAGCATTTCATACATACCCCTGTTGAAGCCCCACTGCGGGAAAACCAACATGATGAGGTGGAGGACGCCAGGGCTATTTCTGCAGATAACCTATGCAATGTGGAACTAAGGAGCGCACTGGAGGATGCGATCCGTGAGTATCGGTTCACATCACCTAACCTCAGACCACGGCTACCACGTTTGCCCATGAATAAAAGAAATAGAGCACTGGTATGTGCCATGGATGCACTGTTACCAAATTTTATTGAAGGCAGCGCAGATCTTTGCGATACACACTCAATCTTGTATTGCACGGCTGTTGCGGCATGTCGTATTGCTCGTGTCAAATTTCCAAACACTGACCGAGCTGTACTACCGAAACCTGCCGCACCAGCCTGGCAGTGCAGGATTGAGCGTCGTATTAATGAGGCCAGGGTACTCATCGGGAAACTCATCTGCTTCAGGGAGGGCAATAAACGCCCAAGGGTGATGCGCTTTGTGAGACGGGCCTTCTCGGGAACTAGTATTAGTCCTCGAGAATATGTTTCCTGTGTCACAGAGCGCATCGACTTCCTGAAGCAGAAAGTTTATGCGTGGGCAAACCGTATCCGTCGGTATAGGCGAAGAGTGGATCGGTACACTCAGAATCGCATGTTCCAGAGCGATGAAAGGTGGGTATACAGAGCATGGGGGCGCCCCATTCCCACTCAAGGTGCGACTGACGCGCGTCCACCGGATAATGAGACCATGAGTGCTTTTTGGCGAAGCATCTGGTCGGTGCCCGTCAGTCACACTGAAGGTGATTGGATGCGTGTTGTTGAGCGGACGTGTGATTCAATACCAGACATGGAGGCCATTACCATCAGCCCTCTGGATGTGGCCCGTGCAGTTCGTCCGTTGCCTAACTGGAAATCTCCAGGACCGGACGGACTGCACAATTTCTGGATTAAATGGCTACAAAGATCACACGCCTGCTTAGCTTCGCAATTCCAGTCATCTCTAGAGACTGGGTCGCTACCACTTTTCTTTACGACAGGAGTTACCCACCTGCTCCATAAATCGGGTAGTACTGCGGAACCTAAAAACTATAGACCAATTACATGTTTACCGACGGTCTATAAAGTTCTTACATCCATTCTTAGAGCAAAAATTGCACAACATATTTATAGCAACTCAATTATGTCTGTGTCTCAGAATGGATGTAAGAATGGGTCCCGCGGTACTAAGGAGCTGCTCCTTATAGACATGGCCATAAGCCAACAGGTTCGTAGATCCCGGAAGGATTTGTCGACATGTTGGATAGATTATAAGAAGGCCTATGATTCGGTGCCACATACATGGCTCATTAGAGTGCTGGAGTTGTACAAAATAGACGCAACTCTACGCACCTTCTTGACGTCGTGTATGAGGCAGTGGAGAACAGCCCTTCTCTATCCGGGATGTCGACAGCTATGGGGGATCGATGAACCGATCAGGATTGAGCGGGGAATATTTCAGGGCAATAGTTTGAGTCCGCTTTGGTTTTGCTTAGCCTTGAATCCTCTAAGCACACTGCTGGAAGATTCAGGCCTAGGCTATCGATTGAGAAGAGGTGGTCAGGTGATATCTCATCTCCTTTACATGGATGACCTGAAACTCTTCGCCCCCAACAATTTGCGACTGATGGAGCTACTGAAGGTAACAGAAACATTCAGTAGCGCCATCAGGATGGAATTTGGTGTGGACAAATGTGCAGTCATGCATGTAAAGAGAGGGGAGATTATGGAATCCGTGGGAATCCAACTCTCGGATTCCACAAACCTTAGATCCCTCTCCTCAACCGAAACCTACAAGTATTTGGGTATGTCGGAAGCATTAGGCATCAATGTTGCCGACATGAAACAATCGTTGAGGGAGCGCTTCTTTGGCCGCCTGAATAAAGTGTTAAATAGTCTTTTATCAGGCGGAAACAAGGTGCGAGCCTTCAACGGCTGGGTCATGCCGGTTTTGATGTATTCTTTCGGCATACTCAAATGGACTCAGACAGAACTTGACACCTTGGATAGGAAGGTCCGTACACTGCTGACGGCAAATCGGATGCATCACCCACGGTCATCAATGATGAGACTGTACATCCCGCGGAAGTGTGGGGGTCGAGGTTTCTTAAATGCCAAAACCCTTCACAACCGCGAGATTTGCAGTCTCAGGGAATATTTCCTTCAAACTGACGTGGGGATGCACCGAGATGTGGTCGCAGTGGACAAGGGCCTTACCCCGCTCTCCTTGGCGAAAGAGAACTGGCGCAAACCTACAGTACTTGATACTAACGACCGTAGGGAAGTGTGGCAAGGCAAAGAGCTACATGGACGCTTTTTCCGGGCACTCCATGGGCCTGAAGTAGACTTTCTGGCGTCTGTATCCTGGCTACGTTTCGGCGACCTCTTCGGGGAAACCGAAGGTTTTGTCTGTGCGATTATGGATGAAGTCATCATGACGAATAATTACCGGAAATACATTGTCAAGGACGGTACGGTGGACATCTGTCGGGCATGCCACTGTCCCGGTGAATCAATTCGACATATTGTTTCCGGCTGTTCTCGTCTTGCTAACGGCGAGTATTTGCACAGACACAATCTAGTAGCTAAGGTTATCCACCAGCAACTTGCCTTGCAGTACAACCTTGTGGAGTATGAAGTACCATACTATAGGTATGTGCCCGACCCAGTTCTCGAAAATGGTCACGCCACAATGTACTGGGATCGATCTATCATCACTGACAGGACTATTGTAGCCAATAAGCCTGATATTGTGGTGATAGATAGACGAGAGCGCCGTGCAATGATTATTGATATCGCTGTCCCTCATGACGAGAATCTCGTGAAAGCTGAGAAAGATAAAAAAATCAAGTATCTTGACTTAGCACATGAGGTTGTCGACATGTGAGACGTGGACTCTGCAATCATTGTGCCGATAATCGTTACGGTGAATGGCTTAATAGCGAAGAGCCTCGACCAACATCTCAGGAGGCTCTCATTGCGCGGCTGGGTCAAGGGCTTGATTCAGAAAGCAGTACTCCTGGACACGGCACGCATAGTGAGGAGGTTCCTCTCTCTAGAGCCCTGACCACCGGCAGCTTGGACCCTGATCCTGGTGCCGATGGGCTACTAATTTTTATATTTTTAAATGTTTTTTTAATGTTTTTTATAAAATATTTAAAAATGTAAATATTATGTTTTTAAGAAGAAATAAATGAAAATATTACTTTGTAAAGATTATGTTTTTAAAAATAAATAAAGAGAACAAGAATATTACTTTAAAACAAGTTAAATTAAATTAAAACTTTAAAAAACCCCTGATAAAAACGAAGCAAATAATAAACTTTTTTTTTTACAGCTAATGTCACTCTCAGTCAAGTCACTTTTCAAAGAAAACCAAAAAAATCAAAATCGGTTCAGCCGTTTGGCAGCTACGATGGCGCAGACAGACACAGAGATACACACGTTAAACTTATAACAAACCTCTTTTTCCGTCGGGGTTAAAAATAAAAAATAACTAGGTATCTGTTTTATTGCTGTCTCTACGAAAATGTGTCATTTAGAGTCCTAACTAAAATTATAAATGCGAAAGTGAATTTTTTATTATTATATATTATTATAGAAGTTTGTTACGCTTTCAAGCTAAATCGGCTTAACGGATTTAGATGAAATTTGGCAGATAGGTAGACCATAACCCGGAATAGGACTTATGACACTTTTTATCTCGATACTTCAACGGCATCGAGACTTACGCGGGTGAAACCGCGGGGCGCAGTTAGTTGTCTATAATTATGCTAGTAAAAAAGTGTCTGTGACCAATTTTTTTTTTTTATTATATTATAAAAGTACGCCTTGACCAACTTACAATAATCCCAGCCAGGTAGTACGATTTCTAACAATAAACTTCTTACTTTTGTACTTTTGTTTGACGTAAGAGGTGACCAGGAAAGCATAGGTATCAGGAAATTTTAAAGTTGAATAATTATGACTTAACAAACGATAGAGAAGCAGAGACGTTGGTCTCTGCTGTCATTCGAGGATCTTTGACAGTCGTTACGAGTCGTCAGAAGCCCGAAAGTCTGACAATCAGTCTTGCCAAGGGGTATTGTATTCAAATCAAATCAAATCAAAATATTTTATTTCACATAAGCCTACATGGGCACTTATGAAACGTCAGAAGCTAGGTGCACGGTTCCAATTGGTCGTTTCCTATGGAGAAGAGCCGGCAAGAAACTCCATGGTTACTCTTTGAAAATATAATTGGCTTTTACAATGTTTTCGAATTACAGTGTTAATATTTATGGGAGGACAGTGTAGGCCTTTCAAAAAGTTTCAGATAAAGTTCATAAAAAAAAACCCATATTACCCAGTTACTGGGTTGTGGAGGTCAGATAGGCAGTCGCTCCATGTAAAATACTGGTATTCAGCTGCATCCGGTTAGACTGGAAGCCGACCCCAACATGGTTGGGAAAAGGCTAGGCAGATGATGAAACGATAGAGAAGATGACAGCTTTTATAAAGAAGGTTTAAAAATGGACGATGTTCTCGGAAAAGTGATGGACATTAGTTACTTTGTTATTAAAAGTACTTACAAGTAATAATGTATGTTTTACCTGACAGTCGTGATAAGTAATGGTGACTTTGAAACACCTTAGAATTTTTAATGTAGTGGAAACAACAATATTTTTCCGAGAAGTTTTCAAACGAAAGTTTGAAAACTTCTAAGACTTTTATGTCATCTATAAAACACTGCCTCTAATAGGTAGCTCCAGGAAGGTCTTTCTGTTAACCACATTTGAAGTCCAATCTATAAGTAACTACTAAATCTCATAAACCTTTTTTCATTTCTAAAATATATAGCACTACCTGATGCCTGCAGTTTCGCCCGCCAAATTATATACTAAAACCTTCCTCGAGAAACACTCTATCCATTGGTGAAAACAGTATGAAAATCGGTGCAGTAGTTTATGAGTTTATCGCGAACAGGACGACAGACAGACGCGGCGGAGGACTTTGTTTTATAATATGTAAGGGTGTTCTTTATTTTTTATTTTTTTTCCAATTAATATAATATTTTCTAATTTCAGCTTACCAACCCTGGCTGCAATTTGCAACATGTAATTAGAACCGTTGTGAAATTAACGCGCCAACCGCTTTCAAAACCGAAACAATCGCGGTCACAGAACAACTAGGAATACTGTGATTTATATTACGTCTGTTTTCAAGTGGCTTTTGTATGCTTGTTAAGGCAGGGTTAGGTTGAGGGAGGCGCCATTTTTTAAATATAAAAAAGGTGTGATGTTGTTTCGTTTTTGTTACGCTCAAACAAAAACAACATGATTTCTGAAGGATGGAAAATAACTACCGTTTTTGCAGAAATGTACCTAGGTTACTCGGTTATTCAGATCAAGTTTCCGACAAACGCTTTTCGTAATATTTGAAGAACATTCTGTATATAGGCTCAAAACATTGTTCAAGGTCTACCATATTTACGTTAATGTTATCGCTTTTGCATCAGCTAAAATGGCATAACAATTAGAAACAGATAAGTTTCCAATCTGAAACAAAAAAACCTATAAAAATTGGACAAAAGATCACAAAATCGAGTAGTACACTGTATTAAACATTATAGCATTCCATTTTCCATTCCACGGAACTGCATTTAATTTTTAAAAAACCCCTAGATTCTTGCTCCGGCACGTATTTCAAGCATTTTAATTCAAATCAACCGTATCCCTATTGTCCAAGCTCCGTGGTTCCGGAGCTTATTCAACGTTAGAACAAACTAGATATCGCATCTGAATTTTAAATGTGACATTGCGTAAAACTAGTTGTTTTTGGAGACATTATTCTAAAGGTCTTGTCTGGTTGAACGGATTCGGTAAGCCAAGTAAATGTTTTCTATACTTACTAAAGAAGTTATTTTTCTGTAACTGGAATGTTTTTTGTAAGTTGGAAATGCCTTTGACGTTATTCTCTAGGATTTGCTAAAGAAAGTTATATTTTGAGCAACGACATGACTTAGGAAAATAAGCGAATTAAAGTTTACTTTTAACTCAATTTTGACTTTTAATTATTTTACCGTCAACAATCTACATACAAGCGGGACGTCAACAGTCTTTAAAAATATAATTTACGTCGAGTCATAACGTCATAAGACTTAGACCCATCGTTCATTGAAATACTAGTGCTGTGAAATTCTTGCTACTCAAACGTGATTTGAGTTACGGGTAGTCAGAAGCACAAAAGTCTGACAACCAGTCTTACCGAGGGGTATTGTGTTACCCAGCAACTGGGTTTTGTAGGTCAGATAGGTAGTCGCTGCTTGTAAAATACTGGTATTCAACGAAAAAATACCAGCAATAGCTTCATCGCCCACTCTTCATTCCACAGCCTTTAAGATCCCAAAAACATAAGCCTTTAGTGTAAAGGTAGGAACCTTATTTCGTGATAAAAATGGACCCTGTACGGCCTGTCTGGACGTAAAATAAAAATAAATTGCTTATTGCTTTAGTAATATTCAGTTATAGCATTTACCTTTGTATTACAATGCGGGTACTTTTTGAAGTTTACAAGGCGCTTTATGGTCATGCCGGGTTTATTTTTTTTAAACTTGTGTGTGGGCTGCAAAGGATTACATCTTGTTAGAAAAAAAAAGGGTAGTAAAGATTCACTGGAGCAATAATAATAAAAACTTTTTTACAAAAAATTAAACCGACGAAAAAAGATAACTGAAAAGCGAAAAATAAAATAAAATGAACCTTTTAGTGTAACTAAGCTCCTAAACTAATTTAAGTAACAAATTTTGAGGCGGCGCCAAACAAACAAACAAACAAATTAATTACATAATTATAGCGTGTATTTGGCGCCGCCTCAAAATGTGTTACTTAAATTAGTTTAGGAGCTTAGTTACACTAAAAGGTTCATTTTATTTTATTTTTCGCTTTTCAGTTATCTTTTTTCGTCGGTTTAATTTTTTGTAAAAGAGTTTTTATTTTTCGCTTTTGAGTTACCATTTATTGTTGTGGCTTAAATCTAATACCTACCAATTTTATGTGCAAACTTTCAGCAGAATCGGTTCACAGTTGAAAATTCAGTAGGTGACAAATCAATGAACTCCAGTTTTTCTACCCTTAGTGGTGGATTTTAGTTTTCAATTTTATATGGGACCAACTTCGTGTAATACCCTCCCCAATAAAAAAAAAATCGATCAAATCGGACCACTCGGTAAAAAGTTATGCATGGACATACATAAAAAAAAATATATACAGGGTTCCTGGTAACTCGACGTATTCCTTGCAGGACGTCATAGTAGGGTTAAAATGCAACAAATTAAGCCACCAAATGTTCTACCGAAATTCAGTAGTTTTTGAATTAGTTAAGTTTTAGTTTTTTAATGAAAAATCCCAGATTAAACCATTTGAAACCAATTTAAAAATGATTTACGGCGCGACTGTACTGAAATTTAAGTTATTATCATAGTTGACGCCGTAGCAGACCTTTGTTTAACTAAGGAACCTTAAGTGCATAGAAAAAATAAGGACCTCTCTGGTTTAATCGGTATTATTTCTTAGGTACATTATGAGCATCTGTCGTCAACAAACCAGCTTACAAATATGAATCTATTAACAGTATCCTTACTTAATATTAATTATTATTATTTAATAATCATAAATGCGAAAGTAACTCTGTCTGTCTGTCGCGCTTTCACGCCAAAACTACTGAACCGATTTAAATGACATTTGGTACACAGATAGCCTAAAACCTGAGAAAGGACATAGGCTACTTTTTATCGACATAACACGCGGGTGAAGCCGCGTGCGGAAGCTAGTATGAAATAAAAATAAAACGTCAACATCTTCCTACCCTTTTCATTCCATCCTTTCATTCCATGTTACTTGGGGTCGGCGCAACACGTTATCTTTTTCAAGACAAAACGTACTAAAACAAAATATTAAATGCATGATCCATTCAAGAAGAAAGCAACGATAAAAACATCTTTAAAAACAATTTTATCTCGCTCATAAATCCACATTTAAGACCATTCTGCTCAACGAACGCGTTTAGCCAAATTCTTTTAGCCACATCAAAGCCGAGGATCAAGGGGCATTTGAAATTCTGATGCGGTTTTCTTGTTTGCTTCACTAACGGGCATCGTGCGGCTTGGACTCACATAAGGACACATTTTCCTAGATTGGTATGTGCTTTTACAAGGTTTTTTCGGCTAGTGGCTGTTGTTGCCAGAGTATTTTTGCCGATTTTTTTTTTGGTAATGGCTTCGTGGTCTGATGTTTGTTTAGCTGTTGACTTGGTGAATATGAAGTGAGGTTTGGTTTTTTGAAAGGACTTGTGGAAAATATAGATACCTGTTTTTTTTTTTAATATAGTTTTTAATACAGAACTTTGAACATAAAGTAGCATTAAAAAGCTAAGTTTTATATCAATGTAAAACGAACGATAGCAGTAATAGCCTAGTGATGTGACCGTCAGATACCCAAGTCATAGGTCTCGAGTTCGAACCCACGACCTCTGACTTTTCGGATTCATGTGCGTGTTATATAATTATCACTTGCTTCAAAAATGATTAAGGAAAACATCGCGAGGAATCCGGCATGCCTGAGAGAATTATTTATCGATGGCATGTGAAGCCAAGTCAGAGATGGGCGGCTTTAAAACTCTGACACCACAGGTTAGTCATTAACACGAAAAGAAGAATGTCAAAAGAACTAAATATACAAAACTACTAAATATGTTTTTAATATATATACACGCCTTCTTCCCACGGGGGTAGGCAGAAACCACAGAACGCCCCCTGCCACGATCCTTACATACACGTTTGGCCTCGTTTACGTTCATACATCTATCATTTATCATGTATCATTTTCATAATGTATTTGAGATTTTGTACTTAATTGTGCTATGATCATTTGAATAAAAGAGGTCAATACTTAAAGTAATCGGTGTAATAGTTTTTGTTATTTGAATACATGATCCATAATGGCCGCTGCTGGAAATGTAAATCACTGATGTGAAATATTTTTTACTTTATTTACATTATTTCTACATAATGGTAGGTAAATATCATCAGAATTTATAGAAGGTACATTTATATGCATCCATTTCTAGTACGATGTTCGAGCTAGACGATCTAAACTTCAAACATGATTGACTGTCAGCAGCAGGCACGGCTAGTCAATGAGGCAGCAGGACAAAGCGAAACGTTCTGTGATTGGGTACCATTTACCAATTATTTTGGTCAATCCTTTGTAATCGCAGAGAGGAGGAAAATTACGAGATATCAAAGGAAGCTGCTGTTGATTTTAAATTATCAGTTGATGACGTTTAATTTTGGAACATCACGGAAATAGATTTGAAGTTTGCGAGGTCATTAATAGTGGATATTTCTACTGGTAACGCGGTGGTGGAGTAGCTCGTGGCTAAGTAATAACAGCCAGGTTAAGCTACGCTTGTCGGGGTTGGTCTGTGGATGGGTGACCATATTTACATACCATGCCTCGGAACGTTAGTTAAGCCGTTGGTCCCGGCTGTCATTCGTTGATCATTGACAGTCGTTACGGGTCGTCAGAAGCCCGATGGTCTGACAACCCGTCTTACCAAGGGGTATCGTATTGCCCAGTTACTGGGTTGTGGAAATCAGATAAGCTGTCGCTCCATGTAAAATGTACCTATTCAGCATCCGGTTAGACTGGAAGCCGACCCCAACATAGTTGGGAAAATGCTAGGCAGATTGATTTGATTTATTGTCTGCTGGTTATATCAATTAGTCAATGATGATGTCGAAATAGTGCATGAATGATTTACGAAAGTAAAATGTTTTGATCTTATTAAAGGAAACTTGTTTCTTTATTGCCTGGTTGGTGTAATGGTTGCTACTACTGAGCATGAGGTCCTGGGTTCGATTCCCGGGTCAGGCATGTGTAGGAGCCCGGAGTCTGGATTTGTGCCCGGTCGATGGCAACAGGCTCGGCCCCTGTTGCATGGGACTTAAACATAACTGGCGAAATTCTGGTGAACTTACACCTCTGCTAATCCTTCAAGAATTACAGGCGTGATGTTATGTGTTGTTTATTTGCAAAATTCTACATACATTTTCAAATGATATACAAACATTGCTTGACGTCTTCAACTTTCTTCACTTCTACATCAAGGAGAAGTTAATCAGCTAATGTGCCCTTTGAAGTTATTGTAGAAATATCTACCAGGACTGTAAACATTAGATACTGCCACGTACAAAGTTACCAAAGTAAACAATTTGAATAAGATTTTCCATGCAAATAACACGAAGTTTGTTAGAAACTCGATGCTCTTAGGAAGTTCATTATGAAAGAGGACTGTAGAAGCACGTGCATTAGTTTGACAAACGCTGTAGGATTATTAGTATTCCAATACAAGGGGCCAAAGTTTGTGACCCAACACTGGGTGGCAGTTTGGATTCATGGTGTAGCAAACATGAATTTTACACAGTAAATACAAACAGCATCTATGGTTACAGTGCACAATTTTTTTAATTAAAAAACTATTTTTTGGTTACGATTGGCATTGATTTCATTTTGTGTTGCACTGTGTGAAATTCATTGGTATTCGGTACGTACCTTGGTGGGGGAAATATGATAGTAGCATAATACTCTGTGAGTGGTAACAATATTGTATCTATCTGCATTATTATTATCTGTGACCTTTAAGAATGGAACCGTAGGCGCGCGCGCGTATTTGCGCTTATACGGGCAACTAAAATTGCGCAATTGTCGGCAGTTTTTATACAATCTTGGAATTGCTGTAAATTGCTCAATTAACAGCAATACATAATAAAGACTATTCTATCTATCTATTTATCTCATTCTTATAAGTCGGTTGCAGTAACTCACAAAATATTCGCTCGAAGACTTGGTATAACTATGTTAGTGCTCACTCACCTTCGTTACGCAGTCAGGTGTCACCGTAATCCGGTTATCCGGTTCACGCTACAAGACAATACCAAGTCGCGGTGATAAAGAATTGCCATTGTTTTGATTTAGAAATCTGGAAAAATTATATTTTTACCAAGTAGTACGATTTCTATCTGCAAAGAACTCTTCTACATAAGGAGTAGTTTAAAATGACTAAATGTATGCAATGAAAACGCTGCATAGGTTTTATAAAAAGTGTCTTATTCCATCTCATTCTTCTCTGCCGGCTGCAGGAACTCACAAAACACTCGCTCGTGACATTGTTTAACTATGTTAGTGCTCACTCGCCTTCGTTACGCAGACAGGTGCCTCTGTAATCCGGTTATCCGGTTAACGCTACACGACAATATCAAGTCGCGATGGTAAAGAATTTGTAATTTTTTAAACTTAAAACTAAAAGGATATTTTTTCACATCCAATGTGCCTCTCTTAAATATTTGATAGAGTGAAAAATAAGTGAAACTGTGAACATCAAGTTGTTGTTTTTATACTTTTCGAATTAACAACAAATCATAGAAAATATTTTTTTTACAACTTACCGATGGAGTCGAAATTAATAAACTTCTATTATATTGCAAATGCCAACACAACGATGCAATTCTACTAAACATTTTCTGACAAAACAATAAAATAGCACAAATTGAGTACTTACGTATTTCAATGAAGAAATAATACATAATAAAATTGAGTAAGTAATCATCATCATCATACGATACCCATTGGTAAGTTACCCCCTGGTTTTCAGATTTTCGGGTTTCTGATGACCCGTAACGACTGTCAAAGATCCACGAATGACAGCCGGGACCAACGGCTTAACGTGTTTTCCGAGACACGGAGGAGTCTTGGTGTGTACAGATGGACACCTGATGAATTGAGCCGTGCGGCTGTTATTACTTAGCCACGAGAGGAGCTCGTGGCTAAGTAATAACAGCCGCACGGCATGCTCCAAACAAAACATCCAATATAATACGAAATTCCCTAATGACTGCCAAGTTAGGCATTAGCCGTATCCCAGAAAAGAACCACCGACCCTACCCGCAGACTAAACTTCCCAAACAAAAAACTACAAACTTTCTTTTTAACCCGAAGCGAAAATGCCCGAAAGCATAGGTATTTACCTACTGGAGTTTGTACAAACTTTTTCACTGAAAGCCTCTTTTGAATTGCATGTGACATGTTTACTAATGCCGGTAAAGTCTGGCCAGTGGTCCGTACCGTGTAGGAGTGTTGACACAGGTCTGGGCTTTGGTAGACGGACCAATATTTAAAATACTAAAGTACCAATGATATCTGTGTAGATAAATCCCTGGGGGTGTTACGGCTAAGCACTCTTAACCCAATTAAATCTATTTATTTTTAATTATAATCTATGTTATCGAATTAATGTTAGATTTCAACAGATTATGGATTAATTGGTGTCATGAAAGAATCCAATTTAGATTAAATATATAGTAATTTTAATTTTAATCAACACGAGCGTACAGCGTCTAACTAAAACCCTGTCCAATCCGAGAGGGGGGCCTAGGTAATAAGAAAGTTATTACTATTTAAAATTCAGGTTTTTAGTATCTAAATTGCCATAATTTCATTATAAATTAGTAAATTTTCTACAGAGGTCATATTTTATGACTTGTAGACACCCGATAGACAACGGCCGCCCGCGCCTCATGTTAACACGGTAAAATTCCCCATTGAAAAAAAAAAGGCAAGATTTTTTTTTTCTTTTTTGTAACAAAGAACCACTGCAAAAGCGATAGTTCAGTTTCTTTATTACTTTTCTTTGCATTCTCTGCATACTTTACTGACGTAATATTCCTTAACCGTCTTAAAAAAGCTAGCTAAGACGTGACTTTCCTACAAACGCGGACTTACACAAAGAGTATGTTTATTTTCTGCTGCGAAACTGTAGTTTGTTCAAAACTTAAATACTTAAACCGTTATATTTTTCTTCGTACAACTATCACGTAAGTAACATCAGAAGTTCAGACTTATAACGTACAAGGAGGATTTACTTTAAAACTTCAATCTCAAAGATTAACACTCATGAAGTTAAGAGGAGAATTTTCACAAAGAAAATTAACTAGGAATAACAAACTTCGACGCGGCGCCGGCGAAAATGTATGTACCATGCAGACTGACTGTACTTGAACAGGGCCGTCACTGTCACCTGCCACACTTCATAAACCACCAACTTTTCACATAATTAAATGGAGAAAGATTTAAGAGAGATAGACTTCAAACTCTGCCCGTAGCAGATTATTATTATAGCTGTATTATTCAAGATATCTATTTGATAATAGATGAAATCAAGTATCCTAAAATATAATTTCAGCCAGATTATATTCTAATGAACATTCCAGGACCATAATTACATGTTTATTCCCACACTAAATAACCCAAAACCAACAGGCTAAGCCTAACAAACGAATTTCTCCAACCTGAAAACCATAAACTAAAACTATGCCCACCCGTAGCAGCCCTGGCCCGTATAACCGGCTGGAACTAGTTTAAACTAGTATTATAACGATAAGACAGCGGGTGGAGCGTTTGTTCTGTGCGAGGTACGAAAGCACTTCGCGTGAAACGTTGCTCGGTGGCTTGCTCATACACTTGTACAGGCGAAAACGGTTGTGATTTTCGGATAACCGTACTTCCGAATACTGGGAATTTACAACAGCTTTGAACGATGTGGTGACGCGGTTTTCAGTTCCGGCAGTTTGAAGTTTTAAAATCGGCTTCCGATATTTCTAAACGCTCTCGAGTTGTATGTCGGAAAATGGTTATATGGGAAATCGATGGGCAAAACTGGATGAGACTTGCGCAGAAGCTTAGAAATTGGCAAAAGCAGAGAGAGGCCTGTCAGAGTTTAGTCTATTGGATGATGGTCACGAAAAAAATTACGATACGTTGAAGTAAGTACCTCACTTTAGACCACAATTCTATTACCTACTGCCACTTATAACCAACTCGCTGTTGCCCGCTACTTTGTCTGCGATCTAGGATGAAAAGTAGACTATGTCCTTTTCTAGGTCATGGTCTACCCATATTCCAAATTTCATCCAAATCCGTTTAGCCGTTTTAACGTGAAAGCATAACAAATAAACAAACTCTTGTTCATATTTTTAAGATTAGTTAGTATAACCCAATTCTATTCATAAAAATGCCCGTCCTTTCACTTTTTCTCCGAAAAAAATTAACATAAACAATTCTCCGAACAGTTTAACATTGCGCATCGCGACTGTACGTTACTTGCTAGCCTAGCGGTGTTTGTACTCGCTGCGGCATCGTTAATTAAGCTATTTCAAGGCATTATACTCACGGATCTGGTAGTAAGTCAAACAGTATTAATATATTAAGTAAATTAATTCTACCTTTAGTTCCATAATGCCTGTTTACGATGAGGTGGGCAAAGGGGAATAAATCGATGAGATTCCGTTGATAAACTTAGGTATAAAGTGAGGAATAACTACTGGTGATTCCTGGTTGCACAGTCTAAATTCACTCGAAAAATTGTAAAATCATTATAGTTCCTGTGCCGTAATGTTGGCACTTTAACAACGGACCTGTTAGATGGCGCCGTAACGTATAAAATGTTCGTCCTACAACAGTGAAATCAACATTACGGCTTAGGAACTATTTGATGAAACGCACTCTTAAAGAAAAGCGGAAGCAATTAAAATACTGTTTTTGCAGATATTTTAACCTGGGGTTTGTTCGGAATAATAAAACCATGATAAATTAGATCTTCATTTTTAAATATTAGTGTATAAACTGTAATCCTGCACAAGTTCCCGAATTCGAAGGCAGGAACTGGTCATGTCCTTTTCCAAGAGTCATTTAAGTACATAACACTTTATTTGACCTAAGAAAATAATTCTGGATCTGTCACTCCATAGCTACGATTAATTAATGAATCAGTAATTTCATAACAAGTACTTTACATTAATAACTGCAGTTTTAAAACTCAGAGGTTGGAAAAAAAACTACAAAACTAGGTTGAGAAAAACTTCAAACAAAGTAGAACTTTTCCGTTCCACATTCTCCCCTCCTTATTGGCTGCATGCTTAATACGGTAAAAAGCAAAAAAATATAGTTTTCCATAAGCCAGGAAAACTCTCATAATTAGTCCATACATTTTTTGTTGAACCTTGATCGATCTGCTTCAGTCATTCATGCCAATATTATGAAGCAAAACAAGGAGAGAAACGTGAAAAGATTTATATTACCAAGCTGATACGTAATTTTGTAACAATACCTGGCAAACAGATAGGTGATCTCAAAAACAAGATATACCTGTAATTTGATGTTTTGCAAGCAATTTGTCTTTTTGAAGCCATAAAAGATAAATCGCTTTATCATGCCGAGAGAGATCCAAGAGTGCAGTCATTCTTCTGTATGACCAATAGGCATTCTCCTCGAATGCACACAATATGTGGTTAACGTGGACCAAAACCACCAAAACATAGTCTTTCGATAGACTGTCAATCATGAGTGAATGGCTGACACTCGATGTATCCCCGTCGCGCCCGTTCCTGCTCGGAGTGACGCATGACGCAGATTTTTCTGCTCATCAATATGTGCCGAATATAGGGTAAAATAAGCAAGTTTTTTATTTAGGCCGCACTGCAGAGAATGTATCTTATTTATATATTATAATCGTCTATTTTATAATAATGTTATTATAATAATATTTCTATGGTAAGGTTTGTGGTGTAACTTTACGAGAAATATGCTGAGAAAATGTCGCGGTAGTCGCTATAGTTCGTAACCAAAGTCCTAAAATACTGTCTGTGGAAGTATATACGATAGATCAATATCATTTTCTACCAGCTATGTAAAACTTCTATAAGAATTTATTAAAAACAATCATAATTATGGCAATACTAAAACTTGACAATTGAAGATAAATCTTCCATAATTAAATGTGAGCACTCTTAAATTCTCTCCCCAAAATCCATTTAATGATCCTTTTCACTTCACAAAATTATCCAAAACCTGATTCTCCCTAAAACTTTCTCTCACCATCCAAAACTTGAACAATATTTAAAATCCCAACTGAAAGGAAACAGGAAATTCAAAGCACCAATTCCTTAAAAAACTCAATTGGACTTGTGATGCAAATTCACAAATCTACTTTACCGCTTCGGAGCTCCGACAGAATTAAACTCTATTTAGATATCCACGATTTGCTGAGTGATCTAACTCGTCCATGAAGTGGTTTTAACTTATTTTGCGCGGAATTGGTTTTCAAATGAGACTAAGTTTAAATTACTGGTGTATTTTGTTCGGCTTTTTTATTTGTGTGAAGAGAGTGCGGATTTTTACGTGGTCTGGATATTCCAGTCTTGAAAAGAAATAGGTGTTTTGGATGTCACCTTTTATTTTTATAAAACTACCACTGGATATAGACGGACCAAGATTGATGTAGAAAAGTAGATAGACGTAGATGAAATTATTTTAAATAAATCAATAAAATAATAAACATCAATAATATGGAAGGTAAAGTGTACGCCTTGGTTATGGTAGGTAATGAGAAAATAAATAAACCGTGGTTTACGAAGTTTAATTTAGTATCATCGTATATCTAAACCGAATTTACCTGAGCTCCTATAGCCGGGGGTGAGCTAGGAGCGAGTACGTGCGTGCAATCACAGTTTGTTGTACAACTTTGCCGAAAACGGTGACACACTTATGTATTTGAAGACTTTTGAATTGGGTCATGCATTTTTTTCCATATAAGTATTGGAATGTTATTTGAAGAATTTTCAATAGCACACACAATCTAGAATGGTGACCTAGTCGTGACAATCCGTGATGATTGAGGGAGTAGGTCTATGTCCAGTGGCGGCCTTTTAGCTGAGCTGATGAATAATTATTTGATATGGCCATTCCTGCAAAGTAATCATTGATTGAATAAGGCGGGTAAAATGGTAAAGAATGTAAGCATCTACGATTTTAAAACGTTCGAAACCAAATCCGTAACATTTTTACTATTGAAAACTTGCACTAAAAGAACATTGCAGTAACTTGGTTGAATGTTACATAACCACACTTTAAAATTACTAAAACAGGATACGGAAATAAAGACGTATGATCCTACCAAAGTAGTAAAACTACACAACGGAACTGTATTAATAGAAACATAATTTGGTATCAAAATGTAGGGTGCTCATAAATTTTAATAAAACGTGGACGTTTAATCTGCTAGCGGACGTGTCTAGCCCCAAGTTGTGTTTGCACATGATATGATATTTTATTCATTTTGAATTTAAATGGGATTTTCGTGATTTTGGAATACGATTTCAGTTTAGGTTATCAGCGGGTTCCCATCCTGTGTAGTCATTGGTGTTGATGATAATTAATAAGATAACCCTAAAGCCTCTTTCGAGGCTTTAGTTGTCCTAACCTAACCTAACTAGAAGTTACAGTATAAAGTCCACTACCCAAACCACGCACCACTGACTTTTTTGATTTATGTGCGTATTGTATAATATATAATCACTTGCTTTAAAAACGGTGGAGGAAAATATCGTGAGGACACTTCTCCTTCTTTGCCTGAGAGATATTTCTCAATGGCATGTGAAGCAAAGTTAGAGGCCCATGGGCGGCTTTAAAACTGATACCAGGTTAGTCACTAACCACACGAAAAGTAGAAGATTACTATACCGCATCAAAAACTACTGATATTGCTGAAAATATTCGCCATTCCGGATTTGAATTTAAAATGATATAAATCACATTTCCCAGGACAATTCAGCGCACGTCTCATTAGAAGTCAGACGTGCGGTCACCGCACTCGCTAAGCCGTATAGTTCGCTGTATGAAATTCAAATACTGACCCGCTTGTAACCTGGAATAGTTGACTTAAGGCGGATAAAGGTGAGTGTGTTTATCGTTTGCAGTTCATTCTCGTTTATTTAGAAGTTTTTGTATTAATATGTTTGCAGGTGGGTGTAATAAAATAGCCTTCACGACTTCAGCGGATACGACTTCAGACTTGCTAGCTGACTTGCATATATTTTTACCACGCCAGGAACTAATATTTTTGTGACAAACATTAGGTCAATAATCAACAATAAAAATCGATTAACACTCCAATAAGTAAGTTTTATTAATATCAACTCTTATCTTATATTTAGAATGCTGAAATGCAGAGTATCAATTTTTTTTTTTTTAATTTATATTATCTTTAAAATTTGCAGTATTATCTTTGTTGTTGATCGTACTGCAAGAACGTGGATGTACTATTCATTTCTGCATACCCTTGAAGTAATACAGAAGTGATGAAGTATATTATAAATGATGTTACACGTTGGAGAAAACTCTCTGGAGCAACAGTTACCTTCTTTTAGGATTAGATGAAAACTGCATGGTGACTAGATGTTAGAAAATTGAAAAAAAAAGAGTGAAATTATTTTTTAATTTACAGTACTAGTTCCTCTTGGTCAGTATAGAAATAGGCTGATCTTATTTTGTCTTACTGCAAAGAAAAATTACCTTCATTACAAAGGTTTTGTTTCAATGAAAACAGCTCGTAATTTGTATGTGGTTTTATTTTGACTACCTAGTGGTAAAATATTTTATGATGTGCATACGAAACCGCTCGAAGTGGCGGTGCTTGGGTGAACGTATGTCCAGCAGTGTACGTCTTTCAGCTGAAATGCTATTGATGATAATTTTAAATAATGTCAGAAACCTAGATACTTTCCTGAGATGATTTAAGATTAAAATCACTGGTTAATTTCATTAAAAGTAATTAAATTATAATAACGCAAACGTACAAAATTATTAGCTACCATGAATCTCTGTAATTATTCAGTTCCCTTTCGCAACACACACAGTAAAGCAACACAATTTTTACAAATTAAACTTTAAAGCCCGCGCAAACACAAAATTAAATAAAATGAAGCCAGCAAGGACCTCTCCCCAGCACATTAATTTTAAACTTACATAGAAAATAAAGGTCCCATTTCCCAAACTTACGTAACACCCGCGAGTACGAAGCTAAATAATCATAATTTATATCTCGCCACATATAAATTAACACAGGAAGCCATTATCAGGCTAACAGATGACAAGCGAGGCATTAAAGTCTAAAATTGTACAAAACTAATTACCGCGAAGACCGTTTGTAAAGGTGGCCGCTATGTAGCTGTAATGCGAGTCGGAGCTAAGTTTAGGTGGGTTATAAACTTGCGATTTGTCGCAGAAAAGTTGTGAGAGCTAGATGTACAGCGGCTTTTGTAAGATAAATGGCTGTGCATTGTGCAATGCTAAGAAGTTTTAGGGTCAATGAGAGACATTAACCAGGTCGCGACTTGAAAATTTGTGCTTGATTGATGTATGAAATTGTACCTGAAACGTATTATCGAAAAGCAGGAATAGTCGTCAAGTATGATCGACAAGAGAAAATAACTTCTATTGAATTTGTACGCCTTAGTAGGCCAAAAGAGTGTCTGTGGAGTTTCTTCAGTACTTCTCGATAGGAAACTGCTATGATTTCAAATAGGCAATAGCTTCATCTTTTTGATTAACCGAAACCTTGTCAATTCAAAAGTGCCTGTAATTAGTTTATTTGAAATAGGTACGTTACGTTTAAGTTTGAGTGGTGGTGCAGTCTTTTTTTAGTTTTAACACAGATATAACAAACATTAGAACAATAAAACTAACTTAAGCGTAAGCGATGCTAACATCCATTTCTACACCCATGAAGTATTTTCAGTTACAACTCATAAAATGTCTAACGTTTGCAAAAACCTTTACATTCTCCCTTTAGTAACACTATATTAAAGCGTAACAACTGAAGATGTAGTGAGTCTTTGAAGTGGATGGAGAAGACGACGGAAATATTGCCAGGGGCGATAAATATCTAGGTAATGGTGCACCGTGGCCAATCGCTACGGTTGCTATGCCGGTCGCGGTTGATTTACTTGAAGAGTTATCACATAAAGGCATCGAAAAAGGACCTGCAAAATATAGTATGCATAGAGTTTGTAATGATGATGAGGAAGAACAAAGACGTTGAAAATAAATGAAAGTGAATTAAAAATCCTTTTTTATAAGATGAAATCTTCAATAAATATACTGTCCAACTTTGTAAGAATAGCAGTAACCGTCATACTTTGAGCATAGGAACCTAACTACAGTACTTATAATATATAAAAAATCGTTTAAAGTAATGATTGACGAATTCAATAAAAATGATATATACATCATATTTTCCAACTACAGAATACACGTATTTGACTTAAGAGTATTCGAAACAACTAACGTTATTATCAAGGGACGCCAATGCTGCTATAAGGAGAATTTAAATAATAATTATATTCAGTCGAAATTCCAATGAATACTCCAAAGAAATATTTTTCAAAGTCTACAGTCATCGCATACCGAGAATCTATTAATACTAGATTATTCACAAGCAATATTCCCCTTTGAGCGATAAAATTCGTGCAAATTTCATATAAATTTGATACCCATACGCGATGAGAGTCTTTATAAGTTTCTGCAACGAGAAGACTTGGCCTCAGCTAGAGTGCGGAGATGGCGCGGGTGCGAAGGCGGGTGCAATTTCTCAAAGATTATAATATGAAACCGCTATTTGCGTCCATAGCTAGCTGGCGATCGACCGTCCATTGTTTTACCCTGTGGAAATACTTCTACCATCAACTGCCCGCTACAGCACTATTATTATGAATGGCCACCTAAACGCGCCCGCCACTGCACCCGCTACAACCCTAGTCACCACGCGTTCACTCTGAACGAGGCCTTTATATTTTAACGTATAATATTTTGCATCGCCTGCAACCAAATCTGTTTTGCGCGAATATCTTATTAAAGCTCATTTCCGCATTTAGGATTATGAGGGAACATGTAATGGTATGACTTTTATCTTAAACAGCGTTAAGATAACGAGGGCCGTTGCCTTCTGATAGTGTAAAATTTTACCTGTGTAAAGCTTCGTGTAGACTAGCGACGCGACTCTAACAAAGCAATTTTTAAGAAAACTTCACGGTATAACAATTACCAGTGTCGCGTCGCGCCAGTCTGCACAAGGCTTAATTTAGAATACAACTTAATAAAGTGTGGTCACAAAAACGAATATTGAAGCAAAAGCTCTCGTTTGAAAAAATCTTTAAAAAAAAACTGTATACAGTAGGTAACTGTCTACTACCTATCAGATAGGTATACAAGTAATGAAAAAGTTATAAAAACCTTCGCACTCCTTTCCAGGAACGTAAAAAGCCTGCACATAAAAATAACTGAAAAACCCAATTTGAGTTCAACTGTACGACGTCTATTCATTCCAAACGCTTGAATCCAAAAAGAACACCAGAAACCGTTGCTATCCTAAAATGGACCGTGAATTTTCGTAGCAAGATTTAATACAGTTTGCAAACAACTCCAGGCTGTATGCGATTCAAAAGCTCATTCAAATTTGAACTTTCAGATGCTATGAGTAGAATTAAGATTTCTTTACGATACTGTTGGTTTAGTTTTAACGCCCGCACGTGTGGCACATTTGAATTATGCACCTTTGAGCGTCGCGTCGAGTTTCCAAACTGGATTGACAAACATATCAAAAAGATTCACTTCTTTATGAAATTACTGATTATTACTATAGCAGATATAAAGAACATACCTAATATAAGCTGTTTTTTGCATACTGAAATAGATTTTTATTTAACTTCAGTTTCAAATACATTGTACAAAAGCAACTAGGTGTACATTATAGTGCTTAAATCTGTGGAGGTAATTCAAGGTTATTTTCAGGTCAAGCCAATGGGATAATCTTGACCTAAAAACAGAACTATTATTTTATCAAAATCATTACCAAAAAAAAAAAAAAATTACACAACAAGTTTATCCAATCAAAGCATTTCATAGCCTATCACAAACATTAAACCACCACACTACAACAGAACAACAATCTAATGTTAACAATTTCGCGGAAATCGTTGACAGTAACCCAATATTCGTCATGACACTATCAATATTGCTCTCTTTTAGGTTTCACTTAATTTCACGGTGGTCAAAGTAAGTGGATCCCACAGGGTGCACTGCTTGGTCCGCTAGTTTTTCAATTTGCGATGTTACGATTCGCACGTGGCCCATATTGCAATTGTATTCACTCCACGATTCAGTATAAACTGGGACGTTTTAGATTGCTGCAATATAGATAGGCTTTTGACTGTTAGTATTTGTGGTATTAAAAAGCAATGTGCAGCCGGAAAAGTAAGAATTCTTGATGACTGAAAACGTTTCCACCAAAGGATTCTAGGCTCTAAATTGCCCTGTATAAATTTCAAAGAGTCCAATCGAATCAAAAACTTCTTATTATCTGTACATTTGTACATTTTATCAAGTCTATCTACAACATTTATATAATATAATTTACATTGCTTTGTTTCACAGAGTTTATTAATTCAGGATTCCTTTCAATATTTAGATTCAGTTTTGATCATCCGTAATAAATAAAGTTTGTTTTAATTACTTTCGGCCTAAATATTCCAAATATTCGAAGTTCAATGAGTAAACAGGAAACCAATGGTTTATCTCAGTTGTTAATGATACTAAATACAAATGAATGATCAAATTCAAAATAACAAATTATTTTCATGCTGACAGAATGAAGATATGACAGGGCTGCAAAACGTCAAATACAAGCAAATTATCTGTAAAAGACAGAAATAAAGAGGGTAATAAAAAAATATTTTCAGCATTATCAACGAGAAAATTGTTTCGGATAAAATAATACGTTAGGATCGATATTAAAACAGCAATTTGAAAACTTATTTCCGAGTAAACGTAGCTTCCTTCCCCATTTACAAAACAATATAGGAAGAGCCTTCATCCTCCGCTAATATAATAAATGCGACGTCTTTTCAGGCCACCGAAATTCTGATCCGGCTCGAAGGACCTGCAACTGACTTCCCGCTGGCAATGTGCCAATAAAATAATATAACGCGGTCCCGGCTATCCGGCTACCAGGCTCTTAACCTTTTGTCACTTACTGCCCCACTTGGTCCGTTGATGTTAATGAGCCTAAAACTTTTAGCCCAAATAAGTAAGATAATTATTTTGGTTGTTCGAAAAATCAGGAGTATGAAGATAATGGTTTAGGTAATTAATTTAGAACGAACATTTTGGTGACCTAAATGGCTAAGACGTGGCGTGATCTCCTCTGTTTACAATTTAATTTTCGTCTCAAAATATAATTCTATTTTTTGTAGATTACGAAGAAGTCTGGGATTTTAATTTTCGTCTTTATAAAGACTTTGTGTTTATGATAAAATAACGGTTCGTTAGGCTTATATTTTACGTAATTAAAATTAACAACAGCACGTTCTCTACGTGCTCCATATCCAATATTTTTGGCCTGAATATTAATGCAGACACCCAATAAAATATTGATATTTTATACTACACCCTAATCTCAATTCATATAAAAGTTATTGTGTTTTGTCTACAGCGCTGCTACGCGGCAAGCATTCATATTGCTATCTCAAACAATATGAAAGTGAAACAGCCTCTTGGAACGTTTAGACTGTTACATAAGCCAGTATATTTCATACAGTCTATTTATCTTCTTAAAAGGTCAGAGCAACTAGCATATTATAAGATATTTGCATTTCCTCATTCCTTCTTTACATTATCTCGATCATAATAATGGAGTATATTTTTCAGGACGAAAATATTGCTCATACTAATCTTGGAGTGGACGAAAAAACAGTATACAGTCTTATCTAAATGAAAGAAATTATTCTCCTGTCTAACTTGGAGGAATTAATCAGGGAAGCGAATTACCATTGGGGGATAGATTTGGCAACCGTATAATGTAACCGCGTCTTGAACATTGATACGATCTTTTGATGTCTTTATTTTGTGTTTGGGAAGTAATTCACTTTGCCACTCTCACGACACATACGACATACTCGACACTAAGAAGAGAGGATCGTGACCAAACATTGCTAATTAATGACTTTGGTTGGTATTTAAATAAGGAGACGATCCGGACTCTTTTATGATTAAAATATTAAGCACATCTTCACATAATCATCATTAATATCACGATTTTGTCCAAAGTTTAGTAGATAATTAATTCATCTTCTATCTTCTTTTATCATATTGCTATCTTAAACAATATGAAAGTTTCGAAGAAGTTCAGACGGTTACATGTTAACATAGTTGTCAAAAAATTAACAAGTACCTACTCTTGTTAAAAAACGAGTTTAAACTGCATCAGTATTATCATCATTCAGCAAAAAACCGTCCACATAACATAAACCTTCCTTAAATAAATATCGTAACATCCAAGTATTTTAATAAAACATCTAGTAAAAAGTCGACACAGTAAACACAGTATTTTCAATACTCCATATTACTCGGCGTCTGACTGGCAATTTGTTGTACTTACACGTACGTTACGCGTAGGTCACAGGGCTAAGTAATAAATGTTGTAAAATACTTCAGGCGATAACATCGTCGTAAGTGTCATGTCACCACAAATTGGAGTTCTACAATTTATTGAGAACAGCACCTAAAGTAAATTACTTTTTAAAAGTTCGTAGACATGTAACAGGGGTGAAAATGACATGTCAATACAATGCTGAGCTGTTAGAAAATGACTCAAAGATATCTTAGATTTTAAATTAAAGAAATTGCTACATGCCTATATTTTTTAAGCAGAAGTTTTTAATGTCTACGAAATTCATCAACTTACCTAGATAATTATGCTTTCGTACCACGCTTTATGTTTTTTTCATATTCACTCAAACTGGACAAATAACATAAGATAGTTTTATAATTTCAATGGAAACAATATTGAAAACCACTCAGGCGCTTTACTTTGTGTAAATAATTTAATCACCAGTCAGTGCTCTCAAAACGGTGAAGGACAACATCGTGAGGACACCGGCAGGTCCTAGAAGCAAAATTTCGAAGCCATGTGACCAATTACCAACACGCACTGGGCCCGCATGGTAGATCCCCCTTACTCTCCCCCGAGAGCCAACACCCTCTTGAAGAGAGGAGGCCTGTGTCCCAGCAGTGGGAACATTATAGGCTGATTATGTTATTATTGATTTGGAGGTCTTCTGGTACAGGTATCTTCATACTTAAAAGAAGGCCTCTACAACTTATTTGCTAATACCTGTTAATTATGAAACGAATAAACGTCAATTTGAAAAAAAAAAACTTATATAAATTATATACAACTCATTTGCAAAGAGCACCTTTACAACTGAACAGTTAAGATCATGTAAGCTCCATGTGCATATAACGTTTCTTCCTTATCTTCCCTTTGTACAAACTTGCATGTTGCATTACAGCATCACAAATTAATACCAACATACAATGCATTTTATACAAGAGAACGTTTAAAACACTTTCTTCTTGAATATAATGTTGTGTCGAGGATTTCATTAAAAGCGTTGTTATAGGAATTTGTAAGGATTTTGCTCCGCTGAGTTTCCTTTTGTCCTTCGCTGTATTGTTTAAGTAAATGTCGCCACTTATAAAATGAATATAGGAAACTAATATTCTTTAAGCGGCTTTATTTTTATATTGCTTTTGACGTTCCTTGCCAGGCATTTTTTTTTCTTTTTGCCATTTCGAGTAAGCTACCAGAAGGGCCACGCGCGAGCCAAAAGACGTTGTAGTTAATTAGAAAGTCGTTGACGAATTAAAACATTATTATAATGAGAAAATACTAGGTACTTATGGTAATTTTTCGGGACCAACGGCTTAACGTGCTTTCCGAGGCACGGAGGAATGTCGATATTGTAAAGATGGTCACCCATCCACGGACCAACTCCAAGCAAGCGTAGCTTAACCTGATGGATCGACCCGACCGGATTTTATTACTTAACCACGACCTCCTCGAGTATATTAATACTCATGCAAAATATCAGCTTTCACAGAATAATACACGGATTTTTCACAAAAGCAAATTCCTCCTTCCGCATCATGCAAAAACGATTCCACCCCAAACTCAAAAAACAAGGGGAACTCAAAAAGGATGCTAATGAATGTCAGTTACACAACAATGGTAGACTATCCACACATAAAAAGGATAGAGGGACAAAATTTATCCCGACTCTACTGGACGTATACCGTGCTAATTTGTACGGCCAAATGGAGCTGTACGCCCCAAGGGTATTTACCTGGCTAAGTTATAAAGAAATGCAGCTGATTGATAATGTTGTGTCTAATGATGTAACTGTATTTGGTCGGGTTATATTGTAAACAGATATGGAAAAAGTAGACTTGTTCGGAGTTAATAGGAATTTCCGCATTGATTAGTTTGTTTACTTTTTAGAAACAATAATTAATATCGAAATAAATCTTGCAAAATGCAACGCTCATCTATTGAAAATATACGAAACAGGAGCATTTTAACGATATTTTAGAGGTGGAGTTGCTCATATTTCATGACTATTATAGGAGGCATTAACCTGCATGATTGCACCATACAACCTTCATGAATAGTTTATAAGTTTATGGCGAGCTGTATGCAAAATGGCCAATAAATTCAAAGACCGCCTTTTGAAAACAGATAATTTCTCTAACAAATGCTGTACTAGGATCATATTTTTTTTCAGTTCCAAGTACATTTTTATGTTTCGTTTTGATGTACTAATAAAAAGCAACGCTCATTGCATTTTATGTATGTTACAAAGCATGAAAAATATTCTACCTAAAGTTACATACGTTTGTAAATCGTTTTATTGCGGTCTCATTGTATAATACAAGCACAACTATAAAATCGGTACAGTAAAAGTATTTAATTTTATGTGAGTTGTATTTACTGTTTAGTTAACTTTAGATGATATTGCTTTACTTGATTTCGATAAATATATATATTATGAAAGGTGATTATATCTAGATAGAAAGTGACGGTTAAAAGTATTAATTGGAAGAAGCGATATTATTACAACTAATAATTGGCCTGCCCTCTTTGACTATGGTTTAAACATCTCACTAAAACGTTACATATTAATAATAAAGATCTTTTTAGAAATGTTTATTTTTCTAGCGACGATTATTTTAGTCTAGACCCGATATTTTTAGTAGACATTGTTGTCCATTGGGACAATAATTTCCCGCTGGGCACAGGCCCTCCACCTCTCTCTGTCTAAACCCAAATAATCCCTCAAAAACAATGAAGAATGTATTTTTAGGAATAATAATTACGCAATAATAGCCAACGATTCGTACACGGAAAAGGACGAGGGACACCACACGACATGGTATTAAAAATGGTGGTCATGAACGAGTAAACAAACATGAGGATAATCCCGAAGGGTTGTAGGAATAATGGTGTTCGTCACACGTCAGATAATGCCAACCGTGTCCGCTGTGAAGGTTTAAAATTTAAATGATTTTGATGAGGATTCTTAAATATACGAGGGTCATGCCAAAAGAAGTTGGATATTCTTTACTCATTTGTTTGACACTGGCAAGTTATTCACTATCTTTTAAACTGGTTATTTATAGACATATTTGAAACAGTTTGTCCTCGAACAGTAATATTAGCTAGGTGTGACAAGCGACCGCAGTCAGGAATCTAGCACCTTTTCGGGCACCACGAAAATGCGGTGCCCGAGCCACACGTATGCCAGAACACTCGAATTTTTAAACCAAAAAAACGTGTCTATCCTCTCTCACCCACCATATTCCCCTGATCTAGCGCCTTGTGATTTTTACTTGTTTCCAAGAAACAAAGAAAAACTATACCTTTTCCAGATTTGAAAGCAAAGAATGCACCGACTGCCTATAATTTCGAGATTGCTAAGGTGTCTAAAGAAGAGTGGTCAGAGGTATTTTACAATTTGTTCAGACGTATGGAAAAGTGTATGCGTGCTCAGGGTGAATCCTTCGAAAAGATCGATACTTGTTATAAAGAATAAATTTTATAATTTTTCAGTATCTCAATTCTTTTGGCATGAATGTAATAAACAAAAGGATACTTTAAATGACGTCCAAGAAATAACGGGCTCAAAATAGAGAAGTGGAAAACGCTTCAACGATAAAAACATGCCTCTTGAATATTATAGAAGTAGAAAGTTAGTAGTAAACTGTTATATTGGGTTATTGTGACTGCAGCCCCATACAAGTTTAAATATCTATAATATATATGTATCTGTAATAATATATCTGTGTGTGTATAATTAGCATAACTCATAAATTCTTGATAAATACAAAGCCAAACTTGGTAGAATTAATGCTTAAAGCTGATTCATCATACAAGAAAATAACTAATCTTTGAACTATGATTTGTTATTATTAACTTTAAAACTTCAAATATGCTCACTTTTGCTCATGAATCCCTAGAACGAACGTCAGAAAATCTATCCACAAACTCAAATACAGCAAACGAAAGATAAAAACTTATTTATTGTTAATCCGAGCATATAATGCTTAATCTTTCCGTAAAGTCAAGCGTAAGGAGGCTGAGATAAAACAAACGGTAATGTTTAGTAAGCGTAAAAATACAAAACCCTTACTACGACTTTATCGTATTCTTAAACAATGTGACGAGGATATTTTCATAGTAACTATGCAGAGTATTATGATGACGACAGAAAGTAGTGTAGTCACTGTATGAGTAAAAAAGTTGGAGTTGGATTAAAGATGCAAGTAAGATGGAACATTGAGAAGGTAGATACGAACCGTTGGTGTTGCAAAAGGATAATGTTCACCCGCTTGCTAAAAATAAACTATGGTCTTTTCCACCTGCTAACAGTTATGAGGCCCTACTTACCTAAACAAAGTGAAATTCTATCAGCGATAACGATGATAGAAAAAGCAAAAATGTATAGGACTGACTGTATAAGCTATCTAAAAGTTTATGACAGTTCTGTCGAAAGTCGTTGTAGAAAAACGAAATGCTTTCGAAGCGATTGTCACTTGTCTAGGCCCTCTGCTTACCTATGCCAAATTCTTCTTAGACCAACTATTGTAGAAGTCTTTGAAAAGTTAATATTTAGTAAGCATCTAAAATCAAGAAACAAATGTTTTTTAAGCTAACGTTTCTATCAAAATAAGTATCATCATATCGTAAGACAGCGTTAATAATCCACGTGAATTCCCCAAGTTCGAAGAAAACGAAAATTCAAGTTGGCACAAACCATTAGTATCATTTGTTAGCACAAGTACTAAATCGGGCTATCTCTTTAAACTTATTTCAGAGAACTCATGAAACCGAAATCGTTATTAAAGTTGATTTATTCAAGAGCAGTCTCTTGAATAAATCAACTTTAATTAATACTTCTATTTTATTGCTTTATTTTTGTTATATGCTTTGTGAGATGATCGGTTTTCTAACGTGCTTATAAGATAATTCTGCTATCATCTATGTAAGACTGAATAATATATTGTACATAATACAGTCCTAAGTCGACAACAATAGGTATTAGTCCTAAACTAGATAAACCAAAACTATAATGAAGATTATAATAATGGACTAATCTTTTGACTCTCCTTCATCTATGTTCACTAAATTAATATTTGGTATAATTATTATATTATTGCTTCTCAGATATAGACCGTTTCACTTTAATAATAATGGTACCTAGATACTTGCTCCAATCATTCTGAGCAAAAATGTCATTCAGTCACCAAAAAAGTAACGGTACAATGAAAACAAAAACAAATTGTGACGGCCTTGAATACTTGAACCTATCTCTCATAAACCTCTTACTACTCAATTCCGTAAAAATATATCTTTTTCGAACCCGAAAATATACTTTAATTGGGGCCTCCAATACACAAAATAGGCGTCTTGTCACCTTGGAGAGCATTTCAAAAGTACTGACGTAGAATTTTGAAGCCGAACACTTCGGTTTGTTAGCTGACGTCAGGGCACTTGAGGCAACAACCCCTGTTCACGGCGCGGCGGTGGAGCAGGAGTCGATAAGTTAACTCGTTTATAAATTAACTAGGAGGCAGGCTTTGGACGCCTTGTGTATGTGGAAAACTTTCTTGAATAATGTTGTTAGTAGTGGCAATAGCAATAAGTTAAGAGAAAAAATTAGGACACATTTTTTGTGTTGTTGACAAAATTGATCCACTCTTGCCATAACGCATGATGTAGATCCCTAAAAACACTTTTTGGAATAGAAAATTAAACAGGCCAGTTTACATATCGGTAGCCGAGATTGGATGACCGCGTAAAACATAATACAAAATTACGGAACCTTAAAAATAAACTTAAAAACCTTAAAAACACCAACAGAATTAAAAGAAACTACAAAAACATTTCCTACCGACAAGAAAACTTTAAAACTAAACCAAAATTCAATTTCCTATAAGACGATTGAATTTAGTTCACTTAAAAGCGAAGCACGTGACCTCATTATAATTTTTCTCGAGTTCGATACATTCCGTGTTCACGAAAGTGTTTAGGAAAGATAAGAATCAGAGAAAGAAAGAAAGAAAACTGGACAGCAGCCAGACGGGATCTTAGGGGATTTCTGCGAAATAGTTATTGGGTGAAAAGGGAAAAGTGCCATGTAATGGGATATTTTAGGGGAATACTATTGTAGCTGTTTGTGCGATATGTTATTGGATTTGTCTATGTGGTAAGTATTGGAATAATTATTTATGTTTCGTGATGTATGAAGTAAATTATATTTTATTTTACTTTAGGCTTAGAATTGTTATGTTTGTCTGACCAAAGAGGGTTTTATTTTTTGTTACTAATACATAATAATTATAAATGTCTAAACGTAGGTTGTCGATGGTTGATGATACAAAAACCCAGGTTTTATGCTAATCGAGCTCAAACATATTTTAAGTCGGTTTGGCATGGGAAAAAAAAGTGAGATCCGCATTTATTACTGTTCATTCCTAAAACTCATAAGTTAATTGTGTGTATAAAGTTAATTATTTTTCGAAATCAATATTTAGCGCAATTTTTTTTTTTTTGAGATGATTAATTGTGTTCGTGTAACCCTGGTTGACTATACATAGATATACATTATAAATGAAGTAAGAGAAAAATCTGTAAGTAAACAGTAACGAACATAAATTTTAAAGTAGATTTTCACGAAAAAATAAATTAAGATTGACATTACCTTGTTTGGAATTCTTCAAACAAAAGATTTATTCGTTGTTAAATCTAGTCAATTATTCACCAAGATATTTCAGTACCTGAAACAGTAGAAAATAAAATTAAAACCTATTTGTTAACGTTACTCAAATAAGGGAGCCAACGAAAGTTTGGAAATAAAGGAAATTAAATTGAATAAATCACGAGATATTTTCGGGCACAAAACAAATTGTAATAAACATAATTTGGGGTCCTGACATACTATTTATCAAAAGTAATTTGCGTTATGTTTCGTGAACAAAAATATAAAATCTTTGGATTGGTTGCTATACGAATTTTATGAGTCGAATATAGGAAAACGTTCGCAACCATGACATCGTTATTATGAATGTAAAGTGACAGATATTTGTTGCCACTTGCCACTGGCTTTCATTACTTTATGTGACATTTCTAACGCTTCAACACCATTGTCAGTTTTGTTATCGGAACCGGTATTTGAACGAGGGTGCTGATATATATACCCATGATACTTACATCAATCGATTCATAGCTAGCGTAGGGTTTGAAATCTATACATAGCCAACACGTCACCATAAAAATACCTTGTTCAGAAAATTCGTGACAAAAATCAGAACATGAAAGCCACTTGTGCCGGCGACGTGACAACAGCGCGTTTTGACTTGGATGACGTGAATCGAGAGGCCTCAAGCTCTGGACCGCAAACGCTGACGCATTCACTTTGAAGCCAAACGAGTTGGCTCTTAAAAGATCCGCAAGTTTGACGTCAGTGTCCAAGTGCCCTCCAGCCGTCAGGCAACGTGTCTCGTCAGTTTTTTTGATACGCCCACTCACATCAAAGGAGAGGTTATTGATCAAAGTGGATGTACGGAAAAAAAATCGGGACGATAATGGAAGAGGACTGATGCTGCAAGGATCTCAATAGATGTCAGATTTAAGGGTCTGTAATGGTGATGCAAAGACAATCCGAAAAGGTTTTGTGCATGATATCTAATGGAAGGGACAGGTTAATACTGTCTTAATTCAAATTCAGCACTGCGTAGCACTATTTTGACCATCCCTAACTAATCTAACCGCCGCCCGACTTTTTTGATCTCGGCACCTGTTTTAAAGACCTTTCCACCAAAAATAGAATTCATCACTGCAGGTAAATTCCTTGAAGATAATAATGACTGACATTAATATTCCAGTAGTTCTCTAAGTTTAATTTGCAGCCTTCATTACGTGCTAAGTGAAAAGTTTCTTTGTCTCCATAATGATGCTCAAACAGATTAGAATTAGAAATTCAGGAAGAGTCCGGAGTAATTTGTTGTGTTCTATTAGAGTTATATTTTTTAAATTCGCCTGTCATTTTAGCAAAAGCATCCCTGAAAATTTATTTCCTGTCTACTGTTTAAATTTGTTCAAGAACAATGTTAATGGAATTTTTAATTTCGTTTAATTAAATGGGACAAAAGGTTGTGGGTTCGTATTTCTGTAGGTAGATAGTAATTTGAATGGAATGGAAAAGTTTTTATATTTACATAAATGGTTATTATGATGTCGCTTCTATCTTATCTGATTACAGTTTTAAATATTTTTTAAATAAAAATTAGTAATTATTTTCGTTTTACTCGACCCATGTGATTTACGACATTTAGATAAGTTAAGTAAGATTTAGTTTAAACTTTATATTGGTGAGGTATCACAATATCTACATTATTATAGTCATTGTTGATCATATTGTAACTAGCGAGTTTCAGTCCAGTTTGTAAGGAAAATTCTACATGTACTTTTTGATACTCTTTGTCTGTTCAAACTATTCCTAACAACATGACGATCTACATTACCATAGCCAATCATAGAACGTATCGTACCCAGTGTTACAAATCCGATCATTCAGCAACAACTTCATTACCCCTACTCTATGCTCTATCACCCTTTGTCAAACTTCTAGGTACTTCCAAGTCTCGGTATAAATATCGAAAGTTACGTCACGTGCCTCTGAGATAGCGTATTTGAGACATAGTTACCCCTTATTAGCGCAAGATCTACTCCGAAGGTACACATAACATACTAAGATGTTTCTACAAATTATGAAACTAAGGTTGGCACGTGTTAACACGCCAACACATCAAGCTATACATATCCAGTTTATGCTGATCTCGCAATGTATAGGATTTCCGTACAATGCGAGGTCAGCTTATAGGTACTGGAAATGTATAGCTTGATGTGTTGGCGTGTTTCCAAGTGGCAACCTCAGTTTCGAAATTTGTAGACACATCTTAGTATGTTATGTATACTTATGAGGAATTACTATTGAAATTAATGGCTATAAATTCTAAGTTCTACTACAGGTTAACATTCGTTTTCTTATTAATGTTCTGCCCTTGGCAGCTACTTATTATATTTACTTAATTATTTTGATAACTGAACTCAACTCAACTATTTCAATTTCCCATTCCATGAATATATAATATTTTTGGAATTATCCAAGATTTTACAAAACATAAACCAGTTCTTAGATCTTTTTCCGGGTAAATTAATAATTCTCAAAGTAAGTCCCAAAGATCAAACCAACATCACATTCTCAAATCACGGTAACTTACAAAATGGCTTCCCGCAGATTTCATCTTCTAGGAAATATAATTTAATTTTCTGTTTTGTTTCTGAAAACGTCGCAAATTGAAAGGGCTTTTCATATAAACAAGGCTCAGTCCTTGCGTCCATCCTCATTAAAACTGTATTGCATTTAAACGAAGGCAAGGATACTGATAGACAAACGTTAGATACTCTCTTACGAACATACAAGATTTTGCCAACATAATCTTTGTTTAAGACCAGTAGAGTGCTTTTTTGAACAGAAATAGTATATAATTATGTTGGTATGGCAACAAAGTTAAAAGATGTCAAAGGAGTGACATGAAAGCGACGAAAGACGAAGTTACATCAAAGCATATTCTTGTTTTTGATATGATTATGAGTCATGCGTAAGAATGTTGGAAAATGTTTTTGTAAAGGGTTCATGACAATATAAGATTCATTCTACGAATAATCATTCAGAACGAATACGTAAATAAGTGATAAGAATAACAGACGGTGTAGTGGTCGTATACTGCTGAGCATGTGTTCCTGGGTTAGATTCACAGGTCGGACAAAGTGTTATTAGGATCAAAAATTTCTCAGTAGCAGCCTTTTATTTTTTTTGAGGTTGAGAAATCTTCCAATGGCTTCTCCCGCTCTGGGCGGAGCGGAAGGGCGTGTCAGACTTTTACTGACTAAAACCCACCCGTGTTCCTTTAGTTGCCTGTTGCCAAGGTCCCGGTATCCCTTTCGGACTTTCCCGTAGGCATCGGTCCTACCGGACCCCGTCAATTATACTGACATCTCTTTGAGGCGCGCGTGGAACACGACGTGCCATCGACCCGGGCCTGATCCTTATCGGACGGCAAGCTACCCATTGCTCGCCGTCCGCAAGCCCGCGCCTATGGTGGCCGGGAATCCGCCTGGGATTCCCGACGCTCAGGGCGTCTCCAGCGGCGGCGGTTAGGGGCGTAAGGGCGCAAACTTTGCTTCTCCCTCACGCGTTCTGCCCCCTCCTTCGCGAGCGTTACTGCTTCGCAGAAGGAGGTGACGGCTTCCCATGCCCTCTCGCTCCATACCATGGCCTGGACCAGGGCCGGACGCGAGAGGTCATTGCCGCCAATCGCCTCCACGACTCAGTAGCAGCCTGGAGTTTAGATTTGTTCCCGGTAATCTCGCCCTTTATTACTTGGTAATATAGGTACCTACACCTCTGCCTAACGCTTCGGGTTGTGTTATGTATGTAAAATAACAGACAATGTTTGACTTGAGTAAGCTTGTTAGAAAACTGACATTTAAGAGAGCTTTCAATATGAAAAACGAAAAACAAATGATTTTATTTCTTAACGACCTTATTCATCACCTCTCGTTAACTAATCTAATTTAAAGTTCTAGGTTCTTTACTTACCTGCCAGATATTGTTTCCATACAATCATTTTTATTGAATAATCTTTTTTTATCTAGTGGTTAGTGTGTATCCGGAGTTTTAAGATGATGCTTTCCAGCATTAAACAAACAACATAAGGTACCTAATTTTAAAACCAACAGGCTTTGGATAATTAACGATGTTAATGGTGATCACATTCACTGAACAATGATTGCATCCAAAACGGAAGCAGAATAAACTTTCCTCATCACAACATTAGTACAATAAACAGCGAATTCACAAAGCTCCAACTTCAGCGCAAAACCACGAGTTAATGCTAGAACAACATGTCTGAATTAACCACGGGTGTCCGACGTTTAAGGGCGTACCCTACCTCAAATTGCTTAGCATGATCCTCCGTTATGCCGAAAATACCGCAGCATTAATTTTGAAATAAATTTTAACGTCGAGGATTGATGCTACTAGGTCCTACGTTTGGCGAAAACACGATTACTTACATAAAATTTTCTCGATAGAAAAAAGTTACCTCTAAAACGAACTTCAAACCGCTGGTATTCAAAAAATACTTCAAATTAGATCATAAAAGTTTGCATAATAACTGAAATTACTATAAAGCAGGCCTTAAGTTTTTTTTTTCCATTATTTTCACCGAATAAAGCAATTACCTAAACTATTCGAGACTTGAGAGCCACCACAACCCGTCTCGCTCTCACTCAGGCCGCGAGTAGTATGGTGCGAGCGAGATAAATTTTGAGGTAGGGCAAAGCCTTAATAACAAACCAATTGTATTCAAAAAACAAAATTACCTTTTACACTCCAAATAATACGTACCACCTGAAACATTCGATCCTATTTCCATTGTTAAAACTCACTTGGTTAATTGGGACTTTTTATAGAAACAGCGGAATGCAATTTTCATGCAGACAATAGACGGAATTAACCGTTCCGTAATATCAGCGTTTTAAACTTCAACAAAGGTTTTATTTAGTGCAAATTGTTTAGTTTTTGATGTGTGATATTAGAACGGAGGACTTAACAATGGAATCAACGGTTAACTGGATTTCAATAGGTTTAGAGTGGAAATAACCACTTAAGTTTTGCATAGTGTAATGGCTCTGAAGGAAGCTGAAAACTATTTTTAAGTAGCTTAAGCATTAAATAACATTAAAAGAAAATCAAGAACATTTAAGCAGAACTTTGCCTTTCTTCTCGCTGGTTATAGTAAAGGTGAAAAATTTCATAAAGTCCAAAACTTTAACATTATTGTACAAAAAATTGTCCTGATGAAACTACACGTGCCTGAATATCTTTAAATATAACTATCTTACATTCATACAAAAACAATTCTGATAGAATCTATTACATGCATCCTTTTCTTTGATAGACGTCTTATTGATCCTCTAATCCTAGAACATAATACCTAATATCATAGACCGCCTACGCACCAAGATCAATCGAAAGATTATCAGGCCTTTCTAGAATAGATATGTATCAGACTTTAGACAGAATCGGATCAAATATATATATGAATATAGAATGCCAAGAGTACATTATGACTAATTGAAATTAGACCTAATTCCAACTGAGTCGACCAAAATGATCCGATCAAGGCTGGATTTAATACTAATCCTAACTATTATTTATAAATGCGAGAGTGAGTTATTTGGTTTATGACGCTTTCACGCTAAAACCGCTGAACGGATTTGGATGGTTGGCACATGGGTAGTTCATAACCTGGAGAAGGACATGGGTTACTTTTTATACTGGATTGCAAACGAAGTCACGAGCAACAGCTAGGAATTAATATCCTTTTACATATTATAAAACAAAGTCCTCCGCCGCGTCTGTCTGTCGTCCTGTACGCGATAAACTCAAAACTCCGGCACCGATTTCCATGTTTGCACCAATAGATAGAGTGGTTCTCGAGTAAAGTTTTAGTATATAATAACCGACATTCACGCGCGCGAAGCCGCGGGCATCAGCTAGTTATTTATAAATGCGAAAGTGAGTTATTTTGTTTATGACGCTTTCACGCTAGATCCGCTGAACGGATTTGGATGAAATTTGGCACATGGGTATATCATGACCCGGAGAAGGACATGGGTTACTTTTTATACTGGATCGCAAACGAAGTCACGGGCAACAGCTAGTAATTAAAATTGATAAAAACCAGATTCTGACAAACCTTTGCAACATAAAGCATTAAGCTTCAAATAAAACTATACATCAGGGTAACTTCGTATGAGCTACTATAATAATAGTTCAACGCAAGATAAGTTATTATAGTCTTACCAAGGGGTTTCGTGATACTCAGTAACTAGCTTATGGAGGTCAGATAGGCAGTCGCTCCATGTAAAATACTGGATTTTAGCTGCATCTGGTTAAACTGGAAATTGACTCCAACATGGTTAGAACGAGGCTAGGCAGATGACGATAAATGATAACTTGTACAACAAAACAATAATATACAAAACTCTTCACGACGCAGTAATAAAAAAAACCGGCCAAGTGCGTGTCGAACCACGTACATTGAAGGGTTCCGTTGTTGGAAAGAATTTATCCAACAAACTTAACATTGTAGTTGAGAACATGTTTTTGCAACTGCAAATTTAAGTTAGTCGATGAATACTCGGTAACTTGTAGAGCCTACTTAGCTGTGATAGTTATCCTTTTTATTTCGTTATACTACTGGTGTGAATAGGATAGGCAAGAATAAAAAAAAAGTTCCTAATTTAAGTGAAGGGGAGGAACCCTAAAAAAATTATTGTGATTTATAATGATGATTTATATATATACCCATACCAAATTACAACTTTCTAGTACAAATAGTCTCTGAGCTAAGCTCTGGACAGATAGACGGACATGGCGAAACTATAAGGGAACCCTAAAAACAATAACATGAAACCCTCTTAAAAATCAAAACCATGACTTCCTCAATTAACTCTTCAACAAAGTCCAATGGCTATAAAATCGCAGCTTACCCTCCAAGGGGAAAATGACAGGGGGAAAACGTGAAACATATCACCGATGTTATCAACGTAACGTACGTCCATTTATCAACAGGGTGAGGTATTGCGTATTATTCGTACAATATCGGGTTGGTTGAAGGAAGAAGATCTAGCGGGGAAAAGACGTGAGGGTTTGTTGGGTTATTGACGCTCTGCTTCTTTTCGTGTGGTAAGGGACCTGGTGTTAGAGTTTTAAGGCCGCCCAAGGCCCTCTGACGGCTTCACATGCCGTCGAGGAATATCTCTCAGGCATGCCGGTTTCCTTACGATGTTTTTCTTCACCGTTTTTATAGCAAGTGATAATTATACAATACGCACATGAATTGAGGAGCGTGGCTTGGGTTCGAACTCAAGACCTATGACTTGGCAGTCCGAGGGTCACACCACTAGGATAACACTGCTTATTTGTTTGTTTGTTATATTGACGCTGAAATAGTGTCTTTAACAGTATTGGTTACAACTGCTTTTTATTGAACTCAATCATTCTAATTTTCTGTACGTTCATGCCCGCACAAAAAAATTACAAGATAAGTACTTACTTCAATATTATTTCAAATCTTTAAAGCTCATCACAAGACCAAAAAAAAAAACAGAATAAGCTGAGAATCAACACTTTATGAAGGTTAACAGTTCACAAATCACGCCATTTTATTTTTTACCGTTACTGTATGCCTGTATCATTTCACCACTGCTGGACAAAAGCCTCTCCCGATGAGTCCCAGTGGTTGCGATTCAGGGCTAATTTGGACCACTGGTCGTTTGTTTTGTCTAGCTCGTCCCGCCATCTTCTACGGGGTCTTACACGACACCTTCTAGCTTAGTTTACTTCTTAGTCTTCAAAAATGCTCATCTTTTACCATTGATATCTCCCGTAACTTGTACCCAATCTCGTGTTTTCAAGACGTGTGCGTGTATAATGTATCTTAGCCGTGCATAATATTAAAAGTAATATATCAGCAGTAGAGTGTATATTCCTAATACACCTGTAATCCTCCAAGGCGTAGTATTCATTATGGGAACCACATTTAATATAATGCGTGGTAACAATAACTTAAATGTGTCATATATTTTGTGCTTTTGCAGTGAGAGGTTTCGTACTATGAGAGTTATAGCGTCGTCTTGTCAGAGTTCTTGCTTTTGAATTTATTCTTTAATAAAAACTTTTTACAAAAATAACTTTAATTTCGGAAGTCGGTGTCTACGCATTTCAATTTTCTTTTTTTGCCACCGACTTCCGAAATTAAAGTTATTTTTCACTTTTTTTGTGTTTTTTTTGGAAGTCACTTGTTTTTTTTTAGTAAAAAAATTATTTTACACTTTTTAGTTGTGGTACCTACCCCACACAAATTCGAATATCACTACCTGCTATGTAAATAACAGTGACGGAGTCAAATAAGATGTCGTCTACATAGACAAAGTGGGATAAATACGAAATTATTGAAAGTAACTCAAAAATTACACAAGCAAAGTTAATAAAATTTACAAAACAAAAAATGAATCATCAAAATCAATTCATAATTGACGGAGTCATCGCGTAACATAATAACAAACAAAAAAAAACATATAGACGAATTGAGAACTTCCTCCTTATTGAAGAAGTCGGTTAAAAATTATCAAAGCGTATAGGGGGTGTTAAAATGTTAACACTAGTTTAATATACACAGTTACACTGTCAGAAAGAATTCACTGCTTTATTATCTATCTATCATTATGTTTTTTTTTATTTTCAGATATAACATATTCAAGGTTTAGGGTTTCCTCTATTAGATCATTTCTTATAACTTGCACCAAAAGTCTGCGTGCTTCTAAGCCACAGAGAGCAAACGTAATGTATCCTAGCCGTACATAATATTGAGCTCGATATATCCAGACTTGAGCTAGCACTTTTCTCTACACTCGACCATAGAATAAGAAATCCGTATAGAAGTGTTCCTACTCATGTAAATTCTTTTGTAGTGCGCTGATACTACTACAGTAGTAACCTCTTCCACCCCCACATGCGATTTTGCAGCGGAGGTCTCTCTATCTCCATTGGAATGACCTGCCGTGAGCGAGCGAAAATAAGGCCCTCAATTTGTATGATGATCGAGCGCAGAACGCGGTATAGACGATATCGACGCATCTTGAATGTGCTGAATGCGCCCCGTAGCTGTAGGCTAATAGTTCGGCGCAAGAGTGTCACTTCTAAACATTCCTATTCTATGACTAGACCTTGTATTAGTATTCCTTATGTTCTTCTAGTCTCCACTAACTTCATTCTTAGGCCTTAAAATTTACTAGTCATGGCCTTCAATTTTGTTTTACAAAAGAAAAACACTCTCAAATCATCTTGTCTTTTGTTGAAAGGTCTTCATTGATTATGTCGTTATGTATAGACTTTGATGTATTCAACTTCAGTAAAGGTATTTTCATCGTTAATTTCCTGTCAACATTTTTCTTTTATTTTATGAGACTTAAATCACGAGTTATTGTGTGCACTTTACGAGAATAGCTTGTTTTATTCAATTACTTACTTATTCCAGTAAAAAGCTTCTGAACACAATAGACTGAGACTAACTTAGAATTTTATTAGATCTGTTATCTTCTTGAGAACTATTGAATATCTAAAACCTGATATTACTAACATATTTTTTTAGAGTACCTCGTGCAAGTCTGAATTTAGACAGACGTTTCAATCAAAAGTTTCAGATATATTTTTGAAGTGTTAATTCGTTTTGCAATGACAAAATATAAGGTTAAACTATAGGTAGTATTCTCTACGAATCTGCAAAAATCTCACCGTTAAAACTTAGGAGCTGTCACTCCACCTGACGCTAGGGGTTGACAACTCACTTCACCTAAGTTTTCACGGTGAGATGTTTACAGAATAGACCGGCTGAACTTAATATTACTTAACATAACATCACGCCATCTGTAATCCCCGAAGGCATACGGGCAAGTAACAATTTGACTTTTTCAGTTAAAATTGTGTATTGAAAAAGTGTGACTTGAATTTCCACACACCCTCACATACAAATATGTTAATAATATGTTGACATACCGTCAGACTACTTAATATTCTACAATTTACTTTCGCAGTTTATCTTGGAGGTCACTGATATCAGTGGAGGAGATGATTTTGAGAAAATCTATAGTCATAATTCACACCTATGCTCTGAAGGGTCAAGCAGAGGTGTACCTATTAGTACACATACATTCCGCCGGTTATGTTTTAGTCCCATGTAAAATTGCCATCAACCGGGAAGTCTAGACTACGGGATGCTACTAAGAAATTTCAGATGGAATAACTCAATAACACTGTGCCCGACCTGGGAATCGAAATCAGCACTTCATGCTCAGCAGTAGCGCATTCTACTACTAGACCACCGCAATCATTAGCAAAATTTTAAGTTTCAATTCCAACGAAGTAATGTTCTCAAACAAGCAGTTTGGGTCCCAACCAAAGAACAAACTACAAGAAACAAATTGATAGAAGTAATTTAAACACACAATATTAAGTTCCAAATTACGTCCCAGAATAACAAAATGTAGAAATTACTTCTGTCCTACGCAAACTTCACTTAGCAAACTGTACGGGATATAAGTACTCTGTGCCTCGGACAATTTTCTCTAAATGATTCTGGCTTATCGTTTTAGGGCTTAGGAATCAAATAAAGACCGTGTCCTACTAAGAAATTAAAGCTAAAATCATGAAAAGACAAGGTTATTACGAAATTAGAACTGTTTCCTTAAGGATGCACTAGTCGACGCGACGGCTCGAACTCGTTGGTGGGCGTGGCTAATATGCATGCTATTAAGAAAAATGATTAATTAATTTAGTTTATTTATTTATCTAGTTTTTTGACATACCCGATGATTTACAACGAAAACGAGCGCGTAAAATTTCATGCACAGACCTTTGGGCGCATTGATATTATGTCAAAAATTTCTTGGATGTATCTACTCAAAATTAAATTATTTGAATTTTTTAATAAATTATCTATCCCTGTACGGTTTCTGTACGGTTTCTATTTTGCTATTTTCATACAACTTATTTATTTACGCCCAGAGATGAGATAAAATTAATGTTGAAATATGGAAGTTTTGACGTTCATTACTTCCAAACCATTTTTACCATTTTTATCCAATTCTGCTTCCATACAGGGCTAGATAATGATAAGACAAATTGATATAACTTTTAGTTTTGTACGTACACCGTCAATCAGCCGAGTAATCACCATACTACGTTTGTATGGAAGAATGACCGACTAGCGTAATCTTAAGCCTTAATAATAATCACATGAAATTAAAATAACTGCTATTTAATAGTACCAGTAAGCAGTGGTGGTCCAGTGGTAACGGCCCCGACTTGAGAGTTGTAGGTCATGGGTTCAAACCCAGCCAGGCGCTTTACTTTGTGTAAATAATTTCATCACCACTGCTCTCAAAACAGTGAAGGAAACCGGAATGTCCTATATAGAACAATACAATTAGCAACCCGTACTGGGCCCGCGTGGTGGATTATAGCCCACTCCCTCTCGAAGAGCGGAGGCCTATAATGCCACTGAAATATCCCCGTAGTAGGAACATTATAGGCTAATTATGGAATTAGTACCAACTTAGTTACCAACACTCTTGAAATACAAGTATTATTACACAAAAATATTATCATATACGGGATTATTCTTTACAATCCGCATCTACATCTCCAAAACCTTTCAGAATTGTCGACAAAGGCACAAAAAAGAATATGACAAATCACCTTACGAAGTCCATCCATTACAAAAGGGACCTAGAATATTCAGAGACCTTTTTGTTCATACAAAAACATTGGCTTCAATAAAAGTTGTAGCAGCAATAACAGTTAGGTTTGTAGTGGGAAACAAAACAATGATGAACGCAAAGAATATTAGTGTGAATTTATATCAACCTTTGTTCTTCGGGTGGGGAATGCGCATTTTGTTTGTGGGACACACGACTTAGTAGAATGAGCAACTTAAAATCCTTACCGTGCGTTTGCACTGGCGAAACATTCGAGACAAAACATGTTTAAATCTCTAGTTCCTGTCAAAAATTGTATGGAACATTGACAGAAAATAGAGATTTCAACATGTTTTGTCTTGAAAGTTTCGCCAGTGCAAACGAACGGTTACATATTATAAAACAAAGTCCTCCGCCGCGTCTATCTGTCGTCCTGTACGCGATAAACTCAAAAACTACTGCACCGATTTGCATGCTGTTTTCACCAATGGATAGAATGGTTCTTGAGTAAGGTTTTAGTATATAATAACCGACATCCACGCGGGCAAAGTCGCGGGCATCATCTAGCATTACCTAAATTACATTTTGAGACTTTAAAATAAGACCTGACTGTCTATAAACCAGTAATTCAAGCTGCTTGAAGAAATTTGAACATAACGCTGTTATCCTTTGGCCACGACATCACCGCTCGCGCGACCTGCGCCTTGCGTTTGCGATTCGCCGCGCCGCGGTGAGACTTGCGGAGAGGATAACTCGCGGCGCGGAAACACTCGAGCGCCGCCCCACCCCGCAAGACCCACCGCCCTATATCATGGCCCTAGCCTTAGCTCTGACATGAACGAAAGAGAAATACTGCCAAAGAAAACTATTCATAACCTCAAAACCCCTTATTAGGTGTGCGTGAATGTATCTTCGTTGGTACTAAACAAGACATTGCAAAGAGTTCCGACACTGTCACCACAAACTCTCAATTGCAATTTTACTCACCTCATAAGGCCAAGCGCAAAAATTTGAGCCAGTGAGCACGAGCAAACTCGATTACTTCAAGGATATTCATGAAAGTTAGTATACTTACGACAGTGGATAGTTTCCGTCGTCGTTTATTAGTAGTTGTAAGTGCGAACTAATATCAAAGTTGCAAACTATGAACGTCTGCATTAAATCATCGCAGTAGTATTTAGTGTCTGACCGTTTGATTAATAAACAAGAAAACATTAATTCGAACAGTTGATTTTGTACTAATTTTAATAAAAAATTGTCTTTATAACTATTCAACATGAATTATTAAACAGTGGGAAAAGTTTTGGAAAACAAACTATGTTTACTTTAGTGTTCGTAAAACTTCTGTCGTTACATGTTGTTTTGTTGTTGGTCTTCACTAAAATAGAACTAAACCTATTAATTTCAAAAATATTAATAGCTTCCAACATTACTTACAGAAACATTAAAACTACTCAAAACAGTTGCTTGTCAACAACCGAATCCAATGACCGTGGAAATTTTTGCCACCTGTAGTTTGGCCAAAAATGCCTAAAATCTTAGCTTCACCACGATTGCTCAAGGCAGTTTGGCGATTTCAGACTTATTATTAGCTTCCGCCCGTGGCTTCGCCCGCGTGGTATGTCGATAACAAGTATATGTCCTTTCTCAGGCTCGAGACTATCTGTGTACCAAATTTCATTTAAATCGGTTCAGTAGTTTTGGCGTGAAAGCGCGACAGACAGACAGACAGAGTTACTTTCGCATTTATAATATTAGTAAGGATTATAAGACTGCCTCGTTGGTCCAGTGGTCCCAGGCGCTACTGCAGAGTATAAGGTCTTTATTCACGGGTTGAGTCTGGATTTGTGCCCGGTTAATTCTTCAAGGACATTCTAATTAACTACAATGGTTTTTGGTACGCGGGTGTACCGCGCGCGGTCATGGCAATAGACTCACCACCTATTGCATGGGACTTAAACATAACTGGGAAAATGTGGGTATACTATAGGTACGCCTCTGCCTATTTTTTCCTTCACCGATGTCAGTGAGGTCCAAGATATACTTAGAAACTTTCTAAGTTAAAAAGTAACTTTGGTAGTTGCCCTCATTTTAACGCCCAACCAGTACAATGTTCTAAAACATTTTCTATGACCTTGACCGTTACTTTGCTGGCCATTCTTCCAGCCCGTATTTACGCAGTAATAATGGAACACTCGCATAATAAATGGCGACACGTTCGTAAGGTAACATCGCTCTTTCATTTTTCTCACGGTCGATTAATCTTCTGCGTGGGGATGCCTCTGGTTGGTTATTCGACGAGTATATATCGACAAATGACCGGGAATTTATTGTGTGCGGTTGAATGGTTCTCGAAGTATGGTAAGTATTAGGGTCTGTGGTAAGAGGTTTATGGCTTAGTTTTTGTATTTTTTGGGAGATTGTAAGAAGGATGTCAACGTGGTAAATGAAAAATAATGAAGATAAACGGAAGTGATGGTGCAAGTCTTTAAACAGATTCCGGACCCAGGTTGGCCGAAGCAAGAAAAATTTGTTCAGGATTCATAGACGACTCCGCCTTGGAGTGGAATAATGTGGTGCTGTTCCACAAACGATAGGATACTTTATATCGTGTCCTGCGTGTCCCGTCAGCTGCACGTTACAGGGACTGATGGACGCTAGTGATGGCGCCAAACACGTGGCCGAATTCTGGGCCGAGTTTATTAAGATTGCCATCGATACGCTGAGAAGAAGAATGACATTATTTCTGTCACTACGTTTGTAATAATTATTTTAAAAACTAGATGGTTCGGCGTTTCCTTCCCAACTTCACTGAAAAGATAGACCGAAAGAAATTCAAAAGTACTTAACAGTCTCTTTTAAAGTCCAGACATAATCTTGGTCAGATCATGTGAGGACAATGTAGATTGGTGTTTGAAATAACCACAAAGATTTGAATGGACTTGCAGTCGGTACACCCATTTGTCAGTTATCGTGCAGCTCAACTGAGAACTTCAGGAGCTGAACGCTTTATGCTGGAACTAGTAACAGGCCTGCATTCTTTAGTATTTAAGTAAATGTAAGTAAAAAACTGTTGATTGGCCTTTTAAAGGCTGATAACAATAAAAAAAAGACAGTTGAAGGCATAATTATTTGTATTTAACGATATTTACTAAAACTATAAAAGCAAGGTATAAATATGAAAGTGTTGATGCCATCAAACCAATCCCGATACCTGTAAACGTCGACGTCTAATTCCATCTGCTGTTGTATAATTCAATAAGTACTTATTGATAAATATCAATAGAAAATACAATAGACGTAAATATATCTAGTAACCTATTCCGCTTAACTATTCTTCAAGAGTCATAAAAAACCCAGGGTTTTTTATAATGGATTTGCGCAAAGTCACGCCTCAATCAATTAACTATCTTAAATATCAATAGTTTAACTACGTAAAGGCTCTTACATACTGGCGTGACTTATCGCGCGACTCGACGCCGCCGGTAATTGTTCTGCCGTGAAGTTTCTCAGAAATTGTTTTGTTAAAAGTCGCGTAGCGCGACAATTCGCGCCAGTATGTAAGAGTCTTAATACTTCCCAAAAATAATATGCCTACTAATAATACCTGATGCCAATTTGTTTACAGCTTAGCAATTATTTAGAACTAACTGCACCCCGCGGTTTCACCCAAGTAAATCGCAATCCCATGGGAATATCGGAACAAAAAGTATCCTATGTCCTATTCCAGGTTATGGTCTACCCCTGTGCCGAATTTCATCCAAATCCGTTCAGCCGTTTTAGAGTGAAAGCGTAACAAACAAACAAACAAACTCACTTTCGCATTTATAATAGTATATGTATACATAGTTAGGATTAGGATTAATATCACAAAATCCCACTAGGACTGTTTTGGCCAATTAAACAGTACGGACTATTGATCAAACAGAATGTATAATCAGGACGAATTTCACTTGGCTATCGGTATACGATCGATTTTCATTATATTTACGTAATTGGTTCAAATTGTAACAATGTTAAAGTACTCTGGGAACCAAAGAATGATAATGAATTTTGAACAGTTAGATAGCTGTTCTAATAGACTACTCCAAAACTCATTCACTCTCGAGACACACTATGCCATAGTTAATCTAAGTTAATCAAATTGACACGTCAATTAGTGGTGTTATACATTCAAATTGTCCGTATATTCAAATCACAACTGTCAAATAATGACATGTGATTTGAACTCTAAAATCATTGATCATTCGTATATTCCACGAACGATTTATGTTGGTAGCCTTGATATACTTAGTATATCAACGCTAGGTAGTCAATTTCCTTAAAAAAAAAGGACTAGCACTAAAAATGTCTTTTCCCTGATTTTCTCATTTCCGTGTAAATCCTTCGAAGTTTCAGCACCAAAATAATAACTGAATTCGAAAACCTCACAAATTCTTTCAAATTAATGCACAAAATCTTTGCCATCTGTAAATAATATTGTGTTCCCAAAGTTTTGAAACCAGCAAAGATTTTCGTCAACATGAAAGCGGAAGTCTTGCCCGGTACAATTTTAAAAGTTTTTTCCTTATTTTTCTTCTCTGTTTTGATTTCAAAATTCTATTAACAAGTTTTTTTGACATTCGGGTCACGACTTTCTTTCCGAAATATAAGACGGTGTATTTATTTTTATTTTTATTATTAATGTGTTGATCTTTTAGTTACAATATGATAATTGATTTATAGGGTACTTTGCTAAAACATTACTTAACTTTTACTTCAAACTTTTCAATATCAGAATGAAATTGCAGCGGCTGTTATGTGGGGTGGGGCTGGCCATGTTTGTCGAAGGACCGATGGCCACTAGTGCAGGCGAGTCAAACGAGCAGCGCTTTCAAGCGTAGTGTGGGAAGCCCCCAGCTAGATGGACCGACGACCTTTAGAGGGTGGCTGGGATAGACTGGAAACGGCATCGCGGCAGGCCTGATGGATAAGGACCAGGCCCGGGTCGACGGCGCGTTGTGTTCCAGGCGCGCCTCAAAAAGATGTCAGCGCAACAGAAGGGGTCCGCTAGGACCGATGCCTGCTGAAGTAGCAGATACCGTGGCATCTGGCAACTTACAGGCAACTGAAGGAACACGGGTGGGTTTTAGTCAGTAATAGTTTGACACACCTTGAAGTTATTTGACAATTTCCCACCCAAAAACAAAAAGGCCCAGACGGAGATGGCGGGATGAATTGGACTCCTTTAGTAAAGATTGGTCCTTGGCAGCTTTGGACAGAGATAGGTGGAAAATAGAGTAGGGAGGCCTTTGCCCAGCACTGGTACAATAATGCCTAGAAAAAAATTGAAATTTATGAGTATCTACTAAGCTTCTACCTTGCTACCAACAATATTAATTTTAATAAGTTGACAATCCTGCCTTTGGATTCCATACTTCTATTATTTTATAAACCTCTTTATTATGATTTCTTACATAAACCCTAAGTGTTACAAATATGGGGCATTCTTCAGTATCTAAAATATCGTATACGTTGGGTCCTACATTATTGCTCTCGATTTGAGCAATGTTGGCCAGTGTTTGTGATTCCGGAGGGCGATGCGATCGACCGTCGGCTCCAATATTTATAAATTCCTGAATCTTACGTGACTGGCCTCTTACCTCAGCTCAATGGCTTGCTGGGATCAAAGCAATATTGATAATAATTTTTGTGGCCTATCCACTATATCAACGAGAAGATTTAATTAGATAATTAAGTGTTGCGAAAGTGAATGGGAGTGATAAAATATAAAGCAGTTAGTCACACTTATTGTAAAAACACTCAAGTATTTGACATAAAGCGTCAACAGAATTCTTCCAATTAATCATTATCTACAGAATTCAGCATTCAACTCTTGATCAATTCAAATAATCAATTCCCGAAAATTTTACACACAAGCGGGAAATCCCGGGACGCACTAAATAATTCCCCAACGTATACCATCCATAAATCCCGCACGTTTCTCAAAAACCCTTATAAACAATATTCTCGGGCGAAATACGGATTTTCATCTATCTAAACCAAGCATGCGAATTATGTTGGGCCGATGCAAAAATTTATGTAAATACATATAGGCCACTTCGCTAAGATATTTCGGAAACAACAAATCTTTGCACGCATCATATAAAGCGTCCTTGAGAGTCGGATTGAATTCACTTAATTATGAGCATTGCCTTGTTTAGGATATACCCAAGATTTATGAGTTTAATATGCTACAGTAGAAATTAAAGACGCTTCATAAATAGGAATGCTAAGTTTGTAACATTTTCTTTGTAACACATGTTGCAGAATTCTCAGCTACTGAAGAAAACCCTTTAAGAAAGACTTCTTAATTAAATAACTTTCTTGCAAACGTTATTTCTAGGAACGTAGTATAAAAACACTTGAATAAATGAACAAACTTTAAATGAAATAAATGTCGAAAAACATTACTATATGAAATGCAAGTTTTTTTACTTGTTATAAGTTTATAACACTAACAATCAATTGACGTCAGTGATGTACCGTGAGTAAAAACGGAAGGTGCAATTGATACAGAAATAGTGAGTGCAGGAAATTAAGTAAATGGACCGCTGGGTAAGCTAGTCGCCGGCAATAGCATAAGTCGATGATAGATGGACGTAGACCTCTATGCTACCGCGTGGTATACCTGCGTACCAAAAACCATTGTAGTTAATTAGAATGTCCCTGAAAAAGTAAGCTGCAATAATACTGTTGTAGTTCACAGAGCAGTATCTTCGTCTCTTTGAATACGGGCACGTAACTCTTCCGTTAGTTAATACTATATCGTGAACGACCACCTTGTGGATGATCGTTTGATTACCATGTCAGAGTAGGAGAACGATCACTTATGTTTTATACTTACAAATATTATTTAAATATACGTACACAAGAGAAAAATTTAGCGGCCTTATCGCGTACTGCGATCTTTTCCAGGCAACCATGAAATGGACAGTGATTTTCTGGACATAAAATAGGGTTGTCTTTGGTGCAAATAAAAAGTATATAAGTTGAATATACTTTCATAGGCACACAGATATACTATATGCTATATAATAGATACATATATACTTACTAACTATAATAAGCAACGAAAATAAATGACGACTATGTAGATGATTACAACTAACCTCAAGAACAAAATCATAATGACAAGTAATGTTCCATTACGAGCCTTATAAACACAGGCAACGATTACCATGTCAGAGTAGATGAAAAGGGTGTAAAATCAAGAAATTCTGTTTGGTATGATAATTTCTTTTCGATATTTGTTTAATGCCTATTAAGGTGGACCGATCACCTTGTGAAGGCGGCAGGAATCCGCTGGAGGTGGGAACAGAACTGGTCGAAATGGCGGTGCTTGGAGGCCTATGTCCAGCTGTGGACGTGTTTCGGGTGAAATGAGGTTGATGATGCCTACTGCATTCATAAAAAACCTGATCACAACTGGATGAAAAAAAAAATTGCCGTGATAATTAAACTGCACTTATAATTCTATGAGTAAAAAACCTTACAATCCAAAGCTTCTACGATATTGTTTCTCTGTATCAATCAAGAACGGACTTGGACTGCATAAACCAATCATTGTAATCTGCTTGATTCATCTGTTGGTATATAAACACCACGTTATCTTACTAGAATCTTCACCATTTACAAAGGACTGTTTATCCCTAAAGTTTTGGTGAGCGCAATTCACTAATTAAATAAATGCTTCAGTTTAACTAGTTTGTTTAGAATGACGTGTGGGTGTTTGTGGGCGAGTGATAGTGCTGGGCAATAATTGAATTGGCCGAGGCCGAGATACGGGGCTGGGAACGAACGATAGGTGTTGATTGGATCAGCTGCCGATCTAAGGCCAGTGGTTGGAATTCAGATGGTGAATGCAGCTATTTTGATATAGGTATGCATGAGAACTGCATTGTACAGATACAGTTTTGATTGAGTTACTCCTGTGACGTCATCGGAAAAATTTCTTTCTACTTTTAATGCCCGTTTTGTTCAAGTTCGAGTAGTAATTTTTTATCTTACGCTGTAATATTTCCTAAAATGTTCAATACTTTCTCGTATAGCGAGAAGAATACCTAAAAATCGTTTTCAGTCTTAAAAGCGATCGAGTAAAATCAAACTGATACGTTGGCGTGAACCGTGATTTAGTATCACACTCCAAAATCCTTTTATATTCCTCCTTGAATAAGATTAAATACTTCACATTCTTTGTATGTAGCAGGAAGAATCCAATTCACGAGCGTAACACGTCCGCAGTACTTTAAGTGCTTCTTTTATTCCTGAATCAAGATAGCACATAAGACGTCACAATAGGTATTTATTACTATGCGCTGTATATGGCCCGCGTGATGGATTACGGCCCACACCCTCTCACAGAGTGGAGGCCTGTGTCCCAGTAGTGGGAACGTTATTGGCTGATTATGTATGACGCGGTATATGGAGTTCAAGTGGCAAAAGGTGAGCGGCGAAGATTTTCGAGCCATGATGGATGATTTTGGACCCCACTCGTTGCACTTTTAGCTTAATTGGAGTGGTTATAAAGCAGTAATACTATTTACTAGTAAGTAAGAGTTGGGATCAAAATCGACCTGCCGTTCGTCAGTCAGCGCCTCGAACGTTTGGACAATAAGCACGTAAGCAGCCGCCTATTATGTTACCACAGACGCTACGCAGAGAGCAATACTTTTTAAAATTCTTATTATCAGAAATTCTTACCTACTAATTAAACACACATAATAATACTAGTAATCAATTAAGGAAAATTAAACGTTATAAAATCGGCCGGCCGAACTTTTCACCGAAGACGAATCTGCACATCCCTAAACATATCTCCGAAGATCCCTCACACGAATCGTGTAATTCACTACAATTCGGGACTTAATCAAGATGTTTTAAACACTTGATGTATTAAAGGTTCGTAGTTACTTAGAAAGTAAATGTTGGTTGTTTGTTGGTACATTAATTGCTGTTTGCATGAAGTTGATTACTTGGTTGTTAGGAAGTTTTTATCGAGAATATGTTTGTGAACGAGTGAATTATCATAGGGTGAAAGATTTTGTTACTCAAAGTTTTGTTTGTTCGCGTTCTAGTGTAACTAGCCAGCATATTTCTCAAAAAATATTTATGATTACGTACGAATTCTTGAGAGAAGTAATCAATTGTAATTAACTTTATTGATGATGATTTATCTTATGTCATTAGTTAGTTAGCTTTTTCAAAGAACGCGGATATAACCTTGCATGAACGTAAACGAAGGGAAAAGAGTATTTAAATATAGCAGATGGCGTTCTGTAGGTTCTGCTTACCCCCATGGGAAGAAGACGAGTTTATCTATGTATGTGTACATATTTTCATAAGAATGTGGCGGATCTTAACCAGACAAATTTCGTATGAACCGGCGATTGTTCATCAGAAAAATGCGATTGTTCATCAAAACTATTCACGTAACACAACGTCAACTTTACAATCTATCTTTACATATTTTAAATTAAAGTCGATTTTCGTGTTTGTCTGTATAACCGCGTGGTTCTTCTAAACCACGCATTAGATTTTGATGAGGTTTTCGCTATCGTTTAGAGAAATTATTCTGGAATGTTCCTGGTGTATAATACGTTACTATCAAAATTACATTTATAACTAAGAAATCTCGAATGATTTTTGAAGTCGTTAAATCCGTGCAAAACAGCAGCGGGTTGCTAGTAAGTATGTATAATTGTGTAGGTATATTTTAAAGTTTAATAAAAACACGTATTTACAAAATAAACAAGCTGGTTCCTATTGATTTTACACAAGACCCAAGCAAAATACCGTTGCCCTAAATTATAAGCCTTAAATCCTTACTCGCTAGAAAGCCGGCTTATAATAATAATCCGATTTCAACCCACCACGCTCTCTATTTCAGTTCGGTCTTAGATATTAAATGTTGCCGTTTTGTTTGTATTTCCAAAATAGAAATAAAATAAAAACATTTATTTTATAAAGGGAACAGTGGTGGCCCTGTGATAACGGCCCCGACTTACTTAGTCGTTGGTTCGAATCAAGGCTTTACTTTGTGTAAATATTTTTATCAAGACTGCTCTCAAAACGGTGAAGGAAAACAACGCGAGGAAACGGGCATATCTTAGAACCAAAATTGACATCTACCAACCCGCACTGGGCCCGCGTGGTAGATTACGGCCCACTCCCACAAAGAGGAAGCCTGTGTCCTAGCAATGGAAACATTATAGGCTGATTATGCATATATGTACCTACATATCTATGACCCAACTTCATTATTAAGCATAATATTATATCCACAAAAATAATTATCACAATGGAGGATAATTTAAATGAAACACAAAAAACACTCCATTCGCAACACGTTCTGCCGACTGTGGTGTACGATTTTATGTAGGCACAGTATTCAATCTAAAAGCCTAGGCGTGCCTGGAATTTCAATTAGGTAGGGTTACAGGTAGAATTAAAACTGGAACCAGTAAAAACCTTGAGAATTTATTCGTCTGTTCTAGATGAACAGTCAACAACAGTCATTCGTTTGCCAGGATGACCATTGTTCATTCTCATCCGATAGATAGTTTCATATTAATCTACCAAGACACCTTGTTCCTCCTAATACCACAAATGATTACCCCAATTTCCCTATTAATCACTGCAAGGGTTGGGCAATCCTTTCATCATACGAAGGCAAACCTAAAATTATAATATAACCAAATGAAAATTAAAATCGCCTAATCCTGCTCAATGTTAATCTCATTGCCATACAAATTACTTCGCACCCGACATATTATACAAAGTTGGGGTCCGAAAGTACCCCAATCACGCTTTATAGAGGTCCAGGAGACGTAGGACCCTTAATTCCGGATTTAATCATTATAATCGGCTGTGGTCACGGTAACATTTGAATACTAAAGTGATTCTAACTTAGATTAGTTGATTGTTAGATAGGATTGCTTCGATGGATGACAAGGATTCGATTTACATACGAAGATTTGGTGCTCCTAGTTAATTTTTATGGTTACAGCCATACTTCATTGGGACGCCATGGCAACATCAGCAGGTCGCGCTGCCAACTAAATGTATACAGTTATATAGTGGGTGGCTTACCTGGCATCTGCTTGATTACACATCCAGCTATACATTTTGTTCGCGACGCGACCTGAGTGTGCCGCTCGCCGCCTTGGCGTCCCGTTGAGGTATAGCTCTTAGGCCCCGTTCCCACATTCCCACACTCAAAAAAAAAAAACAAAAATAAAAAAAGGCCCCGTTCCCACTCTGTGATGACGACAGATTATCCTGTCATTTATAGCGTCGTGGCTTCTGTATTTAAATGGAGGAGTTCACATATAGGACCTGTCGTCCGTGGTTTTTTCAACCAAAATGAAACGATAAATTAATCGTCACGACATAGCGTGAACGCGGGCTTAGTGTTATTTATTAGTGTGTGGCTTTTTTTTAAATGAACGATTTTGGCAATTTTTTTAAAATATTCGAATGACTATTTTATTTAATAGTGTATCGAAGGCGAAACTGTAATCAATTAATTTTTATATTTAAAAAAAATATGTATATATATATATAAAACTTCCTATCTTGCTTATACACAAATCGAAGTCATCCGCGTGTAAGTTCATATCCCGCAAAAGTTGTTAGCGATGGAGTGTAGATCAAAATTGCCGCATCTCTTACGAAAATTATGTTGTTTTTGTTTATAAAGGCGGGATTATGTGATAAATAATAATGATGTGTGCTATTTCATGTGATTATTCCAAAATGTTTATCGTCTTTTGTTTTAGGCAGTTCTGGGAAAATAACTGGGTCATTGGTAGAAGGATAGTCGTCACTGTTTTTGCTCGAAATTCAAATGCTGTTTCATGGAAACTAGAAACTGTGACTGATATTTTTCTGCATTCAGTTCGAAAGGATGCCTACGATATGTCGAATTCTCGAAAAAGTTTGTTATGAAACTGAGACTTTGCTTGGCTTAAATGAACCTGCAAATTTGTACTATATTTTTTACTACAGCATCTATTTATTAAAAGAGGCCTTTTATGGATGGTGACAGTATGAGACCGAATGACTGGCTTCTTGACATTCAAATGGCTTTAGTGCACATAGAATCAGACTTATTTTTAAGATAAAACGAGCATGTATTTTTAATACCTACTTTATCTGTACACAAGCAATAGTGTCTGACACTCGCTTCGCAATTTGTCCCGCAGCCTGAATTCAATTTAATAGTGTCGCGTTAACGCGTCTAAACTACTAACACTGACAACTGGAAAGCCCATCCTTCACATTTTCCAATTAGAGTTCTGTAACTGTGGAAACTTTTATTAGAATTAATGTCACACTACGAGGAATGTTACTGCTGTTTCCAAGTAATAGCGAAATCGTATTGGCATTTATAACTTTCTAAACTTTAAAATACAGGGTTTTTAAATGGGCTTGCTACACTCCGCTCATTGATCGATATTATTATCTAAACACTATAAAACAATTAAAATATTTGATGATTTTTTTTTTTGGGGTCATCGACCTCAATTATCCATTCTTTTTTTGTAATGTTCACAGACGTGATGAGTTTCGATATCTGAATATGATGAAACGTAAGAAAACAGTTTTTCATAACTCATACTTCAAGTAACAACAGTAGCCGACGTACACCTCCCAAAAAAAAAAGACCCAATACCCATCGCGTTTGCGGAGTTTAGCTAGTCAATTTAAAATAACCCTGTATAGTGCCAATAATCTTGCCCATCATTTACAAAGCGGAGGGAAATTTTACGGGTCTCCGGGTTAACTTCTGGTTGACTTCTGTAACTAAGTCGGTTGGATAGCTTGTAATCTTCTTGCTGGACCTTTTTGCATAGTTAGCAGAGGTCGAAGAGGTGCTTTTGTAGCTATAACACTGTGTAATGAAACTGACGGTTTATGGATATGTTCTTTAAATTAGTTTTTGAAAACCCTTTGCGAGTGTTTACTGCAGAAATAGTAATGACTGTTTGTGTAATTGTGTAAGTTTTCGGTACCAGCATTGGTGTTACTACAATGTAATGTTACTATATAATTAAGTATTTGATCCAGTAAGTATTAAAGCAGTATAAATTAAGTCAATGTTGACTTTTTGATGTCCATTATCATGCCAAGTGGGACTTAGGATACGTAATAATAATAATATAAGGTTTGCTTAAAGTTCCTTCACGAGCACTTGCTTATGCAAGTGCTCGTGAAGGAACTTTAAGCAAAGCAAGTCTTATAGAAAACAATCAATAAATATAGTTCAGACCAAAAGTTCATGGAAATAAAGTTTCATAAGAAGATAATTTAAATAAATTAACTAATTATAATCAAACGATTACCTACATAGTTAAAAAAAATCATATGTAAATGGAACTTAAAAAGAAGGTAGATACATGATACTTTATAATGGTATTTAAAACCAATGTACCTAATTACATTTTATTTAGGTTGATAGGAGCTCTTGGCTAAGTAATAACAGCCGTATGGGTCGATCCATCAGGTTAAGCCACGCTTGCCGAGGTTGGTCCGTGGATGGGTGACCATCTTTACATACCAAGACTCCTCCGTGCCTCGGAAAGCACGTTAAGCCGTTGGTCCCGGCTGCCATTCGTGGATCTTTGACAGTGGTTAAGGGTCGTCGAAAGCCTGAAAGTCTGACAACCAGTCTTACCAATGGGTATCGTATTATCCAGTTACTGGGTTGTGGAGGTCAGATATGCAGTTGCTGCATTTAAAATACTGGTATTCAGCTGCATCCAGCTAGACTGGAAGCTGACCTTAACATATCTGGGAAAAGGCTAGGCAGATTGATTTAAGGTTGATAGGACTCTTAGCAGAACTAAACTCGCGTCAATCTAAGAAGTCCGATTTGACGTTCCGTTCTCGTACATGTAATAAAACGTTATGCCTTGAGAATCAGTTTTAATCAATGTAGATAAGTCGTCGATTACAAACTCTCTAAGTATGTTCAATCGATATATGTCTCGAGGATCAGTTTATAAGAAACCAATTTTTTTTTTCATCTCTACACTAAACACTTTTATAGCTGTTAAAACGGACTTCTTAGATTGTCGCGAGTTTAACTATTTTCACTAGATATTAAATTAAATTACATACTAACTAACTGTACAAATAAATACAAATGTTATTTTAGTAAAGTACTAAAGCACTCAAGAAAACACACTATCCCAACGAAAATGTAGTTTTCAACGCGAGACTTCATATCCTGCACTCATTAATCTACGTTATCTGTAGCGCCCAAGTTGCCGTGCTTGTGACCTACTAAACTTGCCGTCGGTTGAGCACCGAAATGTTTCAGCCTGTCTTGTGTCAGATTATTTTTGTTTTTGTTTGAGAATTTTGTTTGTGTGTGTCTTTGTCTTGGTCTAAAGGGGATCCCTCTTAAGGCCAAAACACACACATGAACAGATAATGTGTACATTATCTTTCGTGTGAGTGCGAGTGCAGGCGTGTTGTTTAGGTTTGTAAAGGATTTCGACCGATCGGATTGGAGCGCTGTGCGGTGTTGCTTCGAAGTTTGTATTATCTTTGGCGCTCACTCGCTCAGATGCAGAGCTTATGTCTAGGAGCGAGGAGATAAAGGTACAGGAAACCATACCTTACCTACATTTTGGTTTCCATCCAACTCTACTGCAGTTCCAATTTCATCAAACCGAGCATTTAAGTCAACTTTAAACAGAACTGTGCACACACGGCTACACATCAAGCTATACATTTCCAGTATAAGCTGACCTCGCATTGCACGGAAATCCTATACAATACGAGATCAGCATATATTGGAAATGAATAGCTTGATGTGTAGCCGTGTGTACAACGAGTACAATTGCTTACAAAGAGAGCATTTTGCTAAACATCACTAAATAAAATGCTCGTAAACTTGTGTGTGCTACTACGTTTTACGACCAGGTGGCTTTTTCTCCCTTTTTCCCTTTAGGGGAAGCATGAGCAATGAGCAGTAACATCCAACTCAATTCGACGATGCAAATAGCTTGCTTGTGTTATGATGGCTCAGAAACGCCTTGCGGTGCGATTCCGGAAAATACAGTGGCGAAAGCTTTCATTGTGATAGTTTAACTATTGCGTTGATTTAGTTATCAAGAATGTTTTTTTTAAATCTATTATAAAGTGCAATAAAGATTATCCTAACTAATATTATAAATGCGAAAGTGAGTTTGTTTGTTTGTTTGTTACGCTTTCACGCTAAAACGGCTGAACGGATTTACATGAAAGGCACATGGAAAGACCATAACCTGGAAAAGGGATAAAAGTACCTATGTCCTAACATAGGGTACTTTTATCCCGATATTGCCACGGGATCGAGAGCTACGCGGGTGAAACCGCGGGGCGTAGCTATTAGGTAGATAAATTGTAAAAAATACTTTTTGTTTACCTTTATAATGTCACATAACAATTTCAGTTTGTTATTATGAGCAGTCAAAGGGCTACAGCGATTGGTTGTTATTACTTCTTTGGGACAATGTTAAGTTTCCTAGAAAGAGAAAAGATTTGCATAGAATGTAGATACAGGGTGTAAGCAGACATCTCCCGAAAACTGAAGGCACATGCACACTTACCCCTACCAATGGCCATAGTGCAAACCAAATAGCTTGATTCTGAAGTATGTTCAACTTGTGACTGTTTTTGTATGGATTCGAAAAAACGAAAAATTGATTTTTCAGAAATCCCATGATAATGGCAATGCTACAGGCAATTGAGAAAGCAATAATAGCCTTAAATGAACTAAATCCATGAAAAGATGATTTTCAAAAAGTGTCAAATTATGAAAGCGTTTTTTTTTTCGTTTCTTTCGATGACAATATGTCAAGATGCTTGGTCTGAACATCCAGCTTCAGTTTTTGGGAGATGTCTGCTTACACCCTGTATACCTACCTATAGGTGAGTTGAAAAAGTGTTTGGTAAAATAATAATTGGTTTCAGGTAAATGACTCATTAATTATAAAAATATTGTTATAGCATTAGAATTCTTAATTCTTATAATTATAATGATCTAAAAATTTATTAATAAGCAGCTTTTGCCCGCTGAAAACGAACGAACGTACGCTTGAAACGTACTGTGGCGGTACCTACGTCGCCACATTCGAACTACGCATCAAAGACCTGACGTAACACAATAATCCTGACGTCACAAAAATCCTGCATCGCGCAATTAGAGTTTACCGTGCAGTGAACATATATACAAAGATCCAATATTAATCATTGGGCAGTTGCCCGCCAGACACAACACCCGTCTGGTAGGAGGATCCTTCCTTTTCTATGGTGGATGAGTGAACTTTACACCCTGTTTCTCATACTCCTAAAGTACTACCAGGATAAAAAGTAGCCCTTCATCCAAATTTGTTCAGTTGTTTTAGCGTGAAAGCGCTCACTTTCGCATTTTTAAATAATATTACTTAGGATTAGGATTAAAAATAAAATGGCAAATATAAAAACCTATGTGAATACTTTTTGAGAAAGTTCTTGAATTTCTAGTACAACATTTTCTCTTTTCTAGAAGAAGTGGCTTTACGTTACTATGCAATGCACGAAGACGGGTTTTCAGAACAATTTCTATCAATAATAGTGTAGCCATAAACGCTTGGAACACAATACTTTACGACCCATAGTTAGGTCGTATTCTTAAACTTATCTTTACTGCCTAAATCCCCAAAGTGTTTATAGTACATTACTGTCGCGGCCTGCAATAAGGGAATTAATGGACGATCGTCAAAATGTGGGCCGAGGCGAAGCCGAGGCACACATACGTGAGTCCATCAATTCCTGATTGCGGCCAAGGCTTGTATAGTACTTTTCTCAAATAATGCGCGGAAATTAAAACTGAGTAAATTAAATAAAAATTCCAGAATCAATGACGAACAACTCTAATTTTTCATGCGCCAATATGCTAATTTGTTTCTTCTTTGTTCTATTTGCAAGCCAATTCGAATTTTAAATAAGATCTTTGATAAGTTACCTACTTGGTTGCCGTGTGCTGAAGTAAAAATTTCGTTCTATTTTTAAATAAAACGACAGATATGAGTTTTCATAGTAATTTATTTGGCCGCTAAACACGCCAGATAGGGATTTTCATAGTAACTTTGCTGGCCGCATCGTCACTTGTTTTTTACCAGTAAAGCAATTTCGATTTATCTCGAAGAAGGTTTTCAAAATAATGCTCGAATTTCCAAGCATGTTTGAGAAAAACCTATGTACAAGTACCTACGAGGGGTGTTCAATAAATAGTGTTAATGCGATACATTCTCCTTGGAAAGAAACAAAATAAATAGTGGCAGGCTTAGTCCAGACATGATGATTTAAAAATAGAAGTCATTTGTTTGCGTAGTTTCGGAACGTGTTCTGTTGTTTGTTTGTTTCGCCAAGATAACGTCCCCGCGCACAAGTCCAGATTTCCGATGGCTGCCATTCAAGAAGCTGGCTTTGAATTGAAGTAACATCCTCCAAATTCACTGGACCCTGCTCCTAGTGATTTTTACCTATTTCCGTGGTTAAAGGAACATCTCAGGGGCCAGAAATTTGAAGATGATGATGCAGTAGTGGCCGCCATACACGATTTTTTAAAGGATCAGGAAGAAGATTTTTTTAGGAGGGGAATTTTAATGTTATAAAAAAGATATACAAAGCGTATTAACCTGAAAGGCAACTACGTCAAAAAATAAAATAATATATAATTATAGATAATTGGGTCATACTCATTATCACTTTTTATTTGAACACCCCTAGTGTGTCAATTTATGACTAGGTTATGAAAAAGATTGTAAATAATCCAGACTGGTGGTCTAAAATCGTCGTAACGTGCTTTCCGAGGCACGGAGGAGTCTCGGTATGTAAAGATGGTCACCCATCAACGGACCACCCCGGCAAGCGTAGCTCGACCCGTGCGGCTGTTATTACTTCCTACAAACAACAGGGTTTATAGTTCGGTTTAGAGGTAACTTTGGATTTTTTTTCTATAGAGAAAATTTTATGTCTTCTTGTTTTCGTCAAACATAGTACCTAGCATCAATCCTCAACTTTAACATAATTACATTTATTTCAAAATTAATTCTGCAGTATTTTCGACATAACGGAAGATCAAGCTAAACAATTTGTGGTTTTATAGGCCCTTAAGAAGAAGATTTTCTGACTCAACTACAATCACCATGATGCAGGTAAAGTTAAGGGAAACAAAAAGGTGATACTGGCATACAACTCAGTACTTATTTACATTACCTTCCTACTTTAGTAGCCATAAGAACAAGAGTTGAGTAGCTACTATTCTTAGCCTTGAAACTAACATCAGTAATGTACTTACAGTAGGGGCGTCGAAACCATTAATACTATTTCATAGCGAGTACCTAATTAGCGAACTGGGTTTGAACACCACAACAGCGCATAAATTCTAACAAAGTAGACTCCATTAATATTTTGGTCGTTAAAGCATACCTAAGTACAGGATATTGGAGTTATTAACTGTGTTTGTAATGGTTGTATTTTTATTAGATTTTTATATTTATCATTATTTACATTTTGTAAATTATTATACTAAATTAACTAAAAAACTAAAACTAAAAGGACTAACTAACTATACCAATAATACCAATATGGTTGTATTATTTTATTTGTTTAGACAAAGGAAAAACTTACATTGCCCAACCATAGGTGCAGGTGGTTAAGCAAGCCCTAAGTGCAAAACCTATCAAAATGTTGGCCTTTTTAACACAAAGGTTGACTGGTAGAAAACACCTCATGGCATTAATTCCGCCTATGTACCACTACTCTGCCTAGGGTATGAAAAAAAAAAAACCCTCAATATTTTGCGTAAATTGACGTAAAAATGTAATAAGTTTTTTGGCAGCATAACATAACACCATGCCTGCTTTCTCCAAAGGTTTTTTGACAGCTCTTTTCGCACTTAATTAACATGATACAAAAATTCACCTGTCAAAGACGTCGACCCCCACTTCTCAAACAAAATTCAACATGTCGCCACCCATAATTGAATCCCGGGTAGCGCACGAAATAACACATTGAGCATTTTACTAAACATTGCAAAATACTTGAGTCGTAAACGAGAACAGGATACTCAACTTTACGACACTAGTGCTTGCTCGTATTTTTCTGTCGGTTAAACAGAAAATTTTAAATCCAGTGGAAATGTCTCGACAGCTGTGCGGTGTTAAATGTTACAAGAAGATAGAGTTGAAAGATGTGGCTTAGAACTGCATATTATGAAGTTTTCCTTCTCATGTCAATTTTTTTTGCCTCTATTACTTAACGGATAAACTCCTGCAAGTTAAACTTAAACGAGCAATAAAAAAAATCTGTTCCAAAGTTTTAAGCGCATCGCAACTTAAAAAAAGCTATGGATATGATAAGGATAATCCTATTTTATTCTTGAATTAATAACCTGTTGACACAACCTACACCAGGGTATAAAGATAAGCCAGTCAACATTGAGATTTGTGGACTTGCCTACGTGCATAATACCGGCCCATACTTATTGTGTAATGTAAGTAATAAACCAAGTGGTTTCACTTGTGTACTCACGCTTTTCTGGAAACGTAGCTACCACCAAAATTGGCCATCTCCGAACCATTTCTACCAAGGACGTCGTGCGTCTAGCAAGCCACTTCCAGAAAATTCCCTTGAACTATTCCTCAAACACATGAAACTATTTTTACTCCCCCACACATACAAATTTAGTCCCTCTTAGTTAGCTGCGGGGTACTAATTGACGCTTTAAATCTGTCCTCGCCCTTAGGACTTGTCGTACGTTTATGATTTTATACACGTAACTAAATGTTTGCCCTGACTTTGCCTGTCAAGGGAGGAATGAACTTAGTTTATTAACGTTTCTGTTAGTGCGGTTAGATGTTTCGCTATTTATTTAGTTTCGTGAGCGTTTAATGTTTTCGTTGAAAGTTTTATTCACATAATTAACTACGAGTCGTAATATGGTTTACATTATTGTACGTAAATTGTTTACTCGGTGCTAATATGTGAAAAAAAACTCAAATATTTAATTTAAGTTCGTTTCGCTTTTCAGCTAACGCTAGTTCATTCAGGCAGGTAACTGATTATTGTATTCGAAATAAATTAAATTTTAATCAGAACAATATTTCAAATTACAATTACAATAAATAATTTATTAATCACCTATACGTAATAAATAAACATGAATGCATAAATTATTACCTACTGAAAATCAAGTTAACCATTCCACTTTATCAAGCGCTGAAAATAGCTCGCAGTAATCAATCTGCCAAGCCTTTTCCCAACTATGGTGGGGCCGGCTTCCAGTCTAACCGGATGCAGCTGAATACCAGTATTTTACATGGACCGACTGCCTATTTGACTTCCACAACCCAGTAACTGGTAATACGATACCCCTCGGTAAGACTGGGTGTTAGACTTTCGGGCTTCTGACGACCCGTAACGGTTGTTAAAGATCCACGAATGACAGCTGGGACAACGGCTTAACGTGCTTTCCGAGTCACGAAGGAGTCTCGGTATGTAAAGATAGTCACTCATCCACGGACCAACCCCGGCAAGCGTAGCTAACTTGATGGATCGACCCGTGCGGCTGTTATTACTTAGCCACGAGCGCTCCTCCTCCTCCTGAAAGGAGCTCGCAGCGAGTAACAGTAAAAACAACATAACAGTATACGAGCAACATCACGCCTTGTTTCCCCGAAGGGTTGGGCAGAAGTGTACCTATAGTACACCCACATTTCAACAGTTCACAATAATATTGCAACATTATACATACAACCCGAAAATAACAGGTTTCATTGTTTCTGCCCGCGATTTCTTCCGCGTGAAGTTTCTTGTTTTAACATAAATTGTAAGGTTCATGGCTAAATAATAACAGCCGCGCGGGTTGATCCATCAGGTTAAGCTACACTTGCCGCAGTCGGTCCCGGTTGTCATTCGTAGATCTTTGGCAGTCGTTACGGGTAGTCAGAAGTCCGAAAGTCTGACAATCAGTCTTACTGAACGTTTAAGGGGTATCCTATTACCCAGTAGCTGGGTTGTGGAGGTCAGATAGGTAGTCGCTCGATGTAAGCTTCAGATTAGACTGGAAGCTGACCCCAACATAGTTAGGAAAAAGCTAGGCAGATGATAGCCTATGACACTCAGCAATACCGTAGCTGGAACAATTTTCGCAATCGGATCAGTAGTTCCGAAGATTACCCCTTACATACAACCTCACAAAGGAGAATGGGCAACAACACATGGGATTGGCCCTGAAGTCCAATAGCCATAAGATATATACCAATAGAAAGAGCTTTTCAAGGGGAACCTTTCCTTCTTACACAACTTTTTCCAATTATTAGTCAGTTCGGAGTTAATACCTAAACAAGTGTGACAACTTCGGCATCGAAGTTACGGAATTCTTAGCGTCCAATAGCCATAAGATATATACCCATGAAAAAAGCATTAAAGAGAACCTTTGCTACTAACACACCTTTGTCAATTATTTGTCAGTTCGGAGTTAATGACCTAAATAGGTACAAGCTTGGGCTCCGAAGTTAAGGAATTTTCCTGGCCCAATAGCCATAAGATATATACCAATAGAAAGAGCTTTCCAAAGAGAACCTTTGCTACTAACACGACATTTGCCAATTGCTACGAGTAGTCAGTTCGGAGTTAGTTACCTAAATAGGTAACCACTTGGGCTTCGAAGTTAACGAATTCTTAGCGTCCAATAGCCATAAGATATTATTATATACCAATGGAAATAGCTTTTTAAGGAGAACGTTTGCTACTCAAACGACTTTTGCCAATTGGTAGTCAGTTCGGAGTTAATGGCCTAAATAGGTATGACTTCTTGGACACCAAAGTTAAGGTATTCTTGGCAACCAATAGCCAGAAGATATATACCAACGAATAAAGCTTTAAGGAGAACCTTTTCTACTAACAACTTTTGCCAATTATTTGTCAGTTCGGAGTTAATAACTTAAATAGATATATGCTAGAAACACGACATTTGCCTATTATAAGTCAATTCAGAGTTAATAACTTATATAGGTGATGAATTTCAGTAATGCTTAATTACTCACATTTAGAGCTCTGTAGCTCCTTTCGTACTAACAATCGAGAGAAACGTCCTATCACAAAATATTAGCCTTGAAGAGATCTTTCCATTGGCATATATCTCAACTCTATTGGTGTACGCGTCAGGCTTAACGATCCGTCTGGTCGACTAGCTCTTAAAAACATTGTTCCCAAAACGGCATCTAGGAAGCCAATATTTTAAAATGTTCGCTCATAGGCTTGAAAGATGATGTTTGCAGGGCACTGAATCATTAAAAGTTATTTAATTGACGAAATACCAAAATTACAATAATATTTAATCACTCACATTTAAAGCTCTGTAGCTCCTTTCGTACTAACGATCGAGAGAAGTCTTCAGATTAAGAAATATTCTTCCTGATGAGACCTTTCCATTGGTATATATCTTATCGCTATTGGGCTCCAGGGCAGAAACGCCCAATCTCCTTTAACCTTTTCATAATATTAGTAAGTACCAATGACAACCCTATTTTTATGTCCACGCAATCACTGTTCATTCTAAGGTTGGGAAGAGATTGCAGAAAGCTATAAGGCCGCCCATTGTATGTTTAGTTATTTTTTTTTTTTTGTTTTATAATTTTTTTTTCGCTATGTATTTTCTGCTGTACAATAAAGTATATATAAATAAATAAGTGTAGAAGTTAACCTGTGAAGATGTTTTGTGCAAGTTCTATGACTGTAGTTAAGTTTACCAAACCGCAGCTTTCTGCTTTCATAAACCAATCTTTCATGTAGCAGTCTAACGTTTAAACAAGTTTCATATAAGCGAAACACAACTTTTCTTTTCATAACATGAACACAACACTCGCTGCGTTTGCGGTTAATTATGGTTTTCTTTGGTTATAACAAGTTTTACGACTTGTTTCCTGTTAAGACGAGCCCTGAGCAACCTGTTTATGTAATTAAACTGTATGAAGTTAAATCTTGGTTTGTACATTTCGTAGATTGCAAGGGGTATAGCAATTTCATTTTGATTTTAATTTGTTTTTTATCGCGTAATTTTATTTTCTTTTTTGGGTTCCGTATCCGATACGGAACCCTATTACTAAGCCTTCGCTCTCCGGCCGTCCTTCCGTCTATCTGTCTGTCAGCGGGCTGTATTTTAAGAACCGTAATCGATAGACGATTTTATTTTCACAGATTGTCTATTGCGCTATAACTACAACAAAAAAGTTAATAATTAAAGGGGGTACAAGAAGACCGAGTTTTTTTCAGCGATTTTTGCTCGTACTTATACGGTACGGAACCCTTCGTGTGCGAGTCAGACACGCCCTTGGCCGGTTTTTAAACATGAATTTTTGTCTTGCTGCTTGTCATTATGTCACTCCATTTCTTTAAGTATTTTTTTTTCTCTTTTTTTTATATTGGCATCTTGTTTTTATTTATATTTATGACTGTTTAAAAAAAAAAAACTATTTATCTACTTTCTTTCTGCAACTAAAAGGGTAATTGAACGATCACCACGATTTGTCATTAGAATTCATAACAGTAGAAGTGAGAATGCTGACATTCTTCAAACATAATAAAACCGTCACTTCTTCGTCTCTCTGTGATTAAGATAATCTCACCTACTCCTCTGCCCTAAAACAATAAACTACTCATATAACTAAAATATTATAATTTTATTACACTATAATAATGTCTTAACAAGAAAACCCAACAAAGAATGTCGAACGGAAACCGCATTAGTAAGGAAGTCGGACCGTATTGTAAACTCGTATCTAATTTGAGTGAACACTTTTGCTTGCCAGACATATCACTGCGGGCGGTACACTGTGACACAGAGTAGTAGACTGTCAGTAGTATTAACGTGATTAAAACTATCACAATACATTTCATAAATTACCTAATTGCTCTAATGGTCGCAAGCGCTGAACATGAGGTTTTGGGTTCGATTTCCGGGTCGGGCAAAGTGTTATTGGGTTTTTCCATCAGGAACTTTGCCGTAGCAGTCCGGAGCCTGGATTTGTGCTTAGTTGGTGGCAACAGGCTCGCCCCCTATAACATGGGACTGAACATAAATGGAGAAATGAGGATATACCTACCATAGGTAAACCTATGCTTAACCCGCATTCCCCCCATCGGGGATACAGGCGAGATGTTCCGTTATGTTATCTTATATCATAATTTTCCACCAAGTATTAGGATTACGATTTCTGTTTTCTCTGCTAACTCCATTTATTGTACACTAGCTGATGCCCGCAACTTCGCCCGCGTGGATATCGGTTATTATATACTAAAACCTTACTCGAGAACCACTCTATCCATTGGTGAAAACAGCATGAAAATCGGTGCAGTAGTTTTTGAGTTTATCGCGTACAGGACGACAGACAGACGCAGCGGAGGACTTTGTTTTATAATAAGCAAGGATAATTTTCAATGTTTAAAAAAAATAGAGTGTCAAATCAAAAGAACAAGAGTTTCAAAGAGTAGATTTAAGTAGTCATAACTCATAATAATATTATCTTTATTTTAAAACATTTCAGCAATATGAACAAGTATGTGTAAAATACCTTGTGCATCTAGTTATAAAACCGACAACCAACACTAGGTATTTAAAATTAAAGCCAAGTAAAACTGTCCATTAAATATTATTTGCGGTTAGTTGCGCCCGCAATTTCCGCACCCTCTCGCACATACATTTCACATTTCACCATAAAACGTTCTCCTTTTGTTCTGACCAAACCTTCGACCATTGTTTGCCGTGCGTAAAGTGCATAGTGCTGTGTACAGATTTAGCGACAGTACCGTTTGACGTGGTAATTACACTGTAAATCCTCAAGCGGACGGAATTAACTCGCGCTTCTGAGCGTGTTATGAAAATGCACGCCGTTGTACACTGTAATACACTTAAAAAGTTTTTTTTAAGTTGATGGGTAATTTTTTTTGCACGGTTTCTATTTTATGGCAAGATATTTTTCTAATTTGTCGTATTTTCTTTAACTTAAATAACATCATGCTTGTTCCCGGAAAGGTTGGGCAGAGATGTACACCCACATTTTTAACCAGTTATGTTTAAGTCCCGTATTATAAGGGGTGGACCTATTGCCATCAACCAGGTACAAATACAAGACTCCGGGCTGCTACTGAGAAATTGGGATGGAAAACCCTAGAATCATTTTGCCCGACCCGGGAATCGAACCCAGGACCTCATGCTCAGCAGGTAGCGATTGCGACCACTAGACCAACGAGGCAGTATTTAAATCTTATCGTCATTCATTAATTAAAAAAGAAACTAAAGCTAAAGTAGCTAAAGCTTTAGGTACAAATTGGTCGCCTAAAAGATGGTGTATCGTCCCAATTCGTCATTCGTATCGTTGTTATATAATTAATGTAACTGAAGGTATATAAATAAATTGACTAAGTAAGATTTCCAGCAACAAGCCCCAAAACGGAAATAATTATTTCAAAGACCAATCATTCATTTTCCTAAATTGTTGGACTCAATACGCAACTCTATTCAGCCTATAATCTAGAAATAACTAGACTTCAATACATTCTATATGTCATCATAGAATAACTTTTACACAGAGAACAGTACCAATACAAAGTAACATTTCTTTATCAAACGAGTCGGGTCGAAAAATTGCCCATTATCAAACATAGATTTTGGTACGATAAATCAAAGGAATTTTCTTTGCTAAGTCTAGTTCCCGGGGCGAATGTTAACACAATTGAATTTGTAAGTAACAAATAAAGTCGAATTTCTATCATTACCTAATAAATGCCGGGAATTTGGAAAGGTAGGTAATTAGATTACAAACGAGGGTTTCGTTAGGAAGATTTGGTAATAGAATTTTAAGTTGTTTCAGTAGTAGGCCAAATTCTCAAAAGCAACAGTTTTTTTTTACTGCTACGGGGATGCTCTTGGCCTTCACTAAACCTGATGGTAAGTGTTGATCAGGCCGAAGGTGGAAGCGAGCTACACTCGGAATCTTCAACCACAGAGAAACTGGCTATCTTACCTATAACTACCGAAACACATCAATGCTGTTGACATTGTTGCTATGGCGACAGAAGATAACATGGTGGTAGCTAGTCAGGTGGACTTAGAATAAGCCCTACCACCAACCAAACTGAGCAGACAGTTTTGCCCCCGCTGCCACGCTGGGAATCGAACCCGGATTTTCTGGTCTGAGAAGCGGTTCTTAAGAACGTCTTACAGTTAGGTGTCGGTTTTATAATTAAAGGGTTAAATGTGAGACATTCTGACCTGTTGGACATCCACCAGGTCAGAATGTCAGAATAAATATTAGGATTAGCACATGCTAATCCTAATAATGCTACGAAAATCAAATCGTGTAGTAAATATCTTATACTAAGTATCTTATGTTTCATGTTGGATTATATTCGAACGCAATGTGAATTGTTACTGAATAAATAAATTGAATTAAATAAGGAAGAAACGAAACTACCAAACAAAGAACAATGTTCGAACTCCATCCAATCAGACATCTAACGCCGAGAACCCTTGCATAAAATTAACACCATCAGCATGTAGATCACCAGATAACACGACAAATATTAATTTACCTATCGTCATAGTTCGAAAATTAACATTTTAAATACATTTACTACGACGCCCGGGCATGCCCAATCGCAATCAAAGACCCGAAAGTTGGTCCCTATCGATTAGACACCGCATCTGTCCCGGGAGAACCCAATAAATATGTAAATTTGTTCTGGATTAACCCCGATTGGCGAAAGAAGCTTGCTCCTGTAAATTCTGACGAACTTTCTGCGAGTAATCATTTTTTGAACGTTATTAAATTTGGTTTTTTTATTGCCCTTTTTGGGAAAAAGTGGGAATTGACGGTTCAAATTGCATCACCGTTGATTGGTCCATTGAAGTTTATAAAATAACAGGAACATTAAAGGTGCTTATTTTTGTTGTAATGTAATTGTAATATTTTCATTTTCCTAATTGCAGTATTTTGTACCAGGAAAGAGAGTTTTGTAAATTAAATTACCCACCCAGGTAAATTAAATGTGGTAAAATTAAAAGCAAGAAAAATAAACAACGTTTTTCATTTTAATGTTGTTGATAAACATGTAAAGATAATACCAAAAGAACATAAAAAAGTTATCGAAGAAGACTGCATGACGATTCTAAACTTCGGACCAAAACGCAGGTAGAAACCTTTGTCGAGCTAAGAGCTATAGGACTAATCCAATAGCCAATTGAATTCTGGCATTTAAGGTATCTGAATTTTCCAATTGAAGTACTCCGTATATTCAAAAGCAGTAACATAAATAACAGCTCCCAAACAGGCTTTACGAAACTCCATAAAAGTTTCACACTTCCACACATGCGCGAGGCAATCTTTCACAAAATAACCATTCGCTTGAAGAGATAAACCACAGCAATATGCTTTTAATTCCAGCATGAAGCCGAAAGAATTCAGCGGTCATAAGATTTATAGGTCCCGTACAATTTATGTGCCACAAGGCCACAACACACGGGCCTGTGGGAGGCAAACCATAGTATTATGGGCTATGGGTATTTACTCCGGGCAGTTCATTGTTTTTATGATAGTATTTCATTTTAGGGAAACGACTTCAGGATGTAGTCGGTTTTAGGAGCTGGTGGATGGATCTGGTTTACGGTTTTCTATGTTTATTCTTTGTTTTTATTATAGCTTCAATATTTATTATCCATACTTACATAGTAATATTATAAATTCCAAAATAATTCTGTCTTTCTGTTACCTTCAGCTGTAAAAAAATGGCTTGTGTTAACACATAGGAAACTTTTTATCTCGTTAGTCTGTTCCCGTGAGACAATTTTTGACCTCCACGCAGGTGAAGCCGCGTATAAAAGCTAATTATTTCGAATAATATTAAATTATATTATTTAGTTGTTGGTTTCTTGGGGCAGAACCCTTACGAAAGCACTTAAGCAAGTTCAGCAGTGATAGTCTGCCGTCAAAAGCTACCAGCCGTGTGTCTCAGAAACAGTGTGGTTGTACATAAAACTATGTAATGTCAGGTACGATACTCTCGTGTGCTCCCCACACAACCTGTTTGGCTTTCATGTTTAAACCGAGCTTATCAAGTGATTAGTGCTAACGCCACTAATTAATTTGATGAACTTCCTGTAATAAACTATGGCTCGACATTAAAGCTCGTGTACACGTTGTCCTCGTAATCCGTTCGCTCGTGATCCGTTCTTATCACAGGTCAACAGTCAACAAAATAACCGATTTTACCACTTGTATGCAAAATACACGCTTTGACGTGGATCTGCAGATAACAGCCAGTATTACCTATTTACCTAAGAAAAAATACAGTAGACGTAGATATACATATTTAGTTAGCGGAATACCGCTTAACTATTCCTCAAGAGTCATAAAAACCCCTATAGGAAATCGACACGTGTTTCACCTCTCAACGAGGCATCCTCAGGATGACGTTTGACCAGTCGAACCCGAACACGACGTGTTGCCACGCCGAGCGCTGGACGCAGAGTGTCCGCGAGTGAGCGGAATAAGATATATCTACATCTATGTTATTTTATAATGGATTTCCGCAAAGTCACGGCTGAATCAATTAGCTATTTACCTAAGCCCCATCGCAAGTGGCACACTTAGCGGCAAGAGGGTAGTTGATCGCTTAGATAACTCATCCTAGAGAACCAACACCGTTCATATTATGTGCGCGGTCCCACCGCTCGCTTAGTGGGACGCTTGGCAGTTTGGCACCTCGATAGTAGCCTAGCGGTTAGCTACGCGAATGGACGTGCCAGTTATTTGCTTGGATTACTGGGATCCAATGGAGTAATTATACAACTTTGAGAGAGACATTTTACCATAACAAAATGTCTACAATCCCACTTTAAATCACCAGGTATGAGCTATCAGTGCGGCCAGCATGAATCGAAGCCTTTTGACCATTCAGCGTGTCTCCTAGCTAACCTCTAAGCGTGCCACTGGTAGTGTAACTTTAGCCTAAACCTGAGCCTCAGAGTTAGTTCACGATGACGTTTTCCTTCAAAGTTTTTAAAGTTTAAACCAGTTCGGTTCACCTTTGACGTAATTTCTAACAGCAATATATTGAGTAGGTACCCATCTTGATGACAACAATCTCTTTTTATAATTTATTACAATACTCAGGGCAAATATGTTCAACAATGAATCTCTTACGTACATGAAGTAAAAGGAATACTTATCGCTTTTCTCAGAACGTTACACAAGTTATAACTTATTAGTAACACTTGGCTAGGTACCCTTAAGAAGTTTTTCTGGAAAAAAAATGATTTCTTGCCTCTTCAGTTACTTTTTGGATTTAATCCGCTACGATTTGAAGTAGTAAGTGCTTAATGTTATATGTCGTGATAGTCCAGTGGTTCAATGGCCTCGCCTCTCATGCACGAGGTTGTGGATTCAAATCCGGGCAAGTGCCAATATGACCTTTTCAATTCCTAATTATGTACTTTCTGAGTTTATCGTAAACATTACGTACACACAGCTAAACATTAAGCTACTTTCCAGTAAAGCTAACCTCGCATTGTACGGATATCCTTTACAATGCAAGATCAGCTTAAACTGGAAATGTATAGCTTGATGTGTAGCCGTGTGTAATAGCTGCGCCCCGCGGTTTCACTCGCGTATGTCTCGATCCCGTGGGAATATCGGGATAAAAGTATCCTATGTCCTATTCGGGTTCATGGTCTACCTCTGTGCCAAATTTTATCCCAATCCATTTAGCCGTTTTAGTGTGAAAGCGTAACAAACAAACTCACTTTCCCATTTATAATATTAAAGTTAGGATATCGATAAAGGAAAACCTCGTGAGAAAACCTGGACTTATAGTTATTTGAGAAGGCCTTTGCCCTGCAGTGGGATAATTAATAATAGGCTGCTATTTGATGTTATGGAATAGACTTTGCTTTTGCAATTTATGATTACTTATTTATGCATTGACTGTAGAAATTATTCCATATTATTCTTTTTTCGCATGCAATATTTGTATGCCTCTTGGCATAACTTTAATTTAAGAACTGTATTCGTTACCTAAGTTACACAAATAAAACTAGTAGTACTGCGAACAGTAGAGCTCGCGAGCACAAACTTTTTTGCAACGATTAACCTTTAGCTAGTCGCGCCAAAATAATCACACTGTTAGTCACGTGGGGTCTCCTCGTGCCTCGGAAAGCATGTTAAACCGTGTGTCTCGGCTGTCATTTATGGATCTTTGACACTCGTGCGGCCTGAAAGTTTAACAACCAGTCTTACTAAGGAGTGTCGTATTACCCAGTTACTGGGTTGTGGAGGTCAGATAGGCAGTCGCTCCATGTAAAATACTGGTATTCAGCTGCATCCGATTAGGCTGTAAGCCGACCCACACTTAGCTGGGAAAAGGCTAGGCAGATAAGTCACGTGGGGTCTGTGCGCATTCCAGAGTTTATTTGTGAATCAAGGTATCAAGGTAGGTAGTACCTAATCTCTAAGTCCACCAAAACCGGCCAAGTGCCAGTCGGACCCGCGCGCGAAGGGTTGCGTACCATTATCTATAAAAAGGGCAAAAAAAAACATGTCTGTGGTATGGGAGCCCCCCATAAATATTTGTTTTATTTTGATTTAATTATTTATTTTTAAAGTGAATATATTATAATTAAAGGACAGTCAGACAGACGGACAGACAGCGGAGTCTTCAAAACTCAAAACTCAAAACTCAAAGCATTTATTTCAAATAAACCAATTACAGGCACTTTTGAATTGTCAAGGGGTCGGTCAGTCAGAAAGATGAAGCTAGTTGCCCATTCCAAAGCGTAGGTTCCTATGGAGAAGAACGGGCAAGAAACTCCACGGACACTCTTTTGAATCAGAATATTATTACAATATATTGGTTACATCATTCATGTTGAAATTATACATGTGAGAACAATGTCCGTCCGTAAAAAGATAAAAAAGAAACAAAACAATTCAAAAATTAAAATAAATTAAAATAAGCCGTGGCAGCTAAGAGATGACCAGTCCCTACTGATGGCGCCCGTTCACGAACATGACGCATGGATCAGCACCATTCAGCTCAACCATTTTGAAGGGAACTTAATGATCCAACACACACGCCACCACCAGCGAGACATTAAAGTGAGCATGACATACTCTCAGTCGCCAGGGCACATTCAAGTCAATGAAAGACGTACCTAGTAAATGGTAGCTTTAAAGTACTTAGGTAAGTACATAGTGCTCACACACATGTGCTATGCAGTTATACAATACTAGGAGATTGAATTTATACAATGTAAATATAGTTTTTACAATCTTCAGCAGCTCCAACAATTATTTCGAATGCTAATCAATTAGTTTATGCGCCCTGTGGAGCTGGACCAGCGCTGAGCCAAGCATTTTTATCCGTAATGTAATCCCCTAATTTATAATATGCTTGGCGGCATAGTGTGCGTTTTATACAAGATTTAAATTTTGTTTCATTCAGTTGGAGTATGTGGGGAGGTATTTTATTATAACATTTTAAACAGTACCCCATGAAAGATGAGTCTACTTTAGCCAGTCTGAAGCCCGGTTGAACTAATTGGTCCCTACTTCTAGTCCTATAATTGTGTCTTTCACCTCTTTTACTGAAAAGACTTAGATTTTTCCTTACGTACATGATGTTTTCATAGATATATTGACAAGGTACCGTCATGATGTTAATATCTTTAAACAGTTCCCGTAGAGAATCGCGCCTGCGGAGGCCATATATTGCTCTGATCGCTCTTTTCTGCAGAATAAAAATAGAATCGATATCAGCAGCCCGTCCCCATAGTAAAATACCGTAAGACATGATACTATGAAAGTAACTAAAATAGACTAGCCTCGCGGTATCTACATCAGTGAATTGACGGATTTTCCTCACAGCGTATGCTGCTGAACTTAGCCGTCCTGCAAGAGATGTTAAATGAGGACCCCATTGCAGCCTTGAGTCGAGTGTGATCCCCAGGAAAACAGTTTTATCGACGAATTCTAGTTTCTCCCCATTCAATACTATGTCACAATCACTACTTTTAACATTCGGTAAAGAAAATCTTATGCATTTCGTTTTTTTCCCATTTAATACTAAATTATTAGCAGTGAACCAATTTTGGACCTGCAGTAGGGCGTTATTTACGTCGTCAAAATTTAATGCACGTCTATTTATCTTAAAAATTAAAGAAGTATCGTCAGCAAATAACACCATTTGTGGTTGGTTTTTTAATAAATGGGGTAGATCATTAATATATACTAAAAAGAGGAAAGGACCCAATATCGAGCCTTGTGGAACACCCATTTTTACTTTTAAACCGAGTGAATTGACACCATTTATTTGAACTTGCTGTTGTCTATCATTTAAATAAGATTTTACTAAACTGAGCGCAAGTTTACCTAGTCCGTAATGCTCAAGTTTCAAGAGTAAGGTTTTGTGATTTACGCAGTCAAATGCCTTGGAGAGGTCACAAAAGATTCCTATGGCATCTTGGGCCCCCTCCCACGCTGTAAAAATGTGTTTAAGTAAGGTGACACCGGCGTCAGTCGTACAACGTCCTTTGGTGAAACCATATTGCTGTTCGTGTAAGATTTGGTTGGTGTTAAAATGATTAAGCATTTGATTGAGCATTACCTTTTCGAAGACCTTGCTGAACACCGGCAAAACAGATACTGGTCTATAGTTGTTGGTGTCTTTACTGTCCCCAGATTTAAAAAGTGGTATAACCTTACTGTATTTCATTAAATCCGGAAAGACTCCTTGATCCACACATAAATTAAATATTAAAGCTAAGTATGGTGCTATAGTCTCGATTATGGATGTACAAACTTTGATAGATAATCCCCATAGATCTTCGGTTAATTTTATTTTGATTTGCCGAAAAGCTTTTATAACTATAATAGGGTTTATATGTTTAAATTGAAATTCAACCGGGCAGCCTGGAACGTTCGCTCTTAATAAATTAATTGAGACATTGGGTGATGAGTTTAAAACTTCCGTCGTTTTACCTGGTATATTAGTAAAGAAGTGTACAAATTCTTGAGCTACTTCCAAATTAGAGCTGATGGCACCACGTGAAGTCTCCAATGTGTAATCAGTGTTTCGTATTTTATTCTTATTAGTTTCACTATTTATAACTTTCCAGACTGATTTTATTTTATTTTCTGCTGATTTGATCTTGTTGCTAATAAACAGGGCTTTAGCTATCTTACAGGTATCTCGAAAAATTTTAGAATATGTAGCAACATACTTATTGAAAGTTCCAGTGTTAATGTAAGGCTTAAGGCCATACAGCTCGAACAGTCTTTCCCTGCTTATCCTAATACCTCTTGTTGCCCAGTCACTAAAAATAAAATTAGGGGAAATATTTTTTGTTTTCTTTTCAAAAGTTTTATTGAATTCAGTGTGCACTACTGAAAAGAAATCCTCATACAATTTATTTGCATCGGCCATATTCTGGCCCAGAGCATTTAACTTATTATTTAGGGTACTATTGAATCTATTTAATTTGCCTGTTGTTATTGGTCTAAATTGTATTTGCCCTTTTTGCATAGGTGTTTTAAACTTAAAAGTTACCGTTTGTCCACTATGATCAGACGGCAAAAAATTTACGATGGCTTTATCTAAATAATCACAATCGCAAAAGACATTATCGATACAAGTAGCAGAAGTTGGAGTTACTCTAGTCGGTTCTGTAAAAACATTCGATAAATTGAACGATTTAAAAAGGCTTAATATTCTACAGCTATTTGAATTATTTTCCAGAATATTAGTATTAAAATCACCACAAATAATTGCGGCTTTGTTACTGGATGTAAGTTTCGCTAGGACATCTTCCATTATTGACTCAAATAAGGAAAAGTTCTGATAATTAGGGGGTCTGTACACGCACACTACAACATGCTTATCCAGCTCAACACAAGACAGTTCGATGCAATGTTCAATTGATAAACCAACTATGTCATTACGTTGCTTAGATTTTAAACAATTTTTTCTTAGTAATAAGGTCCCGTTTTACCCTTTGGGTACGGAACCCTATTACTAAGACTCCGTTGTCTGTCCGTCTGTCAACTGTCTGTCAACAAGTCTGACAACCAGTCTTGCCAAGGGGTATCGTATTACCCAGATACTGGGTTGTGGAGGTCAGATAGGCAGTCGTTCCATGTAAAATACTGGTATTCAGCTGCATCCGGTTAGACTGGAAGCCGACCCCAACATGTTTGGGAAAAGGCTAGGCAGATGATGATAAAACTTAATGTCTTATTCCTACGAAAAATCTGAAAGGTTCGGATAGTAGGTACCTACCAATTCTGAAACTTTGAAAGGAACAATGATTATTTCAAATGCTAAATGATTTTTATTTCTGTAAGTAGGTTTGTACAAACACATTTACACGTCAATCACATTTTTAAAACTAGATGAGGTCGGCGTTTCCTATCTGACTACTCTGAGAAGAAAGGCCGAAAGAAACTCAGAGGTCACAGTCTCTTTTAAAGTCCAGACATAATTTTGGTCAGATCATGTGAAGACCATGTAGATTGGTGTCTGAAATGGACTTTTGAGGAAAGAACCACACAGATTGAGTAGACCTGTCCAGTCTGTGCACGCATTTGTCAAGAATGAAGAGTTTGTTTCTATTGCCCAAAAGCACACATTTTAGTCCATTGAAATAAAGGATTCCATTGCATTTTAGGTATTGATTTTGAAGTTTACAGTCAGGTGACACAATTATTTTCGAGTTTTTTTACTTTGAATAAATCCTTGCACACATACAATGTGTGAAAAATATTTATACGGCTTCACCGAACATTATACAGGGTATCATTAATCGGGTGACACAGCACATTATGGCAATACGGTGCACACATGACGTCAGAGGCGTGAAAAACAGCTCGAATTCCTTTATTTATGCACGTGGAACAGAATTTATCTTGTCGAGTTAATTTTTGAATTAAAAGCAAAAAATTCTTTCACTGCGTGCTTTTGATTAACGTTCGAAATTATGCTTTTGAGAATATTCATAGGGGAAAATTTTTAATGCATGGCCCAATCAATTTTATTCTTACATCGACAGAACAATAAAAATTTCGATGACATACACGATTTTAATTCCTCACATATTAATATTTATCTTCTCAGTACTAGGGACAAAAATGCAGTAATCTATGTAGTATTTTATCTCTTCTAAGAATTATTAACATCACCAACTATTGCCATTGGATGTCGGGATTAAAGAAATTTTCTTGGAAATCCACCGATTGTTAGATAGAATATTTTTTTTTAGATAAATGAGATCACCTGTCGCTTCTATTTTATTTAGTTTCACCGCGGTTATTGTACATCATCGGAAAATCTATTTAGGAATCTAGATTCAAATGTCAATCCCAATTTCCTAACAACAAATATTAGTTTTACCCACGTGTTTGAGGATTTATCTATAAGATTTTATTACAGAATAGAATAGAATAGAATAGAATACTCTTTATTATGTACACCATAAAAAATACAGATACAAATGTAGAAAATTTAACATAGGGTGACACAATGGGCGGTCTTATCGCAGTATACAGTAGGGTCTTCTAATTTTAGAAATCCAATGTTAGACATATCCCTAGCCTACCGAAGTGAGTTTTGAACCTAAAATAATAAACAGAAGGTCAAGGCCCTAGAAAGACATATAGCGACTTTAAGGCTCCCACAAACAGGCGGGACGCGACAGAGCGACGTGTCTTTAACAAAACAATTTCTGAGAAAACTTCACGGCGAACAATGCGGCAGCGTCGCGTCGCGCGATAAGTCGCGCCACTATGTAAGAGCCTTTATTGGTGATGTTCTTCAGACAGGTCAGGGGACCTACCACCACTGCTTACAGCAGTATTATTTTAATCTTACTTCATGGGGGAAAGAGATCGAGCTATACGTCTTCTGGAGCTTCATCTCTTTCCTACACTGAAGTGATATTAAAATAATACTGTTGTAAGCGGTGGTGGTAGGCCCCCAGGTGCGTAGTACTCCCAACCGGCGTGCGTGTATGAGTATTAATTACTAAGCTATTCTAAAGGAAAAACCATCAAAATAGGTCGTCTTCGATGGGCTGGACATGTCGCAAGAATGGACGTGACCAGAGCACCCAGACTAGGTTACTGGATGGTAAACCAGATGGTCGTAGAAGTCGACGGCGACCCAAGCTCAGATGGTTGGACGGCGTAGGCCAAGATTTAAGAACTGTTGGAGTGAGAAATTGAACAGAAAAAGCCGCCAATAGATCACGTTGGAGAAATATACTCGACCAGGCTAAGACCCACACGCGGCTGGAAAGCCTTAGATGATGATAATGATTCTAAAGGAAAAATATACTCATGCGTGCGTGTATGACCATAAAATGTACCGTATAATGTGACCGTATGAACATAAACGATGCGAAAGGAGTATTTAAAGATCATAACAGGTGGTGTTCTGGAATTTCTGCCTACCCCTATGGTAAGACGGCGTGAGTTTATGGTATTTTAAGATTTTGACCCAAAAGAATATTTTTACAAAATGTATAAAATATCCTTTCCCTTTGACATCTTATCATTTTATGCATGCTTTTAGTACGTACTTCCTTTTTCATCATAGAACGTAACAGCGATGTCTAGTGACTTTATACAAAGACTCCAAGCACATACACGTAACATAAGAAATCTTCTTTACCTAGCGTTTCAACTAACGACGTTGTGGATTTGACGGCAGGTTTATTCTAGATTTATTTACAATTCCTGTTAGAAAGAGCAGCTATAATAAATATTGAACATAACATCACCCGTATTTCCATCACCCGTATTTCCCGGGTTTGGCAGAGGTATACTTATAGTACACCAATTTTGCCAGTTACGTTAAAGTCCCAAGTAATAGGGGGCGAGCCTATAGCACGAATCCAGCCTGAGAAATTCCTGTAAGAAAAACAAACTTTGCCTGACCTGGGATAATCGAATGTAGGGCCTTATTCTTAGGACCAATACACAGGCGAGGCAGACAAACATTATTTTTTGTATACCTACATAAATGTCAGCTTGTCTGTTTGATAATAAATTCTGCAAGATATTTGGTTAGGATTATTTGGAGAGCTAAACGTGGAAGAACAGCCGTTATCTGTTAGGAAAGTGTAATGTTAAAGGTTTATTATGTCTGACATATTACACAGGGGAATGTTAAACTAAAGCACACACCTGCCAGTTTAAGTCCGATGCGTTTCCCTGGAGGCTTAATTAACTCTATGTGAGTCCTCCGCAGCCCTCGCTCTGTGCACAGTCCAGAGTCAGTCGACAGCGAAGTCTGGGATTTGAACACTGGAACAGAAGAAATAAGAATATTAAAATGTAACAATTAAATCAGCCTGTAATTTTATGCCATGGGAAAAGATCTTAAGATTAGGGTCCCACACGTAGGGTGCCTAATGGAACCCTATTACTAAACCTCCGCTGTCCGTCTGTTTGTCAGCGAGCTGTATCTCATGAACCATAATAGGAAGACACTTGAAATTTTCACAACTTGTGTATTTCTATTGCTGCTATAACTACAATTATTATTTTTTTTGTTTATGGCCTATGTTGTCCCACTGCAAGGAAAAGACGACATATACTCCTTTCCACTCCTGTCTGTCTTGAGCTAGTGTGGACCAATCATGTCTGTAGGCGTCAAGGTCGTATCGGCATCTTCGCCTGGGACTGCCTCGATGTCAACGGAAGTTTTTTCGGACCCATATGGTGTTAGATTTGGTCATTCGGCATGCGGCAGACATGGTTGGCCCAGTCCAACTTAAGTTTGGCAATAAATAATAAATAAAAATAAAACAAAGTTAAAAAATAAAGGGACTCCTCCATACAAGAAACGTGTTCTTTTGGACTTTTTTTTGCAAAATATTGTACGGTGGTTTCTATACCTACGTCACTAAAGTTTAATACATAACTGATTATATAAGCTATTAGACTATAAATGAAATCCTGCAGTACACATTTGAAGAAATTATTTTGAAGCCTGCGTTTAGCAGAGGATGTTAACGAACGAATTAGTTCTTTAAAAAGAAAAAGTCCTTCTCTAATATAAAGACTCTTACATACTGGGGCGATTAGCCGCGCGACGCGACGCAGCCGCATTGTTCACCGTGAGAAATTGTTTTGTTAAAATTCGCGTCGCGCGACGAATCGCCCCAGTATGTAAGAGCCTTAATGCTCAAGCTTCACAAAACCTACACTAGCCAACCGAGATTACCCCAACAACTTCACCAACATAATTCTCCCCAGTGTAACCGAAAAATAACCTGAAATTTCCCAAAACAACGCCCCCACAATACCCAAAACCGGTACAGTTTTGGTACCGAAACATTTAACTGGTGGACGCACAAATCTACCCGCGCCCGTTTGCGCCCAACTTTTACTGTAACTGCACTTGTAAACTGCGGAGCCTCTCTTGAAATAATACCCGGAGCGGGCATCGATAGTGACTTGTGGCAGTTTGGAACTCATAAACGTGTAAGCTGCGTTATTAAGGAAATGAATCGATGTTATGGCGGAGCTGGAGTTTTTATATGGTATAGCTATGGTTGTTAGTGGAGTGAAATAGAATCTTTTGTTATTTGGTCCATGATTGACACTATTAAACAAAGACATAACCGACACTGTTGACAAAATATCGCCATCGCTAGCAAGACATCGATTGTCATCATACGAGTAGCTTGTTCTATAATAGTGTCGGTGATCTTGATGATGCTCATTTAGGCTCGTTTACATTTAAGTATGAATTGAGCCTAACTGAACTTAAAGAATCTCCACCATTATAGATCAACTGGGAACCTCAGCCCAGCAACCAAGCGGCTGACTATAAATAATGGTTTCAATATCTAAGTACTTACTTTTATTCTGTAGCTCGATTGAACTTTTTGTAATAAAAGATAACAGAAACCTCTACAGTTCCATTTCTTAAAATCTTTGTGACACTTCCAATTTGTTTAATCATTAATCACGCAAAACGAGATCGGGGCAAATATTTTTTTCGTAAAGGAAACAAAAATATTGTAGTTTGCGACATAACTTCTGTGCAAGTCATAAAATGTAAGTGGATAAGTTTCGGTTTTGGTACATTATTTTTTGAAGGACAAATAATATGAGAATATAAAACAACGTCCACTAGTTTGTTATGTACAATAAAAATAACCGAGTTATACATAATTTATTTTTATATTAAACTATACTACATTACTATGACCCTCAAGGTCATAGTTATGAAACACAGTCACATACTGCCTCAATTCGTGAGTGAGAAAATGTTTACTCATTTTTTTTTTACTTTAGTTGAATATCGTCGTCAAAAAAAATCTATACTTCGTTACTCTCAAAACTGTAAAAGAAAACAACTTAAACAAACAGTCAATCCCAAAAAAATCTCTTCTTAAATTGGAACAGTTTACAAATACAGCACAAAAACTTTCCGCCCGCTAACGCCTATAACTCAAGCAATTACGTTTTGAATTGTTGTTTGCAAATTTCAGCGGCTTCGCGGGTCGTTAGCAAAACTTGATGTTTCATTTTGAAAAAGAAGGATTGCTTTTTATCCATCTCTAATTTTCTACGGAAGAGGCTCGTCTAACTTTATCTGCCATTTCACAATTTTCAGGGCTCGTCCTCCCTTTACGTAATTATTCTTATAACGAATGTCATTAATATTCTGAACGTAAAAGCCTTTGTTGGTGTCTTTTATGTTTTTATCCTTTTAAGCTTAAGATGGAACGGATTTATGCTTGTTTTAAGATCATTGAGGCGTTCTCAGGGAATTGTGTCGTCAGGAAATTTGTTGCTGACAGGTATCTTTTTCAACTGAGCTTCAGTTGTATTTCTTCACTATTTTCAGGCTTGATCCCGACTGATAAGTGTCATATTTTGAATTGTTTCTATGTGTATATGTTTTATTTTTATTTGTCCGCGTGGATGTCAGAAATTATCCCACGGGAACGTACTATCGAGATAAAAAGTATCCTATGCATTAAATCAAGGTGCTAATGTAAAAGTTTAGATGTTTGGAGGTTTGCTACTCAATCACGCAAAAACGGCATCCAAATCCGTTCAGCCATTTTTGCGCGATTGAGTAATAAAGTCTACAAACATCTAAACTTTCAGATTTATAATATTTAAGTAGGAAGTAGGATTATTTGTTTCTGTGTGTGTTTTCTCAAATCCCATTTTCAATTTCATTGTAGAAAGCAAATAAAAGATTTGCATTAACAGATAGTATAATAGTTATAAGCTACTTGAATTGTAGCCATTATGGTCCACCGAGGGCGGTTATGAATTCCTGCCCAAATTGCAGTTTTGACGATTCAAAACTCCTGAAATCGTCAAAACTCTTGAAACGAGCTTGTTACAAAATTCTAATATTTATTGTGACACACGTACATGATTGTGACATTCCAAAGTTCAAATAAAACCTAAATTAAGTAACTTTTAAATTATGTTAATTGCTGTTTTAAAACAATAGCTAATTAAGTTGGTTACAACATAATTTCTAATTATTCTTGTTACTATAAACCCCTTTTGAATTGTACTGCATTGTTCCAGACAAAATAATCTAGGTACGAAATTGTTGATAGAAATTTTAACGAGTGGCTTCAAACAAAGAACCTTTAATTAATTAAAATAATAATGAAAGCAATTATTAAGAATGATTTTTGTAATGTTAACCTTGTTGTAGATTATTATTGTAATTTTGAACAAAATTACAATAATAGTATGTACCTACCTAACTTTTGTAAGTGATATTATAGCATATAAAGTTTTCACTGCTGGGACACAGGCCTTCTCTCTGTGAGAAGGATTAGGCGGTAATTCACCACACAGGCACAGTGCGGGTTGGTAGATGTCACATTTCTTCGAATTTTTGGTTCTAGGACATGCCGGTTTCCTCACGAAGAAGTGGTAAATGCAATCAAATTCACGTTTGTAAAATCTTATAATATAATATCTACGTATAAATTGTAAAATCGAAATACCTATCTATAGGCATAAATAATAATCAAAATGAGATACCTACTTAATACCACTGTCAAATATTTCACAGGCAATCTCTTTGAAACACGTATAACAACAATGACTTTACAAACAAAAGTACCTACAACGTTTTGTTTTGTTAAAATGGATAAAACAATTGAGTTACTGAAGGCGAACTCGAGCTCCGGAATTAGCCGACATTTCACGACGTAACATTTATCAAGAGGTTTCGAAATAAGAAGTCCAAACATGAGTTGATTGTAAGCACTCGTTAAAACCACTAAGGTTGGAGGTAGAGGCACAAGCGTTACCGAGAAGAACATAACATAGCATCATGCCTGTAATCCCCGAAAGGTTCGGCAGAGGCGTGAAATGAAATGAAATGAAATGAAATTGTTTATTCTGTAAATAGGATATTGGAATCACTTTTACACGTCATATTATAAAATATTCAAGATAAGCTAGATGAGGTCGGCGTTTCCTATCTGACTACTCTGAGAAGAAAGGCCGAAACAAACTCAGAGGTCGCAGTCTCTTTTAAAGTCCAGACATAATCTTGGTCAGACCATATGAGGACCATGTAGTTTGGCGTCTGAAATGGTATTTTGAGGAAAGAACCACAACGATTTGAGTGGACCTGTCCAGTCAGTGCAAGCATTTGTCAGTAATAGTCGAGCTCAACTCAGAACTTAAGGAGCTCAACGACTCGACGAACAATACCAAAGAAAGGACATTTGGTATTTTGGCGCACCTATAGTATACCTACATCTCGCCAGTTATGTTTAAGTCCCATGTCCCATATGTGTGTGTGGCGGTACCTACATCGCCACATTCGAACTACGCATCAAAGACCTGACGTCACACAAAAATCCTGACGTCACAAAAATCCTGCATCGCGCAATTAGAGTTTACCGTGCAGTGAACATATGTATATACAAAAATCCAATATCAATCATTGGGCAGTTGCCCGCCAGACACAACACCCGTCTGGTCGGAGGATCCTCCCTTTTCTATGGTGGATGAGTGTACTTTACTCCCTGTTCCTCATACCCCTAAATGTGTGTGTCGCCAGTTGAGTGGGTGTCGACTGAGAAGTATTTTTATTTATTAGAAACGTATTTTGTGCCTCATTGGTCTAGTAGTCGCGAGCGCTACTGCTAAGCATCAGGTCCTAGGTTCGATTCCCGGGTCGGGCAAAGTGTTATTGGGTTTTTCCATCTGAAATGTTTCAATGGCAGCCCGGTGTCTGTATTTGTGCCCGGTTGATGGCAATAGACTCGCCTCCTATTACATAATATTTAAACATAACTGGCGAAATGTGGGAACTACTACTATTACTATACGTACACATCTGCCTAACCCTTCGCGGAACACAGGCGTTATGTTATGTTATGTATTTTAATTTATTTTTTCGAACATTTTCTATCCTCAATTCAGACAACCAAAATTCTAAACACGAGAAATGGTCTAATATCTACAGTGAATTTTAAGCAGTACCTAGCTAAAACTTGGTTTGTTACTTACTCCTTGAAAGTAATTATCTTTTGGCACCGTTCCGTTTATAATAGCATCGGTACAATAACAGCAAAAATACACGGTTCAACTAAATAAATTGGTGAATAAAATTTATAAAACTAAAACTCAACTACGACAAAAAAGTCAATCAACTAAAAAGATATTAAACAAGACATCACAGACAGACAATTTAAAAATCTGGAGTCACACGTGTTAATAGATTACATGTGACACGCATTTGTCTTTGGATGAGTCGTTTAGAAGATATGAGGGAACAGATGAACATACATACTCGTACATAAATACCGGTCAAAATCATAAAACTCCTTTTGGCTTCGCCGTAGTTGGTTAAAAAATTTATGTAAAGCTGACAGTCCACGATTTAATTTGGTTGCTTTATTCAAACTGAAAGGCAAAAGTGCAGCGTTTATTACTGCCATAGACTGTAAGCTCGCTTTACGAGAGCAAAAAACAATTGGTCTTGGCACGCCACGTCCTAAATGTGCCGTAACGGCATTCGACTGACACTGACACCGCAAATACCCACGTTTATTTCTGGTCAGCTTTGAACTTAATTAAAATACTTCAGTATTTTACTGAAATTAATTGGGCCATGGACCGGATCAACTAAATCCGTTCCCGCAATTTACTAACATTATTCATTTGACGAAACAGTTTTCATGATTCATGGAGCAGATAAAGTCCGTATCGCCGGTAATTTATGAAATTTCGTTTAGTTCCTACATTTCTATGTTAAATCTGGATTATAAATAGAATGTTAAGTTCTTTAGATGTCGAGTGATGCGGAGTTTTCATGGGATCATGTATTTAAAACCACGCGAAAAATATGTAAGTTTTTCGGGAGAGGAATAACAGGCATTTTGTAAGTATTATAATCATAAAACAATGAGATGTCCTCATTATGTACAGCAGTGTAGTTGCAAAGAGGAGCTCGAGACTAAGTAATAACAGCCGCACTGGTCGATCTATTAGGTTAATCTACGCTTGCCAGTATGGGTCCGTCAATGGGTGACCATATTTACATATCGAAACTCCGCCATGTCTCGGAAACCACGTTAAGCCGATGGTCCTGGCTATTTATGGATCTTTGACAGTCGTTACGGGTCGGTCAGAAGCCCGAAACTCTGACAACCAGCCTCAAGGGGTATCGTATTACCCAATTAGAATAGAATACTCTTTATTATGTAGTTACACCATAAAAAATACAGATATAAATGTAGAAATTTAACATAGGGTGACATAACAGTTACTGGGTTGTGGAGGTCCGGTAGACAGTCGCTCCATGTAAAATACTGGTATCTAGCTGCATCCGGTTAGACTGGAAGCCGAACCAACATAGTTGGGAAGGGCTAGGCAGATTGATTGTAGTTGCAAAAAGCACACAGATAATTTTGAGGAAAAAACGATGTGACAGGTTTTTTCTATTTTTGTCTTCCAAAATTTATATCAACTATATGAAAACTGTTTAACTGTGAAATTTTCACATATTATGACCGTATTGCACAACCAAACTGTATGACAGCCACCTAACACACTATTATTGTTACTGCATTGTTGAGTTGCAATTATTAATGATGTGACAGTTTGATTACCTTTAGTGAAGACATGTGCACATGAACGGTCTTTGAATTAAATGGCCCTTTTAATACACAGCTGCTTCGACCGTATCCAGGCAAAACAAACGCCACAGCGAGACAAGATATAACACAATGCAGCGTCAAGGAATTCGGCTGACACTGCGCATACCCTTGATTTATTTTAGGCCAGTGACTGTAACGCTAATTATTAATGCGTTGGAAATATTTCTGCATTGAGTAAATAAAATAAAATAACTTCATTTACCAATAAATTCAGAATCATCAATTATTTGTATGAGGTCAGCAAAGACCACACACGGACGCTTAAATTAATCAAATCAACTGCAGTTTCTGTATTTCATTTCATTATGATAATAATGTATAATACACCTACATTTATGTCGTTGTATGTTGTGCTGTCTTTTGTGTGCATCAAATAAATGTTTTATCTATCTATCTATGTGTGGAAAATAATACTGCTAGCCTAGAGCTTAACTCTCATGGAAAACTCTTAGCCTAGCAATATTTCTCGTCTAAAACGATTTAGCTAACCAAAAACCAAGACATAATTTTCTTCGTTAATTTCTAATTTCCCTTGTCTAATTGGCATTTCAAATACAATATGAAACAAAAGTTTGCCACAATTTATGACCAAGTTGTCTGCATAAATTCGTTCTCATAACTTATGATAACGAGTTGGGGTTGCACTCATTTGTACCCTAAACTTTACCCAGTTTGGGAGAAATCTGTGTATCAGCATTTGTTACTACCCGCAAAACTGAGCTGAACTGTGTTTATTGTTCAGAGGTCAGTCTTTTGATTTTGAAATAAGATTTCGGTGGGAACTGTCAACCGTTGAAATCAACGGGGTACAAATAATTGCGGATTGCGGTCAAGAGAAGATCTATAAATCATTTTAAAAAAAAACCGATATGTAGACTACCTATATCAAAAATCGTATCACGGGAAACCTCCATATTTACATATGTGTTTCAGCCCAGATTTAACGAGAACAAAACCACGAGCTTCACCATATTACATTCCTAATAAATAGAACAGGGAATATTAAGATAATATTAGGAAATATAATTATTTCTTTGATTCACCGCATAAAAATATTCTTACAAAATAAATTCCGCAAAATAATTTAATTTTACATACGCGTACGTAATAAAATACTCGCAAAACAAGACACTCCAAAAAACAAGAACAAAGAAATCCATCCGCCTTTCATTAGGAGCTTTATTAATCCCTCCGAACAATACGTACTTTAAAAGTGGGACATGCTCTATAATCCCCGTTTATTCGACTCTCTAGAACTCTGTGCTATGAGACGGGGTCACGTAATCCATTACCATGGAGAAACGTGACTCTTTCAGACGGTACAGTCTGTAGGTAATTTTATTTACCTTCTTGAAGATGTCGTGGAGTAAGGCATGAGTGGAAGCGAGAATTGGTTTGTTATATTTAGCAGCTGGCTAAAGCCTATCGCATTAATTCCACCTTTGTACAAATGTACAGAGGCGGACTTAATGCCATACACTGTGCTTAAACTACTAAGTGAATACATAAGAGTAATAAAATATAAAGTGCGAATTGAGCATGACGTAGGTGACCGTGATTTTGGTTCCTCGCTTTTTGGTCTCCTGTTTATGGAGCAATGTAGCAAGACGTAAAAGTTTAAGCAGGTACTTGTAGTATATGAGGTTTGCCTTTAATTTCTCACTATGTTAAAAACTTGCAAAGTCTGGTTTTGTATAACCCGTAAATTCACCTCGTTACAGCATGTTTCCTAATATGAAAACTGAGTAGGTAGGTTATCGATACTTAACTATTGACTTTTACGAAATAGGTACCTCAAGTTAATAAACACGAGTACCTGCATAGATATGTAACGCCACAATAATACAGGCCATAATAAACAGTTTAGTTTTTTTGGTATCAATTTCGTTTGAGTCGCTTGTGGTGTATAACTTGGACCATGTACTCGTCGGAAACTTGTTTCGTTTTGTTTGTCACGCGAAACTTTCCGAAGTTTACGCGATGTACAGTAGTCGTCTTGTTAAATTTTTTATGCTTGCTTTACGCGATGCAAGAAAAAGTAGCCTTTGTTTAGATATTCTTGTTTCCTTCCTTGTTTCAAGAACTTGGAACTTCAAGTAGTGGGGTCGATAGTTTTAGAATTCAATTTTGAGTGAAGTAGGTAACTTGAAGTGGAAGTGGTATTGTGGATGGGAACCATTTTTCGGCTATTATAATAAGTCAAAGTCAAAGTATAATAATTTATTTCAATTAGGCACATAAAAGGCACTTTTGAACATAAAAAACAAAAAAACAGAACTGATTCTAGTTGCCTGGAGATGAATGGGTAGGAAACTTCACCGTTACTATTTTAAAAATGTTTTACTATATTTTGTAATTATAATAAAATTATATATAATATATTAATATTATATATGATCGCAGAGTTTTAGTAAATTTTAGCAATCCAGTCATTTGATCTGATTTATTCTGAGTACAGCGAAACCAAAATATTTTTCCTAGATTAGTACTTTTAGTGTCACGTCAAGACACATCGAACATTATTAGTAAGAGAAAATATCTTGACCCAAAGGTTGACTGGTAGGAAATGCCTATGGCATTATGTCCGCCTCTGTACATTTCTGTGCTTGAAAAGTTGAAATATTAAATAAATAATCTTGGTGACATACCTAACAGCTGGGTACTTTACCAGTCACTAGCATAAATATGTAGGTACGTTACACATACGCAGGATTCAAAAGTGATTTTATCCAAAAGTATTGATAATTTTTTTTATGACATAAAATTATAAAATATGTTTTTTTCCAAAGTGGCGATCGATATTTCACAAAAAAATCACTGTTGCAAAGTCTAAGGTAGGATTTATGATCGTGACTGTACCTACAAAATTTTCACGGAAGCAAACGTTTAAATTATTTTTAATGAAATTAAAAAGAGAGGGCAGAAAATATCAAATCATAATAATTACTAGAGATTGATCGCATGAATATGACCCACAACCCCACATGTGCTAACGAACTTTAAATTGAATTACCTAATACCCACCATCGATATTTCATCCAGAAGGGTTAGCGTGCGTGCCCTTGTGTGAGGTCATGTACCATGAGTCATTAGGGGAAAAGGGCGTAAGTACCTACCGTGGCTTCCGTAATTTTGAGCACACAAAATAATACTGACAGGTTAACTGAACTGTATGAATTTTGGCACAGTTAAAGTTTATATTATTATGGAGAAGGAGTGCAGAAAGCCAACATTTTTATATAACACGCACTTACACACAAACGGAGATGAATCTATACAAAAATATATAAAATTTTAGTGTATTTTTGTAAAGTCAAAACAGCTTTTTACTAATGCATTATAAAAGTCTATACGGCACTTATAACAAATATCTATTTTAATAATTTTTTTCGTCTGTCTGTTTGTTCCTACTGATCTCCGAAACGGCTTGATCAATTTGACGGTACGTTTACTGGCAGATAGCTCATGTTAGAACGAGTAACTTTGGCTATTTTTATTTTAGAAATGGAATTAGTGTGGGTCCATTCGGGCGAAGCCATGTAAGAAATATATTTAAAATAAAATAAATGATTTGTTTAGAATAATTATTCTTATATGTCTAATAAAACTGGTTAATAGGGGTTTTAGAATATGTAAGAAAGTTAATTATTATTATTTTATTCATAACTCAACAAAAATGTGTGTAGCGAACAACAAAAACAAAATTAAATTACGTTCTAGAAAGAAAGTCTTTCATTAATCTTTTATTGCTTATTAAATAAAATCGCAGTTCTTTACTTAAGCAAAAAGGTAAACTAATTATGCTAATTGCCTCAAAAGGAAAGGTCATCATTTCGGCTTTTGACCTTTTTGACCCAAGGTTAAGCGGGTCAATTTTAAAATGTAATTTCTTAAGACCATTTTAATTTTACTTCGAATGCCACTTCGTTAACTTTAACTTAACTAAAGATAAAGTTTCTTAGACTTCAAAGAAAGTCTGAAAACTATTTATTCGACTCCTTAAACAATCTTCTTTGAAGAACTGAGAAAAATTTTACATGTTAGTTCTTGAATTCGAATTGTTGTTCAGCTATTATTATGACGTTAAGTTTTAAATTTTTAAGACTCCTTCCACACGTTCAAGCTGTCGGATAGCCGGCTGCCGGGTAATGTCTGTTCCAAAAGTATGAGATAAAAAGTAAACAAGTATATAAGAAAACGTATTTGTGGATGCCATTATTTTAGTGCCACTGACAAATTCAGTACTTTGATTTGATTTTTGAATACTTACACCTGAAATTCCAATTTTAAATCACCTTAAAGAGGTTTTCATTTGGCAATTGAAGTTAATATTATAACCTCCACTTTTGTCATTGACTTTTCCATTATATTTTACTATTCATACTATCCTCGGGCTAGACTTCATTGTGGCCATTATATGGTAATCATTTAATTAGAATTATCGGATAAATGGCTGGAATCTCTTGGTATTAACATTAATATTAATAATACGAACAAAAATTATCATATCATGGGAAAACGTTCGAGTATGAATATGGATGGCTGAACCAATGAGGTGACTAAAAGGTAAGTAATTTCATACGTTCATTATAGTAGGAAAACATTTTTAATTAGTATCGTTGAAGGCACCCCAGTGGTCATAAAGTGAGTCACCTGTACATTATGACGTCACACACGGTACCTACGCGATGGTACTTTTTTATTCTAATAAAATAGTGTGTGTACCTAGAGGAGATAATGAAATTAATTGAGTGTCGGTTACTTCCATAACTGAAGTTATATAGGTATAGTAGTTGTTAGGAGTAATCATAAAGCATGTATTTTCAAATTGTGTTGTTAATTAGCGTTGAAATTTGATATAAGACGCAGCAGATTTATAACCTAAGCATAATAATTATTCAATATAGCACAGGTATTCTATTTAGATGATTTCACAGACAACACAGACATGAGTCATGTTTAATGTCAACAGCTAACAAAGAATTAACTAAAATATTATAATATTTCGACGTACCTACATTTATTTTCAGTATGAACTTTCCAAATAGGTCCAACCATTCACATGCCTATTTATCTGAGAAAAAATCAACTATCCATTACTAAAACACCGAAAAAAAATTCACTGACCATAAATCATTCAAGAACCAACTAAGACGCTCATAAGCACTGAAAGCTCCAATTCTAAGTGAAGAACATAGTGCTTTAAAATTCTCACTAGTATTATAACACGTGATATATGAATGGAGCGCACCCTCATAAAATTTCAAATTAGCTCTGTTCTCCTTCGTTTCATAACATTTTCTCGAGATTACGAAGGATTAAGAAAGTTAGTGGTTCTTATAATTTGGTTTGGCTAACGATGTTACATTTTTTTCGGAAGTAAAGAACATATGGCCTGAAAAAGGCTGTAGAATGGATCAATCTGGATGCGGAAGACGAAAAACCATGTGTTACGGCGAGGTTTTGAAAAGGCCTTTGTTGAGAAGAGGACTGTGCTGATTAGATTACTGAAAAAATTTAGTTATGTGAAATGATTTATTATTAGATTTTGTTAGATTAAACTTTATCCTCAGATGAATGATCTTTGAAACCAAAGTTTTAACCTTTATGAACGTGCTGAAATATTATAGATAAAATAACTATAGGTATCTCTTTTTTATCTAATGAGGTCTTTAAAAGTTTCAAGACATTGAATTCAAGCAATGAGACTGCTGAAGCGTCAAATATTATAGTGAAGACAATAATATTTTATCTAGCACTTGAATTTTTTTACTGTCATGCCCACATTGCCCATTAGTACAAACAGACTGACTGGATGAAAAAAAGAAACTGTCAGTTCAATAAGAAGTAATTGCGGGATTTCTAAAGTGTCGTGGACAGATTCTTTTAACATTTTAAAGTTAATGGTTATGATTATGACAATGGCTTTTGCAATGAAAATATTATGACTAATACTTACACTAATCTTAAATGATCAAATAGGTCATAACTTGAACTAAACGATCGACATTGTTTTAAACGAAAGAAAATAGTGATTAGTACCTATTTACAATTACGATTCAAACAAAATTCAATTTGACAGAATGTATACATTAGGGTACGTATTTGAATATCGAAGATTAAAATACCTACGCTTAAAATACCAATGTTCAAAACATCGAAAATTTAAATATCGATTATATCAAAATGTCGAAAATTGTTATACCTAAGCTTAAAACGTCGAAGATTGAAATGCCGAGTGATTAAAATTTCGAATGATTCAAAATATCGAATGACATTATGCCTAAGTTCAAAATATCAACATTTCATACATCTAAATTCATAATATCTACGTTAAAAATACCTACTAGTTGAAATACCGAAAAAAAATTATATAGGCAGTATGAGTGTATTCATAAATGTAGGTAGATGTGAAATTCTCACACCCTGCAAACCCGTTGCTCACCTAGTAACTGATTACCATCTAGCAGCAAACAAGCATGCAGCAATCATGCAACATGCAAGCAAGCATGGTTTCTGTCACGGCTCCGGCGCTGCAGGGCTCCGGCAGTCCCACGCGAGCTTAACGTCGCAGATGGTCTAAACGCTCACCACCGCAGCTTCGGCTTGTTGGCCGGCTTCGCCGGCCAACCTCAGCTGCGGCGGCGGGTGTTAAAACCACCTGCTCCTCAGCTCGCGGGCTGCCTCGCCCCTCCGCGCCTACGCGATTCTAAATTACACTCTAGGGGTAGGGCAGACAAGACTACGTGGAGTCGGTTTTGCAGCGATACGTTTCTGTCACTAACTTTAGTAGCACAACATATTGACTTTCAAGAAAATATTTTAATTTAAAGACCTAAATAATACCTTCACGATTGACCTATGCTTGTACACTAGACACTGATTTTCATGGATAAAATAGGTCAAAATTGTTCCAAAACCGAATTGGGGCACCCCGAATTTACGTAGTCTTTTGGCTGTTACCCCTAGAGTGTATATAAAAATCCGGAGGCGCGAAGGGAGGACAACCCCCGCCCGCTGTAACAAAGCATAGGCACCCGTGGGAGCCGTAGCGGCTGAGGCTGGTCGCCGGAGGCGACCAGCAAGCCGAAGCTGCGGAGGTGAACATGGGTGCCTATTCTTTGTTACGCAAGGGCGAAGGGGTTGCACTTCCCGTAGCGCCGGAGACGTTGCAGAAGCAACCTTTTTCCACTCATACTACTTACATCAATTTTTTTTCGATATTTTAACTTGTAGGTACGTATTTTTAGGGTGAATTAATGAATGTATTAAATGTTGAAAATTAACCCATTTTTACACGTAGGTATATTCATTTTCGATGTTCTATGTACCCATCGATATTTAGGACGTTCGATAGTTTGTACTTCGATATTTGGATCTTTCGATGTAACTTTTGTAGATATTTAGATTTTAGATATATTGGACTAGGATATTTAACCATTCGATACTATAAACTTTCGTTATTTTAATTTTCGGTTTTATGGTCGTTCGATTTTTCCATTTTCGATGTTATGAACATCGATATTTTAACAGTAGGTATTTTAATCTTCGATATTCAAATACGTACCCATACATTAGCGCTGTGCACATTGTACAAATTCTTCAATTACCGAACAGAATCATGACATCTTTTTACTGTCACACAATTTTATTCTTTAACCATTCACCGTGCAAGGTTCACATTCGCTCACAGCTCTCAACTGCAACTACTTACGCGTTTATATTTCACAGAAATAATATTAGATCTTTAAAGGACACAAAGCTAACCTCGCTTTTATAATTAGTCACCAAAGCTCGTGAATCATTCAGACATCCTGCCTTGCTAAGAGGAATTCATATTGGACGGTGGATTGACAAAAAGGCTTAAACGCCAACTCCAAAAATAAAATGTGCCCGCTTCGGTAGAAAATATAAAACGACGATGGGTGTTTGGATCTATCTTAATTTAGAGTGTGGGTAGTGACAGTTCGTTAGTCTAATGCTTGTGAAGTTATGTCTAATGTCTGTCAATGAATTTGAACGATTTGGAAAGGATTATTCGTGCTTTACGGGTTTCTAACTTAGCCTGAATAGATTTGTGGCTATGTCTGCTGACTTAGCGCTCATATATTTTATTAACAAATCTGTTCTAGGATCTTTATTAATCTTATAAATACAAATGATCTAAAATAAGGTGGTCCAGTCAAGAAAATTTTAGCAGGCCGCTTTATTTACTTTAGTCTTTACAGTGCCGTCTCCCGTGCAGTGATAGACCAGTGGTGTGACCGTCAAACTACCAAGTCAAAGGTCTCCAGTTCGAACCCAAGACACGCACCTCTGACTTTTCGGATTCATGTGCGTATTTTATAATTGTCGCTTGCTTCAAAAATTGTTTCTCAACGGGCGGCTTTAAAACTCTGACACCAGGTTAGTCGCTAACCATACGAAAAGAAGAAGAGTACCATCTCCCATACTTTTAATAATTAGCTATGTTCGCATCGCATTCACACCGAAACAAATTCTGCTAAAATTAGTACGAAACTAAACAAAGGTAACCAAATCATGTCCTACAGCCTATTATTACACAGTTGAACATTCAAACATTTCAGTCAATTAACAGCTTCAGTCCGACCTTTATTTACACTGAGCTGTTGATTAATACATCTCCTATCCACAGCTCCAAAACAACCTTTCTAAGCCTTTGGAGGACTTTCTTATTAATAGTCCATGCTTACAAGTTAGGTACAATAACTTTTTAAATACTTACATATTATAAAACAAAGTCCTCCGCCGCGTCTGTCTGTCGTCCTGTTCGCGATAAACTCAAAAACTCCTGCACCGATTTTCATGCTGTTTTCACCAATGGATAGAGTGGTTCTCGAGTAACGTTTTAGTATATAATAACCGACATTCACGCGGGCGAAGCCGCGGTCATCAGCTAGTTTTAAATAAAAGGAGGGAATTTGTAGGGTGGAGTGTATTTCTCATTACTTGTCCTATTTGGTAAACAAAAAGCCTAACGCACCAACCTACCTACTAAACAAACTATCAACATACATACAAAGATTTCGAAAAAAAAATCAGACCGGCTAAAAACCGAAAATGATTGAAGCACTTTTTGATGGACTTAATAGAATAGAATAGAATAGAATACTCTTTATTATGTACACCATAAAAAAATACAGACACAAATGTAGAAAAAACATAGGGACACACACACACACATCATACTTAATTTGTAGCGTCTATGCTTTTTACACAGATTAGGATACCCTATTAAAGTAAAGCTGATTGATGCGAAAACTAATTTTTGCTATTTCTTTGTTAAGGTACCAAATTTGACATGCAAGTTAAAATATACTGCACCTACATTCGCCATAATTGTCAATGTTAATAACCTCACGACATAAGAGCCATTATTCTTCGAAGGCACTTAGTACATTTTTCTTCTGTAGAGTCTCATAATATACATTGACAGGCGAGAGCAAAGACTTTTCGTTCCACGGTGCTTGTTTAATTCATTTCTAATTAGCGACGCGCCGCAGTTGCTGAGTAAAAAATGTCCTCTGAAATATGTATGTTACGTGTTAATTTAAGTAAGGTTAATGTTCTAGGGAATTTTACACGGAAATTATAATATTGTTGAGGAAGTTGGTGGGTTATTGTTTTAGGATAATGTAAAGATTTTATAACATTATTTCGGTGATATTATTTTGATAATTTAATTACGAGGTAGGTGCATATAATCATGTGGTTAGTTAAATTAATTTATTGTTGATTTCAGTCGTAATCATTATTGTAAAGCGCGTTTCATATATTAATCATATTATGAATAAGAAATAAAAAAATGTGATAAAAACTATACAGTACCTAAACTAAACCGTGCTTAGTTTTATTGTTCAATTTTAATATTTTTAGTATTCTCTTACCAAGTATTTAATAAATTGAGTTCGCACTTAAGTGAAGAAATCGCTAGTTTTTTGAATAGAAAAGTATTATCTTAATTTAGACAAATATAACTGAGAACAATATCAACCCTTACAATAAATTTAATCACATGTTTAGACGCTCACATCTCGTCTCCATCACAATCGTCGTCTTCGTTGACCTTTCGTTCAATTACACATTATTTGCTTTCATTATTAAAGTGTAACCACCTTGACTCAAGTATTAACAAGCTAATCACTGGCTTACGTACAGAGCAGAGTCACCCAGTCAACAAGCCAAGTCACTGTACAACCATTTGTTTGTGTAAATTCGTTTCAATTAAGAAAATACAGCTAAAGTAAGAACTCGTAATTCCATTGCAAATTCGTTTGATGGACTCACTTTGTCAAAATAAATGAACAAGTTAATAATTCATCATCAATGTTCAATTCAATGTTTTAGGATGATACAAATTGAAACGGAAGACGACGGAGTTTCAGATATAATCTCTTATGAAAAGTTTTCCTTTTATTATTGGAAATATTTATCAGGTTTGACGTTTTAGGGTAGGTTTAGAGATTGATCATTTTCTCGCATTTTCTTATATAATTTTTCGTTAATTGTGAGCCATATTTTATATAATATTTTGTCTATTCCAACTATCTGATCTTTAGATATCAAGGGCCTTACCACAAAAACATAGACACTTGTTCAACGCGTGTTTAATGTTAGTTTTATGTCAAAATCCATACAGAAATGTCATTTTTAAAAGGTTTTTAGGCTAAACAACTGATAAGCCCGGTTTAGTGGTAACAAGGCAAGTGATTTTCATAGCCGATGAAATACAGATCCTTATTACTGCTGTGGCGGCGTCGACAAAGCCACATGCAAACTAAGCATCACATTAATGTCATACAAAAATTCCTGCATCGCGTAAGTAAAGTTGGCGCGCGACTAGCATATATACAACGTCCCGACATCTACAGTCGGCGGGCGTCGGGCAGTAGCCAGAGACACTACACCCGTCTGGAGGATAGTCGTTTGTCTATCGAGGATGAAGAACTTTACACCCTGGTAAGAAGAAACAAAGTACCCTTTGCAATAATAAGATGTCTGTTACCAAGAGCCAGCCACAAACATTTTATTATCCAAAACAGCAAGCACAGTGTTATTTATTTTCCTTATTATTTTAATCAAGATTTTTATCTCACCGCCGGACAACCCGAACAATGCTCAATGGTTCAACACACCGAATTTAACCAATAGGTACAGGTATCTTCGAAATTTTAGTAATCACGGCGAACAGCTGCGAATTATCGTTTTGGAAACATGGAATCCAAGAAGTAAAGTACAGAAGGTCTGTTTCGTTAAAACACTCAGGCCGGATCCTATTTAAAAGCGATCGTCACGCGAGCATGCGATCTTCGCATTCATATTATGACACTTTTTGTTTGGTGAACCTGGGGCCGTATTATGAAGTATTATTAATGCCATCATTATTCCACTGCGAAAAAAGGATGGTGCTATAGGCCTTGTATAGCTCCGTCTCACACTCACACTGGAAAAATGGTGGCATTAATGCGTCATAATACGGCCCCTGAACGAATGGTCGTGCCGTCAGAGGGCGCTTTCCGGTTTTCCGTACACGGCACGGTTTTTTCACGGTACGGAGTATAAACTCGCGCCGTAGAAAAACCGTGTCTGTCAACAAACTTCCATAGCGATCTATACAATAATGACGACCGTGCCTACACACGGCGAATAAACTGTAGTTTTTTACGGCAAGAAAAACGTGTGAAAGGAACCTTATGATCACCTCACCAACTGTACACAATTGCGTTCTTGTCAAGTAATTAAAAGAAGTTAACCTTCTGTAACTTTTAAATTCTAGAACAACATGAGAACAAGCACCTATTTTTGACGCAAACAATATCTGTTGCTTCTCATTATGGAAATGTGTGCCGTTTAAAATAATTTTACTGCCACGTCTCGTGTAGACTTCATTATCGTAAATATGTGACAGCCGTTTAGCTTAGTGGATATGCGTACGAGTTTTATTGGGGATTTAGAGTAAGGGTTGGAAGGAATGACGTTTATTGGTGGATATTTTAGGGTTAACATGAAGATTGGCGATTCAAAAATGGAAAGGGATTTATTATGGATATTGATTTGAGATATACTGACGTCCCGCTGCTGAGTATTGCCATTCTAGGTGAGTGAGTTTAGAAATGCTGAAATTGTTGAAATAATCATACATTTTCTGAGTTTACCACAGAATTTACCCTTGGCAACCGTAAAATTCTGTAACAAAACAAATATAAAATACAAGTTGCAAAGAATAATTTCTAATGTCAAAAAGACAAATATACAAAAGAAAAAATGAAACTTTCCTATCACGCAACTTCTCAGCGAAAGGACCACTTAGGTTTTGTGAACAATTTTAATTTACTCACTTAATATTACCCCACAGAAGTTTTTTCAAACTTTCCATCTTCGAACTTACTTATGGTTGATTTTAAAGATATTTTTTGAGACCCCTAAAAAGTTTTAATGTGCCCAAACCCACAGTTCTCTTTACCATGAAATTTGACAAAAAATGTCCATGACATCTTTTGGACATAAAAATTAAATTAACCAAAAAGTTCAATGAAAAACGCCATTGAATGTTCACGGTTGTAAAAAATTATGGCAATTAATGTGTCACCATGGACTTAGTTTTGTCTTATCAGAAGGGCTTTTGACGAATACCAAAAAAAGATAAGAAAGACAGTGATGGTCGTAAACGCGGATATCTTTTTATTCGTTTCAGGGAAACGAGTGTAGCTTCTTTCCTTTCAGATTGTGCTTGATCTTGCCGAGATTACTTAGCTACATAATGTCGAGCGTAAAATCTAAATATGGAATGAATTTGGTAGTAACATTTATATTTGCGCCCTCTCACCGAGAGGAGGCCTGTCTCCCAGGAGTTGGAACGTTATAGGCTGATTATGATTCGTATTTGAGATCACAATGCCTACATATTATTTTTACTACGTTGCAAAGTTGACGATTATGAAATGTTTCCCGATTATTACAGAAATATTACCTTTTAACTGCCAGCTGTCAAAACGTAGGTAAAGTCTGACCCTGACCTTGATATAGCCGCGCGGCGCCAACCCGACTCACAAAACGCTGTTTAACTATTGTAAACATGTCAAAGTTATCTAGCTTGAGAGTCATGTTGCAAGTTTACTGGATTATTGAAGCGTTACAAATGCCAAAATGTTCAACAAGATTAAATATTACCACTTGATACCAAAAACACAAAGCGCTCGACTACCGTGTTTAATACATTTTCATCGGGTAAATATGGCATTTTTGTATGAAACAGCTGTTTTTTTTTTCGATATTTCAGATATGGTTTCCTAGTGAAAGTTGTTCATAATTATGGGTACTTTCATGGCCTGAAAGGTTAACAGTGAATTAAAATTCATCGTTTATACCTACCTATTCAAAAAGGTATACCAATCCATTAATTTGCACGTGTAGCAAGCTCTTTGAATAGCCTTCAAGTTACGATAAGAAGTAATCAACTGATTACAATCTTTGATGCATCCTCTTTGTCCATACCGGATTGCATCAGATACGTCTTCAGTGACGAAACATTAGGAAATAGACCTGTTAGGTAATCAATCCTTTGGTACTAAGTTGCTAATTCTGAATTTCAGAACAAAAAAGTTTGTAACCGGCGGTCTGATACCGAAACAAAGTTTTCCATGGAGGGTGAGTCACTGAACATTCGCTTCGCGAATTTGTTTTACAGGCATTCGTTCCACGAGTTTTTGTCACACGACGATCATTGTCCGTGAAACGAACAGTTTGTCGAGTATGTGTATCCAAACATGAGAAACTAATTCTCAAAAAGCTACTCACGATCGAGGGTTCGTTTCGCTAAATAATGTTCGGCGCGTAACAAATGTTCGCTTAGCGAATGACGCAAAATACTCGTACAAATTCGTGAAGCCACCACCAAGTAAAGTCGCCAGCAGTCATTAGTGACTAGGTACCTTCTTTTCCAAAACCTGTTCTTTGGATTCATGACGCGTAATATTGTAAGTACTCGTTTATTTCGGGGAAAAACTACCATTTAATTTTATGTTATGTTATTAAGAATAAGCCAGAATCGAAATCATCACAAGTAACAATGTCAGTATATAAATATATACTTCAATTCTCATTTATTCAAGCAGTATTTCAAGAGAAACCTTCACGCAGTGACCACTGCCTTAATACCTCTTAGAGCCACTTACGCCAGTGAATTATTGGTTAGTTACTTGCTCACTCACCTACAAACTTGCCTCTAACCCCTTTTACTACTAGCACGGAATACTAAGTAGCTAGTATTAGGTATAGATAGTTTACTTATATATCTTAACTTCAGGTTATGTAATGTAAATGTTATAATCAAACTAGATTTAGGAAATTGTGAAATAAATCAGCATGATTTTTTCTTAAAATTGCAATCATCATTATCAGTCTAAGTAGTCTACTGGGGACCTAAACCAGCGACATTAGCTATTCCTCTAAAGCAGTTCATTTCCTGAATCCCAGCTGTCGTTAGCAATTCCTCTAATTTGGCATAAAAGTAATTCATAATTTGTGGACCAATTTACCAATCTCCTTAGGAAACTGTCGAACAAATGAATATTTTATAATATGAATTACACGCAGATCTTATTATGAATTGTCAGTTTGTGATATTTTACGATAATTCATAATATTTTCATATTATGATTCTGCTAAAGTGACCGTTTTAAGACCCTTGGACTAAAGAACTGTAATAAACAAGAGAATCATCATTTTATACATAATCAGCCCACAGTGTTCCCACTGCTGGGACACAGGGTGAGAGAGAGTATGCCGTAATCCACCACGCGGGTCTAGTGCGAGTTGGTAGATATCCAAGTCTTCGAATTTTTTGAATTTTGTAAATGTGAGTACCATGGGGCCGTTTCATATACCTAGTATCACGTTGTATGTTGACTTGAAAGAGCCTGGCAGATGAGAGTATGTCATACTCACTTAAATGTCTCGCTGATGGTGGCGCGTGTGTTGGATCATTCGGTTCCCTACAAAATGGTTGAGCTGGATGGTGCTGATCCACGTGTCATGTTCGTGAACGGGCGCCGTCAGTTGAGACTGGTCATCTCTTATCTGCCAGGGCTTATTTTTAATCTTATATTTTGAATTATTTTTGATTATTTTTCGTTTGACATTGTTCTCACATATAGAAGCACGAAGAATACTGTACCCAGGATTTTGTAAAATCTATATACATTTTTAAAAGAGTGTCCTTGGAGTTTCTTGCCCGTTCTTCTCCATAGAGATCTACGAATTTGAATGGGCAACTAGCTTCAACTTTTTGACTAACTGACCGACTCTTTGACAATTCAAAAGTGCCTGTAAATGGTTTAATTGAAATAAATGCTTTGAGTTTGAGTTTGAGTTTGAGTTTGGTTTTAGGACATAAGGTCCTGAGTTCGATTGCCGGGTCGGGCAAAGTGTTGTTGGGTTTTATCATCTGGAATTTCTTAGTAGCAGCCCAGAACCTGGATTTGTACCCGGTTCATAGGTACACCTCTGCCTTTTAACCTTTCGGGGAATACATTTTAATACATAATGCTTTAGCATATTTTCTATATTTGGTATGCAATAAAGACAACCTACTCTATCTACATCGGTTGGTATCTATCAAAAATTTTGTGGTTCTATTCAAAAGCAGCCTATGTACAGCGGCATATTCCGATAAGCCGATTTGATTGATTGATTGACCAGGGCATTAAGCTCAAAAAGGAAACTCCCCATCACGCCATATTAATGTTCAAAATATTCCTCTTCCATTGTCTGCAGCATTTTTTCACTAATGCACTCTTAAAACTCAATTTTCCAATAAAATTCAAGCCAGAGGCGACGTTATTACGAAGATAAACATACATTCTTTCACATTTTATTTTCTGGAAGCACATGACAAACCTTCCTTCTCGCATTTAGAAGCTTTTAGCTGTAATCCCGACGGTGTCCAGGAGTGCCGTACTAACTTCTAGGTTTTCATGTTTAATTAAAGTCGTGTCTAATTAGTTAACACTAACTAAGGCAAGGAAATGTAAGAAATTTCGGGAATATTTTCGGGAATATTTTCGGTAGCAAACCGAATATTGGAGTTTTTGTAAGACAATGTCGTAGCTGGTACTTAACCTTTTTATATAGAAAGATAGTTTCGTCAAAATAAATTAAATAAAACAGGTTTGGAAGTTATAGGTATTAGATTAATTTAAATGCTTTTATTCGTTTTTTACACGACTACGGCGAAGAAAAAGGGAGGTTATGATTTTAACCGGTATGTATGTATGAATGTTCATCTGTTCCCTCATATCTTCTAAACGATTCATCACAATTAGGTATCGTTGGAAGCGTCTTGATTGTCCGCTGGTTATAAGCTATGTGAAGTCAAATAAATAAAATTAAAAATGGCGCCCTCTAGAGGAAATAAAGGAAGGAACTAAAAAAAAAAATGTTGTCATACCATGTTGGGTATCTAATGAAAGGGCTTAATTAGCACATTTCAAAAATATATATATTATAAACCCAAAAAAAGTAAATCAACTAAAAAGGTATAAAAAAGACACCACGAACAGACAAATTAAAAATCCGGAGTCACACGTTTTTGCATAAATCGGACAGATAACGTGTTACTCCGGATTTTTAATTTGTCTGTCTGTTGTTTCTTGTATTTATTATATTTCCTTTATAATTGATTGACTTTATTGTGGTAGTTGGGTTTTAGTTTTCACTACTTTATTTTTTTTGGATAATGAGACGATTTCTACGAATCATGGCCCTCGAAATCACTGGGCACTAATCAATCAACATTTGCTCACTGAACATAATTTAGTACACAATAGGTTTTACGAACCGACTAAGGCCTCTTTCAATTCAAACTTTATTGTGTTATCGGCACACTGTACATGAAAAACATTTTCATAAAATAAACACCAACGACAGAAAAAAATTGCAAAAAAAGTTTTTGCCAAAACAACAAATAAAATAACTCGTCAAACTGGAATAATAAAGAATACTAAAAACCAAATACGATTTAGCCATTTTTACGATGTAACAAAGGTAAAATACTTTATTAGTGACACGTTCCCCCGGGCAAATATTTTATGCTTCTACTATAACGGACCAAGCCACATAATTTTTATCTGTCTTGTAATATGTAGAAAATACATGAAAAGTAGCACAATATTTTATTTTACTGTCAAAAGTTTTGTAAGAGCGAGAAAAAATAAATTTCTTCTGGGAGCAGTTTGTTCTGAACGAAGTTGTTTGTAATCACAATTTTTGATTATAAATTAGGATTGAAAATATAATTTAGAAGCACACCCCTCGAGTGTACACTCATAACTTTTTCGATTTCGAGATGAAGTAATGTGATGCGCAGAATATACCCCCTTTTTTTTTGCGTATGTGTAATCATCAAATGACTACTTCCGCTCTGGGCGAAGCGGGAGGGCGTTTCAGACATTTACTGACTAAAACCCACCCGTGTTCCTTCAGTTGCCTGTTTCCAAGGGTCCCGGTATCCCTTTCGGACTTTCCCAGAACTCAGAATATCCCCGCTCAGTTTGATTAGTAATTTTTTCTCAGGGATAAAAAACAAAACCGAATTGGACAGTTAGTCCAATTCGTTTTTTTATTTTTATTTGACGTGTAAATGTGATTCCATTAAACTATTTACAAAATCAGCAATTTCATTTCATCCTAAGCCACGTTTATACCACTTATGATAAGTGCTAAGTGAGACAATCCATATGCTATCATGCTGGAAGGGTTTTCAGTCTTTATACAAAACAAGACGAGAGAGACTAACAAGTGAAAACATTTTTTTTCTAAACTATTTCATTAACATGTAAAGTGTAATGCAACAGTTTAAAATAACTTAAATCGCAATCGCATAGTGTGTGCCATACCTTAAGCTGCTCTGGACGATACTATTCATCATAAATAAAAAGAGGACGAGAGACAGACAGATTATGAAGAAGTTTTGAGTACAACAGCAAAATAAAATAATCCCTTAAATACACCAGTCTTTCTCGAAAAAGTCCACGTTTATTGTATAAAATTGTATGTTCTTTTTATCTTTTGAAATTTATGCTAACGACGGGTGTCAGAATGAAGAATGGCTTAATGCAAAATCCAGGGGATCCGATAATTATATTCATGTTCTGTTAACGTTTGCAGAGTACAGAGTTTATTGTAGGGTCTTATTTTTATGTTAATGGCTCTTATTAGTGTAAACTGTACAATATTGTTAGATAATTTGGCTTGCTTTTTTGATCGATTACCAACATAGCATATGCAGAATCAGCCTATAAAATTCCCACTGCGGGGATGCAGGTCTCCTCTCTGTGAGAGGGAGTGAGCAATAGTCCACCACGTGGATGCAGTGCGAGTTGGTGGATGTAACATATCTTCAAATTTTCGGTTCTAGGACATGCCGGTTTCCTCATAATAGTTTTCTTCACCGTTTCGATAGCAGTACCGATGAAATCCATACTAATAATTATAAATTCGAAAGTAACTCTGTCTGCCTGTCTGTCTGTTTGTATGTTACCTTTTCACGCCTAAAACACTGGACGGCTTTCGACAAAAGTTGGCAAGGAGATAGATGGCACCCTGAGGAATCTATATTATAGGCAATTTTACAACAACCTATCGCGCGGCTGACGCCACGGGCGGCAGCTAGAAAATTGGATAAAATAAATAGCCTGCCTAACTTCGATGTTCAAACCCACGATCTACGACACCTAAGCCGGGACTGTTACCTCTGGGCTATCAGTCACTGCTCTCCCCAATCACCAACATAGGTTTCAGTTAATGTAACTTCCTTAAGTTATACCCCCGGCCCCCTTGCTGCTCAATTTCTTATTAAGAGAAAATAGGTTCGGTCTTTTCTCCATACAAAAAGTCATAATTCGAAGTTCAGTTCTCGTCTATTTCCTCCTCCAATATTGGACCAATTTGAAGATATTTTATAAATTGAATAAGAAGGATATTTACTGTGCCCCTATCTTCTTCTTTCTTTTTTCATTATAGTTATCAAATTTGTGCAATAGGCCTCTGATGACAGCGGTCTAAACAGAAAATTTTCAGCATTTTCTGACGGTTCTAGTGCTTCTACAGATAATGTATCATCAAAACGAAAAACATAGGGGCATAGAACTAGTTGCTATTTATTTTTCTGTAAAAAATCATTGCTCTTTGAAAAAATCTTGTCATAAACTAGAGAGAAAACAGGCGAGAGCGTTTGTATAGGGAGGTACACCGATATATGTTTGAAGTATCTGTAGAATGTTATAACACTTTTATATTATATCTTCTAAAATTTCCCATTAAATATCTATCAAACTAACGTCGACTATGCAGAGCTCTGCCGGGTCGTCAGCATTACTTACCGTTCTCATGCATGCGCTTTCATTAGGGGAGTTTTTCATTTCAACATCATTTGGCCGAGGTCCAAATTGTTCTAGATACTCCCAATTCATCTTACTCGGCGAAATGCTGTTAAAAAACTTCTCAAGGCTTGCCCAGTATTTATTTATTTGGCCTTTTTATTATGTAGACAATATCGTTTGCATGAAATGCACATACGTAAGTAGATGGCTTGAGAGATATTTGCAATAATGAGAGAGTACGAGTATATCAATCCAATTTTGAATTTTAGGATCGGACTTCATGTTTCTAAGTAACATCAATTCCATTTAGGTCCCCAAAATGATCAATTGCAATTGTAGTAATATTGTCAATCGCTTCAATTGCATTTGGTTGATGATCATTTTCACGCATCAATCTGTATCAATCACGTAAAATTTGACCATTGCTTGATCGTTTCTGGGACCCTTAACATCTTTTAAAATAGCCGCTAAAACAATTATCCCATCAAAATTAATCAGCGTGACACTGCTGATGATGTGGCCAAGAAATATTATTCTTAAATCTCCTCCCACAAATTAATCCGGGACCCACTTAAAAACACGTTTGAGTACTTCGTCAAAAAATCCGTCCTTGGACAATTAAATTCACTCAACGCAATACTGAGTCACAGAATAGATAGTTACAGAAGATAAGCTCCAAACAACGAGCGAAAACACACGCACACTTATACACGCGTCTACGAACAGCAACTGAAGTTTACATTTAACTATACACTACCTGCGGTCGTTGACTCTGCGGTGACTCACATGCAAACTACGCATCAAAAAGACCTGAAGTCATACAAAAATCCTGCATCGCGCAATTAAAGTTTACGGCGCGATCGACATAATAATATATACAAGACCCCGACTTATTTTATGTTATTTACGCTCGTTGCATAGAGCCAACCTTCTGTACCAATATATCCTGTGACTCTCGGTCATTCTTGGGTTCTCGTGCAATTTTTTACGTGTCAGGCAAAAACAAAAATAAGCTTGAGACAAAAACAAATCATCCTTTGTAGCCCTCCTTTTGTCGGCTGTCCCAAAAATGTAACCGAGTGGGATCTTAATTAAGAAACTGGGTGATTCAGTTAAAGTGTGCCTCATTTTGTTATGGTAATGTCGGGCCTTTTTGATTTTTGGTCGCAAAATTAGAATAATGGTGAGATCATTTTTTATATAGGTAGAACTTTGAACTGGATATTTATTTTTAATGTTTTCATTTTACATAGTTACATAATGTCTATTTTCTATTTGCTGATATATGGAAAGTAATAATGTTGAAATGCTTGAAGTATTGCGAAAAAACAATTATAAAAGAGTTATTTTTAAAATACTTAAAACATTTGGTCCTTCTATTTCTAAGAGAAACAGTTATTTTATTCTCAATAATTCTAGCTTCTTATCTTCAAGTTCAAGTGGTCCCCTAAAGTTGAAACAGGTCACGCAAGTCGACTTCCCCCATCTCGTTTGTCGTCCAGTCGGTCAAAGTAGGTTACACGTCCCCTTTTATTTTGTATAAGTATATACATAAGAACAAAGTCTGTCAGATGTCAATGACCTTTGGCATTGCTTATTGTCACGCTATAGCTATCGTTTGAGCGAAGGGGGAGACTTTGATGTTTGTATAGAGAAAACTTTCCGAGGCCTCGTAAAGAAATTTCGGTTAGGAACATCTAAGAATGTTATGAGTTATATACTTAAGATTTATTCATCGTACGTGTGGTTAAGAATATATTATTAATTGGTTTGGTTTTAAACCAATTCAGATGAAGTTACTTTTACAATTATAGATAGGTACCTCCGAATTCTCAAACGAAATTCTATTTTAAGTTAATTTTAGATGGTTTTGAAAGTATTATCTGTCACCGCAATACATCTTAGAGTGAAAAAACATGAAGGTTAACTGACAATTTTTTTTTTTGTGTTTGAATATAGCTGAGAATTTTGGGTTATTCCACTAATCTAAAATAATATTAAAGCCATACTTTTGTCCACAAACCCCGATTGACGTCTCATAGAGGTCATAATCGGGATATGTGGTCAAAAAGTTCACAAATCCCCATTAATGGGGTTTGTCAATGGGAATTAGTGGAATAACCCAGAATTTCCGAGTATGTATAGCAATGTTCTAATTTTGACAGCAATCTTTTACCATCTATCACGTGTGTACGGCAGTGGTTGCCTACTAAAAATGTCATCTGCAACTACCACAGAACTTTAAGTCTAAACTGTAATTAGAACTATACGACTACTTGCAACGATGTAACTACTTCTTAAACAATAGCAGAGGACTCTGAACAACTTCAAGTATGTAATGGATTTGCTAATTGTCGAGCTTGCTATTATGGCGAGTACGAGACATCTGCACATAGTACTGTAGTTCTAATAATAACAACAGGAACTGATGACGGACTTTAGCGGTATGCGCAGGATATATTCCAGGGTATGCTTGAGTGAAGTAGCTTGAGTTCTTATTTTACAACCATAGAAGGAATAAGATACTTTGATTCTGATCTTACCATGTGAATTCATATTAAGATGGCTTGTGTTTTCAATAATGCATGGCTAAAAAGCAACGCTCTAAAGATCAGCCAGCGTAGTAGAATGTGTAAACAAGTTTTCTTGAAAATGGAGATGGCTTTTAGATATTTTAAGTTTAAGAATGTACAAATATCACGGTACTAAAAAACTGAATATAATATTACATCTCCCATCGAATTTCAAACAAAATTGCATTTTGTTATTTTAAATTCGCCAAGTCAGTCCACAATAGAGAATATTCAAAGGCGAGTCTTGAACGAAATTGCCAAATCATTGCATATTTGGGCAGCTTCGAGTTTAGCACGGACACTATTGGATTCTCCAACTGCATTTTGGCCTATATATTTTAAATTAGCTTTTCACATTGTAAAATTTTCTTTTGCCAGGTCCGATTTTGCTCAAGTTCTCTCTGGCTCTCTCAGGCCAGAATCTCTAGTGAAAATAGCTGATACCATCGCGCTCCAGGTTCATACAAAGACGGAGTGTGCCGTATCCACCACGTGATAGTGCGCAAAACCGAGCTGCTCGGCGTGAGCTCAGGGGGCCTAAAACGGCTACTTTGGTAGAATCATAATAGAATAGAATATAATATTATGAATTATCTCAAAATGTCACAAACTGACCATTCCTAATATGATCTGCGTGCAATTCATATAGGCAATTCATCTATTTGACAGCTTTGTATGAAGATTTGTAAAATGGTCCACAAATTATGAATTGTTATGAAGTTTAACGTTAAATTAAATGTATTAATTTAATTACGGTCATTTTTACTAATTACGTCATTTTCATGCAGCAATATATTAACACTAAATATGATTCGAATATGAATTGAATTGAGGACATAATTATGATTTAGCTAATATATGTGTCACCATTTTGTGACAAATTAGAGGAATTGCTAAGGATTCAGGAAATGAATTGCTTTGATAGGAATTGCTAATGTGGCCGTTTTAGGGCCCTTGGTCGATAAAGATATGAAGCCTGGCAGATGAACTGCACTGTTCCACCGCCATTGTCTGAATCTTCTTTTATTATTTGCCATCATATCCTTTATGAGCTTTGATATTTCGTTCATTGACAGAGAATTTTAAGCATTTAACAGTACCTACAGCAAAATTTTATGAACAAATACATTATTACAAAAATTTTAATTAACAATAAAATTGCTTTGTATTTGATAGAAAGTTCAACTGGAATAAATTAATAAAAATCGTGGGATTTAATCGCAATAAGAATATTTAAATAAATAATACTACAAAAGAAAAAGAAGCCGAGATTTGGGATCACTCAGAGAAATCAGTCAGTCGGGCATTCACAGACAATGTCTCAGAAAGTTTTGAATATTTGCTCTAGCGGAAAAATGCACCGCGTGTTACTCTTTCTATCTTTGACCTATTTTACCCACAGTTAAGTAAAGTTGCTTTTGGCCATCCGTATTGTCGCTTTGATCTCACAGTTCTCCAGGAAAACAAAATTACGGTTGGTTGTACTAATTATGAAACACAAATAAACTCTGCTCCCGTCTCATCAATAAACATATCTTATCTGTCATAACATAGCCTGTTCCCCTTCCAAAAACAACATAAAAAACATAATTAAAAACAACACGACGAGTGAATTTTATAAACAACTGTTTTACCCAATTACCTTGACTATGAAACCGAAATATTTGCTTTGAGTCGCAAGTTAGGCACGGTTCCATAACCCGTTGATTAAAAATTAGGAGAAAAAAGCCTTTCATCATGCCTCTGACGTATAAAGGCTTGGCCACGGAATTGATTTTTGGTCTGATAAAATAGTTGAGCAAAATATGAAAAGTTTAAAATATCTGGGGGATTAAAAAAGTCACTTTGCCAGAATTATAATAGGAAAATATTATGAATCATCGGAAAATGTCACAAACTGACAATTCATAATACTATGATCTGCCTGCGATTCATATTACGAAATTATTCATCTGTTTGACAGTTTTCTACGCAGGTTCGTAAAATGGTCCACAAATTATGAATTGCTTTTGTGTCAAATTAAAGGAATTGCTAATGACAGCTAGAAATTCAGGAAATGAATTGCTTTTAGAGGAATGCTAATGTGGCCGTTTCAGGCCCCCGGGAAGTTATGTCAAAGCATTGAGGCCAACGAAAAAAAACTACGGCTAGCATTTTGGGCTTATTATAATTATATTCATAAGTATTTTTTTGTCAATAATAATTTTCCTAATTTTCACAAAAATTCATATTCAAACCTTTACCAGAAAAAAACACAAAATCAAATCTGTTTTTGAAATACTATTATCATCTCATATATCTCATATACATCTCATATTGAAAATATTCTTTAATATAAATCTCGTTGACGGAAGTGCGGTGAAAACGCGGCCTTATGATGAAAAAGAACGATACATCAAATGCAGACTCAATTCCCTTGTGACCTGAACTTGACTGAAGGCAAGCTGCGTGCCCTACGCCTTAACCAGGACGAGGTAAAAATTATTTGACCAAAATGCGTAGGTATGCAAAAGATGGACGATATTATATAAAACCCATACGGGCTTAATATTTTAATAGGCGTGGGTTTATGACGTGTTGTCGACTTAATCGGTACACCTACACACAGTTATTTAACGGTCATGAAATGTATGTTTTTATTTACTGTTTTTTAAATCATCATCAAAATAGTTGTTTTTTTTTTATGTTGGAGAGGATTAGATGTCTAGACAGCCTGTTTAGATTTGTATATTATAATATTATTCAGTTTTTATTAATCTTAAGTTCAAAGTCTTTTTTTTATAACATCACGCCTGTATTTCCCGAAGGGTTGGGTAGAGATTTATTATGGTAAACCCATTTCGCCAGTTATGTTTAAGTCTCATGTAAGAGGGGGTGAGCCTATTGTCATTAACCAGGCATAAATCCAGACTTTGGGCTGCTACTGCGAAAGTTCAGATGGAAAAACCCAATATCATTTTTGCCCGACTCGGGAATCGAACCCAGGACCTCATGTTCAGCGGTAGCGCTTTCGACCACTAGACCAACGAGGTAGTCATATTCTTCAAGGACATTCTAATTAACTACAATGGTTTTTGGTACGCGGGTGTACCGCGCGGGGTCATACAGGGTAGGTCAAAATCATATCATGCATTCATGAAAGAATCATCATTTCCATATTCCCATGTGACTTTCTTATTACTTTATTCTTAAGTCATTCCTTTTTTGTCAACACCAGACTCTTGTCTATCTTCAAAGTTTGATAAATGATCTCTATCATCATACGTTTTTTGTGTTGCCCGTTGTATAAAGTGATTAACGAGTTGAATCAGTAGCGAGAACGGGAGTATGGCAACAATTTTAATAAGCGCAGCTGAAATTACATATGCAGTTCCCACAGCAAGCTGAATGTATGTACCTATATCATTTAACAGAATGGCGAAAATATTTTACACTCGGTTTAAATATCAACTTGGAATAATAATGCCGACACTCTGTACCGAAAATATTTAAAAAAATTAAATCGTATTGTGTTGTTCAAAAATAAGCCAAGCCGTTATGTCGTTGGTCCCGGCTGTCATTTGAGAATCTGTGATAGTCGTTACGGGTCGTCAGAAGCCCGAAAGTCTGACAAAACCAGTCTCACCAAGCGTATCGTATTACCCAGTTACTGGGTTGTGGAGGTCAGATAGGCAGTCGCTCCAAGTAAAATACTGGTATTGGACTGGAAACCAACCCCAACATAGTTGAGAAAAGGTTAGGCAGATTGATTTTTGTTGTTCAAAAATAAATTCCAGCTTCACAACATTCGCAACACAGGGAAAATGGCATTTTTTTTTAAAGTTATTCAAATACCTCCGAATTGTTTAATCATGTCTCGCTACGGCATTAACTATCCTACTAATATTATAAATGCGAAGGTGTGTTTGTTTGTTGGTTACGCTTTCACGCTAAGACGGCTGAACCGATTTGGATGAAATTTGACACATAGGTAGACCATGACTTAGAATAGGATATAGGATACTTTTTATCCTAGTAGTACGTTTTCATAGGATAATTTCCGACATCTATGCGGGCGAAGCGGCGGACAAAAGCTAATACAGAATAATTCATAGTTCATATCATCGTAGAACAAGTAAACTGAAGTGGCAGTGGACTGGCCATGTTTGTCGAAGGACCGTTGGCTTGTGGAGCAGACGAGTCGTAGAGTGTTACACCCGTAGTGTGGGACACCCCCAGGTAGATGGCCCGACGTCCAGCAATGGACTGCATAGGCTGAGTTGATACCATCGTAAGAATTGTCGTCAGTCAGTATGTTGATTGCGGGTCTGACTGCCTTGATGATGGACGGACAGTACCTACAGCAATAATTGCTGAACAAATGAATACTGTCTCACTGAATAGCAAAAGCCTCTTCTGACAGAAAAAGCACGAGCGCTGATCACCGCGCTTGCTCAAGACAGGTTGGCGTTTTTTGCTCGCGCAATAATTTCTCACGCTTTACCACTAAAGTGGTATATGGTATGGTATATGTAATAGTAGTATGGTTATAAATTCGTCACCAAACAAATTGGGAAGAGGGCGGAAGAATGATGATATTAAAATCAAGTTACACTCACCATCTAGTTCATAACCTTGTCCACCCCACTGCGGTAACTCCTGAGAGTAAGACTTGGGGTCGCTGCGACTGCCTATCGATATCTTAAGGCTTTTCCACAACTTCATCTTGCCCACATATTTGTACACAGCACTAACACTATTCTGTCACACGTCACTGAATCATTTTGTCACACACACTGTCACTTTGAGTCCGAAAAATCTGAAAAAGAATAAAAATAGGTTAGATTTATGCAATTATGCCTCTAATAAAAAGTAAATTAGATTTATTCACATCAAATTGCGGGAATTTTTTCAGTTATTTGTCTCAAAAAAGTCATTTATTCAAACAAGGCTGAGAATCAGCACTTTTCGAACGTCAAAATTACATAAGGCAGACCCCCAAAACGCCCACCCTTCACCGCTTCCTAGTGCATTAGCTGGTAAGAAAAAGTGGCGCAACAAACTCACCAGCAGCACAGCTGTCAGTTCAGTTAGAAGTTCAGTGACTAATAAAATACCTACGTGAAATTCAAAGATTTTAATTATTAGATTTGGCTTCATTTTCTTTTTCCTTCTGACATACAATGGCCCACGTTACTTGACTTGACTGTCATGGAAAAGCCATTTTATTTAAAATGAGTATAAAAATTGCGTAATATTACTCATGAAAAGTTACAGTTTGTTGCTTGAGTTTTGAGAAGGCAAAACAGGGAGATTTTAACAGCTTTGTTCCGTGGAACTGTTGGACAGACAATAGTTTCTGACTGAGAACAAAGCCAACGCACTAGCTGACGAATGTATGGGTGTAATGAAAGTAATGGAAACTGTAAACCACAAATTATCAACCCACGAAAGTTATAATTGACGACTCAAAGAAACGGTTAATTTAACAGTGTAGATGAAAAAAGAAAATTAGTTACAATACCAATATCTCAAAGCGAAAATGGACTACAAATTGCATTTCGGACGCACTAATAGGAACTGTTTGTCATGTCCATCGTCACGGGTCACTACAGCCCGTCGATCAGACAACGACATGGCTCCTTGAATACAATGGAGCTCAAACATACACTTTTTAATGGCTCCGACATACTTCCATGAATATAAAATGACTTTGTAAATAAATTATTCATAAATCAAAGTATGATGAATGAGCCTATTGGGACTGGGACTAATGGTTATGAATCAAGGGCAGATAGTCTGTCTACGTCAGTGCGTAACTTTCTGATTAGAACAAAGATAGATATCAAAAGTAAAAAGATAGGTAGGTAGATAGGTTTCCAACGCAACATTAGATCTTCAAAAACCAAACACAAAAAGCTACGGTTCCCTAGAAGAGCCGTGGCCGCAACGTTCCGGCCGCAGTGACGGTTGCCATGATAATGATAGCAACGTGGTTTGCCTTTGGGGTACCAAAAAACGCTCTCTAGGAAAACACACCAAGTCACCAACTTACTAGTAGGGTTGTAATTAAACTCGAAGCGAAAAAAAACACAAGTCAATATATTATGTATGTTGGTATACGGCGCGAATCTGAGTTCAGCCAATCTTTGTATTCTGTACTAATAGTCTGGTCGTGAAAACTAAGGCGAAGTGAGCTTGAAGTGAGGTGTAACTAATATCGGGTGGACTGACAGCTCACTTCAAGTTCACATCAAATGTATTGTGAAGGCGAGATTTAAAAAAAAATAGACTGACAGGTTTGCTTACAAGGTTTGCGGCCAAGTTTCACTTTTTACTTGCACCTATCTACGTTTTTTAACTTATAACATCATCACCGTCCGTTTGCACTGGCGAAACATTCAAGACAAAACTTGTTGAGAACTCTAGTTCCTGTCAAAAATTGTATGGAACATTGACAGAAAATACAGATTTTAACATGTTTTGTCTTGAATGTTTCGCCAGTGCAAACGCACGGTTAGATTCGACCGTCAAAAGATATAACTGTATAAATTCGGTGGCAAATGGTAAGTATTATCTACACCCGAATGTAACTTTATACCTTTGTTTCGATACGTGCCATAAAGCTAGTAATTGAATTGTTCGGTATTGCCATGAGCGACACGTTTGGAATTAACTAGCTAATAGGTAATTATCTCAATTAACTAAGCCATGTTGACGTATAAGATTATTAGTTAAGTTGTTAAGATGAAACAGTTACAAACAATTTACATTATAAATATCAAGAATGGTGAAATTAAAAGTTTGCATATAAGTGTCAAAATGATTTGTTTAAGGGATTTTAGAGAAGATCTGGCAGTCAATACAGTATTAAAATTTCTGGAACTATCTTCAGTAGAATGAAATACCTAACAAAATATTTCGGCTTCTGGACAAATTATTACCAAACCACAATCTTTCATCCTGTCAATTTCACATAAGGAAAATCACATATGATATCAAAGTTGAATATATTTCGCTGTCATATTAACGTACGCCATATAATTGCCTGTTCATAATCCAAGGTTTCCTTCATTTTTTATGTATTTATGGGTAATCATACCCAATATGCTTTACTGGGAAAAGCCCACGCTTTCTTTTTTATTTACCCTACTTCGAGTGACTTGCAGAATCGAGCGCCTTTGAGAAGTGTATTCACATAGGGAGGTGCATTACACTGTCGATAGTTGGAAGTAATAATCGTTTTATAGGCACCATTCAGAGTACGTAGTTACTAATGTAATTTTTTATTTGTTTTTTTTCTCTTAGTTCTGTTACTCCTACTTGGTCAAATATTTCAAAGTGGTCTGCAACATAATCCTGCAGCCTACAACCACGATATTTACCAAACTTCACAAAAACAGGAAATAAACCACGTAACATCTGCATCAAATTCATTTTAACTCCTAAAAAAACACTTTGTTTTTGTAGGCACCGCTTTGGCACACGAGGCGCGGAACACATTTTTTCGAATCGATAACAATTTCGATAAAAAAAAATCGAATCTCTATTCTTTTCCAGACTTACCGAAGTTGAACAAAGTAAAGCCGGAGATCAGCCGACTGTAAAAATGCACAATCATACTGATATACGAAAATACTCCTCTACTTGCGATCCGAACGAGAAAACTGTTCAACAACAATGATTTGTATCAGCCAGAATTATTATTTATTAGGTCTAATCGACATGATGTTTGTTTTTTTTTGGGTAATTGTGGGGAGAATGTATTATATCGATAAAACAATCGAGAGTATGATTGTTTCCAAAGCTATCAGTCAACCCACAAATGGAAATGGTATCGCCGAGTTTTATACCGTTTATGCCATTACAGGATAGCTAAACGGAATGGTAACATTAATAACTCTGTAACAACTTTAGTTGGAAATTCAATACTTACGTAATTCAATTTATTAATTTAACAATCTACTATACTGTGGCGGTATGTACATCGCCATATGCGACACACCAAAGACCTGACGTCACACAAAAATCTTGATGTCACATAAATCCTGCATCGCGCAATTAAAGTTTACAGCGCAATGGACATAATTATATACAAAAACCTGACGTAAATCGTTGGGCAGTTGCCCGCCTGACGCAACACCCGTCTTTTCGGAGGATCCTCCTTTTTCTATGGTGGATGAGTGAATTTTACACCCTGTCCCTCATACCCCTAAACTACAAATGTTTACAGAGAAACTAATAGGCTTTATATTCTATTCAAATCAACGTAAATTATTTTAAAGTCAATAAAATTGGACAAAGCAATAACTGTTCCACAAAGCCCAGTTTATATTCACTAACAAACCTTTTCTTTCTATTTACTTTTACATTTTCCTAATTGTAACGTTCCATTAAAATAAAACAATTTACATTTTCAATTCACTTTGTCTTGTTGGTTCAACTATAAAGATGTGCTCGACGAAGTTTGTTTGAAATAAATGAATAACCTTTCAATGAATAGGTTTTTGTTTGAAATACAATGAATATAAAACAAAGCAAGAAAACAAAAGACTCACGTAAATAAGTAAGATTTACTTCATCATTTAGGTAGGTACTTTTTTATTGAACCTGTAAAGGTCAGTGTTAGGCTGCTTTTTCACCAGATATGTGCTATGCTACATTGCTATGGATGTGTTTGATAACCACCAATCATATTAACTGGTACACATAGCATAGCATTGGTGGAAATACGTCCAACTAGGCTATGTTTTTAATAAGGAAGGATGCGCGGTGTGGATAGGAGCTATGGATGCCCGAGTGGTGTAGCCATGTTGTACAAAGCAGTGTGCCTTCTCTACTGTCGATGCATCGCATAGCTTGAGCTGCACATGTGCTGTCTTTTTTTGGGTGACCATTGAAAATCAGCGCTGTGCTGTGGGTCCCCATAGCGCAGCATCATGCTGAGTGGAAGCCTTCTTGTTACAGTCATGACGTGCAGCTACCGATTATTTATCTTAAAACTCGTGATCTCATATTTGTACTTAGTTCTATTTTGTTTAGTATTGCAGATTACTGTTATCTTTTTGTATGCACGTGTTTCTTTTAAAAATAAACCTATTTTCTTTCTTTCTTCTGTCATATCACACTCGCTCCGCTCCACAGCTTAGCATTGGTGGAAACGGTCACATAGTTTCGTAGCTTGGCTTTCACATCCACGCAGCATAGCTGCATAGCAGCACATGTCTGGTGGGACAGCAGCCTTACACTGATAGTGTGTGAGATGTGGTTTCTATTTAATTTAATTTAAAACTTTTTAAATATCGCAGCATTAGGCTGACTAAGAGCTTTTTGGCCTCACACGGGTCGTTTTCTCGATTGTTTTGTTTTCAATTTTTTTTTTGTATTTCCTTTGCGTGTCCCGAATAAAATATTTTTCTTTCTATTATTCTGAGCTCAAACAACCAACAATGACACGGATTAGTATTGTCCACGTACCGGTTTTTCAGAGAAAAAAAAATAGATATCAACACCTAAAAGCAAAAATACCTACAATTTATCACAAACGATTACGTAAACCGAAGTACCTAGGTATAAAATAATGAGTTCAAACAACGTAACTCAAGTTAGAGACCAGGGGTAATCAGTTAACTGGCGTCGTCGTCTCGTTACAGGGGTCGCGCGGTCAACCAAATTAGCGTTGCTAGGCAACGGACCTTTATTGTAACTCGTGAGGTATTTTAAGGGTTCCGTACCCAAAGAGTAAAACGGGACCCTATTACTAAAGACTCCGCTGTTCGTCCGTCTGTCTTTCTGTCAGTCCGTCTGCCACCAGGCTGTATCTCATGAACCATGATAGTTAGACAGTTGAAATTTTCACAGATGATGTATTTCTGTTACCGCTATAACAACAAATACTAAAAAACGGAATAAAATAAATATTTAAGGGGCTCCCATACAACAAGTGTTTGCCTTTTTTATAGATAATGGTACGGAACCCTTCGTGCGTGCGTCCGACTCGCACTTGGCCGATTTTTTAAGGTTCCGTTTTTCCATTTGGGTTTGGAACCCTAAAAAGAGACCTGTTTATAATTTCGTCATGTCAGTCTGTCCGTCTGTCCGTCTGTCCGTTTGTCCATCCGTCTAGAAGTCACACAGCCATTTTACTCGGAGACTATTAGCACTATATCGGTGAAAATTGGAAAGACGGTGTATTTTGTGCACCGCTAAGTAATGCTGTGGTTTAATTAGGAAAAAAAGAATCGTTAGGGTAACACTCTCCATACAGTCATGTAACCGAGGGATGAAAAATTCAATGCCCTTATAGGTGTGTTGCTGGATCCTACATTTTAAAAAGTATAATGTTTCTAAAGGACTTTGGTATTTAAACCAACAGTCTTTGAGATATGAGATATTGTCGGTTAGAAATGCAGAAATAACTTTGTGTTTCATAGTTTTTTTTGGAGAAATACTATGAAATTCAAACTTATTTTTGCTGTCGATAAAATCAATGTTGTGCATGTGTAAATATTCATCTCAACTACGGAACCGCACAGTGCGCGACCCGACACGCACTTGGCCTGTATTTTTCTATTATTATTTTAATTATGAAGCTAAAGGGATTAAAGGACAAAAAGGGAGTTGGCAAGGCGATTGTCGGTGGAAAACTAAATTGTAGCCATTAGCGATGAAAATGGAACAAGTTGGTAAACTGAGAAATTGATGTTGGTTTTCAATTCTGTGAGGCGGAAACTGGAAAGGTTTTGAAATTGTTGGGCGGTTTTAGGAGTTTCGAACTGGCATATTTTAAACAGTTAATGATTTTATTTAATTGGCTTGTATTCTAATTTTATAAATTATTTGAATCTTTATTTTTTGTCATCATCATTCTTATCACATAATGAGGGTTTTCTGACATGATTATCACTAGGTGGCAGCACTGAGACGTCAGGTCCTGACCTGTCATAAGTGTTAAAACGCTTATATGTTCTCCAGTCGCGACTGAATGACGAACGAATCAATGAAACAAATGAAAAAAATCAACGTCATCATATATGTTTTTTATGAATTGTCGAAATGGAAGACCTCTTTTCAAAGTGGTGCCAACTGGTGGCGTGAATTTTCATCAAAAACCTCATTAGGATCTCAAGTGCCCCAAATTCTTCCTTAGATAAAAAATCCTTTTCAATAAACTTATTCCCCGATGAAATGATTCACGATAAAAAATATAAATATTATAACACCAAAATAATTTAAAAAAAAAATTAAGTAATAAAAACCAAAACCCAACAACGACTAAAAAGTTATAAACAAGACACCACAGACAGACAAATAAAAAATCCGTAGTCACACGTGTTAGGGCATAAATTGAACAGATTACGTGTGATTCCGGATTTTTTATTAAAGCGGACGATCAAGACGCTTCCAACGATACCTCATTTGTCAAATTGTGATGAGTCGTTTAGAAGATAGGGAACAGATGAACATACATACATACATACCGGTCAAAATCATAACCCTCTTTTTTTCTTCGCTGTAGTCGGGTAAAAAGAGGCGTTCTCTGCAATTTTTATGGGGCAGGAATTCATTTACTTCCACGATATGAACATTCAATGACTTCAAGATCACATTAATGAACTTAAATGTAAAATTAATCAGCTATGAAGAAAAATTTAAGCCATTTGCTTCATCCTTTAATATCATAATAATCTCTAAAGATTGATGTTTCCGTATCACTCTTCCTTCATCTTCCCTTTACACTGTACTCATAGACAATCTCTTGTCTGCGAAGGTTCAATATTACATTTCAAGTTAAACATAAAGGTATCTTTATTTCTGTAGATACTCTTTACATTCGATACAAGTAAATTTTATTCCTGACATATATTATCAACTAGCTTTTGCCCGCGTTTATGTAAGAAAATATCTCACGGGAACGTACTACCAGGATTAAAAGTACCCAAATCAGCTCAGCCGTTTATACATCAACACAAACCGAAAAAAAACTGTTTTTTTTTGTTAAAAAAAGGTTTTATTTCTCGCTTTTTATTGGATCAGTTTATAATTTATATAAGTTACAATAGCCAAATGACAACTGCTCATCACCTTTTAAAAAATATTGCTTTCCCGATGCAGGGACTTTAATCGTTGAGGAGTTCTCCTGGTACTTACCATCAGCTCCACTTCACCATATACATTGTGATTTTGTGACGAGCATTAATTGCTTGACAACCATATTACAGTACCTAATCGAATCGCAACCCGTGAAATACTTATTATTGAGTAGTTCCGGTGGCCATCAGCTGTGGTCTTCATCATCAGTTCCACTTCACCAAATAGTGCTTTTTGTGAGCAACTGCACGACTATAAACAATACCGAAATCGCTATAGGTGTGCCTATAATATTTGAAGAGTTTCCTCGATTTCTCCAGTATCCCATAATCAGATCCTGACTTGATGACAATGGGACCATCTCGGAACCCTCCAACAAAAAAAGAATTTTGCTAATCCGTCAATATTTATGACGGAGTTATGCCAGTTTTTTTTTTTTTTAAAGTTATATAAAAACATCCGAATTGATAAACTCCTCCTTTAAGAAGTCGGTTAAAAATAAATTTATTTTCGGTTACAACGCCCCAGTGTGAGAAAGGCTTTGACGAAAAACACGGTTATTAACTGAAGTCGAGGTAAAAACGAAACTTATAATTGCCCGTTGAGACAAATTTGAAAAGTTGGACAAAGTTTCAGGAACGCATCTGTTAAAACATTAAAAGCAGATGATGGAACGTTCGGATTGAGGTTTCGGTATAAAATTATAATAATTGAAAAGGTGTTGGATTTATTTTCTTTGATATCTTCGGGTAAAAATAGATTTGGCTTATTCTGTTATGGAATCAAATTAATATTTCATAAACCGTACATATAGTAAGCAACTTATCCAAATCTCTTCGTATGAATTACATTCTAACCCATACTATTGAAAACCATTCACATGAAATTTCCAGCGAAACTAAATTAAGTAGTAAACGCTTCACTGAGATTCTCGTTATAGTCCATTTATTGCGTGCAAACCTTTCAACCAGCTCGTCCACCTTCTAGTAAAATTTTACGATCTGCACCCCAATAACAATGACTACTTTCAAGACATAATTTGTTATAACTGAAAATATAATTCACACCATATTCTGTAAAGCCAATTACAGCGTTTCTATAAAAAACCTTTATAAAAGATGATAATTGAGCAAAATTAAGTCGTAATTTTAATAACAGATATAAAAATTAAACCTTCCATAAAAAGACGATCCGTACTAAAAATTCAAAGTACCACAACAATTAATGTTGGTCCTGACGACGGATTAAATGGTGTTAGCACCGGCAGGGGCGCTCACTGAAAATTTAATGATTTCACGCCAGTTCATGGTAATCTTCCAACACTGTCAGTAATGATAAAGACCCATATAAACATAGGTACCCACATACTGTACGAAGATGATAAAGAAATTGTACGGATAGAAGAGGCTTTTGAGACTTTTGGGATATAGCAATAGCGTATGCATGTACGTGGAAGTATGGTAAGGATAAATCTGAAAATAAAATACTGCTGTAACCACTGAAACCTCACGAACCTATTCCGTTGACGCGAGTAGGGTTCAATTGGAACGGACGTCGGATTCTGGATGTGGTTTCGACGTAGTTTCAGGATTATATTTGTACTATGCTATTAAATTAAATAATCAAAAAACCAAAAAAAAAAGAAAAGAATATTTCCCCGTATCCGTTGCGGGTGTCGTATGCCCCGCGCAAAATAGCGCCAATGGAACGTTACGTCGTGCTAATTCTGTACCGAAATGGAGTCACTAATCATAATCACGTGTAATCAAAATAATTTTAATTTAAACTTTTATATCATCCATTCATTAGAAACGATATACTGTATCTAACACTAAAATAATAATAATACGTACAATACAAGTGTTTAAAAAGGGGGGGGGAAATCAGGTGGATTACCTTCTAAAGCATTTCAGAGAAAATAACTACTAGGTGTACAAGTATAATGTGGTAAAAGCAAAGAGAGGATTCTTGAAACTCATTATAGGACTGCAGACACAAAAATTGTATGTAATTTATAAATGTAGGTACTTGTTTATGTTCATCCACAACCTCTAATGAACGACAAATTGTTTGTAAAAGCGAAACAAGAAAAGAAATTGAGAGAAAATAGCAAATATAATATTTTAATTTGGCTGTTGTTAAACAAACCATGCTATTTCCTTCTAAATCCGTTCATAAAAGAAAGAAAATGAGGTTAAAAATTTACCAAAAAAACGTAATAATACATCAATTAACGTAATAATAAATTCTCGGGATAATTAAAATAATAATTTTAATTATCCTTTAGGGGTATGAGGAACAGGGTGTAAAGTTCACTCATCCACCATAGAAAAGGGAGGATCCTCCTACCAGACGGGTGTTGTGTCTGGCGGGCAACTGCCCAATGATTGATATTGGATTTTTGTATATATGTTCACTGCACGGTAAACTCTAATTGCGCGATGCAGGATTTTTGTGACGTCAGGATTTTTGTGTGACGTCAGGTCTTTGATGCGTAGTTTGAATGTGGCGATGTAGGTACCGCCACAATCCCGAGAATTTGCAGGGATGTATTATTACGTTTTTTATAATTATAACATGTCATTTATTCTGAAAGGACCCTCATATATTACGAGGATTACCGTTCATGTTATAATTAGGTAAACACACTGAAATTAAAAATTACTGAGTATTTTGTTTATATTTCGTAGCATATTATTCATGTCTTGCCTTGGAATTAAAATGAGTAAGTAGGGAAAATTGCTCTATGAGTTTTTATGTGTGATTAGACTGATTAGCCTAACAAAATGGCTATTTTATTATGCCATAATTATCGCTCGGTATCGTAGGTACTAGCAGGATAAAAAATATCATAATTATGACCTATGAGAAAAGAAAAAAACCAGAAAACAGTACGAGGAGCAGGATAAGAGCAGTATAGTTTGGTAAATATACTGAAGTTTTATTGACTACATCTAATAAATACTTCTATAGTCACCGCGTAAAGAACTGAGTCTCCGAGTTCGACAATTGCCGTAAGCCTCGACGACTCAGTTCATAACGCGAGTACTATAATAAATAATTCTTGTCTCTTTATTAGCTCATAAGATCATGTCTGCAGATAAATTTGTAAATGTTATGATGCTTCGTACATTTAGGTATAATACACCATTTTAATAAAGTATACGAAGAGTACTTATTATTTGAAAGCTAATATAAACATACTTGCTAAGCGAGGACATTTTAAATCCTTGAAACCGGAGTGAAATTGCTAGATAAGTAGACATCAGCTTTAGAAATACGAATCCATCCACGTTTACAAAAACAGACTTATAGTGACAGTAAATAAGGTTGAAGTTTTAATGAAATACGTTAATTCTGGATTTATTAATTGTAACAGATCGTTTGAGATCAAACTTAGTGATTCATAAGTTGGAATAGAGCCAGTACAAAATGTGTTTCAAAATGACTTATACCTAGTTTAACTTGTAACAGCAAATTACGTTTTGTTTTACTAAAATATAAAATATCCTGTCAGAATCTAACACTCGTAACGTGCTTTCCGAGGCACGGAGGAGTCTCGCCGTCTCTATATGTAAAGATGGTCACCCATCTACGGGCCAACCCCGGCAAGCGTAGCTTAACCTGATGAATCGTCCCGTGCGGCTGTTATTATTTAGCTACGACCTCCTCTTAGAGTTAGCGACCAGAGTACTTGCAACAATTTAAAAACCCCATAAAGTATTCATAAATCCTTCAAATACTTTAAGCCATTGTTGGTCCCGGCTCTTCATCGTAGACAGATCTTTTACAGTCGTTACAGCTCTTCAGAAACCCGAAAGTTTGATTTGACAACCATCAACCATTCTTACCAAGGGGTATCGTGTTACCCAGTTACTGGGTTGTGGAGGTCAGATAGGCAGTCGCTCCATGTAAAATACTGGTAGTCAGCTGCATCCAGTTACACTGGAAGTCTAGGCAGATTGCCTCTTTTAGTGAACTAAAAAGACAAGTTCGTTAGTTAGTCTCTCTGTTTTTCCGGCAGGTACAAAACTTTATTATACTAATAACTGTGTTAAAGTGTCCTCCACGTCAAGTTGCCAGCAACTATGCAATAAGCTTAAAATTTGTTTAAAGTACCTTTTCCACGGTAATTCCTAAGTGAGTAACGAGTCTTGTTAACTCCCATTCAAATATAGCCCGTGTTAGTTAAAACGCGTCGTATAAACCGTTCCACAGAAAACGAACGGCCCTGGATGAGGCCACGGGACGTTTTAAACAAAGCCAAACAGATATATGGGTAACGAGCTCAATTTACGACGACAGAATTGTGACTAAATAAACAACCTGTGATGTGGTGGCGATAAATAAATGTCAATCCCTAAAATGAAATGAAATAAAATGAAATGAAACGAAATGAAATTGTTCATTCTGTAAAAATTATTTAGATGAGGTCGACATTTCCTATCTGACTCTCTAAGAAGAAAGGCCAAAACAAACTCACGAGGTCACAGTCTCTTCTAAAGTCCAGACATAATTGTGGTCAATCCATACGAGTGAGGATCTTATAGATTAGTTTCTGAAATGGTCTTTTGAGGAAAGAACCACACAGATTCGAGTGGATCTGTCCAGTCAGTGCAAGCAATTGTTAGGAATCGTAGAGCTCAACTCAAAACCTAAGGAGCACGACAACTTGACGAACAATACCAAAAGAAAGGACATTTGGGTAGGCCGCATAAAGTACTCAGAAAGAGTAATGAAAAAGAAAAAAGACGAATTTAGCTGATTGATAACGTTTTCGGCATTCATTCTGTTAATTTTTTTTACTAAAAAACAGATATGAATGCCATTGTAATGTTTCGCGATGTTTTAAATACATACTCTCCTAGCTAAACATAACGAAAATAGCAATTGTATTATTATTGTGAGCTAAAGAAATTGCAAGATAAGAAATAGCAGAAGAAATTCTCAAGAGAGTTCTTTTATCTACCAACTAGCGACCCGCCCCTGCTTTGCACGGTTTGTATGACTTTACAAGAAATTATATTTCTTTGTGTTAGTTTAATATTACATTTTTCCTAAACACATAAACTTTACCTAATAAATTTACTAAAAATTATGGTAAACCTACATCAAAATTCATTGCGTAGATGAGAAGAACAATGCGGACACACATCGACAGACACAAAAAGCGACTTTAATTGATAATATGTATAGATTACTAGATTTTGTCCGAGACTTTGCCCACTCGAATTTCTGAAAATTTCCCACGGGAACCTACTACCGGAATCAAAAGTACCCTATGTGTTAATCCAGGCTATAAACTGTCTGTGTGACAAATTTAATCTAAATTATCTTCAGCCGGTTTTGCGCCAATCTGGAACATACATCCAAACAAACAGACAAAAACCATGTTTTTGGCATCAGACTCGTTTCCAAAAATATTCAATGTATTATAAATGTTTTGACATCTTTACTTTTTTATTAAAACTAATTTGTATAGATTTAGTAAGATATTTAGCTAACAACAAAACATTGATTGAAATAATGACACCCATTACAAACCCAACAGTTGACACTAAACATAGCCCTCAGAAACATAACCACCGTTGTGTTACATTTCAAAATCTGTCAATTTGAGTTGAGGATAATGTAACAAGTCACTTAACGAAATGATCGGATTATGTTTCATTGACAGCGCAGCGCATGATTCATGTTCAGCTGGCGACTGGCCAAACGGTGCGCTTAAATAGACGAGACCGTGCTAGATTAGGTTGTGTTGCAGGGAAAGATAGAACCACTGCAAATACTGCAGAGACAGTCATACACTTAGAGTTTGCTGATGTCCGGGATATTGCGACTGTAAATTGTAATTGAGAATTCTGTAGTTTAACTGAAATGCTCGCTACCACTAGCTATTTTACATTTGAACTGGAAAATTTGAAGATTATGCAGTGGTAAGGAATATTGACTTGCAAATTGTTAGCATAGATTCAGCACAATGTTTACTAACCATCAAAAGTGAAATTCGTATAATATGCTCAAAAAGTATGGAACAGCAGTTTTTTTTACCGTGTATTACAGCTCATGATTACTAAGTCAATATGTGAAAGCGCCAGAATTATATTATTTATCAGCAAATTGCGTAGAATGTATGCGAGTATACAGCATGTAACACAAACCCTGTCCGATCCGCAAGGGGCACATAGGTACTGCAATAACATTACAAGAACAAAAAAAAAAAATATTAATGAAAATAATAAAGTTATTATAATTTGAAATTCACAATTTAGTACGAAAATTATCCCAATGTCATTATAAACTAGCAAATTTTCAACAGAGTTCATAAGTTATGACTTGTAGACACCCTCTAAACTACGGCCGCCCGCGCCCCATGTAACAACTGGAAAAATTCCCCACTGAAAAAAAAATGCGGCGCATTGTTTCTTGCCTTTTTCCAACAAAAAAAAAACAAAAATAGACTCTCAGTATGATTCTTAACAACACCCTCACGGATCGGACAGGGTTTTTGTTATAGACGCAGAATTTTGTGCATCCCAAGTCCTATCATAGATAAAGCAGAAGAATGTCTATCTCTGCAAATATTTCGAAATCCTAGCTGTTTTAAGTATCCCTGAACGTAGTATAATCCGAAACCACACCACGTGCAATAGTAACGCGTTCTGTTAATGATCACATTATGCATAAGTAGCAAGTAGTGGTGTTGCTCACGTATTCTCTATCTGAGCTGAATGAAACTGTTGTTGTAGGGGAGACTGGTTTTTATTTAAATTCAGTCAGAGCTCCGGGTTTGGACGTTGTTAATGGTTATTATAATGAGCTTGATTATCTATTTAAGCTGAACATGTACTCCAATCAGTGTGAAAATTTAATATAGATGAAGCTAGAGACGCTTAGATTTTATTGAAATCTGTAAGGAGGCTCTCAAATTCAATAACAGTTGTAGTCTTAGAGGACTGTGGATTTGTTGAATATTTTCTGTTAGGTTAAGTACCTACCTGGTACTTGTTGAAAGGCCTACACCATCCTCGCATAGGTAAAAAAAAAAAAAGTCCATATTTTTACAGTACAATATTATAACGCTTAATCTTTTTTAGAAAGAGAACTATTAACACTGTAATTAGAAAATATTTTAAATGCCAATTATTTTTAAAAGAGTAACCGTGGAGTTTCTTGCTGCTCTTCTTCATATGAAACGACCTTTGGAACCGTGCACCTAGCTTCTAACATTTCATAACTGTCCATGTGGGGTTTATGTGAAATAAAATATTTTGATTTTGATTTGAACAGTCAACATAACAGCAGGTAAGTCTGATAACAATAACATACCCTTAGTCCAAGCTGCTTGATCTTAAAACTAGTTAAATCGTGTTGTCACTTTATGCTTAGCTAAACTATTGCATTTAATCCTGAGTTGCACCAACTTATTTACGACACCATAAACACGTCTGCTGACCTCACAAACGAAGTCGACCGTAACAATAACAATGCACATAAAGACACAACCACGACTAACATCCATTACTCACTTTTTATCAATTTTATTACATCACATAAAACGATTTAGCCAACAGATTTCCCGCGGTAAACAATCGATTAAAATAAATCATTCGCTGTCGCCCGCGGCATTCTTCAAGCGATGTGCGGTCGCGTTGAAAAATATTTTGATTGCGAAAATTCTGCACCGATTTACAGACTCCGAGGAATTTCTTCATTTAATGGACCCTTTTCATGAAAATCTTTACTTTTATAGTTCTTGTAAGAATTTTTTGGACTTTAATTTTATAGTTTGAGTTGTTTTGTCTGAGTTTGGGAATTTATTATTCAGTCTGTACTGAATAAATGTATTTTCTTTCTTTCTTCTTTCTATTACTAAACTTTATTCCTAGAAGACTTTATTTAATAATTCAGTTACCTACACTGATTGAATACAAAAATCTCTGTGTGTAAGTGAATCCTTATCCTAACTAGTAGTAATATAAATGCGAAACTGAGTTTGTTTGTTACGCTTTCACGCTAAAACGGCTGAAAAAATGTATATCTGGCAAAAGAGAAGGTATCCGAAATTCAAATCTGAGGACAGAATGTATTATTTAGTGACAAAAACATAAACCACTTATATTTAAAAGCTATATTAAAAATGTAATAACTATTTATGATTTAACATTTTGTAAATTCGTTCTTTTTACTAAGAAGTTATTTAGCAATCAGAAGTCATAATAATGCAGAACTAATTTACTATTTTATTGCATTCTGTAATATTAATCCGGGTGAAATAAATTCAATCAGTTTTAATAATATCTTCAGGATCTCCTCTGTCTCTTCAAGTATTTTGCTATTTAACATTATGTCTTATTATTATTTTTTTTTTTTTTTTTTTTCAGTTTCGGACAAAGACGTAATCCATCTTGTTAGTGAAAAAAAAAACCTTATAACTTAATACAAAAACACACAGTCAGCACCAGCACCATATAACGAATAAAGCGTCCGAGACAGGTTGCTCAGAGAACGATCAAGCAAGAGATCAGACCCAGTTGACCATCCTCTCTACAACAAACTAATCATAATCATAGCAAATCATAGCAGCAAATGCCTCAGAACACTCACCACCACTAATTTCAGGATACTATTGTTACTGACCCGCGTTCGATGCATTCGATATTATTTAGTTACCTGAAAAATTTAAGCAAATACAAAAAAAGAAACAGAAACTCAATCGGGCACTTAGTAAAAAATAATTAAGTACCTAATGGCAATAACGGTTCTTACTCTAAATAATTATATTAACACGATCTTCTCAAATAACACTATCAAATGTATGTAACCCAATTCACCGCCTTTTGCAGATCAAGATGAACAAAGTATTTGGCGTTAACAATAATTAAGATCGACCCTTATTGTAGCCATTGATCACCAATAATAATAAATAATATTAGGTTACAACATTGTGGTATTGGGGTTACGATGACAGGGTTATCAATATCTCTGTATCATAATGGCATCAATGATCCATCTTGTTTTATTTCTTAGAATGGGTAATTGTGGTGGCTGTCATATGTGTGAACACAACATAACATCACACCTTGATTTCCCGAAGGGTTAGGCAGAGGTGTACAGTCATGTGCACTAATATGTATACACTTAGCAACTTTTAAAAGTGATTTTCTCCTACTGTATTGATTGTAATTTCATGATATAACGAACACAGTATTTTTGAACCCCTATTATTATGAAATAGGTATCATCTCAAAGTTACAATCGTTTTTCCACGAGAGAAACGTTATTGAATTTTGCTGAGTGTATACATATTTTTGCTCGTGACTGTACCTATGGTAACACTCACATTTTGCCAGTTATGTTTAAGTCATATGTAACAGGGGACGAGCCTGTTGCCATCAACCGGGCACAAATCTAGACTCCGGGCTGCCACTGAGAAATTCTAGATGGAAAAACCCAATAACACTTCGCCTGATCTAGGGAATTGAACCAAGGACTTCATGCTCAGCAGTAGCTCTTGCGTTCACTAGACCAACGATCAGTCTACCAGCGTGTGAACCTGTATGTTAAAATTAATAATGAAACGAGAAATTAAATTGACTCGAAGCAGCTCGAAGTTTATTTAAGGTTCGTCTAGCTAGGGTTATTCAAAGTATAAGTTAGTCAAGATAAACCGTGCTGGAGCATAACACATAAAAGGGTTTTTTGCTGGATTAACCTCCGTTCTATCAATTGTTATGAACGTGGTAGTTCAGAATAGGTATTCAAGTCTGTTATTAGTTACTAATTTAAAAAACCAACTTTTCATTCATCCTTACATTATTATAAAACAAAGTCCTCCGCCGTGTCTGTCTGTGTACGCGATAAACTCAAAAACTACTACACCGATTTTCATGTTGTTTTCACCAATGGATAGAGTGGTTCTCGAGTAAGGTTTCAGTATATAATAACCGACATCCACGCGGGCGAAATCGCGGGCATCAGCTAGTTCTGGTATAAAGTACTAGTATAAAGTTCATCACATTTTCTTTTAAAAATCGCCGAAAACTTTGACGACTACCTTTAAAAAAACCCATACGACAAATATGCAATTAAACAATTTTTTTTTCACATAATTACATAATCGAACCCTAAAATACTTCGCATTATTGCAATACAAACAATAATTAATAAAACACATTTAATTTTTATAACCCCAGTCAGCCATCACCATGACAGTTTACCTTTATCAGTCGCCACGTCACGTCACCATCTGTTTTCGTCACATCAAACGCGTTTAAATTATTATAATTTATAATTACTTTCAAGTGGTGCCCTCACACGGAGATTGTGTGTATTTATGGTCTCGTTGATAATTTGGTTAGTAGCTGAATTTTGATTTCTGATAAATTATAATTTTGGGTGGATGGGTGGGATTTTGTGGTTGGTTTTGATTATGTTAGAAAAATTGTAGTGTGACTAACTTCCTAGTTACTGTTCCAGTCATAAGTATGACTAATAAAATAATAATAAACCTATTATTATCATTGACGGAATTGGGTCCGCTAGGACCGATGCCTGCCAGGGTTGCGGGAAAGTCCGAAAGGGATACCGGGACCCTTGGCAACAGGCAACTGAAGAAACACGGGTGGGTTTTAGTCAGTAAAAGTCTGACACGCCCGCCGCTCCGCCCAGAGTGGGAGAAGTCATTTGATGATTTCCCATCCTCAAAAAAAAAAGCCTATTTTTATCACACTGCAGGGCAAAAGCCTTTTCTCATATAGAGAAGGCACGCTACACGAGTATTGATCACAACGCTTGTTCAGGACGTGTTGGCGAATTCAGACTTATATTAACCATAAGTTCAGGTTTCCCCATGATGTTTTTCCTTCACCTATATCGGTATGTCCAAGATTTACTCAGAAAGTACATAATGAAATTCTGGCATGTACTAATTAAATTTAACTTTCTGACTTTAATGAAGATACTAAATCTTATAAGTGAATTTAATCCGGATAGGAAGATTGTTGGTTGTTTCTAAATCGAACTATTAGCTACCATCTAAAAATCTTGTCCCTTCTCAGAAATATATCTTTTGGCCCCCAATATTGGAACTCGTACTACTGGGTTCCGAGCAAAAGCGATCAGAAGAAATCCGTTGTCTAGTCTCTAGACTAGAATTCTAGACGTTATAATTTAACTCGCTTTTTGCGAGAAGGGTTCCCTGAAAGGAACTTTTTCTTTTCCGCATGAATCACACGAAACTCAAAATATATTAAAAATTATTTGGTACATAAATTCTGAAATTGAACAAAATTCAACCACAAAACGTCCTCAATATCAATACATCGAAATAACAAGGCTATAACAATAGCGATTACGTTATGAAAATCACTTCATTGTCATAATCAAACCGATACCACCCCTAATTCAGATAATGAATGAGAGACCCACAAGATAGTATCGGAATGTAATTTCCTCCTCGAATCGGATAGGATTATGTTTATGGTTATTAACATTTATTATGTTAGCGGTTAATTATTATTATTATTTAGTAGTGTTTGCAGTTGAAGGGTTAGTTGGCAAATACTTAAGATATTATTGTGGTTGGGGTTAAATTATGTATTTATTGCGTTTAATTTGTTTGTGCAATGGTAGGCAGTCAATAAATAACTTATTATTCTTTGAGTCGAAAATGTGATGTTTCAAATTGTTTAGGAAACTTAGTTTTGAAGTGTAGTGATAATTGTTACTAGTGTCACTGTTAGCCTACCTGATCCCACTACTGAGCAACGGCCTCTGCCCGTGACTTCCAGCCTATTGTGGTCGTTTGTTTTGTCCAGCTCGTGAATTGTAATGAAAACATTATTACATTTTTCAGTCTCTTTATAAAATAGATCTTTCTAAAATATTGAAATCATTAATGACCCACCCGCCGCTTTTAATTAAATTATACGAACATGATGAAAGATGTTAGAGATTACTTAATTAGGGTGTATGATTTATTATAAGGGGGCCAATAATTGTTCTTAAAATGATTTGAATAGATAAAAAGTAAGGGATACTTTTGATAAGTTATTTGTTAGTTAATTTGACTAATCAGGTTAATTAATTTAAAATTATAATAAGTACCTACCTCTTTTTACTTGAATGAATTGTTGATGGAAAATAACGGATATTTTTCAAATAATAAATTCCGATTCACTTCTTATATTTTCCGTATATAATTAATAGAATATAAGTGAGCCAAAAGGTTATTCTCGTGAGCACAATAAAGTGATGGACTGCCTTATTATATTATCGTACCCCTTTCTTTTACGCCCTTTGCCTGTTTGCTACCAATGGGTTATGAAATATTCATTTTTCGAAACCCATTTACATGTTTAATGCTATTTTATTTATTTAGTACTTGTTCATGTCTCACTAAAAATTATATATTTTAGGAGATAAAATCTATGCTGACATTGTCCTAGGATGACATTACGCTAAGTACCTACACATTGGTGAACCGAAACACGGAATGTAATACACGTTGAAAGAAATTCGCCTATTTGTTACATTTCACGTTGCATTGCAATATTTTATGTTGATCGCTCATACAAAGCCAATGTCGTTGCATACAAACTGGCAGTTCACTAATAATTTCAGCCTGATTACAAGTAATGCTAATACGTTCGAGATAGTTGTGCTAACAAGCCCATAACCCGAACATTACATTATCAATAAATCATATTGATGACTCCACTAACTGCGTCAGTAGCCACGGCAAAGCAATTAGCCCATCTAAATATATCTGCTTAAGGTTCATGTACACACATCAGTCACGTCACCGTGAAGTCACCGATCAGTCACATCAAAAATTACAAGCGTAGGTAGTATACAATGCGAGATCAGCTTATACTGGAAATGTATAGCTTGATGTATAGCCGTGTACCTACTCATCATTATTAACAACTTTTACCATGGGATCAAACGAAAAATCGCGAAAACACTATTACACTGGCAAAACATTACATAAAATATGTTGGAATCTCTGTTTTCTTTCAATGTATGGACTTGCGTTCGCATTGTCATGCAACTTGAGGACGCGAAATATGTTTCATATCACTTGTCATGTTTTGCAGAAAAATTGCTTGACAAAATATTTCTGTATGAATCTTGCAACATGTTGTACACTAAATGTTTCGATGTTTACCGTCTCAATTGGAAAACACTTTAACCTTGCACTAAACATTAGCTATTGACAAGTTTCGAGACACAAACAAACAACAGTGCAAACGCAAATATGACTAATCTCTAAACACGTCTTTTGAACATGTTTCTAGACAGCACGCAGCTAACAACAAATATTGAGATCTGTCTTAAAACTTACTCATGCTTCGTGCAGTGCGCTCGAAAATTCAACAAAACAAGTTATGAGATTTGTTTCATACGATAAATTTCAAAAATCTATGTTTTCTGGTGAAAACGCATAGTAATTATAGTTGGAAGAAGGACATCAGCCCAACACGTCAGTCACGTCGCGACCGGCGCTTCTTAGCCCATTCTTCTCCATACGAAAACTACCTTTTGGAAGGGGCAACTAGAATCAATTATATTTCTTTGTTTTTCATTGACATTCAAAAGTGCCTTTTAAGTGCCTATTTGAAATAAATTATTTGACTTTGACTTTAGTCAGCGAATCGTCACGTTGAAATGTTTATAACATAGTTGCGTCCGGAACCATCCACCTCTTCTACACCATGTTACGTCCCTAACGTTGGCGTGACTGATGTATGAGCACGTACCTTTACTTTCGTCAATTCAATTGAACTAGGTACCTACCGACATAATACAATCTTGACTAAGCACTTACAGCTGTAGATCAAAGAGACATCATCAATTTGAGGTCTGCTTTAATTAATGTTACCATTAAGATGTACCCTAACGTTTGTACCAAAAACCCGAGTTCCAATTGACGCGATATAGGGGTCAATTGTTTGATATGATCGTAATGAAACTCTCATAAGAAAAGGACTTTAGTCTTTCCTCCCCAGTCAATAAGAAAGATATTTCCTTGATTGTTCCCGTGACGGACGGTGTAATTGTTCGATTCACTTCACTTGTTTAGCCATTAATATTATTAAATAACGTTGTAAGTTTATCAAGATGATATTTTTATTGTGTTAAAGGGATGATTTTTATATTAATGGTATACTTAGCGGTTGCGATGGGGTTCTTAGTGATTGATGGTCTTGACATCTGATAATATCAGTTTGATAAGTGTTTTGTTAACTTATTTAAGTAATTTGATGGCTCAATGTGTGTCAAGTATTAACAGCCAATGTGCGTTTTTATAATTTCCAAAGTGATGAAATTATCGGCAAGCACAGGACCCCAGTGATAGATAGGTTTGAATAGTGCCAAACTGTCTTCGCTAGGTGCAAAATCCCCACTGCCACTACCAAAAAACTGCATAAGTTTGCACAATAGCTCCAGCTTCAAAGGTCATTGACTGTTGAAGCTCATAACATACCAGAATTATTGAACAGCCAGTGAGCCGTCAAATTAAGTTATTAAAGTTTAACAATCGACTTGCGAAACTGAAATATAATATATTTTAATGAAATTCCAGATTCCTTCCATATCAATGAAGACTGTAAAAAGTTGTGGTATATGGGTATATACGTTCATTGACCCTGATACGTAGCGCTTATTATTTCTAAACAAAACATTTATTTTTTCCTAATAAGCAAAGAGTTACTTAAAGATTATGAGGTCATAAATCATAACCTCACTGATAGAACTAACATACAGGAATGTCATTCACTTGATCAACATACGAAATATTTGTTGTAAATACATTCACTGACAAAATTCCAATTATTAATGTTCCAAGAATTAATACCCTTTGGGACAATCAGCAGCAATTCACAGAAACTATAAATACAAACATCCAGGATGTCAATATGAGGAGTCGTTACGGTATGTCCTGTCTCTGTCTTGCATTTGTGATTAGCTATTTTCGTCTCTGTTGCACCCAAGTGACCTAGAAGACGCGTTTTGGTTTGGGTTTTGCTCTTCCGAACTATTTTCGTTTTGTAGTTTCGGAATACGATCCGAAGTGGTTTCTTGTTGTGCTCCACTACTTCAGTTTTGCTAGTAGTTGAGATATTATGATAATGCACATAGGTATTCTCTGAATTGATGAATGAATGGTATCCCACTTAAGACCTACGCCAAAGTATTGTTTGATATTCGGAGAGCGCATGACCTACAAAGGTGCCAATGCCATAAAAAAAAAAAAGGTTAGAGCTAGTCTCTGATAATGGATGTATGTAAATTTTTTTTTTTTGCTTAATTTAAATACCTACTTGCTCCTTCCTCCCTAAGATGGCCTTCTTTTGAACCTAAAACAGGCATTTATGAGAATTTAGATAGATAAATAAAAAAGTATAAATGTCCTCGGACAAGAGGACCTAGACAATATAATAATTATGAAATAGTATCAGCGATAACGATGATAGAATAGTCAAAACTGTATTAGACTGACATTATGCTATGCAACTTTTGAAATTTGCCACTATATAAATGATAAATGATTTTTAATTCTGTAAGTAGGTTTGTACAAACACTTTTACACGTCAATCACATTTTTAAAACTAGATGAGGTCGGCGTTTCCTATCTGACTACTCTGAGAAGAAAGGCCGAAACAAACTCAGAGGTCACAGTCTCTTTTAAAGTCCAGACATAATCTTGGTCAGATCATGTGAAGACCATGTAGATTGGTGTCTGAAATGGACTTTTGAGGAAAGAACCACACAGATTGAGTGGACCTGTCCAGTCAGTGCAAGCATTTGTCAATAATCGTATAGTCTAGCTTTAGGCCTTATGGTAGTGTAATTTTCTGGGGTTCTGTACCCGAAGGGTGCCACACGGAACCCTATTACTAAGCCTCAGCTGTCCGTCAGTCTATCAGCGGGCCGCATCTCATTACCGTTATAGGTAGATAGTTGAAATTTTCACAGATTGGGTATTTCTTTTGCCGCTATAACAACAAATAATAAAAATAAAATAAAGTTAACAACCGACTTCCAATAAAAACAATAAAAAGTGAAAAATAACTGTCTGTCTTTGCTTTTTAATTTTCTTTTATTGCCACCGACTTCCGAATTAAAGTAATTTTTCACTTTTTTTGTGTTTTTTTTTTGGAAGTCGCTTGTTTTATTTGTAAAAAGTTTTTATTTTTCACTTTTTAGTTGTGGTACCTACCCCACACAAATTCGAATACCACTACCTGCTATATAAATAGCAGTGACGGAGTCAAATAAAATTTCGTCCACATAGACTATGTAAGTGGGAATTCGTAACTATTGAAGCTAACTCAAAAACTACGGAAGCAAAGTTAATAAAATTTATATGGGACCACCTCTGAAGCATGTCCTACCAAACAAAAAAGAATCACCAAAATAGCTTAAAAAAAAAAAAAATACAGACGAATTGAGAACCTCCTACTTTTTGAAGAAGACGGTTAAAAATTAAAGGGAAAGAAAATGTGGGCCAACAACTTAGAGTATTTCAATAATATGCAGAAATATCGAGCATAAAATTACAGTCTCACCGCTCAAAGACTGCACACGATTTAATAATTCACACAAGAAAAAACCAATGAATGAACAGGTTTCTTTGAATCTTTTCCCATGCATCACTGCTATAAGTTTTACAGTCCGTTTAACATGGAACATCAAAGAACTATGTAGACTTAACAAATTTTTTTATGTCATCTGTCTGTCCGTATATATTTTATATGAATAAACTATAGCATAATCTAATATAAGGAATGCAAATGTTTTGTAGATATTTTTATCAATTCAGACTTTTCTATTCATGGTTATTATTATGACAATACTGCCTTTGAAGCTATTTTCTCCTTATTAACGACATTTCATCTGAGTTTACTACAAGTAACATAGATACAAACCTAGCGTTTTATAACACTTGTTATTTAATGGTTATTTATTTAACTAATATTTAATTTACAATTTTAAATAAAATATATACAATCTAATTCTAACATTATGTATAAAGGGAAAAAATTAAATATGAGGGAAGAGCTCATAGGGCGTCAAAAAATAACAAGTTACATAAAGCTTCTAAAAAATTGTACGAACCTAGGTTACAAAAAAAAACCCACACAGTTTTTTTGCTTATTTCCAATTTTCTACATGTCATATTTAGAAAATTATAAAAATAAGCTTTACTCAATAAGTAATTCTTAAAATCCTAGCTAATATTATAAATGCGAAAATGATTTTTTTTTCTCACACTTTCAAGCTATAACGGCTGAACAGATTTGAATGAAATTTGCCACATGGGTAGACCATGACCTGGATAAGGACAAAGAATACTTTTTATCCCGATACTCCCAAGGGATCGAGACTTATGCGGGTGAAATTGCGGGGTGCAGCTTGTATTAAATAAACCCGATGACAATAAACATACCAAAGCCGCTATGTAAACACAAGACGCAGAGTCTTTACTCACCCAAACACTGGATACCACTTAACTCCGTTCAATCCATTGTTTTATACGTTCAAATACCGTAAGATCAACTCTTGTCTTGGAGAGCTACCTTCGGTTTTAGTTCCCCCATGTTTTATGCATCGAACACTTATTGATTTTGAGGGGTAGAGCTTTTTGTCAGTTTTGTAAATAGAACGATGGTTTTATGGTGATTTTGTTGGCAAAACGATTTGGGTTTCAATTTGATAAAAGCTATATAACATTACTAGCTGCGCCTCGCGGTGTCACCCGTATAAGTCTCGATTCCGTGGGAATATTGGGATAAAAACCTATTTCCTAACCCGGGTCATAGTCTACTCAAGTCCCAAATTCATCGCAATCCGTTCAGCCGTATTAGCGTGAAAGCGTAACAAATAAACAAACTCAGTTTCGCATTTATTAAGTTAGAATAAGGATTATTTGCAGAATGTTATGATATTCTTTGATAAAGAAGCAACGAAAATGTTATTGGTTAAAAATTGTGCCTTTCCAGTAACTTATATTCCTATTCTATTATACTGTTTATTAAAAAAACTATTATAAAATATATATTAGGCAAAACAAATTATTTCCACAACTTTTTGAGACAACACAATTTGTTTCCTCACCAAATTAGTCTTGCTCATTTTCATATAAATAATGATGTCTGTAGGCACAGCCTCTTAACCACTCTCGTCCGACGTCGCTTACAAACAATTACCATTCCTTTCTCCTAAACATTGTTCTTGTATTATTTTAGCACTCACGACAACAAAATTTAAGTAGGCATACTTCAAATAAATTGAGGAAATACTACCGAAATCCGCGCGTATAAGATATTAGCATATACCAGAGGCACAAAATAGATAAGTAGGTACAGAAAGTTGGCTCCATTTAATAAGGGAAAACCTACGCCCACATGGACATGCTTCACGTACAGCGAGTGTAAGCGCACTCGCGACTGTCATTTGTTTGAGATAGTTTGAGATCTCTGTACGTAGGCGTCTATGTGTGCATGCGGCTGTTCTCACTCAATGTTGGAAGCCGACCTTCTGTCCTGTTCTGTGCTTATACTAGAGTAGGTAGCTCGGTGCTCTCGCTTTTAAACGACAGTCGTCTCAGTACTCTCAAAATATTCACTTAAAGTGGTTGTTAGGAAGAACTCAGACGCGCCAGTCCGCGAGACCACAATTTGTATGCGGTTTTTGGCGAATATGATAACTTCTATGAATTTCATCTGAATTTTGCACCAGAAACTTCAGATAACTACCGAGTAGATAATTTGTTTGTTTCAACCACTACATCAGCATAGAACTGCTCGCAGTGGCAATGTTTGGGGAGATCTATGTCCAGCAGTGGACATCTTCTGGCAAAATGATTATGAAACCACCATGTCATGCCAAGGGTTAATTGGAAGGGCATTTGAAGAACCATGTGACAAAACTTCTTATTTCCAACAATTAAACCTAAAATATGGAAGATTTCTCTACTTTATAGTAAAGTGTTTGGATCTTTTAAAATCTACCCACTGCTTTTATATTCATTTAATGTTCAGTATACATACTGTGTGGGAAGACACTTGTTTTCCTCGACTTATGTTAATGCTGAATAATTTTATACAAACGCCTACGAATTTCTTCCGCCTCTATTTGAATAATGTTAAGTCGGCCGCTTATTAAATTCACTGGGTTTTGTAGGAATGTGTGCGGCTATATCGATAAAAGGATCGGGATGATTACCGTTATTCGATTACTTGATTTAATTTTCGAGAAGATTCACTTCTTCCAAAACGACAAATGTATCTTCAAATTTTATTTGTTTAACTTTCGTTCACATTGCAAAATCGAAATCGACGATATTTGAGATCCCACAGTAAGTAGGTACACACGGTTACATATCAAGCTGTACATTTCCAGTATATGCTGACCTCTCTTGGTACGGAAATCCTATATAATGCGAGTTTGATTATATAGCCGTGTGTACCTACAGAAAAAAATGTCATCATCAGTATCCGTAGTAGAAGTATTGAATTAGGATAGGATTGCCCTGATATTAAGTCTTTCTCATAAATCTACAGCTACCAATGTCGAGCACGGGAAAAAAATCTGTTGGGCCAAATTGATTGAGTATAATATTTTATGGGGAAAATTAAGATGTTTTTATATTATAATGATGAGGAGTTCATATGTGAACGATGGGTATGTATGTGGATGGCTATAGGAATTTATGAAGACCAAAGAGACGAGAGAAGGACAGCGTGAAAGATACTTTTGCTGGGAAGGTGACCAGTGAGACTGCCTAATGACGGATTTTATAATATTTGAAGGAGAAAACATGCTGCGTCGATCTGAAATTTAATGGAACAATAGCAGGTGGAGGTCAAAGCTATACGCGTAGATTATCCTTCGCAAATATGAAAGTCAGACCAAATGCATTTTTATTCTACAAAACCGGCTCAGAGCACCACAATCTATACCAGCAAACAAGAACTTATGTGATATCACTATCTTAATCGTTACTTTACAAGATTCAGCTCACGATAAGTTAGTGTCATAACTGATAGATATAGTACGCAGTTATCGAAAGTACCATCGTAGAAGATCATATGAAACGTTATTACACTAGGAGATATGTCTCAAGTCGAGACACGATAAAACTCTCTATCGAACTTACTTGATATGAGAATAAACTTGAACATTCTGTTGAATATTTTCAACGTAATATCTCAGGTGTTATCGAAAGTGGTGCTGACACGTAATAGGAGTTACGAAAGTCTATTGACTTTGACTTTGAAATGGAATGGAAAGTGACAGACGATATTGTAAATTATGTTGTACCTACAAAAAATACACAATGTCACATTGCTTTATTTATCCGCTTGTCAAAGAAAAAAAAAATGAACTGAATGATTTTAAAATCCCTGACACTGAATAAATTATTATGACCGTCAGAAGCTATGAGCGTTAGCTTCTGAAAGGATATTTTGTATTTCCTTACATTATTATAAAACAAAGTCCTCCGCCGTGTCTGTCTGTGTACGCGATAAACTCAAAAACTACTACACCGATTTTCATGCTGTTTTCACCAATGGATAGAGTGATTCTCGAGTAAGGTTTTAGTATATACGAGTAATAACTGACATCCATGCGGGCGAAGTCTTGGGCATCAGCTAGTTAACAATAATTATAAAAACCCTTTTTTTTTGGTTCAGAATTAAATTTCCAAGAGGTAGAAGTTTAAATTTTTATGTTCAATCGGAAGCCCATGTAAATAACTTATTTTTTTATTTCTAGCTACAGACGATATGTAAGCTATCCTTCCTTGTAAATAAATATAGCCCGACTTAAACTCAATGTATGTGAATCTACGTATTTTTTCCCGACGCCGTTCAGTCCGGTCCGATACATCGTAAATCTGTAATCCGGAAAAATTGGCCGCGGCCACACGGCACCTATATGTACCGGGTACGGGTTTTACACTTCATTTGTTTGACGGATTGCTCCGGATTTCCGGTTAGTTCTGTTCAGCGAATTCGGTTAGAAAGTAATTTTGGAGTGTTGTAAGAAATAATATCTAAGGAGTGGTATATTTGTTATATTTGTAACAGCGCGGCAGTGACATTGACTTGCAACCTGTTACTATGGATTCTATTTTATGGTTTTTTTTATTTTTATTTATGGTTGCCATTTTGTTTGAAACAGCAGATTTTTTTAATAACCGACGGGAACTGTCAACCCAGGTGTTCCAGAATCATGTACTGAAACAATGGTAACAGGTTCCGCGTTGATTTACCTGCCACCCTGTATTTAGCAAAAACATGTACCGGTCAGTAAGTAATTTGTCTCACTGCAGGGCTGACATCTCTTCTCGCATAGAGAAGGAACGATCATTCATTACCACGCTTGCATTGTGCAGGTTGACGAAGACACCTTTAAATCCATATTAAATTCAAAACCAAAAAAGGTGTTTCCAGATTTTTTCTATACCTTCAATTCAAACATTTACCCAATACCTACGTTATCAAAGCTAAAATCCCTGTCAGTCAAATCTGCTCTACGCAATGGAATGTTTGTTTGGTAAACCACGTGACTGCTAACAAACTTTTCCACCAGTTGAAAATAAAACACATGTCATTCATAACGGATTTCAGTAATTTTTCTGGGAAAACTAAAACTGTTTTCAATTGTTTTCACATGGAAATAAAAATAGAAAAGGTGAATAAAAACAATTGAACAATGTTGATACACCATCTAGGAATAATCATAGAATCAGAGAATTTCCCCGTATTACAAAATGATGATAATTACATACAATTATTTATTATAGACAAAAACGGTTGGTTATTCTTAAGTAATTACTGAAGGTACCGCGGCCCACAAGGATAAGCCTGATTTGACCTAAGCTGGGACAAAGGGAATAATTAATGGAAAGCTCTTTCGTGAAGGACAACTAAGTAAGTTTCTTTGACCGCTAAAAAAAATATGTAAAGTAATATTATCTTACTGTACAAACAAATATATTTTAGTACTTATACTGTGTAGGGTTTTCGTTTGCATTATTTTGTATGACAATGTATTTATGTTCATATTATCTTATTTTAGGTCCGTCATTACAGGTCTCCTACCGTTTGCATTAACATCTTCAAAAATATGAGTATCTACTTCAGTGGCTTTACTTGGTATTTCTTCTTTAAGTTTCTAATCTTTTGGGACCATTATCGTCTTACAATTTATGTGTACTAATCGTTTTCCACTTTTTCATTTACTTTTGTTGAAGGATCAAAAGTGATAGAGATGTTGAACATTTTTTGTCCATCAGATAGATTATAAAAAAATATTGGACACATTTTTTTTTTCTTTTTTACGTAATCAAAAAATTACGGCTGTACATTGAGTTAAAATATGGCATGACGTCTGGCCGCTGTTACTAAGGCTCCGCTATCTGTCTGTCTGTTTGTCAGTCACCAGGCTGTATCTCATGAACCGTGATAGTTAGACAGTTGAAATTTTCACAGATGATGTATTTCTGTTGCCGCTATAACAACAAAACCAGAATAAAATAAATGTTTAAGGGGGCTCCCATACAACTATCGTGATTTTTTTGCTCGTGTTTGCTCGATATTGATTACGGCAACAGGTACACGCTTGAAATATGCACAGAATATTTAGTTATATATTCAAGTGAATATACAACTAAATATTCTAATTGTTTTAATTAATTGTTTTTCAAGTTAAAAACAAATAATTATATTAAAATAAAACAAATATTTCATTTTTTTTTTTTTTTTCCCATGCCACAAACGTGATTTTTTTTTGCCGTCTATAGATAGTGGTACAGTCCGACTCACACTTGGCCGGTTTTATTTTTTATTAATAATTTTGGAAAACCAAAAAATACGTCTAATATTTTTTTTATCTGACTGATGGACAATTTTTTTTTTTTTTACCCATTCGACATCCCTATTGTAGTATCATCGACGTCAATGTCAACGTATAGAAGATAGTCATTGACTCTTCGTTAGAGTCAAAAAGTATTAAAAGAACTTTACTGTCTGGAATTATTGACAGCTTTATGAACATAATAATTATCAATTACGAAGACCACACTAGCTTAATTAATTATCACTGTTACTCGTGGCGTTAAACCTGTCACATAACTTATTTAATTTATTACAATTTGCGATCATTTTATTGGATACGTTCGTTCATATAGTTCATTAATGGCATTGAATCATTGATGAAAAATAGTAATACTTTTGAATAATCGATGACGTGAGCTGGTTTACTCGGAGTTTTACTTTTGTCCTAAGTGTCTTTTTTCAATTATGTTTTATATGATTTAATAAGTGGGCACTTCGTTTCCGCTATGGACAACAAATTACTTGTACCTATGACTTGATTTTATTTTTATGGGCTAGTATTTTTAGAAGCTGTCTTGTCATTTATGACCGTCAAAAAGCACTGAATCGCAGCCATTTTTATTTGAACTTTTGCACTGGAGTGATTTATATTATCCAACTACCTAATATCATTACTTCTTACTTAGGACAATACAGGAGAATATTACTCACCGACTGAACCGACCCGTTTCATCATACTTTATACGTACTATCTACCAAAGGCCATTTACATATTAAAAAATATTCATTGAATTTTGGAACTTATTACCTTAACTCAAAGGAAGAAAATCCTTTGAAACTCACCTTTAAACGATTATAAAAGTCGTCTACAGAGAAAATTTTACTAAAGAATTTTTCGTTTACGTTAAAATTCAGATAAGAGAAGAAAGATACATCATAGTCTTTATTACCTGAGGATAGCCGCCTTACAAATAATATTAGACCGTAATATTACCTAGATATATATCAACTAAAATTAACGTGGTTGGCTACTACACGATTTTCTCATTATTATTCGATTTTAGGTCCAGTTGAAAAGTAACTATTGCGAGTCCTGAAGCTATAAACTATAATATAGATAGATAATATATTGACTAGGGAACGTTCTTTGTGTGAATACCATAATAAACGTGACTTATTTTGAGAAGCTCAAGAAAGTGCTACTCTTATATATGTGGCAGAGAAATTAAAAATAAAGAATGTATAAATCTAATAACTTTAGATTAACTTTTTCTCGATTGCTAGAAATGATGATAGAGTTAAACGAAACGTCATTTATAATTCAGACTAACCTACAAATCTACTAACCAACGTTTCACCGACAGTCCATCCCAGCCACAAAATTTGTTCAACAATTTAAACAAAGACCAAGGTTATTAGTAATTTCCCCCAGAAGTTAATATTTCCTAAAGAATTTCCCGGCAAATATTTGAACGACGAAAAAAATATGAATTACAAAAGTTTTACTTTCATATAGAAATTTCAATTTATTTAACGACCATCGTATAGTTTTTCTAATTTATTTTTTACTTCGCAAGTTTGACGCTTCTCGTAAACACGTCCAGACATGCTTCATAAAGATGTCTGTGTTAAAGATGAAGAGAAAAATAAGTATTCGACGAAACACATAGTTTCGTCGCCATTTAAAAAGGGAAAATCTTTACCTGCAGCATCATCGATATCACTCTTTCTAATACTCGTATCCCTTCTCAAAATTTACACATTCAAAATTTTCAATAAATATAATAAGTCCTCCAGACCGTGTTTCGGCCACGGCGGCCAATCTCAACAGAGATTAGCCTTCGGCGCGGATGATATTATAGTGCACAAATGTGTGCGCAGACGTAAGTGCACTCTCTGTCTTCCCTCACTCTCACCGATGGGACGGCAATCTGACACGACTGGAGAGAGATCAGGCGCAAGACCAACGGCTTATCTTGCTTTCCGAGTCACGGGGGTATCACACTGCCAACTTCCAAACTCTGGGCTGTTACTTAGTAATTCCTAATGGAAAAACCCAATAACACTTTGGCTAACTCGGGAATCGAACCCAGGGCCCCAATCTCAGCAGTCGCACTTGCGACCACTAGACCAACCGGGCAGGTTAGATAAAAGCAAGTAAACAAATTTCTCTTAGCTTTGGCTTTGGCTTTAGCATCAGTAGTTGAAATGATAACACTTCTAATATTCAAAATTTTCAATAAGAACATAGGAAACCAAAATTCAGGATCAGCAGTCATACGAAACGCTGACATAAATAAACAAGGCTACTTCACCAAAATTAAAAACCGGAGCAAAAAACAAAACATGTTAACTCAGTAGAATGGAGGCAAACATAAAATATTATGAACAATTCACAATATCCCTAGAGATTTATGTAAGGTTAATAAAATTAACAATTTGCTTTCAGGATTTGATTTAGTGTTTTAATTCAAAACGTTACGTTTTTGATTTGTTTAGTAAACTCTTGTTCTCCTTTATGGATGACAAGGGAATTGATTGCAGCGATTTCTTGTTTCACAGGAATTTAGCTTGGTGCGGATTGAGAATAATAGCTGCCATGGGAGACATTTGGATTAATTAGAAAACAACAAACATCCACTCTCGTAACATCCATGGATAAATATAGAATCTATGGGAAGTATTTCATTGTAAAATTAATAATTAGGTATACGGAAAGAAACTCATGCCGTATTCGAACTGAAAGCCTGAATTATAGCCTGTATTACTTTAACATAAACAAAACTAACATGGAACAAGAAAAATTCAAAGTTACACAGAAGTGAGAATTTTCATTGTGCTCTCTGCCATCTATAGGTAAGGTCACAAAACAAATCCTTTTATAAACCAACAAAGCTTCACTGAGACAACGGTCGACCCATAAAACAAAGAAACAAGACATTTCGCTCTAAAAGACAAACAATGGCGACTCCAGCAAAGAAGCTAATACCAAAGTTGAAAAAACTATCGATTACAAATCAGTAACGTAATTTCCATCCGTGGCTTCGCTTCCTGGATTATAGACTCTTTGCAAGAGATAAATTAAAAACCATTTTTCAAGTAATTCCCTGGTGTGGGAACGAACGGTGTAATCTATACAAATTGGACGACCTCGCCACACGTTGATACATCAATAGGGGATTGCTCCAGGCTATTTTTGTTTACCCATTGATAGGTTATTAATATTTGCATATCAGTTTTCGGTGCAAAATATCGAATGAAAAATTTCCAGCTGATGGATTGGTGAACATTTGGCTGTTAAAAGGTTTTGGGGATTGATTCAGTGAACAATATTTTTACGACATCAAAGATAAATTTATGTGCGTCGAAATATAACATGTTTGAGGTCTATTAAATGGAAACATCATACAAAGTGGTTTCGTGGTTACACATTCATTTTTTGCATTCGGAATTTTAAGGCTAACCGTATATAATTAGATCTTGCACACTTAACTTTATTGGTTGGTATATAAAAAAATACGACAAAAAATAAAAATCATCACAAATACAATTTTCCAAACGTAAAAGTCTTATATATCCTACAACAAAACAAACTTAATAAAATAAATACTTCCGTCCACGAAAAATTAGATCCCAAATACTGTCCATGACAGGAAAACTGAGAGAAAAGGAGGTACGCGCGGTTCCTATCATTACCTATCAAAGAGCTACGCAATATCCGCCGCGGTGACATTCGGTCTTTTTTTCGATACCCACCCGCCTTAATAATTTGAGCGAGTGTTTCATCCGGGATCAGCGGATCAACAGTTTAACTGTCCTTTTCTGTTAGTAACTAGTTTCCCCAGGTTGGTTCACTTTATTCATTGGGAGTTGGTCTATTTTATATTTGTTCACGGTACTCAGTCGTGGTTGGTAATTATTTTCATTTATAGATTTTATTTGATTAGGTTGCAATTGTATTTTTTTCATCGTTCCAAATTTCGTCGTACGAGTATTTGGCATTTTTATACTTTTTGTCGTTCTTTTCGAATTTCAGTGATTGTGTTTTTAATTATGTGATTTTAACCAAGAAAGATGAACTTCAAATTGAAAACCTCTTTTATCATTATTTTAGATTTTCAAAGAATTTAATCATTTTGATTTTTTATGAATTATATTTAGCTTCACTATCATAATGTATATTTATGCTAGTTGTAGTGTCTAGTGTACTTTTATAGATAAATAATTTCGAATGAATTCATTGGAAATTCCATAATTATACGTATTCGATAGTAACATGACGGTATTTTATTATCCGAACAGTTTCGGAGAATTTTCTTCGAGAGCTTATTCTATAAAATAAAGGACTAAAAAAGTACATGAAAACGCTGTGGACACTTCAAGTTTTATTTTAATGGCACCATTCAACTTTTTACGACAACATTGACAAGTATTAATTGAGATTCTTCAAAATTAAACGATGAACGATGGAACTAATTGAATTTACCTTACTGCGAATGAGTTTGGACGTAAAAATTATCTTTTTAATTTATAAGTACTTTGTCTAAAATTGCTTTTAAGTCTTGTTTTATTTTACAGAATTTGGGTATTCAGTAAAGAGTCTTCATACATTTCCTTCAATGTTGGTCCCACAATATACGTTATGTTCCTATGTTCTTTAGTAGGGTGTGGGTTATAAATTGGAACCCAGTAGATACAAACTTGAACTATGTAGACAGGAAGGAGGGTTCGAGGAAAAGGATTAGTTTGTAGTAACAGGTTGCTGGCATATCACGGAAACCCATGTCCCTACATTACATTGTAACTCGCAAATTGTGCTGAAACTACTCAACTTTTCTTGTCCTTATTTGACCATGAAAGAAGAAAAAGAGAAAAATATTTTTTTTTGGGTCACGCACAAGAAATACCTACAAACAATAAAAAAAAAGGAGCATATAAGGTTAAAACAAAAAAAAACGTACTTATATTTTTTCGAGTAAACAAAACAAAAAAATAGACATAAGCTCGCATAGGTCTATTGCAAAGAATTTTTGTTTTGTTTTTTTGTTGTAAACAGTTGCCAAAAAGGATCCTCTCTTAGCATAATGCTGCGGTATTTTAAAAATAAATACCGCCGCGGTGGTATTCTGATAGGGCCCGCTATGATGCCATGAACACACCTACGGACATCACTACATATTATAAAACAAAGTCGTCCGCTGCGTCTGTCTGTCTGTCTGTTCACGATAAACTCAAAAACTACTGCACCGATTTTCATGCTGTTTTCGCCAATGGATAGAGTGGTTCTCGAGGAAGGTTTTAGTATATAATTTGTCTAGCGGGCGAAGCCGCGGACATCAGCTAGTATTATATAATTCCCATTAGGCCATTAGGCGGATAAAAATGATGGAACATGGTTGAACAGACATAATGTCTAAACAAACAGCCACAATTTAAATAAAATTCGGAATTGGCATACTCCATCATAATTATCTAATGTTCCCGCTGCTAGGAGTCATGCCTCCCCACTGTGAGAGGGAGTGGGCCGTAATCCAGCACGCGTACCCAGGGCCGGTGGGTTATTGAATACTAGGTGATGCCCGCGACTTCGCCCGCGTGGATGTCGGTTATTATAAACTAAAACCTTACTCGAGACCCACTTTATCCATTGGTGAAAACAGCATGAGAATCGGTGCAGTCGTTTTTGAGTTTATCGCGTACAGGACGACAGACAGAAGCGGCGGAGGATTTTGTTTTATAATACGTAAGGATACGTATTTAATCATTATCTAAATATTATCCTTATTACCACAAAACCGTGTTTATCAGTTATTTAGCATAAACAACTTTTAAATATGACATTAATTTCTGTATGGAGTTTGACATAAAACTGACATTAAATACGCGTTGAAGTTTTTGTGTTAAGGCCTTTTTTAACCCCCGACGGAAAAAGAGTGGTGATATAAGTCTAACGTGTGTATCTGTGTGTCTGTCTGCGCCATCGTAGCTGCCAAACGGCTGAACCCATTTTGTTTTTTTTTTGTTTTGTTTTAAAGGTGACTCGAATGAGTGTTCTTAGCTATAAAAAAAAATCGTTTATAGACGCTTTGTTTTTGTCGGGGGTTTTTTAAATGTATAATTTAAGGGTTCCTGTATTTATTAATACGTCTGATCGGACCTTAAACGACTTGCCTGTTTTATTACTGTTCCTATTCGTAGGTACATTATTTGCATTATGAACATATCCAAGCAAAAACATCCTCCAAAGGTAAGTCTCGAGGAACAGTAAAATTACTTTTTCTTTTACTCTAAAACGTTCATTTATTTCGAGCATTGTATCCCGAACTTAAGCTTTCAGCTCAATACGCTGTACCTCTAAGATGTGATTTTCGACTTTACCCCAATTTTTATTTCTAGCACCCTTATCTAGGGACGGGCTCTGTATCGATTTGTTGGTAAATTGATTGTGGAATTTTATACGATTATTAAAATGTCGGTAAGGTTATTGATCAACCTCATGATTAGAGCATATGGGATTTAGGAGTATGAGGAACAGGGTGTTAAGTTCACTCATCCACCATAGAATAGGGAGGATCCTCCGACCAGAAGGTTGTTGTCTGGCGGGCAACTGCCAAACGATTGATGTCGGGTTCTTTTATATATGTCCATTGCACGGTAAACTGTAGTTGCACGATGCAGGATTTAAGTGACGTCAGGATTTTTGTGTGACGCATGTGGCGATGTCGATACTGCCACAGTGTAATTGATTCCAAAATTATTTACGTACTAAGAAATCGGATTAATATGCCTAGGACTCTGAAAAATCAATTATGGATAAAACTGTTTCAAATAAAATAAAACGTAATTAATGAATATCATTCATCAAAAGAAATGATATCCGAATGATAAATTCGTTTCGATTCCAATATTAATTTCAACGCATCGATGTGTTAAAATTAAAACAGTATCGACTTTCTGTAATCGATACTGTTTTAACCATCTGTTTCCCTACCCGATATATTGAAAGGAAAGAGTTTATTACTTCTCTTTGTGTCGAATCGAACAAAAAGCGAGTTCGTCCAGTGTTTACTGTGTTGCGAGAAAATATCTTATTGTGGCTGTTGAATCGATTTATGAGTCGTTAAGCGATGTTGACGTCTTTTCGAGAAGTTTCAATCTTTGGCGAAATTGTTTGATAGATCACCTTCATTTGAAAATCTTTAAATTTAAAACGTCGGTCGTCGTTTGTCCGTGTTTTCGCTTTGTATTTACTTCTGACCTACGTGATGGATTTTGATGTAGTATTCTCAGTCATTAATTTCGAAAATAATATTGAGGAATGTTTCAGTATAAAATATTTACATTGCTATTCCGCTCATACAAAGCGGCCTAGTTATTTAATTTTCACCTTCATTCTTACTGGGTAATTAGTAAAGTCGCTACGTACGTAAGATTAATTAACTATAAAAGTCTACATAGTTCAAGCGAGTAATAGTATTATTTTCCACTTGGTAATTAAATAAACTTAAAATCTCTATTTACAATTTATTTTTCATAGCATATTTTGTTGACAGTTGCCAGGCACTGCTAAGGCCCAAATTAGTTGTTACCACAAAAAATATATAATAACCTTCCATTTTAATTATATTACCGTAGTTCAGACTTAAATTCATTGAAAAACAAACGAAGTTTTTCACCCCATGTTTACTGTTTTCTGAAATTCTCGCTTTTACACTTCTATTTTGATTTTAATCATATTTCGACTTGTATTTTTGTCTAGACTGATTTATGTCAAAGATAGCATTATTAATTTGAGAGCTACTAGAATTGTAAATCTTATACGTGCTTTAGTCAACAGTGTTTCAAATTCAATTAGGTTGACTGAATATTTATTTTGTAAAGAATTTTTGTTCAAAAATATATCATCATCTTCCAAGCCTTTTCCCAACTATGTTGGGCTCGGCTTCCAGTCTAACCGGATGTAGTTGAGCGACTGCCTATCGGACCTCCACAACCCAGTTACTAGGTAATACGATATACCTTGGTAAAACTGGTTGTCAGAATTTCGGGTTCCAAAATGTACCTAAAATGTAAATTAATTAGTGTGTGTGTCTAATGTAATGAACGCCGTGTGGTTTTGGCAACAAATGGATCACGCGTTGAAGTCTCTGGGGTGTCGTAAAAGGCTGTAACGGATGGGCAGCATCATCCACGTGGGTATTGGTAACATTAAACTAGTTTATAAAACTATCATGTTTGTAGTTTTTTAGGGGTATGAGGAATAGGGTGTAAAGTTCACTCATCCACCATAGAAAAGGGAGGATCCTCCGACCAGACGGGTGTTGTGCCTGGCGGGCAACTGCCCAACGATTGATGTCGGGTTCTTGCATATATGTCCATTGCACGGTAAAGTTTAATTGCGCGATGCAGGATTTATGTGACGTCAGGGTTTTTGTGTGACGTCATGTCTTTGATGCGTAGTTCGCATGTGGCGATGTAGATATCGCCACAGTTTCGTTATTTACGCAAAACATTTTGTGCTTTCATAGTTTGTGTTTCAAAATATAGATACTGGTTATAGATATAAAATAAATTAATAATAATAATATTAAATCGATCATTATAATCTTTTTCTCGTGTGGTTAGTGACTAACCTAGTGTCAGAGTTTTAATGACTTGGCTTCATATGACGTCGAGAAATATCTCTCTGGCATGCCAGTTTCCTTACGATGTTTTCCTTCACCGATTTTAAAGCAAGTGATAATAATACAAGATGCACGTGAACCCGAAAAGTCAGAGGTGCGTGTCTTGAGTTCGAACTCGAGACCTATGATTTGGCAGTCCGACGGTCACACCACTAGGCTATCACTGCTGCTGTTCATTTACTTTAAAGCAAAGATGTAACAACAAGTTTTAATTTAAATTAACAAAATGTCATGTACAAAATTTCCAAACACCTGCATTTTTGAGGACCTAAAAAACACTACCGATGCCGCGATTGGCGTAGCCAACTACTGAGTCCAAGTTATATGATAATTAACCATCGACCCGAAAAGAGGAAGAATTAACAAAATCAACTTATATTGTATAGGATATTACGAATATACTATGACTTCACTTTCCCTTATTTAGCATATAAGACTAACAGAATACACATGCATGAGAGCGAAACCGCGGCTGCAGCGGGTACTTTTAATAAAACATATAAAATCTACGACTTGAAAAAAACAGCCTCTTGGTTTTCGCTAGACAGACACCTAGGTATCTACATATCGTATGTGATCCGTGGTCCCCCCCGTAGTCCCTGGAACGTACCACGGGTTATTTTTTACCCGTGGTTCCTCCGAGAAGTATAATGCTGCCAAATTAAAATGGTAGTCTGTCCTGTAGTCCCTGGAAGGTGCCGTCCCACCGAGAAATACAAAATCAATCAATCTGCCTAGCCTTTTCCCAACTATATTGTGGTCGGCTTCCAGTCTAACCGGATGCAGCTGAATGCCAGTATTTTACATGGAACGACTGCCTATCTGAACTCCATAACCCAGTAACTGGGTAATACGATATCCCTTGGTAAGACTGGTTGTCAGACTTTCGGGCTTCTGACGACCCGTAACTACTGTCAAAGATTCACGAATGACAGCCGGGACCAACGGCTTAACGTGCTTTCCAAGGCACGGAGGCGTCTCGGTTTGTAAAGATGGTCACCCATCCACGGACCAACCCCGGCAAGCGTAGCTTAACCTGAAGGATCGACCCGGTGCAGCTGTTATTACTTAGCCACGAGCTCCTCCTCCGAGAAATTCAATTTTGCTGAATTTAAATTGTTCCTAAGTCAAGTATTATCATTATCACAGTCAAAGGTTCCAATTATTTAAAAAGATACATTACTTTTTACACGTGTTTTAAGGACGAATATTTAGTTTATTAATTCATAAATATAGATATTATCGGATGTTAATCAATTAAAAACTGTCTATAAATATACCGTCACGACATAAAGCCTTTGTAAAATCAAGGTGCTACAAATTCACTAGACTTCAAAAACTCAACTACCTAATCCATTTTCATTCATTGTCGAAATTGGAGCAGGTTGTCAATCAACGCGAATAATAGAAAAAGAGCGAAAGGATTAGATTTACGAGTTACATGTCAAATGCTCTCGAGAGCTGAATGGTAGGCTGTTCGTCCATTGACGTCTGAAAATGAACTTTTTGAAATCTTCTTTAAAAATGCCTAGGATTTTTCGGGATGATTTCTGAACTATGCCTTGTAAAATTTTTATGTGCATCAATATTGTTTGAATTCTATTGATTTGAATGTATATTGAAGCAAAATACCTAACTTAACAGGGAAATTAATTGCTTATGAAAAGGAGAAACCAAATCATTTTGCCGTGTTATAGCTATTTCATGGAGCTATCAAAGATCCGAAGGATTCTATGATTGAGCAATTTTGATGAACCATTCATCATCATTGTTATTATTTCAGCCGAAAGACGTCCACTGCGGGACATAGGCCTCCCCCAAGCACCGCCACTTCAACCGATTCTGTGCCGATAATTATGTGAAATCTATCAAACCGCATTGGTACCGCTTGGTAGATTACGGCCCACTCCCTCTCGAAGAGAGGAGGCCTGTATCCCAGCAGTGGGAACATTGTAGGCTCGTTATGCTAAGCCTCTCAGTGTGTTAATTGCGAACATGATTATTATGAACTAAAACCATCCCGAGACTGAGTTATAAACCCAGAACATAAAGACAGAGACAATGATGTCACGCCGTCTGAGCTGAGTGTAAGCGAACAAACGTAACTACAGACAGACACATCAGTTACTGTATATAGTAATAACGTTTTAACGAGCTGTAGAACAGATTACATCACAATGACGTATAGTTACAATGTTATTAGTGTATTGATAAAAATTAATTACAGATTTACGTGTCACTCAGTGTTTGAACTGTCAACAGATTTGGAGATTTTGTTTGAGATACAGAATAGGTAAGAAAACACAGATACACATTATTTATGAATAGAATATTATGCTTTACTAAACGCCAAGACTAACAAAGTTAGTAGTTACGTACAAATTCATGAGGTTAACATCGTGTGATGTTGTGTTATAGTTTGATCGAGACTGCTTTACCACACCTTAAGGCTCTATACAACCTCAAATTGCTTAGCATGATCCTCTGATAGGCCGAAAATACTGCAGTATTAATTTTGAAATGTTGAAGTTGAGGATTGATGCTAGGTCCTATATTTGACGAAAACACGAAGTTTATAGTTTACTAGCTGGTGCCCGCGGCTTCGCCCGCGTGGATCTCGAGTAGGGTTTTAGTATATTATACCTTACTCGAGAACCGCTCTATCCATTGGTGAAAACAGGATGAAAATTTTGGAGTTTATCGCGTTCAGGACGACAGACAGACGCGGCGGAGGACTTTGTTTTATAATATGTAAGGATAGGACCGCTGGTGCTCAAAAAATACTTCAAATTAGATCATGAAACATTTGCATAATAACTGAACTAGCTATAAAGCAGGTCTTAGGTTTTTTTATTGTAATTACCATTATTTTCACCGTAAAAAGCAATTACCTAAACTTTTCGAGGCTTGGAGCCGCTAGCACTTCACTCCGTCTCGCTCTCACTCTGGCCGCTAGTAGTATGGTGCAAGCGAGATAAAAAGTGAATTCGAGCTGAGGTAGTATAGGGTCTTAAGAATGCGCAAAGAGGCCTTTGGCAGCGTTGACGAATGGGCGGCGACGGCGGAATGCGCTGTGAGCGTTGAAGAATGAGCGGCCTGCATTGCCGTCTCGACGTGCACATACCTAAGCGGTTTCAGTCAAACAATACTATTTCAATTAATGGGTTAGTCGGTTTTTTTCTATTACCAAAATGTGGTCAGCCAAATATATTTTTTCTATATAATTTGATATCCCAGTCTACGTCACTTAGCTCCCATACTAAACCCGTCAATGTATGTCCACCAGCCTATGGGATTACCCATTGTTGTCGCGAGGGATTAATATTATTATACTCCCTGCGATATCGGGAGCCGAATTTAAAAAGATTAGACATAAATCCCTGTTGTATCAATTTTCCTCATGTTTTTCCTTGTAACGATTATTTTTCAGAAGAAAATGTTGTTTGTTGTCATCAAAATAATATTATTAGTTTGTAGTTCTTTGTTCGACATTCTCTTGTTAGTCCATTAGACAAGACGGCTTACGGAGAACCTTCACCGAAAATATTTTGTGACAAGATATGGGAGAACCAGATTTGATATTTGTCATAGATTCATTATACAATATACAGTGTGTCCCGGACATGGACCAGCGATATTATAAATACTTAAATATAAACTGTTTTAAAACAAAACAAAAAACACAACACAATACATTACAAAACATTATTATAACAAAGGATAAAAAATTACCCAGAATTAAAAAATTACCCAGAAAGGTACTGTAGTCTTTTAACATAATCTTCTAACTAATTCTTACTACCACGCTGAGAGAGATTTTATATTATCTTCCCAAGAATAGGTAATTGTAAAACTAATTTAAAATTAATCAAAAAGAAGTCTCCCACAGGCCAGGCATAAAATCCTGCGAAACAGAAAAAATCTCTTAAAAGGTTTCTTAATTCAATTCGTCAAGCCTAAGTCTACACTTTGACCAAATGAGCGAGTCCACAGACAAATACTGACCCATTGACCTCCATTTATTTTCTTACGCACTTTTCCAAGATATCTCTAAGTCGGGAACTAAGCGCGGTCTTTGTTTAACACTGAGATAAGGCCACCGTCTGATTTGAATTAGAAAATTGAGGCACCAAATCAGGGCATCGTCGAACTAAACCCATTTTTTTGCAAATAATTTCGAGGCTGAATTTTTGAACATGTTTTTAAAGCGGGGTTTAGGAGGACCCAATTATTTGTTCGAGCATAATTATTATGTAAAAATAATCTGTTTTGTTTCGCGAATTTATTTTTTTGGGTAATATCATTCCTTTTATGTCACATCAGAATATATTTAACAATAAAAACGAGCACATTTCATTTGCGAATTTAATTATTTCGATATAAATAAGAATGTGAATTATTTTCTTCAATACAAGTTTGAATTGATGAAAAGGCACAACAAATTGAGGTGAACTAATTGCTGGAAAACCGTCTATTAGAATCCGTCTTCATTGAACTTATTGAAGGAATGCTTTAGATTAATTGGAAAGGCTAACAGGAGTACCTATTAGGAATGCACCAATAGACTCGTAAGAATAAGTTGAATTCAATTTTGGTGTTAAGAAAGCTCTTAAATATACTTACCTTAACAATTTATTATGAGTATGACACACGGGGTGACGTCATTACGTCTCTCGAGAGGTAGTTTCTAAAAATCAGCGCAAGCAGTTATTTCAATTACAAGTTGTACAGGTATATATAACCTATTTTTTGTTATCAAACACAGTCAGGCTTTCAAATCCATCCAAACCAAAGCCCTCCGTCGAACGAAGAAGCCATTACAATGAAACCCGGAACAATTACAAGTTATGTAATAATTTAATAACACAAAACACAATATCCACAAACTATCTTTGTAATTTTCCGCAGAATTTCACGAGCATTTGCAGCCAGCTGTAATACCTACCGTGCAAGTCATAAACGTCCGCTTATAAAAATGTTCCATTTGTTATGTGCCATAGGCTTACATTGTTTCACTAATATTTTAAACTAGCTAGCTTTTCTAGCGAAGTTACCTTTTCCATTTCTCTACATTTCACTTGTTCTTACATGTTTTATCATTCCAAAACGAAAATCTTGTTTTTAGTTTTCATCATTTTTTGTTTTGTCATTTTGATCTCCCGATAAGAAAAGGCGCTCGCATTTCCCATGGGTTTCGTAAAATGTGTCTAAGGGGTTGAAAGGAGCCACCGGTTGGTCATTGCTACCCAATTGTTTCTTGTATATCTTTATATGTAGTATGATAATCACATGACCTTGAAACTCAGGAAGCTTCCATCAAACATCCAACATACCAAAGCTTGGCAATTATATTGCAATCGATTTAAGTGCAAAATCTGACACTAACACATTCACAATAATTATGCTATTATTTTTGTAGAATCTCTCAGTCTGCATTAACCATACTTGCTCTTCTCAGTGATAAATGATAAATGATAAATGATTTTTATTTCTGTAAGCAGGTTTGTACAAACACTTTTACACGTCAATCACATTTTTTAAACTAGATGAGGTCGGCGTTTCCTATCTGACTACTCTGAGAAGAAAGGCCGAAACAAACTCAGGGGTCACAGTATCTTTTAAAGTCCAGACATAATTTTGGTCAGATCATGTGAAGACCATGTAGATTGGTGTCTGAAATGGACTTTTGAGGAAAGAACCACACAGATTGAGTAGACCTGTCCAGTCAGTGCACGCATTTGTCAATAATCGTGCTCAACTCCAATTTTAAGGAGCTGAACGATTTGACGAACAATACCAAAGAAAGAACATTTGGTTAGGCCGCATAAATTACTCAGACTGCCAGACCATGATTAATTAAAACTAAGGAAAAAATTAATAATAAAAAAGAAAGGAAAGATCCACATAGTCTTCTCATTCACAATATTTAAAATAATATAATACTTTACAAAGTAAATATAACCCTACCAAGTTTAATAGCTATACGATAGCCAACAAACTACACTTCTAGTATGTCCTCTTAGTATTACCCAAAGGAATTCATTGTTATTGTGAGCACTAAAATTGTTGGAGCATAACATTCGTCCGGGCATGTCATGTCTTTACAAAGACAATTTAGCATATGCACTCTTGCAAGCGATACTGGGCCTTCTACCTTTAATAATAGAGTCTTTAGTAACTGAAGAGGTTTCGGGTCCATGTGCTCTAATGACATTTACCGCACAATGTTTATTCACGAGAAAATAATAACATTTGATATGGGAACAACAAATAAGAATATCGTTTCTCATTTTTTTTATAGCATTTGTGAATAGGATTTTTATAAATTGTTAATACAATATTATTATCTGCCTAGCCTTTTCCCAACTATGTTGGGGTTGGCTTCCAGTCTAACCGGATGCAGCTGAATACCAGTATTTTACATGGAGCGACTGCCTATCTGACCTCCACAACCCAGTAACTGCGTAATACGATACCCCTTGGTAAGACTGGTTGTCAGACTTTCGGGCTTCTGACGACCCATAACGACTATCAAAGATCCACGAATGACAGCCGGGACCAACGGCTTAACGTGCTTTCCGAGGTACGGAGTAGTCGGAGGAGTATTGTTAATACAATATATTTTCTGTTTTATTTTTGATATTTACTTTGTAAACACAAGTATAAAAATATCGTTTAAGTCCCGGAATATCTTTTCAACCTGTAGTTATAGTAATTAGTAAATGGCCACTCAGGGGTTTCTTCAATGCGGGAAAGTCAGAAAGGGATACCGGGACGTTGGCAACAGGCAACTGAAGGAACACGGGTCGGTTTTAGTCAGTAAAAGTCTGACACGCCCATCTGCTCCACCCAGAGAGAGAGAAGTCATTGGATGATTTCCCACCCTCAAAACAAAAAAAAAAGGGTTTCTTCAAGTAGATGGGCCACAGTGTGTACAAACAGCAGTACAAACTCGGGGTTCCGGGGGCACCTCACCGTGAAAACTTTGGTGAAGTGAGCTGTCAATCCCTTGCGTCAGGTGGAGTGACAGCTCACTTTGAGCTCACTTCACTAAGTTTTCACGATGAGATTTTTACAGAATATCACTATTGTAATTTATACCACACTGTAATAATAAGAAAAAATTGAAATAAATAAATAAGGATAGGCTTCACATATTTTGTAACAAAATAAAATTATTCCCACATTGGTGACGAGTAATCAAGCATTTCATTTTCCTTCTTCCACACAAATGATCGTTTTCGAAACCCTCATAACATTTATATTTCTGAAACGAATTGTAATACTGTTGACTCCACACAAAGTTTCAAACAATTCGTTGTTATTAAACAAAACTTAACGAGCTTATTACAGGAAAATGTATATAACATCTTTAATTACCTCCCCAACATTGTTTCCTTCAAGTAGATCGATAGCTACAACAAACCGCAATTAAAAATTAACTTTAAGACGCAAAGATTACAATCCATTATAGTTTGGACGCTGTAAGGGCGATGATCGCAGTTCAAGTCGATTAAACGAACTGTTTTAGTAATTAACGCTTCATAGTTTGAATAAGAACAAAAGATTTTCACTACATTTTTGGGCTTTGTAGTATGCTTTTACATGTTATATAGGGAAATCTGTTTGATGAGGGCTGCTTGCCTGTTATCAAGATCCCGTACAGCAAAATACATTACATAGTACATGTTGTTGTTCTTTACGTTAACGGAACTTTCAACAATAGCAGCTCAACATTTGTTTCGGTTCAGTGTAAAGCCTGATTGATGCCACGGGCTACATTTCGTGAAAATAATTTTAGTGGTTTTAAGTATAAAATACCTATTATTAAAAAAATAAGAAAAAGCCTATTAAAGTAAAGTGTGGGATGTCTCTCAGCTAGATATTGGTTGGCACAGATTGGATGAAGAAGGCGGAGAATAGGGTACTGTCACGCAGCCTGGGATAGGCTTTTGTCCAGCAGTGGACTGCAATAGCCCGAGTTGATTGAAAAGGCCTAATTACTTAATTATTTATGTTCTTTCAAAAGCAAAATAAATTGTACCTACTTCAAGCCGTGTGAACAATAATATCAAAGTAGGTTTCCAGTCAACAAAAGTGCAATAAAGAACATAAATGGCATGAAAAAGCAAATATTCAAAAAGCAGTCCTATTGAGTCAGTTCCGCCAAATTTTATTACCAAACGTATTTTATTTATTTAATGGACAGTTTATTGGGTCTCCATTTTATCGCGACACTTCACAATGAAATATTTCAATATTCAATTGAAATAAAATATTGGACGATTTATTCATGTTTTAGTTTTGGGAGCAGTTGACTGAAGTGGAAACCAATTTTTGTCAAGTAATTTTGATGAACTTTTAAACGATTGCAAGTGCTGTCTATTCTATTATATTTTTATTAAATGGGAAACGATGATAAAATAATAAAAAATAAACTGAAGACAAGTAAAATTATTCGATTGATATGCAAGTACTGTCAATCTATTCTGTAAGAATCTCACCGTGAACACAGGTGAAGTGCGCTGTCAATCCACTTATGCTAGGGATTGACACTATTGACGGCTCACTTCACCTAAGTTTTCAAGATGAGATTCTCTCCTCTCTCTTTTTATTGATTAGACCGGCTGGATTAAAATGTAATGAGGTATGTTAACTCGAACTTGATTGCTGTGATCTATAAAGCGACTTTCTGCACAAGTGGCCTAGTATTTCGAACAGCGTTCTTTAAAAATTAAATAATAGACACAGCTTTTCTTACAAACGATGCTGCTGCAGGAACTTAAATTTTTTTGCCATAGAATTCATAGTTTGGTGACCACAAAACGGGCTAAGTTTTTGTATAGACTAAGTAGAATATAAACTTTATTCGCTAGAGAATAGACAATAGAATAGAGGATGGGAATAAGTATATCATGCTACCCACTATCTGGGTTGTGGAAGTCAAATATGCAATCGCTCTATGTAAAATACTGGTATTCAGCTGCATCCACTGGAAGCCAACCACATCATAAAAATAGTTGGGAAAAGTCTAGGCAGATTGATAGAAAAAAAAAAAGAATAGAGCTGTGCTGTAAGTAGGCAATGACGGTATGCAGTAACGCTAAGCAGATAGGGATTATTTTCACTTGACAATATTGCTTCGAACAGAACACTTTTAGGCGAATAATGCCTAGCAGATACTCGTAGGTAAAATTATGTATCCGATGCACAGCTTCTGATGCGTTAGTGAATAACAACGATTTTGGTAACTTCGGTGTCGAGAATGAAAAAGACACAAAAAATATACACTATGACATACAGGGGAACAAGCTAAAGCCCAGAAAATTTAGTTCGAAACAAACCTTTTTCAAAACGGTGTTATAAAAACAATGTGGTGAAATAGTAGTTGTTCTAACATTTCTGTAGTTATATTCGAATTTTTTGTACCTACGTCACCTGTATTCCTAGTAAGTTTGGAGATTTCAGCGATTTACGTAGAATATAGAGTTATTAGGAACAGGATGTAAAGTTCACTCATCCTCTATAGAAAAGGGAGGATCCACCGACCAGGGGGGCAGTTGTCCGCCAGACTCGAGGCGGGGGTCGAGTCTGGCGGACAACTGCCCGACGATTGATGTCAGGAGGTCGTATAATGTACCTACACGTCGCGCGGTAAACCAATTAGCAAAAAATTCGACCTTCCCATGTAAAATATCCGATTGGAGCGCGATGCAGGAATTGTGTGACGATAGATCTTTGATGCGTAGTTCACATTTGGCGTTGTAGATGCCGCCACTATGAAATAATTTATATTTTTTCTATGAGAACATTTTACACGCCACCAATAATTATTTGACAATCAGGTTGCTTACTTATCTAAACTATTTACCTAAGCTAAATTATTTGACTAGCTAGCAACTAGCTTTTTAAAATTTATTTTTAAGTGGGATTTAAAAAAGAAATAAAGAAATTACGTTTATATTTGCGGAATAGTTTCTCTCTTATTTATTACCTAATATTATTACATATCTAATAATATTATTCACTAGTGTGACAACACCCTGAACCATAATCTAATAAGCACATTAAGCATGACGTAGGATAATTGTTCTAACAATCAGTTAAACATAGTGTTACATAATTCATAATGCTATGTTTAAGACGTTAATTGAACCGAAATAATCACGTTGGTAGTTATTTAAACATCTGTAGTAACGGTCATATAACTGTGATTATCATCATCATCATTTCAGCGGATAGACGTCCACTGCTGAACATACTGGCCTCGCACAAGCATCACCACTTCGATCGGTTCTGTGTTTCTCGTATCTAGCGGATTCCTGCGGCCTTCAAATGATCATCGGTCCACCTTGTGGGATGCCTTCCAACGTTACGTCTTCCGGTACGCGGTCGCCACTCCAGAACCTTTCCGCCCCATCGGCCATCTGTTTGGCGAGCAATATTCCCTGCGATGATCAAAGACTGATAACGCTGATGATCAATGAATAATCCATGCGGTTTCTTTTAGTTTGTGATAAACTGACTAAAGGAGTCTGTCAGAAACTCAGAAAACAGCAGACATCTGCGGTTAATTATGTAAAAATGTGATACACAGCAGAAATAGGTACTCATTGTTTAAAATATAGAAAGAAAAAACGTTTATTTGCGGTAAACATGATGCAAAGAAAGAACACAAACACAAAAAGAACCAAGTTGGGGGAAAATATGCGTCACATTCACGTAAAACGACCATCGCTCAGTATAATGCTACGACCCTAGACAAAACAGAGCTCCAGCACTGATTTTCAGCGACAGCCCGCGTTGACGTGATGACGTCGATCGAATATCGAAATGTAAACTTAAAATATATGAGTCTGTAGGTAAGAGGTAACCTCAACCACAGTCTATAGCAGTCCACTGCTGGACAAGGCCTCTCCAATTATGCACGCCATTTAGCTCGATTCTCGGCAACTCTCATCCAGCTGCTACTAGCCACCCTGTGAAGATGGTCGCACCACCTAGCCTGAAGACGTCCTCCCTTACGTTTGCTGATTCGCGGTCTACTCTCAAGAACACGTCTACCCGTTGGGGTAGACGTGTTATCTATGAGTGGGTACCGATGAACGTTAGGTCAAAACGAAAAAAAAACTAAAAGCGAAAAATCCTACTATCCTACTAATATTATAAATGTGAAAGTTTGTGTGTGTTTGGATCTTTGTTACTGAATCTCGCAAAAATGGCTGAATGGATTTGGATGAAATTTGACGAACAGATAGTTTATAACCTGGATTAATACATAGGATACTTTTTATCCCGATATTCCCACGGGATCGAGACTTACGCGGGTGAAACCGCGGAGTGCAGCTAGTTATATATATATGATAAAAATATGTAATTATGTATGCGTCGACTTGAGAACCTCCTCCTTTTTTTTCTTTTTGGTATGAGTTACAAAAATACAAAAAATCTACGCTGTATATGCCTACGATAACAAGGGACAGCATAGAATAATTCTATGCAGATAGGCACCGATCTACAAAAACCATTTTTTTTTCTCGCCCCTAAAATCAGCATGGAAATATATTCCTATTGCCATTATCACAAGTCATCATCAACATAATGCCGTATTACGTATGCACCCCTACAAACGTTACGCAAAACACAAATCTATAGTAATTTACTTATAAACGCAAATTGTGTGAAACAATAGCGGAATGGCAACAATTTCCATAGGCAAATAAAATCGGCCATATAAATTATTGTCTGATGTCCAATATACAACAGAATCTGAACAATGTTTCGACCTTAATCGGAGTTTAGGGTAGCCGTTTATTAGGACTAGAGATGTGAATCGATTTGATTCGATTAAACCGTACTAAACAAGATTTCCGTACAAATGCTGCGTGCTTCAAATGTCAGCTTATACTGCAAATGTATAGCTTGATATGTACTTACCTACATTATTTTTGATTAGTGTAATTTTAGTGGTCAGGAAATTCGGATCTAGGTTTTCAATAAATAATGTTCATTATCAAAGAACCCACTCGTTAAAGGACTATTGGTTGTACTAAAACCTAAATCCCACTAAATTGAAACTGAATCTTTTAAGTGGAGAAATTGGATATTTTTTTCACAATGCCAATATTTTATTAAATGAAATTAAGTAAGAATTTAAGTAAGTACTAACATTTTGTACAATTGAGTTAGTCTCGTGTTTATTTCATCACAATTTAAATTACAACTACAAATAAATTGAAGCAAAAGAAGTATGTAAGGATCGTAGCAGGTAGCGTTCTGTAGTGCTGCTTACCACTATGGGAAGAAGACGTGAATTTATGTAGGCATTTACGTATGTGTAATAAATAGATTTAACAAATTGATATTAATTCTATCGAATTCCGAGAATCGTCTGTATTTGTCACATCCCTAAAAGCTTACTTACCCCTATCGTAAAACAGAAGATAATGTACGTGTCGGTAATTTATTTTACGCACCATAAAACAAAACACTTGAATATACAATGTGTATTGTATAAAAAGTGATATGTTTATTTGGAAATGTGTCCTATGTTATATTATAAATTAGCCACCCGTTCCTGCTTTGCACGGTTCTTTGGACTTGACAAAACATCGAGATTTATTAGTTGTATGTAACTTTAATATCTATACATAAAGTCGCTTTTCGTGGTTGTCTATATGTCCACGTTGTGCTTCTAAACCAGGCAACAGATTTTGATGAGGGTTTCACCATAGTTTAGAAAATTTATTTCGGAAGGTTTACGTATAGAATACGTTAATATTTAAAGTTACATATGCTATGTCATTGCGTAACATATTTATATTTTCGTAAACGATTAAGACTAATCTGTTTCATTTTGACAGTTCAATAACATTCATTGCGTTATTTACGTTGTTGAACAGATTTTTTTTTCGAACTTATGAAGCCGTGGTTAAGCACTGTTTCAAAACGATTCTCATTGTGATTGATCGTGTATTAAATGCAATTAGGGTGATGAATAAGCTGGCCTCACAATTTATTAAAACTCAAAGTGCAAGTAAACTGACGTGTAGTTTAGTGTAAAAACCTGCAAATATCTGCAAAAATATCAATGGACAAAAATAACACTCAACAAAACACAATAAAGTTAAAAGTCAATACTCCCAGTATATTTCAGTCTATCAGTATAAAAACATAAAAAAAAACAAAATAAGAAAAAAGTTATAAAACGGATTCATTATTTAAGCTCTACCCAAGGAGATGTTTACGATGTTATCAGAAAAATATAAACCAAAATGTTCTTCAAAGTAGTGCAGGGTTTTACGTGCAAAATATTTTATGACAACCAATGCGGAAGAAGCTTTGTTTCCTGAAGTATGCGATGTTATTTCTGTGTTCTTCTGATAGGAATCAAGGAACTGGGAGTATCAGGTGTTAAGCATGTGGAAATTTAAAATCACTTTATAATTTTTAAATGACAAAAATAAACCTAAGTGACTGCCTCGTTGGTGTAGTGGTCGCAAACACAACTGCTAAGCACGAGGCCCTGGGTTTGATTCCCGGATCAGGTAATTGTTTATTGGGTTTTTCTATCTGGAATTTCTCAGAACACATGGCTACATACTCAGCTAGTTAATTGATTCAGGCGTGATTTTGCGGAAATCCTACTAGTATTATAAATGTGAAAGTTTGTGTGTTTGGATATTTGTTACTCAATCACGCAAAAACGGCTGAATGGATTTGGGTGAAATTTGGCAAACACATAGTTTATAACCTGGATTAACATATAGGATACTTTTTATCCCGATATTTCCACGGGATAGAGACTTACGCGGGTGAAACCACGGGCAGCTAGTAGGTACTAAATATATCTACGTCTATTGTATATTACATATTTCCAGTATAAACTGATCTCGCATTGTATAGGATTTCCGTAAAATGAGAGGTCAGCTTATACTGGAAATGTATAGTTTGATAATCATGTAGTCGTACGTACACATGACTACATAATTATCAAACTATAAATTTCTCCGGGCTGGTACACACCAGCCCGGAGTCTAGATTTGTGCCCGAATGATGGCAAAAGCCTGGCTCATTACATGGTACCTACTTAAACGGATAAAATTAAAGTAAAATAAGTGGCGAAATGTAGGTTTAATATACCTATGCGTAATCTTTCAGAGAATACAGGTAATATATGGCGAAACTATAAGTATACAAAAAAAAAAAACAAACCGACTTCCAAAAAAAATCGGTGTCTGTGGATCTAAATATTAGTTTTTTGCCACCGACTTCCAAAATTAAAATTATTTTTCACTTTATAGTGTTTATTTGGAAGTATGTTGTTTTTTTGTTGTAAAAAATAATTTTTATTGGTCACTTTTTAGTATGGTACCAACCCACACCAATTCATTTATAAACTTGCTATGTAAACAACAGTGACAGGACGTATTTTATAACATCATCAAGTTACACAAAATGGATTAAATACGTAGTATTGTAGCTAACTAAAAAACTACCCAAGCAAAGTTAATAAAATTTATATCGGATAACCGCGCAAGCATAACCTACCAAATAAAAAAAAATCTAAGTCTGTTCACAATTTTACGAACGAAAATATCGAGGAATAAACATTAAAAAAAGTACATACTGACGAATATAATAACCTCCTCCTTTTTTAAAGTCGATTAATTAACAAGCTTTTCCTTCCAAAAACAAAAAAAATAAACGGACAAAAACGAAAAGCGAAAAGTAATTATAAAAACCAAAACCTGCTTCAACCTAAAATTGGAACAACTGGCGACTTTAATTAGCAAGATGCTAACTACTTTGGGAAATTCTCCGAAAATTTCTTCTCTACGAAATGTCTTTGAGGACGATGCAATTAGCAATGGTAAAGCTCGGTTCACCATTATATTTGTGAAACGAAAATTCATATACAAATTGACTTCGTCTTATTTCTAAAACTAGCGATCCGCCCCTGCTCCGCACGGATGCAATGGCGATATGAGAAAACATCGAGATTTTTGCGCTATATCTAAGTTAATTAATGTAGAAGTAAACACATGAACCTTCCAGAATGAATGCTCTATCATCATCATCATCATTTCAGCCGAACGACGTCCACTGCTAGACATAGGTCTCCTCCAAGTACCGCCACTTCAACCGGCTCTTTGCTTCTCGCATACAGCGGATTCCCGCGGTCTTCACGAAGTTATCGGTCCACCTTGTGGGGGGGCTTTCAACGCTACGTCTTCCGGTACGCGGACGCCAATCCAGAACCTTTCGGCCCCATCAGCCATCTGTTCTGCGAGCAATGTGCCCTGCCCACTGCCACTTAAGTTTGGCAATACGTCAGGCTTATGGCTTCGGGCTTCGTGAATGCTCTATATGATGATGAAAACCGCATCAAAAGCAATTATGTAGTTCAAAAGATCTTAGCCGTCTCACAGACATACACAAAAAATTTGATTTTGTTTTAGCTTTGCCGTAGAATTTAATAAATTGTTTCCAAATATTACATGTGCAGTCTATTATGACCCATTCATGGTGTTTAAATTGGCACAAGAGATTCGAGAGCAACTTACGCCGTCAGATAATTTGGTTGATACTCCTTTATACACCATCACTCGTAGAAGCTTTCTGATATCTTATGTCTGATATCTAATAGAATCTAATAGATAAGTCATCGAATTACATAACTCTTATAAAAAGAAAATAGAGTGTCAGCCCACTAATGTATCGGCCAGGAAAGTAGGGCACAGCTCCCATAGAAAAAGTTTAATTACAATATACCGCAGGGACTATTCCGGGTTCAATTGATATATTGTTTGTTTTGCCACATATCGGACCGTTTGGGTTTATGTAAATATAATGGATCAAAATACTGACTGGCTTTTTATTATATTTTTGAAGCTCATGGTTTTCCAAGCACATTTCATAGTTCAAAATGTTTACTGACCCATATTCGACCTGAAACGATAGCATTGATTTTGGTAAAAAGGCATCATATTAACGTTAGATATATTGTTAAGTAATTACTCTGATGAACATGACTCTAATCAGCAGGTTACTGAATTTATGGAAGACTAGCTGCGCCTCGTCTCGATCCCGTGGTAATATCTGTATTAAACGTATCCTTTGTCCTAATCCAGGTCTACCCATGTGCCAAATTTAATCCAAATCTGTTCAGCCGTTTTAGCGTGAAATCGTAACAAACAAAAGAACTCTCTTTCACGTTTATAATATTATAAGCTAGGATATATTTTGCCACATTTTCTTTTGTACAATTAATGGTAAACGAGTTCAAGTTTAGTCACATATTTATTAACTAACTACTTAAACAAAATATTTTATTACGTGGAAATTTTTATTGTTATCACTCAAGCCGTTATAAATACGCTGACCCTGCATTGTACGGAAATCTTATACAATGCGAGATCAGCATAAACTGGAAATGTATAGCTTGATGTGTAGCCGTGTGTACCATAACCACCCCGCAATTACTCGTATATTTAAAAGATGTTGTCACAGCGGATTGCAGAAATGAGTTTCGTCACAGTACAGCTTACTCTCTACTCACACCCTAACGCAAGAAAGCGTAAGTGATACATTCCCTTCACATCGAGATTTTTATCACTAGATTACTTTGATAATTTAATAGCTGATACTAAAAATAAACATTCATAAGAAGCAAAGAATTTTGAATCAAATATTCCTAAACTTAGAGTTGAAAATTGAATGCAAGGTGCTACCCTTCTAGAATTCTCTTCAATAACTCGAGAGAAGAAATCAACAGAATGTCCCCTAAACATTTCCCTCATGTTTTTATATGGGATTCCCATTAAATTAAACATCAGCCCCTTCTCTTACTTCTTGCCCCAAAAACAAAAATATCTGTGCGGGAAATAAAACGATACTTTAATTGTTTTATTATTCTTAAAATTTTATTTATGATGACGCTGTATAATGTTGTGGAGCATGCGTCATCCATTTATGATTCTATTTAATAAAATCTGAATTTGGTGAAACAATAAAAATTTGAGCTTTATATATTTACATATTAACTCAGCAGGATTAGAAACTTCAGGTATACTACAACTGAAGTTTAAAATCCTGATAGATGAATTATAATGAAGAAACAAAAGTGATATTTCACAACATATTCATAATATTAGTTATTGTAAAAGAAAACTTCAATAATATAACAAAACAAATAGCAAACGTGTATCCACGTCTAAACAGAAAATACCACTCTTCTTTTACTGCGCAAGTAATACTAGAGAAACTGGCCAAGACGGCGACGGTGACATATCGTTACGATCCTTTAAACAACAGTATTACTCCTACATCTGGCTTGAAACCCAGCAAATAACCGAGAGATCAGAGACCTTTTATAAAATGTTAAGAATAGACTAGAGAAGGAAGCTGAGAAAGAAAGGACTATTATGCCTATCATCTATCATCGTCTTGATAAATTAACACCTATTCAAGAATCATGTGCTGAACACAAGCATTAGGCTCAATGTATTGATTGTGTCCACTACCAAGATAGTTATAATTTGACGAGATAACTTGCTTAGCTCAACCACAAACCATCAGCTTTTTAAATTAAATTCCTCTCCATTTTCTTTATAGTCTTTATTAAATTTTTAGTCACGTATAACAAAATTTTGCAAATCTGCAAAGCATTATAAGAAATTGACATTTAATGTGCATAATTTTAATAATCTTCTTATGATGACGAAAATACAAATGCGAAAAAAACTAAGGAGACACAGCAGAATTTTTATTGACTTCTACAGGCAAATTGACGGTTGAGTGGATGCATCAACTGCACCAGAAACATTCTCAACCCGATGGTAATTCACCGACTTAATAGTTAAATGTATTGAAATATAATATAGGAACAAAGTGGAAACCGACGCAAAGAGGATACAACAGCTCTGGGAACAAAGAAAACTTTGCAGAGTCGTACTACTGTGGGATAGAAACGATTCTGCTAATTCTAAACTCGGCGATAGGGGCAATTGATTTGTATAATTGTGCAGCTTTCTATAGGAAATCGTCGATAGCTGGAGCTTAAGAAAATTTAACACTATTGTAAATATAAGCATTAATTTAGTATCATTCGTTGAGCAGTGAGTAGCAGCTTTTTAGTAGTATTATTATAATGTATTTTTTTATTTTTGCTCCTTGTGTATTATATTTAAATGTACTTACATTGTTATAAGGTATGATGGGGTTGGCATATCCTTATAGGACAAAAACCCCTGTTAATTAAAAAAAAAAAAAAGATTAAAAAAAAAAAAAATATAAGCATTAGTGCTGACAGTAAATTGTTTGAAGACAATAGAATAAATGTTCAAATTAGTGTTGATAGTAATTTATATAAAGGTTTTGATGAAGCTAATCATACAATACCGTATGAAAACGATTTTTATGCGTATAATAAATTGATAGGCTTAAAGAAAGGTTAAAAAAGAAAGAATACAAAAATTTGGGTTGACATCAAAGCAGTTGATGTTCCAATAACGAATCAACGAATTAATAATAAATAGTACAAGAGAAACAACAAATAAACACGAAGCGAAGACAGACACGCCAATTTCAGTTGTGTGCGTTTACTATGTAGTCAGGCATATCAAACTATGTAACCCAATTCAATGGCTACAGTCTGGTTGTAACAGCCAATTAGGTGTGTCTATGGAACGTCCGATAGACCAAACTTTGATATTGCAAATTGAAGCATAGTCTCTTCCAAAGTGAGTCACTAAAATCGATAATTTTGAGAGACATTTTCAAGAATTTTTATTACTTGCGCCACAAAACAAACATAATTAACACATTTTATTGTTTGGCGTTAAACATATAGTACATTACTGTCACGGCCTGCAATAAGGGAATTGATGGACGATCGTGAAAATGAGGGCCGAGGCGAAGCCGAGGCACTCATGTGCGAGTCCATCAATTTCTGATTGCGGCCAAGGCTTGTATAGTACTTTTCTCAAACAACGCGCGGAAATTCAAACTGAGTAAATTAAATAGAAATTCCAGAATCAATGACGAATAACTATCATTTTTCATGCGCCAATATGTTAATTTGTTTCTTCTTTGTTCTATTTGCAAACCAATTCGAAATTTAGATAAAATCTTTGATAAGTTACCTCCTTGGTTGCCGTGTGTTGAAGTAAAAAGTTCGTTCCATTTTTAAATAACACGACAGATATGAGTTTTCATAGTAATTTATTTGGCCGCTAAACACGCCAGATATGGGTTTTCATAGTAACTTTACAGGCCGCATCATCACTTGTTTTTTACCCATACAGCAATTTTGATTTATCTCGAAGAAGGTTGTCAAAATAATGCTCGAATTTTCAAGCATGTTTGAGAAAATTATTTAAAACATCATTCTGTCTGGTCAACTTCAAAAGATTGACAGAAACAGAACGATGTTATGCACACGCTTAAACATGTTTTTTGATATTTCTAAATCTATTATTCACAATAATTCTTCATCAGTTAATTTTAGGTTTCAATCAACTAAATTATGAATGTAATAAGGTCGGCTTCCAAGCAGACTAGAGCCATCTGAATATCAGTATTTTACTCGTGGAGACTGCCGTCTGACCTCTACAACCCAATTAAGTCTCAACTGGCAGACACCCTAGTGCCCTAGGGCTATGAGCTCAGGAACGGAAAATATATGGTTGAAATAAGCCCTTGCATAATTTGTATATAGGGCTCATTCCAACAATATTTTAAAATTATTATACAGGGTGACGTGTAATTTGACGTATTTATTCCAGAACGTGATACTGTGATCCAGTTCCAACAATTATGCACCCCATAGCTAGCATAGATAAGCTTAGGCGAAAATTCATGGGATTAGAGAAAACGCATTTTTTACGAGTCAATTTTCTCTAGACTCACAAATTGAATGGCCTTCATTGCTATTCCATTTCGTACCTAATACTTTAACTAAGTTTTCGGTTACTCCCTGGAAATTACTAGACAGTTTGCTTATTATTACACAAAGCTCAGTTTACAATAGTCACAAGCACTTTATTGACAAAACCAGGCAATATATAGCTTAACAATCCCAGAACAGAATGCACAAACAAACAACATAACATATTTGCAATATATTGCCCGTATTTTTACGTTCCAACGGCAGAAACAGAACTTAAAACTATAAAATACTATTAAACGAGTTACAAAGCTGACGGTCTGATGCTGCAGGGAAAGTTTCCATTAAAAGCAATGCCTTGCATTTGTAACAAAAAATATTGTTCTTTGCGGAATCGCTTGCTTCAGGCAAGGGAATTTATTAAAATAGTTCTTTTTAATGCTACAAAGTAAATTGATTGTTGGAATCTTAAGTATACTGTTGTAATGGTTGTTATTCTGTTAGTGGATATTGTTTATTTTTTGTCTAAACTTTGGTCAGTAACGAATGCATGTTGGCTGTCTTGACTGCTCTTGACTTACATGAGAGATTATTGACCTTAGTTCTGCAGCAGTCAACATTACAAATTGTAATGTAAAGGATGTCATTTCAACCTGTAAAATATTACATGAAAACATTTTTAAAGGATGCAATGTACGATCTACAATATGAATGTAACTATACTTTTTCTATTTTATTCTTCAATCACTGACTAATCAATTAACTTGCAGAACTTTGCCAGCAGGCAAACAAATGTAGTGTAGATGCAAACAAAATGGAAACAAAATGGATGGACTCCACAAAACAATTTGCTTCTAAAAATACAAAACCGAGGTTATATCATCAATCAATTGCTCGCGGTTTGCGTTGAGGGTAAATGTAAAAAAACTATAACAGTAGGTTTGCCTAGAAAATTAAATGGAAATAACACTAGGTATGAATTCACATATTTTAACACACGGAAGCCGTAGCGTTGGAAGGCTCCCCACAAGGCGGACCGATGTCCTGGTGAAAGCCGCGGGAATCCGCTGGTTGCGAGAGGCACAGAACCGGATGAAGTGGCGGCGCTTAGGGGAGGCCTATGTCCAGCAGTGGATGTCTTTGAAAGTGGGTGTCTTTGAAAGTGGGTGTCTGAAATGATGATGATGAACATCACGCGTAACGCCAAAAGAGAAGGCAACCGTATTTTTTCAGTTATGTTTTAAACTCATGTAATAGAGGCCGACTCTGTTGATAACCAAATACCAATGACACTTTGTCTTACCTAGAAATCGGACTCAGCCTCATAGCCGCAACCATCACCCTAGCGACCACTAGATCGACGTGGAAGTCATTCTTGATTCAGATACCATCGGTATCGCAATTGATTGATCAAACTGAGTTGTTCGTGGAAAAACAATAGCGGTTACGTCAAAATTCACGTGAATTTTAGTTAAAAGAGACTTGACTTCAAAAATAAAAAGCCCTTCTGGCAACAGAAGAGGAGCCTACTCATAAATTTTATAGGTTTGTTTGACTGAGAACATGGCGTATGTATTATAGGCACCTAGACTACTTTTGATCATGAAGATATGGATTATGGTCGCCAATAAATTACGTAAAGTGTTTTTTTTTAATTTGGTAATCAAATAATATAGCGTAAGCAAAGCGTGAGCGATTTTGAGAAAATTTGTGTTTTTCAAGTTACAAAGTACAAAACTTTTATAACATCTGAATTAAAAGATGTAATTGATGTAAAAACTCGTATTTTTCGTACCGTGTTGTTTTTTTTAGTAAATAAGTTAAGTAAAAAAAGCGTACAGTATTTGATGTGCCTTCAGAATTAAAAAACCAGCAGAGCAATTACAGTGATTCTAAAATAGTCACAACCACTGAACTCTATAGTTAAATCATGTAATTTACCTTCTTTCCTTTTGATGGTAAGGTTACAAAATGTAGTAGCCACTTTCATGAGTTAACTATTTGCTTTATTTCAGAAAAGGGATTTGGAATGATGAGAGTCTGATGCGGGGAACTTTTGAGATTAATGGGTATTGTTCTATTGATATTATGGTATTTTTGAAAGATATGTATTTGAGCAATAAACGCGCCTGTGATAGCGGTAATGGTTTTGTTTTCTTCCTCAACCCCGGTTGGGTTCTTAATCTTAATAAATTTATAGTAGTGTTATACATATAAGAATAAAATAATAATATACATACCCAATAAACGATTCTAGTTGAGACCCACACTACCTGAAAACAAACAAGTAAAGTGGTTTACTAATCTGTTATTTGTAAAATTAGTAAAAACACGATTCATTATGCAAGGGAGCCACAGTAAAATAATCTTTGTAAGTAAAATAACAGCTGCCAAAGATAATTTACCTAAACGCATAAACAATTAAACACACAGTATAATTAAACTCAGACATCCAGTAATAGCAGTGCTATAATTCCTTCATGAACGTACTGGCCCCATGAAAGAATTTATTTATACTGTGGCCGTTCTCTCCCATCCATTCGGGGTTATCTTAAGGGTTCGACCCAACGTAGTCTACGTATTCGATCTTATGTAAAATATTCGGATTTGCCTGCGTAGGAAGACAAATTGCTACTTAATTTTGGATTTGAATTTTTTTCTTGGACTTATCTCTGGAAGAAGCTAGTTTGCCTAAGGCTTGCGGAGGTCGATGTTTTATGTAAAGAAAGATTTATTTCCATAACTCTGAATACCGTGAATTTGGCTGTAGTTTGCTAATGAGCATAGGACCAAATTTTTGCAAGGCAATTTGAGTAAAAAAACTTGCTTGGACGATGATTTGATGATTCGATTTACAAGCTACTTTTTCTAGAACTTCGTCCCACAAAAATAACGCCTACAACTAAAATAACATTTTTACTGCATTTTATAGCTGCAGTCTTACGAGGACATGTAAGTAATGCAGCTCTTTTTGTTTCGTTGCCAATAAATTGTTATCATTTCGTCTACGAGCATTTTTGATGACATTATGTACCACAATAGACAACAACTGGTCAGACTACAACGAATGCGTGGGACTTTAAGGAGCTGAAAAGCCATATTTTTTCTTTAATCCGTAATACATTCGAACTATGCTTTACAACTCCCTCCAATTTGCGCCCTTCAAAGGAATCTCACGTTAACACCACATGCACCACTCTTAATCTCATGGAAATATATAAGTTCGTTTTCTAAAAACAATCTTCGGCAGATCTCGATATATATTCTCACTTCGGGATTCAGTTCGCGGGCTTAGCATCCCCCTCGCAGCCCGGAAAGGAATTTTTATTATCAATGTGTTGAACTATGGCGATGTTTATGTGCTCGTATTATTTATAGTTTTCGCTATTTGTGGGGTATCGTGTTTATTTATAATGTATATTGTTCGCAGTAAATTGGATTACGGCATTGGGTTTCTTCGCGTCGTGTTTTATGGTGTGATCAACAGTGTTTCCAGATTTGTGAGATAGAAATAAAGTGGGGAATAAATGTTTCATTTTATTTCGGATCGAAACGATTTGTGGGGAAAGTGAAATGGCTTGCGGACTTAGATACATTGGAGATTGAAGGCATCTCATAAAACATAGTGTACAGGTAGTTGATGTGTGGTACTGTGGGTGGGTCGATCAAATGGTGGCAAAGTATTATAGATTCTCTAAGACTGGGACCAAACCTTCTCGTTTTTGTGCACTCGTATTATTGCTTGGCATAACAATTATGCATTTTTGTATCTTCATATTCTTCTATTAGTATTGTGTTCATAATACATTCAATAAGCATTGTTAAAATTCGATTAATCATTTCTATATTTTCCAAAGTTTCATTTGTCTAGGAATTCGAGTCATGTATTTTTCTCGACCAAGATTACTCGAACATATTAGATTCCAAAGAACAGACAATCGGAAATATTGGTGAAGATCTAAGTGAGCTCTAATACTATTGCTGTATCATGAAAAATCGAAATTTTCTTTTAAAAACACTTTTAACACTGATTTGAAAATTGGAAATAATAAAAATATATTTGTCGAAGTAGAAGATAACATGAGCAAATCAGAAACGGAAACATCCAGAATAACAAAGCTGCATATAGGTTAAAATTTAAAGCAACATATAACAAGAATTAGAACTCCATAAACGTTGCCAAAAAGAAACACACAGTTATAAAGCAGGAGCACCATCAAACATTTTACAAGCACCAATAAAAACAATGATGCGGAACAATGGGAACTGTTAGTTTTATCGCCAAACGTATATTATGCAATAATTCAAGCGGGAATGCAAGTGTTTGAGAAAGTTCCGTAAACTGCTAGTACTGTTCTACTAGTTCCCAACTTGTACGTTCGGCTGACTTGCGAGAGCTAGCCTCGACGAAATTCGCAGAAAATGAAGTAATTTAAAAGTTCCCCAGTGGTATTAAGTTTTGCATCATTGGCGCCTGTCGAACCGCAAGGATAAGCATTTTATTTTTGATTTAGAGTGGGGAAGGAATTTTGTGACGGAAAGAGAAAGATGTTTCTGTTATGAGCAAAGGAAGAAGTTTTTATACTATTTCGAAGGACTTTATATTGAGCCATCAGAATTATTTTCTAAAACCCTCTGTTATAAATGTAGCATTTATTGCGAGATTTTGGCCGCGAATTCGTTCACGTGGAAGTTGTAAGACACCATAATTATTAAACTAAACCCACCCACGCTTTTACTTCGTTCTTACTACGAGTAAGCGTTCTTTTTTACTTTTTTTCATTTTCCCCGGCTGCTAAGGGTCGTAGCGTGATGTTAACCTTCCTCAAAACCTGGGCTATCAAATTCAAAAAGATTGTTGTTACTGTTAGTTCTGCTTATTAGCACGTTCAAACAAAATGACAAACATACTCTTCAGCTTTATTATAACAGTATCACTACATATTACAAAACAAAGTCCTCCGCCGCGTCTGTCTGTCTGTCTGTTCGCGATAAACTCAAAAACTACTGCACCGACTTTCATGCTGTTCCACCAATAGATAAGAGTGGTTTTCGAGGAAGGTTTTAGTATATAATTTGTCAAGCGGGCGCGGCCGAGGGCATCAGCAAGTAGACTTATAAAGAAAAAAAAATTCGGTTACGCTAAGGCAATGTAATTTGTGCACACTTGGTTACATTCTTTGTTTTTCAAATTCAAAGCATGCTGCAATTTTAGTTGTAAATGACTCTCGAAGTACTCGCATTGTTCCTACCGGTGAGTTTCAGTGGATAATCCCATTTTCTCATGGGCTCAGATAGCTATCGGCTGTACGTAACGCATGACACGTATAGTCACGAGCACTAATATGTATACACTTAGCAACTTTTAAAATTGATTTTCTCCTACTGTATTGATTGTAATTTTATGATATAACGAACATAGTATTTTTGAACCCCTATTATTATGAAATAGGTATCATCTCAAAGTTACAGTCGTTATTCCACGAGAAAAACGTTATTGAATTTTTCTGAGTGTATACATGTTTTTGCTCGTGACTGTACCTATCTGAAATAGCATGGGAAAGGAGGGAATGAATATTTTTTTAGGGTTCCGTACCCAAAGGTTAAGACGGGACCCTATTACTAAGACTCCGCTGTCCGTCTGTCTGTCTGTCCGTCTGTCACCAGGCTGTATCTCATAAAACGTGATAGTTAGACGGTTGAAATTGTCACAGATGATGTATTTCTATTGCCACTATAACAAAAAATACTTAAATACAGAATAAAATATATGTTTAAGTGTCTCCCATACAACAAACGTGATTTTTTTGCCGTATTTATAGATAATGGTAAGGAACCCTTCGTGCGCGAGTCCGAATCGCACTTGGCCTGTATTTTCACTGTGTTTTTTGACTGTCATATTGGTAAATCTAATCTTGAAAATACTGAAGGCCACAACGTGATCGTGGCCAACCGCTGAAATCCTTAAATAAAGTTTAAAAAAACTAAGGATAACGCCAGGCTTACATGACATGACCAAAACTGTTTAATTTTCTATGTGACTTTAAATTTTACGATCATTAAACACAACATTAACTCAGACACTAAGGCTTAATCCATTTAATCCATCTAAAATCCCAAGACGAAAACAAAAAGATGAAATGAGCCACGCAAACGTTAGGCTGCAAGAAATTAATGACCAGTTTTACACAAAAGATTGAACTAGCACTTTATATTAACATTATGGAAACGTTTATATGTACCACGGATATTTATGATTCACCTTACAAAACCGCTGATCACGTTTGGACTTCGTCGAATAAACTCGTTACTTATCAACTGCCATTATTACAATGTGTCTTACCTCTTGGTCTACCTTTGTGCCAAACATCGAAATCTTTCCAGGCGTTACGACGTGAAAAGGCAGACTGACAGAGCACCGCATTTACATATATTATTGTAATGTATGGATCATCATCTGCCTAGCCTTTTCCCAACTATGTTGGGGTCGGCTTCCAGTCTAACCGGATGCAGCTGAATACCAGTATTTTATATGGAGCGACTGCCTATCTGACCTCCACAACCCAGTATCTGGGTAATACGATACCCCTTAGTAAGACTGGTTGTCAGACTTTCGGGCTTCTGACGACCCGTAACGACTGCCAAAGATCCACAAATGACAGCCGGGACCAACGGCTTAACGTGCTTTCCGAGGCACGGAGGAGTTTCGGTATGTAAAGATGGTCACCCATCCACGGACCAACCCTGGCAAGCGTAGCTTAACCTCATGGATCGACCCGTGCGGTTGTTATTACGTAGCCACAAGCTCCTTGTGATTGTAATGTATGGATGCTAAGGTTAAAAGTATGGTTAAGGTTTTCATATTTATTTTGACTATATCAAAAAGTTGGTATCATAGATAAGTTAGTACCTCTCTATCTCTTTGATCACCGTATCGAGCCATTCTCTTGACGTATAACATCCCGAGGACTATGAACAAGAATTCATGCATGCCAAAGTTATTCATACCGCTATCTTCAAACTTTGACCGTCCTCAGGTAAAATGGATCCGATGAAATTTCAATTATGGCAAGGAAATGTTGAATAAAGAAAAAACGGTTGCCGTAGGTAAGTTTATAGCCATTAGAAATCCAATTTAATTGACTTAAGGGCTCCTTCAGAGTTCTCAAATTAGTCGCAAGGGAAATTCGTAAAAAAACATTCGTTTGATAAATTGTTCTTAATTTTCTAGAGAAATTGGGCCTTTAGTTTGTTGAAGATACTTTTCGTGAACAATATCGGAGCAGCTAAAATCATTAACAGTGAGTTACAATGTCCTAACTACTGAGTAGCATTCTCTCTGTATTTGATAAAATCTTATAATATGCAATGAATATTACGTCCATGAAGAATACGTCGTAATAATGTGCCTAGTTTATTTCACACACAAACACAGATAACACAATAAAACATCTCGCCGAAACCGGACAAAATAAATAGAAACAAAAAAATGGTCCACCCCTAAATGTATTACCCAATCTCAATTTTAGTAAGACTATTTTTATTTCGAGCGTTTTGTTTTCATGTTAAATGCGAGAAAGAATGTTTCCAAGTTCCCAACATTTTTCGTTTAGATTCTGGCATTCAGCCAGGATCCACCTTTCGCCTGGAGTTCGTACTTAGCCAGATTTGTGAAAACTAATACTGACATTTTCAACTCAAACCTCTGCAGTGATCGGTTTCAAAGCCTTGGTAAAAGAGAAAGTCATATTTTTCAATTCTGTTATCCAAATTCATAAGATCTGCATTTATAAATCATACTACTTCTATCCAGAACAAAACTTTTGACTTTATATTCAAGTACAGTACAGCCATTTATTTCATAAATCCTACTAATATTATAAATGTGAAAGTTTGTGTTTGTGTGTTTGGATGTTTGTTACTCAATCACGCAAAAACGGCTAAATGGATTTGGATGAAATTTGGCAAATAGATAGTATATAACCTGGATTAACACATAGGATACTTTTATCCCGATATTCCCACGGCATCGAGACTTACGCGGGTGAAACCGCGGGGCGCAGCTAGTGAAATATAAAATGCAAAATGGTTTTCTAAATAAAAGGGAAAAATCTATCGTATACTTTCAAACACATTTATACGTCACCTTGATATGTTTGCACCATTTAGGCCCTATAAGAATTTTTTAATAACACCTAACGTTCATAATTTTCTGTAGTTGACTTACATAATTTCAACAGACGATTCGGTTTTTCTAACAACCTAAAGTAACAACCAGGGTCCTAAGTTATTCCAACCCGCTTTTCACGTAAGCACCCCGCAGAGGCCTTTGATATACGGGTCTGGTTCACTCAGATATTTGATTATCCTTACCTTCGTAGGACAACGATTTTTTCACGGTTATGAACAAAAATTTTGCGAGGTTTTTTTTTTAATTTTTGCTGACGCAGGCCGTAATATTATAGAGTTTCTATGGGCTATTTTTTTTTGAGGTTGGGATTTCATCAAATAACTTCTGCTCTGGGCGAAGCGGGAGGGCGTGTCAGACTTTTACTGAAAAACCCACCTGTGTTCCTTCAGTTGCCTGTTGCCAAGGGTCCCGGTATCCCTTTCGGACTTTCTCGCAACCCTGGCAGGCACCGTCCTAGCGGACCCCACCAATTGTGCTGACATCTCTTTGAGGCTAGCGTGGAACACAACGCGCCGTCGACCCGGACCTGGTCCTTATCGGACGGCGAGCTACCCAGTACCCATTGCTCACCGTCCGCAAGCCCGCGTCTACGGTGGCCGGGAATCCGCCTGGGATTCCCGACGCCTATGGCGTCTCCTGCCTCTCTCTCACGCGTTCTACCTCCTCCTTCACGAGCATTACTGCTTCGCAGTAGGAGGTGACGGCTTCCCATGCCCTCTCGCTCCGTACCATTTCCTGGACCAAATTCAATAACTTTGCTTATTTAGGTTCTTCATTGTCAAATCCCGTACATCCTAAGATTATGTCAGCCTCTGACCTACCTAACACCAAAAAAACAGTACGTAGCACACGACATATTTCATTTTGAGTTAAGATTTAAATAATCTTCCTTGAGAACGTTCTAGCCCAGAATACCGGAATCCTTTGACTATAATCGAGTTGGTTCAGATATATGTAACTACACGTACAATGTTACATTATAGAGGAAGCCACAACCTAATTTAGATAGGTCAGTTTTGGGGATAAATTCAAGCACTGAAGTGTCTAATCTTATGTAATTTAAGGGATAAGATCACAAAATAACTGTTCCTTTACTTTGTAAGCAGAATTAGGTAGTTGAGGTTTATCTTGCATTAGTTATTGCGTCATTTAGGTTAATTACTGTATCGGGTTTCATAAGAATAGGTACAATATTTATGTAATAATTATTAAAAATTATGTTACAATAATAAACTTTACTTTGCGACCTTTAAATCTAACTGTAACCGCCTATTTTTGACTTATTAGTATGGTACGTTTTTGCGGTTTATCTAAATAATCTTTGGTTATATTTCGAAGAAATATATATTACTAGCTTCCGGTCTCGGCTTCGACCGCGTGTTATGTCGATAAAAAGTAGCCTAAGTCCTTTCCCTAGATGCCATCTATCTCCTTGCCAAATTTTATCGAAATTCGTTCTTTGGTTTAGGTGTGAAAAGGTAACACACAGAAACACAGACAGACAAGCAGAGTTACTTCCGAATTTATAATAATAGTATGGATAGTTGTCCTTGGCTGCACTTACATAGTGCGAACAGGGATAATCGTCGGTTGGTACCTCATTCCATTTAAAATTGTCCAAGGGGCCTCTGCGAGTTGGCTTCGGCCCCTCACACGCCTTCCAAAGGTCCGGGATGCCCGGGTCCCGATTTCTATAAAAATAAAAAAAAATAAAAAATATGGATAGTAAGGATGGAAAAGGGCGAAGAGTAATTCCCGGAAAAATTATAAAATCTTTTTATATTAGATCAGCAAGGCAAAGGCTAGTCAACTATTCTCCTTTTCAGAAACATAAGTGCTATAAATAATTCCGGTAGCACATTAAGCCCTGACAAAAACTTCGAAGTCTCAGTAAAAAGTTCTGAAGCACCGAACGTTCTGCTCTTACTATCAGCCTTAATGCTCAATGTACGTGATCCATTAAGGGGTAGGTAGAAGTAGTGGGATCGTGCTAATTTAATACTTAAGATAAAAATGGTGAGCGAAATTTTTTAACTGAAAATCTTGAGTCTTACGAAAACCGAGCAAGTGCGAGTCGGACTCGCGCACGAAGGGTTCCTTACCATTATCTATAAAAACGGGAAAAGAAATACGTTTGTTGTATGGGAGCCCCTTGAAATATTTATACTATTCTGTTTTTAGTATTTGTTGTTATAGCGGCTACAGAAATACATCATCTGCGAAAATTTCAACTGTATAACTATCACGGTTCTTGAGATACAGCCTGATGACAGACGGACAGACAGTGGAGTCCTAGTAATAGGGTCCCGTTTTACCCTTTGGTTACGGAACCCTAAAAATGGAGAATCGTTTTATGATGAGCGTCATTTAGAGCGTGACTTGATATCGGAGTAGTATCCGCAATGTTAAAGAAATAATCTAGGTAGGTACGTATTGTTTTCCTGCTTACTTTGGTCAAGGCTTATTTAAAAATGACTTATGACACTGGAATGTAATAATAGAGACTTGGATGAACTAAGCATATATTAAATTTTTGGAAAATTGTGTGTAAGCTTTAGAAATCATAAAAATACTTAAGGAAAGAATTGAAAATACTTATGACAGTAGACTTCACATAAATCAATCTGTAATGTTTAATATTAACGTATTATACACAATAAACATTCCGGAATAAACTCTCTAAACGCACAATGCTCCACCTTGGGGATTAAGTGAGGAAACCAAACCCTAAACATAGACATAGAATAAACGATGGTGAAAATCTCATCAAAATCTGTTGCGTGGTTTAGAAGAACAACGCGAAAATATAGATAAACACGAAAAGTGACTTTCATTTATAATATGTACCTATTCATAATTATACAAATGTCAAATACATAAATTTAGGGTCCACCTAAAACATCTAATCTAGCCAGTTTGTTAGCCATAGAACAAAATGCCGCAGTAACGATTAAACGATGCGTACGCGGTAAAGAATACGATTTGTTAGTACAAACACAAACCAACATTATAGTTAGTACACAATAAAGTTTCAAAATAGCTTTCCATAACAATAAAAGGGCCCGTAAAGTGAAGCCACAGATTTGTGTGGTGGCCCAACGGGGCTATATTGATAAAAATAAACGCCCCCAATCTATTTGGAATTGAATTTGGTAAGAGCACATAAGGATCTTTATGGAGGGAGTTTTAAAAGTAATTCTTGCACTTAAGTGCGGCAGATCAACCGATTTTGGTTATGGAGATTCGATGTTGCAACAATAGTACTTGGGGTGGCATGATGATAGACTGGTTAAATGAGCTAGATGGAGCAATGAACAAACACAAAGTGACAATTTAAAAAATATAAAAGACCCGACTGCAAAAACACATAACTGAAAAGAGAATAACGAACATAATCTATAGAAGTTTGGTATTGCAGGTACAAATCAATAACCTGAAATATGATGTAAAGCCCTTAATTTTGATACCCGATAGGTTTGAGAGCCAAAAATCCGCTATTTTGATTTCGTATACTTTCAACTCAGACCAAACAAAAAACCAAGACAGAGCGCTATCAGTGATATTCGGGAAATAAAGACAAATCTAACAAGATAATATCATTCATCAAAATCGGTTCAGCGGTTTAGTAGTTAGTGGGAACATAGAGACGGACATACATACAGGTCAAACACATAACCCTCCTTTTTTGGCTTCGCCACAGTCGTGTAGTAAGTGCGAGGCACCGACGTCCATCATTGGATGATGCTGTTTTGCTTACTCATAAGGTTCCAAAGATTATGGCTTCAGACATAGTCTACTGGTGAAGTTCCTAAGCGGAAAAAAGAACGAAATAAAAACGCTGTAAACTAGTTTCTTTTAAGCTGAAATCCATGACGAAGTATAAGTAAAATTTGATTTTATGGACCGTATAGCAAAAGGAATTGTGGTCACCGAACAGTATCCCAAGAACTCGATTGAAGATTACAGGCAAGTCGACTCAATCTGCCTAGCCTTTTCCCAACTATTTTGGGGTCGGCTTCCAGTCTAACCGGATGCAGCTGAATACCAGTATTTTACATGGAGCGACTGCCTATCTGACCTCCACAACCCAGTAACTGGGTAATACGATACCCCTTGGTAGGACTGGTTTTCAGACTTTCGGGTTTCTGACGACCCGTAACGACTGTCAAAGATACACGAATGACAGCCGGGACCAACGGCTTAACGTGCTTTCCGAGGCACGGAAGAGTCTCGATATGAAAAGATGGTCACCCATCCACAGACCAACCTCGGCAAGCGTAGCTTAACCTGATGGACCGACCCGTGCGGCTGTTATTACAAGCAAGTCGACTACCAACCAATAAAACAAAGTTCACAACAGTCTGATTTTGACACTCTGCCTATAACCGCTACAAACTAAAACCAATTACATTTTGTCCTCAATAAATCTTGGTTGTAGTTCACAAATCATAGCAGATTGTCAACCCACCGTGGACAAAAACAACAGTAAATTACTTGTCTTGGTCCATCCATCTTCTGAGCTGATTTCCTAAGTTTTTATGGAGTTCAAACATCTTAAGTTATTGTCAATCTATTTAAATACATATAAATTGAAGAATCTTTTGTCGCCCCACGTTATTCTCCTAAACTCCGCAACGGATTTTGATGCGATTTGCACCATTATTTAGAAAATGTATTCCGGAAGGTTTATGTGAATAATGCAATAATATTGAACTTATATAATTTTAAAAACAAATCTTGATATTTTTTCAAGTCATAAAATTCGCTAGTATTTTCTATGACTATGTAATGTGTAATGTGTACTAAAGTTGACGTGGTGAAGTCAACTTTATTCACCACACTTGCTCACCTCGTTTTACTGACCATATTTGCATTTATAGGGTTCCGTACCCAAAGAATGCCAAACGGAACCCTATATATTACTAAACCTCCGCTGTCCGTCCGTCTATCTGTAAGCGGGCTGCATAAACCGTAATAAATCGTCAGTTTTCATTGATTACGTATTTCTATTACCGCTGTAACAATTTTGATCGTTTTATTCGGCGTTTTTTGCTCAATCTTAATATGCGAGTCCGACTCGCACTTGGCCGGTTTTTAGACAGTGGTTTTCCTTTAGTTTGACTTTTTTTTCAAGTAGTGTACTTTGGGCATTCGTCTTCTCTATTGGGTCGACAGACGATTCGAATCTTTCATTGAAAAAGTTACGGTTGGTGCCAATGTTCTACACGCAACGCAACTACGAGTACTATTACTATTACAGTACAACTACGAGTACTATTACAGTACTATTACTATTACAGCACTACTACGAGTACTATTACGTACCATCACTGACCCAATTAGTCGAAAATAAAATGACCCACAAATATCATTCAGGGGTTAAAAAAAAACAATCTGACCATAATTTAGGGCCGTCAGTTTTTATTTTTCAGCTGAATTTATTTTGTCACGAACATTTAATATCATAAATCGACGCAGTTGTTTTGGTCGTGCCGTAGGTGAGTTTGATTTAATAGACTTGACATTTATAGCCTCCCTGCAATATATTGCAGCATATTTTTACCGATAATTGGATTGGAATAGCGTAATAAAATATCATGTAAAAAAAATAACCTAAAAATACCTGCGCTATTCCGAAATAGAATTATAAAGGTTTTGAAATAACAACCTGAAAAGTTCTACTGTTATCCGCATTGTACTGAAATGGAATTTATATAAGCGAGGTTGAGGTCAATCACCCCCGTACCTTACACTGGATATTCATTATATGGAAAATCTCAGGTGGCGTTATAAAAGGGAGTAAAGATAACTCGCTTCACAAAGTACGACATTAACAACAAAATAGTTCGGAAGCATGAAAGAAACAATTATTTTCGTGAAATCCTGTACTTAGCAGTCGTAGTGCGCTTTCGGGAACCCGTTCTAGTTCAACGAATTGAGAGTGGCTATATTGGCAATTAAAATTCCCTATAGATGCAATTTGTTATTTGTTGTTTTCTACTACAAGTTTAGCATCAGCCAGGAAGTCCGTGAAGACCAGTGGTGGCCCAGTCATAACGACCGTGACTTACGAGTTGTAGGTTCGAAATCGGACAGGCGCTTTACTTTGTGTAAATTATTTCATCACCACTGCTCAAAATTGTGTAGGACAACATCGTGAGGAAACCGGCTCGTCCTAGAACCAAAAATTCGAAGACATATACCCTGGGCCTGCGTGGTGGATTACGGCCCACTTTCTTTCACAGAGAGATTTCACAATATAGACTGATTATGCAAGAAGTCCTTAAGTTTGTAAATAATTATGTAGGTATTTATTGTTTTCCTTGACAGCAATACCGTTGTAAAATCCAGCAAATCATTACATAAATGATTACCGTATCCAATATCAAGATTACCATTAAACAAGTACCTTCTCCTGTAACTAACAAACAAAATAACATCTTCAAAACGGAATCGGAGTATTTCGGCAGAACTCGGCTTGCTCTTGACAACACTTGGCTGTAAATCACAAACTAAGTCTGAACTCAAAACAATCTGTTATTGAATAGTTGAAAAGGTTATGTCAGACTTATTAATTTCAATAAACCCAGCTCTGCGGTTCACGCCTGTATTTTAGGTCCATTTTTTTTTACTAAATAATTGGAAATTTGTAATAGTCTAGTGGACTAACAAAGCTTGTTAATTATGTACTGAAATATTAATCTCTCTTTTATTTTAAATGTGTTCTGAGTTTTTAATTAACAAAGTTTACCTAGAACTGAACTAACTGAGGAGCTCGTGGCTACGTAATAACGCCGCACGGGTCGATCCATCAGGTTAAGCTACGCTTGCCGGGGTTGGTCCGTGGATGGGTGACCATCATTACATACCGAGACTCCTCCGTGCCTCGGAAAGCACGTTAAGCCGTTGGTCCCGGCTCTCATTTGTGGATCTTTGACAGTCGTTACGGGTCGTCAGAAGCCCGAAAGTCTGACAACCAGTCTTTCCAAGAGGTATCGTATTACCCAGTTACTGGGTTGTGGAGGTCAGATAGGCAGTCGCTCTATGTAAAATACTGGTATTCAGCTGCATCCGGTTAGACTGGAAGCCGACCCCAACATAGTTGGGAAAAGGCTAGGCAGATGATGATGACCTAGAACTGAACTAACATTCGAACATTTATTAAAAGAGACAACTAAATACCATCTGCAATCGTATCAATAAAATCTGGGTAACGATATTATGGGTCCGTTTGAATAATCTACTCTCATTTTAGTAATATTTAAACTGTATATTTTAGCCAATGTTCTGGCAACGAGTCTAGAATGTTCGGTCTCAAATCGAAATCTCGATCTCTCTCTAATGTTCGACATTTTAGTAGGAAACCTACGAATCGTTAAGGCCGTGTCCTGACCGCAGGAGACTGACCCGTGACTACGCGACAGTCGCGCTCGTTTCTGTGAATTTGACGTACTCACGGAATGAATCAAGTCGCGCTTGTACATCATAATTAATGTAAACGATCATGTAATCGCATGTTGGCGCGACAGTCGCTTTCCGTTAAGTGTGCCTTACCGCTCAACTGTTGACAGGCCGTTAGAACGCCAATAAAAATAAAAATTCTATCGTGTCTCGTTAGTGACAGTTGGAGGTGTAACCTAAGGTAAGCCCCTTAAAACAGAAGCCAAGACGACTGATTATGATCAGGGGTGTGATTCTGTAAGAATAAAGTATTGAATCTGAATCCGCTGTGAGTTTCTTGATTGGCATTCTTGAACTAAAACTCGGTTGATACACTAGCGCTACCCTTGCGAGCTTGTCAGCGAGTTGAACTAAATTGACCGTGAGATTTTGACAGATAAAGTATGAGATGACGTAAGAAGTGGCATTCAGTCAGGTAATTCCCCCGTTACTTCGCACTCGAACCCGAACACATTTTTGACCTAATGCGAAGTGAGAGTGAACAGCGATGTGAGATGCGAGTTGTTGTTTGAATTTTACAGAAACGACATACAGAACCCTAACCTACGTGTGATACTCTCTTTCACTTAAAAAGGGTTTTTGAATAAAACTATAAAAAAAAAAATTGACCGACTTCAAAAAAAACAAAACAAAAAAGGACTACTGTACTAAAACCAAACGACAAAAGTACTTCTTTAACAATAAGAGAAAAATAAAAAAATAACTTTAATTTCGGAAGTCGGTGTCTTTGCTTTTAATTTTAGTTTTTGGCCACCGACTTCCGAAATTAAAGTTATTTTTTTATTTTTCTCTTATTGTTAAAGAAGTACTTTTGTCGTTTGGTTTTAGTACAGTAGTCCTTTTTTGTTTTGTTTTTTTTTAAGTCGGTCAATTTTTTTTTTTTAAGTTTTATTATTTTTCCGTTTTTTGTGTAATTTGATTTTTGTAATCACCATGGGTAGATCAACTAAAGGAGCCGCCCGCATGAAGAAAAACAGAATTAAAGAGACTAATACTGCTGAAAAAGAACGCCTATCTAAGAATCGCAAACGGAGTGCTATGTCCGGTTCCCAAGAAGCACCGTTAGCTCTTCATGCTAGGTTATCTCAGATGAGAAATTACATGCATTCTCATTTGTCGCAGGAGTCGCCAAATGATAAGATCTGCCGACTCAATCTTATTCAAAGACGATTAAGTGGCGAGTCGTCTGAACAGCGCAAGTATCGTTTACATGTTATACGAAACCGGCAGGCTAATGAGACTCCCGTGCCTTCTCAAGAATATAAGAGTGAACACTATACATTTGCTTACACTGTATAGTTCCCCTCATCATCATATTATAAGGTGACCATAATCAGATCTGTAATGTCACTTACAACCTATATGGTTGCAAAGTTCTTATCAATATAAATGAATTAAGTCCAAACACAAGGTAATTACTGTGAACCGTTGAGGAGTTCCGTTAATCGTCCTTCGTCTTCATCATCAAACCCTTAACGACAGTCACAACCCATCCAAGTGTAAGGTTCTTATCAATACAAATTAATCAAGCCCAAACACAAGATATCTGCTGTAAACCACTGAGGAGTTCCCTCGACTGTCTTTCGTCTTCATCATCAGACCCCTAACGACAGTCACAACCCATCAAAGTGTAAAGTTTTATCAATACAAATTAATCAAGCCCAAACACGAGGTATCTGCTGTAAACCATTGAGGAGTTCCCTTGACTGTCTTTCGGCTCCATCATCAGATCGACTCCAGACCTTCATAAAATTGTAGTGCTGTAAAATACTTAATGAATAAATTAAGGAATGCACTAGTTGTCCTTACGATTTTCGAAAGTTTCCCTCGATTTCTCTAGGTTCCCATTATCAGATCCTGACTTGGTGACAATGGGACCACCTCAGAAGTATAAGCTTTTGAACAAAAAAAGAATTTTTTAAATCGGTTTACAAACGGCGGAGTAATCGGCGAAAACAAAAAAAAAAAAAACAATCATCCGAACATAGTACCTCCTCCTTTTTTGAAGTCGGTAAAAATCAAGAAAAACTAAAAAGAAAAGAAAAAATTGAAAATTTTCACAAAACAACACAAATCCTTATCTTTCTGCCAAAACTACTGATCCGATTTAAATCAATTTTGGTACACAGATAGTCTAAAGCCTGAGAAAGGACATAGGCTACTTTTTATCGACATACCACGTGGGCGAAGCCGCGGGCGGAAGCTAGTTACTTATATTTTCCACCTAATAGAGTAAAACCATTGAACGCATAATATCGAACATTGTGACCTATAAACACATAACCTCTTCATCTTGTAACCGAGGTTAAGGCAAGGTGCGGAAGTAAGCGAGGGCGGATGACGTTAAAAATAACGTTATTTTTTCCAGTTTCTATGGTAAAGGTTCTCTATAAGATGGAATTTGCATTTATTTAAATAAGAGTGACGGTAAGTATGTTTTGGTTTGTATTTTTGATAAACGTGTTTCTGTGTAATTGAATAAGTGAATAATTGTATTCTGTTTTTGAGAATTAATGTATTAGACGATAAACCATTTATTCATCCATACTAATATTATAAATTCGAAAGTAACTCTGTCTGCATGTTACCTTTTCACGCCTAAACCACTGAACAGATTTCGATAAAATTTGGCAAGGAGATAGATGGCATCCCGGGGAAGGACATAGGTTACATTTTATCGACATTCCACGCGGGCGAAGCCGCGGGCCGAAGCTATTAAATTATAAAGTGTTTATCCAGGCTTACCGGGTTTCCCGGGGATACCGCACGGTCTCCCGTGAGGCGGCGAGCCTCCTTGCCGGATTACCGCCATGGGATCTGGAGGCGAAGGTCCTCGCGCACATCTGGGAGTGGCGCGAGGAGGTGAAGCGCCGGGGTGTAACTCCGCTGCCGCGAGAAATCGCGGCACAGCGGACAGAGCTCCGGCAAGATCTCATGGCGGCATGGAGAGTGCGATTGTCGCAACCCAGTGCTGGGCACGCCACAATAGCGGCGATAAGTCCCCTCTTTGAGGAGTGGATAGAGAGGCGCCACGGCGTCCTCACCTTCCGCCTGACACAGGTCCTCACCGGACATGGCAGCTTCGGGAGGTACCTGTGTAGGATTAGGCGGGAGGAAACGCCCGGGTGTCACCACTGTGTGAATCGCCCGGAGGACACGGTGGAGCATACGGTTGAGGTGTGCCCTGCTTGGGCGGAGCACCGCCGTGTCCTCGCGGAGGCGATTGGCGGCAGTGACCTCTCGCGTCCGGCCCTGGTTCAGGCCATGGTACGGAGCGAGAGGGCATGGGAAGCCGTCACCTCCTTCTGCGAAGCAGAAATGCTCGCGAAGGAGGAGGCGGAACGCGTGAGGGAAAGGCAAAGTTTGCGCCCTCACGCCCCTAACCGCCGCCGTTGGAGACGCCCTGGGCGTCGGGAATCCCAGGCGGATTTCCGGCCACCATAGGCGCGGGCTTGCGGACGGCGAGCAACGGGCAGCTCGCCGTCCGATAAGGACCAGGCCCGGGTCGATGGCGCGTCGTGTTCCACGCGCGCCTCAAAGAGATGTCAGCAAAATTGACGGGGTCCGGTAGGACCGATGCCTGCCAGGGTTGCGGGAAAGTCCGAAAGGGATACCGGGACCTTGGCAACAGGCAAATGAAGGAACACGGGTGGGTTTTAGTCAGTAAAAGTCTGACACGCCCTTCCGCTCCGCCCAGAGCGGGAGAAGTCATTGGATGATTTCCCACCCTCAAAAAAAAAAAAAAAAAAAAAAAAAGGCTTACCGGGTTTTCGTGTTGAAATTGGGTTGTGGATTTAGTCATTACTGTCAATACTGGTATTCAGCTGTATCCGGTTAGATTAGAAGCCGACCAATATAGTTGGGAAAAGATAACACACAATAAATAATGATGATGATTCATAATGACGATGACGACTCTTTGTTAGAAACCAGAAATATGAAGAAAAAAAAAATGCTGGTTTCTTATAAAACAACGGCTTTAAAAAAATTACTTGAAGAATTTATATGTATCGCTAATTGCTTTTCACTTTATTACTTTCGTTTCTATCTATTCCTGTCTTGTCCTATAGTCCCGCATTTGCTTCTAACGAGATTCTTAGGATTAGCGTGGAAGCTAAAGACCCGCACACTAATTTCATAACACACTTTCAATCACAAACTAAATGATTTACCTCAATGATTTTGAAGGATATTCAATAATAGGGAATATGCATTTGTGATTCAAATAAGAGTCATGTTTTTTTTTTGTAAACTGTATTTCTTCAGAATTATGCCTCCATTAATATTTTTGAATAAAATTTATTTTTAACGAGTTTTTTTTTTTAAGTGCCAATATTCTGTGGGATATTGGTCAGAGCGAATGTGACGTAAAATCTATGACAACATTCAAAATGTCAATGTGTTTTGTAGCAGTGTTTGACATTGACTTGACACTTTGTTTGTTTGTTGTCATAGACTGTGACGTCACCACACCAAGCACCAAATGGAGGGTGTTTAAAAAGCCCGGCTCGGCTGGGTATTTTGAACTTTTTTTAAGTACCTTAAATTGCTTTTTTGTCGTCGAACTGTCTAATAAAATAATAAAATAATAATATGCATATTCCCTATTATGTTTGAAAAATTATTCTGCTCAAGAACGCAAATAACGCAGTTGTTGAACTGTTAAAATGAAAGCCATTGCTACTGTAAATGTGTTACGCAAATACCCTGTCGATCTTTTCCATAAAACCTCTTCAAGTTGGGTATTTCACTAGAATTTTCCAAGAGTTCAAAATTTTTATCCTTTCAAAGTTTTATGATTGGCTTGAACTATAACTCAATTTGAGAACAAGAATTTGCTTAACTCGATCATATGATTTGATTTGCTGAGTCCGGTTCACAATTCGATTATCAAATTGCCTTTGTTAAATGTTCTCTTGATTAAACTTGAGCTTCCTAGTCGGTTTCGAATTGCTTGGGTTCATGGAGTAGACCAATTAAGAAATAATATTTTGAACAAATTGTTTTGACAGTCCATTTTAATCAACTGACTCTATAGGCAGGTTTAATTCTGCACGTAGGAACTGGAAATAACAGAACTGCTTAATAAAAGACCGAAACGGAATATATAAGGTGTATGTTTTCATACACGGAATCTCTTAAGGGGTCATTGTAATCATCATTATGAACAACTTTCATTACGGGACCAAAACTGAAATCGCGAAAAAAAAATCTGCTGTTCCATACATATTAGGTTCGCATAGTTCATCAAAATGTATGGAACAGCTGATTTTTTTTTCGCGATTTCAATTTTGGTCCTATAATGAAAGTTATTCATAGTGATTTAGAGAATTTATTTTGGCTTTATGTGTAGGTATTAATATTAATCATATAATAATATATAAATAAAGAAGACTCGATGTTTTGTCAAGTCGTAAAAACCATGCGAAGCCAGGATGGGTCGCTATTAGTTCTTAATAAATGAAATCTAAACAGAAGTGTAAAATCATTGTAGTTCTGATACATTTTGTCCAAAGCAATTCAGTAAAAATAGCAGTAAAAGCTTCGTAACACACAATTTTACTGAAGCCGCAACCATGTACACCCCACTAACATTTTCAACTGTAACCACTACACTTTTCGAGTAAACAGTGCTGGGGCGAGTGCGTCCATGTTTAAACTTTCAGTTCGAGTTGGAAGTCAAGAGTTTAAGGCTGCGATGCTCCCAAACGCAATGGTACTTGACGGTGGAACGTTCAATAATGTTCTTCCTTTTAAAATAGGTGGGACGGAAATCAATAATCTGCCTAGCCTTTTCCCAACTATATTGGAGTCGGCCTCCAGTCTAACCGGATACAGCTGAATACCAGTATTTTACATGGAGCGAGTCCACAGCCCAATACCATTTTTTTTTTTTGTTGAGGGTGGGAAATCATCCAATTACTTCTCCCGCTCTGGGCGGAGCGGAAGGGCGTGTCAGACTTTTACTGACTAAAACCCACCCGTGTTCCTTCATTTGCCTGTTGCCAAGGTCCCGATATCCCTTTCGGACTTTCCCGCAACCCTGGCAGGCATCGGTCCTAGCGGACCCCGCCAATTGTGCTGACATCTCTTTGAGGCGCGCGTGGAACACGACGCTATCTGACTATCTATCCTCTCCTATCTCTCTACCTATTCTCTATCCTATCTGACTTCCACAGCCCACTACCTGGGCAATACGATACCCCTTGGTAAGACTAATTGTCAGAATTTCGGGCTTCTGACGACCTGTAACGACTGTCAAAGACCCACGAATGACAGCCGAGACCAACGGTGTAACGTGCTTTCCGAGGCACGGAAGAGTCTCGATATGTAAAGATGGTCACCCATCCACAGACCAACCCCGGCAAGCGTAACTTAACCTGATAGATCGACCCGTGCGGCTTACTTAGCGGATACTTAGCCACGAGCTCCTGAGATGGAAATATTTTGGGAAAAGAAATTGCTTGGCGAAAAGGATAAAGAAGATAGAGATAGTGGTGGAGACTTATTGGAAGATATTTTCTAGCAAAGGCTGATAATACTGTACAGAAATAGGTGGAATGTTAATTAAACTTCTAAGATTTTAAAAATAATGTTCATTTCGGCAGACAGACGGTTTGGTTAATTCAAGACGGGTTTGTTGAATTCAGACTTATCCTTACATATTATAAAACAAAGTCCTCCGCCTCGTCTGTCTGTCGTCCTGTTCGCGATAAACTCAAAAACGAATGCACCGATTTTCATGCTGTTTTCACCAATAGATAGAGTGGTTCTCGAGTAAGGCTAAAGCCTTGAAAGTTTAAAGTTTTACTAAAGTATATAATAACCGACATCCACGCGGGCGAAGCTGCAGGCATCAGCTAGTATTGAATATAAGACCAGGTTACCTCTCGATGTTATATTCAAGATAAACTTAGAAAGTACGTAGGAATTGAAAAAGTCACATTCATAGGAACTTGTCCAGATTTTAAACCGAAGCTTGAGGCGAGACCTTAACCACCGATTGATAATGTCTTATATTAGATGGTTCACACAATTTCCCCTTGAATATAATTATATTTGAGAAAATAAAGGAAAATAATGTTCCAAAACTCGTACATTAATTGTATGGCTTGGTTGTTCTAAAACCTTGGAATGAGTCCAACTGAATTTTCGTATCGGTAAATGTATATGAAATTTAGCACGCCTTAGTTTATAAGTGTGACCAGTGAATCGCGTAAGTACATAAATATGCAAGTGAATGCAAGAACTGGAATATAAATACTAAAATGCTTTTGTTAGATATGGAGTATTTTTTCTTCTTAGCTTGTCTATGGAAATGTAAATTAGATGGCCCAGAATTTAGTTACAAGTTTAGTGCCTTCAGTAACGTACATCAGTTCCTGTGAAGTTCAAACAACAAGATACGCAAGACACAATAGCAAGTGTCCCATAGTTTACTCACCAGACTATTTCAAACACTAATCTGCATGGTCCTCACAAACACTATAAGTTTAGTGTTTCTTATCCGATTACTCTGAGAAGAAAGACCAAAACAAACTCAGAAACTCAGAGGTCACAGTCTCTTTTGGTCACAGTCTCTTTTGGTCATAGTCATTGATCATTATGTCTGTGACCAATGGCTATGACCAAAAGAGACTGTGACCTCATAGTTTCTGAGTTTTTTTTGGTCTTTCTTCTCAGAGTGGTCGAATCAAAAAATCTGCCTAGCCTTTTCCCAACTATGTTGGGGTCGGCTTCCAGTCTAACCGGATGCAGCTGAATACCAGTATTTTACATGGAGCGACTGCCTATCTGACCTCCACAACCCAGTAACTGGGTAATACGATACTCCTTGGTATGACTGGTTGTCAGACTTTCGGGCTTCTGACGACCCGTAACGACTGTCAAAGATCCACGAATGACAGCCGGGACCAACGGCTTAACGTGCTTTCCGAGGCACGGAGGAGTTTCGGTATGTAAAGATGGTCACCCATCCACCGACCAACCCCGGCAAGCGTAGCTTAACCTGATGGATCGACCCGGTAGTCGAATAAGAAGCACTAAACTTATAAGTGTTTGTACTTACAGAAATAAAAACATTTATCATTTGCGGAGTATCTTTAAGAAGTAACTAGGCACCGAATGCTAAATATATGTTTATGTCTGATCTACGAACATAAAGACATACTACTGCAGTGTGCAGTAGTTTTATGACTGTAGATCTCTTATTCCACTTCTAAAATAACGTATTTAAATAAATCGATAGATCGCAAATTACCAGCCATAACTCAACTCAATTTGATTAAAAACGTATTGGGTTTTCTCACAATATTCTAAAAAAGTAACGATAATCGACACGTACCTTAATTTAAATCCTGTAGTATCAGATATCTCAAATAAACATTATTATAACGTACAGAATATAAATAGGCTTCTTGATCTAGATACCAATTTATTTTGCTACACAGACTTTTTATTAAAAATTCCTGTAGGTACAATCTTGGAGCCCACAAAACTAATATATAATTCGACGTTACATCTAGGGTAAACATAATTTCGGAGTTTACATCAAAAATATTATATTTCTGATATCAACCGGTAATCTAAATAGAACTTTTTTGTTTTCGGCCACGCTCAATGTATAAAAGCTATTACAAGTTTTCTAACTTAAATTAAGTAAGTACTTGAGTTGGTACCATATTTTTTCCTATTTGGGGGAAGTTATGTTTTATTTTGCACCACTGCTGCCCGCATCTTCGTGCAACTTCGTCTTTTTAGTTCAAAAGATACATATAATATGTGTACTTGTGCACTTCTCGCCGCGGTTCCGAAATAAAATCTAATGTATTTAACACAAGTGTGTAGAACTGTGTAAGAACATTGTTCTTCGATATTTTGCATCTGTACTGCAGCTCGGTAAACGCAGACATCAAGTCATCAAGGGCAGATTGATGGCCCTAGTTTAGTCACTAGGGAACTCAAAGAAATAAAAATATATAAACAGCCTTTTTTTTTTTTGAGGGTTGCAAATTATCAAACGACTTCTCCCGCACTGGGCGGAGCGGAAGGGCGTGTCAGACTTTTACTGACTAAAACCCACCCGTGCTCCTTCAGTTGCCTGTTGCCAAGGTCCCGGTATCCCTTTCGGACTTTCCCGCAACCCTGGCATATATAGACAGCCTACGGCTTATCAAACTAAGAGACGCAGATTCATGAAAAACATCCTTAGTTTTAAATTGAGCAATACACTTTGGTGACAGAAATAGTAATTATGGTTGTAGGAAATACTCCTCCGAGAAAGACGAATGTCCGTTTTCACTTAGGTACACTTGGTGATACCAAAATAAATGCCTAAAAAAACGCACTGGTGGATTCTTAACGCTTTGACCAGCGCAGAGTTAAACAGTGCAATATTTAGGCGTTTCTTAGTGTTAGTGAAAAAGGGCAGTAGTGTTGAACAAAGATAGCAAACACACTGTTCTATTATATTGAGCTCACATTTCAACCCTTCTCCTTTTATTCTCAAGCACAATTGAATGCTTTCTGAGATTCCTTTTAAATAATTCCACTGCATCCAATATTCAATCGAGTCTTCATAAACGTAATATTCTTTCGCATGTCCAGAGATTCCACTGTGAGAGGAGTTCATTTCATATGTAGGAGCTTTTATATAAAGTCCTTCTGAACTGACAGAACTATTGTTTGATTCAATTTTGTAAACGAGAATGTTAGACTGCAATTTTACTATTTGAAATATTGGTTTATTAAATAAAGAAAATCAGAAATGTTGAGTTTTTGTTACTTTTTTTTCATTTTAAATTAAACTAGTGAATAAAATTAATGATTTAATATGTCAGTAGGTATTCTATTTTGAAATAATATGATGAAATTCGACAATGATCAAAAACCTGTCGTGTCAGTTTGAAACCAAATGGATTTCTGTGGTACTTAAAGTACTAATTTGGTAGAACACGAATACTAGGAGAAATAAATTGAGAATCACTTATTCAGACAGCTAATAGACATCGTATCCTAATAATGCAGCTTCCGACAAGAACAACTATCAATGGAAGTCTAAATGTCTGCAAATGCGGGATTTAGAATCCCGTGAAGGGTGAAACCCCGGAGAAGCCGGGACATTTGACAGCACTAGTGGGTGCATTCCAATCAATATCATTGGTGCGACACTGAACATTTTCAGACTAAAAACGGTTTATTTTAGTTTGAAAATGGTTTATTTGTCGCTAAAACTTTTACGCTGCGTTGGGCGATGTCCGATTTAATAAATCGTGTCTGTTTGATTTATGTGCGTAACTGTTTTTTAAATGTTGATCATCAAAATGGTGGGTTTAATCTATTTTTGCTTTCGTGGTGTTTTTCATCCGAGGTGATTTTAACACCGAAAACTTACCTAGAGCTGGAATAAAATATTTATTTTTGTTTATGACTTTATGTGAACGATATGCAGTTCTGCCGCCATCTAATCGTCAAGGTGACAATGCTTAAACACACACACAGACAAGCATACACACAATACATTATCAATTCGTTTAATGTTCTAGTGGCAAAGTTATCTAGTTACTAAATATACGAAACACAGTCATGCATCCTCGAATCATCATCTGCCTAGCCTTTTCCCAACTATTTTGGGGTCGGCTTCCAGTCTAACCGGATGCAACTGAATTCCAGTATTTTACATGGAGCGACTGCCTATCTGACCTCCACAACCCGGTAATACGATACGCCTTGGTAAGACTGGTTGTTAGATTTTCGGGCTTCTGACGACCACAACCCGGTAATACGATACGCCTTGGAAAGACTGGTTGTCAGATTTTCGGGCTTCTGACGACCCGTAACGACTGTCAAAGATCCACAAATGACAACCAGGACCAACGGCTTACCGAGGCACGGAAGAGTCTCGGTATGAGAAGATTGTCACCCATCCACGGACCAACCCCGGCAAGCGTAGCTTAACCTGATGGATCGATCGTGCAGCCGTTATTACGTAGCCACGAGCTCCTCATGCAACCTCGAATAGAGAATGAAATTCTACTTCAAGAATTCTAACAAAAGTAATGAATTGAGAACGGAGCAGTGAACAACATACTTAATTAAATATACATGCATAACTTATTATAACGTTTTGGAAAAGTTAAAATAACCGTCTGTAATCACCAATCTGTTTACCAGATCTGGTGATAATTAAAATTTTAAATTAACTTGTTGTTGTCATACGGATGTCATTTGTCCATAACTAACCATACAATAATACCACCTGAGAAGTCGATGGTGATTGACTTTTAAAAAGTTGCTAGGATAGACTGGATGCGAAAGGTGGAGGACAGAGTAATGTGGCGAGGGTCGGGAGAGGCCTATGTCCAGCATTGGACAGGGCTGTGAAAGGTTGAGTTCATATTGACGTCGGTGATGATAATAATATAGTACATATTATAAATTAAAGTTGCTTTTCATGTTTATCTGTATGTCCGCGTTGTTCTAAACCACGCAACAGATTTTGATGACGTTTTCACCATGGTTTAGGAAATTCATTCCGGATGGTGTATGTGTATATCACGTTAACATTTGTATTTGTATAATTACATATCACTAAGAAATCTCGATATTTTGTAAAGTTGTAAAAAGCGGGTCGCTAGTGATAGATAATTAAGTTACTATTATTGTTCATTCAGCAAAATGCAAAATCACCATCAGTCCCAACCCCACACAACAGCGAAAAAATATTTTTGAACAAAAAATAACGGCCCAATGAGCAGGGAAATACAGAGGAGAGAAAAATCTGTTCCATTTATATAATGAATACTTTTGACTGGGCTTCGCCTCTGATCCATGGATTAAATAGAATATGAGTGGCCGTAATTCAATATCTAGATTTGAAATATTAACTTTCAATAATATTGAGATTGCAGCTTTTGTTGGTTTGTTGTATTATTGTATAAAATGAGCATTTTGGACAATATGGCGTAAGAAAGAAAGTCTATAATATAATTTTGTTTTCAAAGAATGTATTACTCTAAAGATTGTATAATGTGCAAACGATTTTATTATCTGCTTGTTTGACTTACGCATTCAACTAAAAATAATATTGGGTTTTCGTATTAAATTAATAATCTATGCATTTTCAATAAATATCAAAACATGATTGTGTCTATATTTCGATATTTATCCATATACTTACGAATAATTTGTGGTTTTTGTTTCAATAATTGGAACAAAAAAAGTGAAACAACACAAAACAGGCCAATTTGAATATTATGCACAATTAATTTTACAAACAAAACAAATTTACCGCATCTGGAATTATTTTGATGAACCCTTTTTTAATGTTGTAAAGTGTCATCATCTGCCTAAACTTTTCCCAACTATGTTTGGGTCAGCTTCCAGTCTAACCGGATGCAGCTGAATACCAGTATTTTACACGGAGCGACTACCTATCTGACCTCCTCAACCCAGTAACTGGGTAACACGATGCCCCTTGGTAAGACTGGTTGTCAGACTTTCGGGCTTCTGACGATCCATAACAACTGTAAAAGATCTATAAATGACAGCCGGGACCAATGGCTTAACGTGCTTTCCGAGGGGTCTTGATATGTAAAGATTTTGGTAAAGATGGTCACCCATACACGGGCCAACCGTGGCAAGCGTAGCTTAACCTGATTGATCGACTTGTGCAGCTGTTAGTACTTAGCCATAAGCCTTTTTGTTGTAAAGAGTACTTACAGAAAAGCAGTTGTTAAATATTTATTAATTAAGTAAAGCAAGAGCAAGTTAATCTTGTTTTTGTAATTTCAGATAATAATGATCTAAAATTATAAAAAAAGGCTTCGTTTATGTGTCTCAGTTAATTACGCCTTTAACCTCACTGTAACGTGTAAAATTATATTGACCACTAGGTATTTTTAATCTTGTAATTAGGCCATGCATTCCATTTGTGGCCATTCATCTCGTCTACTCAACAACCGTATGTTACTGCAGGGATCCAGCAGAATATCAGCGTCAGGTATTAATTCGCCTGACACATGCTGAGCTGAACTCCCATTTGGTCGACCTTGATTTGATTTGATTTGAAGTATGTCAGATTATGTTTTTTCATTTTGTATGTTAGCATCATGTTTTTAGCTAATATTGTATCATTTGATTGCGGTTTAGTGTGTCTATTGTGTGCACTGTTTTTTTTTTTTATTTATCTACTAGCTTTTGCCCGCGGCTTCACCTGCGTGGATGTCGGAAAATAACCCACGGGAACTTACTACCGCCCGGGATTGAAAGCACCCTATGTGTTAATCTAGTTATCTAATTGCGTAACTTAATTTCGTAACCGATTAAGACAAATCTTTCATTTTGACAGTTCAACAACATTCATTGCGTTATTTACGTTGTGGAGCAGATTTTTTTTTCAAACTTATGAAGCAATGGATTTGAAATTTGTTTCAAACTGATTCAGATTGTGGATCGTGTGTTACGGCAATTAGGGTGCAGGTTATAAACTATCTGTGTGCCTTTCATCCATATCCGTTGGGCCGTTTTTGCGCTAATCCAGAACAAACATCCAAATAAACAGACAAACGGACAAAAATACTTAAAAATATATTTTTGGCATCAGACTCATTCCCACACCTCGTACTAATTACTTATTTTCAAAGTATTTAATGTATAGTTTTGAGTTAGGTACTATTTTATTATGTATCCCATTTTTCGCAACACGGGCAATATTTCCGTTTTTTTATTGATGAAAAACATATCTGCGGGCTGCTACAACATCATCATCTGCCTAGCCTTTTCCCAACTATGTTGGGGTCGGCTTCCAGTCTAACCGGATGCAGCTGAATACCAGTATTTTACATGAAGCGACTGCCTATCCGACCTCCACAACCCAGTAACTGGGTAATACGATACCCCTTGGTAAGACTGGTTGTCAGACTTTCGGGCTTCTGACGACCCGTAACGACTGTCAAAGATCCACAAATGACAGCCGGGACCAACGGCTTAACGTGCTTTTCGAGGCACGGAGGAGTCTCGGTATGTAAAGATGGTCACCCATCCACGGAACAACCCCGGCAAGCGTAGCTTAACCTGATGGATCGACCCGTGCGGCTGTTATTACGTAGCCACGAGCTCCTCAACACAATGACGCGGGCTGCTACAACATAATGATAATAATTATGTAGTCGGTGGTTTAAATATTATTGTATCATTACATAATGAAGGTATTATTCAAGTTAAGTCAGTTGTTAACTTACAAAACCCTGAAACACGTACTTTACATTTTTTTATTTTAAGTATTAGTACCTACCGTACCGAGTTATGAGTTAATCCGACAGCGCGTAAAAATTTATACTTACTTACTTTACCACCCCGTTATTCGTCTATGTGAAGGATTACTTAAAAAACTAAAAGTGACAATCTTTATTATTTACTGTGGCAAGTATTGCCAAGTTTCAAGTTTAATAACTAAAGGAATAAGGGGCGACTTTCCAAAGACCCTTTCTTAGTGGATTCCTACGTTCTTATAACTATCTGTGTGCCAAATTTCAGCCCAATCCGTTTAGTGGTTTGAGCTGTGACGTAGACTACCCATTTAAAAAAACCCTGATACACATTATTCTTCATTTTTCGTTTTAAGTATAAATACTGAGTTTCGAGTTAATCGGACAGCACGTTAAAATTCTTCTATACAAAATTTGACAGCCCCCAATCCCCGTTTAGGGGGTAGTTTAGAAAAACAAAAAATGACAAACTTTATAATTTACTTCGATAAGTATTCGTGCCAAGTTTCAAGTCTATTAACTCAAGGAATAATATTTATCACACAAACGAAATCCCCCTTTTCACCCCTTTAAAGGTCGAATTTCAAAAAACCCTTCTTAGTGCACGCCTAGGTCCTAATAACTATCTGTGTGCCAAATATCAGCCCAATCCGTTCAGTGGTTTGAGCTGTGACGTAGATTACCCATTTTCACCCCGTTAGGGGTAAATTTTTGAAAAACCTGAATATACATCATTCTTATTTTTGGTTTTAAGTATAAATACTGACTTTCGAGTTAATCGGACATCACGTTAAAATTCTTCTATACAAACTTTGGCACCCCCCAATCTTCGTTTAGGGGGTAGTTTATAAAAACTAAAAATGACACACTTTGTAATTTACTTAGATAAGTATTCGTGCCAAGTTTCAAGTCTATTAACGCAAGGAATAAGATTTTTAATATTAATGAAATCCCCCGGTTTCACCCTCTTAGCGGTGGAATTTCGAAAAATCGTTTCTTAGTGGAACCTTACTCTTCATGAAGAACAGACCCTCCAAATTTCATGTCTCTAGGACCAGCGGTTTAGGCTGTGCGTTGATATCTCAGTCACCCTTGCCTTGTATATATTCATCATTAAAATAAAATAAATTTTGACTTTGCAATGTCAATTCTAATGACTCGACTTTGTATATAGGTATGTTTTGTTTCAAGTTCTAATTCATATTACTGAATTATTACTGAGGCATAGTATGTAAGACTATTATGTGTGTTCGATGTGCTGAAAATAAATCTTTTAGTATTCGAAGTAAGAAGACCGGGGAAATATGACTTGATTGAATACCTGTCGGTCTTCCTGGTTTTCCTTAAGGGTCTTTTCTATCTATAAAGGTACTGAATCATTAACCAAGTCGGACAGATTTATATGAAACGAACTTTTGACAGCGGCTTCGCCCGTGTAGATGTCTAAAATTAACCCATGGGAACCTACTACCAGGATGAAAAGTATCCTATGTGTTAATCCAGGTTATAAGCTATCTGTTTGCCAAATTTCATCCAAATCCGTTCAGCGGTTTTTGCGTGATTGAGGAACAAACATCCAAACACACAAACCCACAAACACACAAACACACAAACTTTCACATTTATAATATTAGTAGGATAGTAAATTGTACAAATAAACGCAATCTTCATAATTATTATTTACAAATAAGGCAAGTAACAGCTCTATAATAGAACTAAAAAAGCGCGTTCGTTTTTCCGAAATTAGACGATGATTTCCGAAGCGCATACTTTTCTTTGGACTTTCCGTTTTATTTGATTGAACAACATTTTAACAATGGATGATGGAGCAGTATAACATATTTTTTCAACTACACAGCTACAATTATTTACATCGCAGCTGCTTAGAATCAGTTATATAGACGCAATTGATTAATCCAAATAGATTGATCGATTCAATTAAACTGTCGATTTGCCCCCAAATGTTAATACATTAGCGATACAATACAGACTTATTTGTGAGGGAAACAAATACCAACATTTACCCAAATATTATTAAATGTTAGGTAGGTACTGGATGTAACATTGAGACATTTAAATATGAACTGGAAGAGATTAACACTAAGAAAATAACATAATTATCAAGCCCGATGCCATTAGCCAGTCACAAAAAGCTTTGATCAAGTTCAAAGAAAAATGAACGAAAAACAAAAATATAAAATGTTATATCTTGACTACGGTACAAGGTACATATTTAAAGTATACAGCGACGATTTATAAAACATGAATAACCTACAAAAGAATATCCTTACATAATAAGAATGGGAAGGTTCCAAGCAGAATGCATCGCAAATCTAATACCAGCTGACTTCACGAAGATTCTTTATAAAGAACATGTCACGTTAAAATAAGTACAAAGACATGATAAAACTAGTTTTTAGTCTTATTTAACTCAACAACACTAAGGAAATCGGCCACAAAAGGCTTTAAAGATGTAGTAGATGCACTGGAAGTTCTAGGAATGTTGAATGTTTTATTATGTGGTGAGCCAAACTGTGGAACTCTCTGCCAGCGTCGGTGTTCCTTTTCACATGTAACCTGTCTGCTTTCATAACAAGAGCGAACAGGCATCGTCTGGGCACGCTCGTTCCATCGTAGAGCTCATCCATCGCTTTCGATCAAGTGAGTTGAGGTGAAGAGCAAGCCAATTCCGCAACAAAAATCAGAATGAGATAATTTTCTGGTAGAATTTACACGATTGGCAGATTGGTAGATTTTTAAGATGTATGTAGCGTTTGACCGACTATCAATCAAAACTTTTAAAGAAGATCTCATGGCAAAGGTAAACTCTTGATGATATCCTTTCTCTAATATTTAACAGAGTATTCTTAGTGAGATTACTAAAGAATTGAAAACATCTTTCTTTTAATTGTAATTTTTCCTTTCTATGTATTTTCGAGATATTTCAAGCTGCTTACGTATAAATTCTTTCTTTCTTCTTTCTGTCCAGTTTTTTTCATTCTTCAAAAGGTAAGATTGTAGTGATTGTTACCTGCCATATCTATACTCCATTTGAAATAAGATTAGAAATTTAAACAAACCTTTTTACAGTCCGTTCAACCGATTTTGACTTTTATACCGTAGGCAGAAGCATGGCATTAAAAGCAAAAAAACGTTACACAATACCAACTGTCTGCTGCAGCTGCCATTTGTCATGCCACCAACGCAATAGTAGTCAAAATCGGTTGAACGGACTGTAAAAACGGTTTATTTTAATGTCTAATTTTATTCCAAATGGAGTATAGATTACTGTTTATTTTGTAGCAGAAGTTCATTTTATAATACCAATTCCTACTTACTTGTTTAACAGAGGCAATAGTTCCAGTAAGTAAGAAAAAATATCCTCATACATATTTGTAATCAAGTTCTTGAAAACGGCTCTAACAATGTTTACGGGGGCGAAAAATCTATCTAGCTAGGTCTCATTTCTAGTAAAATTCGTTTTTTCTATTTTTACCCAAGCAGAGCTTGATGGACCAGGTTCTGAATATTGAATTCCAAAACTATTATTAATAATAAAACAAACATCGAAATCCTGAACATTACCCACATAATAAATAACGGGTGTAATGTTCTGAGAACAGCTATAAGACGTGTTAAATTGAGCATGAAAAATCTACCGTAACCCAAATATCCTTATGGTTTACGATTGTAATCGTGAAAATATAACCCTTTCTTTTAAATAGTCGGCCATAAATATTCTTTTTTAGAATAATATAAAAGTAGAGCAGAAAAATACTTTAGAAAGATAATATTTTTATGAATTAAATTCTTTTTTTTAATATTGCCCTTTTTATAGCATTTCTTTAAGAATATGTATTTACCGATGGGTTAGGCAAAGGTGTACATGTACATATAGTACCTACGGAGCCTATTGCCATCAACTGGGCACAAATTCTGACTCCGACCAGCTACTCAGAAATTCCTAAAGGATAAACCCAATACTCTAGAATAACATTGGCTTTAAATTCCCTTGTCAAGTATACGGAAATTCTTTTTAGGGGTTATTTTGTGATCACGTCCCTCATGTAGTTAAACAAGGCAACTTACAGGTAGCCCGGGTTCTGTAGCTTAATCTGTCGGTTCTCGTTTATCAACTATATCTACGCGACATTTCTTGTTCTTGGCTCAGCTAGAGAGCGGTTTAATAAAGTGAATGTCGCTACTCCACTAGACATAACTACCTCTGTACCTACTTCTAACGTACTTACTACTGTTAGTACGAACTATAAATCATTAATTTTAAAGAAACTAATTTTTGGATAGTACACTCTCGTAAAACTTGTAAGTCCCGTGGCTTAACCTGAGTCAAATAAATTAAAACATAAAATAAATAAAAAATAAAAATTGTGTTACCAATAATAAATGTCACTTAACGGCCTGTTAGTAAACGGATGGCAGTAATTTCCATGCAATATATACATTTGTTTACTTCCAAACTTCTAAATTCGCTCACATGACGCTGTTAAATTGTATTAATTGTGATACTACACAAATAGCGTAGAGTCATACTCAATTAGGTACCTCTTTTCCTTGATTTTGTATCCTAATATAATATATAATGTAGAAAAGAAAGAAAGAAAGAAAGAAAAATTGTTTATTCGCACAAACTAAACGCACACATTACAAAATAAAAGAATGTCATTTACTTACTACCCAAAAGCCTCGTATTCGGAGGCTACTTAGTCTGTGGCACAGAGTACATTACCAATCTGTGGTGTGTGTCTAGGTATATATTAAGGAATATATTATAGTAAATATGTATGTATGTGTATTGTAAGCTAAGAAAGAAATGTATAACCTATTTAGGTACTTGTGAACCTATTTCATTTATAATTCAAAAGCTTCCGCCCGCGGCTGCACCCGCGTAGTATGTCGATAAAAAATAGCCTACGTCCTTTTCCAGGATGCCATCTATCTCCTTGCCAAATTTTGTCGAAATCCCTTCAGTGGTTTAGGCTTGAAAAGGTAACATACAGACAGACAGACAAACAAAGTTACTTTTGAATTTATAATATATTAAGTATGGATATTAAGGAAGTATGGATTATGTTATGTTTTTAATATTATTATCTCCTCTCAGTCAGAGCACCGAAATACTATTACGGTGAATACTGACTATTCATGTGAGGTTTACTGATCGTATTTTGTTTTCAAATCGCTGTTACCGGTTACCGCATCTAGCTTTTAGATATTGATGATTGATGGCATGTCAATATTTTCCATTTGTTGTGGCGTGTAGATGTGTTTTGGGAATATAAAATGCTTGAAATGTATGTGTTAGGTGGCAGGTAATCTATCCAGGAGTTTGAAACAGATGCATCGTGTTACGATTAAGAACCGTTGGACAAAAACATGGTTTATTACATGGAAAGTAGAATCTAAAATTAATCCACATTTATTACCTACATGCTATGTTGTACCCAGGAAATGATTTACCATTGCTCTAGCACAGAACTGTTATGATGTTCACTTCCGTAAATTGTCGCCTTTTGGCAGTGGCTCTCAAACATACTAGTAGCTGTCACACAATCTATTAGCTTGCTTATGACTTTTGCAAGGGTTATGTAAATAAACACAGAAAACAAAAACTTATGAAGATTCCTCCAAAGAATCATAATCGTAATCATAACTAATATAAAAAATCCGAAGATGAGTTTGTTTATTTGTTTGCTACGCTTTCACGCTAAAACGGCCGAACGGATTTGGATAAAATTTGGCACAGGGTAGACCTGGAGAAGGACATAGGCTACTTCTACATCCTGGAACGCAGACGAAGTCGCGAGCAACAGCTAGTAATAATATAAATGCGAAAGCGTGTTTGTTTGTTTTCACGCTTTCACGTCTTCTACCTACTCAACCGATCATCATGAAATTTTGCATACACGTTGTCAGAGGCACAGAAAAGGAGATAGAGTACCTACCTTTTATCCAGAAAAAAAGTACCTACTGCTCCTAAGGGATAGAAAAATTATTGACAAAATCAACATGAAGCCAAAAGAAAGCTGGTAATTTAATAAAGAAACATGCAATTTAAAAAAGTCTGTCTAATAAAACAGCATGTCAATATTTCCCGAAGGGTGCGCATAGGTGTACCTATAGTTGGGCACGCCACAATAGCGGCGATAAGTCCCCTCTTTGAGGAGTGGATAGAGAGGCGCCACGGCGTCCTCACCTTCCGCCTGACACAGGTCCTCACCGGACATGGCAGCTTCGGGAGGTACCTGTGTAGGATTAGGCGGGAGGAAACGCCCGGGTGTCACCACTGTGTGGATCGCCCGGAGGACACGGTGGAGCATACGGTTGAGGTGTGCCCTGCTTGGGCGGAGCACCGCCGTGTCCTCGCGGAGGCGATTGGCGGCGGTGACCTCTCGCGTCCGGCCCTGGTTCAGGCCATGGTACGGAGCGAGAGGGCATGGGAAGCCGTCACCTCCTTCTGCGAAGCAGTAATGCTCGCGAAGGAGGAGGCGGAACGCGTGAGGGAAAGGCAAAGTTTGCGCCCTCACGCCCCTAACCGCCGCCGTTGGAGACGCCCTGGGCGTCGGGAATCCCAGGCGGATTTCCGGCCACCATAGGCGCGGGCTTGCGGACGGCGAGCAACGGGCAGCTCGCCGTCCGATAAGGACCAGGCCCGGGTCGATGGCGCGTCGTGTTCCACGCGCGCCTCAAAGAGATGTCAGCAAAAATGACGGGGTCCGCTAGGACCGATGCCTGCCAGGGTTGCGGGAAAGTCCGAAAGGGATACCGGGACCTTGGCAACAGGCAAATGAAGGAACACGGGTGGGTTTTAGTCAGTAAAAGTCTGACACGCCCTTCCGCTCCGCCCAGAGCGGGAGAAGTCATTGGATGATTTCCCACCCACAAAAAAAAAAAAAAAAAAGGTGTACCTATAGTACACCTACATTTTTGTCTAACTACAAGTAAATAAAACAAAACTACATGGTAAAATTAATAAAAATCCAAACTAGTCGCAGTGTATACTGCCGGCAATTGTGACGGGGCCAACAAAAGAGTTTAATATAACTCAGTGGTACAATAATATTGAGCTAAAAAACGCAATATTCAATGAGGCCGGACAATACAAAACGTGGCCCATTCAGTTTCACTTACAGTGTAGGTTTTATGAGCGGTTTTACATTATTAGATTTTGGAGATGGATTAAGGATGGGTTTATTTTATTTGTCCTCGTTTCTAATGATGAATCAAATAATTTTATATTAAGATTTGAATTAACGTAGGTATGTATTTATAGTCTTTCTAAAAATAAGCCCAACCATTACCTACGGTGCTCATTTTTGTGTTTTTAATGTATCGATAGGCAGATTGGAAGCAATGGCCGCTATAACTGAAAACATTATTTCGTAATAGAGTGAAAAAAGGGGCGAGGCTAGTCATCAATCGGGCACAAACCCAAACTCCGGGCTGCTACTGAGAAATTCCTGATGGAACAAAAATGCCCAATAACACATCGCCCGATTTGGGAATCGAACCTAGCACCCTAACTACGAATTCACGATTAATCACAATCTGAATCGGTTTGAAACAAATGACTAGTCCATTGCTTCATAAGTTTGAAAACAAAATCTGCCCAACAACGTAAATAACGCAATGAATGTTGTTGAACTGTCAAAATTAAACATGTTAGTCATAGATAGATAGATAAGATAGATAAAACGTTTATTTGATGCACACAAAAGACAGCACAACATACAAAGACAAGGTTAAATAATAACTAATTACATTAATAAATAGCAACAGGGTGTCATAATCAGTTACCAAAATAAGTTACGCAATTAGATAGCAACTACTGCTGAGTATAAAGTCCTGCACCCTAATTGTGTAATACGCAATCAATCAGAATTGGAATGGTTCAGAACAAACGGCTAATTCATCCTACTATCCTACTAATATTATAAATGTGAAAGTTTGTGTGTTTGTGTATTTGTGTGTTTATGTGTTTGGATGTTTGTTACTCAATCACGCAAAAACGGCTGAATGGATTTGGATGAAATTTGGCAAACAGATAGTTTATAACCTGGATTAACACATAGGATACTTTTTATCCCGATATTCCCACGGGATCGAGATTTACGTGGGTGAAACCGCGGGGCGCAGCTAGTTGCTTCATAAATTAGAAAAAAAATCTGCTCAACAACGTAACTTACGAACTTATGAAGCAATGGATTAGACATTTGTTACGAACTGATTGCAATTCTGATTGATTGCGTATTACACAATTAGGGTGCAGGATTTTATACTCAGCAGTAGCGCTTGGGACCACTAGACCAGCGAAGCAGTACAGCATTGCTATTCTGTAACCATCTCACCGTGAACACTTAGGTGAAGTGATCTGGCATTGTCATCGCTACCTACTGATGCTAAAGCAGTGACAGTTCACTTCAAGCTCACTTCACATACATTTTTCAGAATAGCACAACAGGAAATAAATATAGTTTAAAACAAATGTTGACAAACTGTTATGAAAATTAACACGAACATAAAAGTAAATGCCAGCGTTCATGATTACACTTAATGTTAACTGAATTAAAAATTAATTAGCAGGATTTTATTCGAAACTTTTAAGGCGCCAAGAATCTGTGAACTTTAGTGCTTACTTGCAATTAATGTCCCGTGATACATTCATTCTTCATTCAAATCTATGAGACTATTCTTCTGTTTTGAGATAGATAGAGAAGAAGAGAGAAATATTTACATAATAAGTTGGTGGCTGGCGAAAGTGGTGTTACTATAGGTACACCCCTGCCTGACCCTTCGGGAATTACATGCGTGATGTTATATAAGTTGGTGAAAGATGAAGAAAAAAATATCGTACTTAGTAAGTAGGTACATATTTCAGAATTTGAGTATGGGATTGTACCAGGCTTCTGACGATTGTAAAGTCAAAGTCATTTATTTGCTTTAAATGTGGTAATACAAAGGTGGTGGATAAAATAGTATTCTTGAGCAAAATAGTATTCTTGAGTAAAATGGTGGTTGGTACTAAAATTTGAGGCAATTCTCTCTTTACGTATAATATTTTCAAACTATACATTTTAAGCATGGCTGCCATTTAGTTACCTAAAATATTTATTATCATACAGATGTTATCAGACAGTCACTCGCAACACTCTCAAGAGTCCACTTTCCCATTACCTAAAACTATAATTTAGGCAGCCGGCTACTGCCTACAAATTACAACTTAAAGCATTCAATTTGATCTCGAGATGACCCTTTAGTAAGAAGGTCGGAAAAACAAACGGCTTTTACAATTGCTAGTAGCACCGCTCTAGGACTACGTAATGTTATTCGGCACACTAGCTATATACACTCTGTTTTTGTGTCTCTGCCTACTTTGCAAGGGATGAAACCTAAGAGATGTTTTAAAATGAGAGTGAGAGCGAATTAAACTTATACTCTAGAAAGTTTAACTCTCGCTCACGTTTGTAGACACCGAAATAAATTGTTTTTGATCATACAACGCGCTACATAGTGGCTGCATATGTTAATATTTATACTTATCTATAATAAAAGGTCGGGTAGCACTCGAAAACAAAAATCGATATAATTATGATGAAATCCGATGACAACAATGAAAATGATACAACGAAATGTTATCTATATATCATTTCACTAGACACTCTAAACGGTGACGACAACTCAAACTGTGCAGGAACAAAAATAATCATCACACAAGTAACAAAAAAAGATACGCCCACAATACAAAACTTTCTAAATATGTACCAACCCGCAGTCTTCTTTTAACTTAACACATATACTACTGATAAGGGTTGACAATGCGACACTAAACCTACTTGGAATAGTTGGGAGCAATTGAATACATAAACAAGCATACAAAATTAAATTTTAACACGACAGCTAAACGAAAAAAGAATATCAAGTTAGCAGATAAGGAGAAAAACAATTTCGGTGAAAAAGATAAAGAAAGTAATATTTGTAGTTTATGTTGTTGAGAAAAGAAATTAAGCCAAAGGGAGAGCTTTTAGAAAGAAAAAAAAAACAGTACAAGATTAGTAAGTAAAAAACAATAAAACGTACGTAAAAAAAAAGTTTTTAAAAAAATTTGGAAGTCTCCACAATTTCTTTTTCATAAATATTTCCATACCTTTGAATAAAAGATATAGAAGGATGGAAAATATTTAAAAAAATGTTAGTTAATTGTTGGTAAAAAATATAATTTGTTAATTGTCAGAGTAATAAAAAATCTTTCAATTTAAAGCCTCCTTTATCCCATCTCACAGATAACTAAGACTATTAAAAGCTTTAGCGACTACCTCTATAATCACTCTAAGCTAAATACTCGTATATTTTTATACTTGAAAAATTCAAGCGAAATCACTACTTCAATAGGGATTTCTACTGGCAAAAGTTGAGAAAAGCTCAATCGTTGCCGGTCCCTTTGTGTTGTCAGCCATTGAAGTGAACAAAGACTGGTCTGAATCATAAGATACATGTATTATGATTTAAATAGTCGTTGGAACTTCCCTTTTTTTGCGTTTCATGGCGAGGGATTGACATTGTTTGATAAACATTCGCCGTGCTATCCTTTGAGACTTTGTGATTTTTGTAATATTTAAATCTGGTGCAATTTTTATAATCCAGTGTAGTTATTTCATGATTAAGATTATGATGATTATTTTATGATTAAATGTTAATACTTTGTACTACCTACCTGTAGTTTGATCTATAAAGGAAGTTCATAATCGTGTAATAATAATCATTTTTTTAAATATTATCATTTTATTCTAAGAAATATTAAAAAATGTACTAATGGTAATTACATAGGAAAGAAATTAAATAACTGACATAATAATATTAATAATCGTATAATAATAATCAAGTTTTCCGTTGAAAGCAAAGTTAACAGTCAAATGAAAACAAAAGTCAAACAATAAACCCAGAGTGATACAGCGAATAGCCAATTATCCAATTAAAAGTTTTAAGCAGCACAGACTCTGTTGTTACCTGGTGTCAATATAAGGGATTGGCTTTACTATGTCAAGGCCCTGAGGGATTAGAGTATAAACTCAACTTTACATAACCGGAGGCATATAGTAATCTCTTGGGACATGGTGAAACTAAGACCGTACTTTAGCCGTATATAATATATTTACCATGAATGTATACGTATTTTGGCCACGTAGTAGCCTGACTAAGAATAGAACACTCAAGTTCTTCCCCTGGGTATTGTGTGAGGTATCATATTATTATGAATTGTTTCAGGATGTTAAAACATGATTTATTGAGTAAAATAATAGTTTTACATCAAAGAAAAATTCAAGATATCATATAAATCGAGTAAAATGGTAGTATTTTTAGCCAAATCCTTGGAAATATTCTATTAATAAGTACCTAAACATTTTATAATCACCTACATATCAATCGATATATACCCGAAACAAAAATCCAATATCCCTATCGATATTGGCAACAACAGTGATGTAACTTAGTTATTACGGGAGGTTCACCAATCCGTAACATCACATGAGGCGGAAATCAAATCGTTTAGCAGAAATTTTGCTATATGAGGAAAAATCTCGATGCCTGTTTGAAGTCCTTTTCTGTGGGATTAACAGCGTACCTGGTATCGGCTTTATGGTTGTTGAAACCACTCGAAGCAAAAATTCACTACAAATATCATTGATCAAATTTCCAATTTTTCTTTGCATTTATAACATGAGAACGAGGGTAAAATAGGAGCAGTCTAAATAAAGCTTGATTTTGAAAACGCAGTAACTCCATTCGAAGAAAATAGTTGGTTTGTCATCGTAGTATCCTGCATGTTCGTATTTTCTGTACAAACGTAGAATGCCTAGCATATATACAGCTAATAAAAATAAAAACTTTTAGTAACAACTTTAATCTAGATAAGTACCAGATTTTATTTAAAAAAGATATATTACTTTAATTTGATCAAGAAACCACTTAAGTTGTTTATAGTTTACTTGCAATTCTTGCTGGATAGCCATTCTTAATGTGCTTAATGCTATAGAGCTATTTGTCTTCTTAGTGGTTCAAGAAAACAAGTCGTTAATCTTTGTGTTCAAAAATTTCGGGGTGGAAAATACGTCTTGAGATTGCGTTAGCTTTAATTCTGATAAAATTTGTGAAGAGTTGGCAAGGCGTCAGAATTGTAATGCTTTATAGGTGAATGAACTTTGAGAGTGCTGCAAAGTTTTTATTCAATGAATCTGATAAAAACTGCATGGCTAATTACTGTAATAGAGAAGTTAACTAAACAACACGAAAACAGCGCATTACATTAATGATTATTGTCATATAGTTACATAAAATACCAATATTTTTTTTTGATGTTTAAACAATTGAAATTAGAAATAAAATATCACTTGAAAACTTTCTCATACAAAAAAAAAATAGGCATTTTTGACGCTAATGGAAACTATAAAATAAGAGTGGATGAGGTCTATTTGAGTAGTCTATAAGCGTTAAATTATACTCTCGCGAAAGCCATTACGCCGTCCTTTGAGTCCTCTACTTATCTCAACTATTTTCCTGTTAATATGAAGGAGTTGATCATAAAGCAGCAGTGACAGGCTTTTATAAAATCCCCGGAGGCCATAATAAAAGAATATTTAATAGAATACTGGAAGTTCTGCAAAAAATAAAAAGTCTATAAACTCTTTCTAGTCTCTTTTTTATATCGACGACGCAATATTTTTAATAACGTAGTGGTTTTTTACATGAGCACTTTAAAAAAAAGTATATCCATTGATACTGGCTACTACTATTGAAAATGAGTCTCAGAATACCTTATTCTGAGAATCAGTTTAAATCAAGGGCAGCCAAAACAAAAACAGTTAGGCGCCGTCAAGGCTATTAATATTTTAGCTCCATTAAAGACAATAATTATGAATTCAACAGAGAAACTGAAAACAATAAATAAACACCTCTCATTATTATTCCCCCAAAACAATCTCATAGTCAAAGCATTTATTACTTTAACTACAGCAATTTCGATTCGAGAATTTCGAAATCACAAATCAAGCTTATCCGCGACACGAATGCAAAGGAACACACATCTAAATGTCAGCTGGAAAACGGTCGTAAATTTTGGACACAATTCACTAGGATCCCTACTGACTGACAATGAACTAGAAACGACACTAAACATAGAGTCCCGTGGAGTCTTTATGGGCTTGAGCCAAACTTACTGATTAGTTTGACACTGTGTCGTAATCTCTTTTCGTAATATTTTTTTACAAGACCGTTTCTTGTATTTATCAGCTTTCGACATGATAGACGGGGTTTGGAAAAAAAACTTGACGAATTTGTCCGCATTGAATTGTACCTAGGAAAGTTAGGATGTACCTACCGTACGTATTAATTAAATTGAACGGGCTGAAAATTAGTAACATTCAAATTATACCCCGAATGTGGATCTAACTAAGCAAACCATTTCAGAACTCAGTAACTTCACAAAGTTAACCATCAAACTTCCAACTTCTCATTTCATAACATCACCTCCTTTAAAAGTCAGACCTCAAAAGTAACATACCTATACATCTCTATCCATTAGAAGCATTTCAAATACTTGTACTGAAGAGTAGGGGGGAATGTCAATACGGTGAAGGGTCTGCGAAGTAACTGATGTGGAAACACGCGACTTTTACATACGTAGGTATATATCGTGTATATTGTAAAATGTATGGGTGTGTATATTGTACTGGAAATGTATAGCTTGATAGTTATACATTTCCAGCATTAGTTGACCTCGCATTGTGCGAAAAATCATACAATGCGAGACCAGGTCATTCTGGAACATTTTTATGTATGGCTTGATAATATGTTGTCGTGTGTACCAAGTATTTTTTGTTCCTGTTATCATTACAAAGACCGTATGGAATAAGTTTATTATTGTTTTCAGAATGATCCTTATGAAGTAGATAGCTGGAAGCAATGTGGTTCGTTTGTGTTGGTTAATATCAAATGGCTTTCTTTTGACTTATGATTTCTAAAAGCTAACGTGGCAAAGGATACATTTTCTTGGAAATACATGATTTAACTATCATTGTATCAAGATGTTTATTTGGGCTTCCTATGTTTTCGATATTCACTATATGATCAAAACTACTGATATATATTTTTTGTTTTCTAACTGACCCTTCAGATATGTCCTATCTAATTTTCAATCATTTATATAAAAATCCCAAAAAGGACATTCAGTTTTTCACGAATTTGTAATTTTTCCGGAAAACTTTTTCTAAATCGGTCCAATTGTTCTCAAGTGATACATTTACCAAAAAACATCAATTCACAAAAAAGACAGTCACAAGTAATTTTTAATGCTGCAACATAAGGACTATAATAAGCTTTGACCCTCACAAGTTTTAATATACCTACAGCTAACGTAAGCAACCTAATGATATTGACCATATCCCCAAATAATTCACATGTGTCGTATCCCCGAAAGCTGTTAAATCGACAGAGTTATAGACCAACACACAACGCGTGTCCATCTAGATTAAATATCGTAATTGCTCGCAAATAGTGATAGATTGATTGCCCATCCCTAAGGACCCGCACCGCGATCGATGTTTGGCTACGTACAGTTAAAACTGTTTCAATACAACGCGTAAAACAAAAATGGCACATAAAACAACAGTTGCAACATTTTTATGAAAAACTTGTTCAAACAACAACAAAAAATTGGCAGTAGGAACTGAAATGACCGCAAACACCTATTTTTAACCGACTTTTTCAAAAAGGAGGAGGTTCTCAATTCGTCTGCATGATTTTTTTTCACGGTTTATGTTACGCGATTACTAGGCCAATTATGAATCGATTTTGATAATTCTTTTTTTATTTGGTAGGTCATGCTTCAGAAGCGGTCCCATATAAATTTGATTAAATTTGCTTGCGTAGTTTTTGAGCTAGCTTCAATAATTACGTATTTTTCCGACTTCCGAAATTAACTTATTTTTCACTTTTTTTTTGGTGTCTTTATTCAAACAATTCAAAAAACGAACTCGTTTTGTTTTTGAAGTGAATCATCGCGGATTCACACCTTGACACCGTTCGAATTTTGAAAGAATGTATGTGACAGTTTCACTATGTTCGAATAAGGTCCGGTTAAGTTATCCTGCTGAAAATGTCATACATAAAATTCTTTCCTATTTATTTGGAAGTAGAACCTATCCGGGCATTATTAAAACAGGCCCTCAGAGAATATCACTAAGGAACGACACAAAGTAACAGACGCCCATTGACCTTTACAGTTTATGACAAGAAGCCGACACAACTTATTTTTCTTTCACCCTAAAAGCAGTAAAGAAAGAAAAAGTACCTAAATAATTTTACATTTTCACCAAGAGATTGCCACTGATGGTTAAATAAACAGAAATTGTGGATGACGTGCCTCTTTTTATTTTTTGCAAAACGGCCGGATTGTTTACCTCAATCACTGTTTATGTTAAACAGTTTTTGAGGAAATCATTTTAGGCACCTGTTTCTGATGGGTGATGGTGGAACCATCAAAATTAAGTAAGCTCCAGAGTAAGTAAGACAGTTTTCCGAAAAAATTACGAATAATGCATGCAGATTAAGATGAACCCAATACCAAAGAACAGAGGCCCTAGACAAAGTGACATTCTATCAGCGATAACGATGATGGAAAAGGCAAAAATGTATAGGACTGACATAAGCTATCGAAAAGCTTATGTCAATCCTGTTGAAAGTCGTTGGAGAAATACGAAACGCTTTCGAAGCGATTGTAACTTGTCTAGGCTCTCAGCGGGCCTAGACAAGTGACAATCGTTTGACATTTAAGCTTTTCAATAGCTTATGTCAGTCCTATACATTTTTGCCTTTTCCATCATCGTTATCGCTGATAGAATGTCACTTTGTCTAGGGCCTCAGATTATAGATGACTAGCTTTTGCCCGCGGTTTCGCCCACTTAGAAGTCGGAAGTTATCCTACCGGAAAGTATCTATAACTTCCGACTTCCTACCGGGATAAAAATTGTCCTATATCCTAACCCTGGTAATGGTGTATCCATGTGCCAAATTTAATCGAAACTCGTTCAGCCCTTATGGCTTGAAAAGCTAACGGACAGACAGACACACAGAGTTTCTTTCGCATTAATAATATTAAAGGTGGAGTTTGCATATTTGCTATCGTATAACTAACATAAATTCTGGAACGGAATACAATTCGATTTCGAAAAAAATCGATTTGCTCCTTAATAAAGTTGTCTCAATATGAGATAACCTGTTCTTTCTCCTAGCCTATTAATTTATCGCAGTATTGAATCTTAACAAAACCGAAGAATTGAACCCAATGATAAGCAATTAAAGCAAATTGGTTCATTTGTTACATTTAATTGCCCACAATTTCGTTTACAGCTATGTATTAATCTTCGTTTCTATAACAACACACACAGTACACTACACATACAGTTACAAATGAGAGAAATTGTAACCATAATAATAATTTGTGAGGGTGGTGTAGGATGAAAAGGACGTTTGTGGGGTGAAAATATGCCTTAATACCCGGTTCACATTATTCCAGTAGCATTCCAATGCAGTCCGCTGGAATGCCACTGGAATAATGTGAACCGGCACTGGAACGCACCTATTGCAGTGATCACTGGACTGGGTTCATTCCAGTGCCGGTTCACATTATTCCAGTAGCATTCCAGCGCTGGACTGGAATGCTACTAGAATAATGTGAACCGGGCAAGCAATTACGATTTTATTGTCGCTTGAGGTAATTATTATTAAATAAACCTAGATCATATAAAACTAACGACCCGCCCCTGCTTTGCATGGATAAATGGCGACATGTCGAAAATTCGAGATTATCCATCTGCCAAGCCTTTTCCCAACTATGTTGGGGTCAGCTTTTAGTCTAACCGGATGCAGCTGAATACCAGCATTTTACATGGAGCGACTGTTATCTGACCTCGACAACCCAGTAACTGGGTAATACGATACCCCTTGGTAAGTAAGATATCCGTGCTTTATCTAAGTTAAATATTAATGTACAAATAAACCGGAACATCCTGACCGCGGCCGGGCCGCGCGCGGACCAAAAACTATTGTAGCTTAATTAGAAAGTCCTTGAAGAATTAAGAGCATTTAATTCCGGAATTATACGCTTTAAATGATGGTGAAAACCGCATCAATATCCATAGTGTAGTTTAGAAGATCTAAGCGGTCAGACATACAGATACAAAAAGCGGTTTTGTTTTAACCAATGTGTAATCCATACTAATATTATAAATTTGAAAGTAACTCTGTCTATCTGTCTGTCTTTCTGTCTGTCTGTATGTCACCTTTTCACGCCTAAACCACTGAACGGATTTCGATTTCGGCAAGGATATAGATGGCATCCCGGGGAAGGACAAAGGCTACTTTTTATCGACATACCACGCAGGCGAAGCCGCGGGCGGAAGCTAGTAATAAATAAGAAAATAAATAAGTCAAACTTATATATTCATTAAAAATAAATATGGCAACGTCGCATTTTCTTAGCTTTAAATATTAATTATTGGTTTGAATGAAAATATTAACTTATACTTATCAATGAAACGTAGATCACACATCGAGAGTGTAGTGCTATGTAATATTAAAAAAAAAAGTTTAGGCCTGTTGATTCTTTGCCATGGTCTCATTAATACCCTAGAGTTATTGAATATCAAAAGGAACACGTTATACCGTGTTACTAGTACACTTACGAAATGAAGTAATTGAGTAATCCCAGTCAGTCGATCACTTATCAAATTAATGAATCATGCTGTTATTGATAGGTAGTACCAAAATTGAAATATCGATCCTTCGTTTTCTAAATTGATAAGTAAGTTAGTAGTGTAACCTACTCCATTGGAGTTCACGTACTTTATTCTGCTAGGCCCAGACCTTGGCTTTACCAGTCGTTGTAATAGGTATACCTTAGCGCAAAATGTGATATCTTCAGCAAATGTCAAATCCATTACTTCATAAGTTCGTAAGTTACGTTGTTGAGCAGATTTTTTTTGAACTTATGAAACAATGTATTAGATATTTGTTTCAAACCGATTCCAATTCTGACCGATCGTTCATTACGTAATTAGGGTGCTGGATTACATTGTCTATCATTGCCATGTATGAGCGTAAGCGAGGCAAAATTGTATGTAAGGATCGTAGCAGGTGGCGTTATGAAGTATTATTGCCACCATTTTTCCAGTGTGAGAAAGAGACGGATCTAGACAAGGCCGATAGCACCATCCCGTTTTCGCAGTGGAATAATGATGGCGTTAATACGTCATAAGACTACCCGTGTAGTTTCTGCCTACCCCCATGGGAAAAAGACGTGAGTTTATGTATGTGTATGTACTTTGTCTATCCTTTTACTTTTCAAGACTTAAAAATAGAGACTCAAGACTTATTAAATCTACGAAAATCTTTAAAAATTACACACAGTTACCGGTTCTGAAATTAACTGTCTGAAGTCGAGGTCTCAAAGCATCCCACCAATGATGATGATAAGTGGTATTTTATTATTTTCTAACTTAATTATTATAAAATCGTTAATATATCTCTACTAAATCATCCTGGGAAACACAAACTCGAAAACTAAACAAACCACTGCAACGCCAAAACTCGTAGAGAAGTCGCCAATAAATCACATTTGCGACTCAACATCGCTCCTAGGATTAACCCAAGCGTTAGAACGTGTGATTCTAGTTCCACAACAGGAACGAATTGCTACCATCATGCACCACAAAATAGTACAAAAGGTTGACTTCTTGCAACAAGAGAACATTGGACACACTTCCGTAGGTACAGCAAGTGCAAGCTTACTCGCGGCTGACATTTGTTTGAGATAGTATGATGGGCATTCGGAAAACTGGCTATAGTCCGCGCGCGACTGCTAGTCACCGCTTGATGTATGTGAGCAGTGAGACGGGGGAGGGCGCCATTGACTAAATTGGCAGACTAAGCTGGCTTGGCCTTCGTCTATCTACCTCGTCTCACCGCTCACATACCTTAGGCAGTGACTAGCAGTCGCGCGCGAACTATAGTTCGAATCGGGTCAACTAACAGTTCCGTCACTGAACTTACATACGTATACGCGCCTATTTGTATACGTGCGCCTGATTGCGCTCGTAGTATGGAGCCGACCTTCTGTAATATTCTGTGTATGTAAAATTATACGTGCAAATTAAAGCTGAATCTAGTAATACCAACTTTGAAGTCCACATGGACTTTGCAACGGTAATTAAATTCTGTATGAATCTATAATATATTAATTTAATTAGTTGGAGAATGTACTATGTGAAGAATTTGCATATCTCCGGCTTAAATTCTGATGTAGTTAAATTATGCATTTGGAGATAAAATCTCGATAACATTTCTAGCGAGGCAGTAAGTTTTCGACATGAATTATAGTTAGGGAGGTAAGAGAATTATGTTTTAAGACTTAGTTAATACAGTATTGGAAGTAGCCGATGTGGCAGTAATGGTTGTGCAGGGTTTCATTGCCTAACTCACGTTTACAACAAGGTATAAAACATAATCTACGAGTACATGTTGTATCTACTGTTTTCGTTACACCTAGAACAAGTTGTAAATACGAGTTGTATATAAAATTTGACTTAAATGTCAAAAATGTAACAAATAGTTAACAAGACAAGTATGAAACATGTTTTATACACGACATGTTTTTGGCAAGTCAAGTTTTACAAGAATTGTTGAAAACAAGTGGATAAACAGTAAACGCTGGTTTAGAACAGAAATGATGTAAATGAAAACATATTTGTAATTATTGGCACGTTAGTAGTGCATTTTGAAATAAATTCTTGCTGATGGTAGTTATGCACATTATTGCAGTTACATTGAACCCACCTATTATAGTTTTGCCAAATGAGGTTTATCTATAGAAGTATTTTAGTAATAATTTAATAATTGCAATTATAGATGTTGTTTCTACTTTCTTGTTGAAGGCAGCAAATATTAAAGAAAACGTTTCAGATGCAGACATTTTACTTTTTGAACACTGGCATGAAGTGTTTCAGGTGAATAATTAACGATTCAAAATTTAAAATCTAAATAATATACGTGGTTGATTTTTATAGTAGATAATTGGATTTATTATATAAAAAAACAAATTAAAAATCCGGAGTCGCACGTAATCTGTTCGATTTATGACGTGACTCCGGATTTCTAATTTGTCTGTCTGTGGTGTCTTTTTAGTCGTAGTTGGGTTTTAGTTTTTATGACTTTTTTTTATTTTTTATTCTTTTATTGTTATAATATATACACTTATTTTTGAAATGTGCTCATTAAGCCCTTTCATTTGATACCCAACATGGTACGATTAAACAATTTTTTTTTAAGTTCCTGACTGATGTCCTCTGGTGGGCCCCATTTTTAATTTAATGTGACGTCACATATCCTGTAACCAGCGGACGATCAAGACGCTTCCAACGATACCTCATTTGTCAAATTGTGATGAGTGATTTAGAAGATAGGAGGGAACAGATGAACATACTTACATACATACATACATACCGGTCAAAATCATAACCCTCCTTTTTTCTTCGCCGTAGTCGGGTAATTAACATTATTTGCATTTTATTTCCAAAGAGTAATTTATCATTATTCGATTAAATTCTGATAGAAATCAGTTTAATACAATTTGGTTTAATCATAAAATCCAATTATTGAGGAATGAGGAGGGTCACTCGTGTCGGCAGCACAAATCGATTTACTGTATATAAAACTGGATTTTTGTCGCTGCGATTATCCACATCAGAAGGTTTTGATGGATTATAACGATTAGTATACAATAATCGGTTGAAACCCTAGGGCCGTGGGGCCCGAGTGCTCATAGTTTGTTCAACGAAATCTCCAAACGGCTGGTTGACACTTCCCGTGATCCAAGTGCTGGCTTTTAACTTGGCCCCTCTGGCTAAGCATTGCCATACAACGTGGAAATGCCGCCAGTCTCTTGAGTACATTACTAGTCGACAGCGATGCGGAGGATTTTTTCGACACCATAGAAAGAAAGAAAGAAAGAAAGAAATCATTTATTTGCCAATAATGTAGGTATACAGATATGATGGTTATTTTGATGAGCGTCCCGATACATTTTGCCTTACGGCATGCAAAATTATTCAGTATAATACATTTACTAAACAAACCAAAAATAAACAAGAAAACACCATTCATTAAGCAACATTACAATCATGAATAAAATACACATATTGAAAACATTCGGAATGTCAACAAATTAAATTAAAAGAAAGTCAGAAGATTATATTACAAATGTCAACAAATTCAATTTAAAATGACAGACCATAATAATGACCAACAATATTATTTCTTATTTTCTTATATTTTTAAATGTTTTTATATATTTCTTTATTCTAATATTTAAAAATATAATTTATATGTAAGAAAAAAAAAAAAAAAAATACCAACAATATGTTAATAACAATATGATATAATGATGACCATAATATATTAGTTTGTTAATAGTTTTAGTTCGATTAGGATATTATAATATTTTCATTTTATGTACTACTGAATATTGAATACTGAGCAGCTAAATAGTTCATAAAAAAATAAAACGTTTGGCTTTCGTTGTGATCACTAACATCTAACATAACATCTCGCCTAAATTCCCCGAAGGGTTAGGCAGAGGTGTATCTTTAGCACACCAACATTTTGCCCGTTAAGTCCCATATAATATGAGCGAGGTGTCCTTCAACCGGGCACAAATCCAGACTCGGGTCTACTATTGAGAAATTCCAGCATGCGTAGCCAGACCGCCACAGAAACGGGTTTTGTCGACGGAATATACATAATGACAGATTGTGATTGTTTATCTGTCATTTTGTCTATTCTCCCGTCGACAAAACCCGTGTCTACGGTGGTCATGCTACGAGAGTGAAAGAGTGGTTCTCGAGTAAGGTTTTACTATATAATAACCAACATCGACGCGGGCGAAGCCGCGGGCATCAGTTAGTATTATATAAATAAAGTGCCATGAACTTTAAACCGTTAATTCGATTTAATAATGTATCTCGTAGGCTGTTATTAAGTATCTCGAATTTCATCTAAATGTCAAAATGAAAAGACGTTTAATAAAATTATGGTAGTTTAAAAATATTTATGTTTTCATTTTCCCTCAATAGTGTAAAATTCATTTGCTGCGGTAAAATATTAGGTACGCATTTTATAAATAAGTACCTATTTGTTAAGAGTTCGATTTTTCCAGAAAAATAAACATGAGTCGCAACAATAGAATTGATAAAACAGTACGAAGATGGTACTGATATCAATTCTAAGATATTTCAATAAAATAATGTTAAACACAGTGTAGAGGTTGTACGTACAGTATTCGCTTTATCAATTTAAAAACTCTATTCCCGCAATAAACATTAATTTTACAATGTTCCTTTACAAAATCTAATTTCCGAGGGAACTACAGAAAAACCGCACTAAAAAAAAATTTAACGGTGTACAAAATTCAATAAAACAATTCCAATTTCAAATCACCCTAAACCCTAATAAACACATCACATTTCAAATTTAGAACATGTCGCCAGTATTAATGTGTCAAATCAATTTGTGTTGAGTCGGCTGTTGACAGTTCTGTCCGAACTTTGCACTCGCCCTGTCAATCTATGAACCCTTATATATTATGGCGTGCCTTCCTTTGATCGGTGAATAATCATGAATATTTACATTTAAATTTGCATCCTATAAATTTTGTTAATCCTGGGATGCTTATTGGAAAATTCTTCTTTGAAGTGTTATAAAAGGCAATCTTTTTTTTTAATTTTTCACTTTGGCATGTAAAAGAAACAGGGTTAAAAACTTAAAACGAGAAATATAATCAGCTAATTTTGTGTTATGTAATGATGATCCGAAAGTAGGTATAAATCCAAAATTGTTATAGAACTTTTTTTTTAAATTTCCTAATCGTAAATATAACGAAATTCGCGTAAATCTAGACACTATTGTTTTTCTTCATTTATTTGCCATTAAGAAAATGATTGTGTAAAACTCTTTTGATTTATTAAGAAACAACGGTAATTAGTTTATATTTTGTAACAAAATGTTAATTAAACTCTCGACATTATTTCAGTAACCTGAAATAAGGGTGTTTGGTAAATACGATGAAGAGAAAATACTCACTTTTCGTTCAGATAATCCTCACCAAATAAAACATTGCTTGAAAACTTTTCTAAACTGTTCAATTTCACTTCATTTAAAGTTACACTGAACAATGTTCAAGTCACTTTCACTTTGTATACAAATATAGATAATCGTCAAATAGACGTTACTATTTTCGTAACACAACTTGAGAACGGGACGCACGTCCTATCCCGGCGGCGGTCAGGACAAACTGAGTTGCTTCGTCATACACAGTGCACCGAAACCGGGCAAAGATTCAAGTCTGTTCAGCCAAGCAGCAAACTTATTGAAGCATAAACAGGATAATGCTATAAATCTGAGGTCGGTCATATGGTTGTACACTCGTATGAAGTCAAACAGTTAAACATGCTTTGATCTAACGTCGTGGTCTGTTTAAATAAGATTTTTGTAAGCGACTGACTGTTTAAAGTTTATTTTGCGGTCTTTCAGTGGAAGTTAAAAAAGCTGGCGTCTTGACTATCATTTGCAACATCTTGTGGTGTGATGATTTCTTAATGTTATGAAATCCGTTTTTAAAATAAGACCGTTTTTATTTTTTGGTTTATGAAATATTTTTTAAAGTAGCAGTTAATAAATTGATCACGTGTTCACACATATAAGTATCAAGGTATTATACTCAGGTACCTTATATTATACAAAGGTGCTAAATCTCAAATTGAAAATGTGTCATATTTTATTAGACACTAGCTTCTGCCCGCGACTTACAATATACTAAAATAACAGCCACATTTATAAAAAACTTCTAAGCAGCCAGAATATACAGGGAGTCCTGAGCGAGCGATGTTCAGTAAAGTTGTCATTCGTGTGAGAAGCAGCTCACCCCGAGGTCGACACCCGCAGCCTTCCCATTGCTTGCGAAGTTTTTCGTTTTTGGTGAATTACTGAACGTGTGCGTTCCGGATATATCACCTAATGGCTCAACACTGGTCCACTGTATGATGCATTGATTAATATTTTAGGAACAAACATACATTAAATACACATAACATTAAATTCTGAATATATTTTGTTACCCAAATAAATCCGGCACAAAGATGTTTAAAAACATTTTTTTTTTTAATATATCGATTTTTAAATGTACAACTGTGCCAAAACTAACTTGGACTTATAGCGAATTGAAATTAATGGCCCTGTTAACGAGATATTAAATTTTGCATCTACATCAGTTAGGAAGCGAAAGTTTAATGGGAACAAATCAATCAGAATGATACGATATCTCAAATTGAAATGGCTGCGATCAATTACGTAGCAACTTTTAAAGGGTCATGCGCTACCCTTTCAACTTTCTCATTCGCAAAGGCTTAAAACTCCGGGAAAGTTATCTCGGTAGTGATTTTATTAGAATATTTAAAAGACCAGTGAATGAAGACCCTCAGAACTTCAGTTTAATTGAGAGCGTCAAATCAAAAGTGTCGAAGATGTCGTTCAAGAGACTCTGGGCGCTGTTTCGTCTCAACATCTGCAAACCTGAGGTATACTAAACTAAATTCCGAATATCTTATTTCTGAACAAAATCTGACATTTTTGCATAATTTTGAACAAGTTTTGGATGTCTAAAATTACTTAAGTATTCAAAGTAATTTGTGAATATTTGAGGGAAGAAATATAATTTACAAGTTCTTGTTAATTTCAATTGCAAATAACAATAATTATTGTGAACTAGTTTAGGTTAGGCATATTTTTAGATATTAATTTATGTTTACTTTTAGTTTTTATTTCTGATTGAGTATCTCGCGCTCGTGTCCTCGATGTTTTTTTATTTTTTGTTGGTATATTGGTGTTTGCTAGCTGACATAATGGCTAATGATTTAAATTTTGATTTATGTTTTATGTTGCGTAATGGTGGATCCACACAGCCCGGCGGCATGCGCCGGCAGCCATACCACCGGTCTACGGGCCGCCACCGCTGGCTTTGCGTGCGGCAATCACAATAAAGCCGGCGGCCATTTTACCGAGGCCGCTGGCCGCATCACGCGGCAGCAGTGGAACAGTTTGCACAGAACTAGAATATCGATTCACAGCCGCACTTGCTAGCGTCTGTCAAGCCAAAAAAGCCGGCGGCTCTTGCCGGCGGCTTTTTTGGCGACTTTTCTTGTGGTCAAGCCGGTAGAGCCGCTAGAGGCTGCTAGCCGGTAGAGGCTGTGAGGATCCACCATAATGTAAATGGTTTTGTTTTGATTTTGTTGTATAATTTTTTTTTCTAACTGAACAGACGGCTGTACTGCTAGGGAGTTTGTTGCGCCACTTCTGGCGTTTTGAAGGACTGCCTTATGTAATGTTGACGTTCGAAAAGTGCTGATTCTCAGCCTAGTTTGAATAAATGACATTTGATTTTATTTTTTTTAAAGATTAGAAAACTCATCAGATAGCGACCTAGGTGTAGTTTGCAAACATGTACCTATTAAAACAAAGATATTACCTATAACACACAATATTATTATACTAATAATGTATGAAAATATACCATTCCATCAAAATATTATTAATTCCGGCAAATATTCACCCACAGTTTTCTGTCTACCGTCAAATTCAATTCAGATGACATTGTTACTCGATATGGTTGAGACGAAAAAAATACGACTACACCAAGAATCAGATTTAACATTATTTTAATTAAAATTCTGCTCTCAGTTCCATGTTATTAGATTTGGTAAAATGAGAGAAAACATATTGAAAATTTAATTTCATTAGAAGGGACAAAATTAAACTTGTTGAAAAAAGTTTTGCAGAGATTATTAAATTTTTAATCTTCTTAAGGGGTAGTCCTAATTTACTTGAAAGTCATTTAAAAAATAAGAAAATTCAATTAAAGTTTATTTATTGATACTGTCGTTTTAGCTACATTTTTTAATCTGCATATCCAAACAGATACTGTCGTATTGCAAGATTGTGCACATCTCTTCAAATAAGTTAAACAAAATCTGTCCACTACATTTATTACCAACTGTCGTCCTTTTATCTCTCAGTTATGACGAAGTAGTACAATTTTACCATTTTAGCGATTTATTACAGAGTATTTTTTTATCTAACCGTTTTATTTTTATTTTTACCCGTAACAGGCGTATTTTATGCCTTTTTCGGGCACCAGTCTCTCACAGATGTTAACCCATTTTTTTGGTTTAAAGCACCTCCTGTACAAACCAACATTTGTGATGAGAAAAAAAAAAAAAAAAATAATCTGCGCAACAAAATAAATTCTGTCAGACTTTAAGATTACACACATTTTGCTTGCCATCACGTCAATTAATTAAACAAAATCTGTCCAATACGTTAGGTACTGCAAAATACAAAGCACTTCTTTCATCTCTCAATTAGGACGTAGCACAACATAAGTTATATCTCATGATCTCTTGCAACCACTTGACATATTTACACCAGTCCCACAGCATCAGATGGGCCGCCTCCCGAACGGACAGTTCTGCTGTAGTCCTGCTTATTTTCAGATTGTGAAGAGCATTCATCGTGTCATATTCGTCGAACGACAAATCGCGGTCGTTTTGACAGCGAAATGAGGCGATATCGAGGGAATAAACGTCGGATTTTCATTGGATCTGTCTGGATTGCAGGATGGTACTGATGAAATTAATAATATCTGGACTGTTTACGATATCGTGTGGTAATCCAGCATGCTGTGGATGATAATGTCAATCTAATCGATGAAGTTTTTTTTTTTTTTATTCGTCCTTTATTGTGCCACTGTAAGGTTAGGTTAGCTTATAACACTATATCACCCAATACTTGTGAGTACGTGTGTGTGTGTTTTTTATTGACATGTAATTTTTCATATTTTTATTAATACTAGCTGCGCCCCGCAGTTTCACTCGCGTAAGTCTCGATCCCGTAAGAATATCGGGATAAAAAGTATCCTATGTGTTAATCCAGGTTATAAACTATCTGTTTGCCAAATTTCATCCAAATCCATAGAGCCGTTTTTGCGTGATTGAGTAACAAATATCCAAACACACAAACACACAAACTTTCACATTTATATCCTTTAACCTTAAATCCTTTAACACTATATTTCTAATTGTAACTCCAATCCTTACAAACGCGTTAGAAACTAAACAGCTTCAACCGTAGACAAAACTATCTCCGAACCCAAACAAATACTAGCCGAAACAATTTTATTGACTACAATACACACAAACATTCCTTTACAAAAACACGAACGACGAACGAACTTGAAGCCGAAATCTTTAATAAAACTGGGTTTATATATAGAAAACTATTTTTATAACGGTCTGTCTTTCCCCTCCTTTGAGAGACGGTTCACGGTGAAGCAAGGAAGCTGTGTGAAGCAACTTGATCCATAACTCTGCTAAGTTTGAGCCAAAAAATCTCCCTAATAGCCCATTATCTAGAACTTTGACCTTTAAAAGAGTAAATTATAATTTAAACTAGCTTCGGCTGTTATGACAAAGTTTTGGGATGTGATGTCTAACGTGAATTTCGTGTGTGTACATTTTTGTCTTGTGACTCCACAATAATTATGATTGATTATATTGAAAGAGAAAAATCAAAATTTAGTAAAACTAACAGCGTGTTAGTTAGTCTTAGTTCTGGGATAATAACTAACGAGATATTTCCGAAAAAAAACAAAACAGTATTTTTTCGGTGAAATCAGAATATCATGACAGATTACCCTTTTCAATACCTACATGGAACTACCTAACTTAATCTAGCGTTATGCCCCGAAAACTCAGATAGGCAGTGCCATCTATCACATTAGGATTGAACCGTGTAGGTGTGACGTAGATGTATTGTATCATCGAATATTCAATACATTGATTGATACCTTGTTTTTACATCAGTTTTTTAAAATAAAAACTTTTTGTTTTTATTTTTCACTTTTTTAGTGTTTTTTTTTGGAAGTCGGTTGTTTTATTTTTATTTTTTGCTTTTTAGTTGTGGTACCTACCCCACACAAATTCGAATACCACTACCTGCTATGTAAATAACAGTGACGGAGTCAAATAAGATATTATCTACATAGACTAAGAGGGGAAAATACGTAATTACTGAAGCTAAAACAAAAACTACGCAAGCAAAGTCAATAAAATTTATATGGAACCACACGGAAAGCACCAGCTTATCAAAATCGGTTCATCCGTTCGAAAGTTCTGAGGTAAAAAACATTAAAAAAATACAGATGAATTGCTAACCTCCTCCTTTTTTGAAGTCGGTTAATAAAAGTAATGTGGGTGATATTATTATTACCACCTATGTTTGATGTAGTTGTGATGAATTTAGTTTTATAAATCATAGAAAAAAAACTAGCCAAGTCTAAGTCGGACTTCCGCATTAAAACAGATGGAAAAAAGAGAAAAGATTTTTATTTGTCTCAGAAATGCGTGCATAAAAATAAAATAAATATATTTTTTACAAAAATATTTAAAAATGTAATCATAAATGAATTAAAGGAAATAAAAGAAATTAAGTAAATTAAGGGAATGGCTTCCTTTTAAAAGTACTAGGGTTAAAGAGATACAGCCCAGTGAGAGACAGACAGACGGTACAGGCTTATTAATTATGGTCACACTTTTGTCTTTTTGATATGGATCCCTATAAAAAAGAACAGAATGATAGCCTCTTAGGATTTTATCTTCTGATCTTGCTCTTCCAAAATCGTTGACAAACTCAAACGCCACTCCATAAGTCCCCGAAATACGACAAACAAATATGTAGTTGGACATAAAACATTTCTGCCACGTCAAATGTTTGACCAAACATCGGTTGGTGGGGAGTGTCTGGCAACCCGCCAATAAACATGAATCATCGCGCTCGGCACAAACCACCGGCGATTTGTCAGCATTACGCTAGGGAGGCGACACAAGGGACATGTGTGAATGAAGTGTGGGGCACTTTTTTGCCGCAGTTCCCTAATTTTTGTAGCTCGGTGATTAGTAATGGTGATAAAAAATCAATACCCACACATTTTGGTTCGAGTGTTGATCGAGTGATCTGTTTAATTTTGTGTTACGTATGACAGTGAGAGTACATTTCCAAAAACTAAGATGAATAATTATGCTAACTTTTAGCTTATTTTTTGGTACCAAATGATATTTTGAATATTCTGAGCGAGAACCTAGGAAAGTTCATTTCACTTTGCCATAAAGATAACAAAACTAAATCGGTAGCTTCAAAATCATTCTACTAAACAATCTGCCTAGCCTTTTCCCAACTATGTTGGGGTCGGCTTCCAGTCTAACCGGATGCAGCTGAATACCAGTATTTTACATGGAGCGACTGCCTATCTGACCTCCACAACCCAGTACATACAAAATGACATGATTACTTTGTAAAGTATTGTATTAAGTATTTGAATTATTGTAAATGTGAGGACTATGTGGATTTTTGTTTTGTTTTTTTTTTCCTTCTCAGTTTGTTTTAACGATGGTCTGGCAATTTGAGTATTTTATGCGACCTACCCAAATGTCCTTTCTTTGGTATTGTTCGTCGAGTCGTTGAGCTCCTTAAGTTCTGAGTTGAGCTCCACTATTACTGACAAATGCTTGCACTGACTGGACAGGTCCACTCAAATCGTTGTAGTTCTTTCCTCAAAAGACCATTTCAGACGCTAATCTACATGGTCCTCATATGGTCTGACCAAGATTATGTCTGGACTTTAAAAGAGACTGCGACCTCTGAGTTTGTTTCGGCCTTTCTTCTCAGAGTAATCAGATAGGAAACGCCGACCTCATCTAGCTTATTTTTAATATTTTATAATATGACGTGTAAAAGTGATTCCAATATCCTATTTACAGAATAAACAATTTCATTTCATTTCATTTCAGTAACTGGGTAATATACGATACGCTTTGGTAAGACTGGTTGTTAGACTTTCGGGCTTCTGACTGTCAAAGATCCACGAATGACAGCCGGGACCAACGGATTAACGTGGTTTCCGTGACACGGATGAGTCTCGGTATGTAAAGATGGTCACCCATCCACGGACCAACCCCGGCAAGCGTAGCTTAACCTGATGGATCGACCTGCCGAAAATCATGCTACTAATCAGGTAAAATATGTAGATAATAATAATATGATTAAGTTTAATTTTTTCAATTCGCCTTGCCATTTGCGCCCATCTCTAGAGACATCACGGCGACTTGTTCCAGCCACGCATGTGTGATATGAATGGTGTCACAGTCTTTTTGCGTCACCATAATTATCTCAACCATCTTGTTGCCAATCTTAAATTAATACTCATGTTGTAATGTTTTATTGATATTTGTCTATTTTATTTTAATCATGAACTTAGGCATGTAACTTTTATCGTTCCTGATAAACTTTAGTTTTCAACCCAACAGGAGCCATTATAATTTATGCTATTTGAGGCAAATGCAGACGAAAATAAAATATAACGAAAGCATTCTAAAAACTGTGTTGGTACTTTTTCTCAATAATTACATAAAAGTATTTAATTTACTTAGACACACACAATTCTACAGACATCACGGCTAGTTCCAGACACGTGATATCACAGTCTTGTTTGCGCCATCACATCACTAACTCGACCATATGAACTATAATCAAAGGTGTCATGTTCATATTAAAATTTATTATTTCATAAACATTGCGGTTCAACCTTAGAATAGTAAAATAGTATAATTATAATGCTTCTTATTTCAGCTTAATCCAGATGACTAATATCCAAATGCCTAAATAAAATGAGCCGTTATGATTTCACATAACTATTTATTTTATTCAGTTTATCTTTGCACACACAACTCAGCCCAACTCTAGAGACATCACGGCGACTAGTTCCAGGCACGCATGTGTGATATGACAAGTGTCACAGTCTTTTTTGCTCCACCATATCTCTGCCATCTTTTTGCATTTGTCATTAACGTCCTTTTTCGCGTGTCCCTAATGAATTCTGTTTTATTAGTTAATCGTTTTAAACGAGGCACGGCTCTCTTTGAAGAGCTGGTTTTAATGTAGCCTTTTTGAAGACGTGCAGATATAATTTGATTTATGTCGTCGTTTTTGTGTGATAAAATACACATGCTCTAACAGAGAAATTGTTCATTAGGAAAAGTTTAAAATTGGTGCGTGTAAGTTCTAAGTATAAATAGCACTGAGACAAAGACTGCCTAAAGTCTGTTTTTTAATCTCGTAGACTAAGGGTCAATTCACACCGAGACGCGACGCGATGCGCACTTTTTTATGATGCGATACAATATCGAATTTATTGACTGCGCATCTCAGCTACTTTGACACGTGTCAACCTGCGCACTGAAATTATACCTTTTCGTGAAGAAAATATGTTCAATAATTGTTAAAAAGTGCGCGCAGCGTCGCGGTCTGAACTGACCCATATTTGACGTTTCAAGTGATTGTTGTTTGTTTTTTTCAATTTGGAGTTTGACATTTACACCTGTCAAATTAGTCAACGAAAAAACAGACTCTGAATGAGTGATTCTAGAAAATAAAAGAGTCACCGATAGAGATATTGTGGCATTTACTACACTTGATGAAACTTTTGTCTTAATAGAAGCGTTTTACCTACCAATAAAACGCATATTAATTTACTTACCTTATTCGAAGCTTATTTAATTTGAGATAGGCACTACGTTTCCCGCCATCTATATCCGTCTCTTTCTTTCTTATATCCTTCCCTTTCTTACCCCACCACCTGGCAGAGTGAGGGCGCACTGAGTGAGCCCCACTTTGATGCCTCATTGGGTCGAAAATCACCAGGCAGACTTTAAATCATAAGCTTCGAATAAGGTAAGTAAATTAATATGCGTTTTATTGGTAGGTAAAACGCTTCTATTAATTTGACTTGACCGTTATTCGAAGCTTATTTAATTTGAGACCTGTTTGTTATCGCCTGGTGGTGGTGACACGGACGCCAATGTGAATGACTTGTTAGTAAGTAGGTAATAGGACATTACTGGTTATATTGACCATTTGAATGAAACAAATGAATCTTGATTTTTTACCTTTTATTCAAGAAAAATAAAAAACCTTCATAATGTGAATATGATTTTGGTTTAATTAATTGTTTCAATATGATTAATCACAATGTTAGAATCAACATTAAATCAGCAACGTCAATCAACAGGATTAAATAACATAGTTATAGAGGTACTTGAAGATGAGGGTAGAACTGTTCGCTTATAGAATTTACAAAAAGTATTTTGGGACTTCCAATTTCCCCTCGCAAGAATATCCTCTAATAGGAAATTGTCTAGCCAGTTTTTTGAGGCAACAGCAGAGCGAAAACTCCCAGGTGTTGCAGTTATACACGCATCTTTAAGTAGAGTTTTAATCCACCCCGATATTATTGTCTTTGAAGCGGCTTTTGCTTCACCTCATGTAGAAATGAACAGATTATGGGTCTTAGCCGAATCTCTGCGAATTTTTAACAATTCAATTGTTCTATTAATCCAATAGACTGGATCCAAATTATTACTATCTAAATTAGTAAACAATTTCCAACCCGATTACCTGTGGTTCGAAGAATCAGTCTTTGAACCAAAAACAGGCCACAAGGTGATAGAGTTATTACTTTGAATACAATGCTCTGAATCAGTTCTTAATAAAGTCAAATCGTGAATTCTTCGACCTGAGCATAAGAGTAATAATGTTGCAGTGTGTCTTTGCACTGGGAAAATATTGTCGTGTGTAAAATTATAACTATTTAAGTATGCAGCTAGGCTATCTATGTTCCAAATCGGTGGTTTAGACTTAACTGGTTTCTCTAACACTATGGATTTTAAAACCTGTTTTACTAAAATATGAGAACTTATTTGGCCAGCAATGTCTGGATTGCAAAGAGTGGAAATTACAGATTTGTGCAACAGAATCGTATTATATGATAAATTATTAACCAGATGAAGGTCCGACAGGAATCTGGCTACTTCTCTACCGTTAGGATTATGAGGATTAACTTGGTGTTGCTCAGACCAGATTAGCCATTTTTTCCAAGCAACATCATAAGTCTTTATTGTGGAAGGCCGCCAAGACTTCTTCAATAATTTTATTTGGCTATCATTCCAATCTTTTAGGGTATCGGCCCACCCCCACATTTCCATACCTCGAGAATCATGTCCTGTGTCCTCGGAGGTGGGAGTCCCGTCGATACGTCTATTAAAATTTGATCGAGATTCCGAATGGTGAATGGGGCTGCCAATGCTCGGGCCTTCAGATCTGCCCGCCAATATACTCGATCCCAATGCGGAACTACTAGCAAGTATATCCCGTGAGCACTGTTCAAATGGGATAGCACTTTGGGAATCAAGTACGGTGGCGGGAAAATCCACGCCAGTTGAAAATTCCATTGTCGGGAGAACGCGTCGTGAAACAATGCTTGGTGATCGTTCAGATTCAGGGACACATAATTCACTACGACATGCGCTCGACTGGAGGCAAAGAGGTCTATCAGAGGGATGCCCCATTTTGCAAACACTATCTCGGTGGCTCTGGCCAAGAGATGCCATTCCGGATTGACCCGAAGTCTCGACAAATGGTCCGCATGACCGTTGTACATCCCGGGAATATGAAAAATATTCACATGAATTTGGTATTCTTCCAGAATTTGAAAAACTTGGTATGTTAGATCCATCAGTGGTGTGGATCTTGTGCCCCCTTCGTGTCGGAGGTATGCGATAACAGTTTTGTTGTCGCATTGAATTAGTACTGTACTCCGGTGTAGGAGCTGACAATGATCTTGTAACACCTTTAGGATGGCGAGCATTTCCTTCTGGTTGCAGTGTAACTGTTTTTCGTGATCTGCCCACAACCCTGTCAACGACAAATTGTCTAATCGAGCTCCCCATGCTATATCGGAGGCATCCGTTGTTAGGTAATGGGTTGGTGGAGGTACATGAATGGCTGAAGGGCGTTTGCAGTTCTGAAGCCACCATATTATGTTGTCCCTGGCTTCGATAGAGATTAAATGTCATTTCTGGTCTGATCTCAACATTTTGTTGAGGAGGTCCAATAAAACCCGATAATGGAGTCGGCCTCTTGGAACGACAAAACTCGCAAAATTCAGAAGTCCGACCAGACTCTGAACCTCCTTGAGCTTTGTATGTTCCTTGTTTAGCATTTGGGACAGCTTGACAATGAGCGATGTCAGCTTCTCCTCGGGGAGTTGCTTCTGATTTGTCCAGGCGTTCCACTGAACGCCCAGATACGCCAATGTTTTTGATGGAGTCAACACAGATTTCTCGTAATTTATGATCCAGCCTAATGTCTCGAGAGTCTGAAAGACAATATTTACATGTTCCTTTAGACTTTCCTCGTGTTAATGAGCAATCAGGAAATCGTCCAAATACACCAGTATTCGTATTCCTCGTTTTCTGAGCATTTGGGCAATCCAATTTGTTACTGATGCGAAAGTTTTGGGTGCAGTACTTAGACCAAAGGGTAAACATGTCATTTCCAAAAGCTCCTTTCGGTAGACTAGGCGTAGGAATCTTCTGTGGCTGCGAGCTACTCGAATGTGAAAGTACGCTTGTGAGAGATCTATTTTGCACAGCCAGTCTCTTTGCTGTAGGAAGTCTGGCACACGAAAAACATTCACTAATTTGAATTTTGTGGTTATTACGTATTGATTGAGGGCTCTCAGGTTGAAAATGGGCCGAGCAGAGCCGTCGCTCTTCAGAACTAAAAACATTGATGACAGGAAACTTGGAGTCAGATGTGCTCGTTCGAGGACCCCTTGATCCTTCATTTTGTTGATGACTATGGTCATCTTTACTGAGTAAGGAACTAACATACTCTTTTTTATGTTGCCTGGATGGATCATTGGAGGCCTTTGACGAAAGGGTATGCGATACCCCGATATCATTTTGAGAATGACATTTGGAGCTCCAAATTGTTCCCACTGAGTTAAAAAATTTGCTAGACGGCCTGCTTTGAACTGCATCATGTCAATATTTTCGACGTTTGACGTCTCTATTGTTGTTGGGCGGAGACGGCGCTCGTTTCTGCCCAGGATTGGATGGATTTCGGTGCTTGGGGTGATTTCTCGAAGAACCTCGTCCGCGAAAAAACCCCCGATTGTTCGGTGCGACCGAATGAGAACTATGTCCATGATAGTGCGGATTATAACCACCCTGCGGGGCTGGTGCAGTTTGACAACAGCCTTGCACGTAGCATGATCCATGTTGACAACCCTGCGAGGGTCTTTTTCGGGTTGCGTACTCCTGCGAGGAGACGCTAGTCTTTTGTGTCTCTATCTGCGAGATAGAGTTGTTAGACTTCTTTAGCGGCCAAAAACATTTTCGCACTCCACCCGCTTTTTCTAAAGCGGCTGTGAATTTTTCTGCGTTGAATAAGTTTGTGTATGTAGGAGGAATCTTTCTAAGCGTAGATTTCACTAATGGCTCCTTTACCTGTTTGATAACAGAGTCCCGGCGCATTTGCAATATCTCTGCGCGATGGCCACAAACAAGCTGTAACAAATCTGAGGAGGTTGTTTGAAAATCACCGCAATTTATAAGTTCTGTTAACTTATTATTAATAACCTCACAATCTGGGGTTAATTCTTTAGACCACTGGGCAAAATCAAGCAATACCTTCTGAAGCGATTCCTTCTGCTTTAAAATGCACATTGTTAAGGCAGCAAAGGCTTTATCAGCGTATATCAAATGGCGGGGAGAGTGGAAGGCTGCAACTTCTTCATTTATCTCAATATCCGTAAAACCCGGTTTGTCATTATACGCCTTTTGAGTTTCGGAATATCTGATTTCATTCCAATTACTAGTATCCCAATGTTGAAGATCACATAGCAGTTTCAAATGGAATTCAGAACTCTTGGGCATAGAAGGTTCTATTAATTTTGTTTGGATATTAAAAATAACTTCGTTAGGCGCGTCGATAATCGACGCATTATCATCTAATTCTTCGTAAAGATTACGACTAACACCAGAATTTATAGACATGGAATCGTTATAGCAGTGATCACTAGTTTGAGCTTGACGCTCAGTGTCACGAGCATACAAAGATTTACGAAGATCACGTACCTCCTTTGATAATTTTCGATACTCCTGTTTCGAATGTCTTCGTTTTCTCCCCCTCCTCTTTTTTCCATGATGACTTCGTCGACGCCTTGAGGAGCGTGATGAAGAGGAAGATGAAGAACTGCTCTGAGAATTATCACTGCTTGAACTTGAACTTCTAGACCGTAACTTACGCTGCATACCAGATGGTCCTGGTAATGGTTCAGTCACTTCCTTTTGTACATAATTATTACTGTCATCCATTCTAAACAGAAAAAGGGGTTTAGAACAACACTAACAGTAAAATCCGTTAAAATAAAATGTCCGTTGTGTAGTTTTGCGGGTATTTTTACCAGCTTGATAATTAAAATAAATTTGAATATTGTGGTAACGTTACTGTTAACACAACCGTACGCGGCGGGAAACAAGACGCCAACGAGGCATCAAAGTGGGGCTCACTCAGTGCGCCCTCACTCTGCCAGGTGGTGGGGTAAGAAAGGGAAGGATATAAGAAAGAAAGAGACGGATATAGATGGCGGGAAACGTAGTGCCTATCTCAAATTAAATAAGCTTCAAAATTAATACACAATTATTACAAAAATACATAATTATTATTTTAATTTAAAATGCATTTCTCGTGTTGCGTTTTTCACAGTTCCATTCGGCAAAAATTAAATCAGTGTTGTTTATTCACGCAACTTCTTTATTTTTATTTTATAGGTGTTGGCAAACAAGCTAGTCACACCAACCCATCTGATTGAAAAAGGTCATCGCCTTTTGGCACCTGCAACTCCAAGGCAATTCGTGGCCAATTTTGCAGAAACTGTCTGAAAGATTCACGTGACTGTTATTAGGTAAGTGGCATTCATAACTTTATAACCGAGCACAAAAATGCCATTGGGAAGAGCTATACTGTCATTTGTGAATAGCTATCCTCCGAAAGTATCGTTCGAAATCTCTAAGTCCGAGATCTATACATAATACTTAGCTCATGCTTCGAGTTAGACATGTTCCCGTGTCTATCTTGCACTCATAGTTTGACAGTTGTAAGATAGTGACAGGAATAACGCTTAGCCTAAGTACGTGATACGAAACATTTATAGATCTCAGCCTAAATAATTCACTAAAAAAAGATTGTACCTCCTTCATAATTCATGCCGTAAGGGGGCATGAATTATGAAGGAGGTACAATCTTTTTTTTCTGCTTCCTTTTGTTTTATTGCGCAACACTAAAAATAATAAATTGAAAAAAGTTTTAGGTAACCAGTACACTATAGCCACCCAAACCCATAGCCCAATATGTTTTGATTCCATGTTCTGCAATAGTCTTACACCATTCGGGGGTTGTCCTTGGGTATATTTTCATAGTGCATACAGGGATAATCGTCGGTTGGTGCCTCATCCCATTTAAAATTGTCTAAGGGGCCTCTGCGAGTTGGCTTCGGCCCCTCGTACGCCTTCCGAAAGACCGGGACCTGTACCCGGGTCCTGAGGTATAATAAAAAAAAAAATGAAAATAAATAAATAACGGTTATTGCTGAAATTACAGCACCAAGCCATTTATGGCTTGGTATGCACTGTCGTAAATTATCATTCATGCATATGTGGCTTCGCATGCATTTAGCAATTATACTGTATGGAAATCTTTGAAACAGTTTCGTTTGTCATTATAGCCCAAATGGACTTCACATTTTTCACATTTGGTGAAGGAACGGAACTTTGGCCAGTTTTGGCATAACTTTCGATTTTTCATCCACGGGGAAATTTTTGATGCTACAATTCCTACAGAATGCAGCGATACATCTTGATGTCTTTCAAGAGCTTTTCAAGACATTTTAGTGGGTACCGGCGAATCGGGCAAGCTGGATGGAATGCCGCCTCGACTTGTCGGAGTTCCAAATCGGCTGGTTGAAGTTCCAACTCTGCTTGTTGGAGTACCAAATCGGCTTGATGTCGGAGTTCCAAAAATGTTAGCTAGACACCCACGTTTGTTTTAAGGGATCGTATTCAGGTTCGGAGTCCAAATCTAGGTCATCATCACACAAGGACCCATCACCGAGGATAGACTCCACATGCTTGGAAGCACCATAGAAGCCCGAAACGGCTATTCTTGAAAAGAAATGGTAGCAAAAGCAGAAAGCCAGCAATGCATACGAATCCAAATATGACAAACAGTATGTAGGATAGATTGCATACGAATCCACATATGGGTTTTGATATAAAAGGTTCATAATTCGAACAAAAACAAAAAAAGTGCTAACTTAAAACCCATTCCCTGCATACGATGATTCAAATAGTCCAAATTAATTTTATATAAAGTACTTACTTACCGTTTTATTTATTTTTTCCACTGTCAAAAGTAGCAATAACTTATTTTCGCTTCACTGACCAGACACGCTGCACATACCCTGTAATACTTTTGTCAGATTGCACTTATCTCATAAGAAAAAAATTCGTTCCGTATAATGAATAAATGCTTATTATTATACAATTTAGTTTTTCAGTAATTGATCTTTTGTTAATCTATAATAAAATCTGAAACCTACGAAGTCATGAATGGCATCGTATGCGGAAAGGGGTTAAATAAATTCCAAACTCATAAATGTTTAATTTAGTCCAACTGCACTGAGCTTAAATCCCTAGTTTCGCAGTCAACCATTTAATACTATCTACTTGCTAAAAGACCATCCTGCAATTTGCAACAAGATTAACAAAATAATGACCATGCACTTAGACTAGCAAAGGAAACTAAAATTATAAAGTGAAGATGGTATTATGAACTGCTAATGCTCTAATAGCCGGAATACTCTAGCTGAATGCCTCGCAAGCTGTTAGGTTTTATTTTTAAAAGATTACCTTAATGGAGGTGTAAAGATAAAGAAAGTGCGCTACTGACTTAGAAAATAATAATATTTTAAGCGTGTAATAAATTTTTTAACTGTATTGTTACTAGTGAATATTCTTTGCAATCAGAGTGGTGATAGCAGAATGCTGTTTAAACGCAGATGATGTATCCGAAATACAAAGAGAGATTAGCCCAAAAATGAGAGTTGTTGCTATGAAACGATGAAACTTACAGATGCGCTTTGATGCTAAAAATACAATAGACGTAGATGTATTTAGTAACGCCACGTAGAGTACTCTGCGTCCAGCGCTCGGCGTGGCAACACATCGTGTTCGGGTTCGCGACTGGTCAATCGTCATCCTGATGATGCCTTGTTGAGAGGTGAAACACGTGTCGAAGTTTTACAGGGCTTTTTGGACTCTTGAGGAATAGTTAAGTGGAATACGTTACTAAATATATCTACGTCTATTGTATTTTATAAAGGATTTCCGCAAAGTCACGCCTGATTCAATTAACTAGTTTTGATACTAATCAACAAGGCACAAACACAAATGGCAAGAACTCTGCAGTGACATTATTGAAGTTTGATTGCTGGACAGATCGCCGATTACGCTGAAAGCTTCTGGAGGGGACTGCGTACCGGAAAAGGTAGCGTTGACAGGCCTCCCACACGGTAGACCGATGACCTTGTGAAGGCTGAAGGAATCCGCTAGATGCAAGAAGCATAGAACCGGTCGAAGAGGCGATGCGTGGAAGAGGCCTATGACAAGCAGTGGACGTCTTTCGGTTGAAATGATGAGCTGGAGAAGCGTGCTTTGGTAGTGCAGAAACAAAAGGCAGTTCCCTTCAGACTAATTGCAGTATTGAACTCATACGGAGCACAAAAAAACTTTATCCAAACCATTAGCTCTTTCCTCCTGTTTCATGTTTATTATTGTATTGTTTAAATATATATATATTTATATAGATAAGTATATGCTTTATGTATATGTGTATTTATTGTATATGTAAATGGTACACCACTGACTACCTGCAGTATTATCTCTCCTTCGCGCTTTAATCCATCCAAAGGTTGTCTGTAAAAGATCGCTTTTAGCGATAAGACCGCCCATTGTGTCACCCTATGTTAAATTTCTACATTTGTATCTGTATTTTTTATGGTGTACATAATAAAGAGTATTCTATTCTATTCTATTCTATCTTGTATGTGTAGCTACGGGTAACACTCAAATATTTTAATCATTTTTACTCCTGTTAACGCTTTTCGATGAAGTACTTTTTATTTTATTAAATGGGGTTTTTAATTGAAGCTTGTAGGTATGTTTAATTAAGAAGAGGAATATGAATTTATTCTCGCATACAATAATTCTGAATAATTCAATGTAAGTGCGTCATTCATTATGAAAAGGTTATTTTAATGCTTCAGTAGAAAAACTATTATTAAGACAAATACACACGATATATAGCCAACACGATATCAAATCTGAACTGCTGCGATTGGTGGAGCGAAATAGCAACAGCCAATCAAATCGCTTGACGGGAGATTATATAACAGTCGATCGATTCTGTAAAAATCTCAACATGAAAACTTTGGTGAATTGAGCTTTAAGTGAGTTGTCATTTCACCTGATGCTAGAGATTGAGTTTTCTCGGTGAGATTCAGTTCAATTCAATTCAATAATTCGGGGGATCATGTTACCGTAACTGGGTTGTGGAGGTCAGATAGGCATTCGCTCCATGTAAAATATTGGTATTGCGCTGCATCCGGTTAGACTGAAAGCTGACCCCAACAAAGTTGGGAAAAGGCAGGTGATGAATTAGTCATTTATTTTTATATGAGAAACAGATAATTATACTTTTACTTATTGGCAACTAGCTGTTGGTCGCGACTTCGTCTGCGTCCATCTTTTACCACAAATATCCAGGAAGCAAACTAAGTTATGTCCTTTTTCGATGACCCAGGCTAACTATCTATCAGACATATTGATCAGTTCGTTGTTTTAGGACCAAAACGATAATAAACAGATATGGTTATTTTCGCATTTACATAATATATTATTAGTATTAATGTATGTAGCTAAACCGCCTTAAGCTCCAATAAAAATAAAAGTTATAAAACTAAAACCAAACTACGTCAAAAAATTCAATTAAAAAGGTATACACTAGACATCACAGACAGACAAATTAAAAATCCGGAGTCACACGTGTTAGGGCATAAATCAAACAGATATGTGTGACTCCGGATTTTTATTTTGTGAAATGTGCTAATTAAGCCCTTTCATTTGATAACAAACACGATAAAATTTTTTTTGTTCATGACTTTATGTCCTCTAGAGGGCGACAATTTAATGTGACGTCACATAGCCTATAACCAGCGGACGATCAAGACGCTACGAACGATATCTCATTTGTCCAATTGTGACGAGTAGTTTAGAAGATATGATGGAACACATGAACATATAAACATACAAACATACCGGTCAAAATCATAACCGTCCTTTTTGCTTCGCCGTAGTCGGGTAAAAACACTTTTGCCTTCTCATACACATTTTTTTTTGTACCCTTTTCCTCTACAATCTCACAAAGCTATTCAAAATCTCAGTCATACAAAGTGCAACACAAAAGATCATTAACACAAACACACAGAGTCACACACACATACAAGTAAGCCGCGACTCGACACCGCGGGTGTGCAAATAAATGCAATTAGAATTCACTTGCGCCACGTGAGAAATATCTCTAAAGATGTAGTGTGGTGCAAATGAGAAGAAACAGCGGGGAAGTCCTATAGATAGAAATGATACTTACAGCTGTTCTTGATACATAATAAGTTCAATATACCATTAAAGTCGCTTTTCGTGTTTGTCTGTATGTCCGCGTTGTTCTTCTAAACCAAGCAACAAATTTTGATGAGGTTTTCACCATCGTTTAGAGAATTTATTCCGGAAAGTTTATGTGTATAATATGTTAAAGTTAAATCTAAGTAAGGCATCACGGAGTTTTATCAAGTCGTAAAACCCGTGCGAAGCAGGAGCAGGTCGCTAGTAATGTATACATTTATCATGTACATATTGAACTTGATACAATTGTTTTTCGCAGTTGTCTACCGACTGCTCACGTATACAGGTATCTAGAATTCTTAGAACAACCTCCGCCAAGACATCTACAAAAATGAAGTAATTGGAACTATTTTCATCAATGTTACGAGTATTTTATAGCTTCTCGGTAATCGTAATTTTATCGGAACCTACAGTGTCTGGCCTCATTCGCAATATACGACTATAATTATTGAGACCAAAGCCCTTGTATCCATCTAAAAATACTGCCCTCTTAAACAGTGCTCACAAAGGCTGGCTATTACAAAGATCATTGCCCCCCCAAAATCCTGTCCCCGGTTATCTTTCACTGGATCTAACAAACCATGGACGCTTCAGGACCAATGAGGCGTCCCTCATAGGCCAGCTTAATATAATGGGTCATAAAAAAGCTTGAAGAACTTTCACGAATTGGCGACTTAGTTCAGGATTTAAGTGCTTGTTATTAGGCTGAAATGTATTGTCTTATGTATGGATGGATGTAGCTGCAAGTGATTTAAGGAATTGTAAAAAAAATTCAAGTAGGTACTAAAACTAAAACCCAACTACGACTAAAAAGGTATAATAAACAAGACACCACAGACAGACAAATAAAAAATCCGGAGTAACATGTAATCTGTTCGATTTATGCCCATAAATCTTTTGGAGTTATAATATTGTATATATTTTTGAAATGTGCTCATTAAGCCCTTTCATTTGATATCCAATATGGAACGATTAAACAGCTTTTTTTTAGTTCCTTACTTTATGTCCTCTACAGGGCGGCATTTTTATTTTTTGGCAATGTAAAGCCATCGAGATTTTTGTGCTATACATTATGTTATCTAACGAAGGGCGGTCTCGTTAACCAGCAATAGTATAGTGTCCATACATGCTAAAAAAAATATTGGCATTCAAAAAAATTACGTTTTTTTTTATAGTAAAGTATTCACAAAAATTATTAAATTGATACTTAAAAGAAACACTCTGTACATGCACACTTGTCACACTTGTCTTTCCACTTTAAAGACAAGTGTGCGTGTACAGAGTGTTTCGTTTACGTATCAATTTAATATTATTTGTGAATATATTATTGGTTTTTTTTTTTATTGTTTTTTTTTTCTGTTTGGACGCTATACTATTGCTGGTTAACGAGACCGCCCTTCGTTAGTTAACATACTGTGTGTAAGTGTAACATTAGTTTATTCAGTCGCTGGATGCGAAAGTCTGTAACGTCGAAGTGGCGGTGCTTGGGGGTAGGCCTATCTTCAGCAGTGGACGTCTTTCGGCGAAAAATATGATGACGATAAACTTTCCGGAAATAATTTTCTAAATGATGGTGAAAACTGAATCAAAATCCATTGAGCAATTTAGAAGATCTAAGCGACCACACAGACAAACTCGAAAAATGACTTCGTTATGTACCACACGGCTACACAAACACATCAAGCTATACATTTCCAGTTTATACTGATCTCGCATTATATAAGATTTCCGTACAATGCGAGGACAGCTTATACTGGAAATGTATAGCTTGTTGTGTAGCCGTTTGTACTATGCTTACATGTGAATGGAAGAGAACGGTATTAACGATCTTATTACTATAACAGGCACGCAAATGTAACAAAATATTTCAGTAATAGCTATTCCATCAATATTTCATCGTTGTTACTACCTATCAATTCACCTTCATACCAAATGATCAAATTCTCTTTGCAGTAGGGGATTTGCTTTACCTTCAACCTAGCGGCGGGCTTAGAGAAAATCCGCTGAGTCATAATAACTAATGTGTATGGAAAATCCATTAAAACGGTAGCGATAGCGAGTGCCATTTTCACGGGAGCTAACGTTGCTCTATAGATTCGCATTCCAGTTTCAGGCATTCACTGCTTATTTGGAAATATCCACGATAAACGCTGGAGACTTATGTAACTTATATTTAACTGGGTCTGGGTGGATATAACTATATAGCTATACAACGTGTAATGGAATAAACGCAGGAGCTCATACACCCCAATTAGAATATTAAATTATAAGACTAAAATAATATCTGTAATTTAATTTAATTAAACCACACCTTAAATTAACTATTTTATTTAACGCGCACTTACACATAGGATAGCTATGAGCGTATTACAAATTTGGTTATGCATTTAAATAGGCTTTATTCCTTTGAGATAAGGATTAAATTTCCTTAAATAAAATATCTTATTACCTTGTTATGACCAAGTGATTCTAATTTCAGTTAAATTAAAAAAATTAACGTATAAATAATGACGGAAATCCATTCAGAAGCCGATTCTGAGCAAACTACTTTCAGGTCTTGCGCTTATTCTGTTACACGTTGTATCTAGCTTAATAATAACAGCCTCACGGGTAGATTCTTTTCCATTTTGTGAATGTGAGAACGATGTCGGCTTAGTGGACTGTAGATTGGTTGAACATTTTCTATTTTGTTAAGTATTTACCTGGTACTTGTTGAAAGGCCTACATAGGTACTTCCATTCCTAATAACACTGTAATTCGAAAATATTGAAACCGTGAGTAACCGTGCAGTTTCTTGCCGGCTCTTCTCCATAGGAAACGACCAATTGGAACCGTGCACCTAGCTTCTGACTGTTTCATAAGTGCCCATGTAGGTTTATGTGAAATAAAATATTTTGATTTTGATCGAAGGTTAAGCTACGCTTGTCGCGGTCGGTTCGTGGATAGCCATCCATTTTATATTGAGACCCCTTCGTGCCTCGGAAAGTCATTCGTAAATTTTTGACAGTTGAGTACGAGTAGTCAGAAGCCCAAAAAGTCTGACAACAGTCTTACAACGTAGTATCGTGTTACCCATTACTACGTTGTGGCGGTCAGATAGGCAGTAACTCCATATAAAATACTGGTATTCTGCTGCATCAGGTAAAATTCTAGGCTGATTGATTGATCTGGGTCAACTGACTAGCCTTATAGAGCTTGAGATGATAGTGATAAATGGTCATGGGTTTATTAGGAAATTGTTTGCTTCTGCCAGCAAAAAATATATCTTATAAGCTCTCAATTGTAACCGACAATAGATTAACGATGATCAGTGTGGTTTGGGGCATTTGCTTGGTAATTAACTGGAAAGGGGGAAGGCGCTGCCACATCATTTTAATTACCTCCTTTTACATTAAAGCATTCCTTGCTATTTCCTTGCTTTGAAGAACAATTTCCATAAAAAATTGTTCTGAAAAGATTATAAGTATTTAGTCTGTTAAATCGTATAAAATCTTTCGATTCTGGTGAAATGTAGGTATATTGTAGATACACCTCTGCCTTACCCTTAAAGGAATTCAGGCTTATAATATCTTTCGATAAGATTTTGTGTAGACGAGAAGTAAATCTTCAAAGCATCTGTGAACTACACATTTTTACCTACTTTATAGATTTCTTCCTTACCCATGTCGGGTTTAAAGAATCGAGAATATTTGCAGAAACATTACTCTTTGATCGATGAGCTTCACAAATGACTGAACACAGGGACCAGACGAATGAATATTGGAATTTTAAGAATACGAATACTATTAAATTTTTTATTACGATTTAAGCTATTTTACGTTTAAATGGCGCCATCAAGTTTTATGGTATTATAAAGATAAATTGCATTTCAATCACATAGAGTCGTTTGATCGTCCTATTGGTTTATGTGAAAGTATAAGTTGGAATAGTTTTACTTTTGGAGGAATATACTTCACAATATGGGTTGGGAATTCCTTATCTGATCGAGGTTCATGCATGTTAGATGTTGTCCACGGAACCCATCTCCCAAATGACGACAACCTGCAACACATTCGTAAACTCAGTAACCTACATTTTGACAAATATGTTGGGGTTGGCTCCCAGTCTATCCGGATGCAGCTGAAAACCAGTATTTTTATATAGACCGACAGCCCTTACTAATACTATAAAAATTAAACATTGTTTTAAAATGTTTGAATTTGTACTCGTATAATGAATAAATTTAACAACATTATGTGCCTAGCACAACACAATGCATGTTGTTTAGTTGTCAATTATGAAAGTGACTATGGTTGCGAGTGTGTTATGCAGGGTGGGGTGTCTGTAACATCAAGACATAAGCAGACATCATAATTTCAAACATTAAACTTGCACCACACAAATAAAACGTCTCTTCATGCAGCCCCAACCGAGGAAACCGACATAGCTTTTTAGCGCTTCACTTAAATGTATATTTATCTGGCCTTTTACGATCTTTTATATACTGAAATGATTTGACAATAAAGCTGAAATTAGAGTGAAGAAGAGTCCAATGGTATGTTCTTAGCTTGGAGTGTTTGTGATACATTGGCGAAGAAATCCTGGAATATTGCTGTTGTCACGAAATGCAACAGTCACGGCAAGTCTGAATCACATTGAGGGCAGTGGTGGTTGTAGGTCGTGAGTCCGAACCCAAGCAAGTGCTTTACTTTGTGTAAATAATTTCATCACCACTGCAAACGGTGAAGGAAAACATTGTGAAGAAACCGCCATGTTTGTAACCAAAAATTCGAAGATATGTGAAATCTACCAACCCGCACTAGGCCGCGAACTAGATTACAGCCCTCTCTCTCTCGAATAGAGAAGGCCTGTGTCCCAGCAGTGAGACAATTATAGGCTCATTATGCAAGTTTTAATCGCCTCCCTGTTACCACCATTTGACTCGGTTTGCGTTCTATGAACGAGCTTTAGTAAATTTAAGTCGAAATACCTCAACTAAACATTATGATAGACAGATTTACCTGTAGAAGTTGCAGATGACTGAAAAAAATGGTAAGGGAGACTTTCGTAGAAAAATTAGAGTAATAAACACAATGCTGTTTAGATTAAGTTGTCAATTCAGAATTATCTCTTATCAGTTAGGATGTGCAGTCACACAAATGAAAAATACCCCATAACGTGATTTCCATAACAAAACCTCATGTCAAACCGTAGCAGTAACTGTCTGTTTTCCATTCATAGCTTGATTGGCTTCATCAACCAATGAATCCTACCCCCTGAATACCGTTTCCAATGGATCGTAAGTACTAACGACCGCTGCATTGAGCCACGTTGCAGTAACTTTTACTATGTATATTCGATTGGTGATTGTGCTGGGTAAAACAAAGTCGTAGTAAAAATCGTAGTGAATATAGATTTTTTGTGTGTTGCATTATTTATGCGAGGATTCATGCAGCTGGGCTTTAATAAAGCATTAGGTAACGCACTGAAAAACGATGTTAATGAAAAAGGCATGTTATTAAAAAGTATTTGAAGTGAAAGAATATTAAACAAAAATATCAACTTTGTCAAAGTTAACGATATTTGTTTTGCCTTATAGTTCATGAAAATGAGAAATGTAGACCTTCAGGTCTGAATTTTTATTTCATCATTTTCATCTTAAATATTTAAGATGAAAAGAACTAATTATAAATAAAAATTATAAATAAAAATAATAAATAAATATTTAAGATGAAGACTTCTAATTTATAACAGTAAAAGGACGATGGAGATGCCTTTTACTTCATTGAAGACAGAGACGAAATAATTAATAATACACAATTAAATAAGTATAAGTACGTTAACCCATCAAGCTCTCAATGCTACAAAGACGGCCACCACAAAGCAACTTTATAATATTTTATACCCAACGCTTTCATTGCACTTCACATAACATCTCAGCTTTATTGCAAATGGTACTCGTACTCTCGTCTACTTGAGTAAACTTTTATAACATCAGTACAAATAAAATAATACATTCGGATTAAAAATTATTATGTTTGAGGACATACGTTGGCATAACAACGGTAGGGGTTTCGGAGTAACTGTGCGTACTTACCTGGATGGCTCCTTGATTTGATTTGATTGTTTGGATTGAACGTAAAATGATAGAATTAGAGTAAACCTTTTGGTTGAGACTGTATACGAGACCATTACAGTACTTCGTTTTCTGAAAATAACGCCCCATTTACACAATGCAAGTTTCATGCCACTTGTGTTCAAATAATCACGATGCAAATTTAATATCACTGGTGTTCAACTTATGGTGTGTCACAGGCAATTAAATCAGGCTAAATTCGTCTTTTGGTGTCCCGTTTTCAGTCTTGTTGTCTTATTGTGGGGAAAAAGGCTAATGACTAGCGCTTGTCATAATCATCAGCCTATAATGGTCCCACTACTGGGACACAAGCCTCCTCTCTTTGAGAGGGAGTGGGCTGTAATCTACCACGTGGGCCCAGTGCGGGTTGGTAGAATGTCACATGTCTTAGAATTTTTGGGTCTAGGACACATGCGGGATTCCTCACGATGTTTTGCTTCACCGTTTTGAGAGCAGTAGTGATGAAATTATTTACACATTTTTAACTGCCTGCCTGGTTTCGTACCACAGACCTACGACTCGTAAGCCGTGGCCGTTACCACTGGGTCACCAATCACTAATGCTTGCTTAATGAAAATTGGTTACTTCTGACTTTTTATCATTTTGGGTTGATTGATTGGAGATTTCCATTTCGAAACCAAAAATAGAATAGATTACTTAGAACAAGATGCCAAGATGTTACGTCATGAACTTCGATCATTTCAGTACTTGCTTAAGTACATAATTTCATCAAGTGTCTTGCCTTGACGGCAACGAATAATCAAACAACAAAATATCTATCGAAGTTCTTATTAATTTATCTATGTGAACAATAGGTTAATTTCGTATCATTCCTTTAATCAGAGGGTTAGCTAAAATTCAATGCCTTCTTTATTCAAAATATGAACTGGATATCGTACCAAAAACATTTTTTTTTTCTGTTTTATTCTATTCATAAACAAAAACTGCAATATCGTATAACATGCATGAATGATGGGTCAAGCTCCGAACAAAAACCTCTGTTTTGTGTGTTAAATATGATACATTGCGTGATATGAACTTTAATATTAAAACTGCTGGTTGGTTTTTACCAATGCTTTGTTATTCTTTGTAACAATATAATAATAAGTTTATTTATTTTCTTTAACCTTTTTAGTATACCCTCATTAGGCTAGTTATGTTTAAGTCTCATGTAATAGAGGGCGAGCCTATTACTGTCAACTGGGCACAAATTTAGGCTCCGTATAAGAACACTTTTCAGACCTGGATCTCAAGCTCAAGACCTCATAATCAGCAGTAGCGCTTCCATCCTCTAGATCAACTAGGCAGCATGTAAATAAAATTAACTTTAATCCTAACTAATATTATAAATGCGAAAGTGAGTTTGGTTTGTTTGTTACGCTTTCACGTTCAAACGGCGGAACAGATTTGGATGAACTCTAGCACATGGGTTACGATGACCTGGGTGAGGACAAAGAATACTTTTTATCTCAATATTCCCACGGCATCGAGACTAAAGCGGGTGATGCCGCGGGGCGCAGCTAGTATTGAAAAATTATACTCATACCTATTACCAAATTAAATCATGGAATACTTCGTTCCATAAATTTTACTTCAAATAATGAATTTTGAAAGTAATTTCACACGAATAAAACAGCTTTTGGATTAATTAACTTTTGGATAATAATATGGAGTCATAATTAATGAATTTTCCTTCATATCTGCTTAATAACGTCAGATACGCGTTACGTAATCCGATAATAATTAAATTTTCAGAAATATTTTTAATACGTAACATAATTTCACGCCTGGTATCCCCAAAGGGTTAGGCAGATCTCGCAAGAATATTTGCCTTAAAAATATTAATAATAATAAAATCAATCTGCTTAGCCTTTCTCAACTGTGTAGGGGTCGGCTCCCAGTCTAACCGGATGCAGCTGAATACTAGTATTTTACATGGAGCGACTGCCTATTTGACCTACACAACCCAGTAACTGGGTAAATACGATACCCCTTGGTAAGACTGGTTGTCAGACTTTCGGGCTTCTGACGACCCGTAACGACTGTCAAAGATCCACGAATGACAGCCGGGACCAACGGCTTAACGTGCTTTCCGAGGCACGGAGGAGTCTCGGTATGTAAAGATGGATCCACCAACCAACCCCGGCAAGCGTAGCTTAAACCTGATGGATCGACTCGGTGCGGCTGTTATTACTTAGCCACGAGCTCCTCCGGTAGGTATTATTAAAAATATTAATAATACCTAATATAAAAAGTGAGATATGCACTGCTCCAAAATATAATATTTTTTGCATGAAGCTGCTCTTAAACCGTTATTTTTCAACACTTTTAGGGAAAAGTGTAGAAAAGACAACGGTAAAAAAAATTACGATAAAATTTTACGAAAATATCTTCACAATATTGGCCCCAAATTAGACTTTAATGAAAATGTAATAAAATTCCCGCGAACCGTCTGACCGACTCTCGTATTTTTCAAGTCTCTATACCTTAATCATACCACCGTTATACCGGTAACGCGGCACGTGTAGTCGAGTGGGCCGGTATCGACAGCTTTATCGATTAAAATACTCGGTATTCAACTAATTTCGTACTGTAATAGGAAAGGCATGACATTGGCTTAGAATTTATTAATCAGAATGCATTTTTGACATAGCTTTTATTAAAGTTTCTATCATATGTCATGCGAAACCGTACGAATGCGAAATCATTATTAATGCAGTTTCTTTGCACATTTTAAGGTGCATGATGTTAATCAGGGGGGGTAAAAGTAAATGTAGAAGGGCGGCCTTTTTGACGGACTGTCTTAAGTAATTTTGACGTTCAAAAAGTGCTAATTCTCTGCCTAATTTTAATTAATAAATGATTTTAGTTTTTGTTTTTTAATTTATTTATTTACTTACTTCAGACACAGTGATCCACTTTGTACCCGACTACGGCGAAGAAAAAAGGAGGGTTATGATTTTGACCGGTATGTATGTATGTAAGTATGTTCATCTGTTCCCTCCTATCTTCTAATCCACTCATCACAAATTGACAAATGAGGTATCATTGGAAGCGTCTTGATCGTCCGCTAGTTATAGCCTACGTGTCGTCACATTAAAAATGGCGCCCTCTAGAGGACATAAAGGGAGGAACTAAAAAAAAATTATGTTTAATCGTACCATGTTGGGTATCAAATGAAAGGGCTTAATGAGCACATTTCAAATATATATATATATATATAATAACCACAAAAGAATTATAAAAAAAATTAAATTAATAAATACTAAAACTCAACTACGACTAAAAAGGTATAAACAAGACACCACAGACAGACAAATGAAAAATCCGGAGTCACACGTAATCTGTTCGATTTATGCCCTAACACGTGTGACTCCGGATTTTTAATTTGTCTGTCTGTGGTGTCTTGTTTATACCTTTTGAGTCGTAGTTGGGTTTTAGTTTTTATTACTTTATTTTTTTTATATTAGTAAAATTATTAAGATTAAGTAAAATTATTCGGGCAAGATGATTAATCACTCTATGGTTCCCTAGTGTCTTGTTAATTCTAGGACCAAACTAGGTAATGAGAATTAATAATATTCTCATAAGTAATTCCATATTACGAGCAAAGGAAATGCGCATCACCGTATTAATGAACTTTTCCCTCCAGATTATAATGCAGTACGAAAGCATTCAACTTTTTCTACATTGCTCGCTGCACGAACTCAGGTCTTTGTGGTTTCTGAATGTCAGTACGTATTCAGAGGAATCATTGTGAATTCTATTTTTGTGGTCAAATGGATGATAGTGTACAGGAATGAAGAAGGCTAAATAGTGTCCTTTTGTCGGTTATTACAATTTTGAGAGGAGTTCGTGGCTAAGTAATAATAGCCGCACGGGTCGATCCAATAGGTTAAGCTACGCTTGCCGGGTTTGGTCCGTAGATGGGTGACCTTTACATATCGAGACTCCTCCGTGCCTCGAAAAGCACGTTAAGCCTTTGGTCCCGGTTGTCATTCGTGAGTCTTTAATAGTCGTTATGTGTCATTAGAAGCCCGAAAGTCTGACAACCAGTCTTACCAAGGGGTATCGTATTACCGTATTATAAAAGAAGTTACTGGTCAGATAGGCAGTCGCTCCATGTAAAATACTGATATTCAGCTGCATCGGGTTAGACTGGAAGCCGACCCCAACATAGTTTGGAAAAGGCTAGGCAGATCTTTGTAAGCTATAAGTATATAATAAATGATAATTATAATAATAATTTAACTCTTTATGACATTTCAAACGGCGTGGCGTAGTAAAATAATTATTCTTTAACCAATAATTAGGCTTTAAATGTGTTGATTCAATTAATACGCTCTTATAATCTCTTCTTTAAATGTGTTGATTCAATTAATAAGCTCATATGTCGAGTTTGAGGATGAAAAGTCATAAAAATTCTTACTTATAGTATATTTAACAGATGGATGGAAAGTCAACATCAATACATTTGAAAAATCATAATTAATTATAAAATATTCATCAAAATATATGGATAGCAACGTCATGGTCATGGATATTGGCAACACTTTGATGGACAGATATACTGCAACTTGAACCGGCGGAGGGCATCAAGAGTAGGCAATCATTCCGAAGCAAAGCTGAGTGCGGACTGAAAAACAAATCAGAGAATGATTTTTGACGAAATTTTCGCAATTATTTTATTTGAAGTACGTAACAAATATTTGTGTTGTATAGACAGATTCCTGTGGTATTTACTACAAGTGAAATGTATGTCTGTGAACTCAGCCATGACATGAAAGGTGTCATTGAAATAACTGAAATATAATAAGCCGTAAAAATGCGCTGTTCCCTACATTTTGTCAAGTTATGCGAACAGAAATTAATGGATGCTGATTTTTTTGTGCTTTCACGGTTGGCCTCATATAGTTAAATTTGTTCATAATCCTTACATATTATAAAACAAAGTCCTGCGCCGCGTCTGCCTGTCGTCCTGTACGCGATAAACTCGAAAAACTACTGAATCGATTTTCATGCTGTTTTCACCAAGGATAGAGTGGTTCTCGAGTAAGGTAGTATATAATAACCGACAACCACGCGGGCGAAGTCGCTGGCATCAGCTTGTGATGAATAAAATGACCCTTTAAGAGGTTTTCAGGTCATTTAATTACATGGTTTAATTGTATAAAGGACAAATTTATTACAACATTATCATTATTTGTGTGACATTATCTTGTTGCACCAAGTAAAGTTCACAAAGGCATAACAAAAAAAAAAAAATTCGCAGTCACACTTTTTTCTAAACAAAAAGTTTGATTGCGGTACGGAAATGGCGTCGGCTGACAGTTCTTTTCACTACAAGGTTTGTGTGGCAAATGTTTTAGGGTCAGTCATATGATAATTATTTCTATATGAAAATATTAGAACTGTCACCGGTAAGAAAATAAAGTTTTTTTTTTTATAATAACTTCTAACAATCGTCAATTCTAAAACACCTACATGAACATGAAAATGATTAGGGCTTTTCAATCGTCAGGTAACTTATCTGAATATTAAATATGGCGGTTTGACATAATATTTCTACAAATCTGTCAAACTGCCATTTTTATTCTGAGTAGTTATTTAAACTGAACAGATAAATTGATATCACTACTTAACGATCCAATTTCACTCACATCTCTCCAGAATCTTGACATTTAATTATGGATTCGTCCAAAAACTTGTGTAAAGCCCTTACGAAATCATCAACCCAGATAATAAGAAAATAAGACGGGAGTGAAGGAAAATCGTAAGATATTCCTAGCTACTGATGTGTTCTGACAGCTAATGGTACCAAGTTCATTTGTTAACTAAGATTTTGGACCAGCATTGCTATTCTGTAACCATCTCACCGTGAAAACGTAGGTGAAGTGAGCGTGGAGTGAGCTGTCATTGTCATTGATACTTACTGATGCTAAGACAGTGACAGTTCACTCCAAGCTCACTTCACCTAAGTTTTCAAGGTGAGATTTTTACAGAATAGCACAACAGGTATGACTTTACTTATTGCATGATTATTTTTTCTTGTATTATCTGAGTTTTTTTTTCGTCAAATTAATGAATTTTGAGGATATTGTCCGTGAATAGTTTATATTTTTTCATGTTTGTAATTTTATGTTTTGTTTCTTTTCATTAAAACTAACCTCATTTTGTTTTATTCGTTTTTATTTACTATTCTAATGTGCATGTATGGTTTATCTAATAATAATAATTTGTTAAACTACTCGTGAGTTCTAGCAATGAGTTTTTCAATTCGAAAAATTCTTATGTTATTACTGACATTCTATTTCCAGCACACATTTCATGACAAATACATGACAAATACGTAGTGAACCACTCTGATAGAACTACCAAATAATATTATTAAGTTTCCACTCAATGTCAGTATTAAATTCAAAATGGTTGGAACGAGATATTTACGAACTGTCCATTAAATTTATCAGCTCTTTAACATTGTATCCACTTAAATTATAATTGACAAGCTCTATTATGCATACGTGGTAATTATAACAATAATTTTGATTAACAAGGCAAGTCTCTAATTGCAGCCTGTTATCAACTCATAATTATACGCATATGTTGTTGATAACAAGGGTTTCCGTTAGTAACAGTTAATCGCATTAAAAAATAGTGGTTCCTAGTCGTGTTTCGGCTACTTAGGTACATAAATTATGCATGATTTCTTGACATATCATCGACAGTGTCGAAGCGTTTTTGTTCATAGTTATGTATTAGGGCGTCGATTTTTTATAAAAGATTACAAGTTTATTTCAGTGTTAGTCTTCGAAGGGGTAGTTTGTTATTACTTAGCTCCTGTCACAGCCACGGGCAAGCAAATCATTAGTTAGACCTTTTAGTATTTTCTAGTTAAGTCTTTTTCACTCATTTATATAGTTAGGTAGGTACGTTCTCATAATAATTATGACATATAAATGAGATATAGGTATTTCTTTCCTTTTTGATATCTGTACGTCAACGTCCGATGGATTGAGCTTTCCTTGGTGGTTTAATTCAATTTATATATGAATAATATCATAACTATTATGCATGTACAGTCACGGACTTTAATTGATGAGCCACTTGGCACTGTTCGTATTTTAGCCGTGTAATGCAAATCGGGCTTAGTCGGTTATACTCGTACATCCAGACACGGAAAGTCATGTCTTCACATTATAGAAGAAGAAAATAATATCTTTACCGGTTGGCTAACCTGAGAGCTAGAACTACAAACTTGACAGCAGAGTGACTACCCAAAGTCAACCAATTGCAGGTCTAGCAACCGTAACCTAGCGACGATTGTTTTAGCGTAGCCATAGTAACGTTGTCCTACGGAGAAATTTTAATTAGTAATTTCGACAAATTCGAAAATAATGTCTCTGACATCGACATTCCAAACGTCACTGTCTTCGGATAAGTTTTTAGAATTATCCAGTTAATGAGCTCTGATTCAAAGGAGGTCAGTATCAAATAGATTGATATACATTGTATTTATTTATCATTGAGAACGTATTAGTCAACCTCTTGACATAAGACTATTTCCGATTACTTGCAATTTGTCATCTTGTTTACGAGCATGCGATTTAAGTTCGAGTTTAATCGTGTAATCTCGTGAATGTATGAAACTGCAAAATTGAAAAGTTTGAAAGTGGCTCATCAATTAATGTCCGTGACAATACATCCGGATCGCTGATGTAGTTCTGTCTGCTATCCATTTAAAAGTATGATCGCGGTAGTTAAGATAATTTATTCTCAACAAGCAGACCAGAAGACGTTGACCTGTTCAAATTTTAATAATTCGTTCAAAAATCACATAGAACAAATCACTGTCAGTTTTTTCCTAATTTTGCGGGCAAATTTTCCTATTTTATTTTCTCAAACAACCTTACTCGGACTATAACAAACATTAAAAAGAAAACTAAAGCGATACAGCCATCTCGTAATTTTAATTTATATAGAAAAAGCTGGAAGCGGCTTTAGATGTAGTGCGCTCTATGTGACCTGAGGGCACATTAAATACACCAAAGCAAAGTAGGAACATTATTACATGCCCCCTAGAATTATTTTCCTCGCCGTTAAGACGCGCAAAATATCTATAGGATTTGACTCATATAATCAAACACCATTCAACCCAGCTATTATGGTGGGGTCAGTAGCCCTAAGTCATCGCCCCAGCTGTAATTTCGATATCAATCATATTATTATTATATTTTAATACTAATGACGCGTTTGTTTGGGGTGATCAGAATAACCACATAAGGGAGAGGGTAATGATACTGTTTGAGGAAATAAACACGAATATACATAAACTAATAAAGGTTGGAAAAAATGGTTTGAGGTTTGTTTGATTTAAGCACTAACATGTGTGACGCTGGATTTTTTATTTGTCTGTCTGTGATTCTTGTTTATACCTTTTTAGTTGACTTTTTTGTCGTAGTTGGGTATTCGTTTTATAACTTTTATTTATATTTCTTTACAGTACTTTTAGTTTGGTAAACTTTTTGTCCAAACGTAAATTACGGTATCAGTAAGCTTACTATTGATTAAAAAATACGCTCAATAATCAAAATAACAAAGATTACAATTCATTAAACGAAAAACCCCAAATAATTACGTCATTAAATAAAAAATAATAATAAATAATAATCCATTACACTCGTCATGTCCCTGGTTAATATTCATAAAGTGCACTCCCAACGTTTCAATCAGCTCGCAATACAAAAATAAATAATAAAAGCAGATGTTCGGGGATTCATACAAGCTGCTTATTTCGTAATATTTACTACTAGCTTTTTCGCGCAGCTTCGTCCGCATTGATGTCGAAAAGTATCCCACGGAGAAAAAGTACCCTATGTGTTATCCAGGTTATAAACTATCTGTGTGCTACCCGTGGAGCCATTTTACGCCAATCCGGAACATACATCAAGACAAACAGACACACGATCAAAAATTCAAAAAAACTATATTCGCATTAGACTTACAGCAATCACTTTTTTTTTTTAAATATTCAGGGCCTTACCACAAAAACTTAGATTCTTGTTAAACGCGTATATAATGTCACTTTTATGTCAAACTCCATACAGAAATGTCGTGTTTAAAAGGCTAAACATCAGATAAAGGTGATAAAGGTGGTGTACAATAAAGTATATATAAATAAATAAATAATAAACACGGTTTTGTGGTAATAAGGTTAATGTTCAGTTTTGACTTCATTACTATTTTATTAAATGTATTGATATGGATAGGTCATCCATCCTCGTGAGGTAATTAAGCAGGCAGGCTTTGTATTCAGGAGTCGAGATTAAAAGTCAATCGGTTTTAATACATGTTACATGAATATTGACAGTTATTTGCATTTTTATAACCTGTATACAATGAGTCTGAAAACCAGTCTTACCAAGGGGTATCACGTTACCCAGTAACTGGGTTGTGGAGGTCAGATAGGCAGTCGCTCCATGTGAAATACTGGTATTCAGCTGCATCTGTTAGGCTGGAAGCCGACCCCAACATGGATGGGAAAAGGCTAGTGCTAGTCATATTTATGATGATGTTCTATCTTCTTCTTCTATCTTCTATATATTTATACAAATTACAACAACACAACATTAACAACACAAACAACAACAACAACAACATTACCAACAACATTAAAAAAAAAAAAATTATAAAAAAATGTCCTCCGCTACGTCTGTCTGTCTGTCTGTCTGTTCGCGATAAACTTATTTATATAATTATGGTATTGCAGGCGCTACAAAAAAAAGTTATATCATATTTCAGGTTATTGGTTTGTCCCGCCTGCAATACCAAAATTCTATAAATAATAATGCATGTTTAACTCTTTTCAGTTAAGTACGTGTTTTTGCATCGGGTTTTTTTTTTTTTTTTTTTCAGCGTTTTAGTTTATTGTAAATTAGCTTGTGCAAAGCTTTGCAGGCGATATGCGAGGTCCGACACAAACATGGCCCATTTTTACGCTATCAAAAACTTTTAAACCAATTTATTCCTAGTTAAACTTGAACATATATTTTATAATTACATTTTTGTAATCCTTTTAATTTCCTTTATTTTAATACCCTACTTGACAGGTTTAGTTATTTATTTTTTATTAACCTGTTACTATTTCGCTCCAAAAATCCGCCATTTTGTTTTTTTTGCACCTATCTAAGGACACTTAGGTCTTTAAGTCGAATATAACGATACCCTAACTGTCAAAATCCATCCAACCGTTTAGAAGATACGAGGTAATAAAGAAATTTACAAAAAACAGACATACATACATACAAGATACGCGCGAAAAACATAACCCTTCTTTCTTGGCAGTCCGGGTAAAAATATACACGGACATAGAGTAGTAGAGGTCAACAAAGTTATTACCCTTCTTGAATATATATAGGTATTAAGTTGATTGCTATAGTGTCCACGTATATAATTTTTATACCTATGGCATAAAACCTGGGTAAGTTATGCGTATCAGTAAAGAGAGGTATATTAGGAGTACCTTGTGGAGATAAGTAGTATATATGTAGATTGTAATATATTTGAATACACAGTGGTCTCGTTTGGTTTATTACGTTCAGGAAAGACGGAAGATGGTTTTCCTTGTCTTTGCTTAGTGTGGCAGTAGATTTCATGGTGGATTATATTAATTTATTTACTCATAAGAAAGCTTGTAGTCTATAAAATACGTGTTTTTTTTTAAATCTCATAACTCTTGTGTATTAATGAGACCATGTCAAAGATTCAACTAGATTATGTTTTTTTTAATTTTATTTTTCATACAAAAATAATTCGACAGTTACGATTATTTACGAAAAACACTCCAATAAGAGAGAAAAAAAAAAAAATATTTTTGTCCAGAAAATAAAATTAAAATGAAAACGTCACTTTTTCCTAGCTTTAAATATGAATGATTGGTTTGAATGAAAATATTCATATGATTTACTCGTAGGTACCTATCAATGAAACTTAGATACACACATCGAGAAGTTTAATGTTACGATACCTTCAAAAGAAAACAAATTGAAAAATAATTGATATACCAGTTGATTCTTTGACATGGTCTCATGAATAACGTAAAGTTATGGGCTTTAAAAAAAACACGTTGTATTTCAATGGCACGCATTTCTATTGATTTGTCTGAATGACGTCGTTGCTTCGACTATATTAGTTCCGAAAGATGCAATAGGTACATTCAAATAGCCTGTATATGACTGTCCATGAGTGACGAAACGGTAAACCCCACCCAGTGACAGTGGCACTTGGGCAACCAATATTGCTATCAACCCTGACTTGCTACTATTGCTACCATAAGTCCATGTGGACACCAGAGTAGAATTGGATTATTTGAAATAAATGCTTTGAGTTTGAGTTTTGAGTTTGAGTTTGAGAATTTGAAAATCTGATGGAAAATATAAAGAGCCTAAAGCCCTAATATTCTAAAACAATTACAAAAGTATTCTCATTAAACACCTATCTACTAATCAGAAACCAATCAAAAACCTCAACAATTGTAATTTAACCAAACATGTAACTAATTCACTCACTAATCATTCATGTATTCAAATGGAATAGTTGTTAATTGCAATCAAAGTGTAGGTGCCTACTAGTACAAATGCAAATTAATTTTAAGCCTCATAATGAATTAACGTTGATTTTAATTCGAATTAATGAAAACATGCGGTTGAATAGATATTTGAGCTGCACCTGTTAAATACCTACTTGCCAGATTTTAGATGTGTTATTGGCTAAAATTCTTAGTAGTTGTACAAATTCTGTTTACAATGTAGGCGCCCACTTAGTAGAAAAACCGAAGAAAATGAAAGTGCCCTTAATAAAATGTATTGTAAGTTATTGGTATGTTAAGTAAAGTACAGTAAAGTAAACATTTATTTGCATAGATTGCAGGTACAGTAAATAACTTACTAACAGTAATTTACTTTACTTTACTTTACTGTTAAAGTGGTTAACCACTTTTCAACTTGTTATCCAATATTTATATTTGGGAAAAAAGGACTTAACTTTGAACTTTTTTGAAAGCAATGCGCAAATATGTACTACACGAATGTTATTTTCATGAACTTTTATTTACAAGCGTCTCTCGTACAAAGGTAACTTAATTATCTGTATTTTTTTTGTATCAAAAGATGAAATAATGTAAACACAGACAAGTCCAATCAAGCTATTTCTTTTTGAAATCGGTTCAAATAATTTTAAGTTTGCAGAAAACGAAAATCAGGTGTTTTTTTTTTTCCCTAGCTTACGCTGTTCCACTCACTTCTGGGTAAAGGTCTCCTTCCACTCTTTCCATCTTTCGCGAGCCCGGGCATCCTCTTTCCAGTTTTTATGGAACCTATCCAGCTCGTCCCGGCGGCGTCTCAGGGCTCCAGATCTGTGCTATCAAATCAGTGTTATTTCACATGATTTTTTAACAACATTTTAAAATAAACAGACTCGTAGAGGATTAGCGCATTGCTAAGAGACATACCTTATTACCACAAAACTGGTATTACCACAACCTTTTAATCATGACATTTCTGTATGAAGTTTGTCGTAAAACTGACATTAAACACGCGTTGAACAAGTGTCTAAGTTTTTGAGGTAAGGCCCTAAAACGCAATCTACTAATCTAGTCACAGATCATAATACTAAATTATCCTAAACATACTAATTACAATCTATAGCCAAAGTTAGTAATTCATAACACAATGGAGCTCAATTAAAACACATGAATAGACAGATCACCGTTGAAGTAATTTGACCATTAAATCTGTGGAAAATAAGTGGAAATTAACTGAAACCAGGATGAGAGTAGCCTATATCCTTCTCCAGGTAAATTTCTACCCCTGTGCCACATTTTATCTAAATCCGTTCAGCCGTTTTAGCGTGAAAGCATAACAAACAAACAAACTCAGTTTCGCATTTATAATATTATAGTAAGGAAGGATAATACAATCAATTGAAAATTAAGAGTGATATAAAATCTACAGCTGTACCTTCCTAGTAATTAAATAATAAGTCAAAAATTGCTATGAGGTCTGGGAACGATTTTAATGTCAAAAATAAATAGGGGAAAATTAAATGTGGATGTTATTTTAGTATATTGTAGTGTCTTACGACTTCCACGCGAACGAAGTTGCGGGCAGAAGCTAGTAAGTAGTATAACCTCATGATTAGTTCGTAATTAAACCGTTTATCCAAATATATTCGAGTTGCCAAATACAATTACCGGCGCCGGTGAATAGTAGTATTGATTGTAATGAGCTTATTATTAGGGTCTGTAATGACTGTGTTAACGAAGAGCCTCTCAATTAGAACGATAATATACCACCCACACACCACACCACACATTACACCACACCACACTTCTCATAATCTTCCAAGCCTTATCCCAACTATGTTGGGTCGCCTTCCAGTCTTACCAGATGCAGCTGAATACCAGTATTTTACAATTACTTTAATTACCACACTTATCAGGCTACATATGAGGGGCTCATGGCTAAGTTTACAGGTTCACAGCTGCACAGGTTGATCTTCGGGTTGCGGGAAAGTCCGAAAGGGATACCGGGACCTTGGCAACAAGCAACTGAAGGAACACGGGTGGGTTTTAGTCAGTAAAAGTCTGACACGCCCTTCCGCTCCGCCCAGAGCGGGAGAAGTCATTGGACGATTTCCCACTCTCAAAAAAAAAAAAGGGTCAAGTAACGCTTGCCGAGCGCGATCTGTGGATGGGTCACCATCAACGGACCGATACCGAGAACCCTCCGTGAATCAGAAAGCACGACAGTAGGTCCCGGCTGTCATTTGTAGATCTTTTCTTATCTTAATACCAAAGCGTAGTTTGGGTGAAGTGCAAGCAAATATAGAACTTAGCGCTCTACCTTATAATTCTATGAATGTACATAATATTCAACAGTGATATCCTAGTGGTGTGACCGTTGAATTGCCAAGTCATTATGTCTCGAGTTTGAACCCAAGAACCATACCTCTGACTTTTCAAACCCTTTGTGCGTATTGTATAAACTATCACTTGCTTCAAAAACGGTGAAGGAAAACATCGCGAGGAAACAGGCATGCATGAGAGATATTTCTCGACGGCATGAAGCCAAGTCAGAGGCCATGGGCGGCATAAAAACTCTGACACCAGATTAGTCACAAACCACACGAAAAAGAAAGAAAAACTAAATATAATTATTATAAGAACGATAGTCCGGTTGTATAGTCTTACATTGTAAGCTCTATTGTAGCTCATCCTTTTAAGATAATGTTGTTGTGACCTTTAACGACACCTACGAGTTAGTAATAAATATACATCAAACCTTTTGGAACATTTCCGAGAACAATTTGGAATAAAATCGATGCGCAAACTGTTGCCACGCGCGCAAACCATAGAGCAATAGGGGCCACCGGCGACCCGGTAGCGCAAAGTGGTATCAGTTCGCGGCTTGACATCACTTAACATCGTGTATAATGTAGGTATGCTCGACCAAAAATCAATTGGATGAGTCTTTAACGAAAAATCAACAAGTTCAAATGAGGTTTAATGAAAGCTAGCTAGAGCCACAATGAGGTACATCGGGTCGCAGATGCTGCGCGATCGATCATCCATTCGTCGTGTGCCGTGACGCCCTCATCAATCACAGCCTCTAATCACGGGATGAGTTCGGGTTGAGATGGGAAGACTGCTGGGTGAATTAAGATTTTAGATGCATGATTTTATTGAGTTTTTTTTTTAAATAGATGCTTGGGCTTTCACTCCTATGAAGGATTTTATTCAAGAGCTTACTGGATTTTTTCAAGATTGCTGTCAATAACAATAAAAAAAAAAAAAATACACTTATAATATATACATATACTTTTATGCACCTGTGGAATGCTGATTAAATTGGTATTGAATTGCTATTGTAGGTCACTATTGACCCAGGGTAGTTTTAACCCATTATAACTTAGGAAAGCAATCAGCAGCAGGTTACTCTATGGCATGATATTATGGGTATTTACGGAATCCTAACTAATATTATAAATGCGAAAGTGAGTTTGTTTGTTTGTTTGTTACGGTTTCACGCTAAAACGGCTAGACGGATTTAGATGAAATTTAGTATGGGGATACTTTGAACCTTGGAGAAGGACATAGGCTACTTTTGAGCGACATACCACGTGGGCGAAGCCGCGGGCAGAAGTTAGTTCATAATAACTGAAGAAAATCTTTATGAAGAATATTTGATGTCTCATTTACCCACAACACTATGTAACCCAAAGACGAACTCGTTAATCAGCCACTAACAGGGTACCCAAACACCATATAAATAACGTAGGCTTATCTACAAAACTTCTAACATCTTGTAATGGGGATGGGACATCGCATATCGATGCGGCGATCTCGACAGGCGAACATTTGTCTTGTTTGGCTGGCCATAGGACGTACGATTAAACAGTTGATAGATTAATGCAGAAGAAACACTGATACGAGTAAGTATGAGTGGAACCCCACATGCATTTTATGTAACCAAATGATATTTCTATTCTTTACTTCCATGTATAGGGTTCCGTACCAAAGGGTAAAACGGGACCCTATTACTAAGACTCCGCTGTCCGTCTGCCTGTCTGTCACCAAGCTGTATCTCATAAACCGTGATAGTTAGACAGTTGAAATAAAACAAACACTACAAAAATATACAATGAAGAATTTGACGATCCTCTGGATGTAAAGTGGCAAATATAGAGATAATATAGTGATCTAAACAATAAGGGAATTGTTTGTTGGAAGTGGTATTTCTGTATCTTCTTATTCTATACGTAAAATAAGTCAAGGTCGATGGCTGATTGTAAACGGACATTGTAAGACTTTTTGCGGGCATAATAAAGGTTTTTGTTTATTGATATCCAGAGTGATTAATCTTGTTTGATAGATGATTTTCTAGATTTGCTAGTGAAAGAGAATTGTGCGTCAAATGGTCACTGTCGTCAGAAACGTCTTGTTAGAGATTATGGATAGACGAGTAATCTATCAGTAGGTTTTATAAATTAGGGTTTTCGTTACATTTGAAATTCTTTATTTTTCATTTCATTTTTATTGCCGCCCATGGGCCTCTGAATTGACTTCACATGCCGTCGAGAAATATTTCTCAGGCATGCCAGTTTCTTTACGATGCTTTCCTTCATCGTTTTTGAAGCAAGTGATAACTATACAATACGCACATGAAACAAGAAGGTCAGAGGTGCGTACCTTTGAGTTCGAACTCGAGACCTTAGACTTGGCAGGCCGACGTTCACATGACTAGGCTATCACTGCTATTATTGTATAATATATTTGAAATTAAGAAAGCGCTGTCAAAGATGACTTTAATGCTTATTTTGTTTGTGTAATATAAGTGCTTCAGTTTCCATATTTTTAAATTGTATCATTTCTAAAAGCAGACATACACATTGATCTCAACATTCTCAACGTAAAAGGCTTTTACAGTAAGAGTCGGAAAGTTACAAGGATTCATGATAACATTTATGTAGAAAGCACTTAAATGCTGAGATAAGGTTGAGCACATACTGAACGAAGCGACAACTAAAACAATTAAGTTCTGTCTTGAACATCTGACTTAAGTCTAGAGCCTAGACTTAAGTCAGATGTTCAAAACAGAACTTGTGAAAAGTGCTATAAATTCTAATTAAACAAAATCTAGACTCTAGGCTGTGTTTAATTAGAATGTAGCACTTTTTTATCCGACTGCCCCAGAAGTAGGGTAATGTTTTTTGAGAGTATGTATGTATGTCTATTTCTTTGGCACGCTCTGTAGCCTAAACGGCTTGATGGATTTTAACATACGAGGTGTCGTTAGGTTCGACTTAATTGTGGGAGTGACATAAGCTATATATTTTTTATATACAGGGTTACTGGTAACTCGACGTATTCCTTGCAGGACGTCATAGTAGGGTTAAAATGCAACAAATTAAGCCACCAAATGTTCTACCGAAATTCAGTAGTTTTTGAATTAGTTAAGAGTTTTAGTTTTTTAATGAAAAATCCCAGATTAAACCATTTGAAACCAATTTAAAAATGATTTACGGCGCGACTGTACTGAAATTTAAGTTATTATCATAGTTGACGCCGTAGCAGACCTTTGTTAATAATTAAAAGTTCAATAATGCCTAAAACTTTGGCAAATATCACTAACAAAACATTTAATTTTTTGTAATTTTTGCTATTACTTCATAAAAAATGTAGTCTAGTGCAAAAAAAAATACTACACCTGGTGTACAAATTACTAAGAAAATATCCTTGTCAAAAAAAATAAAAAATAAAGTTTTATAAAATTAAATGTAAGTGTTTTATAAAAGTAAGATACGAGTATTACAGACAGGGACAAACCAATAACCTGAAATATGGTGTAACTTTAATTTGTCCTCCAATACCTTACAAAAAACAAAGTTCAATGCTTGTTTTTCTCTTTTTGGTTATAGGTTTTTTTTTTTAAATAATTTTGTTTTGTTAGTACATACCACGTCTGCATACGTCTGCGCGATGCATGTATGTATCTTCTGCCCGCGACGTCGTCCGCGTGCAATTTCTTGTTTTATCATTAAATAAAATATTATCCTATGACACTCGGCAATACTTTAGCTTTCAATTCGTATAAGAATCGGGTCAGTTGCAAATATTACCCCCTATATACAAACGCATTTTTTTTTCTTATAAAATTTGTATAGATATAATAAAATATAGAGGGTGCCCTATCCTCACCCCGTCCCATTCGCGCAGGTGTCCCCCAGGGGTCTGTCATATCCCCCGCTCATCTTCACGCTGTTTACTAGCGATATTCCCAAAAGTAGAAAGGCACAGTTGGCTCTGTTCGCAGACGATACGGCCATCTACTTTAAGGCCCGTAGTCCCGTTACGATTCGCGACACTCTCCAAACCTCAGTCGACAAGCTCGGCGAATGGTTCAGGAAGTGGCGAATCGAGGTCAATCCCGATAAGAGTCAGGCGGTTCTCTTTTCCAAACCGCGTACGAAACCCACCCTCCCCGAGCCCATCACCATGTTCGGCAAGCCGATCCCTTGGGAGAAGCGAGCCAAATATCTCGGTGTAGTCCTCGATGACCACCTCACTTTTCAAGAGCACATAAAGCAGGTTCGCTCGCGAGCCGCTTTCGCTCTAGGTAGGCTTCACTCCGTCCTAAATGCACGTAGCAAATTGTCACTTAGGTGCAAATTGCGTATCTACACTGCGTGTATCCGTCCCATCATGACATATGCCGGTGCCGTCTTTGCCCACACTAGACCCCGCCATATTCATAGGTTACAAACCATCCAGAACCGATTCCTCCGTAGAGCTACTGACTCCCCCTATTATGTCCGTAACGAGATCCTCCATCTCGACCTTAAAATCCCCACGATAGCTCAATTCTTAAAACGCCTCTCTAAGCGTTTCTTTGACTCCGCCGCCAAACATCGCAACCCACTGGTTGTCGAGGCGGCCAATTATACCCCCTCTCGCATTAGTCATACCCGCCGTCCGAGGCATGCTCTCACCGACCCCGACGACCCCATAACTCTCCTCCAGGAGAGCAATAGGGCCACCAGTACGGTTCTTAAAACCAGACGCCGTCCTTCTTTCCGACCTCGACGTCGAGGACCTCCTCGACCGCGACCCCGATCTAACAGGATGACGACTCATCCTACTCCTCCCCGACCCTTGTCTGTCGACGGTGAAGCGCCCGCACAGGCGGACGCTGAGCCGCCAGTAGTAGTAATAGTTAATTTAAACTCCCCGATCCAGCCTGTCCCCACTAGCTGTCCTCCCCCCAGCGACGCCCTAAGCCGAGGTCCGTACCCCACAGGGGGTGCCCTTAGCGAGCCGTCGTTTAGTTTATAATTAGTTTTAGATTAGTTTTTAAATGCCCCTGGCTGGAGGCGCTTTGAGTTAGTATCATAGCTTAGAGCATCTTCGCAGGACAGTCCGGTTAAGTAGATAGTACCGTTTGTGGTAAAACCTAAGAGATGACATTCAAAAAAAAAAAAAAATATAATAAAATATTACATAATAATGTTTGCATTTGGATTCTTTGCCTACTTTAGATTCTATTAGCTGATGCCCGCGACTTCGCTGACGTGGATGTCGTTTATTATATACTTAAACCGTACTCGAGAACCACTCTATCCATTGGTGAAAACAGAATGAAAACCGGTTCAGTAGTTTTTGAGTTAATTGCGTACAGGACGACAGACAGACGCGGCGGAGTACTTTGTTTTATAATATGTAAGGATTATCCATTTGAAACCGACTACTGCAGAAGACACGCTTTGTTAAATACTGGCTTGGTAAATCATGCAGTTGCTTTACACCACAATCATGAAAGTAAAGTTCTAACAGGACACATAATAAAGGTTACACAGACCACAATCATTAAATTCTCCACAGAAAACTCCAAACTCTCCCAAAAGTCCGTCCCACACATTTCCTCGCTGCACTTTTCTTACAACACGAACTTAACTTCAATTTGCAACGTCAAGTTTATTGTAAACCGATAAAACTGTTTCCTACAACGTACAAGGAACTTCTCAACGTACCAGCTAACTATAAACTGCAATAATATTAAATTAAACGTCAATTTTGTAATGAGAAAAAGAATTTATTGTGGAACGCTCTCGAGTTAAGATTTTTCTCCAATTTAAGACACAATTTATGCTTGGGAAATAAAGACTGCACGTGCTACCGTGAAGGAGATTTTTTCGCGAAATATACTTTACTGAGGTGAGAATGAAAATGTAATGCATATCGTGGTATCTGCGGAGAATAGACTGCACCATATTTTCCGTGACGGTCTTTGCGCTTCTAGGATTATAATTCTATTTTAAGAGATAGGGAGATAAGCTCCATAGATATTACTAGCCAAAGATAGCTGTACGAGTATTTCTGGATAATTATTATTATATTATACTATTTTCTTTACTAGCTTTCGCCCGCAGCTTCGCCCGCGTGGTATGTCGATAAAAGTAGCCTATGTCCTTTCTCAGGCTCTAGACTATCGTTTAAATCGGTTCAGTAGTATTGGCGTGAAAGCGCGACAGACAGACAGACCGACATCGACAGACAGAGTTACTTTCGCATTTATAATATTAGTAAGGATTTTGAGACAACAGTGGTCCAGCGTGTAAGTAAGCAATTGTGGCGGTATCTACATCGCCACATGCGAACTACGCATCAAAGACCTGACGTCACACAAAAATACTGACGTCACGTAAATCCTGCATCGCGCAATTATAGCTTACCGCGCAATGGACATATATACAAGAAACCAACGTCAATCGTTGGGTAATTGCCCGCCAGACACAACACCCGTCTGGTCGGTGGATCCCCCCTTTTCTATAGAGGATGAGTGAAGGTTACACCCTGTTCCTCATAACTCTAAACAATAATATAACTTATTACTAGTAGTTAGTAGTTAAAATACAACAGAGAAGAAGACAGCATTAATAGTAGGTAGTATTGTGAAAAGTACATCCCCAAATTAATGTTTAGTGATTGTCCTTCTCACAAAACTTATAATAATCGGAGAGTCGATACTCATTGCCATAGTTTTTAGAATGCTGTTGTCACTCCAATAATGTCCACACCCGAAACGTACAGTGTAGGCGCATACAATACATAATCAGCCTTAGGCCGTTATCCCACTGGCGTTTTACGAGCATTGGCGCTCCTCCAACGTCTGCGCAGCGCCAACTTTGCGCAGACGCGACGTTAACATCGCGAGTTTCTAGTGGTAAAGCACCACCGTTGCACAACCGTCGCGAGTTTCTTGCGTTTTTTGGCAACGGGTGCATGTGTGCGCCGTTAAGGTTGCGTTCAGCGAATGCAACGCTTGCCATTAAAAATTCGCGACGTTAACGTCACGTCTGCGCAAAGTTGGCGCTGCGCAGACGTTGGAGAAGCGCCAACCCTCGTAAAACGCCAGTGGAATAGCGGCCTTAATGTTCCCACTGCTTGGACATAGGCCTCCTCTCTTCGACAGGGCTATTATTAACCACGCGGGCCCATTGCGGGTTGGTTCCACGATATGCCGGTTTTCTCACGATGTTTTCCTTCACCGTTTTGAGAGCAGTGCAGGTGATGAAATTATTTACATAAAGTAAAGCGCCTGCCTGGGTTCGAACCTATAACATACAACTCGTAAGTCGGAGCCGTTACATCAGAGCCACTGCGCCTTCAAATGCAGGTACATGACACATTTTAACTTCGTCCTATGGTGAGTTACGCAACGGGGAATCCCGGTTGATCGACAGCCTTTATGATGAAACACGATCGATGCCTGTCTCCTAAGTGTTCAAGAGGGCACCTTGAACACTCAGGAGATAGCAGATGCGATGTCTGGCTCACGTCTCCGGCATCAAATAACCCTGGCAGAATTAAATATGATGGCTATCTATACAAATCTACTTACCAGTACGAATTACTGCACAAAACTGCTATGTATTGGATTCAGGTCATGTTCGAGAAACAAAGTAGATCCAATAGATCAAGAAAATGCTAAACCGGCTGCACTAACTCAGTCTAAATTCCCAAGCTTGCAAGCAAGCCTCCTCATAACTCGTATATTTATGATGTTTGTGCATTCCGTATGCATTACCTACGTCCCCACACATTTTGTTGGCAACGCATCGTTCTCGGTAATTTATATCGATGTGTCAGCAATCGAATAGAAAATTATACGTCGCATGTAATCTGGGGGATGGAGTTGCAATTCTGATCGTGTATGTAGATAATTTAAACAGACATAAAATTTGATTTATTCTCGTATTAGAACAGATAATTTTTCAGTTTATGACTCAAAATCACATTTAAATACGTCTATAGCTCATAATACCAGCTGGTACTTTCAAAAGATTATTATTTAGGTATCTACATTTATTTTTGGTAAGGGTTAGTTTATTGACATTAATACATAATCCAAAATTGGAACGAAATGTCATCAAAAGAAGTTGAAAATTAATCAGAAATCAAAAGCCATTTAACCAAACTAGGCTGAGAATCAGCACTTTCCGAACCTCAAAATTACATAAGACAGTCCCCGAAACGCCCGCTCTTCACCACTTTCTAGAGCTTGAGCTGGGAAGCAGAAGTGGCGCAACAAACTGCCGAGCAGCAGTAAAAGAAGAAAGGTTGACTAATAGATCTACAATAGCCCTGATTGAAAGAGTTTGCCGCCATTGAAGGATACCAGAAAACATTCAAGGGATACGCTCTCCATCTTACGGACAAAGTAACAAAAATGTCTCATGCATATGCAATATCTCCAGAAGATATGAGTATGGTGGATATCATGTGTACCAATGAATACTAAAACCCCATAACATAAACCATAGTCTTGCAAGTTATCTATTGAAAGTACTAGGAACACGTGTTGTACAAGTAGTTTGATCAATAGCGCGTCAATGTGAGATATGGCGATCGACACGGCCCGAACAAATAGCGTTGTTGAGCCAATGCATACAGATCCAGACGGGACTAGGATGAAAAAGTGCTGGATGTGACAATTTGTAACACACGAGCATCGTAAATACTACAATAGCAAAGTAAGTAAAGAAATTCAAATTTTTGAAAGAATAGTGTGCATTGCATTCGAATCTCGAATGGAATGATGTGAACTGCCGGTCTATTCTGTAAACACCTCACCGTGAAAACTTAGGTGAAGTGAGCTGTCAATCCCTAGCGTCAGGTGGAGTGACAGCTCACTTCAAGTAGAACGGTGAGATTTTTGATCTTGATTAATCTACGACATTCTACTTGAGTATTTGACCGCTGTTGACATTGTAAAAGCACTTCCTATCTCCGTGTCAGAGAATCCATTAAATTTTCGATTCTGTTTGTCATATAACTTAATGGTAATCTTTTAGACTGGACAATCGAAAGTAAGTGTAAAATAAATTGAATTGGAAGGCAAAAATCTCAAGATTATTGGAAAGGAATACAAGATCAGGATTGCTGCCTATATATACTATTCATAAACTCACGCCTCCTTCCCATAGGGGTAGGCAGAAACTACAGAACGTTACACCTGTTACAATACTGACATACACGTCAGCGCCTATTCCATTTGCTCTTAATCTTTGTGTCTGACTGTCCCAAAATTGTAATATATTATATCAACCAATAGCGTAATCAATCTTCAAGGCATTCAGCCTCCTTGGAGTTTATTTATCTTGTATGTAAGGACAATAGAGGATCAATTGACTACGTGACTGCACTTGACCTTTCACCAAGACGAGCCAAGCGAAACGCAAGGAGCGTGGCCTGATTGCATCTACATGAGAAATAATTAACTAAATGAATGAATAATTACATAACTATTGTATAACAGGAAAGTAATGAACAGATATTTTTTTTTCACCTTACGCCCTGTGACATTAGCAAAACGGCCAAGCCACATATTTTGACTAAGGTGTAGAGTTTGTGAAGTTAGGGCTTCTAGAGTTAGGGCGTGTAGAATTAGAAGCTTGGCTCTACATGAGATCTGACAACTTTTTGTCAGTGCGAGCCATAATGGTCTCGTCTTGGCAACATTTTACATGAAAATGTTTTTTAATGGGATGTTATAGACAACATGTATTGAAGTCTGAAAACATTTTTAATGTGTGAAAAAACTGAAAGATAGACCAATAAATTCTTATAAGCCATCAATATTATTATTGACTGCTTCGTTAGCCTCGAAGTCGTGACTGCAGGGCGTGTGTCCTGAGTCGATCTCCGGGCGTTCGGGCAGTTTTATTGGTTTTCACCAGAAGGGAATTCTCAGTAGCGGCTCAGAGTCTGGCTTTGTGCACGATTATTGGCAATAGGCTCGCCCCTTATTATATAATATTGGACTTAAATCTGCTTAGCCTTTTCCCAACTATGTTGGGGTCAGCTTCTAATTTAACCAGATGCAGCTGGAAACCAGTATTTTACAAGGAGTGACTGCCTATATGACCTCCACAACCCAATAACTGGGTAATACGATACCCCTTGGTAAGACTGGGTGTCAGACTTTCGAGCTTCTTACGACCCGTAACTACTGTTAAAGATCCACAAATGACAGCCGCGACCAAAGGCTTGACATGCTTTCCGAGGCAAGGAGGAGTCTCGGTATGTAACGATGTTCACCCATCCACGGACCAACCCCGGCAAGCGTAGCTTATTCTGGTGGATCGACACGTGCGGCTGTTATTACTTAGCCACGAGCTCCTCCTTATTATATAATATTGGACTTATTGGTTAATTAGCTAAATGTAAGGACCAACACTATGATACACTATACTGGCACCTCGGTGTAGTAGTTTTGTAATTATTCAAGGATTACATCTTTAATGTTATGTTGTTACTAAAAAACTATCAAATTATAGGCTGGTAAAATTATTCGACAGGCGAGGTTCACCGCAATACTGGAACACGTTTCTGAATTCACGATCGTAGGCTATTGTTTCTAGGACCAAGAATTTGCAAGTGAATAGACTTCAACGAGGATACCTTGTCTATGGTCTGGGAATTAATTATACCTACAAACCTCAATTGAACCCGTATTTCGATCAGATTTCATTCTGAAATTGGTTTATTTGAAATTCTTTTGGTTATATTTGCACATCGTTTAAAAAAAGGGGCCTAAAACGGCCACATTAAGCAATTCCTCTAAAGCAATTAATTTCCTGAGTTCCCAGCAGATCATTAGCAATTCCTCTAATGTTCATAAAATGGTAACACTTATTAGCTGAATCATAGGTTCTCAACTCAATATACATTCGAATTGTGGTGTAAATATTGCTGCATGAAAATGACGTAATTAATAAAATTACCGTAATTTTAATTAATTCATTTTAATTTTAAAATTAAACTTCAATTGAGCAATCCATAATTTGTGGATCATTTTACGAATCTCCTTATAAAACTGTTAAACAGAGGAATTTCGTAATATGAATTGCACGCAGATAATAAATTACGAATTGTCAGTTTGTGACATTCTGCCAAAGTAGCCGTTTTAGACCTCCTGAACAACTCTCATATTCACCTTACCTCCCATTCAGTATAAAACCAGAAAGACAAACTAACATAACGCCAGCCAATCTCCGTAATACATGCTTTTGAACAAAGCCAAACACTATCTAGTAAACAATTCTAAAAGATAATTAACTGCTGAACAAGACAACAGAGCGCCAATAAGAGTAGTGAATTTGCATTCCTAGTCTGTTGTATGCACGTTGATAAGAAGGACCCCTACTGTGGGTTGAAGTGAGTGGTTTTACGTGTGAGAAATGTCAAAGAGGCGAGTCGCAAGCATGGTTCTGTTATTAAAACCGACTTCATAATATACAGGGTTACTGGTAACTCGACGTATTCCTTGCAGGACGTCATAGTAGGGTTAAAATGCAACAAATTAAGCCACCAAATGTTCTACCGAAATTCAGTTTTTTTTTTTGCACTAGACTACATTTTTTATGAAGTAATAGCAAAAATTACAAAAAATTTAATGTTTGGTTAGTGATATTTGCCAAAGTTTTAGGCATTATTGAACTTTTAATTATTAACAAAGGTCTGCTACGGCGTCAACTATGATAATAACTTAAATTTTAGTACAGTCGCGCCGTAAATCATTTTTAAATTGGTTTCAAATGATTTAATCTGGGATTTTTCATAAAAAAACTAAAACTCTTAATAATTCAAAAACTACTGAATTTCGGTAAAACATTTGGTGGCTTAATTTGTTGCATTTTAACCCTACTATGACGTCCTGCAAGGAATACGTCGAGTTACCAGTAACCCTGTATAAATAGTCTTAACATACTTCTACTGCATGTTAAGACTGTTTATATGAAACCGGTGTCGATGGCTATAAGAGTAGGGGAAGACCAAAGAAACGATGGATGGACTGTGTGAAAGATGATATGGCTGGAAAGGGGGTGACTACCGAGATGACGTCTAACAGATAAGTATGGAAGAAAGGGACATGTTTTGCCGAAAACAAGTAGATTGGGATAAGGACGGGAGCAAGATGATACTTCTGCTGGATGGAAAGTACTGAATAACCAGTTATTTTGAATTGTAGACCACTTAATTTCAGATCAAAACCGACTGCCAATCACAAAGTAGATACTACGCCAGGATGACTCAATTCCCCGGATAGTTTGTTGCAGTTTGACAACTGTTACGTGTAGACAACCTCTCTGAAACTGTCCAGCAAAACTTAACTGCTAACAAGTATGCCAATATCCTGATCGAATAACTAAGACAGAACACTAAGTTAGCTCCTGTTTTACTGAGCAGCTCAGTAAAACAGGAGCTAGCTAAGTGATAAGTGAAAGATATGCTTAGTCTGAGCATATGTTTTAACAGAAATATGAGGATAGGGTTGTTTTAAGAATTATATATAAATGTCGGTTATTATATACTAAAACCTTACTCAAGAACCACTCTATCCATTGCTGAAAATAGCAGGAAAATCGGTGCAGTAGTTTTTGAGTTTATCGCGAACAGGACGACAGACAGACGAGGCGGAGGACTTTGTTTTATATTATGTAAGGATAGTCCTTTAGACCTTATTTCGGCCACGGCGGCCAATCTTAACGGAGATTAGCCTTCTGCGCGGGAGATACTATAGTGCACAAGTATGTACGCAGACACAAGTGTACTCTCTCTAATCTCTCAGTCTCATAGTCCGATGGGACGGCAATCCGACACTAACGGAGAGAGATCAGGTGCAGGACCAACGGTTTTATCACGCTTTCCGAGGCACGGGGGTATCACACCGCCAACTTCCAAACTCCGGACTGTTACTTAGTAATTCCTAATGGAAAAACCTAATAACACTTTGACCGACCCGCGAATCGAACCCAGGACTCCACGCACAGCAGTCGCACTTGCGACCACGAGAAAAAAGGGCAGTTTTCTTAAAAAAAAAAAAAAAAAACTTTGTATCTGAAGAGTCAGTAGTGTAAAATGATTGTATCGTATCTGCAATAGCAGAGCCATTTGCAAATACGGTGCCATTCCAGAGACGCAGAATGTTATTAAAGGATAAAAGTTAATTTCGTGATAAGTCCCATGTAATAGGAAGCTAATCCCTTATATGCAATGAGCACTGATTTATAAAAAAACTCAATAAGTCCTGGTGATCAATCCTAGGAACCCACGCTCAGCTATCGTAATAATAATAATTATGTTGACCAATCAGACAGTCAAACAGTATCTACCAATATTTGTCCAAAAACACAATTTTAACTAACGGGTGTAAAAAGATGGTTAACGAAGCCGTATTTTTTTAGTTCTGGACCATACCTGGGAACCTTCTTGTTACGGATAAATTGAAGATCAAAGTTCCAACTTTTTCACACGTTTTTTGACGAAAGCAAGTTTTAAAATTTTATAACTTAATTTTAAATACACCTACAAACTCTGAACCGTTCCATGCGCCCATAAACACAATAGTTTGCGTGAGTTACGTTGCGCACTACCATACACAGCGATTTTTCACACCAAAAATAACAGTCGTTTCAGCAATTATTTTTGTGCAATGTTACTTAATTTGATGTACAGAATGCGTAGTTGACGGCTTTTTACACTCAGTATAACCAACACACATACTCACCTGCACATCACTTCATCCAACTTAACATTCAAAACTGTACCAAACAGTTACCAAGTATGGCAATACCCCGATCAAACTAGCTCGGTACATTTCTACGGTGACTCCGTTTCGAGTTCGACAACGCTCTGGCAGTAGTTATGCGAACACTCTCTGTTATGCAGATTCTATTAGACAGCTCTGCAGACATGTGTGCTGGCACTGGCTGTTTACACGCTTGTATGGGAAATTGTGGCGTGACGTCAATTGTTTAAGACGAGGACTGGGTGAAGGAGGTCTTATTTTTCAGGGTGTAGGTAGGTGGTTCTGAACGTCATCCTGACTATTGTAACTAATATATATTGATATATAATACTAGCTGATGCCCACGACTTCGCCCGCATGGATGTTGGTTATTATATACTAAAAACTAACTCAAGGACCACTCTACCCATTTGTGAAAACAGCATGAAAATCGGTGCAGTAGTTTTTGAGTTTATTGCGTACTGGATGGCAGCCGGTCGCGGCGGAGGACCTTGTTTTATAATATGTAAGGATTATAAATGCAAAAGTGAGTTTGTTTGTAGGTTTTTTGTTTGTTTGTAACGCTTCCAAAATTTGGCACATACCCTAGACCATTACCTTGAAAAGGACATAGGATACTTTTTATCCCGATACCCCTGCGGGATCGAGACTTACGTGGGTGAAACCGCGGGGCGTACCTAGTAATATTATAAATCCGAACGTGAGTTTATTTGTTTGTTACACATTCATGTTAAAATGGCTGAACGGATTTGGATGAAATTTGGCACATGGGTAGACCATGATCTGAAGAAGGACATAGGCTACTTTTCATCCTGGATCGCAGACAACGTCGCGGGCAATAGCTAGTGTTGGATAAAGCTTTGGGTTCCTAAGAAAGCAGTGAATAGTCACAATAACGGCTGTCCAAATACATGTAAAGAGCGTTTTTCGACACCATAATGTCAAATACTGGTGAAAATTCCAGATTTTTATGACGGTCGTTATAATATAAGTTTGCTTGAGTAATCATAAATACGATGTTAATTCTCAGAAAACTATTCCAAGACCGAGTCTGAGTTCAAGATATTTAGCCAGTTTATCGTAAGCTTTTCCAAATACATAAGTTTGGGTCAGCTTCCAATCTAACCGGATGTCGCTGAATGGGAGTATTTTATATGCAACGCCAGTTGTAGGTAAAAAATGACATGATAGTAAAAATTTATCCCCATCTACTATAACCATGTTAAATAAATTTTATAAAAATAAAGATAAATATATATTTACCTTTTTGCACTAGATACTAAACTAAATGATTATATATGCATATATTATCTATTTTCTATAATCCTTCACACAATATTATTATTCTTATTCTTCTCTTGTGGCGGCATCTACATCGCCACATGCGAACTACGCATCAAAGATCTACCGTGACACAAATCCTGCATCACGCTAACAGAGTTTACCGCGCGATCAATATGTAGGTATAAGACTTCCCGATATCAATAGTCGGGCAGTTGCCCGCCAGGCACGACACCCGTCTGGTCGGAGGTCAGATTTTCGGGCTTCTGACGACCTGTAACAACTATCAAAGATCCACAAATGACAGCCGGGACCAACGGCTTAACGTGCTTTCCGAGGCACGGAGGAGTCTCGGTATGCAAAGATTGTCACCCATCCACGGACCAACCCCAGCAAGCGTAGCTTAACCTGATGGATCGACCCGTGCGGCTGCAACTTACCCCTTGTTCCTCATACCTCTAAATTGGTGACCCCGATGTGATCGACCCGGATGACTCTCACTCATCACTCCCAGTCAATTTTAATAATAATTATTTTGTCAAAGTTATATTTGACGGCGATAAAAGTTATCGAATCTTTTCAGAACTTCGAAAGTTAGACTCTGCGAAATGCACTTAGTAACATAAAATATTCTACTTTACTGAATATGAAAATTTTGTAGGCACTCATATCTTTAAACGTTGGGCCACAAAAAGAGACGGAATTTAGAAGGTTTCAACTCAGACCAAATAAAAACGAAGACAGATCGCTGTCAACAGTGACGTGAGGCAGGTTTTTTAAACATGACGTGTGCAATTAGTGACGTGTAGTTTTGGCATGCTTCACTGTACTGTTTGAACGCTCTGTCTTGATTTTTTAAGTGGTTTGAGGGTTTCAACTGAGCTGTCTCTTAGCTGAATAGCTGCACAAGTTTTTTCTCCTGGATTAATCAACATAAATAATTGCTATGATTTTTTTTGCATCATAATCTGGAGTCCATTCTTCTATTTGTTGTTTACGTATTTATAAATATCCTTACATATTATAAAACAAAGTCCTCCGCCGCGTCTGTCTGTCGTCCTGTACGCGATAAACTCAAAAACTACTTCACCGATTTTCATGCTGTTTTCACCAATGGATAGAGTGGTTCTCGAGTAAGGTTTTAGTATATAATAACCGACATCCACGCGGGCGAAGTCGCGGGCATCAGCTAGTTCTATAATAATTTGATTTCGTTTTCAGAATCGGTACCATCTTCATGTTGTCAAATCCGCTGCATAGAAGTTGAAGCAAAGCCGTCAATCACTATTTATGCGGAGGACATTGAATTTCATCATGGGAAACACAGGCAAAATCGACACGAATCACAATCTTTTGAATGTCTCGGCAGACATGTTAGTCAGGGACATTAATAATTGTTAATCAAATTGACACCGTCATCAATTTGCCGTGTTAAAGGTCATTTCATACAACTATCAAAGAATGACAGCTGTCATTCTTTGAATATTCGGACAACTTAAGTTTGTAGTCGATTTGCATAATAATTAATTTCACTGCCTGTACTTCTACAATGGCCTTTTGCTTGTAAGTTCCATGTTCTATGGCCCTAACTTCGGAGTAAGAGACAAAATGTAGAGCAAGTGAGCGGCCCAAGTTAGCAGCAGGGAAAGTTTTGCAACAGTCCGGACTGTTCATGTAACGGATACTAGCAAACGTCTGCTCTGAATCGTGTACCGTGACTTAAACGTGGAGTTTTGATTCGAATTATTATCATATCTACGACCATTGCTGCATGTAGGCAGACATTTTGAATAGCGCCATAATCTCCGCACTTTGCCTATAACAAGCAAGTTTTGTTTTACATAATATTTTTCCAAAGGAAAATATCAAGAACGCTGGACGCTGTAATAAAAACAAAGTTATAATTTTGAGAACACCTCACAAAAGTAGATTATGAAAAAAAAAAATCTGCTTAGCCTTTTCCCAACTATGTTAGGGTCGGCTTCCAGTCTAACCGGATGCAGTTTAATACCAGTATTTTACATGGAGCACCTGCCTATCTGACCTCCACAAACCAGTTACTGGGTAACACGATACCCCTTGGTAAGACTGGTTGCCAGACTTTTTGGCTTCTGACTACCCGTAAGGACTGTCAAAGATCTATGAATGACAGCCGCGACCAACGGTTTAACGTACCTTCTAAGCCACGGAGGTCGGGGTTTCGGTAATGGATGGTCACCCATCTACTAACTGACCTTGGCAAGCGCAGCTTTACCTCGACCGGTACCGCTATCATTTAGCTACGAGCTTACTTATTAATACGGTTAGGATATGTTAAAGTAATCTAAGTATTTTTCATTAGCTCAAAATGTTTTAAGCGAATGAAAAATACGCTAGTTTTGGGGTACGTTATCCTGTATGAAATCTCAAATTGCCATGACAGTAAAGTGGACTGTACAAAACAATCGCTTTATCTATCACCATTTCGGGAACACACTCTATTTTATATTCGAATCAGTGAATGGGAATTCCATTCATTCAAAACACATTAATATGGGCTGGTTCAAAACCGCGACATAAATTTCCTGTTTCGCTCCTACCTGGATCATTACTATCACAGATTTTATACAGCAATAACACCACCCTTCATATGAATATTTTTTAGGTTAATACCTTTTACATTAATATTTTATTCAGCCTTGTTCTCGTTTGTATGAACAAAAATAATAAGCTAATGCTAGGATATTAAATCAGCGGATGTGACTGAAAAGGGTCGTAAATTGTGGTTTGAGTATAAAATCTGATAGCATATCGCGTCATAAAAGATACTGGAAGGTGATGTTAACTTTGGGTGATTAAAGGAAACCTTCAAGTCGTCTTTACCATATTCCACTAACCCCGTAATAACACCGAACGTAGCATAATCAGCCTATAATATGCCCACAGCTGGGACACAGGCCTCCTCTCAGAGGGAGCGGGCCCTGTGTGGATTGGTAGATGTCTCATGTCTTCAAATTTTTGGTTTTATGACATGCCGGTTTCCTCACGATGTTTTCCTTTACCGTTTTGAGAGCAGTGATGATGAACTAATTTACACAAAGTAAAGCGCCTGTCCGGCTTCGAACCTACGACCTACAACTCGTAGGGCCACTACTTACTGCTTTCCGAACGTAGACACCTACATAAATATATTTTACCTAAATACTTGAAATATCCAGACAGATTCAGTTCATAAAAATCGTCCCACAAAATCAATTTCCTTTGAAACTGACACTAAGAATAAAACGTCCGATATAATTTCCAGTCCTTAATGAAACCCAACGGGTGTCATAAACGGTATTCCGCTGAGCACTGTGCATCTAAATCATAACCTACCTTTTACTCAAAAGGCGCCAGAAAAATCCAATAAAGCTCTTTGTGAGCCCATCCGGCGTATAGAAGTAAATTAAACTGGCGCCCTGGGTGGCCAGTAGACGAGAATTCTCGATTTCGAACATAATTGCTGATTTTTTGAGGGGGCAACTTCTTTGTTTTATATGATGATTGAGGACGTAATAATCGATGTCGCGTGTAGGGCGTATTTGGGTCGGAGGTAAAATTTGAAGAAATTTGAAGTTTTTTTTTACATACTTAAGGATACGAGTCACATAATTCTCGTGTGGTTTCAATTGTCCTGGATTTTCAATTAAAAATGTCCAAGGTTATTTCTTTCTGCAACATTTGGTAAAAAGCGAGTTTATATAACTCCAAAGGGCCCATCATCAGTTTTAAACACTTCAAAAGAACCATAGACTAAGGTAACCGTAATTATTTTTTAATCCGGGTATATTCGTCCGACTGGCAACACTATTGATGCCCCCAACCCCAACCTCAATTAAAGTGTCGTTGAATAATTCAGTTTGATAGTGGAATTTTGATGTGAATGAAAAATTCACATTACTGTATGAAAATTAATTTCGTTATGAGATATTATTGAAGAAAATTTGCTTTATCTAGTTTGTCACAAAGAAATATTTCAAATTAATATTAAAAGTTTCTAGATATTGAGGAGTGTAATTTGAATAAGTAGAGAGATACCTAGATAATAAATTATTTTAAATTCTTCTGTAAAGTTAATAAATAGCCTAGCCTCTGAGCCACACTTAATATTTCTTAGAAAATGTCTCTCGTGGGATGAAGACTATCAAGCGCTGTCATAATTATTTTTTACCCTAGTTATGTAAGTACTTTTAATATTTCCCCTTTTTGCGGCTTATTACTGATACCAATCATCCTATTTTATAAATTGGCTTATAGTTTTACAGAAACTAATAATTTCATAAACTAAATAAGCTTCATTAACGTAAGTATTGTTCATTTTATCGGAAAATACTACGAGAAAATACCACCCACGCGCTGCCGGGCGCGTAATAATTAATGAGAACCAAAATTCCTCCTGTGGTTAAACCCAATAACCCGGGTGGACGCAGCCTATGAATAAAAATTTGCCACTATCGGTTATTCACCTTGACTCCCATGGGGCATGAGATCGAAGCGAAGGTCTACACGGACATTAAAGTATTTAAAGAAGTTTACCTACTTAAGCCCAGATATTCCCAATTTTCATCACTCTGATTCAATAAACAAACAAATAGTGATTAATTACAGCCAAAAAAAATAATATTGTAGTTTACTACGTCATGTATTTTATCTATTTATTGTTCAAAACAAGATATCGAAAACTTCACACGATCAAAAAAGGAGGCTAAATCGATGTTTTTTTTTTATGTTCTTCTTATTTTTCTTGAAGTTTATGAAAGCTTTACACCCAAAAAAAAAAATCTAAGAAAATTTTGTAACATATCGAAGAATAATTTGTGGACACATTTTGCAAAATAGTTTAATTCTTTTAATAATTATTATGTAATATAGTGGCGTTAACGTGAAGGCTTGAAGCGTTAGGACTCAAGCGCCCGAGTTTAGCATTGCCATACAATTTTGTGGCTATTATTGTTGCCGGGCGCTTGAGTGCATAATGCCTAATTCGCTGGGTCTACCTGGCCTTAAGGAAGTTTACGTAATTGTTGAGTAAAAAAAGGTACTTAATTAAAATGTATTTCTGTATTTTAGAATAATGAATGCCATTGTGCAGCTATAAAACTATATTTGTAGTAAAAACGACTCAATATGTCAAAATATTGTGCCTGCATTTTGTAGGTACAAATAGGGGAACAAGATAACGGTAGCGATTTCATAAATCCAGTTATTTTCAGTGATGGACTACTGCAATAGAGACCAGAGGCATTGGAGAGGCGTGTGTTGCCATCCCAGAGAAAAAATCGGCCAAGTGCATGTCGGACCGCGCACAATGAAGGGTTTCGGGGTTGGGATGAATTTATCTCAAGTAATTTACCATGTTATTTTAAGACCACAGATTTCTTATAAGCTTTCCTGTAATTTATAAGTGTAGAAAGAACTATACAATGTATTTTTTTTTCCAAATTTTATGCTAATCGTTTTCGGAGTTAGGGGAATGGTTTTTCATCTATTTTCTTTAATCACTTTAAAACTTCATATATTAGAATTTAAGAAAATATACGTTTGAAAATCCTCATAGCAATTAAGCCCTTTCATTTGACATGTCACACGGTATAGTTTGCAAAACTTTTTTTTTCTAATTTGCCTGGTAAAAAGTGACTCCCATAGTCAAAATTAATTTATTTACACTACACGTTCCTGTTTGGATTCCGAACAATTGATGCCATTTTTTTTGCCTACATATTTTGAATTTCTGAACAGGTCTTCAGTTATACTTTATATTCCAGTTTGAAGTTCACTCGTTCTAGAGTTCGTTCATGACATGTCATGTCAACAACAAACCTAGTACCTATATTCTGCATCTAAAATTACACCACCACGTGTAATCTTGTTTGTGCATTTAGTAAACGATGTCCGTTGTAAACGTCGGTCTGTGCAAATATGAGCAGCTTAGTTACCGGCCCAGCCTAAAGCTTAGTTTGTTTGACTTGGCCCATGTCTGGGTGGTTAGGTGCGGCAGATTCTCTCATATTTATAGCGATGGTGTAATGAACTTGGTGCGTGCTGGTTGGTGAGTTTGTAAATGTAGTTTGAGTCTGTTCTAGTGTTTAGGGGTGGATCCACTTTTGCGCTTTTAATTGGAATTCCCATGAAGTTTTGTAGCCGCGTTTAAATCGCCACATCGATCATCACACTGACGTCACGTGTAATCCTGCATCGTGCAAACAGCGCTTACCGCGCGATCAGCATTATATTGTATAACTTCCTGATATCAATCGTCGGGCAGTTGCCCACCACACAACACCCGTCTGGTTGGAAGATCCTCCCTTTTCTATAGAGGATGAGTGAACTTAACACCCAGTTCCTCATAACTCTAAAGTTTCAAACTCTCGAAACGCAGCCTATAATTATGAGCTCGTCACGTGTAGAACTGCGCCAGCTGTGAGTGCTGCGGTTCCAGCATAGTCAGTATGGTTTTGGTGACTGTACCATTCGCTTGTCATATTCGACGTATCAGCCGGTACATTCTGTAAAAATCTCACCGTGAAAACTTAGGTGAAATGAACTTGGAAGCTGTCAATAGTGTCAAATTCTAGATCAGATGGAATGACAGCTCTCTTCTCTTTAGAAATAACTGGCAGGTGGGATAAATAGGATATCCTAGTGGGCTGGGTTTAAAGGTAGGCATAAACAAAAAGTCGTGGGTGGTGTCGTGGGACACCTGTTCGGAACGAAATTCCTTTTGCCGTCTATTAGGTATTAATGCAGAGCCATCTAGTATAAGTTTCAACAAGCAAAAACTTAGACACTTGAAACTGACTTTTTTGGGCATTTATTGCTTTTTCGTTACGTGTCATTTTATGCCAGTTTACTCGAGTTAAGGCTCTTACATACTGGCGTGATTTTTCGGCGCATTGTTCGCCGTGAAGTTTTCTCAGAAATTGTTTTGTTAAAATTCGCGTCGCGCGACAATTCGGGCCAGTATGTAAGAGCTTTTAAAGAGCATCGTTCCAAAAATACCTACGAATATAATACACTTTTATAATTGACCGAATGAATTTTTATCAAAATTTTATATATTTTTACTAACATTTTTCTCACTAGAGATTATGAAGCTTTATAAAAAGTCATCAAAATAATTCCACTTTTTCTCATTTCTTTTGTTAAGTTTTATTCAATCTAGCGCCACTCGCCAGCCAACGTTGCTAAACCCCATGTTTAAGTTAGGTGCAACTTCCTGCTGTAAAACTAATTACGAAGTTTCCACTACGTTTTTCTTGCTCGTTTCATAGTTTCCCCGACTAAGTGTTAGGTAATAATCGAGATATACAGAAAGCTATTGGAATTTAATGAATTATTACTTAATTATGAATAAGAGAGGCTAGGTATAATAACAGCCGCACGGATCGATCGATCAGATATTATTGGTTTTTCATAATTAAGTTAAACTTACCATTAAGTATTGACACCAACATAAGATGGTTATCTTAGGACGTATGTACTTATTTGCTACTTTTGTTTTTTTTTTTCTAACATAATTAGTTTACTAACAAATTACGAATGTTTTTCTGAATTAAAATGATTATTATCTCCTTTCCTTTTTTTTTAGGTACTTAAGAATTACACTTTTAAATATTTTTATAAAAATAAATATAAAACATTTATAAATATAAAAAATTGTAGGTAACCCACCGGTACCGGAAACAGGGCCCAATTTTATTATTATTTTATAATTTTGGGATTTTCACAACATCTCCTTTTAAAAGTCAAAGAAAAAGAAGAAAATAAAATAAACATGAGGTACTCTGAAGAGCGGCTTCTGTTTAATAGACTTCGACAAACAAATTGAGCAATAACACCAAACCGTATCAAATCAATATCACATGACTGTAACTTAAAGCGAAGTTAAGGCTAGTGTACACGAACTGCACGACACGTTGATGTGGATGTCACGCAAAAGTGGTCATTTACTGTTATTGCTGCTTTTGGTTTTATAATCAGACGTCTAGACACCTTGTGTAATGCAATAATCTTTATCGTAGTTAATCGAATTGGGCTATTCATGATAACATATTCGTCGAACATACAACGTACCCAAATTATGTGTTTGTCTTTCTCTCTTATTTATATTTATATGATACAAAATTCAATTCAAAATGCAGTGTTGCAGTCACAGTATAAACTGTGCCGTCTATTCTGGGCCTAACCTCAGACAGTTATAAATCCTCAAGAAATTAAGTATTTGACATGTGTATGAGTTTCGTTTCGGAGTTCGCTGCAAAAAATGCACAAAAAACTTGTAAAAAACATAAACGGAACATGTGGTTACGGCTAAGATGTTACTTTTGTGTAGGGTTACCAAACGCTTGATTTTTGACAGGAACTAATTTTTCTGTTTTAAAATGCAGTGGATTATAATATATTAATAATATCTTACGAAATTGTACAAACATTTAGGTAATACTAAAAGCTGCTGAGGAACTCATGGCTGAATAAGCCACACAGGACTATCCATCAGGTAAAGCTACGCTTTCCTGGGTTGGTCTGTGGATGGGTGACCATCTTTACATACCGAGACTCCTCCGTGCCTCGGAAAGCACGTTAAGCCGTTGGTCCTGGCTATCATTCGTGGATCTTTGACAGTCGTTATGGGTTGTAAGAGGCTGAAAGTCTGACAACCAGTCTTACCAAGGGGTATCGTATTACCCAGTTACTGGGTTATGGTGGTCAGATAGACAGTCGCTCCATGTAAAATACTTGTATTCAGCTGCATCCGGTTAGACTGGAAGCCAACTCCAACATAGTTGGAAAAAGGCTAGGCAGATTGATGTGGGTAATACTAAAAAGTCAGTCCAAAAATATCTTCCTCAGACCGGAGACCGCTTTCTGCAAAACTTAAAAAAATAAAAACTTGTTTATTTTTTTGTCTCATAAACAAGACTCTGGGTTTTAATACGTCAGATTTATAGTAATGTATCCAAAAGCTAATAATAAAGACTAAGTGTACTAATAATAACGATGTTACATCATGCTAAACGGAAGCACTAGAGGGCAGGGACGCCACGGCCAAGGAGGATATAGCGTTTCTTATTAAAATACAAAGAATTGTTTTGAATATGTTTATAAATGTTATTTCGAATAGGTATAAAATAATGAATTTGGAGACTACTTACTACATCCAACCAACGCTTCGCAAGCGTTAGTTGGAAATAATAACATGAGCCAACAAACTTACTATCTAGGATGCACAACATTGAACAGTGTTTTCAGATGTATAGCGAGTCCTGGCAACAAACCATAATACTTCATGCATATCTTAAGGAGCGGGAATGGCCCAATAATTGTGGTACGGACTTGCCGGGAAGAGAACCTGAGTTTAAATCCCACTAGTTATACCTTACTGTTATTGTCTGGAGCATGTTTAAGATTTGACTTGAACAACTAATATAGATATTGACCAACTATATCGATTACAACACGTAATAATATATGTTATATTCCGAATAAAAAAATGCTAAATTTGTCATGGTTATTATATATAATTATAGATATAAAAAAATGGTCACCCTACATTTAACAGAAGTTCGATTTAATATATTTTGAAACGAAACATATCGTTGGTGAGAATACCTAAATATTTTGATTTCGATCAGTTTCTCTTTTATTGTTTATTCAACCTGTGCCACTGGCATAATACAAAAATGAGATTGTATGATAAATTAAAAAAATCATGAAAAAGTAAAATGTCGAATCTTTAGACGAGCTCTAATTTGTTGGAACACTGTAATTTTTTTCTTCGAACACAATCATCATTTTTCACTGCATATTTGCAGTCAATATCCGAATCCATTTTGGCCAAACAGACCATATTCAGTGTTTTATACAACTTACTACGAATGAAGATTTATATTGATTAGAAAAAAGCTACTAACAACTCGTACTTTTTTAATTAGACACTGATAATGTTAAACCACCAAAAACCAGCTGGAATCGCCAACAAAATTAACATAAACATTAGGTAGGTGCATTTTTTTCTTCTACATTGAAGTCACAATAATATCAGCACCTCGTATCCGGTCCATAAAGCTGCTAATGTATTCGTTTGTGGACGCACCATTTACTGTTATGAACGCGGTTTCCTTGCCTTACGCCGTATTTATCCCGAACTGCGTTGCACATACAGGAAAACAAAGTTATGATGCTGGCCTTAAAATAATAAACGTTTAGTAAAGAACTTTTTTCTAAAGTACTTATTTAAGTACTTAGAAAATTTCTTCATTTGAAGAAAGAGTTAGGTTAGGTTAGTTAATCAATTTGAAAGAAGTATGATTGAATCTTAGCATCATAATATATTTAAGCTTTTTTCTCAACAACTGCTATGCAGCTGAATATTGAATTAGATTTTTAAATAGAGCGACTGTCTATCTGGGCCTAACAACCTAGTTACTGGGTAACAGGATACCTCTTGGTAGACTGGTCGTGTGTTCATTTTAATTTTCTTTTTTTACTTTCTGCTACTGAGAAAGAACGAATTAATTGCCGAGCAATTTGTAATTCAGCGTCTTAACAAACTGTATTATAAAACGACGTCTACATATACTACAAGAATTTCCACAACCGCAAACGTAAGTTGGTGATACGGCCAAGAAATCATAGCGAAGTTGAAATGCCCTGTGGAACGGTACCGCATATTTTGGCACAAAAGCAAATGAGTGCAGTAAAATTTTAAATGCGTTGTAAATTTTTGTAAATGCACTTCCCCGTTTTTATATTGGGATGATCTTTATTGCTGTTCTGAAGGGTACCATTTGTGTATTATTGATGTACATAGTTTATTTGAGTGCTTTTGTTCTGTAAAAGCTTTCAGTTTGATTCGAATATGTGTTGGCCTTACGGAAGCATTTTGATAAACCAATATACCCAGGGATAGACCACTCTGTTTGCAAGTTTTACACAAAAAAAAATTGTAGAGCAATAAAAGAGATGCGACAAGACGTGGATACTTCGTTAACTCCGACATCCTCTGGGCAGTTACACTATCAGCCAGGCTGACTGGCTATTATTACCCGATTTTCGTATAGCTCCTGCTTAAACAACTAACAGTCGGGACTGTTGTCAATTGACCTTCAGGAAGACTAGATGAAAGTAAACTTCTGAAAAAATAAATAAAGAAAGAAAATATTAATTGGGATTCGCACAGGAAGATCTTAAAGGTACCAACCAACCAATATATCACATGGAGTGACTGCCTATCTGACCTCCACAACCCAGTAACTGGGTAATACGATACCCCTTGGTAAGACTGGTTGTCAGACTTTCGGGCAGCTGACGACCCGTAACGACTGTCAAAGATCCATGAATGACAGCTGGGACCAACGGCTTAACGTGCTTTCCGAGGCACGGAGGAGTCTCGGTATGTAAAGATGGTCACCCATCCACGGACCAACCCCGGCAAGCGTAGCTTAACCTAATGGATTGACCCGCGCGGCTTTTATTACTTAGCCATGAACTCCTACCTACGGAAGCTAGCTACGGAAGGTATTTCATAGAAATTCATAGGAACCAGTACTGTCCAGCGACACGTCGCCTGCTGCTGCCGCCTGTGGTCAGCTACGGAATGGTACCTTAAACTATACTGTGTGCATTATTCCTTGTCCCGTAATATCTTTAAACGAATAATACCACCAAAACTAATATGTATTTGATGTTGTAGTTCACTAAAGAAAGTATCCTTTTGAACTAGCAGCCATTTTCAAACCAACTCCGGACAACACTACATAATATTTCCAAAGGATATTATTAATGCTCACATCAGTGATATAGTTTCCCTAATATTAAGGTTTTGGGAGTCATAAAGGACAAATTGCTATGTTGGGATCGTGCAAATTGGTAAAATTCGAGCAAAGGTTCCCGGTGTTCATGTTCGATGGGGTAACTCGTCGCTTATGGACTGTCGTGGTGTTTAATGTTATTATGGTTCGTGGGATCAGGTGGCGGTTATGATTTTTGTATGAGCTTTTTATGCTGATACAGATTTGTCCAATGAAATCTATGCCAAAAATGTTGTCCTAATTACCAAATTCTTTTCTAGTGTAATCTCCGTCCAAAATCATTAAAGACATAAAATTTATTTCTGCATTTATATAACTGCTGAGTATGAGGTCAAGAGCTTGATTCCCGGGTCGTGCAAAATGTTATTGGGTTTATCCATTTGGAATTTCTCAGTAGCAGCCCGGAATCTGGATGTGTGCCCGGTTGATGACAATAGGCTCGCCCCGTATTACATGGGTCTTAAACATAACTGGCAAAATGTGGGTGTACTATACTATAAGGCATAGCCCTGCGGCGAATACAGGCGTGATGTCAATCAACCAACCATCCAATAATAATAATTGTTAATTAGTTATATTGATTTCTTTTGACCAATAAATACTAGTAAATTTCTGATTTTAGATCCATTCCATTACCATACCGTAAGCAACTTGGTTAATCTGCTCTTTTATCATCACATTTAGCTAACAAAGTTTTTTTCTTTGGATAAATTCATTTCAACTACGGGATACCTCATGTCACAAAAATGTTTACGAACTGTTGTTGGTAAACATTTTAGTGACCCCCCAATGTCATTCAAGGGCCAAAAGATGCAATGAAACACTGAAGAGACCTATCATCAACTAAATCCCGGGCAATAGTGAAACGTGGGCGTTTAGCCGCAAACTTGTTTCAAAATGGTAGGAACTTTACCAATAACATTTTCGAAATATCAGTAAATGCACGTCTCAATAAGTATTGAGCTGAAAAGTTTACAACTGTGCCGTTTAGCTGATACTGCAGTTTTATAGTGTTGCTGAAAATTTATACAATGTTACATGGACGGATTCCAACACTGTTATCGCTGTGTATATTGTTTTCGTTTATTGGAATGAATAATAAAAATTTTAGGATCAACATTTTAGCCAAACTACGTTTGTAGTATTATTTATGCTGTGGTCAAACTATGAAAAGCAATATAATTGATAAATCTGTGGTCCCAATAATCTCAGTCAAATTCTCAGTAATGTATTTAGAATGGATCTTATCATGCTTTTGATGTCTACGCTAAGCTCTTAATAAATCATTTATGAACATCAAACTTCAAAATTAACAAATAAATCTTATATAATACAATCCTTTACTATTTTATGTTCATACATAACATTGATTTATCTAGGATTAAAGCAGATGAAATTGTAATAGCTTCAAATGTAAAATCAAATATTACATTCATAAATCTCCATACATCTGAACCAAATTAAAGAACATTCAGAATTTAACAACCGTAAAAATATTTCGATTTATTCTCACTTTATTTCATGCTTTGACAGATAGTGTTGGGTACATTGTGCAAATCCACCGTCATCATCTTCACTTGCTACTGCACTATCCTGCTCTAAATTCAGCCTTAAGTCTTCAAAGTTAAGGTTCTTAGGATTCAATTCTGCAGTTTCAAGACAGCACTATAAAGTTTGCATAGCAATAGTTGGTATTCCAACCACGTACGGTTGGCATAGCCCCTGAATAGATATCTACTAAAATGATACGGCCCTCTCGATGCCAATAAAGCCTGATTTATATAAAATACTTGCAAATCCACTTGGAATTTTCGAAAATTTTCCCTCTATCTCCTGTGACGATCGGTTTAGTCTTTCATCTTGTTTGTGATGGAGGAATATATATTCAAGATGGAAAGATTTTGTTTGAGCGATAGCAGAGCGCACCGAATCAGTGGCGAACAAAACTTATTTAACTTTTACATCAGTTTTTCTCGTGAAACTGAAATCGAGTAGAAATGGAATTTATTGGAAATGTTTTAATATCCAGTAGGTACTCACTGTCATATTTTGTATAATTCAGATTTTCCTAGTGTTTTATTTAAGGTGGCAGGCGGACATCGACGCGCAAACTGTTAAATTCTGCACAAATGATCGAATGATCTAGACCCCTAACGCACAAATTGTTCGTTGGTTATCAACAAAAAAACAACCGCTTCATAGAAAAGTGCAATACCTACGCGGTCAAAATGTTTGGAACAGCACTTTTTATTAATAAGCTGTGAAACAGCAACGCAGAGTGTTCAGAATTATGTAGGTATTGAATCCATGGTTACAGTTTGCTCGCCGATGCCGCCCTGTATTTAAAAACATTAGGAAAATCTGAATGATGGAAAAGGTTACGCGTCGATGTCACCCTCATAATCAGCCTATAATAAATAAAATATCTTTTATTTCAGACAACTAATGAAGTCCATATTAGTACAATTCGTTTTTCATAACAAATGAGATCCATTTACATCGTGGACGAATATAACACTATGTACTGAGTAAATAATGTTTCCGCTGCTGGGACACGAGCCTCCTCTCGGTGAGAGGGAGTGGGCCGTAATCTACCACGCGGGCCCAGTGCGGGTTAGTAGATGTCACATATCTTAATTTTTTTGGTTCTAGGACATGCCGGTTTCCTCACAATGTTTTCCTTCACAGTTTTTACCACTGGGCCACCACTGCTCTCAATGTCTCCCTAGTACCCTGTATTTTTTACCACGATCTAAAATACTATGGAGATAATCGGTAGAGTTCACTACCTTGTTATTTTGCTTACATCTACCTTTACGTTATGGAACATCAAAATACCGATACCATATATAACAAAATTAATATCCTTACTCAATCCATGTTTTGGTCAGCCACAACCTCGTATTTCGGGCCCATAAACCAGAGGGTCACGATTTACCATATAATAACAGCCTTTGTGACTAATATGTGACTGGTATTATTACCAATATACCTACCTACATTTCAACATAAGTAACGTCGATCTATGTTCGAGGAAAATGTCTATATGGCGATGTCAATTTTAGGGTAATTTCTCAGAATATGGGGGAATAACGTTCCCATTAAGTGGCACGTGGCTTTTCACTTTATCGAGTAAAGGTCAAAGTTCTCCCTTCACGTGTTTATGCTTAAAAGAAAAATTTAATTAAAATAATAATTATATACGTAGTAAGCAATCTCTTTTAAGGGTTCCGTACCTCAAAGGGAAAAAATGGAACCCATAGAGGATCACTTCACTTCACCTTAAATTCTGAGTTGAGCTCCGCTATTACTGACAAATGCTTGGACTGATTGGACAGGTCCAATCAAATCTGTGTGGTTTTTTCCTCAAAAGACTATTTCAAACGCTAATCTACATGGTCCTCATATGGCCAGACCAAGATTATGTCTGGACTTTAAAAGAGACTGCGACCTCTGAATTTGTTTCGACCTTTCTTCTCAGAGTAGTCAGGTAGGAAACGCCGACCTCATCTAGCTTATTTTTACTATTTTTTAATATGACGTGAAAATGTGATTCCAATATCCTATTACCGAATAAACAATTTCATTTCATTTCACTTCGGTGACCGTTTGTCTGTATGTCTATCAAGACCCTTTTTCTCAGGAACGCGTGGCGGCATCAAGTTGAATTAAATAAGAAGGTCTACGGTCCCTGTAAGCTCTAAAAAAATTAAGCTTCTAAGTCGACGCAATTAAAAAATACAGCCATTTATGCGACATATTTTGATACTTCCCGTGATCTAGAATCATGTTTGGCAAGAATTTTTTACAGCACACATGGAATTTGAATATGTTATTCTTCCGTGATATTTTAATGCCTATCCTAGTAAATCATTTCTTACGAATAACAGATTCCTGTTTATCAAATTCATAGCTTTGGTAGATTTTTTCAGTAGATATAATTTCACCCTTCAGCTAATAGTATAAAAATATAGTTGAACTAGCTTCTGCCCGCGGCTTCGCCCGCGTGGTATGTCGATAAAAAGTAGCCTATGTCTTTTCTCAGGCTCTAGACTATCTGTGTACCAAATTTCATTTAAATCGGTTAAAAAATAATCGGTTAATCGGTTTATTTGGAATATAATCCGCTAGATATAATTATTATCTATGCACTATGCACAAAAATGGTTAATTTAAAGTTCTCTCCAAAATAACTCAATTTAGATGGCGCTAGCATACAGAAATTCGTGTATTTTAAACTGAAAAGTTACTAATCTTATATATAGCCTGCATCTCAAAATCCTTTCTTAGGGGATGCTTACGTGCCGGATTACCGCCATGGGATCTGGAGGCGAAGGTCCTCGCGCACATCTGGGAGTGGCGCGAGGAGGTGAAGCGCCGGGGTGTAACTCCGCTGCCGCGAGAAATCGCGGCACAGCGGACAGAGCTCCGGCAAGATCTCATGGCGGCATGGAGAGTGCGATTGTCGCAACCCAGTGCTGGGCACGCCACAATAGCGGCGATAAGTCCCCTCTTTGAGGAGTGGCTAGAGAGGCGCCACGGCGTCCTCACCTTCCGCCTGACACAGGTCCTCACCGGACATGGCAGCTTCGGGAGGTTCCTGTGTAGGATTAGGCGGGAGGAAACGCCCGGGTGTCACCACTGTGCGGATCGCCCGGAGGACACGGTGGAGCATACGGTGGAGGTATGCCCTGCTTGGGCGGAGCACCGTCGTGTCCTCGCGGAGGCGATTGGCGGCAATGACCTCTCGCGTCCAGCCCTGGTCCAGGCCATGGTACGGAGCGAGAGGGCATGGGAAGCCGTCACCTCCTTCTGCGAAGCAGTAATGCTCGCGAAGGAGGAGGCGGAACGCGTGAGGGAAAGGCAAAGTTTGCGCCCTCACGCCCCTAACCGCCACCGTTGGAGACGCCCTGGGCGTCGGGAATCCCAGGCGGATTCCCGACCACCATAAGCGCGGGCTTGCGGACGGCGAGCAACGGGCAGCTCGCCGTCCGATAAGGACCAGGCCCGGGTCGATGGCGCGTCGTGTTCCACGCGCGCCTCAAAGAGATGTCAGCACAATTGGCGGGGTCCGCTAGGACCGATGCCTGCCAGGGTTGCGGCAAAGTCCGAAAGGGATACCGGGACCTTGGCAACAGGCAAATGAAGGAACACGGGTGGGTTTTAGTCAGTAAAAGTCTGACACGCCCTTCCGCTCCGCCCAGAGCGGGAGAAGTCATTGGATGATTTTTGATAGATCACTATGTCAGTCAGTCAGTCACCCTTGAGTTATATATAATATATATAGATAGAAGAAGATAGAAGATAGATGTTGAATATTTATTTCAAAATTAATGCTGCAGTATTTTCTGCATAACGGAGGATTATGCTAAGCAATTTACTGCGCCCTTAATGAGTGACAGTTATGATGTGAATATACTATAGTCCGCACGCGACTGCTAGTCACCGCGTGAGTTATGTGAGCGGTAAGACGGGGGAAGTAAACAAAGGCCAAGATTATTCAGTCTGCCAATTTTTTCAATGGCGCCTTCCCGCATCTCTCCTCTCACATACCTCAGGCAGTGACTAGCAGTCGCACGCGGACTGTAATAAGTAATCGTTTATTCACTAAGAAAGTAGGTACATAAAATAAAGGTGTTCACAATTTTTTTAGATCCCTGTACAATTTACCTTCAATTAGGCATGCAAACTTTGAAATAAAATGTATTTAACTACAAAAAAATAAAAATAAACCTCGACAATAAAATAAAAATGTCAAAAAAATAAAAAATATTGAATTTAAAATGGAAATAAACAATTTAGGTTACTAGTTAGTTTGTTTAACAATTAATTTCTTGACTGTATAAACGCCTTCATTAATTTGATACCCCGCGCTAATATCTGAGTGACCAATATAATGCAAGCGTCCCCATAAATCCAGGTTTGCACGACAATTATTCTACAGTTGAATATTATGGAAGCCAAGTTCCATACTAAACTCTCATTCATACAGTAGCGAACTTAGAACAATGAATATGAGGAGTTAGGTACAAGTTAGCTGAAAGAGTTTAACAGGAATATTGATAAAGTTTCACACATTAATACGCACGTAAATTGCTCCTGTGATATCACTTTTTGCATTAAGTACTGTTGGGAAAGAGTTATTATCTTCTCTCGTGTCTGCAAGGGCTTATCTTTGCCTCAAAGTAGCCCATTTACTCGCGTATCAATAATACCTAAATCATGCTTTTTTTGAAAAAAGTGTCAATTGGCAGGGATTTAGCTGTCCTGCTCAAGATACACCAGACAAAATTTAATGCCACAAGGATGAATTTTTCGTTATGTTAGGTCTAAATCAGACTAATAACCGATATTGCAGCAATTACCATCACATTTTGATAATCAAACCTTTTACATTCATCAAATAATCACACCGATATTTTAACTGTCACAGTCATCCAAACATTACGTCCAAAATGTTACAAACCCAACAAAAACGAATTGCCTTCAAACTTTCAAAGTTATTAAAACCCATAGCGATTGCCAATAGCAACCAGTTGCTTTTGTCATGGCATCTGAGATACCTCTCGTACTTCACAATGCAACAAAAAGCTAAACACTTTCTGATCCATCGACGGGCTTACGTTTTCTATTTTATGAACATCCCCATTGATACTTGTGGGTTTTGCGAAAAGCAATCTTCTGTGTTGACTTGTAGGGTTGCAATTCAATTCCAGTTGTGTGTGGGTTGAAATGCGTTACAAAGCTATTGGGGTGTGGGGTTGTTGTTGAACGGGAGCGGGGCGATTTTATGTAAATAAATAATTATATGAATGAACATCATGTTAGTCGAGTAGCATAAGCATAATCAGCCTATAATGTTACCACTACTGGGACACAGGCCTCCTCTCTTCGAGAAGTTGTGGGCTGTAATCTACCACGCGGGCCCAGTGCAAGTTGGTAGATGTCACATGTCGTCGAGTTTTTGTTCTAGGACATGCCATTTTCCTCACGATATTTCCCCTCACCGTTTTGAGAGCAGGGGTAATGAAATAATTTACACAAAGTAATGCGCCTGTCTGGGTTCGAACATGCGACTCACAATTAGTCGAGCGATTTCTTTCAATTAGATAATAAATGGACTACTATTATTATTAACAATCTTCTAAGGTCATCTTCATTTTTAAAGTCCAGCAGGAGATTAAAGAGTGTGAGTCTGACAGAATTACAAGTTCTGTACATCAGGAGAGCTATGCTATATACCTTAGTAACACGTGCCCTCTGGCGGTTTTAACAAGTAGAAAATTTGCCTTGCGATCTGCCACTTTCGACCCCAAATCAACCAACTCACACTCATCCAGCCATCCCCTTTACACTTTAATTTGTCCCCTGAATCTAAAAATAATCCCTCGCCGCTCCGCCCGCCACGCGTCGCAGCCACATAACAGTGACAGTTTGAGATCAAGTATGATAGCAATTTCCTGGACGCATCGAGTTTTAATATAAACGTTGTATCGAAAAGGGATGTAGCCGGGGCAAAGAGTAGGGGAGCAGATGCGACGGGGTGTTGGAAGTCGTGACATAGTTTTAAGCGGGTAGGTATTTGTACGATTATGATGAACATTATATAGAGGATTTTTCATCATCATTTCAGCCGAAAGACATAGGCTTCCCCCAAGCACCACCACTTCGACCGGTTCTGTGCTTCTCGCATCCAGCGCATCCCCACAGGATTTGTAAACAAAACTAAATTCAGAATAAGGCTGATAGTAAGCACAAAATCCTGAACTAATATTATAAATGCGAAAATGAGTTTGTTTGTTAATTTTTTACGCTTTCACGCTAATACGGCTGCACGGATTTGAAATTTGGCACATGGGTAGACCATGACCTGGATTAGGACATAGAATACTTTTTATTTCGATATTCCCTCGAGATCGCGACTTATGCGGGTGAAACAACGGGGCTTAGCTAGTTAAATATAATACATTTGCGTCTAAAGGCCAGAAGTTAAGCTAGAGAAAGAAAATATCAATATCATTGAATTTTATAACTGTGGTAAGTAATTGCAGCAGCAAAGAGGGAAAGGGTATTTAACTCTATTAGTCAATGTAAAATGTGATCTACTTAGGGCTTAGTTTGATTGATTTAATATCATGTGAAGTAACCGTTCAAGTGATAAAAAGCTTTTACGTGGCTTTGTGCCCGTGTCAACACGACGTGATTATACAACGCGTGACAAGCACAGTAATATTCTTCAAATGTGCGGTACCAACACAAATAAAAACGTTGACTACAATGTACTGTCCCATCTGAATGTAGTAACAGTTAGTTGATCTTTTCCGTGCGGTTAACAATAGGAGTTCGTTGTACAGATGTGTGCACAGGCAGTGTTGATACTTTCGCACATTGTAAGTTATATTTATTTTCACTTCGGTAGTAAAGCCAAAGTATGTAAAGCAATGCTGAAACCTACGTTTGATGGTTTCATGTGTTTGAGGAGGAACAGAATACTTGAATTAAATAAAAAACTTAGCCTAAATTAGATGTAACGACGATCCATAATTGCTGTTTAACGTTTAAGACTTTTTTTAAATTTACTGTCACAATATTCCTGGATCCGTTAAGGTAAGCACGAAATTATTTAAGATTTGTCGCTAAGTACATACATTTTACTGAAAAATGACCGTGCGCTTAACTGCAAAAATGTTCATTGAAGCAAGATAAAGTATCAAAACCGAGTCACCCGTCCACAGAGATAAAGCACGTCGGTCGCCATACTACCAATAACGCCTTGAGATATAGAAGCTTTAAAATGAGCATATGACGATATTTTCTGCTACTAAATTACAATATTTAAAGTTAAAGTTACGATATTACCTACTAAGGGTCTTCAATCGAGTGGGGTCATAACTTTAAATATTAAACTTTGTGAGGAATATATTAATAGGTACTAATAATTCAGTCAGACAATCTACTACCTACTTACCTAAAAGTCTGACTCGCTGGTCTTGGTGATCGCAAGTGTTACTACCGAACGGCAGTGGGTGGCGTATGTATGTATGTATGTATGTAAGTATGTTCATCTGTTCCCTTCTATCTTCTAAACCACTAATCACAATTTGACAAATGAGGTATCGTTGGAAGCTTCTTGATCGTCCGCTGGTTATAGGCTGTGTGACGTCACATTAAATTAAAAATGGCGCCCTCTAGAAGACATAAAGTCAGGAACTTTAAAAAAAATATTGTTTAGTCGTACCATGTTGGGTATCAAATGAAAGGGCTTAATAAGGACATTTCAAAAATATATATTATAACGCAAAAGGAATAAAAAAAAAAAAAATGTTATAAAAACTATAACCCAACTACGACTAAAAAGGTATAAATAAGACACCACAGACAGACAAATTAAAAATCCGGAGTCACACGTGTTAGGGCGTAAATCGAACAGATTACGTGTGACTCCGGAATTTTAATTTGTCTTTCTGTTTTTGTTATATTTATTTATTTATAAAAAGAGACACGTTTACAAAAAATACCATAACAATTTAAAATAGAGCACAGTTGCATATTTGCTTGAAATAGGTTGAATCTGTGCTTCAGGCTAGAAGGTGCATAAATAATTATTTTAATAAATTAACAATTAATATAAAATTAAAACTAAATTAAAACTTAGGTACATAAAAGCAAAAACGCTTCTATTTGCAGACAACAAGTAGATCTTCTGTCAATACTTTTAATCAGAACACAACATTACTGCTCATCACTTTGTCTTCTTCCTCTATCCAGCTATGGATAAATATCATCCACTTTACCCCATTCTGTTAAACACTTATATTCTACTAAACACCTAAATTGGAGACATGTTTTAAAATCTGTAAACAAAATTACAGGTCCAGTAACTTAGTTTCAAATTAGCGTCAAAGTTTTAAATTCAATATATTATTTTCGAGGACGGATTTGAAAGTTTTTATTTAACCTTGTTATATACTTTGCTTTCGGGTAGGTGCTTGGGTAAATACTAAATAAGTTTTTGGGAAACAAATTTTGGTATAATTGCGAAGTAGGCCAAAATGGATGAAAGTTATTGTATTCAATTTTTAGCCAATTTACTTAGTATACGTATAGTACAGTATAGTATAAATACGAAAAATTCTGTTGATTGGACGTTAGATTTATTGTACAACTATTATGGAAAAAAAAACAAATTTACACGTCTATGATAGGAGTAGTTTAGTCTTGAATTCCTCCTATGCTGATGTCAGTCGCGTACGCCTGTCGCGCGTAAGTATTGTGTTCTATATAGCACCATACTGCGACGCTGACGTCCGCGCGTACTACGTTACTACACGTACGCGACCGACACGAGCGTAGGAGGAATTGGGACAGTGCAAATAAAAACAGTATTCTATCCTCATAGATAACGGCCGAAACGACGCGCTTCGAAATCTCAGTGTATCAGTACGCAGTCAGAGGCTCTTGGGCGGCTTTAATACACTGACAACAGGTTAGTCACTAACCACACGAAAAGAAGAAGTACGCAACAGTATCGACTGCACGGCAGTTACGTACCGGACGTGGAAAGTTTATCTACAGAGCGGCGGTAGGTAATTATTTCAAGCTCACTGCTGAGATATAATACTGCAAGGTACTTATTTATTCTGTGACTGAAGTTAAAGAAATTGGAAATAGCTGGGCAATGCTATGACGGTTTCATATATACTAATAACAGATGCACCAGTCATAGTTGCTTCAATCAATAGGGATGTTGACTGGGTAATTTAAAACTATTTCGTCCGTCGCGTCAGTCAGATAATATAAATATATTAGATACGTATTTTTTGCTTTATCATATGAATACAAAATTATTTAGATAAAACTCATTAAAGTTGGGTAGTGGGGCACGCTACGTCACAAGTCAGTATAAAATCTACCAACCAGTGACGTCATGCCACATTTTAACTCAATGTACTGTCGTAATTTTTGATTCTGTAAAAAAATACGTGTCCAATGTTTTTTATAAATAATCTATTTGACGGACAAAAAATTTTTTTTTGTCGACATCCTTAATCTTACCAGCTGCTGCCTTCATACAAGGAATTCAATATGACAATAATGATAAAACAACATGAATTTAGGCAAGTATCTTTAAACTAAATTAGAGTGAATATACCTACCCTTCCACATAACTACAAGCAAATATGTTAGTCGTTACACGCTGAGGTACACACATAAATTATTCATAATACATGTTTTACAAGTCAAATTGTAATTAATTAATTATTCACGATTATTGTCAATGTAAATATGCTATATTCAGTGGGACGTGTTTCCATGGTGATGAATTTATACGTATAGATTGTAGAAAAAGGATATTATCAAAATAATAGTCTCATTAAAGTGAGATTTTATGAGAATAGATTTTTATAGATTATGGAAAAACTGAACGAAGATCATGTACGTAAAATTGACGTTTACCTCATGGGCCTCGTACAGGACTTTCTGCTTTTATTATAATATTACTGTTTTTTTTAAATTTGATTTATGTTTGAATGAGTGTGTTTTAGTTTAATTGGTGATTTTCTGTGTGAGTACCCAAAATTACTTTTTCTGTCTTTCAAACTCAAACTCAAACTCAAAGCATTTATTTCAATTAAACCATTCACAGGCACTTTTGAATTGTCAAGGAGTCGGTCAGTCAGAAATATGAAGCTAGTTGCCCATTCCAAAGCGTAGTAGGTACCTATGGAGAAGAACAGGCAAGAAACTCCATGGACACTCTTTTAAATCAAAATATTGTTACAATATGTGGGTTACATCATGTTTAAATTATACATGTGAGAACAATGTAGAAAGCACGTTAAAAGCGTCCGCAATTATTACATAAAACAATTCAAAAATTAAAATAAGCCATGGCAGCTAAGAGATGACCAGTCACAACTGACGGCGCCCGTTCACGAACATGACGCATGGATCAGCACCATTCAGCTCAACCATTTTGAAGGGAGCTAAATGATCCGACACACGCGCCACCACCAGCGAGACATTTCAGTGAGCATGACATTCCCAGTCGCCAGGGCACATTCAAGTCAATGAAAGACAAATTACCCGGTAAATGGTAGCTCAATAGTACATAGTACTCACACCTGTGCTATGCAATTATATAATACAAAGGAGATTGAGTTTATACAATGCAAGATGGTCTTCCGATCTTCAGCAGCTCCAACAGTATTTTCGAATGTTAATTAGTTAGTTGTGATTGTGGAGCAGGACCAGCATTAAGCCAAGCATTTTTATCAGAGATGTAATCCTCCAACTTATAATATGCCTGCCTTTCTTTCTTTGTTTAAACAAAGTTTGGATATTAAAGACCAATAAAAAAAATGCCTTAGTTACTGAACTTGGTTCACTAATTTGGGCTATAACTACTTACTATCATCACTACATGATAAAAAACAAAGTCCTCCACCTCGTTTTTTTTTAAGTTCGTGACTTTATGTCCTCCAGGGGCCGCCATACCCAATTAAATGTGACGTCACATATAACCAGCGGACGAGCAAGACGCTTCCAACGATACCTCATTTGTCCACCTGTGACGAATAGTTTAGAAGATGAACATACATACATACCGGTCAAAATCATAACCTTCCGTTTTGCTTCGCCGTAGTCGGGTAATAACAACAACATTTGGACCACCTCCTTTCACCCACCTTAATAAAACATTAATGAAACTTCAGAAACTTATCTAATAACACGAAACAGTCAGAAATAAAATAAAAACTAGAGTTAAAGTGACATCAGTAACATCTGGTTCAGCAAGTCGGACGGTATAATTTTTACAATCTTCCCCTTTACATTTTTATATCACTCGCACTTGGTAAAAACTTAATATTGTAACGAAGATTTCTTCACTTATTGTGTCGGTCAACCTAATGGATAATAAAAAACTTTTTACAAAAAAAAACAACCGCCTTCCAAAAAAGACACTAAAAAAGTGAAAAATAATTTTAATTTCGGAAGTCGGGGGCAAAAAACGAAAATTGAAAAGCAAAGACACCGACTTCCGAAATTAAAGTTATTTTTAACTTTTTTAGTGTTTTTTTGTTATTTTTTCGTAAAAAGTTTTTATTTTTCACTTTTTTGTTATGGTACCTACCCCACACAATTTCTAATACCACTACCTGCTATGTAAATCACTGTGACTGTAACAAATAAGATGTTTACATAGACTAAGGGAGAAAAAAAAACGTAATTATTGAAGCTAACTCAAAAACTACTAAAGCAAAGTTAATAAAATTTATATGGGACCACACGGGAAGCACCAACTTTCAAATAAAAAAGAATCATCAAAATCGGTTCATGCAGTCGAAAGCTCAGAGGTAACAAACAAAAAAAAAAAACAGACGAATTGATAACCTCCTCCTTGTTTTGAAGTCAGTTAAAAAAATGTTTTGACTACAATATATCAATATATTACCCAATTGTCAAGGGACCGATGGCCGGTGGAGCCGACGAGTCCTAGAGTGGAGACCGCGTATCGGCAAGCGTAGCGTTGGACGCCCCCCAGATAGATGGACCGACGACTTCAAGAAGAAAGTGGCTGGGACAGACTGGATGCGGAAGGCGGAGGATGGGGTGTTGTGGCACAGCTTGGGAGAGGCCTGAGTCCAGCAGTGGACTGTGAGTTGATATTAATCCGATTTGCGCCTGATCTCTTTCCGGTCGTGTCGGATTGCGTGCCGTCTATGGTGTCGTCCCATCGAACTATGAGAGTGAGGAAAAATAGAGTGCACCTGTGTCTGCACACAGATGTGCATTATAATAACTCCCGCACCTAACGCTAGTCTCCGTTGAGATTTATCGCCATGGCAGAAATACGGTCTGGAGGACTATATTATCCGATTTTAAATCCGACCTCTGGTTTTTTTTTAAGCCTCATGATGTCTCTTAAACTGTAACTTTTTCTGTTAGCCATTGTGATTGGCCAGAATAAGCAACAACAACAACAACAACAACTAGGAATGGTAAAGGTAACTACCCAATTAAAAACCTTGAGTTGATCCCATAACGATTACTTCATGTTTTCTCTTGCTACTTACATTGAGGAAAGCACAGGTATGTCATGAAGATGTCGTTTCTAACGATATCACTTTGATCGAAATCCCCAATTTGTCATTACTTTCCTAGTTAGTTTCATCTTGTTTTGTATTTTTGAAATGTATCGTTATTTTTCAGAAAATAATATTAAGATATATTACAATAGAATAATAACATGAAGAAATCCTACTATCTTACTAATCCTACTAATATAATAAATCTTATGTGAAAGTTTGTGTGTTTGGATGTTTGTTACTCAATCACGCAAAAACGGCTGAATGGATTTGGATGAAATTTGGCAAACATATAGTTTATAACCTGGATTAACACATAGGATACTTTTTATCCCGATATTCCCACGGGATCGAGACTAACGCGGGTGAAACCGCGGGGCGCAGCTAGTTTAACATAAATAAATATTTTGTTATCGGATTTGGAAGTTCTCACTTTGATGCTGGTCAAATATTTCGTGCAATTGCTAATAATTTAACACCTTTCTGTACTAAAAGTGTTGGATATAGTAGAAAATCAGTCGTGTTTACTATGGGATTTTGTGTTTTCAACGTGTGAAACTACATAATTATTTCCATATATTATTTGAGGTTACTTGATTACATGAAGACTTGGCGTGTCGAGTCCATTTTCCATAATAAAATTAATCATCGATGTACATGTTAAATGTTATTATCAATTCATTTTATCATCGTAAGCTGTAATCTTATCAACTTTAGATTTAAGGATCTCACGCATTAGATGGCCACGACCACGACCAGGATCGTAGCGACCATGTACACTATAGAAACTGATACGAATCGCGCACTTGGTCGCACTCGCAACGGCCAATTAGCCGCATACCATACAATACCAAATGACAGGCCGGAGACGTGGCCATCTTGCGCGCGAAATCCTATTCTGGTTCCTAATAAAATCTTCAAAATACGAAAATAAAATCATTCTGGACTAGTTATAGTCATCCCAAGATCGAAACTTGCCAATATCCCGACAGCAAATCTACGCAAAACTAAATTTAAAATCTATTTCTGTATTGCTTTATAAATATGTACCAGACCTTTCAAAAGTTGTAAAGCCTAAAAGATTCCTTTCAATAGACCGTCAGTTCCTGATGGTGAATGAGATAGTGTTGAACTAAGTTAGCCGCTAGATAGCTTAGTAACTGGAGCTTGGAAACTGTGACGTTATTAGCTAGCCTCAAAATGTCAGTCTCAGACAGTTGTTATCGGTCTAATGGAGACTGGATGTCGGTCCGAGATTTTTATTGTGGTTAGCAGTGACATTATCGCCTGAAAAAGTTTTTAATTGATATTGGTTTTGCTTTTTCAATTATATTCGTACAATATGACGAAATACAAGTCGAGGATGACTGGGCAGTCCTATAGGATTCTGAAAGTTTTCCAAAGTTACAAATCGTTTATTCAAGTGATAATTTGATATTTGATCTAATCCGAAAGTTAATTTTATATGTTTTGGTAAAATTGGAAAAGAATATTGTTTGGAGGAGCTCGTGGCTAAGTAACAACAGCTGCACAGGACCATCCATCATGTAAAGCTACGCTTGCAGGGGTTGGTCCGTGGATGGGTGACCATCTTTACATACCGAGACTCCTCTGTGCCTCTGAAAGGTCCCGGCTATCATTCGTGGATCTTTGACAGTCGTTATGGGTCGTCAGAAGCCCGAAACTCTGAAAACCAGTCTTACCAAGGGGTATCGTATTGTCCAGTTACTGGGTGGAGGTCAGATAGGCAGTCGCTTCATGTAAAATACTGCTATTCAGCTCCATCCAGTTAGACTGGAAGCCGACCCCAACATAGTATGGAAAAGGCTAAGCAGATTGATTGATAAAGAATATTGTTTCTGGAAATCAATCATCCAAACGTGTGGGTAGCAAGGCTTTTGGGGTAATTTTGTAGGTACCTCATTCAAGGAAAACTGTAATTGAGGTGAAAAAATAGCATTTAACGTTTAGGTGAAAAAATAGCATTTGACGTTTAATACTTTTGTTTTTAACTAAAATATTGAGATTGGCTTATCCACACACTTTAAAAAAATAATTTGATACTGTAACACTCATTACTGTAACAGTTATCGGGAAAATAACCGGAGTTATCGACATAGCCTGCAGAGTAAGCAAGCTGAAGTGGCAGTAGGCTGGCCATGTTTGTCGAAGAACCGATGGCCGGTGGAGCAGAGTCCTAGAGTGGAGACCCCGTATCGGCAAGCGTAGTGTGTGTGGGACGCCCCCAGATAGATGGACCGGTGACCTTAAAATGTTGACTGGGACAGACCTGGGGGAGAGGCCCAACAGTGGGCTGACTTGATCGATTGATTGACTGTAACACTTACAACTAATCATAATTATATAAACAACATGCAATGTATCACTACATTATTATAAAACAAAGTCCTCCGCCGCGTCTGTCTGTCTGTTCGCGATAAACTCAAAAACTTCTGCACCGATTTTCATGCGGTTTTCACCAATGGATAGAGTGGTTCTTGGGGAAGGATTCAGTACATAATAACCGACATCCACGCGGGCGAAGCCGCGGGCATCAGCTAGTTCTGCAAACGATGACAATACTTACCTGCACAAGAGGTACTCGTAGCTCATAGATTATACTGAAAACCAGTTCCTGCACTTCATTAATTTTGACTAACATAGCTTCAAGCCACTTTAGCCCGCTTTGTGTTAGTACGAAGCTATTGCATTAATTTAGTTCTATACGACTTCTTGCGGTACCACCGAACTTCCTCTATCGGTACGGTTGGAACTACATACGTGTGTGTATTAAACATTGCAGGCCGGTTAGTTAGAGATTTATGGAGGCAGAGGGACTTCGGTACAAATGATTGATGACTTTTGTTATGCTGGGGCTACATTGTCGCGTTATCGCAAACTACGCGCTCTCGTGAATGATTTTTCCGGTACCAACAACTTTTTTTTTTTTTCTCTCTCGCACATCGCTAGACGTCTCGTCTTCGTCTCGTTGGCGAAGTATAGTTCGTGATAACGTGAAAATGTAGCGTCAGCATTACAAGGGTAAGTGAAATCGTCGTTTGTTTTTTTTTAATGTAGGTTAGGCCTAGCATGATGTGCATTTTTTACCCGACGGCGAAGAAAAAAGGAGGGTTATGATTTTGACCGGTATGCATGTATGTATGTAAGTATGTTCATCTGTTCCCTCTTATCTTCTAAACCACTCATCACAATTTGACAAATGAGATATCGTTAGAAGCGTCTTGATCGTCCGCTGGTTATAGGCCATGTGACGTCACATTAAATAAAAAATGGCGCCCTCTAGAGGACATAAAGTCAGGAACTAAAAAAAAAATTGTCTAATCGTACCATGGGTATCAAATGAAAGAGCTTAATGAGCACATTTCAAAAATATATATATTATAACCCCAAAAGAATTAAAAAAAAAATTAAGTATTAAAAACTAAAACCCAACTACGCCTAAAAAGGTTTAAACAAGACACCACAGACAGACAAATTAAAAATCCGGAGTCACACGTAATCTGTTCGATTTATGCCCTAACACGTGTGACTACAGATTTTTTATTTGTCTGTCTGTGGTGTCTTGTTTATACCTTTTTAGGAGTAGTTGGGTTTTAGTTTTTATTACTTTAATTTTTTTACATCTATAAATTATATACATACAAATAGATAAAGTTAAAGTGTCTGTTTGTAATTCCAAATTACAGCTTTTCACTAAATACATATACATAGGAACTACGTATATGTATATACCAACGGTACTTACTAATATATTTCTTTTTTTATGTCTGTCTTTCTGTCTGTTTGTTCCAGCTAATCTCCGAAATGGCTGGACCGATTTTGACGGGACTTTCACTGTCTTATAGATGTTAGAAGGAGTAGCTTAGTTCACTTTTATTTTGTTACTTGTATTTTATCAAAAATATTAGGGTGCGGGCGAAGCTTCAGGCAGCAGCTAGTTTCAGAATAAATATTGTCTTAAAAACTAAGATCTTGTTTATCGCACAAATATGTGTTACCTATGTCGGATTATACGCAATAAATATATGTTTTGGTTAGTGCCAACAGTTGGCATCCAAGATTCGTCATCGTCAACCCGATCAAAAGGAACCCGAAACTTAAAGAAAACCGATTAGAAAATTTTGCTGGGAATCGAACCCGAGGCCTCTGGGTCTGAGACAGGTGGTCTTACCGCTAGACCACAAGGGCGGTTAAAGTGATAATCACGATTGATCCATGATCCCACAGGGGACGAGTCTGTGGCCTGATCAATAACTCTTAATTATCAATAAGAAGAATGAAGAAAGAAAGAAAGAAAATACGTTTATTTGCGGCAAACATGACGCTAACAAAGGACAAATATACGAAAATAACAAGTTGCGGAAAAATATGCGTCACATTCACGCAAAACGGCCATCGCTCAGCATAATGCTGCGACCCTATGCGAAACAGAGCCCCAGCGCTGGTTTCCTCAGTGACAGGCGGCGTTGACGTCATGACGTCAATCGGTGCAGCACATAATGAATTATCAATAACAAAATAAGAAATAAAATAAATACACTAATTGTTTGCAAAAATATAATATTTATGATGGCAATAAGACCCTCTGTCAATCTTGGGAATTACGAAAATAATTTATTTAAAACTGAGGCCGTCAATATCCGTAGGCTTGTTGCTACTTCATCAATTACGTGGGTAACTTTAGCAGTGTAAAGCTCCATTACAGTTTTTAACTCAAATAAAACACCAGAAATCATCCCGAACAGCTAAACTTCGACAGTTTAAAAACTTTGCTGAACTTTACTTGTTTTTTCTTATCATAAGTTTGCATCAGGGAACGCTTCCCGTAATGTAGTGGGCATAAAAGTTGTTTACTTACATCGTAAGCGCGTTATATAGCGGTTATGCTCCGTGAAGAATATCATTTTAAGAGTAGGTACATTGTTATTACACTTTTGGCGCGAATTGTCATGCGCCATTTTTGTTGGAAAAATGAGCATTGTTGGAAGAGGGCTGGAGAGCTGGAGTTATGATGTATAATTGTATTTTTCAGGATGCTGTATTAAAGTTGTCAGCGTGCTAAAATAGGTTGAGAAAACGATACGAATACGTTTAGGTGCGGAAACATCTTACTTCAATCTAGTTTTCAGGACTTACAACATTGTTTTCAAGCCATAGTCAGGTGAGATGCAGGACGAAAGCAACACCAATGTGGAAGAAAAAAAAAGAATGTATTAGATAGGTGTGGTCTTAAGTCTTAAGAGTATGGTACAGACCATCAAACTGACCAACTTTCTCCATGGGACCAACATCAGAATCGCGAAAAAATTATCAACTGTTCCAAACAAATCTGCACGGCAGAAATATTTTCAGTATTAAATGGTCTGTACCAGACCCTTCAGTATGACTTCTCTGACATCTCTCTGTGACATGCTGTTTATTATACAATAGTTTAATTTGAATCTATAATCTGACCCCTGGGGCCCTGCTATCTGCCATCTTCTTTGGCTTTCTTTCTTTCTAAATTTCAATTAAGCGTATCAGAAACCATTTGTACTAATATTATAAATGTGAAAAATTTTCTATCTGTGTGTTATGCCTAGATTGCTGAACCTACTTTGATGAGTTACCCACTAAAGGGGTGAAATGGAGTAGATTGTTGAGTGAGAGCATTCGTAATTTTTTTTGTGGAAAATCTGAGTTCCATGCGAACAACGTCTAGGGCAAACCGCTAGTTGTTTGTTACTCAGTTACCAAACCGAAAAAAAACTGATTTCTCTGAGACGTCATTTTTCTACGAATCAATATGACTGAATTCAATTTCTATCAAATAAAACGATGTTTTTTATCTCCTGGCTAACAAACTGTCGGGTGCTTCTATAACTGATTAATAAAGCCGCGAGGACCTCTGCACCCTGGACCCATTTGTTCGCTTCTTGTTCAGAACATCATTTATTAGAGGATTCCATTATTCAACTAAGTAATTTCGTATTTCGATTCTTATGTCGATGGTCGTTTTGAGGTTAAAAGAAATGATTATTTATGTCCTATTCCATAATTGACTCTCTAAATAATAGACTATTGTTAAAAAATTATTAATACATCATTTATTAACCAATCCTGTGCCAAGAAAATGAATCTGCTGAGCTTTACCTTTAATAAATCCTTCTTATATTGTAGTGTAATCTTACGTAGATTCAGTGAATTTTAAATAAAAAACAATTTGAAATTTACTCGATGTAATCTATGGCCCTTTTAAAAAGCACTTTGCTACATAAATCGTCATAAACTAACCAAAAGCCTAAAACATTTACGCGCCTGCTGAAAAATAACATTAACACATTCAAAACTAATTGCTAATCATTTTATCATAGGCGCAATTTATATTTACGTTACAAAGCCGACTTAAAGCCAGGGATGGGAAATATTGCGCTGTAAATTGCAAATATATTAAAACAAATTGCCAGAATTAATATTTGCTGCATTATTTTAGTGAAATGTAATCCAAAGTTTTGATAAAGAGGCTGTTTATGCAAAGTGTGGCGGTGTGTCAGGGACTTTATTTCGAGAACTGTTTTCACAGTTTTCATTCGAAGTTGTGCTGGAAACATAGCGTTATTGTAATAAGGCCGAAGGTTGGGCCCAACATTTTTGGAATGGACTTTCAAGGGTGTGAATCATGCACTCAACTTAATATTAGTGTGTGGAAAACCGACGTTTTTAAAAAAAAAAAAATATGCTCTCCTTCAGTAAGTAAATTACTCCGAGAGTATCTACGCCTAATGATACATTATTTACCTATTATAATTTTCAGAGTAATCATGTCTAGTCTAGTAGTCTAGCATTTGAACGAGTTATATGAAAATCGAAGGACGGAATAATGTTCATAATTTTAATAGATCGTAAAATGAGTTACACTTTAAGCAGGTACTTCAAAACAGTTATCTAATACCTAATAAAATAAATAGTTAATGCATTACCTTCCTGGCATCAAATAAAAAAATAAAAAATGTTTTATGACAACATAAAACGTAGCTGATAAAAGTCCCTATATAGCTAATCATGTTAAAAAAAAACTTTGTTCTCTATAAAGCAGTCTATTCGCTTGTTTTCAGCTGAGACGTCCATTCTTTTTTTTTTGTCAAATCGCGTTTACAATCGGCTTAAAGTCCCCTATGTTTCTCTAAGTTAATTCCGTTCGTCTAATGGGCTACGGCTGGGGTTGTTTCGCGTAATAAAAACTTTTACCACAAAGTTAGCACTTGCTTAGTTAGTTGAAATTTACAAATTAACTGTTCCTCTTATTCCGGATATAATTTGTTCGGATTCCCGAAGTAATTTGTCATAACTGACAGGTGCTATTTGTTGATTTGTTTTGTTTATACACACGTCTGCCGCATGCCGGACCAACTATGGGCCCAAATAGCACAGGACTGGTGCCCTGAGACAGTGAGACGGGGTCGCGGCAAACCACGTAGGAGATGGCGGGACGAGCTGGATAGGTTCCATCAAAACTGGAAAGAGGACGCGCGGGCTCGCGATAGATGGAAGGAGTGGAGGGAGGCCTTTGCCCAGGAGTGGGACAGAGTAAGCTAGGACAAAAATAAAAAAATTGACAAACTTATTAAGGAGAAGTTATTAACTTTTAATTGTATGTAGTTTCTGTCTACCCCCATAGGAAGAAGGCATGAGTTTATGAATGTATGGAAATAGGTACTGCGTCAAAAAAATAAAATTATAGCAGATGGTATGTTTAATGAGATCGGAATTGAAGTTGACAAAGAAGGAAGAAATGGATACTAAGTACCTACATTGTTCGAAATGACATGTTAAAAAAAAAACTTAGAAGCCTATTATAATATTTATAACACGATTACTCAACTTAAGAGGTGGTGAATGTGGTGATACAACTTACAATCCTATCTACCCTGCCCCGTTTCATATTTGATGAAGTACAATGTATTTCAACGTCATCCCCACGATAAGAAGGTACTACGTAGGTACTACACTGTCCAAGATTCAGTAAACACTCGGTTACTTACACATAGGGGGCGCTTAACACAATAGGTTACAGCTTTTATCACAGATGGCGCTACGTGAACTGAATGCACCAAGATGCAGAGATTTATAATAGTTCACTCTATCTCAGGAAAACGAATTTCAATGGATTAACCTGCTTTATTAAGCAAGATTCATGTGAAAAAATGGCCATTGGTTGCTAATTTGCCATAGTTACTAACCTACACTGTAAATGTGAAAGGGCTCATTGTTCTTCCAACTGTGCTAAATATGCTTAGGATGGGAATTGAAAACGTCGTACCGATTCCATTATTGTAGGCACATAGGGTTTGAATTCATAGACGTTTGTACCCAAACTTGTCGCTTAGCCTTGGTTATAGTCAATTTAAACTAGTTCTTTTTATGAATGCTTAATTTTTTGGTACTTGTAGTTCACCATCATACGCTAATTGACAGGTTAGCGTAGGACGGTAGCGGAAGGTGATGGTATTTCGTCAGATTCAATGTTTTAAGTCACTATAATAATATCGACAAGGTGTAATTTGGGAGAGCCAATTGTATATTGTGTCTACTTCCGCGTAGGTGATCAGCTTTCCCAAGGCGAAGTCGGCTTTCTGGTCAACAAGGAATTTACTAGCAGCGTTGTGGAAATCAGTAGTATGTCTGAAAATAACTTTCAGGTACTACATGAAAGTGATACAGGTATATGCGCCGACGTTGAAATACTCTGACAAGACAGCCGAAGCCATGTACGAGGATTTTGCCAAGGCAGTGCACAGTACGACAAAAGCCCACTACAACGTTGATATGGGGGACAATACAAAAGTGGGATGACAAGAACGCAGCGACTCGAAAGTCAGATCGTTTGGTATTTGGCACAGGATTCACAAAGAGCAAATTCTGATCAACTTTTTAGAGTCGCGGGGACTCTTGTCGATGAATTCGTTCTTCGAAAAGAAGCCCAAAGGAAGTGGACCTGGCAGAGCCTCGATAATGTGACAAAGAACGAGATAGACTTCATCATGACGGGTTTGAAGTACATATTTAAAGGTGTCTCCGTGATCAATAAGTTTAATACCGGAAGCGATCACAGGCTTGTCCGCGGCACTGTAAATATCAATTTTCAAGCCGAGAGAATCACATCATGATCAGCATGATGAGGCCTACCCTCCATTCTACGCAGCTCCAAGCCGCTCTAGGATCCGAAAAGTTTCAAGTGTGATTCGCCCTCCTGGAAACCACAGGCACTGTAGACGAGAAGGGCCGACGATGTGGTCAAAGCACTATGCGACATGTCACGTAGACTTTTCCTATTGCAGCGAAAAGTAACGTGTCCAAACTTTCCTCGGAAAATCTCGGACTTATGAGGAAAAGACAATTCCTCTAATTTGTCACAAAAGCAATTCGTATTTTGTGGACTATTTTACGAATCTCCATAGAAAACAGTCAAACAGATGAATTAGTTCGTAATATGAATTGCACGCAGATCATGTAATGAATTGTCAGTTTGTGACATTTTACGGTGATTCATAATATTTTCCTATTATAATTCTGCTTAAGTGGCCGTTTTAAGCTACGAGAGTTAAGTTCTCGAGAGTCGTTTCACCAGGAGCTTTTAACTATAGGTAGTGTATTTTAAAACAGCTTATTAAGTTGCGAAAAACTAATTAAATCACACGCTGTCGCTTAATTAATATGACTAACGATATGTGTAGATAGTGAAATCTAGCCAAATCATAAATTAAGTACAATGACAATCTTTTTCTATAACTAGTAGGTAATGTAATTAGTAGGATCACGAATACTTTGGGATTGTGTTCTAACCTGCAGAATTTTATTTTTATTTTATTTTATTTTTTTGTAACATTCTGCAGTCATTCAACATTCTCAAAGTCAAAGTCAAATAATTTATTTCAAATAGGCACATAAAAGGCACTTTTGAACGTCAATGAAAAACAAACAAAGAAATAGAATTGATTCTAGTTGCCCATTCCAAAAGGTAGATTTCGTATGGAGAAGAATGGGCAAGAAACTCCACCGTTACTCTTTTTGAAAATGTTTTACAATATTTTGTATACATGAATTATATAATTATATGTGAAGACGATGCACTTACAATAAGATTACTGTACCACAAACTCTACTTTTATCTTTCCTATCTTTACTCTCTACTTTTATGTTACGAGATGATTGTTATAGCTAAGTCTTTTTATTGGATCGGTGCTTATACTGACCTTGTTTAATAAACTTCAATGGTTAGAAAAGTAGTCTGCTGAGAAACTTATGAAAAATAAAGAGTCTATGAGAGAAGTCGGGTTCGAATGCAAGTATCCTAAATCCAAAAGTGACTTTGTTTGTTACACACTCACGCTTTAGTTAAAATTTTCATACAAATCATGTCAAATTTCATCATTTTTCATCTTTCATTTTGGATGAAATTTGGATTAAGGGTAGGCCATGACCTGGGTTGGAACATCATCACCTGCCTAGCCGACCCCAACTATTTTGGGGTCGGCTTCCAGTCTAGCCGGATGCAGCTGAATCCGAATATTTTACATGGAGTAAGTGCCTATCTGACCTCCACAACCCAGTTACTGGGTAACACGATACCGCTTGGTAAGACTGGTTGTCAGATGTTCGGGCTTCTGACGACCCGTAACAATTATCAAAGATCTACAAATGACAGCCGGGACCAACGGCTTAACGTGCTTTCCGAGACACGGAGGGGTCTTGGTATGTAAAGATGGTCACCCATCCACGGACCAAACCCGGCAAGCGTACCTTAACCTGATTGATCGACCCGTGCGGCTGTTATTTCTTAGCCACAAGACCTGGGTTGGGACGTAGGATACTTTTTATCTCGGTAGTACGTTCCCGTAGGATATTTAGCTAGTACCTAATATTCTGACTTCATAATCGTTATTTTAGCCAAAAGATGTCCATTGATGACCTAAGATAGTCAACCCATAATAGCCGTTTCTCTTTCTCTTTACCTTTTTCAAGAAAAAAAGTTGTCTCTTCAGCTCGTTTAACAAGCAATTTTGTATTTAATATGAAGTTATCCTTTAAAACCACAACGGAATCATGTCAGGCCACAAAATTAATAGTTTGAAGGCTTTGTTTAAAGCCTGTAGCAACATCGTTTAGTGTGTCAAGTATGAATGACCGCCTGCTTATAATTGCTCGTCTAACCACAGCTTTTAACTGTTTAAGTATAAGCACACACTCTGCAACTGGTAATCATACTTATTTACATTTATCTTCAACTATAGGCCGATGGTTACTAAACTTTCTGTAACTTCCAAACCTTTGTAGTAAATTTGTTTTTTTAGGCGTCCGTACCAGAAGGGTGCCAAACGGAATCCCATTACTAAGCCAAGCCTCCTCTGTCCGTCCGTCTGTCGGTCAGCGGGCTGTATCTCCTGAACCGTTATAGGTAGACAGTAAAAAAAATCACAGATTGTGTATTTCTATTGTGGCTCTAACAACTAATAATAAAAAATACACGCAATACTTCGACGCCTAACCGTGCGTTTGCACTAGCGAAACATTTAAGACAAAACATGTTAAAATCTCTACTTCCTGTCAAAAATTGTATGGAACATTGACAGAAAATAGAGATTTCAACATGTTTTGTCTTGAATGTTTCGCCAGTGCAAACGCACGGTAAGTGTCTTTTGTTTTTATATTTATTAGTATAATTAGTTAGTCCTTTTAGTTTTTTAGTTAATTTAGTATAAGAAGTTTACCCAATGTGTATATTTAATTATATAAACGAAATAGGTACCTACCTACTAAACACATCATTAAAAACCAATAATATAAAGTTTAAAATCACAGGTGGTCCCAGATACGTGTTTTTTCGGTGTTTTTTGCTAAATATTGTAGGGTGATACGAAACCTTTAGTTTGCGAGTCCGACTTGCACTTGGCCAGTTTTGTTCTTTAGCTGGAAGAAATATTTTTGCTATTAGGGGCTATATACGATTTATATACGAAAAATACCCGAGTTCCCAGAATAAAATGAAAGATAAAGAATAAGATTTTTTCTGTAGATTATGGTGATTACCAACCTGATATCATAATTGTATGGGTTGCTGTCAGAGGTCAAATAATTGTAAAAGGTCTGTACTTAAAAGTTATCAGCCCAGAGCTTGAAATATCGAATACTAAAATGGTACCAAAAAAATATGTCCGTAAGTTAGAGTGAGAAAACAGATATAGTAAGTATAAAGGATAGAAAAATTTACTTCAAAGTACGAATACGAGATTTGTGGTACGCGGCAGGTAATTGAATTTGGTACCGGAACTTGTTAGGTGGTACCGGTACCTGTATGGAACCTGTACCTACTGATCTGGAACCGGTACCCATTTGGAACCGGTACCCGTCTAGAACCGGTACCCGTCTGGAACCGGTACCCGTTTGGAACCGGTACCCGTCTGGAACCGGTACCGATCAGGAACCGGTACCCGTTTGGAACCGGCACCCGTCTGGAACAGGTACATAGATACCAAAGTTGGAAGAACCGGTAATACCGGTACAGAACCTGTCCTTTTGATACCGGTTCCAAGCCCTGTGTCTGCGCCGTATCTTGCCATTACTTTGTCAAGTGAAAGGCCCGTCCTTGCTATGTTTACAGCCACCATTTTTACACCATAAATCATGGCATCATAGGTAATACACGCTTTGTCTCTTTGTCTACGGTTATGGCAGTTGTACTTGCGAAAGAGAGAAATGTGTGACTATTTGTAGAAATATAAAAGAGGTTTGCGAAATGGTGATTAAAATAATGAACGAACTAAAACCATATACATTTGGGTCGTGAAGAATCGTGAGGTTGATATTGATATATAGTCATAGAGAGTGAGGGAAGAGAGAGTGCTCCTGTGTCTGCGCACACACTTGTGCACTATAATATCTACCGCGCCGAAGGCTAAGCTCCGTTGGCATTGGCCGCCGTGGTCGAAATACGGTTTGAAGGACTAATATTATTATACATAACCCTGACTGCTGTTATATTGGTGAAGTCCCGTGTCTGTCTCAGCACGAATCCCAAATTTCTGAACGCCCTTTCGCAGATCAGTGGGCTTAAAACAGCCACATTAGCAATTCATCTAAAAGCATTTCATTTCCTGAATTTCCAGCTGTCATTAGCAATTCCTCTAATTTGACACACAAGCAGTTCATAATACGTGGACCATTTTACGAATATCTATAGAAAACTGTCAAACAGATGAATTATTTTGTTGTATGTATATTTCGTAATATGAATCGCACGCAGATTATAATATGAATTGTCGGTTTGTGACATTTTACGATGATTCATAATATAATCCTAATAAGATTCAGGTGCATCCGATTAAACTAGAAGCCAAACCCAACATAGTTGGGAAAAATCTGCCTAGATTGATTGACTCTTTATTATTTATTTGAAAAAGTATGTATTCCGGTGAATTTTGAAGTTTATTGATCAAAATTTCATATCCCTAATTCCAGTAGTTTGGCCTGATATTATGCCAGTCAGTTCGTTTCTCCTTATTTATTTATTAAAATTATGAGTTTAACGGTAACTAAACACTGATCAACTAACTTCTAGCGCTCCTCTTCCGTCCACGCATTGTGTCGATTGTGCAAGCGCACTCGTCCCAGACCCGTGGACGCACGTCGCAGTGAACCGAAGGTCAAGGTGAATGATCTTCACGTACGATACAACAATTAAAAGTGTTAATTAATGTTATACAATGTAGACTTCAATTTTATATATTATAGCACTTTGATTGCTTTCGGTTAGGTGACAGGAGTTTGAATGAGGGTTGAGGTCAATGGAGCCTAGAACTTCCCGACTATCTGACAAAGTTTGAACTTGCGATCTTCTGCACCAAGAAGCCGGTAAGAATATCAGATAATAAAAAGAAGGTAATAACGTACTGACTCAAAAAAATAATTACGATAGAAAAAAAACTTATCTATAAGTACTAGTTAAAACAGGATCAATCAAACATAAGAAGTTGTAATATCCGATTCTGACTCAAACGTTACAAAAACTTGCTCTCGTATCGGGTTCCATTACCTTCATGGACTTTGCGACCAAGTTTAAAGTTCCAATATTTTTGCCTAACTCTCTAACTTTAAGAAATTAGTTATCGACTTTATGCCTGAAAAAAAAAGTATTGTATTGGAGACACCATTTCAAAGGCTTATTTTTTCTAAAATAGATAGATACTTACGAAACCCTTAAGCCTGCACCTACACCCATCATACTATGTTATTGGGTGAATTGAATCACTTGTATTTGTCAATAAACAAGCTGATTCTTCAGTAAGGAATTACTTGTGCACAAGTTAAACAGCTCGTACCTGACCGGACTTTAAATTCATATATTAATTACTTTATACATTATAATTATTTTAAGTTTATGATCTAGGAATATAAATACAGCGTGAAATATTGCACATTGTAAAGTACCTACTTGCTAAGATTGATGGGTAACATCGTCTGCCAAGTCGAACATAAAATGATAGTCAAACATGTTCCAAGTATTTTCTATCCACCTACATCTGAGTTTGTTTAACACTGAATTAATTATTTTCTTGTTAAGACACCAATCGGCTTAAAACGGTCACTTTAGCAGAATCATAATATGGAAATATTATAATATGAATCATCGTAAAATGTCACAAACTGACAATTCATAATTGATCTGCGTGTAATTTATATTACGAAATAATTCATCTGTTTGACAGTTTTCTATGGAGATTCGTAAAATGGTCCGCAAAATACGAATTGCTTTTGTGTCAAATTGCTAATGACAGCTGGGATTCAGGAAATGAACTGCTTCTAGAGGAATTGCTAATGTGGTCGGTTTGGGCCCCTAGAATACCCGCGAAATATTGCGTTTTTTTTAAATGTATTTTAATTCATATTCTATATACAATATAGTCAGGTATCCAAATATCAAAAAACTATTTGGCCTTGGTCATAGGGTGGGGAAGCACCTCAACCAGGTACCTCAAGAATATAACCATTCAAGAGATCAAAGGACACAACGATTCGCTGGGCAACGATGCCGCTGACGAACTCGCCAGAAGGGATCTAGCAGGGCACCAGTGGGGTTTGAAACCATTGCACCACTCCCCTTCGGGTATCTACGCACTCTGGTAGGGAAAGGAACCAGGGGCCAATATTACAAACTACGGTTGGACCAAGGTGAGTGCAGGCAGACCAAGGAGGCAAAGTCGGTGGCAAAAAACGAAAATTGAAAAGCAAAGACACCGACTTCCGAAATTAAAGTTATTTATCACTTTTTAAGTATTTTTTGGAAGTCGGTTGTTTTTTTAGTAGACATAAATGATTTACCTCATCCAATGAAAAACCGACCACAAATGGTGTTATTTGCTGATGACACATCACTGAGTTTTAAAGTAAATAGACATGCACAGGAGCTTGACGACGTAAATAACGTCCATGTTTAAGGTCCATAATTCGTTTATTATAAATAATTTGGTATTAAATGAGAAGAAAACGAAATGCATAAGATTCACGTTACCGAATGTTACAAGTAGTGAATGACACGTTGTACTGAATAGGGAGGAATACTAGAATTCGTCGAAAAGACAGTTTTCCTGGGGATCACGCTTGATTCAAAACGACAGTGGGGTCCTCACTTAAAATCACTTGCAGGGCGACTAAGTTCAGCCGCTTACGCTGTTTGGAAAATCCGCCAACTAACAGACGTGGATACCGCAAGACTGGTCTATTTTAGTTACTTTCATAGCATCATGTCTTACGGTATTTTGCTGTGGGGACGGGCTGCAGATATTGATTATATCTTTTTTCTGCTAAAGAGGGCTGTCTGAGCCATCTACAACCTCCACAGACGCGAATCTCTAAGGGAACTGTTGAAACAAATTAACATCATGACGGTTCCTTGTCAGTATACAGTGTGTTAGGGTAAACACCTTTAACCTTGAAACCAGTGGTTTGGTTTCATAGAACGTAAAATCAATGGAAAATTACAACTTTTTTTTTAAAGGAAAATCTACCTTTTAACACAAGAATATTTCACCCTATGCGCTAGCGGCTAGGGCAACGAACTTGCGTCCCAACACGGGGCCGGGGCGCGGCGCGGGCGCGAAGAACACGCCACGTCCGCGCGTCCCCTTCCCCTCTCTTACCTCACTCCAGTCAGTCAGCTGTCTCGCTAGCGAGTGCACGTAATGCAACGTCGTAGCACCGCCGCTCATTTCTCGCGCGTAAACAATAATAATTGTAGTTTGTGAGTAGTAGTTACACGTAAGGATGTCTTACACGAATGAACAGTTTACCGAAATAGTACGGCTTTACGCCATCGCGGGTGATGATAACCTGAACGAGGCGCGTAGGATGTACGCCGAACTATTCCCTAGACAACGTGTACCAAGCCGTAAAACAAAGTATAGTCATTGCCGTAAAACAATGTTGGCGGCTACACGGAGAATGTGTAGGTACCTACGGACAGTTCGCCGTGCCGTCCCACGCTCAGGGTCGTGGTTACCAGCAGCTGCCGGTTGATCGGCAAGAACGTATCCTGAATGTCTTCGCGGAGCAGCCAGAGGAAAGTACCAGGAGGGCGGCACGTGTTTTTAATGTTTCCCACTTGACAGTATGGAGACTTCTCCACATCGATCATCAACATCCGTGTCATTTTCAACCGGTTCAAGAATTAAATGACAACGATCACATACCGCGGATGGTATTTTCCCAGTAGTAAGCCAGGTATGAAGTATGAAGGGAAAGTTGCATCACAGGTTATGTATGTGTTTTCATGTGTTGTGTAGGTAGGTAGCGGGCGGCGACCGGGCGCATATCCATGAATTAGCGGACGGTGTCGGATAGGAACTTTTTAAAATCTTTTAATGAAAATAAGGTTTTTTTTTTGTTGTTACTGGGTCATTTATTATTATATTTAAGTCAAGTACCCATGGTTTGAGTGACAACGGTGTTTACTCTTACATACGAGTACTGTATATACGAAATCATTATGTATGTTCGGAAAAATCTACATCTTTTTAGTAAGATAAGTGACAGGCATAACTTTAACACTGGAAATAGGAAAAAATTTGATCAACCACGTTTCAGATTGTCTAAAGTAAGTACATACTTTTTTTATGAGGTATTGTGTAAAATGTTATAATAAAATACCACTCAATATTCTACAACTAAATGAGACGAAATTTAAAACATGCATTAAACGCACACTATGTAGACAAGCACTAAGCTGGATGATTATATCGTAGATAAAAATGCTTGGCTTAATGTTGGTCCTACTCCACAGGCACTTGGACTCACCAATTAAAATAATTATTATTTGGAAGAGTTGCTTCCCCTTTTTTTCTGACTTTACGAACTTAATGCTTATTTTTAATTTAAATTCTTATTAATCTCTCAAGTACATTGCAAACTATAGTTTTGTATAATTTAGAAACATTTTTTCAATGGCAGATGAGAGTATATCATACTCACTTAAATGTCTCGCTGATGGTGGCGCGTGTGTTGGATCATTCGGTTCCCTACAAAATGGTTGAGCTGGATGGTGCTGATCCACGTGTCATGTTCGTGAACGGGCGCCGTCAGTTGTGACTGGTTTTCTCTTATCTGCCAGGGCTTAATTTTAATCTTATATTTTGAATTGTTTTTGATTATTTTTCGTTTGACATTGTTCTCACATATAGAAGCACCAAGAATACTGTACCCAGGATGTTGTAATATCTATATACATTTTTAAAAGAGTGTCCTTGGAGTTTCTTGCCCGTTCTTCTCCATAGAGATCTACGATTTGGAATGGGCAACTAGTTTCAACTTTTTGACTAACTGACCGACTTTTTGACAGTTCAAAAGTGCCTGTAAATGGTTTAATTGAAATGGCTTTGAGTTTGAACTAAACAATAACTGTTACAGCAGCCAATATCAGCCCGTATTACCTGTTATGGGGGAAGCGTGAAAATTGATTCGTTGTTACAATGTATATTATAGATAGTCGCCCATATTATACAGTTACTGACTTTTTCACACGGTCACACGGTATTGTATAGCACTTAAGATAAAAACTACACAGATTTGGGATCTTCAGTAGAAGGCTGGTCCTGATGAACCATACCCAGAGTACCTACGATATAAGGAAATTACGGCCAGATCAGTTTTCACAATGCGTCTAATAATGATTATCAGAAATGTTTAATGATGCGTTAAAATAATAACGTCAAAGATTAGAATTACTAATTGAGGAAAAGGTGTTACTTAGAAAAAAGAATCATAATAAAAACAAATAATTGAATTGATTAAAAAAAAGAGATGGTTCAACGTTCGTCATGAATGATTTCATTATTTTTTTACTTGGCTTACTCATTGTACTCGATCTCTTCATGAATGATCATACTTTTTGCATGATAAGTATTTACTTCATTTTACCAGGAGGTGCGAAATGCGAAAGTGTATTGGAACTTATTTGAATATTTTATGGTGCTGATTGGTATTTTGGTCATAAATCTTCGACAAATAAAACGAGTAGGACGAAAAAAAGGTCTAAATAAAATATTTAAAAACGTTTTTTGTTGTAAAACAGAAGTCCACCTGCTGGACCTGCAAACCTTCGATCAGAAATTCGATAACTATGGTCCTTTAGACTAGGCAGGCATTTAATCGAGTGCACACCTGGTGTTTTCTTTTAAAAACCGACTTCAAAAAGGAAGAGGTTCTCAATTCGCACGTTCGCACGTTTCGTTCGTTTTGCGGTTTTCGTTGGTAGGTCATGCTTCAGAGGTGGTCTCGTATGAATTTTATTAACTTTGCTTGTGTAGTTTTTGAGTTAGCTTCAATATACGTAATATTTTGCCCACTTAGTCTTTATTGACGATGTGTTATGTTACTCCGTGACTCATATTTACATAGCAGGTATTGGTATTTGAATTTGTGTGGGGTAGTACCTACCCCACATAAACTAAAGAGTGAAAAATAAAAACTTTTTACAAAAAAAAACAATCGACTTTCAAAGTGGCAAATAACGATAATTGAAAACCAACGACACCGACTTTCAAAACTAAAGTTATTTTTTACTTTTTAGTGTAAGTATTTATTAGAAGTCAGTTGGTTTTTTTGTTGTAAAAAGTTTTTATTTGCGGTAATCCTGTGCAGATCGGGTCACCTACAACGTTAGATTTTGGTGATCTTGTGTCTGTCATACCCACGATATTGAAAATTCCTTGTACAAATCATTCCTAGTGTTATAGTAGCTGTGTTTTTTCAATGAAAAAAAAAAATGGTATTGTTTTTGAATCAGAGTTTTATTGCTGTATTCACAGCTACCAGCCCTATTATTCTACAAGCAACTGATACAATGATAGTCTGTTAAGTACCCGGGGCCGAATTTAAAGATGTGGAGGCCCTGGGGCAACCAAAAGTGGAGGCCCCGAAAATTTTATGCAACAGACGATATTTTCATTTTATTTATTTCGGGTTTCGGTATCAAATTATGCCATGTAAACCATGGCCCCTGTTGCCCTCCTTAGATCCGGCCCTGTAAGTACCAAAACCATCATCTGCCCAGCCTTTTCCCATCTATGCTGTCCCTGTAAATACCAAAACCATTTTTCATAATTTCGCTACAGAAACGTCAGTTTGTTCTTAATTGTTTGGGATGACTATTTGTCGTGACAATCATGACGAAAGTGTTAGAATGGCCTTCACCCAGTCAGCTTAGTGTCTTGAAGTATTTAGTAAGTAAGAGCTAGGATGAGTCGACAGTTTATCTTTTGATCTTTTATTGAGTTCATGGCTACTTATGAGTACCTGTGGAAGTGGATTTTGAAATCCGCTATTGTTTTCAGAAGGTTTATATTTATTTATTTAATTACATAATATCAATTGTATACGAAATGTGTATTCTTCCCGTCTTGACCTATGGCGCACAGACTTGGTCTTTGACCAACATCCAGAAGTCCAAACTCAAGGTCTGCCAACGAGCAATGGAGCGCAGTATACTAGGCGTTAAATTAACGGATCGTGTTGAGCTCCAAAACAAAGATAGCTGACGTGGCTCGAAAGGCTGCCTGACTTAAATGGGATTGGGCAGGACACGTCTGCTGCATGCCAGACAAATTGTGGGCCCAAATAGCACAGAACTGGTGCCCTAAGACAGTGAGACGGGGTCGCGACAAACCACGTAGGAGATGGCGGGACGAGCTGGATAGGTTCCATCAAAACTGGAAAGAGACCGCGCGGCTCGAGAAAGATGGAAGGAGTAGAGGGAGGCCTTTGCCCAGGAGTGGGACAGCGTAGACTAGGAAAAAGAAAAATAAACAATTTTGGTTGTTAGTTTTATTGCGGCCTTTTTTTAACGATTTTAATTCTGTAAACACATATCTGTTATAGTCGCGAATCATATTTGGATCAAGATATAACCTGATACTGACCTGCAAATAGCAAAAATCGTAAGAAAATTTGAATTTCGCGGGCCACAACTGCGGATCCACTTTAAGTAATTGCTTTTGCTTGCGTGCTCGATCCAAGATTATATCTCTCATCTTTATACCCTATCACAAGACGATAGATTGTACCTTATCATAACATCACGCCTGGATTCCCCGAAAGGTTAGGCGAAGTACAACTATAATACAATCACATTTCGTCAGTTATGTTTAAGTCTCATGTAACAGGGGGCGAGCCTATTGCAATCAACCGGGCACAAATCCAGACTCCGGGCTGCTACTGAGAAATTCCAGATTGAAAAACCCAATAACACTTTGCTCCCGAAAAGAACCCAGGATCTCATGTTAAAGATTGTAATGCATTTTGATAATCATTTTCTTCAATTTGAAGCGTTAGGCACTTTTTGAGAAGAATATAATGAGTTACATACTTAGAAGCTCATTTCTTAGTTGGGTGTGGCTAAGCTTGTTAAAGACAAACTCAATGACTCAGTTATTTTTGCTACAGAAAATAATTGAGTAAGCTTTTGAACTTTAGTCTTACGTGAAATCGTGGCTCGATGAATGTGAAGATGACCTTAACCCAATCAATTTTTAAGTATATACTATGCCCAGGTTTTTGCTGAAGTCAAAGATTACTTACCAATAATGAATTGGCAATTTTTTTGACCTTCCATTTTCCTTGTAATAAGTTGAAAGCATTTGATCAATGATTCAATCTCATCTATGAGTTGCAGTTTTTTTTCTTTTATCCTTTGTTGTCCAACCGCTGGGCAATGGCCTCCCCCATTTTTTTTTCCAATTTTCTTTTTGCTGTGCCTTCTTCGTCATATTAGCTAGAAGTGAGTTCATCGAATTTAAATAATATAACAGTCACAGTAAAAAGAAGTAACAGTATTATGTCTTCATAGAAAACGGCCGAAACGACGCCGTTCGAAATCTTAGGGCCTTACCACAAAAACTTAGACACTTGTTCAACGCGTGTTAATGTCAGTTTTATGTCAAACTCCATAAAGAAACGTCATGTTTAAAAGGTGTTTAGGCTAAACAACTAATAAACACGGTGCATGTAATAAGGTTAGTGCATTTTATTGTTTTTATGTTAGCCTACACTTTCCCACTTTTGAGCAAAGGCCTCCCCCAAATCTTTCCAAACATCCTTTTCCAGCGCCTCCTCGATCTAACCCTTGTGATACGCGTCCAGATCGTCTCGCCACCTCTTCCTGGGCCGGCCTCGGCGGCGCCGTCCATCTTCAGGCACCCACCGTGTGGAGACTGTTGCCCAGTGTATGTTATTACGCAACAATATTGAGTGTGCGGCAGTAACGCACGGACGCGAAAGGTTTATCTACCGAGCGGCCGTAGGTAATTAATTCAAGGTCACTGCTGAGACATAATACTGTTACTTTAGTGTACTGTGGCTCATTTAATAGTTCTGCCAAAAAATAAACTTACATTTTAATGAGTGGGAAAAAACCCTTAGTTAATGGTGTGTCATATGAAGCGTAGATACTACAACTGCCGACATTATCGTAGCGCTATTTTTAACGTTCAAGGAGTTTTTAAAGTTTCAAGCAGATTAAAACATAACAAATCCACGGCCAGCCTGTGGTAACGTTTAGTTTACAAGAAAAATATTCTCGGAAACTATGTATGCGGTGGTAAAAACCGTGACAAAAGCATATAGGTATGACTCATAGCTGCCAGGGTTATGGGAAAATCCGAAGAGTTACCCCCCGGTAACCCTTCGGATTTTGGCAAGGTTTACTAATGTTAAGCATAAAATAGATTGTCATAATTTACACTGGCATAACGAAATTCAGCATAATGATCATTACGCATAATATTATTAGGCATAAATGTTTTGCCATAATGTTAATTGCCATAAATACTGTTGGCATAATAATAATACAGCATAATTTTATAAAGCATAATGTTATAAACGCATAATGGTATTTACACATAATGTTCTTTGGAATAAAAATAAAAATCCTATATAAAACTTCACTGCTTCGGTTTTGTATTTTTGGTTTTTACCACCGACTTTCTAAATTTAAGTTATTTTTCATTAGGTATTGTTTTTATTCCTCGCTTTTTAGTGGGTCAGTTTGTAGTTTATCTAAGTTACAATAGCCTAATGCCAACTGCTCACCACCTTCTCAAAATATTGCTTCTTCCGATGCAGAGACGTTAATCGTTGAGGAGTTCTCCTAGTACTTCACCATCAGCTCCATTTCACCATATCCATTGTGACGAGCATAAATTGCTTGGCAACAATATTTAAGTAATCGAATCGCAACCCGTGGAATACTTTTTATTGAGTAGTTCCGGTGGCAATCTGTAGTCTTCATCATCAGTTTCACTTTACCATATGGTGCTTTCCGAGAGTAACTGCACGAGTTATTATATAAAACACCGAAATCGCTATAGGTGTGCCTATAAGTAATATTTGAAAAGTTACCTCGATTTCTCCAGGATTTCATCATTAGATCCTGACCTGACGACAATGGGACCATTTCGGAAGGATACCCTTTCAAACAAAAAAGAATTTTGCAAATCCGTTTAAACACAACTTATGCCCGAACAAACATAAAAAAAGCATTCGTATTGATAATCTCCTTCTTTTAGAAGTCGGTTATAAAACATACATGTTCGCGGCTCAGGGGTAGATAGTAATTACCAAGTTATAATAAATAATGTTTATATTTATGGCTTAAAATTAATAGACGAATAAATAATTTGCCTTAAAAATGTATGCAACTTCAAATTATGCTAAAACAAATTAGACCAAGTGACAGTTATGCTAACCGTAGCATTATGCCAAGGAATTATTATGCCACAGTATTATTATGCTAATAAAAGTTATGAGAAAACGTTATGCCAAACAATATTATGCCTTAAAATTGTATGCCAAGAGGGGGATTCCCTATTGGCAACAGGCAACTGAAGGAACACGGGTGGGTTTTAGTCAGTAAAAGTCTGACACGCCCTCCCGCTCCGCCCAGCAGAGTGGGAAAAGTCATATGATGATGGCCCAACAAAAAAAAGAAGAGGGTAGAAAAATTGTGGTAAATAGGCAACACGTGTTGTGTAAACCATAATCTGTTTCATTTTGACAGTTCGACAACATTCATTGCGTTATTTACGAAGGTGAGCAAAAACTTTTTCGAGCATTATAGTCCTCCAGACCGTATTTTGGCCACGGCGCCGCCGCCGCAGGCCAGTCTCAACACAGATTAGCCTTCGGCGCGGGATATATTATAGTGCACAAGAGGGTGCGCAGACACAGGTGTACTCTCTCTTCCCTCACTCTCATATAACATTTTTTTTTAAATCGAACAATATAAAGTAATGTATTAGCAATATCCTTTAAATTCATTCAGATTATGATTGATTGTGTGTGACGCAATTAGGGTGCCGGTTATTACTTGTGACCCTGAGTTTCACCTCAGTTGACGTAGATAAATAATTTTATGGATAGAAATTCCAAACAGACTTTTGTGTAAAGATTATAAAAATCAATTTGAATAATTATTCATCTTTAAAAAATTGTTTTTGGTCAAAATTGGTTGGTAAAAATCAGAAGTGTTTTTTCTTTTATGTTATTTAGTCCCATTTACACGCAAGATGCATGTTTCTTACCTGTGGCATAAAATAAAATTAAAGCCACAAATGACTTTCTAAATACTGTTCAAACGGTGCATCTATTATTGTTGCTTCGACATGTTTGTGTTCATCAAGAAAATATCGTGTAAATCCGGTTTTTCTCTTGCCCTGCGGACTTAATAGTGATTTGAAATATGAGACAGTTTTGAAATAGAAATTCAATTTGCGTGATACGTTAACCGGAACTGTTAGCAGGTTGAAAAAGATTTATTTCTTGCAGTAAGTAGGTCACAAAGATCGTGAATCGCATGAAGGAAGCATCACCAAATTGTATAAGTGTCCATATTACATTTTTAACGCTAACAAGCAATAATGATCCCTATTTACTCACGCGACTGTTTTCAAAGAAGATGACATTATTATCATCGAAATTAAAGATAATAACTATATTATTAGCACTGAATCTTTACAGTTTCTCACATGGTGATAATGTTATGGTAATGATGGACAAATTGGTTGTTTAACATACCATGGATTTGACACGGATGTGAAATTATTTTTAAGGTTTTGTGAAAAGCATAATTCTGCGCTCTTACTTTGTTCCTTCAATAAACTCAGCCTACTGCAGTCCACTGCTGGACATAGGCCTCCCCTAGGCTTCGCTACAACACCCTATTCTCCGCGTTCCGCATACAGTCTGACCCAGCCACTTTCTTAAGATCGCCGGTCCATCTAGCTGTAATCTTCAATTTGCTTTGTTTTTTTTAATTTTGGGTAATTTTGGAACTATGTATGAAGAATAACAGCCCTCAAGTGAGCCGTATTCATGTAGCTTCTCCATTTTTGTGTCCTTTTCAAAGACGTTTGTGCTGATTGATAATAATAATTAACTCGTAAAAGGAACTATCCTTGTATAGATAATACGTATCACGATGAACCAGAATAGAATAGAATAGAATAGAATAGAATACTCTTTATTATGTACACCATAAAAATACAGATACAATGTAGAAAATTTAACATAGGGTGACACAATGGGCGGTCACGATGAACCAGTTTGAAGTTCCGGAAGTCCAGTTTTCAAATGCTTTAAATCATCAATTTATTCTTTAGCGATTGGTTCTTCTTAAATAATTACGGTGACTACTCTATTTTCCACAAATGTATGCCTACTTTTGGTGTTTTCCATTAATCACAAATGTTTCATTTTACTGTATCATTTTACTCACTCTCTGGATTCCACCAAAGCGGAGACGAGATGAGAGGAGAGATGTGTTTTAAACAACCAATAGAATTTCGTTATTCACACGTATCTCGTCTCCACTTAGCTTCAGTGGATACCACTGAGCGGAGATGTACCTATTATATTTGTATGGCGCGATCGAAACGGAGATGTGAGCTGTGCCTCGACGAGATTGGCTTGGTGGCGGTACAAAGTGGAGATGTAAGCTGTGACTCGCAAGCTGGCGACGAGAAGAGGTTAACATCAAACCCTCGCCGAACACAGATCAGTCCCGCTCTAGCCAGCACACATCTTCGCTCTAACCAGAACACATCACCGCTCCAGTCTAGCCAGTAGGTACGCATCTCCGCACAGCTTCGGTGTATGCACCCTAGCTGAAAAACATCTCGTCTCCGCTTCGGACATCTCCGCACATCTCCGCTTTGGTGAACTCAGAGCCTAAAAATAGGAAAGTAAAATATTCCACTCAGTTTAACATAACTTTGGTGTCATTTATCCTTCGCTCGACCTTAGATCATTTGATCATAGGATAGACGTATTTACTTGAAAAGCGTGAAATTATTCAAAGGACAGGTTATCTTAGATTTATCTATTTATAAAGATTATTTAAAAAAAAAAACAATCTTCTGCGTCATTCTCAGTACCTACATAATAATAAATAGGTTGGTGGATCTATATATCATTAAAACCTCTAACATAGTTCAGTTCTATATACAGACATATATAAATTAGATAGATTGGCGTCAATGGAAATTTTTCACGCTATCATAAGTAGGTTTGTATTTTGTAATCTAAACTGTTTTGATCATTAGTTTAATATTTTGTCTCGGTATTAAATGAGAAGAAAACGAAATGCATAAGATTCACGTCACCGAATGTTACAAGTAGTGAATGTCACGTTGTACTGAATAGGGAGGAATACTAGAATTCGTCGAAAAGACAGTTTTCCTGGGGATCACGCTTGATTCAAAACGACAGTGGGGTCCTCACTTAAAATCACTTGCAGGGCGACTAAGTTCAGCCGCTTACGCTGTTTGGAAAATCCGCCAACTAACAGACGTGGATACCGCAAGACTGGTCTATTTTAGTTACTTTCATAGCATCTGTCATGTCTTACGGTATTTTGCTGTGGGGACGGGCTGCAGATATTGATTATATTTTTATTCTGCTAAAGAGGGCTGTCTGAGCCATCTACAACCTCCACAGACGCGAATGTCTAAGGGAACTGTTTAAACAAATTAACATCATGACGGTTCCTTGTCAGTATATATATGAAATCATTATGTATGTTCGGAAAAATCTACATCTTTTTAGTAAGATAAGTGACAGGCATAACTTTAACACTGGAAATAGGAAAAAATTAGATCAACCACGTTTCAGATTGTCTAAAGTACACTCACTACTGGTAGTACTTCTTTTATGGGGTATTGTGTAAAATGTTATAATAAAATACCACTCAATATTCTACAACTAAATGAGAAGAAATTTAAAACATGCATTAAACGCACACTATGTAGACAAGCATATTATAAGCTGGATGATTATATCGTAGATAAAAATGCTTGGCTTAATGCTGGTCCTGCTCCACAGGCACTCGGACTCACCAGTTAAAATAATTATTATTTGGAAGAGTTGCTTCCCCTTTTTTTCTGACTTTACGAACTTAATGCTTATTTTTTATTTAAATTCTTATTAATCTCTCAAGTACATTGCAAACTATAGTTTTGTATAATTTAGAAACATTTTTTCAATGGCAGATGAGAGTATATCATACTCACTTAAATGTCTCGCTGATGGTGGCGCGTGTGTTGGATCATACGGTTCCCTACAAAATGGCTGAGCTGGATGGTGCTGATCCACGTGTCATGTTCGTGAACGGGCGCCGTCAGTTGAGACTGGTTATCTTTTATCAGCCAGGGCTTAATAATTTTAATCTTATATTTTGAATTGTTTTTGATTATTTTTCGTTTGACATTATTCTCACATATAGAAGCACCGAGAATACTGTACCCAGGATGTTGGAATATCTGTATACATTTTTAAAAGAGTGTCCTTGTAGTTTCTTGCCCGTTATTCTCCATAGAGATCTACGATTTGGAATGGGCAACTAGCTTCAACTTTTTGACTAACTGACCGACTTTTTGACAGTTCAAAAGTGCCTGTAAATGGTTTAATTGAAATGGCTTTGAGTTTGAACTAAACAATAACTGTTACAGCAGCCAATATCAGCCCGTATTACCTGTTATGGGGGAAGCGTGAAAATTGATTCGTTGTTACAATGTATATTATAGATAGTCGCCCATATTATACAGTTACTGACTTTTTCACACGGTCACACGGTATTGTATAGCACTTAAGATAAAAACTACACAGATTTGGGATCTTCAGTAGAAGGCTGGTCCTGATGAACCATACCCAGAGTACCTACGATATAAGGAAATTACGGCCAGATCAGTTTTCACAATGCGTCTAATAATGATTATCAGAAATGTTTAATGATGCGTTAAAATAATAACGTCAAAGATTAGAATTACTAATTGAGGAAAAGGTGTTACTTAGAAAAAAGAATCATAATAAAAACAAATAATTGAATTGATTAAAAAAAAGAGATGGTTCAACGTTCGTCATGAATGATTTCATTATTTTTTTACTTGGCTTACTCATTGTACTCGATCTCTTCATGAATGATCATACTTTTTGCATGATAAGTATTTACTTCATTTTACCAGGAGGTGCGAAATGCGAAAGTGTATTGGAACTTATTTGAATATTTTATGGTGCTGATTGGTATTTTGGTCATAAATCTTCGACAAATAAAACGAGTAGGACGAAAAAAAGGTCTAAATAAAATATTTAAAAACGTTTTTTGTTGTAAAACAGAAGTCCACCTGCTGGACCTGCAAACCTTCGATCAGAAATTCGATAACTATGGTCCTTTAGACTAGGCAGGCATTTAATCGAGTGCACACCTGGTGTTTTCTTTTAAAAACCGACTTCAAAAAGGAAGAGGTTCTCAATTCGCACGTTCAATTTCTGAAGTTAATAGGTTCATGCAACATTTTTTCTACCTATTATATCTATACTAGAAAAAAGAGAATGTTAATTTTGAACACTTTCAATTTATCAAAAAATATTTTTTTCTCAAACCTGCTTGAAAATTCGAGCATAATTTTGACAACCTTCTTTGAGATAAATCAAAATTGCTGTACTGAAGGCCTAGACAAGTGACAATCGCTTCGAAAGCCTTTCGTATTTATACAACGACTTTCAACTAGATTGACATAAGCTTTTCGATAGCTTAAGTCAGTCCTATAAATTTTTGCCTTTTCCATCATTGTTATCGCTGATAGAGTGTCAAAGAAGAAGCTGTTAAAGGAAAGAAGAAACAGATGAACATGTTGGCGCATGAAAAGTTATAGTTGTTCGCCATTGACTCTGAAATTTTTATATAATTTACTCAGTTTGAATTTCCGCCCATTATTTGAGAAAAGTACTATACAAGCCTTGGCTGCAATCTGGAATTGATGGACTCACGTATGTGTGCTTCCCTTATTGCTGGCCGCGATAGTAATGTACTTTTAACACAGTGACCGGAAACTCGCTCTCGCATTGGATCTTATAACAGTACCTCGTTTATAGTTATTTATGCAACTATTATGATAAGGGGTATTCTCATGTGATACACCCACATTCGTGTTTTAATATCTTATTATTTACAGTCGTATACAAGACTTTATCTAAACCCATGATATGAATCCTCTTTAAAATATTCTTTGCAATACTAATATCGAACAAGAATGGCGGGATACGACGTGAATTAGAATTTTTCGAATTCGAATAACCGATAAGTTTTTTTTTTTTTAAATAACTGCGCTTTTGTTGTGAAACGCGCGTGCATGACAATATTCTTTTTAGGGTTCCGTACCCAAAGAGTGAAACGGGACCCTATTAATAAGACTCCGCTGTTTGTCTGTCCGTCTGTCACCAGGCTGTATCTCATGAACCGTTATAGTTAGACAGTTGAAATTTTCACAGATGATGTATTTCTGTTGCCGCTATAATAACAAATACTAAAAAACAGAATAAAATTTATATTTAAGGGGCTCCCATACAACAAATGTGATTTTTTTGCTCGTTTTTGCTCGATATTGATAACGGCAACAGGTAGACGCTTGAAATATTTACAGAATATTAAGTTATATATTCACTTTAAAAATAAATAAACAATTAAAATAAAACAAATATTTAAGGGGGCTACCATACAACAGACATGATTTTTTATAGATAATGATATGGAACACTTTGTGCGCGAGTCCGACTCGCACTTGGCCAGTTTTTTTTAAATGAGTTGCTTTATGAAATTTAGTATAACATTAGATCAATCGTTCGGATGATTATGGGTACTATGACACTGGTTGTTTTAATGTTAGCAATAGCTAACTGTTTCAGAAAGTTTTAAAGAGAATTTATAGCATGGGTGTAGATAAAATACATTATAACAGTAATTAATAGAAGGTACCTACATTATGTAGAGATCAATGTGCAAGAAGAGCTTATTATTTTACATAGATATTAAGCTAGCGAATGGCTTAGCCACCGACCAAATAAAAAACCAAGACGTAGCGCTGCGAACAATACAGTGAAGCATGCTAAAACTACACCAAAGCTCTGTGCACACACGGTCACATACGCTCTGTTTTGGTTTTTTATTTAGTCTGAGGGCTCAGCTATGATTTTTTAAAGGAGAAAGTTCCTCTTTTACCTAAGTACTAGTGCTATTATTCTCTTTTCAAAGGACCTGTAATTTCTTAATATTTAATATGAACTAACGTAATCAGTAAATATTTAATCTTCGGAAATCTTTCATTCTTGAGCTTGTTATTACATTCTGAAGTAGATGCCCTCTCATTATATTTATAAAACTTCATATCGAGTGGATTATCCGTTAGTACCCATTCCAATACATTAGTTGATCGGTTTTTCAAACCGCATCGTTTGGGCAAGCGATTAGTGTCGCAACTAACAAGGTCTTCGATGAGGTAAATCTCACTGTGCTATGAGTGACAATAATTGTCTTGTAGATAAAACATTTTAATTAAACATACACACCAAAGAGAACCTCGTGGCTAATTAATAACAGCCGCACGGATCGATCAATCAGATTAAGCTACGCTTACCGGGATTCGTCCGTGGATGGGTCTGGGATCTTTAAATACCGATTGTTTTAATGTTATTGTGTTCTTGCAGTCGGGTTACACCATAAGTTACACCATATTTCAGGCTATTGGTTTGTCCTGCCTGCGATACCAAAATTATTGAAATAATTAGCTGCCCGCCCCGGCTTCACACGGGTAGCACTAAGTACTTATCTACGGTGCACCTACCTACCTACCTGCCCTGCCTACCTACCCTACGTACCTACCCCATATACCTACCCTACCTACCCTACCCTACCTACCTTACCTACCTTACCTACCCTACCTACCCTACCTACCCTACCTACCCTACCTACCCTACCTACCTTACCTACCCTACCTACCTACCCTACCTACCCTACCTACCCTACCTACCCTACCTACCCTACCTACCCTACCTACCCTACCTACCCTACCTACCCTACCTACCCTACCTACCCTACCTACCCTACCTACCCTACCTACCCTACCTACCCTACCTACCCTACCTACCCTACCTACCCTACCTACCCTACCTACCCTACCTACCCTACCTACCCTACCTACCCTACCTACCCTACCTACCCTACCTACCCTACCTACCCTACCTACCCTACCTACCCTACCTACCCTACCTACCCTACCTACCCTACCTACCCTACCTACCCTACCTACCCTACCTACCCTACCTACCCTACCTACCCTACCTACCCTACCTACCCTACCTACCCTACCTACCCTACCTACCCTACCTACCCTACCTACCCTACCTACCCTACCTACCCTACCTACCTAAAAAATTACTTACGAAATGTGGCTGTAGTACATCACTACCTATACCGGGGAAAGGAAACATACGTGATATTATATGTGTAGGTATCTGCCCGATATCTTAATCTGAATTTGTTCGAAGTTCGAGGCCCTCAATTTACGTGAAAATGGTCTCCATAACACAGAACAAAATTCCAGTTTCCAAGAGTTGGATTTTAACTACATTTATTTATGTATCTATCAAGTTCAGATACGTCTGTTATATCTATTGCATCATGTAACGTTGTGTATATGTTGCAACTTACACTTGACAGTGGATTGTGGTGCTTATGTGGTACTTGGGAGCGCATTGGTTTTTAAATGCCACGTGTCAGGGCTGTTGATGATCGATCACTCATATTTATTTAATTTCCGAATTGCCTAGCCGAATTCCGGACCTCTTACTTTTAAATCAAAATGACATAAGAAATACCTATACTCCATTTGAAATAAGATTAGACATTCAAATAAACATTTCTTACAGTGCGTTCAACCGATTTTGACTTCTATACCGTAGGGCATAAGGATAGCATTAAAAGCAAAAAGGTACACAATACCGACTGTCTACTGCAGCTGCCATTTGTCATGCCACCAATGCAATAGAAGTCAAAATCGGTTGAACGGACTGTAAAAAATGTTTATTTAAATGTCTAATCTTATTTCAAATGGAGTATAAATATTAACAATATTTCATAATAATATATGCAACGTTCTACAAAATCATAATGAATAACAGAAATACTAAATATTTTTCATTATGCTATTGCATAATCAGCCTATAGGTACTGTTCCCACAGCTGGGCTACAGGCCTCCTAAATTCAAGAAGGAGTGGGCTGTAATCTACCTCGCGGGCCAGTGCGGGTTAGTAGATGTCACATGTCTTCGAATTTTTGGTTTTAGGACATCGGTTTCCTCACGATGTTTTCCTTCACCGTTTTGAGAGCAGTGGTGATGAAATTATTATATAAAAAGTAATACTCATAAGTCGGAGCCGTAACCACTGCACCGCAACTACTCTTTATTTTAATTAATTAAGAAAATACGTCTGCAAAAGGCATAGAGCCCGCCTTTCAATTAAAACTTTTCAACATTTTGGACTCCACTTCCTACAATAAACAATTCAAACTGCTTTTGGTACGGTTAACAGCACATCAGTAGTAACAATTTGACTTTGCAACGGCCTTCATATTGTAGCAGTAAGGACTTATTCCGTAGTGCAACCATTGATGTAAGTTCTTATGAACATTCTGTATTTTCTATTTAATATAGAACTTTGCTCTTAAGCATTAACTCATGTCGTAATAAACAAATAGAAGCTATAATTTTTGAACAAATAGTAGGGAAACCGATATGTTTTATGTACACTATGGATTATGCTAATTAGATATTTACTTTAGTTTAAAAACAAGTTGCTGGATAGTACACGCTTCTAAAATACCCAAGCGTTGCCGTTGTGTCGATAAAAAAGATTAAATAATGACAGAAATGATATGAGTGATAACATAACATCACACCTGTTTTTCAGGGTTAGGCAGAATTATATCTATTATAGTACACCAGAATTTTGCCAGCAAACCATAAACCGAGCACAAATCAAAACTCTGGGCTGCTACATAGAAATTCCTGACGAATAAACATAATAACACTTTGCACGACTCGAAAATTTAATCCAGGACCTCACTCTCAGCAGTCTCGTTTATGACGACCGAGGCAGTAAGTTCGCCAAAATAAAATTGAAAATATGTCCCATTTGTAGAAAGAGAAATTTGTGGTAATATATTTTTATGATCGTTGGACAAAATTAGACCGTGGTGAATTGACAATTCATATACTACGGCCTATACCATAGCAAGAAACGTCGCACCATATCTGGCGTCAGTCTGTACGTCACAGTTGAGAAGGTGAAACAGCCGTCGAAAAAAAATTTTGAAGTGTCAAAAAAAAAAACATTTTTTTTTAATAATTAACGTCGGCGTCGTAACTGCCAATGGCCTGATGGCCGAAAGCCTTGATCAACATCTCTCGAGGCTCTCGTTAGGCGGTTGGATCAAGGGCCTGATTCAGTCAGAAGGCAGTAGTCTTCGATACGGCTCGCATCGTGCGGAGGTTCCTGTCTCTGCAGCGCTAACCACCGGTAGCTCGGACCCTGCTCGCGACACCGACGGACCTCTATTATCCTAATATTGTAAATACGAAAGTGAGTTTGTTTGTTTCTTACGCTTTTACGCTAAAACGGCTATACGGATTTGGATGAAATTTTTCACAGGGGTAGACCATGACCTGGAATAGGCCATAGGCTACTTATTATCCTGGATCGCAGATGAAGTCGTCGAAAACAGTGAAAACGAATTTTCCCAGATATGAGACCTAGCTAGATGGATTTTCGCTATGTTGCCATTTTCATTGAAATCGTTAGAGCCGTTATCGAGAACCTGATTACAAATATGTAAAAACTTATGTAATAGACAACAATGCGATCACGGTAGCGGAAGAGGCCAAACAAATAGAATGTTGAAAAAGCAAGACTCAACTCAAAGGACATCAACTATCAAAATTAAAACAGTCTTATCAAGTTCATATGGACCAAACAATCACATCGGTACTTTTTCTTTAACTTTGCCAATGTAAATTTTACCATACATAGGTAGGTACTTAAAGTAAAAGGCAAGTTCATACTTGATAATTATTAATCTTAATGCTACTTATTCATCAAGATAGATAATTTTGGATCATTCTAGTATGGTGGTCCTGAATTAAAAATCAGTCAATTATAAATAAACTTTAAAAAAAAGGGATTAGTAGCGTATACACCACCTTTGTACACGCCACGGTTTCTTTACGGCATGGTGTATAAACGTGTCTGTCAACAAGCTTCCATGGTGATCCATACAACACTGACGACAGTGCCTACACACAGCTAATAAACCGTTTTCCTGGCAAGGAAAACGTGTGTATACAAGGGCCTAAGGGCCTATTCACATGCATACGGTTGCCGTCTAAACGGCGCAGTGCCATGCTGTGCAAGCACTGTCATACGGTTGCCGTCTAAACGGCGCAGTGCCATGCCGTGCAAGCACTGTCATAATATACACTGTTTACGCACGCGGTCGCCATGGTAACCATAAACAATAGCAAATAGTATTTACACCACAATACCCGCGCTCGCCATGCCGTATTTTGCTCTTGTGATCAAATCTATTCAAGTCAATACCTACATAAGTGTAAAGACGGTGGCCGCGTCGAAACCGTGTTTACTATGACTTGACTAGGTTCCGCCCAAGGCTTCACCCGTGCGGTATTCCGATAAAAAGTAGCCTATGTCCACATGGGGAAGGCCCCAGGGTGCGATCTATCTCCTTGCCAAATGTTGTCGAATTCCGTTCAGTAGTTTAGGCGTGAATAGGTAACATACAGACAGATAGACAGAGTTACTTTAGAATTTATAATATTAGTATGGATAGGGACGGGTGACACACGGTCACGGCACGGTCGCCGTGTCATGTGAAAGCTGTCTATCTTGCTCATACATTTCTACTTTACACGGCACGGTGACCGTGCCTTGACCGTATGCATGTGAAATGGGCCTTACACTGTTTAGACGGTACATGTTTTCAAATCCACCAGCAGGCGTAGCATGAGCACCGTTTTGTCGACGGAAGAGTAGACAAAAATGACGTTCCGTGTAGACAGTACGACGGTAGCTAAGTAAAAAGAGACAACTGCACTTTTACCGAAATTCACTCTTTTAAATAATTGGACTCAGAATTCTTTGTTTTGTTTCAAATTGTCTTCACTTCCTTAGACAAATTTCAGTTGTCAGTGTGATTTTGACAATAAGGATAGAAAACTTTCTTCCGAAATAGTCTACATATTAAAAGACCTAGACAAAGATCGATATAAATGAAAGACAAAATGACAGATTTTAGAAGGATTTCTACGGTGTGATGTCAAAAATGAAGAAACGAAATGTCACTTTGTATAGAAAAAGCTATGTCTATTCTTCGTAGAAATAGAAAGCGCCATGCTACGCCTGCAGTTGAAGTAGCTTCAACATAAATTAAATCGCACCCCTGTAAAGTAATTATATACTGTTTCAGTAATTGCAAAATGTTTCATCAGATCGTTAATTATTCTTTTTGCTATATACATATATACCGTAACCATATTAAATAGAATTATTATTCATAAAAATTCGTGTGTCTGGGTGTCGTGAGACACCCGGTTGGAACGAAGCTCCTTTCACTGTAGGTATATTATTATTATGTACTAGCTTATGCCCGCAACTTCGCCCGCGTGGATGTCGGTTATTATATACTAAAACCTTACTCGGGAACCACTCTATCCATTGGTGAGAACAGCATGAAAATCGGCGCAGTAGTTTTTGAGTTTATCGCGTACAGGACGACAGACAGACGCGGCGGAGGACTTTGTTTAATAATATGTAAGGATATTTTTTATTTGTTACTTTATAAGTTGGATTGTGAGACGGGCAATGGAATTCAATGCCGTGGGTCGGGTACCAAAATTTCACGCGGACGAAGTCGCGGAGGGCGGAAGCTATTAGTGAACATAATGGCAGCTAAGAATGTCAGTTTTCCTCCCACAACAATCTCCTAACCATTGGTCAAAAATTGGATACGATTCTATAAAAGCTTACGCAACGCAAAGATCAGATGATGCATTCAACAGCCTTCGCCACCCATATTTGAATCATAACTTCATCATTTGTAGCTCGACTTTGCCTGCTGTTATATTTAAAGTTTAACCAGTATAATATTGTATCGAACATGATCTAAACGATGGAAAATCTTATTTTGGAAGTCGGTAGAATAAAACGAAAAGTCAAAACCAATGACACCGACTTCCGAAATTAAAGTTATTTTTCACTTCGTAGTGTTTATTTGGAAGTCCGTTTTTTTTAATGTAATTTTATTTTATGGATATGAGGCTATGGAAGTTACTGACCCTTTCCTGTTTTCGTCGTCCAGAAGGTGGAAAAAAAACCAGGATGTGTGTTAAAAAATTTAAAGCAATCCCAATCAAAGTTACTAATTTTGAAACTGTTTCACATTATTTTTTCTACTCGCAGTCATTCTTCGTATGTGATATTCGAGATCACCACAGTTACAGTTTGCAAAATATCTAAACCAATTGATTTCTTTATATTATTAATGTCATTCACACTTCAAAGACTTCTTGTTAGTTAGTTATTACGAGTGCATTTATAATGTCAAATAGCAAATAATTAAGCATATACGCAATGAGAGACCGTCATAATTGTAATAGGTGTATGTGAAAATATTTCAACATGAGAGTTGCTAAACAATCTTACATCTAGACTGTCGACTATAACGCTGCGCGCACACAGATTGAAGACGGTCTATTAGGGCCTGCGTAGTTAGCCTGTTCTTTGCAGTCAAGTTTTGAATGAAAAAATGCGACCGCATGCATGAAGACACGCCCCAGAGAATCACATCTTGCACTCGATTTTAGTTTTCATTATCAAGGTAACTAACATAATCCGAAGAACAGATGGTCGATGGGGCCGAAAGGTTCTGGAGTGGCGACCGCGTACCGGAAGACGTAGCGTTGGAAGGCCCCCCACAAGGTGGACTGATGACCTGGTGAAGGCCGCAGGAATCCGTTGGATGCGAGAAGCAAAGAACTGGTCGAAGTGGCGGTGCTTGGGGGAGGCTTATGCCCAGCAGTGGTTGTCTTTCGGCTGAAATGATGATGAGGATTTCGATATCAATGAAAAACTGCTCGAGCATTTTGTTGCCTTCTGCGCTGACGTTACGTCACGTCAGACTATTGCTCTATGAAAATATGACGCGTTCAATGATCTCCAAAAGTTATACGTTGAGCTACACGATTACTGACACATACGTGCACTGACTGGTCAAGTCCACTCCCATCTGTGCAGTTCTTTCCTTAAAATACCATCGCAGACACTAAACTGCTTGGTGTTCACATGATCTGACCAAGATGAATTCTGGGCTTTAAGTGAGACTGTGACCCTTGAATTTTTTAAATGTTTATTTAATTTAGTACACAAACAGCATTAAGTACATAGAAAAAATTAAAACAGAACAAACATTTTATATGTCTTTTACAGCATTCACCATAAAACGAGTTTGTTTTGGTGTTTCTTCTAAGGATAGTCGATTGGGTATCCCCGACCTCATCTTGTCCTTTTTTTGCCTTTTTAAAGTGTTTTTTACAACCAATTTACAGAATTTAAATAATAAATATCATATAACACTCGTAAAAAAAAATATAATAGTGAAAAACATAAATGGCGTTGTCAAAATGAATTGGAAAACCGGGTTTGACACAAGACAAAACTGTCCTGCCTATATTTAAAATAAAACTTTTTTCAGTCTAGTGTGTACACTGTCTAAGTACCGTGAATGCTAGTTCAATGCTTCACCTATTGTTGTATTCCCAAGTTGACCCAATGAAGACATTTTGTTTCAGACTTTGACTTCTTAAGAAATTATTTGACCTTCGACGTTTCATTGTTATTGGATTTTGGTAATTTGACAAAACCTGGTTTAAAGTGTGATCACCAGTGATCGGAGTAGCTAGATTGAACTGGGGCCATTGATCCGAAACGTATATATTATTATGGACATTCCTCCGGAATTAGTGGATTATTAAAAAAAAACCGGAACTTATGTAGCAATTGTATTCTGCCAGAGTGGAAGGAGTCATTTGATGATTTGCCATCCTCAAAAAAAACGGAAATCGAAAATCGGAATTCGATTGTTTTTATTATTCAACAGATAAATAATGAATTAATTTAGTTTTGATACCTTCCTTTAAATTTTGAATTGAGTAGTAATAATATCACTACCAACATTAACAATATTTAATTGAATCCGGAAATACCGGAATTACTTTCCGGAAAAATGGCTTATCCATGTTATTCTTTCTGTGTGCATTTATGATACAAGTACCAAAAATCAATCTACCTACTCCGATCACTGGTGATCACACAGTGAATTATCAGCTAATCTCTCAATATCAATCTGCCTAGCCTTTTCGCAACTATATTGGGGTCGGCTTCCAGCTTAACTGGATGCAGCTAAATACCAGTATTTTACATGGAGCGACTGCCTATCTGACCTACACAACCCAGTTACTGGGTCACACGTTACTCCAGACTTCTGACTACCCGTAATAACTGTTATAGATCTACAAATGACAGCCGGGACCAGCGGCTTAGGGTGCTTTCCGAGGTACGGGACTCGATATGCTATGGATGGTCACCCATCCATGAAGCGACCGCGGTAAGCGTAGCTTAACCTTCAATATATTCGTGCGGCTGTTATGATTTAGCCACGAATCCCTTTACGTTACACTAATAATATTATCATTTAAAGTGGCAAAACTACCTGCGTTCAATTTGTATAAAATTAGCTTCAGACCTCAAATTCGCCGCATTCCACTCATTTTAAATAAAAAATTCATTATTCTAAATGTTAGGCGCAATAAAATAACTATTAGTACGATAGTGCGCACTATCTTCAAATCGGATAGTTATTATTCGATTACGTAGTCAATTATTGACAAATTCATGAGTTTTTCTATAAAATCATGGTGAGTGTTAAAGCCATGATGAGACAGCTAGACCGGCTTCATTTTTAACCGACTTCTTCAAAAAGGAGGAGGTTCTCAATTCGTCAGTAAGTTTTTTTTTTGTTTGTGTATATTACGCGATTCTCCCCCAATTATGAATCGATTTTGATGGTTCTTTTTTGTTTGATAGGTCATTCTTCAGAGGTGGTCCCTTATAAATTTTATTAACTTTGCTTAGATAGTTTTTGAGTTAGCTGCAATAATTACGTATTTTTCTCACTTACTTCCTTACTAATAAATGTTTTATATCAGGTGAATAGTTACACACCGGTTTCTCTCTTTCAATCGTTAGTAATTTGACTTTCGAAAGAAGAAGACAAAGCGTTGTGTAACTAACTATACAGGCGTTATACGACGTTTATTAGTAAGGAGGTTAGTCTATACAGGGTGAAATTGAATTCATGGGCATCCTTTTAAAGGGTCATTATACTAATCATTATGAACAACTTTCACTATGGGACCAACTCTGAAATCGCGAAAACAAAATCTGCTGTTCCCTGCATTTTGACGAGCTATGCGAACAATAAATGTAGGGAACAGTTGATTTTTTTTCGCGATTTCACCGTTGTTCCCATAGTGAAAGTTGTTCATAATGGTGAGTACAATGACCCCGTATGAGGATGCCCATGAATTCAATTTCACCCTGTATAGACGACATCTTATTTGACGCTGTCACTTATATTTACATAGCAGGTAGTGGTATTAGAATTTGTATGGGGTAGGTACCACAACTAAAAAGTGAAAAATAAAAACTTTTTACAAAAAAGAAAAATAACAACTGACTTTAAAAAACAACACTAAAAAAGTGAAAAATAACTTTAATTTCGGAAGTAAAAATGAAAATTGAAAAGCAAGGACACCCGACTTCCGAAATTAAAGTTATTTTTCACTTTTTTAGTGTTGTTTTTGGAAGTCGGTTGTTTTTTTTTTGTAAAAAATTTTTTTGGTAAATCTGATGATGTCAATAGAATTAACCAAAAATCATTTTAAGCCATAATTTATGATATCGGACATATTTTGTGGTTTCTGGTATCCTAAAGTTCCTATGACATTTAAAGTTTTTATAACCTTGACGGAGGAGCTCGTGGCTAAGTAATAACAGTCGCACCGAGTCGATCCATCAGGTTAAGCTACGCTTGCCGGGGTTGGTCGATGGATGGGTGACCATATTTACATACCAAGACTTCTCCGTGCCTCGGAAAGCACGTTAAGCCGTTGGTCCCGGCTGTCATTCGTGGATCTTTGACAGCCGTTACGGGTCGTCAGAAACCCGAAAGTCTGACAACCAGTCTTACCAAGGGGTATCGTATTACCCACTTACTGGGTTGTGGAGGTCAGATAGGCAGTCGCTCCATGTAAAATACTGGTATTCAGCTGCATCCGGTTAGACTGGAAGCCGACCCCAACATACTCGTATATATAACCTTGACGCCCACCAAAATTAAGTTTTCCTGTTGCATGTCATCATAACAGTAGCTATCGAACTATCGTTTTATATTTTATGCATGTAACATAACTTACAAAACATAGCAAACATCCCGCCTGTATTCCCGTAAGGGTTAAGCAGAGGTACACCTATAGAACACCCACATTTCACCGTTATCTTTAAGTCCCATGTACCAGCGGCATAAACCGGGCACAAATCCAGACTCCAGGCTGCTACTGAGAACTTCCAGATGAAAAAACCCAATAACACTTTGTTTAACCTGGAAATCGAACTCAAGACCTTGTGCTCAGCAATAGCGCTTGCGAATATTAGAACAAGGATGCAGTTGATGCATTTATCTAGGCTCACTTAAATTGACTGACTTATTAACAGGTCCATTCATCATTTTTATTGTCCTCAAAAAAAGAGAGTTCATCGAAATGCAATTGATTTTATTTATATTGTGACTGATATTTTGTATTAATCCTTATCCTTACATATTATAAAACAAAGTCCTCCGCCGCGTCTGTCTGTCGTTCTGTACGAATAAACTCAAAAACTACTTCACCAATTTTCATGCTGTTTTCACCAATGGATAGAGTGGTTCTCAAGTAAGGTTTTAGTATATAATAACCGACATCCACGTGGGCGAAGTCGCGGGCATCAGCTAGTATAAAATATAAGACTGTCGGTGGAGTTTCTTGCCCGTTCTTCGCCATACCGGCTACGCATTGGAATGGGCAACTATCTTAATTCTTTTGCCTGACCGGCTCCTTGAGAATTCAAAACTGCCTGTAGTAAATGATTTATTCGAAATAAATGATTTTTTCCTTATCTACTAATAAACATATTATATCAGGTGAATAGTTACACACCGATTTCTCTCTTTCGGTCGTTAGTAATTTGACTTTCGAAAGAAGAAGACACAGCATTGTGTAACTATACAGACGTTATACAACGCTTATTACTAAGGAGGTAAGAGTATGAATCGATTAAACACCATGGAAAATGATTACAGGTTACTAGTGACAAAAATATACGTGAGTAATTACTACCACTTACACAGATATCGCGTATCGTCACGTACAGTTTGATCTACAGAATCTTTATCACCGCGCGCGCACCGAATATTTATTACAACGACGCCTGTGCGATTCCCCTGCATTTTGTTCCGATCTAACGACCAGCGCGCTTGCCCGTACGCAGCCTCCAGTGCCGCAATATTACGAAAAAAGAACACTAAAAAAAAATAACACTATCGAAAAAAGATTTTAAAATAATTATTTTAGAGTAAATACTTATTAGGAAAAATTGTACACATGTGTAATTTTAAAGTGTAGTGTATAATCGACTGCATAATTATTGCAGTTAATTATTAATTAGTGTAATTTAGGCAGTGATTTTGGACAATAATTAGTGTTGGAATTAACAAACATGAATGGTAAGTTAATGTTTATTCTTATTATTCAATCTTTGGAAATTTATTCGCGAAACTATGCAATTAATAACGTGGTCTCATTATGAGTGGCACATTCCAGCTTTTTCTTTGATGTCCACATACCCTTTGTTATAGGCAGTAACTAATTAATAAATGTCTTGATGTCATTTCTTAATGGCATTCAAAGTGTAGCATTGTCCTGCAATAGATTTCTTAATTATACAAACCTTGTCACATTTTTTTTCTTTTGTATATTTTATCATTTATTAAGCAGATACCTCGCACTATCTAACAAAATACTTATACGATTTGGTATTCATACCTAATTGATTCAAATTTCAAAACATTTCTTTTAGTTTAGCTGTTTTACTTGTTTTTTTTTTAATAATGGGCCTACATCAAAAGTCTTGTTTGGAATATTTTAATGTGATTAAAAAGATAAGTACCCGTGATAGGTGGCCAAAGATTATTCACGTATTTATTTACGTTTAAAACCATATCATTCCAAAACACGTTTCTATTTAGCTATGTTTTCTTTTCCTATTAGCATAATCAATGTAATAAATATATAACGGTGCTATGTCACGTCGATACCAGCAATAATAGGCATTATATAGTATGCATAGAGTTGAAAGTTTTCTGAATTTTTTCATAATTATCTATAATTTATCTTTTAGCTTCAGAAGAATTGTGGTTAAAGTTCTAGTAATATCACTCAATGAATAAAACATGAAAAACGTTAAAGAATATTAGTACAATGACCTCTCAAAGAAATAGATGTGAGTTTGAATTACGACGTTGAAATATATTAAACAAAAATTTAAAATATTTCTACCTAATTATATATTATGATGCAGAAATAATATTATGTACATCATTCATCTTAACATGTATATTGATGCAAACAGTAATTATACCAATAATTTTAATAAAATATTCAATCTGCATGAGATTGTTATAGATAATGTTGAAGAATACCCTAGAAAGTAGATTCCAAATAAACGATGAATTGACTGTGGGAAAGATGATATGGCTAGAAAGAAGATCCACTGGATGACGACTAATAGAGAAGTATGGAAGAAGTAAACATATTGCGTCGACTCCAAATGAATTAGAATAAGAGCAAGAGAATGATGACCCTAGAAAGTAAATTTAAACTTGGCCTATCCCAACAATAGGTGCCAAAGCCTTGATCCATTAAGCCTTATTAAAATTCAAAGTAGGCTGAATTGATCACTCCATGACCTGTAAATCACAATAGGTTATAAATACTGTGTCCATTGTTTAAACGTATGTAGAAATAATAATATATTTACTAGATTTATAGTAGAGCAGTTTCCTAGAGTCTATCTGCATAGAGTGAGTTATTCATCTAGATGAAGATGTCAAAATGGCAGTTAAATAAGTCAGCGGTTGATTAGTGTTTGACAGATAATTTTATAGCTTGTACCGGTTTGTTATTATTGTGCCACGTGCTAACAAAAGCCTCTCATACAGATATAATATTCAGAAAAAAACCAGTCTCAGTAAAAAAAACCGTCAAACCGCCACATGTTGCATGCTTGTTTACCATAAAAAACCCGTGGGGTTTTTAAACCCTGACACTTTACTATTACTACTTTATTACCATAGCACCTATTCATAACAATTATAGTAACAGGTCATTACGGAGGCGCCAAGGCCCCTCTAATTGAAGTTATCAATGAAATAGCCGCAATCATTGCATGTTACTCGGCCTTGGAATTTGAATTAAGTTATAATTTTTCTTGCCCTTGTTCGCTTTACGATCGAAATATTTTAAGCTTGATTAAGCATTTAAGATCATTTAAGGTACATGAAGCAAAAGGAGTATGTAGTTTTGTGACCACCCCATGGGAAGAAGGTATGAGTTTATTTATGTAATCATTTAAAATAAACCATTTCAATAAACCCATTGATTGTTATCAGCATTTAGCAAGTTTCTAAACGCTTTTTGTACACCTAAAACTAAATAATATGTTTTACGATACATCAATATTTAAGTGCACTACGATATTCACAATAACATTTAGTAATACAAAAAAAATATCAAAACAGTGACATATCTGACAGTTCGAAATTCGGGAAAAGTCCACCGAATGTTGCATCTGCGACATTTGGTGGATTTTTTCCGAATTTTCTGCAGTACACAGCATCACAAGCCGTAGGTTGAAACTAACGAAGGAATGAACCACAGCTGTAAATAACTAAAATTACCTACACATGTCTAGCATTCCGTCACAGACTGTTGCTTGTCAATTGAATAATTAATGTCTCTGATCTATGATATGTCATCATTTGGTTCTTAGTCACTGTCTACAAGTTCATGGTATAAATAAGGACATTTTTACAGCCAAAAATTTAATATTTTCCATTTCATATTCAGTTCACAGATTACTAATGTTAATGATGATTGCGTATTTAATATCAAAATTAATTTTCAATAAGATCAAACATTCTTCGTTTTCAAAAGATGCTTTTTTATTTCTTTGACATTAATATTCAATATTAAAATATTGATATCAAGTTTTTTCGCAAAGCTAGAATTCGATAGATTTTAAAGCATACTATTTACCTATTTAGTATCGCTTATTTAAGTGATACTAAATAGGTAAATAGTATGCTTATTTAAGCGATACTAAATAGGTAAAAGTATTTACTTTTTCTAAAACATGCTTGGAAATTCGAGCATTATTTAGACAACCTTCTTCGAGGTCAATTAAAATTTTGGTACGCGAGCGCTCGGTTGGCAATGTTTGTATGAAAATCCATATCTGTCGTGTTTAGCGGCCGAATAAATTACGATGAAAACTTATATCTGTCGTGATATTAAAAAATGGAACGAACTTTTTACTTCAACACATGGAAACCAAGGAGGTGACTTATCAAAGATTTTATTTAAACGTTTTGGCTTACAAATAGAAGTTCGTCTGTGATCCAGGATGAAAACAGCCTATGTCCTTTTCCAGATCAAGTTCTACCCCTGTGCGATATTACATCCAAATCCGTTCAGCCGTTTTAGTGTGAAAGCGTAACAAACAAATAAACAAACTCACTTTCGCATTTATATTATTAGTTAGGCAGGTAGGATACTTAAGATTTTAATTTCCTTTGTAGGGTTGCGTACTCAAAGGGTAAAACGGGACCCTATTACTAAGACCCCGCTGTGTGTCTGTCTGTCTGTCCGTCTGTCACCAGACTGTATCTCATGAACCGTGATAGTTATACAGTTGAAATTTTCACAGATGATGTATTTCTGTTGCTGCTATAATAAATACTAAAAACAGAATAAAATAAATATTTAAGGGGGCTCTCATACAAAAAACGTGATTTTTTTGCTCATTTTTGCTCGATATTGATAACGGCAATATGTAGATGCTTGAAATATTCACAGAATATTTAGTTATATATTCACTTCAAAAATAAATAATTAAATTAAAATATATCAAATATTTAAGGGGGCTCCCATATAACAGAGATGATTCTTTTTCCGGTTTTATAGATAATGGTACGGAACCCTTCGTGCGCGAGTCCGACTCGCACTTGGCCGGTTTTTTTTTTTTAAGTACTAATATACAAGACTTGACGCAACCAGGCATTGATGGACTCACGTATGTGTGGCTCGGCTTCGCCTCAGTCCACATTTACACGATTGTCCAGCAATCCATGTTACAGGCCGCGACAGTAATGTACTCTTTCAAGGTTACCAGTAAAGCGCAACCGACATAACTTACACGAAATAAAAAAGAAACAAAAACAAAGCGATTTGTAACGTTTAAACAATACATGTAACGTACATATAACGAATTCTCACACTGATTTCTCACGGGGTCAGAAATGCGAGGACGTTGCGAGTTCAAGTTGCATAATGTAAACAAATAATCACGGATTGATTCATTTATGTATTTCCAGTTTTTTTCACATTATTTTTTTTCTACTACCCAAGCTGTAGTTTAGACAAATAATATTACATGACGACGGCGAGATAACATGGACGCGTATCGCAAGGGTAAGATCGAGGTGGCTCTAGAAAAAGATGCCTGCTCGCGTAGCATGACGACAATTTAGAAACGGGTTTTGTTGACGTAAGAACAGACAAAATGACAGATTGTGATTGTGCATGTCTTTTTGTCTATTCTTCCGTCGACAAAACTCGTTTCTTAATTGTGGGAAGGATTTGGGGGAGGCGTTTGCTCATCGGTGGAAAAGGGCAGGCTAATTAAAAAAAAAAATCTAGACAACGTTTATTTTGGCCGTACACGCAGGCCTGTGTATTAGAATCGCATGATTACCAAGCCAGCAACACAGTGTTGAGGCATAATAATTCTCAAATCACATACGTTCTTAGATAAACAGTCTTTTACATAAATCGTGACTTATAGAATCGATTCGCATTGAAATAAGCCAACCTCGTTTATCTAAAAGTTCCTATTTCGATACGTTACGAAATCGAAACACGCTTTTCATTACATGTCAATTATTTTGAAATATTTGAAATGGAGCATTCTTATTCGAATCATATTATGTTCCATTAGCACCCTTACTGCGTGACAGACTTTTAATCACAATCCGAAAGACTTCGAAGGAAATTGATAATACATTGCTTCATGTTTGAACAATTCGTCTGCCCAAAAACGTAAACACCGTAGTGATTGTTTTGAACTATCAAAATGTCAGTGTGTTATGCAATTATCCCGATGGAGCTCGCTGAAATGAAATGAAATTGTTTTACCATTATTACATTGATCTAGCTTACTAAGCAATGAAGATAGTTAGTTTGTATGTTACATCTCATTAATGATAACTATTAATAAACGCATTTCCGTCGTAATTAACAAGATTGTAAGACTCGAATAGTATGCCAGTTACGTCAATGTTAATGACATTGTTGTCTTTATGTAATACATACAACCACTGCTAAGGTCCGTAAACAAGAAATATTGTTTTTGAAACGATGTTGTTTAACGCGGCTTGCGGTAGGAGTAAACAGGCAGAAATCGTCACGTAACGAAAAAGTGATACTATACCCGAAAAAGTCAGTTTCATGTGTCAAAATATTTTATTTCGTTTTTTAATACTTATTATACCGAAATCCCTCGATTCGCGATTTTGCGGACGGTCACCGACGAGCCCGGACGACGGACCGTGGGAAGGTATACGTGCAGGGTATCGCAGACATCGGAAGAGGCGCGGTGCGTGGTCGTCTGCCGTGCGTGTCCGTCTGCAATATTGCCGATCGTGGGATTCCACCATTAGACAGGGAAAGGAACTGCGTTCCAACCGGTTGTCCCACGACACCTTCTGACTTTTTTAATTTTAATGTATTATCAAAAAGTTTGTTTTCTCATTTTATAATGAAACAATAAAGAGTATTTCGATGTTTTATATTTTCGCCAATGATTATTTTTTGTTGTGTTGGTATCGCATTACCCAGTTATTGGGTTGTGGAGGTAAGATAGGCAGTCGCTCCATGTAAAATACTGGTATTCAGCTGCATCCGGTTAGACAGGAAGCCGACCCCAACATACTACACACATCAACATGGTCTAGGGATATTTTTAAAAAAGCGAATTACTATCAATGAGTTAATTATTTATATGACATGTATATATTTAAAAGATACGTTATTTAATATTCTACCATTTTTTAATAATGGTTAAGGTACTTCGATTAAAATTTCAGTATTTTATGGAAAAAAAAATGAAGCATAGACGGAAACCGTATGTATATGAATGAACTTTTAATTTATGAGTAAAAACTGAAAAATATTGAAAAATCATTTAATTTGTGTTTATAAACTTGAAGTTAGTAGTCTGAGAAAGCGCCCATGATGTTCATAACACATCGGCAACGATTCGGCATGCTCAGAACAAGGTTGTCAATGTCTTGCTGCGGAATATTGTCCCATGTCCTTCTGAGGTGCGCAAAAAGTTGATCTTCTGTAGCCAGATTTTCAGGAACTTCCTTCAGAGCTCTTCTTTGCAGCATATCCCACGCATGCTCAATGGGATTTAGATCTGGCGATTGAGCAGGCCAGTCTAAGGCCCTAACATTGTGTGTATGTAACCAAGCTGCTACCGTTCTCGCCGTGTGTGCCCGGGCATTGTCGTGCATGAGCAGGAAATCTTGCCCCATTTGTGTTCTGTGGGGCAAGATTACGTGCCCCAGCACCTGTTGGACGTATCGTTCTGCCGTCATATTGCCCCGCACCCAAACGAGATCCGTCCGTCCTCCAAGACGAATTCCTGCCCAAACCATAATTGTTCCTCCTTGGTATGGGTGAACTTCCTGAGGGTTCTGAAGACGGCTCCATCGTCCAGGAACTCGCCAAACACGCGTCCTTCGTGAATCTGGATGGAAGCCGAACCTGGATTCATCCGTGAACAGCACATTGGACCATTGCTCACGGCCCCAGTCCACGTGGTTCCGGACCCATTCTAATCGTCGTCCACGATTGCCTCTCCGTAAAGGTGGGACCCGGAGTGGTCTACGAGAGCGTAGATTGTTTACATGCAGTCGCCTTCTTACAGTTTGGTCACTCACAAGCACTTGGTGTTCCACTCGCAGCCTTTGGACCAATTGAGTCGCCGTTGCATTTGGTTGAGCTCGCGCAGTAATTTTCAAAAATCGGTCTTGTCTGGGGGTAGTGATGCGACTTGGCCCCCGGTGCCTCTCCGCTACTTCACCTGTGGCACGATAGCGTGTCCACAATCTTGAAATTACATTTTGGTGGGTCCCTATGGCCTCAGCAACATTACGCTGAACAGACCCAGCTTCCAGCATTCCCACAGCTCGTAACATCTCCGCCCTCGTCAAATGTTGGCGTTGCATGGCTACAATACCTCAATTTTAACTTTATCTTTCGTTTAAAAATGAAAAAAAACTGTAACTAAACGTAATTCGTATTGTTTTCTAAATTGCGCACAAATGAAAATTCCCTCTCCTACACATCAAGACATTTTTATGCCACCAAAACAAAAGAATTTTCAAAAATTTGAATTTGGAATTAGTCTGAGATAAATTACAAACAAATCGGTGTATAAAAGATTCCAATGCGGCCAGTACTTTTCGAGTTATTTAATTGAGTATGAAATATCCCTAGACCGTGTTGCTGTGTGTAGTTGGGAAATGGCTAGGCAGATATGTTGATTGATATTTTGTTTTACTTTATCATAGTAACCTGCTGTTTAAATATTAAAAGCACAAAACAGTTTATGTCATTGTCTACAATAATTTTATTGATTATTAAAAACGAAACTTAACATTAAACTTACCTTAGGAACCTATTATTGTAATTAACTGAGTAATGACTATAAATATCAATTATACGATTTCTTATGTTATATTAAATAATCATGGGAAAAATTGATCAGCACACTGTTTTGCAGTTTTATTGGCTATGAAAAAATAATCACAGTCTAAGAAAAATAGAACAAGTCATGCAATATTGAAGAACAAATTCTGAGTCCGGCACTGTCCGTGATATTTTTCTTACAGAAGCCCGCGCGTCCTTACCAAAAGCGATTGTCGCGATCATATTTTTTTTTCAGCGAATCCTAACTTTGGTCTCGCGACAGAGGCCAATTTCCAATTTTCCGAAAAAAAAAAGTGACGTAGTAATATGAACGCGAGAATCGTGTACTCGTACGAACAATCATTTTGGTTAAGACGCGGGGTCAACCTTATTCAATTTTATCTTTTGTCAAAATAATCACGTTGAGTGACTGTTGATTGGCTGTTACTATTACAACCATCGATCACTAATAAAAAACTAGATACACAATCAGCGTCAAAAAATGTCCTCACCGAATGACCGCCCACTTGAACATTTGGGTGGTCTTTTCGTCTAGTAGCATTCGAACGCTCCGACGGTAAACATGCCTCAGTGCTCGTTTAATTAAAAATTTAAAAAACCCCCGACACAAACAAAAACCTCTAAAAAGAAAAAAATAATATATAAAACTTAAACAGGGTCAATCCCAAAGTTTTATACAAGATGTTGGTAATATTTTGTTCCAAGCGTCGCCGTCGTCGCGTCGGGGGACGGCTAAGTAGTATATACCTAATACCTGTTTATTTTATATCATATTTTACTTACTAACATATGAACCTAGTTTCATTCATTATCTACCCACCTAGTTTATATACTACTTAGCCGTCCCCCGACGCGACGACGGCGACGCTTGAAACAAAATATTACCAACATCTTGTATAAAACTTTGGGATTGACCCTGTTTAAGTTTTATATATTATTTTTTTCTTTTTAGAGGTTTTTGTTTGTGTCGGGGGTTTTTTAAATTTTTAATTTAAGTTTTATTTCCTGCTTTTTAAACTTGAGATACTTTTAAAAAAAATTATTTGTTTTATTTCCTGTTTTTTAAACTTTATAAGTACAAGCTTTTAAAATTTAAGTTTTATTTCCTGCTTTTTAAACTTTATACACTTTAGGGAGTTATTACGCTATTATTGATAATAAATATAACAATATAAAGTTGTTTAATCCAATTTGATAGATTTTCGTGAGTATTAGTGACGGTTTTTTTAAGGTGGTAGGTAATTTTATCATTCCACGGCATTAAAATTGGTAATTTCAAATCAATTGAACGAGTGAAATTCAATAAAAGCTCTTTCCTACTCCATCATTAGACCCGTTCACGATCTATCTATAACCTATTTATTGAGACCATTCCAATGAGCCCAAAAACACGATACCGGTGCTGTAAGTTAGTGAGGGAGTTGGGTATCCTACGAATTCCAGGTGTTGCTGCAGCATCAGTTCATGGTTACTATGTTCTTGTAATATCATTGAAGTAACAGAATACTAAATTTCGAATCGATCAGACCTGTGAAAGATGCACACATTCATTCATCAACTAGAAAACAGCTGATAATCTTCAAACGGCTGAACCGATTTTCTTGAATTGTAGCTAAGAACACTCTCGATCAAGACACCTTTCATACAAAAAAATAATAATCAAAATCGGTTCAGCCGTTTGGGAGCTACGATGGAACAGACAGACACACAGATACACAGATACACACGTCAAACTTATAACACCCCTCTGTTTCCGTCGGGGGTTAAAAATTGTAAAAATCACACGTCTACGACGCTAAAAAAGGATGGAATTTCATATTTTTGGTAAGTATTATTATTATCATTATATAATTGTTAACACTGTATTGTAAATACTGATATTTTGTCAAGAAATCATCGTAAAAACATTATTTTAAATTAAGTCGTAATAAATAGCAGGCGATATAAAGCAGCTCAATTGTAAAGACTCTTACTAAACGTATTAATCATACTACCGCATGCCCGCTTAAATTGTTTGGGTTATGCGTGTTGACTCTGTTCCATTTGTTGGAGCCGCTTTATATTATTGTTCTTATTTTTTTTTTTTATTATGCGAGATTTAATTTTTGTTTTTTATTTTCTCGACTGCACGATGCAAGGGAGGGTAACGTATTTATCAGCCTATGTAATAAAATTTAACTTAAATAACTGCCACCAACTGCATCAGACTGCTTGAAAAGTGACTTGTTTGAAACTTTTTAGTTGTTTTTTATCAGGCGGGATTTTTGATATTGTAAATATTTTTTGTGGTTTTTAGTCGAGATTTTTGAATTTTTTTTTTTTTTTTAGAATAAATAAATAAATGACTGTAATTTAGTCTCATTAATAGGTAAATGTGGTGATAAGGGCCACCACATTTATTTATTTATTTTCCAGAAACATTCACGTAAATTATAATCATTACACACACGTAATACACCATAGAATAGAATAAAAACTCAAAAAAGTTCTGGTGCTCATATCTGGTTTTCTTCATCAGTTCCACTTTACCAAATGATATTTTCTGAATGTAAAGATCTGATTTGTTACAGAAAATACCAAAATCGCTAAATGTATGCCTTAAATAATTAAGGAGTTCCCTCAATTCCTCATAGATTCCATCATCAGAACAAGGATTTGATATAAAAAGGACCAACTTGGGATCAAACCTAATGTAATACCGTTTGAATCATATATCTCAATCGGTCGATCCGTCTTCGAGTTATCGGTAGTTAACAAACATTAAAAAAAAAATATACTATACATATATGTATAAACACGCGACGAATTGAGTAACCTCCTCCTTTTTTTGAAGTTAAAAATACCATTTATCATATTACAGTACAAACAAAAAATATTGTTCTAGTTCGTCCCACTCATTCCTTGTCCTAGCGGCGAGCCTCGGTCGTAAAATTTTATTGCTTTTTGTAACAGCTTTGTAAATTCGACTTTAGATATTGCAGTTAAGGTTGAAATTACATTAATGTATATTTATTTTAAGTACACACACACACAATACAATTGGCGACATTTTTTTATTAGTGATCGATGATTACAACTAATAACAACCACCTCATAAAGATGTCATAATTTATTTAATTTAGGTAATATTAAACAAAAAAATTCCCAACTTTGTTGGGGTCGGCTTCCAGTCTATCCGGATGCAGCTGAATCCCAGTATTTTACATGATACGACTGCCTACCTGACCTCCACAACCCAGTAACTGGGTAATACGATACCCCTTGGTAAGACTGGTTGTCAGACTTTCGGGCTTCTGACGACCCGTAACGACTGTCAAAGATCCACGAATGACAGCCGGGACCAACGGCTTAACGTTCTTTCCGAGGCACGGATGAGTCTTGGTATGTAAAGATGGTCACCCATCCACCGACCAACCCTAGCAAGCGTAGCTTTACCTGATGATCGACCCGGTATGGCTGTTATTACTTAGCCACGAGCTCCTCACTTAGCCACGAACCTAATTGCCCAACACACTTTCAATTACAATCCGCGAGTTTTTAACGATATTATTCCAATTCCATTAATACATTGGTTGGTTTAAAATATCGTCTACTTTTAAACGTCAATAACACAATGATGTGGGTGGCCAGTAGGTGAACTGTCAAAGCGAAGCCCAGTGCGATCAATTTGTCATTTTATGTATGTTACGAAATTACTCTAAAGTTGTCGACATAGCTCACAAAATAAGCAAACTGAAGTGGCAATGGGCCGGTCATATTGGGGTAGACGTGTTCTTGAGTGGAGACCGCGAATCGGCAAACGTAAAGTAGGACGTCCTCAGGCTAGGTGGAGCGACGATCTTCGCAGGGTGGCTGGTAGCAGCTGGATGAGAGTTGCCGAGAATCGAGCTGAATGGCGTGAAATTAGAAGAGGCCTATGTCCAGCAGTGGACTGCTTTAGGCTGATGATGATGATGATGACACAATTATTCCACTGATCGGAGGTTTGATCATACTTTCAGAGATCGGGAGTATCTAAGTTGTAAACATAATTATAACTAGTATATGAACCAAAACTAGGTGTCCCTTTGAGTATTAGTATAAGTAAGACGGTCTGGTGTTCGCAACCTCTCGTCATACCGCGTATATTGCGTACGAGTGGCAAAAACGATTAAATTCGATCCACCCCAACTTCTCAAGGAACGCCATCAATGCCTTGGTTTCACTGAGAATCTCACGGGGTGTACCTGGGTTTCCGATGAACTATGCTCGCTCTTTTAGCATGTCGAGTTGTTGAGTATACAAAAAAATAATCCGAAAATACAATTATCGTGATCTTAATTCTTTATTTACTGACGTTGAAGTATCAATGTTTTAATGATAATGTTAGCGTTAAGAACATAATATTGGTATACAATAATTATGTAGGTAATTAATTAAGGGGTTTACACACTTGCGTCAATGAAATAATTGTGTTTGTTGTCCTTGTCTAAGAGTACACTCTTATCTCACTACATAAGCTTTGTCACGACAAATGATTTTTGAAGTGATAGGCAAAGGTATTCGTATCTAACTAACTCATATCCGTATCGTAAGCTCACTTATATGATAATACTATTTTCATGCCTAAAATATCTGCCTAACCTTTTCCCAACTATGTTGGGATCGGCTTCCAGTCTAACCGGATGCAGCTGAATACCAATATTTTACATGAAGCGACTGCGTATCTGACCTCCACAACCCAGTAACTGGGTAACACGATACCCCTTTGGTAAGACTGGTTGTCAGACTTTTGGACTTCTGTAACGTCAAAGATCTATGCCTGAACCGACCTTGGCAAGCGTACCTTAAGACCTAGTGTAAAAAATTAAAATCTGCTGTGCCTTACATTTATGTTCGCATAACGTCAAAACACGCGTGACGTGATTTTTAATTTGTCTGTCTGTGGTGTCTTGTTTATACCTTTTTAGTCGTAGTTGGGTTTTAGTTTTTATTACTTAATTTTTTTTTTTTTTTTTATTCTTTTGATGTTATGATACATATACTTATTTTTGAAATGTGCTCATTAAGCCCTTTCATTTGATACCCGACATGGTACGATTAAACAATTTTTTTTTTTAATTTCCTGACTTTATGTCCTCTACAGGGCCCCATTTTTAATGTGACGTCACATAGCCTATAACCAGCGGACGATCAAGACGCTTCCAACGATATCTCATTTGTCAAATTGTGATGAGTGGTTTAGAAGATAAGAGGGAACAGATGAACATACTTACATACATACATACCGGTCAAAACATCATCACCCTCCTTTTTTCTTCGCCGTAGTCGGGTAAAAGTAAAGGGAACAGCTGATTTTTTTGCGATTTCAGGTTTGGTCCCATTGTAAAAGTTGTTAATACTGACGAGTACCTACAGTGACATTTCATGTATGAATAGATATACCTATGTTAAGTTTATTTAAAATGAAAAATAATTGTTGTGATTGTTTCGTCCTTAAAATCTTTTTAGTGGAACTCTTTAAATTTTGATAGTTGATGACCTTTAAAAGTCAGGAATCTTATTTTTGAACAATCTCCTCTAATTAAGCCTTCTTCCGCTACCTTGATAATTACTGTTTACAGATTTATAACTTTTAAAGTGAAAGCCTGCCTCGTTGTTCCAGAGGGTGCAAGCGCTACTAGGGCTAACTGTTATTGAGTTTCTCCATGTGAAATTTCTCAGTAGCAGCCCGGTTTTGTGCCTGGTTAATGGAAATAAGCTTGCCCCCTATTACTTGGGACTTAAATACACACATCAAAAAAGTCTAAACAACATGTACGGTTTTGTTTCTCCATGTGAAATTTCTCAGTAGCAGCCCGGTTTTGTGCCTGGTTAATGGAAATAAGCTTGCCCCCTATTACTTGGGACTTAAATACACACATCAAAAAAGTCTAAACAACATGTACGGTTTTGTTTCTCCATGTGAAATTTCTCAGTAGCAGCCCGGTTTTGTGCCTGGTTAATGGAAATAAGCTTGCCCCCTATTACTTGGGACTTAAATACACACATCAAAAAAGTCTAAACAACATGTACGGTTTTGTTTCTCCATGTGAAATTTCTCAGTAGCAGCCCGGTTTTGTGCCTGGTTAATGGAAATAAGCTTGCCCCCTATTACTTGGGACTTAAATACACACATCAAAAAAGTCTAAACAACATGTACGGTTTTGTTTCTCCATGTGAAATTTCTCAGTAGCAGCCCGGTTTTGTGCCTGGTTAATGGAAATAAGCTTGCCCCCTATTACTTGGGACTTAAATACACACATCAAAAAAGTCTAAACAACATGTACGGTTTTGTTTCTCCATGTGAAATTTCTCAGTAGCAGCCCGGTTTTGTGCCTGGTTAATGGAAATAAGCTTGCCCCCTATTACTTGGGACTTAAATACACACATCAAAAAAGTCTAAACAACATATACGGTTTTGAACTTTTGAACGATTTTTGCTAGTGTAATATATTTATATTTCTTTTATTAATAATAAACTAAGCATTGTTGATGCATTAGTGACTAAAGCAACGAAATATTCCATTCAATTGTTCATTTAATCACAATAATCAACAATCTACGATTGATTATTAATTGAGTAAATAATATAATTAAAATATTGAAATTACAGTATATAGTGTCATGTAATTTCTCAGTAGCAGCTCGGAGTCTGAATTTGTGATTGATTATTGGCTATATGCTCGCCGCATGTTACGTGGGACTAAACAGGCGAACTGCGAGTGTAGTTAGATACTTTAGCTACTCCTCTGCCTAACTCTTCGAAGATAACAGACGTGATGTTTCTGTTTCATATTGCTTTTGTGTCAAATAAGAGGAATAGCAAATGACAGCTGGGAATTCAGGAAATGAATTGCTTTTAGAGGAATTACTAATGTGGCCGTTTTAGGCCCCCTGAGCTCGGTCGCCCAGGTACTGTATCGTTATAGGCCAATATAACAATCCTGGGGGCCTACCACCACCGCTTATAGCAGTATTATTTTAATCTTACGCCGTGGGGGAAATAACTGGAGCTATACGTAATGTAGAGCTTCATCTCTTTCCTACACTGAAGTAATATTAAAATAATACTGCTGTAAGCGGTGGTGGTAGGACCCCTGCTGTCCTGCCAGGGTTGCGGGAAAGTCCGAAAGGGATACCGGGACCTTGGCAACAGGCAACTGTAGGAACACGGGTGGGTTTTAGTCAGTAAAAGTCTGACACGCCCTTCAGCTCCGCCCAGAGCGGGAGAAGACATAGGATGACTTCCACCCTCAAAAAAAAAAAAGGCCCCCTGCTCTCTCTCTACCTCCAAACATCCTTTACCTACTCACCTTATGACAACACAAGTGGTAGATAGCCTACATACTAATATCACGGAAGCTTTTCACTTAAAATCAAATAATTAGAAATTAACGATGACATTATATTCCAATGAATCAAGGTCAATAACCTCCGATGAACATGAAAATGTTACTAACGCCCTTGAGTAAAAACCTACCTTCCGTAAAAAAAATGGAAACTGTAGAAGCGAAATAGTATTTTTGACGTTCAAAAGTGCCTTTTTATGTAGGTACCTAAATAAATGATTTGACTTTGAATATGAGTAGAAATAGTTACCTAAGACACCTGCCGCACCGACGAGCACGAAACTTTATCAACAATTTCCCCGCTCATGTAACGTACAAAAGATTGTAGTTCCCGTGTAAGTAAAAGATATACAATATAAATAGTTAATCGTTGACTGTTTATTTATTTGCATAATGTACACTCAGTTACAGACTAGGCTAAAACTTATGAGTACGTGACTGTTAGGGCGCAGCAAGTATTATTACATGTATCTTAAATCTAGGTTAAATATTTAGAAGTTAACATTAATTGCATAGGTAACTACTAGATATCAATATCACAACATTCATTATTATTACTAATATTTAATCTCTTTCTAGCATATTTTATTTATTATATTATTATATAAAGTTATTTGAAATGTAAGTAGTAACATAAATTAAATCATTTTATACACGGTTCACACCACTAGTGATTACTCGACAGAAGCTATCAAAGAAAGTCCTCGCTTAGCGACTCTCGCTAGGTGGGCAGAATATTCGCCGAAGGACTCACGTTTGGTACATACGCATACCAGCGAGACGGCTCGTCGCCGGCGAACACTCGTTGCTCCTTGCTCGCCAACTCGTTTTTAGTTGATCTTTACTTGCTTCTCGTTAAGGCTCCCGAAGACAGCCTGTACGCAATGGCGTGACGCGACACTGGTGGAACCATTTCTATGAATAGTTCACGGATATTGTTGTACTGGTGTCGCGTCGCGCCTGACTGCCGGAGCCGTTAATCGCCGGCGGAGGAACAGGTGCGTAATATACTATACTATGCAGTTTTTTTTAAGGTCAATGTCAGTTTTGTAACATTCGTTTTGTAAACGTTCCTAGCATAATACTAATAATACATAATTTCATTGATTTATGCGTGTATCGGAACATTGTATTAATGTTATTCTTGCGGTTTTTTAGATGAATAATAATGACGCTTAATTCAATCGCATTTATGTTAATGTGTAGATAAGTCATTATATTGCGGTTTGAAGATAAATATCATTAATCATCATTTAATTGGCTTATTTGTGATTCGCCCGAATTTAAAATAAATAATATTTTGATAGTGTAAGTTTAGATCAAACAAGATGAAGGATCGTGCAAACTAGCGCGGCAGGCAGCGCTACCCTCATCGCGCCTGTTTATGGGAGCCTTTAGAGTGATGACATTGAAAAACTCACATGTGTGAGGTACAGACTCTGATTACGGACAGCAAAATCACGTATAATAAAACGGCCATTAAGCCTCTTGATTCTTCTCTTCAAACTCAAACCGTCTTTTTCAATTAAACCTATTCATCATCTGCCTAGCCTTTTCCTAACCAAGTTGGGTCGGCTTCCAGTATAACCGGATACAGCTGAATACCAGTATTTTACATGGAGTGACTGCCTATCTGACCTCCACAACCCAGTAACTGGGTAATACGATAGCCCTTGGCAAGACTAGTTGTCAGACTTTCGGGCTTCTGACGACCCGTAACGACTGTCAAAGATCCAAAAATGACAGCCGGGACCAACGGCTTAATGTGCTTTCCGAGGCACGGAGGAGTCTTATGGATCGACCCATGCGGCTGTTATTACTTAGCTATGAGCTCCTCAATTCAATTAAAACCACCTATACAGCAAAACTAACTACACCTATTACAGGAACTTTTGAATTGTCAAGGGGTCGGTCAGTCAGAAAGATAGCTAGTTGCCCATTCCAAAGCTTAGTAGGTTCCTATGGAGAAGAACGGGCAAGAAGCTCCAGAGACACTACTACTCAGGTCAGCGGCTGGTTGTAAACAGGCAATAGGGAATATGCATGTATTTTTTAATTGTTTTATTCGATAGTTTACATCGTGTTACAAATTAAAAATCCGGAGTCACACGTGATAGGGCATAAATCGAACAGATTACGTGTGACTCCGGATTTGTAATTTGTCTGCCTGTGGTGTCTTGTTTATACCTTTTTAGTCGTAGTTGGGTTATAGTTTTTATTACTTAATTTTTTTTTAATTCTTTTTGGGTTATAATATATATATTTTTGAAATGTGCTCAATAAGCCCTTTCATTTGATACCCAACATGGTAAGATTAGAAAATATTTTTTTTTAAGTTCCTGACTTTATGTCCTCTAGAGGGCGCCATTTTTAATTTAATGTGACGCCACATAGCCTATAACCAGCGGATGATCAAGATGTTTCTAACGATACCTCATTTGTCAAATTGTGATTAGGGGTTTAGAAGATAGAAGGGAACAGATGAACATACTTACATACGTACATACATACATACTTACATACATACATACCGGTCAAAATCATAACCCTCCTTTTTTCTTCACCGTAGTCGGTTAAAAAATGTTAAAAATATTCCACCGACACGGGCCATTTAAACGCCCTCCATTTGCCGCGCTTGGTGTGATGATGTCACAATCTAGGACAACAAACAGAGCACTATGACAACAAACAAACAAGTGTCAATTGAATGTCAAGTGCTGCTGAGGTTAGGTTGAAGTGACAACTGACAGACTGAATCGCAAACACTCACATAGCACACATTGACATTTTGATTATTGTCCTAGATTGTTACGTCACATCCGCCCTCGCGTCGCTTTTCAAGTATATGAATTTCCCAAAGTTTGTGGCACTTAAAAACAAAAAATCTCGCTCAAAAAGAAATATTATTCAAAAATATTGATTGAGGCATAATTCTGAAGAAATATAGTTTATAAAAAAAAAAACTTGACTCTTATTTGAATTACATGCATATTCCCTATTGGTTTTCTAAAGCATAAAGCGGAAACCATCTGCTTCTAATTCAAAAATAAGGTTTAGTTTAAGAGCTGTAAACAAACTATGAACACTTCCTATCCTAACCCTAATCCATACTAATATTATAAATTCGAAAGTAACTCTGTCTGTCGGTCTGTCTGTCTGTCTGTATGTTACCTTTTCACGCCTAAACCACTAAATGGATTTCGACAAATTTTGGCGTACAAAAAGAAGATAGACGGCATCCTGGGGAAGGACATAGGCTACTTTTTATCGACATAGCACGCGGGCGAAGCCGCGGGCGGAAGCTAATTAGTAATATAAATGCGAAAGTGAGTTTATTTGTTTGTTACGCTTTCACGCTAAAACGTCTGAACGGATTTGGATGGAATTTGGCACATGGGTAGACTATGACCTGGAATAGGACATAGGATATTTTTCATTCCAATATTACCACGGGATCGAGACTTACGCGTGTGAAACCGTCGGGCGCAGCTAGTAATTAATAATACTTACGTTGGTACAATTATCTGCATCATAATTATGCAAAAAACATTTAAAGGCAAGCTACTCACGTCCGTTTGAACTGTCAAGTGTACTGGATATTATGTAAACGTTTATTGTTCAATATTGACAGATTGTATTAATATTCAATACAAGTATGAACGCACATAGAATTCAATCTGCCTAGCCTGCCTAACTATGTTGGGGTCAGCTTCCAGTTTAACCGGATGCAGCTAAATACCAGTATTTTACATGGAGCGACTCTGTAACTAATTTAATAAATAAACAATGTTTTATATATAATAATAAAAATTCAGTGTATGATTATAACATGGCAGGAGCTCGTGGCTAAGTTATAACAGCCGCACAAGGTTCACGGGTTGTTCCATCAGGTTATGCTACGCTTGTCGAGGTTGGTCGTAGATGGGTAGCAGTCTTTACATACAGAGACTCCTCCGTGCCTCGGAAAGCACGTTAAGCCTTTGATCCCAGCTGTCATTTGTGGATCTTTGACAGGTGTTACGGGCCGTCTGAAGCCCGAAAGTCTGACTACCAGTCTTACCAAGGGGTATCATATTACCCAGATACTGGGTTGTAGAGGTCAGATACGCAGTCACTCTATGTAAAATACTGGTATTCAGCTGCATCCGGTTAGACTGGAAGCCGACCCCAACATGGTTGGAAAAGGCTAGGCAGATTGATTGTATGATTATATTATAATGTTCTCATTGGGTTGTTTGGTGGGGTGCGTTACTTCCGGAACACAATCATGTTGTATACGAACATAAACTCAAGCTTTCTTCATATGGGGGTAGGCAGAAACTACAGAACGCTAGAATGTATTATATTACTAGCTGCGCGCCGCGGTTTCTCCCGCATAAGTCTAGATCCCGTGGAAATATTAAGATAAAAGTTATCCTATGTCCTTTTCCAGGCCATGGTCTACCTATTTACAAAATTTCACCTAAATCCGTTCAGCCGTTTTAGCATGAAAGCGTAACAAACAAATAAACAAACTCACATTTCGGCTTTATAGTATTAGCTTCGATAGTTAGGATTATACCTAGGAATAAAAATGTATACATATAAAAATTATTTTCTTTCTCATTTCGCAAGTCTACTGAAAGAATTTTCTTAAGAAATAAGCAGTACTTTTGTATTCATATTATCATTATGTCGAATCTTTATATATTTCATTATGTGTACATAAATACTAAAGCAAATAAATAAATTATTGATTTATTATCAACTGGGAATATATTTAATACACACATCAACACGGTCTAGGGATATTTCATACTAAATTAAATTCGAAAAGTACTGGCCGCATTGGAATCTTTTATTCACCGATTTGTTTGTAATTTATCTCAGACAAATTCCAAATTCAAATTTTTGAAAATTCTTTTGTTTCGGTGGCATAAAAATGTCTTGATGTGTAGAAGAGGGAATTTTCATTTGTGCGAAATTTAGAAAACAATACGAATTACGTTTAGTTACAGTTTTCTTTCATTTTTAAACGAAAGATAAAGTTAAAATTGAGGTATTATAGCCATGCAACGCCAACATTTGACGAGGGCGGAGATGTTACGAGCTGTGGGAATGCAGGAAGCTGGGTCTGTTCAGCGTAATGTTGCTGAGGCCATAGGGACCCACCAAAATGTAATTTCAAGATTGTGGATACGCTATCGTGCCACAGGTGAAGTAGCGGAGAGGCACCGGGGGCCAAGTCGCATCACTACCCCCAGACAAGACCGATTTTTGGAAATTACTGCGCGAGCTCAACCAAATGCAACGGCGACTCAATTGGTCCAAAGGCTGCGAGTGGAACACCAAGTGCTTGTGAGTGACCAAACTGTAAGAAGGCGACTGCATGAAAGCAATCTACGCTCTCGTAGACCACTCCGGGTCCCACCTTTACGGAGAGGCAATCGTGGACGACGATTAGAATAGGTTCGGAACCACGTGGACTGGGGCCGTGAGCAATGGTCCAATGTGCTGTTCACGGTGAATCCACATTCCACATTACAACCTTGTTCTGAGCATGCCGAATCGTTGCCGATGTGTTTGAACATCATGGGCGCTTTCTCAGACTACTAACTTCAAGTTTATAAACACAAATTAAATGATTTTTCTATTTTTTTCAGTTTTTACTCATAAATTAAAAGTTAATTCATATACGGATTCCGTCTATGCTTCATTTTTTTTCCATGAAATCCTGAAATTTTAATCGTAGTACCTTAACCATTATTAAAAAATGGTAGAATATTAAATAACGTATCTTTTAAATATATACATGTGTCGGCGCATCACCTATGCGCGTGACACACTACGGGGCAAGCGCGGGGTCTCGGGGTACCGAACCCGCTACGAACGACCGCTGCGCCCATTCAATGGTCCTTCGAGCCGGATTTCATTGAATGGGCTCAATTGGACTTTATAATAAAAGATTAGTGGACTGTATTAAAATAGGTGTAATACCACAATTCACATATAGAACGTGTATGGAAGATAGTACAAAGAAATGCCCGTAGTGGAGCGCGTCTGTGAGCTTAGTGGTGTGGCGTGCGCGCAGCGGTCGTTCGTAGCGGGTTCGGTACCCCGAGACCCCGCGCTTGCCCCGTAGTGTGTCACGCGCATAGGTGATGCGCCGACACATGTCATATAAATAATTAACACATTGATAGTAATTCGCTTTTTTAAAAATATCCCTAGACCGTGTTGATGTGTGTATATTCCTAATATAAGATAAATCATTAACTTTCTTCAAGGGCAATTTAAAACTTATTAATTTTTAAGCAATTAAGGGCAATTTAATCGTATGGATTTTATTGATCAAGGTTAAAAAATAGATTTAAGTTATTATATCTTTTGCAATAGGTATCGTAAATATGATTTATTAAGACGCTGCTCATTTCGACAGAATAGACGATTTAAATTAAATAAACGTTTACATAGTATACAATAGCCGTTTAGGGCGGACTACTGGACTAATACCTGTATGTTGTCTGTAGTTATGTGTAAAATACTTGTTGCTTGCTCAGACCAAACAAAAAAATCAAGACAGACTGCTGCGAACAATACAGTGAAGCATGCCAAAACTACACCTCTGAACGTACATACACGCTCACACGCATACATTTTACCATTTACAATCAAACTACACCTCACTAAGTGTACACTTATGTTTACGAAACCGGACTCACGTCACTGTTGCCAGCGCTCTGTCTTAGTGTGTTCATGACGTGTATATGCAAATTAATTAAAAAAACATGCGGGGCAGTCTTTAGGGACTGCCGATAGAAGTGAAAACTAAGCAACAATGCGTAACCTCAACGTAATTCAAACGGTAGACGGTAGATGGCGCAAAAAAAAAACAAATCACTTCAAGCGTGACGATGACGCGAGTTCCATGATTTTTGTTCACCCAAAAAGTGCTCAACGCGAATAAAGAAGTATCCACTTGAAAAATTGTTTCATTATTATACTGTCAAATCAAAGAGCACGGAATCGCCGCGCCGACGCCAGCAATATCTGGAGATGGCAGTACCAATACAATTAGTAGCGTCGAAAGTGCTTATAACGCACAATTTCTGTCCTAGATAGCCTTCAAAGCTGTCATTTTCTACACGTCATTCATTAGTATCGTAGTGAGAGTAAACGGTGACAAGTAAACGGTGACACGCTTGATTGATAAGGAAAGTGTTTACAATGCCATCTCTAGCAGCGGCCGCTAAGGCGTCTCCGTGCTCCGAAGGTCATATTGTGAATTTGCTTACTATTCAATTGCTTACAGCATAAAACTAAATTATCTTACTTCAAGCAGCAACTTATAACTTTCATATTTTTTTATTGTTTCTGTTATTTCATTTTCAATACTTATATTTTTAAATATTTTTATAAAATACATTTTTTTTAAACATTTAAGTGGCTTCGTGGCTTCTTGTAGGTATTTTTTCATGGACTTTTCATAGATTGCAAAAAAAAAACTTGCATGTTTTCGATAGTGTTACGGATGGGAACCGAACTGAATAACCACTTGTGGCGAACGCCATTTAGCCGCTCTTCTATTGTCACACTGCTATTATGGAAACAAAATAAAATACTGTACCTTTCAGTATTAAACCATTTCAGATTCAGAAAAAAATAGGTACGTATGTAATAAGCTCTTATTTTATCGTGGCGGACCATTTTTTTGGCATCTTCTGTATTTTAGTTACATTTATTTTGTACAAACTCTTTTACGATTTTATAAAAAAAAAAATATAGCTGTCTGTTCTGGTTTCTGATCAAAAATACTAATGTCACTTGGAATAATAAAAAAAAGTCATGTCAGTGACTGATTGATGAAAAATTCGCTTCCGAACGCTTTGTTTATTTTTGATTCAAGCGGCAAGCCGTCTGTCCGATGGGATCTCCCATCGGCAAAAATTACGAGCTTTCTTACAAATTATTATCCTCTATTTAACTCCATTAGGGGATGATTTTTTTTATCCTTCCTTAGTGCTTACCTTCGTTACCTTTATATGGAAAATTTCATGTTTCTCGATCCTATGAGTGAGTAAATTAAAGATTATTGTTAAGTAGAAGATCACAATATAGTATAAATAAAATCATACATGCGGTCTTCATCTTTTTGTGTGGTTAGTGACTAACCCGGTGTCAGAGTTTTAAAGCCGCCCAAGAGCCTCTGACTTGGCTTCACATGCCATCGAGAAATATATCTCAGACGGTTTCCTCACAATGTTTTCAAAGTAAGTGATAATTATACAATACGCACATGAATCCGAAAAGTCAGAGGTGCGTGTCTTGGGTTCGAACTCGAGACCTATGTCTTAGCAGTCCGACGGTCACACTACTAGGCTATCTATACACGCGGCTAGGCTATACATGTGGTAGAAAGTACACTCCTGCACTACGAATAAAATAAGAAGTTTTGGTTGGTTTGTAGATCCGCTCCTGCTTCGCACGGTTCTTTTGACTTGACAAAACATCGAGATTTCTTAGTTATATGTAACTTTAATATTATACGTATTATACACATAAACCTGCCGGAATAAATTCTCTAAACGATGGTGAAAACCTCATCAAAATCTGTTGCATGGTTTAGAAGAACAACGCGGACATACAATACGAAAAGCGACTTTAATTTATAATATTTTTTAGATAAACTTATTGATAACGATATAGGTGAAGGGATATTAAAGAGATGAAATGTAATTGTTTATTATGTAAATAGGATATTGGAATCACTTTTACACGTCATATTCAAAAATATTAAAAATAAGCTAGATGAGGTCGGCGTTTCCTATGTGACTACTCTGAGAAGAAAGGCCGAAACAAACTCAGAGGTCGCAGTCTCTTTTAAAGTTCAGACATAATCTTGGTCAGGCCATACCAGGACTGTGTAGATAAGCGTCTGAAATGGTCTTTTGAGGAAAGAACTACACAGATTTGAGTGGACGTGTCCAGTCAGTGCAAGCATTCGACAGTAATAGTGGAGCTCAACTCAGAACTAAGGAGCTCAACGACTCGACGAATAATACCAAAGAAAGGACATTTGGGTAGGCCGCATAAAGAACCCAAATTGCCAGAACAAAGTTAAAAAAAACTGAAAACAAAAAAAAAAAAAAACACTTTGTCCTCATATTCACAATAATTAAAATACTTTACAAAGTAATTATGTCATTTTGTATATAATAATCAATAATGTCAATTTGTATTAAAAAACTGGTAGGTAGGTTTTGATGATTTTCCATAATAATCAAAATGCCACAAAACACAAGCTTTTTTGTCTTCTAAATAATCTGAAATTTTATGGTACCCTTTTTTATTTTTTTATTGAATAAATTATAGATAATAAAACTGTCTGTCGTCATAACTAATTTATGTTTTTGCGCATAATATTATTAACACCGACTTTCCTTATTTTTGGTACAAGCAAAAACCTGATTATTGTGATATACAAAATTGTAAGTAGATATAATGGCTATAGAATTAAAAATGAAATCTTTAAATTCTAATTTATTGTTTTTTTATTTGTTTCTCTAGTATGAAGATATTTCATAAAAACTGATCTAGAACATTTAGTTTCATTTCAGATTTTAATGCATTTTCACATTTTCAAGCTATATTCAAGCAAGCTTATTTCATAAAAATATAAATTAAAAAACTAAAACCCAACTACGGCAAAAAAGTCAACTAAAAAGGTATAAACAAGACATCACAGACAGACTTATTCAATTTTTTTTTTGTAGTTATGACATTTATATATTATTATTTTTAAAATATAGGTACGAATTAAGCCCTTTCATTTGATAACCATTTTATAAAAATAAAATATTGTTCATGACTTTATGTTCTCTAGAGAGCGCCATTCCATATTTAATGTGACGTCACATAGCCTATAACCAGCTTACGATCAAGACGCTTCCAATGATACCTCATTTGTCAAATTGTGATGAGTAGTTTAGAAGATACTAGCGTCTAGTGGTGCAGGGCAGAATGGAAGGTAATAGGCCACGCGGGAGGTCACCGATGAGGTGGACCGATCAAATAAAATCCGTGGTTGGAGGCCATGTAAATGAAGGCGCCAGACTGTCATGTAACAGAACCAGATGGAGAGAGATCGTGAGGCGGGCAACGACTACACCTGCGATTGGACAAAAATCATCGTGACCACGACCGCTCTGTCAAGAGCGAAGCGAAGAAGAAGAGCTTTATAAAATAGCAAGTAGTTATTGGCCCTTTCACGGATTATTTACGGTACGGCGGCGTATAAACCCTGCTGTGGAGAAACGTGTCTGTTAACACGCTCCCATAGTGATCCATACAACACTGACGATTGTGCCTATGAACGGCGAATAAACCGTAGTTTTACACGACAAGAAAAATGCGTCAAACAACATATAACCAGACCGTATTTCGGCCATGGCGGCCAATCCCAACGGAGACTAGCCTTCGGCGCGGGAGATATTATAGTGCACAAGGGTGTGCGCAAACACAGGTGCACTTTCTCTTCCCTCACTCTCATAATGCGATGAGACGGCAATCCGACACGACCGGAGAGAGATTAGGCGCAGGACCAACGGCTTAACGTGCTTTCCGAGGCACGGGGGTATCACACCGCCAACTTCCGAACTCCGGGGTGTTACTAAGAAATTTCTGATGGAAAAACACAACAACACTTTGCCCGACCCGGGAACGAACCAAGGACGCTCAGCAGTCGCTATATGCGACCATGAGACCAACGGGGCAGTCAAACAACAACAAAGGACCTTAAGAAGTATCTATCTATTAATAGTAGGTACAGAGACCGACTCCAGTACAAGCAAGGTGATAGTTAAAGCAAAATAAGGTAGAGATGGGTAGCACACCTTTTTAAAATGAGGATCGTGGGAGGCACTCTTTTTACAAAGTGTGCTAGCACATTGTGCTACCACGAATGAGGTGAGGCTGCGGTGGCTTGTGAGCACGAACGTGCTGTGAGTGTGTCAGTGAATCGCGTGACTCACCGAGTCGCGTGTGTGCTGTGTGGTGTGTAGTGAGTAGTGAGTAGTGACGACAACGCGACACGACACGGCAAACATACGCAGTAGAGGAGGCACACGCACGGTGAGTTCTGTGTTGTGTATTTGTGCTAGCAACAGTGAGCATCAATTATCAAAATACAAAAAAAGAGTGAGTGACTCGATCAACTGACTCATTTCATTCAAAACTCAAAGGTACAAATGTTCTGTATGTAGCTAATCTGTGCGAGTGTGGTATGTGCTAGCATATCAGAATAAAAAGAGTGAGTGACTCTTTTCATCCAAGTGAGTAGCTGCAATTGTGCTAGCACGTGTGCTGAGTTACCCAACACTAAAGTAAGGGCAATTTGTTCGTACCACGCCCAAATAACATAGCTCATTGTTTAAGTCCGTACTCTTTAATTTTTTATTAAGAAAGTTTCCTTTGTTTGTCTTAATTTTATGTGATTATTCGTGAATTGTGGGTATTAATAATTGTAGATTCAGTTTAAGTAACTGACGGTTAGGAAAACTTCATTTAGATTGCGGGATCGTAGAACTATGACTTGAAATGTTTAGTAGCTACCCAAATCACAAAAACACATTATACCACCGCGTCCTAACCAAAAAGATCTTTCACACATTCTAATGAACGCGACGTGACGCGATCGTCGCGCGAACGCACGCAATTCATGTCACGCGTCACTCATTTGTTCAGAAAAACGGAAGCGACTCGACCACGCGTTCAAGTTCGCCGGACAAATTGAACAGATAGTCGTATCTTGGTGCGACGATTACTTTGGTTAGGACGCAGTCTAGGAAGAATACAAAAAGTGAGTGAAAGGTTATACTGCCTGAAAGCAAAAATCAATTCTGATCGACAAAATAAACCTTACATTGTTATTTCCAGGATCATACCTAATAATTTATCTACTAGAAGATAAAGCTAATATTAGGACCTATATCTATATTTAATTTTAATTTCGATACTTACTAAAGGTATCCAAATTTTATTTAGTTAGGTGTTTGCTTATATTATATGTCGGCAATCCATTAAGGGGATGTAGATGAGGTCATTTATAATCAAATGACCCCTTTTGACTCCTCTGCAAATGTCAACAATTTTCGAGTGATTTAACATTTTATATTCTTAATTAATTCATTTAAAAAAATATAAATTAATGGTAAATTACTGGAAAATGGTTGACATTGGTATAGGGGTCATCCGAGGTCATTTGGTTGCAAATTACCTCTTCTACGTCCCCTTAGCGGATTGCCGACGTATGACCTATAGGTAATCCGTGTTTAGTCCCATTAGGCAAATTACACATGTCATGTTTTTAACTTCCTCTTTTGGTGATGAATTAGAATATTAAGATCATAGATATAAGAAAATATTTCTAAGATTGAGAAACTAAATCCTACTTAGGTACTTTGCATGCTTGAAAAAACAACACAAGTAGTTAAGAAAAACAGGAAGCAAAAATTTCCATAATTTTTACTTCAAAACAAACTATTTCTAATCTTCTACACAAACAAGCCCATGGTTCAAGGTTTGATGATCAGACGATGGAAAGTTTTATAATTTAAGTAAATATACATAAAATTCTATTTCTGAAGTTTAAACTATATTTTACACATACAGGCAGAAACTATCGAACACCACCTGCTACGGTCCTAATAGTTACTTTTGTTTTTTTATTGGTACTTTAGTCACATGCAGTTATAAATAAATAAATAATAACTTTATTTCCAGATTTAAAATTTACATAAGATAGGTTAAATGATGACAATATATTTTTACATTGCTTTTAACTTGCTTAAATCACTGACTATCTCCACTGGCACCCAAGCTAAGATTTAACTTGTTCTATGGGTGCCAGGGCTCTCTCTATTAATACATTTCCAATTTATACAAACTGGTACGGAGTTATATTGGGTAAGTGGCTAACGTTGAGTACAATCCTTACTAATATTATAAATGCGAAAGTAACTCTGTCTGTCTGTCGCGCTTTCACGCCAAAACTACTAAACCGATTTAAATGAAATTTGATACACAGATAGTCTAGAGCCTGAGAAAGGACATAGGCTGCTTTTTATCGACATACCACTCGGGCGAAGCCGCTGGCGCAAGCTAGTAAGAAAATAAAGTTAATTAAAAAAGGAACAAAACAATAAAAAATATACTTAAATTAAAAGTTGGAGTTATACTACGTAAAATACCATTCAAATAATCCACGTTTCGATAACATCATAATATCAAATCCTTCTTCAGAAAACATTCTATTATAAAGAAACATTATTTATTGGGCACAAATATGTAGCACACATCCACATTAATCCCAAATAGCCAAAAGACAAAATATACAAAGAACAACAAAAAGTGAAAGTATAATAAAAGTAAAAATAAATAATATAAAATGGCAATATCACGATGTGTTGAGCTGGATCAAGGGCTTGATCCAGAAAGCGGTTCCTCAGGAGCTCTGACCACCAGTAGCTTGGACCCTGTTCCCGATACCATAATATAAGTAAAAATAAAACCTTAAGTTTATTGTCTGCCCCCTTCACTTTCTTCAGATAACTGGGGGCTTAAAATGGTCACTTAGCAGAATTATGATATAAAAATATTATGAATCATCGTAAAATTTCACTAACTAACAATTCATAATAAATGATCTGCGTGTAATTCATATTACGAAATAATTCATCTGTTTGACAGTGTTCTGTGGAGATTTGTAAAATGGTCCACAAGTTATGAATTGCTTTTATGTCAAATTAGAGAAATTGCTAATGACAGCTGGGATTCAGGAAATGAACTGCTTTTAGAGGAATTGCTAAAGTGGCTGGTGTAGGCCCCCTGTTATTCTCGTCTACTTGGCCTATTCCATAGCTTAAAATAGGCATCTTCCACTCATTGAAATCAAAGTAAATAAAACCGTTTGCCTAATATAATTTGTATCAATCACCTTTCCGTTTGTTTGAACACCGCTTAAAGCTGCTCTGTGAGTTTTCCAATCGTAAAACCGAATGTCAATTATGAAACGTAAAATACATAGTTGAAGTAATCATTATTAAAACTTCTTCATGTATTGATATCTTTGTCGTGATCATTATCATTTTTGTTGTTCACTAAAGGCAAACGCATAACGGGCCCGAGAAGTTAAAATTTTCTTACGTTTTTTGCAATTTGTAGGTCAGTATCAGGTTGTATGTTGATCTATATATTTGCGGTCGTAACAAATATTTAGGAGTTTCTTGCCCGTTCTTCTCCATAGATACCTATTATGCTTTGGAATGGGCAACTAGCTTCATATTTTTGACTGACAGACTCCTTGGCAATTCAAAAGTTCCTGTCAATGGTTTAATTGAAAAAAATGCTTTGAGTTTGAGGTTGAGTTTCGATTTGAGTTTATTTATAGCATTAGGCTTATTACCACTTCCCTTCAGATTAACCGCCGGAGTATAATTGCCACCCTACCACAATAGTTATTCTTATGTTCACATAACCAATTTTCATGATCACCAAGACGACTTTCCTTGAACCTTCTGCTCAAAGTAATTTCATCTCGATGCACACCATTTATCAAATCAAACACAACTGTCATATAATACGGAACCCAGCTGTCAAATCGAGGCCAAACCTTCTCAGTTCACCATTACGATCCGTTTAAGTCATATTTAATTATTTGAATGTCACTGGCACGCGCCAGCAGTAGGCACGTGTTATTGGTCTGCTGCAATGTTTAATTAGATTTTTATAAGTTGTAATGTGAAGGTTGAGAGAAAATGCGTAAGGGACTGAGTGATAGAAAAAAAAACATTGTTATTGGCTAAAGATAATAGGCCCGTTTCGTTTTAAATAATAGCCTTTAAATCTCAATCATATTATTTATCACTAGCTTATGTGTGTGGCAAGTGGCAATGCCATTTCATTTTTTTTTAAACCAAGTATCATCACAATTGGTCTAGCCATTTTCGAATTTTTGCGAGACTAACGTACGGCAGCTCATTTTACTAAAGATATAGATTTTAATAATTCGATTTTAGTTAGAAGATTTCAAATAAATTTTTTTTTGTCAAAAATATTTTTGCTATAATTTTAGCCTTTTTAAAAGCTTGCTCTGTTCGTATGTCTTTCCGGTTACTACAATAGTCCTCTATTTTTCAAGCACTTCCTGGAATCCGATTGTGCTAAAACTTGGCATACTTATACAATGACCGAGACATTTTCAAAAATTGATATCATGGAGCTGGTCTGATGATGGAGCCGGAAGGTGGACATATGTGTTTCAAGTTACTCCAATTGCCATCCATTTTTCAAGCACTTTCTGGCATTTTATTGTGCTGTAACTTGGCATACTTATACAAGTACTGAGACATTTTGAAAAAATGATACCATGTTGCTGGTCTGATGATGGAGCCGAAAGTTGCTTGTAGGAACTCCTCAATCAAACAAGACACTAGGTGGTGTTCAGGGTCTGATGATGGAGCCGGAAGGTGCCCATGGGAAAACCTCAATCAAACAAGCCAGCACCATCGTGTTTGAACTCATTGGTCATGTATTAACAAGTGCTTTGACACTAGGTGATGTTCAGGGCTTGATGATGGAGCCGGAATGTGGCCATGGGAACCCTAAATCAAACAAGATAGCACCATCGTGTTTGGACGCATTGGTTGCTCCCTACAAAAATTGCAATAATGTAACCCAAGGTATCAAAAGTTGGCCTAAAAAGTCATTATTTGGCGTGTGCTGCAAAAATTATTGATGATACTTACATAAAATAATGTACTACATGTTAAAGTACTCATCATTACCCACAAAGTAGTTAAGTCATAACAAAAGTTACGTACCTACCTACAGCTTTGTCAGTGAAAACTGAGACTAACGGATCTGCAGCTCAGCACGTGCACTGTTTCCTCGCGGAGGCGATTGGCGGCAATGACCTCTCGCGTCCGGCCCTGGTCCAGGCCATGGTACGGAGCGAGAGGGCATGGGAAGCCGTCACCTCCTTCTGCGAAGCAGTAATGCTCGCGAAGGAGGAGGCGGAACGCGTGAGGGAAAGGCAAAGTTTGCGCCCTCACGCCCCTAACCGCCGCCGTTGGAGACGCCCTGGGCGTCGGGAATCCCAGGCGGATTCCCGGCCACCATAGGCGCGGGCTTGCGGACGGCGAGCAACGGGCAGCTCGCCGTCCGATAAGGACCAGGCCCGGGTCGATGGCGCGTCGTGTTCCACGCGCGCCTCAAAGAGATGTCAGCACTATTGACGGGGTCCGGTAGGACCGATGCCTGCCAGGGTTGTGGGAAAGTCCGAAAGGGATACCGGGACCTTGGCAACAGGCAAATGAAGGAACACGGGTGGGTTTTAGTCAGTAAAAGTCTGACACGCCCTTCCGCTCCGCCCAGAGCGGGAGAAGACATTGGATGATTTCCCACCCTCAAAAAAACAAAAAAAAAGCTCGTGCACTGTTGGAATTGTGACAAAAAGTTTATGAACAAATGTGCTGAACACAATTTTAATCGCGCCTCTACATTGCGTACTACCATAGACAGCGATGTTTCAAACCAAAAATAAAAGTCTTTTTTGATCAATTATTTTTGTCACTTAGTTTCATGTACAAAATGCGTACATGACGGCTTTGTGATGGGACTTTGTACATTCTGTATAACATTTATTCATGAAGGATACCTATCCCGATTGTGTTGTTTATTTTTAGTTAAATTTCACTTTCTCTCTTACCGTTAAGTTAATAATTATCTTTATACCGGTATGTTACACCAGCCTGTTATGTCCCACTGCAGGGCAAAAGCTTCTCATACAGAGAAGATACGCGCATTAATAACCACGCTTGCTCTAGACGGGTTGGCGATTTCAGACTTATCAGGATATTTTCCTTTACCGATGTCAGTTATATTAAAGATCAGAAAATTAGGCATATTCCAATAAAAATCTTGTATTTTGTACCCGCTAGTTCACACAGGTAGGTTCACACATTTATACTTACCAAATAATTATGTTTGTGTTTACCTAGATTTTAGAGTTCAATAATAGTCGGCTGTACCTTGACATTGTACGAGTACGTATAAGTACACAGGGTTACTTGTAATTTGACGTATATCCGTCAAAAGCTGATAGGCTGGGACACCAGAATGCAAAGAATTGAACGTCCCATTATGTATGGCCGAAATTCAATAGTTTTCGAGACATTTGAATTTTAAGGCTTTTTCTATATTTACCCACAATTTGACATTTAATTCCAAATATATAAAAAAAAACTACATAACGAACGGGTACCATTAAAAAATGACATAATTAAAAGTACTTAATTCAACAAAATAATTAAAATTATTAGCGATTTAAAAATAATAATATCTAACAAATATTTTCATTTTACGCTTTATGTTCATAGCTTAATTGAAGTGCCAGCTACGGTATCATTTTTTAATGGTACCCATTCAATATGTAGTTTTTTTGTTTTATCACGTGGGAAGTCACACTCAAAAATTAAGTCTATTTCTACATCGTTTAGGTTTCTTATCAAATGTTAAGTGTTTTATTAAAATTATGAAAGAAAGAAAGCAAAATAGGTTTATTTGTCACAGAAACACGTGCATAAAAAAGATAACAGTAAACAAAATAGATCTAAGATCTAATGTATTAGTATGAAGTCGAGTCAGTGAAAAAGCACCGCGTTCACATTTATATTTCTTCACAATGCTGTTGTAACTTTGACTTTTTGTGGTTGGAGTTTTGTGAGATCACCTTTTGTTTTGACTAATAGCCTGTTATACTCAAGACTGAAATAATCCATAATTTGTGGTTAATATATTTTATTTTATTACACTTATACTTTGTGATACCTGAAAGAAGTATTTTAAATTAAATTTTTATTTATAAGCACCAATTTACTTTTAAAATCGTTAAAATCAAATCAAAAGATCACAATAAAATAAAAATGCACTCATTATAGTAATCGAATTGTATTTTATTAGTATTAGTTACTCAATTTCTATAAACTAATTTGTAATTATTCTGCGTATACTTGAACGTTATTGTATACTTGCCAAATAAGTTTTACAGTAAGAGATAAATTACTTAACGAGTTTCGGCAATGTTCAAAATTAAATACATTAATTTACCACATTAATACGATTTCGAAGAAGCGATTCGTTCAATATTATCTAATTGTTAAGTATTTGTTAATGATATAATCATTGCAATTTGTTAATTTTTAATGTTCAAAGTTTTCTTCAAAATATTATCTTATCCTGTAACTTACTGTTGTAATAAAACGTAATTTTTTGTGGAAATCCTTTCTACTATTTAGGCGTTTCAATGTTTTTTTTATGCCAAACCATAATGCAGACATTTTGGTCATGTTGTCATTAAATTTTTGAGCATAAATTAATAAGGATGGCTGTACGAGTAGAAGAAGACTAAAGAATCGATGGATGGACTGGGTGAAAGATGATATGGCTAGAAAGGGAGTGACTATCGAGATGACGATTAATAGAGAAGTTTGGAAGAAAAATTTGTTGCGTTTTATAACTTGGGATAAAGGGAGACTCTTCTATTTTGTTGAGTACCTGGTACTTGTTGAAAGGCCTACATTGTCCTCCTATGCCTACTCATCATCATCATCTGCCTAGCCTTTTCCCAACCATTCAGCTGAGTACCAGTATTTTACATGGAGCGACTGCCTATCTGACCTACCCCGGTACCCCTTGGCAAGACCTATGCCTATTAACACTGTAATTTGAAAATATTGTAAAGGCCAATTATTTTTAAAAGAGTAACCGTGGAGTTACCTGCCGGCTCTTCTCCATATTAAACGACCAATTGGAACCGTGCACCTAGCTTCTGACGTTTCATAAGTGCCCATGTAGGTTTATGTGAGATAAAATATTTTGATTTTGTTTTTTTTGAGATATTATGCTTATGATACTGCAGAAATTTTCCAATATAATTCAAAGTTAAAACCTACATACGTAGAGGACGAATTCCTAAACACAGGTTTTTGTTCTGACTCGTTTCGAAGGATTTATTTTATTACGTATTAATCAAGGCCTATCATGCGTCCGTCCCATTTATTTTAGCAGTCTTTTTTTTTGCAATTTTATTCAAAATCGCACTAATAAATATATTAAAATCATAAAGGAAATGCAATGAACTTTATAATAACTTGGTATGATATTCTTCATCACATGAAAAAAGCGTTACCCAATCCTGCAGTAAAAATAATATTAAATAATTATATACATTTACAGATTATCGTCATTCGCAATAGTATTAAATGGCGGCATTGACATTTTCATAACATATTTTTCCTAAAATAATACCTATTTACTATTGTTTCAATTATGCTGTTCGTTGGCAGCAATTGAAAACGGCTGGACCGATTTGGCTATTTTTAGTTTTTAAATGTTCGTAATAATCTGATTAATATCTAGGTTTTATGGAAAGACAAATTACAAATTCGGGAAAAATTGCACGTCCTTTTATTCTATGGGGATATTTTTTGGACAGGACAAGGTTGGTCGGGTCAGCTAGTTATTATTAAAAAGTCAGTAGTGAAGAGTATTGTGTTCCATAAATGTACTAATATTATATTGTTAGTTAATTTAATTATTATTGCTATCATTAATATTAGCAGAAAAGCATTGAGTAATATTTCTAATATCACTTAAGAGATAGTGTGCAGTCTTAAAATTCTTCAGTAAGTAGGAAGGAGGTTTAATATTAATAATTATTATATGTACAGCAATAGAAGTCTATTAAAATTAATAGGCAATAACATACACAAATTACTTAAACATAATATTTCCTCACAAATTATGATGATCGTCAGTGTAACCTTTTTTGGGATTGGCTTCTTGACAAATGTTATTCTTAAATAGCATTATGAAAACAGAAAACATACACAAAAACAAGAAAACATTATGTAAATTATGGTATCCCAAAGAGGCCACTAAATCCTTTCATCCATTTTTGCTGAGATAAAAATAAAAAGATGAAAACAAGGTGGACCGATGACCTGGTGAAGGCCGCCGGAATCCACTGGATGCAAAAAGCACAGAACCGGTCGAAATGCAGTTTTTTTTTTTTTTTCTCTTTGGCCTTTCTTGGTGGATTCCTATGTCCAGCAGTGGAAGTAATAGCAGTAGTAGCAGTGGTCTTTTGACTAAAATGATAATGATGATGATGAAAATAAAAAAATGATAATGTTATATGTATTGAAATTACAATACGTCATGATATAAATTCTAAAATAAAATCCGGGAATATACCAAGTGCTATGGGAAGAACATGAAGGTTTTTGACTATCTTAGTGTGAAAAAGTATAAATAAACTTGTCAATCTCAATAGTAACCTGAGGTAAGACATGGATGACGATCACAATCAAGAAGAGTTTGCTAACGTTCATAACTATTACTTCTTATTTTCTTATAGAAAATCAATGTCCGTGCGTTACCCTTGCAAAAACTCGAAAATGGCTCGACTTATTGCGATGAAACTTTGATAAGAAGTTGTGTGCGAGCCGGGGAAGGTATCCAAAAAAAAAAGTATTGCAACGCATGCCGCAATTCCTAGTAATACATAAATTAGCTAGTAATACATAATTATTAAACTAACATAACATAATAAAGAAATCTTGATATCATAACAAGTCTTAAAAATCGTGCGAAATAGGGGCGGGTCACTAGTAATGTTATTTGAGTCACAAAAATATCACCTATATTTAGAAAGCCTAATAATAATAACAGCCGCGTGACTAAGTAATAACAGCCGCACCGTCGATCCATCAGGTTAAGCTACGCTTGCGGCGGTTGGTCTGTGGATGGGTGACCATCTTTACGTACTGAGACTCCTCCGTGCCTCGGAATGCACGTTAAACAATTGGTCCCGGCTGTCATTTGTGGATCTTTGACAGTGGTTACGGGTCGTCAGAAGCCCGAAAGTCTGACAACCAGTTTTACCAAGGGGTATTATTATTGCACGGTTACTGGATTGTGGAGGTCAGATAGGCAGTCAGTCCATGTAAAATACTGATGAGCTGACCCCAGCATAGTTGGGAAAAGGCTAGGCAGATTGATTAACTAATAAAAAATTCTAGTGAAAAATACGAAAATACTTTCTACCATGTTACCGATACTCTAATACCATAATATCTGTTTATATCTAAAGACCCCAAATCGTACCATAACAAACGGGCCAGTGTCATCCCAAGGCTTATTATGTATTTTCGCAATACACTAATTTACTTTTAATGCAAAATTTTGTATGAATGTTAGTTTCCGATCGCTCTCTGACTGAGAAGTGCGTTGTCTCAGCGAATTTGAATTTTGTTTTTTATTTCTTGTCGCATTGTTTTTCGGAGTGCTGTGTTTTATTTTTAAATATAAGGTGTGTTGTCGTAGGCGTTGTAGTTATTTTTTTTTTGGTATTATCTTAAATAAAAATACGCCTTTGTACCTCTTTTTTGAGTGCGAAAAGTTTAAATAAATAAATAAAAATCCTTTTAATTTAAAATTTTAGTTCTTTGATTATACTATATACTTTATATTATACTATATACTTTATGAATCGTTTATGAATATATTATTTCATAAATTAAAAAGTTTCGATACATTTCTCTTTATCTGTCAAAATATTTAAAAAAATTGTTCAACCTTTACTTTTGTATTTTATAATTAGTTGTTTTAAAGTATATTCTCTGCTTCTTTCAGGTCCAAACGCAACCATGTCGTTCGTGGACTCATACCAAAAATTCATGGAACGCAACAGCGGTAAGTTCGTTTTTTAATAACTTTAAAATAAAAATGTTCTAAAATGGACGCGTTCATAAATCAAATAATTCAGAGGCTACCAGCCTTTTACCGATTAGACAGGTAAACAAAATTTAAAAAAATGTAGGGACTTCCCATCGTAATAACGTTATGGTAATTCTGAGGGTCTTTTGATGAAGGTTACAAACGTTACTCTTATAAATGTATGTATAAAATATCGAGGGCAGTCGAGTATAGGTAATCGTTACCTAATTACGTTACGTTTTGAATCAATTAACTAGCATGATATAGTAAGGTCAAACTTATGTTGTTTTGTCAACGGAGCTTCACAGTCCATAACTACTATATACTTACTATACTTTTTTTTTAATTCTTAAATTTTATTAGAGGCTTTTATCCACAGTGGCAAGTCAGCCTCATCATAACTTAAACTATTCTAAACAACATCTACAAATACAATATAAATTATTAATGTCTAAACAAATCAGTAAGTAGGTTTGCTATACTAATATTATAAAGAGATTTTCGTGAGTTTTTTTGTAGGGGCTAATCTTCGGAACTACTGATCCGATTCCAGAAATTCTGTCACTAATGGTATGTTACAGTATTGCCGAGTGTCATAGGACATATTGTATGTTAAAACCTCGGACTAAATAAAAAACCAAGACAGAGCGCTGTCAACAGTGACGTAAGTGACGTGTGTTACTTGTTTCCGATACCTATTTTTGGGCTGAATATCTGGCGAAGTCTATATTAATATGGCGTAGATATTAAATTACACATATTTAATAAATATATTTAATAATTATTATAATTAAAAAAATAATGGGCTTATGGTTAAATTATAACAGCCATATGGATAGATCGTACATTAAGCTACGCTTGCCAGGTCAGTCCGTGGATGGGTGACCATCCATTACATATCGAAACTCCCTCCGAGGTTCGGAAAGCTCGTTAAGCTGTTGGTCGCGGCTGCTATTTGTAGATGACTGACAACCAGTCTTACCAAGAGGTATAGTATTACCCAGTAAATGAGTTGCAGAGATCAGATAGGCAGTCGTTTCATGTAAAATACTGGTATTCAGCTGCATCCGGTTAGACTGGAAGCCTATCAATGTTTTTTTATCAAAGAATGTTTACTTTGTAAAGTATTATATTATTTTAATTATTGTGAATGTGAAGACTATGTGGATCTTTGTTTCTTTTCTTTTTTAGTATTAATTTTTCCTTAGTTTTAATTAATCATGGTCTGGCAGTTTGAGCAATTTATGCGGCCTAACCAAATGTCCTTTCTTTGGTACTGTTCGTCAAATCGTTGAGCTCCTTAAAATTGGAGTTGAGCTGCACGATTATTGACAAATGCTTGCACTGACTGGACAGGTCCACTCAATCTGTGTGGTTCTTTCCTCAAAAGTCCATTTCAGACACCAATCTACATGGTCTTCACATGATCTGACCAAGATTATGTCTGGACTTTAAAAGAGACTGTGACCTCTGAGTTTGTTTCGGCCTTTCTTCTCAGAGTAGTCAGATAGGAAACGCCGACCTCATCTAGTTTTAAAAATGTGATTGACGTGTAAAAGTGTTTGTACAAACCTACTTACAGAAATAAAAATCATTTATCATCATTTATCATCATCATTTATCATTTATCCCAACATAGTTAGGAAAAGGCAGGCAGACTGATTTTGATGTTAGAACAAAATAAGAAAGTTGGTAAAAAGCTAGACAGATGAATAAAGGTTAAAAAGTTATAAATATGTTTTTTTGAATATTGAACTAAAGATATAATAACAAACGAATCTCTTACAAAACTCCATAACAAAATCATGACAATTACGAAATAATGCGATAAAAATTTGTAATCGACGTTTATTGTTACAAATCGAATTAGTTAAAGATATAAAAATATGAATTGCTACAACACGTATATTACTGACATATCATGAGTGCAATTTCTTAAATTAAACGATAAGTTAATTTTATACTGTAGTATTAATAATTATAAATAAAGAACTACATATTTATAAGCTGCCCACATGGGTATCTACAGCGTGTATCATTAATGTGTGGTCATATTTAAGATCGTGGCACAGACCATCAAACTAAACTATTTTCTCTATGGGGCCAATGGCATAATCGCGAAAAAATAATAAGCTGTCCAATACAAAACTTGATTATCTACTCGACCCAAATGTATGCGACAGCTGATTATTCACAACTATGATATTGATCCCATGCAGACAGTGGTTCAGTTTGACGGTCTGTACCACACTCTTATCATTATAAAAAAATACACGTTTTTTATAGACTCTGTACAGCAACGTATGTACAACGGATTATAATTATCAAGACATTGGATAACAGGGGTAGTATTATGAAGTATTAATGCCATCATTATTCCACTGCGAAAACGGGATGGTGCTATCGGCGTTGTATAGCTCCATCTCTCTCTCACACTAGAAAAATAGCGGCGTTAATACTTCATAATACGGCACCTGGTAAGTATATGTTGTAAGATTTACAAAAACAAAATCTACTAACCAAAATCACCAATAAATAAGGAAAAAAGTGGTTGTAGAAAAAGCGTAGAGGGTAACTATTGTTTGTGATTTTTGGCATTATTTATTTTTCCACATACTAGACAATTAAGGATAATTTGGTAATATAATTACCATGAGAATATCCGACGGAAAAAAAGGCATGAAGATTAACAAAGTTCAGCGAACAGGAACGCATAAATGTGGGAATTATTACCACGTATTTATTAGAGAGGATAAAAATATACACACTGGATAAACTTCAAATAACTAACAAACTATTAAAATAAAAATATAAAAATCTAACCTAGCTAAAACTATTAACAATCTAAAATATGGCATCGAAATCGCATCGCTGATTTTATGCCTAATTATAATAAGATAGCATAAAAATAATAACCGCAAACGAAGTCTCATATTTCGTTAAAAAAATACTCCATGCTCGTTGCCGAACCTATTTATGTGTACTGACTGTAGGTATTTTTTTGAATAATTTGTCTATTCAGGTAGATTATAAATTAGAGCTAATCATGTATTTTTTATTCAAGAAAAATACGATATTCATCATAATTCATTAAAGTTATAATAATTAATCGGGAAAAAAAAAAACGACAAATAATAGTTAAGCTGATAAAAATTAAAAAGGACTATGTTTTAAATGAAATTTTCTTTTTTGCATAAAAAAAAAAAACAATTACCATGCATATAGAATATATGGCTTGACTAAGAAATGAGTATATAAGGGGAAGTTTAAAAGTGGCGCCAGTGACAGAAAAGTTGAAAGGTAATCGTTTGGCCTGGTATGGGCATGTGATGAGGAGAGAGGAAACGCATGTGACTAAAAAAGTGATGAATATATAAGTGTTGATGGATGGAGCGGAAGAGGAAGGCCAAAGAAAAGATGGATGGATTGTGTGAGGAATGGTATGAAAGAGAAGGGAGTGAATGATAGCGTGACGGTTGACAGGGGAGAGTGGAAGAAGAAAACGTGTTGCGCCGACCACAAGTGATATAAGACAAGCGCAGGAAGATGAAACACTAGCTTTTTCCCGCAACTTTGTTCGCGTGAAGTTTCTCATTTTAATATCCCATCATTAAGCAATAGTGTATTTTAACAGTGAAAGAATTTTTGTAATCGGATCAGATGTTCAGAGGATTTATTCCCCCTAATGTCTTTGCTTTTAACTAAATAAGTAATTTAATTTTCCGGGACTGTGATCACTGTAAAAAAAAAAGAACTTAAAATAGAGGTGAGCCCTACGCGGAATAATAAAAAAAACACACTATTCACCGTGATCATGAAAACATGCGGACACAGGCAGATGCCTATTTATGTCAATAGTTCAAATAACATTACGCAATGGTTTACTTATTAATTAGCACAATATACGTCAAAGGTACGTTGATCTAATAAGGCTTACGTCGTCATCACACATTAAATTTAAATATTGTAGTTTACATAGTTACCTACTAATTTTTAGAACTATTAAGAAAAATAGCGAATACGGATGGTAGAGTTCTCAAAAGAAGAGCCTTATCGATTAGGAAGCTGCTCCAGCTTTTAAAACACTGATATAAGGACATTACTAGACAAAGCGTTGTCTATATCTAAACTATATATAATATACTATTATAATATTATAAAGAGATTTTATTCATATTTTGTATTCTTATTTGTAATGAATAAACACAAAAACGAGAGGACCGACTTTAAAAATTCTTTCACCAGTAGTATGCTATATTATCACCAGTGATCGGAGTAGGTAGATTGATTTTTGGTACTTGTAGCATAAATGCACACAGAAAGAATGGATAAGCCATTTTTCCGGAAAGTAAATCCGGTATTTCCGGATTCAATTAAATATTGTTAATGTTGGTAGTGATATTATTACAACTCAATTCAAAATTTAAAGGAAGGTATCAAAACTAAATTAATTCATTATTTATCTGTTGAATAATAAAAACAATCGAATTCCGATTTTCGATTTCCGATTTTTTTGAGGATGGCAAATCATCAAATGACTCCTTCCACTCTGGCAGAATACAATTCCTACATAAGTTCCGGTTTTTTTTAATAATCCACCAATTCCGGAGGAATGCCCATATTAATATATACGTTTCGGATCAATGGCCCCAGTTCAATCTACCTACTCCGATCACTGATTATCACTGAGTAACTTAAGGTATAATTTATAAAGATATCACGCGGGCGAAGCCGCAGGTGCAAACTTTATGTTCCAGAGATGTTGCATGTTGCATGTCTATAATATTTTATTTATTTATTTAAATCAGACACAGTGATCCATATTTTTTTGATAGTATACTTAAAAATTATGTTAAGAACCAAAGATTTAAATACATGTCACAATAATACTATATAACTAAAATTAAATAACTGAACTACATGAAGTCAAATTTAAATATTATAACATAATAATAAAATGATTTATAAAATATATTAAATCACAATCATCTTTAAATTCTTTAAAAAATTTAAAAGCATTTACGTGTTTAAATTCATTAAAACTAAAATCAAAATTAAAATCAATTTAAACCAATTTAAAATAATCAATTCAATGGCTAATATATTAAAAAAATGAGCGAAGCCTTACAGTACTTGCATTATATTATGATGTGTTACATGCTAACATCTGACATCTTGACTGATAGTACCAACCTCTCGGAAAATGGGTTGGTACCATCTGACGGTGAACTCTTGCAACGCGCGCGCTCATTGGTCAAATCAAATAGCGCGCTTTTCAACGGCTTCCTGTTACAGACTTCCGTTCCGTTAAAAGGAAGCGTTTAATTGGCAGTTATATCTAAATCTTCACCTAAGCGAGAATAGCTTAGTTTATACTGGTAGTTCTTAAATCTTTTCACGTTTCGTTGCTGTTGCTATGCGGATCTATTTATGATATTATTTACTTACTATTTACAAAATCTTTGTCCAACTTTTGCGTATTCGGATTACCATAGAACTATTAGTTTTAGACCTGATGATATTTGGGCAGTACAATCGCCAACAAACCGTATGTAAATTTTTCTATTTAGAGACAGAATGATTATTTTATGTCTAGTTACCTACTCTCAGCAATAAAAAGTTATTTTTCTCAAACATGCTTGAAAATTCGAGCATTATTTTGACAACCTTATTCGAGATTTATCAAAATTGCTGTACTGGTAAAAAACAAGTGACGATGCGGTCAGCAAAGTTACTATGAAAATCAATATATGGCGTGTTTAGCGGCCAAATAAATTACTATGAAAACTCATATCTGTCGTGTTATTTAAAAAAGGGAACGAACTTTTTACTTCTACACACGGCAATGACTGCCTCGGCTTCGCCTCGGCCCTCATTATCACGATCGTCCATCAATCCCCTTATTGCTGGCCGCGACAGTAATGAACTATAACCAATTGCAGTCTAATGTGAAATTCCTACTTTAATAAGAAAATTTTCACCTTACTTGAAAAACTTTTATTCATTTAACTTGAGAACCCAAAAAAACCGTCAAAAAAAATCTAACTACACTTTGCTGACGCGCACTCGATTACACGTGCGTTACAGATTATCGTTTTACATATTTAACTGAGTTTGTAATTTTTTATGTTTTTTTTTGTTTTTATGTTACTTTTTATGTTAACATACAAGGAAGAATTAATAATTATGTTATTGTAAAATATTCTACCGACGTGTTTTCTGAAACGTATCGTCATAAAATTCCTTTAATTATGCGAAATCCTATCTAGCTAAGATTTGCATAATAATGTACAATATTCAAGATTGTGGAATGCTACGAAAATGTTAAGTTTATCTTTATTATGTTGTTAACCCCTGCTTATTATCATATTAGCTTATTCATCTTACTGTTGGAGATGAGATTCGCTCAGTTTTCTATCCATATGTTACTGCACTATTTCTTGCCAATTAATTAGAAAATAAAATCAATAACACTTCAATTAATTACTGTGTAATAATTGTTTCATTCCATTGCATAGTGTGTATGCGACGTGATTAGAATTGTACGATTTTGAGTCTGTCAATAAGCCAGTGGTGCTGATTCTGTTGTTCACAAACTAAACTAAATATAAGTTCAGTGCATCTTTTCCTTTCTATTTCATTAAGAAAAGGACGGAAGATAAATTTTAGTTTAGTCTTGTCAAATTAATCAGCGCTTGACGTAAATTGACGTAATTTTAGAAGGCAAGTTTTTAATCATGTCTAAACTAGTTGGAGTACATAGTGACAGGCGCTGATTAATTTGATAGGACTAAACTAAAATTTATCTTCTGTCATTCACAAAGAAAAAGATGCACTGAACTTTTTAGTTTAGTTTGTTAACAACAGAATCGGTACCAGTACCTATTGTTTCAACCTAAATCTAAGTTTACCGATATCGATGTGTTCTGATGGCTGATTCTTATATTTTACGGACCATCACTGGTTAATATTTAGACTTTTGTATCTAACTTTATCAATAATGAAACAAAAACCTCAAAGCTTTGCATAGTAGACCCTCCCAAGTGGAAGTAGCTATCAAAAGTACAATTACCTTACGAATATATTTTTAACCGACTTAAAAAAAAATGAGGAGGTTATCAATTTGTCTGTATTTTTTTTTTAATGTTTGTTACCTCTGATCCTTCGACTGGGTTAACCGATTTTGGTGATATAGACGACATCTTATTTGATACAATCACTGTTATTTACATAGCAGCTAGTGGTATTAGAATTCGTGTGAGGTAGGTACCACAACTAAAAAGTGAAAAATAAAAACATTTTACAAAAAATAAAACAACTGACTTCCAAAAAAAACACTTAAAAAGTGAAAAATTACTTTAATTTCTGAAGTCGGTGTCTTTGCTTTTCAGTTTTCGTTTTTGCTACCGACTTTGGCAATAAAAACAGCTATCATTAGTAAGAAAAACGATAAACGAAAACAGCCTTGATAAATTCTGTATCATCCTAACTAATATTATAAATGTCAAAGTAAGTTTGTTGGTTTGTTACACCTTCACGCTAAAACGGCTCAACGGATTTGGATGAAATTGGGCATAAAGGTAGACCATGATCTGGAATAGGACATAGGATACTTTTTGTCCCGATAATCCCATGGGATCGAGACTTACTTGGGTGAAACCGCGGGGCGCAGCTAGTAGGTAATAATTTTCTTATCAAACAGCCTTGTAGTTGGGGAGTTCGTCGCGCTGTCTCCTCTTTCCAGCTTAGAACGCAATGATGAGAATAAGGTAACTGAATCGCAAAATAGAGTTTTTATTTGATTTGCTTGATTTCAGTCTTATTCACTCTCGTTTGCTACGTGTAACCAACTTAGGTTTTAATCCACGGCTGTTTATAAAAACAATGAAAACATCATCATCATCTGCCTAGCCTTTCCTAACTATGTTGGGGTTGGCTTCCAGTCTAGGTGGCGGCGCGTAGTGTTCCACGCGCGCCCCTCTTAGACGTCACGGGGGGAGTCAAACACCTTACTCCCCCCCCTGACCCGAGGAGGCCCGCTGTGAAGATTCTTACGTTCCCGCGACCCCCGGCGTAGGTGTGAGTCAGAACACCGGGGTGGTTTTTAGTCAGTAAGAGTCTGACAGACACCTCCGCCCACCCCAGGGCGGAGGACATCCATGAGGATTTTCCACACCAGAAAAAAAAAAAATGGCTTCCAGTCTAACTGGATGCAGCTAAATACCAGTATGTTGCATGGAGCGACTGCCTATCTGGCTCCACAACCCAGTTACTGGGTAACACGATACCTCTTGGTAAGATTCGTTGTAAGACTTTCGGGCTTCTGACGACCCATAAACTATCAAAGATCTACAAATGACAGCCGGGACCAACGGCGTAACGTGCTTTCCGAGGCCCGGAGGGGTTTTGATATGTTAAGATGGTCACCCATTCACGGACCAACCGCGGCAAGAGTAGCTTAACTTGATCGATCGACCCGTGCGGCTGTTATTACTTAATTACAAGCCTCTTCAAACGATGAAAACGTCTTTGTAAATATTTATATTTATACATTTAAATCCAATACTTTAAGGCGGTTTAATAGTTGGTGTTGCCCACATATTTATAGTCTATACGTGATAGGATTTCTAAGCATATTCTTAGTGGTAGGTCTACGTATTACATTGCTTTGGCCCAGTCTTCAATCTGCGTATGATTTGAGATCCGTTACTAAAAATCCTTGGAAGTCAATAGGTGGCGTCATAAACAAAATCAGGATATTGAAATGTCTTAGCATAAATCCTTGGGTTACCTGGAATGTGAGATGTTTTATAATAGTTTTGGCGCCTAAAGTTATCCAGGAAACAAAAAATGTTGTCTTGTAATTTAGTTACTTAAAATTTTACAAGGCGCGTATACAATCGGATCTTTGTATTTTACTAAAGGAAATATTATCAGATCTTTGAATCATTTGACTTTGGATTTCCTTTGCAGGAGACAAAAGTAATCCTCCTAGCCTTTTCTAAGCTAGTTTAGGGTTGGCCTTTCGTTTACCGAGATGCAATTGAATATCAGTATTTTACTTAGAGCAACAGCCATCAAGCCTAAATACTCACAACCACTCGCTTTCATGCAGTTTATAATACCACACATTTTTTAGGAGTCGATTTATAGGGATTTGTGTACGAATAAAAACTTTTTGCAAAAAAAAAAACAACCGACTTCCAAGAAAAAGTGAAAAATAACTTTAATTTCGGAAGTCGTTGTTTTTGCTTTTCAATTTTCGTGTTTTGCCACCGACTTCCGAAATTAAAGTTATTTTCACTTTTTTAGTGTTTTTTTTGGAAGTCGGTTAAATTTCTTTTGTAAAAAGTTTTTATTTTTCACTTTTTAATTGTGGTACCTACCCCATACAAATTCTAATACCACTACCTGCTATGTAAATAACAGTGACGGAGTCGAATAAGACGTAATTGTAATATATTGAAAATACGTAATTATTGAAGCTAACTCAAAAGCTAGCCAAGCAAAGTTAATAAAATATATATGGGACCACACGGGAAGCACTAGCGATCAAATAAAAAAGAATCATTAAAATCGGTACTCTCAGTCGAAAGTTATGAGGTAACAAACATTTAAAAAAATACAGACGAATTGATAACCTACTCCTTTTTTTGAAGTCGGTTAAAAATTAGAATTCGGTTCCATCCAGATTAATCAATATAAGATTCCAAGGAAGGCGGAAACAACACCTGTTGATTATAATAATAATCATATTTGTGTGCATGGCGGCGCGCAGGCGCATGCGCGATCGTATTGTTATGGTCATTTGTAGTGATGCCATATTGAGTCATATGATTGTGTCGTAAGCAGAGGTTGTTGATTGGTTTGTACTTGATAATAACAACAATCACTGTTTTGGTTATGAAAGTATTATTTGGTATCTATCTATATCTTGTACGTATTTTACTAACTACATTACATTAGTTAACTCGGTTGATTACGCGAAACTTAATTGAGAATTAAGTCTCCAATAGGTAGGGGTGGTAAAGAAGGCGGGTCCTGTTGAGCAAGCGCACTGGTCAGGCCAACGGTCGGTGTCCTCCATATCATTTAGGTACCTATGAGACGAGGTTTTTGCACTAATAAAATTTATATTATATGATATATTTTTTATAAAATCTAGATATTATATTATTTTCAGTTATATACTCACTTAACAGTCTCGAAACAGGTAGAACTAGATCTTGGAGAAAGACATAAATTGGTTTGTTTTTAACTTTATAGGTCTAGTATTGAAATTGGGCTTACCTAACTATACAAGATACTAACATGTCCTATTTTTTTTTTCTTAGCCTATAGTTTGTCCCACTGCTGGGCAAAGGCCTCCCCTTTTTCTTTCCACATGTCCTATTACGATATCAATAATATCTAGTAAATACTTATTTGTTAACTAAGTTTCCAGTATAGGTAAAGATATTAGATATCTACGACAAATGTATATAATCTCCAGCACAATTTGGTGTACATAAAATATGAATAAATTCATGCAATATGAATTTCCTATCAGAAATCAGATCAATTAGGCGTTGTTTACAGAGACGTGGGGTGTCGAGCGTGGCGTTGGCAGCGTGGCCCGCACTGAATTCAAAAATATGGCGTTGTATGAGTGCGTTTAAGGAGAAGCGTTTTTATACGCGTTTGCTTGAAATGGAGCGTTTTTAGCGGCGGGGCCCGCGGATGTCACCGCCGCGTCACACGCGGCGTTTAACGCGGCGGCGCGGCGCGCGCAGCGGTGCCCGCGGCGGAATCTTCTGCCAGTATTATTTGGAAATCGCGCAACGCAGACGTAGTCACCGTCGCAATGGAGTACGATATGATTGACTTTTTTTAGAAGAAAATTCTATGTTAAAAAGTAATCACTTTTTAGAAGTCGGCTAAAAACAGACTTGAGTACCCCGCATGCGCCGCAGCGTTTCCCGCCGCGTGCTTCACTACACCCTTGACGTTTCGCGGCGGGCGCAGCGGCGGGTACCGCCACTCTTCCCGCCTCGCATCTCTATGAACAACATCGTATATTGCCATATGTTTGTGTTTACGCGTGCGATGATAAGTGCCGCTTCACGCGCCGCCGCTCCGTAAACAGAAAAAATATCCGACGCGCCGCCAAACGCCACGCTGCACGCGCCGCGCAACGCCCCGCGTCTCCGTAAATGAGGCCTAAGAGTGCAGTTGTTTGATCGCTTCAAAACAAACTTATTACTGAATGCCGCATTTTACTGCATTCGGAATTTAACTTATAATTGGGAAGCGTATGAGAACTATAACCAAAGTGCGCTTGTTAGAAAAGACGCGATAAAATATCGGCTAGAATCAAATGCTTATGAATAACAATTGTTCCTAACAATAAAACATACCTGTTACTTAAAATAACAGATCTTCAAGATTGTTACTGTTAAAACTTCGGATACGATTTTCGACTTTAACGAAAAGAAACAAATCAGATATTCAGTTGAGATTTAAATTTATTATAAATTTATTTATAATTTGTCACTTCACAGTAGTTAGTAAATAACCAAGAATTTTCAAAAACCGACTATCTCATCGGTATTAAGGCTTCGCATTACCTACATACCTACCTACCTAACCTATCTACCTACTTACATATCTACGAAGCTACCTACCCTACCTACTCTTACCTATCACACATACAAACCTTGTCCTGAGAATAACGAACACAACAAATAAATCATACAATTTGAGGCAGTCGTTCGGAAGTTATGCGCGTACACACATTTCGGTAATTCATTTTTATAATCTATACTTACTAATATTATAAAGCTGAAGAGTTTGTTTCTTTGTTTGTTTGAACGCACTAATCTCAGGAACTACTTTTTGGATTTGAAAAATTCTTTTTGTGTTGGATAGTCCATTTATCAAGAAAGGTTATAGGATATACAACATCACGCTACAACCAAAAGGAGCGGAACGTAAATGAAAAATGTTGCAAAAACGGGAAAAAATATTCCTTTTTGAGAGTTTCCGTTGCGTGCGCTGCGTAAACGGTTTAAGTTAGGCAAATATCATGTATGATGGAATTATTTCTCAACAAAAATTAAAAAAAAAAGTCCGCGACATCCTCCCTATAATCTTTTTTTATGGTAATCAAATTGGTTCGAAATTAATGCATTATTTGCGAAGGAGTTTTATCAACATAATATTAATTCTTATTCAAATAAATAATATTATCAACAAGGGTATTTAATATATAGCAGTAAAATACTTTTTAATTCATTCAAATTGGACATTTAATTTCGAAATTATTACGAGATATAAATAAAAATGAAATACGCGAACTGTTCGACGCCGGCGCCGCGCCGCCGCCGCCGCGACGTTCCCTACTCTAGAGAGGAGAGGATGGGCACACGGGTAGACCATGACCTGGAATAGGACATAGGATACGTTTTATCTCTTATATTCCCACGGGATCGAGACCTACACGGGTGAAACCACGGGGCATAGCTAGTAAAGATATATATTGCCGCATTTCTCTATTTGAAGTGATATGCAAATATTGGGCCTGTCTTAACTCACATATACATTCCTGCATTATAAGTCCTACCTACGTATTTAAATGAAGCTTCAATAGCATTGACTTTGAATTTTGTTTAACCCCAAAGGTCTTGACTTTGGTTAAAACTATGTAAAATACTAACAAATTTAATGTTATTTTTGGGCCTTTCCGTATTTAGTTACGGTTGAACATAAATTATTAGTCTATTGCAAAATAAACTGCAAATGCTTTTAGTATTAATACATTTATTCTAAAACTAAAGATGTTATAATAAAAAATTAAAAACAATTTATAATCATCTTCTCTGTATAATAAAATAAATTTCTGTTCGTTAGTCTCGCTAAAACTCAAGAATGGCTGGACCGATTTGGGTAATTCTTTTGTTGTGTTCGTTATTCTCAGGGCAAGGTTTGCACGTAAGGTAGGTGTAGGTAGGTTAGGTAGGTAGGTAGGTAGGTAGATAGGGTAGCCAGGTAGGTAGGGTAGGTAGTTATAATATATAATTAAAAAAGCTTATGGTACCAAAGTGGACCAATCGTATCAAGTGCTTGAATAAGGAACTTATCTAACAATTTAAGGATATATTTTATAGACAGAAGGAGCAGGAGTCCTATTGGCACCTATTGTACACAGGAACCTAAAAAAATTAAACAAGAATTGAACCAGGTAACACAATACTCATCCAAAACGATCTCTTCTTTTCAGATCCTCGGACAGAGAACTGGTGGCTGATGTCAGGACCAGGCCCTCTGCTGACCATCCTCGCGACGTACCTCTACTTCTGCAACTCAGTCGGCCCCAAGTATATGAGGGACAGGAAACCCTATGACTTGAAGAACGTCATGATATTATACAACGTTTCACAGATATTGATGAGCATTTACCTGGTGTATGAGGTAAGTTTTGTCTGTATTTTGGTAAACCAAATCTCCTTATTGACCACTGCAAGAATGAAAATGATGTATACAATGGTTCCAAACAAATTACTGATTGCTAGACGATTTTTTTAAATCACACATTCATTAAATAACTTTCTCATACATCTTTCAATGCACTGCTTTACGCCGAAAATGATAAGATCACTTTTGTTGAATTCATAATTATCTTAATGAAAATAGAGCCATTGAACAGAAATCGTACCAAAAGTAAACACAGTTAATTGATTCAGGCGTGACTTTGCGGAAATCCATTATAAAATACAATAGACGTAGATATATTTAGTAACCTATTCCGCTTAACTATTCTTCAAGTCATAAAAAAACCCTGTAAGAAATCGACACGCGTTTCACCTCTCAACGAGGCATCCTTAGGATGACGATTGACCAATCGCAAACCAGAACACGACGTGTTGCCACACCGAGCGCCGGACGCAGAGTAAATCAAATCGTTTTTTTTTTTTAACTAGGGCATCTCGAATTTTATTTCTGAAGTCACGACTTCTTAACCGGACTTTCCTGTGGCTGCCTTAAGCTTCTACACTCAGGGCCTCCAGCCAGTAAATCAAATCGCCTGTCACTCCCACTTATATAGGATTGCTGCTCGGCGCTACTCGGCTTGGAACAACATATCTATATATATCTACGTTTATTGTATTTTAAAAGTAAACACCTTTGTGAAATGCTTGGCTCATCAATTTTATTTTACTGTTACAGGGTTTAGTCGCGGGATGGTGGAACGACTACAACTTCTCATGCCAGCCCGTAGATTACTCGAACAGTCCCAAAGCTCACAGAGTAAGTATAATGTTTCCCTTCTTCCTCAGAAGATACTTATTCATCTTCGGTTTAATAAAGATACTACTAATACAAACATATCCAATATCCAAACTGCTTCAAGAACCGACTGGACATATTAAATATCTCCAAGTTATTTGAAACACACGTGTGGTAGTGCGTCAAAGAAATAATAATAATCTTTGTTTCCTGTACTTATAGAGTCTAACGGGCCTCTGCGAGTTGGCTTCACCTCACCCCTCGTATGCCTAAACTAAAAAAAACAAAAATACTATTAATATATACATATCATAATCAATAAAACTTAAATAAACTAATAAAATAAAATCTTGAAACAATAAATTCTAATACCAAAGCTCCGGGACCGAATGGTCTCGTGTTATTATGCGAAAAACTTAAAAATAATAATAATATGCTGAATAAACAATGTTGCTTCAAAATAGTGGAGCGTTAAAAGCATTGCCTTCAATGATTTTTAACACTGGTCCATGGATTCAATATTTATGAAGTTGTGAATATCGTAAAGTTGTTAATAGCTTTCTTAACACTTTTTGCAGATGGCAGCAGCAGTATGGTGGTACTTCGCAGCTAAGATCATTGAACTTCTGGATACAATCTTCTTCGTGTTGAGGAAGAAGAACAGGCAGATCACCTTCCTTCATCTGTACCATCACTTCATGATGCCCATCTGCGCTTGGATTGGCGTCAAATTCTTGCCAGGTACGTTGCAATCTTCTTTGCATATCTTATTTAGATGATAAATGATATTTGAATAAAGAGAGAGAGGACTATGTTTAATAGTGGACAGTGAAAATTTGAAGATCGAATGATTGATGATGACGCTAAAGATGCTATACCTAGGATCTGAAAACCATGGTGAACTAAAAACCATGGTGGAACTAAAAAAAGTATTGACATTCTTTTAATACTAATAGTAATTAAAGTTGATAAACATACTCCAGCAAAGTCAATCAATCGATTAACGCAGCCTATCGCTGTCCACCGCTGAAGAGTATGGTTTCAGAAGAGTATATATTTCAAATAGAGAGAGAGGACTATGATTAACAGTGGACAGTGAAAAGCTGAAGATAACACCAACAATCATTTAATTGTTGATAATGCTGGAGATTAAAGTATCTAAAAGATTAAATTGAATTAATACTGAAACTGAAAACCATTACTGAAACTAAAAAAATGATTGTCATTATTTTAATAGGTCTTTACGTATGATTCCAGGTGGTCATGGAACTCTCCTCGGTGTGATCAACTCCTTCATTCACATCATCATGTACACTTACTACCTGATCTCCGGTCTCGGACCTCAGTACCAGAAATACTTGTGGTGGAAGAAGCACCTCACCACCATGCAGCTGGTAAGTTGACGCATAATTCGCAATCTAGTAATACTCATGGTCCTAACAGAATACCAAATTGATTGGAAAATAATGATTATAATTATCAATTCATGATATTCATCATTTTTTTACTATCAATGCCCAGCTCAAACCCTTGGACCTAAAAAGCGATTGGTATAGAGGTTTCCTAATGATGTTAACAAGGAATAAGGTGGATTCGAAATTCCAACAATATTTAAATTGCAAAATGCTATTTATGTATACATTATATTATGCACACACAATAATCTGGATAAGTTATAACAACAACTGTAACATTGATAATGAATACATCACTGTCTGAATGATACAAAAGCGCAAGCTTACCGAAACCTTTCCTTCATTTAAAAGACACGCTTTCATGAATACAGACATTAGAATGAAATTTAATTAAATCAAAGCAAATAAGCATAATAAGTAAATCGTAGTATATCTATGGAAAGCAGTGAATGTTGATATAAACTTTCTAAAACTTAACAAAGACCGTAGTGATGCATCAATGAATGACATAGTAGATGATGCTCCAAAAAATTATGAATGAGATGTGCAAACTCCCAATCTGTATAATATCTAGTCCAAATACTACAATACCAAACACATATCAACTGTTTTATCTGAAACTTTTTTAGATGACTGTTATGCTCATATGTCCTTTTCATTTTCAGATCCAGTTCTGCATCATCTTCTACCATAACTTCACAGTCATGTTCAGTGACTGCAACTACCCTAAGGGTATCAACTTCTTACTCTCCCTCAATGCTGGTCTCTTCCTATATATGTTCGGTAACTTCTACTACAATAACTACGTCAAAAACAGGAGAGCTGCTCAAAATGCCCAGGTCACTGTAAATGGAAAAGTGAAAGAGTGCTAGTAAAAAGACTTGATTATTGTGATTGCTTTAGTTTAGTTTTTTGAAGCTGTCTTCTGACTGGCTTCTGTTGTGTGATAGATCTATTTGATTTGGATTTTGTTAAATGTGTGTGTATATGGTTTTCTTTTAGATTAACGTTTTTTTATTATGGGTTACAGGATAAACTTTAACCTTACGCTTATGAAAGCGTTTTTTATCGAGTTTTACAATGATGAAGTTTTATTCATTCGCTTTTCTCATCCTAAAGAGTTTAAGACTTCTTAGCCAGCACACACAATTTTCAACATATTAAAATAAGTATCTTAGTACATTCTTATAGACTTCCACCACTTCTTATAGGCTAATGACTGTATATTTGTACAAATAGTTTTAGTTCTTGGTTAAGGTATAATATATTATTATATCAATGGAAACTATTTGATATTTGCCCTATTTTCGACTTTTAAAATGTATGTTACTATTAGTGTATGCTGTGAAAATTATTATACACTCGAATTTTCAAGGTTAAGTTAAGAATTCAAGTTTTCAGTACTTAAATCCTTGATAGCTACACCATGTATAAAGGGTTACTGGTAACTCGACGTATTCCTTGCAGGACGTCATAGTAGGGTTAAAATGCAACAAATTAAGCCACCAAATGTTCTACCGAAATTCCGTTTTTTTTTTTGCACTTGACTACATTTTTTATGAAGTAATAGCAAAAATTACAAAAAACTAAATGTTTGGTTAGTGATATTTGCCAAAGTTTTAGGCATTATTGAACTTTTAATTATTAACAAAGGTCTGCTACGGCGTCAACTATGATAATAACTTAAATTTCAGTACAGTCGCGCCGTAAATCATTTTTAAATTGGTTTCAAATGATTTAATCTGGGATTTTTCATAAAAAACTAAAACTCTTAATAATTCAAAAACTACTGAATTTCGGTAGAACATTTGGTGGCTTAATTTGTTGCATTTTAACCCTACTATGACGTCCTGCAAGGAATACGTCGAGTTACCAGTAACCCTGTATATCTTGATTAATTGTGGCTACCACAACGTTTCTCAGCTGTTCTGCTATCTCTGTAGAGTAGATAATTGTTTATTTCTACTTGCACCTATAGGATCGCGACAATTAATTTCTCTTTTTTAATCGTCTTTATAAAAGGTGTTTTTGGTCTTTCGTGTACTTGCTTTATATTTATTTTTACACAGTGCATATTAATGATAATTATATATTTATCTAGAATGATGAATATACTATTATCATTATACTGCCCATATTCCAATTTATTTTGGGACATCGCAACGCAAATTTGATAATAATATATTATTTACATTTCATTCAGTACAGCATACACTACGTTAAATAAAAACAATAATATTTTAGAATTATTTATGATCCGACAAATCTGTTTAAATAAGTTCTTTTTGAACCAGATTTTACTGTAAATAGTCTACTCTTTTTAAATATGATTAAATCGAAATATTTTGTTTTATGTACAATTTTCGTTTTCTTTGTGCAAATCGTTTTTTTTTTTTAATATGATCACACTTCAGTAAGTTTTAAAGTTTGACAATCAAATATCATTTTGGTTTAAATACTAAGTACAAAACTTAAACTGAAATTATGGACCAATTTCGAAGCTTGTACTGAAATAAAGCATTTTTGTAATGATAATAAATCTTATACATAAAAAATATATTTTTATGAATATTGAAGATAAAATTAAACAAATTGAAGTTTGATTTCAAACACAAATACACTGAAGACTTGTTATTTTAAGAGGATCTGAAATATATGGGTATTTTTATATGAATATGTTGTTTCTTTTCATAACTGAACTGTCTTTAAATATTCATTTCAGATAAGCTAAAAGTTGCCGAGATACTTACAGGAAATTTCTTTACCAACATCCCAATAGAGGTTACGAAGCTGAATCTCTTCTCAAAAAAAACTTCAGCTAGGAGATTCCAAGTTGAATTCAAGCCTATTTATATAGCCACAATTAAAAAACATTCAAAAGTCTTAACATTAAAAACAAAGAAAACTTATGGAGGATTTCCGTTATGGTTCTTGGAGATATCATTAACACAATTTGACTATGTGCTAACAGGCATATTTTATCACTGTTTACATAGCGGTACGGTAGTTGATTTAAAGAAACAGTAAAACCAAATTTCAAATCGGGTAGTCACAGTGATCCTTCTGATTATCGTTACTAATACATATTATAAAGCTGAAGAGTTTGTTTGTTTGTTTGTTTGAACGCGCTAATCTCAGGAACTACTGGTTGGAATTGAAAAATTATTTTTGATTTGGATAGTTCATTTATCGAGAAAGGTTATAGGCTATATCACATCACGCTAAGACCAATAGGAGCAGAGCATACATGAAAAATGTTGAAAAAACGGGAAAAATTATTCCTTTTTAAGTGCTTCCGTTGCGTGCGCTGCGTAAACGGTTTAAGTTACGCAAATATCATGTATGATCGAATTGTTCCTCTTTAAAAGTTCAAAAAAAAGTCCCCAACAGCATATGTCTATCTTTTAAGATTGACTCACTATAACCTTTTTTTTGGTAATCAAGTTTGTTCGAAATTAATGCATTATTCGCGAAGTAGTTTTATCAACATAATATTAATTCTTATTCAAATAAATAGTTTTAACATCAAGGGTATTTATGTAGCAGTAAAATGCTTTTTAATTCATTCGAATCGGATATTTAATTTCGAACTTATCACGAAATGCAATACTCGAACCGTTCAACGCCGGCGCCGCGCCGCGCCGCCGTGACGTTCCCTACTCTAGAAAGGAGACGATGGGCACATGGGTAGACCATGACCTGGAATAGGACATAAGATACGTTTTATCCCTATATTCCCCGGGATCGAGACCTATGCGGGTTAAACCGCGGGGCACAGCTAGTAGACTATATCTGTACTACCACCAGTATTGAGCAAAACATATGAAGAAACGCTAGACCAGATGTTGCCACATATTAATCCAAATGGTATTTTACATAGTCGCCAGTTTGGTTTTACGAAGGTTAGGTCAGCGTCTGACACAGGAGTGATACTCATCAGTCACATTTTGGAATCCTACGAGAAGTCCCAGGAAGGAATTGATATTTTCTGTAACCTCTCAAAAGCGGTGGACTGCATTGACCACAATACACTGATATGTAAATAACACCACTGTGGAATTCGTGGACAAGCTGCTGATCTTGTTTCCTATCTATCAAACAGGCAGCAAAAAGTAAACGTTAACGGGACGACGTCCTCGGGGCTCTAAGTAAGATGGGCGTGCCTCAAGGTTCAATATTTGGCCCTTTCCTACTAGTTTATATTAATGAGCTTCCTTGCACGATGGCTACCTTACCGAATATAATTCTATTCGCTGATGACACGTCTCCTATTTTTAAAATAGATAGAAAACATACGAGTTTAAATGTAAACGTTAAACTGGCTGTTTTTTCGAAATAGTTCGCAGCTAATTCTACTACTCACTACCGAATATACCCAAAGTGGGTCTAAACTTAAAACAATTAGGGCGTTTGACCACTTATCCGTATTCCGTTCGTGGGCAAACGCCCTTACTATGTTTATTTTTATTATATTTTTTTATTTAATTCCTTGACATAATCTTTTTATTATTCGACATTATAAGTATGTATAAGTACCAACACTTCATAATTCAACTATTTATTAGTGGCTTTTGAGGACAGGATATTAATTCAGATTTGTTACAATTACTGTCATGTCAATCATGTCATTTGATTTAAATAGGTTTTTATTTTTATTACACATATAATCATCTATAGATTCCATTATATTTTTTGGATGTGAGAACGTTATGGGCTTTATAGACCTTAGATTTGTAGACCATTCTAGAAACACAAAATAGAAAAGACTTTTAACGTTAACAGGCCTACACTGTTGGCCTGTAATTTGTATAAGCCAATTATTTTTAAAAGAATACCCGTGAAGTTTCATGCCTGCTCTTCTCCGGAAACGACCAATTGAAATCGTGCACCTAGCTTCTGACGTTTCATAAGTGCCCATGTAGGTTTAAGTGAAATAAAATACCTTGAATTATTTTTTAATACTGCACCTCTCATTGATTTCGACGGAAATCACGAGAGATCAAAATTACTGGAAAATGTTGCTCTAACACTCACTACTAATATCTGAATGCTTTGGAAGTAACAACTGATGCAAAAAAAATAAAACAACAAATGTCATATTTCCTCGCTTTCCAACTCACCCAAAGGGGATTCAAGATAGTTAATTGATTCAGGCGTGACTTTGCGGAAATCCATTATAAAATACAATAGACGTAGATATATTTAGTAACATATTCTGCTTAACTATTCTTCACAAAAACATCATGTACGGATTGAAAACATCATGTACGTAAGGAAAAATCTAAGTCTTTTCAGTAAAAGAGGTGAAAGACACAATTATAGGACTAGAAGTAGGGACCAATTAGTTCAACCGGGCTTCAGACTGGCTAAAGTAGACTCATCTTTCATGGGGTACTGTTTAAAATGTTATAATAAAATACCTCCCCACATACTCCAACTGAATGAAACAAAATTTAAATCTTGTATAAAACGCACACTATGCAGCCAAGCATATTATAAATTAGGGGATTACATTACGGATAAAAATGCTTGGCTCAGCGCTGGTCCAGCTCCACAGGGCGCATAAACTAATTGATTAGCATTCGAAATAATTGTTGGAGCTGTTGAAGATTGTAAAAACTATAATTATTTACATTGTATAAATTCAATCTCCTAGTTTTGTATAACTGCATAGCACATGTGTGTGAACACTATGTACTTACCTAAGTACTTTAAAGCTACCATTTACTAGGTACGTCTTTCATTGACTTGAATGTGCCCTGGCGACTGAGAGTATGTCATGCTCACTTTAATGTCTCGCTGGTGGTGGCGTGTGTGTTGGATCATTAAGTTCCCTTCAAAATGGTTGAGCTGAATGGTGCTGATCCATGCGTCATGTTCGTGAACGGGCGCCATCAGTAGGGACTGGTCATCTCTTAGCTGCCACGGCTTATTTTAATTTATTTTAATTTTTGAATTGTTTTGTTTCTTTTTTATCTTTTTACGGACGGACATTGTTCTCACATGTATAATTTCAACATGAATGATGTAACCAATATATTGTAATAATATTCTGATTCAAAAGAGTGTCCGTGGAGTTTCTTGCCCGTTCTTCTCCATAGGAACCTACGCTTTGGAATGGGCAACTAGCTTCATCTTTCTGACTGACCGACCCCTTGACAATTCAAAAGTGCCTGTAATTGGTTTATTTGAAATAAATGCTTTGAGTTTGAGTTTGAGTTCAAGTGTCATAAAAACCCTGTAAGAAATCGACACATGTTTCACCTCTCACACTGTTGCCACACCGAGCGCTAGATCTGCGTCCAGCGCTCGTTGTGGCAACACGTCGTGTTCTGGTTTGCAATTGGTCAATCGTCATCTTGAGGATGCCTCGTTGAGAGGTGAAACACGTGTCGATTTCATACAGGGTTTTTTATGACTCTTGAAGAATAGTTAAGCAAAAAAATATTCAAACATTGACAAATCTAAGAACTACTATAATATGCAACTACTATATCGCCACTTAGAAACATAGATAACTTTTTCGATCTTTCGATATTTAAGTAACCTCAGAGACATAGCCAAAATGAAATAAAGTCGCCAATGTCATGTGACATTGGGTCTAACAAAATACTGTAAAGGTTAGCAACCTTTTCAGTTAAGTTTGTAAATAGCACGAATATCATTTAAATAAATTAATTAATGCTATCCAAATATCCACTTTTGCATGATGATTCGGTATTTTAGTATGTTTGTAAAAGAATTTAACTAAAATTGCTATGAACCTGAATTGGATAATTCAGGTTCCAAGAAATTTTGGTAAGATACTATAGTGTATATCAGTAATATCACACCATGAAATTCCATCCTCAAAGTACACACCATCGACACTTAAAAGTGTTACAACTAAATCGCACTGTGAATGTTATTTGTTCAAATCTACAAGCATTATGCAACTAGTACATAACAACCACCAAACTTCCTAATCAGAAAGAAAAAAAGAAAAATTACGCTGGCTGCTTTCTCAAACTTTCAACCAGGTGCAAATACATTTGCACCTTTCGGCGGACGACCTACAGAAGTTCGTAGAAAAGAGCTGGATGAGGCTCGCACCGACTAGGGAAGTATGGCACAAAAGGTAGGAGCCCTATACTCAGCAGTGGTTGGAACACGGCTGCCAATGATGATGATGATCTTAGATTCCAAAGCACATCATAATATTATTTTGGACTTCTAAGTCTGGAGCAGAATGACTAAAATGATCAAACTGATAAATAATAATTTAAAAGCCGACAACTACTTTACTGCTGGAGTACCAGTTCGAGAAGCCTCAGCTGTCAGTGACTTGTGTCTTATCTTATCGTGATTAGCTAACGAGCATATATTTTTATCAACGAGGAGGTCGAAACAGTGACATCAACTTAGGGCTTGCTGCAGCAATGCTGTCAAGTCTGATGGCCGAAAATTTTCTAAATTTACACAGATATAAGGGGTCTCGTATCACCCAGTAACTGGGTTGTGGAGGCCGATGAAATCGGATGCAGCTGAATACTAGTATTTTATATGGAGCGACTGCCTATCTGCAGTCGCTTTTCGCTCGCATTTCAGCTGCATCCAGTTAGTATGGAAGCCGACTCAAACATAGTTGGGAAAATGCGTTGAAAACAGATTGATTGACATAGATTATTTATACTCGAACCTCTATTTTTACCGTGTGTGGAAAAAGGACAAGGGAGACCCAAAGGTCTCCTTTATCCTTTTTCTCAATGTCACACTGAGACACTGGGACATTACGGGCTAAATAGATAGATAGGTTTTTAAACCGCAGCAGAGCAGTCTTTGGATAGCATACAATAAATAAATTAAAAATCAGGAGATATACCATCGTATTGTATCCATACGTATCCACGTTTCATGCATGACGCTATTGAATACTATTATGCATTTTTTTGAGTACTTAAGTTACTTTCACAAACGCTTTAGCAAGTTATGGTAATATTTAATAATATTCAAAGAATTCATTTAGTGAATTTAACTAGATAATAAAATGGATGCACCGTTATTTTTTGGCTTAGTTCTAGTATGGTGGTGTAATGTAAGCTTTCGTTCATTTCTCTTGATCGGGAATTAGAAATTGTGTCAAAAATTAACACAAAAATATTTATATCTGTAAAGTAAAAATATATTTTTAAGTCGAGATGGTAGCGCTTTTAAATATTATGAAGGACACGTATCAGTATATTTTTGATGATTTGAGTGGTAAGATTTTTTTTTTTGTTTGTTCTATTAATCTCCTCACTATTAGCATACAATAATAATATAGTATGTCGAAATAGAAGCAATTGTTCATAAAATAATTTTTATACAACGTGTAACAGAATAAGCGCAAGACCTGAAAGTAGTTAGCTCAGAATCGTAATTTCAGGAAATTTAATCCTTATCTCAAAGGAATAAAGCCTATTTAAATGAATAACCAAATTTGTAATACGCTCATAGCTATCCTATGTGCAGTGCGCGTTAAATAAAATAGTTAATTTAAGGTGTGGTTTAATTAAATTAAATTACTTACAGATATTTTAGTCTTATAATTTAATATTTTAATTGGGGTGTATGAGCTCTTGCGTTTATTCCGTTACGCGTTGTATACTTACCAGCTGATGCCCGCGGCTTCGCCCGCGTGGATGTCGGTTATTATATACTAAAACGTTACTCGAGAACTATTCTATTCATTGGTGAAAACAGCATGAAAATCGGTGCAGTAGTTTTTGAGTTTTCGCGAACAGCAAGACAGACGGAGGACTTTGTTTTATAATGTGAAAAGATATAAATGGGCCAGCAAACAATATCGATGACAAGAGTGGGGTGGCCGCTCTTGTCATCGATCTTGTTTGCTGGAATGCAATGGATGAGGTCTTAGACAGAACGAAAGTCACAAAAAGAGTATTATTTTAATTATGTACAAGAGTATTAAAAAAAAAATAGGTCCTTGAATAATGAATAAACTAAAACTAAAAATAAACTAAAAATAAACAACAATTTATGGATCTAGTAGCTCCTGCACGCCGCGCAAAGGTCGGAAATTATCCTGAATGCGTTTCGGGAAAACGAAAAGGGTTACCCATACAGACTTGCATGCCCTGTTTAACCCGCTCGACCACTATTTTTCAAACAAGAAGTAAACTATGTCCTTTCCCAGGATGCTATCTACCTCCTTGTTAAATTCTATCGAAATCCGTTCAGTGGTTTAGGTGTGAAAAGGTAACGTACAGACAGACATACAGAGTTACTTTTGAATTTTTATAATATTACTGTTGCTGTATCTCGCGACTTTGTCTGCAATCCAGGATGTAAAGTAGCCTATGTCCTTCTCCGGTTTATGGTTTATCCATGTGCCAAATTTAATCCAAATCCGTTTAGCCCGTTTAGCGTGAAAGCGTAACAAACATACTACTCTGTACTGAACTTTTATAATATTATATAATAGCTGCGCCCCGCGGTTTCACCCGCGTAAGTCTCGATCCTGTGAGAATATTGGAATAAAAAGTATTCCATGTTCTTTTCCAGATCATGGTCTACCCATGTGCCAAATTTCATGCTAAGCTGTTTAGCCGTTTTAGCGTGGAAGCGCTACAGACAAACAAGCCGCGTGCACCGGCCGATGGAACTCGGTACTGATGGCCCACTGGATAGGCCTTCACGCGAGGACAAGCACCTGACTACCAAACTTGTACTTTTACTAAAACTAAGTTAAAAATATTGTAACTAACAACTCTAAAATAAATTACTGTAGTAGTTATTAGAGGCCCGTTGACATGTATTATATACAGGCACCTAAAAAATTTAAACGTTTATCTGATAACAAACACTTATCCAAAACAATCACTTCTTTTCAGATCCTCGGACAGGGAACTGGTGGCTGATGTCAGGACCAGGCCCTCTGCTGACCATCCTCGTGACGTACCTCTACTTCTGCAACTCAGTCGGTCCCAAGTATATGAGAAACAGAAAACCCTATGAATTAAAGAACGTCATGATACTGTACAATTTTTCACACATATTGATAAGCATTTTCCTGGTCTATGAGGTAAATTTTCTGTATATAAAATGTTGGATATTACTTATGGTAAACTAGCACCCTAATTGCGTAACACGCGATCAATCACAATCTGTTTGATTTTGACAGTTCAACATTATTCATTACGCTATTTACGTTGTTGATCATACACATTTCTCGAATATAATATGAAGCAATGAATAAGCCATATCCTTCAAAATGATCAGATTGTGATTGGTCGTGTGTTACGTGATTAGGGTGCAAATCTCCTTATTGACCGCTGCGAGAGTAAAAATCATGTAAACAATATTACATAATATGATTGTAACCGCCGTGTAACATCCGTCGTGCTCTTGTCACCGCCGGGGTGCCAACTGTTTTAGAACCCAAGGGCTTGGCACGCGACGATGGAAAGAGACCAGACGGAAGGACCATAATGCCTTGGAAGGTAGGTAGGCCATTGATGTGGGATGCAACGTGTGTCGACACCCTTGCGCCATCCCATTTTCCTAGCACGGCGGGCTGTGCTGGGGCTGCTGCTGCAGATGCAAAAAACCTCAAATGGCGCAAATACTCCAACCTTATTGGGACGTATATGTTCGAGCCGTTTGGTGTTGGAACCCTAAAGCCATTGGGTCCAAGTGCCCACTTGGTTTTTCAAGACATCGCCAAGCGGTTGGTCGACTCTTCACGTGACCAGAGGGCTAGCCTATTTTTCGGCCAAAAAATCAGCATTGCTATAAAACGTGGCAGTGCTGACAGCCTTTTGGGTACTTTTCCTGTTGACAGGGATGCAGACGATTTTTTGATGCCCTTTGATCATTTCTCCCCCCTTTCTTTATATACTTATACACACGGCTACACTATCAAGCTGTACATTTCCAGTTTATGCTGATCTCACATTGTATTGGATTTCCATATAATGCGAGTTCAGCTTAATATACTGGAAATGTATCGCTTGATGTGTAGCCGTGTGTACAGTGCCTAATTGAAATAAATTATTTGACTATGGCTACAAAACAAATTAGTGATTGGAATATGAGTTTTTTAAATCACACGTCCATGAATAACTTTATCATACATCTTGCTATATACTGCTTTAGGTAGATAATGATACGCTCCCTAACCTACTTACTAATATTACAGGGTTTAGCCGCAGGATGGTGGAACGACTACAACTTCTCATGCCAGCCCGTAGATTACACGAACAGTCCCAAAGCTCTCAGAGTAAGTATATGTTGATATGTGAAAGCATTTGATATGGTGAATTATGTCAAGTTATGGGGTAAGTTACGAAAAGCAAATAGCAATCGAAGCATATAAGAGCTGAGGGCCAATTCTGATGAGTATAGGTTGCAGTGTGAGGCTGGACAGGCTGGTTGACTTCTCCAATATTGTTTAACCTATTCATAGACGGACTCATTAGTGAGCTCAGCAGCTTGCAGGCCGGCTGTTATGTAGATGGAGTAGCGTTTAATAATATCAGCTACGTCGATGGTATGGGACTAATGAGCCAGTCAGTCTCAGTCTTAAGAAAGCTTTTGGATGTTTGTGAGAGGTTAATTGAGGAACACTGTTTAAGATACAATGCCAAAAAGGGTGAGGTTCTTATTTTTGGAGCAAAGTTCTCACAAAGTTTTCCTCCCATTAACTGCGGCATTAGAGATGATCTGGATGTAGAAAGGGAACGAAGAGCATCGCGGATCGTTACAACTTGCTTGTTCGTAGGTTTGCTCACTGCACGTGTGAAATGTCAAGTGACGCTTTTTAAAGCATAAGTAAGGTCCTGAATGTCATAGCGGGGAAAGATTATCTCCGAACGAAACGAAACGAAAGAACTCCTTCGTCCTGAATCCAATTAAGTCCAAGTATATTGTGATGGGATCAAGGAATTTCCTGAACGAAATGAGAGAGAGAGATCACAAAAACCAGATTATTTATATAAAAAAAACTGTCTTGGTCGCGCGATGTTAACAAGATTAAAACCAGAGCATCTTCGTATCTCATGCTAGCCTCATTGCACAGAACTGCTGCATTTCGTGGAAGCTTCAAATTCGCTGCTTCCTGCTATTGGAACGACTTGCCTCCTTTTCGTGCTATAAAAACATTAAGTACTTTTAGAATTAAATATAAACAACACTTGCTGCGATTATAAAAGGTCACTAAAGTCAGTCACCCTGGGACTGCACGCAGTTAGTATTGGTGACCTTAGCGGAGACTTATGTTCGTAGTACATGAATTTGTTTCTATCACTATGTTTTGTTCGTTGCTTGAATATTTAAAATATCGCTAGTCCATGTCCGGACACACTGTATAAGTACATTAAAAAAAAAACAAAATTCAAAGTTTATTTCAAAATGGGATTGCAAAGTTTACAAATGTTGCATATATGTAGTTTTTAGGTACAACTAAGATACAATAAAGATGGGTGAAGTACTGTATGTGTATTCAGTACATTGACATTGACCGCTTTATCACATGCGCTCGCGTTCGTTGGTTTGTCATAGACCATAGACAATAGTCTGTAGTATGGATAAGCGATGTTGGAGTGTCGGTCGTCATATTTTTATAGAATGTTAAATAGAAACATGGTTTCCATTTTCTTTTGTATTTTGCATTATAATATAATAGTTTCTTTCTGTTTAGTCCCGTTGTGAGATTTATTTTACGGTCCGTATGTGTGTCTGTGACATCACAGTGGCTTTTTTACAAACATCTTCAAAAGCCGACTACACAGATTAAATATCTCCAAGCTGTTTGAACACACGCATCAGCTAATTAGCCAATAACCCCACCGCCGTATCTCTAAGTTGACATCGTGGTGGGGCTTGCATGCTCCGAAATCTAGCTCTATGCCAGTAGAGTTTACTTTGCCGGAACAGGTCTGGGATCAGGAGCCAGACCAAAAGAGATATAGAAACCCGCAGGACAGCATGTGGCGAGCTGTTGGGAAGTAGCGACCCCACGGACCTTATCTACCGGGAGAAGTCTTGTTCCTCAAAAGACATTCCAAAAGACATTATATTAAAAATACCACAAACAAGAACACTATTTGCCAGTATTCAACTCTGTAAACGATCTGCTCAGCTTTATAATTTGTTTATTTATTATTTATTGCGGATCACACATAGAGTACATGTATACAATCCATATAGTATTAGTAACAAAGACTTAGAAACTATGTTAGTGAAACTTACAAACTAACCTAACCGACAACTAATAACTACGTTGCTCAACACATGTTGGCACGTGTCTCCGCATCCAGTGCCTAATAAAGGGGCTGTCCACCTTGTCGCCCAATGTTTTTAGGATATTGTTGGAGCCTCCGCGCAACCTACTCATTATTGACGCCGCCCGCTTTCTCATTACGGCATGAAAATCGTCAACACGGGCTTCCGCAAATATCTGCGAAGCGCTGCAGAAGCGCGGAAGCCCCATCAACATCCTAAACCCATTATTATACTGAACGCGTAGGACGTTGTAGGCCCTCTGCGTATACTTCACCCACAAGCTGCACGTGTAGAAAGTTTGGCAGTAGGCCTTAAAAAGATACACCTTCACATCACCGTGCAAACCTGCGGGCTAACATATTGCACCGGACCGCCAACGCCCTACGCTTCCTGTCCAAATCTGCATCATCAGATAAGTCCTCCGTGACCAGATGTCCTAGGTACTTAATCTTAGCAACACGCTGCAATGGTGTTCCGCTAATAGTTACTGGAGGAACGTTACCTAACGATACATTTTTGGACTTAAAAAACACCAACTGCGACTTCTTGACGTTGTATGTAAGCCCTGCGTCGCCGCATAGGTCTCACATACCACAAGCAATTTCCGAAGGGCACTGATGCTATTAACAAACACATTTACATCAACCCTAAGAATTGTTATGAATGCAAAAAAATACTAACAGAATGGATAGGAAACCTATAGTGAGACTGAATCACTTCTACAACAGATACACCAACACTACACTAACGCAATACTCCACACAAACACACACACCCCCACACACATACACACACCCCCACTTACACACACCCACCATCATTCACTCAAATCACCTTGTTTTTTGATTATGTACTCGTATAGTTTACACTTCTTGTTTTTGAAAGAGCGGAGTCTCCTAATACAGGCATCTTTTGCTTAAAAGGAGGCTCCAATCTCAAATTTGTTGTACATTTAAGGTTATCAAATAAACTTTTTTTTTTTTTCCTCATTTCTGGCTTGCCTTTATTGGCCGGCTGGAGTGAACACTAACGAGGAACAGAGCTCCCACCTCATTCTTGCCTTGATTGGCAAGCTTGTGGAGATTCGCAAGAGCAAACGTGCTCGGGGGAAGGAAGTATTCCAGTTAGATGCTGGAAAGGATCTTGACCGTACTTCCGGGATTTTCCTGATAGCCGTGGAATACCTCTCCACTTTTCTTAAGCACCTCAGGACATGTTGCCCCCCTTGTCGCTACGTCAATGTGTGCTAGCGACCGTTTTCGGGGGGTCATTATTGATTGTGTGGGGTGACTTGCACAATCAATAATGGCCATTTGCCATTTTTTCTGTGTATTTTATAAACATTGGTCAGGCAGGGGCCATAGTCTTTCCATAGTTTAAAATAACCAGATCATTTAGCCACCCAAACCCATAATCCAATATCTTTGTTTCCATGTTATGGAATAGTCCTACACCAATTTTATTGGAGGTATCCATGGCTGCACTTGCATAGTGCATATAAAAGTCGGTTGGTGTCTCGACACTTAAAAATGTCTAAGAGGCCTCTGCGAGTTGGCTTCGGCCCCTCGTACGCCTTTCAAAGGTCCGGGAGGGTCTCAGGGTCCCGAGATATGTCAAAGACATTTATAATAATAATCATTTTTATTTCCTGTACTTATAGAGTCTAACGGGCTTCTGCGAGTTGGCTTTGGCACATCGTATGCCTAGTGCCTACCAAGGGTCCGGGACCCTTGGTAGATATGCGAAAAGCTTAGAAATATTAATGAATGCACAGTGTTGCTTTAAAATAGAGCGTTAAAAAACATTGCCTATCATGATTTTTTAAACCGGTTCATGGATTCAATATTTATGAAGGTTTTGATGTTGTACAGTTGTTAATTGCTTTCTTAACACTTTTTGCAGATGGCAGCAGGAGCATGGTTGTACCTTGTAGCCAAGATCTTTGAACTTCTGGACACAGTCATCTTTGTGTTGAGGAAGAACGACAGGCAGATCACCTTCCTTCATCTGTACCATCACTTCATGATGCCCATCTGCGCTTGGGTTGGCGTCAAATACTTGCCAGGTACGTTGGAAATCTTCTTTGCTTATCTGCTAATGTTTAAGTTGATTAACATACTCCAGAAGAGTCAATCAATCAATTATCGTAGCCTATCGCAGGCCACTACTGAAAAGTATGGTTTCAGACAAGTATATATTTAAAAATAGAGAGGAACTATGTTTAGTAGTGGACAGTGAAAGGTTGAAAAACACACCAACAATCATTTTGATGATGCTGAAGATTAAATTGAATTATTACTGAAACTGAAAACTATTGTGATATAGTTACAAAAATGTGTATGTAACTAAAAAATACGATTGACATTATTTTAATAGGTGTCCACCGCTGAAGAGTATGGTTTCAGAAGAGTATATATTTCAAATAGAGAGAGAGGACTATAATTAACAGTGGACAGTGAAAAGCTGAAGATAACACCAACAATCATTTAATTGTTGATAATGCTGGAGATTAACGTATCTAAAAGATTAAATTGAATTAATACTGAAACTGAAAACCATTACTGAAACTAAAAAAATGATTGTCATTATTTTAATAGGTCTTTACGTATGATTCCAGGTGGTCATGGAACTCTCCTCGGTGTGATCAACTCCTTCATTCACATCATCATGTACACTTACTACCTGATCTCCGGTCTCGGACCTCAGTACCAGAAATACTTGTGGTGGAAGAAGCACCTCACCACCATGCAGCTGGTAAATTGACGCATAATTCGCAATCTAGTAATACTCATGGTCCTAACAGAATACCAAATTGATTGGACAATAATGATTATAATTATCAATTCATGATATTCATCATTTTTTTACTATCAATGCCTAGCTCAAACCCTTGGACCTAGAAAGCGATTGGTATAGAGTTTTCCTAATGATGTTAACAAGGAATAAGGTGGATTCGAAATTCCAACAATATTTAAATTGCAAAATGTTATTTATGTGTACATTATATTATGCACACACAATTATCTCGATAAGTTATAACAACAACTGTTACATTGATAATGAATACATCACTGTCTGAATGATACAAAAGCGCAAGCTTACCGAAACCTTTCCTTCATTTAAAAGACACGCTTTCAAGAATACAGACATTAGAATGAAATTTAATTAAATCAAGCAAATACGCATAATACAAGTAAGTAAATCGTAGTATATCTATGGAAAGCAGTATGTTTTAAGATAATGTTTGCTGAATTAAAAATGTGAATGTTGATATAAACTTTCTAAAACTTACATAACAAAGACCGTAGTGATGCATCAATGAATGACATAGTAGATGATGCTCCAAAAAAATTATGAATGCGATGTACAAACTCCTAATCTGTATAATATCTAGTCCAAATACTACAATACCAAACACATATCAACTGTTTTATCTGAAACTTTTTTAGATGACTGTTATGCTCATATGTCCTTTTCATTTTCAGATCCAGTTCTGCATCATCTTCTACCATAACTTCACAGTCATGTTCAGTGACTGCAACTACCCTAAGGGTATCAACTTCATACTCTCCCTCAATGCTGGTCTCTTCCTATATATGTTCGGTAACTTCTACTACAATAACTACGTCAAAAACAGAAGAGCTGCTCAGAATGCCCAGGTCACTGTAAATGGAAAAGTGAAAGAGTGCTAGTACAAAGACTTGGTTATTGTGATTGTTTTAGTCTAGTTTGTTGAAGATGTCTTCTGACTGGCTTCTGTTGTGTGATAGATCTATTTGATTTGGATTTTGTTAAATGTGTGTATATATGGTTAAATGAAATAAGTAAGTATATCAATGGAAGCTATTTGATATTTGCCCTAATTACGTATTTATGCTGTGAAAATTATCATGTATGTGTGTACTTTGCATTGCTCGAATTTTCAAGGTTAAGTCTGTTAAGAATTAAATTGACAACGTTTTTTGGCTGCATAGCTGTTCTGCTATCTCTATAGAGAAGATAATTGTATATTTCTACTTGCGCCTTTAAGAATCGCTATAAAATTAATTTCTCTCTTTTATAGTTTATTTTAAAATATGTTTTTGGTCTTTCGTGTGCTGTATTTGCTTACACTGATACAATGCATGACAATAATTATTATATTTTTAATATTTAATTCAGAACAGCATGACGTTAAATTATTACAATATTTTAGAATTATTTATGATCCGACAAGTATTTTTATAAGTAAGTTCCTTTTGAATCAGATTTCACCGTAAATCTGTCCTTTTTTAATTAAATGTATAAGTAAACCGAAAAATTTTGTTTTATGTTCAAAATATTTTTCAAATATTTTGGTTTTAAATCGATGTTATTGTTAAAATAAGATCACACATTAATACTTACAAACATGTTTATTATTTTTGGTTTAAATATTAATTATAAAACCAAAGCTCAAATTATAGTTAAAATTTATATTGAAATGTAGCATTTTTGTACACATAATTATATTTTTATAAATATTTAACATTTATAATAAAACAAATTGAAGATGGATTTCAAACACAATCAATTATTTTTATTTTAAGAGCATCTGAAATATATGGGTAATTTAATTTGTATTTGTTTTTTGTGCGTAGAGTTGTTTCTATGGTGTACAACTCCAGCACCCTCATGAGCTATATATGTGGCACCGAGTCGTAGGTCTTCTTATAATCTATCCAGAATGTCACATTATTATTCCTACTTGTCAACAGAACTAGACTATCCTGCCATACGTATTAACACTGTAATTTGAAAACATTGCAAAAGCTAAGTTTTTTTTAAGAGTAACCGTGGAGTTTCTTTCCGCTCTTCGCCATAGGAAATGACCAATTGGAACCATGCGCCTAACTTCTGATATTTTATAAGTGCCCATGTTGGTTAAGTGGTTGGTTGCAAGCAGATAGTTAAAAAAAAATCAAATTCAAAATAATATTTTATTTCACATACGAAATTAAATTTTTTTTTTAATTTTTTTTTTATTTAATTCTGCACCTATCACCGATGTCGATGGAAATCCTGAGAGATCAATATTAATGGAAATGTTGCTATAATATTTACTATAATATCTGGATTCCTTGGAAGTAAATACTGATACAACTAAATAAAAAACAAATGTTATTTTCTTGCATTCCAACTCACCCAAAGAATGTTCATGGTCTATGAAAAATGGATTTTGTTAAGCAACTGTCTTAAATATCTTGGTTAAAAATGATGAGACGTTAAGTGCACCGCAGCTAACACTGTGCCCTATGGTAATACCTATGTAACACGTGAATACAAAAAATTCTAATCAACAGAGTGATTATTCTAGACTGACCAAGAATTATTTAGGCAAGTGTTGGCGCTGATTACAAAAAAATATTCACAAATTGTCAAAAGTTTTGTACATTCCGTTTTAGTTTACTATTTCGCCATTACGGTAGGTACATAGATAAGTTTGTCAGTCTTTTAATATAAATATGTTACCTCAAAAACATAGCTAAAACGAAACAAGATCGCCAATGTCATGTGAAATTACGAATAACAAAGTACTGTAATGGTAAGCGTACTTTTCAATTAATTTTTGAAATACCAGGACTAACATTTTAATAAATAAATATTGATGCTATCTAAATATCCGCTTATTTATGCATAGTAATTGTGTACGTTTGTATGTTTGAAAAATAATGTATTTTCCCAAAAGTTACTACTTCCCAATCTTACTAGAATTGCTTAGTATTAACCTCACACCATGAAACTATCCACCAGGTACACTATCGACGCTTAGAACTATTATATCTGAATCGCACAGTGAATGTTATGGGTTCAAATCTCGTTAAAGTATTACGCAACTAGTACCTATCGAAAACCAAAGTAAAAACCTACCTAATCAGAAAGAAAAAAAGAAAATTTATATGTTGGCTGCTTACTCAGTAGTGGTTGGAACAAGACCCCCTTGGCCTGAAGATGCAATTCCAAAGCACATCATAATACACTGGCCTTCAAAAATAGTACCACACTTTTAAAATTGCAATTTCACCTAAACTGTAAAAGCAAGAGTTTTAGAATAAAAAATGTTATAAAGCAAATTTCATCAGCCTTCTTGGAAATTATAGTTTATTATACTTAAGTAACGTTTTTAACTTAAACCAAAAAATAGCCATTTTAAACTTACTGGCAAAAAACTCAAACATTTTTACGCCTTATTTACATTTTAATAACTGGTATTTGGCTTTTGAATCAAAATTCATCGATCTAGAAATGAATGTGAAAACAAAAACAGAAACAAACAAAAAACCCGACTGCAAAAATCTGTAACTGGAAAGAGAAAAACAAGCATTGAACTTTGTTTTTTGTAAGGTATTGCAGGCGGGGACAATCAAAAGTTACACCATATTTTCAGGTTATTAGTTTGTCCCCGCCTGCAATACCTTACAAAAAACAAGGTCCAATGCTTGTTTTTCTCTATCCAGTTACAGATTTTTGCAGTCGGGTTTTTGTTTTTATAAAGTTTTTTAAGCCATTCCTTAAAAGATGGTTATCGGCTATAAAGATTTTATATATAAAAAAAAAATCTTGTTTTAATCCTTTGAATTTCGAAAACATATTTATCTTATGTAATTTAAATATTTATTGCAATTTTAGAAGTGTGGTACTAAGTTTTGACGGCTAGTGTATTAATTTGAACTTCTAAATCCGGAGCAGAATGACTAAAGTGACCAAACTGATAAAAAATAATCTAAAAGCCGATTACTAGGTACTTTACCGCTGTAGTCCGGTTCAAGAAGCCTCAGCTGTCAGTGTCTTTTGTGTTAGTGGCTATAATAATGACATACCTACAGATCTTCTTTTTCATCTTCTTTATTTAAAATAATGAATTGCTGTTCGTTAGTCTCGCTAAAACTCGAGAACGGCTGGATCAATTAGGATAATTCTTTTTTTGGTGTGTTTGTTATTCTCAGGACATAGTTTGGAAATATGTGGGTAGGATACGTAGGTAGGTAGGTAGGGTAGGGTAGGTAGGTAGGTAGGGCAGGTAGGTAGGTAGGGCAGGTAGGTAGGTAGGGCAGGTAGGTAGGTAGGGCAGGTAGGTAGGGCAGGTAGGTAGGGCAGGTAGGTAGGGTTGGTACGTAGCTAGGATAGGTAAGGTAGGTAGAGTAGGTAGGTAAGTAAAGTAGGTACTAGGTATGTACTTAGTACTATCCGTGCGAAGTCGGAGCGGGCAGCTTGTAAATAAATAAAAATCAAGAGACATACTTTATATCCATGTGTCATGAACTCATGACTCATGAATATTGAATTTTATTTTGTTTTGTTTTTTTTTCAGTACGCTTAGTTTACGTTAATAAACGCTTTAAGCAAGTCATAGTAATAGTTAATTAGATTTAATGAAGTAATTTAGGAGCGAATTTAACTTGGTAATAAAATGAAAGTGCGATAACGTTTTGGTTTAGTTCTGGTTTAGTGATGTAACGTAAGGTTTAGTTCATTTTTCCTTGAACGGAAATAAGAAATTGTGAGACTAATCATTTGTAAGTCGAGATGGCAGTGCTTTTAGGGATTATGAAGGACACTTATAAGTATATATTTTATGATTTGGCGGGTAAGATTTATTTACTTTTTCTGGTTGTTCTATGAAACTCCTCATTATTATCATATAATTTATGTCGTTATAGAAGAATTACATTATCATACTGTAATGCTATCACTGCTAAACGTTGCTATGTCACATTAAATATTTTGTTTGTAACAGTATTTTTTTATAACCCTTCAAATGACAGCTGTCAAAAACAAAAAAAAGCCTGATGGCGACCTGGGCATGGCCCCCTTTTCGCTAAGCTCTCTCCACTCACTCATGGAAAGCGGAGGTCAAATAATCTGCAAGTTGAAATTAAAACCAAATAGTGTAGGACGGTCCCTTGGAGCTCTAAAAAACCAAGTATTTAAGTCGACGCAATAAAAAAATACAGCCATTAATGTGACATAAATTTTTGATACTCAAAAATAATTCAAAACTTATAGTGCACTTCCCGTTGACCTAAAATCATGAAATTTTGCAAGACACAAAGGTCTCACAGGCAAGGTAAAGGAAAACGTCCGAAAATCGTTTAACTGTCGTGTTATCAATTTTTTTTTTGCGATAACAATCTTTCATTTGATGTCCGAGAATTGACCGTGACGTATATCGATGTACAAGAGAATATTTTTTTCAACTACAAAGTTAAGTTTGCTCTTGGGGTAAATTCATCCCAACTACGGAACCCTACATTATATTAACACAAAATAATTCAACATTTTCCTGGTAACAAAATACTCGACGAAAACAATCTCTTCTTTCAGATCCTCGGACAGAGAACTGGTGGCTGATGTCAGGACCAGGCTCTCTGTTGACCATCCTGGCGACGTACCTCTACTTCTGCAACTCAGTCGGCCCCCAGTTTATGAGGGACAGGAAACCCTATGAATTAAAGAACCTCATGATACTGTACAACGTTACACAGATATTGATGAGCACTTTCCTGGTGTATGAGGTAGGTTTTCTCTATATTGAAATAATGTTGGATATAGACTAACTATTTATATATATACAACTCTCTTAGTTAAAAGTAACTATACAAATAAACAATAAACTAGAAAATAGCGTCGAAAAATTCCTCCGCATCGCTGTCGGCTGGTAATGTACCCAAGAGACTGGCGGCATTGCCACGTTGTATGGCAATGCTTATCCTCTGACCAAGGTAAAAGCCAGCCCTTGGGTCACGGGAAGTGTCAAATAGCCGTTTGGAAATTTCATCAAACAAGCTATGAGCACTCGGACCCCTAGGGTTTCAACCCCAAACGGCTCGAAAATATAATTGGCTATAAAGCTGTTATACTTTCGCCGCTTGAGGTTTTCCGCAGCCGCAGCAGCAGCGCCAGCACAGCACGCCGAGCCAGGAAGGTGGGATGGCGCAAGGGTATCGACGCATGTTGCGTCCCACACTAAAGGCCTACCCACCTTCCACGGGAATAAGGACATGCCGTCCGGTCTCTTGCCATCGTTGCGTGCCAAGCCGTTGGGTTCTAATATAGCTGGAACGCCAGCGGTGACAAGGGCTCGTCGGATGATGTCATTAATTTCCGCGTGCCGCGCTAAGCGACCCGCTCTTCGGCTGCAAGACAGGCCGTGGTGTCCGAGGCTGTTGACAACTTCACCGCAGTGACAGCGATGAGGAGAACAACATGGGGCTCCTAGTCGCAGGGAAGCAGCGATGCGGAAGGTAGTGTCGTCGAACAAAGTTCCAAGGTTCGATGACGGTAGTGCATGAAGCCACAGTCCCGACTCCCACTTACCCACAGCCAGCAGGCGCGCACGCTCCGCAGTAGTAGCAGACGTGTCAAGTAAGTTGTTCTGTACTACTCTGCAGAGCGGCTCATCCCACCGTCTCTGGGAAGATGGATTGTCGGGCGGATCTGAATTCGGGCAAGCGAGTCTCCAGGCATCTATAGCCTCGGTGAGGCACGGCACGTCAAAATCAATGAGTGTGGAAGCTAGGATTTTCCTGATTAATTTCTCAGTACCGTGAACCGATCGCGAAGGAGGAGGCGGAACGCGTGAGGGAAAGGCAAAGTTTGCGCCCTCACGCCCCTAACCGCCGCCGTTGGAGACGCCCTGGGCGTCGGGAATCCCAGGCGGATTTCCGGCCACCATAGGCGCGGGCTTGCGGACGGCGAGCAACGGGCAGCTCGCCGTCCGATAAGGACCAGGCCCGGGTCGATGGCGCGTCGTGTTCCACGCGCGCCTCAAAGAGATGTCAGCAAAATTGACGAGGTCCAATAGGACCGATGCCTGCCAGGGTTGCGGGAAAGTCCGAAAGGGATACCGGGACCTTGGCAACAGGCAAATGAAGGAACACGGGTGGGTTTTAGTCAGTAAAAGTCTGACACGCCCTTCCGCTCCGCCCAGAGCGGGAGAAGTCATTGGATGATTTCCCACCCTCAAAAAAAAAAAAAAAACAAAAAAAAAAAAAAAAAAAGTACCGTGAACCGAGGATATGAAATCCGGTAAACTAATACTAGAAATTTTGCGGACGCCGAGGCCTCCCATACGTATGGGAAGAGTAGCTTGTGCCCAAGCTCGGTCGTCCATGGCCACATTTAAGATCAAAGTTAATGTATGACGGATAATTTGGTCCATTTTGTCAATAATAAATAATGAAACAGGTAGGAAAAAACAGCGTAGTACTGAATTTAATTTAGAGACTGCACATGGCCCAATCAACTCGGATGTAGAAGTAGCTCAGGAATTTGAAAACTTTTTTGGTAATATTCCAGTTAAAACTACTGAAGCTTTAAATTCCTCACCCGTGCTTTCTGCTGCCTTACTTAGAAATAATGTAAAGGCATGCCCTTTGGAGTTAAGGTTTCAGCATACAAACCCCCAGGCAGTTATAAAAGCTTTTAAAGATCTTAAAATTAAATCAACAGAAGATCTATGGGGAATGTCTGTAAAAGTCTGTAGATCTATCATCGAAACCATTGCGCCCTATCTAGGTTTCATATTTAACACCAGTGTAGACCAAGGAGTCTTTCCGGATCTCATGAAACACAGCAAAGTAGTTCCTTTGTTCAAATCCGGTGATAGTAAGGAACCTAACAATTATAGGCCTGTGTCAATTCTGCCAGTTCTCAGTAAGGTGTTTGAAAAGTTGATGCTCAATCAAATGTTACGTCACTTCAATAAAAATTCCATCTTTCATGAACAACAGTACGGTTTCACCAAAGGGCGTTGTACCACTGACGCCGGGGTTACCCTAATAAAGAACATTTTTAACGCCTGGGAAGAAGCACAGGATGCCATTGGAATCTTTTGCGACCTCTCGAAGGCGTTCGATTGCGTCGACCATGAGATACTTCTGCTGAAACTAGAGCACTATGGGGTTAGAAATACAGCTCTTGATTTACTGAGATCATATCTGAAAGATAGGAAAGTTAAAGTTCAAGTAAACGGCGTAAACTCATTGGGGTCTGAAATGGCAATGGGCGTTCCTCAAGGCTCGATATTAGGTCCATTCCTCTTCTTAGTTTATATTAATGATTTACCCCAATTACTTCTAAATCAACCGAAGATGGTGTTATTTGCAGATGACACATCATTGATTTTTAAAATAAATCGACGATCACAAAATCTTGACGACGTGAATAGCTCTATTCTTCAGGTCCAAGATTGGTTTACGGTAAATAATTTGGTACTCAATGAAAAAAAAACCAAATGTATTCGATTTACATTACCTAATGTTAGAAGTAGCGAATGTGACATCATATTGAATGGAGAAAAACTAGAGTTTATTAATGAAACAGTTTTCCTGGGTATCACGCTAGACGAGAAATTACAGTGGGGACCTCATATAAAATCTCTTGCGGGGCGGTTAAGCTCGGCCGCTTATGCTGTCAGAAAGATAAGACAGTTAACAGATGTAGAAACCGCGCGTTTGGTCTATTTCAGTTACTTCCACAGCATTATGTCGTATGGCATTTTACTGTGGGGTCGGGCTGCTGACATTGAATCCATCTTTATTTTGCAAAAGAGAGCTGTCAGAGCCATTTATAATCTATGTCGCCGCGAATCTCTCAGGGAACTATTTAAAAGGATTAATATTATGACGGTACCTTGCCAATTTATTTATGAGAATATTATGTATGTAAGAAAAAATTTAAATCTATTTAAGAAAATAAGTGACAGACATAATTTTAATACTAGAAATAAAGATAAAATAGATCAACCATTTTTCAGATTAGCTAAAGTACAAACATCTTTTATGGGGTACTGCGTTAAATGCTATAACAAAATACCTTGTGATATATTGCAATTAAATGAAAGAAAATTTAAAACTCATATAAAAAGTACACTTTGTAAACAAGCTTATTACAAATTAGAGGATTATATCCAGGATAAGAATGCTTGGAAACATGCTGGTCTTGCTCCATAGGACAATTTAGAGTCTGGACAAAATCAAACTGGTTGCTAATTTAGTTGTATATTTTATTATTTGTATGTCATAGATTTTTACACTCTGTGATTGCATGGAATCACGCACTGACTTATTAGTATTACTTGTAAAGATGTTAGGAATATTGTAATATCGTATACTTTTACAATGTTTGTAAATATGTGAGCACCATGTACCTATCACATAACTGATTTATTTGTCATTGCTCCATTTATAATTATTTTTTTGCCTTTTGTGGGACAGTAATCTTATTGTGGGTGCATGGTCTTCACATATAATTATATAATTCATGTATACAAAATATTGTAAACATTTTTGAAAAGAGTAACGGTGGAGTTTCTTGCCCATTCTTCTCCATACGAAATCTACCTTTTGGAATGGGCAACTAGAATCAATTCTATTTCTTTGTTTGTTTATCATTGACGTTCAAAAGTGCCTTTTATGTGCCTATTTGAAATAAATTATTTGACTTTGACTTTGACTTTGTCTAAAAGATGAGTGTGCTTCCATAAATGGGAAGCGCGAAGGAAATATGTTAATTTAGGGCCGAAACAATAGTAACGGATTAAGGTTATGGCCGAATGCATGTTAATTTGGAGCAATCTCTGCGAAACGTCATTGAAATTTTGAATTTTTTCCTCAATAAAAATGGGGAAGGAGTCCTCAAAGATAGGTGACCCAAGGAGACGAAGAGAGTTTTTTTCAGTAATTTTGATATCAGGGGCTATTGCGTTAAATTTCGGAAGTGTCAGGTGTCTGTCAGTACTGTCCGCTAAGTATAGTTCACATTTCGAAAGGTTGAGTTCAAGGCCAATGGCATGGAGTTCATATTTTAGGAATTTAAGGTCATTAAAAACAGTTTCTACGTCGCCTCCCAAGGTTCCATCATCGAGGTACCAAACATTGAATTTGGAATTTAGCTGTCGAATAATTGGGTGAATGGCTAAACTAAAAATCACTGGCCCGAGGGGGTCACCTTGTTGGCAGCCAACAGCAGATTCTAGAAGGTTGTCCCGAAACAGTAATTTAGAGGGGTGTCTGTAACATTGCCAAAGAAAACTATAGATTTGGGGTATTTCTTTTTCAATTTCTGTAAGCAAGGTGTCCCTATTAACAGAATTAAAGGCATTCTTTATGTCAACCTTCAGGATGACCTCTCCTTTCTCAGAATTTAGGTAGGTCGATAAGGCGTGTACAGCAGCCTCGCAGCCCTCTTTGGAACCGTAACCTAGCTGCAGGGGCTGAAATTTTTTCGAAATAACCTCACCATAGAATTTACAACAAATCTTGGCTGCCATACGACGGTAAGTGGTTCCCACGGCAATGGGACGAATGCCGCCATCCTTCTTACGCAAGGCGCAAAGATTGGCCCCATAAAGGACGTCTATGACGGACTCATTCACCTTGCCGGAGAGCATAAGGTTGATCAGAGCCGTAAGCTCCTTCAAGAGTGACTCACCAGCTGCTCCGACGCCTGAACAAATAAGGTCCTTAAGGTGCTGAGGACTCAGGCCGTCGAGGCCGCCAGCGGAGCCGCTGCGGAAGGAGCAGACGGCTGTGATCACCTCTCGACCTGTAATGGTGAGGGAGTGATTATCCAAATCAGGAGGGTCGGGAAAAGAAAGACCATCTGCTGGGGCAGGGTGTTTGCTCTCCAGAGCTACGAGTGTTTCTGGAGAACATGGTGCCACCACATCACTACTGAAGAGAATCCTGGCTGCGCCGCTAATGTCACCTTCCCCTAACTTAGATTCTACCAGATGGGATATACCTCTTGAAGAGGTATATTTCTGTATCGGGAATTTTGAATCTAAATTAAGAGCCGAAATGTTATAGTTTTCTTTAATTTGAGCAGTTAAGGTCTTTTTGGTTGCCAAATTCTTTTGCACGTGTAGAATCCTGTAGGGGAAGGTGAGCAGCTGTTCCCAAGCACTTTGTGAGTTCTCCCGGGCGGCAAGACGAACGCAGCTTGCTAGCTGTTGTGCCACCAGAGGTCTAGCGCCGCGGGGAACTCGCTTCAAAACAGGAACAGAGTTTTTGAATTTTGAAAGGGTTTTCCAAAACGGTTCAAAAGTGGTGGATGTATCTGATGTTGTAGGTGTGGTTGTTGAGACAGGGTCTGAGGAGAGCGCATTTGGTGGTCTGTGCACCTTTCCAATATGCACATTCAGACCCCGCTTACCTTTGAAAAACCGTGCCTGGGTACACAGCGGACATCTCTCCAGGATGCTTAGTGATGTCGAAGGTTGACAAGCACTACCACCAACATCCACAACATCGCTGCTGCCACTAAACATTTATTGGTATGGTTTAAGACTTATAAATTAACTTTACTGAAAACAATAACACTACAAAACTAAATTACTAAAAAAAACACTGAAACGTCTATAAATCGTGTGACACTGATGACAGCTGTGTGACGGGAGCGACGCAGTCGCGCTCTGGCGGCCTAGGGCGCCGCGCCTCTGAAGCATTTCGACGCAGCCCTGGCAACCAAAGCCGGGCTGGCGTCGCGTCCTCAGCGTCGCAATTTTTACATCATTTGATGGGCAGAAAACATGGGTTCTGTGCAGCATAAATATTAATTAATCTTATAACGAACTCCAGTCACGTCGCCATCTTTTTTATTCCACTTTCATTTTAATATTCTTCTCAAAAGCGCGTTATTCTTCTAAAAATAAACTCAAGTAACGTCTTGTTCACACACATGTATTTACACGGCTAAGAGACTTGGTTCTTCTTTAGGTGATGCATGGAGAGCCAATATTTATAATATTTTTGATTACAATTGATTTTAGTTTGTCAGGTTCTGTCGATTAATGTTGGATATTAATTTTGTTAAACCAGATATCCTTATTGATCGCTGCACAGCTAAATAGGCTCTACAAACTACACAGTAATAATCGATCAACTTACACTTGCAGTTGCAAAAACATGTTCTCCTATACATTATGTATGGGAGAACAACTTTTTCAATTACAATGTTAAGTTTTTTGGATAAATTCATCCCAACTACGGAACCCTTCATTATGCGTGGTTCGACACGTACTTGGCCGATTTTTTTAATAACATTGAAACCCCATCACAACACTTGCCCTGAATAAAATGCTTGGCTCATTAATTTTGTTTTACTGTTACAGGGTTTAGCCGCCGGATGGTGGAATGACTACAACTTCTCATGCCAGCCCGTAGATTACTCGAACAGTCCCAAAGCTCTCAGAGTAAGCATAAGTATCTCTTCTGAGGACTTCTGTTTCATAAACATCCACCACATTTTCATCTCCACATTGTTTAGTATCCATTATCCAGTATCCAAACTGCTTCAAACACCGACTGGAGAGATTACATATCTCCAAGCTATTTGAAACACACGCATCAGCTAATTAGCTGCTTACCGAACATTATGCTATTTATTTATATTTTATACTTCAAGCATAAAAATGTACAGAGGCGGACATAATGCATTTTCTATCAGTCAACTTTTGGGTGATGCAGAGACAAACAGTGGTAGGTGCAATTACGAAAAATTGGGGAATAAAAATTATTTTCACATTCTACCTACCTAATTATATGTAAATATAAGCACAAATAAATATACTTACATAAATAAACGAATATACTAAAACAGATAAGACAAACAATGGGAAAACATTATCGTTGTGATGATACTGCCAGGTTCTTACGAATGCGCTATGACTTGGCAGTCCGACGGTCACACCACTAGGCTATCACTGCTTAAGTCATAGGTCTCGAGTTCCAACCCAAGTTACGCACCTCTGACATTTCGGATTCATGTGCGAATCGTATAATTATCACTTGCTTTAAAAACGGTGAAGAAAAACATCGTGAGGAAACCGGTTTTTCAGATAAATATTTCTCGATAGTATGTGAAGCCAAGTCAGAGGCCCTTGGGCGGCATTAAAACTCTGGCACCAGCTTAGTCACTAACCACACGAAAAGAAGAAGACGAATGTGCTCGCGAACTTTAAGTTTAAAGGATAATCGGTGGGTTGCCATGCTGATTTCCAGGGAGAGCGTATTGCATAGAGAGATAGACTTAACGCAGAAGGAAGAGTAAATAAAGTCTGTGCGGTAAGTGTGACATTGAAGAACGCGATTATTTGATGACCGTAGATATTTACTATGGTTATCACAAATGTACTGAAAGTGGGGAGCTAGATAAGTAAGGGAAGAGGGAGAGTCAACAAATGAAAACAACGTGGTCAGCGCCCTTTGTTCTCTGCGCTGGTGAATGGGCAACCACTTTAGAAGCGACCGATGGGCAGAGACTTGATCATATTTACACAGATTCAAAAAAAGAATAAGTTTATCGAGGAGATCTCCATTCAGGTCATAGTAGCACACATCACCATAATCGATGATATATTATGGAAAAGGATATATTAAGGACTGCACAAGCATTGTCTTCGTACTTGTTGGTAGTAAATTTTTCAGTCAGTACAAAGCCCGGAGCGTTCCAGTAACCTTCTAGTTGACCCAACTTAAATACGCGAGTTCAGATTACTATCAATGTGCAAGCCTAGGTCTTATACATCAGTACTAAATGGGCCGGCCTTTCTATTGAAGAGAACTGGTGGCAAGGTTAAGTTAAGGTTAATTTCCTAGCGGTCCTCTGCGAGTTGGTTTCAGCCCCTCGTATACCACCAAAGGTTCGGGACCTTACGGTCCCGAGATATGTGGATTGCTTAAAAATGATAATAGTTATGCTGAGTAAACTACTAAACAATATTGCTTCAAAATAGTGCAGCGTTAAAAAACATTGTGTAACATGAGTTTTAAAACTGTTAACTGGTCCATGGATTCAGGATTTATGAAGGTTTTTATCAGGGACTTGAAATGTTACTCAAAATAGGAGTATGATAACATTTCATAATAATAGCAGTATGTATAGTTCCAGTAATCATTTACGAACTAATTTCTTGGCATTAAAACGAAAATCTATCGGATCGAAATCTTCAACTATTAATTTAGTTACGATCCGGGTGGAATGGTAGAAATTATCGTTACTCGAACTATACGTAACGGTATTTTAACGTTAGTTCATAACGTTTCAAGTCCCTAGTTTTGATGTCGTATAGTTGTTAATAGCTTTCTTAACACTTTTTGCAGATGGCAGCAATAGTATGGTGGTACTTCGCAACCAAGATCATTGAACTTCTGGACACAGTCATCTTCGTGTTGAGGAAAAACGACAGGCAGATTACCTTCCTTCATCTGTACCATCACACCTTGATGCCCATCACCAGTTGGCTTGGCGTCAAATACTTGCCAGGTACGTTGAAATTTTCTTAGCACGTCGGCTAATGATTTAGACAATAAATACACTAGTTTACAAAATTTAAATTTTTGTCTGTTGCCGCCATGTAGGTTGATATTGTTTGCATAAAACATATTATTTTTAAATCTACCCTCAGTAATTTTTATGCAGCTCATAACACTTCATTTTTTTAAATCACATATAAGCCTATTTGTCCGTTGATAACGTGCGTCTGAAGTTTTTGCGACTTGATTACTTCAAGAAGCAGTTGTTTAAACAATCCAAATCATTTTTGCTACTCAACTGGAGAATATGTGTATCACAATTGTAGAAAAGTTATATCAGAGTTCGACTAAGAAACCTACGTGCTGTATTTTGGGATGTTATTTGATTAAAATGAAAAGTCTTGGGCACCTGATTGTGTTTGTAAGTCATGTATTGAATATTTAAGATTATGGAAAGGTGGCAAAAGAAGTGAAATTATTTTAAATTCGAAACACCAACCATTTGGCGAGAACCCCAAAATTATCTCGAAGACTGTTATTTTTGTAGTGTCAACATAAAAGGCATTAACACAAAAAATCAAGCTAAATCGCAGTACCTAAGTACTACTTGTGTTCAGCGTCCAGTACATTCACCTGACTCTTCAGTGCCTAAAAATACTTAATTCTGAACCCTTAGTACGGGTCGATCGTCATGGAAGAACGCTATCAGGGTTTTACGGATACAAATTATGATGTCTGACTATTGCTGGTCACTGATACGCCATTTTCCAAAGTCTACATATAAGAGATGACCTATATAATGAAGTTTTTTAAAACTAAATGTTTAATTAAAACTTTTTTATATTCTTTTCTTAGTGAATATTATGTGTTTTTTCTGTTTTGACGTAGATATCTGAAACTCTAAAATCAGAGCTGATCAAAAAATTCTATTGAATATATTATGTCTATTCAAATATTTGAACTTAGCATACCATATTATGTAGACAACAACAGCAAAAAAAAAATCCAGCCAACAGATTCATTGTAAGTGTAATATTTCAGAAGAGTCAACCAACAAATCAAATTCAATCAGCATCAACAGTCACTTATTTGTCAATTCAAAAGGGGGTCTTTAATATTTTTCATGTTATTAGATAAACGGGATCTTTTAAAGTAAATTTTTGGTACTTTTTCATAAATATTCTGAAAAATACGGGCGGTCACATGCCCATGGGCCACATTGTATACAAGGACTTACTAACTATACAAATAAATACAAAGATAAAGATATATTTATTGCATAACTGTGTACATCAGTTCTTATTATAAACGTAAAAAGGCTCAATAGTCTACCCATGTCGGATATGCAATCGTGTTACATTACAATAAATTTCAAATACATTACAGATCGTTTACAAATAGATTAAAAACAGATTACAAATAGATTACATACTAGCATTATTTTTTCTCAAAAAACTCCTGTAGATTATAAAATACATTTTCGATTAATAGTTTTTTGTTATTTTGTTTTAAAAACATTTGTATTTTATTGCATAATAGCCGGTGTTGTATATGTTGTTGTTAATGTTTGTATACATGAATAGCAGTTACATAGGTTCTTTTATACAAATTGTGGATGATGCTGAAGATGCTATAGGTACCTTAGATATAAATTGGACTATTACTGAAACGGAAAACCATGGTAATGTTGTAAATTGCAGGTGGTCACGGAACTCTCCTCGGCGTGATCAACTCCTTCATTCACATCATCATGTACACTTACTACCTGATCTCCGGTCTCGGACCTCAGTACCAGAAATACGTGTGGTGGAAGAAGCACCTCACCACCATGCAGCTGGTAAGTTGACGCATAATTCACAATCTAGTAATACTCTTGGTCCCAACAGAATACCAAATATATAGGAAAATAAATGTTATATCAATTTAATCATGATATTATCAAGACACAGCTCAAACCCTTGGTAAGCGAAAATGAGATATAGAGGTTTGCTATTTGACGTAAACAAGGAAAAGGTGGATTTGAAGTTCGAAAGGTATTGATACAGCAAAGTGTTAGTTATGTAAATTATATGCTCACACAATAATTATCAGGCGAAGTTTTAAAAAGAACACTGATATCGATATACCACTGACTGTATTATAAAGACACGCTTGCAAGAATTCGGAAATTTGAATAATATTGAATTAAAACAAAGCAAATAAGCATGAATTACGTTAATCTGAACAATTTGCCAAGTATACAATGTGGAATATGAGTAAATAGTAATTTGAATAAGCAAGCAATATACATTAAGATAATGTCTGCTCAATTAAAAAAATGTGAGTGTTGATATAAACTGCCGAAAACTTAACAAAGACCATAGTGATGCATCAATGAATGGCATAGTATACGATGCTTTAAAATTAAGAATGAGATGTGCAAACTCCGAACTTATACATATAAAATTCAGCTTAAATACTACAATACCAAACACATAACCAGTTTGTTTTAATCTATCGTCAACATCGTCATCATAATAGTCATCTAAAACATTTTTAGATGACTATTATCCTCACCTATGTCCTTTTCATTTTTCAGATCCAGTTCTGCATCATCTTCTACCACAACTTCACAGTCATGTTCAGAGACTGCAAATACCCAAAGGGTATCAACTTCATACTCACCCTAAATTGTGGTCTCTTCATTTACATGTTCGGTAAATTCTACTACAATAACTACGTCAAAAACAGGAAAGGTGCTCAAAATGCCCAGAAACGAAAGTGTGCTAGTACAAAGACTTTATAATTGCAATTGATTTAGATTAGTTTGTAAAAGGTATCTTCTGAATTGCTTTTGTTGTATGGTGTTGTGTTGTGTTATTGATTTTCTTTTAGAGTAACTTTTTTGGTTTGATAATATTATTTATCAAAACCATTAAGCACAATATTTTTATGGGTTACTTGATAAACTTTTACCATACGCGAAACCTCCTTTCTTATTGAGTTTTACTCTGATGAAATTTTATCCATTTTCTTCCTCATCTTGAAAAATATAAAACTTCTTAGTCAGCACACACAATTTTCAGAATCTGGTATAATATATTATTAAAAAACTATTTGATATTTGCCCTATTTTCGACTGTTAAAATGTATATTACTATTTGTGTATACTGTGGAAATTATTAAGTATGTATGTATGTGTGTAACTTCGATTACTTTTCTTTATTATTCTATATTATATTTACTTTTCTTTGAATTAATTCTCAAGGTTATATTAGTAATTCAAGTTGACCGTGCTTAAATCCTTGGTACGCCATCTATCCATCTTGATTGATTATGGCCAACACGTCTTTTGATTGTATGACTGTAACGGGGTATCTTTATAGAGATTAGTATATAATTGCTAATTTCTACTTGCACCTCTAGAGACTACGACAAAAATCGTCTTTTTAAAGGTGTTTTGCTCTTTTGTATGGTGTCTATAAACTTACATTGACACGATGCATGATAATGATAATTATTATTAACATTTAATACAGAACAGCGTACACTTCGTTTACCATCGATGTTAACAAGTATTATAACGGAATCACACGGTGAATGATGTGGGTTCAAATCTGGTTAAATCATTATGCAACCAGAACCTATCGGCCACCAAAGAACAAAACCAGGAAAAAAGAACTATACTGGCTGCTTTCTCAAACTTTCAACCAAGTGCGTGTACATACATTTGCGCCTTACATCTTAAATTCCAGATGGGCGTTCAACCTACAGAAAATCGCGGGAAAGACGTGGATGAGGCTTGCACCAACCAGGAAAGCATGACACAAAAGGTAGGAAGCCTATACTCAGCAGTGGTTGGAACACGGCTGCCAAAGATGATGATGATGATCTTAGATTCTAAAGCACATCAATCAATCTGCCAAGCCTTTTCCCAACTATGATGCGGTCGGCTTCCAGTCTAACCGGTTGCAGCTGTATACCAGTATTTTACATGGAGCGACTGCACTGACCTCCACAACCCAGTTACTGGGTAATACGATACCCCTTGGTAAGACTGGTTGTCAGACTTTCGGGCTTCTGACGACCTGTAACGACTGTCAACGATCCACGAATGACAGCCGGGACCAACGGCTTAACGTGCTTTCCGAGGCATGGAGGAGTCTCGATATGTAAAGACGGTCATCCATCCACGGACCAACCCCGGCAAGCGTAGCTGAGCATCAGGTTAGATGGATCGACCAGTGCGACTGTTATTACTTAGCCACGAGCTCCTCCACTAGCGAGCTAGATTCTAAAGCACGCGGTACACCCGCGTACCAAAAACCATTGTAGTTAATTAGAATGTTCTTGAAGAATTAAATATTAATTTGAACTTTAAGTCAGGAGCAGAATAACTTAAATGAGCAAACTGATAAATAAGAATCTAAAACCCGACTAGTTGTTACTGCTGTAGTACCTTTCCAAGAAGCCTCAAGTGTCTTGTGTCCAATGTATAGAAATAGAAGTCATTTATTTGCTTGTTACGAGTATGTAAGTAGTATACAGTTAAGATGTATTTTTTATAAAAATGGTCGCTATTCATTTTACCATAGCATGTCAGCAAACAATAAAAACTCTTTTCTAATTTGGTATTTAGTCAGTGCATGTGAATCTAAACATAATATTATAATCTTTTACTTAACGCAACAATAGGTATTATACAGGGTCTAAGGGACAGCCCTCCGCAAATTAACAGGGGGCATACAGCTCCTTATTTTGAATCACATTCCACCGGAAATTTTCTCAGGAAAGTTTTCATTTTTTAAATCGTTTTTTCATTTTCTATTCCTTTATTTCAATGTAAAATTACATTCTCTGTACGCAGCACTCCATTGATGTAAATAAAACAGCTAAAATAAAAAACCAGCAATGGATGTTAAAATACTCGAGCGCGCTCCCCGACGCGGGGAGAGCGGCTGCGTGGGTTTTGCCGCGGTAACGATACATTGCGCGTGAGGTAATAATATAAATCAGGTTTATTGGATTCCCATAACGTTCCTGAAATAATTTCATGTACCGGTCGTCTGAGTATGCTATGCTGAATTCATCCCATCAGTATGCGGAGGGCTGTCCCTTACACCCTGTATACAGTGTGTTAGGGTAAACACCTTTAACCTTGAAACCAGTGGTTTGGTTTCATTTATAGAACGTAAAATCAATGGAAAATTAAAAAAAAATTTTTAAGGAAAATCTACCTTTTAACACAAGAGTATTTCACCCTGTGCGCTAGCGGCTAGGGCAACGAACTTGCGTCTCAACACGGGGCCGGGGCGCGGCGCGGGCGCGAAGAACACGCCACGTCCGCGCGTGCCCTTCCCCTCTTTTACCTCACTCCAGTCAGTCAGCTGTCTCGCTAGCGAGTGCACGTAATGCAACGTCGTAGCGCCGCCGCTCATTTCTCGCGCGTAAACAACAATAATTGTAGTTTGTGAGTAGTAGTTACACGAAAGGATGTCTTACACGAATGAACAGTTTACCGAAATAGTACGGCTTTACGCCATCGCGGGTGATGATAACCTGAACGAGGCGCGTAGGATGTACGCCGAACTATTCCCTAGATAACGTGTACCAAGCCGTAAAACAATGTTGGCGGCTACACGGAGAATGTGTAGGTACCTACGGACAGTTCACCGTGCCGGCCCACGCTCAGGGTCGTGGTAGCCAGCAGCTGCCGGTTGATCGGCAAGAACGTATCCTGAATGTCTTCGCGGAGCAGCCAGAGGAAAGTACCAGGAGGGCGGCACGTGTTTTTAATGTTTCTCACTTGACAGTATGGAGACTTCTCCACATCGATCATCAACATCCGTGTCATTTTCAACCGGTTCAAGAATTAAATGACAACGATCACATACCGCGGATGGTATTTTCACAGTAGTAAGCCAGGTATGAAGTATGAAGGGAAAGTTGCATCACAGGTTATGTATGTGTTTTCATGTGTTGTGTAGGTAGGTAGCGGGCGGCGATCGGGCGCATATCCATGAATTAGCGGACGGTGTCAGATAGGAACTTTTAAAAATCTTTTAATGAAAATAAGGTTTTTCTTTGTTGTTACTGGGTCATTTATTTTTATATTTAAGTCAAGTATCCATGGTTTGAGTGACAATGGTGTTTACCCTTAAATACTATAGAATATAAATTATCAAAAATATTTAAAAAATAACATAAACATTCACCAATAACAAATTACCCTTAAACAGCGACAATTATTTGGTCGTTTTAAAAATATTTCTTATTTCACTTGCTCGTAAAGTGGCTCTTATTGAAACACTTTAGGTTCATAATGCAGTCTATTAAGAACGCGTGCTTTTTACTTTAAATTACCGCACTAGTGCGGTAATGTGCACCACAGATAACTATTTACTAGTCGGAGTAATGACATCGCAAGAGGTATGGAATTAGTAAGTACTATCGTGGCAACATGGTACCTATTTGATTATACATAATTAATAGAAATTGACTTTGGTGAAGCTTTTTAATACCATAGGCAAACCATAGGCGTTTAGCTATGAAAAAAAATCTCCCATTGGCATATAGGGATAAAACGTATCTTCTGTCCTATTCCAGGTCATGGTCTACCCGTGTGCCCATCCTCTCCTCTCTAGAGTAGGGAACGTCGCCATGGCACCAGCGTCGAACGGGTCGCGTATTGCATTTCGTGATAACTTCGAAATTAAATGTCCGATTCGAATAAATTAAAAAGTATTTTACTGCTACATAAATACCCTTGATGTTAAAACTATTTATTTGAATAAGAATTAATATTATGTTGACAAAACTCCTTCACAAATAACGCATTATTTTTGACCAATTTGATTACCATAAAAAAAGGTTATAGTGAGTCAATCTTAAAAGTTAGACATATGCTGTCGCGGACTTTTTTTTAGAACTTTTAAAGAGGAACAATTCCACCATATATAATATTTGCGTAACTTGAACCGTGTATGCAGCGCACCTGAAATTAGCACGTTCAAATAAACAAACAAACTCTTCAGCTTTATAATATGAAATTATTTATATATTTTTTATTAAGTATATATTTACCATGTTTTGAATACGCAAGTATTCAGAACATTTTGTGTTTATTACATAGGCTGTTTAGGGGTTTTGCAAGTGCCTTTATTTACACCTGCGGATAAGCAAAACCAGCGCGCCATTTTCCATAAATATTTGTTATCATTTTCGTTGTGTGGTTAACTATTATCCCACCAAAAACATATTCATGTAAAATGTTGCCAAGACAAGATCATATGGCTGGTGTAGCATTGTTAGGGGTCTCAGCGGAAAATAGTCGAGTGGTGCTAAATATATCACTATTAGTAAGTTCCTAACCACATCACTAAAAATGTGGCACAACACTAATTTCCTAAGGACGCTCTGCCATTTCGACATCCGCTCGACTAGCTGATAGAAGCGATTCCCTGATCCTCAAGATTCTACGTACCCCGACCTAGGGTGAGTTCCACATTAATATGGTATTCGTACCAGACCCTCTGCACTGGATAATCTATATTGATTTCATCACATATGTATTATCTGACTTCGCGAGTGTCAATGGCGGACCACGCGTCAGGGGAATATCCAGTGCACGGAAGACTGTAATATGTATGTACTGCTACTGCATCATGGTTGTGTAGTGCCTCATAGTGTATTATAAGCGATTAAGTGAGCAATCTGCTATGATCATTGTTACTTTGTGTTTTATGCTCGCGTGTTCGCATACATAACCTCTTATTTTCATCTGTCATTGTGCTACGCTGTGTTTGCAAACACTCTGCCTGTAAACCGCTGCGATGTGTTGAGCTTTCATTTACTGTGCTTCCCACGCTGTTCCTTGGTGGCTAGAAGAAGAGAAGAGGCTGGCATATCGCATGCGGGCTGCTGCTAATTGCACCGCTTCTGACATGTGCTCCCTAATGCGCTTCCAGGGTTCTACGTTCCGGCTGGGGACAGGACGCATTGGTGTGCTGCCAACGTGCGCTACCGATGCCTTACGAGGCCTATTAAACCTGCGCCCTACCGCCGCGAGCTACCTGCGGGCCTGTGCGGACATGTCTCCACGTCAGCCACGTGTCATAGACACGTACTGCCGGCGTCTCACGTAGGCCCTACCGGCCTCTCTAATGTAGGCTTTGCCGGCCTCTCTCCGAGCCTGTATGGACAGGCACCTCCATCTACAACCTAGTGCAAGGAAGTACATTCCTATTCTTATTCGTGTGCGAGTGCTCGGGAAGTCAGCAACCTTACCCGCGACCTAGCTGTGGTCTTAGTGTCCTAAATTATATGTACCTATTAACTTATCAGCTGGTTTTAATTACTCACCTCTACACACTACCTATCTATACGATAACGGCCTGCGCAGCCTACCTGCAAAGCCCTAGCCGTTACACTGGCACAGTTAAAAAGTTATCAGATCTCATGTAAAGCCAAGCTTCTAACTCTACACGCCCTAACTCTACAAGCCCTAACTTTACAAACTCTACACCTTAGTCAAAATATGTGGCGAATAATACCGCATCAAGTGTAATGTCCAATACTGCACACTTGTATCACAATGTACTATTTCAACTCACTTGCTCGTAAAGTGGCTCTTATTGAATCGCTTTTAGGTTCATAATGCAGTGTATTATGGAAGCGTGCTTTTTACTTTATATTACCGCACTAGTGCGGTAATGTGCGTCACAGATTACTAGTAATAATATGGCAGTATGGAATTAGTAAGTTCTACCATGGCAGCATGGAATTTGTATCCAATAGAAATTGTTCTTGGTGAAGCTTTTTACCAAAGACAAGCGCTCAAAAGCAAGTTTTTATTAAAAAAAAGAACCATAAGTAAACTAGTGGCGTTTAATCATGGTAAAAAAAATCCCATGCATGCTCATGGGATTTTTTGTTACCATAACTAAACGTCAGTGGGATACTATACATTGTGAATTAATATTAACTATCCTACTAATACTCGTAAATGAGCATTCTCTATTTACACCCGAGCAGAGACTTGCTCTTTTTTTCGGTACGACCGCGGGTGGCACGCGCGTAGGCCACTTGACCCGCTCCGACGAACCGCGCTGGCCTGCCCGTGTGCCACCGCGTTCGCGCGGAATAAAATTCTATTTAAATAAGAGTTTATATCGTCTGTGGCAATTTCAGTCTATATTGGTCACTACGCTAACCCCATTTGCGTGTTATGTATTATTAACATTATTATATTTTTATATAGGCTGTTTAGCGTTATTACCAGTGCCTTTATTTGAACCCGCGCGCGCATCGCTAGCGGAAAAAACAAAACCTGCCGCCATTTTCCATAAATATTTGTTAACTTTTTTGTTGTGTGGTTAAAATCATTATTAAAAATGTCGATTTCACGTAGGGGAGAAGAGCGTAAATAATAATAAATAAATTTGACTCTGCCATTGTACGTTTAGTTATTGTAATTTTTTTTTCTTATCCACATCATATTTTTTTGTATAGGCTTTCTAACGGTTTTGCCAGTGCCTTTATTTACACCTATGGAAAAATAAACCAGCCATTTACGTCTATTCAATTAAGTATGTAAAATTTTTCTTCATTTTTTATGCTAAGTTGAAACGGTTTTTTCATTATTTTTATTATAATAATTAATAAATTCATATTATTATTAAAACAAGTTAAAGCCCAGCGTAGTGGGCATTATTTTCAAATTTTAGTATGTAAATATTTTAATTTACTCGAAGACAGCAAACGATTTTCCGTTTCATTCATTAAAACATTTTTTTCTCCGTTTTTACTTTTTGTTAGACGCGTCTTTTTTTCTATCGGGGGCATCATAATAGTCTTACATACTATACCTGAGTAATAATTCTGTAAAAATTAATTAGAACTTGAAACAAAACATACCTATATACAAAGTCGAGTCATTAGAATTGACATTGCAAAGTCAAAGTTTATTTTATTTGAATGAATCTATATTAAAAGGCAAGGGTGACTGAGATATCAACGCACAGCCTAAATCGCTGGTCCTAGAGACATGAAATTTGGAGGGTGTGTTCTTTATGAAGAGTAAGTTTCCACTAAGAAACGATTTTACGAAATTCCACCGCTAAGAGGGTGAAATCGGGGGATTTCGTTTGTATAAAAAATCTTATTCCTTGAATTAATAGACTTGAAATTTTAGCACGAATACTTATCTAAGTAAATTATAAAGTTTTTCATTTTTAGTTTTTATAAACTATCCCCTAAACGAGGATTGGGGAGTGTTGTGACGGTACCTACATCGCCACATTCGAACTACGCATCAAAAACCTGACGTCACACAAAAATCCTGACGTCACAAAAATCCTGCATCGCGCAATTAGAGTTTACCGTGCAGTGAACATATATACAAAAATCCAATATCAATTATTGGGCAGTTGCCCGCCAGACACTACACCCATCTGGTCGGAGGATCCTCCCTTTTCTATGGTGGATGAGTGAACTTTACACCCTGTTCCTCGTACCCCTAAAGTGTCAAAGTTTGTATAGAAGAAATTTAACGTGCTCTCCGATTAACACGAAACTCAGTATTTATACTTAAAACTAAAAATAAAGAATGATGTGTATTAGGGTTTTTCAAAAATCTACCATTAACGGGGTGAAAATGGGTAATCTACGTCACAGCTCAAACCACTGAACGGATTGGGCTATTATTTGGCACACAGATAGTTATTGGGACGTAGGAATCCATTAAGAAAGGGTTTTTGGAAATTCGCCCTTATTCTTTTAGTTATTAAACTAGAAACTTGGCATAGTAAATAATACAGATTGTCAATTTTAGTTTTTTAAGCAATGCGTCGCATAGACGAATAACGGAGTTGCAAAGTAAGTAAGTAAACATTTTAACGCGCTGTTGGATTAACTCGGTACGGTAATTAATTACTAATACTTAAAATAAAAAAAAATAAAAGTACTTGTTTCGGGGTTTTGTAAGTTACTATCTGACTTAACTTGAATAATCCTTCGTTATGTAATGATACAATAATATTTAAACCACCGACTACGTAATTATTATCATATGTTGTTGCAGCCCGAAGATATGATTTTCATCAATAAAAAAAAGGAAATATTGCCCGTGTTGCGGGAAAAGGGATACATAATAAAATAGTAACTAAGTCAAAACTGTAAATTCAATACTTTGAAAAAAAGTAATTGCTACGAGGTGTGGGAACGAGTCTGATGCCGAAAATATATTTTTAGGAATTTTTGTCTGTTTGGTTGGATGTTTGTTCCGGATTGGCGCAAAAACGGCCCAACGGATATGGATGAAAGGCACACAGATAGTTTATAACCTGCACCCTAATTGCGTATTACACGATCCACATTCTGAATCAGTTTAAAAAACAAAAACACAGTGTAAATAACGCAATGAATGTTGTTGAACTGTCAAAATGAAAGATTAGTCTTAATCGGTTACGAAAATAAGTTACGCAATTAGATAACTGGATAAACACATAGGTTACTTTCATTCCCGGGCGGTAGTAAGTTCCCGTGGGATTTTTTCCGACATCCACGCGGGCGAAGCCGCGGGCAAAAGCTAGTTATATAATATGTCGTAGGCTGATTTTATAATTCGAATTTTCGCGAAAACCCTAGGATACCCTAGGGATATTGCGAAAACACGGATAATTAGACAATGGTGAAAACATTTCTGTGAGCAACTTGGAAGTAGCGGTCGCCGGCCGCTGCTGTGGCACCGCTCGTACGGCTCGCGCGTGGTTAGTACAGTTCTAACCTAACCTATTTTACCCAGTTAAAAATGACCAATCATACAAGGCGCAGAAATGTTTACACCATTGTCTAATTATCTAGTCGAAGGCAGAGCAGTCCTCGTGTTAGCTTAAAATAAATAAATATGAAATCAAGAAACATACTTTGTATCCTAGTCACATGTGATGCAATTATTTAAATACTTAACTTACTTTTACAAACGCATTATCAAGTCATGATAATATTTAATTAGATTCAAGGAATTAATTTAATGAATTTAACTTGGTAATAAAATGAATGCGCTTTAGCTTAGTTCTGGTTTAGTGTTGTAACGTACGGTTTGGTTCATTTCTCTTGAAAGAGAATTAGAAATTGTGTCACTAATCACAAAATATTTCTAACTTTACGAGATAGAAATACTTTTAAGAAGAAATGGCTGTGCTTTTAGGGAAGATGAAAGATACTTATCAGTATATTTTTTATGACTTGTGCGGTAAGATTTATTTATTTACTTTTTTTGGTTTGTTCTAATAAACTCTAACATAATATTATAATAATAATTTTTTTTATAGAAGAAAATAAATACATCATCATATAGCAAAGCAATCAACTGCTAAATGTTGCTATGTCACATTATTTGTTTGTAACAGTATTTTTTATATAAATAAATGGGCCCACCCCGCTCTTGTCCTCGATTTTGTTTGCTGGAATGCAATGGATGAGGTCATAGACGGAACAAAAGTCCCCAAAATATCTGTTAAAACTTGCTTTAACTATCTCCCACAGCATCCTGAGTGTATTGTGTGATAGGTGGGACAGCCCTATGCTGGCCCACTGGATACGGCTGGGCTGCACGCGTAGGAGTCAGTCGTTTCAATTTTTTATAAAGAGTTTAGTTTTTACTAACATTAGGTAAAGACCTTTACTAACAACTTATTAATCTTGTAATTTGATCTAAAATAAATAAAATATTATTATTTCACGGATTTGGAACGATACGAGTCAGTAGACGTTTCCATGATTAAACAAAACCCTTTTACTCAGTATTCTCTTCTTGAAATTGGCATTTTGTCCGACGCATAATAGAGTTACCCAGCCCAGAGAAACAGGCACATTGTAAAAAGATGACGTTTGCTTGTGTTTGTTCCCAAATAATCCTGTTACGAAACCATAAAATGCATGGGGTTTCACTAACGTTAAAGTGGTGCCACTTAATTTCATGTGCTATTAATAACTGTCTTCTAGTGGAGGGGGGAGAGGGTTAGTTAACCCCCTCTGCCAGAGATAATATATCGTTTTTTTTAAAACGACTTATTAATATGACATAAATGTATGAAAAGTTAAAAAATAAAATGTAGAGGGAGAGAGAGAAACCCATCAGTTCACAGGAGACACATTTGCAAGGTCAATGCCAAACGACTCAAAGGTCAAGGACAAAATAAAAAAAGTATGATATGGTAAATGTAGAATGTTCGAATTAAGGTTTAGTGGACGGAGTCTTACTTTGCGGGGCTCCTATTACTGTCTGCAGGGTTTAAAGGAACCTACCACAAAGGTGATGATGGGGGCTCGTTTGCTCGCTCACTTAAGCTCCCGTCACCCCCTTCAAACCTAACCTGTCCAAGACGGGGTGCCCCATCTCAAGCTCGCTACGCTCGCTATTGCATCCGAAAATAAGTAGGTAGTTTTTTTTTAAATAACCCAAAGATTTAAAAAAATGCGGTTACGGCAAAATAAAATTTTTGTGAAGGCCCTCTAGAACCCCCAAATAACCTTACATTATTTTTAGCGAGACGGTACATTTCTAAACCCAACCCAAATTAATGTCTTCCCGCCATTTCGTGCAAGATCCCGTAAAAATCAAAATATTTTATTTCACATAAGCCTACATGGGCACTTATGAAACGTCAGAAGCTAGGTGCACGGTTCCAATTGGTCGTTTCCTATCGAGAAGAGCCGGCAAGAAACTCCATGGTTACTCTTTTAAAAGATAATTGGCTTTTAAAATAATTTCGAATTACAGTGTTAATAGTTATGGGAGGACAGTCTGGCCTTTCAAAAAGTTTCAGATAAAGTTCATAAAAAAAAAATATGTATGATATATGTTTATATATCTCGGGACCCTGGGGTCTCGGACCTTTGGAAGGCGTACGAGGGGCCAAAGCCAACTCGCAGAGGCCCCTTAGACAATTTTAAATTGAATAAGGCACCAACCGACGATTATCCCTGTTCGCACTATGCAAGTGCAGCCAAGGACAACCCCCGGTTGGTGTAGGACTATTGCAGAACATGGAAACAAAGATATTGGGCTATGGGTTTGGGTGGATTAGTGAACTGGTAATTGTCAAATATGGAAGGACTATGGCCCCTGCCTGATCAATGTTATGGTATACACGGATAAAATGGCAGGGGGTGACTTGCACACTCAATAATGGGCCCCCGAAAACAGTCGCTAGCACATAGTGACGTAGCAACAAGGGGGCAACATGTCCTAAGGTGCTTAAGAGGAGTGGAGAGGTATTCCACGGCTATCAGGACAATCCTGGAAGTACGGTCAAGATCCCTACCAGCATCTTACTGGAATACTTCCTTCCTCCGAGCACGTTTGCTCTTGCGAATCTCCACTCAAGCCGGCCAATCAAGGCAAGAATGAGGTGGGAGCTCTGGTCCTCGTCAGTGTTCACTCCGGCCGGCCAATAAAGGCAAGCCAGAGATGGGGAACAAGACTTCTCCCGGGAGGTAGGGTCCGTGGGGTCGCTACTACCCAACAGCTCGCCACATGCTGCCCTGCGGGTTTTTGTATCTCTCTTGGTCTGGCTCCTCACCCCAGACCCGTTCCGGCAAAGTAAACTCTACCGGCACAGACCTAGAGTTCGGAGCGCGCAAGCCCCACCACGACGTCAACGTAGAGATACGGCGGTGGGGTTATGTATGATTATTATTATATTATTATTATTCAACTATGATTATTATTCAACTATTTTGAGCTGGGTGATACCACCTGACACAAACAACACTGTAAATGAGCCCGTTTTTTAATCGGCGTTCTACGGATTACAATAAAATAAAACAAAGGTATCAAAATATTGATTTATTGTTCTGTCCACCTAATATACTGGTCATCTTGTACTATGACATAATCTAAAAAACCTTGTATGTTTTTAAGCTCATCTAAGTACTATTATATAAAAAATTATTGAATATAAAACGTATTGTATATAAAAAAATATGCATTCTGTGTGTAATTTAAAAATATTACGTAATAAATAAGGATGGCCGCTAAAAATAATATACCCGAATGGGTGATCTCCTTTGATGCATAAATTATTATTATGCTGTAATTTTGTGAAATGCGATAAATTATCCAATTCCAATGAGGCTTGCGAATAACGTCATAAGTTTCGTCAGTGTGTTTTTAGGATTCCTTAGGTACGTCCGAATGATAAAACGGAGCCTAATATAGGTTCACTCGTGTGTCTGTGTGTCCGACTGTCACAGCCAATTTGTCCCGAATCTAGTGAGATTTGGTACACATATGAATTTCTGGAAACCCAAACACGGACGTGTAACGTAAATAAATGAATATTGAATATCGGGGTCACTTTTGGCAGGCAAATAAGAAAATAAAATAAAAAGATTGCAAACTGTACCGCGTGACATATCAAATGTAAGGCTTTATCTTATCAAATGTAATTTTGATACAACGTTTTACAGATATTTTTGAATGCAATAATAAATATTTTGGCGGCGCTAAATGCCTTGACATATGGTTTTCGTGCTCCTTCAATTTCTATTAAATTCAATAACATATTTCCCCTTTATTCATAAACGTTGCTTAAAGTTAAGTAATGATTAGCGACTGTTTAACCATAAATTTTTGACGTTTGAACGTCACTTAACTTTAATCATCGTTTGTGCTGCTACTTGTATATGTTGTTCACAAATGATCACATAGAATTACAGTATGTTATTTAACGAAGCGCGTTTCCGTTAACCTGCAATAACGGCTATACATGCTAACAAAATAAAATCATTAAAAAAATAAAATAAAAATTGTAACGTAAAAGAAACACTCTGTACACCCACACTTGTCAGGCTTGTCTTTCTACGTTGAAATACAAGTGCGCGTGTACAGCGTTTCTTTTTTTACGTATCAATTTAATAGTTTTTGTGAATATTTCAATACAAATAATTATGTTTTTTTTTTTTTTGCGTAGCCATTCTATTGCGGTTTAACGGAAAGCCCTTTGCTAGTTAACATAATGTATATCTTAGGTCGTGACTGTACAAGTGCTTGTTTCGTTGAAGAGTAACTACTAATTCGTAAAACATCAATATCGTAGTTTTTTTTCTAGGTGATGGGTAAGAAGAGTTGCAGTTGTTACAATAGCATAAGCATAATCAGCCTATAAAGTTCCCAGTGCTGGGACACAGGCCTCCTCTCTCAAGAGGGAGTCGGCTGTAATCTACCACACATGCAGTCAAACGGTTAATTTATAAATCACGTGGACATGGCGTGTCCAGTTAATTTGTCTATAACTCACTGAAAATTTAAACTAAACACTTATTCAGCATTTCAGGGTTAAAGATCAATATAATGAATAACAACAATAGTATTTAGATTTATAGGTGTTAAGGTGAAAATGAGTAAACAATTTTTATTAAAAAAAAAAATATTCCAATCGTTTTTACTGCTATATGTGAAAATGATTTTTACGCAAACGCAATAACTTTTAAAGTCATATAACCAAATACATTCATAAAATTGATATGAATAAATGCATCATGCTACATCTAAGTTCTGTCGTACTGTACTCCTGGGATTCCTCACACATTCTTCGCTCTCATGGTGAATTTTGCAGCCGTCTACTTTTGATTGGACTTAAAACCAGAATGCTGCATCGCTCTTCATGCAGCCATCTTTGGCAGAATTTTCTAAGAAAAGTTCACGGGCTGCCTACCGTTCGATCTTCTATGCAAAATCTCACCGTGAAAACTTAGGTAAAGTGAGCTTAAATTTAGCTGTCAGTAGTGTCCATCCCTAGCATCAGCTGGTAGAATGTCAGTTCACTTCACCTAAGTTTTAAAGGTGAGATTTTTACAGAATAAACCGGCTGGAATTAAGAGCAAAGTCCAATTCGAAGCATCTTACATTATGAACCTCCATCATACCACATCCGTGTGTATACCTAATTGTTTATTTCTTTTGTTAACAGATCCCAGAACATGTGACTGGTGGCCATCACCCTTAGTTCTGTTCACAGTTATACCATTCTACTTGTATTTCGCCAAGAGTTTGGGACCGAGGTTAATGAAAGATGTAAAACCATTCAAGTTGAAAAGGGTCATATTTTACTATAATATATTTCAAATTCTTATTAACGGCTATATATTGTATGAGGTTAGTTTCGGAGTATTTTTTTACCCGACTGCAATGTTTTTCGAGAGTATGTATGTATGTAGAGTCTGTGTTTTTCGAGAGACATACTCTTGTAGACTTTATTTCAAAAAACAAAGCTCAATGCTTGTTTTTCTCTTTTCGGTTATAGGTTTTGGAGACGGGTTTGTTGTTTTTTAAATAATTTGTTTTATTTCTATATTGGATGAGAAAATTATACGTGTTTCCTTTGCTTATGTTTTTTTTCTATTACAGGGTATACCGGCCGGTTGGTGGCCAACTAGTAGCAATGCATACAATTGGACTTGTCAGCCACTAGATATGGCCGATAACCCAACCACGCAAAGAGTATGTTAACTTCAAAATATTATTTTAAGAGCCAATTAAATTGTTGACTATCAAGGCCTTTCACTTCTTTTTCCACATGCTTCTATTCGTTACTAATGTAGACTAAGCCAATCCATTATGTAGGAGTCTTGACTCCTACATAATGGATTGGCTTAAAGATGTTGGGACGAGCTTCAACATCGACATCTATTATACATCGATATTATATTACATATATTACATATTCGACATCTTTGCCTCGGTCTGCCGCATTGTTGAATACGCAATTTATGAAAAAGGGGCGAAATTATCTTTGGAATTACTCATTCCTGTCTCACTTACAATCGCTTGTCCTTTTACAAAGATTCACCAAATACTAATGTTGTAATTATGTTTCAGATGCACATTGCGTTTTGGTGGTATACAGTGGTGAAATTCATAGACATGTTTGATACAGTTTTTTTCGTTTTGAGGAAGAAAGACAGACAAATCTCTTTCTTGCACGTGTTTCATCACTCCGCTTTGCCCGTAGTGTCTTTTATCGGAATGAAATATTTTCCAAGTAAGGATTTGTTTTTTGTTTTTTGATTTATTCAGTCCCAAAATTATCAACAGATATTGTTACAGGCTGATTGGTTATGGAGACTTAGTGTATTTAAAACCCTCCAAAGTCATGATACTTAATTTAAAACATACTTATCAAAATAACAAAGGATGAGCCAGTGAGCTTTATAAACAGTAACTTTTCAGCATGACAAGAAAGAATAAAAATAAATAACAATTAACTATATCTATAAAATACTGACAAGGCACTCATTACCAACCGCCTGAACGATTCTTTTGAGCAACGATATTCTCGCATACCGTGGTTTTGCCATCTTTCTTCGTATCTTGTCAAAATCCCAATGCATGTCGTCCACTACCAAGGCACAATTTATAATGTGACTAAGGTATCAATGAACATAATAATAATTAAAGTTCTAAGGAAATATTAAAAAGTTAAATTGATTTACTTTTAAGATAATATTAAACAAGAATTCTAAAATTTCAGATGGTCATGCAACTCTCATCGGCTTATTGAACTGTCTCGTCCATGTTGTGATGTACACCTATTACCTGATCTCAGGTCTTGGACGTAAATACCAGAAGTACCTCTGGTGGAAGAGGCATCTTACTACGATGCAGTTGGTGAGTCTAAACTTTTTGGATATAATTCTATTCGCCTGTCTATTTTATAATCTTGGGATAAATATTTCGCATCCGCTAACATAATTAGATCATTAGTAATTTGCACTAAAATAACATCTGCTATTGTATTTATATGGGCGTCTGTTTTAGTTCTGATATAATAATTATTGTCATACTTTGGACAGTCCGCTCCGCTACTTTACTTGCTAACTACTGAAACCTGAGCTATTGTCATATAGCAAGTATCGACATTGACAGAAAAACAATGCAGAAAACCTCTACTGTAATTGTGTCATTTCTCTTTCTCAGGTCCAGTTTGGCTTAATCCTCCTGCACAACTTATCAGCCCTTTACCAAAATTGCGGCTATCCGAGGTGGATTTCTACCCTAATTAGCGTCCACAGTCTTCATTTCCTTTATATGTTTGGGAACTTCTACTATGTGACCTATATCAGAAACGCAAAACAGGATGGCACAAATGGAAGTATCAAATCAGAGACTGCCACGAACAAAGTGAACTGAGCTTGATGTATGCTATTGGAGACGGCTTTTTAAGGAGTTATGCTAGTCGTAGGATTCAACTGAAGGTTAATAAGGCTGCGATCAAGTGTGATTCATAGTTACCGAATAGACAATTTTTAAACCAAAATCAATGTATGTAAATGTGGAGCTATTCCACAAACGATGGGATACTTAGTATCGTGTCTTGCATGTCCTGTTATCTCCACATTACAGGAACTGATGGATACTACTGAAGCTGCCAAACTCGTTGCCAAATTAGACGACGCCGATGCTATGAAGAATAGCTAAAAAATAAAATCAGTTAACTGCAAAAAATGATAGAATGCTGATGAGTTTTTATATGGCTGGTGAAAAGCCATTGATTTACAGGCTCCTGTCTATTAAAAGTTTATTGCCCTCGTTCATCTAGGGTTTGATCCCCGGGTCAGGCAAAATAAAATAATTATATATAATATTCTCTGTAAGTCATACCTGGTCGCGGAAAATGATTGTAGCTTGTAGTGTAGTTTTATGAAATTATTCTTTAAGTAGAAACCTTTTTCTTCAATCCGTCCTTCGGTACTGAGGATCTTTATCACTGGACACCTTTAAGCGGATAATTTGCCTCCAATAACTCCGGTCCAAAGTTGCCTTCACCACCTGCTGAAATTTGCTTGTGACATAACTTCTTTTACTTGTTCGGACCATCGTGTTGGCGACCGCCTCGTGCTCTCTTTCCTTCGTTACTGCCCACCTTTTCAAGGCTGCTATCTCCACTTCGCATTATGTGGCCATTAGCCTAATTTCATCTTTTAAGCGTTACTGTTGCCCGAGCCTCCTATTAATTTCACGTCTAGTTACCCGTTACTAAAAACAATATTTTGAGAAAAACCAACGAACGCTGAAAAGAAAATAAATGATTTGGTAAATGCGTTTGTTTTTATTTTAGTACAGAGATCCAATACACACATACATCATAGCATTCAATTTATTGACGAACCTTGACTGTTGTTGCTGGGCATAAGGCACCTATCACAGCGTTGACGAGGAAGTGACTAACAATCAACAACTTTCTCGCTCAAGAAACGTAGGTACAAAAAATTTTAGGTCCCGTGTAAGTAGAAGAGATACATAATTAATAGTTGATCGCAGACTGTTCACACCCAGGCGAGTACTCGCTCAGCAACACTCACTTGGCGGACAGAAGACTCGCTGAGAGACTCACGCTTGATACATAGCCAGCGAGTAATCCACCATCGCAAACGCGCTTCTCGTACTCAAAATCACAGCATTTATTTCAAATAAACCAAATATTAGTCACATCATGGTAATAGGTTAAAAGTAATGTCTGTACAGTTAAATTACAACTGTAGTTGTATGAAATAGCAATAAAAAGGCAAATTGGCGTAGTGTATCAATTAAACAACAATTTAATTTGCTAAGGTATCCACGTCATGGTAGATGATGATCCACGTCATGAATCACCAGGTTTTGAGTGTAAGGCCTAGCCATATTTTAGTAGTTAATTAAATAAGCTCGTGGCTAATTAATAACAGCCGCACGGGTCGATCCATCAGGTTAAGCTAAGCTTGTCGGGGTTGGTCAGTGGATGGGTGATCATCTTTACATACCGAGACTCCTCCGTGCCTCGGAAAGCACGTTAAGCCGTTGGTCGCGGCTGTCATTCGTGGATTTTTGACAGTCGTTACCGGTCGTCAGAAACCTGAAAGTCTGACAACCAGTCTTACCAAGGGGTATATCGTATGACCCAGTTTGGTACTGGGTTGTGGTGGGCAGATAGGCAGTCCATACAAAATATTGGTAAGCAGCTGCATCAAGTTAGACTGGAAGCCGACCCCAACATAGTTGGGAAAAGGCTAGGCAGATTGATTGAATTAAATAATCAACACGGTCTGGCTGCTCTCAGCAGAGGTAACATAGTTTGACTTCAAATATTCAAACGTCATAATATAACTTTAAATGTTCTCCGATGTCTTTCTGTGACCACAACTTAAGCACAGCGTGGCGTAAGATGAAAGAAACAGTATGAGGCTTAATGGCGACTAAAAACTGAATTGATTTTAAAGATTCGGTCTAAACCAGGGAAACGAAGTGGGGTCACTAACTACGTAAAACCTACGTGCTATTGTGACATTCTTCAGCAAGCGATAATCACGTTTTAAAACATCACGCTTGGTAGTGTGATTTGATCATAGTTAGTCGGTTTTTAAAAGCAGAAGGACTGAAGAGTTGTTTAGTGTAAAAATTCGAGTGCCGTTACTAAGTTTGTGTGCCCGAAAACTGTTTAGTTACTGCCATATTTGTTGTTATTCTGTGTATCTTAGTTTTATATTATTGGAGAAATAAGGCGGTGCATGGTTCAGCGGATCAAGATCTTTGAATACCGGTGCTGTGTGTTAAGTTTCGATGGATTACTTATTTAGGTGCAAAATTTTGATCTGCTCGACCACCGCGGCAAGCGTCTTGCTCCTTTGATAAGTTTAAAGTTGCATGTGCACATGCTAGCCAAAACGGTGAGAAAGCAAGATTATACATCTTTCTTCATGGGTTGGAGCTAGTTTCGGTGGTGTAGGGAGGTTGAAAAGAGTGAATTTATAAGCCGGTGACTTGCCAGAGTTCTTGAGCTAAAGCCGAAATTCGTTGATGCTAGGTACCGGGGGGCGAGGTGTATGGGTAAATATGAAAACATTCACATCTACCTACGTTACACATACACTACGTCACTCTTAGGTATCATCTTAACTTTCAATTATTAAAACTTTACTTTTGGCAATGAGAGTCATTTAGTTTCGCCAAATTATAAAATTCGTTTGATCAGTGGCACCTATCAATGCCAAAATTTTATTGATAGGAATTATTTTCGCTTCTAATTTCATCTAAAACCTTGATAGTGATTCCTCTTCTATTACTCTGGATAATTTGATTTGCAGTCATCAAAGAATCAAATTGCTTTTATACGAAAGCACATGGGTGCTTTACCGGTACTTATTGATTATAGTGAAGTGACATGTATTAAGATAGAACAAAATAAAACAGGAGTAAATACTTGGGCTCTTTGCTAGATGAACCAGCAAAAGACTGCACGTGGAAGCCAAAGAACTGGGTGTTGTGGTACAACTTGGGAGAGGCGTCTGTCCAGTAGTGGAATGCGATAGACTGAATTGATTTATTTACTCACGTAGGTTCGGGGATGGATGTAATATATACACAGGGAGCCCAACAAAGCATACACGCTTTCTTATGCAGTTTGTCCGGACATAGACTAGCGATATTCTAAATACTTAAATATAAACTATTTTATAAAATAGTTTGAGACCTTGGAAGACAAAGTAGACGAATTAGGGATAGAAAAGGGATGAATATTAATATGACGTGTAATAGAGATGTTAGGAAGATACAGGTGACCAGCTGACCAAAAGCTATTTGGATTAGGGCAGAAGAATGGTGATGTTGTCGAAGATGAAAATATATAAATAAAACCGGCCAAGTGCGAGTCAGACTCGCGCACAAAGGGTTCTGTACCATTATCTATAAAAAACGGCAAAAAAAATTACGTTTGTTATAGGGGAGCCCCCTTAAATATTTATTTATTCTGTTTTTAGTATTTTTAGTTATAGCGGCAACAGAAATACCTCATATGTGAAAATTTCAACTGCTTAACTATCACGGTTCATGAGATACAGCCAGGTGACAGATGGACGGACGGATAGACGGACAGTCAGTGGAGCGTTAGTAATAGGGTCCCGTTTTACCCTTTGGGTACGGAACCCTAAAAACGAGTCTCAACCTAAACAAAATATCGTTACCAAGATGGAGATCTCGATTAAAAAGATACCGAAGATAAAACACGTTTTCTGCCGATTATATGAAAACGTGCTTCATCTACAGTATCTTTAGTTTTCAGTTACTCAACGGAAAACCAGGAATTCACTTACGATTTTAATTACCAAGTATTTATTTAAATTACCCTAATTAATAAGTAATAGAGTCTTTAGACACAGTAATTAAAAGACTGTTATATACGCATTAACGACACTTGATATTTGGTCATTACAAGTACATTTTGACTATTTGAATTTTAGATTCACTATAACAAACTTCATTTGGATCTCTAAATTATTTTTTTCCAAATCACTTTTGGGTATTAGTTATTACAGTAATTTATTATGTATGTAAATGTAAATGTGTTTCCAGCATTGTGAACAAAAATATGATTTAAAATGTTTTTCTTTTTAAATATTATGTAAGTGACGAGGCAGTTTACTTACTAGTGTCATAATAGCAGTGAGTTGGCTGTGGCTTCAACGTATTTTATGTTTGTTTACAAAATGGCGGGAATACTGGAAAGTATAGCCAAAAAATATAATTATGTGATACATGATTCGGCTGGTGAGTTATTGATATTTATTTCTTTTTTTATTTAGGAAAAAGTGAAATTTATTTAAATAATAATTTTGCATCTTTTCTCGGGTTGATTTGGCGAATTGCTGTTTTTAACCGACGTCCAAAAAGGAGGTGGTTCTATGTTCGTAGCGTATGTTTTTTTTTTATGTATGTCCATTGAAATTTTCGTCAGTTGTGGACCGATTTAAAAAAAATCATTTAGTAGAAGATTTTCACTTTTCATTTAGTAGAAGGAGCTTGCGCGGTGATTCCATACATATTTTATTAAATTTTTGAGTTAGCTTCAATAATACGTATTTTTTCTAATTTGGCTATGTGGTATATGAGTTTATAATTAGTGACTGTCACTATTATTTATATAGCAAGCAGTGGTATTCGAATTTGTGTCGGGTAGGTACCACAAGTAAAAATAAAAACTTTTTACAAAATATACACTACAAAGTGAAAAATATCTTTAATTTTGGTAGTCGGTGTCTTTGTTTTTGAATTTTCGATTTTGCCACCGACTTTCGAAATTAAAGTTATTTTCCACTTTTTTTGGAAGTCAATTGTTTTTTTTTTTTTCTTTTTAAAAGGTTTTATTATTATTTTTTTCCAGATCCCAGAACTGCGGACTGGTGGGGCGTGTCAAATCCCTTTGTGGTGATCTCCATCGCGTCAACGTACCTGTACTTTTGCAAGTCTCTGGGTCCTCGGCTGATGAGCAATCGACCAGCTTTCGAGCTGAAGACCACGCTTATGCTGTACAATATCTTCCAAATTGTATTCAGCTTGTTCTTAGCCTATGAGGTAAGTTTTTTTATTTAACTGATCTTTCAAACTATCAAATTCACAAAGTAGAAGATTTTATCTACTACATTTTTAAACTGATAAGTACTTTTTTTTTTTTATTGGTATCGTAAATTTTGGATCTTACCAAGGGGTATCGTATTACCCAGTTACTGGGTTGTGGGCAGTCGCTCCATGTAAAATACTGGTATTTAGCTGCATCCGGTTAGACTGAAAGCCGACCCCAACATAGTTGGGAAAAGGCTAGGCAGATTGATTGATTGATCGTAAATTTTGGATCATCGGCGTCGTCGTTTGGAATCCTATTTTCCATGTTTATGATTTATTGGTTATTATTAATACTTTTTACTAGAAAACTTTTCTGACCCTCATATTTCGAGCACCACAAAAAATTTGTGAATGATCACAAATTTTTCCAAGAGATCTCACATCAATTATTCTTTTGAATATTTACTCATAATATTTAATAATATTTGATGCGTAGTCACACTGTACTACTACTGCTCACATGCTCATTAGTATTGACATGACGTATGCCCTTGCGCATGTTAGATTTGTTGTAAACTCACGTTCGAAGCAGAGGAATTTCTTAGTAAAAACTGATGTTAATTTATCAATTAAAATAATAAATTCAATCAGAAACAATGATTCATTATGACACAGCGATTTTCTGTAATGAATATTCATTGCCTTTTTGGCCTCGCTCAGGTCGTTAATAAGTATTTTCTTAGTTAAATAGCTCTTTTAATTTTAATTACTATTTAGTTCCTGTGTGTGTCCTAAATGAAATATATTTAGTGGTTTTCTTTCTTTCTTTTATTGATCATAAAGTAGGTATGTACCTTAATACGCTTATCGCAAAAAATAAATAAGCGTTAAAAATGTAGCAGGTAAAATTCTCTAGTCATCAAAAAAAAAATGAATTATGCATGACAAATTATAAAGGCTTCCGTAATCAGCCGCGACGCGACAGTTCGACGCGATTATGATAGAACAATTTCCATGAAGTTGTCATAGACATGCCATTGACATGAAATTCACTTTCTGGATATACAATACAGGGTTCAAAGTTTTGCTTTAACTAATTCACTAGTAACAGTAAAGTTGAACTTATAGACCTTTCGTAAGCCTAAGTTAAAAAGCCATTGTGTCTCACGCGAATTTGAATAAACGTTTAATACTTGATAATATTTATAACAAAAAATTTCCCACATGTTCATCAATCAATCAATCTGCCTTTTCCCTACTATGTTGGGGTAGGCTCCCAGTCTAACCAGATGCAGCTGAATATCAGTATTTTACAAGGAGCGACTGTCTATCTGACCTCCACATTCCACAACTCAAACTGGTATTACGATACCCCTTGGTAAGACTAATGGTCAGACTTTCGGTCTTCTGACGACCCTTTACAACTGTCAAAGATCCACGAAAGATAGCCAGGACCAACGGATTAACGGGCTTTCCGAGACACGGAAGAGTCTCAGTATGTGAAGATGGTCACCCATCTACGGACCAACCCCAGCAAGGGTAGCTTAACCTGATAGATCGACCCAAGCGGCTGTTATTAGCTAGCCACCAGCACCTCTTCCCACATGTTCATTTCGGTGTTTTAATTTTATAGTTCTTGTGAAAAAAGTTTTAAATTGAAAACTTTACATGTAAACTATTTTGATACGAGCTACACCCCGCGGTTTCACCCGCGTAAGTCTCGATCCCATGGGAATATCGGGATAAAAAGTATCATAAGTCCTATTCTAGATCATGGTCTACCCGTGTGCCAAATTTCATCTAAATCCGGTCAGCTGTTTTAGCTTGAAAGCGTAACAAACAAACAAATTCGCTTTCGCATTTAAAATAATTATGATATATAAGTTAGGACTAGCGAGCCCGGCCCGGATTCACACGGGTGCAATGGCAACAGGTCAAAAATCGAGATTTCTGAGCTATTTATTTAAGTTAAATATAATTATTTATTAAACACACAAAAACTTATAAACTATCCGTAGTTAATGCTCGCATAACTACGTTTTTCTTCTTCTGTCATGAACTCTTGCATTAGTCTTCTTTTTTAAATATTAAATTATGATTATGTTAATAATATTGTATTTTCACTGTACCATAATTGATTTTTGTTATCCGTGGAAACGTAGTGGATTGTACTGTAACCATTCTTAGACTTAATTTTATTTTATAATTATGTAACTCACTGTACAATTGTTTGTCTTCCCAAATAAATAAATAAAAAAGCCTTTTATTTCATGCATAGAAAAAAAAAAAAACAAAAAAAAAAAAAATCTTCCCAAATAAATTAAATAAAATAAACTCATGACACGGCCATGACTTACCTACTGTTATTTGTACATTTTTCAGGGATCAGCCTACGTTTTTTCTAAGGAGTACAGCTTTGCTTGTGAACCAATTGATTACTCCAACAATCCTAGAGCATTGAGGGTAAGTTGCCATTCGAATTTTATTTGATCATTAGCTGCTACCCGCAGTTTCATTGGCGCGGTATTTCTTTTTCTAAAGTAAAAGTTCGCCTTAGTTACTCCTTGTTACATCAGCTATCTGCCAAACAAAGTTCCATTAATATCGGGAAAGCCGTTTCGGAGATTAGTCGAAACAATCAGACAGACAGAGAACTGACAGACAAGAAAAAAGTTAAAAAAAATAGTTAACTTATAAATATACTGTAACACATTTAGTAAAAAGTTGTTGTTTTGAAATTACAAACAGACTCGTCAATTTTATATATTTATATGTATATATAGTATGTATGTATATATTGTGTATGTATTTACAGCAATATATTGTATGTATTTAATCCCGTAGACTAATTTGACAAGAGTAAATGTCAAACTTTGGAGTTGAAAATTGACTCCTGTCAAATAAGTATTGAAAAAACAAACAACAATCATTTAAAATGTGAAATTAGTCTACTGGATTAAAAAACCAACTGTAGTCCGGAGAAATTAGGTTAGCACCCTGCACTAAATCCTAACAGAGAATTATTTCTTGAATCATATTTTTGAAATTAGTAAACATTTTCCAGGACCGCATCAAGGTAAAAAAAACAAAAATGCGTTTTTGTGAATAAACATTGAGGCAAAATAGTAAGGGACAGCCCTCCGCAGACTGATGGGATGAATTCAGCAAATTATACATTATGGGAACGCTATGGGAATCCAATAAACCTGATTTCTTTTATTACCTCACGCGCAATGTATCTTTATAGAGGCACAACACACGTAGCCACATGATTTATCAATGTAAATACTAAGCTTCACGCGTCGTTCGCTATAGTATTTTAACATCCATTGCTGGTTTTTTTAATTTTAGCTGTTTTATTTTCAATGGAGTGCTGCGTATAGAAAATATAATTTTACATTGGAATAAAGGATAAGTAACTGAAAAAACGACCTGTATACTATTAAAGAATTAAACAATTTCAGCCGCGGAAACGATAAAAATAAAATTGCCTACTACTACCTTGTTCTTAAGTACCCTAAACGTTAAATGAAAAAATCGCTGTTGCAAATTAATGCAAAGTTAGCCTAAAATTCAGCGTAAATTCCCCGACTTATGAGGCAACGGGTTATCGAATAAAGAAAAATGTTAATTCTCCTTTTTTCTGTGACGCTAAAGGTGTGTTTTGTTTGTATTTTAATTTTGATAAAGGCAAGTTTAAATATTTTGTGGAATACAGAACGCGTGGAGTTCAATGACAAAAATAACAAAACAAAAAAAACAAAAATTACAACTGAGAAGAATTTTTCTTTGTGATTAATGATATGTAGGTAAATTGAAATTTCTTCTTGAAAATACAATTAATAGTTCTGAACACGCAAATTATAGGTAGGTATGTACTTTTCAATAAAGAATAACGGTCCGCGGTGTTACGGTTGTTTTCGGGGATAGGCAGCCATTCTACCTAGTACAGGGGTATTCAACCTTTTTGAAGTAAAGGGCCGACAATACTTTGATTTTGGTTCGGCGGGCCGCAACACAAGGAATATTGATTAAACTCCAATATAAACTTATATTTATTTATTTATTTATTTATTTATTATAAACTTATAATATGTAAGAAGGTCCCTAAGTAACTAAAAACAACAATTATTGCAGTTATTTATAATAAACATTTACAAGACTAGAAATAAAAAATGATACTAATAAAATTCAGATGTTCGACATTGTTTACTCTTAATTAATTTATCAATATCTGCCCCAACAGTGGTTATTGCGATTCTCAAACTGTTGTGACTTTACGTTTTTCATTCGAGAAAATAACTGCTAGCATAGCTGCATTAGCTTTAGCTTTTATTATCTTTACTAACAACTTATGGATCATGTGATCTGAAATAAATAAAATATAATATAGCTACATATGTGAAGCCTAAAAGTTTATGTAACTTTCAGTGCATAATTCAGGTTTTAGATTTTTTTTAAATGGGGATAAATGTTTTTGGTCTATTTTGTTTTGAATTTGTAGATAACATATGAATAGTCATAAATAAATTTAATCTGGCCAAATTATTGCTGGACCGACAAGGAAGCAACCGCGGGTGGTCCGGGGTTTACTCAGTTAGGTGGATACTTATGTCTATCCACCAACTGTACAATAATAAACAAAACAAGCCTTTATTTTTTCCATATAATTATATACAACGTGTAACGTTAAATGCGCAAAACCTGAAAATAGTTTGATCAAGAAAACGAGCAGAATCAATTAAACCAATTTTTAATACAGGTCACATTTTTCAAAAAATCTTAATTAAGAAACGTTGTCGTGTCTATTTATTAATAGGTCAAGCCATCACATGCGCAAACCCGCCAAAATAGGTAAACAAACACAAATTGTTGTCAACCAATTTAAATTTTCCCATACGCGGGATAATAATAGCTTTTATTTCAATGCAAATACGAATGTTCCAAAACTAAAACAGCACATAAAACCTTTACAATATTTTTTATTATTTTTATTCTCACTGAAATAGGTCTTTTGAATTAAAAATCAGTTGGGGTGTCTGAGGTTTTGCGCATTTAATGTTACACGTTGTATATACATATATTTCAGAGTAGATGACACTTTAAATAATAAAATATAAATGTTAGTATTTGGTTTAGTAGTTTGCTTACATCTAATTGTTAGTAATTAGTTTGAAGTTTCTAGATTTAGGTTTGAGATATGGACCCCATCATGGATGAAGGCCTAAGAGGAGAAATTTTCCATTTAGTTCGGTCTTTTCCTATTTCCATCCACCCTTTGCCTGCTATTTAGGTGATGTCGTCGAACACTGTACACACGGCTACACATCAAGTTATACATTTCCAGTTTATGCTGATCTCGCATTGTATAGGATTTCCGTACTATGCGGGGTCAGCTTATACTGGAAATGTATAGCTTGATGTGTGGCCGTGTGTACAATAAAGACATTTTACTAATTTCATTTCTTTAACATTTCCAGGTTGCAGCCGCATCATGGTTCTATTATTTTGCGAAGATCACAGAACTGTTGGACACCGTCTTCTTTGTCTTACGAAAGAAGAACAATCAAGTGACGTTCCTCCATGTCTACCACCACACTATGATGACTCTCGTTGTTTGGCTTGGTGTAAAGTACTTCCCAGGTACGTAACCTTTCTGATTTGAACATTATTTTTTATTTGATCCAAGTCAACAATGCTTCGTCATCACCGTACCTAGGAACATTAGCGCCCATCAGAATGTGAATTTGTTTGTTGGTCTATTACACTTTCACGTAAAACGGCTGAACGGATTTGGATGAAACAGTATTCATTCTCAATCATGGTTAGGCTTATAACAATTAATTACTGGTTTTCTCCCCCTCAGCAAACCAAGTTGACTGCTTTATTCAAATCAGTCAACTTGGTCGGTCCATCAAATTAAATGAAACCTAGTCATCATTTTATTCATGTGTTAATTAATGAATTTGACAAATATAAGATATTCTTTTAATTTGCAGGAGGCCACACAATTTTATTGGGATATCTGAACTCTATCGTCCACGCCATCATGTACACTTACTACTTTATCTCGGGACTTGGACCTGAGTACCAGAAGTACGTGTGGTGGAAGAAGCACGTCACCATGATACAATTGGTGGGTTTAATTAATTATATTATTTATCTGTAGGTACATAAAAACTGAATATTGAATATTTTTGGAATAAAAACATATTACAAAAGAAAAAAACGACTTCCAAAAAATTTAAACAAAAAAGTGAAAATTACTACTTTAATTTCGGAAATCGGTGTCTTTGCTTTTCAATTTTCGTTTTTTGCCACCGACTTCCGAAATTAAAGTTATTTTTCACAAAGTCGTTTTTTTTTTTGTAAAAAGTTTTAGTTTTTCACTTTTTTGTTGTGGTACTTACCCCACATAAATTCGAATATCACTACCTGCTATGTAAATAACAGTGATGGAGTCACATAGAACATGGTCTACATAATTATACCAAGTGAGAAAAATATGTAATATGGAAGCTAACTCAAAAACTACGGAAGCAAAGTTAATAAAATTTATATGGGACCACCTCTGAAGCATAACCTACCAAACAAAAAAGAACCAACAAAATCGATTCCTATTTGACGAATTAATCGCATAACATACACACAAAAATTGAGAACCTCCTCCTTTTTCAAGAAGTCGGTTAAAAATGTAATTGCAACGAGGTGTGGGAAGAAGTCTAATACCTACCGAAAATAGCGGGTGTAAAAAGACACTTAACGAAGCCAAAAGTCACTTTTTAATCCTGTTATTGTGATCATTTTTTTGTTCTGGACCATGATACCTGGAAATCTTCTGGTTACGGAGATATTGAAGGTCAAAGTTCCAATGAACCGTTACATGCACCCATAAATACAACATTGTGTTTATGGGTGCATGTAACGGTTAAAAGTCGCTGTTTACGGTAGTGCGCAACGTAACGCACGCAAAACATTTTGCGTGCGTTACGTTGCGCACTACCGTAAACAGCGACTTTTCACATCAAAACTAAAAGTAGTTTCCCAGCAATTATTTTTGTGCAAATAGACTTAACTTGATGTACAAAATGCGTAGTTGAAGGTCTTTTTACACCCTGTATAGTGTTTCTCCGATTTCCACATCCAGTCTAACCTAGTTGCCTCTTTGAGACCATGTGTCCATCTATCTGGAAATCTGGAGTTCCACGCTACGCTTGTCGACTCATTGTCTCCTATGCTGGTTATCACAACTAAGTACAGTGATTTTAAAACTCTTACCCTCTTACCTTAGAAAAAAAGGCACTTACTTTTCTAGCTAGATTTCTTTAAGGTAGAGTAGCCATGATCCATGGTTATGCCGAAAATACTGCACAATTCATTTTGAAATAAATATAATTATGTTGAGGATTGATGCTAGGTCCTATATTTGGCGAAAACACAATTACATAAAATTTTCTCGATACACAAAAAAAACAAAGTTACCCCTAAAACGAACTATAAGCCGCTGGTATTCAAAAAATACTTTAAATTAGATCATAAAACTTTGCATTTTTTAATTACTATTAATTTCAACGTAAAAAGCAATTACCTAAAGTATTCGAGGCTTGAGAGCTGCCAGCACTCCACTCCGTCTCGTTGTCACTCAGGCCGCGAGTCGCATAGTGCGAGCGAAATAAAAACTTTGGTAGGGTACGGCCTTAAGAAGGAACAAACTTAGGAACTAGGTAGAATTATCCGTTTACTCCTGCTAAGACGACTTACCCTGGATATACATTAAAAAAATATTTTAATGATTTTAACCTCTTTTCTTTCAGATCCAATTCTCCATCATCTTCGTCCACAACGGAGCCGTGTTCTTCTACCCGTGTAATTTTCCGAAATTACTCAACATTTTAACCATTATCAACTCAACAGCTTTCATGTACATGTTCGGAAAATTCTACATCAACAGTTATAAAAAGAGTTATGAGAGTAAAACTGTTTTGAATAGCAAAAAAACAACTCCGATTTCTAGCAAAGTCAATAACAGCTACGGCAGTAGAAAAGTTGCGGAAAAAACACGATAAATAATGCATATTTATGACGGTAGATTTAACTCAAAGAACGCGTTTTTTTTTTTCTGATTATATAGTTTTGTGGTCCTACACCTTCACTAAGCATAGGGTGTATTAAATTGTTACGATGAAATTGTACTTATATGCAAGCCACTGCTGCTGCTAATTGATACCAAAGACAACTACCTACATGAGGTCTAACCAAAGATGTCAATACTTGCCTGCATACCAATCTCTTCCACCTTTTGTACAATCCTTTGATTTAATATTTAAGTAAACTGCTACACAAAAACTATGATAAAAGAAATTAAAATTTAATTATGTAAGCGATATCTGTCTGTTTTCTTTTCACTTACTCAAATCAAATCAAATCAAATCCATTTATTTGCTAGAATGTAGGTTTACAATAACATGTACTTAAAACCATAATGATACCTTTACATTCTACCATTACATATTATGGTGTGTAAATATTTAATTTTATCCTGCACAATGCTATTATTTTAATTAAATAAAAAAAAAAGACAGCATGAATAAATAAGAGCTCATGCATTAGGATACCCTTCGACAGAAGTATTAGGCACTTCTAACACTACTTACCAACTATTTTTGGTATGATTTTCATACCAAAAATTGTGTTTTCTTAGTGCTTATGAGATTGAGTCTCAGCTGCTCCAATATCGGGGGCATAGTCAAAAGATTACAAAAAACTTAAAAAATAATTAAATTCATACCACACCAAAACCGGGACGGTTTTGAGATTCAAATAATAGTTAGCTACATGGAAGTGAGGGGAATATTTGTCCGTTGCGTAAATGAACATGATTTTTCGAATGGCACATTTCAATTCTTGTGCAACCAACAATATCCATATCTATATTATTAGCATTTTATCCGTACAATCTTTTACTAACAATAATGTACAAATTGCAAGCGATCACAACGCTGCCTCCTACAATGTTTAAGTAATTTACCTGTATACTTATTTATTTCACGAAGTATACAAAACTCAGATGTGAGAATTTACTATTATTTTTAGTAAGGCGCTCTGCGGAGATTTCTGTAAGTATTTTTTACCGCTATTATTAATATTTCCAGGGACTTGAATAAATACAAGAAATATAATTTTATTTGCGATTCAATAGTGGAGACATACCATCCTCTTAAAACAAGGGTAAGTAATACCTATCTGCTTGATTATTTTTCGAATTTCAAAATTTTTCGAAATAAAAAGTGACATTCCTGTGTTGCCAACGATGAGGTGAAATAATTATATTTAAAAAATATATTTTTAATATCTTTATCTCTACAAAATCGCGGTTTTACACGTGTGTGTAAGAAATACTACTGTGTTAAACTTAATTATAATGCAATATCGCTGTGAGGTAAAATGGGATGTATAATACCTACATTTTATTTTCATAGGGTAGTTTGCTCACTATTTAGCGTATAGATACAGTGTTAGGAATCGAACCACACGGTCTCGATGCAGATTAGTGGTCACAGTCATCACTTGTCTTTAACTCTAGGGCATGCAGGTATCCTAAAGTTTTTAAAGCAAAAGTGGCAAAAATAAATTACTGTAAAGTCCATGCCTGTCTATGATCCTTTTTTTTTCGGGAATTTAATGGCCTGGCTACTCAGGCCTTTTAGCCTACTCTTTTTTCCTGTCCAGGTTCCTGTAATAAGTTCTAACCTAGAACCTGTTAAAACTAATAATAATCTACGAGTCGTCAGTCGGGGCCGTTACCACTGGGTCTCCACAATAAAGCTACGCAATACATATAGTAGTATACATTTAGTATATTAAATCGTTCACGATCTGTAAGGTCGAGAAATGTCTGTTGCAAATAAACCATTTTAAACCAAAATCCGTGGTTTAAAAACCGTTTTAAATTTGTTTAAAACGGTTTAAAACCATGACCACGTGGGTCGTATATTGATTACGCATTACATTAAAAATTAAGTTAGAAAGGCTAATTGAAATCGTTCACCATTTTTATTCATTTGTGTAAGGCATTTAAGTATATTAACTACTTTTTTAGTTTTAAGGCTCTTACATACTGGGGCGATTCGTCGCGCGACGCGACGCCGCCGCATTGTTCGCCGTGAGAAACTGTTTTGTTAAAATTAGCGTCGTGCAACGAATCGCCCCAGTATGTAAGAGCCTTTAGACAGACTGAAAACAAACTTGATATGCGTATTTATTAAAATATACACTTAAAAAATTTGTTTGAGCTAAGTAGGTATCAATAAAAAATATCTGATTAGGTTTTTACTCAGTTACTGCATATTTTTAGAATGTATTTTCTTGTAAATATGCATTTAAAATTGTATACACAAATCGAGATTATTTCTAAAAAATATCAGGGAGTAGATGTGGTCCAGATCACTTCGTGTGAAGCCTCAGTGAATTCTATTATTAAAAAAAACATTTTAAACCATTACTTAAGTGTGGTTTAAAACGTTTTAAACCAAAAAGACGGTTTAAAACCAAATGGTTTAAAACGTTTAAAATACGTTTTGCTTCTATAGTCACGATGCAGTAGAGTGCAAATCACGTAGGACCGTAAGTTATTTATTACATATCAATAATGAAAACTTGCTTCAACAACGGTGAAGGAAAACATCGTGAGGAAACCGGCATGCCTGAGAGATATTTATCGACGGCATGTGAAGCCAAGTCAGAGGCCCATGGGTGGGATAAGAACTCTGACACCAGGTTAGTCACTAACCATACGAAAAAGAAAGAAAGAAAGAATAATGAAAACCTTTTCATTAGGTATATTATTATGGTTAAAACAGACTCCTTGACTAAAGATTTTATTCATTACATTATGATAGAATTCATGTTTTTCGCAATCCAAGCTCAACATGGCACAAAAGACAATAAACTAATTACAATACAATGCATTTACAATCGAATGGAGTGCCAAAAATTCGACAATTTTACAAGTTTTTAACCCACTTCTAAAAAGGAGATTCTATGTTCCACTTTATGTATATATTTTTTTATGTTTGTTTATCGATACTCTCGTCAATTGTGGACCCATTTTGAAGTTTGCGCGAAGGTTAATATTTATATGGGACCACCTCCCATATAAATATTAACTTTGCTTGGGTTGTTGTTTTTGAGTTAGCATCAATAATACGATTACAATAAGTTCCCGTCACTGGTATTTACAGAGCAGGTATGGTGGTATTTGAATTTGTGTGAGGGTAAGTACACCACCACTAAAAAGAGAAAAAAAAAAACACTACATAGCGAAAAATAACTTTAATTTCGGAAGGCGGAGTCAAAAAAACGAAATGTCAAAACCAAAAAAGTGTGTGTACACTTTGTAGTGTTTTTTTTTATTTGGATGTTGGTTTTTTTTTCATATATTTTTGCTGTATGACCGCGCGCGGTACACCCGCGTACCAAAAACCATTGTAGTTAATTAGAATGTCCTTGAAGAATTAAATTTAACAACACGCGTCGTGAAAATGTCACAATTTTGTTATTTTTTTAGAACAATGTCCCATTATCAGGTTAATGAAATAGGGCCTTGATATTTTGTGAATCAAACTTCGGACTGTCACCAACGATTGTAGTAGGTATTCGTGTAACAAAATTGGACCAATAAATAAAAGTGCTCTGCAAGGCACAGATGAGTAACAATGAGCTCAAGCACACATTCATACGTGTGGAAGAATGCGGTCACACCGACCACAGAGTACATTCTAATATACTGACACCGACTAAACGTGGAGGACTGATTGATTCACGTGGTTGCGAACTACAAGCTCCTTGGAATTTTATTTAACTGATAGTTGAAAGGCCTTTCTAACCGTGCGTTTGCACTGGCGAAACATTCAAGACAAAACATGTTGAAATCTCTATTTTCTGTCAAAGTTCCGTACAATTTTTGACACGAACTAGAGATTTCAACATGTTTTGTCTTGAATGTTTCATCAATACGCTAGACCCGACGCGCGAAGTTGCTACGGTGCGGAAGGGGGGGCGGGGTAGGGAGTGGTCGGTTTTCGTGCCTAGACGCGACAAAATTCTTGAAAAAAAATCTGCTTTTCCCTACATTTTTACGAGCTATGCGAAAATTACTTATGTAGGGAACATTTCAAGTTTGGTACCATAATGAAAGTTGTTCATAATAATGAGTACAATGACCCCTTAAGAGATTTGCTATATGAAAAGATACACCTTATAATTATATTGTTCATCATAAATAACAGAAAACTGAAAGATATATATAATACATTTTTCTTTAACTTTACAATGACCGTGACATTCAAAATGCATACTAGCTAGTTCTACATTTTCCAGAGCTGTTCTGTTCAATAGAGTGTATATTATTAGCTCACTTAGCATTTTCTATGGTCACGTGTTTTTTTATAAAACACGTGACAAACTGCATGTTTACATTCTGTTTATTTCCTACATGTTCTGTTTGCATTTTCTACATACAAAACATATTGTGACTCGTATGTTTTACTCGTAAACTTATTCTAATCTAATCTTATCTAACAAGCCTATATTGTCCCACTGCAAAAGGCCAGTCTACCTTTGCCGAACAATGATATTTTCTGCTTGAAATAATATTGTAGGTAATAAATTAAAATGATAATCATGTAAGTACAATGACGCACTGAATAAAACGATTGATGCAATGTTGCATGTTAAAATATTTTATTAGGAAGCGAGAGGGTTAATTTTCGTATATTTATGCCGAGAACTAGCTTTATACATTATTTATAAAATAATATAAATAAAATAAAGAAACCTGTAATCCTACAACTATTATAAATGTGAAAGTTTGTATGTTTATGTGTTTGGATGTTTGTTACTCAATCACGCAAAAACGGCTGAACGGATTTGGATGAAATTTGGCAAACAGATAGTTTATAACCTGGATTAACACATAGGATACTTTTCATCCCGGTAGTAGGTTCCCATGGGTTAATTTTCGACATCTACACGGGCGAAGCGGCTGGCAAAAGTTCATATAAATCTGTCCGACTTGGTTAATGATTCAGTACCTATATAGATAGAAAAGATTCTTAAGGAAAACCAGGAAGACCGATAGGTATTCAATCAAGTCATATTTCCCCGGTCTTCTTACTTCGTTTAATTAACTATAAATAAATAAATAAATAAATAAATAAATAAATAAATAAATCTTTCGAATACTATAAGATTTATTTTCAGTACATCGAACACACATAATAGTCTTACATACTATGCCTGAGTAATAATTTTGTAAAATGAATTAGAACTTGAAACAAAACATACCTATATACAAAGTCGAGTCATTAGAATTGACATTGCAAAGTCAAAGTTTATTTTATTTGAATGAATCTATATTAAAAGGCAAGGGTGACTGAGATATCAACGCACAGCCTAAACCGCTGGTCCTAGAGACATGAAATTTGGAGGGTGTGTTCTTTATGAAGAGTAAGTTTCCACTAAGAAACGATTTTACGAAATTCTACCGCTAAGAGGGTGAAATCGGGGAATTTCGTTTGTATGAAAAATCTTATTCCTTTAGTTATTAAACTAGAAACTTGGCAAAACTTGCCATAATAAATAATACAGATTGACAATTTTAGTTTTTTAAGCAATCCGTCGCATAGACGAATAATGGGGTTGCAAAGTAAGTAAGTAAAAATTTTAACGCGCTGTCGGATTAACTCGGTACGGTAAGTACTAATACTTAAAACAAAAAAAATAAAAGTACGTGTTTCGGGGTTTTGTAAGTTACTATCTGACTTAACTTGAATAATACCTTCATTATGTAATGATACAATAATATTAAAACCACCGACTACATAATTATTATCATACTAGCTGATGCCCGCGGCTTCGACCGCGTGGTTGTCGGTTATTATATACTAAAACCTTCCTCGAGAACCACTCTATCCATTGGTGAAAATAGTATGAAAATCGGTGCAGCGGTTTTTGAGGATTATATACATATAATAATATATATATAGCCTGCATCTCAAAATCCTTTCTTAGGGGATGCCTACGTCATAGTAGCTTTATGCATGCAAAGTCTCAGCCCGATTGGTTTAAAATTGACAAAGTTTCATACAAACTTTCATCCCCTATTTTATCCCCTTGGGGGTAGAATTAATCAAAATCCTTTCTTAGCGGATGCCTACGTCATAACATCTACCTGCATGCCAAATTTCAGCACAATCCGTCCCGTGGTTTGGGCTGTGCGTTGATAGATCACTATGTCAGTCAGTCAGTCAGTCACCTTTGAGTTATATATATTTAGATGTTGTTGCATCCCGCAGATATGGTTTTCATCAATAATAAAAATGAAATATTGCCCGTGTTGCGGGAAAAGGGATACATAATAAAATAGTAACTAAGTCAAAACTGTACATTGAATACTTTGAAAAAAAGTAATTGCTACGAGGTGTGGGAAAAGGGATACATAATAAAATAGTAACTAAGTCAAAACTGTTCATTGAATACTTTGAAAAAAAGTAATTGCTACGAGGTGGGAACGAGTCTGATGCGGAAAACATATTTTTAAGAATTTTTGTCTGTTTGGTTGGATGTTTGTTCCGAATTGGCGCAAAAACGGCCCAACGGATATGGATGAAAGGCACACAGATAGTTTATAACCTGCACCCTAATTGCGTATTACACGATCCACAATCTGAATCAGTTTAAAAAACAAAAACACAATGTAAATAACGCAATGAATGTTGTTGAACTGTCAAAATGAAAGATTAGTCTTAATCGGTTACGAAAATAAGTTACGCAATTAGATAACTGGATAAACACATAGGTTACTTTCAATCCCGGGCGGTAGTAAGTTCCCGTGGGATTTTTTCCAACATCCACGCGGGCGAAGCCGCGGGCAAAAGCTAGTCTATCATAAATACATAGAACAGTATAAATATTTATATAATTTTATCATATTCTCACCTAATAATTATTTATTATGACATATTTCATTTTAATTTTTTCTTTTTTTTTTCTCAGCCTTGCCGGTTAGAACAGATGACACGGGCCTAAGCCAAGTGTCCATCGGTGGGAATAAGTGTGGGAGTAATATTGGATACTGCGTAGTTCTCCGTAGTAAGTTGTATGTTAGCCGAAGCTGAATTTGAGTGGGTATAATGGTGCAAGTTGTCCGACTCACACTGGAGGAATTTTCGTACTAGCCTGCATGTATTGAGGATCACTGCCTTCTGCAGCAGGTGGTAGATATTAGGTGGGAGATTAAGGGAATTAAGGGACTGATGAAGCTGTTTGGGTATTACTCCTGTTGCAGATAGCACTATGGGCACGATTGTGACTTTTTGAAGATGCCATAGTCGGGTTATTTCGTCTTTCAGTTCGGTGTATTTGGATAGTTTTTCGACTATTGTGGTCTGTAAGTTATGTGTATTTGGCACGGCGATGTCTATTAGGAACCCAATCTTATTTACTTTGTCAATTAATGTGATATCTGGTCTATTAAAGTGAATTGTACGGTCCGTTAGTATGGCTCGATCGAAGTACAATTTAGTTGTGGGGTTCTCTAATACCGTTTCAGGGTTGTATTTATAATATGGTACTATAGTGTTTATGAGCTAGTTTTTGGTGTATTACGCTGGCTACTTGATCGCGACGATGTTTGTAGTCGGTCTGGGCTATTGATTTGCATGCGCTGGTTATATGTTGGATTGTCTCTGGTGAACTATTGCATTTTCTACATGTGTCGGTTGTTAAATTCTTTATAATGTATTTTCTGTAGTTTTGGTCTCAATAACTTGGTCTTGTATTGCAAGCATTAATCCTTCAGTCTCCGGAAAGATTTCGCCTCGATTTAACCACGCGTTCGATGCATCTTTGTCGACATTTAATTGTCATAAATCTTGACGATGTCTCCCGTGTTTCTTCTTCTGGGTCCACTTTAGACATTTGGTTTTGTCATCAGTCACTCTTTCGTTTTGCTTTTCAGTTGTGTCTTTAAGATTAAGAGGTGTTAAGTGTTGATGTGTTGATCGTTTTGTGCTATTAGTTTGTGCAGTGTGGAAGATGCAGTTTTATTATTATTGTTTATTATTCGTATTCATTATCATTATTGTTTAGTATTCATAATTATTTGTAATTGTATTTATTATTCTTATGAGTTCGTAATCAAAATATAGTTTAAAAATGTATATAAGTAAGTATTTAAAATATTATTACTAATTTTAGCATGCATGTAAAATTATTTATTTATGGAAGTCGCCTCTGCGGCGTAGGCCGTCGCTTGTCTTTTCCAGTCTGGTCCATTTAAAAAAAATTAAATATATCTTCCCAGCGCTTCCGCGGCCTTCCTCGTCTTCTCTTTCCCTCTCTAAATACCCACTCTATGATTTTCTTTGTTCACCTTTTGGTTTCCATTCTACAGATGTGCCCTGCCCATTTCCATTTCAGACTTCTAACTCCTCTACTATGTCAGTTATTTTAGTTTTCCTCCTAACTTCCTCATTAGTAATTTTGTCGGACAGTTTAATTCCCAACATGCTTCTCTCCATTTTCCTTTGCATATCACCAAGTACTTATGTAACTGACATAAGTGAATTTATTTATTATTTAAATTAACAAATTTTTGACCTGTTTGTATTGCAAGTAATGACCTATGGCACTGAATCGTGGTCGCTCACAATGGGCCTCATTAGAAGGCTGAAAGTCACTCAAAGGGCAATGGAGAAGGCTATGCTTGGAGTTTTCCTACGTGTCGTCGAATCAGAAATGAAGAGATCCGTAGGAGAACGAAGGAGAAACCTGCTTTATAGTCAGTTCAGTTATTATGCAAAGTTTCATGATCTGACGTATTTTTTTAATACCAGCGGTTTATAGTTCGCTTTAGAGGTAACTTCGGAATTTTTTCTATTGAGAAAATTTTGTGTAATCCTATTTTGGTCAAACATAGGACCTAGTATCAATCCTCAACTTTAAAAATTATAATATTTATTTCAAAATTAATGCTGCAGTATTTTTGGCACATCACAAAGTGTATTTATATTTTCATATATCGAACTTTGTTCCTTCTAGTTCACATGCAGCTCCAGTGCAATGTTTTTCTCTTTTAATGGAGGTATGTACGTGTATATGTACATTATCAGTAATACCTACTTATGCTAGTTAATATTATAAGCCAATGTTCAATGCATATGCTGTTGGTGTCCTATATTAACCAAAGAATACTAATCTTATTTTATCACCATTTATTACTAATGATATCCTGTGACGAGATAAATACATCTAAATTTTGTTTTAAAACTTTTATTGAAATAAGAGTCTTAACTAAAACCCAACTACGATAAAAAGTCAACTAAAAACATAATAAACAAGACATCACAGACAGACAAATTAAAAATTGTTAGGGCATAAATCGAACAGATTACGTGTGACCCCGGATCTTTAATTTGTCTGTCTGTAAGACTTATTAGTAATAATTCGAGGTTTGGTTCTCGTCTATTCCCTCCTCCAATATTGGACCAATTTAAAAGATGATGTATACTGTGTCCCCATGTTTCATGTTTTTTGTTTTTCATTAATTGTTGTCAAATTTTTACACTAGACCTCTGTTGACAGCGGTCTAAATAGGCAATTTTGACCATTTTTTTCAGGGTTCTAGTGCTCACAAAGATGATGTCTAAATATCATCAAACATAAAAACATAGGGACATACAACTAGTTGATATTTATTTTACCGTAAAAATCATTGCTTTAAGGTCATAAACCAGAGAGAAAACAAGCGAGAGCGTTTGTATGGAAAAAAAAAACTACCCGCATTTCTTCACGGCAATTACGAATAAAATAATTATTATTATGGATTAACTAATAGTAGTCGTAATAATCGGTTTATCGACAATGCCTTTCAACTACGTGACCGGTTTATCCCGTTTATTAAACTTATGTGGCTAAAAATAGACACATTTTGTACCTACGTCATTGCTTCGTTTCCTTTCGTCTATAAAAAAACAACCGAAGTTGTAAGGTCAAATACTGCTTTTAAAATGATATGAAAATAATTAAACTGAATGCATAAATGAGATGCATTATTCAATCAAAATATCCAAGGTTGCTCTTCCAAATTACTGGAAATAGAATTGTTTTTAGAAAATACCAAGTTTGATGTCATTTGTTTAACAGAACATTGGTTAAAATACCATCAAGTAATTTCAATTAACTATGAAAATTATTGTGTAGTTAGCTATTTCAGTCGAAAACGTATGATACATGGCGGTTCATTAATATTAGTAAAACATTCTATTAAAGCAAAAGAACGGAAAGACATCATTGGACTGTTTATTGAACACACCATTGAATTTCCTGTGTTGAGCTTGATAATCATGTTATAGAATGTGTATACAGACCTCCAAGCTACCAGAATCTATCTATGTTTGATTCTGTAATGGAAGAGGTGCTAAAGAAACTTAGCGTTAATCAATAATCATATGTGGTGATTTTAACATTAATTTATTAGAAAATATTTCTAAAACTGTCAGATTATTACGTCTTTTTGGGTAATTTGATTTGTCAAATGTTTTTATTGAACCAACCCGAGTGACAGCTTCTTCTGTCACTTGTATCCTACTAATATTATAAATGTGAAAGTTTGTGTGTTTGTGTGTTTGGATGTTTGTTACTCAATCACGCAAAAACGGCTGAACGGATTTGGATGAAATTTGGCAAACAGATAGTTTATAACCTGGATTAACACATAGGATACTTTTCATCCCGGTAGTAGGTTTCCATGGGGTAATTTTTGACATCTACACGGGCGAAGCGGCTGGCAAAAGTTCATATAAATCTGTCCGACTTGGTTAATGATTCAGTACCTTTATAGATAGAAAAGACCCTTAAGGAAAACCAGGAAGACCGATAGGTATTCAATCAAGTCATATTTCCCCGGTCTTCTTACTTCGAATACTATAAGATTTATTTTCAGTACATCGAACACACATAATAGTCTTACATACTATGCCTGAGTAATAATTCTGTAAAAATGAATTAGAACTTGAAACAAAACATACATGTATACAAAGTCGAGTCATTAGAATTGACATTGCAAAGTCAAAGTTTAATTTATTTGAATGAATCTATATTAAAAGGCAAGGGTGACTGAGATATCAACGCACAGCCTAAACCGCTGGTCCTAGAGACATGAAATTTGGAGGGTGTCTTCTTTATGAAGAGTAAATTTCCACTAAGAAACGATTTTACGAAATTCTACCGCTAAGAGGGTGAAATTGGGGGATTTCGTTTGTATGAAAAATCTTATTCCTTGAGTTAATAGACTTGTAATTTTAGCACGAATACTTATCTAAGTAAATTATAAAGTTGGTCATTTTTAGTTTTTATAAACTACCTCTTAAACGAGGATTGGTGGGTGTCAAACTTTGTAAAGAAGAATTTTAACCTGCTGTCCGATTAACTCGAAACTCAATATTTATACTTAAAACTAAAAATTAACAAAAATGTGTATTAGGGTTTTTCAAAAATCTACCATTAACGGGGTGAAAACGGGTAGTCTACGTCACAGCTCAAATCACTAAACGGATCGGGCTGATATTTGGCATTCAGATAGTTATTAGGACCTAGGCGCACACTAAGAAAGGGTTTTTGGAAAATTCTACCTATAAAGGGATGAAAAGGGGGATTTCTTTTGTATGAAAAATCTTATTCCTTGAGTTAATAGACTTGAAATTTTGGCACGAATACTTATCTAAGTAAATTATAAAGTTTGTCATTTTTAGTTTTTATAAACTACCTCTTAAACGAGGATTGGGGGGTGTCAAAGTTTGTAAAGAAGAATTTTAACCTGCTGTCCGATTAACTCGAAACTCAATATTTATACTTAAAACTAAAAATTAACAAAAATGTGTATTAGGGTTTTTCAAAAATCTACCATTAACGGGGTGAAAATGGGTAGTCTACGTCACAGCTCAAATCACTAAACGTATTGGGCTGATATTCGGCACACAGATAGTTATTAGGACCTAGGCGTACAATAAGAAAGGATTTTTGGAAAATTCTACCTATAAAGGGATGAAAAGGGGGGATTTCTTTTGTATGAAAAATCTTATTCTTTGAGTTAATAGACTTGAAATTTTGGCACGAATACTTATCTAAGTAAATTATAAAGTTTGTCATTTTTAGTTTTTATAAACTACCTCTTAAACGAGGATTTGGGGGTGTCGAAGTTTGTAAAGAAGAATTTTAACCTGCTGTCCCATTAACTCGAAACTCAGTATTTATACTTAAAATCAAAAATAAACAAAAATGTGTATTAGGGGTTTTCAAAAATCTACCCCTAACGTGGTGAAAATGGATAGTCTACGTCACAGCTCAAACCACTAAACGGATCGGGCTGATATTTGGTATTCAGATAGTTATTAGGACCTAAGCGTACACTAAGAAAGGGTTTTTGGAAAATTCTACCTATAAAGGGATGAAAAGGGGGATTTCTTTTGTATGAAAAATCTTATTCCTTGAGTTAATAGACTTGAAACTTGGCACGAATAGTTATCGAAGTAAATTATAAAGTTAGTATTTTTGTTTTTTTTTAAACTACCCCCTAAACGAGTATTGGGGGGTGTTATAGTTTGTATAGAATAATTTTAACGTGCTGTCCGATAAACTCGAAACTCACTATTTATACTTAAAACAAAAAATAAAGAATAATGTGCATTAGGGATTTTCAAAAATCTACCCCTAACGTGGTGAAAATGGGTAGTCTACGTCACAGCTCAAACCACTGAACGGATTGGGCTGTTATTTGGCACACATATAGTTATTGGGAAGTAGGAATCCACTAAGAAAGGGTTTTTGGAAATTCGCCCTTATTCCTTTAGTTATTAAACTAGAAACTTGGCAAAACTTGCCATAGTAAATAATGCAGATTGTCAATTTTAGTTTTTTAAGCAATCCGTCGCATAAAGTTTGTAAAGTATGTAAGTAAAAATTTTAACGCGCTGTCGGATATTTTGGTACGGTAAGTACTAATACTTAAAACAAAAAAAAAAAAAAGTACGTGTTTCGGGGTTTTGTAAGTTACTATCTGACTTAACTTGAATAATACCTTCATTATGTAATGAAACAATAATATTTAAACCACCGACTACATAATTATTATCATATGTTGTTGCAGCCCGCAGATATAGTTTACATCAATAAAAAAAAGGAAATATTGCCCGTGTTGCGGGAAAAGGGATACATAATAAAATAGTAACTAAGTCAAAACTGTACATTGAATACTTTGAAAAAAAGTAATTGCTACGAGGTGTGTGAACGAGTCTGATGCCGAAAATATATTTTCAAGAATTTTTGTCTGTTTGTTTGGATGTTTGTTCCGGATTGGCGCAAAAACGGCCCAACGGATATGGATGAAAGGCACACAGATAGTTTATAACCTGCACCCTAATTGCGTATTACACGATCCACAACATGAATCAGTTTAAAAAACAAAAACACAATGTAAATAACGCAATGAATGTTGTTGAACTGTCAAAATGAAAGATTAGTCTTAATCGGTTACGAAAATAAGTTACGCAATTAGATAACTGGATAAACACATAGGGTACTTTCAATCCGGGGCGGTAGTAAGTTCCCGTGGGATTTTTTCCGACATCCACGCGGGCGAAGCCGCGGGCAAAAGCTAGTAGATCATAATTTTTTGTAATTGTGATTACTTACATAAACAAATTGTAAATAAGTTGCCATCTGATCACAGTGGACAAACAATAACATTTTGCGCCTACATGCCATTTCAAAGAATTCAAATATGGTTTAGGACAATTACATGTAAAAACTTAGAGAAATTAAATAATTCTTTGGCAAGTAAATTATGTGTTCAAAGTTTTAATAACATATATGACCCAAATGAGTTCTACGCCGATTTCTTTTCACTAATAAACAAGCAATTTAATTAAACTTTTCCACTAATTACTAAAACTATTTACACAAAATTCTTATTTAGTGATTTGGCGACTCCAGGTATTTGTAAAAGCAAAGAATTTTTTTTTGAATTTTATGGCCTAAAGCAACATATGAATAATACAACCTTTCATCAGTATGTTGCAAAATATTCTGAAACTTTTAAAAATGTGTGCAAAATAGCTAAAGCTTTCATTAGCAATAAAATAAAATCAGCTGATGATAAAGAAAAAACTACTTGGCAAATAATAAATAATGAAACTGGTAGGAAAAAACAGCGTAGTACTGAATTTAATTTAGAGACTGCACATGGCCCAATCAACTCAGATGTAGAAGTAGCTCAGGAATTTGAAAACATTTTTGGTAATATTCCAGTTAAAACTACTGAAGCTTTAAATTCCTCAACCGCGCTTTCTGCTGCCTTACTTAGAAATAATGTAAAGGCATGCCTTTTGGAGTTAAGGTTTCAGCAAACAAACCCCCAGGGCAGTTATAAAAGCTTTCAAAGATCTTAAAATTAAATCAACAGAAGATCTATGGGGAATGTCTGTAAAAGTCTGTAAATCTATCATCAAAACTATTGCGCCCTATTTAGCTTTTATATTTAACACCAGTGTAGACCAAGGAGTCTTTCCGGATGTCATGAAATACAGTAAAGTAGTTCCTTTGTTCAAATCCGGTGATAATAAGGAACCCAACAATTATAGGCCTGTGTCAATTCTGCCAGTTCTCAGTAAGGTGTTTAAAAAGTTGATGCTCAGTCAAATGTTACGTCACTTTAATAAAAATTCCATCTTTCATGAACAACAATACGGTTTCACCAAAGGGCGTTGTACCACTGACGCCGGTGTCACCCCAAGAAAGAACATTTTTAACGCCTGGGAAGAAGCACAAGGTGCCATTGGAAAAAAAACAACAGACTTCCAAAAACAAACCCTAAAAAAGTTAAAAATGGTCTTTGGTTTCCAATTTTTGTTTTTTGCCATTTTTTTTTTTTTGTAGAAAGTTTTTTATTACTTTTGTTTGTAATGAATAAACTCAAAAACTAATGGACCGTATTGAAAAAAAAAAAAAGTAGAATGCTATAATGTCACTGAGTAATATGGCTATTATTTATAAAGTTAGCGGGCGTCCGAAGCTGCTGACGGAAGTATACAATATAGATATCTACAGTAGTTTAGTAGCTGTCATTCGTAGCTCTTTGACAGTCTTTACGGTCCAAAGTCAGAAGCCCAAAAGTCTGACAACCAGTATAACCAGAGGGTATCGTGTTCTGCCAGGATTACAGGAAAGTCCGAAAGGGATACAGGGACCCTTGACAACAGGCAACTGAAAGAACCTGAGTGGTGGAGGTCAGATCAGTCAGTCAGTCGCTCCATGTAAAATATTGGTATTCAGCTGCATCCGGTTCCTCATCATCTGCACCGGATATGGCTAGATAAATTGATTTATCAGAAGTAGTAGTAGTCATAAATTTTAGCGACTTGACGAAGTCGAGAAAAATTATAAACCATGTAGAAGTACGAACATCAGCGCGGAGCGAAGGAGCGGTAAGCACTATAAGTATTTATATAGTTATTACCCAAATTAGTAAGCTTTTAGTGTCGGAATGATTACTGGTTATTTGCTGTGTATGAAAGTTCTGTTGAATATGTTTTGTAGGGAAAGGATTTCATAAATTAAAGCACAGAAAGACAAGGCTAAACATTTATTTAATTTGATTTGTCAGTATTTAATCAGAAAGCTAGTTGTCCGTTCACAAAACTAGGTCTTCATGGAGAAGAAGGACAAGAAACCCCATGGAAACAGTATTACAGTTTTCTATCGGAATAACAATAGCAATATTATAAAAACAGCAAGGAAAAGAACATGAATATTCCGTTATACAATTTACATATTATCAATGTTGACAAATAGTAAACCATACACCACAACATAATCATATTAAGCAATAATTACGGTATAATATCTGGTTTCTTGGTGTTAAAAACAACTTTAATTTAGCTTAAGCGCTAATGCTCTGCACTGTTTAGGAAAACATTACCTACTCAATCACTCAATACATCCTTTGTAATTACAAAACACAATTCAGTCTTTTAAAACATGAATGATAATAATTATTATCCAGATGTCAAAACGTCATACAAATAGTTTTTCTAACAGCTGCGCGCACAGACGACTGGCGAGTCGATGCCGACTGAACGGAATGTTTCCATTTTAAATATTTTATTTTATTTAAACATTTTGAATTTTATTGTGTATAATTATTTTCTTTCCATTTATCTTTATAATCTCACTGTAGATATGCTGCACGGGTCGACGTCATAACGTCAACTGTCATGTACTATGCACCAGTATAATCACTATAATTTCATGAAAGATTGTGTTTTCATGGACCGTCATTTTTTTTTCTCAATAGCCCTCATATTCTTCTTGGTGACACATACCTAGAATTTTGTTAACAGATTACCACGATATACACATTTTTTATACGAACAAAGATTATATAAAACACAGCATGTAGGTAACTACAGGCTATTGTATATACCGGGGATGTGTATGAAGGAACAATTGAAAATAAACAAGGAAATATTATTTCGTTGCCCGCAGGTTTCTTCGTTGTACCATTGAACGTTCTACACGAGCAGCCAACCATTGCTGTATGGCTGACGTAGGCACTGCGCAATCGCAGTTTGTATATGTGTCATGATAATCGGCTGATTAACCGAGAGGAGGCCTATGTCCCAGCATTATAAGCATATAATGTTCCCACTGCTGGGACACAGGCCTTCTCTCGGTAAGAGGGAGTGAGTTGTAATACATGTAATCCATTATGCGGGCCCAGTGCGGGTTGGTAGATGTCACATGTCTTCGAATTTTTGGATCAAAGATATTCCGGTTTCCTCACGATGTTTTCCTTCACCGTTTAGAGAGCATGAAATTTTATACAAAAAGTAAAGCGCCTGCCTGGTTTCGGACCTACAACTCAACCCTTACCACTGGGCCACTGCTTACGTTTTTGCGTAGGTATCTACATTTAATGGTATGTTTTTAATTTTTATACTTACTTACTTAGTTGGTCGAAATAAAAGATATTCATTTGTTACAATTTCCTATAATAAAAGTAATAACGGACTGGTTAGACGGTCCTTTTAAAAGACACTGGATCGCACTCCATGTGTCGATTTTGATAGTTTTATTTTTGTAGTTTACTAACATAGCTCCTACACAAATATGGATGATTCTGTAAATGATAGTCTGACATAAAGTTTTATATGTATAATTAAAGTTCCGATTACTATATGAATATAATAAGAAATTCGAAGGGTACAAAGGTGTAAAACGAAACGAAAGTAACGGACGGTAAGCTTATGGACTGCCTCGATGGTTTTGACTTCAAGTGTTCGAAAGCTCTACTGCTGAACATGGGGATCTGGGTACGATCAGGCAAGGTGTAAGTGTGATTTTCTATTAGAAACTCAGTAGCAGCCCGGAGTAGGTAAAGTCAAGTAATTTGATTACATAGCAATTTATTGGACTTTAATGACTACCAACTTAAATTGGCCGTATATTCAAATCACAACTGCCATTCTTTAACAGTTGTATGAAATGGTTATAACATGGTAAAGTGACGTGCTGTGTCGATTTGATAAACAATTTTCCCAGTCTATCTATTTGTCACCGGTACACATAACCGATGATCGATGACTTGCTGAGGGCCGCAGGAATCCGCTGGATGCGAGAAGCATAGAACTGGTCGATGTGGCGATACTTGGGGGAAGCCTGTGTCCAGCAGTGGACGTCTTTTGGCTTAAATAATGATGATGATGATGACAAATAACATAGCATAACAAAACGCCTGTATTTCCTTTATTTATTTATTTACTAGCTGCGCCCCGCGGTTTCACCCGCGTAAGTCTCGATCCCATGGGAATATCGGGATAAAAAGTATCCTATGTGTTAATCCTGGTTATAAACTATCTGTTTGGCAAATTTCATCCAAATCCATTCAGCCGTTTTTGCGTGATTGAGTAACAAACATCCAAACACACAAACACACAAATACACAAACACACAGACTTTCACATTTATAATATTAGTAGGATAGTAGGAAGTAGGATATAATTTATTGTACACCACAAAAATATATAACAAAAAGAAAAAAACAAACACTACAAAATACACAATGGGCGGTCTTATCGCTTTCCGCGATCTCTTCCAGGCAACCTTGGAAAGAGCAGTGATTTGCCTGGACATAAAATGGGGCTGTTGTAGGTACAAATAATAAGTATACAATAAAATAAAATAGATATACATATACATACATATCCTAAATAATAGATCATACATACATAGGAAATAAGTATATAATTAACGAAAAATAAATGAAGACAGTAACGACAAGACATCTCAGACAGATAAATAAAAAATCCGGAGTTACACGTGTTACCGTGCGTTTGCACTGGCGAAACATTCAAGACAAAACATGTTGAAATCTCAACTTTCTGTCAATGTTCCATACAATTTTTGATAGGAACTAGAGATTTCAACATGTTTTGTATTAAATGTTTCGCCAGTGCAAACGCACGGTTAGAGCATAAATCGAACAGATTGCGTGTGAATCCGGATTTTTAATTTGTCCGTCTGAGATGTCCCTTTTAGTTGATTGACTTTTTTTTCGTAGTTGGGTTTTAGTTTTTATTACTTTTTTTTGGGTTATACTTATAATATATAATGAATTTTTGAAATGTGCTAATTAAGCCCTTTCATATTATGATACCCAAAATGGTAAGATAAAAAAAAATATTAGTTCATGACTTTATGTTATCTAGGGGGCGCCATTTTCAATTTAATGTAACGTCACATATAGCCTATAACCAGCGGATGATCAAGACGCTTCCAACGATACCTCAGTAAATGAGGTATCGTTGGAAGCGTCTTGATCGTTTGTTCAAATTGTGATGAGTCGTTTAGAAGATATGAAGGAACAGATGAACATACATACATACATACCGGTCAAAATCATAACCCTCCTTTTTGCTTCGTCGTAGTCGAATAAAAACAAGATCAGAACGACAAGTGATGTCCCTTAACTAGTCTTTTGTACACTACAACTACTTCTCAACTACTTGTTCTTTAGTACAAGCAGAAGTACAGGCAGTGGCGTACTAGTACACCTCTGCTTAATCAAGGGGGCGAGAAATCGCCGGTAATTAATGCTAATTTTCATAATAAGGAATATATATTAGATCAGCACTTTCAAAGAAACAATGGTATGTTGCTTCGCTATATAATTTATTCACCTGGCCATGAAAAAATAATTGTCATTTTTATTAACTTGTACAAAATAACTACCAAAATCAAAATCAAAATATTTTATTTCACATAAGCCTACATGGGCACTTATGAAACGTCAGAAGCTAGGTGCACGGTTCCAATTGGTCGTTTCCTATGGAGAAGAGCCGGCAAGAAACTCCATGGTTACTCTTTTAAAAGATAATTGGCTTTTACAATATTTTTGAATTACAGTGTTAATAGTTATGGGAGGACAGTGTAGGCCTTTCAAAAAGTTTCAGGTAAAGTTCACAAAAAAAAATTAAAATTAAAAATAAAAGTCTACAGTTCACTAAGCCTACGACGTTCTCACATTCACAAGGTAGAAAAGAATCTATATACGATAAATAAGATACTACAGATAAAAACCTATTTAAACCAAATGACATGATTGCCATTACAACTGTAACAAATCTGAATAATTAACATGTCCGCAAAAGCCACTACTATAGAGTTGAAATTAAATAGTAGGTATATAATGTCAAATAATACTATGATTATTATTATGTCTGTCAGAGATGAATGTAAAAAAAAAAAAAACATGATAATTTGGGAGCAGTTAATAGACTCTTACAAAATTATGCCGTTAATGGGGTACCAGGGAAGCCACATGTGCAGAAGGAATGATTGCCAAACTTCCTTGTCTTCAACGTAGTCTTTAATCTTATAATATGCTTTTTTGATAAGGACACGTTTGATGTGGGTTTTGAACTTACCATCGCTAAGTTCTGTAACCGGCTTTGGCAACTTATTGTAAAAGCGGATACTGTTTATAACAAATGACTTACTAGTTTTAGCTAATCTAAATTTGGGTATCACAATTTCATGCTTACTACGTGTATTTATATTATGGAAGTCGCTTCTTTTTTTTAAAAGCCCTAGGTTTTTGCGAACATACAAAATACTTTCTAAGACTACTTTCTTTTTCTATACCAAAACAATGATACATAAATTATTATGATTAGAGAAAACAATAGCCAAAATTATGCAAATATTTTAATTCTATTACCTTTGTTTTATAAACATCAGACGTCCCTTTTGTTTAAACATTTAGGAATGTTTTGTACGGTCAACCGCACATCGTCACAATTGTATAGGAATGAATTTTATTTACTTTCTTTTTCGATTATTCTGTAGGGCAGTGAAAAATGTCGGGTGCCGAAATCCATCGTCGTTATTTGGATCGGTTCATTAATGAGTTCATTTTTCACTTCATAAATTTTGTGTTTGGACGTTTCACTTCGAGTGAAAAATGTCGAATGAAAGGCAAAATACAACAAAACGTGAAGCGTCTGCTATCTGCGGATCTATTGTATGAAATCTCACTGTGAAACCTTATGTGAAGTGAGCATTATGATTAGTGAAAACATTAATTATTTATTATCAAATCTCTCTACTGCTCCTTAGCAGTAGCTGTTGCTTATGTGTATTTTATTTCGTTCACTTAATTACCTGTCCGAATTGCACTTTATCAAAATTGTCTTTATCTTTTTGTGTATTTGTGGAGAAAGTTGTTGGTTGCACATTTATTATATAGCTCATAAGGCTCTATTTATTTGTAAAATACTCGTATAATGTGTATATGTGTGTGTGTATTTGTAAAATATAATGTGTATACGTGTGTGTGTGTGTGTGTGTATGTGTGTGTGTTTTTTCTTCCGAATAATTAAAGTAAAATCAATTCAATCTGCCTAGCCTTTTTCCAACTAAGTTGGGGTCGGCTTCCAGTCTAACCGGATGCAGCTGTATTTTACATGGAGTGACTGCCTATCTGACCTCCACAACCCAATAACTGGGTAATACGACGCCCCTTGGTAAGACTGGTTGTCAGACTTTCGGGCTTCTGACGACCCGTAACGACTATCAAAGTTTCACGAATTACAGCCGGGACCAACGTCTTAACATGCTTTCCGAGGCACGGAGGAGTCTCGATATGTAAAGACGGTCACCCATCCACGGAACAACCCCGGCAAGCGTAGCTTAACCTGATGGATCGACCTGCGCGGCTGTTATTACATAGCCACTAGCTCCTCTCTCTACTGCTCCTTAGAATCTCCAATTAAAATAAAATAAAATAAACATCCAACTTAGAAATGTTTTGTGCGGTCAACCACACAGCGTCAGCAGAGCTATTCTGTAAAAATCTCTCCGTGAAACTAAAACTAGGGGAAGTGAACTTTGTGGGAAAGTCCGAAAGGGATACCGGGACCTTGGCAACAGGCACCTGGAGGAACACGGGTGGGTTTTAGCCAGTAAAAGTCTGACACACCCTCCCGCTCCGCCCAGAGTGGGAGAAGTAATTTGATGATTTCCAAAAATAAAATTAAATAAAATGAAGTGACCTTGAAGAGAGCCGTCAAAAGTGTTAATCCCTAGCATCAAGGTCACTTCACCTAAGTTTTCACGGTGAGATTATTGCAGAATAGATTGGCCTATTTATCAACCGGGAGTGAACTTTTAGTAGCGCCTCCGTGCCTCGGAACCACGTTATACCGTTAGTCCCGGCTGTCATTTGTGGATCTTTGACAGTCGTTATGGGTCGTCAGAAGCCCGAAAGTCTGACAACCAGTCTTGCCAATGGGTATCGTATTACCCAGTTACTGGGTTGTGGAGGACAGATAGGCAGTCGCTCCATGTAAAATACTGGTATTCAGCTGCATCCGGTTGGACTGGAAGCCGACCCCAACATGGTTGGGAAAAGGCTAGGCAGATGATGAGTGAACTTTTAGTAGTGATGACGTCATGCTACATATTATGATAATTCCAACAAGCCATTTCGTTATCATTTGCATCTTATCAACCTCTTCAGTTTACTGATATGAAACTTGAGACGAGTACCTGCAAACAATATTATCTATAATACTGTGGATTGTTGAATCATAGAATATTGTTGGAACCATTGATTTTGATCCATTAATGATAAATGATAAATGATGATAAATGATAAATGATTTTTATTTCTGTAAGTAGGTTTGTACAAACACTTTTACACGTCAATCACATTTTTAAAACTAGATGAGGCATTGACTTGCTGCCGATTCGGACACAGTGTCCTAATCCGATTTTTTTTGGGTCAGTGACAACTTGGCTCGAGTCAACTCAACCCGAATAATAATACCAGATATTGTACTCCCAATTAGTACGATAGTTTGATTTGTACGGCCAGGCAGAAACTTGATATTTTAAAATAAGTCATTACGAATTTAATGTCGTTTTCCGAAGACACTTTGTTTTTTTTTTTCACATATGAAGCAGGAAAACATATTCATCTACAACGCCTATTTCAATTATGATACCTATACATAAGTATCCTAAGTTCATTCGTTTTTTAAATTGTCTGGACTAAAAAAGTCAAGCGTTCCTTTGCTAAGATAATGACAAACCTGATTAGAATAGAAAGTTTTCTATCTCACTCTTGCACATCAAATTTGTACAGTCAGATAAAAAACTTCTAACGATACCTTAATTGTAAAAATCCGTCCTCCGCCCAGCCTGTAGTTGTAAAAAAACGGTTTTCTAAGGGTTTTTAAGTTTTCTAAGGATTTTTTCACATTCTAATGACTTCTTTAAAACCTTAAAATAGTTTTGGTAACGCTTTTTTCCACTTAATATATTTTAAAACTTTGCATCTGACTGTACTAAACGTGTGTGAAAAAAAAAATTAAATTAAAATGTGTCAATTCGGACACTGTGTCCGAATATATTGTGTCCGAGTCGTCAGCAAGTCGATCCATTTCATGTAATTTTGATTAATGATTTGAATTAACATCCCATTTTTTGCCTTTCTTGCTGGCGGTTGGGGAAAATCGTCATTGTGACCACAGAAATATGGTCGGAAGTTTCCATTTTTGGTAGTATACAAAATTATGAATGCAGTTATGAGCAGAATTGAACACAAAAACCAAGCAATATTAGAAAAAAACATTTGGAAACAACCAAACAAATCGAATGAGAAGGAAATAAAAATATGTATTGTATTGAATTAATTTTATCATATTCAGCCTATAATGTTCCCACTACTGGGATACAGGCCATGAAAACATCGTGAGCAAACCGGCATGTCCTAGAACCAAAAATTTGAAGACATTTGATATCTGCATTACTGCCCACTCCCTCTCACTCACCGAGTAGGCCTGTGTCCCAGCAGTGGGAACAATAAAGCTGGTTATGATACATAAACTCACGCCTTCTTCCCATGGAGATAGGCAGAAACTACAGAACGCCACCTGGTACGATCCTCACATAATAAAATATTCATTCATACATAATAAAGCCGAAATTACCTTTAGAAAAACGAAGGTGTGTTTTTCCTATCCATGTTAGGGACAGATCTTTAAAATAATACCTACTTAATGAATCCTAGCTAATAAAAATATGACTACTTAGTAAGAGTAATTAATAACCAATTTGTATAATGGTACTAATTTTCGTATTTTTTGTCGCTTCTGAGAGGTTATTAATTAAGGTTAATAATAAATAACGACTAATTCACTTGTAGACTAATTTTGTTTTTTTAATTGATTAGATTTTACGAATCAGCGAATGAGTTAAAAGTCGCTTAGGTATTTTGTTTTTAATTTCATTACATTGCCAAATAAAAATAGGGTTTTTTTTTTAACTACGGTACATTTATTTATCTATTCAGTCTTACCAAGGGGTATCGTATTACCCAGATACCCCTTGGTAAGACTGAATAGATAAATAAATGAGCGACTGCCTATCTGACCCTTGTGGAAGTCAGATAGGCAGTCGCTCCATGTAAAATACTGGTATTCAGCTGCATCCGGTTAGACTGGAAGCCGACCCCAACATAGTTGGGAAAAGGCTAGGCAGATGATGATGACATTTATTTATCTATTTCAAAAATGAATTTGGTACTAAACCAGTTTCTAAATAAAAGAGCAATCCTCTTTAAAAAAAAATTACGGCTTTTTCAGTGCGACATAACAAGTGTATGCGTGAAAAATCACGAAAACTGTAGGTATTTTTAATTAACACAAATTATTTATTAAACCTGTTGCTTCCACAGTATGATTAATCATCAATCGACGTTTCACGACCTTAAAAGGAAAACAGGAAAGGATTATTGTATCTTTAATTCATGAATACAGTCCATACCATAACACTCTCCGGTAACTCCGGTCTGGCGTAAAATAAAACGATTAATATGTTTCCAATTAATTTAAAGAAAGAAAAAAAAACTATACTGCCTTTTTGTACTGAGCTGGATATAGATAGGGTACACTAACAATTGTTACCTTTTCAGTGATATCAAATCGGCACGGCGATAAGAACATGAGTAGGTAGTATTCGATGTTATTATACATTTATGTACTTAACTACAATATTGTAAATTATAATATTATTACTAGCTTCCGCCCGCGGCTTCGCCCGCGTGGTATGTCGATAAAAAGTTCCCTATGTCCTTTCCTAGGATGCCATCTATCTCCTTGCCAAATTTTGTCGAAATCCGTTCAGTTGTTTAGGCGTGAAAAGGTAACATACAGACAGACAGAGTTGCTTTCGAATTTATAATATTAGTATGGATTAAATTAACAATTATGTGTAATTTTACATTAATTTTGTTCACTCTACCGATTGCAGTAATTTAAATATTATTTATTGCTTAATGCCCGAAATAAACACTTTTAAAGTGATCCGTGCGATCTCTTAAACAGGAGGCGAAATATAAAACTTCAAATATCTTCATTATTGTTAGTCCGTAAGTGACGCTTGCGCAGACAGGTCCGATCGGCTCGCCAAGTGGATAATAAAATATTTTTGTTTATAAATAAATTAAATTAATTAATGAGATAACAATTAGTTAAGTGGATAAAATAGTGATAATAATTTAAGTGATATATTTTTTGGAAAACCAGAAAAATATTTAAAAAAAAAATGGCGGTTGTTCAGCAAGCAATGCAAGGATATAATTATTTATTTGAAGAATTGTCGGGTAAGTTCCGTTTATAATACAATTAGTAAATTATGAAACCACTTTTATGTATAGGTATTTGTTATTTTGTTGTAAATAATATATAGGGTGACTCGTAATTAGTGACTGATACATAGACACGACTTTACTCATCATTATGAACAATTAAGGAAAAAAACTTGAAATCGTGAAATAACAAATCAGCTGTTCCCTACATTTTGACGAGTTTTGCGGCCATAAAATGTATTTGATCCCCAAACGGGTAATCAAAGATGAAAAATACATACAGATTTAACCGTTTTGTCTAATTTAGCGAGCCTAAAATGTGGGCCTTAGACTGCTAATGAGATTTTTTTATAGCGGGATAGGAAAGTCTAATGACAATTTTCCTGACCTAAAGATCCAAAATCCCATGCTCTTTACCAGGGATGTTGCGGATATTCGCATCCGTGGCTGGAAAACGGGTGAATGTGTAAAATATGTAAATTCTAATTATTTAACATATATAATTATTTTCATCGTAATAGTTCTAAAACGTCACATTTTCGAGACCATCAAAAACACATATTATAATTCTGAGAGCTATATTGATTTTGAAATGCATTTATAGTAGTTATTTTATTTTATTTGTCGCGAATTATTTTATGATCAACATACAAAGAAACAGAGCTGAAATTTCCAAAAAAAAAAAACTTAAGGTCTTGCCGCTTTAATGGACCTCTAAAAAAAACAAATCCGCATCCATGGATGTTAAAAAAAAATTATCCGCAACATCCCTGCTCTCTACGATCCATTGATATTATTATAACAACCTAGTCTTACGGAACTGTTATTTAAATAATATTAAATGTATGATAAGTGTATATCAATACTATTTATAGGTACGTACGATATTGTCCTTACTAATATTATAAATGCGAAAGTAACTCTGTCTGTGTGTCTGTCGCGTTTCACGCCAAAACTATTGAACCGATTTAAATGAAATTTGGTATACAGATAGTCTAGAGCCTGAGAAAGGACATAGGCTACTTTTTATCGACATACCACGCGGGCGAAGCCGCGAGCGGAAGCTACTTCTATATAATATGAAAAAACCGGTATGCCTAAGGGATATACTTGACAGCATGTGAAGCCAAGTTAGAGGCCCATGGGCGGCTTTAAAACTCTGACACTAAGTTAGTCATCAACCACACGAAAAGAAGAAGATATTTTATCTAAATGCGAAAGTAGCTGTCTGTCTATCTGTTACCTTTTAACGCGTTGACGGATTTCGATGAAACTAGCCCTACATAGGGAGACCGTGACCTGGGTTAGGATATAGTACTCGTGCGATAATTTCCGACATCCACGTGGGCGAAGCAGCGAGCAAAACTTATTAATTTATTTATAAAAATAAAAAAAAATCGGTGTGGCAACACGTCGTGTTTTGGTAGCAATTGGTCAATCGTCATCCTGAAGATGCCTCGTTGAGAGGTGAAACACGTGTCGATTTCTTACAGGGTTCTTTATGACTCTTGAAGAATAGTTAAGCGGAATAGGTTACTAAATATATCTATGTCTATTGTATTTTATGATGGATTTCCGCAAAGTCACGCCTGAATCAATTAACTATCAAAAAAAAAAAGTTAATAAATAATATAAAGAAATCATACTCTTTCTTTTTTCTAGATCCTCGGACAAAAGACTGGTGGTTAATAGCAGGCCCCGGTCCTCTCCTGACAATACTGGCGACATATCTTTACTTCTGTACCAAGGCCGGTCCAAGATACATGAAGGACAAGAAACCATACAACTTAAAACATTTGGTGATGGTCTACAACGTGTTCCAGATCGTCATGAGTGTATTCATAGCTGTTTTCGTAAGTGTCCTAACTATATATTTATTTATATAGACAGCCCTCTACGAACGCACTTCACCTAAGTTTTCACGGTGAGATGGTTACAGAATAGCAATGCAGTTCACTTCAAGCTCATATATTTTTTTACGGTGAGATTTTCGCAGAATCTACCGCCTGGTGTTGTGATGCAATTTGGGAGAGGCCTATCTAGTAGAACGCAATAAGCTAAGTCGATTGAGTGATTGGGGACTGACACAGCCTCGACCTCTATATCCCGCCAACCTTAAGGCATCTGTCCCATCGCACGGCGATTAACGAGAGCTAGCAATTAAAAAACGAGTTGGCGAGAAACAAGCAGCGAGTGCGTGACAGCGATGTGATTACTCGCTGGTACGCGTATGTATCAAGCTTGAGTCTCTCAGCGAGCGTCATTGAGCGAGTGCTCTCTTTGATAGCTTGTCGCTGCGACAAACAGAATACTCGCCGGCGGTGTGAACAGTCAGCGATCATGTGTATCTCTTTTACTTACACAGGACTTACAATCTTTTGTACGTTTCTTGTGAGCGAGAAAATCGTCGACAGCTATTCGCTTAGTTGTCGGTTTACTGATGACCTTAGATACGCATACCAGCGAGTAATCGCTCGTTGCTGTCGCGCACTCGCTGCTTGTTAACTCGTTTTTAGTTGCTAGATCTACTCGCTTATCGTTAATCGCCGGTGGTGGGGCAGGTGCCTTAATGGTTAAAAATAACATCCCATTATTAACGAAACATGTTTTAAAAGCCAGGAGTGGCTTCTCAATCCATACGTGCCAGTCAGTTGTGCAACTGCAAAAACCTTACTGCAACAAATTGCAATTTTAATTGTATTTTGTCATTATTTTTGTATCGCGTAGGCAATTTATTGCGAGTATTATGTAGCTATTTTATGCCGTTATTGTCATGTTTAACATTACACAAATGGTTTTTTACGGAACAAGTCTTTGAAAATTTTAATGTGTACGATGTGGCAGTATTCTAAATAAATAAATAAAATAGGTGCCTGTCAATGCTCAGTTGTTATTATGGACGTTGTTACTATGGACATTTAGTTGTTACTAAGAACGTGTAACTGAATACCGTACATTTACTTTATTTAAAAAAAAATGAAAAATTATTCGTACTATATACGTGAAAAAACCCTAATAAAAAAATCAAAATCGTGTATTGCCTTTAGAGCTAACTTTATGGACAGTTGCTAACCGATAATTCATTTTAAAGGATATAATTTTGAGTCACGCTCGTCTTATCGACGAAAGTGGAAAATCCAACAGCGCGCCTCATTAATGAGGCATTCGTTTAAATATCGCATTAGGGAGGGTCAGTTCACACCGAGACGCGACGCGACGCAACGATGCTTGAAGAGGCCAGTGGTTTCGCGCCGTGAGATGCATCGCGACGTCGCGAGGCGCATCGTGAAGTCGTTGGTAGTGCGCCTCGCGGCGCGGCGCTACGAAACACCGTGCGGCGCAACGAGATTGAACTGCATCAACTCTACTCGAAATGTGGAGGGAAAATAGTAGAGACAAGTCGCCACGATGACGGCTTTAGGCTGTGCTCACGGCATCGCGCTGCGTCAAGCCTACGCAACTACGTGAGGCGCATGCAGCGCTGCGCTTGCACGCCGCGCGCGATTTTCGAATTATCTCAATAAAATGTGTATCTTTTTGTGTAGTAAACAAAGTTATATTTTGTATCGCTATCTTAAAAAGTACGCGCCGCGTCACGTCTCGGTGTGTACTAACCCTTAGTGTTAACGAAAACGGAAAATTCTACTTCTTTTAGCTAGTCATATTTTTCTCCAATATTCTCCCTCTCCTCCTATCCCAGGAATAGAAGCTTATCGCCTTTCTAGACAGATGTTCTTAATTAATATAATTTTTATTTTCAGGGACTAAGTTACTTCGTGACGGAAACCTACGAAAACAAATGTTATCCAGTGGATTATTCCGAGAATCCGAGAGCCATGATGGTAAGTAATTATAAACGAACTACTTCATCTGCCTAGCCTTTTCCCAACTATGTTGGGGTCAGCTTCCAGTCTAACCAGCTGCAGCTGAATACCAGTATTACACATGGAGCGACTGCCTATCTGACCTCCACAACCCAGTAACTGGGTAACACCATCGCTTTGGTAAGACTGGTTGTCAGACTTTCGCGCAGAAGCCCGAAAGTCCCCGTCGGCCGTCGTCGGCCGTCGTCGGCCGTAACGACTGTCAAAGAACTACAAAAACAGCCGGAACCAACGGCTTAACATGCTTTCCGAGACACGGAGGGTTCTGAGTATGTAATGGATGGTCATCCATCCACGGACTGACCTCGGTAAACGTTGCTTAACCTTGAACATCGACCCTTGCAGCTGTTATTGTTTGACCACAAGCCCCTCTTATACGAACTGCTTATAACAAAAAAATCTGTCAGTAATTGCCAGTGAAATTACAACAACTCGGCACCGGAACAGTAACCCAATAATTTTACGAAAGTGCCTTAATTTCTATAAACAAGTTTAAAGCAATCTGGAGCCCTTGTGATTTCTTTTACTCAAAATTATATTCTGTTTTGCCCAATTTTACGGAAATATCAGAAAGTTATGGAGCGTTTCACCTTTAATTTTGTTTTTTACCCGACTACGGCGAAGAAAAAAGGAAGGTTATGATTTTGACCGGTATGTATGTATATGTATGTATGTTTACTCTTGTAGCGATTGCATAGGGCTTTAACCTGTGCTATGAAAGCGATAATTAGCTTCCTGGGTGTATTTTTTTCTTGCTGTTCTCATGGAAGTCGGCCCGAATGGCTGAGTAATCCGTCAGTTCGTCCTACATGCCTACGGCCCATGTAAGACGTTTTTTTGATTTTCTGCAAGTCGTCTTAGATGGGCCGTAGGCATGTAGGACGAGTTGACGAATTACTCGGATGGCTATTTGTGTTAGCGACATCTCTACAAACATCTACCAACAGGGTGAAATGATAGTTACCCTACATAGTAAAGCTACCCCTCGATAGATGTCACTGTATAATAGTTTGGTGATGGGATTTTTCCAATTGGCAGTAACATATAACACACATCCGTACTAAAATTTTATTATAAATTCGAAAATAACTCTGTCTGCCTGTCGGTCTGTCTGTATGTTACCTAGTCGCACCTAAACTACGGAACGGATTTCTATAAAATTAGGCAAGAAGATAGATGGCGTCTTGGTAAAGGACATAGGGTACTTTTCATCGACATACCACGCGGACGAAGCCGCGGGCCGAAGCTAGTTCTGAAATAAAACCTGTTTCAAATGTGTACAAACACTAATTACACATGCGAAAAAAATAAGTAATAAAAACTATAACCCAACTACGACTAAAAAGGTATAAACAAGACACCACAGACAGACAAATTCAAATTCCGGAGTCATATCGTGTTAGGGCATAAATCGAACAGATTACGTGTGACTCCGGATTTTTACTTTGTCTGTCTGTGGTGTCTTGTTTATACCTTTTTAGTCGTAGTTGGGTTATAGTTTTCATTACTTTTTTTTATTTTATTTATTTGGGGTTCACATATATATGTTTTTGAAATGTGTTCATTAAGCCCTTTCATTTGATACCCAACATGGTACGATTAGACAATATTTTTTTTTTAAGTTTCTGACTTTATGTCCTCTAGAGGGCGCCATTTTTAATTTAATGTGACGTCATTTAGCCTGTAACCAGCGGACGATTAAGACGTTTCTAACGATACCTCATTTGTCAAATTGTGATGACTGGTTTAGAAGATAGAAGGGAACAGATGAACATTACATACATACGTACATACATACATATATACATACTTACATACATACCGGTCAAAATCATAACCCTCCTTTTTTCTTCGCCGTAGTCGGGTAAAAAATCGACTTCGATCCCAATTGATTTGTCCATTATTCTTATTTGAATAACGTTTATCCTTATTGAATTAACAGTCTCCAGTGGACTGTTAGTTGCGGTTAAAGTTATACACACATTAAGGAAAATAATATTATTGTGGACTCTTCATAAACCTCACTTTACAAATATAACTATGTTTCACATTTACAGTACCGCTTTCAATATTTAATTATGTATAATAAATATGATGATATACAGGGTTACTGGTAACTCGACGTATTCCTTGCAGGACGTCATAGTAGGGTTAAAATGCAACAAATTAAGCCACCAAATGTTCTACCGAAATTCAGTATTTTTTTTTTGCACTAGACTACATTTTTTATGAAGTAATAGCAAAAATTACAAAAAATTAAATGTTTGGTTAGTGATATTTGCCAAAGTTTTAGGCATTATTGAACTTTTAATTATTAACAAAGGTCTGCTACGGCGTCAACTATGATAATAACTTAAATTTCAGTACAGTCGCGCCGTAAATCATTTTTAAATTGGTTTCAAATGATTTAATCTGGGATTTTTCATAAAAAAACTAAAACTCTTAACTAATTCAAAAACTACTGAATTTCGGTAGAACATTTGGTGGCTTAATTTGTTGCATTTTAACCCTACTATGACGTCCTGCAAGGAATACGTCGAGTTACCAGTAACCCTGTATATTATGTATGATAAATCATAATCATATTTTTTTATTACATAGGAAATACAAAACAGAACTACAGTAAATATTTCAGCGGGGCGCAGCTAGTATATATTATTATATCTATTATTTATATTATAAATGCGAAAGTGAGTTAGTTATTGTTTGTTTGTTACGCTTTCACGCTACAACGGCTGAACGGATTTGGATGAAATTTGACTCAGAGGTAGACCACAACTTGGAGAAGGACATAATTTTTATCCAAATATTCTCACGGGATCGTAACTTATGCAGGTGAAACAGCGGGGCGCAGCTAGTTTTATAAAAAAAAAGAGCTTTGAAAAACAGTTTCTAGGTGCGTTGTATTCATAAGGTAAATATTTCAGGGTACTCAGTATGTGATACTTGTAATGAAAATTAAACAACACTGTGTGACTTTGACCCTTATGCGTTTCCTGGTAATAGCCATAACAGTATGGCTCTCGACTGAAATATACCTATTATTACATATTTAGGAGTATGAGGAACAGGGTGTAAAGTTCACTCATCCACCATAGAAAAGGGAGGATCCTCCGACCAGACGGTTGTTGTGTCTGGCGGGCAACTGCCCAATGATTGATATTGGATTTTTGTATATATTATGTTCACTGCACGGTAAACTGTAATTGCGCGATGCAGGAACTTTGTGACGTCAGGATTTTTGTGTGACGTCAGGTCATTGATGCGTAGTTCGAATGTGGCGATGTAGGTACCGCCACACATAATAACATCACGTCTGTATTCTCAGAAGGGTAAGGCAGAGGTGTATCTATAGTACACCCGCACTTCACCCGTTATGTTTAAGTCTCATGTAATAGGGGGCGAGCCTTTTGCCAACCACTGGGCACAAATCCTGACTCTCGGCTGCTATCGAGAAATTCCTGATGATACCCAATAACACTTTGCCCGACCTAGGGATTGAACCCAGGACCTGCTCAGCGGTAGCACTTGCAACCACAAGACCAACGAGGCAGTAATATTATTTAATGAATTATAGCCTTCATCATTTTTGGTCGATCCATCAGGTTAAGCTACGCTTGCTGGGGTTTGTCTGTGGATAGGTGACGACCATCTTTACATACCGAGACTCCTCCGTGCCTCGAAAAGCACGTTAAGACGTTGGTCCCAACTGTCATGTTTGGATCTTTGACAGTCGTTACGGATCGTCAGAAGCCCGAAAGTCTGACAACCAGTCTTGCCAAGGGGTATCGTAATACCCTGTTACTGGTCAGATTAGTCGCTCCATGTAAAATACTGGTATTCAACTGCATTCGGTTAGAGTGGAAGCCGACTCCAACATACATGGGAAAAGGCTAAGCAGATGATGATTTATTGCCTTGTTAAGTAAGTATTTATTTTAATTTTAATTAGGTACGATAGGCCGTACACAAAAGGTTTCAAAACCAATATTAAGCCTGCCTCCATACTACGCTAGACCTGGGGGCCAAGTCTACTAATTTACAAACGTGTCAATGGTCTCGCAATGATGAGTTTTTGACAGATTTTGTATGGCAAATCAAGTGAGACCATTGACACGTTTGTAAATTAGTAGACTTGGCTTCCTGCTCAAGGTCAAAGTGTTACGACTGATGTGCAACCTACTGTATCTTCTAGCGTTTTTATTGAATTTTTTACAATAATAATTACCTCCGTTCTTTTGTGTCCATTCTTTCATAGCTAGTCACTGAAAATAATGATACGGTAACATTAGAATAGTAGGTAGGTACTCAGGTCGACCCTGTTATGACAAAACATTGCAACCCGGGTTACATTGTTTTATGGTAATACAACCTAAAATAATCTACGCGGTGTAAGTTTGGTACGAGTGCGACCTACAGTTCAATAATGTTTTCCATTACCAAGAAAACTCAATTACACTTCACTGTAACCTGAATTTCGTATGAAATGTTTTTGCTAAACGCTGTATTCTATCTAGATTTACCGTGATAGGTACAAGGGTGAGGCGTGCGCCTATTTTGGTAAAACATTGCAAGCTTAGTTTGCTGCGTTTTATCGAAAACACCACCGAAGATTTGGACGAATTTGCTTCAGAAACTTTTACATGTGACATAACAATGTAATCAAGGATTGCATTGTTATGTCACAACAAAGACGAATATTGGCTAGCTACACGTTGTTGTAACAAAACATGATTTTTTATTATTATGAGGTCTCTGTAAAAAAATACGATAATATGATGTTAAAATGAAAAAGAGTAAATATTATTACAAAATAGATAATAAAACAATAATACGTTTATCTATACTGAATAAAATTTGGTAACGAGCTAAAGATGTAAACTTTTAAACCCGTTTTTCTCAAATTGATGTTTTACAGATTACAGCGTTTTGTCCTAACAGGGTCGAGGTGTGCAGTTAAATTACGCATATATTTTTTTTTACTTTATGATTAAAATATAAAATAATTTACTGCTGAATTTGTGTCCATTTAAATAAATGTAAATCAAAATTTAAAAAAGTCAAGTGTTCTTTTTACAACTTAAAATTATTTGCAAGAATACTTAAGATACAACTCGAAGTAGTTATATAGTAGGTACCTACCTCAATTTATGTAGGGAAGTAAGTTCTTATGTGGCGTTTGTCTTAGAGACACTGATGGGTCTTAATTAATAGATAATTAATGAATGTGTAGGTAAAACTGCATGTATCTGTTGCCTTAAACCGTGAGAGGCACATTATTAACTTTGTATAAAACAATTGAAAGGATTTCAAGGACTCATCGCACTGTAGGTACAATTAGCAATATTTTTCGTATTTAAACTATTCAGTCGCAACCAGTACTTACCTACCACAGATATAGCTCTGTTACCTACCTTAAGGTGTGTACGCATGAACGAACAAAACATGGTGAACATGAACATCGAACACGGAACATGGAACATTCGGTTCGTGCGTGTGAACGTAAATTAGCAAAGCGAACACGAACATAAAAAACACAGTTCGCTTAACGGCCCAACTTCTCTTTAGTAGTCATGGATTCGAAATTGGATCGCCACGAACATTTTTGACGAACGCAGTGTTTGATATTCGTTAGTGGTACGCACATGCGAACAAAGTATTGGATGTTCGTGTTCACCATGTTCTTATTCGTTCGTAGACGGCTTTAGTAAGTTCAAAGTCAAGGTAAATGCCTTGAAAGTCAGTTTTAAGATAAGTAAATATTTATTTATTGTCAACTGCTACCTACTTCGTGAACATTTTTTAAATTCTTTTATCTTTCATAAAAATACTGTTTTGCATGGGTCAATATAATCCATTGAAGTTGTTTTCATGTCTAGTAAAAGGTTTCTTTCTTATTAACTTGGAATATTTAGCACATTTTCGTTAATTTATATTGAAATGTCAATACAAGTGTGACGATGCGATGTTGCAAGCGACTGTTGTTCCAATTAATGTAATGTCTTAAACGCATTTAGGAATCCCTGAATACCTGAATATTATGCGTCACGTCGGTCTTACAAAATCCCGTATTTTGTTTTGTTGCAGTTTGTCAATTCTTTCGACAAAGGTGAAAATTGAGAAATCACTAGCATTGTTGCGTGAATGTCAGAGAATTAATTAAGGATACGTATAGTCGACCTCCAAATTGCTACTATCAAATTTGACATCTATTCCCAGGAAATTTAAACTTCACTAAGGTTGAAATGATCTAAATGTCACATAGACAAATAAACCTTGTCGTTTTATGACGTGCAAGTGACATTCAACCTTAGGGTGGTAAAGCAATTACAAGGCCGACTATACCTATTCAATGATTTAGATGTCGTTAAACTTGAAGACTATTTCTGGTAGGATAAAAGTAGACACCACATAATTATTGTGTGAAATGTGACATTAAAGAACGTAAACATAAAGAAGAACCAGCATAAATTGTGGCGATTTATAACTGTAAAAAGGCTCGTGCAGACTAGCGTGACTTGTCGCGCGACCCAACACTGTCCTCCCGTGTTCTCCCGTGAAGTTTTCTCAGAAATCGATTTGGTAAAGTCAATTTTATGTATTTTTATTATTTGATATTTATTTTTAAATAACAAGTAGATAGCTCCTAAACCAACAACAGCCAACCAGTCTTGCCAAGGGGTATCGTATTACCCAGTTACTGGGTTGTGGAGGTCAGATAGGCAGTCGCTCCATGTAAAATACTGGTATTCAGCTGCATCCGGTTAGACTGGAAGCCGATCCCAACATAGTTGGGAAAAGGCTAGGCAAATGATGAAGTAGATAGCTCCTAAAAACTACCAAAAAAGCGGCTAAAGTGGCGTTTTGCTCAGGGTACCGCCTTAAGCCCTTTGTACAGACACGTTTTTCTTGGCGTGTAAACGGTTTATTAGTGTGTAGACACGGTCGGTCGTCAGTGATGTATGAATCACTATGGAAGCTTTCCGATGGACACGTTTTTTCTACGGCGCGGTTTAGACGCCGTGTTTTAGGCACGGACTTCAGTGTTTTCTTTTTTCAATTCAATTCAATTCATCTTTATTGTGGATCATAGGAAAGTGTACATAAAACAGCTGGTGTTCATTTAGTGTTTTAATTTAGTGTTTTATGGATCACTATGGACATTGTTGACAGACATGTTTTTCCTACATTGCGGTTTATACGCCGTGCCGTAAAAAACCTTCGCGTCTACAAAGGTGGTGTATACGCCACCAATCCCGTAATTAATTTTGTTAAAATATATATTTGACAGATTTTTAATTCAAGACTAAGTATACTAGAATGATCCGAAATGATTCATCTTAATTATTAATCTTGATTAATAAGTAGCATTAAGATTAATAATTATCAAGTATGAACTTGCCTGTTACTTTAAGTACCTACCTATGTAGAGTAAAATTTACATACGCAAAATTAAAGAAAAAGTACCGATGTGATTGTTTGGTCCATATATGATCTTGTTTTAATTTTGATAGTTGATGTCCTTTGAGTTGAGTCTTGTTTTTTCAACATTCGATTTTTATGTCCTTTTCCGCTACCGTGATCGCATTGTTGTCTATTACATAAGTTGTTACATATTTGTAATCACGTTCTCGAAAACGGCTCTAACGATTTGAATAAAAGTTGCAATATACCTACTATATTGCAACTTTTATTCAAATCGGTAGAAATCGGTAAAAGTTGCAATATAGGGGCGCGAAAAATCAATCTAGCTAAGTTCTAATCTATCTAGAATCTGGGAAAATTCCTTTTCACTATTTTCACCCTATCTATCTGTAACATGTATATAATTACTAGCTGTTGCCTACGACTTCTTCTGCCATCCAGGGTAAAAAGTAGCCTATGTCCTATTCTAGGCCATGGTCCACCCCTGTGTTAAATTTCATCCAAATCCGTTCAGCCGTTTTAGCCTGAAAGTGTAACAAACAAACTCACTTTCGCATTTATAATATTATGTTAGGATGTAACAGACTACCTAGCACTGCTGAGAATAAGGTTCGTAGGCTGGATTATCAGGTCGGGCAAAGTGATATTGTGTTTTTCTATTAGGAATTGCTCAGTAGTACACCGGAGTCTGTATTTGTGAAGATGATTGAACTCGGTACTCGGGTACTGTACCTGCCAAATAAAACTTAACTGAAAGTTGTAACATGCCTACTATAATTGCCGAAATACGAATTAATATAAACATTTGCCGATTAAGATTCAGATTCATTTACTTATTTGCAAAAACATGTGTAGATAATATACATGGTATGAACTTCAAAAAAACCGGCCAAGTGCATGTCGAACCACGCACAGGGTTCCGTAGTTGGGATGAATTTATCCAACAAACTTAACATTGTAGTTGAAAAGCTTGTTCTCCCATACAGAATGTATAGGAGAACATGTTTTTGCAACTACAAATTAAAGATGGTCGATTATTACTCGTTAACTGGTGGAGCCGTTGTAGCGGTGATAGTTTTCCTTTTAATTTCGTTATAAATACTACTGCCGTGAATTTTTTCACATTTCCAAACCCAACCATTTAGCTGGCAGGGGGGGGGACACTTGACTCTGACAAAAATTTGCACTTTAAAGCTTAATATTCCGCAAACGGATCCCTGAATCCAAAAATGGTTTTGACAACCTCCCATTATTTTTAAACGACCTTTCCAACGATACCCCACACCATGGGATTGACGAGAAAAAAAACAATCCCCGCTTTAAATTAGGGGAGGTACCCTAAAAAAAATATTTCTTACAATTTTTTTTACCACTTTTCGACGTGGTGTATATATATATCCATACCAAATTACAGCTTTCTAGTACCAACGGTCTTCGAGCTAAGCCGCGGACAGACGGACAGATGGACGGACATGGCGAAACTATAAAGGTTCCTTGTTGACTACGGAACCCTAAAAGAAATTTCGAAATATGGTTTATAGAATTTTAATTTTTTACCATAAATTATCATTCCACGCAATTACTTTATTAACTCGTCGAACAGGTTTTATCAATTAGGCTAATCATAATCATAATTTGGTAATTTATACTGATAATCCAACCGAACCAAAATTATTATTAACGTAAAAATCATTAAACTATAAAGAACTAGCTGACGCCCTCGGCTTCGCTCACGTGGATGTCGGTTATTATATACTAAAACCTTCCTTGAGAACCACTTTATCCATTGAAGAAAACAGTTTGAAAATCGGTGCAGTAGTTTTTGAGTTTATCGCGAACAGGACGACAGACAGACGTGGCGACAGGACTTTGTTTTATAATATGTAAGGATAAATAGCCCTGTTTGAAGTAATTTAAAACTAAATTTCCGAGTTCGCTAACAAACAAAATGTAATATTTATCTGGACAGTGTTTACAATCAATCTTTCTAGCCCTTTACGGACGGGTCTCGTTAAATAATGGATGGTCGCCCATCCACGAACCGACCACGTCAAGGGAAACTTAACCTTCGATCGTCTTGTGCGGCTGTTCAGCCTCGAGCCGAGCCCCCCTAACACCTTGAAATAGACTTACAATTAAATTTATTTAACTAATATTAAATTTATAATTTAAAATAAAATATACAATCTAACGCTAACACTATGTATAAAGTATTTTGTTATATAAAACAATTATTATGTCAACCTACAAGTGCTGCCTAAAGCAAAAAAATAATCTAACAACATGGTATAAATTGCTCGATGGCAAATAAACTCAAATTCCGTACAAAAACCACGTAACAGCAATATTTGATTCGTCAACATAAATTTCGCTGATCGTTTGGAATCTCAAATGCGTCACCTTAGCATTGACATTAATAATGATTACGTACTAACGAGTGACAGCGGAAATACGCATTAGGTATAATTTAGTTTATCTTTGCAATATGTTGCCAAAATCGGTGGTTTTTCATCTTATTTGTTACATTCTGAGGTTTTTCTTAGAATCAAACGCTGGGAATTCACACTGTTTTGACTCTGTGATTCTGAGGTTTTTTCCCAAGAAATGGTGACTGATTTTCAACGATAACTGTGAAACAATTACTAATCATTTCAAGTTAATAAACTGCATTCCATTGTTTTCCTTTTTCTCATTGAAGTCTCCTCCTTGATGCCGTGATGAATTATGCGAAATTCACATTTCGAATGATGCTGATATATTGGATTGACAACCAATCATAAGGCCCGCGGTGAAATAACATGAATCAGTATCACTACCAAAGGCGACAGCGATACCGATAATATCTGAACAAGCCTTTAATAAGGTGTGTCGTGTTACCCAGTTGCTGGGTATTAGAAGTCAGATAGGCAGACGCTCCATGTAAAATACTGATATTTACCTGCATCTGCTAAGACTGGAAGACAATCGAACCATTTCTAAGCTCCATTAACAAGTGAACACACGACTAGTACAATACTTTTTATCATTATATGGCCAAACAGTGTTGCTAACCAAAAAGTACGTATAACATTGACCTATTCTAACAGGAAGCCGACTCTGGAGCCGACTCTAAAGTCGGCTTCAAGTCATAGTTGGGGAAAGGCTAAGTAGAAGATGTCGTGGTTTTCTATATTGTAATGACACCTATTTCGTTTTATTTTCAGTGGGCTTCAGGAGTCTGGTGGTTTTTCTTCGCGAAGATCACAGAACTGCTTGATACCGTCTTCTTTGTGCTGAGAAAGAAGGATAGACAGATCTCATTCCTGCATTTATATCATCACACCATCATGCCCGTTATTGGATGGATCGGAGTTAAATATGCAGCAGGTTGGTTACACATATTTGACGAAATTTAGTTTTTTGGACGTCGTCTGTGTCTGCAAAATAACAACCTTGTTGTCAGTAAAAACAAACAATGTATTATAAAAGAGAATGAAGTCTTTTGTATTTTTAAAGAAATCTTTCTGAATGAGTAGGTGCTATGTGACAGGCTGATAAGTCTACTCCTGGATTCCAAAATATATTATTTATAGACTTTGCGAACAGTTCACCCTTACAGCACTCTTTTGCTTACTCCAGGCAAACAGGTTGTATTGAATTTAATTAATAAAACGAATACAACTCAAAAATTGTGTTTCAGGGGGGCAAGCCGTACCTGAAGGTTCTATAAATGCATTCATCCATGTCATCATGTACACTTACTACCTGATCTCCGGTCTCGGACCTCAGTACCAGAAGTACTTGTGGTGGAAGAAGCATCTCACTACCATGCAGCTGGTAAGAAACTATCATTACTTTGTGTCATAGTTTGTTGGTTTAGTATTCTGTTTCCATTTTTTACTACTCTCGATGCGGCACTAAGCAAGAGTGCAGTCACTTTCTACCAAGCATTCTGATTGTCTTGCTCATCATTCCACGATTATTTTCACATACAGCTCGATCTAATACGAGACAAGTAAAACAGTCGTTCTATAGTCCGCGCGCGACTGCTAGTCACCGCTTGAGGCATGTGAGCGGTCAGACGGGAGAGGTATACGAAGGCCAAGCTGATTTAGTCTGACAATTTTATCAATGGCGCCCTGCCCCGTCTCCCGTTTCATTTCCATCAATATTGCTGAATGTTAATTGCTCTTACAAGGCTTGTTTCGTACATGAACTTATTTGTGTTATTTTCTTCTAGATCCAGTTCTGCATCGTGGTATACTTGAACGTGAATAGTCTAGCTTCAAGCAGCTGCAACTATCCCAAGTATTTGAGCGGCCTGGTCATGTTCAACTGTCTCGCTTTCTTCTACATGTTTGGAAAGTTCTACTATAACAGCTATGTCCAAGGAAGCAAGAAACGATTTATATCGGTTTGCGAAAAAGAAAATTAAGCTGAAGTTCCTACGGGTTGTTAAATTAATTAAAAAAAGCCAAATAAAATTATAAAAATACAAAAAATGTTTATTTCTTAATGTTTTTACATATTGTTGCTGAATGGCGCCTTCTTTTAAGCAGATAATGCCTGTGATAGAAGACGCCGCCCTTTATGAGTATCTCATAGGTTTATTAGGTATGTCATTGAAGTAGGAGGGATGTGGGGGTGTAAGTGTAAGAGTGATGTGATGTGATGCGATATGATGTGAGTAATGTGATATGATGTGTGATATGGTGTGATGTGTGATGTGGTGTGGTGTGCTGTGAGTGATTTGATGTGAGTGATGTGGTGTGATGTGATGTGAGTGATGTGGTGTGATGTGATGTGATGTGAGTGATGTGGTATGATGTGATGTGATGTGATGTGATGTGATGTGATGCGATGTGATGTGAGTGACGTGATGTGATGTGATGTGATGTGATAGTGACTGACATTCATAGGTGGTGTGGCTGTATGTAGTGTGTGTGTGCGTATGTTAGCTCCTGTGTTGAAGGAGTGACTCAGTATATTATGTATATGTAAATGGCTTTATCCAGTCTGTTAGTTTTTTTTACATTCATGTAGTCGGTTGGGATGTATGTATATTTGTTTGTTTACCCTATTATACAGTTGGGCAGATCGATGTTGATATTGTATAGCCGCGAAATTCATTTTAGTCGGTGGTATTCGTGCTATCAAGTCTTTTCGCCTTTTCGACATTACTTTTGGATCATAAGAAAGAGTTTTATGTTTTTTTAGGACAGTGGATATTATATACAGTTTCCTAACTGAAAGTAGGCCACTAATTTCGTATAGCTTTTCTGTAGAATATCTATTTTTTTTTAAATACATTGTTTTTTTAAGTATCGCTGTTACCGTTCTAGATTGGTAAAATTTGTTTTGGCCGCGCCTCCCCATATAGGTATGCAGTAAGCTATGACAGATTGCGCAAGTGATATATAGATTTTATTTAGGAGATTTTTAGAAGATCCGCGGTTTCCTTTTTGTGTTTTTTGGAAGTATATATCTTAGAGATTTGAAAATCCAACCTAGTTTCCTAACTGTCGCAGTAACGTATTCAAGATGGGAATACCAGGATAATTTTTGATCAATTATGACGCCTAAGTATTTTGTCTGCGAAACTTTGTCAATTATAGGGCACTTGCAATTCTTATCTGAGGTGGTGTTGCATGAGTGTACTTTAATGTTAAAGGCTAATATATAGTTCGTTTTTGTTGTGTTTAGTGTCAGTAAATTATCTCTGAGCCAATTGGCAATTTGGACCATACCGATTTCAGCTTTGAGTTTTACATCTGAACAATTGGTTCCAGAAAAAACCACAATAGTATCATCAGCATACGAAAAAATATTTGAGTTTTTTACATTTAGGTTACAGAGGTCATTCATATAAGTGAGAAATAATGTAGGGCCCAACAGACTAAATTAACTAGTGGAACTTCACAGACGTGATCGTTTATCTTCTAATAATGTAAAATAAACATTTTCTAAACCCCAGTGACCGCTGACGCCGTAATTACCTGAGTTTTGAAAATCATAAGGTAAAATCAAAGTCAAAGTCAAATAATTTATTTCAATTCAGCACATAAAAGGCACTTTTGAACGTCAAAATTTACAAAAAAATAGAATTGTTTCTAGTAGTTCCTGGTAGTTTTCGTATGAAGAAGAATGGGCAAGAAACTCCACGGTAGAAATCGATACTCATCCATCAGTTGTCTGAAGTTTCGCCTGTTAATTTTATTTTACCTTGTATAGGCTGAGTATTAGTGGAGGCAGGCAGTTAGGGCCTAATTTTGTACCAGATATTTTTGCTTTGTCATTTATGTAATTCCAATAGGCAAAACGACGTCTAATAGACATTCTTAGAGTTACTGGTCTGTGAAATGTAAGAAATATTATTTTTAGGATAGTCTGACGCAGCTAAACATTTTAACTTGTAAATGTTGAAATATATTCTTGAGCATAATGCATCCTACTTTTGTAAGGTACAAGATCATTATTATAAAATTTTTACAGATCCTGATGACACTGCAGAACAATGATTGTGTTGTGTATTTATTTTTATATCCTTTCTCGTAAGTGCCTGTGAATAAATGTGTACTTAAACGCTGTTATGCGGTTGCTATTTCAAAATAGCTAGGCGTTACAAAAACTTTGATTCACATCAGTAATAAAAAACAAAAAATTGTGATGATATTTTACTTTGTGTGTCGGCATTCTTTTCTTCTCCTTTTAAGGAGAGTGAACGTAGTCCTATTTATAAAAACTATAAATAAATGTTATTTTTCACGAAGACAACAATTAAATTCAATTTTAACCTTATGAAAACGACGTAAAAGTCGTTTATTGCATAGTGGACTGCAGTATAATTAGATTTAATTAGGTGCATTAGTATTATGTTTTGTAACGTGGAATTTGTAGCTACAAGTGGACTGTAGTTCTTTATTGGCAATCTTTTAGGGGGTGTTAGTAATCAGAAAGATAAACAACCAGTTTTTAACTATAGGATCGATTACGTCTTACCCCTTGGCCATGACATCACCGCTTGCGACCTGCATCTTGCGTCTGCGACCCTGGCGTGAACAAGTTAAAAGTTATTTAGAGTGTGTCATGACCAGTGATCGGAGTAGGTAGATTGAACTGGGGCCATTGATCCGAAACGTATATATTAATATGGACATTCCTCCGGAATTGGTGGATTATTAAAAAAAAACCGGAACTTATGTAGGAATTGTATTCTGCTAGAGTGGAAGGAGTCATTTGATGATTTGCCATCCTCAAAAAAATCGAAAATCGGAATTCGATTGTTTTTATTATTCAGCAGATAAATAATGAATTAATTTAGTTTTGATACCTTCCTTTAAATTTTGAATTGAGTAGTAATAATATCACTACCAACATTAACAATATTTAATTGAATCCGGAAATACCGGAATTACTTTCCGGAAAAATGGCCTATCCATGTTATTCTTTTTGTGTGCATTTATGATACAAGTACCAAAAATCAATCTACCTACTCCCTGGTCATGAGTCACCGTGGTGGTGCGACTAGCGGAGAGGAGAGCGGCGCGAGAACATTCGAGGGCCGCCTCGTGACGCAAGAAGCACCGCCCTATGTCGTAGCCCTGGCCTTAGGCCCACCTGTTACAAAAATATATAAATTCGTAGGTAGTCATTATCACTTTTTAATTACAACCCTCCATCTGAAATAAGGTTAGAAATTTAAAAAACCTTTTTACAGTCCGTTCAACCGATTTTGACTTCTATACCGTAGGCATAAGGATGGCATTCAAAGCAAAAACGTTACACAATACCAACTGTCTACTGCAGCTGCCATTTGTCATGCCACCAACGCAATAGAAGTCAAAATAATAATATTATAAATATTATAAATGCGAAAGTAACTCTGTCTGTCGGTCTGTCCGTCTGTCGCGCTTTCACGCCAAAACTACTGAACCAATTTAAATGAAATTTGGTACACAGATAGTCTAGAGCCTGAGAAAGGACATAGGCTTTTTATCGTCATACTCGTACCACGCCGGCGAAGCCGCGGGCGAAAGCTAGTTCTATATATTTCGGAGAATGTGAGATGGCAAACTAGAGTGAATCTAACATAAATCCTAAATACTGGCAGCAATGTCTGGGTTGTAGGGCACTCTTTGCAGTATTCATAATAAATTCTAGGCTTTTTAACTGTTTGAGTAGCAGACACATTTTCTAAACACTGCCTAATTTATGAATCGCCAAGGCACAGAATATGTTCAAGATATGTGGCAGAAAGCAACCCCAATGACCTCAGATGACAGACAACTGGGTTCATGATCTTTGTGAATACATAAATATGTATTACATGCACATATGCATCACATATACATATGCTAAGTCTAAATGGAAGGCATGTAAACTCATACAATATATCTATACATACAATATATCTCTCTCTCTCTCTTTCAATATATCTCTCTCAATATATATCTGAAGATATCGTCTATCATATTATGTATTTCCTTATGGTAAACTAAAGCGACCCGCTCTTGCTTCGCACGGTTTTTTGGACTTGACAAAACATCGAGATTTCTTAGTTATATGTATCTTTAATATTAACGTATTATACACATAAACCTTCCAGGATTAATTCTCTAAATTATGGTGAAAACCTCATCAAAATCTGTTGCGTGGTTAAGAAGAACAACGCGGACATACAGGCAAACACGAAAAGCGACTTTAATTTATAATACTATAAGTAAAAATGACATTTATATTATGGATAGATAAGCTCTACCCATGCTATGCTCTGCCCATAGTTTGTGTCACACAAGATAACCCTTGTAGCCCACCTCCCACTGCCTTCTAAATTCCCTTCACCGCAGCCTAACAATGACCGAGACAGACACGTTCGTCTAGCTAGTAAAATAATAGACGATTGAAACAAAATTTTGAATTAGCGCAGCGTATGTTCATACGCAGGTGACGCAGGTCCACGCAGCGCAGGGCAGAGCAGATTTTCATACTGCGTATCAAAAACAAGTGACGACCTAGACGCGTCGCGCAGAAGTCTGTGCCGGCACTACAACGAGACGCAGGGCAGGACAGACACATGTCTGCGTCCCACGTGCCTGCGCCGCCGCCGCAGCGTACGCCGCTGTCAGTACGGTCATGCTTCGACAAAATCTGCTCTGCTCTGCCCTGCGCTGCGTGGAACTGCGTCACCTGCGTATGAACATACGGGTCAAAAGGAAGGCGTCCAATGTTCCAAGCTTTATTTCACGAAATAAATCACACAAAAACTATGTAATTTTTAACTCTATGACATTGAGTTAAGTTTTAAAATGTAAATTAATCATCCATTATGTCAATGACACAAACTAATTGACTTGCAAAATACAATGACTTCTAAATATGTAAATATTTTTTTATTTAAACAGAGGCCCCTTTCTGTATTCGAAATAAAATTCCTATTCATCCTTTTTTTACTTTTAAAAATTTAATTGGATTTGTTATTTTATTATTCTAATTAATTATTTTAACATTAACAAAAAATGAATTTCAGGCCCGATTTGTTTTTTTGTTTACTATTTTTTCTAGGTTGAAAAAAGTATATTTTTTTTCCATTAAAATAAATAGTGACAAATAACCCTTCCTTGGCAGTCGGGTAGTAAAATCTATACAACCTCTTTACCCCTCTAAAAACTAAAAATAATAATGCAACAACAAAAAATTATAAAAATAAAAATATATTGGACCAGAAAACCGAAAATTGGTTTAACAAAACGAATCGTTTCCTACAGTTTTGGGTTTTGTGCTTAGTATCTATCATCATCATCAGTCCACAGTCGTCCACTACTGGACATCAATAGGATATGCAGGGCGAAATCAAAAAAAAAAATCCATACTTATTAACCTTCCTTTGCCACTCAAGCGAAAATTTGATGGACATGTGCATTCTTGCCATTTTGACCTATGGATCCCAGACTTGGTCCCAGAATTTCCAAACTGAAGGCTTACCAACGTGCCAAGGATCGCAGTATACTAGGCGTCAAAGTACTGTATCCCAGCAGTGGGAACATTATAGACTGATTATGCTAGCCTGTCACCTGACATCTTAGTCTAATTTTCATCGTGGATATTGTATTGAAAAAATACACAAGTAGTGTTATAAAACAAAAGTGCATCTTTAACACTGCAGTTGTGCACTAGGTAAATGTTCTACCAAGATGGATCTTGCGGCAAAAATGGACCAGTTTATCTTTTTTGAGTTCAAACTAAAAAACACTTCACTTAACACTTTATTTCTCACATTTTTGATTTGCACAAAATCTATATCACTTCTCTATAGACTCTGTAAACAACAATAATGACTGATAATAGTTTGTTACGATTTACCAGCTTTAATTTTAAGAGTGTTAAGCGTTCTATTGAGGGCGTTCGTGAACTATGCGCAACGTGCGACATAATAGCGCTTCAGGAGTGCTGGCTGCTGCCGGAGGACCTGCCGTTCCTGAGCACCATCCATGGTGATTTCAGCAGCACGGGGACGTCAGCCGTTGACACGTCTGCTGGCATGCTGCGTGGGCGACCCTATGGAGGGGTGGCTATGCTATGGCGAAAAAGTGCATTCAGTCACGTGTCGGTCATTCCGAGTGATAACTCGAGAGTATGTGCAATACGTTGTGAAACCAGTGAAAGGCCTTTTATTGTGATGAGTGTGTACATGCCCACGGATGCAGTGAGTAACCTGCCGGAATTCTCACATTGTTTAGGACTGGTAAGTGCGATCGTGGACAGTAGTGATGTGGAGGCGGTTTACTGTCTTCGTGACTTTAATGCGCATCCGCATGGTCTTGTTTTTACGGACTTGTTGAATTACTGTAGTGATAATCACTTTTCATGCGTTGATGTAGATAGGCTGGGATTGCCGTCGAACACGTTTACGTATGTCAGTGACTGTAACGGGGCTAGGCGATGGCTTGATCATTGTCTCTGTTCAGAGTCGTCTCTGAAAACTGTTCGTAGTGTTAGTGTTAAGTACGATGTTATGTGGTCGGATCAATACCCATTGTTGATTAAATGCGATCTCAATATAATTCGGCCGAAAATAAAGCTGAGTATGTCCTACGACAACTTAGTTGTGTGGGGAGAAAAAAACTCAGATGCTACCTTCACCTTCAAGCAAGAATGTCATAGGCGATTACGAAATATTGACTTCCCTCGCGTATTGTTCAATTGTTGTGATCGCATGTGTAGTGATTCGGACCACAATCTAATAATTGATTGCCTGTATCGGGATGTGGTAACCGCTCTAGGGGAGGCCACCATTGTTAGCAAGGAGACATGAGTCATTGGTAGGAGGCCGAATCACGTGGTGGGTTGGAATAAGCACGTCAGCGAGGCTCACTCGTACGCTAAGCTTAAGTTTAATGAGTGGCTTAATTGTGGCAAACCAAAGTCAGGCGTAATTTATGAGGAAATGTGTGACACTCGTAAGATCTTTAAATCCAAGTTAAGGTGGTGCAAGAATCACCAAGACCAAATCCAGATGGACATCCTAGCCGAGTTGCACACTAAAAAAGACTTTCGGGGCTTCTGGAAGTCTACTAAAAAGCACAACCTTAGGCCTGGTTTGCCGGTGAGCGTCGATGGCGTGTCTGCTGAAAGAGATATTGCCAATGTTTTTAAATCCCAGTTTTGTGTCGAGCCAAGCAGTATTCCACCCTCTGAGGTGGTCGATGCTGAGTCACAGTGTATTGTCCTGGAACCAAGAGTTAAGTTCTCTGCTGCGGACATAGCTAAGACTATAGGGTGTATGACCAGGGGTAAGTCTCCAGGACATGACGGACTCAGCATCGAGCACCTACAGCTTGCAGGTCCCCACCTGACACGTGTTTTGGCTATGCTGTTCACATTCTGCCTTCGCCACTCGTACTTGCCGGATGAAATGATGAGGACGGTTGTAGTACCAATTGTTAAAAATAAAACCGGTGATATATCAGATAAGAACAATTACAGACCGATCTCATTAGCGACAGTCATCGCGAAGGTATTTGACAGCATGCTTAATGCTCAGTTAAACAATACAATAACTTTGCACGATAACCAGTTTGGGTTCAGACCCAAACTGTCCACAGATAGTGCTATACTGAGTTTAAAGCATACTGTCAGATATTACACGGATCGGAGCACGCCTGTTTACGCCTGGTTCCTCGATCTGTCCAGAGCGTTTGACCTGGTTTATTACAAAGTGCTGTGGAAGAAATTGCTCGATAGGCAAGTTCCGCCGGAAGTTGTTAAAATCTTCCAGCATTGGTACCAGCTCAATAATGTTAAATGGTCGGGAGCTCTGTCGAACTCTTACAGGTTGGAGTGCGGGGTGAGGCAGGGAGGATTGAGCTCACCAACGTTCTTCATGATGGACTTGTTGCCGAGCTCAGCAGCCGCCATGTTGGATGCCATGTTGATGATGTTTGCTTTAACAACATCAGCTACGCTGATGATATGGTGCTGCTGAGCGCGTCAATAGGGAGACTAAGAGAGCTAATAAGCATTTGCGAAACGTACGCTCATATACATGGCCTAAAATATAACGTCAAAAAGAGCGAGCTTATGGTTTTCAATGCGGGTTCTAGGTGTCCGGCGGAGGTTCCACCAGGAAGGCTATGTGGGGTGCCCTTAGAGCGGGTACATACTTTTAAGTATCTGGGCCATATTGTGACGTCGGACCTGAAGGACGACGCTGATATTGAGCGAGAAAGGAGGGCGCTGTCGGTGAGGGCGAATATGATTGCATGCAGATTTGCTCGTAGCTCCAAGGATGTGAAGATCACCTTGTTTCGAGCCCATTGCACATCTTTTTATATGGGTGTCTTATTCGCAGAAATCCTACAGCACTCTACGCGTTCAATATAATAACGCGCTGAGGGCGCTGCTGCGGCTGCCTCGCTTCTGCAGCGCATCGGGAATGTTCGCGAGCGTCTGCAATGACTGTTTTTATGCCCGCATGCGCAAGAGGGCGACCTCGATAGCGAGCAGAGTGCGGGGCAGCGGCAACAGTCTTCTTACCGTTGTTGCCAACAGGTTGGACAGGCCTTTCATGCAGCACTGGCAGGCTGTACATGCACCCGTATATCGAGCCTGGGGCAGGTAGTTATTTAAAATAAAAATGTGTTTGCAATTGATAATTTTTATAAATTTTTATTTTCAATTTTTTGACATTTTTTATAACATTATACAATTTGAGAATTTTAGATTTGACATTTTAATTTATTTTATTTTGTTGTTGACAATTTTAATTATATTTCACAATGAAATTTTATTAATCACATTTTTATTTTGGGTTTTTATCTGTTTGGAATTTATAATAGTTTGAATTTTTGTAATTAAATGCATGAGTTGTATATTTCTATGGACTAGAATGAAGTCTGAAATAATTAAATAAATAGACAAAACCAAGTTGCCCTTTTGTTATATATTTTTCCTAACAAAAACCGTTACCAATAGTAATTAAAATGCAAATATATTGATACCCCTTAACACTGAATCAATTATCGCAACATTTGTAAAAGAATCGTATTAGTCGTGTGCCAGTTAACAGTCTAGTGGTAGGTCCGTAAAAAATGTAAACGATAAAATAATAAAAACACAACAGGATAAATAAAACAATGAGGATAAGATTGATGTTGAAGATAAATTAAGGAAACTAACAGAAATCAAGAATTTAAGAGATATAAAATAAGTATCTGAAGTTACTGCTTCGGAAAGAGTAAATCACTCTGAAGCAGCGAACGGTTTTCAATAATTAAAATGGCGGTAGTTCTGAACATGACTTGGCAAGGATATAAATTGTTGTTCGACGATTTACCTGGTAAGCCAGTTTTTTTTTTTAATGAACTTAGTGTGTCCGTCTTTATAAAGCTGAAGTTCATATTGAATTACTTTTCAAGTAAGAATTTACGTCAGTTTGTATAACTATATTCTCAATTGCATTATTTTCTTGATCTAATTTACAAAGTAGAGTAGGTTCTTTTAAAACAAAACTGTTTTATAAGGGAGTCAAGCAAAACTGATTGAGTTTGTCCATATTCTGCTGAGGATATTGTTGTGCTAACTTGTCAAAACATTAGTCCGTAAAAATGATGTAACTTGCTTTTATTTCAATTTCAGATCCCAGAACAAAAGCATGGTTATTTGTAGCTAAGCCTTACCAAATTATAATGCTACTTGGTCTATATTTAATGTTTGTAATAAAATGGGGACCAAAGCATATGAAAAATCGTCAATCTTATAATTTAGATAAACTTCTTATAGCATATAATGCACTTCAAGTAGTGGCTTGCTTGTGTCTGTTTTTGAATGTAAGTATTTTATGACATTCTGTTTTGAGTTCAAGTACTTGTTTATAACATTTGGAATTTTAGTTATAGTTTAATCTGGTAGTGTTTTCGGTTTCTTTCATCATTAAATTGAACAATGTCTTAAAATTTATATTTATATATTTGCAGTCTATATACATTGCATGGGGATGGGACTACAAATGGTTTTGTGAGCCAGTTGACTTCTCAAATGAACCAAAGCCCTTGGAAATTGCAAGAAATGTTTATTACTATTTCATACTTAAGCTCGTTGATCTTCTAGATACAGTAAGTATGGTTTTATTGTTCTTTCATCATCATCTGCTTAGCTTTTGCCAACATGTTGGGGTTGGTTTCTAGTCCAACCGGATGCAGCTGAATACCAATAAATTACATGGAATGACTACTTATCTCCACTCCACAACGCAGTAACTGGGTAATACGATACACCTCGGTAAGACTGGTTGTGAGAATTTCGGGCTTTTGATGACCCGTAACGACTGTCAAAGATCCACAAATGACAGCCGAAACCAACGCTTTAACGTGCTTTCCGAGGCACGGAGGAGTCTCGATATGTAAAGAGAAGTGAAGTGATCAATATTATCAATTTGTTAAAATTCCTTTACTTAATTCTTTTGCAATTCAGAAAGCATTGCATATTGTTTCTTTTTACTTCTCTTTGAAAATCACGTTTTAAATGTAATAAACTCTCTTCACTTGTTGATAATGATTAAATTGATTTAAATTATTTTACTTAAGAACACGGCGACGGATGAATTCTCCATACAAACGTAATACCTAAATCATTTGCAATTTGAGCATATTTCCACTAAAATGTGTTGTTATTCGGATTGAGACAGTATTTATCTAGGGTCCTACATCTTTTTTTTTCCAAAAAACCTAACTAAAATGAAGTTGTAGCGAATTGAATTTCGCACATTTTTACAGCGTAAATGACATGTTTTCATGTTGTTTTTTTCTGTATTATAAACAACAATACTTGTGATATTGTTTCAGTAGAAACATAGCCTATATTATCAAGTTACAAATTATCGAAAAAAGAATGGAAAAACATTAAGTTTTCATTAATAATTTTGGGTATTACGGAATTTATCATAAATTTACAATAGCCAGTAGTGCTATCGCGTCAAGCAAATGTCATATCAATGAAAATGTGTGCGTGGTCTTACAGTTCACGGTAGCTGTGTGTATCGCTCCGACAGGCACACTAGCGCAACATTTGTAGCACTTGATTCGTAGTTGCGATCGAAGCTCCGCCGGCCCCTTAAAGATGATAGTCATAAAATCTTGTTTATGAGTCAAATCGTACGAGTATATTTCAATTAGACCATTTAAAAGGCGCTTTAGAACGTCATATTTTACAACAAAAAACATAACGTGATAGGGATCTAGCTCGGAAATCTTCAGATCGAGTCACTGATCTGTAAAATGTACTACAAAATGTTATTTTAGCTTTGTAGTTTGCATACGTATTGGATAATTATGTTGCATCGTGTTGTATTGGTTTATCAGCCAATCGCCTCACTTGACATTCGACTTTGAATCTTCTTCTTCGTCACCTCAATGCTGAGGATCGCGCTCACATATGGCGCGTCTCCAAGCTATGCGGTCTTCTGCAGTGTGGACCGCTTGTTAGATGCTGCCTCCAACAACCTTCTGGATCGCGTCTGACCATCTTGTCGATGCTCTACCTTGAGCGCGTTTCCCTTCCACCTAGCCCAGTATCAAAAGCGTTTCCAGACCATGCTTAGGTGAACGCATAATATGTCCGATAAAGCTGAGGGCAAGCTCCTGGCATATTGTAGATAGCCGTTTGGTGGTGTTGAGTTCCTCCAGTATACGAAGTAGCCTCCGCCAACAGCACATTTTTCGACTTTGAATAGGCTTTCGTAATCTTGGAGTTGGTAGCAGTATGACAATTGTTCCCTTTAGTAATACTTCTTCTATTGTTCATTAAATTATCTTAGCCCTGTTTGTATCTTTTTAGTTTTTTATGATTAATAACTTCTTGAATCAAATATAATTAATATAATTACTTATAATTATATATATTAATAATACAATGCAAATATTTTACAGGCCGTTCGTTTGATTTATAGTCCTGTACTAAAAATATAGTATTTTCTTCATTTAGTCCAAACTTCGCGTGGTAGATACCAATCGCTTGTAAAACCTTTACTTTTAGACCCGGTCAAGTACCTACCCAGGTTACTAACCAACATTGTTTATGTTTATCCTGAATGACCGCGGCCGGGCCGCGCGCGGATCAAAAACTATTGAAGTTTAATTAGAAAGTCCTTGAAGAATTAAACGAACCACGAGCTAACGAGTGCAAAATTAAAACGTGTACGTTTGTGATTGTTAGCCAGAATTTGTAACGTTACGCTTAACTCCGGGGAGGGGTTAAGCGTTAGTCACACTAATACACAATATAAGACAAATATAAAAAGGATAAAAATTAAATTAGGTGATCAATAAGGACGGCTTCGCACGACCCAGGGTACCGGGCACCGGATGACAGGCAGTCAGGCACGCAGGTACGGCGAGCAGGCGGGTAGGTAGTCTGGATACAGGACCGAGAAGTAGCTATGGGTTAGCTCTTAGCCTGCAACTCACTTGATGGTAAATGATGACCAGGCCGAAGGTGGAAGCGAGCTTCACCCGGAATCCTCAACCACAGATGAACTGGCTATCTTTCCTCGAACTGCCGAAACACAACAATGCTATTAACACTTTCACAGTCCCAAGGTAATTGGTGATCCTATCGTCATACGTCCAATAAAAATATTGCATTGTGATGTTTTATTAGGTAGGTCATTTATTTACTTACTAATTCTATGATAGCGGAAAATTCGTCTGTCGTCATAGAACCAATACATACATTATTATTATCAAAAATGCATTACATGCACGGAAGTGTCAGCTTGACTTCCAGCTAATAGTGCTGTTTAAAAACGTTGAAACAAACAATAGAATTGGTCAATGGAATTGGTTCTATATTGTGATTAATTTCGCTGGAATATTGGATAAAATGATAACTACTAATGCATTTCATGTTATGCACGGACGTATAGGGCTACGTCTTCAGTGCATTACATGTAATGAATGGATAGTGAAAGTTTTAATATTGTTTTTATGGCGACCGATTTAGTTATGATGGTGGTAGCTAGCCAGGCGGCTTTAGTATAAGCCCTACCACCAAAAAATCGAGCACTTTAAAGTTTGGTCATCTTTCTTAAGGTTCCGTACTCGAAGGGTAAAACGGGACCCTATTACTAAGACTCCACTGTCCGTCCGTCTGTCACCAGGCTGTATCTCATGAACCGTGATAGTTAGACAGTTAAAATTTTCACAGATGTATTTCTGTTGCAGAATAAAATAAATATTTAAGGGGGCTCCAATACAATAAACCCTTCGTGCGCGAGTCCGACTCGCACTTGGCCGGTTTTTGTCCATACACCTCTAATAGTCGTCATCTCAGTAGCCACCTCCTTTTTATTTGTCCATGATAATAAAATCACGTTAGAAATATAAAATTACACATTGATAAATGATAATGATAAATGATTTATTTTCTGTAAGTGGGTTTGTACAAACACTTTTACACGTCAATCACATTTTTAAAACTAGATGAGGTCGGCGTTTCCTATCTGACTACTCTGAGAAGAAAGGGCGAAACAAACTCAGAGGTCACAGTCTCTTTTAAAGTCCAGACATAATTTTGGTCAGATCATGTGAAGACCATGTAGATTGGTGTCTGAAATGGTATTTTGAGGAAAGAACCATACAGATTTGAGTGGACCTGTCTAGTCAGTGCACGCATTTGTCAGTCATCGTGTGGCTCAACTCAGAACTTAAGGAGCTCAACGACTCAATACCAAAGAAAGGACATTTGGGTAGGCCGCATAAAGTTCTCAAACTGCCAGATAAATAAAAAATATAACCCACATAGTCCTCAAATTCACAATAATTAAAATAATAAAATAGTAGGTTCCTCTCTCTGGAGCCCTGACCGCCGGTAGCTTGGACCCTGTTCCCGATACCGGTGGGCTACTATTTTTTATATTTTTAAATGTTTTTATATATTTTTTTATTCTAATATTTAAAAATATAATTTATAAGTATGAAACATGAAAAAAAAAAAAAAAAAAATCTACACTACTATAACTTCACAAAGTAAATATTCATGTCACTGTGTAGGTAGTTAATAAAATAAACAGATAATTACTAAAAATAACAAAATTCAATAAGTAAATAAAATAAAAAGTTGGAGCAGCTCAATCCCAGGCCTTTTTGTCCTGAATGTAATATTAATGGAATAAAACGCTTTTTGGCACAACTTACATTTTATGAATGTTTTGAATTTATTAAGGCTTAGATCTTGTACGTGGCTTGGAAGTTTATTGTAAAAGCGTATACATTGACATCTGAACGAGCCACCTATTTTCTTGAGCCTTGTTGTAGGTACAACAAATTGTATGAAAATATAGCTAATGATTATTAGATCTGCCTCTGATTGAAAACCAAAACTAGATTTCACATTATCATTTTAATTAAATAAGGTAATATATTCATATATTCTGGCCTTGCTTATGAACCACAGCGGTGACCTATGAAGCTGCACATTATCAAACAATGCTTGTTTAGTAATAAACTTCACAATTCATTTGTGTTGAAAGGGACGTGTCTTAGTTTAATGATTGAAAGGAAATATTTCAATTACCTCAATACTACTGTAATTATAATATCTCTATGCCTCAGTGTCAATCAATCTGCCTAGCCTTTTCCCAACTGTGTTGGAGTCAGCTTTCAGACTGTGTGACGAGGTCCTTCCTTCCATACTAATCTGATCACTTATTGCTGGCCTTTTTATGCCAGGCCACATCATCATTCGATGTTAATTCAAATTCAGAACGCCACATACTCCCATGCACTCTCATTTCCAGTCTGGTCGTCACTTCATCTTTAGAGCCTGCCGAGGCTAACGTAGATAATCCTGCAATCTTGTGCTATAATCTTAGAGTGCCATGTATCAATATATAATATAAATATATAATACACATAATAATAATCTTATAATCTTGTAAGTACTATATTGTTCTACAAACGTGACAAAATAAATAACTAGGTATCGGTCTACATTCATTGTTTACCATCAATCAACTAACGTTGACCAGGGATTCCCTCTTTATTGAACTAGCAAGAGGTCACTGAGGGACCATCGGTACAACTGGATGCAGCTGAATACCAGTATTTTATATGGAGCGATTGTCTAATTCGCCAGTTACTGGGTAACACGATAACCGTTGGCAAGACTGGTTGTCAGACTTTCGGGCTTCTGACCTCCTGTAACGACTGTCAAACATCTACAAATGACAGCCGGCACTAACGGCTTAACCGCACGGAGGGGTCTCAATGCATGGTCACCCATCAACGAACCAACTGCGGCAACGGTAGCTTAACCTGCGATCGACTCGTGCGGCTGTTATTATTTAGTCAAGAGTCAAGTTTTACTTCAATAAATCTGCCAAAGTAGTGTTTACATTTACTTTTCAGTTGTAGCTGAATTTTCTAAGTATGAGTAGTGATGTGCCGTTACCATAATACTGTTACCAGTATTTTACCATACGGAAATATTCCCAGTAAGTTTATATTATTACCGGTAATAGATATTTTCTAACGCTGGTAATATTGTTTAATATTGTCTTGTTGATTTATTTATGTAATATTTGTTTAAAATGCGCACGTGCAGCTGTTGCTAGCTCGCTTTTTACACTACTTAACAAAAACTAAAAAATCTTAAAATTTTATAACTTTTCATTCTGAAAGCTCCGAAAAGAAGACTGATTTTCGGTTTAGTTTATTTTTTATTTTTCTATTAAGTTTAGCTTTGACTGTGATTATTTAATAAGGTTCTGTTGTACAGAAAATTATTAGTTTTATTATTTATTATTATAAGTTTCGAGAAAGTTACTCAGTAAGTTTCTCGAAACTTAATCGGGAAGTTACTAGGAATATAGGGAAAATAGGATTAAAAATAAATTGTTTGGTTGCATTTAAACTAAAAGTGGTAGATGTCTTATCGGAGTACTCATAATCGCAAAAAAAAATTTTTTTTTTTTTTTTTTAATTGAAGACTTGAATTTTATTCAAAGGAGCTTGCTAAATAAATATAACAAAATAAAGATTATATACATAAAGGAAGGGCTCATAGGGCGTCAAAAAACTCTTCCGCATCGCTGTCAGTGGGAAAAGTGCCCAAAAGACTGGCAGCATTGCCACGTTGGATGGCAATGCTGATTCTTTGACCTAGAAATTGGCCAGCCCGCTGGTCACGTGATGAGTCGACCAACCACTTGGCGATATCCCGAAATACTCGATGAGCACTCGGACCCCACGGCCCTAGTGTTTCAACCCCAAACGGCTCAAAAATATAGCTACCAATAAGGTTGTTATATTTGCGCCGTTTGAGGTTTTCTACACCTGCAGCAGCCGCCCCAGCACAGCCCGCCGTGCTAGGAAGATGGGATGGCACGAGGGTGTCGACACAGGTTGCATCCCACACCAAAGGCTTACCCAACTTCCACGGCATTATGGTCATTCCGTCTGGTCTCTTCCCATCGTCGCGCGCCAAGCCATTGGGTTCTGAAACAGCTGGCACAAGAGACAACAGCCCGACGAATGATGTCATTAATGCTTTCGTGCCGTGCCAGCCGACCAGCGCTCTTACTGCAGGAAAGGCCATGGTGTCCGAGGCGGTCGATTGCTTCACCGCACTGACAGCGATGTGGGGCCCCACAAGGAGCGCCCAAACGCAGACTTGTAGCGAGCCGGAAAGTGGTGTCACCCAGCACAGTGCCTATGTTGGGTGACGGCAGCGCCTGAAGCCAGAGGCCCGACTCCCATTCTCCCACAGCCAGTAGGCGGGCACGCTCAGCAGTATTGGTGGACGTATTAATGAGGTTATTCCGTACCAACCTGCAGAGCGGCTCATCCCACTGTCTCTGGGAGAATGGGTTCTCGGGCTGCTCCGTATCCGGACAAGCCACTTTCCAGGCGTTCATCGCATCAGTCAAACATGGCACTTCAAAGTCAACCTGAGAAGCGGTTAAGATTCTTGTAGTTAACTTTTCGGTGCTGTGGACCGAGGACAGGAACGCCAGTAAGCTTACACGGGTAATTTTGCGGAATGTACTGTTTTTGTAGAATGTTACTGGTAAAGCTACTAGGAGAATACTCGACTGGAGTAAGTTACTGATAACGGCGCATCATTAAGCATGAGCCGTATATCACAGATGCTTCCGCCCGTGCAGTATGTTGATAAAAAGTAGCCTATGTCCTTCCCCAGGGTGCCATCTATCTCCTTGCCAAATTTTGTCAAAATCCGTTCAGTGGTTTAGCTGTGAAAAGGTAACATACAGACACAGACAGAGTTACTTTAGAATTTATAATATTACTATCACATGAATGGCTTTTGCACTTTGGTTAATATTTCTTTCACTCTAGAATTTTTCTTTGCTGAACAAATAAATGCAGAAAAATTCTAGAGTGAAACGTAAATCAAGTCGTAAATAAACGTATAAAGTGCGCGCAAGATAAGTCTGCACGCTACTGGTGGCGTGCTTAATTATAAATTATAATATTTAAACTACAACATTAAAATTCATATTATATTAATATTAATTAATTAAATAATTCTATACTTTATTTAGCCTTATATAAACGACTAGACGGTGGCATACTTCATCATCATCATCATTTCAGCCGAAAGACGTCAACTACTGGACATAGGCCTTCCCCAAGCACCGCCACTTCGATCGGTTCTGTGCTTTTCTCATCCAGCGGATTCCTGCGGCCTTACCAGGTCATCGGTCTACCTTACGCCTTCCAGAACATCGTCGCCACTCCAGAACCTTTCGGCCCCATCGGCCATATGTTCTGCGAGCAATGTCCCCACTACTGCCACTTAAGTTTGGCAATATTTCGGGCTATTTCGGTTACCTTGGTTCTCCTACGGATCATAGTTCATATGCGGCATACTTATTAGTTACAATATCAGCTGCGCGCTGACTTATCTTGCGAGCATCTATCTCTATCTATCTTTTTACACATTTATACATTTAATTTTATTTTTCAGATATTCTTCGTGTTACGAAAGAAATTCAACCAAGTATCCTTCCTGCATATCTACCACCACACCGGGATGTGTTTGTTGATATGGGGCGCAGTTACTTATTTACCAGGTAATGTACAACAATGTATCTTTACTTCTTCATAAAATAATGGGTGTGGAATCCACATGAACATACCTACACGCTAGTAATAGAAAATGTACAAAAATCGTTCATTGGACATAAACATGATTACTATCGTAATGTCTATCTGATAAAATTTCCAATGAGATGCCTCGGATATAACTCACTAAAGCTAAGATATGCACAAGATCAGCTCACCATAATAGCCGCTCCTTGACGCTCCGTGGCACTGGTCAGCGCCTGATCTGCATGCTGTGCTCGCTCGCTTGTTTGTCCCAGACAATAACTGTCGCACCAGAAAGCACAGGCTATTTGCTGTGCCTCCATGTTGCACCGTTGCGCGTGCTAAGTCTGGGGACTTAGCACGCGCAACGGTGCAACATGGAGATCATTATGTGCGAGGTACTGGGTACCTCGCACATAATGATCTCTTGGATTCTGATCCAACAAACGATCTGTTTGCGGATTCATTGACCAAGATTTTATTGGCATATCGGAAGTACAGCCAGAAGTAGTTTTTATTGTTTTAAACTGACCTTTTTTATCTTTTATGTTTAGGTATGTTGCTCTGTCTTTAATTACAGAAAAGTTTTGAACCCCGTTAGTTAAAGTTATAAATATAGATATTAAAATAATCCTATCGCCCACTTGATTTTGCTATCCTGAAGTTCTAAGCAGTTCTAAAAATAAGCATTTTTTTACAACAGTAAAAGGCGTTTTTTTTTCTTTTAACAGACACTAGAATTGGTTTCTGAAAAATAGAAAAACATTATGACGTCCATCAGCGCCATCTAGCACATATCTTAGAAAACTGTTCAGTAGATAAAGAAAAAAACGAAACCATCGAACGATGTCATAATATAATGGGCAAAGGTCAATGGACAGGGAATTAGTAAAATAAATCTTAAAAGTGCCAAATATCATGAGTTCATGAAATAGTCATTCAATGCACTTACATTAACTTAGAGAGTTGTATTGCTGATTCTAATGTTTATAATTCTGTAAATCCATATTTGTTACGGCTGCAAATATTATTTAGATCAACGTACAACCTGATATTGACCTGCAAATAGCAAAAAACGTAAGAAAATTTGAATTTCGCGGGCTACCTTAGCGCATCCCCTTTAATAAATTAATAATCTCAATTTCCAGGTGGACACGGTACTCTGATTGGAGTGATCAATTCATTTGTTCACATCGTTATGTACTCGTATTATCTATTGACGGTAGCCGTGCCGAGTGTCAAAAACGCGATTTGGATTAAGAAACATGTGACTCAGTTGCAAATAGTAAGTATTTGAGGCTTTTTGAGTATTTTTCACCTACAGCTGATTTAAAGATAAGCTTTCTATAGGCTTATTTTAAGGCTCCCGCAGACAGGCGCGATTCGGCACCGGTAAGTATAACAACGTCCGTGAAGTTTTTACAGTTTTTCCACCAGTGTCGTGTCGCACCTGTCTGCGGGACATAAAAGGACCAGAATAAGTTTAGTACCACGAGATACGCTTGATAAGTGGATAACATTATGCAAATTGTTGATAACAATTTCGCAAGTCACAGTAATAGTATAGTTGTCACAGTAATAAACAGGACGAATTTTTTGATGACCTATGAATTGTTCCCATTTTTTTTTAAATTTTGATATGTAATTGTACATACTATACATATTTCCTTAAAACCGATGAACTGGATGTTTCGATTCATATCTGAATTACTGTTTTCAGCTGCAATTCTTCTGGTGTGTAGTTCATATGGCTATTATAGTGTTCAAGACTGACTGCGAATACCCTCGTTGGACGAGTGCCGTATTCTTACCACAAAACTTGTTCATGCTGATACTGTTCATAGATTTCTACATCAAAACTTACGTTAAAAAGCCCAGGAAACAGCTGAAAGCACAAATGAATAAAAACAAAGTGAGCAATCAAAATAATGATAAAAGAAACAATGATGTTCCAAGAAATGGTGTAGCTAAACCCAAAATTGAAAATGATGTCAGTAAATTAAAAGATAAGGAAATAAATGATGCAAACAATTATGTTAAAAATGATTTAAGTAAGCTTGTTAATGGTAGTGATGTTTCATATACCAACAATAGTAATGAATTCAGTGAAAACGTTAACTATTTTGAGAAAGGAAAGGAAAATTCTATTTGTGGGTCTGGTAAATGTAACATTAATTGCCACAAACATTGTAAGAATGAATAATTATTCAAGTATATTTTTAAATAGTACGTAGTTATTAAATCATAAGGTAGAATATGTGATTTTAGTTGAAATAGAGCAAACACTTGTTATTAACTTTATTAATGTTTGGTTTCCCATGAACAATCACCATATTTTTTTTTCACTAAACTTTTCTTTAGATTTTAAACATATATTTTTGTAAAGGGTTTCTAAAATTTCCAAAAATCCAACCTACATTGTTTCCCAGACGGAAACCTCCCTTTTTTCCTTCCAAGCCTTATCTCAGAATAGTTCCCCTATTCTGATGAGAGGGCTTTATACAGAGAATATTAATTAAATAAAGTAACTTCAACGTCATTATAACAATATTCACACTGGGGTATTGCTATAGCGTGCCAACAATATAAATCTAACTTGCATAACAGGTAACAAAACGTCAGATTTCAATGAATTACTTAACAATATTTTAAATTGTGTGAGTCACGCAATGTTATGTACTATGCAAGTGGGGTGTCTGAGGGGTGCGCTGTCCGAGTTAGGCTTCATCCAGGATGAGGAACTTCCGCGGGTGCTAAGGCGGGAGCGATATATCAAACATGAAACCGCCGTTTGCATCCATAGTGTAGTGACCACAAAATAAATTTAATATACCAGTGGTAATATTCTGTTAAAATCTCACCGTGAAAACATAGGTGAAGTGAGTTTGAAGGGAGCTGTCATTGTGTCAATCCCTAGCATCTGGTGGTCCCTAGCGCGACAGGACTGCCTGTTTGACCGAAACCGCTGAACCGTGCCTTAGCAGGCCGCAGGCCGCTCATTTGTCAATGTTCACGGCGTCCCGCCGCTCATTCATCCACGCTGCCCCCCGCCTCGCCGCGCATTCTTAAGGCGCGGTATAGCGGTCTCGGTCAAACTAACTAGCGAGGGATAGTCAGTTGTTTTACCGGTGTGGAAACACAGGGTACCCTCTACTTGCCCTATAAAGTCCTTTCACAGTTATTTTATCTTGTTTCTAGTTATGTTACTTGATCTTTATTCTCGTTACAATAAGATTTCTGTTGTTGTTAGGCTCCGCGCAAATGGGCCACGTCTTTTGATATTACAGAAACTAAGGTGTTCGGTGGCTGCCACAAGTGGCCGGTGGCCGCCCCAAGTAGTCGGTGGCCGCTACAATTTGTAATTCTCCTGAGGCCTTAGACAAAGTGCCATTCTATCAGCGATAACGATGATCGAAAAGGCGAAAATGTATGGGAAAGACATAAGCTATCGAAAAGCTTATGTCAATCCTGTTGAAAGTCGTTGTAGAAATACGAAACTCTTTCGAAGCGATTGTCACTTGTCGAGGTCCTCTGCTGTACATTCTCACGATGGATTCTCAAAAGGATGGTTTGGTCACGAGTGGCCGCCACCGGTGGCCCTACACGTGTGCGGGGATTCCATACAAACCTGTTAAAAATCATGTAAGCAGCTTATCACCAGCCACCGGTGGCTGTGTTCGGTGGCCCGTTTGCGAGGAGCTTTAGAGGTAAAAAGGACTATAGTAGTGTTACTAGCGAGCAATCGTCCATTGTTCTATACTCTAAAACAATTCGCGATGCACTGTAGCCATACAATCGCCCACGCTATCACTCTAGTCACCACAATTTTAGCCTGGATGAGGCCTTAGAGGGAGCGGGAGACAGTCTGGGTTTTCCCGATTTGGGTTATATATCTACTGGATAATGTGAATCATTTATGTTTGTGTGAGTTACATTCAGTCATTTATATTCGAGGCGACAGACATGGCCGAATCCTATAATTTACGGAACGTTATTGGTTAAAATTAGCACTCTTGTATCTTTGTACCAATAAATGAAGCAAAGACCTCATCATAGCTTTGCCTCCCCTCAATGAATATAAAGCTAGACTGTATAAAGAGGTATTCAAGGATATGATAAGAGTATGCTAAAGTTTTAATAATGTGTTTTCGGATTATGAAGATAAGTTCTGATTTTTTTGTGATGGCATGAAAACTACTAGACCATGCCTTGCTTGGTAACTAAACAAAAGTTAGTAAATGGTATCGATACTTCCAAAATACATAGTGAATGTTCCTTTGTATGGAACCTTTTTCATATAACAACTCATAAAAGAGTACTTTACAAAGGAAAGCTATTTAAATCCTCAGCTATAATATTGCCTATTACAATTAAAAACAAACTCGAATGAAACCAATTATTTCCCGATGTCATGACAATCAGCGTGAATTATTTAACACCCTGCTTTTATTCAACTCTTCAAATATTTTAGTGATTGGTGATATCTTGTATTGATCTTGACGGAAATGTCAAGAATGGCGCCGGAAGCCTAATTTGATAAGGGTCAGGACATCAATACTTTGATTTTGATGGGAAATTTAATAGACCATAATGTAATTGCATGGAAGCTAGCTTAATCAAGAGGTGAAATGGAGATCCATGAGACAGAAATATTTCTGCTATTCAATGGTACAGTTACAAATTGATATTCAAATTCAAATTTCAAATTCAAATTTATTTATTTTAGGACAACTAGATCCAAAGGTTAGTATACAAAAAAAAACTTAGAAACTATTGTTAGTAGGTACTTAGATACAATCACACTCTATGACTACTCTAGGATCAATCTATCCATTATACACAAAAATACAAAAAATACAAAAACGCAAAAATGCACCATAATAAATGACTGCCTCGTTGCTTTAGTAGTCACAATCACAAGTATGACTGCTCAGTGTGGCGACCCTGGTTTAAATCCCCGGTTTAAAAGTATTACTGGTTTTTTTTTAATCTATTCCATGACACTCTGAGACGTGGATCTAATACTTTCAGTTTCTGCTTTTTTCTCTTCGTGGTACGATATACCAGGACTATAAGGTTACGTTATTATACTATACCTACTATGCGTAGGCGTAGAATCAGCTAAATAAATCATGGGGACTATGGACCTACGCCAAAACAGCGCGGATTCTGACCTCAAGATGTTATAAATCATTTGCCATCTGCCCCATTATGCACCTATTAAAGTCTTAGCTTAACTTGTGATGGCAGACCCGTTGGCAGACTAACCACCAGGATACAAAGATCGAAGATATATTTAAAAAATATATCTGATGTAGTGAGCTGTGAACTAGCGCACAAGACAGCAAGATTCAGCAATGATGTAATGTCCTCTAGATCAAATTTCGGCCATAGCGACCAATCTCTGCGGAGACCAGCCTTCGGCGCGGGAAGTATCATAGTGCAGAAATGTGTGCGCAGACACAGGTCCACTCTCTCTTCCCTCACTCTCATAGTGGCCCCGGACCGCGATGGGACGGCAATGATGTAAGGTGATTAGGGAGAATCCTGAAAACTACTGATTATTTAAAAAACCGTCTGTATCTTTTGACTTCTTCGTCGCTCAAGTGGTCGCACGCACGACTGTTGAGCATGATGTCCTGGGTTGAATTCCTAGGTCGGGCAAAGTGTTATTGGGTTTTTCTAACAGTGAATGGTCTGCTGGGCTTATCAAAAGCCTTTACCAGTGTGCAGCTATCGAAAATTAAGGCGCCGTTCCACAATAACCCATGGCTAAGCACGCACGTGTACTTAGCTACGCTTTGGATAAAAATGTAAACGAGATCGTCCACTGTGACCCATGGCCAAAGTGGGCATGGAGGTGCTGCAAAAAAAAAAAAAACCGCGCAGCATATCCACGTAGCAGTGAACGGTAGACTCAATCAATCTGCTCAGCCTTTTCCCAACTATGTTGGGGTCGGCTTTCCAGTTTAACCGTATGCAGCTGAATACCAGTATTTTACATGGAGCGATTGTCTATCTGATTACCCAGTAACTGGGTAATACGATATCCCGGGTGTGGTTGTCAGACTTTCGGGCTTCTGACGACTCGTAACGACTGTCAAAGATCCACGAATGACAGCCGGGACCAACGGTTTAACGTGTTTTCCGAGGCATGGAGGAGTCTCGGTATGTAAAGATGGTCACCCATCCACGGACCAACCTCGGCAAGCGTAGCTTAACCTGATGGATCGACCAGTACGGCTATTATTAATTAGCCACGAGCTCCTCAGTGTGCAGTGTGTGTGTGGACGGTAGAATATACACTAAAATAAAATACCTACTGCATTTTTAGTAGCACCTCCAATGTTTTTATAATAAGCAAAATATGAAGTTTCACTGTGCGAAGCCACGGATGGTCTTAGAAATTAATAAACTTTTATACGGCTTGGCTTTGAAAGCCGAGGAATTCCGAGATCGGCTTTAATAATTATTAAAGTATAAAAAAGAAAGGTTACGCAGAAATCAATTGTGTACGTCTCGTCTAAGAATAGATAATGCTCTCGTACTTTGTAGTATGAGGCTTTTAGTGACACTTTTCTCGATTAGGGAACGAGAAAAGTGTCACTAAAAGCCACTATCTTCGTTTATGACCCTTTCAGATGTTTCCGAAAGGGTCACAAAGTCCATAAAAATAAGTGAACTAGGCTCTTTAGATTAATTATAAATCAATTTTATCTGCATTTACATCATCAATCCTGCCTTTATCCTAATTCATTTGGGAAAAGGTCATAAGGTCCTTAAAAATAAATAGGCAAACCGAGGTAAAAATATTGTACCTATGTACTAGATTGATTTATGAAAAAACTATTTTATCTGCATGTACATCACAAGCAAATAAATGATTTCTATTTGTAGATCATGAAAAAATCAAACATATAAAAAATAATAAAATAACATAATTAACTTGAAAGAAGTTATGGTGAAATAGTAGTGTGTCCGAAATTCAAAACACTCGGTAATTTATTATTGTAACGACGTTCAAAATCTTCTTTTATGTATTTTTTATAATAAAAACAAAGTACCTATTTTCGAAAATATAAATTTATGTAAAAACTGCTCTATATGCAAAAATATTGAACCTTTAACATTTAGAAATGCAATGCATTTCCTTGCAATTTCTTTTGTGGAAAATTATGCATACTATTAAAATCCCAGGGCAAAGGCCGTCTCAAATAAAATAAAACTTGTACAAGGGAGTATCCATCATCCCTCCTGCTGACAATGCACATAGATAGCATGCAGGCAATTTCAGAAAATTAATTTACTTTTACTCAACTTTTGATAAGCAATAAAGAAAGAAAAGAAAGAATAACGTTTATTTTGACACAGTTCATGAACACAAAATACAAATAACAAAGTAAGGAATAAAAAAATAAAAAAAAATTACAGCAATAGTGTGTGCACGGCTGCGCCAAAAAGGTTCATTTCAGCATTAAAGCCAGACAGAATATACTGTCTGACGCTGGTTTTCTAATGAACCCTTAAGAACAAGTGACGGGAAGTACATATAGTTTCAACAAACCTAATAAATAATGAGTCATAATAAAAATAAACTAGTAATAAAAATAAATCAAAAATAATATTATATATTAGTATATATTAGTTACAAAAACAAAACAACAAGAACGGTCTCAGAAAATAAATAAAACCTGTTTGTTTCAGTGATTAAATCGTAGTGTGCACGGTGTGCTACAGGCCGCCGAATAGACAGTGGAGCCGAGGACGATAATAGTTAGACATACATTTTTGGTGTCTGACTATTTCGACCTCGCTTCTATCGTCCACTGCATAATTGGTCTCGAGGTCGCAAGCGCTACTGCTGTCGAGGAGGTTCGTCCTGGGTTCGATTCCTAGGTCGGGCAAAGTTTTATTGGGTTTTGCATTTACTCAGAGCAGCCCGGTTTCTGAATTGGGCTCGGTTGGTGTCAATAGGCTCGCCCCCTATTATATGAGACATAAACATAACCCAAACCCGGCGGAGAAAATGGCATGATGATACGAACGAATTATGTTCATTTATTGTTTGGCTTGTAAACAACAACAGTTAATACATTATCTGTGGACACCGTAAAAAGAAAAAGAGTACCCTACCTAGCATTGAGTCATGTGCCCAACTTACCCTGGTCATTCCCGAGGCCACATCCTTCACTTGCTTCGCTCACACGAACTGCCATCAGTGTTTTTACCCGACTACGGCGAAGAAAAAAGGAGGGTTATGATTTTGACCAGTATGTATGTATGTAAGTATGTTCATCTGTTCCCTCCTATCTTCTAAACCACTCATCACAATGTGGAAAATGAGGTATCGTTGGAAGCGTCTGGATCGTCCGCTGGTTATAGGCTATGTGACGTCTCATTAAATTTTAAATGGCGCCCTCTGGAGAACATAACGTCACGAACTAAAAAAAAAATGTTTAATCATACCAATTTGGATATAAAATGAAAGAGTTTAATGAGCACATTTCAAAAATATATATATTATAACCCCAAAAAATTAAAAAAGAAATTAAAGTAATAAAAACTAAAACCCAACTACGACTAAAAAGGTATAAACAAGACAAAACAGACAGACAGAAATTTAAAATCTGGAGTCACACGTAATCTGTTTGATTTATGCCCTAACACGTGTGACTCCGGATTTTTAATTTGTCTGTCTGTTTTTTCTTGTTTATACCTTTTTAGTCGTAGTTGGGTTTTAGTTTTTATTACTTAAATTTTTCTTTGGTTGATAACGGTGACGTTTATGGAAAGTTTAACTATGTAACAATAATGATTCGTAATCATAAATCAAAAGTTCTTCGTTTGTCTCAGCCCCGAACGAACGGTCCCGGCGTGCTTTATACATCAAGCCAGCTCTTATAATATAGGAAAGGTAAGATCGGTAGGTCCCTGCTTACTCCCAAACTATTTCAACATTTTGCATAACGAGTCCCTAATAAACAACTTCAAAGGAGGAAAAATTGCGACCTCTGGATTTCGACCAAACTGTCTAGTGATACATGAAACTATAGTCATTGTTCCGCAAAATATACTTAATTAGCCCAGGTAACAATGAAAGCGCAAGTAAAGTAGGACAGTACAATATCTTAGGGACTACTGGTTAGTGGTAACTACTTATGTCTCTTACATCGCGTGCTATGCGCTTATTTTATATGTTGGTTCGGTCGATACGCCGCAGTGCTGTGTAAAGCGCCGACCTAAACGCACGGACTGAGTTTAACTTTGGTTTAGTTTGACGAGAGTTCGTGCCAACCGCTGTTGCGTTCGTAATATCGTGGTGAGTTCCTTTTTTAAATGTTTCTTAACGCTTTTCGCTTATTTTTTTTGGAAAATAGAAGAAAACTGCCAATAATTTTCCTACTAAAAATTAGGAATTTTCTTGCGCTAGGAAATTAGGGAAATGCGATTATAAGTCTGTGCCTAATTTAATTTTGTTTAGTGACTAATAAGTAGGTAAATAATTGTCAACACTATGCTATATTTTCCGCAACAGTGAAAATTGTGACGGATTTTTATTGTTCATAAGAATCTACACCAATTACTTTGAAAGCGTTTTGTAAATAATGTTGCTTGTCAGCTGTAAATTCTGAAAGCTATTTATGTGTTTTCTCCTAAGAAAAGTTTCATTGGAATATTTTGTTTATAGTTTAGTTAAACAATGTTTCAGTTTATATTCTACAGACCGTGCAAGTTAAAACGTTTTAGGAATTCTCAATTTCCTTTTTCACGAAATTCTTTTGGAAAATTTATTTCATGAAAACCAACTTAGTTTTTATGTGATTTGTATTTATATACTTAGATTAACACAACTGTCAATTTAACCCAGCACGTCAGCTATGTACAATAATTGTACATTATACAATTAAGCATAAATTGTGGCGAACTGCATTATTTTATGCATGCGGACTGCAGTTGCTGAAACAAATAGAGTTTCTCCCTGTATTAGGTATTCTTCGATTTTTATTAAATTAAATAATTACCTACAAAAATAATTAAGCATCTATTTCACTCTTAACAATAATAATTATGTAATTTCCACACTGTAGGGGTAAATGCCTTCTTCTATAGTAGGAAAGATCACCATACTTGCTCACTGCATTTTGGTGTTTTTTCTTACGAAGCTTTTATACCTAGTTTATTTGATATTTTTTTGTGTAACATAGAAAAATTTATACACGTTAGAAGGGATTCATGACACAACCTTTACCATCGATTTGAAATTTTTCTTCAGTTAAGTACTTATAAAAAAAAGCGCTTTTGTATGGAACAGCTGTTTTTTTTGTAACCAACGAAATATTTTAACTCTTGTGTGTTTGGAAACATGGTACTGAATCCATGGTATGAGTTAGGTTATAGTTTATTTCGTATTTGTACTCCTATTATGTGCAATAAAGAAAATCAATAATAGACTAAAATATTACGAATTATATTATTAATTTCGTAATTATGTTTTCATGTAGGCAAGTATTTTTTTTATTTTCCATAGTTATTTTTTGTTTATTTATTTGTGTTTTTAACATTACCACTACATAACATAATCTTTATTTTGCCAAAAAAATATTATCTTTATAACAAATAGCTACATTAGCACTTATTTTTTATGTTATAAGATTACTCTAAAAACTCAGAGCACAATAATAAATTCAAGTTGTAACGAAACCGATGCACACGGACCCCACCCACTACAGTAACGTAGGCTCACCTAGGTTTTAGACGTACCTAGTTCAAGTCCCATGTCTTAGGTCATGGTCCTAAGTAGGTGTCTTTACAAAACATAATTTTCAAGTATCTTCGCTTTAGACCAGGTAAATAACTAAGTGTAGTCCATACACACATAAATTATGCTGAAACTATGCACCGGAATGATCGGCATGCTCATGCCTAAAATGGTTTTTAAATTACCTTTGACAGTTTCTTATGTGCCAGTAAAAGTCTTATTAAATAAATACTTTTTCATCTGAAACTTTGGACATCCTCAGGTCCTATTCTGTCTACTAGTTTATTGAAACTTCAAACCCTTGCGCTATTTAGGGGGTGCTGCTGAAATGCAAATAACAACGATTATTATGCAACGTGTAACGGAATAAACGCAAGAGCTCATACACCCCAATTAGAATATTAAATTATAAGACTAAAATAATATTTGTAATTTAATTTAATTAAACCACACCTTAAATTAACTATTTTATTGAATGCGCACTACACATAGGATAGCTATGAGCGTATTACAAATTTGGTTATGCATTTCATAGGGTTTATACCTTTTAGATAAGGCTTAAATTTCCTTAAATAAAATATCTTATTACCTTGTTATGACGCAGTGGTTCTAATTTCAGTTAAATAAAATATTTTTTCATGAAAAATTAACATATATAAATAACAAATAATGACGGAAATCGATTCAGAAGCCGATTCTGAGCAAACTACTTTCAGGTCTTGCGCTTATTCTGTTACACGTTGTATATGTTTATTATTTACGAGCATTCATTTTCACAACATAATTAACGTCTGTAATCTCTGAAGGCAGAGGTGTCCACATGTTTGAATGAATAGTTTCTTTTCTTATCCTTGATATATGATTAACAGTTCAACGACACCTTGCAGTATAATTTGTAAGCAGAACGAATTATATTTATAGAAAATGCTCATTAGTTGATATTAATGAGCATTTTCTATAAATATAATTCGTGCCAGTGCTTTGAACCAGCTGATCAGACATGTTTTTTGGCCGTTCAGTCTTACATTGTCCTACATACCTTTGTATCTAATATTAGTAGTATGATGTTATAATGTGTAATCAATTCTAATTTTGACTTTTAATTTAATTTTTTTAATTTTTGACTTTGAAAAGAACGGAAAGACATCATTGGACTGTCTGTTGAACACACCATTGAATTGTCCTGTGTTGAGCTTGATAAGCATGTTATAGTATGCGTATACAGACCTCCAAGCTACCAGAATCTATCTATGTTTGATTCTGTAATGGAAGAGGTCCTAAAGAAACTTATTGTTAATAGTAAGTCAATAATCATATGTGGTGATTTTAACATTAATTTATTAGAAAATAACTCGAATACTGTCCGATTATTAAGCCTTTTTAGGTCATTTGATTTGTCAAATGTTTTTATTGAACCAACCCGAGTGACAGCTTCTTCTGCCACTTGTATAGATAATATTTTTTGTAATTGTGATTTCTTACAGAAACAAATTGTAAATAAGTTGCCATCTGATCACAGTGGACAATCAATAACTTTTTGCGCCTACACGCCTTTACAAAAAATTCAAATAAGGTTTAGGCCAATCACATGTAGAAACTTAGAGAAATTAAATAATTCTTTGGCCAGTAAATTATGTGTTCAGAGTTTTAATAATATATGTGACCCAAATGAGTTTTACGCCGATTTCTTTTCACTAATAAACAAGCAATTTAATGACACTTTTCCACTAAAGACTAAAACTATTTACACAAAGTTCTTATTTAGTGATTGGGCGACTCCAGGTATTCGTAAAAGCAGGGAAAATCTTTTTGAACTTTATGGCCTAAAGCAACATATGAATAATAATACAACCTTTCATCAGTATGTTGCAAAATATTCTAAAACTTTTAAAAATGTGTGCAAAATTGCTAAAGCTCTTTACATTAGCAATAAAATAAAATCAGCTGATGATAAAATAAAAACTACCTGGCAAATAATAAATAATGAAACAGGTAGGAAAAAACAGCGTAGTACTGAATTTAATTTAGAGACTGCACATGGCCCAATCAACTCGGATGTAGAAGTAGCTCAGGAATCTGAAAACTTTTTTGGTAATATTCCAGTTAAAACTACTGGAGCTTTAAATTCCTCACCCGTGCTTTCTGCTGCCTTACTTAGAAATAATGTAAAGGCATGCCCTTTGGAGTTAAGGTTTCAGCATACAAACCCCCAGGCAGTTATAAAAGCTTTTAAAGATCTTAAAATTAAATCAACAGAAGATCTATGGGGAATGTCTGTAAAAGTCTGTAGATCTATCATCGAAACCATTGCGCCCTATCTAGCTTTCATATTTAACACCAGTGTAGACCAAGGAGTCTTTCCGGATCTCATGAAACACAGCAAAGTAGTTCCTTTGTTCAAATCCGGTGATAGTAAGGAACCTAACAATTATAGGCCTGTGTCAATTCTGCCAGTTCTCAGTAAGGTGTTTGAAAAGTTGATGCTCAATCAAATGTTACGTCACTTCAATAAAAATTCCATCTTTCATGAACAACAGTACGGTTTCACCAAAGGGCGTTGTACCACTGACGCCGGGGTTACCCTAATAAAGAACATTTTTAACGCCTGGGAAGAAGCACAGGATGCCATTGGAATCTTTTGCGACCTCTCGAAGGCGTTCGATTGCGTCGACCATGAGACACTTCTGCTGAAACTAGAGCACTATGGGGTTAGAAATACAGCTCTTGATTTACTGAGATCATATCTGAAAGATAGGAAAGTTAAAGTTCAAGTAAACGGCGTAAACTCATTGGGGTCTGAAATGGCAATGGGCGTTCCTCAAGGCTCGATATTAGGTCCATTCCTCTTCTTAGTTTATATTAATGATTTACCCCAATTACTTCTAAATCAACCGAAGATGGTGTTATTTGCAGATGACACATCATTGATTTTTAAAATAAATCGACGATCACAAAATCTTGACGACGTGAATAGCTCTATTCTTCAGGTCCAAGATTGGTTTACGGTAAATAATTTGGTACTCAATGAAAAAAAAACCAAATGTATTCGATTTACATTACCTAATGTTAGAAGTAGCGAATGTGACATCATATTGAATGGAGAAAAACTAGAGTTTATTAATGAAACAGTTTTTCTGGGTATCACGCTAGACGAGAAATTACAGTGGGGACCTCATATAAAATCTCTTGCGGGGCGGTTAGGCTCGGCCGCTTATGCTGTCAGAAAGATAAGACAGTTAACAGATGTAGAAACCGCGCGTTTGGTCTATTTCAGTTACTTCCACAGCATTATGTCGTATGGCATTTTACTGTGGGGTCGGGCTGCTGACATTGAATCCATCTTTATTTTGCAAAAGAGAGCTGTCAGAGCCATTTATAATCTATGTCGCCGCGAATCTCTCAGGGAACTATTTAAAAGGATTAATATTATGACGGTACCTTGCCAATTTATTTATGAGAATATTATGTATGTAAGAAAAAATTTTAAATCTATTTAAGAAAATAAGTGTCAGACATAATTTTAATACTAGAAATAAAGATAAAATAGATCAACCATTTTTCAGATTAGCTAAAGTACAAACATCTTTTATGGGGTACTGCGTTAAATGCTATAACAAAATACCTTGTGATATATTGCAATTAAATGAAAGAAAATTTAAAACTCATATAAAAAGTACACTTTGTAAACAAGCTTATTACAAATTAGAGGATTATATCCAGGATAAGAATGCTTGGAAACATGCTGGTCTTGCTCCATAGGACAATTTAGAGTCTGGACAAAATCAAACTGGTTGTTAATTTAGTTGTATATTTTATTATTTGTATGTCATAGATTTTTACACTCTGTGATTGCATGGAATCACGCACTGATTTATTAGTATTACTTGTAAAGATGTTAGGAATATTGTAATATCGTATACTTTTACAATGTTTGTAAATATGTGAGCACCATGTACCTATCACATAACTGATTTATTTGTCATTGCTCCATTTATATTTTTTTTTTTTTTTTGCCTTTTGTGGGACAGTAATCTTATTGTGGGTGCATGGTCTTCACATATAATTATGTAATTCATGTATACAAAATATTGTAAACATTTTTGAAAAGAGTAACGGTGGAGTTTCTTGCCCATTCTTCTCCATACGAAATCTACCTTTTGGAATGGGCAACTAGAATCAATTCTATTTCTTTGTTTGTTTTTCATTGACGTTCAAAAGTGCCTTTTATGTGCCTATTTGAAATAAATTATTTGACTTTGACTTTGACTTTGACTAAATATAATCTCTTATGGGCTTGATTCCAATATTAAATAGGTGTTACCGGTACCTGGATAATTAATTATTAAAAGACGCATGAAATTCAAAGAATATGGTTTCGTTTTTTTCTGAGTATGTAAATAGGTTTTCGTATAACAATATTATATAATTATTATTTATTATTACATATAATTATATTTTATTAACCACAGTTTTATAAATCTTGGTTTAAAAGGTTCAGAAATGTGTTTTATACCTACATTAATTTAATGTTGTTACACAGCAGTCGAATATTTTGCTTGGGGTCCTCTTCAATCTCCATAACAGTCGTGTCCACCCTGTAACTACAATATTCTAACAAATCAATTTATTACTACTACTATTACTTACAAGTTATCATACAATGGTATGGTAACTACCCACCCTTTGAAACTATAAATCAGGTAGGCTTTATGTTTTGATATTGTCTATTCAAATGCAAAACATCTGGTTCACAAATGGATCAAACATCAGAAATATTTCTAAACCCCATAAGAAACCTCTTTGCTCATCAACAACTCTACTGCACTATTCTTCATGTGTCACCTCAAAGAAAATCAACATCACCTCAAACATAACACAAAAATTATAATTGCGTTATGTAGGTAGGTACCTACGCTAAGAAGCTGAAGGTAGACGACCTATGACCTACAATACTGCTACCCCTTCCTATTGCCTTGTAATTCCTTTAAAAAGTGGGTTTATGTACGGTAATGAGGTTCATTAACGTACACGTTAGTAGAATCATATTCCCTAGAGGTCGAACCGTCGCGTAGCCGTTGAGGTAAAGGAACATTCCCTTTATTCCTATTTATTTATTTACTAATATACTTTTGTTAACAGCTTCTGAATACGTATAGTATAGGTAACGATTAGCCTTGAATTTACGCAGTAAAAATAAATAAAAGTTATTACAAATAAGTGATTAAACAAAAAAACATGTGGCTCTTGAATTTGTAGGCCAAAATATTTTTTATGAATAAGAACATTATTATTATAAAATAAAAAATATTGCAATTTTCCTGAATTGAAACATACATTTACTAAAATATCACAACATAATAATTATACGACATACATTAGTGTCCTGGCTGCTAGAAGCATCCACACATCCTTTGGTCTAAAAAAATATTTTTGGTGTAACTTGTATTTGCAAAACATGAATATTCCTTGTCAAACTTGTTGTACCTACCTAGATGTTAAGTGAATGATGTGGTCGTCTATAATTGGAAGTGCACACTTGTATTTGTCCCTGTTCATGTTAACATGCATGTAATGTGTAGCCTGTGCTGGCGATCCAATTAATAAATAAATAATATTGGCAAAACTAACGATCCGTGACGTATATTGGAACAGGGGGTCTACTCTCTAAGTCCGTCAACGTAGATACGGGCCCGTCCGAAAGTAATTGATCTGCCAAATTGAAACTAGAGACAAATTAAATTATTGGGATGGTCAAAAACACTTCGTTTTTGGGGACAACTATCAAATCGTGTTGTCATTAATTTTTGTTGGGGCTCCGAACTAAACTTATGTCCGTAAGTGAAGCAGAGTAAGAAAGACCCGTAACTTCGAACGAAACTCGGAGTACCTATTTGTTCTTAGAGAATAGACCCCCCAGAGCATTATCTTAACCCTCGTTTTGCCTACGAATAACAGTAGTTTCCAATTGACATAAGCCAGCAGTATATTCGATCGTCGGTTCAAGCCCTTAATCGCATGGACATTTGCATCAATTTATCGTTTCTGGGATCTAAAAGTGATTCACCTAACTGCTATATAATAGCTAATGTGGATACTGTTGGAGTTACAATGTCATTATCATCGGATCAAATCTGCTTATATCTTATTCATGAAATTACTTTTACGTCCGGTCTAGAGTTTTTTTCTATCGGTTCTATTTCAGTACCTAGCTAAATGGACCGACGATTTTTAAAAGGCTGCTGGTAGAGACTGGATTTGGAACGTGGAAAACTGGGGATTTTGTGGCTCAACTTGACGCAGGGTGAATTTCACCAATGAAACTGAACGCGTTCAGCACATCCAAACCGCGTTCAAGAGCTGTCAGTGTCAAAATTGTTATGGAATATTGACATTGACAGCTTTTGATTTTCTAGCTCGCGATTTATGCTTCGTCGATGTCTGTTCGAGACTTGCTCTTGCAGTGGCAAAATAGATTCAAATTCGAATTACCATAAGTTTATTAGCTTTTTTTAAAGATTTAGGTATCATATCTGCAGGTTCATTATTTTTATTAAATTTCGTCACTTATCTCTTGTAAAAATCCACCAATAAAAAAAGATACCTAATAACATATTAATCCAACAACATCGTTCTTTCCAAATATAAATTTAATACAGAACACAAACCCTAAAAGTCTACAGCCGAACATGTGCGTTGCCATAAACCGTTATAATTTACGATTGATCCTCGGGGGAAAACGCCATGTTTTACGTAAAGCGATGTTTTACCCTTGAGACTAGATTTTCATCGTAACGTGGATTATGTACTTGGAAAATATAAGACCAAAGACACCGACTTCCGAAATTAAAGTTATTTTTACGTTATACTGTTTTTTTGGTTTCTGTCTGAGAAATAACAGCCGCACGGTTTGATGGATCACGTTACGCATACCGCGGCCATTCCGTGGATGGGTGATCTTTACATACCGTGACTCCTCCGTGTCTCGAAAAAGTCGGAAAGCACTTTAGGCCATTGGTCCTGGCTATCAATCGCCTTTCGGGCGACTACCTGTCTTACCAAGAGGTATCGTATTACCCAGTAACTGGGTTGTGGAGGTCAGATAGGCAGTTGGTTCATGTAAAATACTGGTATTAAGCTGCATCCGGTTAGACTAGAAGTCGACCCTGACATAGTTGGGAAAAGGCTAGGCAGATGGGTGTATTTTTGGGAGTCGGTTGTTTTTTCAAGGTGCGTGTCCGACCACGCATAATGAAGGGATAGAAAAAACTTAACTTTGTAGTTAAACAAAATGTTTTCCCATACATCGATAAACGCCACAGGTAATTCGCGAACTGCAAATGAAAGATAGAAATCGCGAAAAAAAAATGTGATGTAACAAAATAAATATCCATTTTCGGACTTTTTACTTTACTTTCTCTGAGACCTTGCTTCTTGCCAAACATCATGATTCTTGATCAACGGGAAGTACCCTATTGATTTTGATTTATTTGCGAGTTTCTAATTATGTCGCGTAAATGGCCGTACTTTTTTATTGACTTAGAAGCTCGATTTTTTTAGTGCTCCCAGTCACTATAGACCTACTTATTTGATAATTATTAATTACAACTTGATACGCATTCCTGAGAAAAATGATCTTGACAAACAGACGAACGGACAACGAAGTGATCATAATTATAAGGGTTTCATTTTTTTCATTTGAGGTATGGAACCCTAAAAACGTAGGATATTTTAAAATTCATGAGCTACATAAAAATAATCTTTTACTTTTATCTTTCATTCAGCATAGTTCATTCGAAGTTAAACGTCTGAAAACTAAAATAAATCGAAAATGAAAAATGAATAAATTAATAAACAATCGATCCTAGATGTTGAAAATTCTTCACTCGTCTACCGAATGATCGAAAAATGAAATGAAACGAGCAAACAAAAGTTCATTCCTATGATTGTAATGTGATAATCAAACGTGGAATGAAAGAAACAGTCACTTGAGTGAAGTGTCTGATAATCCTCTTTAGAATTATCAAAATCTTTGACACGAGGCAACAACGATACGTCATCGTGAAACCTTACTGAAAAACGATGACATAGATGGACGAAAAGTAAGAAATATTTTTATGGTTTCATTTCAGAACTTATGTGGCTACATTTGGCTCTATTTACAAACTGTTAATAAAGTAAAGCCGCTGTAAATAAAGTGCATATAATGGCCTGATTCGGTTTAATCAGTCCAGGAGGCTTAAAACAGCTATTTTGGCAGAATCATAATTGAAAATATTATGAATCATCGTAAAATGTGACAAACTGACAATTCATAATAAATTATCTGCGTGCGATTCATATTACGAAATAATTCATCTGTTTGACAGGTTTCTATGGAGATTCGTAAAATGGTCCACACATTATGAATTGCTTTTGTTGCAAATTAGAGGAATTGTTAATGATAGCTGGAAATTCAAGAATTGAATTGCTTTTAGAGGAATTGCTAATGTGACCGTTTTAGGCCCCCAGTCCTTATAAGATTCGGTTTACTAACTCGTGATTAATACAGAATTGTATAAAACTATATTGTTACTTAAATTTTATGTAAATAATACGAAATCCACTTTGAAACTCAGTCAAAAATGTTAAAACCGCTAGACTTGGCGCTTTTTCCGTTTCTTTGTCAGCATTTCAAGCATACCTTATCAAATTGTTATAAAATGAGTTCAATTAATAAAAAAATTTAACAAAAAAAAAAAACAACCGGCTTCCAAAAAAAACACTTAAAAAGTGAAAAATGACTTTAATTTCGGAAGTCGGTGTCTTTGCTTTTCAATTTTCGTTTTTTGCCACCAACTTCCGAAATTAAAGGTATTTTTCACTTTTTAGTTGTGGTATCTACCCCACACAAATTCTAATACCACCACCTGCTATGTAAATAACAGTGATTATTTCAAATAAGATGTCGTCTATATAGACTAAGTGAGAAAAATACGTAATTATTAAAGCTAACTCAAAAACTACTCAAGCAAAGTTAATAAAATTTATATCAGACTACACGGGAAGAACCAGCTTTTAAATAAAAAAAGAATCATCAAAATCGGTTCAACCAGTCGAAAGTTCAGAGGTAACAAATATAAAAAAATATAAAAAATACAGACGTATTGATAACCTCCTCCTTTTTTTGAAGTCGATTAAAACGTGCTACCGACTCATCATCTGCCTTTCCTTGTCCCAACTATTTTGGGGTCGGCTTTCAGTCTAAACGGATGCAGCTGAATACCAGTATTTTACATGGAGCGACTGCCTATCTGACTTGCACAACCCAGTAACTGGGTTATACGATACCCCTTAGCAAGACTGGCTGTCAGACTTTCGGGCTTCTGACGACCCGTAACGACTGTCAAAGATCCACAAATGACTGCCTGGACCAACGACATAACGTGCTTTCCGAGGCACGGAGGAGTCTCAGTATGTAAAGATGGTCGCCCAGCCATGGAACAATCCAGGCAAGCATAGTTTAACCTGATGGATCGACCCGTGCGCCTGTTATTACTTAGCCACGAGCTCCGAGTAATTTTGTTATTTCTATTGCAACAAGCAACAAATAATAAAAATAAAATAAAATTAAGTTAATTAAAGGAGGTCTCAATACAATTTAAGAAAAGTGATTTTTTTACTAAAGTATTAAAAAAAAAGTTATGTTAAATATTGTACGTTGATACGGAACCCTTCGCCTCAGTCAGACTCGCATTTTTTTTTTCGTTAACCGTTTTCGATGGGGCTTCGCTGAATTCGCTGAGTACGTTATTGTTTCTATTGAGTGAAATTAACATTGTTCTTTCAATTTTAGCTCGTTTCCGAATAGTTCTTCCTATTTTTTATTCCTTTGATTTTCTTTTTGACGATAATCCACAATGCATTGGAGAACATACGCCACAGGTGAATTGGACTATAACTTGCATTTCTTTGTCGTATTAGCATAATCAGCCTGTATAATGTTCCCACTGCTGGGACGCAGGCATTCACTCTTTGAGAGGGAGTGGGCCATAATCCACCACGCGGGCCCAGTGCGGGTTGGTAGATGTCACATGTCTTCGAATTGTTGGTGCTAGGACATGCCGGTTTTCTCACGATGATTTCCTTCACCGTTTTGAGAGCAGTGGTGATGAAATAATTTACACTAAGTAAATCGCCTTCCTGGGTTCGAACACACGACCAACAAATCGTAAGTACCGTAACCGTTGCGCCACCACTCTACTCGTATTATTGACATTTAATTCAAAACCTATTAGAAGATCTTCTTAACTGTGATTATGAAACTAGCGTTAGGTATCTTGAAGCCTAATAATTTATAGTTTTTGAATTTGAAAAGGTCTTATGGCAGTTACTTCATATATGAAACTGGCTGCTGCACGCGGCTTCACCTGCGATCCAGGATGAAACGTAGCCTATGTCCTTCTCCAGGTAGTTGTCTACCCCTGTGCCAAATTTAATTCAAATCGGTTCAGCCGTTTTAGCGTGAAAGCATAAAAAACAAACAAACTTAGTTTCGCATTTATAATATTAGAGGATACTGATATTAAGCCGCATCTGGCGACCCCAAGGCCGATCGCAATATTACTGGGAAAACATTTAGTATAATTTTTCTCTTTACAAAACGCCAAAAATGTACAATCCTGCTACGGTTAATTTGCATTACAAATCAGCCGAAAGCGTCCACTGTGTAAATGAGACTTCCATAAAATAAGCTCAATATTATGAGAAACCTTGGAAGAATAATGCTATAATTTCTTTTAACGATGTTGGCAAAGTGTAAGGTATTATCATCACGAAATATGCAAACAATACTGGTCATCCTTACGTATTCGAACAGATCTCTATCTATTTATCCGTTTCTGCGCTTATAACACGAGAACCACTTATCTGATTTACGTGATTTATTTTTAAGTGATAAATTATCTTCTTTAGCTTGTTTTAGTACTAAAGCTTAACCCACGCGAGCGGATTTGGGCACAGCTAGCAGTTGAAACGATACGTTAGAGATTAAAGAATTTTGGGCAAATATTTGTTGGGTTTCCAGATTGTTTTGATAACCATTAAGTAATAATAATTTATAGCCCAATATGTTTTGTTTCCATGTTCTGCAATAGTCCTATACCAACCGGGGGTTGTCCTTGGGTGCACTTGCATAGTGTATACACGAATAATAGTCGGTTGGTGCCTCATTCCTTTTGAAATTGTCTAAGGGGCCTCTGCGAGTTGGCTTCGGCCCCTCGTACGCCTTCCAAAAGACCGGGACCCCATGGTCCAGAGATATGTAAAAACAAAAACATAATAACAATATTTATTTATTGAATAAAACGTATACATTGTGTACATTTAGACAACAGTAAGATTTTCCACGCAAGTACCTAAAAATATACTTAAATCATATTTTGCTTTTTTTTTTGTTTCGTAAGTGTTGCATCGTTTTGTAAGATATAACTGGTCCATTGACAAGAATAATAGCGATTGCAACTGTTAACTTAAACAGTAGGTAACATTAAAGTTAGTTGAAGACTTCGAGCCGTCGCATCGCCTTTGTTCTTCACGGCATATTCGACAGTTTTTTATGTTACATATATCTTCGAATTTTCGATTCTAAGTTTCCTCACGATGTCCATATGTGTCCGTAGGTATAAACAACATGAAAGGTCTGTCTCCTCATTTGTATAAGTAAACAATAGATTTGTGTTATCAGGCCATTTACTTCAACGCTTGATTCAATGTAGATTGGATTATGAAATGTTTATATAATTAAATTGTAGTTTCCAGGTTATTGACATTGTTTAGAATTAGTTTCAACGTAGTTTCGTTGTAATTTATTGTAATTGTAATTTATAGCGTGTATCAGCTGTTTCTTTTCAAACATTTGATAGGATTTATATGAATCTAGGGGAGCGTATAGTGCACAGTTTTTATTTTTAATCGCGTCGATCTAGACACCATCTTATTTTCTTTTTGATGCTTTGAAAAACTTTTCTGTAGCGGATAATACAGAAACGTCTTTTCTCTTATTGAATCAATTCATTACCAACTGGACGTAAATGCCTTTTCCAACTGTGAAACTTTTTGCAACACGTAACTTATTAGCTGTCTTCGTGCATGCTGCAGGTCATGCAACAATATCTAAATAAATACACCCTTTGATACCTTGATCCACCAATGACCATAAATGGCTCCAATAAATTTATTAAAAAAAAAGGAAACGAAATATTGTGAAATCTGTTTTATTACAGTACATTGACCATAAATCGAAAATATAAAATTATATCGAGTAAATATTTAAGGAAAAAAAATTGCAACTCCCCAAATAGCCACATAATTTGTTTAAGGTTTAGCGTTTGTGAAGTTAGAGCTTATAGAGTTAAGGCGTGTAGAGTTAGAAGCTTGGCTCTACATGAGATCTGATAACTTTTTGACAGTGCGAGCCATATGGTCTCGTCTTTGCAACATTTTACATGAAAATGTTTTTGGGGGGATATAATTATCATAAATGCTTCAAATGCGCTTTAAGTGACGTGATATTTAATTATTTATTTATAATAAATGTCTAGGTTTACATACAGTAGGTATCAGCTATTTACTTGCCCTATTTCTCATCATTATAATGAAAGCAACATAAGCGTATTACGAAAAAAATTGCAAAGACATTGCAACTAGGAAAACACATTATAATTCATTATAAAAATATTAGTTGCACTGAGGTCACTAAGGCTTGCAAAGTTGCAACAAATGTATTGTGCGACCCGAGATATCGCGCGATTTATGAACGCGTGTTTAACCACTCGACGCGAATGTATTGGACAGAAGATAACTTTTTTCGCCATTACGATGATGGTACGTACCATGATACCATTGAGAAAGTTGTTGAGTTTCATGGTCTGAACTACACCCTTAAATATGACCATACATTTCTGACACACAGTGTGTTAGCAATCGTCACCCGAATACGCGATTGTCGATCCACGATTAGTCACTCATTTCTTCGAAAAAACAGGAAGGCGCCCTCTGTTCGTTCGGGTTCGCTGAACAAAACGAATGCAACGATCGCGATTTCAAGAGACGATCCTAATTAGGAGAAGTCTTTTTGTGAATGGTTAGGAGGTTATTTCTAAATTGATGTCTGTAATTTTTATGGTGTACATAATAAAGAGTATTCTATTCTATTCTAAGGGGGATGCGCCAAGGTAGCCCGCGAAGTTCAAATTTTGTTACGTTTTTTTTTTCAATTTGCAAGTCAGTGTCAGGTGATATCATCTGCCTAGCCTTTTCCCAACTATGTTGGGGTCGGCTTCCAGTCTATCCGAATGCAGCTGAATACCAGTATTTTACATGGAGCGACTGCCTATCTGACCTCCACAGCCCAGTAACTGGGTAATACGATACCCCTTGGTAAGACTGATTGTCAGACTTTCGGGCTTCTGACGACCCGTAACGACTGTCAAAGATCTACAAATGACAGCCAGGACCAACGGCTTAGCGTGCTTTCCGAGGCACGGAGGAGTCTCGATATGTAAAGATGGTCACCCATCCACGGAACAACCCCGGCAAGCGTAGCTTAACCTGATGGATCGACCCGTGCGGCTGTTATTACGTAGCTACGAGTTCCTCTCATTCAATCATATTTTAATCAACATGAAACCTAATACTGACCTGTAAATAGCAAAAAACGTAAGAAAATACAGTTTTTTTTAACTTGCTTGTTACGCTTATTTCAGCCAACTGAAACATGCAACCCCCGACTTATTCTGACTCGAGCCGAGGTATTCTGTAAATATGTCACTGTGAAAACTTTGGTGAAGTGAGCTTGAAGTGAGCTGTCAATAGTGTCAATCCCTAGCATCAGTCTGGTGAAATGACAGCGCATTTCACCTGTTTTCACGGTGATATTTTTACAGAATTGACCGACATTATCGAGTCACAAATCTGTTCCGTCTAACATGAACAGTTCAAAAGTATCAATGTTCGTTCAGTGCGACCAGCAACCAATACCAACTTTTCTTTCCTAAGCGATATAAGTCGCCCGTTGTACCAATATCGCGTCCATCTGAACTTCGCCTAAGTCTATTGAATTAAACAAATGCCGCAATGCGGCATTGCTCGGACATGCAGAATACCGTCTTAATATTTTATTTAGACATAATTGCATTGAAGCTTGAACTTCAGCGAGGTTAGGCGGCTCGGCGTGTTAGGGTGACGGCTGGTTCATCCATAAGTTAAAATACATAAAAAATATATTTTAAGATTAGGTACTTCGATTGTGTACAAAAGTACTTTTGAAGTGACTGAGAGAATTCAATAAAGAACCGAGGTGGGTGAAAAATATTGTTAACACTAGTGATGATACAATTTAAAAAAAAAACACGTATATCGGCCCAGTAATCACTGAAGTTCAGTTAAATACCTACCGTTACCAAAATAAGTTTCAGCCCATTTTTATCAGTAGGGCTAACTTTCTTGTATGGACTCTACCCACAACAAGCATTCCTAGCACACTGCAATAAATTAATGTTAAGTTTTAATTTATTTATTACAAGTCAACAGCTGATGCACGAAGCTAGCACGCGAGGTCGTGATGTCTCCAAAACAACCCTGGACATGCTACAGTTTACAAACGAAAGTTAAAACAGGTTTTTTCTAAAATTACGTTTCCAAGCAAATTATTTTGCCCAATCAGTAGGTAGATCTCTCGTAATTTTCAAAGTTTCCTAACGATCAAACCTAAATATAAATGGTGAAGGTGGTAGTGGTGATGTACAATTTCAGGATATCATAATCTATACTTATAGAATTAAAGTTGCTTTTCGTGTTTGTCTGTATTTCCGCGTTGTTCTGCTAAACCACGCAACAGATTTTGATGAGGTTTTCACCATCGTTTAGATAATTTATTCCCGAAGGTTTTACTTTCTTATTAAAGTTACATAATGTAACTAAGAAATGTCGATGTTTTAGCCCAATTCTTGAGGAAGGCTATTTAATATCAGACTATGACCCTTAAGAGCCGAGCAAAAAGTAACAAAGAACGCTAAACGAAAAAGAAGTAATAATACGGGCGGGAGATGCAATGCGATGCGTTAAGTCCGGGGAACAAGAACACGCGGACGAAGTTGCTAGCAGAAGCTAGCCACGACTATATTAGAAGACTTTCTGAAACTAAAGACGACAGACTAAATAAAATAATCAATAAACCGAACGCGGCATCATATTTTTCACAAACTGCTACAGTAAAAATAAAGTAATAAAAACTAAAACCCAACTACGACTAAAAAGGTATAAACAAGACACCACAGACAGACAAATTAAAAATCCGGAGTCATCCGCAGTTTTTTTTAAAGTTCCTGACTTTATGTCTTCTAGAGGGCGCCATTTTTAATTTAATATGACGTCACATAGCTTATAACCAGCGGACGATCAAGACGCTTCCAACGATACCTCATTTGTCAAATTATGATTAGTGGTTTAGAAGATAGAAAGGAACAGATGAACATACTTACATACATAAATACATACATACTTACATACATACCGGTCAAAATCATAACCCTCCTTTTTTCTTCGCCGTAGTCGGGTAAAAAAGAACATCAGGACCTGTAGAATGACGCACATACACACACACACACATACACACATGCACATACTTTATTCAGTAGGTATACAAACGTTCAAATAAATAAAACAACATTTCACTGAAAACGCTTATAAAATTCAGAGCAAATAATCTTACTTGCCATAAATTCTATGAAACATAAATATTAATTGTGCTGTTTACGTTTTATGTGCAAAATATGAATTTATGACAGTTTCGCACCAACCGAATTTTATTCCTTCGGCATTTTGTAAAATGTCAACAGTTTAAAATATTGCGTAAAATATCCCAAGTTCAGCATTATTATTTTGGTGTAAGTTCATTGATCTGCTGAACGTCACCGCTGAAGGTAGGGGGGACTTGGCGAGACAACTCGTCGCCACCTATGTTAAGTACTTGAGACTAGCTAATAAAAATAGGTAGCAGAAAGAGGTGGACGATTGATTTTGATGCGTTTATACAAGGTGTAATTAAAATAACTGAAAACGTGAACAAAGAACTAGCTGCTCCGTACTTTTATTATATATTCGCTTATCTCGACTAAATGTTGGTAAACGCTGATTTTTTACCCAACTACGGCGAAGAAAAAAGGAGGGTTATGATTTTGACCGGTATGTATGTATGTAAGTATGTTCATCTGTTCCGTCCTGTCTTCTAAACTACTCATCACAATTTGACAAATGAGGTATCGTTGGAAGCGTCTTGACCGTCCGCTGGTTATAGGCTATATGACGTCACATTCAATTAAAAATAGCGCCATCTAGAGGACAAAAAGTCAGGAACTAAAAAAAAAATTGTTTAATCGTACCATGTTGGGTATCAAATGAAAGGGCTTCATGAGCACATTTCAAAAATATGTGTATTATAAACCCAAAATAATTAAAAAAATTAAACTAATAAAAACTAAAACCCAACTACGACTTAAAAGGTATAAACAAGACACCACAGACAGACAAATTAAAAATCCGGAGTCACACGTAATCTGTTCGATTTATGCCCTAACACATGTGACTCCGGATTTTTAATTTGTCTGTCTGTGGTGTCTTGTTTATACCTTTTAAGTCGTAGTTGGGTTTTAGTTTTTATTACTTAAATTTTTTAAACACTTACCTAGATATATTTTTCATCATTACCTATTCAATCTGCATACCCTTTTCCCAACTAAGTTAGGGTTGGGTCTGACCTCCACAACCCAGTAACTGGGCAATACGATACCCCTTGGTAAGACTGGTTGTCAGACTTTCTTGCTTCTGACGACCAGTAACGACTGTTAAAGATCCACGAATGACAGCCGAATCCAATGCTTTAACGTGCTTTCCGAGGCACGGAGGAGTCTCGATATGTAAAGAGAAGTGAAGTGATCAATATTATCAATTTGTTAAAATTCCTTTACCAACGGCCTAACGTACTTTTCGAGGCACGGAGGAGTCTCGGTATGTAAAGATGGTCATCCATCCACAGACCAACCCCGGCAAGCGTAACTTAACATGATGGATCGACCCGTGTGGCTGTTATTACTTAGCCACGAGCTTCTATATTACCTAGTAATAGTTATGATTCTGTTTTTTTGTAATTTGATTTATATAATAATTTATGCACACACATCAAAAAGAAAGGAGCAGAAAAACACTTACAAAGGCAATACTTGTTTCTAAAGAAATCTCTTCTAGCATATATAACATGTAACAGGATCCATATTTTAGTAACATCTTTTTTACAATATGGAATGCAATAAATGAAAATGAATATGAAGTTATTTTAGTGCTCTGAATTTAGCTTTAGGGATCAAGAGTGTGGAATCCACAATCAGTAAAACGTTTTCATTACCGAGCACAGTTATTTTTACCGCCTGACCGGTCACGAGAATTTGACGCCCTTTAAGCTCTTCCAAGGAATAAAGTGGTCTAAGCTTTGCATAGGTATTCCAGGCTTTATGAAAAAAAAAAAAAAATGTTTAAAAGCATTTATTCGCAGAAATCATTCCTTATCACCTAAATATTACCTCTGCCAAACTGCGCAGCAGTTTGATGGCAGACGCAGCTCCTTTTTATACTAGATCACAGTAACATTTTTGCTAACTTCAAACTAAACTGTAACTATTTCGGATCAAATCGCCTGATTCTATCAACTTTCCTTCATTTTCGCAAAGCGTTCAAGTTTTAGTAGATTGTTATGGATGGTAAACACGCGAATGTCGTATACACATGTTATAAGATCAAGTGTTTTATTATGACTTTGATACTGTATATATTTTTTTTTAAATGTAAATTGATCTATTATCAATCATCCTAAAAATAATTAAATAAATTATTTCACTTGTTTTCTCATCATCAAGAACCCTGCCGTTCTCTGAAGCGAATACTACCTTTTTTTTTCGTTATTTTTAGTAAAACGGCATGTTGGATTAGAGCAAGGTAAAGCTTTGAAAAAATGGGTGAATTTCATTATAATGAAGACAAAAAACCAAACAAAGTAAGAACTAGCTGCTTTAATAGAGGCATGACCGTCGGACTGTCAAATCATAGGTCTCGAGTTCGAACCCTAGCCACGCACCTCTGACTTTTCGGATTCATGTGCGTATTGTATCACTTGCATTAAAAACAGTGAAGGAAAACATCGTGAGGAAACCGGCATGCCTGAGAGATATTTCTCGACGGCATGTAAAGCCAAGTCAGAGGCCCTTGGGCGGCTTTAAAACTCTGACTACCAGGTTAGTCACTAACCACACGAAAAAGAAGAAAAAGTAGAAGCAATTCTTTTGAATACTTAGCAAATCAATTAAAATAAAATTTAGTCCCGACTAATTAACAATACAATTATAAATGTACATAAAATCAAATATAAATACATTGTAACAATCATTAGATAAATTGATAAGTAACATGAAACGGACGACGTAATGACAAAGTAATTTGTACGTAGCCATTCGTGGCTTGTATATAAATACTACGAATTAATTGAAGGGGAGAACTTGTCGATATATTACTGGGGAGTTTCGATTTTTAATCAATAAACATGACACAACACAATAACACGCCTTTATTTTACCTAGGGGTAGGCAGAGAGTGTATAGTAGGTTCCTCTGTATTTTGACAGAACTTAATATGTTTAGGTCCAAGGCAAACGGAGCGAGCCTATTGTCGTTAACCGGGCACAGATCCAGACTTCGGACTGCTACTGAGAATTCCTAAATGAAAAACCCAATATATATAATGTAGCTTGAAATAAAACCAATAGCGATTATACAATATGTTAAAAAAACCATGTCCGATCCGAAAGGGGCACATAGGTACTGCAATAACAATACCAGAAAAAAATAAAGAAAATATATTATTATTATTGAAAATAAAAAAGTTGTTGTAATTTGAAATTCACATTTTTAGCACCAAAATTACCCCAATTTCATTATAAATTAGCAAATTTTTTACAGATGTCATAAGACTCGCAGACACCCACTAAACGACGGCCGCCCGCGCCTCATGTAATAAAATTCCCCATTGAAAAAAATGCGGCTAATTTTTTTTTTCTTTTTGCCTGATATGTAACCACATAAATAGACTCTCAGTATGATTCTTAATAATAGTATTATACTTTGTGGCTAAGTAATAACAGCCGCACGGGTTGATCGATCAGGTTAAGCTACGCTTGCTGGGGTTGGTCCGTGCCTCGGAAAGCCAGCCGGTCTTACCAAGGAGTATCGTATTACCCAGTAACAGGAGGTCAGATAGGCAGTTGCTCTATTTAAAATACCGGTATTGAGCTTTTTTTGAGGGTGGGATATCATCAAATGAAAGATCCCGCTCTGAGCGGAGCGGGAGAGCGTGTCAGACTTTTACTGACTAAAACTTACCCGTGTTCCTTCAGTTGCCAAGGGTCTCAATATCCATTTCGGAATTTCCCGCAACCCTGGCAGGCATCGGTCCTAGTGGACCCCGTCAATTGTGATGACATCTCTTTGAGGCGCGCGTGGAACACAACGTGCGATCGACCCGGGCCTGGTCCTTATTGGACGGCGAGCTACTCATTGCTCGCCGTCCGCAAGCCCGCGGTGGCCGGGAGTTAGCCTGGGACTCCCGACGAATTAATTTTAAAATACTGCTATTCAGCTGTATCCGGTTAGATTGGAAGCTGACCCCAACCTATTTGGGAAAAGGCTGGTCAGATTGATAATTATTTTATCATCATCAGCCGGTCTGTAACATATTTGTTGAGGGCGGGGTAGCATGTTTTCTTCTTCCATACACCCTTGTTTGCAGTCATCTCATCATTCCTTGTTATGCGGGCCATAGATAGATGTTCAAGTAATGTGATCAAATAGGCTAGTTCAAACAGTTTTTATCAAATTGGCATGAATTTATGTGGAATTTTTTTATCTAAAATGTCGAATGGCAAGAAGACGAATTTTCGTATTTCTGTTTGAGCAAGCTGTTTGAACCAGGCTGTTTGATCAAATTCTTTGAACGTCTATGGCCCGCATTAACTATATCTTTCACTGAACCCGTGCATAGTTTCTTCGATATTCCTTCTACTAGGCTATCTACCGGTAAACATAAAATCTTGGCCTTTTACTAACAGGCATACAGCATTATATTAGCTAAGTACTATTATAATAATAGTAATGTACCTATGACGTACAATGTTACTATTAATAGGAGTTTATGGTATAATCATGGGATCGATATACAGAGGCTATTTTAAACGGTAAAGACAGTGGACAGGGTGTTCCGTGTTGGTCATATGGGAGGTAATTGATATTAACTGTAGCCTATTTAGGTGGTGGAGAGTTGTGAAATTTGGATTTATTTTTCTAAACGCTGTAATTGGTACTAGCTTTAATGTTAAAACTCAATGTTTAACCTTTTTTGAGTTACAGCAATTTCCAAACGTTTATTGCCCAGTTTATTAAAGTAATGAACATTATTAAAAGAACCAGACAGCTCTGAGCTTCTATTTCATTCTAAGAATATTATAAGCCCTTGACGAAATTATTGTTTTAATATTACTGTCTTTGATAATTTAGCTTGTCCATAAATTGGGCAGACAAAAAATCCTAATCACCTTGTTATGACTAACCTTCTATTAGAGATAGCGTTTTATGAGTCAGTCCATCATTTGTACATTTGTTTTCATGTCTCTAGGGAACTCCTGGCCTGTAAACAAATGCCCGTAAAAAGTTTATTACACACGTTTTCTTTTTATAGTTCCAAGACGTCCACAGCGATCAGTCATAGGTACTCGTAATTACATTGAATTTAATACAGAAGATTCAAATTCAAATACCTAGATATATGCCGGGCGAAAAGTTTCTGCTGGCGGGAAAAAAATAGTGTTTTGTTTTCGTCGTATTTGATGAGAGGGATAGGCAAGGACGCGTTGATGAAACTTATTTTTTTTCCTATCCCACAGGATAACATTCACAACAATTTTTTGTATCCGTTTAGGGTAAAACTTTGGTTAACCTTCAGTTTGGGGTTCTGGGTTCGCAACGTTCGGTCAAAGAGCTAATGGATTTAAGTATAACTGTCGAAATATGAATGGACAAACACTTTCTGCCTACCTATCCTTCGGGAGATGTAGGTGTGATTTTATGTGTTAGTATGATAATAATAGAGACATAAAAGAAAGTCTTACTACAAATGTCAATCCTCGAACATCTGACGCATCAAATGCTGCTCGTTATGCCTTTTCATGTCACTTCAATGTCGGCATACAATCTTCAACGCACTGACTATGTACTTGTCGATCTACTCCTGAGTTCTATATTTTAAGTGCATCAGACAAGCTATGTCGTTGTTACTTTATAGCTAGTGTTAAATTGTTAGATTTAACTGGAACGTGTGTCTTGGTATTGATGGATTTGTAGAATGGATTTCTAAAAGTCTTCATGGTTCGTTGTTAGTTCAGGGTTCTCTTCCATTCCTCTTGAAACTTGCATAATTCTTGCATAAGGAAGAACCAAGTGAACCAAGAGATTGAAACCGTAGCTGCAACTTTTCTTCTACAAGCTTCTAATCGAGTCTTGTTCACCATTATGTCAACGAAAGATGAATTCGGAGCAGCACAAACGACAAACAAGATCGAATGCGTTCAAATTCGAAACGAAGACACATAAAACAAAATAAAGCCGACCTGATCCCTCGAACAAAGGTGCCAAGCTCGTTAAACATTTCCCTCTAAACCTGAAAAGAGGAATATAAGCTGATGTCTAGATTACTTGAATCCAGACAGCTGCCTTGCTGCATATTTTATATTTTATGTTCAAAAACATGGCAATGTGCCAGCTAAGTTCGAAAAGAAATGGGGAGTCTTATAATTTCTTCGTATTCAGTGCAATTTTACTGGCTACGGGTGACTTAATCTTGGCGAATATTTTGCACAGTAGTAAGTACATCTACTAGCAAATGAGATTAAATGGGTGTTTAAAGCAGAAAAGTATTTGTGATAAAAGCAAACGAGAAAATTGTGTCGAAATGGCCCATTCATATTCATTTGGAGTAGTATGGGAAAAGTAATATATCCTATAGAAAGGAAAAATAATACATCAACATACGCTGTTGCCTTTCCGTATTTATGTACAGACATTTTTTACAAGTAATTGTAAAGTTAGTAGAAGGAAAAAACAATGTACCAAGCTTTAACGAGTAATTTCAATGATTTAAGTAATATGAAGAAATTGATTAGACAAAAGTGTTGTTATATGCTGTGGGGTCCGAGTGCTCATGATTTGTTCAATGAAATCTCCAAACGGCTGGTTTACACTTCCTGTGATCCAAGGGCTGGCCAGAAGCTAAGCATTGCCATACAACATGGCAATGCCGCCAGTTTCTTGAGTACATTACTAGTCAATAGAAATGCGGAGGCATTTTTCGACGTCATATTTTAGTTTGTTAATAGTTTTAATTTGGTTAGGATATTATGTTTTAATTTTAATAGTTAGTTAATGTGGTTGATGGAGTTGTATCCAGATATATTTTTATCTTCTTTAATAAATAAATTTCACACAACATAACATTATGAAAGTTTTCCATCTCACGTAGCTGCTTCAGTGTCAATACCTTCTTGATACAATTTATTGACGTTATCTGATTTGTTTGACCTTTTGCAATCCAAAGAATACCTTCTCATACATCAATCCAATACAACATACTACAGTTAGGGTCTACCCATAAAATGGCACTTCGCTATTTTATAGCCATTCTAAAGCAACTTGATTCGTCACCTGTCTCTATAAACCTTAACACGGGTGTAGGGTATGCCTGAATACACTTACTAACGAGAACATTGACACAGATAATATGTAGGACGATAAGAGAGACCTAAAGGAATTAACCTACAATAGTTCACATTGCAACAAAAACACCTCAGAATTACTTTATAGCAACAATAGTATACACACAACATAAATTACAACTTTATTTCTCAAAGCATAAAGTTGAAAATGAAATGGTAATGCGATTGAATTTATGCATCAAAGGAAATCGATGTCACGGAAGCACCGTGTCAAGATGTATCAGCGATCATGAACAACTTATTGCACTGTGTGGAACTGTGTCAGTAGTTGGAAAACGAATTCTGAGATACGATTCAGTTGGAGGAAAAACTTTTAGATAAGTAATTGTGTAGCTTTATGATGACGTGAATAGACTGTTAGGTATTACCAATCGAATAATTATTTCTTCGACTTATTGAAGTCATACCTACCATTTTAGAAACTGAGAGTAATATTGATCTCGCTGTTTTTATGTTACCGCACGTTTTTCCATTGCGTAAGTCAATAAAAACTTTTTTTTAAAGTCGGTGTCTTTTGTTTCCAATTTTCGTTTTTTGCCACCGACTTCCGAAAAAAAAGATATTTTTCCCTTTTTTTGTGGTTTTTTTGGAAGTTTTTTTTTTTCTAAAAATTTTTTTTTCACTTTTTATTTGTTGTACCTACCCCACACAAATCTGAATACCACTACCTGCTATGTAAATAACAGTGACGGAGTAACTTAAATCATCGTCCAGATATACTAAGTAGAAAAAATACGTAATATTGAAGCTAACTCAAAAACTACTCAAACTCAAACTCAAAGCATTTATTTCAATTAAACCATTTACAGGCACTTTTGAATTGTCAAAGAGTCGGTCAGTTAGTCAAAAAGTTGAAGCTAGTTGCCCATTCAAATTCGTAGACCTCTATGGAGAAGAACGGGCAAGAAACTCCAAGGACACTCTTTTAAAAATGTATATAGATTTTACAAAATCCTGGGTACAAGTATTCTTCGTGCTTCTATATGTGAGAACAATGTCAAACGAAAAATAATCAAAAAGAATTCAAAATATAAGATTAAAAATAAGCCCTGGCAGATAAGAGATGACCAGTCTCAACTGACGGCGCCCGTTCACGAACTTGACACGTGGATCACGCTAGCAAAAATAATAAAATTTATATTTGACCACCTCTGAAGCATAACCTACCAAACAAAAAAGAATCATCAAAATCAATTCAAAATTGGCGGAGCAATCTCGTAACAAAAAAACAAAAAAAGAAACAAACAGTCGAATTGAGAACCTTCTTCCCTTTTGAAGTCGGTTAAAAATACAACTATACAGGGTCAAATTAAAATACCTAGCGAAACGCCGCAGTCGTGGTGGATATCGACTATCGACTCAATTAGTTTAACAAATAGAGTATTTCTTTTGCCTTTATTTAAAGAAAGAAAATACACTTATTTAGGACAGACTAAAAGGCACAAAATATACATAATATACAGCAGTTAACAAAATAAAATAAAAAAACAAATAAAAAGTGTAAAAGTGCGATGCCTCACGGCAGCGCCAAAAAGGTCCAGTTCAGCAAAAATGCCAGACAATTTAAACATAATATATCATCACGCCTGTCTGTAATCCCCGAAGGGTTAAGCAGAGTTGCTTACCTGTAGTACACTCACATTGCACCAGTTATATTTCAGCGAGCCTATTCCCATCAACTGGGCACAAATGCAGGCTTTGACCTGGGATTCGAACCCAAGACCCCATGCTTAGCAGTAGTGCTTGCGGCTACTGGACTAACGAGGCAGAACGAGCCTTATTTACTGTAGGTACAAATATTATGTACTTGTTATTCGTTTGTATCTGACCCCGCACGGCCATTTTTCTGTCGTGACTGTACGGATATTAAAGAGACCGTTTTGTCTCTTCATTGTCTCATCATAAAAGTATTGAGACAAGAAAGTTGGTTGATTGATGCGTATACATATACGGAGCACATCATTTACGGTTTGTTTGTTTAGGATAAAGTAGGTAGGTACTGTTATTATTTCGAAGACAAATCTTTGTTAAAGATTGACCGAAAATTGTACCGTGAAAAGAGTCTGTCACGAATTAACACAAACCTTTGACAAAATGTATGAACACACTGTACTCATCATCTGCCTAGCCTTTTCCCAACTATGTTGGGGTCGGCTTCCAGTCTAACCGGATGCAGCTGAATACCAGTATTTTACATGGAGCGACTGCCTATCTGACCTCCACAACCCAGTAACTGGGTAATACGATACCCCTTGGTAAGACTGGTTGTCAGACTTTCGGGCTTCTGACGACCCGTAACGACTGTCAGATCCACAAATGACAGCCGGGACCAACGGCTTAACGTGCTTTCCGAGGCACGGAGGAGTCTCGGTATGTAAAGATGGTCACCCATCCACGGACCAACCCCGGCAAGCGTAGCTTAACCTGATGTATCGACCCGTGCGGCTGTTATTACGTAGCCACGAGCTCCTCCCACCATGAACCCACTGTACTGTGAAACCTAAAAAGTTAAATATTAAACTTTATATGAGGAAGTGGTTTTAATTCAGCTTGAAAGATTTGCTCTAAAGAAAAATAACTTATAAACATTGCAAGATGAATGCTTTTGAAAAATTGATTGACCCACAGCATAGTATTGAAAAAAATTACACTAAATAAGTGCCAAAGCATAATGTCATTCTCATCCATTCTCAACAATGTCGCTGTTCACAACCAAAAGCATAAATTAATAATTTGCTTATATGTTTTTATAGTAAAACTAGCTGCGCACCGCGGTTTCACCCGCGTAAGTCTCGATCCCGTGGGAATATTGGGATAAAAAGTATCCTATGTGTTAATCCAGCTTATAACTAGCTTCATCTTTCTGACTGACCGACCCCTTGACAATTCAAAAGTGCCTGTAATTGGTTTATTTGAAATAAATGCTTTGAGTTTGAGTTTGATAAACTAACTGTTTGCCAAATTTCATCTAAATCCATTGAGCCGTTTTTGCGTGATTGAGTAAAAAACATCCAAACACACAAACTTTCACATTTATAATATTAGTAGGATAGTAGGAAGTAGGATTTTAGGGGATGTCCCAATTTCACACCTTATCATCAGAACCGATCTGTAGGCTAGCAATGCGGAAAATGTGTGGGTTAGTTGGGGCTCCATTAATAACACGAACCCCGACCACATTTAGTACGACATAATGAAAACGCCGAGTAAGAGGCTGAAGGACTATTGGCTATGAAAACAACAAATAGTTATATTTTTATAACACTTAAAACCTAAATTTTGTATCATCACTAAATACGTTTAGCGCTAAACGAATTTAAAACATCGGTCTGTTTTTGAAAATCCTTTGAATCTTCATTTAGTGAGTTATGGTGTTGCTGTCTGTAAGATAATTGTACTATGCCTATAACCTATCTATGTTATATGTTAGGTTAGGTTAGATTTAATTTGGTTTCCGGACTTAGTCCTTACGGTGGACCATTTGTGCGTGATGCCTATAACCTTCGTGCAAGTGCAATACCTATCTAAGTTGACAAAGTTTTATCGCAATCGGATTAACGGTATGACAATGCATAAAATACGAACAAACAAACATTGATATATTAGAAGATAAGTAAGCACTTAAAGCTGGAAAAAGATTGACTGTCAAACACTTGGATGCGATAGTGGTTAGAGTTGATGAAATGCTCACGGCACGGTTGCTTTACGATACGTTGTATAAACCGCGTCATAGAAAAAACGTGTCTGCAGACAAGCTCCCATAGTGATCCATAAAACACTGAAGACCGTCCCTACACACGGAGAATAAACCGTAGTTTTTCAGGGCAAGAAAAACGGGCCTCGCTGTTACACGTTTATTCGTCAAAACCATCCGTTATCTACGTCATTGTAAAACCGGATTATCCACTACTTACAACCCCTAACACCTTTTGTCGCATTATGACAAAAACGTGATACAATCTAGAAAATTCCATTACATTCGATCAAGGATAGCGCAATTTAGGTCAAATGGTGTGATGTAACTAGGACTTAACGCTGGCTAGACTGAAGCCGTGCAAGGCTAGGACAGGTGACCTGACGCAGCTACATGTGTGAATGACATCGTGTTATTTCTTGAAGTTTTAACTTTATGTTTTATATAATAGTGTGTTAGGTATGCAGATACCAAATAAAAAACCAAGACAGAGCTCTGTCAACAGTGACGTGAGGCCAGTTTCGTAAACATTTTGTGCACTTGAGGTGTAGTTTGATTGTGAATGGTTGTAAATGTGTACGTGCGAGCGTGTATGCACAGAACGGAGGTGTAGTTTTGGTATGCTTCACTGTATTGTAGGCAGCGCTCTGTAATGGTTTAAAAAAAAACAGCGATTGAAATCAGCTGTTCCCTACATTTATGTTCGCATAGCTCGTCAAAATGTAGGGAACAGCTCTTAGCTCCGCTCTAGGGGTCTTTGGACCTAGCAATAGCTGGGAGTTCTGCCAACCCCAGCTTAATTCTAATTTCAAATTTTACGTACAACTCAACTGTTACCATGACCCGCGAATTAAGTAAAATCAATAGTTTTGTCCGGTGAATTTCATGCGAAGGTCATGCGAACTGATTTAGGGAAGTGCGTCGAAACTTTTCGTAGACAGTCTGTTTTGTTTGCCTCATTTCATGTTATGTAAGCACATTTAGGCGTTTTTTTTTTGTACCTGACTACCAACCTAGAAATTAATTCAGCCTATCAAATAATTCAGGTGGTCTCGTGTAAGGTAGAAAAAATGAATAACTAACTATAATTACAAATCTTTAACAATGTATTTCAAGATGATTATCAGCTTAATAATATTTTTTATTTCAACTTAAATGCTTTTCTAATGGAAAAATAACTGGTATTTTATCAACTAAAATGAACCAAAATGTCAAAAAGGTCATAACTCTAAGGTTATAATATGCTTTAAGTTTATTTTTATTTTATATGCATGACTTATTATAAAAAAGGTTGTTTAACGAATGCAAAAACTTATTTCAGACTTTTCCATTTGACACATTGTCGTAAGAATACTGGTACAAAACAAAACAGTTTGAAAAGTAAACTTCAAAATGGCTGTCGCAAGAGAAATTATCTCGTGGACTTTATTTTTAGTTGCTTATTTGTATTATTATTTAGTTACAGAATACGGCCCGAAAATGAGCTATTTGGAGAAAGTCGACCGATACCTGGACTCCCTGAAAGTGGGAAAGAGTAAGTCATTTTTCTTTAGTTTTGCTAGGCGTCGCTTGGGTTTATTATCTAGCCCCTTAGACCAAATAAAAAACCAACACGGAGCGCTGCGAACAATACAGTGAAGCATGCTAAAACCACACCACCGCTCTGTGCATATGCGCTCACACACAGATTTACATCTATTTACAATAACACTACAATCAAACTACACCAAACTAAGTGCACACGTTTACGAAACCGGCCTCACGTCACTGATGACAGTGCTCCGTCTTGGCTTTTTATTTGGTCCGAGTCTAGCCCACGTTTCATCAAAATATTATTTATTTCTTCTACACCTCCTGATAAAAATCAGAAAATAGTCCGATTTTATGGTACCGTCGGTGTTGGTAAATAATATTATTATCAAAGGAGGACTGGACAAAATGGTCACTAATAACAACCAAACTTGGATAGGCATTTTAACAAAGGCTGTGTAAAAAAAGATATGGCGTTGTTTCGTAGGGCGTACCTGGACGCTAGATCACGGAACATTCGAATAGTTAATCACTTCTAGTGGTTTTAGTTTGAATATTCACAAATGTATGCATTCCTATCAAGAGGAGCTGATTCCGTTGACAAATAATATGGTACCATCGAGCTGGTCTGATTATGGTACTCATACAGTACTTGTTGAGACACCATCTAATGAGCCCATACTCGAGGGGTTTACTAGTGGCCATTCAGGAGTTCAAGCTGCCTTAGGTCTTCGTCATCAGGTAAAATAATCATGACTCGTTGAGTCACATCTAATGAGGAGACCACTCTCGACGGGTTTGCTAGAAGCTATTCAAGAGTTCTGTTATCTAGCGTCCAGGTCAGTCATCACGTCATCGTCATCCGGCAAAATGAACAGGACTCGTTGAGACACATCTAATGAGCCCACACGAATGCCATGGCGCCATGGCGTCCTAGTGTGTTAGCGCTCTTATACCCAGTGTTTTTTAGGGTTCCGTACCCAAAGGGTAAAACGGGATCCTATTACTATACTAAGACTTTTGGTGCTGAATAAAAGTTTTCTTTCAATTTTTTTTACGCACCTAGCTTCTGACGTTTCATAAGTGCCCATGTTGGTTTATGTGAAATTTTATTTTGATTTTGATTTTAATAAAAATCCTATTCTGTAATTCCAGGTGCCATAGTAGACTCCTGGTTCATGATGTCAAGTCCCATGCCGATTTTATCAGTGGTAGTGGCCTACCTAATTCTGATACGCATCGGCCCAAGAATTATGAAGAATCGGCAGCCACTGCAGATGAACAGGCTCATCGCTTATTATAATGCGTCACAAGTCTTCCTGGCGACTATGATTTGTTTTAAGGTGAGACAAACGTTTTTTTTAATAGTCTACATTTAGGAAATCAGATCTTGTTCTGTGTGGGTTACGGAATTGGGTGACGTGACAATTCATCGCAAAGAAACGCCATCTATTAGAAGCAAAGAGAAGTATTTGTGGATAGGTATATGTAATGAGGGACCAGACTTTTTGGCTTCTGACTAACCGTGACGACTATTAAAGATGTTCGCATGACACTCGGGACCAACGGCTTAACATGCTTTCCGAGGCACGATATTATGTATTGGATGATCATCCAACCACGAGCCGACCGCGGCAAACGTAGCTTAACTTTCGATCGATCCGTGCGGCTTTTATTATTTAGCCATGAGCCCCATGCATGCAGTAGCTATAACTAAACAAACATTAACAGAAATTAAATGTAATTAAAATAATGGATGAGATCATGAAATTAACTAATGTTCCGCCGAGCCACTATCGTGAGACGTCGATATTATGGAACACTATGTTAAATTAAACGTTCAGTATTACACACAGGTGATACCAAGCCATTGCCATTTATTAAACGTTTTGTAGGAGGTGGGCTGTACCTAAACACAAACTTTTACCAACTTTACTATTTTTTTCCTAGCCTACGCTGTCCCACTCCTGGGCAAAGGCCTCCCTCCACTCCTTCCATCTTTCGCGAGCCCGCGCCTCCTCTTTCCAGTTTTGATGGAAACTATCTAGCTCGTCTCGCCATCTCCTACGTGGTCTGCCGCGACCCCGCCTCACTGTCTCAGGGCACCAGTTCTGTGCTATTTGGGCCCACAGTTTGTCCGGCATGCGGCAGACGTATCCTGCCCAGTCCCATTTAAGTTGGGCAGCCTTTTGAGCCACGTCAGCTATCTTTGTTTTGGAGCGCAGTATTGTGTTACGAACACGATCCGTTAATTTAACACCTAGTATACTGCACTCCATTGCTCGTTGGCAGACCTTCAGTTTGGACTTCTAGATGTTAGTCAAAGACCAAGTCTGTGCGCCAAGAATACACATGTCCATGAGCCTGCGTTTCAGTGCCATAGGCAACTCACCCTTAAATAGTTCCTTCATGGACCAGTAGCTCTTCCAGGTGTTGTCCGTTCGTCTTGTGATTTCTTTATCTTGCCTCGCCTGCAAAGAGACTACTTGGCCCAAGTAAAGGTATTCCTGGACATGTTGTATTGTCTCCCCGTCTACTTTTATGCTTCCAGGTGTTTTGTTGCACATAACTTTGGTCTTTGACATATTCATCTTCAGTCCAACCTCAAGGCTTGCATTGCTAAGTTCTTGGAGCATCCGTTCAAGTTCTGTGGCTGAAGATGAAAAGAACAATGTCGTCGGCGAAACGTAGATTTGTTAATCTCGCTTCGCCAAGGACAATGCCTCTTTCCCTCCATACGGCTGCCAACTTCTTGAAGATTTCTTCATCTTTACTTATACTATAAATAAAAATGGATCTTAGTATAACTATGAGATTGACAAACTCCAACACCGTTTGACCGATCACCATGAAACTTTACACATACGAGTATTTTTGTATTTCTACATGGAGAAGCTTTTTATAGGTCACTAGCTGCGTCCCGTGGTTTCATCCGTATAAGTCTCGATCCCGTGGAAATTGCGGGATAAAAAGTGTCGTATGTTCCAATCCAGGTCATGGTAATAAAATGACGTCAATTATACAAATCGTAAAAATAAACTCAAAATCAATTTGCAAACCTTTATTTCCCAAGGCATTTTTATTCCACTTATCCTTTCCAAATAGTACAATTCTACTTCCAAATTAAGTTAATTACGAAATTTCGTTTTGTCCCGTTTCAGGTTTTCAAGTTGAATCTGTTCAGAGATGGCATCATTTATGCAGGGTGCCGTTATCCGTCCAATACTCAAAACGCTATGGTAAGCCGTGAATTAATAGTACTTAGGCCGCGCACACTTAGGACGCGTTTTCGTACGAATTTTACTCGTGCGAACACATACGAATACGCACGAACGATCCCGACCTTCTAAGTACTAAGAGAGCACGCAGACTGAGTGCGACTGAGTTGTTTACGTACGTTTAGTTCCGACGTCCGAAAACAAGCCGAACTTATTGGGATTTTGAAACACTTTCGTGCGATGAAAATAAAAAATGGATGTAGAAAAATTTATTAACTTGGTTTAAGGACATAACTGTTAGTGGGATCAGCGTAATTCAATTTATCACATTGTGAAATTCACCGAATTCATGTCTTCTTAAACATATTTTACACATCCATTCGGTTCTACGCCGCCGCAGTCTCCGAGTCTTGAAGATACAGTTCACAAATGCGATATCACCATAACTCTACCTATTTGATGGAGGAAAACGTATTCAGTGTCCGCATTCAATTCATACGACCACGATCATACGTTTACGTACGATACAGATTCGCATCGTTGAATGCTAATTTGCGCGTGGCCTTATTCTTTCTGCCTGCGAGATAACTGCCCACGTAAAAACTTTTTCACATAGAGAGACCAATTTTACATTTGCCACTATGCTTTTATGTCTGTAATCACATTGAGCAGACTGGTTGGTGATCAATGCTCTTGCCTTCTCCGTATAAGAAGAGGCTTTTGCCCTGCAGTGGGACAGCTGTAATGAGAGGCTTGTATATTTATCAATGATCACGATGTGTTGGCGTTTTTACTGTTATTAGCACAGGTTTTTGTGTTTAGGCTCTAGAAATAAAACCTAATGACATTTTGATTACCTTATGACTGTGAATTTGTGCAATTCGATGCCAAAAATTATTTAAAATATAGCATAATTTATAGTACTATGTACCAGAGTCTGTGTTCTCTTACGTATTAACCCTTCAGCCTTCAAAGCAAATGAAAAGGGAACTTCTGGGCTTGCTCGTTCCACCATAGACCTCATCTATCGCTTTCCATCAGGCGAGATCGAGGGCAAGATCTGGCCCATATATCACAATAAAAATGTTAAAATATATTAAAAAGGTAACCACCACGTTAGTCACTAACCACACGAACAAGAAGAGGGAGAAGATGATAGGTAAAAATGTTTACATTTTGAAGACATCGGAGACCGCACAGAGTTTGTGTAAATGTGACATTTGCAATGATAAATTACAGATGTCAAATAATGATGAGTATATTTCTTGTTTTCAGCTACTAGACTTGGGTTGGTGGTATTTCTTCGCGAAATTCACTGAACTTCTCGACACAGTATTCTTCGTTCTACGAAAGAAAGATAAACAGGTAATATAATAATTTGTATTAAGCAGGAAAGTGTACACGAATCCGCTTTAACCTGTATGACCGCGCGCGGTACAAGGTGGCAAAAGAAGTACTTTTAATGCACCTTTCTCGAACGGATTCTTGATATTGTTGCTACGCAGCTCTATCGATCTAAGTGCCTTGTAAACCTTTGGAAGTTGAACCATTTTTGCTCAAACAAAGTAGCGGAAACTGTAACATAATGGCAGACTTTACGAGCAATGAATCTGTAAACTGGAAAAAGAAAGAAACATTATATTGGGTCAGTTATTATAAGGCTTCATCAGCTCTTAACGAGTTAAACAAAGTGAACACAGAGCCTACACTTATAATCATTATTTTAGCCAATTATCATTATTATTACTCAAACTAAACAAGAGTCTCAGTGTAGTTTATAAAGTAGCACAGTTGGTGAAATTTTATCCACAATACGATCTAGCCTATTAGCTATTTTATTTTTATATAACTTTAATCTGTTAAGTAACTATAAAATGTAACAAATCTCCCCTATCGTCTTCTGTTAAAACATGAGGTTATTAATATAAAAAACGTTAATTAAACTTAACTTACTCTTCAACAAACATTTCTAACTCCATCTCCTTCTCATTCCAGGTGACCTTCCTCCACGTATACCACCACGTTATCATGGCTCTCTATTCCTGGAGCTACCTGAAGTTCGCAGCAGGCGGAGAGGGTGCAGTCCTAGCACTCCTGAACTCTGTCGTGCATGTCGTCATGTACTCTTACTACCTGCTGTCAGGGCTGGGACCGAGGTTCCAGAAGTATTTGTGGTGGAAGAAGTATGTTACTAAGCTGCAATTGGTGAGTTTTAAAATAAAATAAAATCTTGGTTAATTAACTTCTCCAAATCAAAGACGGTTGGTAAGAGCAGTGGTGGCCCAGCGGCCCTGACTTACGAGTTGTAGAACGTGGGCTCGATCCCAGACAGGCGCTTTACTTTGTGTAAATAATTTCATCACCACTGCTCTCAAAACAGTTAAGGAAAACATCGTGAGGAAACCGGCATGTCTTAGAACCAAAAATTTGGAGACATGCGACATCTAACTCCATTTGAAAATTTGAAGTTGAATCTTCCAACCCGCACTCTCGAAGAGAGGTGGTCTGTGTCCCAGCAGTGGGAACATCATAGGCTGATTATGTATGATTATGTAATCATAGATAGTTGACGTGAGGCTCAAATAGCACAGCTAGTGCCAGGCCACGAGGCAGATCCCTAAAAGAATAGAATGAATTCCATAAGAACAGGTAGGAGGAAGCACGAAATCGTGACAAATGGAGACAATGGATACGCAGGGGCGTTTTACGCAGGAGTGAGACAGACAAAGCTAAAAACTACTTATTACTCCTATAAACTTATATAACTATACCTGAAATTCTGGATTAAAAGTAAACTGGTTTAAAACGAATGTCTTAATACAACAGACTTCCATAAAAATTAAATTATCAAATCAAATGAAGAACAATGTTATTAGTACAAGTAACCTATTCTCTATTGGCCTCATAACAATATCGTACAAGTACTTTTCGTTTAATTTCAAATTTATTTGATTTTCCTTACAGATCCAGTTCATTCTGATGCTCACGTACTGCGCCTGGACGCACTTCTCCCCACGCTGCCAATACGCCTCCGGCTTCACCTACTTCATCTGCTCCAACATCACCATCTTCCTCTTTCTATTTCTTAACTTCTATACTAAGAGCTACAAAAAGAGAAACCTCGAGAAGAAAAATATTGAAAATGAAATCAAGGAAGAATACGATAAAGCTCACAATGGAGTCAAAACAAATGGAGTCTACAAAAACGGGGTCAATAATAAAAAAGAAAACGGGGTGCATGGTGATTGCAAGAGTGTTTCCAATATAGAGGAGATCCCTTGCGAAGTAAACAAGGCTTGTGGTGATTATGTCAAAGATGGAAAATTATTCCTCTCGAGGCGGACAGCAAAAACAGCGTGCGGCGCGGAATATGACTTCGATAGTATAATAAAGAAATGATTCATCATGGTCAAAGACTACAGCTAGCGGTTCTATTGAGACTGATGTATGTGATGACATTGGTATTGTTAAAGCCTAAGATTTTTGTGGAGTTTGGAAGTTAGATAAGTACGCTTAAGTATTCGCTTCACTAGGACTCTTTCAAATTGAAGAAAGGACCATGATTGGTGCTATCATTTGTTAGAGCCGTTAATTTTCAAGTGGGGTCTAAAATTACAGCATATCGTAGTTCGTATTGCAAAATTAATGAATTTGAAAAATTATCGTACCAGTGAGAAGACGCTTTAAATTTACAATAAATTGCCAACCGCACAATTGTTAATGTAGATTTTAAGGTTAAGCATTTGCTGTAAATATAATACGTGAAGTATAATCGTGCACTTATTCGATGCAGCCAGATTTTATTTCAGAATTGAGACCTTTCATACATGGAGATTGATTTGACATCACTAATTGTGACATGGAAAGTGTATTATTTGTAAAATAAAATTAAAAGTACGTATTAAGGACTACACCGCTCTAAGCAATGCAAGGTATTGTGTGCACAGCACTTCAGAATCAGTAATTTCTTGCCCACCATAAAATATTATTAAGTATCCTACTTTCTCTTGAGTTGTATTGCAATACGCAGCCGTCCACTTGGATTATAAGATTTGCCAGTGACTGTTACATTTTGAAGTTCTATGAAACTTTGTCATTAGTAGCCGTAGCGTCATTCAAAGTTCTTTCATCCTAGAGGGTTTTCAATATAAAAACTACGTATGTAGCAGGCTTGTCATCATTCTCTTCATCTAAACTAAATATTGGATCTGTAGTTGCATTACATTTGCTTTTTAAGTCGCTTTAGAATAAAAATTGTAAAAAATACAATTCCGAATGTTCTTTTTCGGTTTTCTACCCCAAAAAATGTGGATACGTGGTAACGCATATTCTAGAATTCACCCTTGGCCTAGTTGGATAAACGGAATTTATAGGATCCGTAAGGATTTTCGGACAAGCGTTTTCATAGATAGAACATAGATAATACTATTTTGCTGCTTCTACGCCATAGACATAGATAATAGACTGAGCTTTCCTTATTCAGTTATGCAATGAATACAGTGTGGTCAGTATTGTAGTTCTCTTTCTCGAATTCTGATTATTTGGTCTCATGATTTTTTGACTTAAATTTATATGTCACCGTATAATTATGAACATCCTTAGTTTATAATCTAGCGAGATTATAAACTATGAAAAAATCATGATCTGCAACAATCCATTCATAATTTAACGCATTATTTTTCGATTCTATCCGTGGCAAACCGACATAATGTGAAGTGGTATCTTGCATGAGACGAACGCACCTTGCGCTAATAATAAATAGCCAAGTAATTGCGACCAAAATGGAAAAAGCGCTCGCTCTACTCAAGCAGGGTTGGTCACAGTTCTAACCTAACCCATTTGATCAGGGTGCCCTGGCTTAGTTACTGCGACAAATTCGGCTACCGCCAAGACCTACCAATCAGGACGGTTCACTATTTTATGGGTGATAAAATCGGACAGAAGTCAAAGTCAAATAATTTATTTCAAATAGGCACATAAAAGGCACTTTTGAACGTCAATGAAAAATTTCAGATTTGGGCGACCCCAATCGCTATGTACTGGTCCGTTCACATTTCACGATTTGACATTGATAGATTATAAACTACCAAAAATTAATGCGTTTTATTGTTTACAGTTCAATATTATTCATTTATCAAATATAAACTGACAGTTTACACCAAACGCTATGCAGATATTGGCCGCTCTTGTCTTTCATCACTTTTGTGAGGCTAACGCCATTCCATCCATGGTTTGTCCATTCTCTATGTCTGTGTTCTACGGAATCTTTACTTTAAGCTGACTGTACCTAATTGTTTTTCCTGGAGCAAAAACAAGGAGTGGTAATCAAATGGAGATACGGCAGGCATATCTTCGTCGTCATCTTTTCGTCATCGTTCGGTACGATACTGAATTATGTAAAATATTTCTGCAGCGAAACATATTTTCGAGTAACTCTATTTGATTTGATTACCCTCTGCAAAGCAAGCAGTACTCGGCTTCAAGTAGCGCGGGACCACTTTATTTACTAATAACAATGTTAGAATCGAAAGAAGCATAATGTATGAAAAGCCTCATAAATTATAAACTTAAGTGTAAAAGTTTTAAGAAAAGTGTGCCAGGATATGTCTTCTATTCCAGGACCTATAATTTTTGTTAATTATCTACGATTAGTTTTTAATAATTAATTTTCAATTAGCATAGTTTTGATTTTGTACTTTTAAAGCAATTAACAATAGTACAAAATAATGTTAATTTTAAGAAACTAATAAAGTTTAAATAATATTGTTGTATTTTTATTAATAACAGCTATCCTCTATTTTAGGACTCCTTGTCTTCAAGCTATTTTATTTACTAGAATGGTCAAACAGCTGAATATAACGCAAGCCACACACAAAGATATACTTGGGCAAATCTAATTTTGCGCAAGTATAACTTTGTGTGTGGCTTGCGACAATCTTTTGTTTACTTTTACTTGTTAAAACTAGGAAGGTTAACTTATGGAACGATTTATGGTACGATTGTGTTAAGTATGGTCGGTTGTTATGTTACGGTTTTTAAACGTTAGTACCACCACAAATCGTGTTTTTTTTTATTATTAATTTGTTTTATTAACAGTAACATCAAATTTCTTATAGTGGCTTACCTTATTTAAATAATTGACATGAGTTTATACAGATGATAATTATTGCCTGGGATTTAGAAATAACATCGTTTTTGACTTATGGTAAAGTATGCACACCTCTAGGAACGCAAGAAATACGAACACGTTCAGAAATAACATATATTATCCTGCGTTTTGATCAGCTGAAGTTGTATTTTTAAAGACGATTTTCTTTAATTATATATATTTTTAAAAGCAGGCACTTTTAAAAATAAATTACTAATATCTACTACACTTTGGTAATAGTCTTTCGACATGGTCCTCGTGGTCTGCCCCCCCTCAGAGGCCCGCCTACACCCGATATTCAATGTCAAAGCCATCTGCAACCTGATGGGCTTTGACATTGAAAAGCCCCACAAGAATGCCACAGTCGGTCAATGTCACCGTTGCCAACTGTACGGGCATTCACAAAAACATTGTTATGCCACCCCCAGATGCGTCAAGTGCCTGGGTGAGCACGGCACGGCAGATTGTTCCCGTCCCAAAGACCGCTCGCTCTGCACCGAGCCACCTAGCTGTGTGCTATGTGGCCAGTCAGGGCACCCAGCCAACTACCGGGGCTGCCCCAAGGCCCCCAAAGCCCCCTCCTCCAAACTGGCGAAGCGTACAGACGCTCGCCAGTCGAGGGAAGCTCCCTCCGCCTACAAGGCGCCCTCCGCCCATATCCCAGAAAGGCTCAGCCCCCAAAGGCCTAGCCCCTGGAACCAACTCCATCACCAGCAGGCCTTCCCTGCTTTAGGGTACCCCAAGCCCCAGGTCCCCCCCCCCACTCGCGTCCCCCCCCCACTTATGGATCCCCGTCTTCGCGCTCCTGCGCCCCTTATTCGTCCGATTCCTGCTCTGATAGCAGCGCGCCCTCACCCCCCTCCCCAGGCGGCCCCTTTCGATCCATTCAATGTGATCACCTCTACCTACATGACCTTCCTCACCCCACGCGCTAGGCAAATGGCCAACGAAATCGTTGCTGCCAGAAATGCCAACGACGTAGGTAGGATTCACCAAATTTTTAATGCGTATCCCGAGATCACGCAAGCCATGTCCTCCCTAGCCAACCACCCTACCCCCCATAATGTCTAACACCACCGTAGCTAGGTTCAAACCCCGATCCCTTAACTTAGGATTTTTCAATGCCAACGGCATTCAACACCAAAGAGATGAGATCGCGGAATTCCTCCGCGACCATCAGATAGATATCCTCTTAGTACAGGAAACATTCCTCAAACCCCATAAACGGAACCCTTCTATCGCAAACTATCGTATAGTTCGCAACGATAGAACCCGTTGTCACAAGGGCGGCACCCTTATATATTACAAAAAGGAACTCTATTGCATCCCAATAGATCCTCCCTCTCTCTCTCGGATAGAAGTCTCAGTATGCCGCCTAGGCATGTCCGGCCATCAGCCGATCACCCTAGTCTCTGCTTACCTCCCTCCCTATTCCTCCGCCACGGAGAATCCCCAGGAATTCTCCAATGACTTCACCGCCCTACTCGGCTTGAGTGACTCCGTTATTATAGCGGGTGATCTCAACGCTAAACACCCGGCCTGGAATTGTTCCACTACCTCCGTTAGAGGGCGACACCTGTTCGACCTCTCAAACTCCCATAACTTCGATATCATCGCTCCGATGACTCCCACTCATTTCCCCCACGAACCCAGTCACTCCCCCGATATCCTAGACATGGCGATCCTTAAGAACGTCAACCTTAGGTTAAACTCCATAGAAACGGTGCACGAGCTCACCTCTGACCACCGCCCAGTAGTCATGAAACTGGCCCCCCGCATAGGTCTCCCCGACCCCACCCAACCCCCCGCCACCAAGAAGGTAACGGACTGGAGGAAAGTAGGCGAATTGCTGAAATCCAACACGTCCCCCCAATTGGACTCTATCCCCGAACAGTTCGATTCTGTCGCAGACACGACGGCCGCGATCGACTCGCTCACGGATCACGTACAATCGGTTTTGAACGATTGTTCAAGGCAAGTTCCAGTGGTGGACGACCACCGCTTCAAATTGCCGGCCGATGTGCGTGATCTGATGACCGAGAAGAACGCGGCCACCCGTGCTTACAGCAATTTCCCATGCTCCGCTAACAAATCTCACATGCGCTACTTACAGCGTAAAGTAAGGACACGCATTGCTGAGTTGCGTGAAGCGGACTGGGACAAGATGCTGAGCGATCTCGAGCCCACTCACCAAGCTTTCTGGCAACTCCAGAGAAATCTCCAGTCCCAACAGGGCGCTTCCATGCCCCCCCTAGTCCGTCCCGATAAGACCATAGCCTTCGACGACTCCGACAAGGCGGAATGCCTAGCCGATAGTCTCGAGGCTCAATGCTCGCCTAGCTCACTGCCCGTAGACCAAGCTCATCTCGATGAGATTGACGCTGAAGTCGAACGCAGAGCATCTCTCCCCCCCGTCGAAGACCCCGATGATCCACTGCCCCCCATCACTCCTGATGAGGTGCACGAGATCATCAAAGGTCTTAAAACGCGTAAAGCCCCCGGCTCAGATGGACTCACTAATAGAGTGATCCAACTTTTCCCCTCTCACTTAATAATGCTCTTGACCATCATCTTCAATGGTGCTCTCGGCAATAATATCTTCCCCCAGGCATGGAAGGAAGCCACCGTTATAGGTATCCCCAAACCCGGCAAGTCCAAATCCGATCCCTCTAGCTACCGTCCCATCAGTCTGCTCAGGGTTCTCGGTAAAATCTATGAGAGGCTTATTTATAAGCGTCTCAGAGACTACGCCGAGACCAAGGGTCTCATCCCGAACGAGCAATTTGGGTTCCGCACCCAACACTGCAGCATCCACCAAGCCCACCGCATAGTCGAGCACATAAGCGAAAGCTTTATGCGAGGCCTAATGGTGGGGGCGGTGTTCTTCGATATAGCGAAGGCGTTCGACAAAGTCTGGCACAATGGCTTATTATACAAGCTATACCAACTCGGTGTGCCCGATCGTCTCGTGCTCATCTTACGAGACTTTTTGTCAAACCGCACCTTTCGCTACCGCATAGAGGGTGCCCTATCCTCACCCCGTCCCATTCGCGCAGGTGTCCCCCAGGGCTCTGTCATATCCCCGCTCATCTTCACGCTGTTTACTAGCGATATTCCCAAAAGTAGAAAGGCACAGTTGGCTCTGTTCGCAGACGATACGGCCATCTACTTTAAGGCCCGTAGTCCCGTTAGGATTCGCGACACTCTCCAAACCTCAGTCGACAAGCTCGGCGAATGGTTCAGGAAGTGGCGAATCGAGGTCAATCCCGATAAGAGTCAGGCGGTTCTCTTTTCCAAACCGCGTACGAAACCCACCCTCCCCGAGCCCATCACCATGTTCGGCAAGCCGATCCCTTGGGAGAAGCGAGCCAAATATCTCGGTGTAGTCCTCGATGACCACCTCACTTTTCAAGAGCACATAAAGCAGGTTCGCTCGCGAGCCGCTTTCGCTCTAGGTAGGCTTCACTCCGTCCTAAATGCACGTAGCAAATTGTCACTTAGGTGCAAATTGCGTATCTACACTGCGTGTATCCGTCCCATCATGACTTATGCCGGTGCCGTCTTTGCCCACACTAGACCCCGCCATATTCATAGGTTGCAAACCATTCAGAACCGATTCCTCCGTAGAGCTACCGATTCCCCCTACTATGTCCGTAACGAGATCCTCCATCTCGACCTTAAAATCCCCACGATAGCTCAATTCTTAAAACGCCTCTCTAAGCGTTTCTTTGACTCCGCCGCCAAACATCGCAACCCACTGGTTGTCGAGGCGGCCAATTATACCCCCTCTCACATCAGTCATACCCGCCGTCCGAGGCATGCTCTCACCGACCCCGACGACCCCATAACTCTCCTCCAGGAGAGCAATAGGGCCACCAGTACGGTTCTTAAAACCAGACGCCGTCCTTCATTCCGACCTCGACGTCGAGGACCTCCTCGACCGCGACCCCGATCTAACAGGATGACGACGACTCATCCTACTCCTCCCCGACCCTTGTCTGTCGACGGTGAAGCGCCCGCACAGGCGGACGCTGAGCCGCCAGTAGTAGTAATAGTTAATTTAAACTCCCCGATCCAGCCTGTCCCCACTAGCTGCCCTCCCCCCAGCGACGCCCTAAGCCGAGGTCCGTACCCCACAGGGGGTGCCCTTAGCGAGCCGTCGTTTAGTTTATAATTAGTTTTAGATTAGTTTTTTAAATGCCCCTGGCTGGAGGCGCTTTGAGTTAGTATCATAGCTTAGAGCATCTTCGCAGGACAGTCCGGTTAAGTAGATAGTACCCTTTGTGGTAAAACCTACGAGATGCCAATCATAAAAACAAGGTAATAGTCTGATCTTGGTAACAAATCTTGTCATTGTTCTTTGTACATTTATTTATTTGCTTATAATGTTACCACTGTTGGGACACAGACAAATTCAGTCTTCAATTGACAAATACAATTACATCTCTAACCCAAGTAGTTGCTGAGATCTCCATGGCCGCGCGATCCTCCACGTTACGTTCGTGCAGCCAACGTAAAACCCTTATAACTTCTTTATTCTACTTTGAAAAAAAATTTGTTAGATCCTTTAGATTTTGCCAAGTTTAGAAAAAAAATAGGGGCCTTTTTTTTTTTCGTTGGCTAACTTGGCGGAGTCATCATAACGCACCTCTCTTCGAGTGGGAGTGGGCTATAATCTACTACGCGGGCCCATTGCGGGTTAGTAGATGTCACATGTCTGCTCTGATTGTTCTTTGCAAAGCGAACATTTTGAAATAAATCTAGTTAAAATAATGTACATGAATACCCGAAAAATAAAAGGATGTCTCTACTTACTATAGTTTTTAAGAAATCAGCAAAAATGCTTTTCTCTTATCAAGCTACGCCACTCTGGGTGTATAAGACTGACTCCCTTTTTGCCGGTTTTATGAAATCATGAGCGGCGATCAAGTAAATAATAAAGACAGCACTGACTGTAAACAATAGCACAGAAAGTTAAATAAAAAAATTATTTTTGCGGTTAATTTAAATAAATCAAGAATTAAAATTATCACTTTGCATGAAACTTTCACAAAAGGTTAGACAGTGTTAATCTAGTGTATTTTCTGTTCAATGACGTCTATCTATTGTAAACACAATAGGCGTCATAGGCACAAACTGCATAGTAACGAATGATTCTGATTAAAAACCAACGTCACAAATAACTAGTCTGGTACAGCTGTGCTATTCTGTAAAAATCTCACCGTGAAAATTTAGGTGAAGAGAGCTTGGAGTGAGCTGTCACTGCCTTAGCATCAGTAAATATGGATGACAATGACAGCTCACTCCACGCTCACTTCACTTAAGTTTTCACGGTGAGATGGTTACAGAATACCAATGCAGAGGCCCTTGTGTGAGTTTCTTTTAACCATCTCGACTTTACGCATCGACCGCGTTCGGCGCTTCGATTGGCCATTCATTGGCCTTCACTGGTGAAGGGCCAATCGGAGCGCCGAACGCGGTCGATGCGTAAAGTCGAGATGGTTAAAAGAAACTCACACAAGGGCCTCTGGTGTAAACAAGTAACGTAAACCTATTTCAGAATACATTAAGTTAAAGAAATTATATTATAGGTAGTGGTCATTTAGGTATTTTGAAAACGAAATACTCATCAAGCTTAAATATTATATACTAAAATAGTTTATGGAAACTTTTGGAGGTCAATGTGGATTGGCAGGGCAGAGTACCCGGGCGCCAAATTTATTGCTTAACTAGCTGTGCCCCGCGGTTTCACCCGCGCAGGTCTCGATCCCGTGGGAATATACGGATAAAACGTATCCTATGTCCTATTCTAGGTCATGGTCTACCCGTGTGCCCATCCTATCCTCTCTAGAGTAGAGAATGTTGCGGCGGCGCGGCCCGGCGCCGCGCCGGCGTCTAACGGTTCGCGTATTGCATTTCGTGATAACTTCGAAATTAAATATCCGATTTGAATGACTTAAAAAGTATTTTACAGCTACATAAATACCCTTGATGTTAAAACCATTTATTTGAATAAGAATTAATATTATGTTGATAAAACTCCTTCGCAAATAATGCACTAATTTCGAACAAATTTGATTACCATAAAAAAAGGTTATAGTGAGTCAATCTTAAAAGATAGACATGCTATCGCAGACTTTTTTTAGAACTTTAAAGAGGAACAATTCCATCATACATGATATTTGCGTAACTTAAACCATTTACGCAGCGCACGCAACGGAAGCTCTCAAAAAGGAATAATTTTTCCCGTTTTTGCAATACTTTTCATTTATGCTCCGCTTCTATTGGTTGTAGCGTGATGTTATATAACCTATAACCTTCCTCGATAAATAGACTATCCAACACAAAAATATTTTTTCAATTCCAACCAGTAGTTCCTGAGATTAGTGCGTTCAAACAAACAAATAAACTCTTCAGCTTCATAAAATATAATAATTGGTATGTATAAGGAATCTTACCCCGTGTTGTAACCAAAAGTTCGCCGACCGTTTCTATGAATTTTGACGTACATATACGACTTGATTGATCGCGCGACTATGTAAGAGTCAAGATATTAAAAAAAAATGTGGCCTATTAAAATTAAATTAAATTGTCTATTTAGATTGATAGCACTCTTAGTATTATTATATTACTCTCTGTCATTAATTTGATGTTAATAATATAGGTACTCTCTGCTTTTGCATTATTAAACATTACAATTTGATAAAAAGATAAAAATAAAAGTTTTTAAAGGTTTTTATTGCGTAAAATTAACATTATTTAGTCTGCATTTCCGCCGTTAATGCATATTATAATAGAAAATGACCGGACTCTATAAATGTGTTCATCAAAATTACGTTGCGGAATGGCCGCTCACGTCAGTTGTAACAGGCGAAAAAGATTTCACGGTGTATGTACGACATGCTTATTTGGCAATCCTTTTCTTTGAAGCATATCCCAAGCGTGCTCAATGGGATTCAAGTCTGACGACTGAGCAGACCATGAAAGCATGTTATTAGCTGCGGCTACGGCAAGTGTGTTTGCAACGACTCTGGCAGTATGAGTAAGTGCATTTTATTATCATGCTGCAGAAATGAAACACCAAATTGGGTCCGCGAAGGAATGCTGACGTTTATAACCTGAAAAATTATGAATCTTTAGGGGTATGAGGAACAGGGTGTAAAGTTCACTCATCCACCTTAGAAAAGGGAGGATCCTCCAACCAGATGGGTGTTGTGTCTGGCGGGCAACTGCCCAACAATTGATGTCGGGTTCTTGTATATTTATGTCTATTGCACGGTAAACTTTAATTGCGCGATGCAGGATTTATGTGACGTCAGGATTTTTGTGTGACGTCATGTCTTTGATGCGTAGTTCGCATGTGGCGATGTAGATACCGCCACAAATCGATTGACCTTATAATATTAAGCTTGATGTAAATGTGAAATAATAAATGACTACACAATAATAATATTACCTCTAATATGACTTATTAAATGAATGAACGAATTAAATTATTTAATTTATTTTTGTTTTTATTTTTTATAAAATGTAATAAATTATTGGTGAATGTTTAGTGTACTTTTTAATGTAATGAATTGTAATAATAAGAATATAATATTTCGCAAACCGATTCCTGAATTGAAAAATGGTTTACACACACCCACAATACTTTTAAACGACCACGACATGCCACACCATGGGATCCATCCATCACAAAACATCCCCACTTTACGTGTAGGAGAGGTACCTTAAATTATTATTTTACCACTTTGTCGGCGTCATTAATAATTATGTATACCCATGCCAAATTACAGCTTTCTAGTACTAAGAGTCTCTGAGCTAAGCGCGGAACGACAGACAGACAGTCTATCTCTTCTTACTTCTTAGGGTTCTTCTTTTTCTTTCTTAGGGTTCTTGTGGTCTACGGAACCCTAAAAAAATCATTAGTTTTAATTCACAAACTTGCTGGAGGCCTTTTTTGACGAATGACGAAACGTATTTAATAAACTTTACCGTTTTTATAAATTCTTATGCAATATACTTTAACGTATGCAATATACTTTAACGTTTTTATAAATTCTCTTTTGGAGTCCTAGTGAAAGCGATAATTGTGAATTTTATGACGCTTTAACCGAAGTAGGTATTTATAATTTATATATTTCACTATTGAACGTTTTCTAGTCACGCAATTCTTATATTCAGTGTTACCATTCATGCAGACATTACGGTGCATGACAACTTTGTGTTTTTTAGGGTTCCATACCCAAAGGGTAAAACGAGACCCTATTACTAAGGCTTCGCTGTCCGTCCGTCCGTCTGTCACCAGGCTGTATCTCATGAACCGTGATAGTTAGACAGTCGAAATTTTTACAGATGATGTATTTCTGTTGCTGCTATAACAGAAAAAATTAAAAAACAATAAAATAAATATTTAAAGGGGCTCACATGCAACAAACAAGATTTTTTGCCATTTTTATAGATAATGGTACGGAACTCTTCGTGCGCGAGTCCGACTCGCACTTGGCCGGTTTTTCTATGTTTATTCCTTTTCTAACTGAAACTAAAAGTTGTTTAGGACTAAGGAATAATCTACGATAATATTTATAGGAGAAAAGATTTGTATTTTTGTTTGTGATGATTAAAATCAAAAACTTCTAGACCGATTTTTTTTTAAATCTTTCACCATTGGAATGCTTTATTATTATTGAGTAGCATAAACTATAATTTAGTGTATGTATGTATTCGATTATAAAGATAGTCTCTTGTTAACGTTTTAACATAACCATAATACGCTTCGTACTTATTATATTCACTGTCTATTGTGTTCTTACATCGAAATGATAATTACGAAACTTCATTGGTTTTTTAGTTCAGCATACAAACCCCCAGGCAGTTATAAAAGCTTTTAAAGATCTTAAAATTAAATCAACAGAAGATCTATGAGGAATGTCTGTAAAAGTCTGTAGATCTATCATCGAAACCATTGCGCCCTGTTTAGCTTTCATATTTAACACCAGTGTAGAGCAAGGAGTCTTTCCAGATCTCAAGAAACACAGTAAAGTATTTCCTTTGTTCAAATCCGGTGATAGTAAGGAACCCAACAAATATAGGCCTGTCAATTCTGCCAGTTCTCAGTAAGGTGTTTGAAAAGTTGATGTTCAATCAAATGTTACGTCACTTTAATAAAAATTCCATCTTTCATGACCAACAGTACGGTTTCACCAAAGGACGTTGTACCACTGACGCCGGTTTCACCCTTATAAAGTACATTTTTAACGCCTACCTCTCAAAGGCGTTTGATTGCGTCGACCATGAGACACTTCTGCTGAAACTAGAGCACTATGGGATTAGGAATACAGCTCTTGATTTACTAAGATCATATCTGAAAGATAGAAAAGTTCAAGTGCAAGTAAACGGCATAAACTCATTAGGGTCTGAAATGACAATGAGCGTTCCTCAAGGCTCGATATTAGGTCCATTCCTCTTGTTAATTTATGTTAATGATTTACCCCAATTACTTCTAAATCAACCTTCAAATGCTGTCATTCAGCTGCATCCAGTTGGACTGGAAGCCGACCCCAACATGATTGGGAAAAGGCTAGGCAGATAGATAGACTTTTAAATCAACCGAAAATGGTATTATTTGCAGATAACACATCATTGATTTTTTTAATAAATCGACAGTCACAAAATCATTACGACGTGAATAGCTCTATTCTTCAGGTCCAAGATTTGTTTAAGGTAAATAATTTGGTACTAAATGAAAAAAAAAAAACAAATGCATTTGATTTAAATTACCTAATGTGATGAAAAACTGGAGTTTTTTTATCAAACAGTTTTCTTGGGAATCACGCTAGATGAGAAATTACAATGGAGACCTCATATAAAATCTCTTGCGGGGCGGCTAAGCTCGGCCGCTTATGCTGTTAGAAAGATAAGACAGTTAACATGTAGAAACCGCGCGTTTGGTCTGTTTCAGTTACTTCCACAGCATTATGTCGTATGGCATTTTACTGTGGGGTCGGGCTGCTGACATTGAATCCATCTTTTAATAACAATAATTTGTAATAACAAATTAGAAGATTATTTCCATTATAAGAATGCTTGGAAACAAAGTGGTCTTGCTCCATAGGACAATTTAGAGTCTGGACAAAATCAAACTGGTTGCTAATTTAGTTGTATATTTTTATTATTTGTATATCATAGATTTTTACACTCTGTGATAACTTAAACTCACACACTGACTTATTAGTATTACTTGTAAAAATATTAGGAATATTGTTATATCGTATACCTTTACAATGTTTGTAAATATGTGAGCACCATGTATCTATCACATAATTAATTTATTTGTCAATACTCCATTTTTAATTCTTTTTACCTTTTGTGGTACAGTAATCTTATTGTTGCCTAATTGAAATAAATTATTTGACTTTGACTTTGAGTTAATTTGTCGTATAATTACTTACAGCTGACGGCATTAGAGTTGAGGTGACATTTACATTTTATTTTAATATTTAACGTTTATTTATAAAAAGGGGCACATCTTTACACTTATACTTAAAATAAAGCTGAAGAGTTTGTTTGTTTGAACGTACAAATCTTTGGAACTACCAGTAGGATTAAAAAAAATATTATTCCATTTGAGAGTACCATTCTTCAGGAAAGTTATAATTATGCTATTCAAACATCACGCTATGATCCAATAATAGAGCACAGTCTACTAGTGAACTAAGTTGTAATGAATACATAGTTTTTTCTTTATTTGCACAAAATAACAAATATGGCTTTTTGTATCCATTGTGGTTAATTATAATTACTTTCTGAAAAATTCTCCGATCGCCTTTTCTGGATCATGTATTCTTACAAAATGTACCATTTTTCCGGTTGCCCTCATAGCCCTTTTAATGCGGCCTAAATGATGTAGGTAATCAAATCAAAATTTATTTATTCAGACAGCAAAATTATGTATATGTTAAAAAAATATGTGTCTATTTGTAATGTCAAAATAACAGCTTTTAACTAATTGCATACGTTACGTATGCAATTAGTTAAAAGCTGTTATTTTGACATTACTGATACGTATGAACGTATTAATACGGTACTTATAACCAAAAACAATTTTATTAAATGTTGTCCGTCTGTCTGTTTGTTCCGGGTAATATCCAAAGCGGCTGGACTGATTTTGACGTAACTTGCACTAGAAGATAGCTGATGTTATAAGGAGTAAGTAAGGCTACTGATATTTTAGAAAAAAAGTAAAAACGATCGCGGCAAAATTTTATCAACATTCATCACAATATGTAATATTACATATTAGAATAAGGTAATGCTGCTGTTAATGGAACCATACCTCATGTAACATAAAACGCTTCACGTTTTTATTTAATATGCATATTTTTCTATTACTTCATGTGAGTTCTTAGTGACTTCAGTATAACATATTTTAAAATGATTTCTATAAATCCAGCAGAAACAGACAATGGATTATTTTGGGATTTCAAAGGAAAATGTAAGTACATTTATATCCTACTAGATGAGCCGGCCGGTTAACTTCGTACCACGTGACACAAAATTTACTTATTTTTTGTGTTTTTTCGGCTGTTGCTTTGAGTTTTTCTTTTTTTGCTTTTTCCTAAATCACACCAGTATGAAGGCGAACAAAAAAAATAAAGTATTCAAATCGGTTGAGCCATTTTCGAGTTTTTGGCAATTGATTTATAACCGACCAATAAAGAGGAGATTTTATGTTTATAGCGTATTTTTTTTTTAAATCTATATGTATTAGATATTTAGATATTTAGATATTTAGATATTTTAGATATTTTCGTCAGTTATGGACGGATTTTGAAAATTCTTTTTTTATTTATAAAAATATTATACTATCTATAATCCATCGTTTTCCACTAGTTTGTGAATCGCTTCATTCATTTATCTCTTTTAAATTAGATTTCTTTGTTGACTTACATGACCTTTGAGGTGACCATAGCTTAACTTTAAGTTGAGGAAGATCATTAAGTTTATTTTGAACTAGCGATCTTTTGAAAACCTATCTAAGAATTAAGCGCAATATTTATGCAATATAAATCCAGCATAAAACTGCGTTGTGAGAAAACACATCCTCAATAGATGGTAATTATTAATTAATTTTATTCTTTATGTACACACAGTAAAATACGACATAATTATAATTTTGAGTACAAAAGATAAGGAAAGTAATTTTGAGTAACAAAGGAAGGAATTTTTTGAAGTTCAACGACTCAGGAAATAAAAAATAGCGCGGTAATACCTGATATTAAGATCCTTTTAGTTTTGAAAAGGCAAAATAGTAACAACCGCACGGATCGATCAATGCTTGCCAAGATCGGTCCGTGGATGGGTGATCACTCATTACATATCGAGACATACGAGTACCCTGCCGTGTCTCGGAGAGTACGCTGTAAGCGTCATTTGAAGTTCTTTTGACAGTAGCGGTCGTTACGGGAAGTAAGAAGCCTGAAAGTCAGATAACCAGTCTTACCAAGGGGTATAGTACATATATTAGTATTATGTGGTTACTGGGTTGTGGAGGTCAGATAGGCGGTCCCTCCATGTTAAATTGGTACTCAGCTGCATCTACGCGTAGCATGACCATCTGCACGCGTAGTATGACCAAAATAGAAACCGGTTTTGTCGACGAAAGAATAGACACAGACTGCAAGCTGACCCCATCATATAATGCGTTATATGCAGGCTAGGCAAATGGATGGTTTCAGATGGTTCCGATAATGGAGATTTAAAAACCGTATACCTTTAGTTTCTAATAGGTGGTGATAGTACTATCATGCTATGTACTAATCTCCATGCATGTTTATTAGCAAAAGTCAAGGCTACATAATTTTTATGTAAAAATGAACCTTACGCATTTAATTAGTATTACTTGATGCGTATTAAATAAACAAAGGGCACGTGTACTATTTATTCTGTTTGTGTGAAAACACTGTTTTACTTCTGTTTGAGTTCCATGTTTTTTCAGAAGAAAAAGGTGTTAAAAAAAGGATTTTCTTTTTTTATTTCTTCTTTTTTTCATTAGAGCTGGAGTACGATGTTTTTCTATCTCATTCTCTTCTTACAACCGTCATCCATTCACTCCCTTTTCATTAATAATTGTCATCACACAGTTCATCCATCTTTTAGTTTGTCTTGCTCATCCCCTACATCTATCAACATTCTTAATAATCATTCTCTTAGTTCTTAATTCTTCATTATAGAATTTTTTTTTTTTTTTTTTCAGTGGACTTTGTTGACCAATGGTTCCTGATGAGTTCCCCGATTCCTATGGCAGCCATAACCATAATCTATATTCTATTTGTACTGAAAATAGGACCTGAATATATGCAAACTCGCCAGCCGTACACCTTGAAAAATGTTATGGTCTTCTATAATATTATACAAGTGTTTATATCAACTTATTTATTTTACTTGGTAAGCATTTTGTGGTTTGAACTTTATTAGAGAATATAAAACATAAGCGCCCTGTAAAACGATCTTTGTTTGACTTTGTTGGTCAAACAATGGCACACTTACAAATAATTTGACAAACACGTAAAATTTTACAAACAATTTGATCGTTTACAGGGCGCTATAGTCGTATGCACAACTTGGCTCACCACCGTCATTATTATAGTTTTAATCACGATGCCTCACTTGTTGGTCAGGTTATGGTCACCGGCTACAACCACAACACACATATTTCCTGTAGTAAACGCTGTGGCGTTTGTGGCTGTCGCGTGTGGCCCGTGTGCGGCGAGTCTGTATAAAATGTATGCAAACTACAGGAAATATGCCGGTGGCGGCGTTTTGTGAATGTGGCCGGTAGCCCGTGTGCGGAGACCCTTAGTATCCCGCTCCCATTTTGAGCTCTATTCACACAGTTCCGAGTCACGACCTTTTGTGATTGTATGTATACGTCAGAACATGCTTCGTAATACGAAGGCCTAAAGCCAGATCCCGAACATGTGGAAACAATTTCATACGAAATGCTTGCAAGACGCGAATCTTTTTCCCCGACTCTGATGAAACACTGACCCCAAACTTGGAAGGCCGCAACCCTGATATGCGTAGATAAGGGCGTAAAATCAAATCCTACTTCCTACTAATATTATAAATGTGAAAGTTTGTGTGTTTGTGTGTTTGGATGTGTGTTACTCAATCGCGCAAAAATGGCTAAATGGATTTGGATGAAATTTGGCGAACAGATAGTTTATAACCTAAATTAACACATAGGATACTTTTTATCCCGATATTCCCACGGGATCGGGACTTACGCGGGTGAAACCATGGGGCGCAGCTAGTATTCTATAGTATTAAATGAGCAATATTTGTATAATTTAGATATACGTATATAAATTTATAATCACGTTCTCGAAAACTGCTCTAAAGTAAATGTGAGAATGTTGTAGGCTTAGTGGACTGCAGGTTTGTTGAACATTTTCTATTTTGTTAAGTAACTGGTACTTGTTGGAAGGCCTACTTTGTCATCTTATACCTATTATTACTGTTATTTAAAAATATTGTAAAAGCCAATTATTTTTAAAAGAGTAGGTAACCGCGGAGTTTCTTGCCGGCTCTTCTCTATAGGAAACGACAGAATCAGAATCAGAATAGAAAGACCAATTCGAACTGTGCACTTAGCTTCTGACATTTCATAAGTGTCCATGTAGGTTTATGTGAAATAAAATATTTTGATTTTGAACGATTTCGATGATAGTTGCACTATAGGGGTTCACGGGGGTGAAAAATCGATCTAGGTGTCATGTCTGGGAAAATTCGTTTTTTTTTCTAATTTCACAGCCGCGGCAATGTGATACAACGTTGATATACCTGGGGCCCAAGTCTATTAATTTACAAACGTGTTAGTGGTCTCACAATGATGAGTTTTTGACAGATTTGCCATACAAAATCTGTCGATATTTTTAAGTATTTTCACCCGAAGCGCTCAGACAACCAGGTACCCTCTATTATTCATTTTATCAAAACAAAACCCACTTTCTTTCACTTCCAGGGTACCCGATTGATGCTGGCTAACGGATTTGTGAGCAAGACTTGCCTTTTGGAAAAGGAAGAAACGAGACTAAGTGTAATAATTATACATAATATTATTTCGTTGACCTTATAACATTTAAAGGCATAAACCATGGAATATAAGTGAGTGAAGTGCGACTTATCAATGCGTTGCATGAATGAACTACAACTTTGTGTTAACCTATTTCCAGATATCAACCATGATGTACTACTATTTCCTGGCAAAAGTGTCTGAACTCTTGGACACCGTATTCTTCATCCTAAGAAAAAAAGGCAACCAGATCACCTTCCTTCATGTCTACCATCATGCCATGATGACACTCAGCTCCTGGACCATCCTGAAGTACGAACCGACGTACCCAACCATATTTATCCGGAGTATCAATTCGTTCGTTCACATGATCATGTATGCTTACTACGGAATGTCTTCGATCCCAAGTTTGACGAAGTATTTGTGGTGGAAGAAATATATTACACGGTTGCAATTGGTGAGTTGAAGACAATTTATTTAAATTAAACTACGCACGTTACTACGTTACTAAATCGATGTTAGCTAGTAAAATAAAATGAAAAATTTATAAATGGTTTAATAGTCGATCTAGTTGAAACAGACACAGGACCGGTCGCAGAGGCAATGCTTGGTGGTGGCTTATGACCAGCAGTGGATGTCTTACGGTTGAATGTTGATGATTATTATGAAACAGTGGAGTTATGAACCCAACTCTTCTCCTTCAACAGCGATCGAGTCTTAATTCAGTGAATGTATAGCACCTGATGCATTCTCTTAAAGAGAGGAGGTCTGTGTCCCAGCAGTGGGAACATTATAGGCTGATTATATTATGATGCTTTATCAACTTCAATATGGTCATAAAAGCTAGACAATCTTTCTTTCAGGGACAATTTGCGCTGGTCCTGATACATTTTACGATGTCGTACACAACATCAGAATGTACTCCATCATACCTCCTATGTTTAGCAATCACAATCAATTCGACGCTGTTTCTCTTCCTATTTGGAAAATTTTACATCGAATCATATTCTAAGAAAGAAAACATAAAAAACACCAAATTCAAAAGCCAACCAATCTTTAATAAAATCTGCTGACCTTATTCTGTATAAATCTCACCGTCGAACAGGTGAAGTGAACTTGGAAGTGAGCTGTCAATACTTTCAATCCCTAGCATCGTGGAATGACAGCTCATTTCAAGCTCACTTCAACTAAGTTTTGTGAGACTACGGTGAGATTTTTAGAGATTAGACCGTCTAGAAAGAAAAAAATAAAGATAAAATGAAAAATGCAGGCAATGGTTATAGTAAAAGTAATACAACAAGTATTAAGAATAAGTGTCATTTAAGAATTAATTAATTAATGGAAACAAATAAATAATTTTACATCGAAAAAGGATTTTACTTTACATTTTAATTAAATCATGTTTAATGATACTATACACGAAAAAAGTTGCATAAATTCACGCCTTCTTCCCATGGGGATAGGCAGAAACTACAGAACGCCACCTGCCATCCTTACATACTCCTTTTGGTTCGTTTACGTAGGTACATTTGGTTCATCTATTCTGTAACCATCTTATTATTATCTATATGTTTACATATCTCGGGACCCTGGGGTCTCGGGCCTTTGGAAGGCGTACGAGGGGCCGAAGCCAACTCGCAGAGGCCCGTTAGAAATCCATAATGAAATGGGGCACCAACCGACGATTATCCCTGTTCACACTATGCAATGCACCCAAGGACAACCCCCGGTTGGTGTAGGGCTATTGCAGAACATGGAAACAAAGATATTGGACTATGGGTTTGGGTGGGTTGGTGGACTGGTTATTTTGAACTATGGGAAGACTATGGCCCCTGCCTGACCAATGTTATTAATATAAAATACATAGATAAAATGGCAAGGGGGGCCCTGCACACTCAATAATCACCCCCCAAAAATGGTCGCTAGCACAGTGTCGTAGCGACAAGGGTGCAACATGTCCTGAGGTGCTTGAGAGGAGTGCAGAGGTATTCCACGGCTATCAGGACAATCCCGGAAGTACGGTCAAGATCCCTACCAGCATCTTACTGGAATACTTCCTTCCTCCAAGCACGTTTGCTCTAGTGAATCTCTACTCAAGCCGGCCAATCAAGGCAAGAATGAGGTGGGAGCTCTGTTCCTCGTCAGTGTTCACTCTAGCCGGCCAATAAAGGCAAGTCAGAGATGAGGAACGAGACTTCTCCCGTGAGGTAGGGCCCGTGGGGTCGCTACTGCCCAACAGCTCGCCACATGCTGCCCTGCGGGTTTTTGTATCTCTCTTGGTCTGGCTCCTCACCTTAGACCCGTTCCGGCAAAGTAAACTCTACCGGCACAGACCTAGGGTTCCGAGCGCGCAAGCCCCACCACGATGTCAACGTAGAGATACGGCGGTGGGGTTATTATTATTATTAGTATCTCAACGTGAAAATCTAGGTGAAGTGAGCTGTCATTGTCATCAATACCTACTGATCCTAAGACTGACAGTTCACTCTAAGCTCACGCTGAGATTTTTACAGAGTGCTATTCTGTAACCATCACCGCAAGCTGGTTGCGAGTGCTACGCACCTGACCTTTCTAGAAAACATCATCAATAGGAAAAACTGTCAAAAACCAGAAAAGATGTATAAAGAGTAGATATCTTGTGAGATTTGATTCTGAAAACTCAAAATCCTACATTCAATTAAATTCCTTGGGAAGTTGAGTGTCCCAATAACGTTATATTTATTTTATTGGAATCAGCCTGTACTTAAATAATGAACATGAAGAATTGAAGATGCCAACTGATAGAGATCTATTAAGAAAAGACAATGATACAAAATCAAATAGGGCAGGGGCAGGAAAATTATGATGATAAATGAAATTACTGGAAATAGATAAGTAAAGATACTGTCATTATTAGTTTAGTAGACTAGACAGATAATAGAGATTTATATTAAGTAGAGATATAGAACCTGTAAAAATCACAAGAAATAAAATGCATTTTTATTTTAATTAAAAATTATTAAGATTAAGGTTACACTAGTCAGTCATTCTCGTCGTATGGAGTTTAATAGAACTGTTTCACAGCGCACATTAAAAATGATAATATACTTGGTCTATATTTTATAGCCAAGAATGGAAACAGTTTTTTTTTAAATGAATTAAGTGATATGAGCGTCGAAACTTTCATATTTTAACGCATATTTGGGCGAAAATAAATAACTCATGGAGTGTGAAAATGGCAATATTGTATACACAGAGATAGATAATTTATTCAAGAATATAAATAACTTATTTTTTGAAAAAATTGATCCTTTCGCGTTTTTTCATAATACCTATACGCCCAAAGGTCTGTTCATTTCATTTCACGCGCTCCGTTTCGTTATAAATCATTGTTTAGTTTACAAAAAAACAAACAAAAAAAACTTAATAAACGCCACGCCACGCCACGCCTGGCACCAACGAGTTCGTGCCTTCGACAAGCGCAACCCTAAAACCACTCTTTGGGTGAAGTACAAACAGGGACATTATTACGTAATTTTCGAAAACTCATAAAAAGCAATTATTGCTCAAAAAAAAGACGAAGGCGTTTTCGTACTAAAACCAATTCTTACGGTATGTAGAAAGAAGTAAAAACAATGATGAATCCATAATAAGGTATATATTACGACCACTAGATCTAAGGAAAACTATTAGGTCAAGAACAAAAGATTAATTAAGTCAAGAACAACCCCACATTGAATTAACAATTACAACACAGCAGAATGACATATACAGGGTTATTGGTTATAATTATGTCGGCAATTCATTAAAGGGATGTAGGCGAGGTCATTTACCACCAAATGACCCCTTGTGATTCCTATGCAAATGGGAACAATTTTCGAGTCATTTGACGTTTCATACTTTTATTTCATACATTTTAAAATGTTAAATTACTCGAAAATAGATGACATTGGCATAGGGGTCATCAGGGGTCATTTGGTTGCAAATGATCTCCCCTAAATCCGCTTATCGGGTTGCCGACGTTTATCAAATAACTCAAGACTATAATATTTTTATTGTATTCATTTTGGTTGACATGTGTATGTATTTCAATTTTATTTTATTTTATTTGTTTGAATGACATGTAAGTATTTTAATTGTAGTGAATTTTAATTAATTGAATCTTTTGAGTATTATGTTATTGTTTATTGTGTATAATGTAATCGTAATGAAATTTAATGTAATGGACTTTGTCTGAAATAAATGAATATTATTATTATACAAAAATAATTAAGTAAAAAATGCTCTAAGTATTTTGGAAATGCAACCTGAAATATTTCCCCAATATTCTGTATGTTACTGGCAAAGCATAATAAAATTCAGGCATTATATAGAATACCTAGTGATTCTATGCAATGCCGAACTTGTCTGGGCATTGTATAAAATATTATCTATCGCTTATCATTAGGTATATACCCTGCCTAGTCAAGTCAATAAAACATCTTTTGTTAAAACACCTTTTGTTAACTCGATATCAACTTTACTAAAAATAACAGTTTTTAACTAAACATTATGTATAAAAATAATATCAAACATCTGTGAAAGCTAAAATATTCAGGCGAGTACGTTGATCGGATACCATAGTTCTCCCTTGACACCATTGTTATGTACGCATGTATTGAAATTATAATATTTCATACTTTGCTTGAACGTTATTTTTTAATTCTATTTAATTCTGTAGAAAAGGGGGTACTCAATTTTTCAGGATTTGGGACATTTCCGCGAAAGACACTTGCGCGAACCCACTTGCAGGAACCCACTTGCACGACAAGACATTTCCGTGAATGGACTTTTGTGCGAAGAGACTTTTGTACGAATGGACTATTGCGCGAATGAACATTTGCGCGAAAGGCACTCTTGAAAGACACTCGCGCAAATCCACTTGCTGGAAAGACAATAATTGCACGAATCCACTTGCGCGAAAAAGTTGAGATTTCTTCATAAAATCACGCCTGTATTCTTTCAAAGGTTTGGGCAGGGGTGCTAATTGTTGTATTATTTTTATTATTAGTTCTTATTTTTTGAAGATTTGCATATTTTTCGTCATGGGTATAGTTTTCATGGTTTTCGAGGGCGCTGGCAACGATAGTGAGGTCAACATTAAAATTAATCAACAAAAAAAAAGCCGCTTATTCGCGTTGGTTCCAGAAAATTTCCAAATTTATCGTCATAAGTGTCGTTTTCATGGTTTTCGAGGAAGCTGAATAAGATGAGGTCAAAATTAAAATTGATCAACGAAAAAAAAGTAGCTGTAGTTATTCGCGTTGGTTACAAAACCACATTTGGCAGATGTAATAATTATTCATAATTACCTACTGATTTATTACCAGCTGCTGGAGCTGAGTTCCTATGGCAATAAACCATTTCTGTCCTTTTTTCTTTCATATATCTCTCGTTCCGCGCAATCTGTAGTGCTTTCGATGGTTTGCTTCATAATTTGCAGAGGGCAGCTTGTTCGGACGGTTACCACTGCATGACATTATGTTCACCTCCCGATTATCAACATAGGTATTATTTGCTATTAAAATTACTATAGACAATATTACTGACACAACTATTTACATCATCATCATCATCTGCCTAGCCTTTTCCCAACTATGTTGGGGTCGGCTTCCAGTCTAACCGGATGCAGCTGAATACCAGTATTTTACATGGAGTGACTGCCTTTCTGACCTACACAACCCAGTAACTGGGTAATACGATACCCCTTGGCAAGACTGGTTGTCAGACTTTCGAAGATCCACAAATGACAGCCGGGATCAACGGTTTAACGTGCTTTCCAAGGCACGGAGGAGTCTCGATATGTAAAGATGAACCCCGGCAAGCGTAGCTTAATCTGATGAATCGACCCATGCGGCTGTTATTACTTAGCCACAAGCACCTCCTATTAGCCTCGAACTATTCACATTAAGTACTAAATTAAATGACTGATTAAAACTGAATAAACAATAACTAAAATATGGCGTCGAAAATAAATATATTTTAAATGTAGATTCATTTATTTTAACAAATAATCATATAATGGATCTGTTATTTTACTTTTTTATTACGTTATTATGATTGTGTATGACTTTTTCAATTCTTTTTTTTTCGAATATAATCATGTTCTCGGAGGCTTCATTCATCCTTGTTTGAGCTCAATAAAAAGCTCAAACATGGATGAATAAAATCCAAACTCCTTATATTTTCGAATTCGCTGCCGCTCGTTGTGGCACCACACCCTGCTCAAAACACCAAATTAAAACACTGCTGTAAAGCGCATGTCAATTGCGGATATATAATCGATCTGATAAGACGTGTATTACTCTTCTCTAAGTGGAGCAAAATGGATCTCAATAATGGAATTTCAATAGATGGAAAAAATGGAACCCAAGAGCTACCAGCATCGTTTGATGAAAACAGTGAGTAATTTATATTTTACTTTGTATATTTATTTTGAATCCTTTAATTTAAAATAAACTTAAATAGTAGGAGTCATTATTTTACTGTTCTTAAAAAGTAGGATTTGTAGGATTTTTACTACCTTTTTCAGATGCTATTAAATTATTGAATAAGGAACAAAGTGACCCGTTTTTTATTAAATAATTATATTTGTTATTATTTGTATCTATGTTTATAAATAAAGATGCGCTTTCATAGTTTATCTGGATAGGCTGAGGTGAACATCTTTTGATGTCCTTTTATGTGGACAAAGATGCTACTGTATTCACTGTAAAAGAACACCATTTATACAACAATTTACAGTCTGTACTGTTTGCAAATAACATAATATAATGTTGACTTTCTTTCTTTTTATTGCATCAATGACTGATCGAGTGTGATAATAAGCCGTGAAAAATCCTAAACGGTTTGCCTCATGCACCCTAGGAATCATCTTCATCAAAATTTTAGATTGAGGGTCACGATTGCAAACGCCTGTTATAAAAGGTCGAAGGTTCCAGTGTAAATTTTATTTGCTTTTTTCGCAAACATTACAAAAGCGACTTCGTCTGCGATCCAGGATGAAAACCTCCTTCTCTGGGTTATGGTCGACCCATGTGCCAAATTTCATCCAAATCCGTTGAGCCGTTTTAGCGTGAAAGCGTAACAAACTTACAATAAAACTCACTTTCGTATATTATAGTTAAGATTAATAAAACCACGAACTTATGTCCTTGAACTTTCATCGTAACCATCACCATTTCATCTCAATCTTTGAACTATTTTTAAACATGTAGAAATGTATCTTGTTAAAATTCCATTCATAAATTAATATTAAAACCGGTCAGGCGTTTTCTCTTTTTTTTTTTTAATCCTTAAGTGAAATTATACGCCAATAATATTATGCAATGATAGCCTACATAATTATCTTTTTAGATAAATACGACAGCGGCAGCAAAGTACAAAGAGTCAACTGGACTTATTATATTAAATTATTCAATGTAAAATTCTAACTAATATTATAAGAGCGAAAGTGAGTTTTTTTGTTTCGTTGTTTGTTACGCTTTCACGCTAAAAAGGCTGAACGGATTTAGATGAAATTTGGCACAAGAGTGGACCATGACCTGGAAAAGGACATAGGATACTTTTTATCCCGATATTCCCACGGCATCGAGACTTACGCGGGTGAAACTGTGGGGCATAGCTAGTAATTAATAACCGCTTTAATATTTAATAAGCTTCTATGCATTTAGGAAGTTCCGCGTAGAAGCGGATATATTTATGGTGGTTGACTCATTTAATTTACTTTTTTTTTTTAAGTAGTTTAAGACATCTACTGATTTTTTATCCAAAACGTTGCAGCTCGTGGCCTGCATCCCACTTGATGGTATTACAGTCTTAAATGCCCTATTAACTAAATGTTGTAAAATAGAAGAACATAGCTTTATTCTTCTAATAATTGTCACAGTTTTGTGTTTAAAACGCTCTCCTGCAAAATCATGATTTTGTCGATAACCGCATTCTTAAAACTTTGCGGCCTAGCAAATAGATCTATCGTGTTAACATTGATTCATATAACTTCAAAGAATTCTGTATCTTCTATTTACATAATCATAAAATACCAATGTATTTGACTTAATCGAAAATAACGAGTTTAAAAATGCGTTATTATGATCATTTTCTTGTACTGGACCATACCTTACCGAACTGGAACCAGATATCATATGGTTACGGAGATATTGATGGGCCAATTTCCAAGTTTATTGACGTGTTACTACAATGTTAAGTTTGTTCTTGGCATAAATTCATATCAACTACGGAACCCTTCATTGTGCATGGTCCGACACGCACTTGGCCGGTTTTTATTTAATGAAAACAAGTTTTTATTACATACTTATCTTTGAATACTCCCACAATCCGTGTACCGTTGCATGCACCCAAAACCACAATGTTGTGCGTGCATTACAATTAAGGCACAGTACCGTAAACAGCGAACTTCCACATCAAAAATAAAAGTCGTTTCCCCACAATTATTTTTGTGGAATGTTACTTACATTGATGTATAGAATGCGTGGATGACGGCGTCGTGAAGGGTATTTTTATTACACGCTGTATTCGTTATATAGGAAGTAGAGTACAGCTTTACATAGGTATAGAAGCCAGGTGCATACTAGACAAACACAGACGGACATTAACTAATGAATGAGCAAACAAGACATTATGTACTGACACACATGTATTATGTACTCGGCAAAGTACAAAGTTACTGTGTACTCACTTGTTGATATAGAAAACAAGTGCGAAACTTCCACTGAGAGGCAAACCGGAATAAACCTGAAGTCGTTAACATTGCTGACGTCTGCGGGTGCCTATAATCTTATAGGGACTTTTATGCATCAAGGTTAATTTATAACTCAATGGTTACGAGGTCTAAGAAGCTTTTTAAACTAGTGTACAAAGATAGTCCTAACTTATTTATTTTTGTTTTTTTGTTTTCCAACCCCGGCAAGCGACCCGAACCTGAACATCTTTCTCTATGGGACCAAAATCGTAATCGCGAAAGAACTATCATCTGCCCCCTACATGGGTCGAGTAGGTAGTAGGTATTGAAGTTTTTTCGGGATTACAATGTTGGTCCTATAAAGAACAGAAAGGGATACCGGGGCCCCCGAAAGGGATACCGGAGCCCTCCGAAAGGGATACCGGAGCCCTCCGAAAGGGATACCGGAGCCCTCCGAAAGGGATACCGGAGCCCTCCGAAAGGGATACCGGGACCCTTGGCAACAGGCAACTACACGGGCACGAGTGAGTTTTAGTCAGTAAAAGTCTGACACTCTCCCGCTCCGCCCAGTGGGCGAAGTCATATGACGACTTCCCACTCTCAAAAAAAAAAAAGTCCTATGGAGAAAGTTCAGTTCAGTTTGGTTGTGTGAACCACACCATTCTGCTGTATTTAACATAATTCGACTTTGTATCTTACCAAACTGACATTGCCCTTCAGACTACAATAGATGAAGATATCTATACGATAGATGTTACGACCCTGAATTTATTATTTCGACACGCTCAGTGGCAACTAACGTAACCAATTTATGTTAAAGTGGATCCGCAGTTGTTGCCCGCGAAATCCAATTTTCTTACGTTTTTTTGCTATTTGCAAATAGCAAATACAATTCTTGATCAAAAGATAATTCGCGACTATATCAGATACGTATTTATACAGGGGGCCGGCCCTCTGCAACGAAGTGTTTTTTAATCGGTTTTTCAGTTTCTATTCCTTTATTTCAATGTAAAATTACATTATCTGTGCGCAGCACTCCATTTATGTAAATAAAACAGATACAATAAAAAAATCTGCAGTGGATGTTTGGTGTAGCAACACGTCGTGTTCTGATTTGCGACTGGTCAATCGTCATCGTCATCGAGGATTCTTCGTTGAGAGGGGAAAGACGTGTATTCCTTACAGGGTTTTTTGAGACTCTTGAGGAGTGGTTGGGTGGAATGGGTTGCTATAAATATATCTACGTCTATTGTGTTTTATAACGGATTTCCGCAAAGTCACGCCAGAATCAATTAAATATCTTAAACTATCATTTAAAAAAAATTAAAAGGTAAGCAACCGCGACAGCATCTGTGTTTATTACCTGTTTGGAAAAACATTCCTACTGAACATGGTTATATGATGTTGTAGGAATTAATATTAAGCATTCTACGAATTCTATGTTTATATTTAAAATAGTAAAATCCTAATATTTCGGATTTTCCACGTCTTCGCCGAAAAAGTTATAACCACCAAACTTTTTTTATTTATATGGACCGACTGAACACCTTGAGGCATTAGTTCCTACGCTGTGCGTTGCCTTGCTAACTAATGCGCACATTGCGTTCCAAAATTAAGTAGAATCTAAGAAAGTACAAAAATTATAATTTATTTTAATTTAATTCCGCCTCGGTCCATAAAATATAAACCACAACACCATGGAACATACAAGTAAGTAAACAAGATTGGTGTCGATATGAATCTATATAAAAATCGATAAAAAAAATTACCTACGTTCATAAATACCTACCAGATGCATCATTTCCCATCCGAATTTAAAAAAACGTCACAAAAACTGCTTTACTAGTGTCTGGAAAGGTATTTAGACCATAATTTATCTGTAAACCAATTAATCCATCCAACTTCATAATGATAATTCACCATTTATATACTAGTTTCAATCAATCAAATTAGCTTTAATTAAACTATTTTTTTTTTTTTTTCATTCTTGAGTGGGTTTCCACTATACGGGCCTCAACATTCCATTTTTCATGTGTATTCCCATTCGTCCTACTGCCGCCGTCCCACTGGTGGGACCTATAATGGTGGGGTTAGTGGAACTAATGGGAATTAAAAATAAAATGACTAAATTATTGCCTTTAAGAACTGGAATAAATTTAATATTATTTATTGAAGTGGTATAAATATAACATTATTGATTAAGCAGTGGGACGAACGGGAATACATAATTTTTCAAACATAATAATATTTTTTTTTTTACAGTGGACTTCGTACACACTTGGTTCCTAATGGGTTCACCGCTGCCAGTGACAATAATATTATCTTCATACTTGCTGTTCGTGCTGAAGATGGGACCAGCCTTCATGAAGACACGTGAACCATTCAAATTACAAAATATCATGCCACTGTATAATGCTGTCCAAGTTCTGATTTCATGTGTCTTGTTGTATAAGGTAAGTGTATTTTATAAAGACTAATATATGTCTTGGGCTGCATCCCAATTAAGGAAGGCATGAGTACCTCCAGAATGGGTGGGTCGGCGGAATAGAGATTCCATACATTTAATCAAAAATTTTCTCCTCATTTGGTGAGGCTTCGAAACCCTCAGAATCAACTAAAAAAAGACTTTATAATACTGTTTATTTTTCTGAGAAACTTTTTATTATCCCACATTCACCATATTATAACTTATTTCTTATATAATAGTTGGCATCCCTAGGCACATGAGACATTTTAACTTCCCTTTGTGATTAGTAACGTATTGGCAAACGACTTGGTATCTTTATTAACATAAAGCAAGTGACAATTATCCTCATTCATTTTATCCTGAAAAAAAATCTGAAAATGCTTGTTAAATGTATGGGGTTGTAAGTACAAGCTTCAACATTGTTAAACACATACATTTCTGGTAAAATGTAACTATTAGAGCAAATGAAATTGCAGTATATGACCATAGGGCATGGTTGGGTCACTGTTACAGGTAGGTAGGTACTTATATAAAAGTGTGTTCTTTCAATATCTAAAATCGAATGTCATGAAAATATATATTTCCATAACTCACTGCCCATTATATAAGGGATGGTAGACGAGGGGGTTTCATTGAAATGTAATGAGATAAATGTATGGACCACGCAGTGAAATTCGTAGGTCAAATTGTAACTTCACTTTGGCTCTTACAAAAGTTTTGCTGGTTTTATGAATATTATTTAGAAGTTAACATTTTTTAATTGTTTCCAGTATGTTGGTATGCTTTCTGAGAATGGATTGGTGCCAAAAACCTGTGTTCTGGAGACGGAATACCAAAGGCGAGGTGTAAGTATCTCAGTTTTTTCTCTCCATCTCTTTCATCTCATTTCATGTTTGAGTTAAATTCTTGTAAAACGAAACGTTGGCACTGATCTATCAGGTTGCATGTAGTCAATACTCCTCGCGTAGCCTAGCTAGTATTAAAAAAAAACACTCAGATCGAAAAGTGGTTCTCAAATCATTTGCATTATATACGGTTACACAAAAAGACGACGACAATATTATACGAAAGGAAGGACAAGTCAAGCATTATTTTGACAACCTTCTTCGAGATAAATCGAAAATGGTCAAATACATGCAAGCGAAAATCCATAACTGTCGTGTTTAGAGGCCGAATAAATAACTACGAAAACTCATAATTACCTGAATTAACTTTTTACTTCAACACATGGTAACTTATCAAAGATTTTATTAGAATGTCAATTTGGCTTGCAAATCGAGCTCTTTATAGTAAAGCAGAAACAAATTAACATTTGGCGCGTGAAAAGTTATACAAGCTATACATATTATATATACAAAAGTTGAAAAAGAACTATAAAAGCCTTGGCCGAAATCAGGCATTGATGAACTCACGTATGTGTGCCTCAGCTTTGCCTCGGCCCACATTTTCACGATCGTCTAATTAATATAAATGTCCCTGTTGCATACTGCAACAGTAATGTACCTACTATATTAAACACCAAAATTATGACATTAGTAACACAAAAATTCTTAAAATTCCAGTTAGCAACAGCAATGTACTACTACCTACTAGCCAAGCTTTCTGAACTCCTCGACACAATATTCTTCGTACTCCGAAAGAAGGAAAACCAAGTTAGCTTCCTTCACGTGTACCACCACACCTTGATGGTAGTAGTGACATGGACTGCCCTGAAGTATGAGCCAACTTATGCACTGCTGGTCCTGGGATCGCTGAACTCTTTCGTCCATGTGGTTATGTACAGCTACTATGGACTGTCTTCATACCCGAATATGGCGAAGTATTTGTGGTGGAAGAAGTACATTACTAGGATGCAACTGGTAAGTTTGTTGTGTCTTATCTTTTAATGTTGCCACTCTATATTTATGAGAAACGTAAAAGTTGACTAACGCATGAAAATGATCGTATCACTAGCTGCACCCCACGATTTCACCCGCATAAGTCTCGATCACGTGTGAATTTCGGGATAAAAAGTATCCTATGTTCCAATTTAGGTTCTGGTCTACCCATGTGCCAAATTTTATGAGAATGAGAGGTTTCTTGTACAAAGAAAAAACTCGTCTGTTGCACTTAACCGAGTTTGATAAATGATAACGATTATGGCAGAATTCCTGTTTATTATGGGTCTAGTATAAAACATCAAACGTAAAAAAATATCATGAATGGCTTATACACATACAAACCTTTCTCATCGTTTTTGGGGAAATTCCTTGGCTGGACCTGCATTTTTAAACAGTCTTCCTAAATTATTGTCAAACAATGTATTGATTAGTGCTAGTAGGTGAAGAAGAAAAAAAAGAGTGCTGCTTGGATGTCTTCTGTTTTCATTTCTCCTCCAAACCTTCGACAAACCTGTGCCTGTCACTAACATACAAACATTTTCATTTTCAGATTCAATTCGTCCTAATACTCTCCCATTACGGGGTAGCTTGCGTGAAGTCAGACTGCAAACCTTCATACATCATGTCCATTGCTATGGCAATTAATGGATCCCTATTCCTCTATCTCTTCGGAAGCTTCTATGTTAGAACCTACAATAAGAAGATCGCTGCTAAAGCTGAAAACAATAAAGAAATTAGAAATGGTAAAGGAACTAAGAATAATTTATCAGAAATTGACAAAAAACTGTATCTAAATGGAAAGAAAGTTATCAATGGAAATGAGAAGACTGATTATGAAAATAATTATACAAGTGCCTCAATAACAGTAAACGATACTTATAGAATAAGATTTAATATGAAATCGAATAAGTTGACATAGAATTAGGTTTTAATTTTAGATACACCTTGTGATAACAATATAGTTTATATACATATAGAACGACAATACCATAAAGTTGTGTTGTGTATTAGTAAAGAAATGTAGCTTTAAAATTAAAATAAAGATGACCAATAAATTACTAAAACTAAGCATTTTATGACTTTTTTTTATAAGAAATGCTCACCCTCTTTCTCCCATTGACTCCAATTAGTATAAGCTAGCAGCATCATAGTTAGCATCATAATTTCAGCCAAAAGACGTCCACTACTGGACATAGGCCTACCCTAAGCATCGCCACATTGACCGGTTCTGTGTTTCTTGTCCTGCGGATTCATGCAGCCTTCAGAAGGTCATCGGCCTAACTTATGAGAGACCTTCCAACGTCTTCCGATACGCGGTCGTCACTCCAGGACCTTTCGGCCCTATCGGCCATCTGTTCTGCGAGCAATGTGCCCTGCCCATTGCCACTAAGTTTGGCAATTCTTCGGACTGAGCTTAATCATACTCAGCCTAATAATGGTTCCACTGCTGGGACACATGCTTCCTCTATTTGAGAGGAAGTAGGTAGGTATCCACTCATGTGGGTCCAGTGCGAGTTGGTGGATGTCATATCTTCGAATTTCATCATCTGCCTAGCCTTTTCCCAACCATGTTGGGGCCGGCTTCCAGTCTAACTGGATGCAGCTGAATACCAGTATTTTACATGGAACGACTGCCTATCTGACCTCCACTACCCAGTAACTGGGTAATACGATACCCCTTGGCATGACTGGTTGTCAGACTTTCGGGCTTCTGACGACCCGTAACGACTGTCAAAGATACACAAATGACAGCCGGGATCAACGGTTAAACGTGCTTTCCGAGGCACGGAGGAGTCTCGATATGTAAAGATGGTCACCCATCCACGGACCAACCCCGGCAAGCGTAGCTTAACCTGATGAATCGACCCGTGCGGCTGTTATTACTTAACCACGAGCTCCATATCTTCGAATTTAACGACTCCAATTAACGTTGGTGATATAAAAAAGGCTCAGGCTTGACTTGTGGCTGTGAAAGAACAGCCGCACGGGTCGATCAATCAGGTTAAGCTACGTTTGCCGGGGTTGATCCGTGGATGGGTGACCATCTTTACATACAAAGACCCCTCCGTGCCTCGGAAAGCACGTTAAGCCGTTGGTCTAGGCTGTCATTTGTAGATCTTTGACAGTTGTTACGGGTCATCAGAAGCCCGAAAGTCTGACAACCAGTCTTAGCAAGGGGTATTGTGTTACCCAGTAACTGGGTTGTGGAGGTCAAATAGGCAGTCTCTCCATGTAAAATACCAGTATTCAGCTGCATCCGGTTAGACTGGAAGGCGACCCCAACATAGTTGGGAAAAGGGTAGGCAGATGATGATATAAAAACGGCTAATAAGGATGATCTGGCGGCAGGGTTCACTTGAACTATTCCAAAGCTATTGGATAAAACTCGTAATAACTCGAGTCTGTTTTATAATGCCACAATTATACCTACCGACAGGCGACAATCTGATTATCCAAAAATTCACAAGCACATAATAAGTAGACCTGTCTCGTTGGTCTAGTGGTCGCAAACGCTTCTGGTGAATATGAAGTTCTGGGTTCGATTACCAGGTCGGACAAAGTGATAATCGGATTTTCCATCTGGAATTTCTCAGTAGCAGCTCGGAGTCTGGATTTGTGCCCGATTGATGGCATTGGGCTTGGGATAGTACATGGGACTTAAAAGTAAATGGCGAAGAGTGTCTTATCCTCCTGCCTTACCCTTCGGGGAAAAACAGGCATGATGTTAGGTATGTTACAATATGTAGGTGCGCTAATTTACGATCAAAATTTAATTTGCCCTCAACACCCTCCTTTTTCCTCTGTGACCGCAGCACACAATCACGGTCACCGCACAGGTCAGCGCGGTCGTAGTATTAGCAGAAACTGAAGAATTAACGACCTATTTAATTAAAATCATGTGCCTCTGTTTGAATACTAAAATGGACTAGCGACCCGTCCCTACTTCGCACGGTCTTTACGACTTGACCAAATATCAAGATTTCGTTATTGTATGTCAATTTAATATTAATGTTTTATACACATATACCTCTCGTAATAAATTCTGGTGTAAACCACATCAAAACCCGTTGTCATACAGATTCACACGAAGAGCTACTTCAATTTATAATAATTATTATAGATTTAGATACTTAACTTATAGAAAATAAAAGTGTGTTAAATGATGATCAATGTCGAGGGGGATGCGCTAAGGTAGACCGCGAAATTCAAATTTTCTTACGTTTTTTGCAATTTCCAGGTCAGTATCAGGTTGGTGTGTGTGGACAGGAAACCTCCCCGTGTGCCTGGGGGCTGGAGTTCGCTTACGGATGCGTCCGTGGGGAAGGCCAGTCTCCGGGACGGTGCACCCTGGGGTGCAGGTAATGTTTCCCCATTGGGTGCTGTGTGTTAGACACACAGTACCTAATGGGGAGGCATTGCCCGTATGCCAATATCCTGTCGGTAGGACGCTCTAATGTGTACTCGTAGGAGCACACGTTTAGCAGCGTCTCGAGCGGGCTCGGCGTGCACTAACCCTGCCGTCGGGCAGGCAGGAGGAAGTCCTTCCTTCTGCCACCGTTGGTCTCGTAGCCCCGAAGAGTGTCTAGGTCATGTCTCTGGCATTTGACGGGGGTCGAGGGTCTTGGCTTAACCGCCCGGGCCGCGAGGAAGAAATCCTCTATAAAAAATTACCCCAAACCTCCAAGCGGCGGCGCACCGTGAGGGAGGTTGATAGCTTGACTGATGGGTAGCTAAATCAGCCATTAGTGCCAACCACTAATTTTGAGCAAGTGCAGAATGTTTATACTCGTGGAAACAGAATGGAAAATTTGAACCTAAAAAAACAAAACGAAGAGAGACAGGGAGAGAGAAAGGGAGAGGATGGAAGTGATGCGCGGTCGGAGTCCGACGCGGCATCGAGCTCTAGCTCATGTACGAGCGTGGAGCGCGAAGTTGTGGTGGTGGGGCCTTCCGGAAGCGCCCCAATTCGGGGTCGTCCTCAGACGACCGGAGCCGGAGGAAGATCCACTCCGGCCGGCGGGGTGGAGCTCGAGAGAAGGGTGTGGGTAGGGGGCTACACACCGATGGGGCCTGCGAGTCTGGCCTGGTCGGCCCGGCCGAGCCAGTCCAGCGGGCCCCACCCCAGCGGGGCCAGCCTCAGAGCGGCCCCGTCAAAGGTGGCAAGTGGTGAGCCGGGCGCCACAAGCGGTCCCAATTCGCCGGGCGCGGCCAGTTTCGCAGAGATCGTGGTCTCTGCGATAAATAATGTGGCCTTGAAGAGGATTAAGTCGTCTAAAGACAAGGCCATAGCAGAGGCCACGGCCTCCATAGTGGCGGCAGCGAAGGCCTCCCGCGGTGGGACTCCGTCTGACGGAGTGCCCGAGATGCGGGTGGACGTCGCACGACTAACGGCGGAAATGGAGCTTCTCCGTAAGGAGAACGCGGAGCTCCGTGCGGACTTGGCAAGGCTCCGAGGAGTCAGCCCCCGGGAGGTGCCGCAGAGGGGGGAGCAGCATGGGTAGGTACGGCCCGTGCCTGATGCTGCTGAGGACCGAGTCTTGACCCTGGTGCGGCAGGAGATGGCCGAAATGCGGAGACGATTCTCCGCCCTGGAGGCCATCGTCCTGCGCCCCCCGTTGGCGGCCAGCCAGCCAGCCCCCGGCCAGCGGGCGTCATATGCCGCTGCCAGCGCATCTGCCACGGCTAAAGCAGCCGCGTCGGGACAGAACAAGGGCGGGCTGGCTAAGCAGGTGGTGAGGGCTTCGGCCCCGGCCTCGGCTCGGATTCCAGCCCCGGCCCCGGCTCGGGCCACGGCCCCGGCCCCGGCCCGGCCTCGGGCCCCAGTGGCTAAACGACCGCCCCCACCTCAGACCGCGCCCGCAACTCCTATATCTCCTCCGGCCCATGCTGAATGGCAAGTGGCCGGGGAGAAGAGGAGGGCGGGCAAAAAGGCAAGGGCGGCCAGAAAGAAAAAGGCCAGGCGGCAGCGGCACAAGGAGCGAAGCGTCGCGGCTAGGCTCCACGCCCCGAAGTCCGCAGCTGTAGTGCTCACACTACAGCCGGAAGCGGCAGAGAAGGGCGTGTCCTATAAGGACGTCTTTGCTAAAGTGGCGGAGGTGGTGGACCTACGGGAGCTCGGCGCCGCCGGTGGCATCCGACTGAGGATCGCTGCCACTGGGGCCCGGATGCTAGAGTTCCCCGGGTCGGCTGGCGGCACGGTCGCTGACGCCCTGGCTGAAAAGCTCAGGGCGTCCCTTAACACGGACGAGGTCTGCGTGTCCAGGCCCACTAAGTGCGCTGTAATGCGCATCCAGGGTCTGGACGACTCGGTGACGAAGGCACAGGTGGTGGCCGCCGTCGTCAGGACTGGGGGGTGCTCTGCCGAACAGGTTAAGGCGGGCACCATCGGTCCTGACTATAAGGGTATGCAAGCCATTACGGTGAGCTGCCCTGTGGCGGCGGCCAAGAAAATAGCCAGGGAGGGCCAACGGCTTTTGGTGGGCTGGGTTTCCGCGCAGGTCAAACTGCTGGAACCCAGACCTCGGAGGTGCGTCCGCTGCCATGTGGGCGACCACGTGGGAGCTAAATGCACATCCGAGGTGGACCGCAGCGATGCCTGCTACCGCTGCGGTCAGCCCGGTCACAAGGCGCCGCACATGCACGGCCACGCCGCACTGCGTCGTATGTGCGGCGGCGGGCAAGCCGGCCGACCACCGGATCGGGGGTAGGGCCTGCGTTCCCCCCGCCAAAGCCAGGGGCAGGGGAAAGCCCTCCGCCACCGTCACCGCCACCACCGTCGTCACCGCCGCAGTCGCCGCCACTGCCACCGCCGCTGCCGCTTCCGCCACCGGCGTCGTCACCGCCGCAGCTGCTGCTGCAGCAGGGCCCTCACATGGGTCTCGGGAGGAGGATGAAATGGAGTGCCAATAATGGCCCCATTTCGCCTCCTCCAAGCGAACATCAACCACTGCGCCGCCGCTCAGGATCTGTTGCTCCAGAGCATGGCACAGTGGTCGATCAATATCGCCGTGGTCGCTGAGCCGTACTTTGTCCCGCCCAGGGATGACTGGGTGGAGGACCTGAGCGGCTCAGTGACCCTTATTTCGTCGGCCGCCGCCGGTACTCCGTCCCTCGAGGCTGTCAAAAGAGGACGGGGTTGCGTGGCAGCTCGGTTCGGGGAGTTTGTCGTGGTAGGGGTGTACTTCTCCCCGAACCGAACTCTCGCCGAGTTCCACAACTCCCTTGCGGAGTTGAAAGTCGTCGTTGTCGGGTTCCGTTCCCTCCCCGTGCTCGTACTGGGGGACTTCAATGCCAAGAATGTGGCTTGGGGTTCCCGGCATACGGACACACGGGGCAGGATGGTGGAGGACTGGGCTCTGGAGACAGGCCTGGTCGTCCTAAAGCGGGGTTCCATCCCCACGTGTGTGCGGATGCGGGGTGAATCAGTGGTGGACATCTCGTTCGCCAGCCCCGCTCTGTCGCCGCGTGTCATTGACTGGCGCGTCATGGAGGGGGTGGAAACGTATTCCGACCACCGGTATATCCGGTTCGACGTCTCCATGCGCCATGCGTACGTTGCTGCGCGACGCCGATAAACCAGGCACCGCAGGCTCCGTGTCCGCCCTCCGGATACGGAAGCCATTCAGGCGGAGCTGTACGAGGGGTACAGAGCGGCGAAGACCGCCCTCCAGGCGGAGATCCTGCGGGCCAGGGCACTGGCCCGCGAGGAGACGCTGGAGACTCTGAACAGAGACCCGTGGGGACGCCCATAAAAATGGTGCGAGAGAAACTCCGCCCATGGGCGCTCTATTCCCTTCGAGAGGGGAACATACCTCCCCGCTCATTGCTCCGCCTACTGCGGTGCTCGATGCGGACCACACCGCCGACGACGACGACGACGATGCTCCGGAGGTGACCGAGGTAGAAATGAGAGTGGCGGTACGAAGGCTGAATGCCAAGAATAACCGCCCCAGGACCCGACGGCCTACCTGGGAAGGCCTGGGTCCTGGCCATGGAGGCTCTCGGGCCTCGACTAAGAGGTCTCCTATGCGCATGCATGGAGAGGGGCCAGTTCCCACTTCGTTGGAAGACGGGGAAACTGGTCCTCATTAAGAAGCCGGGGCGCCCTGCGGACTCTCCGTCCGCTTATCGGCACATCGTGCTGCTCGACGAGGTGGGCAAGCTCTTTGAAAGAGTCATTGCAAACCGCCTCGTCGGGCGGCTGGTGCCGGTGGGCCTGGATTTGGCGGAGAGCCAGTTTGGTTTCCGCAGAGGGAGCTCTACGGTGGACGCCATCATGCGCGTACGGGCCCTCACGACGGGGGATGCTGTGGCCCGGGGCGGGGTCGTCTTGGCGGTTCACTAGACATCGCCAACGCCTTGAACACCCTGCCCTGGAGTTGCATAAGGGAGGCACTCCGGTACCACCGGATGCCGACCTACCTCTGTCGTGTGGTCGAGGCCTATTTGACGGACAGGGCCGTCATTTACCCCGGTCACCAGGGAATGTGGAACCGGCGAGAGATGTCGTGCGGTGTCCCACAGGGATCGGTCCTGGGGCCGCATCTGTGGGACATCGGATACGACTGGGTGCTGCGCACCGACCTCCCTAGCGCCGTCAGCGTAGTTTGCTACGCTGACGACACGCTGGTCCTGGCGCAGGGGAGGTCGCACCAGGCGGCGGCCGATCTAGCGACACGCTGGGTTGCGACAATCGTCGATAGAATCCGGCAGTTGGGACTCCAGGTGGCCTTGCACAAGTCCGAGGTCATGTGTTTTCATGGCCCTCGGAACGCGCCACCGTCGGGTTCCCAAATTACGGTAGGAGGAATTCACATCGGCGTCGAGTCGACGATGAAGTACCTAGGACTCGTCCTCGACAGCCGGTGGAACTTCGTGGAGCATTTCCGACGTTTGGCTCCAAGGCTGGACCGGGCTGGGGTCGCCTTGAGGCGGCTCCTGCCCAATCTAGGGGGTCCAAACGCCTCCTGCCGGAGGCTCTACGCGGGGGTCGTGCGGTCCATGGCCCTTTACGGGGCACCGGTGTGGGCGCGTTCCCTTAGGCTGCGGCCAACCCGCCGGTTGAACGCGTCCCAAAGGGTCATGGCCATTCGGCTGACTCGGGGATACCGCACGGTCTCCCGTGAGGCGGCGAGCCTCCTTGCCGGATTACCGCCATGGGATCTGGAGCCGAATGTCCTCGCGCACATCTGGGAGTGGCGCGAGGAGGTGAAGCGCCGGGGTGTAACTCCGCTGCCTCGAGAAATCGCGGCACAGCGGACAGAGCTCCGGCAAGATCTCATGGCGGCATGGAGAGTGCGATTGTCGCAACCCAGTGCTGGGCACGCCACAATAGCGACGATAAGTCCCCTCTTTGAGGAGTGGCTAGAGAGGCGCCACGGCGTCCTCACCTTCCGCCTGACACAGGTCCTCACCGGACATGGCAGCTTCGGGAGGTTCCTGTGTAGGATTAGGCGGGAGGAAACGCCCGGGTTTCACCACTGTGCGGATCGCCCGGAGGACACGGTGGAGCATACGGTGGAGGTATGCCCTGCTTGGGCGGAGCACCACCGTGTCCTCGCGGAGGCGATTGGCGGCAATGACCTCTCGCGTCCGGCCCTGGTCCAGGCCATGGTACGGAGCGAGAGGGCATGGGAAGCCGTCAACTCGTTCTGCGAAGCAGTAATGCTCGCGAAGGAGGAGGCGGATCGCGTGAAGTAAAGGCAAAGTTTGCGCCCTCACGCCCCTAACCGCCGCCGTTGGAGACGCCCTGGGCGTCGGGAATCCCAGGCGGATTCCCGGCCACCATAGGCGCGGGCTTGCGGACGGCGAGCAACGGGCAGCTCGCCGTCCGATAAGAACCAGGCCCGGGTCGATGGCGCGTCGTGTTCCACGCGCGCCTCAAAGAGATGTCAGCACAATTGGCGGGGTCCGCTAGGACCGATGCCTGCCAGGGTTGCGGGAAAGTCCGAAAAGGATACCGGGACCTTGGCAACAGGCATCTGAAGGAACACGGGTGGGTTTTTTTTTGTCAGTAAAAGTCTGACACGCCCTTCCGCTCCGCCCAGAGCGGGAGAAGTCATTGGATGATTTCCCACCCTCAAAAAAAAAAAAAAAAAAGGTCAGTGTCAGGTTGTATGTTGATCTAAATTTGATTTTCGGCCGAAACAAATATGAATTTTACAGAATTATAATCATTAGAATCAGCAATACAACTCCTTAGGTTCAAAATGTATCAGTGCCAAATGTCATGATTTCATGAAATAGTCATTCACTGCACTTACATGACTTACGACAGTCACAAACCATCAAAGTGTACATTTTTTATCAATACAAATTAATCAAGCCCAAACACGAGGTATCTGCTGTAAACCATTGAGGAGTTCCCTTGACTGTCTTTAGGCTCCATCATCAGATCGACTCCAGACCTTCATAAAATTGTAGTGCTGTAAAATACTTAATGAATAAATTAAGGAATGCACTAGTTGCCCTTACGATTTTTGAAAGTTCCCCTCGATTTCTCTAGGATCCCATCATCAGATCCTGACTTGGTGACAAAGGGACCACCTCAGAAGTATAAGCTTTTGAACAAAAAAAGAATTTTTTAAATCGGTTCACAAACGGCGAAGTAATCGGTGAACATACATAAAAAAAAAAAAAAAAAAAAAAAAAAACAATCTTCCGAACATAGTACCTCCTCCTTTTTTGAAGTCGGTAAAAAAACGTCATAATTATAGTGCGATTTCTCGTCGATAGATTAATTGGGGCACTAAATACCCTTTTTCACCTAGCCAGTTTCCTAACTTTTGTAACGTAAACAGTGTCACATCACAATTAATGCAGAACGGACGTGCATCTAGTGTTTGCAGTACTGTGCCCAAATAGTTACTATACTCTATGACTGTGCCTATCCTACGACCCTATTACGGTAAGTAATTTTCATATATTTGCGTAAATTTCGGCAAAAAGACAGTCACATCATGTAAAATGACCATAATTATTTTTGAGTTAGTCTCTCTAATTATTTTCAAATTAGAGACTAGAACTGTGATAACATGTGAAATGACTATAGGTACTGTTGAGTTATTCTTATTTAGTATTTTAAAATTAGAGATAGAACTGCCAAATCATAATTATGACAATCGGCAGAACAAAACCTAAAATAAAACCAAACAAAATAAATGACAATCATAATAACTTTGATTGAAAGTATTTAAATTCTAAATTAGTAGTAATTAAATTCAATTCTATACGTCGGTTTACAGATCTTTCAGTAATAAGTAATTTATTTCAAAATCTGCTTAATTGAAGACTGTTGATTCCATGTTCCTATTAATTACGAGTATATGGGGGTAGATATCTATTTTATTTTTATACAAATAATTTAATTAGTGAGTTCCAATTTTGTTTTCTTAATTAAAGATTTGATTTTATAATTTTGTTACGCCACCATCGGTGTTTTTTCTAATACTTTACTATTTACTCTATTTAGAATGTTTTAGTTATAGATCAAGTACCTACTCCACGAGTACGAAGCGTTTTTTTTGTGATTTTTCACTTTTAGCTTAGGTTAAGTTTACACAAATTATGCTGTACACTTTTATGTTGAATGTGTATCTATTTTTTTTAAATATAATTTTGATAACAGTTTTCTAGTGGAGAGATTATCTATTATCTGAAAATGTACTTTATTGCTTTTATATCAAAGTTTTGATTCCTTATTTATTTCTAATGTAACTAATAGTAACTACCTACAAAAATATTTAAATTATCTACCTTAATAATTTAAAAAAATTATAATATTATTAACTTATAAAAGTATTTCATTTTATGAAATTTTTGATAATTTTGCCGGAAAAAAAAAACACAATGAGACACAAAAATAAATTAAAAAACACATTAGAGGAATTTAAAAGTAAAAAATTTATATAAAATGGAAAACATATCTTTACATTTGAATTTCCATAAAAATACAATAAAGCATTAAATAGTCTTCTTAGATATATCTTAAGTTCTCTCAGTCAAGCTCTCTCAGAAATTATTAATGGAATTATAAGTTCAAAAACTAACTTGTTTTTATTTTTTGTAAAATGTTTGATTTTTCACTTGTTAGTTGTGGTACCTACCCCACAAAAATTCGAATACCACTACCTGCTATGTAAATAACAGTGACGAAGTCAAACATAATGTCGTCTACATAGGCTAAGTGGGAAAAATACGTACTCGTAATTATTGAAGTTAACTAAAAAACTACGCAAGCAAAGTTAATAACATTTATATGGGACCATCTCGGGAATATACCCTTTCAAACAAAAAAGAAATTTGTAAATCGATTCACAATTGGCAAGCACATCGACGAACATAAACAAAAAAAAATACATACAGACGAACATAGAACCTCCGTCTTTTTGAAGAAAAAAGAGAATCGTGATTTCCCAAAAATTACATTTATTGTGTTATGACACTCGTTGCTGATGTGCGACCTGTTTCCCCCGAAGGGTTAGACATAGGTGTACCTATTGTACACCCACATTTCGCTTGTTATGTTTTGGTCCCATATATATTATAGGGGGTGAGCATATTGCCATCAACCGGGAACAAATACTGACTCCGGGCTGCTAGGTACTGAAAAATGTCATATCGATAAATCCAATAACACTTTGACGACCTAGAAATCGAACCCTTATCAGCAGTACCTATCGCTTGCGACCACTGCCAAACCAACCGATTATCTAACTACTATCTATACTTAATATTATAAAGCTGAAGAGTTTGTTTGTTTGTTTGAACGCACTAATCTCAGGAACTACTTTTTGGAATTGAAAAATATTTTTGTGTTGGATAGTCCATTTATCGAGGAAGGTTATAGGTTATATAACATCACGCTACGACCAATAGGAGCGAAGCATAAATGAAAAATGTTGCATAAACGGGAAAAATTATTCTTTTTTGAGAGCTTCCGTTGCGTGGGCTGCGTAAACGGTTTAAGTTACGCAAATATCATGTATGATGGAATTGTTCCTCATTAAAAGTTCAAAAAAAAGTCCGCGACAGCATATGTCTATCTTTAAAGATTGACTCACTATAACTTTTTTTTATGGTAATCTTTGTTCGAAATTAATGCATTATTTGCGAAGGAGTTTTATCAACATGATATTAATTCTTATTCAAATAAATATTTTTAACACCAAGGGTATTTATGTAGAAGTCCAATACTTTTTAATTCATTCAAATCGGACATTTAATTTCGAAGTTATCATAAAATGCAATACGCGAACCGTTTGACGCCGGCGCCACGCCGCCGAGACGTTCCCTCCTCTAGAGAGGAGAGGATAGACCATGACCTGGAATAGGGCACACGGGTAGACCATGACCTGGAATAGGACATAGGATACGTTTTATCCCTATATTCCCACGGGATCGAGACCAATGCAGGTGAAACCGCGGGGCACAACTTGTAATATAAAGTCTTAGTAATGTCATTGACTTACTCGTAATTAAATTATTGAAATAACTGTTCAATTATTTACTGTAGGTATGATGATCGTAATTAACCTGATGTATTAATTTATTTATGGATGAATATTTTGACTGGATTTTTGTGATATATTTAGTAAAAGAAAATGCATTAATTACCTATATGAAAATGCATTAATTGTAAACTTGATTTTTATTATCATTCTTAATAAGCAATATGACGTAAAACGAATTAAATATTGAAAAGTTGATTTGTGAAACCAGGAAACAATGTTGGTAATACGTGCATGAGTATAGAACAATTTCTATAAAAACTTCACGGAATTTGTTCTACCGTCTACCGGTGTCGCCTTGCGCCACTGTGTCGCGCCTGTCTGCGAGAGCCTTAACTCATACAAAATACGCCAACATTGAATCGGAATTCTCTTATTTACAATATTAATTATCATACCTACTATGATATGGTAATTACGTGAATTCCGATTCAATATTGGTTACAAGCTGATCAAAGATAAAAATTGTGTTAATCAAAATTACTTAATCTGGATTAAGTAAATCGTAGGTTCAATTAATGTTATTAATGAAATCTTAAAGATTCATTTCTAATTCATTTGAATTGGAGTAAACTGCATAATTGGATTACTTTTTACGATAGGTACAGTCAAAGTCGGGGGTAAAGGCTCTTACATACTGGGGCGATACGTCGCGCAATGCGACGCCGCCGCATTGTTTGCCGTGAGAAATTGTTTTGTTAAAATACGCGTCGCGCGACGAATCGCTCCAGTATGTAAGAGCCTTAATACTTTGACCTAGAGCTGGCGTAGCGCAGTACGAAATTTTAGTAGAATAAGCACGGACACGCATGGGCGCTCTTTTTAACTGACATGCCGCGCACTGAATTTTCAACGCGCGGCTTAGCAGCCTGAGTTTAAAGTCCAGCTGCACTTTTTATAATGTACTCTGTTGGAATCTCAACGCTCGGTTCGACGCCAAGAGTTGAAAATCGAGAGCACGGTCAAAAACTTCGTGTTAAAAAAAAACCGCTCGTGCGTACCACTGACGTGCTATGTACAGTATGTTAACTAACGAAGGGCGTTCCCGTTAACCCGCAATGGTATAGAACCCATAGTTACATGCCAAAAAAAAAAATATTACCATAAAAAAATAATATAATAAGTGAAATATTCACAAAAACAAAATCTATTGATACGTAAAAGAAAGACTCAGTACACGCACACTTGTTTTTCAACGTGGAAAGATAAGTGTGACAAGTGTGCATGTACAGAGTGTTTCTTTTACGTATCAATTTAATATTTTTTGTGAATATTTTACTATAAAAAAATAAAAATAAACATTTTTTAATGGGTTTTTTTTTTGCATTTATAGACGCTATACTATTGCAGATTAACAGGAACGTCCAGCGTTAGGTAACATACTGTATAACTGTTCCTTTTAATTAAAAATACAATAGACATAGATATATTTAGTAACCTATACCGCTTAACTATTCTTCAAGAGTCATAAAAACCTGTAAAAAAATCGACACATGTTTCACCTCTCAACGAGGCATCCTCAGGATGAAGATTGACCAATTGCAAACCAGAACACGACGTATTGCCACACCGAGCGTCGTGTTCTGGTTTGCAATTGGTCAATCAGTTTTATAATGGATTTCCGCAAAGTCACGCCTGATTGAATTAACTACCTTTTAATTAATTTAAAAGAGAGCAGCAAAATATTCTTGAATATGGAAGTCCAGCTGACACAACGTCTTTTCAACGAGAGGCAGTCCATTTATTTATAATGTATCAAAAAAATACCAAAACCTATACCAAACCTACCCGTATTCGCCTTTTACTACCGTAAACCAAAAATATAATTAAAATGGTACTTACTTTTAAACGGAACCTACGTTATTTTGAAAATATTAAATTAATCGATATAAAAATAAATTGCTTGACCTTCCCTTCTCTTACATAGGGTCCTCCAGACCCTGAAATAACTAGGAAGTGAGAGTTGTGCCACAGAAGAGAAAAACCCAGTAGGCCCAATGAGCTCAATAGTTGTAAAAGCATACTTACTTAACATGGGCCCTGACACGTTCATCATGTCTGCGTTAAGGTCATCCTTAAAGGCATTGAAGAGTTCTGAACTTAGAGGCATATTTTTCGTTTGTCAGCGTAAGTAACAGTAACAGGAAAAAATTGACAACCACACATTTTAATAAAAAGCCTAGTGCCTATGATTGTTTATTTTTTAAAATCACGACATTGTCCTTTTAAACAGTCATCGCGCCGGCATGTAACTTGGGAAGAGTCGTAGATACGCAGAATTCGTTTTCGGTTGTTTTTCTTAACATGTTAAAAAATATATTATGGCAAAAACCATTCATGATATGCAATGAAAGTGTCCATTTTTTTGTTGCACTGAGTGTACATATACAATAATAATACGCCAACCTACGTGTCGGCGACTATACCATGACCATAGACTCTTCTTGTAGGTACTTAATTTACCCATTTTTGCATAACGGCAAAAACAAAAGTAGGAAGAGTTGGTCCTTCTGTCGTTGCTCATACTGTGGCACGCCGCCATTAACCGGTTAGGCTCCCGATCACTCTTCCACTTTCGAGCCTTTAAGGCTAAATAGGTATAAATTACGTCAGTAATTCTGAGAAAAAAAAAATTGTTATTGGAATGGCAAAGACATTGAATATTTTGTTATTCTTGCGATTTTAAATTATCCATAAAGGAGGAAAAAGTTTAAACCGAAGTTATTGATCTATGATATTTTTTTATTATTCCAGTGGTGGTTAATGTGTTGGTAACACCCAGAAATATACCTATTTGGTGACGAATCCACATTCCTGGAATGTTAACTTTTATGAACTCCAATCTACTGACAATCTGTCCAAAACACGATGGCATGGCATGGGAACAATCCGCGAACTTTGGCATAAAATTATGCCAAAACAAATTATCCTACAAGATAATTATGTTAACATAAACTGTATGCCAAAAGCAAATAAAGCAAATAATTATTATATCAAAATAGTTATGCCACCCTCTCGCACTTGTGATGCTAATTTTCATGAAAAAAGAAAAAGATTGATTTAATTTAGTTGTTGGATAACAAAGTTTAATGGCTAAGTTCGTTGACTACTTTTTTAATGTTTGTTGAATATTTTTTTGTTTTGTTTTTGTAATTAGTATGTTTTACATTTAATTAAAAACCATTCGCACCTACCATAAGGCGCGAATGGTTGTTTGATTATTGCTTTCCTATTGAAGATTTTTATAAGCCAATAATTAATTAAGGGTCTGTATCCTAACTAATATTATAAATGTAAAAGTGAGTTTGTTTGTTACGCTTTCACACTAAAACGGCTCAACGGATTGGGATGAAATTTGGCACACGGGTAGACCTTGACCAGGAATAGGACATAGAATACTTTTTATCCCGATATTCCCACGGGATCGATACATATGCGAGTGAAATCGAGGAGCGCAGCTAGTTTAATATAAAACTAAAGGCAAGAATAGGTACTTTATTGGAACTAAAAAAAAAAATACCCTGTTTTTGTTTTCTTTCAACGGCGAACGGTTTCACCAACGAAACTAAAAGCAATTAGCACAACAAAATCGCGTTCAATATTTGTAAATGTCTATTGTTGTGGAATAATAGAGAGACTGACAGCTCTTGAACACTAGATGTGCTAATCGCGTTCAGTTTTATTAGTGAAATTTACCCTGATTTCGGAAAAAGCATATCCATACAAATATTACAAATTCGAAAGCAACTCTGTCTGTCCGTCTGTATGTTACCTTTTCACACCTAAAGGATGCTAGTTAACTATATTTTTCTACAATCGTGGGATCGTTTATCAGTAAAAGAATAGAACTGGTTATTCTCAATTAAACGTACCTAATTTATAATGAAGGTCTAGGTACTGTTCTAAACAATGACGATTGCATTCAATTTCGGGTGAAGTACGAGATTTAGGTCAACGACCCTGCCCTAAGACCGGACCTCGGACAGTTTGTGTTCTATTGTCATTGCTATTATTTGAAAGATTGTAGTGACACATGCAACATACTCGTAAATGGGAAAAAAGAGTAATTAATGGATCATTGTAGCCAGTTTTGAGGGGCTTGTGGCTAAGTAATAACAGCCGCACGAGTGCTATGCTTGCCGCGATTGGACATTGGATGGGTGACCATCTTTACATACCAAGACCCCGCCGTGTCACGGAAAGCACGTTAAGCCGTTGGTCTCGGCTGTCATTTGTAGATCTTTGACAGTTATTACGGGTATTCAGAAACCAGAAAGTCTGACAACCAGTCTTACCAAGGGGTATTGTTACCCAGTAACTGGGTTGTAGAGGTCAGATAGACAGTTGCTCCATGTAAAATACTGGTATTCAACTGCGTCTGGTTAGACTGGAAGCCGCCGACCCCAACATAGTTGCAAAAAGGCGAAGCATGATGTAGCCGGTTTTGAAAGGCCTACTTTTTACAATGAACGGGTCGGGTAATGAATTGACATTTTACGTCAATCTGCCGTGTCATAGCCATTTCTTAAAACTTTCAATAATGACAGTTGTGATTTGAATATACGGCCAATATACGTTGGTAGTCAATTTGCTTAACAATTTTTGTCCTTGACTTTACCTATACTCTTTTTGAAATAAGATTAAAATAAATTTAAATAAACCTTTTTTACAGCCCGTTCAACCGATTTTGACTTCTATACGGTAGGCATAAGGATGGCATCAAAATAAAAAAGTGGTTACAATACCAACTGTTTACTGCAGGTTCCTATTTTTATGATACCAACGCAATAGAAGTCAAAATCGTTTGAACGGACTGTAAAAAAGGTTTATTCAAATGTCTAATCTTATTTCAAATGGAGTATAGATGTATTTTGGCCCTCAGTGATACAATTAAAATATTTCTTTGAACACACGAGTGCTGGCATGAGCTTCGCCTTCGTTATTATCATTCTTCTTTAGAGGTCGGCGCAACATGTCCCTTTCTATCATACTTCTCTATTAGCCGTCATCTCGGTAGTCACCCCCTTTCCAGCCATATCATCTTTCATACAGTCCATCCATCGTTTCTTTAGTATTCCCTTCTCTTATACCAAGCGCTTCGCCCATAGTGCCTATAGACTCTTCCCATACATAATCAATTTTGATCGCGAGCTGGGATGAAATTCAATGATCTGGGGGCCTACCACCACCGTTTACAGCAGTTTTATTTTAATCTTACTTCGCGGGGAACAGATATGGATGGAGATGGAGCTATACGTCCGGTAGAGCTTCATCTCTTTCCTACACCCATCATCTGCCTAGCCTTTTCCCAGCGATGTTGGGGTCGGCTTCCAGTCTAACCGGATGCAGCTGAATACCAGTATTTTACATGGAGCGACTGCCTATCTGACCTCCACAACCCAGTAACTGGGTAACAATACCCCTTGGTAAGACTGGTTGTCAGACTTTCTGGTTTCTGAATACCCGTAATAACTGTCAAAGATCTATCTCTCATCTCTTTCCTACACCCAAGTAATATTAAAATAATACTGCTGTAAGCAGTGGTGGTAGGCCCCCATATTCAAGATTGGCTGTTTTGGCTCATCATTGATCGGATCACGAATCGCAAAACTGAATAGTTGCCATCCTAACTTTCTAACTAATATTATAAATGCGAAAGTGAGTTTGTTTGTTTGTGTGTTACGCTTTCACTCTAAAACGTCTTAACGGATTTGGATGAAATTTGGCACAGGAGTAGACCATGACCTGGAATAGGACATAGGATAAATAATTTTATCCCTATATTCGCACGGGATCGAGACTGAAAAACCGCGGGACGCAGCTAGTAGAATTATAATACCTGTCTTAGCAACTGATTTAACCAGGTCAGTAAAAATTACTATTGTACCAACTACTTACTATAAATCTTAATGTAATTCGAATAACATTTTATTTACCGCGCATAAAAGTCACATTTACCAAATTCTATTAAGATATTTATTTCAATAGATTTTTTTATGTTAGGTATTTTATTTGCAATTTCAGATAAAGTCCAACCTTTACTTGGTTATTTAAATACTAGATGCGCGTGACCCTAATTCTTTTTCTGAAATAAAAGTCTAAGTTGCTCTATAAAACATTAGCTATCTGCCAGTGAAAGTCCTGTCAAAGACGGTCTAACCGTTTCGGAGATTAGCTGCAGCAAACAGAGAAAGAGACAGAATTTTAAATGTTTTTTTGTTCCTACCGTATATCATTTCATATGCATATAGCAAAAAGCTGTTATTCTGACATTACAAACAGACACTTTAATTTTATTCAGATTGGATAGATTAGACTGCAATTCTGTGACCAATTATAGCTACAATTTGTAGTTTATTCTATTGTTTTTTTTCAACTCAGTACTTTTATATTCAGTAATAATAACTAACTATCACTTAACTAATGAAATCCTAACTAATATTAATTAAAACTGGCAATACAAATAAACAATTAATATAGCTAAAATATGGCTTCGAAAAATTCCTCCGCATCGCTGTCGGCTGGTAATGTACCCAAGAGACTGGTGGCATTGCCACGTTGTATGGCAATGCTTAGCCTCTGACCAAGGTAAAAGCCAATCCTTGGGTCACGGGAAGTGTCAAACAGCCGTTTGGAAATTTCATTTGTCCTATGGAAGCAGAAGGCGTGCAGCGGTGATCTCAAATGGGTTAACGGACAGAGTACAGAGATGCCTCAGCGGCCGCTGAATTCCTCTTACGCTGATGTCGGTCGCGTACGCGTAGCAACGTAGTACGCGCCATGGACGTCAGCGTCGCAGTATAATGCTATATAGAACACAATGTATATACGCACGTGCGACAGACGTATGCGAACAACATCAGCGTAAGAGGAATTCAGGCCTAACACTTCCAGATCACTACATTTTAGTCGCACTACGACAATATCGTAAAGAAACTGACGGCTTCGAATGGCGTACTAGACAGCAGTTGTACGCTCCACGACATTTTGGCACCACGAGTGGGTACTGCTGTTCTCAGACAGTATTCCCGGTGCTCTGGTATCTCCGGTTTCCGTGCTCTGTGGGATAAGGGTAAGATTTCGTAATAATTCATCCAAACACACTTATAATAATTATTTATGCGCGTTATGTAATTAGAAGCGTTTGCCCACGGCAGTCATCCAAACACACCGCGGCAGGCCGCGCACGATTTCCGCTCAATGTTTGGACACGCCGACAGACAGTCTTATATAAAAAATTGAACTATACAAAGATAAAATGCGAAGTCGACAAATTATGGACAGTTCCTTTAGTATTTCAGTACAGGGCGGTCACCACGAGGACGTCAACCGGTTGACGACCCTTATACATAATTATTAGGTTCGTGTTGTTGTCAAAAACTTTAATATTTTTGTAGCAAACAATGGAATTATTTGAGTTCAAAGTTAAATTATAATGAAAAGGTCAAAAGATTTCTTTCATTCATTAATCATTTTTAATTTTACGTAAAAGTCCAGTTCCTGAATTAATGGTTTTGTCAATATTTTTGACAATTTGGTTTTTCTATATAAATGTGAAGCTGGCTTTGGTTGGAATCTCGATGGGTCTCCTGGACAAAAATATAAGATGTGACAGTGCGTCTCGCGGGATAGTTCAAAAAGAATTTCTGCTTTTCTTGAGAAAACCCTGTGATGTTGATCGAGATTACACACACAATCCTGGTGTTGTTAGTTTGGCCGTTTGGAACTAATATTTACCATGGTGGTAAGAGGATTAAATTTAACCAAACGCGCGACGTAACCGAAGGTCGGAATGTACGTCACTCGGGGGGCTACTTTCACGCACCTCCTTTTCTAGATTAGTAAATAATATCGACCCATATACATCCTCTGTCGAACAAGAGTCTATTTCCCACTTAAAGCAAATATTGACCGACTATAATATATGTATTATCAATACACTAATCCCCTGTATTATCTATTAGATACGGCATATAATACTTTAACCACAGTGTACATACTATTCATATACTTATTTGTATATGGTGTTTGCACTTGACAGTCGAAATCAAGTTAACTCAAACAACGTGCTATGTGATCAATCGTGATTTATAATAAAGTTGCACATGGTGGTTCTATTTGCCTATTACAAATGTAAATTATGTTTTAAGTGGCACTAGAATAGAATAAAATACTTATGTACACTATATAAAAGTAGAAATATTCAGTAGTAATAGTTCAATAACTGACGAACGAGTGATAGAAGGTACTACTGCCATCTATCGGCCTTTCCACGTATATTTGGCATAAGTCGGTCTTTTCTCCATACAAAAAGTCATAATTCGAGGTTCGGCTTTCGTCAATATCCTCCTCCAATATTGGACCAATTTGAAAGATATTTTATAAATTTAATAAGAAGGATATTTACTGTGCCCCTATGTTTTTCTTTTTTAATTAATAGATGTCAAATTTGTACAATAGGCCTCAGATGACAGCGGTCTAAACAGGCACTTTTGAGCATTTTCTGAGGGTTCTAGTGCTCCTACAGATAATGTATCATCAAAACGGAAAACATAGGGGCATAGAACTAGTTGATATTTATTTTAATGTAAAAAATCATTGCCATAAGGTAGTAGTCATAAACCAGAAAGAAAACAGGCGAGAGCATTTGTATGGAGTGGGGACCGTCCCTATTTCCTGTTAAGAGGTCCACATCCACCAACCTTACCCATATTACCTTTTTCTCCATATGTACGCACGCAAGTAGTATTATGGCCCACTCCCTCTCACAGAGCGAAGGCATATTCAGCCAACGTTGTATACTTACGTTAATGTTAAGAGATCCAGAATCCTTAGTGATGATAAGCTTTTGCTTTAGCGTAGATATCTAATCGCCAGTCAATCATCAAACATGTTCATAGTACCGCCATCTATCGGTCGTACAAGTATCTTCTGCAAAGCTTCACACTACGACGTCACTCGAAAAAAAATCTTGCCGCACTTAAAACGAACAAGTCTCATTGTCCAGTAAAATAAAAATCCTAGTTTTATTTTTAATTCGCTAAACAGCAGCTGTACTTAGTTGCTTTTCTGAAGCTATGACGTCACACGAAGTTACACACACAATTAATACAGTCTTATTCATCCTGTAAATAGAATAAAAATCCAGCAATGATTTAAGAGTATTTCGACGTAGGTAGTTGCTTCTCTGAAGTATCTATGGAGATACCACATGCGTCATAGTGTGCTCTCATTTGTGTTTTTATAATTTTTCTCAGAAACGTCCTATTGAGTTAATTCTGTTGCCAATTTTTGTTTCCATTACATAGTTCTTGGGAAGGTGGTGATTTTGTAACCACATTGTGGTTTTGGGATAATTTGCCAAAAATCCTCTGGTGACTCATTTCATGTTGCATCTTCCAATCTTTAGCGCTAAAAATAATTATGAGAAATCTATGTGAAGGTTATTTCCTAATTTGATGGTACGTTAAAGAAAATTGACAACAATAATAATAATCTTAATTTTTCAAAGTGATAAATATTCGGTATTATTCATTTTCTTTTTAGGTTTCCGTAGTTAACAAGGAATCCAGTTTCACCATGTCCGTCTGTCTGTCTGTCCGCGGCTTAGCTCAGATACTCTTAGTACTAGAAAGCTGTAATTTAGCCTATGTATCAATTTTGTAAATGTGAGTACCATGGGGCCGTTTCATATGGTATCATGTTGTATGTTGACTTGAAAGAGCCTGGCAGATGAGAGTATGTCATACTCACTTAAATGTCTCGCTGATGGTGGCGCGTGTGTTGGATCATTCGGTTCCCTACAAAATGGTTGAGCTGGATGGTCCTGATTCACGTGTCATGTTCGTGAACGGGCGCCGTCAGTTGAGACTGGTCATCTCTTATCTGCCAGGGCTTATTTTTAATCTTATATTTTGAATTATTTTTGATTATTTTTCTTTTGACATTGTTCTCACATATAGAAGCACGAAGAATACTGTACCCAGGATTTTGTAATATCTATATACATTTTTAAAAGAGTGTCCTTGGAGTTTCTTGCCCGTTCTTCTCCATGGAGAGATCTACGAATTTGAATGGGCAACTAGCTTCAACTTTTTGACTAACTGACCGACTCTTTGACAATTCAAAAGTGCCTGTAAATGGTTTAATTGAAATAAATGCTTTGAGTTTGAGTTTGAGTATCTATACTTTCATATTAATCACGCAGACAAAATCGTAATTTTTTTATTTTTTTATATACATAGTACAACCACAAATTAACTTAAGTATAAAAATAAAAATTAACGAAAGATAGTTTGTAATCATAAACTAAGGCTGCCATCAGACGGACTGCATTTCAGCTGTTTCAACTGCATTCAATAGCATCCATTCTGATGGCAGCCTTCTATTCTATTCTATTTTTTATTATGGCAAGCAAAGCCGTTGTCGACTATTCTGCCAATGTCTTAAGTGAGTTGGAAAAGCAAGTGTGTGATGGCAGCCTTACATTGGAGTAGGAGAATAAATTGACATTTGACATAAATTGACATTGACAGTGGCATATTATATAGATGTATGGGAGAACAACTGATTGAACCACAATGTAAAGTTTTTTTTTTGGGATAACTTCATCTCTACTAGGGATCCCTTGATTGAGCGTGATCTGACAGGCACTTAGCCGTTTTATTTAAATGTTTTTATGACATTTTTATCATAATCAGTGTTGTTAAGTACCTACCAGACTCTGTACCCCATTCTGGCACTTAACAACAATGCTGACTACGCACTATGCAGGTCAAACGACTGTCATTAACTAACCAAAACGTCCATTATGTTATGAACCATTCGTGAAAACACATGAATGTCATGCATTTTAACTCCGTCATCGCGTTTGGTAAACAATATTTTTTGCGAGATTTTTTTGTGAAACTTTGTATAATATGACGGCAACTAGTCGGTTATCATTTAAAGTAAAGGCACGTGAACATATTCGTAAGAGTTGGTAGATTCATCCCAGCGCTGATTTGCTGGATTCGTTTTCTCCTGTACCTGTTGTTATTTCTGCTTTGTTTACATGTATGTATCTATGCATGTGTTAATTAGTATTTATTATTTACGTTGCACCTGCCATGTTCGTCTCTGTATCACCCTAAGGTTGGCTGGTAGAAAATGGCTCAGACATTAAGTCCGCCTTTGTACAATATTTTTTTACTTATGCATCATCATCTGCCTAGCATTTTCCCAACCATGTTGGGGCCGGCTTCCAGTTTAACTGGATGCAGCTGAATACCAGTATTTTACATGGAACGACTGCCTATCTGACCTCCACTACCCAGTAACTGGGTAATATGATACCCCTTGGCAAGACTGGTTGTCAGACTTTCGGGCTTCTGACGACTCGTAACGACTGTCAAAGATACACAAATGACAGCCGGGATCAACGGTTAAACGTGCTTTCCGAGGCACGGAGGAGTCTCGATATGTAAAAATGGTCATCCATCCACAGACCAACCCCGGCAAGCGTAGCTTAACCTGATGAATCGACCCATGTGGCTGTTATTACTTAGCCAAAAGCTCCTTACTTATGCATAAATAAATAAAATAAATATGACACAGGATAATCGGAACAATCGAATCTTTGCCAAAATCCAAAAATATTCGCAAGGGAACGGAATATTTGCTGACGAACCGTACGTTCGTCAGTTCATACGAGGGTACTCTTTAACGGTTTCTAGTATATCTGTAATTAGTCCAGGGTTGCGGAGAAGTCCGAAAGGGATACTGGGGCTCTTGGCAACAGGCAACTGAAGGAACACGGATGGGTTTTAAACAGTAAAAGTCTGACACGCCCTGTCGCTCCGCCCAGAGTGGGAGAAGAAAACTGAAGATATCCCACCACCAAAAAAAAATAAAATACAACTTGGGAACAACTTAATTATCTAATGCATCACATCATGTTAGTCCTTTTTAATTGGACCCGTAATTGGTTATCATAGGCTTTAAGGTATTTTTTACTGTTGAATGCCGCATTCATTAACAGGGGTCCCCGAAAAGATCAATTGCCTTCAATTTATGGTTGTAGTAGTATTGTCAATAGCTTCACAATTGTATTTGGTAGACGATCAATTTTCGCATCAATGTAAATGTATCAATCACGTAATAATTTAAAATTGATTTTTTCGGGGCCTTTCACAATATTGTGTCTCCCTTAAGATCCATTTCCGTAGATATATACATTACGAAAGCAAGCACTGCACACACTTTTAAGATAGTGATGCAAAATATAACTTTATTTAGTACACAAAAAGATACATAATATTATTTTATTGAGATAATTCGAAAATGCGGCGTCCCGCTACGCCGCGCGTCGTCTCGCAGCGTAGCGCGACGTATCACGACGCGGCGATGTTTTGCTGATAGGCAATACAGACACAATGGCTGCGCCTCTCGACGTCGGGATGCGTCTAGCCGCGGCGCACAGTGGGCTGTAAATCGATCTTCATAGACTTAGGGATCAACTAGGTAATTCATTTTTTTTCGGCAGAAATAGGCTTGGGTATCGTATATTGATCAATTCAATGCTATTTCAGTTTTTTAATAAACGTTTTACTTTACTTTAAAGCACTTGATTGAAAAAAATGTATGGAGAAATATGTAAAAAAGGATATATTTCGACTTTGGTACAAGTGCGCCACTTTTCTTTTGGCACGACTATACCCCTTATTTTTCTGCCTTTTTTGATATATCACACAATGCGCGGACGTAAAAGGCTTTGAGAAAAAAAAAAATGTGTTTTTGGAATATGATAAAAGGTTTTATTTAATCTGTTTATAATTGACTTATGGTACTTAATGGTTATAAATAAATTATATGAACAGAAATGTAATAGTTACCGGTTAAACATAACAAATTTAATGGAAATTAATTAAGGTTTTTTTTGTAATTTAATAACGATGCTGGTTAAATAATGAGATCTTATGATCCATTGGCCATTATCTATCATATTGAGATATTCTAATGTCCTATTACTGAGATAATTAGATCTCATTAACTAACTACCCCCCTTCCTACATAGTTTTTTTGAACCTTAAGTATAAGTCGTGTGCATTTAATTACTATTTCCAATCAACTATGTATTGTCAAAGAGTGATTACCTATTTTCTAAAATGGAGCAAATAAATTTAGTTCATAACCTTGACTTGTTTGTTGTTTAAAAGCAGGCTGGCAAGCTGGGCAGCTACCTTGAATTGCTGCAAACTGTTGTGTCTCAGTTCAATTTAAATCTTTCGGAAGAAGACACCGATACTTTAAAGGAATTTTGTCGGAGATTCAGCCAAGCTGTCATAAAAAGATGTAAGAATGCGAAAAAAAACATTTAAGAAATAATACGGAGACTGGTTGGCGCTTCCAGTGGATTGGCCATCTTGTGTTGTTCGGCATCAAGCTGCAAAGGATGCCATTTCATAGAATCAAGCACCTTCAACCAGCCAATCTGTATCTGTTGGAACACTAACTAAGCGTTTGACTCCTCCTAAACCATTTGTAGAATTGTGTACTAAACAGAAAAAACGGAGGATTGAAGAAGAGAATCAACAAGACAGTGACGAACTAGCTTACGCTACAGTAAGCAGGCTAAATTAGTATGTTACCCTCCAAAGGAGGCGTTTAGTATAACAGATACAATGGCCAAAGTATCTCTTCAAGCGCTTCTTGACATAACTGTGCAACGTATACTCAAAAGTTTACCAGACAAGCCGCCTCACCAGTCCTTAAATTTATTATCAAAATGGGGTTTTGATGGGTCATCAAGCCCAAGTAGATACAAACAAAAAATGGAAGAAGGAAATACTGATGAAGCCATTTTTATGATGAGTTTAGTTCCCTTAAAACTAACTGCTGCAGTTGGAAAGGAAGTAATAATAATATGGGAAAATCCTAAGCCGTGCTCTACAGTATACTGTCGACCTATCCAATTTACATTCATCAAAGAAAGTGAGTTAGTAGTCAAAGATGAAATGACTAAAATGGAAGAAGAAATAAGAACCATCCAAATGTGTTGATGGCATTGAAGTTAAACACAATCTCGTCCTGACGATGATTGATGGAAAAGTGTGCACGTAATCAGAAGCTCGCTCCAGTACTGTGTGTTTCCTGGGAAGGCCTGGGTCCTGGCCATGGAGGCTCTCGGGCCTCGACTAAGAGGTCTCCTATGCGCATGCATGGAGAGGGGCCAGTTCCCACTTCGTTGGAAGACGGGGAAACTGGTCCTCATTAAGAAGCCGGGGCGCCCTGCGGACTCTCCGTCCGCTTATCGGCCCATCGTGCTGCTCGACGAGGTGGGCAAGCTCTTTGAAAGAGTCATTGCAAACCGCCTCGTCGGGCGGCTGGTGCGGGTGGGGCCGGATTTGGCGGAGAGCCAGTTTGGTTTCCGCAGAGGGCGCTCTACGGTGGACGCCATCATGCGTGTACGGGCCCTCACGACGGGGAATGCTGTGGCCCGGGGCGGGGTCGTCTTGGCGATGTCACTAGACATCGCCAACGCCTTCAACACCCTGCCCTGGAGTTGCATAAGGGAGGCACTCCGGTACCACCGGATGCCGACCTACCTCTGTCGTGTGGTCGAGGCCTATTTGACGGACAGGGCCGTCATCTACCCCGGTCACCAGGGAATGTGGAACCGGCGAGAGATGTCGTGCGGTGTCCCACAGGGATCGGTCCTGGGGCCGCATCTGTGGGACATCGGATACGACTGGGTGCTGCGCGCCGACCTCCCTAGCGACGTCAGCGTAGTTTGCTACGCTGACGACACGCTGGTCCTGGCGCAGGGGAGGTCGCACCAGGCGGCGGCCGATCTAGCGACACGCTGGGTTGCGACAATCGTCGATAGAATCCGGCAGTTGGGACTCGAGGTGGCCTTGCACAAGTCCGAGGTCATGTGTTTTCATGGCCCTCGGAACGCGCCACCGTCGGGTTCCCAAATTACGGTAGGAGGGGTTCACATCGGCGTCGAGTCGACGATGAAGTACCTGGGACTCGTCCTCGACAGCCGGTGGAACTTCGTGGAGCATTTCCGACGTTTGGCTCCAAGGCTGGACCGGGCTGGGGCCGCCTTGAGGCGGCTCCTGCCCAATCTAGGGGGTCCAAACGCCTCCTGCCGGAGGCTCTATGCGGGGGTCGTGCGGTCCATGGCCCTTTACGGGGCACCGGTGTGGGCGCGTTCCCTTAGGCTGCGGCCAGCACGCCGGTTGAACGCGTCCCAAAGGGTCATGGCCATTCGGCTGGCCCGGGGATACCGCACGGTCTCCCGTGAGGCGGCGAGCCTCCTTGCCGGATTACCGCCATGGGATCTGGAGGCGAAGGTCCTCGCGCACATCTGGGAGTGGCGCGAGGAGGTGAAGCGCCGGGGTGTAACTCCGCTGCCGCGAGAAATCGCGGCACAGCGGACAGAGCTCCGGCAAGATCTCATGGCGGCATGGAGAGTGCGATTGTCGCAACCCAGTGCTGGGCACGCCACAATAGCGGCGATAAGTCCCCTCTTTGAGGAGTGGATAGAGAGGCGCCACGGCGTCCTCACCTTCCGCCTGACACAGGTCCTCACCGGACATGGCAGCTTCGGGAGGTACCTGTGTAGGATTAGGCGGGAGGAAACGCCCGGGTGTCACCACTGTGTGGATCGCCCGGAGGACACGGTGGAGCATACGGTTGAGGTGTGCCCTGCTTGGGCGGAGCACCGCCGTGTCCTCGCGGAGGCGATTGGCGGCGGTGACCTCTCGCGTCCGGCCCTGGTTCAGGCCATGGTACGGAGCGAGAGGGCATGGGAAGCCGTCACCTCCTTCTGCGAAGCAGTAATGCTCGCGAAGGAGGAGGCGGAACGCGTGAGGGAAAGGCAAAGTTTGCGCCCTCACGCCCCTAACCGCCGCCGTTGGAGACGCCCTGGGCGTCGGGAATCCCAGGCGGATTTCCGGCCACCATAGGCGCGGGCTTGCGGACGGCGAGCAACGGGCAGCTCGCCGTCCGATAAGGACCAGGCCCGGGTCGATGGCGCGTCGTGTTCCACGCGCGCCTCAAAGAGATGTCAGCAAAAATGACGGGGTCCAATAGGACCGATGCCTGCCAGGGTTGCGGGAAAGTCCGAAAGGGATACCGGGACCTTGGCAACAGGCAAATGAAGGAACACGGGTGGGTTTTAGTCAGTAAAAGTCTGACACGCCCTTCCGCTCCGCCCAGAGCGGGAGAAGTCATTGGATGATTTCCCACCCTCAAAAAAAAAAAAAAAAAGTACTGTGTGTTACTTGTGTTTGGCGAAACCATCACAGATAAATGATCTCAATGTAGTATTGCGTAAAGAAGTGTCATCTGATATAATCAAGTTTGGTTTGTCACATTTGCATGCTCAAATTAATACTATGGAGTGTCTTTAACACATATCATACAAACAAGACTTAAAATCTTGGTCTGTCAAAGGAGAAGCTAACAAATTCGTGATGCAGCAGAGGAAGAAACAGATACAAGAGAGATTTCGAGAGGATTTAGGGCTTCTGATAGATATCGTAAAGCAGGAATCAGACAAATGACGGAAATACGGCAAGGAAATTCTTCGAATTTCCTGAAAAACCGGCAGCTATTACTGGCTTGGATGTAGAAATTGTGCGCAGATTTGCAGTTATTTTACAAGCAATAACATCAGGTGAAAACATCGATGTTGAAAAATTTCGAGCTTATACCCGTACGACCGCAGAGAGATACCCACATTTTTATCATTGGTACTATATGTCAGCGACCGTACATAAATTGTTGATTCACAGAGCTGATATCATCAAGAACTCTATTGTACCGATTGGAAATCTGTCTGAAGAAGCATCTGAAGCGCGTAATAAAACTTTCGCAAATACAGAGAGCACCATTCACGTAAAATAAGTAGGATGAGCACGAATGAGGATATAATGAAGATGATGCTTCTGACTTCAGATCCGTACGTTTCTGCAACACGGCCATTATTGCATCGTGCTTTACATAAAACAAAAATGAGGCAAGAAACCTTGGATCTTTTGATTGTTGAGCCGAAGCATCAGGATGATATTGAGTTCTGTGACATAGATGATATTAATTATTATGACACAGAACCAGATGAATCTGATATAGATGCTTAGGATGCTTGTAACTTTAAATATGATTGTTTATTTTAGTTTTGTTTCAATATTTTTCTTTTATTTAAGATTTTAATGCAATTAACTATGTAGGAAGGGGGGTAGTTAGTTAATGAGATCTAATTATCTCAGTAATAGGACATTAGATCTCATTATGATAAATAATGGCCAATGGATCATAAGATCTCATTATTTAACCAGCATCGTTATTAAATTACAAAAAAAACCTTAATTAATTTCCATTAAATTTGTTATGTTTAACCGGTAACTATTACATTTCTGTTCATATAATTTATTTATAACCATTAAGTACCATAAGTCAATTATAAACAGATGAAAACCTTTTATTATATTCCAAAAACCTTTTTTTTTTTTCTCTCAAAGTCTATCGCTTCCGCGCATTGTGCGATATGTCAAAAAATGCAGAAAAATAAGGGGTATAATCGTGCCAAAAAAAAGTGGTGCAATTGTACCAAAGTCGAAATATATCCTTTTTTACATATTTCTCCATACATTTTTTTCAACCAAGTGCTTTAAAGTAAAGAAAAACGTTTATTAAAAAACTGAAATAGCATTAAATTGATCAATATACGATACCTAAGCCCATTTCTGCCGAAAAAATAAATAGATTACCAAGTTGATCCCTAAGTCTATGAAGATCGATTTTCAGCCCACTGTGCGGCGGCGCGCTGCGCAGCGCGAAACCACTGGCCTCTTCAAGAATCGTTGCGTCGCGTCGCGTCACGGTGTGAACTGACCCTAAGCATTTATTAACATTAAGTCGGAATACACGACTTCTCAAAAAAAAAAATGAAAAATTAAAATGCTGTGACGTCAATGCACGCATAATTAGTGACAAAAGTCGATTAAGATTGCTAGTTTTAGAAATCATCATAATTCATACAAAATTATTCGATACATTGTATTCAGCATTTTCATGTAAATACATAGTTAAGAAGTTCAAAGTCTGAGTGTCTTCCAATTTTGGTTCTGTTCACATTTTGTCTAAATATTTAGCCTGTATGACCGCGCGCGGTACACCCTCGTACTAAAAACCATTGTAGTTAATTAGAACGTCCTTGAAGAATTATGATTTTAAAAACCGAAGTATTAATCGACGTTTGTCACCGAATGTTGGTACCTTCGAGCACTTGTAGAGCTTTTTATTAATAAAAAGGGTTTGATAAATTTTGTTTTTAAGTATACTTACAACAAACTAGGTACTATTGCTCGGTTTACATGTGCATGACACGGTGCACATAAAACATATTTTTAAAGTAATGTACATACGTTTCTATTGCAGCAGTGGTGGCCCAGTGGTAACGGCCCCGACTTACGAGTTGTAACTAGTGGGTTCGAACCCAACCAGGCGTATTACTTTGTGTAATTTATTTTATCATCACTGCTCTCAAAACGGTGAAGTAAAACATCGTGAGGAAACCGGCAGGTCCTAAAACCAAAAATTTGAAGACATGTGACATCTACCAACCCGCACTGGGTCCGCGTGGTGGATTACGGCCCACTCCTTCTCACCGAGAGCAGGCCCGTGTCCCAGCAGTGGGAACATTATAGGCCGGTTATGTATGTTCATTAAGATGAAATAGGGTCGGTCCTCTCCCCATACAAACGCTCTCGCATGTTTTCTCTCTGGTTTATGACCTTGGAGCAATGAATTTTTACTGTAAAATAAATATCAACTAGTTCTATGCCCCTATGTTTTCCGTTTTGATGATACATTATCTGTAGAAGCAATAGAACCCTCAGAAAATGCTCAAAATTGCCTGTTTAGACCGCTGTCATCAGAGGCCTATTGTACAAATTTGACAACTATTAATTTAAAAAGAAAAACATCGGGGCACAGTAAATATCCTTCTTATTCAATTTATAAAATATCTTTCAAATTGGTCCATTATTGGAGGAGGAAATAGACGAGAGCTGAACCTCGAATTATGACTTTTTATATGGAGAAAAGACCGGTCTTATTTCCTTTTAAGGCAAAATAGCGCAAAATAACGCTTACACCTAGTCCCAGTAACGAATGCCCGAATCACTGTACTCTTGACACCTTTTATCTTTAACAATCTTTAATCTTGAGTTGTTTATCTGATGTGTTGTAAGGTATTAATTTGTTCGTATTTAATTTTTTACCCCACTACGGCGAAGAAAAAAGGAGGGTAATGATTTTGACCGGTATGTATGTAAGTATGTTCATCAGTTCCCTCCTATCTTCTATGAGGAATCATTGGAAGCGTCTTGATCGTCCGCTGGTTATAGGCTATGTGACGTCACATCAAATACATAAAAATGGCGCCATCTAGAGGACATAAAGGCAGCAACTAAAAAAAAATTGTTTAATCGTACTATGTTGGGTATCAGATGAAAGGACTTAATGAGCACATTTCAAAATTATATACAGGGTGTGGCGTAAGTAGTGGTCCACCGTTCAGGATTCGATGAACCAGATAATTAACTATAACAATTAAAATTTTTAACCATTTTTACCCAAGGCGTTTTTTTTTACAAAAATCGCCCTTGAACTTGGATGGTACTCGTATGTTAAAAATTCGGGTTAAAATTAGAGAAGAACTAACTTTTTCTTCAAAAGAGGTGAATTTACATAAAAAATCATAATTTATCATGATAGCTCTAGTATTCAGCAGTAATTAACAGAAATCAAAATGAAAAAATAATGGTTTTTGTTGAAACTACAAACAAATTTGTAATAAAAGGTAGAAATTTCGTAAATAAAAAACAAAAAGGAAATATTTTCGGAACCCTTGGGTAAAAATGGTTAAAATTTTTAATTGTTATAGTTAATTATCTGGTTCATCGAATCTTGAATGGTGGACCACTACTTACGCCACACCCTGTATATTATAAAACCAAAATTTAAAAAAAAAAAAAGGAATAGAATCTAAATCCCAACTACGACTAAAAAGGTATAAACAAGACACCACATACAGACAAATTACAAATCCGGAGTCACACGTAATCCGTTCGATTTATGGCCCTAACACGTGTGACTCCGGATTTTTTATTTGTCTGTCTGTGGTGTCTTGTTTATACCTTTTTAGTCGTAGTTCGGATTAGTTTTTATTACTTTAATTTTTTTAGCAATCATATTGTCTTTAGTTTTAAAAAGGCTACATACTCGTATAATATGTATACATTTTCCTTCTTTTGTTTTAAGTTGGCTGTAAACAGTACATATGCCTAGGCTTACAATTAACATAATTTAGTTAATGTGGTGTTTACCTTTAAGCAATTGTCACACTGTACAAAAATTTTAAAGACATGTTTTGTTTTTGTCATGATGTTAGTGTAAACAATAATTTTTGGTCAACCAAATAAATAAACAACTAGAGCCCTACCACAAAAACTTAGACACTTGTTCAACGCGTGTTTAATGTCAGTTTTATGTCAAACTCCATATAGAAATGTCATGTTTAGAAGGTGTTTAGGCTAAACAGCTGATAAACACGGTTTTGTGGTAATAAGGCTAAAGTTTGATGAAATGTTCAACAAGATCACTCATCTCTATTGAAAGTTATACACAATTATTTCAGCTCTTAACCTTGAAATTCGAGTCTAGGTCAGTGTTGATGGACATGACGTCAGCCATCATCATCGCCTTTCTTGCCGGTTTTTATTTATTTATAACTAACGACCCGTCCTTGCTCCGCACGCTTTTTATTTATGTCTTGACAATACGTTGAATTTTCTTTATTATATGCTAGTTTCTACCATCATTTATAGGTTTTTACCATCATTTAGTGAAACGCATCTTAGTCCGTTGCGTAGTAAGAAAAGCGACTTTAATCTACACTATAATAATAATTAATTAATAATATCAACAATAATTAATCATTATATTTAATATATTCTAAACATAAAATATTTTTATTTTTATTTGTCATAATAAAACTTAAACTCCCGGACAGATTTAAAAAATTCGTTCACCAGTTGTATGCTATTATTATCACTTAGCAACAGGCTATAATATAATAAAGATATACGGGCGAAGCCCCTGGCGGAAGCTAGTTTATAATAAGCACACCAACAGTACAGTCACGCACACAACACACTCACGTCCAAATAAAGTGCGAGTCGGACTCGCGCACGAAGGGTTCCGTACCATTATCTATAAAAAAATATTTCAAGAACAAACTTAACATTGTAGTTGAAAAACTTGTTGAGAACATGTTTTTGCAACTGCAAATTTAATATGATCGATTATTACTCTGTTACTTGTAGAGCGGTCGTAGCGGTGCAGCGGTGATAGTTTTCTTTTTTTTTTTTTTTTTTTTTTTTTAGCTATGGCATCTTGAAGTGTGATTTCGGAAATCATAACTTCTTAACCGGACTTTCCTGTGGCTGCCTTAAGCTTCTACACTCGTGTCCTCGCGGAGGCGATTGGCGGCGGTGACCTCTCGCGTCCGGCCCTGGTTCAGGCCATGGTACGGAGCGAGAGGGCATGGGAAGCCGTCACCTCCTTCTGCGAAGCAGTAATGCTCGCGAAGGAGGAGGCGGAACGCGTGAGGGAAAGGCAAAGTTTGCGCCCTCACGCCCCTAACCGCCGCCGTTGGAGACGCCCTGGGCGTCGGGAATCCCAGGCGGATTTCCGGCCACCATAGGCGCGGGCTTGCGGACGGCGAGCAACGGGCAGCTCGCCGTCCGATAAGGACCAGGCCCGGGTCGATGGCGCGTCGTGTTCCACGCGCGCCTCAAAGAGATGTCAGCAAAAATGACGGGGTCCAATAGGACCGATGCCTGCCAGGGTTGCGGGAAAGTCCGAAAGGGATACCGGGACCTTGGCAACAGGCAAATGAAGGAACACGGGTGGGTTTTAGTCAGTAAAAGTCTGACACGCCCTTCCGCTCCGCCCAGAGCGGGAGAAGTCATTGGATGATTTCCCACCCTCACAAAAAAAAAAAAAAAAAGCTTCTACACTCAGGGCCTCCAGCCAGGGGCATATAAACTACTCTAAATTAAAATTAAGTGTGCGCTCGCTAAGGGCACCCCCTGTGGGGTACGAACCTCGGCTTAGGGCGACATCACTGGCGGGGGGACAGCAAGTTGTTGGGACAGGCTGGATCAAAGGGTTTAGATCATCATTATTATTAAACGGGGAATTTAAAGCTACGTGCTCAGCTACGGCGCGGGCTGGCACTACTTCATCGGACAAGGGACGGGGGGGTGAATTTATTAATCGGGACGGACGCGAACGTGTTTTGCCTCGACGGCGAGGTCGGAATGACGGGAGGCGTCTGTATTTGTGCACTGTACTGGTCTCCCTACTGCTCTCCTGGAGGAGAGTTATGGGGTCGTCTGGCTCAGTGAGAACATGCCGCGGACGGCGAATGACGCTAATAGTAGATGTGCGATATCGGGAGGCCTCGACAACCAGAGGGTTGCGATGTGTGGCGGCTGACTCGAAGTAACGCTTTGAGAGGCGTTTGAGAAACTGGCGGATTGTGGGAATCTTTAAGTCGAGATGGAGGATCTCGTTACGAACATGGTGATAGTTTTCCTTTTAATTTCGTTATATATACTACTGGCGTGAATTTTTGCACATATCCATCCATTTAGCTAGCATGGGGGGGGGACACTTGACTCTAACTAAAATTATTTACTTTAAAGCTTAATATTTCGCAAACGGATCCCTGAATCCAAAAATGGTTTTGATAAAGTCACATTGTTTTTAAACTATCTTTGCAACGATACCCCACGCCATGGGAATGACGAGGAAAAAAAAAAACCAACCCCACTATACGAGTAGGGGAGGTACCCTAAAAAATAATATTTTCAACGATTTTTTTTTACCACTTTGTCGGCGTAATTTATATGTATACCCATACCAAATTACAGCTTTCAAGTACCAACAGTCTCTGAGCTAAACCGCGGACAGACGGACGGACAGACAGACGGAAATAGCCTTAGTAATAGGGCCCCATTGGCTACGGAAACCTAAAAACAGCTAAAATTGACATTTCAGTAACCATACAAATACTGTTTTCTGTATGGTTACTGAAATGACAATTTTAGGTTTACATGACAACCAGCCAACCAACTAACTGTTATATCAACTGTCCAGACAGAACAGTCAAACTTCTCACGGAATATACCTACACAATTAATAAGGAATGGAATAGATAACCGTTGTATATCCAATGATTCGGACTAAAGTACTTAGGGCTAATATCACCAATGAAACTAAGGGCGAATATCACCAATGAGCTAAGGGCGAATATCACCAATGAAACTGAACACCATAAGCACATCTAGGTAACCGCGTTCAAGAGCTGATAGTGTCAATATTCCACAATAATGATGTCACTGACACTATTGAGCGCGGTTTAGTTTTTCGAGATCTCCCGGCTTTTCCCCCTCACACGTTTCTCCATTATTATCATATCTAACATTCACAGAAAAGTCGACATCGGTAGAATTGCCATAAATAAAAAATGAAAGTAATCAAAACTAAAACACAACTACGACTAAAAAGGTAAGACACCACAGACAGACAAATTAAAAATCCGGAGTCACACGTGTTAGGGCATAAATCGAACAGATTACGTGTGATTCCGGATTTAATGTGACGTCACATAGCCTATAACCAGCGGACGATCAAGACGCATCCAACGATACCTCATTTGTCAAATTGTGATGAGTGGTTTAGAAGATAGGAGGGAACAGATGAACATACATACATACAAACATATATAGATACATACATACATACATACATATATATACATACATACATACATACATACATACATACATACATACCGGTCAAAATCATAACCCTCCTTTTTTTCTTCGCCGTAGTCGGGTAAAAATAGAAAAAAATAAATGTGTTGATCGCGTTCGGCTACATTATTAATTTGCCCTTATTTTTTAAGGGAAAGCGTTAGTACACGCCAATATTCCTATTTAAATACGTACTAGCATCATCGCGTCTTCGCGGGGGCCGATGGCGACGACGCCGACGACGACGAAGACGGGCGACGTGATCCCGAAAGCGTATTAATAGATTTAAAATTTTGGCACATGTATGGCACATTAATTAGTATCGTCATTAATTATACAGGGTCATAGTTAATAATATTTATTAAATAGACAATATATGCATAACACACTAACTATTTACATTACTAAATCAAATGACTGATTAAAACGAACTATACAAATAAACAATTAACTAAAATATGGCGTCGAAAAATTCCTCCGCATCGCTGTCGGCTGGTAATGTACCCAAGAGACAGGCGGGGCAATGTTTAGCCTCTGACCAAGGTAAAAGCCAGCCCATGGGTCACGGGAAGTGTCAAACAGCCATTTGGAGATTTCGTTGAACAAACTATGAGCACTCGGACCCCACGGCCCTAGGGTTTCTGCAAGACAGGCTGTGGTGTCCGAGACTGTTGACAACTTCGCCACAGTGAGGAGAACAATAAGAAGCTCCTAATCGCAGGATTATTCATAATATGTCGGCAATCCATTAAAGGGGGGACATTAGGAGGGGTCATTTGCCACCAATTGACCACTTGTGACCCCTATGCAAATGAGATGTTAAAAATTACTAAAGTATAATACTTATAGCTATTATGAAACCAGTTTATACTACAGAAACAGAATTTAAGGTGCATCTAAATTATAGAAGTTTCCATCGCATAATCACCAAACCTTGAACCATGTGCTTGTTAGTGTAGTAAGTTGCAAATATTTCTGCCTGTCGCCATAACAACAATGATAACAGCATTGTTGTGTTTCGGCAGTTCGAGGTAAGACAGCCAGTTCCTCTGTGGTTGACAATTCCGGGTGAAGCTCGCTTCCACCTTCGGCCCGATCATCACTTACCATCAAGCGAGGAGCAGACAAAGAGATTCCCGGTTGTGGATGAAAAAAAAATATATATATATAAAAATATGTAAATTTTTACATCCTGTTTCTCCTAACCATGTGTGGTGTTTTTTTCAAGCATGGCAAGTAGTTATAATCCTATCCAGTCCCATTAGTTATGACCTCAATATTCTAATTCATCACCAGAAGACGAAGACATTTGTTTGCCTAATGGGACCTATATTTAATTTTAATTTCGATGCCTATAGTAGGTAAACTAATTAGGGTTCGAACTCAGACAGGCGCTTTAGTAAAATAATAAATAAGCCAGCTTAAACAATTTTAAATAATAATAAAAAATATATAAATATAAATGTTAGTATTTGGTTTAGCAATTTGCTTACTTCTATTTGTTAGCATTATTAGTTTAAAGTTTCTAGATTCAGGTCTGAGAAATGGACCCCTCATGGGTGAAGGCCTCATGGGGGAATTTTCCATTTAGTACGGTCTTTTTCTATTTCCATCCATCCTTTGCCTGCTATTTGGGTGATGTCGTCGATCCATCGTTTGTTTGGTCTACCAACCTCTTTCCTTCTGGTCCTTTCCAATCAATCAGCCTAGCCTTATCCCAACTATATTGGGGTCAGCTTCCAGTCTAACCGGATGCAGCTGAATATCAGTATTTTACATGGAGCGACTGCTTATCTGACCTCCACAACCCAGTAACTGGGTATACTTCTGGTGTGACGTTGAAAAATGACATCTTAGGCGACATCTAGCGGTAGAACCTTGTAGCTCAAGAGTTTCTCGATACCGAAGACAAAACGCTGTTATTGGGTTTTGATAATTATTTTTATGTTAATTAAATATTCAAAATAATCCTTTCCATTTTGTGGTTTTTATGGTCCATCTGTTGTCTGTTAGACGGGCAACATGACCAGCCCATAGCCACTTCATTTTTAGTGCATGTTTTAACGCATCAGTTACCTTCGTCTTGCTTCTAATAATTTCGCTTCTAATTTTATGAACTTTTCTTATTGTTAAAATACTTCTTTCCATTCCCCTTTGACAGGATCTCAGAATGGATTTACTTTTGTTAGTGTACACCCAAGTTTAGCAGTCGTATGTGAGACAAGGTAGAAGACAAGTGTCCATTACTATTTTCTGAATACCAGTATTTTGCATGGAGCGACTGTCTATCTGACCTCCACAACCTAGTAACTGGGTAATACCCCGTGGTAATACTGGTTGTCAGACTTTCGGGCTTCTGACGACCCGTAATGACTGTCAAAGATCCACGAATGACAGCTGGGACCAACGGCTTAACGTTCTTTCCGAGGCACGGAAGAGTCTCGATATGTAAAGATGGTCACCCATCCACTGACCAACCCAGCAAGCGTAGCTTAACCTGATGGATCGACCCGTATGGCTGATAGTACTTAGCCACGAGCTCCTAAAATTAAGGCAACGAAGGAAAAATTCAAAAATTAAAGAGTAAAATCAAACAATGAGTTAATGATAAAATCTCATGATATTACAAGTAAAAATACCGGGACCCCTTTATGAACAGATGTACAAACATGCGTAACGTATATGTAAAAAAGGTTCCACGCAAAATTAAGTAATTGTCCGCGAGTGTACGGTATCACTTAATGTATTAATAAGTGGATACCATAATTTTCATCATATTGCAAACAGACTTTGCGGCCGGCGGTCAGTTTAAAAAATAATTCGAATTTAATAATAATTTAATTTTTTATCCTAGTGTTTTAATTTAAAGTGAAGTGAGTGTATTGTTATTCTGCATGTAAGTACTTAATTTGTATTGTTTTTTATTTCATTTAATTTTTGTGTGTAATTTCCCGAACGAATTTTATTTTATTTTTCGAAAGACCTTCCCTTATGGATAAGAAATACGTCAGTGCTGAAAAATTGTGGCTTCTCCTACTTTTTAATAGCTTCGTATTGAAATTATTACAATTTTAAGAAAAAAAGAAAACTCTGTTTTGAGTTTTTATTAATTATTAGGTACTTATTTCTACAATATTTTATAATTATTGTTCCTGATAACTTTATAGGACTCAAATAGGATGGATCTTCATGAAATAATATTAAAGTAGGTCAACACGTACATAGGTAATAATATTTGTTATAAAATATTTTTTTAGATAAGCTAATTTCATTTTATTTATATTTATGAATGCAAATGGTGCATTACCTACCCAACATTATAGAATTCAATGGTAACATATATTATATCTGTCACGTGCGATAAAATAACAATACGTTCTCGAGCACAAGTGGTTTTGTCATAGATAACACACATAGATAATTCTAAACATAATGGTAGTTCTACATAATATAATGTAGTAAAATCTTTTTATAAATATATACGTATATCAGTCCGTGACTAATGGCCAGCGCACATCGGTGGACGGTGGGGCAGGTTATTTTATCAACGAAAATTATTCTTACGTAGATACGTACGAATAATTTACGTTTCGCTAGCATTAAATAATGCTAGTAAGATAGAGATTCCAAAGCTCAGAGACCGACCACGGAGGATCAAAGAGGCGGAGGATCACGGAGGATCTCTCCGCAGTATTAAATAGCGCGCTGGAGGATACCACGGCAGGACGCGGCGGGATGCAAAGGTATGCGCTGGAATCCGCTACCATACGATCGCGGCGGAGAGGCAGTGCAAGCGGGGGTGCACGCCGCATTTCCTCCGAGGCATACCGCAAAATTCAGCTGTTTGTTGTGGCCGCTGACGGCATCGTAAATGATCAGTGTGCGCTAGCTGGTTATAGCCATCCTCTTCGATGCCGTCCTCCGCCGTCCGCCGATGTGCGCTGGTCTTAACACACTGGCTAACGACAAACAAGTACACTTCATTGGTAATTATTGGATGCCTGTTTTCTTGTTTGCCGATAGTCACATAAACACAAAATTCTGTTTATCTACTAATATATTCATACTTGAGCGGGACAAACCGGGTTGTTTTTGCAAAGAAATTCCCAAATGACAGCTGCTAGTAGAATTGATTTTACTTCAGGTTTTTTTTGCCTCAGAATACACGTAAAGCCGTTGCTCCCAGCTGGCATTTTTATATCTTTGACAACTGTTATTACGGGCAGAAACCCAAAAGTCAACATCTGACCGAAAAGGATAGGCAGATGAGATGCGTTTTTTTTAACGTAAAGTCGCCTTGCTTTAGTATTTACGTGTTACATCAGAGCTGTCATCTGGCGAACATCTCCATCATCATCAACCAGTCCACTACTAACTGTTACACAGATGCTCTCTTTAAAAAGCAGTGTATATTTACCGAAATTGTACTAGCATATGGCAAGCTGTGCAGTTTTTGATAAAGAGTTTGGGTAAAACCCGGTCGAACGGATCCATCGAAATGAAAGTTGTGCAACAGTCGACCTCAAGGTGCGAGTTACACTTGAGCTTGAGCGGCAAACGTCAGAATTTTGAACCTTCAACAATTTGTTTTGGATAGTCCTAGTAGATGTTAGCACTTATCTTGGTTTCACATGATAATGGAATGATGATATGATATTTTTTCTGTAGTAGATCTTTTTTTCGTAAATGTGGTCAATATTTTAAAATTATATGACACCTGCGTTTCCTAGCTGACAGATCCCTGAGAAGAAATTCGATTGAGCCATTTTCAAGTTTACGGGAGATACAAATTTAGCGAAAAAAAAAAATTGATAGATTCTTATAGATTCTTCCTTTGAGATAATGATAACAAGATCTGCATGTTAAATTACTTACATTGATTTTTTAAATTATGATTGAGAAGGCTATTATAATTGGATGCTCCTTTCTAGTAAAACAGTATGTAACAATTTAATTATTTAGATATTTACAAAAAGTGTTGATTATTCGTTGTATAGTTATTGTTTTTATCGACTTTGTGAATGAATTTATTAATCAAATGTCATTGTTATTTTGGTAAAAAAGTCGCGCCTAGCGTTTGCGTAGAAACTATCTACTTACGTAACCATTTTTTTTGTTGTTTTAAAATGACAATTCGGTTTCGGTGTATCAATACTAGAAAATATATTTAAATTTAACGTATATTTTAAAACTAACGAACACAAATAGGCCTTGGTTGTGCTTTTTTGACTATGTATGCGCTGTTCTCGTCTTATTATCTCCTCGGTTTTTTTACATACAGTGTAAACATCTTCACTAGCGTAACACAGACCACCAAAATCTTTTAAATCGATAAGTTTGTGAAACCATAATTTATTACGAGCCAGTGTACAATCTTTGCAGATGTCACATTAAAGTTTTTTTAAAAGATGTCTGACCACAAATCCCGCTATATATCCAACAATTTGATTGATGTATTCAGAGCTAGAATTATTTAATGATTCTGATAAGATATCACAATTATTCTGATATGTGTCATAACTGCTATCTTCTATTGACAAATATTCGTTTTCTATATCAAAACGATATCCAACACTGGTGTAGTTAATGTTTGATACAGTTGCCCCACAATTTAAAATAGGCATATTTTCTAAGGGAACAGAATTGCCTGTAAATTTGGAACCGAGTTCCAGATGCATTAAAAGTTTTTTATACGCGGATTTAAATTGCCGGGAATTGGGATTATTACTGAACCCTCCTTGACTCCTAATGTTGCCGAAGAAGAGCTCAACATGATCCTGGCTAAACTTATAGGCTAATATGTAAGATAAATAACCAGTTTCCACATAACTAGTATATAAACGTTGTATATTGTCAATAGAAACAAGTAACCCGATAATTCCTGTATTGGCTTGGCAATTGTGTACATGTACTTTGTCTTGAGAACATATAATTCTTGCTTCTCCCTTGTTTTTGATGGTGCGTTTTCTTTGAACTATAATATAAAGCGATAATAAATATGATTTCGACGTCTTGAAAAAACTAAAAACGTCTTTTGAATTAATCCTACTTAGGGGTCTTTTGAAACCACCGCTGTTGAAATTCCTTGAATTTAAAATATCGAATAAATTATTTAATAGTAGTATGAACTCAGTAGTTGGACCCGAATTCATGAAATTTTGAATCTTTAATTCGGTATCACTGAAAGTAATTGCATTTGCCACACTGCGACTTAAAAGTTGAGTTGCTAGCTTAACTTTCATAATAGAATTTTTGAACCAAATGTGTTTTTGGGTTAATTTATTAGCTAAATTTAAATCATGTTTCTCTTGAATTTTATGAAGATTACCGACTAGTTTCCATTTTATTTGTTTGTTATCGCTATTGTAAATATTTTTTTTGGATTCAAATAAATTTCTCATTAGCTTAATCATATGACATGCATCAAGAAATATAAAAACATCGTAATCAGCTGTGGGGTGTTTGAAAAAAGGCTTCAAATTGTGAGCATCATCCATTTTGCAGCCTAAAAGTTTCATGGCAGATATGTTTGTCTTACAACCATCAAATGTTAATGAAACTACTTTTATTCCTACAGTGTGGCACTTTGCGAGTGCAATTTTTATTAAATTTGTCTTGTTTTCGGCGGTCAAACAACTGATGAAAAAAAAAGCTATAGGAATTTTCCATGATTCATTAACAGACACTAATAAAAACACATATAATTGAGTAGCTATTTGATTCGAGTCGTTGCTTTCAATACCTATGTTAACCAAGCCCTCATATTGCTTTCCAGTCCAATTTTTTTGCTGTCGTATTGACATTCCATCAATCACTAAAAAACATAGTAAAGTTTTGTTTGTAACTTTTACTGAAAGTCTATCAAGTGCTTCTTGTGTAAAACCTGGTTTTGCTTCAACACTTTTGTACCAATCATGTAACGTGTTTGTATGAGGTAAACAGGTATTATACATTGTCCGAATATATTTATAAGCTGCTCATCAGCTGCCTAGCCTTTTCCCAACTATGTTGGGGTCGGTTTCCAGTCTAACCGGATGCAGCTGAATACCAGTATTTGTACATGGAGCGACTGCCTATCTGACCTCCACAACCCAGTACCTGGGTAATACGATACCCCTTGGTAAGACTGCTTGTCAGACTTTCGGGCTTCTGACGACCCGTAACGACTGTCAAAGATCCACAAATGACAGCCGGGACCAATGGCTTAACGTGCTTTCCGAGGCACGGAGGAGTCTCGGTATGTAAAGATGGTCACCCATCCACGGACCAACCCCGGCAAGCGTAGCTTAACTTGATGGATCGACCAGTAAAATACTTTTTAATTCATTCGAATCGGACATATAATTTCGAAGTAATCACGAGTATAAAAATTCAATACGTGAACCGTTCGACGCCGGCGCCGCGTCGCCGCGACTTTCCCTACTCTAAAGAAGAGAGGATGGGCACACGGGTAGACCATGACCTGGAATAAGACAGGATACGTTGTATCCCTATATCTACGGGATCGAGACCTACGCGGGTGAAACCGCGGGGCACAGATAATTAATTATAATTTTTTGCCTTATGGTGAAGGTAGCCAACGAAATTCATATTTTTATGATCGCGAATAATATTTTGATCAAGATAAAACCTGAAACTGACCTGCAAATTGCAAAAAAACGTACGAAAATTTGAATTTCGTGGGATAAGTTTACTTCCATCTCAACATTATCATTTCCAATAATAGATGTTTATATAACTGATACTTGTCCGGGTAGTTTGGAGGCCTGGATACCTGTAACCCAGGTATTCCACAAAATCAATGTATAACTGTAAATACATTTACATTTATGTATTATACGAACAAATTTTTAATTATGAGGCGGAGAAAATAAACTTTATTATTATTAGCAGTAGGTGCCATTTTCCTAAACTCTAGTCATTAAGTGGTCTATATTTGTTAGCTATGCCATACAGAAAACATTATGGCATGAATACATAATTTTTACACGACCAAGCCATATTAGCTGGTAGTAATATTTCCACCGACAAAGACTTGTGAAGTAATAAAACGATTTTGAATAATAATTATGCAAAAAACATTAATAAAACAACATTATTTTATTCGTTATTTCCTTTGAAAGTAACACGTAGTCGACACTTGATGTTGGTGACGAGGAGTTTGTAGGTCAAGGGCCTGAATACAAGAGGTTTACCATCTTACCATCTTTATGTAAATGATCTTCGAGGTGATAGGGTTAGTACTGCACTATTGTTATAGGCGTAACGGTGAATTTCACCAACGAAAACAACATAACATATTTTATATTTTTTAGTTTGACAACTTCTCCTCTAGAGGGCGCTTTATTCAATTGAATGTGACGTCACATAACGTACCAGTAGGCGATCAAGACGCTTCCAACGATGCCTCGTTTGTCAAATTATGATAAGTAGTTTAGAAGTTATGAGGGAACAGATGAACATACATATCATTGCGTACATACATATCGTTCAAAATCATAACCCTCCTTTTTGCTTCGCCGTAGTCGGGTAATGAACGCAAACAGAATATACAGGGTGATTGGAAGCTGGATGCAAAGCCATAAAGGGGTTACAGTTGACACCCTTTGGAACATTTTGAGCATGTTTTTAAAAACTTTAAACGATTGAGGCTATTTTATAAAATTAAAATAAAATGACAAAAACCACGCAAATTGTTCAAACTTTATAAGTATTCTACGACTTCAAAGGTGTCTAGTATTTTTTTATCAAATTTAACTGGGGCACTCTTAGCAATTACCAGTCAGAGTCAGAAATTGGGGTATTCATTTAAAAAAAAAGTTTAAGGCAACGTACTTCGTCTAAGACAAGTATTGCTCAAAATGCTCAAAATGGTGTCAACTATCACCCCCTTAAGACTTTGCACCTAGCTTCCAATCACCCTGTATATGTATACCGGGTTCAAGATCTATTAGTGTCAATATTCCACGACAATGATGACACTGACAGCTCTTGGACGCGGTTTAGAGGGGCTGAACGCGTTCAATTCGCCCTAAGGCGCGGCGGCCACTATCGGTGGGCATCGGTGCGGCTCGGTACAGCTCGGGCGGTTTCGGGCGCCTGAGGGCTGCTTCGGGCGCTTGAGAGCTTGCTATGCCTTGGTAGTCATAAGCATACCTAAGGACGCCGAGGTTGGTTTCGGGTAGCCTCGGCAAAACTAAGAATAGTTCGGGTGGCAGACACGTCGCAGAACAGTCGTAACGTTACGTGAAAACAGTTGTGCGTGTGTATTCATCTCCCAACTTATTAGGTTTCATGCATTCTGTTTCATTTGTTGATCACTATAATATCGTGTTGATACGTCATACAGACATTCGTAAGCTTCCACAAGAATAAACTTTTCTTCTGTCATCGTAAAATAAAACGTGTAATTAATAAGACTGTTGCCTTTTCTTTTCCTCTGGGTTTTGCCAAGCTAATGGAGGCGCACGCGGTGAACGTTATGACTGTTCTGCGACGTGTCTACCATGAAAATGCCACCCGAGCTACCCGAAAACAGCCTCGGAGTCCTTAGGTATGCTTACGACTGCCGAGGCAGCCCGAAACCGCCCGAAACCGCCCGAAGCCGCCATAAGGCGCCCGAGCTTTACCGAGTCGCACCGATGCCCACCGATAGTGGGCGCCGCGCCTACGGACTCAAGCGCCCGAGTTTAGCGTTGTGGTTGCCCCAACCATACAATTGTGAAGTAGATAACAACTGAAGCCTGGGCGCCTAAGTGGCTAAGGATCCACTTTAATCTTCTACTTCATCGATACCCAGGTTTAGACTGCTTTTCTACCAGAGATGTACTAACCTACGTTTGATTGTCATAGCGTAGCTAGGCTTTACTTTGGTGGAAAAGGGTTCTACGATTTTATTTTGTAAATTATTTATGTAATAAACATGGGCAAAGCGCATTTTCGTAGCATCTTACCCGCTGCACTACTACACTTAGCTCTATTTGATAAAAAAAAAACACATAATTTTGTAGGGTAACTACACTGCTTATCTGCCTCGCACATCTTTGGTGAAAAACCGCGATGAAACCGCTGAAAGGTGGATCAATAATTTTTGATGTAACTCGACTCTATTTTTTGAATTTGTTGGCATTAAAAAGTGCTGTTTATAGACTATTATACTTTTTACTACCATGTATTACCGTCACTTAACATAATGACTTACCGCCCCATAGTTTTAAAAAGAAAGCATTCGTGTTTTTTCTAGGAAATTATACCAATCAGCTTTAAATAAAAAAAGCTGACACATGTGGTGCGGCGTAGCCTTGTGGAACTGAATTTAGCATGAATACCAGTAATGCCAAACTGTTCATTGCTTTGCGCACAATTCTTTAGTTTAATAAATTCAGATCCATAAAAAAAATAGTTTATCTTGAAAGTTTAAATTCCTTGCTTGAGAGAATTTATGTCAAAACTATTAAAAAAGCAGTTTTGGGTTGTTTTGGTTTCTTGTTGTCGGTTTTTGTTTGGTAAAATATGACTCAAAAAAACAATAATGTACTTTTTTTTAAATAATATATAAGACAATAATAATATTACAATATAAAAATGGTACTGAAGTGATACATGTATTTAATTTTGCTAAAATATGATCATAATTTTGTAATTTTTGTAAAACCGCGTACCAGAAACGGTATAATATGAGCTATCTATTATATCCATATTAAGCGAATAAATGTTTTGATTCGGTGTGAAAAAGTCACATAGCTGTTTAAGAAACATGATAACAACCGATTCCACCAGAACGTTTGATGTTGTACCTAATCGAAGAGCCCCAGTTCACACAAGATGTGAACATAAGGTGCGCATAATGTATTTCAGTGTAACTGCTCCATTTAAAATATCAGTCACCAACAGAGTTCACCTCAAACGCTATGCGCAGTGGGGCCGCGCCCTTATTGTCCAACCTGACCCACATTTCGCCACAACAACACCGTAACGATCCCAACGCTAAACTCTTTAGTACAGTGGTATGGGAGCATCCATCAACAATAATGAAACAAACCGTTCGTGTCAAAAAAGTCTGTCAGTGCTCAATAAGTCAGTGTGTTTCTATCAAGTGTTTTTTTTTTATTAATCTCTTTGTATATTGATTTACTGTTATTGCAAGACTTTTTTAGTATATATTTTTGTGAAATTTTTAGTGTTTCGTCCTCGACGTGGATTCTGTTCTTTTGCCGGATATAAAAGCAGGTAGGTGGTGGCTTAAACTATTGATCTTCTAGTGATAATATTATAACATTCCTGGACAATATTTAGGAAACATTTCGAAACAGTGTTTGTTGCTTATCGATTGTCATCTTCTTTGTAACGTTGGGCAGACGACCACCCATTTTCTCTCTACGCGAGTTTCTTCCTTCGGGAATCTTTCTTCGTGTTTGATAGTATCTATGAGCTGTAATAGATCCAAGTTCAGTTGTATAATTTTAAGCTGGATTAATGGAAAAGGTCTCCATTAATTCCAGTAAAGATGAAATAAGTTGGATCTTTTAATTTTGTAGATTCTGTTTATACTTAATTTTAATTTCAAACTTTTATTATTATAACTACTTTTAATTTTTATTATTATACGTATAATATATTGCCTCTGTTTTGTAAATTAACATGTACTATCCTCAGACCAAATAGTCCTATCTTACTACGTCAGAGACCTTCTCTACTTAAGATGGTGCAGTGCTTGATTATGATGCTGAGATAAATAAATATTTATGATTGCGATTAATTATAACACAGAGTATTCTGCGTCTATTTGAGCAAATGTTATTTCCCAACAAGTGGGATAAGTTGCCATTATTAGGTACTTTTACAAAAACAATAATATATATTTTTACTAGCTGTTGCCTGAATTTGCTGCCTTTCATAACAATAGGTTCAGCGGTTTAGGCGTAAATAGGTAACGGAACAGACAGAGTTAGTTTCGCATTAAAGGCAGGTTTATCCGAGCTCAGTAATGTGACAGTATAGTAATTCAGCTCAGAACTGACTTTCCGCCCTCATGTCAGTCCAGTTAACTAACTTCCCGTGTATTTTACCGCCTGACTTACTGCCGATCTCGTTTAAATGAAACTACGGACTGAGTTCAACATTCCGAGCCACTAGCAATAACCCAGGCATTACTATTAGAAAGGATGAATTGTTGACACAATAGTTCTTGGTAAAGTACTTCAATAAACTCTACAAGTTTAAAGAAAAGATAAAAATGCTTCAATTGTAGTATTTGGACGAAATCTGGTTAAAAGATAACAACAGAGTCTAGTGGTCTGAAGATAAAAAGGCTTATCTTAAGTAAATGTTACCTACCTACTTGTAATAACAGAGTAAGTTGACCTTGTCTGCTTCTTCCTCAACCATAGACTCACCTAGATCTCTTGTTAGAAGGAAGATTACACGTTCAGTAGAATGTCTTATCTTATACGGTCTGTACATAGAATCTTGTCAGTTTTCATATCGGAATGTGATAAGGATTGTTATTAGTATTCTGAGGTAAACGTGAAAGGTTGTGTGTTATTGAATAAATGTGTTTTAATTCATTGTAATAATTAAATTAGTACATAACTTATGAAACGACCTCTGCTATTTATTCTTTTTCTATAATAATTATTTGAACTATTAGATACTACGCAGTTGTGCACAGCAGCCCTTTCAGAGGTCTTAGTCCAGATTTTCTCACGATATTTTAAAAGCATAGAAAGTAAATTATCAAGTCAAAATATTCACTTATAGGTCATGTTTTAACTACTCTTAGAGCGTGTGAAAACCTTCGGTTGAATACATACCCCCGTGTGTTAAACCTAAGGATATCTAAGTCAGTGTTGTGAAAATAATAACAATTCAATTTTGCTCATTCTAAAGTCGAAATTAAAAGAATAGCTAATGATTATCAATAAATATATTAAGAAATATAAAGTTCGTTAGTAGTTAGTGTTGGTTGTTAGTAGTGGCTGTGTGGTTGTTACTTATTTCTTATGTTATGTTATTATAACATTACTGACAGTTAAACACCAAACCGATTGAGAGAATCACGTGCTGAGCCGGTAAGATAATTTTGATTCGTTACTTTATTATTATTTTTAGTACGTTTTGGGCCTCCGACTCATGATAGTAGAAACAACAGTGGGCTTTTAGTCGGTAGGAGTCCCACAAAACCCTACGTTCTTCTCAGACGGATGGATGGGTATCCATAAAGATTTCCCCAAGGAAAAAAAACACATTATTATTCAACAATAACGTATTTAGGTATTTGCATTTAAAAAAAATGTCATTCCTCGCGTAATTATTTTCCAGTTCAATCAATTAGTAAAATGACAAACTTTGGTTTTACTTTGGAAAATGTAAAACAAGCATGTTTTGCGAATCATTAGCAAACTACAAGGTTCCACCACGCCTGTGGCTAGATTTCCCAAGGGACATCCATTGTTTTACACATTTGGAATGACAATCTATTCCCTATGTACTTTACAATAAAAATATCGCTCGATGTTTAGCATGAAAATGAAATTTTTATTCCGCGAAAATTGTTAATGTGAATGGATCAAGGTAAAACGAGATCAAGTGGCATTGTAACCGATAGAGATAGACCATTGTCAATGCGCCTGCGGCCTTCCAACAACTTCATTCATTAAGTAACATGCAACACAATAGCTGATTTTACGTACCTACAACATCAGTAGGTACAATTAATAAAATCGTCTTCCATTTATAGGTAAATCTATTGAATTTGGTTGGTTAATCTTTCTTCGAATAATTCGGGCCTGTGTTTTCAATGTTCCAAACACTAAAAAAAAAAACAAAAAAAATTATTGGTACAAAAAACTTAAATATTGTATCTTGTAGACAAAGTTGTAATTTGTATTATTTCAAAGATGTCTATCGCTTTCACGCTAAAACGGCTGAACGGATTTGGATGAAATTTGGCACATGGGTAGACCATAACTATGTATTAAGACATAAAATACTTTTTAACTCGATATTCTCACGGGATCGAGACTTATGTGGGTGAAACCGCGGGGCGTACGTAAAGCAAAAACTTTGTGACTAGGGATAGTTTGTAACTAAGGATATTCTTAAGAAAATTACGCGGACAGAGTATAGAAGTATGAAATTTGACACATTTAAAGTTTATATGGAGAAGAAGTGCAGAAAGTTATAATTTTGATTGAGTATGCATTAAAAATAAATTAATTTAAATAAAACACACTACCATGCGTTTGACACACACACTCTTTTGTCTATGGATATGGATAGATAGCTTAGAATCTGGCAAACGAAAGTTGATCCTGAAAACACGCACTTGAAATTTTATTTTATTTAAATTAAATTAAATTTCAATTAACAACACGTGTTATCGCACTGTGTACAGGGATACAGTCTTGTTTTTTTAAATTTCGCACGTGTTTATAGGGTCAATTTTCGTTGGCCAGACTTTACCTAAGATCAATGACATGGCAGCATGTAATTAGTGTGTACTATCCTGTCAAACTTAAAATTTAAAAGAATTATGAATTTTATCATGGTCGAATTTCGACCACTGGGCGACCACTAGTATATCTAAATAGATGTAGGTCTTCGATTTGATCGCCTTCCTGTGCCAAATCCATGCTGACATGAAAAAAGGGTGTAGCATACCTGATGATTAACTTAATTGTTAGATAAAATATTATTATTAAAACTACCTATCCGATTGAATCAACTGAATATAGTTATGAATCAATTTATAACTGTCTTAAACATTTTATCATGTTATGACTACGAATATTAAACATGAAGAAAATCTAATTCCTTTAGTGGATACCACTTGAACTCCTATTTTTATTCTTTTGAAATGTTTACTGTCATTATTTACCATTTTCTTTAGGGATGTTTCTCGTGAGATTCTTCATTATTTATTTCTCACGACCGTATATATAGCCATCGCATCATAAGATCGTTGTTAGCTATAAAACGATATATTGTGTAGTGATTTTTATACACATTTTTATTTAAATACTAGCTACCCGCCCCGGCTTCGCACGGGTAGCACTAAGTATATATCTACGGCGCACCTACCCTACCTACTTACCTACCTATCCTATCTACCTACCCTACCTACCTACCCTACCTACCTACCTTACCTACCTACCTACCCTACCTACTCTACATACCTACCCTACCTACCCACTCTACATACCTACCCTACCTACCTACACCTACCTACCCTACCTGCTTACCCTACCTACTTACCCTACCTACCTACCCTACCTACCTATATACATACCTACCTACCTATATACATACCTACCTACCTACCTATCTATCGAGATATCATCCAAAAAGCCATTTCATGCAGAATGTATGAGAAAATGAATTTCCTTCACATTTTTTTTTTCGTCAATTTTTCAGATGTTTATATAGTTATTGTGCTATTCTGGGCGGAGACAAATCCAACAAATCAAAGATCATCAAAGTCGGTCCAGCAGTTCTCGAGTTATAAGTGCTTGAACAAACCAGACTTTGTTTCACATACAGGGTTACTGGTAACTCGACGTATTCCTTACAGGACGTCATAGTAGGGTTAAAATGCAACAAATTAAGCCACCAAATGTTCTACCGAAATTCAGTAGTTTTTGAATTAGTTACGAGTTTTAGTTTTTTAATGAAAATCCCAGATTAAACCATTTGAAACCAATTTAAAAATGATTTACGGCGCGACTGTACTGAAATTTAAGTTATTATCATAGTTGACGCCGTAGCAGACCTTTGTTAATAATTAAAAGTTCAATAATGCCTAAAACTTTGGCAAATATCACTAACAAAACATTTAATTTTTTATAATTTTTAGCTCTAAAACTCTTAACTAATTCAAAAACTACTGAATTTCGGTAGAACATTTGGTGGCTTAATTTGTTGCATTTTAACCCTACTATGACGTCCTGCAAGGAATACGTCGAGTTACCAGTAACCCTGTATATAGATAATTATAGATACTTGTTTTATGACGCAGATTTTATTACATATAGTATATAATTACTAGCTTCCGCCCGCGGCTTCGTCCGCGTGATATGTCGATAAAAAGTAGCCTACGTTCTTTCTCAGACTCCAGACTATCTGTGTACCAAATTTCATTTAAATCGGTTCAGTAGTTTTGGCGGGCAAGCGCAAGAGACAGACAGACAGACAGAGTTACTTTCGCATTTATAATATTAGTAAAATATTGGTATATTTTTTTATTGCTTCGTCATCATCCTCTTGATTTATTGCCAGCATTGTTCTTATTGTTTATTTTACAAACTAATTACATAGCTGTTGCTAACATTGGTGATAAACTGTTAATTAGTGTTGACATTTTACCGGTCATCATCATTTGGAGTTTTTATCCAATTTATTTCGGGTCTGCGCCGTTAGGTCTTGTTCTTCCATACTTCATTTTTAGGGTTCTGTACCCAAAGGGTAAAACGGGACCCTACTACTAAGACTCCGCTGTCCGTCCGTCTGTCTGTATGTCTGTCCGTCCGTCACCAGGCTGTATCTCATGAACCGTGATAGTTAGACAGTTGATATTTTCACAGATGATGTATTTATTTATTTATTTATTTATCATAAGCACACCAACAGCACAGTCACTTTCAATTCAAATAATTAACATCTAAAAATAGGCATTTCAGTAACCATGCAAATGACAGGTATGCGTGACATTGACATATGAAAATTAAGAGACAAAGGAGAACAATAAAAAGTGTGTTTAGTAGACCTTAATCTAGAACACTACAAATCAAACCAATATCAGCTAGATAGACAAACACTCATCGTATTGTTTAAATAGGGAGCGTCTGTATGAAGCGAAACTCATAGAGAAAATATCAATAGGGTAATCCGTCAAGTTGGACCTATCATTATATTGCCTTGCTATACGTGTGAGGGGGCTATTAAATGTAGTATTCAAGGTGGATGTAGGTAACTCAAAAATACGTTGTGTTATAATATAACTAATAAATAATAAAAATAACGAATAAATTATGTTGCCGGTTTAACAACAAATACTAAAAACCAGAATAAAATAAATATTTAAGGGGCTCCCATAAAACAAATGTGATTATTTTGCCGTTTTTATAGATAATTAGTACGGAACCCTTCGTAGCTATATCATCTTTCACAGAATCCATCTCATCTTTGGTCAACCTCTTTTCGTACACCTCTTTCTGTTTTATCGAAAACTATATTAGGCACTAGCCGCGCCCCGCGGTTTCACCCGCGTAAGTCTCGATCCCGGGGGAATATCGGAATAAAAAGTATCCTATGTGTTAATAGAGGTTATAAACTATCTGTTTGCCAAATTTCATCCAAATCCATTGAGCCGTTTTTGCGAGATTGAGTAACAAACATCCAAACACACAAACTGTCACATTTATAATATTAGTAGGATTAGTAGGATAGTAGGATAGTAGGATAGTAGGATAGTAGGATAGTAGGATAGTAGGATAGTAGGATAGTAGGATAGTAGGATAGTAGGATAGTAGGATAGTAGGATAGTAGGATAGTAGGATAGTAGGATAGTAGGATAGTAGGATAGTAGGATAGTAGGATAGTAGGATAGTAGGATAGTAGGATAGTAGGATAGTAGGATAGTAGGATAGTAGGATAGTAGGATAGTAGGATAGTAGGATAGTAGGATAGTAGGATAGTAGGATAGTAGGATAGTAGGATAGTAGGATAGTAGGATAGTAGGATAGTAGGATAGTAGGATAGTAGGATAGCAGGATTAGTAGGATTATCCCTTTGTTATTTATTATTTTGTTTAAGTATATAAAAAAGTGTTAAAAAATTTACTATAAAAATTTAAGAGGTGCTTTACAAGTTTACCACCATCGAACTGAATGACTTTTACTATGGGACCAAATCTGAAATAGCGAAAAAAAAAATCACTTCACACAAGAGTCTACTTGTTCTACTGTATGGGACAGCTGTTTTTTTTTTTGCGATTTCAATGTTAGTCCCATAGTAAAAGTTAGTCCCATAGTAAAAGTTATATTTAGTTCGATGGTCTAAAGCACTTCTTTAATTTTTTAACACCTTATATTATATCCCAAAATACAGGCGTTACCTAGTTTGTGTAGTACTGTTTAATAACTATGTATATATACATATTATAAATTTAAGTCGCTTTTCGTGTTTGTCTGTATGTCCGCGTTGTTCTTCTAAACCGCACAACAGATTTTGATGAGGTTTTCACCATCGTTTAGAGAATTTATTCCGGAAGGTTTATAGTATTAAAGTTACATATAAATAAGAAATCAAGATGTTTTGTCAAGTCGTAAGAACCGTGAGAAACAGAAGTGTCGCTAGTGTTAAATATTCTAGTTATAATAAGCAAACAATTTTTTTTTTTAAATAACTATGGCTTAATAAATTATGCCAATTCATATTTTATTATGTTCCCTTCCATTGTGAATCCATCGGTTATTCAGAAGGCTACCAGCTTATTACATTTTATTTACCGAGACTGTCTATTTTAAGAAATAGAACCCACATAATTCTTATCAAGTCATGAAAATATTCTACTAGTAAAATCGAGGCATTATGACCCGTAAAAATGTTAAAATCTGTCACACCCATTATGAGTCCGGTAAACATTCTATTACTACTTACATTAGTAGGTATTTTAGAATTTTAATATATAATATTTAAACAGTATGTTAACTAACAAAGGGCGTTCCGGTTAAATGTTTAGGTAGTGAAATATTCAAAAAAATATTAAATTGATATGTAAAAGAAACACTCTCTCTGTACACATACACTTTTATTTCAACGTGGAAAGACAAATGTGACAAGTGTGCGTGTACAGAGTGTTTCTTTTCCGTATCAATCAAATTATATTTTTGTGAATATTTTACTATTTTTTAAGTATATTTTTTGTATTAATATTTTTTTTAGCATGTATACAGGGTGTCCAGTAAATAGCACGACATACTGCAGGGGGTGATAGCTTGGGTCACTACCTATCAATACAATACAATATATGTTCAGCAAAATCTTACGGATTTACAGTTTTACAAAATTTTCCGAAATATCGAAAAATCTCTACCTTGAAACAGATTTTTAAGTATCTCGTAATGAAAAAATCCTTTTCTAGAACTTTTTTTACATTTTTTACATCAAATTATTCGTGAATAGGTTACTCTACTCATTATAAGTTTTTTTTTTATCCAAAAACAAGAAAGTTTTGAAGAATTAGTTTTTTTTGTTAAAATTTTCACAGAACGATTTCACAGAACGAATCGGAAATTTTTGTAAAACTGTAAATCCGTAAGATTTTGCTGAACATATATTGTGTTGTATTGATAGGTAGTGACCCTAGCTATCACCCTGTGCAGTATGTCGTGCTATTTACTGGACACCCTGTAGACGCTATACTATTGCAGGTTAATGGGAACGCCCTTCATTTGATAACATACTGTGTATTTATATACACCTATACTTATATATATATATATATATATATATATATATATTTATATATATATAATAGTAGAATTTAAATACCCAGATTTTTGGCAGGCAAGGTTCGTAATTCAGCTCTTATCTTATAAATAAAATGTGGGTCGCTTATCGAAGTGCTTGCTAATTGAATTAGAAATGGTTCCACTAATTGTTTTTTCATTCGCAGCAAAAGTATATGATGGAGAAGCAAATAAAAGGAACAGACATAATTACTGTTTCTAATCCCATAACTAAAGTTCATAATGTTTATGAAAATGGTTTATAAATTTTATAATCCATCAAGAACTGACTATTATGGCAAGATACACAAGCGTAAAACTTGTATAATAATATTCACTCGATGTTTTTGTTCCGCTGAGAAAGCTGTGTTAACAAATTACGCGTCAAGAAAAAAAAATATTGCGTGGACCAAACAATTTCAACTCGTAATTTTGTATTATGTCATAGGGAAAACGCTACATTGTAGGTATTATGATTATTGTCGTAGTATTTTTTTGCGGAACGGATTAATTGGAAGATAACGATAGCCTTCGTATCTGCGGAGTTAAGCGAGCAAATTTAATGAAACCCTGTGTATATAAAATAACTAGGTCGCCCTATATCGTAATTACTTACAAAATTTATAATATTGGTGTCGATCTTATAATTATACAGGGTTACTGGTAACTCGACGTATTCCTTGCAGGACGTCATAGTAGGGTTAAAATGCAACAAATTAAGCCACCAAATGTTCTACCGAAATTCAGTAGTTTTTGAATTAGTTAAGAGTTTTAGAGCTAAAAATTACAAAAAATTAAATGTTTTGTTAGTGATATTTGCCAAAGTTTTAGGCATTATTGAACTTTTAATTATTAACAAAGATCTGCTATGGCGTCAACTATGATAATAACTTAAATTTCAGGACAGTCGCGCCGCAAATCATTTTTAAATTGGTTTCAAATGGTTTGATCTGGGATTTTTCAAAAAAACTAAAACTCTTAACTAATTCAAAAACTACTGAATTTCGGTAGAACATTTGGTGGCTTAATTTGTTGCATTTTAACCCTACTATGACGTCCTGCAAGGAATACGTCGAGTTACCAGTAACCCTGTATATCTATGTCCTATCAAACATGAGATCGCTACCTACTTCGCTACCCTCTCGTTAAATCATAAAAAATATTTAGAATGTACAAAATTGTAATTCGATTGATTATAGTAATTAGTTTCTGTCACCAGACTAAAATAATGAGGGCATTATTTTTTACTACTTTAGAGAAACTGTAATGATGCTGTCACTGCTATTAGCGATAACATTAATATTAAGGTGTTTCCAAACATTGAACGGCAATGGTGCGCGGCTGCCGCCCGCAGCGTTCAAAAATTTCTAGCAAACATTCGTCAGTAATTGTGTTTGGACGAATTATAAGTAGAGCTATGACACACGCAACCGCTTTCATGCCAACAGAAGTGACGCCGCGTATCTCGGATATGCCGCGCAGTACTGCCGCGCAAACATTCGTCGGTTTAGTTTTATCTAGAGCGTGGCAGAAATGTGTCCTGTAAACGCCGCTCTCTTGAAAAACTGAAAAAAATAGGTACTTCATTCAGGAAATCGTTTTGAGATAAAAATCTAGGCGTTTAAGTGGACATGTGTTTTCATGTAGTAAATGGGAACATATATATATTAGTTAAAGATATAATAGCTTCAGTTACAATTATATTGGCTTAACATTTCCAAGCATCGTGTAAACAGCTCTAGCATGCTAAGCCAGGTAGCAAGCCAAGATATTACTTGCTTGCTATCCAAGCTTCAAAAACTAGCCTCGGGTAACCCGAGTATTAGTCACGATGTAAGACTAAGACAGGTGTTAGCTAATCTCGTTTTTTTCGTATCAATGATAATACTACACTACTTTGAATCAGCGATTTATTCCATTCTATATTACCAAAAACTAGTACCAATGGTATTTGTTAAAACCAAAGAGAAGTTAAAACTCATATTTATTTTCTACTAGCTGATGCCCGCAGCTTCACCCGCGTGGATGTCAGTTATTATATACTTAAACCTTACTCGAGAACCACTCTCTCTATCCACGGGCGAAAACAGCATGAAAATCGGTGCAGTAGTTTTTGAGTTTATCGCGTACAGGACGACATGACAGTGGCGGCGCGCGGCGCGGCGGAGGACTTTGTTTTATAATATGTAAGGATTCCGAACGGATACCATTGTTTAAACTAATACCAAAACAAGTTCAAAGATATAAGGTACAGTCAGTATAAATATGAGTTTTATCAAATAACAGTGGTATTCGTTTTTGGTATTAGAATGGAATAAATCGAATCAGCATGACACACACGAGTTATTTCGGTTTACAAATTGGACGGTTTTACCGTCACGTGCTTGTCGTCATTATCTTCCTCTGTTTCTGTCGGCATTGTGGCACGTTCACGTGAGGATTACGTATTTGAGAAACTTGATTTCAGCGTCACTATCACGGTCTTATATTTATAACTTTGGCGTAATAAATTCATATTAATATAACGGATACAACAAGACGCCTAACGAAACCGAAAGTCACAAATATACCCGTGTTTTTTTTTTGGGCTAGACCATACCAACCTTTTCTGCCGTCGTACGAGAGAAGGGCACATCTATCATTTTGGTCAAATTGGGATTAAAGTTTTTATCATATTCTGCTTCAGTATGGAAACCTATTGTTTAAAAGAAAAAAAAATACTGATGAGTGATGAGTTGATGACATAATTATGCGTGATAATTCTAAAAAAAATTGAGCAAATGTATCTTTTTTTTCTGATTCTAAATATGCATGTAACTCATTTTTTTTTAAATGTTAGTTGTGCCCTTTTTCTTACGACGGTAGTTTTGTTTACCAAGATATTGAAGGTCAAAGTTCCAACTGTGTCTACTAAAACAAGTTGTAAATTTTATACCTTAACTTCTGTTCTGCTGCATGCACCCAATAGCACAATGTTTTGCGTGCGTCACATTTCCATCACATTGCGAGCATTTTGTGTTCGCTCCAAAAATTAAAGTCGATTCCCAGTAATTATTTTTGCACAAAGTTACTTAGTTTGATGAACAGAATACGTTGGTAAATGGCGGCTTCGTGATGGATATTTTCACTCTGTATACTGTATATTACCCTGTACACTTAAACGAAGCAAAAAGAGTCTAAAAATGTTTATCAGTTTTCAAATAAGATTCTTTACCACACTATGTGCAATAAAGTCCAAAATGACACATTACCATAATGACATTTAACAAAGAAAATAGGTTTGAATTTTGAATCATCGACCTTGTGACATAGATGTGTGCATGCAATTATAAGCCTTAAGGTGGTTAACATTCTCAGACCGCGACCATAGGTACGAATAATAGCAGGTGGCGTTCTGTAATTTCTGCTTACCCTCATGAGAAAGACCCGTAAGTTGATGTATGTAAATTCATAATTATTCATTCACGATTTTTATTGTTTTATGTTGCCGGCTTTTCCGCGCTGCTAAGTAAGCTCAGAGTGTCATTCTATACAAGGGTAACCCTGAGTAAGAATGAAATTATAAAAGCCGTTTACCGTGTCGTCCATCTTGCAAGAGAGGCAAAAGTCTTTTAATATAGATTTTTAGTTAGGTACTGTATTTTTTATATTCTATCTGTGTTATTATTCTAATGTGTTTGTATGGTATGGGTTTAATAATTGCCTGAAATAAATGATATTTAATTTAATTTAATTCACTATCTGATACCCGTGGCTTCACCCGCGCGGATGTCGGTTATTAGGTATAAACTCAAACCTTCCTCGAAAACCACTCTCTATCCATTGGTGAAAACAGCATGGAAATTGGTGCAGTCGTTTTTGAGTTTATCGCGAACAGACACACAGACAAACGCGGCGGAGGAATTTGTTTTATAATATATAGTGATGTTTACTCACATTAGTATCGAGCTAACAAGAATAGATTCGATTACGGACGGATAATTCTTTTTTCTTAAAAATAACAAAGGAAAACTGGATTTGGTTGCCATTCCCCAAAAGCAACAACATTGAACTTGCCTGGGAATTGATCGCAATATCTACGTGTCACTTTTACATTCTGTGCGTGTTTCTAAACTATTAGATGTATCAATATAAGTGAAAATTGAGATTGATTTTGAATATTTACAAACGTCATACGGCCGACATCCTTTTTTGTCTCGTTAGCCAGTGATTGACATAATAAATATCGACTATTTGTTCAAGGAGTACATAATACTCCTCTTTTGAAAAAATATTATTATACTGACAACAATGGTATTTTTCAGTTAGCATTTGCAAGATGCTTTTGGAGCTAGCCCGCGTTTTACTCAATACATTTTCCTTATTAAATAATGTCGTAAGTCTGTAGGTAATCAGGGGACCCCTCAAATTTTAGAATATTATACTGCTATAATCTATGATCATATTTTAATAGTATTGTAATAAAAATTGCTTTTTTTTTTATTTGAAAGTTACACAATATAAAAAAATACTGTTGAAGCACTACTGGAAAAATTATAACATCGATAGCATCAATACTTAAAAGTCATAATATTGCCGCATCAGTAAACCATAGACAATTTCGAGCGGCCATTGTTGTTGACATCTTTGGCAAATTTTGAAACGCCAGACGTCAGATTATTTTTAAAATTTGTTGTGATAATAATATCAACATGTGTGTGTCATTATGATCTTATATTTGTTTTGTTAATATGTGGATAATGAAGTGGGCTGCAATATTATTAAAACCTCTTAGGGACGTGTCATGTGGTTAGGTGCCTCTTATAATGTGAACATTATAATTGTCTCTTTATTGTCCTTTAACAAATAAAATACAATGAGTTTTCCGGTAACAAATGTGTGCTATACTTAACCACAGGCAATAGAGACGAAGACTACGCGACTATGCGTTTATATACAAAATAAATAAAATCATAATTTAATTTAAAAACTTCGCAATTCGGCCTATACCTATCCTGTCGCAGGTTTATAGGCCGTATTGTTTTATAGGTCTAAAAATCTCCAAAACGAAAATTGTCTTGTGTTTTGTCGACAGTTTGGGATTAGAACGTCCTGTGATTTATAGCTCTATATTTTTCACTACAATTATTCAATATTTTTAACCAGTACAAGTCGTGCATAATCAACCTATAATGTTCCCACCGCTGGGACACAGGCCTCATCTCGGTGAGAGAGAGTGGGCCGTAAACCAACACGCAGGCCCAGTACGGGTTCGTCACATTTCTTCAAATTTTTGGATCTAGGACATACTGGTTTCCTCACGATGTTTTACAAGCGAGCCGTGCGTCCGGTGGGATTTCCCATCAGCAAAAATGACTGACGTACTTTCATACAAACTTTTACGCCCTATTCAACCCCTTAAAAGAGATGAATGTTCTAAATTCCTTTCATAGTATTCTATTTCGTTATACAGGGAACTCTTGCGCAAAGTTTCATGATTCTAGATCCAGCGGTTAGGCAGTGCGTTGTCTGTCGGTAAATAAATGAATTTAAAATTTTCATTAAGTAGATTTTTAATGAAGAAGCCGACAAGCCTCCATTGTTTTTTCACACGTGACTTACTTTAACTGACTTAAAGGACCCTTGACACAGGAAAAAACGAAGGCTTGCGTTCATTATTTATTTAAATTGCTCGTCTCACCATAAATAGGTTTAAAAATAAATAAGAGTCATCCCGCCATTGTAATAATTGTATAATAATGAATGATGGGTCACAAGTCACAACATATTTCGTTTAAGTCAATTTAAGTGGTAAATGACAGATGACACGACTACCTTCAAAATCTTAAAAAGGATGGATTTACTTGTAAAAATGTCTGCAATGTTAATTACTTGAATATTTTCGTATAAGGAACATTACATTTACATCTTAAAGTCATACCCTACCTCAGATTTTATCTCGCTCACACCATACTACTTGCGACCTGAGTGAGAGCGAGACGGAATGGGGTGCTGGCGGTTCTCTAGCCTCGAATAGTTAAGGTTGTTTTATACGGTGAAAATAAAGGTAATAAAAAAAATAAAAAAAAACTTGCTTTATAGTTCATTTATTATGCAAAGTTTCATGACCTAATTTGAAGTATTTTTTTGATACCAGCGGTTTATAGTTCGGTTTAGAGGTAATTTGTTATTTTTTTTCTATAGAGATAATTTTATACAATCGTGTTTTGGCCAAACATAGGAAATAGCATCAATCCTAAACTTTAACATATATTCATGTCAAAATTAATGCTGCAGTATTTTCGGCATAATGGAGGATCATGCTAAGTAATTTGTGGTAAGGTAGGGCCTTAATTAATATGACGTAACGTTACATTGGATTTGTGACTTCCGATATGATAAATAAATAAAAGTTTGAGGGTCGACGTTACGTTCGAAACCAGCTGATCTTTAATTTCAATATTTTGTGAATGGAATAGTTTTTATGAATTCAAACTGAATTACAAAGATATTATAAAACTCAAACTCAAACTCAAAGCATTTATTTCAATTAAACCATTTACAGGCACTTTTGAATTGTCAAGGAGTCGGTCAGTCAGAAATATGAAGCTAGTTGCCCATTCCAAAGCGTAGTAGGTACCTATGGAGAAGAACGGGCAAGAAACTCCACGGACACTCTTTTAAATCAAAATATTGTTACAATATACAGTACGGTAATATTGTTACAATGTATAGTAGTTGCATTTTACAAGCGTACGCCGATCATTATAACATAAACCGATGACATATGTCACATGACGCCGACATACGTGCGCTTGTTATGTGCAACGACTATTCTACATAGGGTGAGTTTTAACATATATAATCAGAGGAGTTATTGTAACTGCTAGCCATCCCACTGCTGGGCAAAGGCAAAGCCTCATGACTTCAGAGGGGTATTTCCCATATTTATACGAACGTTCTCAATCTCATCATGATCTGTGTAGCCTTTTCCCAACTATGATGGGGTCGGCTTCCAGTCTAACCGGATGAAGCGGAATACCAGTATTTTACATGGAGCGACTGCCTATGGAACCTTCTCTTGCCTACTGAGTAATACGATACTCCTTGGTAAGACTAGTTGTCAGGCTTTCGGGCTTCTGACTACCCGTAACGACTGTCAAATATGTACTAATGACAGCCGAGTCTAACAGCTTCACCTAATTCAGTCGCAATCTGCCAAAGATACCTCTAATTTACCTTTATTTTTGACATTTATGACGTTCGTTGTCACTGAGATGAGATTGCAAGTTGATTTTAATTAATCGATTTCACCTTCTGGGCGAAATTTTATAAGTACTATGTTTAAATAAAAGTATTTTAAAATAATTTTATAGATTAAATAACCTAATGAATATAACGTGCAGTGGGTTATTCTAGAGCGGTAACACTTTCTTTGAATTCCAAGCGTATAATTAATTAATAATCCATTATTACTGCATTAAATTGACTTCGTAATTAGTAAAGCCACAGTATACATAAGTAACAGTATTATATCTTCATAAAAAACGGCCGAAACGGCGCGCTTCGAAATCTCAGTGTACGAAACAGTATAGAGTGCGTGGCATTTACGCACGGACGCGGAAGGTTTATCTACCGAGCGGCCGTAGGTAATTATTAAGGTTACTACCGAGACATAATACTGTTACTTAATGTACTGTGGTAATGCGATCTAGTTTTGACAACGCACATTATACGCCTACAGATAGAGATGCATTTCTGATTAAAGAATTCCATAAATTTTTCCAAATATCCTTTTTTTTTTTTTTTTTTGAGGGTGGGAAATCATCCAATGACTTCTCCCGCTCTGGGCGGAGCGGAAGGGCGTGTCAGACTTTTACTGACTAAAACCCACCCGTGTTCCTTCATTTGCCTGTTGCCAAGGTCCCGGTATCCCTTTCGGACTTTCCCGCAACCCTGGCAGGCATCGGTCCTATTGGACCCCGTCATTTTCGCTGACATCTCTTTGAGGCGCGCGTGGAACACGACGCGCCATCGACCCGGGCCTGGTCCTTATCGGACGGCGAGCTGCCCGTTGCTCGCCGTCCGCAAGCCCGCGCCTATGGTGGCCGGAAATCCGCCTGGGATTCCCGACGCCCAGGGCGTCTCCAACGGCGGCGGTTAGGGGCGTGAGGGCGCAAACTTTGCCTTTCCCTCACGCGTTCCGCCTCCTCCTTCGCGAGCATTACTGCTTCGCAGAAGGAGGTGACGGCTTCCCATGCCCTCTCGCTCCGTACCATGGCCTGAACCAGGGCCGGACGCGAGAGGTCACCGCCGCCAATCGCCTCCGCGAGGACACGGCGGTGCTCCGCCCAAGCAGGGCACACCTCAACCGTATGCTCCACCGTGTCCTCCGGGCGATCCACACAGTGGTGACACCCGGGCGTTTCCTCCCGCCTAATCCTACACAGGTACCTCCCGAAGCTGCCATGTCCGGTGAGGACCTGTGTCAGGCGGAAGGTGAGGACGCCGTGGCGCCTCTCTATCCACTCCTCAAAGAGGGGACTTATCGCCGCTATTGTGGCGTGCCCAGCACTGGGTTGCGACAATCGCACTCTCCATGCCGCCATGATTCCAAATATCCTCCAAGCAGAAGTCTTATTCATGGAAAAATTGCTCTAATTTTGCCAAATTACGAGTACGTGCTCAATATTAATAAGCCGATCTGTACTGTAAACATCTCGCTATGAAATTGAAGTAAGGGTGAATTGAACTGTCAATAATGTCAATACCTAGTATCAGGTGGGATGACAGCTCACTGCACCAAATTTTCACGGTGAGATTATAATTTATGTATTTATTGTTATTTTAAAAGAGTAACGGTGGATTTTTTTGCCCATTCTTTTCCATACGATACTATCTTTTGGAAGGAGCAACTAGAATCAATTAAATTTTTCTGTAAATTTTGACGTTCAAAAGTGCCTTTTATTTGTCTATTTGAAATAAATTACTTGAGTTTATAGAATAAACTGGACTTAGTCTAAGTATGGTAAATAATTATAAATACTTGTAAAGGCAAACCGCAGGACCTGTTATCGTTCATGGACATAATAGGGATATGAAAAACGGAAATATCCGCCTTATTTTAATCTAGCTAAAAATCAAAAACCCCTGCAGACTTGTTCAATTCATCGGTCGATGAATATTTTTCGACAAAAGTTTTAAGTACAGGCAAATCTAATATATTCGTTAGGTACCTTAAAAGGACTATTTTTTTCTGCTCATTGCACGATAGAATTTGCTTTACTGACTCAAAATTGTATATTGCGTCGTTATGTCAATACCGCAAAGTGATATGCACTGTGATTCAGCCACTTTACATCTCAGACAGACAGAAAGAGGGACAACAAAAAAAAAAGGCCAATCCATTTCAAAAGTTTTAGGGTTATGTCAACTCGATTTGGTCAAAAGTACCTATTTATGTTTTTTTTGATATTTTTTACCAAGTAAATGCCTATAATGTTAAATAGAAATATATCAAATAAACATAATTTCTATGTGACAGTCTACTCAGTGCGTAACTTCAAAAGGTTTTACGTGTCTTGAATTAATAAAAAGAATTTTAAAACTGACAAAGATATAAAAGGCTTCACTCTTCTTCGGTCCTATCTCGGTTCTATCCTCGTAAAATTTATCCATCGACGTAATCAAACAAGTGTGCGTACGCCTTTTGGCGAAACGTCATAATTATTATTGTGATTCAAATAGTATTTTAATGTATAAATTCACTAATTGGTTACTGTAATACGGAATGACCAAGCGTGGTACTAGGTTCGTGGTACAACATTTTTCCTATTAGATAACGACTGTTAAATGTTAAAATAATTATATTATTATGTAGTTCATTATGAGCGTTCGTGAAGACTTGTTGCATTTTACGTGATTCGTCTGAGATTTTGTTAAATAATTATGTGACTTGTGAACCAAAAATATAAAATTTTGATTTTATCAGTGTTCCCGTGTGTGTTACAAGTGGTTGATAGGTAGATCTCTTTAGATTTTTATCCCTGGCAATTTCGTAAATTGAAGGTACTGATATTATAAGCTGAGGAAACAGAAGCTGTGCATCGATTCACACATTATCATGACAAGATATCGCGTTGTCGTCATGTGGTCGGGCACTAAATCTCTGTTCTACATAGATTAGATGATTTTTATATCTCTGTGAATGTTTACATCTGTGTACGCTATATGTACGCTCAATATTAATCAGCCGGAGGAGCTCGTGGCTAAGTAATAACAGCCGCACGGGTCGATCCATCAGGCTAAGCTACGCTTGCCGGGGTTGGTCCGTGGATGGGTGACCATCTTTACATACCGAGGATCCTCTGTGCTTCGGCAAGCACGTTAAACAGTAGGTCCCGGCTTGTCATTAGTGGATCTTTGAGTCTTACGGGTCGTCAGAAGCCCGAAAGTCTGACACCCAGTCTTACCAAGGGGTATCGTATTACCCAGTTACTGGGTTGTGGAGGTCAGATAGGCAGTCGGTCCATGTAAAATACTGGTATTCAGCTGCATCTGGTAAGACTGGAAGCCGACCCCAACATGATTGGGAAAAGGCTAGGCAGATTGATTGAATGTTTACGTCTGTCTTGATATAAGTAGTCTATTTTTCCTGCTTTTGTTATTGTATCCTATTGAACAATCTAAATGAATTCTTGTTTTGTTACAGTTACAGAATTGGTGACACGTCACACAACTAAATCAACATGAACTCAGTTATTGGACTCAGTCCGAAGAATCCCAGCTGGGACTTGAACAAGAGTAAATGTGAGTAGTCTTATATCATAATATTTTAGAATGATACATAATATATCCCTCTAATAAAACGTATTATGTACGCATTTATTATACGTCTATGTGTCTGCTCTCAAAGCGGTGAAGGAAAACATCGTGAGTAAACTGATGTCCTAGAAAAATTCCAAGACATCTGATATGTACCAACCCGCACTGGTCCCGCGTGGTGTATCACGGCCCAGTCCTCATAGAGACGTGGCCTGGGTACCAGCCGTGGGAACTGGGAATATTAAAGCCTGAGTTGTCTAAGTAACAAATCACACGGGTCAATCGATCAAGGTTAAGCTACGCTTGCCATGGTCTGTCCGTGGATGGGTGACCACCCATTCTATACCCCATGATTTCATGACCCCTCTGAGCCTTGGAAAACATGTTAAACAGTCGGTCCTGGCTGTCATTCTTAGATCTTGAACAGTTGTTACAGCGATCAGAGGCCTGGGAATCTGACAATCAGTCTTTGCAAAGGGATACCCTTTTGGACGAATTTTGCCAATGAAACCATAACATGATGAGCACCGTGCATGCGATCGTTGGTGAAATTCCCCCTTAGTCAGTAACTTAGTTACGTAAATGCGTAGTTAATGCAGTCCCTCCATATAAAATAGATCAGCACGATCAGCTGTGGAATAAATAGTATATTATGTATAACAAACACATGCGACCTCACACGATAGTATTGTCTATCATACTTCCCATTACATAAATTACACAAACGAAGCGTTGATCTACTTATTGAAGCGGATGAGAGTTGTTAAACATTCAAATTGAAAACTGTAGCGGTTGTGTATTATGCAATGATGATGCAGGGATTCGGAAGTAGTACAAATACACTACCGGACTCCTAAATCGAGCTACCGTGCATTTTTAAGACATCAAAATAATGTTATGTTAGAGAAAAATATTAATAATTCTCAAAACGACACAAAGTCAATTACTCAATACTCAATTTTTTATTGCATTCCATATGTTACATAGATGGTATAATAGGTTAAAGATCAATATGGATCCAGTCAGGCGCAGCAAAATTAGGAGAGAGGAACAGGGCTAAGCAGAATTGTAATATTATTATACAGGGTTACTGGTACCTCGACGTATTCCTTGCAGGACGTCATAGTAGGGTTAAAATGCAACAAATTAAGCCACCAAATGTTCTTCCGAAATTCAGTTTTTTTTTTTTGCACTAAACTACATTTTTTATGAAGTAATACCAAAAATTACAAAAAATTAAATGTTTTGTTAGTGATATTTGACAAAGTTTTAGGCATTATTGAACTTTTAATTATTAACAAAGGTCTGCTACGGCGTCAACTATGATAATAACTTAAATTTCAGTACAGTCGCGCCGTAAATCATTTTTAAATTGGTTTCAAATGGTTTTTTAGGGGTATGAGGAACAGGGTGTAAAGTTCACTCATCCACCATAGAAAAGGGAGGATCCTCCGACCAGACGGGTGTTGTGTCTGGCGGGCAACTGCCCAATTGTTGATATTGGATTTTTGTATATATGTTCACTGCACGGTAAACTCTAATTGCGCGATGCAGGATTTTTGTGACGTCAGGATTTTTGTGTGACGTCAGGTCTTTGATGCGTAGTTCGAATGTGGCGATGTAGGTACCGCCACATCACTCCCCTCCGGAGACCGAAGGTCGATAGTGGGCTGAGTCTTGTATCTTGCGATGCTTGCCAGTGCCAGTTGTGGTTCCAGTGAGTCGGAACCGGGTGCCGCATTGTTCGCAGTGGGTCGGAACTGTTTGCGGCGATTGTGGTGATTGAGTTGATTGAGTTGATTGAAGTGATTCCCCAGTGGGTCGGGGTGATGAGGCTGCGGGTGATGACCAGGAATGCGCGTTCGCTGCATGCTGGTGGTCAGGATACCCGTTGACGCCTCGGGTGTTGGCTTGGCTGTGTGACTCGCCTCACTGAAAGCTTGCGGGAGTGATGATGATGACGTCACGCTGGAGTAGTTGCACGAAGGCTGCGTTGACGTTCATATTCGGGGTCACCAATTTAGGGGTATGAGGAACAGGGTGTAAAGTTCACTCATCCACCATAGAAAAGGGAGGATCCTCCGACCAGACGGGTGTTGTGTCTGGCGGGCAACTGCCCAATTGTTGATATTGGATTTTTGTATATATGTTCACTGCACGGTAAACTCTAATTGCGCGATGCAGGATTTTTGTGACGTCAGGATTTTTGTGTGACGTCAGGTCTTTGATGCGTAGTTCGAATGTGGCGATGTAGGTACCGCCACAGTTTAATCTGGGATTTTTCATTAAAAAACTAAAACTCTTAACTAATTCAAAAACTACTGAATATCGGTAGAACATTTGGTGGCTTAATTTGTTGCATTTTAACCCTACTATGACGTCCTGCAAGGAATACGTCGAGTTACCAGTAACCCTGTATATTATTAGATGTGTTAATTATGTAGGTAATATATTATTAGGTTAGTGTAAATAGGTATAGTATATTAGTTATTTTAATTTTATGTATTTAATAAGAATAATCTAGGTTATTATTATGAAATTATTAAGTAGGACTAATTTCATAATTATTTAATTATGTTGTTATTTATGTATTCATATTTATATTTGATTTTCAAATTTTCTATATTCCATCTACATATACTAATATTATAAAGCTGAAGAGTTTGTTTGTTTGTTTGAACGCGCTAACTCAGGAACTACGGGTTGCAATTGAAAAATATTTTTTGTGTTGGATAGTCCATTTATCGAGGAAGGTTATAGGCTATATAACATCACGCTACAACCAATAGGAGCGGATAAAAAAATGAAATTTGTTGCAAAAACGGGAAAAATTATTCCTTTTTGAAAGCTTCCGTTGCGTGCGCTGCGTAAACGGATTAAGTTACGCAAATATCATGTATCATGGAATTGTTCCTCTTTAAAGTTCTAAAACAAAATCCGCGACAGCATATGTCTATCTTTTAAGATTGACTCACTATAACCTTTTTTTATGGTAATTAAATTTGTTCGAAATTAATGCATTATTTGCGAAGGAGTTTTACCAACATAATATTAATTCTTACTCAAAAAAATAGTTTTAACATCAAGGGTAGCAGTAAAATACTTTTTAATTCATTCGAATCGGACATTTAATTTCGAAGTTATCACGAAATGCAATACGCGTACCGTTCGACGCCGGCGCCGCGCCGCCGCGTCGTTCCCTACTCTAGAGAGGAGAGGATGGGCACACGTGTAGACCATGACCTGGAATAGGACATAGGATACGTTTTATCCCTATATTCCCACGGGATCGAGACCTACGCGGGTGAAACCGCGGGGCATAGCTAGTATTATAATATATTTCATAATGTTGGTGTTTATGAGAGAAAATAATTTTATTCTGCAATCGATTTGTCATCCAAAAACTCCTTTACTGAGTAGTATGAACACAACAATTACATGAGAATAATGTTTCTAAGCTAAATTATGAATATGAAATTCGTTGCAATACTCACTGATTCAATTAAGAAACACCCATACGATGCATTTAGTTTTTTAGTCGGTTATACTCGTACATCCAGATACGGAAAGTCATATTTCCGTATTATAAAATAAGAAAATTATATTTCATATATTTACCGGTTGGCTAACCTGAGAGCCAGAACTACAAACTTGACAGCAGAGTGACTACCCAAAATCAACCAATTGCAGGTCTAGCAACCGTAACCTAGCAACGATTGTTTTAACGTAGCCATAGTAACGTTAGCGTACGGAGAAATTTTAATTATTCATTTCTACAAATTCGAAAATAACGTCTCTGACATCGACATTTCAACGATCACTGTCTTCAGACAGGTTTTCAGAATTATCGAGTTAATGAGCTCTGATTAAAAGGAGGTCAGTATCAAATAAATTGGTTAAACATTGTATTTGTTTATCATTAAGATCTTATTAGTCAATCTCTATGGGTAAGACTATTTCCGATTACTAGTAATTTGTCACCTTGTTTACGAGCATGCGATTTGAGTTCGTGTTTAATCGTGTAATCCCGTGAATGTATGAAATTGCAAAATCGAAAAGTTTGGAAGTGGCTCATCAATTAAAGTCCGTGACTGTACATAGAGCACATTCGTGAAAAAAATACTCGACCCGTTATCTTTGTTTTGTTTCTGCCCTGCGCTTCGTGAACTTTACCTGCCAGCATATGCTTAGTCTGATGGATGAAGTCTGGGCCATAGTTTGTTAGTCATTTATTATCTTATCATTATTATTACTATAGTAGAAGTAGTGAATTATAAACCTAGGTAGTGAGTAATTTACTGATACTGAACTGAAGACAGCAACTATCTTCACTATTCACTTATAACTAGAAGTGGGTCATAGACACAAGACGTAATGCTAAATAAATTAGACACTTAGACAGGTAGACTGAAATACTTTATATTTAGAGGGATTTAGAAAGTGTAAATAGTTCGTTCTCTTCTCAAAATTATAAAGTGTATAATAATCTTTTTACCTTTTTTCACTCCTCATGGATATCGTGCGTCTGGTAAACGTAACAAGTAAGTCAGACACATGGATATACAGTAGATCCTGATTTTTGGTAAAGGCAGAAAACTGTTTTTTTCCTACATGGAGATGTTGCAGTAAAACATGCTGATAATAATTTATTTTTGCTAGTTTATTGGGACAACTATAGAGATTAAACACTTCTGGTACACAATCGTCTTTGACATTTTATTTACCGAAAGAATATTACTTGTTGTAACAAAAAGCCATAAAATAAAGTGCATAGTAACGTACGTGTAACGCTTAAATACACTGGCCTTCAAAACTTAGTAGCACACTTTTAAAATTTGCAATTTCTCCTAAACTGTAGAAGTCGGAGTTTTGAAATAAAAAACGTTTTATAGTAAATTTCATCAGCTTTCTTAGAAATTGTATTTTATCATACATAAGTCACGTTTTTATAATAAACCATAAAATAACCATTTTTAACTTACTGGCAAAAACTCAAACAACCACCTTGGCTTTTGAATCCAAACTCATCGATCAGGAAATAAATGTAAAAACAAAAACAGAAACAAAAATAGTGAAAAGTTGCAACAATTTGAAAAAGAGTGGTTTTAATCATAAAGTTTTTTTAAACCACTCCTTAAAAGACGGTTAATCGCTATAAAGCTTTTATATAAAAAATTAAATTATTTTTGTAATACTATTTATTTCGAAAGTATATCTTGTGTAATTTAAAAGTTATTGCAATTTTAGAAGTGTGGTACGGTACAATTTTAGAAGAGTGGTTTTGACGGCCAGTGTAGTTTGTTAAATCTTTCTACATTCACAACTTATTACTAGGTACTATCAACATAAACATGAATAGTTTTAGATTATTAATAATTATATTTTTGTTAGATTTCATTGCGGAATGTTTCATTGTGTGCCTGTGGCCATGCAAACAGAATTATACGTAATTTTTTCAACGAAAATGAGGGCGAATTTCACTAATTAAACTAAACGCGATCACCGCACCTATAAATTTAGCATGTAATAATTACACAAAAATCACGCCTCCTGACAACTCTTGAACGTAGTTCAGATATTGTGTTCAGTTTCATTGGTGTATTTAGCCATTAGTCATTCAGGATGAAAGTAAGCAATCTTTTAGTCAATATACAGGGTTACTGGTAACTCGACGTATTCCTTGCAGGACGTCATAGTAGGGTTAAAATGCAACAAATTAAGCCACCAAATGTTCTACCGAAATTCAGTAGTTTTTGAATTAGTTAAGAGTTTAAGAGCTAAAAATTACAAAAAATTAAATGTTTTGTTAGGGATATTTGCCAAAGTTTTAGGCATTATTGAACTTTTAATTATTAACAAAGGTCTGCTACGGCGTCAACTATGATAATAACTTAAATTTCAGTACAGTCGCGCCGTAAATCATTATTAAATTGGTTTCAAATGGTTTAGTCTGGGATTTTTCATTAAAAAACTAAAACTTAACTAATTCAAAAACTACTGAATTTCGGTAGAACATTTGGTGGCTTAATTTGTTGCATTTTAACCCTACTATGACGTCCTGCAAGGAATACGTCGAGTTACCAGTAACCCTGTATAAACCTTAACTTACCGAGTTTAGTGGCCATGGGAATAGGCTGTAAAATACATACTGCAATCGCCGATCCAAGATCAAGCGATACGCTTTGAAAACCAACTTCACGACGGATCATCTTTGTAAAGGTGGTCTATGGGCTATATATATGCTTTGAAGAATCCAATCCATCTATACTCATAAATGCGACAGTAACTCTATCTGTCACATTTTAAGTAGGAACGTCTGAACAGATTTCGATGAAATTTGCCACACAGGTAGACCATGACCTGGGTTAGGACAAAGTACTTTTTATCTCGGTAGTACTTTCTCACGGGATAATTATCGACGTCCACGAGGGTGAAGCAAAAAGCGAGTATGATATAATTATAATTATGTCAACTAGAGCTGCCTATGATATCTCATGCCGTAATTAAATGATTAACGTATCTGCAGACATCCTTATTGGAAGATTCTTTCACCATAAAAGATCAATTTGTGATAAGTAACAAAATTGTAAAAATACAAGCCGTGCGTCATTCGGGGCTTCCCATCGGCAAAAAATTTAAAAACATGGCGGTGACTTACGAGTTGTTGGTCGTAGGTTCGTGCCCAGACAGGCGCTTTATTTGGTTTACATTATTTCATCACCACTGCTCTGAAAACTATGAAAAAAAATATCGTGAGGAAACCGACATGTCTTAGAATTAAAAAATCGAAGACGTGTGACATCAGACAACCTAAAGCCCGCGTGGTGGATTACGACCCTCTTCCTCTCAGTGAGAGGAGGCCTGAGTCCCAGCAGTGGGAACATTATAGGCTGGTTATGGTTATACAAACTTTTATCCCCTATTTAATCCCTTCAGGGGGTGAATTTTCAAGAATCCTTCTTTAGTGCTCACCTTCATTAAAAAGGAAATCTTACGCAATATTTAATGCTTCTAGACCCAGTGGTTTTATGTTTATGGACATCGCTCATTATAACAGCACCGCTCCGACACGGCAAATAACTTGACAGTCAAATTAGGGTTATAAATCAAATGCATTAAAGTCTATTTTACGATGGCTATACAGAATAGTGGACGGCTCGCCGGCCGCTCAATGCCCGCAAGCCGTCACACATAAAATAGACTTTAATAAGTTTGATTTAAAATCCTAACTTGAATGACAACTTATTTGCCGTGTCGGAGCGGTGTTGTTATAATGAGCGATGTCCTTTACGCTGTGCGTTGCCTGTCAGTGAATTTAACAACTTTGTGGCGGTATCTATGTACATCGCCACATGCGAACTACGCATCAAAGATCTGACGTCACACAAAAATCCTGACGTCACATAAATCCTGTATCGCGCAATTAAAGTTTACCGTGCAATGGACATATATACAAGAACCCGACATCAATCGTTGGGCAGTTGCCCGCCAGACACAACACCCGTCTGGTCGGAAGATCCTCCCTTTTCTGTGGTGGATGAGTGAACTTTACACCCTGTTCCTCATACCCCTAAAACTTCATTAAGAATAGAATACTCTTTATTAAGTACATATCCATCTCATTCCAGATGAAGAAATCGATGAGCTACCATTCATGGCCTCCCTTGGTCCAGTCGTCACCATCCTGGCCGTCTACCTAGTATTTGTGCTGAAGATCGGGCCAGTGTTCATGAGAAAAAGGGAGGCATACAAACTGACAAACACGTTACTTGTTTACAATGGCGTTCAAGTTGCTATATCAGTCTATATGGTTTACAGGGTAAGTCCAAATTATTTTTTAACTGGTTACTTATTAAAATACTAGCTTTTGTCGCGGCTTCGCCCGCGTGTTGGTCAGAAATTACCGCACGGGATCGTACTACTAAGAAAATAAATCCTATGTTGTCAGCGGGGTAACTGCGTAACACATATACAGCGTGTAAAAAATAACCCTGTCCGATCCGAGAGAGTATACTGAGAGTCTAAATATTATATTATGGTAATTTCTTTTTTTTTAAGAAAAATAATAATTCTACTCTTTGGTGTCGACAGAGTTGCTTTCGCATTTACAATATTATATTAAATAATATAATTTATTATATTTATGTATTTTCCGTTTTTTTTTTTTTTCTTTTCGTCCGCTAGGTTTTGCCTCGAAGTGGATATAATAAATAAATATTGGTAGTCAAGTAAAAAATTAAAGACCAATGTAACCATAGTAAATTAGTATAGCATTTTTCAGTTGGAAGAAATGCTAAAATGCTATACCAATATACTTGTTTTATTACATAAGTTTAAATAGTTATAGAGGTGACTCCAACATTAATTAGTAAAAAGCGAGACAGACAAATAATGAAATTGATAAAAAGTTAAAAATGGTTTTCCCCAAAATCGTTTAGTATCAACGTAGAAACTAATCAATTAAAATAAATATGCTGAACATGCGCTAAGTATGTGTTTAACAAATAATATTATTATGTTAAATTACGTAATGTACTCTTTAATAAAGGGTCCCACAGACAAGCGCGACGCGACGACGCGACGGCGCGACACGTCTATGGTGGAACAATTTCTATGAAAATATCACGGAAATTGTTCTACCGGTATCAAGTCACGCTTGTCTGCAGGAACCTTAAATCACGTGAATGCCAATTAGGATTAACTTTTTACTTCATTTGTTGAGCAATCTGCCGTTGAATGGGTCGTAAAGGCAATTAGCAACAAGACAATGGCAATGAGTCGTTATTTTACAAGATAAGATGCGAGTGCTAGATTGTGTTGTTAGTTGCTAGTATTGGTACTTAGATAGCCTTCTTTTTTTGATGTCTTTATTATTGTACCTAGGCTGACTCAAACACGTCACATTTCAAATAAATTCTTAACCAATTAAAAAACCGGCCAAAAGCATGTTGTACTCGCACACGAAAGTCGAACGAAGGCTTCTGTACCAAGCAAAAAACGCCGAAAAAAACAGTTCTTGTATGGGGACCCCCTTAATTTTTTATTTGTTGTAATAGCCACAATATAAATACAATCTGTGAAATTTTCAACTGTCTACCTATTACGGTTTATGAGATACACCCCGCTGACAGACAGTAGGATTGACGGACAGCGGAAGCCTACTAAAAATTAACATTATCAGTTATCTATATCTACCTACTTTGACTTGGTATCGAAAATTTTAAGAGCGCCTGATAACTTTTGGCTTGCAAATAATCGCTGCTTATAAAGTATAGCAAGTTCTGTCTAAGGCACCCTCTCCACAGATGAGAGAATCGCGGTTGTTTTCGGGACGTTGTATATATTCTAGTCGTGCGGTAAACGCTGTTCGCGCGATGCAGGATTTTGTGTGATCTGTAGTTCGCAAGTGGCGATGTAGATGCGGCCACGGTGACAATCAACCTTACGGTGATAAAGCAATTACGGATAAACTATAACCAGTTTGCACAAAAATGCCTAAATGTTATTTTTTTTCTCTTTTCCAGTTCCTGTCAGACCTCATACACATGGGTTTGGTGCCAAAGAAATGTTACATGCACGAAGATAATTCAAGAAGCAGAGTAAGTAGGCTAACATTATTTTTATATATGTCGTAGATTATAAAAGTTCAGCGATAATAGTCTTTCAATTGATTATTATAGTACTAAGGTGAGGGTAAACGCCGTGACGCGCTCACTAGAGTGGGGCGGCACGTGGACAGAGTCGTGTTATGGGAAGTGGCTGAGCGAAGAGCCAGTATTGTGAGGGCAACGACCGGATGCAGACCTCCATTGCTTCTCCTATGCGAAACTGTCGGTTTGCCCGAACGAAGAAAGTAGTGCGTGAACATTATTAGTATTGTACCTACTGTGATGATTATTCTGAACGTGAAATACTAACTGATTTGCTGTATCAACGTGTTTTATTGTAAACCTGCACAAAAAATTCTGTACCGTCGAATAGAGATGATGACGGCACTATCGCTCAGCCATCGCTGACGTTCGCCATATATTATTTTTTCCTTAATACACTGACTTTCATTTATCTAAGTAGCCTACCGAAGCTCCAAAAACACAGGCTGTTCATGAATTCCTTTGTAATTCTAAACTGGAGATCTATACGTTTCAAATACTCCTGTTTATCCTCTTGCCTTTGGTGGTTATTGTTACACGAACACCTTTGAAAACAGAGGAGAATACCTAATGATTGCCCGGTATAATTAAAATTTAATGATATTTAAATTATCCGTTCAAACCTTAATTGTTTCCATTTCAGATCCTGTTCGACACATATCTATATCTAGCAGCGAAGCTCTCAGAGCTTCTAGACACAGTCTTCTTCGTCTTGAGAAAGAAGACCAGCCAGATAACATTCCTTCATTTATACCACCACACAGTCATGGTGATTGGCACATGGGCTTTGCTCAAATATTGGCCGTCACACACGCTAATATTCATCGGATTCCTAAACTCTTTGGTGCATGTGTTCATGTACACATACTACGGGTTGGCAGCATTGGGGCCAAATGTAGCCAAATATTTGTGGTGGAAGAAGTATATGACGAAGTTTCAGTTGGTGAGTTTGTTTTGAATACTTGTTTGTTTTGAATTGGAGCACAATTATCATGGTGGACGATAGCAATTTTACGCTCACTAGTAAAACTTTACTCTTAACATAGTGAGTGAATACAGAGGGTCAGGCCTCATTGATGAGGTTTTAGAAAGATACATACGAGTACTTATGCTCTTTTCCCCATGGGGCAAAAACTACAGAACACCGTCTGCTACGATCCGTACATCTATGCCGAAAGCAAACGTGGTCTACAGCTCTATTCGGAAAAATCAGCGGTTGTTTTGTTAATTTTAATTTTTTTTTTTTTTGCAGATCCAATTCGTGTCAATCATCGTCCAATACATAGCGACTGTGAGAGTATCAGACTGTCCCCCAGCTAAGGGTGTGGCCATATTCGTCTCGTGCAACACCGGCGTCATTCTCCTTCTCTTTTTAAACTTCTACAGACAAAATTACAACAAGAGAAGAGGAGGTATAGCCACTAAAACGTCCCTACCAACTCTGTGCCTACAAAAAGAAGACTAGGGTGCGTTTTTATAGTAGCCTATAAAACTGCTGCATATCAAGGGTTATTAAAACACGAGTGTACTATTATATATTTAACCAATCGTGTTTAACAACCCCTAATATGAAACAGTTTCAAAAACTACTATGAAAATATTAAGTATTTTGTTAGGGAAAGTGTATTATAAAAAACTTTTTAATTTTATTAGAATTGGACGGGGATAGAGTCTTTCTACAAGGTACTATTTTTGATTTAATCATTAGAATTTTACAGTTTGTGAGTAGATAATAGTGAATTGTAAATACAAATGAGCACATTGCTCACGCGTATTAAACGCAGTTCTTCAACAAACTTGGGAGGAAAAAAAAATATTTTGTAACAAATGTTTGTGAAAAATGGCTCCCGGATTTTATAAATACATTGTGAGCCTAAAAGCGGTGCAATAAGAGCCTTTCCAAGCAAGTGTGTTGAAAAACGTCTTTTGATACGTGTGAGCATTATGACCATTTGTATCATAAGTGATATTTAACGAAACCTCTGTGATGACAAAGACAGTTTATTCATCGTGAAAAGGTCTGACACATGATTTAATTTTTTTTATTTCGATTTTGCCACGATCTTTGTAAATAGTGATATTTAAATGTGTACAAAAAAAATGAAAACTTTGCAATTAGGTACGTATCACCCGCGTATAGACAACTGATATAACGTTTAGTGTAAAGGAAAGCTAGCTTTTTTAAGATTTTTTTAGGCTGTGAAGTTTTATAGAGATCCTTTAGAATTTTTGTTATGACTTAATGAGTGCCTTAATACTCTTGGTATGAAATTTTTCGACAGAAGCCTATTTTGGTTCAAACGGCTTTTCATGATCATAATATTTAAGTTTGAAGTCCAACGTAATGAGTATTTTTAATCAATATTGGACCAAATGAAGGCCATCATAGTTGATTGAGGGTCCAAATTAAAATATTTCTACGGGCCCTATTATATATTCGTTCAGGAATTTGTGACATTTGGTGTCCATAAAATTGAATCCAATGTGTTCATTTAAAGTTTTAAAAATTATCATGTTCTACATATTTTACATTTATTTGCATTTTGATAAGTTTATAAAATAATTATAATTATGAATTAAATATGAAGTTTTAGAAGTAAAATATTATATTTTTTTAAACTGCCTTTTTAACCTAGACGATGACTTATCATTCAAAGATTTATTAAAAAAAAGGGTTGCGGTAAGCAAATGAATTACTTACTCGATATGAAGTACTTTTCAATTTGCAAATATTTGAAATGTTTTAAAATAGTGCTACTAGAATGTCGAAAATAGTGGGTGAATTTCACATTTCACCAATGAAACTGAACGCGTTCAGCATACCTAAACCCTGTTAAAGAGGTGTCAGTGTCAAAATTGTTTTAGAATACTGACACTGACAGCTCTTGAACGCGGTTTAGATGTAACTACTGATCGCGTTCAGTTTCATTGGTGAAATCCGCACTAAGGTTGTAATTTTTTTACAGCGTGATGATGTGTAAAAACTATTTATTATTCGGTACTTATGTAAACGAAAATTATTTGTTAATTATTAGGAATTTAGACGAATGAATGTTAGCTTAAAATAAATGATTTTTATCAGTTGTATTTTGGCTTATTTTTTATTCTTGTGTACGTGTGTATGTGTCACTGAGCTCCTCCTAAACGGCTGGACCGGTTTTGATAAAATATTTTGTGTGCGTTTGAGTGAGTGCTTGGATAGTTAAGATTCATAATTGGATCCGCTATCGTTGGATTGGTGGCGCTGTTCGGGCAGGAGAAAAGTCTGTCATGTCCGCTAGTTTTTTTTTAAATTTCTAATATCCCAATTACTCTATTATAATTGTCATACAAATGTCAAATTATTTATCATACAAATATGATTTAATATTTGTCAATTCTATGATCATAATTATTTAAATGATGCTGTTCTTCATGTTTAGTATTATACTTAAGATCATAATAAACGTCATACTTAATCAAGATGGATATCGATTTTGCCTTGTTTTATTTAGCCATTTTTGAGGTTAGACGAATATGGTCAATTGATCATATTTGTATGCTTGCTGTCAAATAGGATCCCTAACTATGATCATAAACAATATGAATCATAATAATATTATACCGTCATAGGTTCTTCATATAAAAATTACTCGAACATCTCTGATCATACATTTCTACGAGTATGATAGTCTAAATGGATCTAATTCCCGAATAAATTGAAATACCTATAAATATTTAAAAAAATGCATATTCAATAACATTACAGACAACCGACTTCCAAAATAACACAAAAAAAGTGAAAAATAACTTTAATATCTTGGAAGTCGGTTGTTTTTTTTAGTTGTGGTACCTACCCCACACAAATTCGAATACCACTACCTGCTATGTAAAGAACAGTGTGTCAAATAAGATCTCGTCTATATAGACTAAGTGGGAAAAATACATAATTATTGAAGCTAACTCAAAAACTACGCAGGAAAAATTAATAAAAATTTATATGGGACCACATCGGGATACCCTTTCGAAAATAAAAGAAATTTGTAAATCGGTTCAAAATTGGCGAAATTATAGATGAACATACACAAAAAAAAACATACAAACGAACATAGAACCTCCTCCTTTTTGAAGAAGTCGGTTAAAATACTTTTAGGCGGATTTCACAAATGAAACTGAACCCGATCAGTTCATCTAAAACGCGTTCAATAGCTGTCAGTGTTAATATTTCACAGAAAATTATGACACTGACAGCCCTTAAACTTAGTTTATGGGATCGCGTTCAATTTCACTGGTGACATCCGCCCTAAATCACAGCCCTATTCAATAGCAGTCAATACCTGTCTGAAAATCGACCTACTCATGGAACCTAGGCATTATCATCATCTGCCTAGCCTTTTCCCAACTACGTTGGGGTCGGCTTCCAGTCTAACCGGATGCAGCTGAATACCAGTATTTTACATGAAGCGACTGCCTTTCTGACCTCCACAACCCAGTAACCGGGTAATACGATACCCCTTGATAAGACTGGTTGTCAGACTTTCGGGCTTCTGACGACCCGTAACGACTGTCAAAGATCCACAAATGACAGCCGGGACCAACGGCTTAACGGACTTTCCGAGGCACGGAGGAGTCTCGATATGTAAAGATGGTCATCCATCCACGGACCAACCCAGGCAAGCGTAGCTTAACCAGAGAGATCGACCCGTGCGGCTGTTATTACGTAGCCACGAGCTCCTCCTACCTACCTGGAACCTAGGCATTATAATGATAGGAAAAAAGAAAAACAACAAATATAATTGTAGTCGCATATTATATAATATTATTAAACATTACAAACCCGATTACGCAAATGTACAGTTTATTTAATGTATGAACGTGCTACTACATAATAAAAGATGCTTGAAAGATTTGATTTTAAGGCAGTTGCACACAACTGTATCAAAATATGTTACATTTTAAATGATAATGTTTGAGAAAATAATAACGCTGATTCTATTGTATACCAACTAAACTTTTTGTGAGCATTGCTATCTCTTACTAAGAAATGAAGCGAGAAAAGGACAATGATAGAGAAAAGCTCAGTTAGAGAGCCGTAAAACTAGGTCACGTTTTAAATGTCAGCGTGTTTTCAGGCAACATGTGCTAAGGGTCAGTTCAGACCGCGACGTGCAGCGACGCGTAGCTGCGCGCACTTTTTAACAATTATCGAACTTAATTTCTTTACGAAAAAGGCATAATTTCAGGGCGAGTGTTGACACGTGACAAAGTACGCTGAGAAGTGCGGTGCTGCGCAGCGCGTGTACCATATGTGTAGTAAATTAATTCGATATAGTATGGGATCATAAAAAAACTGCGCGTCGCGTCGCGTCTCGGTATGAACTGATCCTAACGTTAGTATCTAAACTTTTTTGGAGATAATTCTACCCTAATTTGACAGTTCTCCATAAATTATATTTCTTTCTTTTATTTTTCTATAATGTTAGAGCATTAACCAAAAATATCTTTAGTTCGTTCACAAAAGAATCACCTCCAATGTTTTCTGCCTCAGGGCTTGTACACAAAACTGCGAATTGGCGTGATGCGAATGCGCAACGCAGAAGCTATGGCGATACCCCATTAGTGTGTTGCATTACGTCGTCGCAACGGATCAACGCATTGTATGCCACACCTGCGTTGCGACGCCGCAAGACGTCGCAGCGCAAGAGGACGACGCACGCACCTCAATCAGTCTCCACAATGGATCGGAACAGTGGAACACTGTCCGTCGTCGCACCGGAGTTCTGACAGCACAGCGCATCGCCCTCCCCCCGCTTCGTCTCTCATCCGCCGATCCGTTGAAACGTCGCATACGACGAAGCAACGCTTTAATGTGACATGTCATTTAAAAAAAATATTTGGAAAACGATGCAGTATTAACGCTGCGACAATGCAACACACCAATGGGGCAGAGCTCACAAAATCTTAGGGTACCGTCGCTGATTTTTGCGATGCGACATCGCAACGCAGTTTTGTGTACAAGCCCTTAGCTTTGGTCCGTCTGTTACGGTCAAGTGTGCTACTTACTACACATAGATAGTGCCATCCAAGACGACTCCGCTCCGCTCCGTACTAAAGTACAGCTTACAGAACAGTAATCGCGGAGTAGGGCGCGTCTTCGTGGATGGCACTATCTGAACCTTTAGGCCTGAATTCCTCTTACGTTGATGTCACTCGCGTACATACGTCAGTCGCGCGTGCATATACATTAAGTTCTTTATAGCACCATACTCCTGCGTTGACGTCCGCGGCGCGTACTTCGTTGCTGCGCATACGTGACCGACATCAGCGTAAGAGGAATTCAAGCCTTGAGACACATTTTGGTATTGAGCTAAAAGAAATCTAAATCGCTATACGTCAGCTAGTTGTAGAAAACCAGTAAATCTTATATAAGAAATCTTAATTTAAATTCGTAGAAAATGTCATATTGGTGGTTAGAGTATTGTGTTTGATCGATTAAGAAAAAAATATGTTAATCTTTAGTTAATTCTTTACTTTGGAAACTCATTTATTTATCCACTTCTTAGCTAAGATTTTTGCTGAAAATAATTTGAAGTATTTACTTTCTAATCAAAATTATATATTATATATTTTACGGTCATTGGAAACGAGTTGGGGCAGTCATTTTAGAATTCAATTCATTTATAAATGAAAGATAACTTCGAGTACCTATTATGGAACCTGATAAACAAATAAAATATTCCCTAACAGCAATTAAATTTATATTGGAAGAAATATTCTAAATCATTGGAAGACAATATAATTATTACTATTATTGCAGTATTAAATTGACAGCATTTATTGAAAGATCTACAATTACACATTTGCAAAGACTAATAATTTTATATTATGTTGCTATTAGTGAAATAAAATTTCTATGTTTCTATATATTTCCAAGCAGTTTTAGAATCTTTTTAGCACCTAAATAAACAAGCGGATTAATTTTCGTAGTTTTTTATAAATAATTTGACCACTTTTAGTAAGCTTTTCCCTCATATCATGAATTAATGTGACCAAACATTTGAACACTTATTTTATGATTTCGAAATATTTTTAATGGAGCAGACGACGTATCAAAGCGTGGTACTTCCGAGTTTCATAGCTATATACTCAGTGTATCATCTAACTTTAAACAATAATTTCTTAAATACATGATATAACAATCTATAGTATATACACCGTAACATTCTTATTAATAACTGAAGACGTACCTTAATTAAATAATAAAAAATCCAACAAATTAGAAGTACTGAAGACAGCATTGGATAACATCTACAAGATGTCAGATGGTGAAAAAGTACTTACTAATCCAGTAACGGTACAAGAAAGTGAATTAAAGTTGGAATTTGTTCAGCATTCGTTACTTGGATTTTTCTAAAATTAATCAATATTAAAAATTAGCTAGATCTAAGATTGGTATTGGTATTAAACAACAAAAATATTTACATATGTTTTGATCAAATTGTTTAATCAAACTTTTTACCATTTGGTGTACCGTTTGTTATTCCATTGGCTTTGCCGTTAGATGTAACATTTGGTATGCCATTGGATTTACCATTTGCGCTTCCATTGGCAGTGACTTTGCCATTCATGTGACCATTACTCGTTAGCTCTTTAGCATCTATTTTCTTGTCATCAGCTCTTTTATTGGTAGGTTCGCCATATGCCTTGTAGTAGAAGTCGTAGAAGAGGTAGTAAAAGAAGATGGAGTTAGGGAGAGTGAAGACAACGGTCCAGCGAGGGTAGCCGCAGTCATAGAAGAGGAGCTGTGCGGAGTGGAGGAAGGCAATGCAGAACTGGAGCTGGAACAAGAATATTAATGTTTATTTACTCAATAACAAAGCATTGTCGTACACGTTAAAACACAGTTTTACAAAATAAGTACTATAGCTACAAACGTGTGGGTGAGCACTTCTCTCCTAGCTAGGTTATGAAAAACCTGTGTTATCGTTATATGAAACAATTATAACGATATTAGTAACAAGATAAGTTATGAGAAGCTGGATATGCAGAATATAAATTAATATTTTTTAGACTTTGATGAGGATTGGTAGAATTTCAAGAAATGAATAAACGCCTGATTTTAATTTAAAAGCAACATTGAAGATCCGTCGATTTGTTATTATATTATCAACAGTTTGAATAGGTTCTTGCTTGAATATATTTATTTGAATTAATTATACCCTTTGATTGTGATCTCATGAGAACTTACCATTTGCAATGTAGTGATATATTTCTTCCAGAACAGATACCTCTGGTACTGAGGTCCCATAGCTGAGAACATGTAATATGTGTACATGATGATATGAACAAAGGAGTTTATCACTCCTATGAGAGTCCCATGCCCTCCTGGGTAGTACTTCGTAGCTCCCCATGATATCATGGGCATGACTGTGTGATGGTACATATGGAGGAAGGTGATCTGCCTGTCCTTTTTCCTGATGACGAAGAATACCGTGTCGAGGAGCTCAGACATTTTTGCCAGGAAGTATATGTAGACGCCTATGGCAACCTGAAAATCAGAAAGGTCGCTGTTAACATACGTATTTTTTGTAAAGAAGGTACTAAACTTCACGGTCATTTTGGCGCGAGGCTAAAATCAGAACTAATGCTGCTATTTTGTTTTGTCAATACACAATGACAGTTACAATTTCACAAATGTTTAGTTTCTGCCAACAGCGCTGCCGTCAATGTCATTCAAGCGCCAAAAAGATAAAAATATTTATTTATAATCATAAAGTTATCGTCAAAAAAGTTTTAAAAACTATACATGGAGTATCTAGGAGAACTGCTGAAAAGTCAGAATTTTATTTTAAATCAGTAAATATTACACCTAAAGTTACAGAATACCCTTTTTTTGCTTGAATTCTGCAGAATATATGTTTAGTCTGTACTAAGTAATGTATTTTTCTTTTCTTTTTAAGGTTCAGTACGCGAAGGGTGAAAAAGAAAAAAGAAAAAAAATTGTCGTATTTTTTTATTACGTTGACTAAGAAGCTTGATTTTTTTAGAGCTCCATAGGATCGTAGACCTACGTATTTGATATTAATTACAACTCTCCACGCATTCCTGAGAAAAAGGGTTTTGACAGATAGACAGACGGACAACGACGTGACGGATAACGTCGTTGTCCGTGTGTTTGTCTCTAATAAAGTAAGGGTTTCGTTTTTCCTTTTGAGGTACGGGACCCTGGAAATGTATAAAACAATTGAATCATTATTGGTCAGCACCAAATTATCACTACGCAAAGTAAACTGAACCTTATTCCAGCAGACGTAAAGATAGTTTTACTGCAAAGCGTTACTCGGTGAACAAATTGCTCATAATTACGCATGTATCTTGATAGAAATATACACGATGTTAAGGAAGGAACGATGACTAATCAACTTGACAACATTATGTATGAAACGAATCAGACTCTGTTGTTATTGATATTCGTGTGTTTCCGGGTAACTTCGGCTATCTAGATGGTGTAATTGCATTATTGCTTGATGTGTTTTTGTAACACTTTTACTTTTTTATATTGCTATTTCTTTCTGTGTTAGCTTCTCTCTCTCTCTTCTTGGCTATGTCTCCCACACGGTGATGGGGTCGGCCTTTTTGGTCTTTCTCTTTCATTTCACTCTAACCTCAACATTCTCTTCGGATACCTGACTATACTTCATGTTCTTTAGCACTATAGCTAAAGCAGCGGCTGCAGCTTCATTAAAAAAAAACTGTCTATCATTAGACGGCCAATAAGTATTTCCCTATAAGAAAAATATATTGTTGTCTGCTTGAACTCCTAATTTGCCTCTAATTACTTTGGTCTCATCGAATAGTTTCTTCCATTATCTACTTTGTACGCCTTATGGGTGAAACATGTACGTACAAAATTTTATTATTGTGACATCCTGCATGTTTAGACAAATAAAATTATCTTTATCTTTACCTTTACGTTTATAAATTAATTTTAAAATTTCCTACTTAAACAGGACAATCGCACACAATACAGTTATAGGTAATAATACCAGTATTGATAGGTAGCTCTCTCAGACCATTATAAACTATCTCAAAGCGTACAATTATCTTATTATATTGTATTAGCATCACATCACATGCTATAGAAGGGGATTACCCGACTCCGAAGGTCAGTGATGTTTATAACATAACATAACATCACACCTTGTTTTCCTGAAGGGTTGAGCATGAAGGGTTGAGTTGGTTGGGTTCAGAATTTGAGAGGTGTACCTATAGTATACCACCCAGTTATGTTTAGTCCCGTGTGGCGAGACTATTGCCATCAACCGGGCACAAATCCAGACTCCGGGCTGCTACTCAGAAATTCCAGATAGAAAATCCCAATAACACTTTGCCCGACCTGGGAATCGAACCCAGGACCTCATGGTCAGCAGTAGAGCTTACGACCACTAGACCAACAAGTCAAGCTTGTATGTGTCAGTGTCTTCTATCACCTTGGTTTAATTTAAAGGGTATGACAGCGTATGAGGTGATGAATATAAATTCTGAAGTATGGAGAGGGAGATGGATGGATTGTGTGAGGAATGATATGAAAGAGAAGGGTGTGAATGATAGCGTGACGGTTGACAGGGGAGTGTGGAAAGAGAAAACGTGTTTCGCAGACCACAAGTAACATGGGACAAAGGCAGGGCATGATAATGAGCAGCTTATACGGCCGATGTCCGGGCTTTTATAAGCTATACTCATTTCTAGAAAGAATTGAAGAATAATTGCATTAGCATAAATACTTGAAGTTCAATTCAAAGAAGCCCTAAGTAATAATATTTTAGTTTTATAATGCCTACATGGGACTTAAACATAATTGGTGAAATGTTGGTATACGTAGGAACACCTCTGCCTGATCCTTCGAGGATTGCAGGCGTGATATTATGTTTATGTTGTGTTACAGACACTTTCTTTTTGCCTAGTTACCAAGAATTTATGGCACAGCACGAATACTAGATACTTACTCTCATTCCCCCAGGCGAGAAGTCAACCGGTTCACATTTCCAACTGTAAGTCCTCAGCCAGCCTGCGTCGAGGCCCTGGAACATACAAACAACATGCATTTGAACATAACACTAGGGAGAAATCGCATTGGAGGTCAGACGTCCTTTGCTTATGGAGTTAACAAATATACAAACGAAGGTAATTTAAATTAGTTTTTTGCTATTTGCAGGTCAACATCAGGTTGTATGTTGATATAAATATGATTCACGGCCATATCAAATATTTTTTTATAGAGTTATAATCATAAATATACAGAGGTACGTGCTTTGGGTTCGAACTCGAGACTTGGCAGTCCGAAGGTCACACTACAAGGCTATCACTGCTATTATTTAAGACCAATAACTTCCATTAGCTTATTTGAACCAGTAGTTACCAACCTCATGGAACAACCAGACGCTGACGACGACTTGAATAAAATTATAAACGATTAAAGTCTTCTGTAGTTGGAAGGGTTTCTTGTCTGCCATGTACCTCGGCCCCCATTTCAGCGAGAAGTACAAATACAGGCCGATGATAGTGAGACCGGGGACTGGGTTTGAGATCAGGAACCAGTCGTTTGTTCTGGGATCTGGAAATTGAGAGAAGACGATCTGTTAATCAAAATCAAAGTCATTTATTCAAATTAGGCTGAGAATCAGCACTTTTCGAACGTCAAAAATTACATAAGACAGTCCCCCAAAACGCCCACCCTTCACCACTTCCTAGTGCTTTAGCTGGGAAGAAGAAGTGGCGCAACAAACTTCCAAGCAGCACAGCTGTCTGTTCAGTTAGAAACAATTGATTCTATACAAAAGTATGCAAAATCATTACGCAACATAAAATATTTATTTATTAAACAACATAAACCACGCCTGTATTCCATTCAAAGGGACAGATGTGTATCTATAGTAAACCCACATTTCACAAGTTACGTTTGAGTCCCATGTAATATGGGGCGAGCCTATTGCCATCTACCGGGCACAAATCCAGACTCCGGGCTGCTATAGAGAAATTCCAGATGGATTCAATAACACCTTGCCCGACCCGGGAATCGAACGCAGGACCTCATGGTCAGCAGTATTTACTAAACTTTACAACGCTACAAAGGCGGACTTAATACATTCTCTGCCAATCAACCAAGAGTGGTGGCAAGAAAACTTTCGATTTCGGCTTTCTTTGTAGGTTCAATTCTGCAAAATAGGACAGTTTGTTTGGTAGTGAGTTACCTCGAAGGTCTCAACTATTGACGTGGTTTCAACATTCAAGGGTTTACATTCTGGATTTAAAGTAGGTAATTCTAATTAATTGCTTTCTAAGTCAAAGTGAATCCGTTTTTTGATTTCGTGATAGTATCATTTGCTTTCAAACCAGTCTTTTAGTATTCGGACTTTCCATTGTATAATCCCAAATTACTCAGGAACTTCTAAAAAAGTAGACTATAATTGAGGATGAGAGATCTTGCTTTGTTACGTAAAACTACATAACGTAAACCAACCACGAAAATTATTTAACTTTTGCGGAAATAGCCTCCGTTTCTAAATTCCTACTTTTATTTTTCAAATTTAATGCGAGTTCATAATGTACTTCTAAAACTAACAATTAACTATTAGATAATACATACCTTTAGATGGCAGTATATAATATAAATTATAATGATGTTTTCACAAAATTACATGAATTAATTAAATCTAGGCCACATAATTTGACATTCAAAGCTTGTCCGCCAGTCACCATTATTTTACGTAACACTATGTTACATAGTCATCGCGATTATCATTATCTGCTCAAAGACGTCAACTGTTTAACACAGATAGAGATTACTAATGAGATTGTCCCTCTTGAGCAGTCGTGGCCCAGTGGTTACCACTGCTCAAGTGGGACAATCTCAGTAGTAATCTACCGGGGGTCGGGGCCGTCACCACTGGGTAACGAACGATCGTGGGTTCGAACCCAGACAGGTTTCTACTTTGTGTAAATAATTTCATCTCCACTTGACTGCTCTCAAAACGTTGAAAAAAATCATTGTGAGGAAACCGGCATGTCCTAGAACCTAAAATTCAAAGACATGTGACATATATACCAACCCGCACTGGGCCCACGTGGTGGATTGAACACATGACGGTGTTCTTTAACTACCTTTGGCCAGGGTACCGGAGCACTTGCGTCGTTCGCACGCTCCCCTGGCCAGTTCAGGAATAACCCTGGGCGGAGAGCCCTATCACCTTGCTGACTAGCCCATACTTACTTATCACTAAATGAGCTATTTATAGTTCATTATCATAATAATCCTTATCCATTACCGTCATATTTATCAATATGACTGTACTAGGTCTTAGTGCTATTTTTTGCAGCAGTTTTCCTCAATGTCCAGCTTAAATAATTATTTTTTCTTTTTCAATGTGTTACAAATGCACTGAAGAGTGAATGTAAGATTGTATCTTTTGTAAAAACATCATCTTTCATTAAAATAGACATCAACACCCAATATTGACAAATAACGAACTTAGTAAGTTGGTACGTCTGATGTTCCCAGGCACTTAGGCAACCAGTTCCCCTACCAACCATGGCACCAGTTTCTACCATGTTATTAGATTGTAATTAAAATAATGCAAAGCCCGAAATTGCGTCCTTAAAATCATGAACGATAAATAAATCAGCTGATCCATTCATGAATGGTCACAAAACTCCCGGTTCACATGACCTGGAACTGCTGACATTTTTGCTGATTACACTTGGTGCTATATTAAAAATTGATCATAATGATGAGTTCAATGAGCACTTTTCAATTTTTCAGTTATTTATTTTACATTTTAGAGTAGAACGAATACTTACCAGCTAATTCGATGAACAAGCGATGGTAAGTTCTTGAAAAGGAATTGTTGAATAGTGCCATCTTCAGGTTTCAGGTACTAGCTGCAGAGGTAACTTCTACTCGTTTGTCATGAAAGACTGCCCCGCATTTTATAGTTGAATTACTGATCCTTTATATGCCTGGAACAAGACAGAAAGACTATAAGCATGTTACAAAATAACAAAACACTTAGAACAATATTTGTAAAAGGATCTGTAGATATAACTTCATCAACATCATTATACATTTATCATCAACATTTATTAGAAAGACCATCATTATACATTTATCAACATCATTTATTAGAAAGACCAGATAAAACTACGGCGTTGCCTAAAAAGGCTTCTTTCAATAAAAGAAAAAGTGAAACACAAATCACTGAAATATGTTACACCTTTGTATGGAAATTAAAGAGGGGGCGTGATATTGAATAAATTGTTACTGAAATGAGATATTAAGAAGCTCTAGGTAGTAAAGGCGAAGAAGAATGAATCGTATAGACATTTCTAACTATAAAAAAGAGCCTGAGTAAGAGTTAAGAAAATACTAGTAAAAAAGCAACTCCCAATAATGATCCAATCACAAATTTATTTCAAGCCCATGACGCCAGATGAAACAATATTAGACAACAGTACTCAGATCAAATAAAAAACGAAGACAGCGCTGCGAACAATTCAGTGAAGCATGCACGCTCACTCGCACACATTTACAACCATTTGCAATGAAACTACACCTCACTAAGTGCAAACATGTTTACGAAACCGGGCTCAGGTAACTGTTGACTGCGCTCTGTCTTGGTTTTTTATTTGGTCCGAACAACAGCAATAGAAAACAGATTGATGTGACCCAGATAGGCCATGACATTAGTTTAACAATTTAATAAGTATGCCTTTCGTACGTCAAGGTCCCAATTGATTTTCGGATTGACATAAAATTAAGTAAATTTCCATATTAAAGCTACGATCATTCTTTTAGATTTTATTATAATAATAAGAAGAGATAAGTCCGTCGTCATTTATAATAATTATGATATATTCAAATTGTATTGTATTATAAAATGGAAGTCAACGAATTAAATAGACCACCTCTGACGTAAAGAATATCTACTTTCGCTTGCGCGATGCGATGACCTTTGGCTTTTTGATTTGTCGCCCCAATTCTTGGCAGGCTCTGCGTTCAGATGAAATAATTTATATGAAATAGACAAAAATAAGCAAGATTACTTTTTACCATGATTTAGGAAATGGTAATTTTTTAAATATGGATTTCGTTCCGTGTCATGATTTCCAGTAAAAAAGTTAATTATTATCAGCAAAACCTTATGATGAATAAAAATTGTGACTCACTTACGACTTCATTTTTGTAAAAACGATTGGAAAATAATTATCTGCTTATTTGTAACAAACAGATTTTACAGCGATACAAATATCGTCCTTATTGCTATTTCGAACTTTACCGCACGCTGCGGGCCAATAGCCCAAACTGATCCGACACTTGACTAAAATGCCGCAACTATAACTAACAATACATACTACGTTAACATATCTGTATAACTCCATGAAACACTACAGGAAGACATTGTAGGAAGCACTATAAGTTCAATTTATTTTCACATTATCATAAACATTTTAATTTATATTTGTTTTAATCACGCGCGTAGCGGTCAGTGCGTCCGCTCGCTCTGAAATCGTTAGCGCGACTGAGCTTTTATCCCCCCTCCACCTGACGTGGGAGTGACTGTGTTAAGAGGAGGGGAAAATTCGAGGGGTGGTAGGGAAAACAGGGTGCTTTCTAAACTGTGTGTAGGTTCTGTTTGAGTAGATAATTTTCCTGCGAACAGAATAAGCTTGCTTTGTCTAGCGTTAGCGTCGTCGGTTATGATGAGGGAGAAAGTGAAATGCAGATATCTATTGTGATGTTCCAAATATGCCAGACCTACACGCAAATATGTCTTGACTGATTGAGTTTGACCCTTCGCTTTATTATTTACAATATTCCGGTCTGTCTTAGAATATTCTATGTCTTATATGTATAACTATGGATTGAGTAGGTTTACAGAGAGACAGTATAACATTAAACTAGCCCTCAAATGAATACTCATGAACTTTCATAAAGTACAAAAACGTAAACATGGGCTTGGGCTCAATCACTTGATCATTCAATTCCCTTTCAAAATTTTAACAACACCCTTTGAACCAGACGATTGTCTCTCCCCGTTCAAACAAATATTTTGTAGATGTAGTTACCCCTGTATACAGGCTGTTACTGCCTACAATGCTACTGCGCGCCACCCTTCAGCCATTCAGCCACCCTCTGCCTTTTTATCTCAATGTGTGTTTTGAATATTTTGAATTTAAGTGTGTTATAATGAGACTTTTTTGTATTATGAATTCAAGAGTTTCAATCTTGGTTTTGATTCTAGTTCATGGTAAGAATAAGAACTAACGTTGTTATTAATGACATGTTAAACAGTATAGTGGTAATAGCTTTTCGTATTAGAATGGAATAAATCTCTGGAATAAATATCAGGCTGTCAAGCTCATTCAAAATTAAACAGAATTAGTCTGAAATTGTCTACCAAACATTTATAGGTGCATACGTTAAACGAAACTTATGCAGAGCTGGTGGAGCAGGACATAAGATGTATGACTGTATGTGTTTATAGGAGAGGCATATTCACCGATCAATATTGCCACCGAAAGGTAGCAGATTATGATGATTACACTAAAGAAGAATTTACTACTACAGCTTATAGTGTTGAACAACTAAAATCCATTGACCAAGACTCACACTCACACATAATTAATTCAGTTAAACCCTCAGAAATTCCATTAACAAACAATTCGTTAGCAAACACATAAAATTATGAGCACGCAGTACTGAAAACGGATAAAATGCAATCGATAAGTAGTAATATCCTTTGATTGCGGCTAATGATGGAATTATTGCGAAAACATCTACATTGCATACATTCGTGTGTTTCATTTTTAACCGACGAAAAAAAAGAAGGAGGTTCTCAAGCCGACATGTATATTTTTATTTTTTTAATTGTACCTGTTTGATTTATGAAGTTAAGTTCATTTGTTTGTCAGAAAAGTTTTAAGGTTATTTAATTTGGTTACGTATTAAAAAAGTGTTTCAAGGTAAATTCAGTTCCTGTCTTTTGACTATTTTATCATCTCATTTGTATATTATTCTTGTAGTGGTATAACGACTATGAGTTGTTTGAATTACGTGATTTCCTACTAGAAACTTTCAGTTCATTTTTGTCCTTAGCATTTTAAAAAGCGAATTTATGGGTAGCCTAAATAAATGCACCTAAATACTGCCCTTTATATGATCTAATGCCAGTAATCCGCACTTGGTAGGTGCCAAGTGTGGATTACGGCATAATCCTCCCGACATCGTTGTGCACTGCAAGATTACACAAGATCCCTCACAGGACGTGAACGGTAGGATATTCACCGTAACATAACACTACAAAGTATTTTTAAGGACTACTTCAATAAAGAGTTAAGGACTTACTTAGAAAGATATCATGAATATAATACTATCCAAAAAGTTACCGCAAGGCATTTTGTACAAGTAGCCTTTGAAGAAGGTACTGCTCATACTAGATACAAAGGCACGTAATATTTCAGTACATTTTCCAATTGTAAGAACAAAAACAAAACTTTTGCGTCATACTACTCATATAATTTTCGCAACGGAACAAGTCATTCATACTCAGCATCGTAAAACACCTTACAGGTGCCGACAACTATAACTTGGCACCCCCCTCCTTCTTTAAACCGCACTTACGCAGGACTTAAAAGGTCATCCGCATCTATTTGCATAGCTCTTTCAAACTGGTCATAACATTACAAACAGGTTTAACACGTGCATTTGCACAAGACCTTAATTGGGTAAACATAAAGGCAAAAATTGAATGGAATGGCCACATTAGTGTTGTCCAGACTGTGTCGCAAGTGTTTCGCTCCGCTGGCTGTCCTAAATACTTCGGTTCGAAGATTGCCGTTCAGAAATCCCTTGCTCTCACTATTCGAGTGATAAGTGCCTGTTTTATGCGTTCGTAATGTGATTTTGATACAGAGATTGACGTTAGTATTAGAAGCGAGAATTGTCTCGCTTTTATGGTCGCGCTGAATATCTATTTCAGAAATGTCTTTATCTACACCTGCCGTCAATGATACTTTCCTATAATATATGATAAGAAATCAGTTAGAAGTACTTAGTAAAGATTTACTTACGAATTACTTTTATTATCAGTTCTATACAATTTTGTCTATAAAAATATATTACAACTACTTACTGACTTAAATTAATAATAATATTTATGTACAAGTATATAAAGAACGAAAGGGAAATGATCAAAGGGCATCAAAAAATTTGTCTGCATCGCTGTCAACAGGAAAAGTGCCCAAAACGCTGGCAGCATTGCCACGTCGAATAGCTGATTCTTAGGCCAAAAAATAGGCCAGCCCTCTGGTCACGTGAAGAGTCGACCAACCGCTTGGCGATGTCTTGAAAAACCAAGTGGGTGCTTGGACCCTATGGCCCTAGGGTTTCAACCCCAAGCGGCTCTAACATATACGTCCATTGATTGACTTTGAAAATCATCATCAAATAGTTAAAGGCATAATATTCCTCTGTTTTACTGCGTGATAACTCTAAACACAGCTTTTGAACTATTGTGATTATTAAAGGCATGGAAATTTTCCATGGTCAGATCAACTGATTGCGCACTTAAAGGTTAGCTTTCTGCTCTTATCAAAACAACAGAAATTAGCCAAAACGCTTTTTTTCTTGTACTTGAAGCCCGCTATTTGCTCAGATATCTATGTATTCAAACATTACAAAAACATAACGACCACAGTGCCCTTTCACCTCTGAGGTCATATACCAGAGTCGTATCGTTAGCGTCCCGGACGTGTGTATGTAAACCAAGCTTCCTTATTTACCATAGATTTGTATTATATAAAGTGACATGTGGTGTCTAGATTCTAGACGTATTTTTATAAGTTATATACAGCATGTAACCAAAACTCTGTCCGACCCGAAAGCCTGCCTAGGTACCGCATGACTAAAAAGTTTTTTTTTGTTTGTGAATTTATCAAAGTTTTTACTGTTTAAAATTCACGTTTTTAGGGTATGGGCTCAGCTCGCCCCAAGGATCTTGCCCCTAATTGCCTAAGTGTATCTACTCGCCCCTTTGAATATTAGATACCCCAAATCGCCCCTGATTGTTAGTAAGTTAAAAGTACTGTTAGTACTGTTTTTATAGTTATTTATGCAACTGTTAATAATAAGGGGTATCAAAATACGAATGTGATAACCTTAGATCACATGAGTGTTTTAATACCTAATTATTTACAGTTGCATACAAAACTTTATCTACACCCATGATATAAATCCTCTATAAAAGGTTTGACCTTAGGGTTTGACTATATTACTAATATCGAATAAAGATGGAGGGATACGACGCACGTGAATTAGAATTTCTCGAATTCGAATAACTTATAAGTTTTTTTTTTTAATTATGGTGCATTGTTAGTGAAACGCCCTCATGACAATGTTCTTTTTTTTAAATGAGTTGTATTATGAAATTTAGTACAACATTATATCACCCGTTTGAGAGCTAGTCTTAAAACACGGGTGGCAATTGCTTATGCATCGTATACCAAAATGATTGAAAATAATTTAAGAATCAATCCGCGTAATTTCTGGCAACATATTACCAGCTTACGCTCAAAAGGTGGTTTTGAGCCGAGTGTTACATACAACGATGAAAAAATTTCAGGTGTTCGCGCGGCCGACTCTCGCTGATTTCTTTGTTAGCGTTTATCTTCCCGATGTTACGCAAGTTGATGTTGAAAAGGCTTCCCTGTGTGATACTTATGTAAGCAGTAATTATGTAAATATATTTAAATTCACTCCTCAAGATGTCATTTCAGCAATAAGTAGACTTAAACTTAGTAGTTCGGTAGGGCCTGACAACATTCCTCCAGAAATGTTGAAGAGCTTTAAAAAACACTTTTGCTTACCATTATTTCATATATTTAATCAATCCTTAAAAAGAAGCTCGTTGCTAAGTAATAACAGCCGCACGGGTCGATTCATCAGGTTAAGCTACGCTTGCCGGGGTTGGTCTGTGGATGGGTGACCATCTTTACATATCGAGACTCCTCCGGACTCCTCCGTGCCTCGGAAAGCACGTTAAACCGTTGGTCCCGGCTGTCATTTGTGGATCTTTGACAGTCGTTACGGGTCGTTAGAAGCCCGAAAGTCTGACAACCAGTCTTGCCAAGGGGTATTGTATTACCCAGATACTGGGTTGTGGAGGTCAGATAGGCAGTCGCTCCATGTAAAATACTGGTATTCAGCTGCATCCGGTTAGACTGGAAGCCGACCCCAACATGATTGGGAAAAGGCTAGGCAGATGATGAGTCAATCCTTAAAAACCGGAATATACCCACCACAATGGAAGATTTCAAGGGTCACTCCTATTCCCAAGAGTTTGAATAAAACATTAGTAGAAGAATTCCGCCCTATTGCTATTTTGTCATCACCGGCTAAAGTTTTTGAAAATATACTACATAATTATAGGTATTTATTCCTAAGTTGAAAAGTATCTATGTGACGAACAACATGGTTTCAGAGCAAAAAGATCAGTAAATACTAACCTTCTAACCCTAGTAGACTATATATCAAAACGATTGGACTGTGGAAGTCAGGTCGATGTCTTGTACTTCGACTTCCGGAAAGCGGTTGATAAGGTCAATAATGGTATTCTGCTGGCAAAACTATGTGCCATCGGATTTCCACCAGGTCTGTTACGGCTCCTCGCTGACTACCTCCGCGATCGTCAGCAGTTTGTCAGAATAGACCTTTATGAATCCCAACCCAATCATGCGCGTTCTGGAGTCAGTCAAAGATCCATCCTGGGATTGCTTCTTTTCTTGATAATGATCAACGACCTTCCGTTAGTTATTCGTCATGCCAGAAGTCTATTGTATGCAGATGATTTGAAACTCTTTTCTGAAATTCACTGTGAACCCGATGGTCTGGTGCTGCAGCGTGATATTGAGGCAATAGTGGAGTACAGTGTTCAGAACAAAATGGAATTCAACTATTCTAAATGCTTCGTCATGAGTTTTACCCAAGCAAGAAACCCGGTCACCTTTACTTATAAAATTAATGGCAGCGCCATTACTAGAACAACTGGAATGAAAGATCTGGGTGTCATATTTGACAACAAGCTCACATTTCATGATCACATAGCTTCGGTAGCAAAAGACTCATTTAAACAATTAGGTTTTATCCTGCGCAATGCTAAAGATTTTAGCAACATCAGCGCTATTAAATCTATTTTTAATGTATTTGTTCGTAGTAAGTTGGAGTCCAGTGCATGCGTCTGGAACCCGCACGAAAAGAAGTACACTTTACTCTTAGAAAAAGTACAAAAGGCTTATCTTAGATATCTTTATAAACGTTTGAATGGATACTATCCGTTTTTGTACCCTTCGAACTTTCTTTTAGGCTGTTTAGGATACAATTCTCTTGAGGTTAGAACATAAAATTACCAAATTATAAATATGTGCAAGATCCTTCAGGGAAAAATAGATGCTCCTGAACTGCATGACGAACTGTCCCATCTTTTTACTACGTTAAAGTACAACCGTGGCAGGAGGTATAGATTGTTCGCCGTGCCTCGGAGTTGAACCGTGGCTCGAGCCCAGTCTCCTATCCCTCGCACACTCTGCGGTCAACGCTCTCTTGGACGCTAAGCCTGACTGTGATGTGTTCGCGGATGAATGGCAGAAGATCTTGTCAGTATATCTGGAGTATTGTGAGATGAGCGTATGACTGTAGAGTAGTTGTTGTATACTTATGTTACTGTACTCTGAAATGTGTTTCTGTTTGTCTTTAACTAATGTAACTAACGGCTCTGGCCGTTTTATGTTAAAGTAAAAATAAATTAATAAATGGTTACTACGACACTGGCTGTTTTAACGTTGGCAATAAGCTAACTGTTTCAGAAACTTGAGTAGAGGATTTAAAGCATGGGTGTAGATAAAATATTAATTAAAAGGCCTGCATGAATTCAAGTTAGTATAACAATCATTAGTATTATCCAATAATGTTAGAAACAAGTACGGATGTTTCATAAAAAATAATACTCCTCCAATAGAGATTCTGCTATGACTGCCGACTATATTGAGTACCTACAAATTCAAGTCTCATTACTATACGAATTAAAAATTATGGTACATTTTGATATAATAAATGTGGGATTTGAACAATACGTAAATCAAACTCCGGATTTCTTCTTAATATATGTATTTCTTCGCCTTTTCAACTCACGTCCTTTATACTTCCTTCCGTCATCTGCTGATCTGCCTTCTTCTTTTTAACTTATTCTACTTTTAAACATTCATTTACTATCTCTTTCGCTCTTGAGTAATACGTACATTCGTCTCTGTCACTCGTTCATACGTCACATCTGTCATCCATGTTACATCCCGTTTCACTACCCTGTCATAACGTTCCATTCCTACATAAAACTATTTTTTTTAATAATCGAAGCATAGTATTTATTTTTAAATTAACAGAGTTTTTATACTAGTAACACAAAGATGATTATAGAAAGTAGATATGGGGATAACGCTTTTCAATAAAATAATTTTAATAACCAGAATATTATTTTAAGGACTTATAATAAAAATCTAATTGAAAATTCTAGGAATAAGCTGAATATCGACATTATCCGGTCTCACATTTAGTATATGTTTTTCAAACGTAAATTTTTCACCATTTTGCTTGGATTTAACAGTAAAGTGTCGTAGAACGTGCACTAAGCCAGCTAGTACTTGTAATTTGGCATATCTGGCTCCAATACACATCCTGTTACCCATCCCAAATGGCATATAAATGTCATCACTAGGTTTCCTGTTCTTCGCAAATCGTTCAGGGTCAAACACATCTGGGTTCGGATAAAATTTCGGATCATGGTGTATTTGGTAAATTGGAGTGAACATTTTTGTCCCTTTTTCTACTTTGATGTTACCAACTTGTAGCACAGTATCTTGAACGCATTGTCTACTTATATATCCATTTGGAGGGAGTATCCTCATCGCTTCACTAAGCACTTTATCTACATACTCCATTTCACCAATAACGTCATACGATATTTTGCTGTTGTATTTCTCGAAATGCTCGTCAATTTCTTGGTGAACTTTTTCTAATATTTCTGGATGCTGACATAGCACAGTTAATGTTGAGAAAATGCCAATGGCGCAAGGTTCAACACCAGCAGCGAAGAAGAACAAAGCCTGTGCAGATAGTAAGCCAGTCGTTGGTTCCATGTCACAACCTGTTGTTTCATCCCTCATAGTGCCATTCCTCTGCAAACTAATACATAAATCAGCGAAGTCATGCCTCTTAACGTTCTCCTTTTCTCTTTTATTAATGACTTCTTGGATTGCACCAATGAAGAAGTCTTCATGCTCTGCGAACAACTTTATTCCCAACCATTTAGATATTTTTGGGCTAATACCGACCATTACAAATCTTAACATATTCTTGAATTTCGTTGCTGACAGTTCTTTGCCAAGTTTTAGGAAAGGTGAATCAAAGGTTGATTTTGATCCGATACCAAATATTGCTCCACAAACAGCGGCATTGCAGAACGTTAATAGAGTGGTGTAAAAATTACCTTCCCATACTTTGGGGTTGTGTTTCAAGTAGTCTACAAAGTCTTGGGCACTTTTGTCCATGATGTAATACATGTTCTTTAATTTGGCTGCTGTGAACAGTGGGCTCATGCTTTTCCGCATCAGCTTCCATCTGGGGCCATTCATGAAGAGAATATTATCAGACAATTGGTCACCTTCGACGCTTTCTATTCCTCTATGATGAAACGATTGGAAGTCAGTGTGTAAAACTTGTTGCACGTTCTTTGGGTCTATAACGAACAATGTAGGCGTAAACAGTTGTCCAATCCCTACAGCCGGTTGATCTCTATATTCTTCATATATTTCACCAAATACCTGGAACAGCGCACGTTTCGAAGTGAAGAATCTCCAATATGGTCCAATCACTTTGTTTTTATCATAGAACTTCACCCCACGTTTCTTCCAGTAGTTCTCATTGTATCTGCCGATTTGGTAAATAAACAATAGTGTTAAAACTACTGCAGCTGTTATAATTATTGAAAGGAACATTTTTACTAATCGAACGCGAGTGTAGATTGCAGAGTCACAGACAGCACTGAGCTCTCGACTTTATATCTGCTGTGTGAATATAAATAGACCTGTCGGTGCATACTATACTTATATTCGTTCTTATCATTTTCGGTACGATTAGGCTGCTTCCCAACTCGTGAACTTATTGTTCACATATTAATATTTTTCTATCGCAGATTTGTGAGCATTATTTTTTTAATAGGTAGGACGACACGGACCGAGATGACGACTAATGGAGAAGTATAGAATGTAAAGAAAATTTGCGAAAATCTCAAATAAATTGGGATGAGGGCAAGAAATGATGTTGATGATGATGAGGTAAGACGATAAATTATTTACCTACGTTTTATTGTTAAAGAAACTAGTTGCTAATTTAATATTTACTTACAACTAATACAATTTAAAAACAAATAAAATAAGAACAAGATGAAAAAGAAAAACATGTGCGGAAGTTTTAAGAAAATTGTTAAAGAAACTAGTTGCTAATTTAATATTTACTTGCCACTAATAAAATTTAAAAACAAATAAAAAAAGAAGAAGATGAAAAAGAAAAAGATGTGCAGAAATTTAAGAAAATATTCTTATAATTATTGCACAAAAAATACATACCTACTCGATTTTAGTAAATCACGAGTTGGGAAGTAGCCGTCACTTCAATCATTCGTTTTTGCTGAGTAATAACTAGACAGCATTTTCTGCCAATCCTGGTTTAGGGGTGTCACGTAGATTATTCTTCATTCGATTTCTTGTTAATGACAACGGAAAAAGGCCTGATTTTTATAACGGGCGACGGGCCGACCCTCAATATTCAATAGGTTAGTGTTTGGGCGCTTACCCGTTGCAACCAAACTCAACGGATATACAGGGCGTCCCACGGATATGCCACATGGAGGGAAAGTACCTTGAATATTGTAGATGGAACATTTTACTGAAAGAAGACATTATTTGAATATAAAAAACAATTTAAACTGCATTCGTAGATATTTAAATAATTACATGACACTATGTTATTCAGCAAAAAATAATCCTTATGATGAAGCGTTTCGATTGGTATAACAAAGCTACAGGTGATTATTTTTCTCATGTAATGGGTTCGATTCCCGGTTCAACCATGTAATTATTTCATGAGTCATTCGAAATAAGTTAAAGAACCATCTTCCGTCTTTTTTTAAATCCTCCATGAGAGTATGGAATACTCCATAAGACTCTCTTTCTAATAAAAGAGGATGAACCGCTGCTGTTTTTTGCATAAATAGTAGGCTAGAATAAGCTTTGTCTTTACACTCGACATAACGTACGTGCACTTCTTCGCCCTCATAACTGATATCGACAACAACGGACGCGCTCACGTTACATTTAGCGGATCGTGTACAAAGATAACCATTTCGCGTCAGCCCGTTATCCGTTGACAAAAACGGTCTTTAACAAGAGACCTTAGGCATGACTGCATTCGGAAAAAAGCAGTTTAATCAAAAAATTGTCAGATAACGGTAGGAGAGCAAATCAAGCGATAAAATTAAACTACAGTTATTTCAATGATGAAAGTGCTCATCACTCTTAACCACAGAGTTAGTAATCAAAAACCCAATCTGGTTTGAACGTAGGTAATATTTTTTACTCGACTACTACGGCGTGTCTGCGTTCATAACTACTGCAACCAAAGATTTAAATCTTTAGATTCGCCCTACCGCGGCTAAAGGCAGTCGCATTTCGGTTTCGTTTTGACACCTCTGACACACAGCGACGCAGTAACTTGACTTGATTGGTATGGAAACGCTGTATGCGTTCACTTTCCTCGGTATCGACCCTTCCCATATTCTAAGTCGTAACCTCAAAACCTCCTCGACTCACCACTCGCTCGAGGAGACCTCAAGGCGTGCCTCGAAAGATCCTCAAAATCGGTATTCATAGACGTAAGACTGAGGAAATTATGAGGTGCCTCGAATGAGTGTGAGTCGAGGTGATACGTCACAAAAACGTCATTGTTTGGAGAAATATTCCATTTATTATGTTGGCTAAACGTATTTTTAGAACAGTCTGTGAGCGCGTTACCTGTGGCTTTCAACTTGAAGTGTCACATTTGTCTAATTGAGGAAGAGCGATAAAAATAAACAAACTCTAATAATTTATCCACTTGAACCAAAAACCATGTCCTGGGTAAAAATAAGGAATTGATTGACTGATATTGTGCAAATCTTCGCAAACAATCTGAAAATATATTACCAATTTAAGTATGTAAGTAGGGTAGGTAACTACTGTATTTATTAAATATAAAGAACTATTATCTTGTGTGCGCAAAATATGTTAACAAGTTACTTGAAAGTTTCCTGTTGCATAAAATCGTAAAACAGCTAATAAGTACTTAGATTAAGGGTCGAATTGGCAATCCACGTCTGTTACCACCAATATCTTGAAACAAAAGTGGTAACAAAAAGTTCACCACAACATCTTTATTAAAACGAAATCAAATTTTAAATTAATTTTCATCATAAAACTCGATTGGATTTTCTGCATCTCGTAAATAACGTCACGATACGTAATTATATGGATTATCGTACACAAATATTTAAAAAACATTACGAAATGTGATAAAATACGCTTTATTTTGGTTAAAAGCTTCCTCAAGGTAGATGCCGACGTACCTTATATTTGACAGTTGGTTCCTCAACTCAAACTCACCTCGACTGAGGAAATGGTTTAAGGTGAGGAGTAAAATTGCAACTATGAATATCAAACTACCTAAGTGAGGTTGAGTCGAGTCGAGGAAATCATGAGGTTTTGACTTAGAATATGGGTGAGTCTCGTGACAAAGCACGATGACGGCAAATCTAGCGATTTAATTATTTGACTGCACCCATTCATTCTCCAGCTGTCATCATCGAGCAATGTTCGTTGGAACATGGAACGGTCCATATACGAATGGTTCCTCGTGGTGTAAATACACCTTTATTAAATAATGTTAGATTAGATTGTCTGATTAAATTCAAACTAAACGAAAATATATAGATAGATTGGAGTACCTATAGCTAGAATTATAACGATGAATAGCAAAACTTGTGGTAGATAGCTATTAGATAACATTATGATATTACTGATAAACTAAAATACCTACTATGATAAACAATTAATCGCCCTCTGAAGCCCTATCATGAGCCCAGCAAAATAGTACAGTCACAGTGTTACCATTACATTACCGGGGTCAAAATAACCAACAAAAATCTATTTGGCTTTTCTCAACTATGTTGGGGTCGGCTTCCAGTCTAACCGGATGCAGCTGAATACCAATATTTTACGTGGAGCGACTGTCTATCTGACCTCCAGAGCTCAGTTACTGGGTAACACGATACCTCTAGATAAGACTGGTTGTCTTACCTAGACTTATGGGCTTCTGACTACCGCAACGACTGTCAGATATCTACAACTGACAGCCGGGATGAACGGCTTAACAGGCTACCCAAGGCACGGAGGGTCGCGGTAATATGTAATTGATGGTCACCTATCCACGAACCGACCGCATCAAACGTACCTTCAGTGGAGCCGTGCGGCTGTTATCATTTAGCTACGAGTCCCCACTCCTCGGGAAAAAATAATCAGTCCAGTGTATATGTTATATTCAACCAAGTTATTAAAAGAAAACAAAGCCTTAAGTAATACACATTATTTTAAAAACAACACCAACCATTACAACTTACAGCAATAATAATATTTGGTGAGTTAAATTTGATTTGATGTTTTACGTCTTTTTTTTCTCGTTGACGAGGTCTGCGTAAATTTTTTGCGTGATGTAATATTTTTAATCTGACATTAAAATATGATGCTTTTGTGTTCCAATGGACCCACGTAAGTTTTTATACAATCGTAAATTCGTTGCTAGGTGCAATAAACTTTAATAATAACTGGATGCCTCCGAAATTAAACCTACTAGCTTACTAAAATTGGCTGAAAATCAACTCTTTTACGATAAAAATTGCACAAGGAAACCGCAAAAACGCCCGGCCTTTCTGCATAAAAATAAAAATAAAATTCATCGGTATTTATAGATAAAGATATTTCACACTCATTTAAAATTTAATCTAATCGGCAGTAAAGTTTTCAATGATAATTGATAATGATAACACAATATAAAATGATTATATAAATACCAAAGAGTGGCAAAGGCACACACGGCTACAGATCAAGCTATACATTTCCAGTTTATGCTTTTTTTTTTTTTTGAGTTTGGGACATCTTCCAATGACTTCTCCCGCTCTGGGCGGAGCGGAAGGGCGTGTCAGACTTTTACTGACTAAAACCCACCCGTGTTCCTTCATTTGCCTGTTGCCAAGGTCCCGGTATCCCTTTCGGACTTTCCCGCATCCCTGGCAGGCATCGGTCCTAGCGGACCCCGCCAATTGTGCTGACATCTCTTTGAGGCGCGCGTGGAACACGACGCGCCATCGATCCGGGCCTGGTCCTTATCGGACGGCGAGCTGCCCGTTGCTCGCCGTCCGCAAGCCCGCGCCTATGGTGGCCGGGAATCCGCCTGGGATTCCCGACGCCCAGGGCATCTCCAACGACGGCGGTTAGGGGCGTGAGGGCGCAAACTTTGCCTTTCCCTCACGCGTTCCGCCTCCTCCTTCGCGAGCATTACTGCTTCGCAGAAGGAGGTGACAGCTTTCCATGCCCTCTCGCTCCGTACCATGGCCTGGACCAGGGCCGGACGCGAGAGGTCATTGCCGCCAGTCGCCTCCGCGAGGACACGGCGGTGCTCCGCCCAAGCAGGGCATACCTCCACCGTATGCTCCACCGTGTCCTCCGGGCGATCCGCACAGTGGTGACACCCGGGCGTTTCCTCCCGCCTAATCCTACACAGGAACCTCCCGAAGCTGCCATGTCCAGTGAGAACCTGTGTCAGGCGGAAGGTGAGGACGCCGTGGCGCCTCTCTAGCCACTCCTCAAAGAGGGGACTTATCGCCGCTATTGTGGCGTGCCCATTCCAGTTTATGCTGATCTCGCATGTATATGATTTCCGTTCAATGTGAGGTCAGCTTATACTGTAAATGTATAGCTTGATGTATAGCCGTGTGTACACGTACTTAATACATAACTACATTAACTGATTTCGTCCTAGATAACTTATAAAGGTCAGCTTTTGGCATGCGATTTTGATTCTTATTGAACAAGACAATGGAGTTATTATTCAATAGAACATTGTCGGTGCTTTCTTTTGTGAATTATATGAGCATCTTCCGTGACCTTTTCAAATCGGAATTAAAAAAAAACCTTTTTGCTAGTGTAAGTTTTTTTTGTTTCTAGATGGAGAAATAATAATTGTAATTGTATTATTCGTAAGATCAATTTGAAAATAATTTGGTGGTTAATAACGATACACACACCAGGGAAGCATGGCTCAAAAGGTAGTAAGCCTTTATTTTAATTTTTTTGAGGGTGAGAATTTATCAAATAAATTCTCACGCTCTGGGCGGAGCGGGAGGGTGTGTCAGACTCTTACTGACTAAAACCCACCCGTGTTCCTTCAGTTGCCTGCTGCCAAGGGTCCCTATATTCAGCAATACTGGAACAAGGGTGACAATGATGATAATGCTGAAATAACGTTAGCTATATAAGTTTTATGAAACATTAGCTTTTGCCTGAGGCTTCACCCGCATGGATGTCGGAAAATATCCCACGGAGGAACAATTCCGTAATAAATTGTTTTCATAATGGTTTACGCGGCGCATGCCAGTGAAGCTACCCAGTCGGCCAGTTGGCATGACTTTTTCCGACATCTTCAACAATCATCGCCATATTTCAGCCAATTGACACAAAACCGTAATGAATTATACACTTAAACCTTTCTCAAAAATCACTCCGTCCTTTGGTGAAAACCGTATGAAAATCCGTTCGGTAGTTTTTGAGTTTATCCTATTCAGACAGATAGACGCGGCGTGGGGGGACTTTATTTTGTAATAGGTATGTAGTTGGTATGTAGCGATGACCTAAGCTACAAAACCACGATCACCTCCTTTTTTTTTTTTTTTTTTGAGGGTGGGAAATCATCCAATGACTTCTCCCGCTCTGGGCGGAGCGGAAGGGCGTGTCAGACTTTTACTGACTAAAACCCACCCGTGTTCCTTCATTTGCCTGTTGCCAAGGTCCCGGTATCCCTTTCGGACTTTCCCGCAACCCTGGCAGGCATCGATCCTATTGGACCCCGTCATTTTTGCTGACATCTCTTTGAGGCGCGGGTGGAACACGACGCGCCATCGACCCGGGCCTGGTCCTTATCGGACGGCGAGCTGCCCGTTGCTCGCCGTCCGCAAGCCCGCGCCTATGGTGGCCGGAAATCCGCCTGGGATTCCCGACGCCCAGGGCGTCTCCAACGGCGGCGGTTAGGGGCGTGAGGGCGCAAACTTTGCCTTTCCCTCACGCGTTCCGCCTCCTCCTTCGCGAGCATTACTGCTTCGCAGAAGGAGGTGACGGCTTCCCATGCCCTCTCGCTCCGTACCATGGCCTGAACCAGGGCCGGACGCGAGAGGTCACTGCCGCCAATCGCCTCCGCGAGGACACGGCGGTGCTCCGCCCAAGCAGGGCACACCTCAACCGTATGCTCCACCGTGTCCTCCGGGCGATCCACACAGTGGTGACACCCGGGCGTTTCCTCCCGCCTAATCCTACACAGGTACCTCCCGAAGCTGCCATGTCCGGTGAGGACCTGTGTCAGGCGGAAGGTGAGGACGCCGTGGCGCCTCTCTATCCACTCCTCAAAGAGGGGACTTATCGCCGCTATTGTGGCGTGCCCAGCACTGGGTTGCGACAATCGCACTCTCCATGCCGCCATGAACGATCACCTCCTATCAATGTAATTGACACAATGAGATAGTATCTTTTGACTTGAAAGTTTTAAAACACACCTTTAACTTAATATTTTTGCTCAAATTCATGATTAATTCATTAACCACGCTTTTTTAATTGACGATTGACCCTAATAAACACACAAACACACAAACTTTCACATGTATAATATTATAATATTAGTAGGATTTGTCATATGTTTGTTCTTAAATAAAAAAGGAGTATCCTCAGGTCAATCAGAACTATCCTTTTATTTCTTCTCTTCCTTGGTTTTGGTTCGAGATTCCATTGGTTGCTTAAATCTATTAGTTTTACTCAATTATATGTGCAATTTAATTAAAATGTTTTGATTTTTAAGACTTTGTCCGTAATACCTACTTATCGCATGCGCCGCAAACTGAAAACATATTTTTGATCGCCTTTCATTATTTTTAATAAGCGTCTTTGTGTACACTAAATACTTATAAAAAAATCGTAAAAGATAAAAAATCACATAACGATACCTCTGGGCTCAAAGGGCATATAGCACAATGAACAGGTTAACTATCCACTACAGGCAAAATGAAATTGCTGTAGAAAACAATAATTAACTTTATTGTTATGTACCTAAGTATCAAATTGGTGTACCTAATCGTAACTGCTTACACGAACACGCCTAAATATTTTTTCTGTCTAACTTCATGCCGTCTTCCAAATAAAAAACCGCTGTCTAACTGCGTGTTAATATACTGTGGCATTTTTTATTTTAAATCAATTCTTTAGGCGTCTTTGTACATAATTTAGCGTCCTCAATAAACTAAAAATGTGCAATAACCATAACCACAAACGAGTGTTCACTGTCAGAATAAATCTGAATATGTCGGCATAAATGTACGATACTAGCGAAAGTGAGAGGCTGTGAATCTGAGATAAGGATCTTATCCTACGCGCGGTTATTTCGAGAAACTTTAATATGACTATGAATATTAAGACCGAATACATAATGGCTCGTTTATCCTCCGAATACATATTAGTCGATAACTCGGTCGATATACTGCATGCGGGGACTGCCCGCAGGCGGGGTAATGACTAATTAAAGTTATCCGTCGGTAAAAAGCGAGAGTAGATTCACACCCAATGAAATTGACCAATGAAAATGAGCCTTCAAAGCAACTGTCAAACGTGCGGTGCAGGTTCTCATGAACATGAATTCGGGGAACCGTTTTCATTAGTGGATAGGGATATTGACTAACAAAACGGTTCCCCGAATACGGTCCCTACGGCATGCTTTAAAGAAATCTCCAGCCTCCGCATATGAGCACTATCAACAACTGAAAAACAACACAACAACATCTAGGTTGACTGTATTATCCAATGGTGGACAGAGGTGTTTTTCGCCAGTTAAATAATATCTGGTATTATAATAGCGATATGATCCCCCCCTTTGATTGGTCGACAGACAGTTTCTTGTCATAAGAGTTGAGACTCCTTACTTCCATCATCATCATCATAATCATCATTTCAGCCGAAAGACTTCCACTGCTAGACATAGACCTCCCCCAAGCACCGCCACTTCGACCGGTTCTGTGCTTCTCGCATCCAGCGCACCACCTTTCTTCCATACTATACTTAATTATAAATGCGAAAGGCTCTCTCTGCCTGTTTTTTGTGTAATTTGGCACACATGTATACCATGAACTAGGTTAGGACATAGGGTACTTTTATCCCAGTAGTACGCTCCCGTGGGATATTTCCGACATCTACGCGGTCGAAATGAGTGGCAAAAGCTAGTATTGCATAAATTCACACTTCGGGCTAAGAGTGAGGCGTATTTATCGTCACAGATAGAAATAACAGATATTAAAAAATAGCAGATAGCAATTGCTCCTAACAATATAACATATCTGTTACTTAAAATAACAGATCCTCAAGACTTTTACTGCTTACCGTTAACCGCGGCTGTTATACGATTTTCGACTTTTTACAAAAATAAATAAAAAAGATATTCAATTGAGATTTATACGTATTTATCATCCGTACAAAAATAACAGGCTGTTATTTAATAGCAAATAGATACGATTTTCGACTTTAAACCAAAATAAATAAAGAAGATATTCAATTGAGATTTAAATACGTATAACAAAACATAACAGATATTTGGATCTGTTATTTTTTTGTCACAGTCACAGTAATAACAGATATCGTGCTTAACCTGTTACAACCCATCTCTACTTCGGGCTGCTACTCAGAATTTCCTCAAGTAAAAACTCAATAACACTAGACTCTTCTTGGAGATCAAGTTCAGATTTCCAAGCTTAACTCTCACGTTTGCAACTACTGGGGGCTTAAAACGGCCACTTTGGCAGAATCATATTAGGAAAATATTATGAATCATCGTAAAATATCACAAACTGACAATTCATAATAATTATGGTCTACGTGCGATTCGTATTACGAAATAATTCATCTGTTTGACAGTTTTCTATGGAGATTCTTAAAATGGTCCACAAAATATGAATTCCTTTTATGTCAATTTAGAGGAATTGCTACCGCTGGGAATTCAGGAAATGAATTGCTTTTAGAGGAATTGCTAATGTGGCCGGTTTAGGCCCCCTGGATCAACGAGGCTCAAATAAGGCATTGAATAATACATCGGAATTTATCATCATGTTGTTATTACCCGGTATGCCTTTATCTGTTGGCTTAGCTCCAAGAATCGATCAAATACGAAACCTAGTACAGAATTGTATAGTTGATTAAGTATTCCAATTTACTATGTACGAGCAGAGTAGGTACCTATTTTATATTATTATGTAATTGCGTTTATATTATACTAATTGTTTGTAGTAAGTATGTGATTTAGTGAAGAACATGTTAACCAGCTTCGGACTTTAAAAGAGACTTCTGAGTTTGTTTCGGTGTTCCTTCTCAGGGTGATGGTCTCCAAACTGGTGTGTATATGTCACAGTAAGATGGATGAAGTCGTGATATAGTTACATCCCTACGAATATATATCGTAATATAGTTATATAAAAACGGTTCATAACTATCGGTATGCCCTAATTACGTTAGTGCAACCAATTTCGACGTACCGCCCGCCGGCCGCTGCAGCGACACGACTCGCTTCGCTAGCTCGGCTCACGCGTAGTTGGTCAGTTCTAATTTTTTTGGTCGGAGTGTCCTAATATATTACCTGATCGTTCGTATCATAGTGATATTCCTAGTAAGACAGTTATGAACCGCTGTCATATAACTGTATTACCTACGGTATATATGGTTGCATATTAGAAAATCAAAACTTTCCTGAGCAAATTTCAAAAGAACAACGTACAAATCAACAAAGTTTAAAATAACGATGGTCATTTGATCAAAAGTTCAGCTGACCAAAGTCAGGAATATCAATGTTTAAATTATCTATTACATTGACCAAATCGTTTAAAGGTCAAAATGGATTACTGGATAAATTATTAATTAAACGAATTGCTGCAAAACCGACTCCACGTAGTCTTGCCTGCCCTACCCCTAAAGTGTTATTTAAAATCGCGTAGGCGCGGAGGGGCGAGACGGCCCGCGAGCTGAAAAGCAGATGGTTTTAACTCTCCCCGCCGCGGCTGAGGCTGGCCGGCTTTGCCGGCCAGCAAGCCGAAGTCGCGGTGGTGAGTGTGAAACACATCTGCGACGATAACCTCGCATGGGACCGCCAGAGCCCCGCAGCGCCGGAGCCGTGACAGGAACTATGCCTGCTGCATGTTGCATGCTTGCTTGCATGCTGCATGCTGCATGCTTGTTTGCATGCTGCATACTTGCAAGAAAAGCCAATAAAATCTGCCGCAGAAATGTTTTTACCATTGTCTAATTATCCACTCGCAGGCAAATTAAAATTACATCTAGCAACTTTTGATCAGTCGTTCATTTGATGTCACATACATTGGAATTCTAAAAATTTTCTAAATAAAACATTTGGTCATTTAAATTTTGTTATTTCGTTTATTGTTCTTTTGAAATTTGCTCGAGAAAGTTTTGATTTTCTAATTATGCAACCGTATTTATATAGCTATATTCCTAGGGATATAACCATATCACGGCTTCAACCATCTTACTGCAACATAATTATCTATCCTATACCTTCTATGCTTATTTAAAAAGATATTTTAAGATAGTCAGGTGCCTACTTAAAATCACAAATATTGTTTTACACATCTCGGTCACGACGTGTGGTTTCGTCTTCCATTCCAGCCTGCCTAGAATTGTGGTTAGTCTCAAACATATCTGTGGCCATTTAAGACCTAGGCTGAAACGTTTAGTGGTTTAAATAATTTGCAATACTTGAACTAGGTGCGTTATTGACCTGAAACGTTGACTAAACATTGGAGTTACGCAAACTGTGGTACTAATGACATCTGTAAATATTATCAAAATATTGTCACCTTGAGGCTCTTCTGCTTAGGCGTTTTTCAGCGGAATCTTAGCCCGTGGAAGTATATTTATACATCTGGGCAAAGACAATACTAATCCTAACTAAACTTTAGATGTGAAAGTGAGTTTGTTTGTTTATTTGTTTCTTACGCTGTTACGCTAAACGGCTGAACGGATTTGGACGAAATTTGGCACATGGGTAGACCATGACTTGGATTAGGATAAAAGATACTTTTTATTCCGATATTCTGTCGCTGTCGAGATTTATGCGGGTAAAACCGCGAGGTGCAGCTGGTTTAAAATAAATATGCATTGTATCTATCTTTAGTCAATAATGCTCTATTTATTCAAAGTGACGATATTTGTGACAAACAGCTAAATATGTAATCAATAAAGCACTTACTTGCACACCCACCAATGATTAAATGTTAAATAAAGTTTTTTTTTGGGTTCCGTACCCAAAGGTTAAAACAGGACCCTATTACTAAGAGTCCGCTGTCTGTATGTCTGTCTGTCCGTCTGTTACCAGGCTGTATCTCATGAACCGTGATAGTTAGACAGATGATGTATTTCTGTTGCCGCTATTACAACAAATACTAAAAAACAGAATAAAATAAATATTTAGAGGGGCTCCCATACAACAAACGTGATTTTTTTGCTCGAAATTGATAACGGCAACAGGTAGATTCTTGAAATATTCACAGAATATTTAATAATATATATACTTTAAAAATAAATAATTAAATTTAAATATTTGTTTTATTAAAAAAAAAAAAAATGATTTAAATTTTAATAAAACAAATATTTAAAGGGGGCTCCCATACAACAGATATGATTTTTTACTGTTTTTATAGATAATGGTACGGAACCCTTCGTGCGCGAGTTCGACTCGCACTTGTTTATTCAAATAATACATAGCATAACATCTGTGCCTCTATTTCCCGAAAAGTTAGGCAGCGGTGTATCTATAGTAGGTGCACAGATAAAAAAAAACCAAATATCCTTATTATGCAAGTTATGCGAATACAAGTCGACGGACACATCGAACCTGAAATGTTTGCTCTTCTAAAAACAGCTCAAAGTACAAAAAATATTTAAATGGCGGTAACTCCTACATCAAACACTTATAATCTAAAGTGTCTTACCTCAGACGCGTAGCTTTCTCACAAATTACTCTATGTTTTCAATATAGTGTGCAACTGTGCCGAGTTTTTGGGAAACCCTGGCTTATGTCATCATAACTTCCTTAAAGAAGTTTATGGTATTTTTCTGCGTAATAGTATAATTATGTAGATTAGACGTGTTTGTCGGTATTACGTAAATTGAAACGCGAATTTGGATTATGAAGTCGATTTTGCGTGAACGAGAATTTGGTGGTACGTGGTTTTGAGTTCTAGTATGAAGATCGTGACTGGATAAAACATGCTTTTAAAAAAAATTGTTTTGTACAATTATAAATAAAATTTCAGTATTAAATAAAGTCTCTAAGTCGCATTGTTTGGGTTTTCGGTTTGAAAAACTTTATAATTATAGAATAATTTAAATTAATTAGTAATTTTTCACAAAAATAACTTAAACTTAGCACTGTGCGGGACACTAAACATTTTTATCAGTTCTATTTCTATGTTTTTGACGTTCAAAAGCGTCTTTTTAACGTGCCTACTTGAAATTAATTATTTGACTTAGACTTAGACCAATTAGACTGAATAACAATAAAACTTGTATTGTGTCTCATTCGGAGATAAGTTTATTTGAGGTTAATCGGTTGAAAGACGTTCTTTGAACCGATTAACCTCAAATAAACTTATCTCCAACCAGTTTATTACCTGCCAAACTTGTAATCTGTAATTATGTAATTATTATGCACATTTTAATAATTATTATACACCAGCGACCCGCTCCTGGTTCGCACGGTTTTTAAGACTTGACAAAACATCGAGATTTCTTAGTTAAATGTAGCTTTAATACTAACTTAGGTATTATACACATAAACCTTCCGGAATAAATTCTCTAAACGATGGTGAAAACCTCATCAAAATCTGTTGCGTGGTTTAAAAGAACAACGCAGACATGCAGACAAACATGAAAAGTGAAACCTGTTCCTTAACACCACATGTTTTGTTGAAAGCGAACCGCCTTGCCAAGGCAAACCTCGAGACTCGCGGGTATCAAAATTTTAGGTCACACGGTTTCCTAATACCTGAACCTAACCAAAAACAAGTTTCCGTAAAGCTCAATGTTCCAATAGTCAATAAATCTTAATGGGAAGCGGTCACAGTACAGTAGATATACGCCAGTGGGTCAATTATAGGCTGTGCCCGAATTCTTTTCTAATTGAAGATTTACATAGAACTGACCAATGTTACGTGACGGACCAATGTTACGTGATTTGAGGTTGCGTGCAATTCAACTGGTTTTATCTGTGACTTTGGATAGCAGTTATGGTAGAATGAATAAGATTTTTAATAACTTTATGGGAGTTCAAAACCAAAACATTTATTAATTGAAACTGTAGCTGGCATTTAAGTCGTTACAATTTATAGCTTACTATTAAGTATCGATTAAGTGTCAAGTAATCCATTCACATAACATCACTTCTTAATGCAGTATCAACTCGTTTGACGAATAACAGGTAGTGAGAAAACGAGCAGTGATCAACGATAAATAATTATTTCAAAAATTACTTACGTTATGATGTTTACCTACTGTTTGATTTGATTTTTCAAGTATGAAGTAGGTACATGACCCGTTGCGAAAGTTTAAAATGTGCATTGCATATTAATTTACTTTTACTATTCATACTGTAAATTAAATCACTTCGGATGCAGACGGCGGTTGTGAGTGGAAAAGCCAGGAAGGGCGCCAAGAGGACGTATAATTACCTTATTGGTGATGTTCTTCAGACATTTCAGAGGAAAAAGGGGAAAGAGATGAAGCTATACGTCCTCTAGAGCTTCATCTCTTTCCTACACCGAAGTAGTATGAAAATAATACTGCTGTAAGCGGTGGTGGTAGGCTCCCAGGTGCGTAGTAAGTACTCGCAATCGGCGTGCGTATATGACCTGATATATAAACGAGGCAAAAAGAAGTATGTAAGTATCATAGTAGGTGGCGTTCTGTAGTTTCTGCCTACTCTCATGGCAAGACAAAGAGTGAGTTTATATGACGTATGTATGTATGTAAATCACTTCAAACTCACTTTTCATTACTACGACCGTATCAATTCCACATCATTGACCTACTGTATTCCGTGCACTACATCACACTTAACTTACGCCAATACAGACCTTTTAGCTATCGCAATAAGATCTAAATTAGCATAAATATTTCACGCAATATAAGTGCCTACTTGTGACCACGGTTACGAAGTAAGCAAATACCATTTGGTGGCAGTAATCGCACCGGTAGGCATTTCTAGACAACCTAATGCCCTACTTAAATTGCAACGAAACGTCTACTACGTTTGTTTACTATGCGGTTCGAGATGTGGTGTTATGAAATTATTCTTAAATTATACGTCAAATCAGCCTGAAATATGTAAGAAAGAAAAAAAAAACAGCGCGAGGTCTACTAAAGTGTTCGGTAGTCATGTTGCCGTTATCACCATGCTTGGAGTAAGAATGGTATTTGCAGATACAAACAAAGATCAATTAACTAAGCTACCTCCTGATTGGCGTCCAAGGACTGAACAACGAAGTGATGCTCCGGCGGCGAGATGGGCGGACGACCTTTCTCCCATTGTAAAATGCAATAGACGTAGATATATGTAGTAACTTATTCCGCTTAACTATTCTTCAAGAGTTATAAAAAACCCTGTAAGAAATCGATACGTGTTTCACCTCTTAACGAGGCATCCTCAGGATGACGATTGACCAATTGCAAACCAGAACACGACGTGTTGCCACACCGAGCGCTGGACGCAGAGTCTGCGTACAGGGTTTTTTATGACTCTTGAAGAATAGTTAAGCGGAATAGGCTACTACATATATCTACGTCTATTGTATTTTATAATGGATTTCCGCATAGTCACGCCTGAATCAATTAACTATTTAACTTTCTCCCATTGGGTATATAGCTTGGATGAGGCTGGTACAGGAGCGTAGAGATTGGCACAAGAAAAGAGAATCATAAAGGCTCTTACATACTGGGGCGATTCGTCGCGCGACGCGACGCCGCCGCATTGTTCGCCGTGAGAAATTGTTTTGTTAAAATTCGCGTCGCGCGACGAATCGCCCCAGTATGTAAGAACCTTTATGCCCAGCAGTGGGTGAAGTTGAGCTGTGAATTATGATGACTTCTTATGTTATCCCCCTTTAATTTTTAACTTTATTTTATTTTGTTTATCGGCTATCGCAGTACACACTGCAAACATTTATAGTGTGGTAGACACTATTAAGTTGTTTTGTTATTGTTATTTTATTATATGCTGCACCGATTGACGTCATCACGTCAGCGCCGGCTGTCACTGAAAACCAGCGCTAGGGCTCTGTCTCGGATAGGGTCGCAACATTATGCTGAGTGATGGCCGTCTTGCGCGAATGTGACGCATATTTTCCCTCAATTTGTTATTTTTCGTGTGTTTGTCCTTTCTTAGCGTCATGTTTGTTTGGGTCCCGTTGGCACCCTTCGGGTACGGAACCCTAAAAAGTCTTAGATTCATGAATCGTAAACAATTTAATACATTATTATTCAAGGAAACTGAGTCATGTTGTTGCGCGTCTATAACTAATGATGAAAACGCAATTAAGTATAATACTTGTTTATTAATTACTATAGCGACCCCGCCCCTGCTTCACACGATTTTTACGACTTCGAGTACTATCGCGGTCTAAAAATGTTTATCAGTTTTCAAATTAGATTCTTTACCACACTGTGTGCAGTAAAGTCTAAAATTAAAGTTGACACATTACCATAATGACATTTAAAAAAGAAAATAGGTTTGAATTTTGAATTTTGAATCATCAACCTTGTGACATAGATGTGTGCATGCAATTATAAGCCTTAGGGTGGTAAACATTCTCAGACCCCGACCGTACACATCAAAATTTCTTCATTACACGTAACTATAGTTTTAATATATTATACACATAAACCTTCTGGATACATGGTAAAAATCGAATCAAAATTCGTTGTGTAGTTTAGAAGAAAGACGCAGTCACAGAGACAGAAGCGAAAACCGACTTTAATTTAAGTACCTATGTATAGATGTTATGTCTATACATAGGTACTTAAATTAAAGTTGGTTTTCGGGTCCTATGTATAAACATAACATCTATACATAGATTTAACCTTGTTTCTCTTAATTTGGTTCAAATGGGTTTTTATCTATAGCATCTTATTTATCTTTTATAGATTCTTTTCTACCTTGTGAATGTGAGAACGTCGTAGGCTTAGTGAACTGTAGACTTTTATTTTTAATTTTTTTTATGAACTTTACCTGAAATTTTTTGAAAGGCCTACACTGTCCTCGCATAACTATTAACACTGTAATTCGAAAATATCGTAAAAGCCAATTATCTTTTAAAAGAGTAACCATGGAGTTTCTTGCCGGCTCTTCTCCATAGGAAACGACCAATTGGAACCGTGCACCTAGCTTCTGACGTTTCATAAGTGCCCATGTAGGCTTATGTGAAATAAAATATTTTGATTTTGATTTTTCCCCGAAGGTTTGGGCAGAGGTGTTCTTGTAGTACACCGACATTTGGCCAGTTATGTTTAAGTCCCATGTAATAGGTGGCGAGCCTATTGCCATCAACCGGGCACAAATCCACTACGGGCTGCTACTGAGAAATTCCCGGTTAAAAAACCCAATAACACTGCCCGAACTGCGAATCGAACTCAGGACCGCATGCTCAGCAGTAGTGCTTGCAACCGCTAGACCAACGAGGCAGTCCCCTATATGTATAGATAATTAGATTTCAGTTCTTTACATTTTTCCGCTGTAAACTTCTAGCCACATGGTTCGTGAGTGTTCTACCATAAAAGCTCCACACATAGCTTAAAAGGATTTTTGAAACAACATAGCCAACATAATATAATACTTCTTGAAAAACCAGGCAAGTGCATACCGGACCACGCAAAATGCAGGGTTCCGTAGCAGGGATGAATTTACCCCAGAACAAAAATTGTAGTTTAAAAACATAAATCATACATTCCAACTGCAAATGTAAGTTAGTATCCCCAATATTGAGAGATTTACCATGTTATTTTAAAACCAAACTTCTCATAGGTTTTCCTGTAATCTGTTTGCTGTAGTTTTTTCTTTTCAGGCTCAATGTTTTCGGAGATAAGGATGGGGAGAAGGTCCATTTTTATCTATTTTCTTAAATAAATCTAAACCTATTTATTTTAAAATTACGAAGTAAAATATTTGAGACCCTCATAGTAATAAGCCCTTTCATTTGATATGTAACACGATACAGTTTCTGAAACAGTTTTTTTTATTTTATTTTATTATTTGCCGCCCATATTCAAAATTTAATTTACGTTACTCATTCGTGTTTGGGTCACGTGTACCAAATTTCAACTTAAACACGGTCCATTAGATTCGAAGCAAATTGGCTGTGACTGACGTAAGGACAGACACGAGTGATCCTACATATGGGTTCCGTTTTTTCATTCGAACGTACGGAACGACAGAAAACGACAGAAATTTTAGAAAACATTGTCCACTATCATACTGTCATTAGGGACCGTTTTCACCGTACGAAGCAGACTGATCTCGTAATTTCTAAGTATTACATAACTAACAAAATTGGTGAAAAGACATACTCGTAAGTGGTTAGGTACGTACATAAAATAGTAATTTTACTTTTTGAAATTTATTTGATGTAAAAAAAAGATGGAGCAAATAATATTGAGAAACATTTAAATATTAACCATGTTTTCATTAAGTTGTCAGATAAGTTACTAGACGGCCGCGACTGGCCGGAGTCGTGGCTGTCTAGTGCGTGAGATCCCTTAATTGACGCTAGATAATGAAAATCAATGCAAAATCTGCTACCAATTATTATTTAACTTTTAGTTCCAATTTTATTTCATCATCATCTCATACAATCTTGAGTATTTTCAAATATAACGATCTCCTACAACATAATTCAACGTTTTGTTGACTAGTATCGATATTGATTTAATATAATAACATTTTGTTGATTGTGTGTTAAAAGGAGATGAGTGCGAAAATATTATATTTATAACTATCGTTTACTTGTTAAATATTTTTATATTAATCATTGTTTATGTCAAAATAGTATATTTTTATCTCAAGTAGTTATTATATATTATATCCCACTAGTGTAAAATATTGAAAGATCTATAACATTACAATTACGTAACAAATAACTCACTTAATCAATGGGCGTTGTACGAGGCTTTCAAGGCCTCACTGATTCCTCAAGTGGAAACGCTCCCTAACAACACTTTCGCCTTCAATTACACTTTCGACCATGTTATGAGACACACAAAAAAATGTCTTACTTCTGTTACATTACAGTGCAGTGACTTGAAAGTACAACAGTAATTTGATACTATCTAACATTGCTCTCACATTTCGTTTTTTATTTTTCAAAATTTTTAATGTGCGAATTTTTTATGTGTGCCAGTCGGTGATTTGTTTTTAGAATTTGTAGGCTTGCCTTATGATTATGACTGATTGCAGAAGTGACGATTGCTCTTTGTGTATGGTTTTTTTTACAAGCTTTATATTAGCTTGCTCTGTTCGTATGTGTTTCCGGTTACTCCAATTGTCATCCATTTTTCAAGCACTTCCTAGCATCCGATTGAGCTGAAACTTGGCATACTTAAATAACTACCGAGACATTTTAGTCAAAAAATGATACCATGGAGCTGGTCTGATGATGGAACCGAAAGTTGACCATAGGAACTCCTCAATCAAACCAGATAGCACCATCGTATTTGGACTCATTGGCTATGTATTAACAAGTGCTTTGACACTAGGTGGTATTCAGGGTCGGATGATGGAGCCGGAAGGTGGCGATGGGAAAACCGTTTTTAGTTCAATAAAAACTTGTTTTTAATTACTATTGTTATCGGCCGTTGTTATACGCAAACGTGATTGAAGTCAAAGATGATTGAAGTCAATAACTGTAGATAACAATTTGATTGTTAAAAAAGTTTTGTGTTGATAAATATGGACGTAGTATCTCTGGTAATCAGGCGATCTGTTTGGTACGGTGCTTGAGCTTGACATTTATAAACCAAGAATGATGTTCATAATCATTAATTCACACCTAGTTACCTACCTAATGCAATAATATTACCAGAAATACGAATTCTTGCCATTAGGACTTTTTACGGAAACTCACACCTAGTAATTACAAAAAAACAAACAATGAAATACTTAACAATAATTACGCATTGTTTTAATACTATTCCACTAATGATTTCTATACTATTGCCTTTTAATGTTTACGTTCATTCTGAGTTTTGTTATGATTATTATCTCGAACCTGAAATGAATTAGCTGTTATAAATATTTCAAAATATGTCAATTCACACCTAGTTACCTACCTAATGCAATAATATTACCAGAAATACGAATTCTTGCCATTAGGACTTTTTACGGAAACTCACACCTAGTAATTACAAAAAAACAAACAATGAAATAACAATAATTACGCATTGTTTTAATACTATTCCACTAATTATTTCTATGCTATTGCCTTTTAATGTTTACGTTCATTCTGAGTTTTGTTATGACTATTATCTTGAACCTGAAATGAATTAGCTGTTATAAATATTTCAAAATAATTTTTACTTTATCTGCTGAATACCATTTTTGATGCCGCATCTTCCAATGACCATTAGATAGGTCTCGATCTTAGGTACATTTAGGCAAGATTGAAGGCCGTTTTCTCAAAGTATCAAAATATATGTTTTATGATGTCATTAACTTATTATTATTAAAATCATATCTACTATTATTAAATAAGTATTTTTGTGGGGCTCGTTTTGATTTTGATTTTGTTAAACTACACTTGCCGAGGTCGGCACGTGGATGGGTGAATATCCATTTGCATATCGATACCCCTCCATGCCACGTTAAGCCGTTGGTCCTGACTATCATTTGTAGATCTTTGACAGTCGTTACGGGTAGTCAGAAGCCCGAAAGGTTGACAACCAGTCTTACTAAGGCATACCTATCGTATTACCCATTAAATGGGTTGTGGATGTCAGATAGGCAGTTGCTCCGTGTAGATATTTAGCTGCATCCGATTAGACTGGAAGCCGACCGCCGAAAGGCTAGGCGATGGTAAAATAAGTATTTTCTCAATTTTTTTTTTTTTTCAGCAATCTTTCTTGACTCGTCTTTGTGTGACGTACAAACGCGACTTGATTGGTCGCGCAATTAATTATGTCTTAATCATAATAATTATTATTAAAGAGCGCAACGATCGCATACACACGCGACTATCGCTTTTAACAGAACACAGCTGTAGAATTATTTATGCTCTGCACATTGGCAGGTTACTCTTTCAACAAAACCCATTAGCGGTGATTAAAAAAAAGTCGAAAAATCGCGTCGTGACCTTTGTTTATCCCACCAAACCTAGTCTCAGATATTTCCAACTATGTCCAAATAGATAATTAGGTTAACAAAAATGAAAATATCTGTAAGTCTAAACAAATTCGATTTTGTACCCTTCCAGAATCTGTATACAATCTATTTTCATTTGGCTACGTAATCTACGTATTTGATAAACCAGTTTAGTACTGTTACATTGGTTAGAGACTTTCACTGTAATTTTGAAGAATACTGTTAGAAAATTACAGTTATTTTATTAGTTACACAAGTCGGCTAAAGGTTCTTACATACAGGGGCGATTCTTCGCGCGACGCGAATTTTAACAAAACAATTTCTCACGGCGAACAATGCGGCGGCGCGGCGTCGCGTCGCGCGACGAATCGCACCAGTATGTAAGAGCCTTAAGGTTCGGTTCTTAAAGTCATTGATCGCTTAATTTGTATGTCAATAGATTACCTAATTAACAATATTTTTATTTGATAATGTTGAAATACTTAACAGATGATGGTCAATACAACTAATAAGTTTAATTAATTTATTGCTAGTGGACGCTTGTAATTGGCCATCGTTTACACATTGTACTCGATATTAAAATGTATTACTCGTTGCAGTAAAATTAATTAAAATTAAACAAATTAAATACAAATTTCAAAAGATATTTGGATAGAGCTGACTTACTCAATACTTTATTGCATTCCACATGTAGGTATTCTTAGGTGGTAAACTTCTAATTAGATCATATGTCGGGCACAGCAAAATAAGTTAGGTATTGAGTTAACAGAGAGGATGCATTGCTAATTATATAACATTACTTAGCAACCTACTACATCACTTCTAAATGACATGCTTGATAAATTATTACGTATGATATTTAAAAAAACTGTAAAAAGAGAAAACCCTTGGAGTCTCATTTTTCATTGTAACAAGCACTGAAAACGGGCTTCAATTTTTGCTATGGTAGACTGTAAAAGAATACAGCAATAGTTATGAAAAAACATGAAAAAAGTGTTGTCATTATTCTACCAGACGCTAAGAAAGTGGAACGGACTTGTGTAAAGTACAACCAACACTTTTTAAGTTTTAAAATAAATATAACGTAATAAAAAAAAATTGGTTATAATTGCTTATAAGTCTTCTAGGCTAGACTGTAATTAATTATAATTAATTACAATAATTATTAATTACATACTCCTTCTTAATAAAGATTAAAAAATCCTTACTAATATTATAAATGCGAAAGTAACTCTGTATGTCTGTCTGTCGCGCTTTCACGCCAAAACTACTAAACCGATTTAAATGAAATTTGGTACACAGATAGTCCAGAGCCTGAGAAAGGACATAGGCTACTATTTATCAACATACCACGCGGGCGAAGCCGCGTTCGGAAGCTAGTATTGTATAAACACTTGGCAGAAAAGATCCGTTTTATTTTAGAAGGACTGTTATGTGTGCTTGGCGACTTTTTTTGTAAAAATCTCTTAACATAAATCCACTTGGTTGCAAAAATAACAAAATTGAGTTGATAAGCCTGTCATCTGCCTAGGTTTTTCCCAACTATGTTGTGGTCGCCTTACAGTCCAACCGGATGCAGCTGAATACCACTATTTAACTCACAGAGACTGCCTATCTGATCTGACCTTCACAACACCCCCAGAAATACGATACCCCGTTGGAAAGACTGGTTGTCAGACTTTTGGGCTTCTAACTATCCATAACGATTGCAAAAATAACACTTGGACTAAAAAAAAAGTGCGACTGTTTTGCTAAATATTTCCCCGGACATTATCATAATATCTATCGAAAATAGGTGCAAAACAACGTTTTATGCAACAGTATAATTTCCGTAGAATAAAAATATGTTTTTGGAATAACATTATGTATTTGGGTTGAATATTTTCTGATACAGTGTTATGTAAAGAGGGGCCACTTTCGCAGCCAAGTTCCTATTTGTAGAGGCGTAAGGTTTTAATATGTGGGCTGGTAATTTAATTGTGTAATGTGAACTTGCCATGTACTTCAAAGCGGTTTTGTTTGTTAATAACTTATGTAACTAAAACTAAAGTTTTGTTTTTATATTTTGTAGGTAGATGTGACTTCTGGCTTTGACTATGAAGAAGTGTATTATTATCGTTATGAGAGGGGCTTGTGGCTAAATAATAATAGCCACATGGGTCACGCCATCAGGTTAAGCTATTTTGGCCGCGGTTGGCCTATGGATGGGTGTCCATCTTTACATACCAGAACCCGTCCGCGTCTCGGAAAACACGTTAAGCCATTGGTCCCGGCTGTCATTCGGGATCTTTGACAGTCGTTATGGGTAGTCAGAAGCCCGAAAGTCTGACAACTAGTCTTAACAAGGGGTATCGTATTACTCAGTAACTGGGTTGTAGAGATCAGATAAGCAATCGCTCTATGTAAAATAATAGTATTCAGCTGCATCTGGTTAGACTGGAAGCCGACCTCGACAAAGATGGGAAAAGGCTAGGTAGACGATGATGATGATTTAAGTAGCCATTAACAGGGTCCAGATCCAGACTAGGGATTGCTACTAAAAAATACCTAAGAGAAACTATGACTAAAGGTTGGATGTGATTAAAAATAAACAGAAACGTTAAACGTGTCAGTATGTAACACGCTGTATAAACATAATCTAATAAATACATTAATAGAACATTGAGCTATGTTGAAATACAACTCTCTAGTAATTTTCTACGTTCTCATAGGATACTCAGAGAATATATTTCTACGACTGTAACGACACAAAGCCCAAAGACTGGAGTAATTTTGACGGTGGAACCAGAGAGTGATTTCGATACAAAGAAAACAAGTATGAGCCTATTCCTGCCCCACAGTTGGGAAAAAGCCTCTTGAGAAGACATAAGCATGTATAACCACGCTTCTAACGGGCTTGGATAAATAGTAAATATTTAATATAAATCACAGATATGTGGCAATGACCCACAAAACAGTTCACCAAGTAGATCATTACCAATATTATTTACATCCTAATCACTGCTTTGCAATTTGTTCAAGAATACCATAACATTAATACAGTTTAGCAGAACCTCGCCAAAGAACAAATAGGGATGGAATTGCTTTAATTTAAAATGAAGTTAACGTGGTTTAAAATTCGCGTGCTGTCGCGTCATTGAGTCTATGTTTGTTCGCAAGTGGTTGTCAGTAAACTGGTGATTATTTTACGTCGTTTATGACATCCTAGTACATCGTTTGTGGGTCAGGTCCTTTAGTGTATAATATATGTGAACGAAGATGTCTCGTTATTTTAGGTTAGGAACAGACAGCCTGTATTTACGACTAATTTCTCAGTACTGACGCGTCAGCACTGCTGCGGCAGCACTGCTGCGTGCTGCGTTGGTCGGAATCATACCTTTAATGTATTTTATTTCAATGTTCTAATGAATTTTAATGTATTTTATTTTAATGATCTAATGAATTTTAATGTATTTTATTTTAATGATCTAAAGAATTTTAATGTATGTTATTTTAATGAGCTAAAGAATTTTAATGAATTGTATGTATTTGTGATATATACAATTGGGACTTGGTGCCTTAGTAAATAAATAAATAATTAAAATAACACTCTACATTTGAGACCCCATGTGATAAAGATTAAATAATAGACAATACAATCTACTGACTTTCACTACCACAATATTATTCGATTTCATAATTATAACATAACATGTTACCGATCCAAAAACTTCAAGAGCCATGACACTGCATTATTTATCTTTGGGAAGACAAGTGCAGGGCGTGGTAGATACACAGATGGGACATAACGGATCAGGTGTTATTGCGACATTTATTATGCCTACTGAAGGGCTCAGGTCAGCAATTGCCTACTTAATTATGTTCCCATTGCTGGGATTCAAACCTCATAACATAACATAATGCCTATATTCCCCGAAGGATTAGGCAAAAGAGCAAAATTCAATAACCATTTTTTCGTGGAATATTGATTACAACTTTGAGATTATACCTATTTCATAATAATATGAGTTCCAAAATACTGTGTTCGTTATAATATAAAATTACAATCAACACAGTAGGATAAAATCACTTTTAAAAGTTGTTAAGTGTATACATATTGGTACTCGTGACTGTTCCTATATTACATCCAAATGTAGCTAGATATTTTAACCCATGTGAAGAGGCCGACCCTATTGTCATTAACTGGGTACCAATCGAGACTCCAGGCAACTGAGAAATCCAAAAAAAAACCATAACCATCCAGGATCTCATACTCAGCAGAGATGCATTGTTGAAGTTATTTATTTATATTCATTTTTTATTTATTTATATTCATTTTTTATTTATTTAATTTATTTATTTATAGTTAATTAAAACGACACAGACCCGATTATATTAATTAACATAGAATTATAAAGATTAAAATAAAAAAAGCATTCAAATAACATACAATACAAAAATTAAATTCAAATTCCAAGATATACAATTCGTGGATAAAAGTATTAATAATTATTTGCGTAAATGGTTAAATGGTTAAATAAATTAAAAACATCATAAACTAAAATAAACTAACATGTAACAGTGGGCCCGCTTGGTGAATTCCGGCCCACTACTCCCTCAAAAAGAGGACGCCTCGCCTGTGTCCCAGTAGTGGGACCGTAATAGGTATTTTTAACCCCGACGGAAAAAGAGGGGTGTTATTAACTCCCGACGGAAAAAGAGGGGTGTTATTAACTCCCGACGAAAAAAGAGGGTGTAATAAGTTTAACGTGTGTATCTGTGTGTCTGTCTGCGCCATCGTAGCTCCCAAACGGCTGACCCGATTGTGATTTCTTTGGTTTTGTTTGAAAGGTGACTAGATCAAGAGTGCACTTATGTAGCTATAAAAAAAAAAAGTTTCTTAGATGCTTTGTTTTAGTTGGTTGTTTTTTAAATTTAATAACTTCTTTATCTAACTTCGCACAGCACTCTACTTTAATAATCCATTCACCTGAGCCTAGCTATGTCGATTAGGTAATTCGCAGCCACTTAATATTTTTGCGTGCGATCATTCTTAAGTCAGACACGCAGGAGTGAAAGTCGAACAAAACTTGATGGCAGTAAAATTACTTATATATGAACAAGCAATTATGTCAATGAAAGAGCTTTGAAATTGTACCGTGATTATTCTATAATGATTTTGTCATTTCTGGGAGCTGTCAGTTCATTGATGTTTTCAATGATGTTTTTTTTAATGTGACGCGTATTTTATCCCAATTTTTTATTTTTCGGATATTTGTCCTTTCTTAACGTCATGTTTGCCGCAAATAAACGTATTTTCTTTATTTTCTTCATCTCATAGTTCTCATGCCGTAATGTTGGTTCTACAGTTAAACTTTTAAAAACAGACTTAGTAGGTAGCGCCGTAGCGTATACTTGTTGGTCCTACAACAAGGGAGCCAACATAACGGCATAGGAACTATTTGATGAAACACACTATAGTTTTAAAGCTGATAGCAATGTAAATCAATTATGTAACATTAAAAAGAAAACAGTAAGTTTCCCAGGAGTTACTTCTAGGTAAGTGTGCCATCATGCACCATTATTGGATGTGTCATCTTCAGACATCAAGAGATTTGGTGGCCAAAAGTGAGTTTTACCGTTACAAAATGCTACGCATCGTGGGATCCCAAATATTTGAGATTATTATTCCTATACAGTCAGACTTGAATAGACAGATCTCAGATCAAATATTTGATATAAAAGCGGAGACTGACTTGTAACGTTTGTTTGTAATGTATCGAGTTTTTGTAACGCCGGATCCTACACTCGACTGTCGGCTGTTTCGTGAATTACTTTGAAACGGAAATATGAGAAACGAAAATTTCATGGTGCTCGAAACGAGCGTTCGTCGTGGCTTGTGTATCACTGTATTGTAACAAGCCTCGCCTCGAATGATACATTACAAACAAATGTTAGAAGTCAGTCTTCGCCTTAGGGCCGATTTAACCAAAGCCAGATAACTTTTATTTGGGGAATAAAATTGATGTCTGACAGTTTTTGTATAGAAAATCTGTCAAAAATTTAATATTTATTCCCTGGATTTATACTAGGGATAAAAGTTTGCTCTAATTCGCCCTTAAAGGTTTCATTTCTAAAAAGAAAACAACAGAAACTATATAAACAATTGGTTACGCCAAATAGTAAATAACAACATCCTAATCATGTCTAACATTTCCCAGATTTCTCCATCCTTATCAGAAATAGGACAAGTATGAAAGCAGACAACACAAAAGGATCTGCTGAACGATGCAACTTTGAAATGAGGTTCAAAGGTTGTGCGGCAAAAGTGATTTGAAAAGCCACAAGTCGTCGGCTATCGTCTGCATTTATAATGTGTTGCCCTCAATCATACCTCACGACCGGTATTCAAAGTTGGGATGACTCATTTTATGTAGAAGCACTTTGCTTAAATGTCAGAAAGTTTGTAATCATTAGTCTTCTGCAATGTTATGTAAATATCTGTCATCAATAGACATCAATTATAGTAATAAGGGACGGCCAGTATATTATCTACTATAACCCCAATTTTATTTAAGGTTTGCACAATATCATTTCTATTACACAACATCTCAGTATTTTCTTGCTCCCTTACCATCTTTCACACTTCAATCATTTTTATATCTTACACTGTACACACCCATCGATATTCATGCTCAAAATATGTCCCAGATCGGTCGTCATCCAATTCTGTCATCACCAGCCAGTCCTTTGTTTAACTACAAGAGTAATTTTATTTTTGAATTTTTATCTTATATGTAAGATCTTCACAAGTTCTTTTATACTGTTATCAAATATTTACTCCTTAAGTCTATGATCACATTTTCCTTGGCTGGTTTGCTCATCTATAGGTACCTTTAACAGACTCTATGACTAGATGTGCAAGTGAAAGGTTACCATGTCTATATCCATACCCGTATTTGTACCCTATATCCCTCAAAAGTAACTTTGTAAACGCCGTACGTCTACCCGTAAAACTTTCGTTTTGAATCGCCCTATGTGTGGTCAACATAATTCCGTAATTACAGAGGTGTATTTACTTTGCACGCGATGTAGTTCCACGTATATGGAACACTTGAAGCAATGACATTGGTTACAAATATATGATTAACAAATAACTAGTTAGTTATATTTACAATCCAGTTACGTGTGACTTTAGAACAATCAAGTATAAGAAGAAGTGAGAAAATTAAAAATAAATAATACATTAACAAATAAACAAATCAAACGTAACATTTTCAATCTACTTAAAGAAACTTAAGCAAATCGATCGTAAGTTTAGATGAGATTGACACCGGAAGAAATTTATACTTTCAAGAACGCAGCTTGACGGATAAAAATGGCCACGATAACAAGACAGCGGCGAAATAAAACATAAACAAATGTACTGTGACCCCGTTATATTTAGCCAAACCTGCTAAAAGTGAACAAATTGTCGGTCACATTTTTACTAACTTGTCTTTATTGTTATATCTTTTGATACAGTCAGCTAAAGAAATTGAGGGCAAAATGAGTGACCAAGCAGGTAACATTATGTGTTGACTCAATGGAAATAGGGAAATACTTGGTACTTAGATGCTGTTTCAACAGATAACATAACATTATGCCTGATTCAGCTATTGGATAAAAAATAAAAAGATTGTCTATTGTTTGTTAGAGTTGATTGCCAGATCAACTGGAGGTTTTAGTACAGATTTTTTCAGTGTTTGTATAGTGTCGATTTCATTACGTAAACGGCGAGTTCCATGTCTACCAATTTGGCAACTTTTTGTTTTGTAATACGCCTAAAATTATTCGCACCTTTTAGTTCAAATTTTATTTTTGCGCACTGTAAATCATTAATCATATTTTGTACAAAATCAACTTTCAAAATTCGATACACCCATTGCGCATTACTAAAATTTATTTGTTCGCTTCGAACGCACATATTAACACTCTATGCTATATTATTTTAACCAATCATAATGTATGTCATTGAAAGAGGAAAGGAGCGACCTATAAAACGATGGAGTGACGAAATCATAGCTACAGCGGGAAAATAGTGGATTGAACGGGCTAAAGACAGAGAAAACTGGATGAAACTGGAGGAGGCCTATACCCAAATAGGGGTTCCTATCCAAGAAAGTAGCGCAAGTAAATAACACAAACAACAGCAAAAAAAACATTAAGATAAAACGGCGAAAAAATGTAAAGCAACGCTTAATTAAAAGTGAATATTATTAACTATAGGTACTGTAAGGAGTTTGTATGCGAGGCGCAACCTCGTGTAGTACAGGCTGGCTAGAGGGCAGCCGTGTGTTTTGAATGTTCTAACAATTTAGTTGAAAATAGAATAGGAAGATATTCAGAGACGGCCTGAGGCTGGATGACGGGTGATATAATATGAAATGTATCCTTGATTTCCATTAATTAATATAAATAGTTAAACTATCAAGTGTTTTACTCGATCCGGTGCCGTAGACTCTCTCGGAGTCTACAGTACTTATTATGTAAATTGTAATACTTAGGTGAAGGAAAATAAAGGCGTTATTATTATTATAATCTATGACATCTGTCTGTTGGATGGACTATGCTAGTTTGTAATTAGTTCAGCGTGTTCAACATTCACCATGGTGTGTTAAACCATAAACAATTTGTCAACATTCACCTCTTGATTGACTAGTCAATTAGCCGTAGATGTCTGTCACCTTTGTAAAAGAAAATTGCTCATATTTCTATATTATTTAAAACGTTATAAAGGCTATTTTTTGGGTCAATATGAGCCAAGGTGTGATGAAGGTATTAATTAACGTGAACTCAAAAGAAATTACGTAAAGCCGTTAGATATTACACGTCAAAATTTTTGATTGATTGGACTAAGTAGTGCATTAGTGCATTTTTTGGACGAGAAAAAGGGGAGATATGGAATGATTTTATTATACTTTACAGCATGTAACAAAAACCCTGTCCGATCCGAAAGATGGCTAAGTACCATTACAAAAAAAATATTTTTTTGTTAAAATAATAAACTTAATTATTACTATTTAAAATTCACGTTTCTAGTACCTAAATTACCCCAATTTCATTATAAATTAGCAAATTTTCTACAGAGGTATGTTATAACTTGTAGACACCCGACGACTGCCGCCCGCGCCCCATGTAATAACCCTGTTTAAATTCTCCGTTGAAAAATACGCGGCGTATTTTTTTTTCTTATTCCAAAAAAAACTACATAAGTAGAATCTCAGTATGATTCTTAACAACACCCTTACGGATCGGACAGGGTTTATTTAACACGCTGTATTATGTTATTATACTATGATTTTATTATGCGAATATAGGAATATAGTATATTAAAATCTAAAATAGGCAATAATAACAAAAATTAAAAAAGAAAAAGAACCCAAGTCGCTGACCGAAAACATTCCTAATTGCGTGGATTTAAAAATAAGGAATTAGTTAATTTAGTTTCCATTACAAATACTCTTCAATAAATGAACCATTGCAATAACAAAAATTAGCGTTAACGTTACACATAACTGGATAAACGAACCTAAAGGGTAACGTTTTCAACAGCCGGATAGCGGTGTGCAAGTGCAGGATGTTTTGAAACCTATGCATTGGGCCGTTGTGAAACCACACTTGTGTTAGTTTTTCACAAATTAGTACTGGATATGTGTATGTTTTTAAACATAAATAAATAGATAGTTACAGCCTCACGGGTCGATCTCCAAGTTTAAGTATTGGTATAGGCCGATCGGTGGATGGGTGACCATTCATCACATACCGTGACCCCACCGTGTGAAAGCACGTTAAGCTGATGGTCCCGGCTGTCTGTCGTAGATCTTTGACAGTCGTAAGGGGTAGTCCGTAAGTCTGACAACCTGTCTTGCCAAGGGGTATCGTGTTAACCAATAAGTGGGTTGTGGAGGTCAGATAGACAGTCGCTTCATGTAAAATACTGGTTTAGCTGCATCTGGATAGACTGGGAGTCGACTCCAACATAGTTGGGAAAAGGCTAGGCAAATGTTGATGTTGTATGTTGTTAGACAACCATTATAATTTTAGCCTGTATAATGGAAATGATGCAGCCTATTATGGGCTACTTTATTTCCAGGTGTATTAAGAGAACATGAGAAACAGGTCCGTTTTGACTTAGCTTGGCAAGTGAATGAGAAGTAACTCTAATTAAATTACCAGATAAACACAATGGATATACCCAAATAAGATAAATCTAGATTGGCAATCCTGTTCTCATCAAGACGTGTTTGAGCTCAAACCTGTCTGCAACAAAACACACACACACAAACATAAAGTTAAAATAAAATCAAAAAGTCTTCGAACGATTAAATTAATAATATGTTGTTGAAGCATTAGACGTGTCCGTAAATGCAACCACACACAATACTCTATCTCATCATTTTTATATTCGAAAAAGAAGTAATTCAAACATTTAAAAATGGTGACGTCAACACTTACGCGTTATATATTTATTTGCAATGCATGTGACATTATCCTCATATTGTAAAATCAGATTTTTGGATGTATCATAATTATTCCAGACACCATAGATTTAATTGTCATCCAACCACCGAGAGAACTGCACAAGTTCAAATCATTTATCAAGCTCGTGTATTTATTTATTTATTTAAACTTTTCGCACTCAAAAAAGAGGTACAAAGGCGGACTTAATGCCTTAGGCATTCTCTACCAGTCAACCAAGGGTGGTGAATAGATTAGATGGCAGGCTGATTGTGACGAACAAAGAGATTTTTTTTTTTTATAATATAATATTATATCATAATGCATAGATAAGACAGGTTTACAGTATAAGAAGCTATAAACTTATGATACATTTACTTACATACAGATTCATTATATATATATATATATATATAAATAATATACAAATTCTAGGGAGAGAGGTGTAGATATGACTCTACTCTATTTGTTTAGAAATAACAACTATTGTATAATTTTCGGGTGTTTAACGTTGACCATGCAGTCTTAACCTCTCCTCCAAGTACATGACAGGGACTTAGAGTGTTTTAATAATTATATAATGCCCGGAAAACAAACTATACCTATGTTAATTGACGATTCTTTTATTTCACCCCGCGCTTGAGTATCACATATGTCATGACCCCTAGTACGTAAACAATTTTTACACTTTTCCGGAGTTGATTTCTCTTGAAAAATTCAGTGTGTAATTAAATATAGTCAGAGTAGGAACTCATTCATATTTTCATATCTGTTTCATTTCGATTCGTTATTCCCCTCTGTGCCTCACAACACACGTTAAGCCGATGGACCCGCTGTCATTCGTAGATCTTTGTCAGACACACGGGTAGTCAGAAGCCAGATAGTCTGTCATCTAACCCTACCGTGTTACCCACTAACTGGTTTGTGGCAGTCGCTGCATAAAACATACTGGTATTCAGCTGCTTCCGGTTAGACTAGAAGCTGAACCCCAACATAGTTGGGAAAAAGCTTGACAGATGATCATATTAATTTAGAGTCATGATCGATAAATCACCATAATAGATGTTAGATTATATCGTTCGAATCATAAGTTATAGAATCTTGACCAAGATTAATTAATAATTTAAATAGGATGAACACTTACATGATTTATATCATGTCTAAACTTGCATCCTCATGCATTTATGCAAGAATAACAAAATACTGCCGATTCACCATGTCTAACAAGACACTATAATTGTTCTCTATTCTCAGGTGCAGCAAAAACATTAATACGACGAACACTTGCATTGTCTAACTCCCACATAAATGTGCTAATTAATGGTTATTGTCGAAATATTAACGGAAATGATTTAACCATGTTTAGTGATTTGGCAGAAGTAACAATTATGTAGTCTTGTGGACGCACTTTCATTGTAAACTTAAAGATAGAAAATATATCTACGTAAAAAATGTGGAGACAGCAAACTATCATGGGACAATCTAAAATTAACTACAGGAAATAACAATGCATCGTTGGGTTATTCTAATTTCATTGGATGAGACAAAGTTGTGTGTGTCCTCAATTACACACACGCATCGCTAATTTATACATAACACATTACATCACGCCTGTATGCCCTGAAGGGTTAGGCAGAGGTGTACCTATTATAGTTCACCCACATTTCGCCAGTTATGTTCGAGTTCCATGTTATAGGGGGCGACCCTATTGCCATCAGCCGGGCACAAAATCCAGACTCCAGACTGCTACTGGGAAATTTCAGATGAAAGAACCCAATATCACCTTGCCCGACCCGAGAATCGAATCCAGGGCCTCACGCTCAGCAGTAGCGCTTGCTCCACCACTAGATCAACGAGGCAGACACTAATTTAACGCAAATTTTTAACATTTTGAATATGTTTAATTTCACTTTTTAGTGCCTTAATCTAATTGTCCAGCCCATTAGTTCGTTTTGCGATTACTTAAAAGAATCTATGTAACATCTTAAAGATGTTACATAGAATCTACTTTCGTTCACAATATCATAAAAATGTAAATTTTGTTATGAAATGGATAACACTATTATGTCTAGATTAATTTTGTTATGAAATGGATAACACTATTATGTCTAGATTACGTTATTTACGGTTGTTTACATATCAGTAAAAATAATAGAAAGAGTTATGGTTAAAAGATTCATAGGAGTATTAAAATTTATTGATATTAGCTTCCTATGGCGGATGATATACATATTGTTATGTTGGCCGCATTGCATACGCCTATAGGCGGATGGGATTTGTTTGCTCCCATCACTTTTATGTAAGTCGACACCTGTAGTGGTATTCTGTAAAAATCTCACCGTGAAAATTTAGGTGAAGTGAGCTTTAAGTGAGCTGTCACTCCACCTGACGCTAAGGATTAATAGCTCACTTCACCAAAGTTTCCACGGTGAGGTGTTTACAGAATAGACCGGCAGGTAGCACCATTGCATTCAGAATTATACCAGAAATAGAATAACCCTCGTTAAAAATACAGTTCAGCGACTGATTGACTGATAAAAAACGCTCAACTTAAATCAAAGATAACAAAGATAACAAAAACATGACAATTAATCATCACCTTTGTAATTATTACATCTCATCAAAATGAGAAATACTTAAGAAACGTTTCTTAGAACTTGAATTAGCTTCTATAATTAATGATGGATTTGGTGAAACTAATTGATTTAGAGCTTTAGCTTAAGTTAGAGGCACGTGGCTTTTAGTGATGGTTTGTAAATAAAAACAGCCAGGCTGAAGTGGGAGTGGGCGGGCCACGTCACACGAATGCACCCAGAGAGATGGGCAAAGATCGTCACTCACTGGACGCCTGAAGGAGGACATCGCCGTCGAGGTAGACCGCGGCGAAGGTGGTGTGACGATCTAATCATGTTTGCGGGGCCAACATGGCCAGAAATCGCACAAAATAGAGAGATTCGGATGGAAAAAGGGGAGGCCTTTGCCCAGCAGTGGGACACACTATAGGCTAAGGAAAAAAAAAGAAAAAAATGCATATTTGTTATGGCAATATTGAAAAAATATGGGCAGATATTTCTTAGTGACATCTTTTAAATGCTGATAAGGTCAAAATGCATCTTTGTGGAATCAAATCATTTTGAGAAAGGTAGGTCAGTTTAAATTCACCTTGATCTAAAATATCATTACATGAAAACAACAACAAATAGCAGCCCGGTTGGTGGCATCGCTATAAAGGCTCGCCCCCTATTTCATGGGACTCAGACATTACTGGCGAAATGTGGGTGTACTTAAGATATACCCCTCTGCTTTACCCTTAAGGGATTACAAGCGTCATGTTATGCTATATGGTGGAAATAGTAAAAAAAAAACAACTCAAATTTTTGAAAAAAAACTTACAATTAAACTTAAATAATTACAGCTGTCATTTGAATGACATACATTATATACTTTCATGTATGGCAACGTTTGGAATCTTGTAGTTACGCAACAGTTTTCAAGTTTAAAGTCTCGCCGACTCTCGCCCCACAGACCTAGAGACAGATACTCAAAGGTATGACATAATCTAACATTATTAATGCAAACAAAATATTGTAAAATATTTTTTTTAAATAGCTACTTTTGAATATCTGGCCCGTTCTTCTCCATAGGAAACTTTGGATGGGGCAACTAGATTTAATTCCTTGGGTTTAAAAGAAAATTAAATAAATGATTTGACTTTGACTACTTTAACTCCTACTCATAAAGTTGTAGATTTATTTACAGTAATTCATACTTTGACTTAGACATTTTTTTAACAATAAACAGAATTTTTTGGTCCTAAACAATTTTCTAACCATCCTACTATAGTAGAAAATCCACGAGACATTATTACGCCAGAGAATGCCTGGTCCTCGTAAAATACGCTCTATAGGGCAAAAACGGTCTGCGACCATAATAAGTCCCTGAGGAAGCCCGCTGAACTGGTTCTTCTTTCCTTTGGAAGTAACACAAAATGGTGTGGTGACATAAATAAGATATTACAGTCTAATTAGAAAGTTAATAACAGTGGCAATATGAAGTGGCTATATGATTGAATCTACCTGTTACAGAGAAAGTACTGATCAGTGATCTAAACATGCATATGGTAAAACTAGAACGGATTTTACCGAATCAATGCAGATCTTTTTTTATCTACCCAAAAGCTGCAAGAGTTTATACGGAGACTGGCAGTGTGAAGGTAAAGGTGTGATGAGAAGTTAAAGTTTTTAAAACTTATTATTAAGAAGACAGAGTTTGCATTATAGAATAAGTCACCTCCGTGTGAGGGCGACCCAAATAGGCGAATTTTCGTAACCGATATGAATGAACCAGGAAAATGAATTCTCTTTCTTTATTATTTGGTGACAGTCCTCGGTAAGTGACTAATCGTTGAATGTCATCTCGGACTGATTGCATAAGAAATTCATAAGAATCTAGCGAATTTAAGTAAGTAGGTAAAACTAAACTGGACCTTGACCTTGTGTTGCGAATTAAAGTTTAATTTTGATGCCGAAATTGTCTTTCAATTGCGTATAGTAAAGTTTTAATTTGCATTTATGAATTATTTGCACATATAAATAAAAACAATTATTTTGGCCGTAAGGATGACAACGAAAATCACGCACTACGGAATGGAATATTTATAGAATAGAATAGAATAGAATTTTTGTTTATTAAAGTATCATGACCCACAAATGGTTAGTAAGACTTACAACTATGTTAGTAAAAACTGACCCTTCACAAAAACAATAACAAACGAATAGTATTGGATCACCGTTGTGGCAACCCATGTGAGATGGCACAACAGTGACCCATGAAAACACAGTCTAGGCGACTCGAAATCTTTGGCAGATGATTTTGAACACGTAAGACATCAACAAAATTATAAAAGGTCTATTAATTTAAAACTTTTGAATGAGACGTCAAGGATTAGTATCTTAGTTACATACCTATTACGTACTGGTGTACCTCTACTGAAAATTTAAACTAAAGTCAAAGTCTGTTAGCTCTCATTATATAAACAGTAGGTACTTAAATATAAACAATAAATAAGTTATAAAATAAATATAAAGAGGTCATGACTGTCGCGAGGAAAGTTTTGAAACATTTGAATATAGAAACATCGAGGAAAACGATGGTAGAATTGTTAGACAAAGGTATGGCTTGGAAGGAGGTAAATATGACGGCTGGTAAAGTTGATACATGGAACGAAAAATATGCTGCGCCATTAAAAAATTGAGGTAGTGCAGGATACATAAATAAACAATATATGTATTATTATTCCACTAGTAAAGCAGAATTGAGACTGATGCAGTACCTCTTCATAAGTTGAATTTATTCTATCATTTTCAGGGTCGTACTCTCCAATCTGATCAGAAAACATTCCATTATCTATTTCCGTACCATAATGAAGATTCAGACGTATAATCACGACCACAATCCTAACCTAGGATCGGACAAAAACATTATATCCTGCAATTATGTTGTCGTGTAACAATGTCAAAGTCCATGAAGTGTGAGAAAAGTTAATCATTGTTTGTATAATTAGCATTAAGATGATCTCTTTTATTAATAGGTGTTATTGAAGCGATCATATCAGGTTTGGGTCTGTATCGAACAGAATGACTGAATCAAGGAAAGAACCGATTTGCCTGAAAAATAATCATATAACTAGTGATGTAGACATAAGAAAACTGTTCAGTCGGTAATGTCGTAAGCAAAATGTTAGCTATAATAAAGAAAAATGAATAACAGGGTAAGGAGAGAGACTGAATAACTGCGGAAGAAAAAGAGATGAATAAAAAAAATACAATAATAATATAATAACCCCACCGCCGTATCTCTACGTTGACGTCGTGGTGGGGCTTGCGCGCTCCGAACTCTAGGTCTGTGCTGGTAGAGTTTACTTTGCCGGGACGGGTCTAGGATCAGGAGCCAGACCAAAAAAGATACAGAAACCCACAGGGCAGTATGTGGCGAGCTGTTGGGCAGTAGCGACCCCACGGACCCTATCTCCCGGGAGAAGTCTTGTTCCTCACCTCTGGCTTGCCTTTATTGGCCGGCTGGAGTGAACACTGACGAGGAACAGAGCTCCCACCTCATTCTTGCCTTGACATGTTGCTCCCTTGTCGCTACGTCACTATGTGCTAGCGACGTTTTCGGGGGCCCATTATTGAGTGTGCAAGTCACCCCCTGCCAGTTTATCCGTGTATATATAAAACATTGATCAGGCAGGGGCCATAGTCCTTCCATAGTTCCTGGTTACCAGTCCACTATAGCCTCCAAAACTCATAATCCAATATCTCTTTTTCCCTATCCTGCAATAGTTCTACTCCAACCGGGGATTGTCCTTGGCTGCACTTGTATAGTACGAACAGGGATAATCGTCGGTTGGTGCCTCATTCCATTAAAAACATCTAACAGGTCTTTCCCTATCCTGCAATAGTTCTACTCCAACCGGGGATTGTCCTTGGCTGCACTTGTATAGTGCGAACAAGGATAATCGTTGGTTGGTGCCTCATTCCATTAAAAACATCTAACGGGTCTTTCCCTATCCTGCAATAGTTCTACTCCAACCGGGGATTGTCCTTGGCTGCACTTATATAGTGCGAACAGGGATAATCGTCGGTTGGTGCCTCATTCCATTAAAAACATCTAACGGGCCTCTGCGAGTTTGCTTCGGCCCCTCGTACGCCTTCCACAAGACCGGGACCCCATGGTTCCGAGATATGTTAACAGATTATATAAAAAATAATAATATTTTTATTGAATAATAAAACGCTTAAAAATTGTAAATTTTAACAACAGTAAGACTTTTCACACAATTATAGTAGGTACGAGTACCTATAGATAAACTTCAAGATAAATATTTTGAGGTGTAAGTAATGATGGATTGGAATTACAAATTTTTGGTAATGACCCGCCCGACCTACGTTAATTCAAACCTGTGTTTCAGGCCCTGACTTTTCATTTTAATTTAACGTGGACACTAAAATTTAAAGTTAAACTGATATAAAATAATAATTAAATTAACAGCTATGAGAAAAAGCATATCGGTACATTAATGTCTAAAACTAAACCTATGTAATTAAACAAAAGTAAATATTTACGAGGGAATAAATTATGATCATGACATAATTTCTAGAAGTTTTTCTGTGTCTATGTAATTGAGTATCGCTAAAAATCCTGATAACGGTTTACTACATTTTTTATAACTTACACTATAGAAGTTAAGTAACTTGTTGAGCCTATTATACAGAAAAGGTCTTAAAAACACATAAAATCGCCTTGCAAACGTATGTTTAGTTTGTGGCTTTATGCAAACCAAGTCCTTTCTTCTCTTGTCGGAAGGTACTGGGTCAAAAGGAAGTGCACTGTGTTGGTGTGACAATATTCAATACACGTTTCAATCCCACCAGGAAGAAAGGCATTATCCTTAGTTATATTTTTATACTAATTTATTGGGGGTGGTGCACCAAATCTTTGTCATCCATACATCCCTTCCAGCCCACAGTAAAGACGTCTAAGCACTGCTGACAAAATCAAGATGAAGTACTTCAAACGATGATTTTCTGCCTTATTACATCATCGACGCCAATCAAGCAGCCCTGCCCATTGTACCAACTATATTGGGGTCGGCTTCCAGTCTAACCAGATGCAGCTGAATACCATTTTCATGTAGCCACAATACATCATCATTGACGCCATAAGCAAATAATAATACTTAACCACATAAGTTTAAAACGTTATTGCTAGCACCATTGAGTACTGAGCATATAATACTCCGTTGCTCAACCTGCCATACGATACCACTTTGTCGGTAGTTGCAATAAAGTGATCAGTTTAAAGATGAATAGATCTTACGATGACAAGTTAAGCATTCTACGTACATCAAACATAAGGAAGCATTTTGTTTTCCTCAATTATGTTTTTGGACGAACATAACCTTATATAAAGATTTTCTTTCTATAATCGGCCTGAAATTAAGTTTTTCTAATCTGATTAAGTACAGTATTTTTCTCATTTCTCATTGTTAAAAGAGAAAGATTTATCTGCATACAAATTGGGTTCTCAATTTTACATTTATTTTTGTTTCATTACCTGAAAAGTCTTTGGAAGAAAAACAAACATTGGAAAACATTTTTCTTAGTTTCGGAAAAATGTATACTTACGAGTATTTTTAGAAATGATGTCTTGTCGCGTTAGTTCAGTTTTTGGAGACATCTTTCAAGAGTTTTCCAAGGCGTTAGGCTACTACTGTCTGGTGCATATTTCATGCGAGCTTTTTCATTGTGAATAGAATTTTAAATGACGTAGAAGGTGATAGTTCTAGTAGATAGTTGAGTTGGTAAATTGACGTCATAAAATCAGTAGGTAGTTAGTTTTTGCCTCAGTTTAAAGAAAAACCCATTATAATCCATGATTTTAATAGACTCACATAAGTAAGCAAGTAAGCTAAGTAATAAACAGCCGCACGGGTCTTTCGATCGGGTTAAGCTACGCGTGCCGTGGGTGGTCCTTGGATGGGTGACCATCTTTACATACCGAGATCCTTCCGTGTCTCAGAAAGCACGTGAAGCTGTTGGTTCCGGCTGTAATTTGTAGATATTTAACAGTTGTTAAAGGTCGTCAGAAGTTCGAAAGTCTGACAACCTGTCTTACCAAGGAATATCGTGTTACACAATAGCTAGGTTGTGTAGGTCAGATTGGCAGTCGCTCTATGTAAAATACTGGTATTCAGCTGCATCCGAATAAACTGGAAGCTGCCCTAACATAGTTGGGAAAAGGCTGGGTAGTTGATGATTTTAATAGATCGACATAGTTTTATCGGTTAACCACAGAATCGATAACAGTGAACTTTAACGTCAAAAATACAACAAACGCTGAATATGTAATGGCTTATGATTACGAATCTGAGTACGATTCTGGTATAAAATTAGCTTCTTCATATCCTTTCTAACAATCCCAAGTGAAGGTTCTATTCAATTTCCAAACGCTAATTATAAAACATAGGTCCAGCGCAACGATTTCCTAACACAACTGACAACTAGATGTTAAAAATTGTTGTCACAGGAGATATAAACATGTTCTTACTATAAATTTTACTTTCAGCATAAAATTACTTATCTAGGTTATCGATGGCACACATTCAGTCAAATTATACTTTCTAATGCAAATCACACATATTTTACTTAGGAAAACAAAACACTAACCTTCGCTTTTTGATGCGATCGACGAAAAAGAGGAAAAACTCAAAAAAGTAAATTTGTACAAAAAAAATGTTCTTTCTTGCAAAATTTCAAAATCACTCTCGATTTTCGAGTCGCCCCGGATAGTGGCACGAGCGACTAGTGCGGTGATTGGAAGGCAACTGAGGCTGTTGTTACGAGCCTGCGCGCACGCAACAGACAGTCAAAACCTCCGGATGAATGAAGCCTAGTTTACAAGAAGTAGATGTAGAGCTCACTAGTCTTTGAAGAGCCAGTTCGTTACAATAATATATAACACGTATATTTATTATTATCTAACCGGTAGTTATTGCAAATGAGTCCCATTAAGTATCGCTTCACCATATTAGTAGTTATTGTGAAAGCGTCAGGGTAGCCCGCGAAAATTAATTATTTTTAATGGAATTTTCTAAAAACCAACCAAAAACTGGGATGGACTCTTTAAAAAAATTGCATCATCGTGAATGATATAATTTGACCTAAATGAGTTTGAATTAAGCACAAACGAAGTTGAGATAAGCTACAGTCCGGCCGTCAAGAGAATATGTTCCTGACACCTGTCAGTTGGACAATTTCTAGTAGTAATAAGGATCAAACTCGCAAAACAACAAGTGTCAAGAACGCATTTTCTCAACGGATGGACTGCAGTAATTATCTAATCGAATAGGCGCTTGTAAACTATTCCTTATTCACGTTGTTAGTCCATTATAATTTCCACATTGCCTATTGGTAATCGTAGTAAATATACAAGAACTGTCATCGTGGATACGTTTATTATTAACCAATAGATAGAATGTTTGTTTTATATTATTTATTTTAAATGTTTTATAGTCGGTCTTGGGAATTAGAATTTTATTCGTTCATCTTTTTCGATGATAATTACCTATTTGAGTTAAATGACAGAAGTGAAAGATGGGCTACAATCCGTGGTAATACTGAAAACTTGATACTGGTAGGTATTTCAAGTGTTTCATTTACACGATGCAAGTGTCTAGAATGTGGCGTACATTCAAATTGAAGCAACAAATGACTTGTATCGTCAAAAACCCTGCTTAGACTGTGCTACTTTTATTTTTTCTTCAACCTACGGTATACCACAAGCAAATAGATCGCACCGTATAAATCAGGCTCTATGTCCGCTGTCTAAATTTTTTCATAGACGATGGTCTGCTTTTTATAAAAGTCTAGCTAATGCCCGCGGCTTCATCCGCATGACAAATTATATACTAAAACCTTTCTCGAGAACCACTCTATCCATTGGTGAAAACAGCATGAAAATCGGTGCAGTATTTTTTTAGTTTATCGCGAACAGACAGACAGACGTTGTGGAGGACTTTGTTTTATAATATGTAGTGATGAACTTGCGGAAGCCCATTGTGTTTGAATGATTTTAGATTTCTTAATTATTAAACAATCGCAAGCATATAACAATTTAAATTAGAATTTTATTTTAATACCCAGGTATTAAAATAAAATTCTAATTTAAATTGTTATAATACGATAAAGTTACACCAAAGATCGTACAATGAATTTCAGAAAGTCTATCCAAGACAGGTTTTTGGCCTAAAATAATATTCTAGTCATGCGACGACGTGCTTTCTCAAAATATTGAATAATCTTTATATAACAAATATTAATATTAATGTGTAATACTTCAAAATTTTACTTAAGTTTGTGTGTTGGTGAGCCTAATTTAACACACCTACATTTTGTTGAGTCGATAATTATGTAAACTTGAGTTGATGAGTCTATGATCATCTGCTTATTCCTTTACTCAACTATGTTGGAGTTGACTTCCAGTATATCCGGATGCAGCTGAATCCCAATATTTTATATGGAGCTACTGCCTATATGACCTTCACAACCCATTTACTGCGTAATACGATACCCCTTGGTGAGGCTGGTTGTCAGACTTTCGGTCTTCTGACTACCCATAACGTAATGCCGTTGGTTCCAGCTGCCATTTATTATAACGTGCTTTTCAAGGCATGGACGGGTCTCGGTTTTGAAATGTATGGTCACCCATCCACGGACCGATCTCAGCAACCTTAGCTTAACCTGCGATCGACGTGCAGCTATTATTGCGCACTTGACCGGTTTTTCACAGATTTGTGAGGAGCTCGTGGCTAAGTAATAACAGCCGCATGGGTCGATTAATCAGGTTAAGCTACGCTTGCCGGGGTTGGTCCGTGGATGGGTGACCATCTTTACATATCGAGACTCCTCCGTGCCTCGGAAAGCACGTTAAGCCGTTGGTCGCGGCTGTCATTTGTGGATCTTTGAAAGTCGTTACGGGTCTTCAGAAGCCCAAAAGTCTGACAACCAGTCTTGCCAAGGGGTATCGTATTACCCAGTTACTGAGTTGTGGAGGTCAGATAGGCAGTCGCTCCATGTAAAATACTGGTATTCAGCTGCATCCGGTTGGACTGGAAGCCGACCCCAACATGGTTGGGAGAAGGCTAGGCAGATGATGGTGCTTGTGAAATTATAATTATCTTAAATGCGAAGACTAAGAGATTTTGTGGGGAGAATACACTAACACCTAATAGTATGATGATTAAAAATATAAAAAATGGGGTTTTAAGATACCTACCCTACTTAGTTTTGTTAACAAATAATTAGGTAATGTCCATATATTAAAATCACGTACCTACTCGTACTCTACACGTCCTGCGCGTAAAGGATACTATTGGATTTAGAATGTAGATGGGCTTCCACGCTTCTGCAGCGCTTCGCATATGTTCGCGGAAGCTCGTGTTGACGACTTTCATGCCATTATGAAGAAAAGAACAGCGTTGATACTGGGTAGGTTGCACGGAAGCTCCAACAGCATCCTAAAAACAATAATAGATAAAGTGGACATTCCTTTGTTTATAAGTCACTGGGTACGGAGGCACGTCCCAACGTGTGTTGGACCTCGTAATTTTTAGGTTGTAAAAGTTTAATAATGCTTTACGGATTTTGTATACTTGTAAATAAAGAATATATTATTATTTCACCGATAGACGTCAAAACTTAAAAGTCAAGAGTTCACATGAGTATTGTGTCTATTAATAGTCGCTGCAAAACATTTTGCATATGCACACCAAATATTCTTAGAATAAAGATACGTAGAAGCGACCTTGAAACTGCTTTATCACCTAAAGTTTGAATGTCACTTGCACGTCAATAAACGAGGTGTATTGGTTTTTATGACAGAAATCAATTAAACCTACTCGTAAGTGAAGTTACAATTCACTGGGAATTGTTTCCAAAACTAGTAAAGTGAAATGCGAGATCGACGAGAGACGATCCATGTGAGATAATAATAATATCTTCTTCTTCTACTGTTTTTATATATACAGGGTTACTGGTAACTCGACGTATTCCTTGCAGGACGTCATAGTAGGGTTAAAATGCAACTAATTAAGTCACCAAATGTTCTACCGAAATTCAGTATTTTTTTTTTGCACTAGACTACATTTTTTATGAAGTAATACCAAAAATTACAAAAAATTAAATGTTTGGTTAGTGATATTTGCCAAAGTTTTAGGCATTATTGAACTTTTAATTATTAATAAAGGTCTGCTACGGCGTCAACTATGATAATAACTTAAATTTCAGTACAGTCGCGCCGTAAATCATTTTTAAATTGGTTTCAAATGATTTAATCTAGGATTTTTCATAAAAAAACTAAAACTCTTAACTAATTCAAAAACTACTGAATTTCGGTAGAACATTTGGTGACTTAATTTGTTGCATTTTAACCCTACTATGACGTCCTGCAAGGAATACGTCGAGTTACCAGTAACCCTGTATATTTTATTTTTATTTTTTTATTATGTTGTTTGTGTAATATTATGATTCAATCTGCCTAGCCTTTTCCCAACTATGTTGGGGTCGGCTTCCAGTCTAACCGGATGCAGCTGAATACCAGTATTTTACATGGAGCGACTGCCTGTCTGACCTCCACAACCCGGTAACTGGGTAATACGATACCCCTTGGTAAGACTGGTTGTCAGACTTTCGGGCTTCTGACGACCCGTAACGACTGTCAAAGATCTACGAATGACAGCCGGTACCAACGGATTAACGTGCTTTCCGAGGCACGGAGAAGTCTCGGTATGTAAAGATGGTCACCCATCCACGGACCAACCCCGGCAAGCGTAGCTTAACCTGATGGATCGACCCGTGCGGCTGGTATTACTTAGCCATGAGCTCCTCTCTCCTCGCTCCTTTCTGTAATATTATGATTAAGTACTGTTATCTTTTTGTATGCACGTGTTTCTGTGACAAATAAACCTACTTTTCTTTCTTTCTTTCGTCTTAGGCCTCACCGGTGAGGCAAAGAAGAAGACGGACTGCTGGATAAAAAAAAAAAACATCTCAGAATGAAAATTTGAAATATAAATAGGTGATATAAATTCGTAAGCACAAACATGCTGTCCGGCGCCCGCGCCGGTGCGGTTCCTGCGTCATCTACAGGAAGCCTTAGCTTTAATTTTACCTTTCACATTTCACCAGCTACGAGTATCTTTAAGTCCCATGTAATAGGGGACAAGAATATTGCCATGGTTTTTGCCACAGATCCAAACTCAGGGCTGCTACCGCAAAATTCCTGATGGAAAAACCCAATAACACTTTGCCCGACCTGGGAACCGAACCCAGAACCTCTTGCTCAGCAGTCTGTAGCGCCTGCGACAACTAGACTAACGAGGCAGTCCCATAAACATAGTAACGAGAAACGGAGCCCAATTTTTTTTTGGTTTTTTAGTTCCACTCTTACCTTTGGCACTTAAACGGTAAGATAGTCCTGTATGACTGCGCGCGGTACACCCGAGTACCAAAAACCATTGTAGTTAATTAGAATATCCTTGAAGAATTAAAATCAATTCTAGTACATTTATTGGTTCTCGTAAGAATAGCCACTAGCATGCTAGCTGTGCCCCGCGGTTTCACCCGCGCAGGTCTCGATCCCGTGGGAATATAGGGATAAAACGTATCCTATGTCCTATTCCAGGTCATGGTCTACCCGTGTGCCCAACCTCTCCTCTCTAGAGTAGGGAACGTCGCGGCGGCACGGCGCGGCGCCGGCGTCGAACGGTTCGCGTATTGCATTTCGTGATAATTTCGAAATTAAATGTCCAATTCGAATGAATTAAAAAGTATTTTACTGCTACCCTTGATATTAAAACTATTTATTTATTTGAATAAGAATTAATATTACGTTGATAAAACTCCTTAGCAAATAATGCATTAATTTCGAATAAATTTGATTACCATAAAAAAAGGTTATAGTGAGTCAATCTTAAAAGATAGACATATGCTGTCGCGGACTTTTTTTTAGAGTTTTTAAAGAGGGACAATTCCATCTAACATGATATTTGCGTAACTTAAACCGTTTACGCAGCGCACGCAACGGAAGCTCTCAAAAAGGAATATTTTTCCCCGTTTTTGCAACATTTTTCATTTATGCTCCGCTCTTTTTAGTCGTAGCGTAATGTTATATAGCCTGTAACCTTCCTCGATAAATGGACTATCCAACACAAAAATAATTTTTCTATTCCAACCAGTAGTTCCTGAGATTAGCGCGTTCAAACAAACAAACAATCAAACAAACTCTTCAGCTTTATAATATTAGTATAGATAACGGCTTTTTGATTCAATCAAATCTTTTTGCATCATCTAGACATAAGAAAGGAATGGTCTTGAAAGGAAGAACACTGATTGGAGTGTGTCCCTCTCGCACGTTTTGGCAGTGTTCATTATTATGTAGGACATGGGTTCAAACCTAGCAAGGCGCTTTACTTTTTGTAAATAATTTCATCACCACTGCTCTCAAAATGTCCTAGAACCAAAAATTCGAACACATTTGTGGCATCTACTAACCCGCATTGTGCCCGCGTGGTTCTATGTTCAATATTTAGGGTTTGGTTTCCGCGCTTAGTCCCTAAGATAGACCATTGTGCGTGGGTCATGGCGACTGTCGGTGGTTATTCCAACCAGCTTACCTCCCTCCAGAAGCGAATTAAACCTCCTGATTTGTACAGACGTCTGTGTAAGATCTGGGTGACCCGGGGGTTTCTGTTCTAATCTGGGTGACGCCTGTGTATTAGAGCACGTGCGCGACGGTTTCCTGAGCCTCCATACACGCCCTGCGTAGAGGACTGTCCGTTATGCATGTTATGTGCCCGCGTGGTAGACTACCAACTAACTCCGTTTCGAAGAGAGGTTGGCTGTGTCCCAGCAATGGGAACACGATTGGCTGATTATGTATGATATGTATTTATATTTTGAGGAAAGTAGACTTTGGAACATTATAATATCGGTTTCTGAAAAACGGTCGGAATAGATTATTAGAAAAGAATGCGGACATTAATTGTCACAGGTTTGAAAGGTCGTATAGATTTTAAATTCAGCTAATTTAAATGACATAATAATTTATGTACTGAAACGGAATAAATGACGTTTAATAAACATTTTCTTGGGTTCCGTAAGGTACGGTACCTACCCTAAAAAGGACAAAACGGAACCCTTAGAGGATCACATCGTTTTCCGTCTGTCTGTCTGTCAGTCTGTCAAGACCCTTTTTCTCAGGAACGTGTGGAGGTATCAAGTTGAAATTTATATCAAATACGTAGGTCTACGGTCCCTTGGAGCACAAAAAATAAAACTTCAAAAAAAATACGACCTTTTAAGCGATATACTTATGTTGATACTCGTAAATAAATCTATTGGGTACTTCCCGTTGAGTTAGAATGCTGAAATTTGGCAAAAAGCCAGCACAAGTATAGGAAAAAGTCCGAAAATATTTAATTTGCAGTTTTATCACATATTTTTTTGCCTTTACCAACTTTCATTTGCATTTGGAGAATTGAACGGGGCGTATATATTGATATACGCCCCAAAAACATGGTCACCTATATTATAATATAATTATAATTGCTTCAGGTTGGGTTTGCTGTTCAACCAATACTGCCGAATCGAAAGTGCCGACCCGACCAAGTGTGTAGCACTCATAGATACTTATAAGAAATTTATATTTCTATGGTAGCACTCCTAATAGTTCCAAGGCAACATGTAGTTAGCTTTTTCACTTCATCTAAAGGGTATCTTTCACACATAGACTCTTTTATGCACCGCAAACACTTTACTCATAAAAGCAGTGTGTGCAACTAAACGTACCTAGTGCACTAGTGGAGGTAGGTATTTTAAGTACGGTTTAGTGGAAATGAGGTCACTGTGGCAGCTGACATTGTTTGATTTTGTAATTTCATAGGTATAAGCCGTGTCGCTTGCCGGATTTCTCTCTAGTACCTATAACTAGTTTTAGAAATTCTTAGCGTTCTTTATTTATTTTCTTTTTAGGAAAACTTACAGCTAAACAGATACACTAAGTAATAATTTAAACAAAATATGGCCAATTACAAGTTTCCACAAGTAGTATTAAAAATCACATGAAACAGAAAATTATAAGACGTTTGAGTTTGAAATAGAATTTGCTTATAAACTATATTAACACAAAAACAGAAAAATGACTATTTACGTTCGAAGAAGCGATTAGATAGCATTTTCTTCATTTTAGCAACATTTATGATTATTGACGGCGATAAGCGATATAGAGATAGTATTCTCAGGTATGCTCACACGCCCTTCCGCTCCGCCCAGAGCGGGAGAAGTCACTGGATGATTTCCAACCCTCAAAAAAAAAAAAAAAAAAGGTATGCTACACACAGCTTCTTCCAGGGTCGGGGGTGCGGCGAATGTAATAGTATCTCCCGGGCCCCCGACTCATGGTAGTAGTAGGAATAGGGGGTTTTAGTCGGTAGGAGTCCGACATAACCCTCCGTTCTCCCAAGACGGTGGGTGGGTATACATGAGGATAAACCCACGAAAAAAAAAATCGTCTGGTTCTAAAACTAAACTGAACGATTGGGTGCTAGGCCATGAACAGTTTAGTTCTCTTCGTGCTTCAGATAGCACGTTCAGCTGTTGTTCTCAGAGGGCCTACTAATTCCTTTATCAGTCAGACCTACAATGTCGAAAAATGGTTCCTCTAAATGGTTTAATCTGCCTTTTTTTTACAAATTATAATGGAATGTTGTATCAGTAAACATAAATCGCCAGCATCAACTTTGCTGATAACCAGCGTAGGTTCTATAATTTTGGGTTGTTGTTCCCTCTTCCCCATTTAGCATTGCAAGGGCTTCCACAAAGTGGATGACGATGACCTTGTGAAGGCCGCGGGAATCCGCTGGATGCGGGAAGCACAGAACCGGTCAAAGCGGCTTTGCTTAGGGGATGCCTTTGCCGAGCCGTGGATGGCTCTCGGCTGACAGGATAATCAAGATGATTCCCTCTTGCTACCCGTAGACAGTGGTAGGTCTTCTTTATTTTTCATGTGGTTATTAGCTATCCTGGTGTCAGAGTTTTTATGCCGCCCATGGGCCTATCAGAGGTAAGTAAAGAGTCAAATAAAAAAGTCAGTTACAAAATACTTTATTCTTCTAAATTTACAGCACCAACCACAGAATTACCGGGTTTTAATTAATCTCTCATCTACAACAGACTCCGCATTTCCATTCTCCTGCAACAATCCTTCTTCTTTAACCTTCTTAGATTTGCTCTTGTAGCTGTTGATGTAGAAGTTCATGAAGAGAGCGAAGAAGGAGCAGATGAGGAACAGGCAGAAGTTGTGGAAGAAGTTGGGGATTGGGCAAGGAGACAGCTTCTGCTGGAAGTGGAGGTGGGAGACCACTAAGATGAACTGGATCTGGAAGACAGAAAAAACATTTTTGAGAAGCAAATAATGTTAAGTACTAAATGCGTTTGCCAAAATTATTCTTTGTAAAGAGTAAATAGTATCCCATCAAGAACATAACATGTTAAAAAAACGGCCAAGTGTGAGTTGGACTCGCGCACGAAGGGTTCCGTACCATTATCTACAAAAACGGCAAAAAAATCACCTGTTTTTTAGTATTTATTGTTATAGCGGCAACAGAAATACATCATCTGTGAAAATTTCAACTGTCTAACTATCACGGTTCATGAGATACAGCCTGGTGACAGACGGACAGACAGACAGACAGACAGCGGAGTCTTAGTAATAGGATCCCGTTGTACCCTTTGGGTACGGAACCCTAAAAATACAAGTCTCGCAACACAGTTCTTCTACCGCAAAAAGATGTGAGATTCAATATAAAACCAAGTCTGTTAATTTATTCAGTACCTACCTATCTATTTGTCATCTTTATTTTTTTTACTAGCTGATGCCCGCGGGTTTGCTCGCATGGATGTCGGTTATTATAGACTTAAACCTTCCTCGAGAACCCCTCTATCCATTGGTGAAAATAGCATGAAAATTGGTCCAGTAGTTTTTGAGTTTATCGCGAATAGACAGACAGACAGACAGACAGACGTGGCGGAGGACTTTGTTTTATAATACGTAGTGATAAATAGAATTTCTTGGCCATCGCACGGCTACATAATCACTTAAGAATAATCTACTATTTTAAATAGTCCTAAAGTCCTAGTTAAAAAAGCGCGCACTGCGCTAAATATTACAAAGATTTTGTTGTATGTAGATTCTACTATAAGGTATATATACCTACCTATATCCACTGTTTACCTACCTATCTAACTATTTAGGGAGTGACGAAAAGTTGCATGAACTGCAAAAACAACTTTGTAATCGCATATTATATCAATAGAATTAGTTACTTATACAGTTTGTGTATGTGACGGATTGCTTAAAAAACTAAAAGTAAAAATCTTTATTATTAACTATGGCAAGTATTGCCAAGTTTCAAGTTTAATAACTAAAGGAATAAGATTTTTCATATAAATTATATCCTCTCTTCCTAAAATCCCCGCTTTTCACCCCCTATAGGGATGAATTTCCAAAAACCCTTTCTTAGTGGATGCCTACGTCTTAACTAGAAAACGGGACTGTAATTACGGTATATTTGAATTTTTCCTTGCTTTATAGGCTTAACACTAATGGTGTTCAAAATTCGAAGCTTGTGTGTCTGCTAGAAGTACCTTAGAGTTATGATGATCAGTGAGCCAGTCAGTGACAAAATTAAGGAACTTTGACCTGCAATCGTTCTTAAACTATAGGTTTAAATTGAATGTAATTTGGAAATATAATTATATGTACTTAGTTCTCTTGGTCAAAAATCAGGCGTCTAGCTTTATCCGCAACGAAGTTACAGAGGGTTGAAAATGACCTGAATGGCTTCGAGAAAAGATGGTACGGGCGTATGGCTGTGCCTTTGTCTGTTTGTTTTGCTCGACTTGGCGGGGGCAATACGTGCCCCCAGATACTGCTGGAGTATGCATACTTAGGATAAAGTCAATAACATCATATTATCAACGTAACTGAAGTTTAAAGAAGTCACAAGATTCATGCTTCAACTCACAACAGATCGAAAGCATAACTTCCCCATATAAGTTTGGCGACAGAGACAATATTTGACATATGTACCTATAGTAAAAATATCTATAATATATATTTTCTTTACAAATGAACTGAAACCAATCGTGGAACTGGGATTTGTAACTCGATGCTCTTACTAGATGACTGTAACACTGCGAGAATATAATATTGATATTTATGCATTTTCACATGTAATTATATAATTGATGTATACAAAATATTATAAAACATTTTTAAAAGAGTAACAGTGGAGTTTCTTGCCCATTCTTTCTCCATACGAAAACTATCTTTTGGAAGGGGCAACTAGAATCAGTACTATTTCTTTATTTTTTGACGTTCAAAAGTGCCTTTAATTTGCCTACTTGAAATAAATTATTTGACTTTGCTATTTAAACTCTTGATAGATGGCTGGAGTAACCATTTTGTTATTTAATTGAAAATATCCACGCCGAGTTTGCTTTACATCCGCAATGTAAATATCTAATATGTAATAATATCACAGAAAAGAATTGTAGGTATGTTACTTGATGTAGTATCTATTTTTGTCGAAGAAAAAGCCTAACGCATATTATTTCAGTCAGCTTTATGCTACATTAGTTAATACTGACCCGACCTGGCTAAAACAGTCGAGGTGCTCCCGCCATCTTTGCTAGGGACTAGCGTAAAGGAAAACTGTTTTAACACTATGTATTTTAAATATTGAATCAATAAAATAACAGAATCAAACCAGAACAAGAATGGAAAATAAAAAAATACGAAAAGACTTACCAGCTGAACCTTAGTCAAGTGCTTCTTCCACCAAATATACTTCGCATACTCAGGACCAAGAGACGAAATTCCATAGTACGTGTACATCAGGACATGGACCAGACTGTTCAACATACCAACGACCACAAAGTTGTCGGTCGGATGGTACATGAAGTGAAGCCAGGTCCAAGTGACCATGGATGTGTGATGGTACAGATGGAGGAAAGTGATCTGGTTGTCTTTCTTGCGAAGGACGAAAAATATTGTGTCTAGTAGGTCAAGATGCTTCGCTATAAAGTATGGGTAGATTTCGTTGACCACCTGGAAATATTAAATGAATTGATTTAGTATGAACTTGGGACTGTGATTAAATAAAGTTATAGGTAGATAATAAGTTCAGGATTCACATAAGCTCTTCGGCAGCTTATGTCAGTCATATCATAAATTTTTGTCTTTTCCATGATCGCTATCGCTGATAGAATGGCATTTCGCCTAGGCCCTCTGGGAACCTCTACAATGACTTTCAATACGATTGACATATTAACCTCTTCGGTAGTTTATGTCAGTCCCTTATATTTTTGCATTTTCCATTATCGATATTGATGTTAATATGCCATTTTGTCTAGGCTCTCTCGTTGTACCTACTGTTCCAAAATGACTGTAGTTGTCTGGGTTTTTCAAGATCCGAATGGCTGTTTGTTCAGTTCAGGTTGACGGATCACTTCAGTACTTACAAAAATCAGAAAATTTAAGAGACAATAACAAAATGAATAACTACCCCTTGCAAATCATCGCCTTGTGGGCATCTTGTTGTTATAATATTAAATCTGTAGATGTATCTCATGTACTGAAACAGAAAACAAAACAAGTAACAAAAACAGTAATAAACTTTAAAGAGTTGCCCTCTTAAATCTTCAGCACACACAGAAAACGTCCACTGAAATTAAATGAAATGAAAATAATGAAATTGTTTATTCTGTAAATAGGATATTGGAATCACTTTTACACGTCATATCTCACGTTGCAGTCTCTTTTAAAGTTCAGGCAAAATCTTGGTCAGGCCATATTATTTCAGACACTAATCTACATAGTCCTCCCATGTAGATTAGCGTCTGAAATAGTATTTTGAGTAAAGATCCACAACGATTTGAGTGGACCTGTCCAGTCAGTGCAAGCATTTGTCAGTAATAGTGGAGCTCAACTCAGAACTTAAGGGAGCTCAACGACTCGAAGAACAATACCAAAGAAAGGACATTTGGGTAGGTCCCATAAAATATTCAAATTGCCAGACCATCGTTATAAATGAGAAGGAAAAAAAAACAAAAAAAAGTCTACATAGTCCTCACATTTACCACTGATAAGGGCCTTTCTTGTTAACTTCTACAATCATTTAAATTCGTCGCAAATGAACCGTTTTCAAACGGATTGAAAATCTTCTTTTTTTTTGTTATGTATTTTCGTGGTTTACAATAATGTATATAATATAAATAAATCAACCAATAGTACAATTGACTTTTTCTATACATATAGCGATGTGTCATCGATTAATTTAGCAATCACAATCTTTTAATGAGGGAAGATTTGTGTTTTATATTTTAAATTAGTATTAAATTACAACTTCGTTTTAATGACATGGTTCTTGTATACAAATGGCCTAATTAGAATATAGTTCATTAGTTAATTATTCCTACTGCATCAAGAGTAAAGTAACATCACAATAGCGATTGTCTCATTTCATTGGTCTTTAATGGAATAAAATAGTACTCAATAGGGAATATGCATGTGATTTAAATAAGGGTCAAGTTTTTTTTTTAGAAACTTATTACTTCGTAGTTATGCCTACATGAATAATATTTCTTTTAGAGCGAGTTTTATTTTAAGTACTAAAAACTGTGGGAATTTCACATACTTGAAAAGCGACGCTATTGGTCAGAGCGGATGTGACGTAACAGTCTATGACAACAATCAAAATTTCAAAGTGTTCTAGTAATGGCAATTAATGCGATTTTTCATTAATTTCATTAGCAAGTGAATTATTGAGTCTTAGCATGATAATTGCTATTGCTATGCTAATAGCTAATATGATGATAATTGATAATAATGAAGTATGAAAATTTTATTAAAAGTGCGAATTAAAATGGTGAACGCTCATTTTAATTCGCACTTTTAATGAAAATGAAAATGTACGAAGCGATAATTCACTTAGCACTTCACGAAATTTCGCAACTAAATTTCATTAGCTAAATGCTAAATGATTTTTCACAAGCTAACAATGAATGCGAATGCTAATTAATCCATCAATAAAGTGTTCTTTATGAGTGTTTGACATTGACTTGATACTTGTTTGTTTGTTGCCGTAGACTGTCACGTCACCACACCAAATGGAGGGCGTTTAAATAGCCTGGGACGGTTGGATATTTTTAACCTTTTTTTTAAGTACTTTAAATTGCTTTTTTGCCGGCGAATGTTTTTTTAACTCTAAATTGGCGATGTAAACTATCGAATAAAAATATTTAAAAAATACATGCATAATCCCTATTATGTTTAATGATTCCATAATGTGAACTTGAACCATAACTTGCAGAGATAGCCTAGTGGTGTGACCGTCGGATTGCCAAGTTATAGGTCTCGAGTTCGAACACAGGACACGCACCTCTCACTTTTCGGATTCAAGTGCGTATTGTATAATTATCACTTACTTTAAAAACGATGAAGGAAAACATCGTGAGGAAACCGGCATGCCAGAGAGATATTTCTCGACGGCATGTGAAGCCAAGTCAGAGGCCCTTGGGCGGCTTTAAAACTCTGACACAAGGTTAGTCACTAACCACACGAAAAGAAGAAGAATGTGAAGTTAGGTAATAAGTTTTACAAAGACATTATCATTGTGAACCCTATCGGACACAACAAATTAGGAGAGAGAAAAAATAATTTAAGTAATAAAAACTAAAACCCAACTACGACTAAAAAGGTATAAACAAGACACCACAGACAGACAAATTAAAAATCCGGCGTCACACGTGTTAGGTTCGAACAGATTACGAGGGACATCTTTATCTTATGTCGCCTGAATGGAGACTATTTGGCCGAGGCATAATTATGTACTCATGGATAAATTCAACTGCGTCGAAGAGAGCAGTCATTAACATAGTAAAATAAAATAAAATAAGTGGAATAGTTAACAGTTTTCCACACAGTATCCATAATAATCGCAAAAAACGCATTTATGTGCTAAAGGCTAAAAAAAAAACATTGGGTTTGAGTGGAATTTCAGAACTTCGTTATACGTCGCTCTACGTAAGCTACAATGAACAAGACTCGTTATAACACGTCTAATGAGCCGACACTAGATGGGTTTACTAGTAGCTATTCAAGAGTTCCGTTATCTAGCGTCCAGGGCAATAATTAGACCAACTCAGTAGGACCATGCAGGTGTCCACGTCAGTCATCAGGTAAAATGAACAGGACTCGTTGAAACACATGTAATGAGCCCAAACTCGATGGGTTTACTAGTAGCTATTCAAGAGTTCCGTAATCTAGCGTCCAGGTCAGTCAGCAGGTCCTCGTCATCTGGTAAAATGGACAGAACTTGTTGAGACACAACTAATAAGCCCACACTCGATGGGTTTACTAGTGGCTATTCGTTCAAGAGTTCCGTTATCTAAGAGTCCAGGTCCATAATCAGACCAGCTCAGTGGTTCCATACTATCATGAGAATGCATACATTTGCAAATATTCAAACTATGATCATCAGAAGTGGTTAGCTATTCCAAGGTTCCAATATCTAGCGTCAAGGGGTAGTATTATGAAGTATTAATGCCATCATTATTCCACTGCGAAAACGGGATGGTGCTAGCGGCCTTGTCTAGCTCCGTTTCTCTCTCACACTGGAAAAATGGTGGTATTAATACTTCATAATACTGCACCAGGTCAATCTGGCGAAACATCGCCACAACTTTTTTCACACATAGATTTGGAATGTGCCGCCCTCGTAGTTATTTTATTATATTATACCTAACTAATGACATAATTATGTGTGGTTGTTATTGTTGCTTAGACCAGCTTCCATACATTCTTGCTAATTCTCCTTTGTCACATAGATATTCATTGATTTATTATAGTATTTATTTAATATAAATTGTTTTAGTTAATTGTTGGTATGTTCCCATTTGTTCACTCACTTAACATTTACAGAAAAGTAACAATTGGTCCGTGTATTTATAAACGCTTGTTTAATTGAAATAATAAATATTATGCAGTGCTGTACCCAGGTCATTCACGATAATAATTAACTATTAATGCAATATGGCTGTCTAAAATTTTTTTATGTCCGTCATGTAGATTATTAAAATAATATTGGAAAGGATTTTTTCTTTTTTTACGTAATTAATAAATTACGCCAATAACGTAACGTACCGAGCTTTCAACTTTAATGCGTTTCCTCTAAATCATTTTTTATTAATATGATAAATCAAAAATGCGTTTTTTTATTATATGAGTGACGGACTAAATAGTTCTTTTTTTTATGGCCAGTCGGCATCCCTATTGAGATAGTCGATCAAAGTACACCTACGAAAAATATAATAGCAACCAGTATCACTTACAATGAACACTACGTATACAGAGAAGGCGACTTGAAACTTGTTGTAAGTCAACATTATATTCTTGAGTTGGTATGGCTGTCTGTTCTTCATGTACGTTGGTAATACCTTCACAACCAGCGTCAGATATAGCCCTAGAACTATGACCAACCCTGTCAAAGTCTCTTGTAAAGTCCATGTTGGTATTGACACTGGAATTTAAAAATGTTTAAATAGTATTAAAAATGAGGAGCTCGTAGCTAAGTAATAATAGCCGCACGGATCGATCCATCAGGTTAAGCTACGCTTGCCGGGGTTGGTATGTGGGTGGGTGACCATCTTTACATACCGAGACTCCCCCGTGCCTCGGAAAGCCCGGCTGTCATTCGTTGATCTTTGACAGTCGTCACGGGTTGTCAGAAGCCTGACTTTCGGGCTTCTGACGACCCGTGACGACCAGTCTTACCTATAGTATTACCCAGTTACTGGGTTGTGGAGGTCAGATAGGCAGTCACTCCATGTAAAATATTGGTACTCAGATGCATCCGGTTGGACTGAAAGCCGACCCCAATTAAAAATGTGTTTTGATTGATTGATTTATTTATTTAGGATCTCCATGTACACTGCAGTTATATTCTTGGAGGCATCTGAGGCAATTTAGCTAGATATTCATAGTCGAGGAATTATATAATTGATTTCGACGAGTTGGACTCACATGTGGGCTGCGGGCCACCCATGACCAGATTTTGTGAAAGATGAAATAAGATTGAAATTAGAAATACGGTTTTTTTTCGCTTTTCTTTACATATATAGTGTGCGATAGTTTTATGACGAAAAGGAGAGAAAGCAGCAGTAAGAAATGATAAGTATGTGCCTGTACCGAGTTTTAATAATACCAGCTAATAATAATAATTTTGGTCAGGCAGGGGCCATAGTCATTGGCCAGGCAGGGGCCCTAGACATTGGTCAAGCAGGGGCCATAGTCATTGGTCAGGCAGGGGCCATAGTCTCCCCATAGTTCAAGATAACCAGTTCACTAAGCCACCCAAACCCATAATCCAATATCTTTGTTTCCATATCTTGCAATAGTTCTACACCAACCGGGGTTGTCCTTGGGTGCACTAGCCTAGTGCATACAGGGATAATCGTCGGTTGGTGCCTCATTCCATTAAAAACATCTAACGGGCCTCTGCGAGTTGGCTTCGGCCCCTCGATGCCTTCCAAAAGGCCGGGACCCCATGGTCCCGAGATATGTAAACATATATAAAAATCAATAATTTTGTAACTTTAACTGTATTCAAAAATCAATTAAAATAAGGTTATTAGGAGGAATTTTGGACAGTTTAATAAAAAAACTTTTTAGTTATTTTTTTTTAAATAATCCATTGGGTTATGAAATGATTTTAAGATATTATATTTTATTTTATAAATTTCAACACGATACACAATTTTCAGAAACAGTAGCTTGCATTATTATTAAAGAATTATTTTAAGTCACTTACGATTTGCTTTGGTTATGCCAAGATCCTCTACAATATGTTTCAATCCTGCATCCATTTTGATATCAAAGTGATTTTCACTTGTTTTATTTACTACTCCAACTTACTCAATATCACGTTTAGCTCTATCACAATTAACACTGCAAGTGAAGATATCAAAGGAAGTGGAAATAAATAAATCTATGACAACTAGATGTATTCAGCTTTTAATAGGTGCATACACATTATCTATTGTATTCTAATAAAGTGCGTTCTATTTTCTGTTCCGTATATAAAATTAATTGATTTGTTCTTTATGCTATCACTTTAATAAATTAAATAGATGATCATTCAATGAAAATTAAATCCGAGAATGATTGCTCGATTATTACTTAAACAGAATAAATAACTACATTATGTCCTACCGTGATAGTCCTTTTAGTAACACGTATCCTTGGATGTAATAAACTCTCTCGTAGAACAATCTTACTTGGCGATCAGCTCATATGAGTATGGCACGTAGACGGCAATGGTAACCACACCGTTTGATTTTCTGTTTGTTAGATTTTCTTTACTGACACAATCAGAATGTTATGATTAGTATTGGTAAATAATATAATACTCGAGAGAACCTATTGTTTTGAAAGATACCAATTCATTTCTTATAATTCCTCGTTATAACAATCTACTAAATATTCTCTTTTCTTCCTTCTACATGGATCCAATCCATTCCCTTTATTTCCATTAATAGAAACATTTTAAGTACTTCAAGTTCGAAATCATGACACCGATTCCAAGTGATTTCAAGTTGTGTAAATATACAAATACCAAAGTGGTCTCGTGATGATTTCTTGACATATTGAAGGTAGAAAATATACATTTTTGTATAACATTAATGTAGTGGAAATATTTCTTAATATACGAGGATCACAACTTACACAAACAGTAGTTTGAGACGAAAATATAGATGATCACTTGCATTCTCTGTTTGTTCGAGTCTGATTTAAAGCGTCTTCTACTAAATAATCCTTAAAAAAATTATGAAGATGGTACGCACCTTTCAATTGAAAAAAATCCTTGCGGCAAGCAGTCTATTGCACAGTATTTTTCACTGTGTAAACTACTAATATTCTATTGGACTGGTCCTTAGCGACAAACTCTAGAAAGAAGCCAGACTTAAGTAAAAAAATCTAGCTAAAAACATGATAAGTAAGAACTCCCAGAGGAAAATGTAAGTATCGAAATCACTAGTAATTCCAAAGAAAGTATTTATCAAGTACGAGCAAATGAGTACGTATTTAAATGATATGACACAGCGGTCTAAGGGACTAGTTATAACAATCGCCAGAGGCGCGCGCTCACGCTGAGTACGCTGCGGTTTGGGCGCTCGTCACATACAACAAGATTTCCACATTTTATTATAACTTTTGAACCCTCAACATGCTCAGTATCACTGTGTTTATTTTAAGTAATCTTACGCGCGTTCTTATTATGCGCGCTCTCGCGCCTGATATAATTCGTTACACAGAAATTCATAAAAAATATTGAGCGCCCAAAACGCAGTGTACAAAACGCGCGCCTCGGGCGCCTGTTATAACTAGTCCTTAACCCTTAAATTGATTTCGTCCGTTTTATAGGACGCTGTGTTTACACGCACACAGAGACTGTTTTAATACTCTTAAGCGCTGCGAGGGGGCGGAACAGCCTCGAACTAGCTATCTCTTTCGCGCGCGTGTATGTTTCATTAACGAAATGATAAACGGTTGCAAGTAGAAATCATTTGAAAAAGTGCAACGGTCAGATTTGTTTACGCTCCGGATAAATTGGATAATAACTGTAAGTATTTGGGTTGTTTTGTTTATTATCTTACATTATTAGTTAGAATATGAATATAGGCATTGTATTGTGATATAATTTTTATAAATATTTGTGTAATTAAAGTAAAAACTTGGTTTATGTCTTAGTGTCCCATAAAACGGACCTTGCCAACTTGAACTATTAACTAGGGTATTCTTTGACTGTCCCATGTAACGGACATTGCCATTTAGGCCTTTTTGTAAGTGGTCCTTTTGACTGTCCTATGAAACGGACATCGCCAATAATTTGTGACTTGCAACGTCGTCGTACTAAATAGTATTTTTTACATTTCTATTTTATTTTACAGTAACATGGCTTGGCGATCGAAGCAAATCTTGGCACTTATACCTCCGGCGGAATCTGAAGAGTCAGACGTTGAGTCTGATGACGATTTAGAAGTCAACGTGGGGCGACGTGAGTATTTTCACAATGATAACAGTGATTCATCTTCGCCACGTACCATATCTCCGGTATTATACGACATATTAGATGATCTCAGTGACAGTGAAGGCACAAATGGTCAGAATTATAACGATCACGAACATGTTATTGCTGCAGAACAGCTATTAGAGACTGCGCAAGATGAATCTCCACTCCCCGGTAGTTCTTCAGCTCCAGTATCATGTTACATACCAGAAACACCTTCACCAATAGTTGCTGCATCACCGTCTTCTAGTTTTTCTAGACCTACACCATTATCAAATATGGCAACACGTCGAACCAGACATACCGCAATCATAGACTCGTCACCTATGCCTCCCCCAGCGACAATGGCACCAGTGACTAAGAAGCGTAAAATGAAGCAATTAGATTTTGTATTTAAAAAAAGATTGTATACCGGATCCGTACATACATTAGACTCCACCAACTTCAAGGAACGTCATGAGATCCTTAGCCCTATGCAGTATTTTCAAAAATTCTTTACCAATGAGTTACTCGATTTCATAGTTGAAATGACAAATTTATATTCGGTACAAAATACCGGGAAATCCATATGTGTGACTCGAAAAGATATGGAAATATTATTTGGAATAGAAATCATGATGGGTATTGTAGACTTACCGGCAGTCGAAGATTACTGGAGTGCTGAGCTGAAGTATGAGCAGATTTCATCTGCCATGTCCCTTAAACGATATAGATCTATCAAACGCTACTTGCACTTTTGTGATAATACGAATGTAGACAAAAATGATCGTTATAATAAAATTACCCCTGTCATGGATTATGTTCGTAAGCAGTGCTTGAAGATAGAAGAAGAACGTTCCTTCGCAATCGATGAGATGATAATACCTTACAAAGGCAAAAAAGCTGGCAGCAGAAGGCAATACATGCCAAAAAAACCAAACAAATGGGGATTCAAATTTCTGGTTCGTGCTGGAACTTCAGGCATGGTGTATGATTTCTTTGCTTACGATGGCGCAAACACATTTCGAGGTGTCCAATTTAGTGAATGGGAAGAAGACTTTCTTGGGGTTGGAGGTAAAACAGTTCTCCGGCTATGTAGAACCATTTCTAATCCAATTCTAAGCACAGTATACTTTGATAACTGGTTTACGTCGCTTGAACTCATATATTATTTGCGTAATGAGATGGGCATTTTGTCTTTAGGGACGTTACGAAAAGACAGATTGCGAAATTGTAAGCTGATGACTGACAAAGCTATGATAAAAAAGGGACGAGGAACATTTGAGGTAGTATGTGATAATTCCAAAAGAATAGCCGTGACAAAGTGGATGGACAATAAGTGTATTCATATAGCAAGTTCGTTTTGTGCCCAAAACCCAGTGACTACTATAGAACGATACGACAAAAAGCAAAAGAAGAGAGTCCTTGTACCCTGTCCAAATGTAATAAAAGTGTACAACACACACATGGGCGGCGTCGACATCGCTGACATGTTGACTGCTTTGTACAGAATTCGCATGAAAACAAGACGTTGGTACATGTCGATATTTGCCCAACTATTAGACATCGCACTTAACAACAGCTGGTTACTACATCGTAGAGACTGTGCTCAACTAGGTGAAAATAAATTGAGCCTAAAAAAGTTTCGTGTGCAGTGTGCTCTTGCGCTTATGAATACCTGTACAAAATCTAGATTCCACGCAATTACTAATTCACCTAAACATGCCACAATAACAAAACCGGTCCAGCCGAGACCTGTGGATGATGCACGGCTAGACTGTTTCGATCATTTTCCAATGTTTACGTCACAGGGCCGGTGTCGTCTTTGCAAAAATGGTAAAACCATGATTATGTGTACAAAATGTCAACAAAGACTTTGTTTAACTGCCAAAAAATCTTGTTACCTAAGATTCCACAAGGAAAAGTAATTAATTATTTTATGTGTATGGTTACAATTTTATATTTTGTTATTTTTTTCGAGAAGTTGAATGTTTTGTTTTATTTTTTAATTTTACTGCAATTTTAAGAACAATGTTGTTTTAAATTTGAAGTTTTCGTAACCAAAATTATTTTGTTGATTTCTTTAAAGTTTTAACTAATATCTTAAGACGTACTCTTTTAAAAGACTGATTCTAGAATGTTCCTAATTATATTTTGTCGTTAATTGTTAATTATTATGTTGGCAATGTCAATTGTGTTCATCTACCATAACTGCACATATAATGGCCAATGTCCGTTTTATGTGACGTACTTTCACATACCATAACTGCACATATATTGGGCAATGTCCGTTTTATGTGACATTAAAAAACAATAAAAAAATATATAAGAATTTTGTTTTTTTTTTCTTTATCCTCTTTTCTATCCCAATTCCAACCCAAATCCGAAATTTGAACATAAAACACCCAAGGAATCTAGGGGTGACAATTTAAGGGTTAAGCAACACAATTATAGGCTTGTTATACATGCATGAAGTCACTGTTCCTATTTGGTAATGCAGAATTTATTTCCGGGTACTGTTCCGATTAATTATAATAAATAATTAATCAGTTTACTGGACTTTGATCACTATATATATTTGAAGGCGTTAGAATTAGATGATAGTTATACTCTTGGGTATAAATTTAAGTAGTTTCGACTAGAAGGACCATTAATTTTATGAAAAACAAACACATAGTCTTTGACCCGCTTTTTCATCGCTCACGTTGTGTTAGTGCGGTAAATGTGTACCAGAGTAAGTACCTGAATTGTCTTGGATGCCTTCGGGTCAATATGCTGCATCTAGATACATAGAATACTCTTTATTATGTACACCATTGAAATTACAGACATACCTAAATTTAGAAATCTACGTCATTGTGAAGGTGATGAATTAAGCGTAGATAGTATTATATTATGAGGTCTACTCTGAGCAAAAAAATCTCTAACAGCTTATATCATGCTTGAGGAATACACAAAATGGAGGTCAATTATCTTCTTCAGCGGGACTGTCATGTTCCTGATGAACACTATTCGTGACTAGCTGCACCCCACGGTTTCACCCGCATAAATCTGGATTCCGTGGGAATATCGGGACAAAAGTATCCTATACCCTAACCCAGGTCATAGTCTACCTCCAAGGCTGGACCGGGCTGGGGCCGCCTTGAGGCGGCTCCTGCCCAATCTAGGGGGTCCAAACGCCTCCTGCCGGAGGCTCTATGCGGGGGTCGTGCGGTCCATGGCCCTTTACGGGGCACCGGTGTGGGCGCGTTCCCTTAGGCTGCGGCCAGCACGCCGGTTGAACGCGTCCCAAAGGGTCATGGCCATTCGGCTGGGCCGGGGATACCGCACGGTCTCCCGTGAGGCGGCGAGCCTCCTTGCCGGATTACCGCCATGGGATCTGGAGGCGAAGGTCCTCGCGCACATCTGGGAGTGGCGCGAGGAGGTGAAGCGCCGGGGTGTAAGTCCGCTGCCGCGAGAAATCGCGGCACAGCGGACAGAGCTCCGGCAAGATCTCATGGCGGCATGGAGAGTGCGATTGTCGCAACCCAGTGCTGGGCACGCCACAATAGCGGCGATAAGTCCCCTCTTTGAGGAGTGGCTAGAGAGGCGCCACGGCGTCCTCACCTTCCGCCTGACACAGGTCCTCACCGGACATGGCAGCTTCGGGAGGTACCTGTGTAGGATTAGGCGGGAGGAAACGCCCGGGTGTCACCACTGTGTGGATCGCCCGGAGGACACGGTGGAGCATACGGTTGAGGTGTGCCCTGCTTGGGCGGAGCACCGCCGTGTCCTCGCGGAGGCGATTGGCGGCAGTGACCTCTCGCGTCCGGCCCTGGTTCAGGCCATGGTACGGAGCGAGAGGGCATGGGAAGCCGTCACCTCCTTCTGCGAAGCAGTAATGCTCGCGAAGGAGGAGGCGGAACGCGTGAGGGAAAGGCAAAGTTTGCGCCCTCACGCCCCTAACCGCCGCCGTTGGAAACGCCCTGGGCGTCGGGAATCCCAGGCGGATTCCCGGCCAGCAAAATTGACGGGGTCCAATAGGACCGATGCCTGCCAGGGTTGCGGGAAAGTCCGAAAGGGATACCGGGACCTTGGCAACAGGCAAATGAAGGAACACGGGTGGGTTTTAGTCAGTAAAAGTCTGACACGCCCTTCCGCTCCGCCCAGAGCGGGAGAAAAAATTTACATCTTTTTAGTAAAAGAGGTGATAGACATAATTATAGTACTAGAAATAGGGACCTATTAGTTCAACCAGGTTTCAGACTAGCTAAAGTAGACTCATCTTTCATGGGGTACTGTTTAAAATGTTACAATAAAATTCCTCCCCACATACTTCAACTGAATGAGTCGAAATTCAAAACTTGTATAAAACGCACACTATGCAGGCAGGCATATTATAAGTTGGAGGATTACATCTCTGATAAGAATGCTTGGCTTAATGCTGGTCCTGCTCCACAATCACAACTAATTAACATTCGAAAATAGTGTTGGAGCTGCTGAAGATCGGAAGACCATCTTGCATTGTATAAACTCAATCTCCTTTGCATTATATAATTGCATAGCACAGGTGTGAGTACTATGTACTATTGAGCTACCATTTACCGGGTAATTTGTCTTTCATTGACTTGAATGTGCCCTGGCGACTGGGAATGTCATGCTCACTGAAATGTCTAGCTGGTGGTGGCGCGTGTGTCGGATCATTTAGCTCCCTTCAAAATGGTTGAGCTGAATGGTGCTGATCCATGCGTCATGTTCGTGAACGGGCGCCGTCAGTTGTGACTGGTCATCTCTTAGCTGCCATGGCTTATTTTAATTTTTGAATTGTTTTATGTAATAATTGCGGACGCTTTTAACGTGCTTTCTACATTGTTCTCACATGTATAATTTCAACATAAATGATGTAACCCACATATTGTAACAATATTTTGATTTAAAAGAGTGTCCATGGAGTTTCTTGCCTGTTCTTCTCCATAGGTACCTACTACGCTTTGGAATGGGCAACTAGCTTCATATTTCTGACTGACCGACTCCTTGACAATTCAAAAGTGCCTGTGAATGGTTTAATTGAAATAAATGCTTTGAGTTTGAGTTTGAGTTTGATTGGATGATTTCCCACCCTCAAAAAAAAAAAAAAAGGTCATAGTCTACCTATGTGCCAAATTTTATTTAAATCCGTTCAGCCCTTTTAGCGTGAAAGCGTAAGAAACAAACAAAATCACTTTTGCATTTATAATATTAGTTAGAATATTAAATTTATAATATTTTTATAATTATATTATATTATTATATATGTATAAGTATTCGTTTATTTATTTTTTCTTCTTACCTATTTACACTTTTAAATATATCTCAAGATAATAATTATTAAAAAACATTTTAAAATATAAAATAAGTAGAGGTTAGCCGGTGTCGGGAGCAGAGTCCAAGCTACCTGTGGTTAGGATTGCAGAGACAGGAATCTCCTCACAATGCGAGCCGTATCAAGGAGTACTGCCTTCTGAATCAGGCCCTTGATCCAACCGCCTAACGAGAGCGTCGAGAGATGTCGGTCGAGACTTTCGGCCATCAGGCCATTGGCCGTTACAACAATCGGCACAATGATAGCCGAGCTCACATTCCACATGTCTACAACCTCGTGTGCTAAGTCGAGATATTTTATTTGTTTCTCTTTCTCAGCTTTCACGAGGTTCTCGTCATGTGGGATAGTAACGTCGACTATCATTGCGCGGCGCGCTAATCGGTCTATCCCTTCTATATCAGGCTTATTGGCAACAATAGTCCTGTCAGTAATGATAGACCAATCCCAGTACAACGTGACATAGTCATTTTCGAGAACTGGGTCGGGCACATACTTGGAATCCACAAGTATATATTTCAAGGCAAATTGCTGGTGAATAATCCTGGTCACTTGGTTATGCTTGTGCAAGTACTCGCCGTTAGCTAGACGAGAACAACCAGAGATAATATGTCTGATGGACTCACCCGAACGATGGCATGCCTGACACACGTCAACAGTCCCGTCCTTCATAATATGCCTCCGGTAGTTATTCGTCAAGATAACTTCGTCCATAATTGCACAGACGAAACCTTCAGTTTCCCCGAAAAGGTCACCGAAACGTAGCCAGGATATAGACGCTAAGAAATCTACACCGGGTTCATGAAGAGCCCGATAGAAGCACCCGTGAAGCTCCTTGCTTTGCCATACCTCGTTGCGGTCTTCTGTAAGTAGTAAGTACTACAGGTTTGCGCCAGTTCTCTTTAGCCATGGAGAGCGGGGTGACTCCCTTGTAGACTGCCACCACATAACGGCACATACACAATTCGGCTTTAAAAAAATTATACATATATACTATATTATTATAGTTAGGAATTTAGGATGTTGAATAAATAGCGCTAAATTAAATAGCCTGATATTAAATTCCAAGCTTTTGGCAAATATACCACTTGTTGCTATTATTTTTTGTAAGTTTTTTAACAAAAAGTTTCGGAGGTGATGATTTTTTTATAAGTAATGCAACTTTCAACTCAATGCAATCTCGATAAAATATTTTTTTTGACTACGGTTCAATCTTTTGATAATTAGGCTTAAAATTTTGGCCGATGTTCTTTGTAATTATAACTGAGCGCTTCTCATACCTTTTCATGGGTCTTGCTCTAAGAATCTTTACAGGCGTGCGGAAACTACGTACCGCTCGTAGTCTGGCGCATATTTATTGGTTGTGTTTCTTGTCATATTACTTACTGATACTGAGTAATTTTATTTTTTTCGCCCGACATATTAAAAGTCCGGAGTCACACGTGTTAGGACATAAATCGAACAGATTACGTGTGACTCCGGATTTTTTATTTTTCTGTCTGTGGTGTCTTGTTTATACCTTTTTAGTCGTAGCTTTGTTTTCGTTTTTATTATTACTTTTTTTTTTATTCTTTTGGGTTTATAATACGTATATTTTTTAAATGACCTCATTAAGCCCTTTCATTTGATACCCAACATGGTACGATTAAACAATTTTTTTTTTAGTTCCTGACTGTATGTCCTCTAGAGGGCACCATTTTTATGTATTTGATATATAGCCTATAAGCAGCGGACGATCAAGACGCTTCCAACGATACCTCATTTGTCAAATTGTAATGAGTGGTTTAAAAGATAGGAGGGAACAGATGAACATACTTACATACATACCGGTCAAAATCAAAACCCTCCTTTTTTCTTTGCCGTAGTCGGGTAAAAAACAATGCTTCCTAATAGATCGAAACACAATAATACCAACTATTAGATTCCGATATTACAACAGTATACAGGGTCAAATTAAATTACGTAGCGAAACTCCGCAGACTTGCTGGGTATCTATTTGATGTTTTTTTATGGGTCCGACCGCTCTGCCCCCGATAGAAAAAAAGACGCATCTAACAAAAAGTAAAAACGGAGAAAAAATATTTTAATGAATGTAACGGGAAATCATTTGCTGTCTTCGAGTACCTAAATTAAAATATTTAAATACTAAAATTTTAAAATAATGCCCACTACGCTGGGCTTTAACTTGTTTTAATAATAATATGAATTTATTAATTATTATAATAAAAATAATGAAAAAACCGTTTCAACTAAGCATAAAAAATGGAGAAAAATATTACATACTTAATTGAATAGACGTAAATGGCTAGATGCGTCCTTTAAATTTCAAACGCTTGTTGGTGTACTTTTCTTCTAAGTATTTAGTTTAGCTATCTAGTATATGATTTTAACAGAAGTGGGCGCATATAGGTATTTCCGCCTTTTTTCTTAAGAATTAGAAAGTATTTAGATAACCCTTGGCTTAGATAAAATGTTTATAAAATTATTTAATACGTCCAACCTACTCGGGCGCAACTGACATAGAAACTGGTCAGACGCCGCGCCGTACTAAACTTACCCTGCCCGACCCCCGCGCAGTCTGCGGTCGATTCACAATTCTAACAAAAAAGGACGTTTCTGCACACATGCGCCTTTTTTATTAAGTATCGTATTGTATTTTTTTTTCAACGTAACGTACTAAGATGCAGTGGTCAGATGTAGTCTTTTTTTCTTAATTTGAAAGCAGTCTTTTAGTAGCGCGTTAGACGCAAATGCTTATTTGCGTCTTATTAACTTTCTCTCAGAAATAGGGACCAATACGCGCCTTTTATATTACTAAACTAAAAAAAAAACTATAAAGTATAAGGACATTATCTACATAAATGCGACTTTTTAATCAAGTTTCACATAAATTCGTCTTTTCATCTTCAATCGGGTGTAAAAAAATGAACAGAAGCGCCCTATTTTGTTGTGCTAAAACCGCACTGGAGGGAGTTAGAAAAATATTAAAAATACAGGCAGATGCACCTTTTTTTTTCTGATTCCGGCAATGTATACAGGGTTACTGGTAACTCGACGTATTCCTTGCAGGACGTCATAGTAGGATTAAAATGCAACAAATTAAGCCACCAAATGTTCTACCGAAATTCAGTAGTTTTTGAATTAGTTAAGAGTTTTAGAGCCAGAAATTACAAAAAATTAAATGTTTTGCTAGTGATATTTGCCAAAGTTTTAGGCATTATTGAACTTTTAATTATTAACAAAGGTCTGCTACGGCGTCAACTATGATAATAACTTAAATTTCAGTACAGTCGCGCCGTAAATCATTTTTAAATTGGTTTCAAATGGTTTAATCTGGGATTTTCATTAAAAAACTAAAACTCTTAACTAATTCAAAAACTACTGAATTTCGGTAGAACATTTGGTGGCTTAATTTGTTGCATTTTAACCCTACTATGACGTCCTGCAAGGAATACGTCGAGTTACCAGTAACCCTGTATAACTCAAATCTGGAAAAACTGTTAGATGCGTCGTCTTTTCTTCTATCGGGGGCAGCGCTGTTAGTCTTGTTATTTGAAGTATGAGTTGACATAACTGTTTTTTATTTTATTTTATCGTGATTAGATATCGATACCCAACACGTCGGTGAAGTTTACACAAAAAAAAACAGTTTTTTTTACTGATATTTAAATTTGGTACACTGCGGTTGATGACTCCAAAAATAAATTATCTAATTAATTTATTTTTTGCTTCATCATATTTTTATATCGATACCTACCCAACAAGTCGGTGAAGTCTCGCTATAAAGTATGTTATCTGACGAAGGGTGTTTCCGTTAACCTGCAATAGTATAGCGTCTATAAATCCAAAAATAATATTACCATTTAAAAAAACGTTTTTTTTTTTATAATAAAATATTCACAAAAATATTAAGTTGATACGGAAAAGAAACACTCCGTACACGCACACTTGTCACAGTTATCTTTCTACGTTGAAATACAAGTTTGCTTGTACAGAGTGTTTCTTTTACGTATCAATTTTATAATTTTGTGATTTTTCATTAAATATTTTAAAAAACTTTTTTGGACGCTGTACTGTTGCGGGTTAACCGGAAGGCCCTTTGTTAGTTAACATACTGTATAATTTTATTTGACCTTGCAGATGAATGAAGCGGAGACGAGCTAAGCGGTGAATAGTCATCATCTGCCTAGCCTTTTCCCATCTATGTTGGGGTCGGCTTCCAGTCTAACCGGATGCAGCTGAGTACCCTATCTTACATGGAGCGACTGCCTATTCGACCTCAAAACAGAGCATTTTGAAATAACTGAGCAAAGACAAAAAAATAGCTTGAACAAATAAATCTTATGAGACTTTTTTTGCCACTCCGCACGTCTCAGCTCATCACAGCTCATCTCGCATCGCAGCTTTTGTTGGAAGTCAAAAGGTTTCATAATATGAAACCCTTTGAGTTTCAACTAAAGCTGCGCGACTAAATTATGCTCAACTTCCCATGACCAAATCAATAGGGAATATGCATGTGATTCAAATAAGAGTCAAGTATTTTTTTGAATACTATTTTACTTCAGAATTATGCCGCAATCAATATTTTTGAATAATATTTCTTTTTGAGCGACAAATTAATTTTAAAAAAGTGCCAAAATACTGTGGGAAATTCAAATACTTGAAAAGCGACGCGAGAGCGGATGTGACGTAACAATCTAGGATAACAATCAAAATATCAGTGTGTGCTATATGAGTGTTTGCGATTAAGTCAAACTGACAACTGACTTGTCAGTTTTATTGTCAATTAACACTTGTTTGTTCGTTGTCATAGTGCTCTGTATTTGTTGTCCTAGATTATGACATCATCACACCCAGCGCGCCAAATGCAGGGCGTTTAAATAGCCCGTGTCGGTTGGATATTTTTAACATTTTTTTTAAGTACTTTATATTGCTTTCGTCGAATTTTTTTAAACTATTATTCGGTGATGAAAACTATCGAATAAAAAAATTAAAAAAATTCATGCATATTCCCTAAGGTTGTTTGAGACGCTTACGCACCATAACAAAAAATATGCCAAGTTTGGAAGACCAATTAGAGATGGACCGCTTAGGTAAACGACATCATTTTGTTTAAAGTTTTAAGATTGCTATCAAAAATAAGTATAAGGAAGTAAAACAACCTGCTTATATTTCGACTTCCTCAAACTTATTTTGTTTGTGGGAACTGATCTAACAAAGGATTTTTTGCCTGTAAAGATTGTAAAGAGGTGTTAGGCCGACCACCGATTTATTAAACGCCTCTGTTTAAAAAAAAAAAAAAATGTTTTTTTTGTTTACCTTTTTTACCTTTAAGGCTCCCGTAGACAGACGCGAGGCGACGACGGGACGCTATTGAAAATTCATCCCATAAAGAGGTTAAACAGGGGATGAACGTTTAGATGTATTTTTAGGGTTCGGTACCCAAAGGGTAAAACGGGACCCTATTAATAAGACTCCGCTGTCTGTCTGTCCGTCTGTCACCAGAATGTATCTCATGAACCGTGATAGAAAGTTGAAATTTTCACAGATGATATATTTATGTTGCCACTATATTAACAAATACTAAAAAACAGAACAAAATAAATATTTAAGGGGGCTCCCATACAACAAATGTATTTTTTTTGCGGTTTTTATAGATAATGGTACGGAACCCTTCGTGCGCGAGTCCGACCCGCAATTGGCCGGTTTTTTTTATTTTTTTTACGATTGGTAATACCATCACTCGACTTGTAGGGTCTATATCGACTGAACCTGATTTATGACCTGATAGTTGCTGACAAAATAGATTGGAGACAATCAAACTACAACAATAATTTATATGGCACGACGATGATTATATTCTTCCAAAACGATTTAACTACCTACATTAAACTTCAAGTGAACGTAACGTTCCGACATGGTTTCAACTAGAATTTATTACAACGTTCTTGTACAGCTTACTGACATGCGAAGTGTGTAACGGCCAGTTTCTTCATCAAAAGTAACAGCCAAAGTAAAAGTCGAACTGGTCTTTTGCACTGTTCTATTTTCAATCCTCGGCGCTGAAGCGACGGTTGTAAATACAACAGCGCGGAAGAACAGTTGACTGTTACTTTGGCTGTTACTTTTGATGAAGAAACTGGCTGTAAGTCGTAGAGAACAGTCAAGATAAATTAATATTTTCATGCGTTACAATTGGTTTTTTAAACCATAGGACCAGTTTGGGCTAGTTTTATTAGCATTGAAATGTTAGTTTTATTAGAATTGGACCCGTTTTATTAGAATTGAAACTGAGTGACCTCAGGGGGCCAACCACCACCGCTTACAACAGTATTATTTTAATCTTAATTCAGTGGGGGAAAAAGGTGGGGCTATACGTCCTGTAGAGCTTCATCTCTTTTTTACACTGAAGTAATATTAAAATAATGCTGCTGTAAGCGGTGGTGGTAGGCCCCCTGGTAAGACGGGGCACAGTAGTCACGTGCTACCTTATACATTTGTACTGTTAGGTTTCGGGGAGACCGCCTTACAGTCTCCCAGAGATCTGCCCTAACCTAGGCGTTGTACAGAGGGGGTTTTGGATCGGATTTTGGAGAGGTAACGGAGCCCCTTCCATGTTATTATGGTGACCACCGGGACGGTTTTAGTTAGGTAAAAACCGAACGCTCCCCGGTCTTATCCCCAAAAACCGGGCACCTATTGAAGGAATACCAAAACCCTAAAAAAAAATGAAAAAATTGGCCCGTTTGGACCAGTTTTATTAGAATTGAAATGTAAAAACCACGCTAACTATTTAATTGGCGGGTGGATTAAAAGTATTGGTTTTGTGTCCGTTAATGTTATTTGCGTACGAAAAAAATGCCTTTACCAGAAGTGGTCATCGTATTAGTGGGTTCAGCAGCTTGAGTATCATCAGGATTGTGCCGGAATATAATAGTTCATGGTGGACATGGTACGCAAGGAACATATTTTATACTCACTTATAGCGAGGTGGTTCGACAGCGGCTCTCCTGACATCATCTGTCAGCAGAAGACCGTCGCCACGCAACCATCGATGCGACGCTCTGCTTACAGAAAATATATTTCTATCTCGTTTACTCTTACTACTGGACCTAATAAGTGCGTCCTTGTATCACTTTTTATTTATTTTTATTGACTTGTCTTAGCTATTCTCTGTCAACCGACTTATACCAGCTAGTGTCACTCTTATTCGACCTCTTCGGTGGTTCTCAGTGACTTCGTAACAATCTACATAATAATAAAATTATAGCGAAGTCAAAACTGTACATATTGGTGAAAACAGCATGAAAATCGGTGCAGTAGTTTTTGAGTTTATCGTGTACAGGACGATAGACAGACGCGGCGGAAGACTTTGTTTTATAATATATAAGGAAATATATATCTATTTAAGTAGAAGATAGTTAAGATATACATATAATATCTATAATATATATAATTATGTGTAATATAATATATATAATAAAATATATATTATAGTTAGGATTCCACATTTTTAATCGTGATGAATCTTCGTCGAATCGAAAAATCGTGAAAACCTTAGTTATCATTTCATCTTCTTACCCTTGTCCCATGATACTTGGGGTCGGCGCAACACGTTTTTTCTTCCATTCTCCCATGTCAGCCTCCATATCTCTCTTTTTCCTTCACACAATAAAAAAAAACCCAATAATCAAACATCCATCCTTATATTATAAATGCGAAATTGAGGTTGTTTGTATATTTGTTACGCTTTCACGGTAAAACGGCTGAACGAACTCAGATGAAATTTGGCCCATGAGTAGACCATGACCTGAAATAGGGCATAGGATACTTTTTACCCCGATATTCTCACGGGATCAAGACTTACGCGGGTGAAACCGCGGGGCGCAGCTAGTAATATTACAATTATGAATTTATTCCGAAATCTTCCTGACCAAATTTACATCGGAAATATAAAAACATTTATGCAATACAGAAACAAAATGAAGAAATCATTAATGTCACGGTCAAACGGAAAAAGAAGAGAACTACCAGACAACATAAAAATTTGGAGAATAAATTGGAAGTAAAGCGAATGTCAGATTAGTTGCGCGAGACTGAAGGTGATCATCGGGTTAGCACAATAGTTTGGTATTTTACCCCTGCCTGTTTGGGTTATTTATTTATTTATTTTATTTAGTTATCCACATACTCAGATCTTCAAACCTGTTAGTTATTTTCGCAAGAAAGAACGGGCTTGTAAAAGTCAAAGTCTTTTGTTTTCTTTAAATCCTAACTATCCTAACTAGACTATATAAATATAACTATGTAACTATATAATGACAACTATATAACTATAACTTTAATATTATAAATGCGAAAGTGAGTTTGTTTGTTTGCTTGTTACGCTTTCACGCTAAAACGGCTGAACGGATTTGGATGATTGGCATAGGGGCCATGACTGGGAATAGAACATAGGATACTTTTTATCCCGATATTCCCACGGGATCGAGTCTTCCGCGGGTGAAACGGCGGGGCGCAGCTAGTAATATTATATATTTCTAGACAATTTACTTTCCTGTATTATCGCGATGCCGTGACGAGGACGTCCATAATAAAATTGCTGACCCATGTTATTGAGAATGGCGCGAACCATACAAATTCTTCGTTGCACATGTTCATCATATAGGTACCTGCAGCATGTAACAAAAACCCCGTCCGATCCGAAAGGGGGCGCATAGATAGCGCAATAACATTACCAAAAAGTAATAAAGCTTTTTAATAGTGAAAATATAAAAATATTGCTATTTAAAATTCACATTAGTATAGCAAAACCCAACTACGACAAAAAAGTCAACTAAAAAGGTATAAACAAAACATCACAGACAGACAAATTAAAAATCCGGAGACATGTGTTAATAAAATCAAACAGATATGTGTCACTCCGAATTTTTTATTTTATGTCCTGTCCCGCTAAATGACGGCCGCTCGCGCCCCATGTTGGTAAACCATAAAAATTGTTTTCGTTTTTCCAGAAAATTACCACGTAAATAGACTCTTAGTATGATTCTTACCAACACCCTCACGGATCGGACAGGGTTTTTGTTAAACGCTGTTTATGTCACCGTAACATTGTGAAAACCGTTAGTTTATAATCTATCGATATTATTACAATTTCTGTTACATTGCCTATCGAAAAATTGTGAACTGGGTGAAATAGGCTAGGTAAGAACTGTGACGAACCGCTACTTCCAAGTTGCTCGCAGCTAGGGAGACTATTTAGTAATAGCGCAAGGTGCGTTATGTCGCAAGCAAGTTTAATATCAGTTCAGAATTCGTCGGTTTCCCATTAAAACAAAATAATGCGTTAAATTGTAAATGGTTTGTTGTATTTCACAATTTTTCGACATTTTATAAGCTAACGGGTATAATACCGATAGATTTTAAACTAAAAACGTTCATAATTATAGTGTGACATATTTAAATGACGTTAAGATGATGAACTTTAAAAAAACTGCGGAATAAAACAACGCTCTTTCCTTGACTCTGAACTCATTTATAAAAAATCGCAATTTCTTAAAAGTTCAGCAAAACAAGCAACTTATTTCGGATACACTTATAAATATTTATCAATGCAATAAATATTTCATCTAATATTCATTAAAAATCAACTTCAATCATTTTAATATGCGGTTCAGTCATAATCAGCAGTTTCAATTTCACAACAACCTTGAAATTATCCAATTTAATCCGTTCTTTTTTGACAGTCGATGATTGAGATGATCCACAAAACATGGACTATGGAGTAATATTGGATTCAGGCTATTTTCCGATGGTCGTCGATTCACTACACAGTCAAATGCATTTAAAAAGCATTGGTAGTTAACTTCTCCACAGATATGATGGCTTATCCACTTTGTCCCCGCATATTTTGGGTCCAGCTACCGAAAAACAAAATCAAATTCAAACTAGGCTGAGAATCAGCACTTTTCTAACATCAAAAGTCCCCCAAAACGCCCGCCTTTTACCAATTCCTAGTGCTTTAGCTGGGAAGAAGAAGTGGCGCAACAAACTCCCCAGGATCACAGCTGTCTGTGCAGTAAGAAAAACTTTAAAAAAAATCAGCAATGTCTTATAAGCATCATCATCAATACTATACATAAAATAAGCATCTCCAGAAACTTCTCCCTAATAATTTCCCTAATACCATCGTCCTTCGGGATATCTTCAACGTCCATTTCAACATCATTACCCACTGTTCTTCATCTATAGCCGTACACGTCGATGAATTTGTCATTTTTCTGCTCACACACTTTAGAATTTCACCAACCCCGTACCAAGAAATGAGCGTGTCCATAAATCTGAATTCCATGCTCAATATGCTCGCTTGAGCAACTGCACTCAGTATTCCGTGAGAGTCGCCGATTTAGATGTCTGAGATAATTTGGACGTAAGGATATACTGGTACCTTACTCGCTTGCTGCTTGGACTAGTTTCCTCATCCGTGTCTCAATATGTGTAGTACCTACCTATGCATAGTGCTTAGTTCATGTACTTTTATGTGCTTCTTAAATTGATTCTAGTTATGCTATGTAACAACATTAAGCTAACTGATTATAATGCTTGCTATTAATTGTCAATTGTGGTGTTTACTTGAATCACTAGTTATGGACTTTGGGTTTAGAGTAAAACCACAAAATGATCAGTAAGTATCCAACAACTCAAAGGGAACCGCTAGTCGGCACCGATAGCGGGACTCAGCGGGACTCTCTTGAGGGCTACCTACCACCACCACCACCAAACGCCCATACGCGTTAAAACCTCTATTGTCTCTCGTTCAGTCCTTTAATGTGTTAATCTGTCAGCCAAGTAGAGCCTAGGGTGAGCCTTATTTTGTCACTGTTGAGAATATAATTTAAAGGAAATATTTGTATTTCTATCAAAACTACGCGTTTGTTATAGTCAAACGCCATACTACCGCCGAGAGAGGGGGCTAAGAGGCTACGAACACCGCTGAAATTGTCAATCTTTCATCAATGAATAACATTTCTGCTGACAAAGTAAAAGATGTGGTATTTATAAACAAATTAAGTAATAAAAACTGTAACCCAACTACGACTAAAAAGATATAAACTTGACACCAAAGACAGACAAATAAAAAATCCGGAGTCACACGTAATCAGTTTGAGTTATGCCCTAACACGTGTGACTCCGGATTTTTAATTTGTCTGTCTGTGGTGTCTTGTTTATACCTTTTTAGTCGTAGTTGGGTTTTAGTTTTTATTACTTTAATTTTTTTATCGAAGTTGCAAACTTATCTTAGGTAGAGTAGAGTTTGATACCCTGTCCCGTGTAATAGTACTAAACATAACATAATAACACTCCTGTAATCCCCGAAGTTTTGGCCAGAGGTGTACCTAATAGTACTCTCACATTTGGCCCATTGCAATAGGGGGCGAGTCTATTGCTATCAACCGGGCACAAATCCAGACTCCCCGATGTTACTGAGAAATTCCTGATGGAAAAATCCAATAACACTATGCCCGTCCTGAGAATCGACCTATTCCAACGAGGCAATCGTTATTATTTTTTATTTGAATGACTCAATTTTAATTACTTTCGAAGTTTTTGTTGTTATTCATAAATTAATAATATTTTGGTGAAGAAACCATAAGTTGAAATAAAGTTACCTTGACCAACCATTGTCAGATTGGTCAGAAACGTTACGACAATTTTATTACGTTTTTTGTTTGTACGTGTGATTAACGGGCTATTTAAGTTTCATAAGTTGATGAATATTATTTTCGTTGATTAATCAATCTTCGAAAGTATTAGATATTAAATACATACTCATCAGAGTATATCTCAGGGGAAATATTATCTTGTTTAAAAAAAGTGTCCTTGGAGTTTCTTGCCCGTTCTTCTCCATAGAGATCTACGTTTTGGTATAGGTTATTACTTCAACTTTCTGACTTCAAAAGTGCCACCCTGTCTTGTAAGTGGTTTAATTGAAATAAAAGCTTTGAGTTTTGAGTTTGAGTCGAAAAACAACTCATGAATCAAAGTTATAAATGCTTTTAATACTTCAGGTTTAATTTACAGATTTGAATATTTGTTAACAAAGCTCATAATTTGTTTTTATGTATCGTTATGTTCTCATATTTGTTAAATTGTAACGGGAACTGCGTCTATTAAAGACGGCCTACGTCTGGTGCCTATTTCATGTGATTTTCACCATTCATATAGGACGTATACAATACAAATGAAGTATAATTTTTAATTGAAATAATTTTGTTTAAATAAAATAGTTCCTGCATAAAAAAGAAACAAATAACTTATCTGTGACACATGGTCATCATAAATACAATAAAATTGATTTAAGTAACACAATCTCCATCTTTTACATGTCTAATAGTTTTGTCAACAAACACACATTTACAACCATCTGACATGCTTTGAAGGCTGAAGGCGACGCAACCATATAACTGAAGGTCACATAACCGCTGATTCGAGCTTCTTAGTAATGACCTACAATGCGCGACATAACAGTTTGTAAATTACTTATGCAATCGTGGTAGGTACTCAACCTATGAGACGTAGAATTCAACAGTTTAGGTAAGTGGCTATGGCATGGTACGCCAGTGGTCGCAGGTTCAACTCCTGCTTTGATTTTCTAATCACTTGATCATTATCATAACATTAGCTCAAAGACATCTTAAGAAATCGCTACAACAGACGTCCAGCCCACAACTGTCACCGTAACCCGGAACGGATGTAAAGATCCCATCTTTAAATCCGTTCCGGGTTACAAATTCCCACTAGAATACAAAGAACTTTGTACAATCCTAACTTATTATTATCCTAACTAATATTATAAATGCGAAAGTGAGTTTGTTTGTTTGTTACGCTTTCACGCTAAAACGGCTAAACGGATTTTAATGAAATTTGGCACATGGGTAAACCATGACCTGGAATAGGACATAGAATACTTTTGTCCCGATATTCCCACGGGATCGAGACGTACGCGGGTGAGACCGCGGGGCACAGCTAGTTATAGACTAATTATTATACAAGGAATGTGAAATCTACGTCATGTTACGGAAAACAGTAAAGCGGTGGTGCTGAAAATACAGCCTGAAGCGATTTTGCTGATCATGGCTCAGGGTGTTCCACAGCCACCGCCCCATTCGTTGGTTCTACATTATCTACGATAAGGCCGCTTACAGATTTTAAAGGCTGTGATTTACCAATACTTACAGTGCAGTAGTGGTGCAGAGCAGTGCAGTGCAGAGCAATGGAGGCCCAGTGGTAATGGCCGCGACTAACGAGTTGTAGGTCGTAACCCAGACAGGTGCTTTACTTTGTGTAAACTATTTCTTCACCATTGCTCTCAAAACGGTGAAGGAAAACATCGTGAGGATACCGGCATGTCCTAGAACCAAAAATTCGGAGACATGAGTGATGCACATCAACGAACCCGCACTGGGCCCGCGTGGTGGATTATGGCTCTCACCGAGAGGAGACCTGTGTCCCAGCAGTAGGAACATTATAGCCTGATAATGTACACTTAATTTGAATAACAATTCCCTGCGTGGCAATGAAACAGATGTTTTTTACATGAGACTCGGCAGCTTACATCAATACCTCTATGAATTTGTCAATACTATATGACTTGCTAGTTGTCGTCGTTCATACACGACAGACCAAGGTAACTATCGCAGTGGGAACAGAAGGCCACGCTACCGCTAATTCAACTCATCTCAGTAATGACCTACTTACTCCTAAGTATTTCGGAAATACCGATGTACTTCAACGAATTGTTAGCAAATATTGGAACGAAGCACTTCTGTGTGGAACTTTTAAATGCAGAGCAAATGTTCAAGAAACTTGGTTTGTTCTTGTTTTTGATTGTACTCTTGCATCAGTTGGGTCACAAAAGTTACTAATTTACATAACATTACACCTGTATTCCCGAAAAGGTAAGGCAGCTATGCCTGCTGCCTATACAGGGTGTCCCTGGAAGTATGGATTAAATCGAATAGGGGCGTGGGTAAGGTCATTTATAAACTTTGTAACCCTGAGAATTTTTTTCGCTAGAGAAACTTTTTCCCATGGAAATCGCTCGAAAAATGAGTAAAATTTTTGCCAGATAAAAGCTTTTGCAGTCAATGTTTTTTCTAATCGAACACATGTTTTCTATATTTGAAATAAGATACTTGGAAAAGGCGACTCCTCTAGAACGTCTTGAAAAAAAAAAGAATTGATAGCCCTGATAGACAGTTAGTCGTTTCAACTTTTGAACCGTAAAAAATTGCACCAACATTCTGAGGGTTAAAAAATTTGGAAATTACCTTGTCCACGCTCCTATCTTATTTGATCCATACTTCCAGGGACACCCTATGAAATTTAGCCACATGTCGCTAGTTACGTTTAAGTCTCATGCAATAGGTAAGCGCCTATTGCCATCAACAGGGCTAAAATCCAGACTCCGGGCTGCTACTGAGAAATTCCTTATTGAAAAACTCAATAAAACTTTCTTGCTCGACCTGGGAATTGAACCCAGGACCTCATGCTCAACAGTAACGCTAGTGAACACTAGACCAACGAGGCATTTTCAGTTTTACCACGAACAGCCTACTTCATTTTCAACATCATAATTTTCATAGTCGAAAGACCTATTCTGAACGCGTTCAATTCATTTATTCAATAACAATAATTGCATTGTGTCTGAATTTGCTAATGCAGTAAGTAAGACAAGAGTTTACCAAGTGTAATCTCGATGAAAAATAAGTGTAAATTAATTTTGTTCCGTTTCATCCGTCTGAATGACTCAATCAAATTGATCAATTGATCATGTTTGAAACTATTCCTTTAAATAACCATTTTGCATTTCCAGAGGATGGAATGCTTCCGTGAAAACTACACTACTATGTATATTGGCAACGATGGGTTGGTTAAGCATGGAAGATTATTTGCCTGTCACAGCGCAAATAAAATCTTTAGCCTCAACAAAATTGTATTACTGGAAAGACAATGAACAAAAACCATAAAGGGACAGTAAGTGCAAGTGTACCGAATTGCAAACAAGGATTTAGCAAGAGTGGAGAGATATCACAATAAATTGCATTGGACAGTTTCATCATGGGTGCCCTCACTTGCGATATGGTGCGCAAATCTTACAAAATCATTTCTTTGTACAATATATTATGTGTCAGTCTCCAAAGGCTTACTGAACGGACATACAGATTACAGAAAATACAATGTGTGACTAATTTTGACGAGTATACTATTGTTATGGTGTTGGAGGGCTTCGGACTGCAATTTGTTCTTTTTAGCGAGTCGATGGCAGTCTAAATAAAGTCAGCCCAGAATTTGGCTACGGTTCCTGTAACATGCAGACACGCTGGACACGATATTAAGTGTTCCATCGCTTATGGAACTGCACCACTTTCAATTTGATATTTCAATTTTAGAAGAGCTGACGGTAAATGATAGGCTCACACGAATCTGCCATTTCAAGCTGTAACTGCTAACCAAGAACCCTTCACAAGACGCAGTGGTTCTGCCTGGAAAGAAAAAAAGGGAAACAGTTAGGTAAGTTTGAAAATTGATCGAACAATTTAAGACATCACGAATTCTGTTGGTATTGCTCCATAAGCCATATTTGAGACGATCTAGATTGTATCCTAATACTAAAGTATCGCGGCTGTAGTAAAATTTAAGTTCATTTTGCCTATGTGCTGGGTTCTAGGACGGCCTACATCAGCAGCACAAGCTTGTTCCGATATCTTTACCTGCATCTACTGGCATCAAAGATTTGAGCCGTGTTTTTTACTGTTACACAATAAAGGAACTAATTCTTAGCCTCTGTTTTTGTTATTATGTTTATAACACTATTAAATATCTATACTTCATTTAAAATAAGATTAGACATTTAAACAAACCTCTTTACAGTCCGTTCAACAGATTTCGACTTCTGTACCATAGGCATAAGGATGGCATAAGGATGGCATTAAAAGCGAAAAAGGTTACACAATACCAACTGTCTACTGCAGCTGCCATTTGTCATGCCACCAACGCAATAGAAGTCAAAATCGGTTGAACGGACTGTAAAAAAGGCTTATTTAAATTTCTAATCTTATTTAAAATGGAGTATAGAAGTTATGAAGCTATTAATGTATTTTATAAATAGAGGTTATGACACAGTAGCGGCGCCATTAAAAGTAACAAATTACGTATAAATGCTGCATTCTTCGTTCTGTGTTAAATCTATTTATATTACATCAACAAGAAAAGATTTCTGCCAGCTACATAACTTAATAATGTGGAATCACTACAGTAAGTTAAAAGAAATCAGATCTTCCAGAAAGATTATGTCGTCGTATTAGTTTATTTCATAAGGTGGCGTAGGCAAAGAACACCTGGAAGATTTTGCTAATACTAATACTATCCGAATGCCATAGCTGGGAAAAGGCCCGTCTTTGCCCAGATACCGGGATAGTATGATCAGCCAATAATGTTGCCACTAATGGGACACAGGCCTCCTTTCTTCGAGAGGAAGTGGGCTTTTTTTTAATCTACCACGTGGGCCCAGTGCGGTTTGGAAGATGTCACATGTCTTAGAATTTTTTGGTTCTAGGACATGCCAGTTTCCTTGCGATGTTTTCCTTCAGCGTTTTGAGAACAGTGGCGATGAAATAATTTACACTAAGTAAAGCGCCTGTCAGGTTTCAAACCTAGGACCTACAACTCGTAAGTCGTGGCCGTTACCACTGGGCCACCACTGCTCTCTGGGCCACCACTACTTTGTGTTGGCTTATAAAAATAAATCTTTAAACAACTCTTCACAAGCACCCTAGTATCAGCCAGTTTACATCAAGATCGGTTCGGTAAACATTTCCGTCGAGGTAGACCGTGGCGAAGGTGGTGTCACGATCATGTTTGCGGGGCCAACATGACCAGAAATCGCACAAAATAGAGAGATTTGAAAGGAAAAAGGGGAGGCCTTTGCCCAGCAGTGGGACACACTATAGGCTAAGGAAATATATATATATATATTTAGGATGTATAGATTACGATATTATAATAACAATGCTGTAAAACCCAATCCTCTTTTATTGGCAAATTACCTACCAGTGTTAAAGTTTTTTACCGAGTCTCTGAGGCCCTAACAAATTTTTATAATGGGTTTTAACAAATGCAAATTACTTGACATGTCTATAAAGCCTTGTAGCAGATGAAGGAACTCAAAAAAAAGGTTTTTATATGGGTGTGAACCATCCGAAAAGTGAGTGACATAGGCTCAATAATAATATTTTAATTAATTATGAGAAAAAAATATTATGTCTGTGACGCCTATGAAACTGCACTGGACCCGCGTGGTGGACTACGGTCCTTCTCACAGAGAAGAGGCCTGAGTCCAATGAGTGCGAACATTATAGAATATAGGGTAATAAGATATGATAATATCTCTGCGGAACACTACTGACATAAACCTTGCTATGAATTTAATTTTCAGAAATGATTATGTTATAGGTATAACTTTTGAGATAGTTAATTGATTCAGACGTGACTTTGCGGAAATCCACTATAAAATACAATAGACGCGTCGAGGGTTTTTTATGACGTTTTAGTTAAGCAGAATAGGTTGCTAAATACATATACGTCTATTGTTTTTTTTTTTTTCTGTTATATTGTTTATCCTTGAATGGCAAATCGCCAAAATTTTGTATTTTTTTCCTTGTTTACTAACCTAACCCAAAGTTGGATCAGCTGGTTTCATTATAATTCCTGAAGTTTTCCATCATGTGCTGTGAAATAATTTCTCCTGGACTCGTCAACCGCCATTGTTTCGGCGCTTCTGGCGTCGCCACTGTTCTTTATGGCTTTCAAGATTTGTAATGGATGGCAACAGGGTTGGCTCAGAATAAAAATGTGCTGAAAATGGTTATAAAAAATATTTTAGAAAGTACTTCCACTTACAGCAGGACCTGTCCTTGAATACCAGGACTCTGGAAAAGTTCCCTAAAAAAATATATAGCCCCCTCCAGAATCATGCAGAAAAGTAAAATATTAATGTTCTAGCAAATGTCCTTGGAGGGACAAACAAAAAAAAATGTCCTTCATATCCCTTACCATGCTCTAAATCCACCCCAAAAATTTCACCCAAATCGTAACCCAACTTTCTAACACCTAAAATAGAAAAAAAACGAAACATGTTCTAATACAATCCCTTTTCCACAATCACTGGTTAAGACATAGACGGGGTTGTGAAACACGCCGGTCGAACCGTTCAGACTCTCAGTAGTGAACGAGCCACGGTAACATTTGTGCAACTCCTGCGCACACGACCTTCGCAACGGCCTTGGGTGAGTGGCGCAACTGAACTTGACCTTGGTCAATTTTATATTTTATTTTTGATGGATGGATGGTTAATTTTGAAGGACCGTGACTTTGTTTTTGAATTTCGATTGTTTTGAGTTTTTATATGAGAATCGTAGTACCAAGGGATTATTTAGGCCGCCTACCCTACGTTAAAAGGTCTATTTAAATCGGGTATAGTTTATTTTGATATACTTATAAAAAAGATATTAGTCACGCATCGGTAACTTATACAATTCAGCCATTTTTGGGGTATGTCAGCGTTTGATGATTGATTAAAGTACCAATAAGAATTTTAGCTTTCGCTTTTTATGAGTTTATGCGTTTTGTTCGTGGAAACGGGGTGAGTTTATTTATTTATAATTACATTACTACCTACTTTGTACCTACCTTCTTTTTATTTTGTTTTCGGGATGTTTTTTTAATGCCAAAGAGTAGGAACTGCGCAATTTATGGGGGTAGTACGTACTTAGCTCAGGTAGTGGTTGCCAAACGGAACCGTATTACTAAGTCTCCGCTGTCCGTCCACCCGTTCGTCTGTATATCAGCAGGCTGTCATGAACCGTAATAGATAGACTGTTGAAATTTTTACACATTGCTTATTCTATTCCCGCTTTGATAACAAATAATAAAAAATTGGGGTCCTCCTTTAAATATTAACTTAGTTTCTAAAATTATTTAAAAAAATGTTCAATATCTCTGGGCTCACAGGGCGTATAGCATAATGCCAAAAATGTGCTATACGCCCTTTCAGCCCAGAGGTATCGATATGTTTTTTTGGAGTTTTTTGCTCAATCTTTATATGGTACGAAACCCTTTGTGTGCCAGTCCGACTCGTACTTGGCCGGTTTTTATTATTATAACCTAATCTTCATAAAAAAAATAACTGCTAAGATTCATGTTAGAATAATCGGTCGATTAATCAACACTTACAATATTGTTTAATAGTATCAACATCATAAAACATAATATTTTATTTATATTTAACATTAGTTTTATAAATAATATTTTTCACATAATTAAGTTACATTTTTCACTTCAATTATTTTTTACTAGCTTCCGCCAGCGGCTTCGGCCGCGTGATATTTTTATAAATTATAGCTTACTAGCTGCGCCACGCGGATTCACTCGCGTAAGTCTCGATCTCGTGGGAATATAGGGATAAAAAGTATCCTATGTCCAATTTCAGGTCATGGTCTACCCCTGTGCCAAATTTCATCTAAATCCGTTCAGCCATTTTAGCGTGAAAGCAGAACAAACAAACAAACTCCCTTTCGCATTTATAATATTAGTTAGAATGTTACTCAGTAATAACTAATAATATATCATTCTACTGGTGAAAGAAATTTTAATATCGGTCCAGTCGTTTTTGAATTTATTCATTACAAACAAAAATACAAATCGTTTCTATAATAGTAGAATCATTTTTACAATAGAATTATCATAAGTATTATAGGTATATTTAACTTTTTTAAATACGTAAAACACTAGAGACAACACAGTTATCTTTAACGTCATAGCGTCGAATACCTAGCCACCAACAGATATCACTAAAAGAATCTAGAATTTTCTTCTCACGAATATTCTCATGCACGCAAAGATATGTCATAACACTTGGTGGGAAGGGTCAAGGTTGAATATACCTTCTAACGTGGCAAATACACAGTTAGATGGTGAACAGTAAAGCAAAAAGGCATTAATGACTTTATCTTTCTGAGAAATGATGAAAGACTTTCAGCTGATTACAATAAATATTAATATTTTCAGTAATAAACAAAATAGGTACTCATTTCACTAGCTATGTTTTAAGTCCCATTTACAGTTCGATTCAAACTTAATGGCGGCTCGGAACATGAGGCGAGTCGCTGCGCAGTAACAATTTCGTGTGTCAGCGGGTGTGAGGGGTGGGGTACTGCGCAGCGAAAAGCTAACTTCCGAGCCGCAATTAAGTTTGGATCGAACTGTAAAACCCATGTGTAGGTACTAAACATACACCTCTGCCTAACCCTTCGGGGAATACAGCCGTTAAGTTATGTCAGGTAAAAAATAATATTAGATACTGAATTTACAAATTATTCGATATAATGTGTTGGTGATTAATCTGGCACTACATTATATTTATGTCTGGTAAAATACCTAGAACCATAAACAAATTATATTATTATAATGCATAATTATAAAGCTGGAGAGCTATACAAGACACAGTATGCTCATTGATGGATTTTGATAGATTCGCTCATTACTTAGAAGTATTTTCTTCAATTAGTACAAATATTTTTTCTTAAATCTCCTTACTTGCTTAAAAAGGAGGGTTATGATTTTGACCGGTATGTTTGTATGTTCATCTGTTCCCCCATATCTTCTAAATGACTCATCACAATTTGACATATTATTATGAGGTATCGTTGGAAGCGTCTTGATCGTCCGCTCGTAAATCCGGAGTCACACGTAATCTGTTTGATTTATGCCCTAACACGTGTGACTCCGGATTTTTTATTTGTCTGTCTGTGATGTCTTTTAGTTGATTGACTTTTTTGTCGTAGTTGAGTTTTAGTTTTATAACTTTTAATAATTGCACCTCTTATCACCACACTGAACAAATGAAATTTTGGCCAAAGTGTTTGAAGCATCGGGTATGCTTCAAACACTGGCCATTTAAACTAACACTCAACTACGGATTTACCAGCGATCAAGACGCTTCCAACGATACCTCATTTGTCAAATTGTGATGAGTCATTTAGAAGATATGAGGGAACAGATGAACATACATAATATACATACCAGTCAAAATCATAACCCTCCTTTTTGCTTCGCTGTAGTCGGGTAAAAATTAAATCAAAGTCTCAAATCATAAAGACTCAAGGGTCCACTTTTTGGAGTGTTACTTTTAGCCGTTAACTTTGTGAGGTTGTTGTTACTATGACAATTATAATCAAAACAGTTAAAAAAGATGTCAGTGTGCAAAATCACACGATAATATTTAAAAATCTGTTGGTAATGGATTTTGTTAAATTTTGAAGGCCATATAGCATAGGATTGTTATTTTGTTAGTCAAATGCTTTAAATTGATTATCAAATACATGGCGATATCTTTAGTAGCAACATATTTTTTATTGCTGACAATAAGAACAGAGCCAACAGATTTTTTCATAAATGATATTTTTTTTAGTTTTTTAGATTATTAACAAAGAATTAAAAAAAAATATACAATTGAAAAACTTTTGATATGCCAATATTAACCTAGCACAAAAATTGATATTTTTTTCCAAACTCAGACAGCCCACGGATCATTAAAACTGGTATTACTGTTTGCTCCGTACTATGGGGGTCACAGCACAGTATAATGGTTTTGCAGACTCAATTACGGCAAAGTTAATGAGTTCTCGTCACAAACATAAACAATGTGACAATGACACGTGTCTCTTTGTAATAATATGGTCTCTGAATTCTTTTACAAGGCTCCTTTATGTAGACCGCGAGAGAAAGAAAATCTTTTGTTTGAATTTGAGTAACTTTAATATGAATAGATTTCATTTTTGACAAGAAAACTCCCAGTTTTGATGTCAATATAACATGCTCTACGATTTTTTTGAAAAATGAATGTGAATGAGATTATGGTTCAATTGCAGCACAAAGTAAAAATTTTTTTTTTAACTTAAGTCGTATCATTACGTCTGTTTGTTCCTGAAAGATTTGGCAGAGGAGTACCTATAGTACACCCACATTTCGCCAATTATGTTTAAGTCCCATTCAATAGGCGGCGAGCCTATTGCCATCAACCACAAAGAGCACAAATTCTCAGACTCCGGGCTCCTACTGAGAAATTCCTAATGGAAAACCCAATAAAACTTTATTTAATATTAATATTCTTACTTTAACCTAATTTGATAATGATAATATTACAAAGGTAACTTAGTATCTTATAACCCCAACATAATTATATTTCTTTCTTTTTGACGTTCAAAACTGCCTTTTATGTGCCTAATTGAAATAAATTATTTGACTTTGACTTATTGCGGCTTATTGGTGGATTCACACGAATTTACTCGCCCAAAACAGGCGAATCGAAACTATTAAATAAAATGTTATCTTTTCTTGAGGCGACTCACACGATGTTATTTTATTTGTGGGCGAATTGACAAATCCAGAAATTCGTATGTGGCAATTGGCACATTTTGAATTTTATGCAGTAAAGTTAAGTTTTCTTAACTTTACCGCTTAAAATTCAAACATCTTCTTTATATTCGTGCGAATCACTTCAAGAAAAAATAATATTATTCAAAAGCGTCGATTCGCCTGTTTTGGGCGAGTAAATTCGTGCGAAACAACTAGGCTTATATTGCAAAACTGACTATAAAATACAAGTTCAGTATATTTTAACATTTGCTAGTCAACGACCCGCCTAATGTATGCACTATTGCAGTATAAAACCTCTTGGCTGTATCTGGAAGTGATTGCTACATACACTTCTGGTGGATGTATCGTGATGTTAATGTATTTAGAGATAGCGCAACATATTATATCTTGAAATGATTGAGTAGAATAATAAGACCTTGTCCGCTCGAAAACACATTTTTGGGGCAATTACTGTATTTTTAAGAACGTACACATTGGCGTTTCATTCGCAATCTGTCAAAATAGATTCAGTGGGAGGAAATAGTTTACGGAAAATAGTTTTACATCTCTATACAGTGTGTCCCGACATGGACTAGCGATATTCTAAATACTTATACTCCATTTGAAAATATAAGATTAGACATTTAAACAAACCTTTTTACAGTCCGTTCAACCGATTTTGACTTCTACACCTTAGGCATTAAAAGCAAAAAAGGTTACACAATACCAACTGTCTACTGCATCTGCCATTTGTCATACCACCTAAGAAATAGAAGTCAAAATCGGTTGAACGGACTGTAAAAAAGGTTTATTTAAATGTCTAATCTTATTTCAAATGGAGTATAAATATAAACTATTTTACCTTCAAAACTAGGAAAATCCTTTATCTTGAAGGGCAGTGTTCTTTTGTGAGATTGATATTTTTCACAAAATAGTTTGTTTGTTTGTTACGCTTTCACGCGAAAGCGGCTGAATTGATTTGAATGAAATTTGGCACAGGGGTACACTTTATCCTGGAAAAGGACATAGGCAACAGCTAGTAAAACTAAAACTTAAGTTGTATAAATTCCTTGACCATTAAAAGTCTACGTGTAAAGAGGTCAAATATAATAAAAAAAATTGATTGGTAACCGTTTCAATACAATGTAACATGTTATTAGTTATGTCATTGACTAGCAGCATTGTTATTGGATGATTTGTAATTAATAATAAAAACGTTAATGCATGTCGGTGCAAAACTTCCGGATGAAAAACTGGACACTTGTATCTTCAAACTGCTATTCTTATTCAAATTCTAGTTTAGTTTTCAGCATTATTAAATACTTACAATTTATATTTAAAAAATAACATAACATAAAATCGCGCCTGTAAGTACTATAATATATAAAGTACATCCACATTTCGCCTGTTAAAAATAACTCAAGGCTCGCCCCCTATTACAGGGAGCCCCATGTAATAGGGGGGCGAGCCTATTGGCAGCAACCAGGCAAAACCCAGACTCCGGGCTGTGACTGAAAAATTCCAGATGGAAAAACCCAATAACACTAAATCCGGCTTGGGACCCGAACCCAGGACCTCGTGCTCAGCACCAGCAGTTGCACTTGCAACCACTAGATCATCGGGGAAGCCTATTCAGTTCAGTCAGTGATATTCTAAAAACGTTAGAGAGAATAGTGACACAGGTGTCTTTACACCCAGGGTTGCGGGAAAGTCCGAAAAGGATACCGGGACCTTGGCAACAGGCAACTGAAGGAACACGGATGGGTTTTAGTCAGTAAAAGTCTGACACGCCCTTCCGCTCCGCCCAGAGCGGGAGAAGTCATTTTATGATTTCCAAAGGTACACAGTACAACATACACAGGTTACACAGTATAACATAACTAACGATTTACAATACGAACTAAATCATATGCCTAATTAAATCAACTCAGCCTATCGCAGTCCACTGCTGGACATAGGCCTCTCCCAGGATGCGCCACAACACTATCCTCCGCTTTCCGCATCATGTCTGTCCCAGCCACTTTCTTGAGGTCGTCGGTCCATCTAGCTAACCTCACTAAGTAACTGTACAAATAGATATAAAAACAAAAGCTAACTAAGACGTCGCTATCATCCGGAAACGTGCCCAGAAGACTGGCAGCATTGTCATGTTGAATAGCAATGCTAATTCTTTGGCCAAAGAACGAGCCAGCCCTGGAGTCCTACTACCACCGCTTACAGCAGTATTTCTTTAATCTTACATCGTGGGGGAAAGATATGGAGCTAGACGTCCTGTAGAGCTTCATCTCTTTCCTACACTGAAGTAATGGCCCCCAGGTCACGTGAAGTATTGAGTCAGCCATCTGTTGTCTATACACAATGTTGCAATAAGGGGATAGTGATCCAATATTTTACAATAAGTACTACCTAAAACAAAAAGAATGTCATAAAAACACTGTTTTTAAAGACATTGAACGAAAACCTTGCCATGCACTTAAGTGTGGCAACAGAGTTTTAAGTCGCCACTATAGTAGGTACCATTCGTCAAGGTCAGTTTTACTATAATGAATAGGGTGAATAATGAACACAATTGGTTGTTGACTCCACTTTAAGTGCATTACACTCGGCGCCAATATTATGTGTCTCGTATATACTCGTAGTTGTAAATAAACAATTTTAAACCAAAATCCGTGGTTTAAAATTTTTTTTAAAACAGTTCAAAACCATGACCACATGGGCCGTACATTGATTACGCATTACATTAGAAATTAAGTTAGAAAGGCTAATTGAAATCTTTCACCATTTTTTTTAATCTACGTGAGTCATTGACGTACTCGTATATTAACTACTTTTTTAGGATTAGAAAGACTGACAACAAACTTGATATGTGTATTTATTAAACAATATATTTTAAAAATAAGTTTTAGCTAAGTATTGTCTGATTAGGTTTTTACTTAGCTACTGCATATTTTTAGAATGTATTTTCTTGTAAAATATGCATATAAAATTGTATAGATAAATCGAGATTATTTCCAAAAAAATTCAGGGAGTAGATGTGGTCCAGATCACCTCGAGTGAAGCCACAGTGCATTATTTTATAAAAAACATTTTAAACCATTATTAAACCGCTAAGTGTGGTTTAAAACGTCTTAAACCAAAAAGACGGTTTAAAACTTTTAAAATACGTGTTGTATCTATAGTCTCGTATTTGAGCGTATTGTCTCAATCGCTCATAATAATAACACGTTTGTTTTTCACTTATACGGGTCAGCAAAACGATCAATTGCAATTGTCAATTTTTACGTGATTGATACATATTGATGCGCAAATTGATCGTCTACCAAATGCAAATGAAGCGATTGACAGTACAGTTGCAACTGATTGAAATTGATCGTTTCGGAAACCCCTTATGAGGGTTCTTCTTTCGTGTCGGTAAGACCTTTACGTTAACAGTTAATATCTCAAAAATAATGTAAAAAATTGTTTTATCAACAACTAGTTGCCCGCCCCGGCTTCCCACGGGTAGCACTAAGTACTGGATGACGCAGTATAGTCGCCACCACACACGATTTTTTTAGAGATCAGCATTGCGATTCTGTAATCATCTCACCGTGAAAACTTAGGAGAAGTGAGCGTGGAGTGAGTTGTCCTTTACATCGTTACCTACTGAATTTTAAGGCAGTGACAGTTCACTTTAAGCTCACTTCACCTAAGTTTTCACGGTGAGATTTTTATTGAATAGCACAACTGGAAGAAGGCTTTTTGTTTAAAGGGAGTTTTAGGTATACAAAGTGTATAAACCTGAAAGGTGACTAAGTCGAAAATAAAATAACATTTAAATAACAGATAATTGCGTCATACTCATCATCACTTTTTATTGAACACCCCTATTACAGTGAAGCATGCCAAAACTACACCTCCGCTCCGTGCATACACGCTCACACGCACACATTTACAAGCAAACTACACCTCACTAACCGCACACATGTTTACGAAACCAGCCTCGCGTCACTGTTGACAGCGCTGTCTTGTTTTTTTTTCGGGTCTAAGCCCAAAATCAAAATTATTAATTAACTGCTGATTATTTGTAGTCAATGTGCAATCACGAATGCAACCGTATATTACGAATCGTAATTTACAACCATTCATATTGATACATAAAACTCCTTTCTGTTATTAAAAAGTAATAGAAAAAAAGAGACAAAAAAAATACTAACGCCTTTCATTGCTCGAATTTCAGCCACAATATTATAACATCAACCAAATGAAACTTTAAAACTACAAAATGAGTTCTTTGTGCTAGATTGGCAATAGTTTGCATCAGTTTTGTCTTCGATATTATTCTTTTTTCCTTTTGGTTACGAATCTGGCACAGTTCCTCGGCTGTTAATTTTCTTAACGAGTCCATCTGCGATTTTATGATAGATTTTTTGGCTTTAAAGCTATTATGGTTAAAAGTGTAAGTGATGCAACTAGTTATTATTTTATTAGTAAGTGTAACTACGGGCTTATCTGATACTAGGTGTTGATCTACTTGGGCGGTTGTGTTATTGCGGTATTAGTTATACCAAAACCTACGTTATGTTGCGATGTCAATTTTATATAATCTATAATGTTTAATATAATAAAGAAAGGAAGTGAATTTTGTGAGTTTGTGTATATGTGGAGGGTAATCCGGGGAACCAAAGCTGCTATTTGCAAAATTCTTTCACCATTTGAATGGCTCCGCTCAACAGACTGTTTGTTGTATTGGCCTTTAGAAGGCTATTAACAATTAAAATTCTATTGTGTCTCGTTAGTGACAGTTGGAGGTTTATTCCAGATGGATATAGGCTACATAATATGTAAATATATACGAAAACAAGTACTTAATAATACTAATGAAATACTAGGTACACACGGCTACACATCAAGCTATACATTTCCAGTTTATGCTGATCTCGCATTATATAGGATTTCCGTACAATGAGAGGTCAACTTATACTGGAAATTTATAGCTTGATGTGTAGTCCTGTATACCTATCTTGAAATTATGCAACAGTACTTTTTGTTAGGCTCCAGAACTTTTGCACAACTCGCAACGTGTCGTGAACAGAATACCGTCTTCACATATAAATTGCTTTGCATGTGCGAAGCCGGGGCGGGTCGCTATAGACAATTAGTCACACATAATCGTCAATCTGGAAAGCAGCACTAAATATTAGACAAAGAACTTTTACGGAGAAACTGCTTATTTTTAACTAGTTGCGCCCCGCGGTTTAACCCGCGTAAGTCTCGATCCCGAGAGAATATCGGGATAATAAGTATCCTATATGTTAATCCAAGTTATAAACTATCTGTTTGCCAAATTTCATCCAAATCCCTTCCGCCGTTTTTGCGTGATTGAGTAACAAACATCCAAACACAAACTTTCACATTTATAATATTAGTAGGATAGTAGGATAGTAGGACAGTAGGATAATATAACACATTATTACATCACGTCTATAATCACCGAAGGGTTAGGCAGAGGTGCACCTATCTATAGTAACACCCACATTTTGCTAGATCCAAAGAAATAGGCGCGAGCCTATTGCCATCAACCGGGCACAGATCTAGACTCCGGGCTGAGACTGAGACTTCTAACCCAACAACCTTCTCTCTCTCTCTTCCTAGCTATTTATCCCACATGGTGGTGGGGTCAGCCTTCTTGGGGGCCTTAAACATTAGCAATTCCACTAAAAGCAATTCATAATAATGTGTGGACCATTTTACGAATCTCCATAGAAAACTGACAAACAGATGAATTATTTCGTAATATGAATCGCACGCAGATCATATGAATTGTCAGTTTGTGAAATTTTACGATGATTCATAATATTTTCCCAATAACTATGATTCTGCCAAAGTGAGTGTTTTAAGCCCCCTGGTCTTTCTCTTCCACTTCGCTAAAAATTTAATTTAAAATTTATTGCAGAAATTACATACATTAAAAAAATTATCGAAAAAAATTTTTATATTTGCCCACTTTCCCAGACACGAAACGCCCAAAATAAAACTTCTATAATGTCTCTTTCAGTGTCCCGGAAAGTGTTAAAGCTCCCGCAGACAGGCGCGATGCGACGGTGTGACGAGATTGTGGTAGAACAATTTCCATGAAGTTTTCACAGCAATTGTTCTTCTAGAGTCGCGTTGCGCTGTCGCAACGCGCCTGTCTGTGGCAGCCTTTCAAGTGAATGAAGGCAGATTGGGGCGGGCCGCGTGACCGCGTCGTAACGCAACGTATTGCGAAAATCATTACCATTTCTCATTCGTCATTTTTGTACATTTTGTATGAATCAACGGAGGACAAGAAAGCACTTTTTTGGAAAAAAAAAATGCGTTGCGCTGCTACCGGCGCCGGCGCACGGTACAAGTACGAAACAAGATTTCATTGCCATCTGAATGCGCATGTGATCTAATTAGGCATACAGCGCATGTGAAAAATAAAATTATGGTAGATATTAGTTCAAAATGGTCATTTTGTAACTACTGATGAAGCCTAGATCGTTACCGCAATATATTTATATTTATTTATATATACTTTACTAGCTTCCGCCCGCGGCTTTGCCTGCGTGGTATGTCGATAAAAAGTAGCCCATGTCCTTTCTCAGTCTCTAGACTATCTGTGTACCAAACTTCATTTAAATCGGTTCAGTAGTTTTGGCGTGAAAGCGCGACAGACAGACAGAGTTACTTTCGCATTTATAATATTAGTAAGGATTGAACACCAGAAAATATAGAGCAAAAAAATAAATTTATGTTTAGTCAATAAATTTTAGTCTCTACTTCACGTATCTAAACGAATTGTGAGCTAATTAATAATTACCTGAGGATAAATTCTTTTTTCTCTACAATTACTTATTATGAGGAGCTCGTGGCTAAGTAATAACAGCCACACCGGGACGATCCATCAGGTTAAGCTACGCTTGCTGGGGTTGGTCCGTGGATGGGTGACCATCTTTACATACCGAGACTCCTCCGTGCCTCGGAAAGCACGTTAAGCCGTTGGTCCCGGCTGTCATTCGTGGATCTTTGACAGTCGTTACGGGTCGTCAGCGGACCGAAAGTCTGGCAACCAGTCTTACCAAGGGGTATCGTATTACCCAGTTACTGGGTTGTGGAGGTCAGATAGGCACTCGCTCCATGTAAAATACTGGTATTCAGCTGCATCCGGTTAGACTGGAAGCCGACCCCAACATAGTTGGGAAAAGGCTAGGCAGATTTTTACTTATTATAGAGACAGAAAGAATTAATCACCATGCTGATAATACCGGTAATGACAATAATCCCAAATATTTGTATCAATTATCTAAAAGGAAACTACGAAGTGACGAATTATTACACGTAATCTAACAATTCAGTAACTTTAGATAAAAATCAATAAAACGTTTACAATGTTGCAAATAATTGCAAATTTTCGCGGTCGTATTTAGTAACCTCTTACCTCTGTAACGTTACGTAACGCGTCACGTTTCAGTAACGTTTTGGTAAGTCAGTGCTAACGCGGACTTACCAGTCGCAAGTGATAATTAAGGGCGTGTTCTATGCTTAGTAAACAAATATTAACATGTGTATTGAAAAAGTTTGCGCGTGTTGAAATTGTGTTAAGTGCATGTGAGTACCTACTAAATGTTTATTTATTTTTTATCTACAATGCTCAAGGTTGCAGTTTTACTGAATTAAAATATTGTTTTCATTGTATTCTTCACTCGCGTTACTCAAAGCGAAAAACCTTCAATTATTTTTGTTAGTGTAGGGTATCGTAATTTTGGGTTGGGTTTTGAAATGCAAAAGTATTTTTTCAAATCCGACTGGTAGTTCCAGAGATTAGCGCGTCCAAACATACAAAAAACGAACTCCTCAGCTTTAATATTAGAATAGATAAAAAGGAAGGAATAATAAGACCATTTCTTTACCAAAACTATTTCAAAAATATTACCTAAAGTCAAAGTCAAAAGCTTTTTTTTTTGTTTAATGTTTTTTTTTTTTACATACTTCGTTGGTTTAATTAGATAACTCAAGGTAAACAAGAAAAAAAACGGGTACCGAGAGAGCTGTCAAAGGCGTCTGGTTAACTGCCTTAATGACTGCCTTTAGTAAATTTCCTAAACCAATGAAGTATAGTAGCAGTGCAAACGTGATAATTAAAGGTGACATTCCACTGTTAGTTGTTTAGTGTCGAAATTGCCGTTGTTTAGAGACGTTCCATAACTGAGTCAAAGTCGGATTAAATGTCTACTAATGTAGCATTCCCCATCATTGTCATTCACAGCCTTTCTCCACTAATAGTAATAATCCTGTCTTTGCTTGCGTGCCAGTCTCCACGCTCCTGCGCCGGTATCATCTAAGTTCGATCTAAGTATACTCCATGGGTTTAGGTAGTTAAAAAAGGATAAACAAAAAAAAACCACGTGACTCATAGATGGCAAACCTTTTATTTCAAATGTTAAAATCATAATAAATAGAGTCACATTTTAATAGGCTCTACATATTTTGAATCTTCGACATATTAGAACACATTTATGAACGTCTGTTTCTCAGATGGTGAAAGAGGTCCGGTTGTTAAGCGTTTCTTCTTCGGTGATGGAAATGTGTATACGAAGTTGGTCTGACCAGTACCAGCCTCGGGTTCACCCATTTTTCCATGATACGAATTAAAAAACCAATAACGATATATAACAAAAACTAACAATAACTAAATAACAGAAACAAAACAAAGAAACAAGCTAATATTATCACAATCCAAAAAAATCGAAACGCACGCATGCAATCGCAAATATCGAGAGCGCTGTCAACAAAGGCGTCTGGTTAACCGACTAAACGTAATACCTGCCAATTCATTTGCCAACCTACGTCACAGTTGCACTCTTCAACATAGCAACGTTATCTAATTCGTTGTATTTTCTAAAAGGTTTAGGGAACCTGTCTTTTCGAGCTTTTTATAATAGACAGATTACAAAATATTATATCATTATAATAAATCTAACATAAAAAATGTGCTCAAGCAGTTACATCTACGAAGAGTAGTTTAAGAATTAATGATAAAGTTTAACATACTATAATAAAAGAGGAAATTATCCTGTGTTCGAAAATAAATTTATTTTTGCTATAACGTATTTTTAAACAATAAAGTTTCAACTATAAAAAACCCTTTTTACGATTTGTTTACCTTTTTTTAACTACCTAAACCTGTTAGAGTATAGTCACAATCACCACGATTTATGATCACAGAAAGTTTTCGATGAACACATAAATAAGAACCTGCTTTTTTCCTTAATTTTCCTTTTATAACTAAAAGACCCAACGCCCTTCTACCTATAATTCATAATGGAAATAATTGACTAACTAAAACACTAATGCCCTCAGTACAGCCCGATTCAAACTTATTGGCGGCTCGGAATATGAGGCGAGTCGCTGCGCAGTAACGAATTCATGTGTCAGCGGGGATGAGGGGTGGGGTACTGCGCAGTGAGTTAGCTTACTTCCGAGCCGCCAATAAGTTTGAATCGAACTGTACCCTTCGTAGTACAATTTCGATGATATCTTATCACACCATAACATTCCATAAACATTGGGGTCACTAAACCCCATGAAGGCAAACTCTTTTAATCTTGTTCACCTTATAGCAATGTAAATAAATACGTTTATCAATATAGTTTTCAAAAGTAACCTACAGTTATTTCAATAACGGCTTTTTTGGCGCGCCCTTGCCCTATTCCGTACAAAAGGTTTCGGTACATATGTCCATTGCACGGTAAACTTTAATTGCGCGATGCAGGATTTATGTGACGTCAGGTCTTTTGATGCGTAGTTCGCGTGTGGCGATGTAGATACCGCCACAATTCTATAGTTTTCGTAAACCAATCCTATATATTTTATTTTAAATCTGTCTGCGTTAAGGCTCTTACATACTGGGGCGATTCGTCGCGCGACGTGAATTTTAACAAAACAATTTCTCACGGCGAACAATGCGGCGGCGCACGGTGGGCTGGAAATCGGCTTTCATAGACTTAGGGATTTCAATTTGCAAGTGCTTGATTTTTTGCCGGATGTCGCTTCTATTAGTCATTACTATGTACAAAAATGACACCCGAGTTAATTCTGCCCAAAAACGAAGGAAATATAATTTTTTTACGAAAAATGTGTATGAAGCTAGTATGAAAAATCGAATTATCTCCTAAAGGCATGTTTAACCGTAATATCCTTGGAGGTGGTCATAGTGCTAATTATTTATGATTTTTTGGTTGCCGATTTGACGAAAAATTTAATGCCGTTTTTGTTTTTAAAAAATCGTCAAAATATTTTTATTTATTTTTACATGTAAAACTATCCCTTTTAGTGTCCAAGTTAAAAAGTTCGATATTTTATTAACCCAAATATTAAGAACACACAAAACAAGAAAAAATTTATAAAAAAATTGCTGTTTTTTGACACATTTTTATTAATTTAAATAAAAAAAGATTATCAAACTCTTATTTAAGTAACATATAAAGTTATATTATATACAAAATAATTTAATTTAAGGAATTAATACTAAGCATTTGTAAAATAAAGTAAAATAAATAAAAAAAAGACAAAATATCATTAAATATTACAAAAAAAAACCCAAACACACTAAAATACAAATTTACAAATATGTACATATATAATTTTTTTACAAATTTTCCTTATCACTCTCGTTGTCAGACTCCAATTCTGAGTCAGCATCCAGATTGGATATATCCAAAAACTCGAACTCAGTTTCCTGAAATTGAATTAAGTCGAGAGTTTCAGCAAAAAAGCTCTGCTTTTTCTTGGCATCTAACTTAGGCCTTTGTGCACTTAGCAAAGGATCCGAAGAAACAACAAGCATATTTAAAATGTCTTGATTGGAATCCTGCCTGCTTCTTTTCCGCGAATGATGTTCTCGAAACCTCCTAAAATCTTTATTTCAAGACTCTGAGGCTTCTTCCGAGAGAGTCCCAATCGGCACAATATTATTTTTCTCGATTATGTCAGCCCCATGGATTAATAATTTATGAACGGTTGACGACATGTAGTACCAGTCGTATAATAATACGTACTTTTCTGCTGTTTTGCGGGCATAATCTCTAAATTTTATTATATCGACCTGCTCTCCAGTTGTAATTGCTTGTATAATTACAGCAAATCTTTTGATGAGGTCTTCATCCAAACCGGTTATAGCCGGTTATAGCGACGCGACGCCGCGGCGGCGGCGCGCGGCGTCGCGTCGCGTGGCGAATCGTCCCAGTATGTAAGAGCCTTTATTTTGGATTTCGAACGGTAAATAATCAGGTTGTTGGTTCAACGGCCCAGACGGTAATAATTAAGAAATATAATGAAGCTTAGAAAAAAAGTTTAAGATTAACGATATGTCAATATTAGCTTTAAAAGACAGACAATTCATCGTATTTTTTAATTATATTTTTTAAGAAATTTATTCAAGGAAGCTATTTTTTTTTTTCCATTAAAACCAACTCCATCATCTGCCTTGCCTTTTTCCAACTATGTTGGGGTCGGCTTCCAGTCTAACCGGATGCAGCTGAATACCAGTATTTTTACATGGAGCGACTGCCTATCTGCCTCCACAACCCAGTAACGAGGTAATACGATACCCCTTGGCAAGACTGGTTGTCAGACTTTCGGGCTTCTGACGACCCGTAACGACTGTCAAAGATCCACAAATCACACCTGGGACCAACAGCATAACGTGCTTTCTGAGGCACGGAGGAGTCTCGGTATGTAAAGATGGTCAACCATTCACGGGCCAACCCCAGCTAGCGTAGCTTAACCTGATGGATTGACCCGTGCAGCTGTTATTACTTAGCCACGAGCTGCTCTTCATTAAAACCAACTTATGTGCCACAATTATGAATGGGAACAGAAGTAGGGGAAACAATGTCCCATACGAATTATAATAATTTAGTTCGTTCCCCGAGCAATAAGCTCTGCTAACTGGTGAATTTTGTTACCAAGGCATGGATTGGCTGCTAAAGCGGCACAGTCGCTTTACTGTTCCGTACGTTACTTATGATACTTAATTGAACGATAGATTCGTCTATTAAATTATCTTCCGGGGAAACGGTGAAGGAAACATCGTTAGAAAACCGGCATGTCCTAGAATCAAAAATTCGAAGACATGTGACATCAGAATCTACCAACCTGCACTGGGCCCGCGTGGTAGATTATGGCCCACTCCCTGTCGAAGAGAGGAGGCCTGGGTCCCAGCAGTGGAAAATTATAAGCTGATTATGATTACGCAGGGAGCCGTAACTCCCATCTTCTAATAAACAAAAATAACATTGGTTATACGATGCATTTTTAACACAAACTTAAAATGCGATTTTATCTATTACTGTTTATTGTGTGCAAGGTCAAAAAGGAAAACTTTACCTTCCAACAGACATAGTAAATCATCAGATTTACTATAATGTAGCAAATGTAGGCAACCTTGTACGAAATAAAGAAACCGAGCTACTTTAGAAAGGACAATTGCCAATTTGAGTGCATTTGACGAGGCATGCGTCAGTCAATGAACTCAATTTGTCAAACAATATATTTTTCGAGAGAAGTAATTATTTTTAGTGTAGATATGTCATTGTTTTGGATGATTATTTCAGTGTCATAATGTTGTTTTTTTACATCGAAATGAATTTGGCAAATAGTTATTTTGCAGTGTTTGATTAATTGGAATGTCTATATCCAAAAATTATGTTACGGTTAGGTAATATTTCTGAACTATATGTATCTATCTTCCAATCTGGGCGGTTATTGCAGCAAGACTATCGAACCACCATTTGTGCAATCACTGCAACAAAATTTTTGTCTGCAGTTGTTGCAACATTAAATAAACAAAAAGACACGCTTTAATAGCAAGCCGAACATAAAATAGAAAATAATTTTGAAGAGTTTTACTATAGATCATCATCTGCCTAGCCTTTTCACAATCATGTTGGGGTCGGCTTCCAGTCTAACCGGATGCAGCTTAATACCAGTATTTTACATGGAGCGACTGCCTATCTGACCTCCACAACCCAGTAACTGGGTAATACGATACCCCTTGGCAAGACTTGGTTTTACTATAGATAAAGTGTTAAAAAATGAACTTTACAAACTTTATGACATGCTTTAGACCATGGAACTGAATAACTTTTACTAAGGGATCAACTAAGAAATCACGAAGTTCGATGGTCACCACACAAGCACCTCTTCAAGTTCGTAAAGTTATTTGTGTTATATGTATAGCGATACACAGTCCACTGGTTCATTTATGTAATTTTTTTTTAATAATTTTTAAATAAGAATTAAAGTTATTAACAAAATAATTTATTTGATTGTATACAAGTGCGAGTCGGACTCACGCATGAAGGGTTCCATACCGTTCTTCCTTCCTTACAAATTATAAAACAAATTCATCCGCCGCGTCTGTCTGTCGTCCTGTACGCGATAAACTCAAAAACTACTACACCGATTTTCATGCTGTTTTCACCAATGGATAGAGTAGTTCTCCGAGTAAGGTTTTAGTATATAATAACCGACATCCACGTTGGCGAAGTCGCGAGCATCAGCTAGTTATGTATAAAAACGGGCGAAAAAATCACTTTTGTTGTATGGCAGCCCCCTTAAATATTTATTTTATTCTGTTTTTTAGTATTTTTTGTTGTAGCGGCAACAAAAAAATCTGTGAATTTCAACTGTCTAACTATCACGGTTCATGAGATACAGCCTGGTGACAGACGGACGGACACCGGAGCCTTAGTAATAGGGTCCCGTTTTACCCTTTGGATACGGAACCCTAAAAAAGCGTGGGGTGCTTGACTATTGGTGGGGTATAGTAATAAACATAATAATATTGTAAAAAGCACCCCACGCTTTTTGATGGACTTTATAACGCTATAGAACAAACTCTTCTTTTATATACGGTCGCGGTCTGAGAATGCATACCACCTTAAGGCTTATAATTGCATGCACACATCTATGTCACAAGGTCGATGATTCAAAATTCAAAATTCAAACCTATTTATTTTCTTTGTTAAATATCAGTTTGGTAATGTGTCAACTAAAATTAAGATATAGCATTTTAGACTTTACTGCACACAGTGTGCTAAAGAATCTAATTTGAAAACTGACTGAAAACTGTTTTCTACTTTTTAGTTCAGATTGCTATTTAAAAGAGGTCTTATAGTTTTTTTGAAATATTTTTTTTTTCTTTTAATTTATAATCAAGAGACTTCATTTCTTAGTAGATACCTAAGTATAATCGTATGGGTATACATCTAAAATTATTTTCATTCACGTTCTCGTAACCTTGCCATTTTATCTAATGCATCTTAATTACAGTGTTTTCTCAATCGATTATTCATTGATGACTTCTGTTGAAACTTATTCTAGAAGTATTGCATAATACTTATATGATTACATGTCAATTCGCCGATTCTCTCAAGGCTCTTACATACTGGGGCGATTCGCCGCGCGACGCGACGCCGCGCCGCCGCGCCGCCGCATTGTTCGCCGTGAGAAATTGTTTTGTTAAAATTCGCGTCGCGCGACGAATCGCCCCAGTATGTAAGAACCTTTATGTCTCCTTGTTGCCCTTGCTGGCGCATGTTTTGTTTAAGTTCAAGCATCTTGTGAAGCCGCCATAAATGGGTGATCCTAGTGAGGATATAAGGCCAAATTTATGAAATTATTGTATTATCATCAGTTCTTGATACGTGTGCTTCAAGTTAATCGGAGGTCTAAAAGTTGGTGAAAATTACGTTGAGAAATCCGTTACATATATAGATACAAATCAAGCTAATAGAAGCGTGTTAAAAAAAGTACACGTCTCCTAAAACAAAGTGGAACAAATATACTATGTTTCGTCCCTACCCAGCGTCCTAACTGAAAGCGACTTGTCGCGCGAATATGCGACTACAGGAGTGTTCACCTGAATAATGACGTACACACGCGTCTTGATTGATCGCTCGAGTATGTCAGTTCACACCACAAAGTACTTTTGAGACGCGAAGCGACGCGCACTTTTTTATGATCCGATACAATATCAAATTTATTTATTACACAATAAGGTACGCGCGCTGCGAACCCCGCGCATCTCAGCGAACTTTGACACGTGTCAACCCTCGCACTGAAATTATACCTTTTCGTGATGAAAATGAGTTCGATAATTGTTAAAAAGTGCGCGCAGCGTCGCGTCGCTTCACGTCGCGGTCTGAGCTGACCCTAATCCTAACTAGGTAATATTATAAATGCGAAGGTGAGTTTGTTTGTTTGTTATGCTTTCACGCTAAAATAGCTGAACGGATTTGAATGTTTGGCACATGGGCATGGGTAGACCATGACCTGGATTAGAACAGAGGATACTTTTTATCCCGATATTCCCACGAGATCGAGACTTATTCGGGAGAAATCATGAGGTGCAGCTAGTATTTATATAAAAGAGCGCAACGATCGCTTTTGGTTAGCACACGCGACCATAAAGTACTTACCTATAGTTTATGTTTTATTTTAATACAAGCCGTGTTCCCGGTGGGATATCCCATGGGCAAAAATGACAGACTTCTATACAAACTAAAATCCCCAATTTAACTCCTCCCTCCTACTTTCACCCCTCAGGGGTGAATTGGCTAGAGAGGCGCCACGGCGTCCTCACCTTCCGCCTGACACAGGTCCTCACCGGACATGGCAGCTTCGGGAGGTTCCTGTGTAGGATTAGGCGGGAGGAAACGCCCGGGTGTCACCACTGTGCGGATCGCCCGGAGGACACGGTGGAGCATACGGTTGAGGTATGCCCTGCTTGGGCGGAGCACCGCCGTGTCCTCGCGGAGGCGATTGGCGGCAATGACCTCTCGCGTCCGGCCCTGGTCCAGGCCATGGTACGGAACGAGAGGGCATGGGAAGCCGTCACCTCCTTCTGCGAAGCAGTAATGCTCGCGAAGGAAGAGGCGGAACGCGTGAGGGAAAGGCAAAGTTTGCGCCCTCACGCCCCTAACCGCCGCCGTTGGAGACGCCCTGGGCGTCGGGAATCCCAGGCGGATTCCCGGCCACCATAGGCGCGGGCTTGCGGACGGCGAGCAACGGGCAGCTCGCCGTCCGATAAGGACCAGGCCCGGGTCGATGGCGCGTCGTGTTCCACGCGCGCCTCAAAGAGATGTCAGCACAATTGGCGGGGTCCGCTAGGACCGATGCCTGCCAGGGTTGCGGGAAAGTCCGAAAGGGATACCGGGACCTTGGCAACAGGCAAATGAAGGAACACGGGTGGGTTTTAGTCAGTAAAAGTCTGACACGCCCTTCCGCTCCGCCCAGAGCGGGAGAAGTCATTGGATGATGTCCCACCCTCAAAAAAAAAAAAAAGGGGTGAATTTTCAAAAATCCTTCCTTAGTGCTCACTTGGTGCAAAGTTTTATGGTTCTCGACACAGCAATTTAGGCTGTGCGTTGTATGTTAGTAAATTTAATAATTTGAATAAAAACATGATTATGAATGTTATTTTATCATGTTGGAGTAAACTAAGCAAATATTTTAAAATTATTTTTGAATTTGAATTTGTTATTTAGAATTTAGAATAACCAATTCAAAATTATGTTACCTAAATATTTTTGAATCGTCAAATTTGAAAATTGAGAAATACGGTGATTGCAACAAGACTACCGAACCACCAGTTTGGCAATAACTGCAGCAACATATCTGTCTGCAAATGGGGCAATACTAAAAAAAACTAATAAATGGACTTGACTACCATCGAAGTCGAACTCTCACTAATTTTTGATTACTTCATAGACATGTTTTGTTGTAACTAACGACCCGCCCCTGCTTTGCACGGTTATACGACTTGACAAAACAACCACATTTCTTTATTTTCAGTCGGAAATGCGACTTTTAATCCTACTAATATTATAAATGTGAAAGTTTGTGTGTTTGTGTGTTTATGTGTTTGTGTTTGGATGTTTGTTACTCAATCACGCAAAATTGGCTGAATGGATTTGGATGAAATTTGGCAAACAGACAGTTTATAACCTGGATTAACACATAGGATACTTTTTATCCCGATATTCCCACGGGATCGAGACTTACGCGCGTCAAACCGCGGGGTGCAGCTAGTATTTAATAAAAGTGACTCGCTCCTGCTTCGCACGGTTTTTACAACTTGTCAAAACATCAAGATTTCTTAGTTATAAGTAACTTAGTAAACGTACTATACCTCAACATAAACCTTCCGGAATTAATTCTCTAAATGAAGGTGAAAACCTCATCTAAATATGTTTCGCGGTTTAGAAGAACAACGCGGACATACAGACAAACACGAAAAGTGACTTTAATTTATAATAATATATGTATTGACTAGCTGCGCCCCGCGGTTTCACCCGCGTAATTCTCGATCCCGTGGGTATATCGGGATAAAAAGTATCCTATGTCCTATACTAGGTCATGGTCTACCCCTGTGCTAAATTTCATCCAAATCCGTTTAGCCGTTTTAGCGTGAAAGCGTAACAAACAAACAAACAAACACTTTCGCATTTATAATAATAGTTACGTAAGATACACAAATTCTAGAATTTAAATGATGAATAATTTAAGCCCTTCCTACAATAAGCGTGGGATTCCGCAAGGCAATTATCTTCATTGTTTAAATTCCGTAGTAGTTTGTACACAAACAACAGATGAGTAAGGACTGCGATAACGAAGGAGTGGCCTGAAATTGCATCACAACAAAATCTGCATAAAAAGCTATGGCTTGTAGTGAATTACCACACTATTACTTCTATATTGACAGCTGTTAGCGACCCAAACACAATGAAAAAAAATAACCCTACCTACCCTACCTACCCTACCTAAACCCACCCTACCCAGCCACACTACCCAGCCACCCTACCTACCCTACCCACCCTACCTACCCTGACTACCCTACCTACCCTGACTACCCTACCTACCCTACCTACCCTACCTACCCTACCTACCCTACCTACCCTACCTACCCTACCTACCCTACCTACCCTACCTACCCTACCTTACCTACCCTACCTACCCTACCTACCTACCCTACCTACCCTACCTACCTACCCTACCTACCCTACCTACCCTACCTACCCTACCTACCCTACCTACCCTACCTACCCTACCTACCCTACCTACCCTACCTACCCTACCTACCCTACCTACCCTACCTACCCTACCTACCCTACCTACCCTACCTACCCTACCTACCCTACCTACCCTACCTACCCTACCTACCCTACCTACCCTACCTACCCTACCTACCCTACCTACCCTACCTACCCTACCTACCCTACCTACCCTACCTACCCTACCTACCCTACCTACCCTACCTACCCTACCTACCCTACCTACCCTACCTACCCTACCTACCCTACCTACCCTACCTACCCTACCTACCCTACCTACCCTACCTACCCTACCTACCCTACCTACCCTACCTACCCTACCTACCCTACCTACCCTACCTACCCTACCTACCCTACCTACCCTACCTACCCTACCTACCCTACCTACCCTACCTACCCTACCTACCCTACCTACCCTACCTACCCTACCTACCCTACCTACCCTACCTACCCTACCTACCCTACCTACCCTACCTACCCTACCTACCCTACCTACCCTACCTACCCTACCTACCCTACCTACCCTACCTACCCTACCTACCCTACCTACCCTACCTACCCTACCTACCCTACCTACCCTACCTACCCTACCTACCCTACCTACCCTACCTACCCTACCTACCCTACCTACCCTACCTACCCTACCTACCCTACCTACCCTACCTACCCTACCTACCCTACCTACCCTACCTACCCTACCTACCCTACCTACCCTACCTACCCTACCTACCCTACCTACCCTACCTACCCTACCTACCCTACCTACCCTACCTACCCTACCTACCCTACCTACCCTACCTACCCTACCTACCCTACCTACCCTACCTACCCTACCTACCCTACCTACCCTACCTACCCTACCTACCCTACCTACCCTACCTACCCTACCTACCCTACCTACCCTACCTACCCTACCTACCCTACCTACCCTACCTACCCTACCTACCCTACCTACCCTACCTACCCTACCTACCCTACCTACCCTACCTACCCTACCTACCCTACCTACCCTACCTACCCTACCTACCCTACCTACCCTACCTACCCTACCTACCCTACCTACCCTACCTACCCTACCTACCCTACCTACCCTACCTACCCTACCTACCCTACCTACCCTACCTACCCTACCTACCCTACCTACCCTACCTACCCTACCTACCCTACCTACCCTACCTACCCTACCTACCCTACCTACCCTACCTACCCTACCTACCCTACCTACCCTACCTACCCTACCTACCCTACCTACCCTACCTACCCTACCTACCCTACCTACCCTACCTACCCTACCTACCCTACCTACCCTACCTACCCTACCTACCCTACCTACCCTACCTACCCTACCTACCCTACCTACCCTACCTACCCTACCTACCCTACCTACCCTACCTACCCTACCTACCCTACCTACCCTACCTACCCTACCTACCCTACCTACCCTACCTACCCTACCTACCCTACCTACCCTACCTACCCTACCTACCCTACCTACCCTACCTACCCTACCTACCCTACCTACCCTACCTACCCTACCTACCCTACCTACCCTACCTACCCTACCTACCCTACCTACCCTACCTACCCTACCTACCCTACCTACCCTACCTACCCTACCTACCCTACCTACCCTACCTACCCTACCTACCCTACCTACCCTACCTACCCTACCTACCCTACCTACCCTACCTACCCTACCTACCCTACCTACCCTACCTACCCTACCTACCCTACCTACCCTACCTACCCTACCTACCCTACCTACCCTACCTACCCTACCTACCCTACCTACCCTACCTACCCTACCTACCCTACCTACCCTACCTACACCTACCTTTCGTAAAACCTTGTCCTGTGAGTAACGAATGCAACAAAAAAAAAATTATCCAAATCGATCGAGTTCTAGCGAGACTGACGAACAGCAATTCATTTTTACATATAACTAGCTGATGCCCGCGACTTCGCCCGCGTGGGTGTCGGTTATTATGTACCGATAAAACCTTACTCGAGAACAACTCTATCCATTGCAGCATTGGTACAAACAGCATGAAAATCGGTGTAGTAGTTTTTGAGTTTATCGCGTACAGGACGACAGACAGACGCGGCGGAGGACTTTGTTTTATAATATGTAAGGATAAATTATATCTAAACGACTTTCAACAAAATATCTTTCGTAAACTCACTAAATAGTCCACTTTATAGTTTTATCACAAGTCTAGTCTGTTAGGAACTGGTCCAAACTAACAGGCATCCGGTCTAATGTCCGATCGCGTCTCGCAAGGTCGGTCGCAAGCCTTAGCAGACACTAACTTGTCACTTGCTTTGAAATTTAGCCTTTTTTTTTGACGTTGTTAATTCATCAAATTACTTCTCCCGTTCTGGGCGGAGCTAGGGCGTGTCAGACTTGTACTGACTAAAACTGACCCATGACCCCGCGAGTAGGACTCGCACACGAAGGGTTCCGTACAATATTTAAAAAAAAACCCGAAATAAAACACGTTTCTTGTTACAAATAATAAACATAAAATTAAGTTAAAAATTAAAGGGGACCAACACAGGGCAATAGAAATAATATGCAATATGTGAAAATGTCAACTGTCTACCTATTACAATTCATGAGATAGCCCGCTGACAGACAGACAGACAGCGGAGGCTTAGTAATAGGGTTCCGTTTGAACCCTAAAAAAGAATGCTGAAGAAGTACTGCCTATAATGCTTGGACTCCAAAGCTAAGTAAAGATTACTGACGCTAACCGATTTGGGCAGCCATCTAACTAATAATGACGTTGGCGAGACCTATCATAGAAATCGCTGTGGCACAATTAGAATGGTGCAGTCTTCTTGTTCTGTAGGTCGCAAATTCGGTCACAATTTCATTAGAATAAAGGCTCTTACATACTGGGGCGATTCGTCGCGCGACACGAATTTTAACAAAACAATTTCTCACGGCGAACAATGCGGCGGCGTCGCGTTGCGCGACGAATCGCCTCAGTATGTAAGAGCCTTAATCGTACTAGTTCTAAAAAGTCTTTATGAAACATCCGACAGATTTTTGGTTTGTTAACCCCTTTTGAATCAGTCACAGAATAATACAGAAGGCACACCCCGCATTTTAGGTATGAAGCTACAAGTACACGGCGGGCTCGTCTTGTCGAATTCAGTGAGCGTTACGTTCTCAGAAGATAAAAGAGTTACGCGATAGAAAGATATGCAACTTCGAGGTGAATATAACTGTAGATAATTGGCGCTGCGTTACCTGAATTGCACGTTATTGTGTCGTAGAGAGTCACTTTTTATTTAAATGATTTAACGGAGTCACAGATTAGTACAGATGGTTACATCTGTACTAATTTGTGAAGACTGTTTGTGAAGACTGAGTCACAAATTAGTACAGATGTAACCATCTGTACTAATCTGTGACTCAGTCTTGAGGTGTCTTAAAGCGTTACTATCATGTATGCAGTTTCATAAGATTGCCAAAACACGAGTTAATACTTCGGTAACTAACCTCATCAATTCACACCGATTTAGCATATGCATAAGCATAATCAGCCTATAACGTTCCCACTGCTGGGACACAGGCCTCCTCTCTGTGAGAGGGAGTGGGCCGTAATCCACCACGCGGGCCCAGTGCGGGTTGGTAGATGTCACATGTTTTCGAATTTTTGGATCAGAAGTGGTGGGCCACCACTGCTCTCCACTGGGCCACCACTGCTCTCCACTGGGCCACCACTGCTCCACCGGTTTATTTAACTGTATTTCATGAATCAGTCGTGGGTCAACAAATATATTATTATACGCGTTTTGTGTCTATCATTAAAAATGGATGTCGTAAACTTGATTGGTTACTTCAAATCTGCTGCACCTAAAAATATTATATTTTCGAAATAGGTGCCTTCGAAATAGCTGTTTCGTTTCCTAACAAAAAACGAGTTCTTCAAAACATTTTTTTTTTTTGCACGGTTTATACCTTTGACCTTCGGTTTATAAGCGCTTATTTTTCTTATACGCTAACAAAATTAAGTATTTAAGTCATAACAAAAGTTAAACCAGTTTGGTCTTAGGAATAACTTGATCTAGCCGCGTGATCGGTTCATGGTCGGATATACTAAAATATGCACGTGTTTAAAGCGCAGGCCACACTGCAAACGAAGCTCCTTTAGCTTCGTTCATGTGTTCACATGACAGTGAATGAATGGAGCCAGATGGAAGGTACTTAACAGTTTGTTTACATTTAGTTAAATTAATTATAGTTGTTTTAGGTAGGTAGCAACCTACCCATACTTTTAATTACGCGTAAAATGGGAAAAATAATAATATGAAAGCGATGAAACTATATATCACAGCCGTTGTCTCAGTTCCTTTGATTTTATTCCTGCTTTTTCATGTCTCACCAAAGAGTGTGTAGGCATAATCAGCCTATAAAGTTCCCGTTGCTGGACACAGGCCTTCTCTCTTCGATAGGAAGTGGGCCGTAATCTACCACGCGGGCCCAGTGCGGGTTGGTAGATATCACACATGTCATACCTATATAAGTATAAGTACTACCTATATAAGTTAGATTACATACCTACCTATTGTAAATATTCGTATGCCGCTTTTAGCGGCGGATTGTTCGGAACATAACCATATTATCCATCTTTGTACATATTATATCCTACAGATAAATGTCATTGTCTTTGTCTTTGAATTTTTGGTCCTAGGGCAAGCCGGTTTACCCACGATGTTTTCCCTCACCGTTTTGAGAGCAGTGGTGATAAAAATATTATACGAAGTAAAGCGTCTGTCTGGGTTCCAACTCACGAGAAACAGTCGGAGCCGTTACTACTGGGCCACCACTGCTCATCATCTGCCTAGCCTTTTCCCAACTACGTTGGGGTCGGCTTCCAGTCTAACCAGATGCAGCTGAATACCAGTATTTTACATGAAGCGACTGCCTATCTGCCTATCTATCTATCGTCTTTTCATATTTCGGTTCATAATTGGCTATGTGAACCGAACTATGCAAACACGCGGTAGCTTTTAAGCGAAGCTAGTGAACTTAGCTTAGTTCCCAGTGTGGCCTGCGCTTAAGACCGAAAACAAAAAGATAATGTGTCTAACAAAAAAAAAAAAATTTGACAGAATACTTAATTATTTCATTAATATTGATAAGCATCGTTCGGTTAAAAAAACATCATGAGGAAACACCTGAGAGGTTTTTTTTCGACCGCATGTGAAGGCAAGTCAGAGGCCTATGGGTGGTATAAAAAAAACTCTGAAAGCACTGACCACACGAAAAAGTTAGAAGATCGTTCGGAACAATTAAGCATTCAGGAGCCCTTCACATTCTGACATTCTACCAGCGATAACGATGACGGAACAGTAAAAAAAATATTGGATTGGCATAAGCTACCGAAATTCATGTCAATCCTGTTGAAAGTCGTTGTAGAATTACGAAATGCTTTGAAAGCGATTGCCAGTTGTCTAGCCCTCAAGTTTTTTGCTCATAACCTCATACCAAATAAAAACCAAGTCAGAGCGCTGTCAAGAGTGACGTGAGGCCGGTTTCGTAAACATGTATGCACTTTGTGAGGTGTAGTTTGATTGTAAATGGTTGTAAATGTGTGCGTCTGAGCGTATAGATATGCACAGAGCGGAGGTGTAGTTTTGGCATGCTTCACTGAATTGTTTGTAGGGCTCTGTCTTGGATTTTTTATTTGGTCTGAGCTCATAACACACCCTTTCACACGTCAAAACAAACCATTTCGTCACATTTTCGCAAGAGAGACCAAACGTTTAACCTAACCCGCAATGTTTGGTCGTTCAGACCTTGGACCAAAGGGCGGGGTCAATGTTGAAAATTGCGTACATAAATGTTAATTCGTATTTATGATTTACGGGCTTCTTGCGTGCTTGATATTTGGAAAGTTGGGTAATTGAATTGGGTGCTTTGATGAAACAGGAGTAATTTTACTGAGATGATTGTCTCATCTCGACAATTTTACCTTTTATTTAATATCTGTAGTGTAGGTATTGCTTCGTTAGTAACTAGAACACGGGCTAGTAACAATAGCATTCTGAAAACAGTGTATATAGTGTCTGCTCTCCCATTTTGAGGTATTTTGTGGAGAGGATGGCCGTGTGAGAAACTTGTACCTTACTTGGTCATCTTCTGCGTAATTGCGTCAAACTCAAATAATTATATTATTATTACTACTAACACTAGCTTTAAGGCATTACTAACATTTATGGATAACTAGCTGCGCCCCGCGGTTTCACCTGCGTAATTCTCGATCCCGTGGGAATGTCGGGATAAAAAGGATCCTGGGTTAATCCAGGTTATAAACTATCTGTTTGCCAAATTTCATCCAAATCCATTTTGTCGTTTTTGCGTGATTGAGTAACAAACATCCAAACACAAAGACACAAAACACACAAACTTTCACATTTATAATATTGGTCGGATAGTAGGATTAGTAGGATAGTAGGATTTGTTGTCCGAATAAATAAATTTTGATTTACATAGAGAACGTCGTATTGGTAATTTATTTTTATTTTTATGGGATCACTTTTATTTGAGATTTCTTTCCTTGTAGGATGACTGAAAGAAATAGAAAGAAAACACATTTCTTTAGCACAGACTAAAAGGCACAGAACATAACATAGTACACTATAGTAAAAAATTAAAAAAAAAACAAATAAAAAGTGTACAGTGCGTTATGAACTTATGAGAAATGAGCAGGCAAGTGTGGCTCGCGGCTGCGCAAAATAGGCCCAGTTCAGCAAATATGCCAGACAACTAGTGCCAGACGCTAGTTTTTAACTGGACGTGAAGTATGTAGTGACGGAATATATCATGTCTGTATGTCACCCAAGGGTTAAACAGAGGTAAAACAAAAAAAACAAAAATATCTGTAACCTACCTACTGCGGCTATAAACTGTTTCTTTTTAAGGAGCTCGGTCATCAGTTCATCACACTTTGGATATTTGCGACTTTAAATGAAGAGTGCTTAGGTTGCTTAAGTTTATTTATTTAAATTAAGTACTGCAAACTCAATATTGTCCACATCTCATTATCGTTATTGTTTACATTACGGTGAATGAATGAAACCAGATGGTATTTACAGTTTCTTTACATTTAGTTAAATTAATCACACTCTTACTAACGCGTAAAATGAAAAACCTTTATCATCATTATCATAATAATATGGAAGTGATGAAAAATATTTCACAGCAGCAATTGTCTCAGTTCCTTTGATTGAATTCCTTCTCATTCATGTCTCAGCAAACATTAGGTACGTATAATCAGCCTATAATGATCCCACTGCTGGGACACAAGCCTTCTCTCTTCGAGAGGGAGTGGGCTGTAATCTACCACGCGGGCCCAGTGCGGGTTAGTAGATGTCACATGTCTTCGATTTTTTAGTTCTAGGACTTTGGTTTCCTCACGATGTTTTCCTTCACCGTTTTGAGACTAGATACCTAGTATCTAGCAATATTTAAAGGTCAGTTTACCGAGTGCACAACAGAATCGGCATTGTCTGTCAAGTGTAAACTTGAACAATGATCTTAACACTTTTTTGATTGTGTAAGGTCCCACGACTAGTAATTAAGATACATACTAACAATAGATTGTCTTGTAAGACTCATAGTTATGTTGGTTTACTTTGATTTTATCTGTTTTATACTGTGTTTGATTGCGCAATGCTACTTAGTAATCTTAATTACCTACTTACCTAATCGTAACATGACATTCACAAGTGAATCGACTTTGTGGGCGCAAAACTTCCAGAGGGGGCAAAATTTTCTGCTCGGTTTGACTGGTGATAGGGCTTCTTCTAATACCGCCTGACTATCAACCACCATTTTATCTAAGTCTGTGGCCATAACTACAATGATGTTTCGGCAGTTAGAGGTAAGATAGTCAGTTTCTCTATGGTTGAGGATTCCAGGTGAAGCTCGCTTCCACCTTCGGCCTGATCATTTACCACCAGGTGAGATGAAGGACGAAAGGTAGCCCGTAGTGGTTAAAAAATTAGGCCTTGTCTGGTGACATCTCACAAAATCCCTGAAATTATTTGTTATCATAAGACACGTGTCAAAAATAAGTACTTATATTTTAAAATCGTGGATGGATGTCGTCGTGTTCAGTAGTTGCTACAAAGCATTTGATGAAATGGAAAAAGTCATACGTTTGATCCAGTCTATGAAATGGCACGATCACAACTTGACAATTATGCTTATGATAAATACTACAATATGACTGCTGTAGTACTAATCATAATATTGATAGCAACTTCCACCTTTTTAACCGACTTCCAAAATGGAGGAGGTTATATGTTCGTCTGTATTTTTTTTTTGTGTAATTTCATCGGTATTTTCGCCAATTATGAATCTTTATTGATAATTCTTTTTTTGTTTGGTAGGTCATGCTTCAGAGGTGGCACCATATAAAGTTTGCTTGCGTAGGTTTTGTGTTAGCTTCAATAATTACGTATTTTTCCCACTTAGTCTATGTAGACGATATCTTATTTGACTCCGTCACTGTTATTTACATAGCAGTTAGTGGTATTCGATTTTGTGTGGGGTAGGTACCACAACTAAAAAAGTGAAAAACAAAAACTTTTTAAAGCAAAGACACCGACTTCCGAAACTAAAGTAATTTTTTACTTTTTTAGTGTTTTTTTGGAAGTCGGTTGTTTTTTTTTTGTAAAAAGTTTTTATAACATTTGTTGGCCCCTTGGCTTTCTTAGTCTTCAGTAGGCACCTAGTTTGACGTTTGTTCTGAACATAGCTTATGTTACTAAATTAACTAGCAACAAACTACCTGATTCTAATGCAACATATAACTTCTCCTTTTCTGTGTTAGACTTTTCTTTTGACATTCAGATCGCCCATTGAACTCGACGATGGTTCGATCGTTTGCAAATTAATATCATACCTAGCTAAATAATTATGGTGATTTTGTTTTGAAAGTAATATGTAAATAGAAAAGTTGCACTTGTCTACCTTGAAATTATTTTTCCTAAAATAGGCCTTACCATTATTTATGGCCCATAAACTTGACGCTGTCAATCCGGTTGTAAAATAAAACAAGATTGCCAAGGTCGGACGATATGGTATATCCAAATTACGCCCGTAATGTTTCATGTCCTAGGTGTAATAGGGGGAAAGACCCTACTAAGATCATCTGAACTTAAAACCCATGAACTATTAATATAATACAAACAATAACGCAAAACAATTTGTGAATACCAAATTTTCATGCTATTGGGATGGACCTTTACAATGAATGAGAACTGGTAGACAACTGTTTCTATTCAGACAACGATTTTTTAAATTATATAGGGCATTACGTTTTATCAATACTTTGAGTGTTTTATGAATTTTTAATTTTTGACATTTCATTCATACAAAAATAATAATAAAAAGTGTAATCGCGAAAAAAATCAGCTGTTCCCTACATTTTGTCGAGCTATGCGAACATAAATGTAAGGAACAGCTGATTTTTTTGTCGCGATATCAGTGTTGGTCCCGTAGTGAAAGTTGTTCATAATGATTAGTTTTCACCCTGTATAATCATCACTCACGGACAACGTTTGGTGATGTCAGGACTATAGGTATACCTACTGACCAAACACTGACACCATTAAAAATAAAACTTTACCAATATAATTCGTGTACCATAGACGTTGGTACATTCAAGACAAGTATCACAGTTTTTATCACATCATCAATGAAAACAAAAGAGAAACCATTCAATATTCGACCAAAATTCGTGACACATGTCTCGTCATCATTCGTGCTGAACTCTGTCACCGTGACGAAACGGACGAATGGACACAGCACAGAATAATGTTGGCGTATACAAACAACCTTGACCCAGTAGCATCAGATGAGTATGCTGCATGCAATTATTAATGTGATAACTGTATAGTGGACATCTAAGGTAGGCTGTGGTTTATGTTCTTGGAAGTGTGGCGATAAAACCACAGCCTAATGCAGCATATTGGCTGTGGTTCCGGAAGGTTAATAATTAATAATTTGTTTTTTGTTAATTATTGTTTCTTAATGCAAATAATTTCACATTTTCGTATAACGTTATTTATAACCCGCACCTAAGTAATAACAGCCTACGGGTCTATCTCCCCATTCACCTCTCTACCCATTCACGGACCAACCCAATGGTAGCTTAACCTGATGGTTAATTTACCATTGGGTTGGTCCGTGAATGGGTGACCATCTTTACATACTGAGACTCCTGCGTGACTCGGAAAGCACGTGAAGCTGTTGGTCTGGCTGTCATTCGTAGATCTTTGACAGTCGTTACGGGTCGTAAGAAGCCAGAAAGTCAGACAACCAGTCTATTACCCAGTAACTGGATTGTGGAGGTCAGATAGGCAGTCGCTCCATGTAAAATACTGGTATTCAGCTGCATCCGGTTAGACTGAAAGCCGATCCAAACATATTTAATAAGAATAATTTATATTTTGTTCAAAAAACACATACATTTAAATAATGTGATGACACACTAGTTGGGAAAAGGCTAGGCAATTGATTGTTATAATAACCCGCTAACCAGGATTTTTTAGGTGACATCCTAATAAGACAAACTAGTTTAGGAAGAGTGTCATATCGCTTTTTTGTTTTCAAACCATGCAGTTCTTGTTTTCGCAGTGAGTTTAGTCCATCGTGTTCGCACTCAACGGCAATCCAATTGATTACAAATTCATTTTGAACTATCCAGTTTCGAGTAGTATCTAATAGTACTATTGCAATAGAAGGTTGCAAGCCGCTAACAGCGCAAAAACGACCAGCGGGCTTACTCTTCAAACTAATTTTAATTCCAATCTAAAGCCAATACGATTCCAATATTAATTTTGCAGTCACGTGATTCGGTACTCTTGAAAACAATATCGTCAACATTGGATTGAAATTGGGATTGCCCCGCGATTATTTTATGTTACACATGAAATTAGCTATGTTACGCCCCGCAATAGTGTTGTTCAACTCATTACGATAAACCGCTAATATGGCTTTAAAATGCTTTATCCTTTAAATAAGAAGGCTAATAAATAAATGTGATATAAATAGTTGTTTAATTGATTGATTGTAACGTATTAAATTCATTTGGCCGTAAGAACATCATTATAATCATAAAGTTAACCATGACTATGGCTTCATGCGGTAGGGTCGTCGCTTATTCTACAAAAAAAAAATTTGGCGATGTCAAAGTTCTCCAATTTCAAAAATAAAGTCAAGTCAAGTGGTTTTAGAAAAAGTGAATTCGTCGTGCAAGTTTGTTTAGCTAGCTCAATAACTTATAGATATCGATCGCGTGTGGTTCCTTTATAGTAACAATTATTTGTTACTAATATTAAAGTTTTATGCAAGTGGTAAGTCATACTGTTAATGTTTTACTAGTTTTTGATAACTCCCAGTCGCATAAAAAGACAATGCCACTAAACCTACAAGAATTATACAAGTATTAAGTTAAAGATCTTCCAAACAAAAGTCGTGATAAATAATATCATTGATAAAACTCATGTATCAAAAACAACATAGGTATCTTATATTTTGGTGATATATCACTTCTTCTCTTAGGAGTCGGCCGATAAAGGGCTTAATGTTTTCATATAATTATTTCCTCAAACAAATCCTTGCTCACTCTATAATTTGCTTTAAATTCGTCTTCATTCATAGAAAACGCTTTGTCCGTATAACGCGTCATCCGACGCTCATCTCGTCTTTGTTTTAATTGTTTTTTATGAGAATTACGTAAAACACTGTATATTAATGCTAACCGTGCCATGTTATACACTTATTACTTACTGAAAACCACATTAAACGCAAAACAATTTCTAAAAAGTTACAATTTTGCTATTGGAAAAATCCCAATCAACAAACAATCCTAACGCAATACTGGCGCAATACACAGTTGTCAAAACAAAGTCAAGAGTAGCGTTTACAGCACGCCAAGCCCGATCCCGATTCCACCTAGTTCCCCGAAATGGACACGCAATTCAAATACAATTTGGCGCTAGCGTCGAACTCAAGAGTACGAAACGTGAAAACTCCAATGTCAATAGATCGGAATTAAAATCAAGAGTAAGCGCCCAGTTTTCCTCGCTTACTATTGCAACTCGCGTGAGTTGTAGCTGATTCATATTTTTTCAAGCATTTTCATTGGTCATCAGTGCTTTGGTATATAATATAATGTAGTAATTAAATGCAATATATAGCTATGGTTATTAGAAAAAAAAAGACGTGTGCTGTTAGCACTTACAGTCCTTCTAGAATCTTTTGGCGCTCGAATGACGTTGCTAGGGAAGCGCTCTTGGCAAACATTTGCGATTTTTTTTGTGAAATGTATTGAAAAAACAAGATGGCAGCGTTAGTACCGATTTTGACCACGCGCCAAAAGATAATTGTACAGCTATAGCTATATCTTCAATCTTTGTGGAAATGGAAAGATTATAGACAGCAGGCTTAATGAATAAAAAGCAGAATTAAAGAAAGGTTGCAGGCGACTTCAGCCAGTATTTTTTTCCATTCTCATTCATGTATTTTTTTTCTTTCTGGGACAAACATTATTTCCCCGAAATAAAAATCATCATCTGCCTAGCCTTTTCCCAACTATGTTGGGGTCGGCTTCCAGTCTAACCGGATGCAGCTGAATACCAGTATTTTACATGGAGCGACTGCCTATCTGACCTCCACAACCCAGTAACTGGGTAATACGATACCCCTTGGTAAGACTAGTTGTCAGACTTTCGGGCTTCTGACGACCCGTAACGACAGTCAAAGATCCACAAATGACCGCCTGGACCAATGGCTACTACAAAGTACGTTAGTACTTTCCGAGGCACGGAGGAGTCTCGGTATGTAAAGATGGTCACCCATCCACGGGCCAACCCCGGCAAGCGTAGCTTAACCTGATGGATCGACCCGTGCAGCTGTTATTACGTAGCCACGAGCTGCTCCCCGAAATAAAAATACTATAACATATTTCAGGCAAAACATAAAACGCCCAATGCCCGTGTCGTGAAGGTTGTCTTAAGGACGTCAACAAGTCTTAGGTACCCGCATTCTTCGTAGGCGTGACCAATACCTGTTCGAACTATCTCTGTTGCAATCTATAACGAAACTCAATACCAGTTCTAAAAATATGATGACCTTGCTTTTCAAAATAAAACCATAGCTGATATCGTTGTGTAATAGAATCGCTAAAAATGAAATCATAGTGTCTTCTCTCTTGGCTGTGTTGTATGACCTTTACATTCTTTAGACCCGTAATTATTTTGAATATAGTAACTAACTGCGTTACTTAATGAATCTTCATGCTTTGCAGCGTAACAGCTATCATTGTTTTAGTGTGTATGAGAAATGGAGGCGTATGAATATTACCATCGCTTTTTTGCAACGGGCCAATATGACTTTGACACATGTATCAAAAAGGTGTAGTCTTTAAGGGTGTGTGACCGTCAAACTAAACAACTTCCTCCATTTGACCAACATCGTAATCGAGAAAGCATTATCAGTTGTCCCGTACAAACCTTCAATACCTACTCGACCTGGGGGCCTACCACCACCGCTTACAGCAGTATTATTTTAATATTACTACAGTGTAGAGAAGAGATGAAGCTCTACAGGAATTATAGCTCCATCTCTTTCCCCCACGAAGTAAGATTATTTATCGGTGGTGGTAGGCCCCCAGGTTCCCTTGTTTTAGATATAAAGTTAACACCATGATGTGCTATAAGTGTGCTTGCTATATTATAACTTCCTTTTATTCGCTATTAGCTTCATTTTAATCTCATTACAACCACAAATAATTTGCAAAGCATAAATTACATTCTTGAATCATTTTTTGCGTCAATATTTAGAGGTCTATAAATTATGACCAATACACGGAACTCTTTTGACTAGTTTTTGCGGTTGAGGTCTAGACAATACTGATATTCTTGATATTAAAACTTTAAGCACACGTAAAAAAATACTGTACAAAGGCGGACTTAAAGCAAAGTATTAAATGGGAAAAAAACTAAATGCATAAGATTTTCTTTACCTAATGTTAAAAGTAGTGATTGTGACATAGTATTGAATGGAGAGAAACTAGAATTCGTCGATAAAACTGTTTTCCTGGGGATCACACTCGACTCAAGGCTGCAATGGGGTCCTCATTTAACATCTCTTGCAGGACGGCTAAGTACATCAGCATACGCTGTGAGGAAAATCCGTAAATTCACTGATGTAGATACCGCGAGGCTAGTCTATTTCAGTTACTTTCATAGTATCTAGACACGCGGCTGCGTGTCAAGCCAAGTTCAAGAAAAGAACTGGCGACGCAGCAGCCGAGTTATATTACGCGAACCATTTGCAGCTATTTTTCACCCCTCAATAACTCAAAATCTATTTAACGTACACACATAAAACCCCTTAGATAAACTAGAACCCCAAATTTCATAAATACAGCTCAAACGGTTGTTGAGATACGAACGTCTAAAAATCGGCATTTTTATCACTGACTGACTTACCTATATACTTATGGATCAAAAACCTAACCCACTTCCTGATGACCTAGAAAGTTGAAATTTGGCATCCAGCTTGGTAATTGTGTGTATACAAAGGAAAAAATCAGAAAACAGATTTTTTTTTACGTTTTAAATATTTTTTAAGTAATCGATTTTTAACACCTAGCGCCTTTCGAAATTATAATAGCAAAAATATTATCTTTTGTTGGAGAATTGTTTCCATTATGAAAGGTCGCTTTTACCCACACCCACATTATTTATTTATGTACGCACAGTGATGCCTGCTGATTTAATAATATTTATTCATCTATTTCGTTTTACTTAAAGTTATATTATAATTATTCTAAGTACTGTTTATTTTATTTTATTTATTACCTATTTATTTTGTACAAATCGTTGAACCTGACTTGATTTCCGTACGTCTTTTGGGTGACCACTGAAAATCAGCGCTGTGCTGTGGGTCCTCTTAGCGCAGCATCATGCTGAGTGGAAGCCTTCTTGTCACAGTCATGACGTGCAGATTTATTACTTAAATATCTGTAAACTTGTGATCTTATATTTGTATTTAGATCTATTTTGTTTAATATTGCTGATTAGTTATCTTTTTGTATGCACGTGTTTCTGTGACAAATAAACCTATTTTTCCTTCTTTCTTTCTTTTATCGTTTTATATATACGTACCAGATTTATTATACATAATTTAGACAACCAATTATAAATAATAATTGTTAATCATTGGCTGTTTAAGTTTTCCGCGAAGCGGTCAAAAGGAGTGCGGCGCGTCCGGGGTGACGGGGATTTAAGGGTTTCGAAATATTAGCATAGTCCGGATCTTGAGGTGACATTTAGGCTTCCTGTAACCTAACTAATGGATTCTAAGCGAAACTTGGCAGCCGAAGTTGGTCAAAAAAGACCGATGTGCAACCGATTCTAATTTTGCGTAGGCATTCAAATCAGCTGATAGCATTAATAAAAATTAATGTTAAAAATTGCTTCAAAGCCTAATGCTTTAATGGTTAAAGGCTATTTATAAACAAGGACAAAACCTTCTAGAATTATACAAAAGGGGACCTAAAAATTAAAAATAGATTTTTTTTGCGGCTCGAATATAAAAATGCTATTGCACAACATTAACAAATAGCATATTTCATTTACGAGGCCAGCTGTTCCTTTATTGCGTTATTTTACATTCCCAAATTAGATTTTTTAGATTCCTATACTAAATTAGATTATTACAATTATTTACTTAGTGCATACTTTGGTATAGTGAAAATATATTTCTTAATCACAGTCGTTTGTGAACTGAAAATATAGTTTAGTTTTACTTTGACGTAATTAAACGTAAATCACGAAATTCAATATTATTAATCAATGTGATTGCTAAAGGATACACACACAGACAAAATTAACGAATTTATTAGTAGAGAAACTATTAAAAATTAAATGTTTTTTTTTTAAATGTTTTATATAATGAAATGTATAATGGGTCACCACATTATAAACACATCTTGTCAATAACCGTAAAATATTGTAATGTTAATAACGATTCACTAAACTATAAATAATATTTAATAAAAAAATATTTTCTTGAGTTAGAAAAAGAAACAATTTTGGTAGATATTCGTTATTATTATTATTATGTATTATGGCTACTATGTTGTAGTTTTAATGGTGTTTGATTTCTACATAGGTATCATACCTAGGTTCATTTTAAAGTTATTTGTCTTAGAAATTCCTAGCCTGTCAATTGCTGAATGACCTGGACTATTAAATATTTATTTTTGGACTAAATATTAACATTTTTTACTAACAGACCCTACAGACGTTGTCTTGTCATTCCAATATGGTCTTGAGTTCGTACAAAAATGCACTTTCAGTTTGTTCCCGAATTTTCAAATTTTCCGGGCAACTGTTCCATTTTTTCTTTCCGGTATAGCCAAGCTCAAATTATGCGCTTACCAATGAACAGCATTTCATTTTATTTATAGGTATAGATTTATATTTCTAACCTAACATCTTTATTATGATAGCCTTACTCGAACCTTTACTAAAATCCATCTCGCAGCATTCCAAGAGCCGGGAACCCGCAATACGACATCGGAATCGAGCGTTTTGCAACCGTCCACAATGTCGCAACATTACCTTTCTAGATATATCCACCGGCTAACTGAATTGTGGCGATCGGGAGCGAGATCCGAATGACCGCGGCCCGTGACGATCGCTTCCGACCGCGTGAGTAGACTTTTATAATTGTATCCTTGAAACAATTTCGAATTTTGATTAATTTGTTTTCTTTGCGTTTGCAACACGAAATTAGAACGTAGCGTTGTCTTAAATGCGTGGGTATGTGTGTTATAAAAGAAATGTGAATACCTGGTGGCGGGCGAATTTATGGGTCTAGCAGGCGATTAATGATAAACAAATCGTTGAATAATTGTCATTAGGAAATGACACTGGATTCTGATATACTTTCAGTATTCTGTGAAAGAAATCGTCTGCTTATAAAGTAGGTATACTACCATAAAATCGAATAAAACTACTAGCCCGGCTTTCGCCGAATGTCGCTGAAAACCAGCGCTGGGGCTCTGTCTCGCATAGGGTCGCAGCATTATGCTGTGCGATTTTCCCCCAACTTGTTCTTTTTTGTGTTTGTGTTCTTTCTGTGCGTCGTGTTTACCGACAATTAACGTCTTTTTCTTTCTTTCTTTCTTCTTTTTCTCAATCCTACTTGTTTTCCTCCCATTAAACTAAACAGAGACGTCATAGAATTACTCCCACTTAGAACTATCTTACCACACTATTTAATTAATGAAATATTTGAACTTTAATGTATCGAATCCCATTTAACACCTCATATATTTCTTTTTCTATGATAGTGCGTATTTTTTATGACAACAGAACCATGTTGTTAAAATAGTCAATTCGATAAAAATTAAAAAAATTATGTCACTTAATTACGCACTTTAAAGTTATAAAACAAAGCGTTTATTACGCCTATTTATAATACACAAAATTTAAAAAAAAAATTGTAAAATAGTTACTTCTATGAATTAATTAATGAACAATAGTTATGTTCTTAACAGCTAAATTAATGCCACTTAATTACGCACTTTAATGTTATAAAACAAAGCGTTTATTACGCCTATTTGTAATATACAATGCTTTGTTTTATAATTTTATAGGTCAATTATTTAAAGTACCTTTTTGTATTTAGGCCGCATTTACACGGTATCCATCATTGACGTTTCGTCAAAAAACACGATACGTCATGACGGATGGACAATCACATTGCATAGGGAAACGAGTTTTTTCGCGATTCGTCAAAAAATATCCGAATAGACTACGTTCACACTTCATTTGTGATTCAGAGTCCAGTCTTGGGTGAGCGCTTTAGCGGATCCGTCACAAAAAAACAGCGATTCGTGTTGTTTGACGAACGTGATTTTTAAAAGACAATACGTGATTTAAGACTTGTCAGTCATTTTACATGATTCATGATGCATGTGAACCCAGCCTTATAAAAAGTAATGCTGTCGTCAAAAAAAACGAATACTGAAAAAAGACGATTCGTCAAAAAACACGAATTGTCCTCGTGTGTTTAAACTCTTACGGGTAGTGTTACACTGCCAGCTAAAACAACATTAGGCTAAAAGAAGTGTGTAGACAAAGCCAGTCTTAAAAAGTAGGTAGGTAAATTGATTAAAAGGGATAGTGTAATTTAAAACTAGCTTTAGCAACTCCTTAAGGCTTTCACAAACAGGCGCGACGCGACGGTGCGACGCGATTCTGGTAGAACAATTTCCATGAAGTTTTCACAGAATTTGTTCTATTGGAGTCGCGTCGCGCTGCTGGAAGCCTTTAATGTTACCTATAACTAGCTTAGTTTGTGCATCTAACATCTACATGTTTTTCTAACGATGTAGATTGTCAGCTTATGAGTATTGCTTTGGCATGTTTTTTTTTTCTCTCAGCATTCGTATATGTTATGTCTAATTTCACCGAATCATCTAATGTAAACCCCAATTAACTTATCTTTAGGCTGAAATAACCCAATGAAGTTCTCAGTTACGTCATTATTCCGTAGATTTGTCTTTGTTTGATACTTTGGGTTCAAAGACATTTTACGACTTCCTATAATCTTATTTTTGTATTCAAACTAACTTCAATGTCTCATGTAGGAAGTAATTCCAAAGGCATAATTTATAATGAAGATGCGTCGACGGTTTTAAACTCAGGACCAGACAAAAAAGATTCTTAAAACACATGGAATATTATTATGATTTTATAGAGAGCTAAAAATATTGTTATGCGTAAACGCCTTTGCGGAGTTATGAATAAATGGAGTGCTATTCCATCCGACTGTCAAAGAAATGGATTTCTTAAAACATTGACTCACTTCAGCGTTTAAGATCTACTCTTACTCATTGTTTTAAAATAAAGGATGTTCTGGAAAATATAGGGTAAAACCCAAACCATGTATCTGTATGCATACTATACTTAAAATGAAATAGCATTGAGCTAAAACTATTGCTGGAAAACGACTTTTATTTTTGACGTGAAAAATCGCTGTTTCTGGCAGCGCGCACTGTAAAAGGCCCCGAAACATTCAATTGCAATTGTCAATTTTTACGTGATTGATTGATACACATTGATGCACAAATTGATCGTCCACCAAATGCAATTGAAACGATTGACTATATTAATACAATTGCAATATTGATTCCAATTGATCAATTGTAATTGATCGGTTTAGGATCCTTAAGGCACGCAAAACATTGAGTTTAGGATCCTTGCAATGATAAAGTAAAGTGTAGTCTTTGTAAACTCGTTATTCCTACAAAACTATACATACTTCGAATCATAGAAAACTGAACTTTAGCAGAAATGTACGGAGCACTTTAGTAACTTCACCATCATATTTTTTCTGTGTCCATGCCAGTCGCGCTTAAATGACCACTCCAATTACTAAATACTCCGTATACTCGTCTAATCACACGTGCAAATCTCGTCCATTCATGTATATGCGTATTTTCGTGATTACATTTATCTCGTTATGAAATCTGAGTGTCCTTCCGCTCGAGGTTGATGTACTTGCGAAATGTTTGGTTAATCATACCAAATGCTTTTGTCGTCACACGAATTATAATTTACATAGGTACACAAACTGTAACAGCGGTGTAAGCAGCGGTGACTTACGAGTTAGAGGGCGCAGGTTCGAACCCAGACAGCCCAGACCAGAACCCTGTATATATAAATTACTAGCTTCCGCCCGCGGCTTCGCCTGCGTGGTATGTCGGTAACAAGTAGCCTATGTCCTTTCTCAGGCTCTAGACTATCTTTGTACCAAATTTCATTGAAATCAGTTCAGTAGTTCTGCCGTGAAAGCGCGACAGACAGACAGACAGAGTTACTTTCGCATCTATAATATTTGTAAGGATTTCATCGCCACTGCTCTCAAAACGGTGAAGGAAAACATCGTGAGGAAACCGGCATCCCTGAGAGATATTTCTTGACGGCATGTCTAGCATGTTTTCTAAAACTGATCAAATTATTTTACTACTTTCTACTAGATTTTCTACTCATGCTAAGTAAAGGAATGGTTTACCATTATACGTACCCATTTAATGGTGAAGCCTCATAACCTCTGCCCCTAAAACCGGTATTTTAATCTAACGGTTTATCGTTCTTCAATCTAACAACGGTTTTGAGCGCGCAATCATAAGTGCAGGAGGTTTAAAAGCCACATAATTATATAAATAAGTTTTCTCAAAGGATAGCGCAAATGAAACTCCATAATGCATCGTACCTATATAGGTACGAGTTTCATTTTTTTTAGGGTTCCGTACCCAAAGGGTAAAACGGGACCCTTTTACTAAGACTCCGCTGTCCGTCCGTCTGTCTCCAGGCTGTATCTCATGAACCGTGATAGTTAGAAAAATTAAATTTTCACAGATGATGTATTTCTGTTGCCGCTATAACAAATACTAACAAACAGAATAAACTAAATATTTCAGGGGGCTCCCATACAACAAACGTGTTTTTACGTACGGAACTCTTCGTGCGCTAGTCCGACTCGCACTTGGCTGGTATTTTTTTTTAACGTATGTCCTTTAGATTTGTCAAAAATGAGGGTAATAACGTGCGGGTCACGGGAGGCGACTTCGCGCGGGGATGTCACGCAACTATACGCACCAGTTTGAACATAGTTTAGACTTGTATAAAGGAAAGAAAGAAATATTATTTATTCTGCACAAACAAAACGCACACACAACAAAAAAAAAGACAAAATACACGTACACAAAAGTAGCCAAAAGCCAAGTAGGTATTCTGACAATAAAAAATAAAAAAGTTTCACAATATTGTACATACTTATTCTACTCCCTGTTGATGTTTGTTCATTGGTTGATGTCAAGGCCAGGAACCAAAGACGATATTGCGTAATTACTGTTGCGACATCGACATAGTAGTAGTTTCGGTATAGTACTTGTATTATTGGCACAATCGGCGCCAGCGCATATCATCCCGCATCTACCGCGAGATTTGCCTCAGTTTGACCAGTTCTTTAGTGAAAATTTAGTGTGTTGATGACTCAGACCAACAAAAAAAGAAAGACGGAGCACTCCATACATCAAACGTGTAGCCACAAAACTATGCTCCTGCAAGTAAACACACAGGCTCACGCACACATCTACACAAAAACTATGCTCATCGCTCCTAGTACGTCACGAGTCGTCGTCTAGTAAACTTCAATAAAAATAATAGAATTATGCCTTCTTGTGTAGTGAAAACTTGTAAAAATACAATAGCAAATCACATAAAAAGTCTCCCGTAATCACTTTTCACATGGAAGTACTTCAAATAACATCGTTTCTTAATTTAGTTAACTATGAATTTTAGGTTACTTGGAACAAAAACCTGAATGAATGAACGAACGAAAACAGTGACATTTAAAGTGCGAGGGTTGCCATAATATGATTTGAAATTTTCCCGTTCGATATTTTTTAGTTCGAGTAATTATATGCCTGTTTCTTTTATGTATTTAATCATTTAGATTTCCAAGTAATATTGAAAATAAAAGTAAATGGATAGTAGCTATAAGAAATAGTCGGAATGATCCAGAATGGCTGCCATCGAAAACCAGCGTGGTTTGTTCCGATCATTTTGATAATAATGACTTTTATTCAACTAATCGTGGACTTCGCCGTGTGATCAAAAGCGGATATACTAAAAAGGTATATAAAATTTGAAAAACAAAAATGAGATTTTGTCAAGACAGTAATTAAACACTGACTGTATTTTTTTTTTAGTTAGTTTCTCAGCTTAGTCTAGCTAATTTAAATACTACTGTACCAAATTTTATTTTTTTGATGTTATTTCCATCGTCATACGTAATTGCTAAAAACTCAGTTTCACAAAGTTCTGGCTGTACGTTTGTTCAAGTATGTCCTAATTCTTCATTTATCTTCCTAAGGTCAAAAGCTGCCATTACTCGTGTAATTTTTTTCGTAGAACTTACCAGACTTGCCTCATGTAGCCATTGACGATAGGGCTGTATGTAAATGCACTTTGTACTTAATTGTTATTTTATTTTGCGATGTAAAAAAAAATGGTTTTTTTTCGGAATGCTTCCTAACAATTGAGGTACAATACCATACTCAACAATATCTTACTCTTACAATATTATCCTACCCAAAATATTATTCCCCAAATTATAGGGAAAAACTTTAACAAATGACAACCCTTTTTACATACACATAGATAAAAAGGTGGCTTCACTTTTGATGTACGAAATGCTCCGTCTTTCTTATTTTGTTGGTCTGAGGTTGATGATTAAATCTACCACAACTAGTCAATTATTTGTCTGGTTAGTTAAACTAACCACTTGCAAAATAGAAAAAAATCCTGTAATTATATATTTATAATTTTGTTAAGTCAATGCCCCGTTAGGAAGTCTTGACGTCTAATAAATTATCACAAAAAAGTGTACCGTACACAGAATAAAATTAAAAATACAGTTTTAAATCTAGACCTGCAATAAATATTTTAATACAGTTACTGCATCTGACATGTCCGTTACTTGGCTATGGACGTCATCGGCACCACGACCATCGCTAAACATCATTGTACGCATGATACAGGGTGTAAAAAGAACCATCACATGGGTCTTTTTACACCCTCTATCACCCATCACGCATTCGGTATGAAACTAAGCAATAAGGAGCAAAAAAAAAAAAATGGAACTTTTACCTTCAATATCTCCTTAGTAAAGAATTAATCCACAACAGATTTCGTGGCAAAAAGATTACTAGAATTACTTTGTTTGTTTACCAAATTGTTTGCCCAAAAAGCCTGTGGTCTGGAATAGTCTCTCAATATTGATATAACTCTAGTACTCAGTTTACTTCTTTCCTTCAGGAGGCTGCCCACAAAAGAATAGCTTCTGCTAGAGCATTGCAAAAGTTTCATTTTTCCCGCTATGCATTTACACGTTCCATAGTTTACTTAGCAACCTATGTATTTTCATTGTGTAGTCACAATGTATAACTACGCTTACAATTGAGATGAAACAAATTGTTCTTTGTTTTTCCGCCTAATAAAATAACAATTATTAGGAAAAAATACGGGTATTAAACAGTTATTAAAATAATAACTGTTTTCCATGGGAAAAATACGGAGAATCGTCATGACGTGTCGTAATTAATACACGAAACAAAGAACGAAAATAAGGTTATTTTATTTTTAATCAACAGAATTTAAAATGTCAATTTTGGAACAAAAATCGTCGAAATTGGTCGCCTGAGTACTCGTAGCAAAACTGCTACGACGGACTGCGTAGCCGTGTAGTACCTAGTGACTTTGTCTCCTTCATTATGGTTTGATTGCTCGCTTAATGAGATTAATGAGTTATTGCTATTTTTCTTAGTACTTTTATTTCTTTATACTACTACTACTATTAACAATCAATCAAATCAATCCGCCTAGCCTAAATGCCTAGCTTTGATTCCTAACTATTATGGGATCGGGTTCCAGTCTAACCGGATGCTGCTGAATACCAGTATTTTACATGGAGCGACTCCCTATCTGACCTTCACAACACAGTTAACACTGGGTAACACGATACTCCTTGGTAAGAATAGTTGTCAGACTTTCGAGCTTCTGAAGATCCGTAAGGACTGTCAAAGATCCAAAAATGACAGCCGGGACCAAAGGCTTAACGTACTTTCCGAGACATGGAGGAGTCTCGGTATGTTAAGACGGTCAACCATCCAGGAATTGACCGCGACAAGCGTAGCTTAACCTGTACGATCGACCCGTGCAGCTGTTATTACTTAGCCTCGAGCTATTTACAAATGTATTATAATTCTTCCTACGAATGTGTCGTTACTCATAATAGTTATCTACTCTGAAAAACAACACAAAAGGTCACTACTTTTTTGTCGTATCACTGCGTTTAAATCCGAACCGTCATTTCATATCATAACCAGTTTCTTGAGACACTGTAATCATTAATTTAAAACGTAATTCCCATCATTATTAGATGACGAATTGTGCAGGGATTCCCATAGTCCGAGATCACCGTTGTTTTTCAGTGTGGAATCTTACTAGCATGAAATGATTAAATGATAATTATGATTAGGTACATCATAACGTATGTAATCAATCGATGATTTGAGAGCTCTTCTATAAGGAAAATCAGATGCATGTAAAGTGTGATTTAAGTAAAAACTATGGTTAGTGCTTTTTCATGAACGAAAAAAAAAAATTTAATTTTGTACTACTGATAAGTATTTTTATTAAAATAAAAACTTGATAATATTCGGCGATATTCGAATTTGAGTGGGGTAGGTACCACAACTAAAAAGTGAAAAATAAAAACTTTTTACAAAAAAAAAAACAACAAAAAACGAAAATTGAAATGTGAATACACCGACTTCTGAAATTAAAGCTATTTTTCACTTTTTTTGTGTTTTTCTTGGAAGTCGGTTTTTTTTTTTGTACTTAAAAACTTTTTATTTTTCACTTTTTAGTTGTGGTACCTAACCCACACAAATTTGAATATCACCTGCTATGTTAATAACATTGACGGAGTCAAATAAGATGGCAACTACATAAATAAAGTGGGAAAAATACGTAATTATTGAGGGTAACTCAAAAACTACGCAAGCAAAGTTAATTAAATTTATATAGGACCAACCCTGAAGCATGACCGGCCAAACAAAAAAATATCATCAAAATCGATTCATAATTGGCGGAGCTATCGCGGAACATACACAAAAAAAAAAAAACTCAGACGAATTGAGAACCACCTCCTTTTTGAAGAAGTCGGTTAAAAATTACCGTACAAAGGCGGATTTAATGCCTGAGGCACTAACAATATGTGAGCTTTATTATAAATGGTGTGACCCGACATCTTCTGAGTTTAAGTATTTTAATGAAATACATTATTAAAATTAAAATATATATACGCTAACGGGAGAATCGTGAGAATAAAATATTCAGTGTAACAGTTTTGAGTAATTTTTGTATGGTTTTCAGACAACTTGAAAGACAACAGAAGATTACGTTTTTGAAAACTAGGTAATACTCAAATAATAAAATTGTATTCGTGGTTTATTTTGCAAAAATTAACAACATAATAAAAAAGGTAATCACCAAGTAATAATATCATAGGTTTCTTTGAAGTTACACCGATTGAGTTTCATCAGACCCATCATACAAAAGAAAAAAAAACCGACTTCAAAAAAAACACAAAAAGTAAAAAATAACTTTTATTTCGGAAGTCGGTGTCTTTGCTTTTAAATTTTCGTTTTTTGCCACCGACTTCCGAAATAAAAGTAATTTTTCACTTTTTGTGTTTTTTTTGGAAGTCGTTTTTTTTAGTTTTTGTAAAAAGATTTATTTTTCACTTTTTCGTGGTGGTACCTACCCCACACAGAATACCACTACCTGCTATGTAAATAACAGTGAAGGAGTAAATTAAGATGTCATCTAGATAAACTAAGTGGGAAAAATAAGTAATATTGAAGCTAACTAAAAAACTACGGAAGCAAAGTTAATAAAATTTATATGGGACCATACGGGAAGCAACAGCTTTCAAATAAAAAAAGAATCATCAAAATCGGTTCACCCAGTCGAAAGTTCTGAGGTAACAAACATAAAAAACATAAAAAAATAGACGATTTGATAACCTCCTCCTTTTTATGAAGTCGGTTAAAAACCACAATGTCAATAAAAAGCTGAAATAAAAAGTAAAACATTATCCGCATATCTATGCGGATAAATGACGTGCATTATTTAATTTTTTATTGACGTCATTGTTTTTTGGTACTTACATTCTTTGTTTCTGACGTTTTTACCGAGAAGAGTTCATTGGTCACTCAACGTTATATTTATGTTTTTATTTAGAACCGTCAAGAACGAATTGAATAACACAACACAATCAATCTGCCTAGCCTTTTCCTAACTATGTTGGGGTCTGCTTCCAGTCTAATTCAGCTGAATACCAGTATTTTACATGGAGCGACTGTCTATCTGACCTCCACAGCCCAGTAACTGGATAATACGATATCCCTTGGCAAGACTGGTCATCAGACTTTTGGGCTTCTGACGACCCGTAACGACTGGCAAAGATCCACGAATGACAGCCGGGACCAACGGCTTAACGTGCTTTCCGAGTCACGGAGGAGTCTCGGTATGTAAAGATGGCCCCTAATCCACCGACCAACACCGGCAAGCGTAGCTTAACCTGATGGATCGACCCGTGCGGCTGTTATTACTTACCCCTAACTAACAATTGGAGAGACTGTAACATTTTTGTTGTCAAGTCACTTGTGAACTCGGTTACTAGTTTAAGAATCACGTAAATAATACCTTCCGTTAACGACAAACTTTGGACATTGATCACGAAATTACGCAATTAAAAAAAATATGTCAAGTTCACATCAATTTGAGACACATTAAATAATGAGAGTAATTGAATTTGGCCTTTTCTAAGAATAGTCAGTACTAGCTGCTCCGAATCTAATTATTTTTCTAAAATAAAAGTAGCCTAAGTTACTCTGTATAACATCAGGTGGCAAGAACACACGAGCCATGTCACAGTAGGCCTACTGTGACATGCCTCGAGTCACACATTTTATATGACTAAACTGTGATAAAAACTCGAGCCGTGTCAGAAGGCCGTGCTCGCCCCGCAGCCATCTGCCAGTCAAAGTCCCGTCAAAATCGGTCCAGCCGTTTCTGAGATTAGCCAAAACAAACAGGCAGACAGAAAGACAAAATTTGAAAAATTGTTTTTTTTTAAAGTAATTTTAAGTAGGTATATACTTTCATAAGTATTCATTTAGTAAAAGGCTGTAATTATGGCATTACAAATGGACACTTCGATTTTATAAATTTGTATAGTTTTTCTAGCATTCCTATCTTGAAACTGAGTAAGTATGCCGGGAGTATGTATTGTATAGAAGATTCGAGATTTTGTTTTTAGGCGATGACCGTAACAACAATGTCATTTATTTTTGTGCTGTAAACACAACATAGATGCTTGTGGTTTTCCAGGGTCAGAAGGTACAAGGACTGTGGTTTTGACTCATTAATATTACTACTCACTATACTGTTAAATGGGTTTGCCTTCATTATGCAACATAGAAACAGTGTGATGACCGAAGCGGAACTGAAAAAGCTAGAGCTCAGCTTTTCCAATGCTTCATCATCACTCTTTAAAATGATAAGTGATGCCAAGTGCATGACGAACCACGCACAATGAAGGGTTCCGTAGTTGGGATGAATTTATCCAACAAACTTAACATTGTTGTTGAAAAACTTGTTCTCCAACACAGAATGTATCAGAGAACATGTTTTTGCAACTGCAAATTTAAATTGGTCGATTATTACTCGGTAACTTGTGGAGCCTACGTAGCGGTGATAGTTTTCCTTTTAATTTCGTTATATATACTACTGCCGTGAATTTTTTCACATATCAGACAGACGGACATACCCTATTACTAATAATAGGGTCCCGTTTTACCCTTTGGGTATGGAACCCCAAAAAAAATGGCTGCTGAGTATACTGAATGGGAATTTACCTTAACAAACGATAAAAAAATTGAGATAGAAGCCAATATATTTATGACAACATACCTCATATCCGTACATAATTACTATGGAAATACATCTGCATACTCTCTATCTTTAAATACCCTCCTCTTGGTCTTGCTTTTTACATCTTGAGGTATGAATCTTTAAACATATTGTGGCGGCATCTACATCGCCACCATGCGAACTATGCACCACACTGACGGCACGCAAAATCCTGCGTCGCGCAAGCAGGGTTTACCGCTCGACTGGCAATGCCCCGAAATCAATCGTTGCGCAGCTGCCCACCATACTCAACACCCGTCTGGTCGGAGGACCCTCCTTTTTCTATAGAGGATGAGTGAAGTTTTTACCCTGTTCCTCATATCTCTATAACATTATTGTTCATTTTCTCATGTGCTCGCAAAAACAACAATACTTGAATCGGAATAATAACCTGTCGTGGAAATCCAAACGACGACCAAGAGCAATAGTCTCATCAGCCTCACTAATGCATGTTACCAAGCTTTTTATTTCCAGTAAAAAAGTCAATTACCGTCACAACAATAGCATAAATATAACCTTCTCATCAAAACATATTAATATGATTGACCTTTCCGAAAGCACGTGTTTTAGTGACATGCACAAGAATGGCTATCGACACGTGATAGTGGTATCGTTAGTACCTAATCATCAGGGTCGCTAATGATCAGACGATATGCATTAGTATTTCCCTTCATTACTCATGTTGGAGTTTTCCTGATGGTCATTTTAGTTTTTATGATGCGATGCTATGCTATGCTATTGTTTGCAATTAATGTTGGTATTGCTGGTCGCCAAAATCGCCAAATGGAACTTCTATTTTATCAAATTAATGAGGATGCAAAACATCTTCTACGAGATCTTACACTTTAGCATAAGCAGAATCAGCCTATAATGTTCCCACTGCTGGGACACAGGCCTCCTCTTAGTAAGCGGGCCGTAATCCACCACGCGGGCCCAGAGCGGGTTGGTATTTATATTTGGGATCTTACATCTTTCATTATTCATTCATTAACAATTTACTTCGTGTTCAACATTAAATATTAAATAAAGTTATCACACAGAAACAGTACATTTAAACAATACATTTAAACAATATATTTAAACAATACATTTAAAAGCCTAATTAAAATTTATGTGAAATGAAAGAGTCCAATTAATTTAAAATATGTCAACAATTATATATATCGTCAAAATTATAATATGTCAAATTAATAGCAGGTATAATGTCAAATTCAATGTCAAAATATTGAGATTACAACTTCACGTGTCCTAGTGAATTGAATACAATACATAACATTTGAATACAATTACAGTATTAATACACTAAACTCGATTACATACACTTTTGGGATGATTAAAGGCTACATGAAGCAAAATGGTTTTCAAAAATAAGAGAGGAAATTCTTCTTCTATGAGTAAATATCTATCTTTAACCAAGGATGTTACTGGTAATAAATTTTCAAGGAAATAATCAGTGATCCAGCCATTTTATCGTTAACACCTTGAACTAAACACACATCTTTAGAAAAAGACGCGAGAGAGACTACACGGTTACCAGGTCTAATACCTATCAGACATGCTAAACGTTTTATTTTCGTACATAATTGGTTATTTATTTATTTGACCATGTATGTACACACAGACGTTAATAAACAGACAAGAAGAAAAACTTTTTACAAAAAAAATACCAACCAACTTCCAAATAAAATACTAAAAAGTGAAAAATAACTTCGGGAGGTCGGTCTTTGGTTTTCGATTTTCGTTTTTTGCCACCGACTTCCGAAGGTAAAGTAATTTTTCAATTGTTAGTGTTTTTTTTTTGTAAAAAAAAATATTTGTCACTTTTTACTTGTGGTACCCTACTCCACACAAATTCGAATACCACTACCTGCTATGTAAATAACAGTGATGGAGTAATCGTCCAGATAGACTAAGCGGGAAAAATATGTAATATTGAAGCTAACTCAAAAACTACGCAAGCAAAGTTAATAAAATTTACATGGGACCATACCTCTGAAGCATGACCTACCAAACAAAAAAAGAATCATCAAAATCAATTCATAATTGGCGGAGTGATCGCGTAACAAAAACAAAAAAAAAATTGGCTTTCAGTTTACTCAATACATCTTTGCTTACCTACCCATTTACTACAAGAGGGATTTTCTGTTTTCTTTTCCACTAAAGGAACTACATCTTTCATCTCTTTCCTGTGTGCCGTCTTTAATACAGATGGAAAAATAAATGTTTTATGCACATATTTTCTTGTTCCAGCTTCCATTCCCCTGTACCCTACGATGTTGTTCAGCATACTGGTCTACCTGTTCTACTACACGACATACATGATCCTGTTGGCCATCGCTGGTTTGTGGTGCTTCGAGGAGTGTGTGCTGACGGAAGACGAGGAGTACGAGTTCTACCATCAGCATAGGGCGATGCCGTACTGATTGAGTCTTGTGAGTATTTTTACAGTTACTATTTTAAGTAGTTTGCTGTTTCTCTTATCTCATGAAGCTACGCGCGTTTTACTTGTGGTAACCAAATGTACAAACACGCTGTGAATGAAGACTGTTTGCGTCTGCACATAAAATACACACACGCACACACACTTCCGACTTTGCCATTGTTTCGGACGGTACCGAGAGCTCCTTCGCTTATACACACATTCACAACGTGTTTGTACACTTGATAACCACAAGTAAAATGCGCGTCGCTTTGTGATAAAAATACTATACCTGAAAATAGATACTTTGTTAAGGCGAGGTAATCCGGACCTGTAGGCCTTTGAAAAAAAACCTACCTCCGCTTTCCCCAAACGCAGCGTGACCAATTTTTTTACGATGCGCCTCCGACCTTTTTAAGCACTATTTTAAGGTAAGTAAGAATCTGCATATACAGCCAGAGAAATTAATTCTTAAGCAAATTCAAAAATAAAACCACATACTTATGAAACGTTAAAAGCTAGGTGCATGGTTGCCATTGGCCGTTTTCTATGGAGACGAGCCGGCAAGAAACTCCAAGGTTACTCTTTTAAAACGAATTGGCTTTTACAATATTTTCAAGTAACAGTGTTAACAGGTATGGGTGGACAGTGCAGGCCTTTCAACAAGTACTGGGCATTATTGACACTCTACGTCAATTTGCCGGGTGACAGTTGTGATTTGAATCTAAGGATGATTTAGGTTGGTAGTAAATTTACTTCCAATATTAATATTCGTGTGTGTACCCGTAAGTATTCATAATAATGAACCGTTTATTATCTAAATAAAATATTCTTTCATTTCTATATAACTACAAAATATACAATAATACAAAATAAATTACAGAAAATAATATTTTTACAAAGGAAACATAATTTTAACTTGTGGACTCGACACTAGGTCGTGCCTGTCTCGTGGAGTCCTTGAGAGTTTAGACAGTAGGTTTCCGGGTCGATACGGAATTGTAAATGATTATTACGTAAATAATTATTGTTTTAATAACGAAATATCTGTTGGTTTTCGTGAATACGTGTCTAGGAATTTCCTATTGATCTAGCTAGCATACTCAAAATAGACTGTGAAATCATGCAGCATAAACTAGTTAATTTGAATAATATTAGCATTAATTCATTGAATTTATAGTATTCAAACCAGCTAAACTTGTTATCTAACGTTAAAATAGTCTAAATTTAGGTATAAAAAATAAACGCCGAATGTATAATTACGACCTCCTCCTTATTTTTTTGTCGGTTTAAAAACATTTTTTCTTAAGCAAAACTATATAATTATAATCCCTATAAAAATACAAAACACCTTTTTTAAATAGATTTAAATATTAGAATGGTGCGCTCAAAACTAAAAAGATCCATAAATTGTTAGTAACACCGGCTTCCGAAAAACGGCCACTTTGGCAGAATCATAATAGGATAATATTATGAACCATCGTAAAATGTCACAAACTGACAATTAATGATAATGTAATATATGAATTTGCGTGCAATTCGCAATTAATCTGTTTGACAGTTTTATAAGGAGATTCGTAAAATGGTCCACAAATTATGAATTGCTTTATTGAATTAACCTGTATGACCGCGGACGGGCTGCGCGCGGACCAAAAACTATTGCAGTTAATTAGAAACTCCTTGAAGAATTAATGTTTAATTTAAATTAATTAATTTAAATTACAGTCACTTTATAAATAATTAAGTCATTTTCATGCAGCAATATTTAAACCAAACATGATTTGAATATGAATTGAATTGAGTACATAATATATGATTCAGCTGTGTCGCCATTTTGTATAAAATTAGAGAAATTACTAATGACAGCTGAGAATTCAAGAAATGAATTTCTTTTAGAGGAATTGCTAACGTGGCCGGTTTAGGCCCTATGGTTTGCACTTAAACACTATTGTTAGTAACTTAAACTAAAGACGACTAAACTCAATACTTTATTTTTTTACTATTTGTGGTTCACAGACATGCCTAGTGCCATCCCTATGGTACCTACTCAGGAACCTATAGGCCGATGCAATTCATGAGTAGGTACTTACAGAGAAGGCATTAGGCGTGTGTATTGGCCTTAAGTCTTCAGATTTACAATAGGCATAACGATTGCATTACTCATTACTCGTGATTTTTCGAATAATAATTACAATACTTAATTCAAAACGTTTAAACAAAGACGTGTTATGTAAGAAGGTTAATTTTAATCCTTATGTTAATAAAAGGTATCCTGTGAACCTTCAGTTATTTTTTCTTTTTATCGATTTTTATTTACAAATTGCACAAATGAAGATATTATAAATTCTTTCGAGTACTTTTCCTTTGTTGTATTTGGTTAAAAAACCCGTTAATAAGAAAGGTTGCTGGTAAAATGTTCTTTTAAATCAGATTTTCATAGAATGTTGATTTTAAAACATTGTTTTAATTTTTAAACAAATTTTTAAAACACAATTATTTTAAAATATTGATTACAACCTATCGCCTTTTCCGGTATTTTTCTTTTATTATTATTTTAGTTTCGTATCGTTTCTACTTTTCATTCACTGCAGTTAAAAGCAATTCTCTCTGGTCTATCAAAGAGAAAGAAGTATGTAATGCTACGCATGCAAAATTTTCACGTGACAAAATGGGTGCTTTGTCTTTATACAATGCCCCCATATTAAAACTTACATACCTTCCTATATTTTAAGTTGCTATGTGTTTTTAAGAAAATACCAATTCAATAAAGAGCTATAAAAACCACAGAAAATAATGAGCTGATATTTACTTGAAAATGAGCAAAAAGTATCAAAATAATGTTTTTTTCATCAATCAGTTGCAATGATTGGGCAAATGTATTATATTCATTCATGTTCCGGGTTCAAAGTATGCACGTATGTTTGAAATTCTGTGATTGACTAATTGACAATGAATCCTTATTTACCCAAAAAAGATCTCTTTAAATGGTCAAAACAGTGAAACATAATAAAGTGTGCGGTCACGGGGCCGCGCACAATTTTTAGGGTTCCCTACCCAAAAGGTAAAACGGGACCCTATTACTAAGGCTATGTCAGTCTGTCTGTCTGTCTAGCTCGGAGACTGTTGGTATTAGAAAACTGTAATTTGGTATGGGTAGACTTATAAATTACGCCGACAAAGTGGTAAAAAAATCATGTTTTTTTTTTTTATGGTACCTCTACACCTTACTATGGTTTCTTTTTTCTCGTCGATCCCATGGTGTGGGGTATCGTTGGAAGGTCGTCTAAAAATAATGTGAGTTTGTGAAAACCATTTTTGGATTCAGGGATCCGTTTGCGAAATATTATGCTTTAAAGTGCTAATTTTTGTTAGAGTCAAGTGTCCCTGCCAGCTAAATGGTTGGTTTTCGATATGTGAACAAATTCACGGCAGTAGTACATATAACGAAATTGAAAGAAAAACTCACCGCTACGTAGGCTCCACAAGTTACCGAGTAATAATCGACCAACTTAAAGTTGCAGTTGCAAAAACATGAATATGAATGAATATGAGAATATGTTTTTCAACTACAATATTAAGTTTGTTCTTGGCATAAATTCATCCCAACTACGGAACCCTCCATCCATTGTGCGTGGTCCGACACGCACTTGGCCGGTTTTTTTTCTTACCCCGGACGCAGGCACGAAGTTCCTTCTCACATACGAATTAAAACAAAAACAACGTGTTCGCAGCCGCTATCTTGGATTTACATTTTGACATCACGACCGACTTTAGCACTCTCGAAAACCATGAAAACGAGAGCCAAGATGAAAAGTTTAAAAAATTTCGCCGCCGCTATCTTGAATTTTCATTTTGACTATGTCCTTTTATTATTCACATGGAGAGGAAATAAGGCTTTTTCGTTACGTGTTTGCCGCAAATAAACGTATATTCTTCCTTTTTTTTTCTTCTAACCTTTTACTCGTACCACGAGCCGCGTTAAAGAACTTCATTCCAATAATGTTCTTTAGTTACTAGTTAATTAGGAATATCTGTTTTTCCGTACTAGTGTGAAAAATTGAAATCATGGCATTCTTTCGGTCTTACTATGGGACCTAAACTGAACTAAAAACTGCTGCTACATACAAAAACTTTATTTTATCAAAAAAGCACTATATCAAGTTTTTTTTAGGTTAAGTTGGAATTTATGAGTATTTTCAGCCCTTGTAAGATTGCCAGTAATTTATATTGCCTCTTGTATATCTGTTAAATTACAAAGTAATCATTTGTCGGCAGAAACTGATCAATGTGGTCACCATGCCGAGTCTTCACGTACAAAAACGTAGATGAGTAAAACAAAATCCACCTAGCCTTTTCCCAACTAGGTTAGGATCGGCTTCCAGTCTAACCGGATGCACCTGAATATATTTTACATGGAACGACTGCCTATCTGCCCTCCATAACCCAGATTCTGCGCAACACGATACCCCTTGGTAATACTGGCTGTCAGACTTTTGATCTTATGAGTCTACCAATAACAACTGTCTAAGATCTACAGCCGGGACCAAAGGCTTAACGTGCTTTTCGAGGTACGGGGGGGTCTCGATATGTATTGTAATGGGTGGTCACCCGTCCACGAACCGACCGCTGCAAGCGTAGTTTATCCTTCGATCGACCCGTGCAGACGACACGTCGGATGCGTTGAAACAAAAGACTGCTGGAAGCCGTCCCACCCCGAAGTGTACGTGCACCAAGCGCTTACATTAGTTACTAGCTGATGCCCGCGACTTCGGCCGCGCGGATGTTCTATGTTCTATGTTAGGGATTTGGTTTCCGCACTTAGTCCTTAGTCTTTACGGTGTCCTTAATTAGTCTTTACGGAGGACCATTGTGCGTGGAAAATCGTGGATGTCGGTTATTATTTATACTTAAACCTTACTCGAGAACTACTCTATCCATTGGTGAAAACAGCAGAAAACCGGTGCAGTAGTTTTTGAATTTATCGCGTACAGGACGACAGACAGACGCGGAGGAGGAATTTGTTTTATAATATGTAAGGATTTTTCTTTAACAGTGAACCAAAACTTCGCATGCACATAAATATTATGCGTGTAAACTTGAGCCATCAAAACTGAGTTCATTAAGTAACTATATATATAATTTCAGTAAATGAACAAAATAATACTCGTTTTAATTCATAAATTCAGTTAATGTAATCAATCTGTACTTGATCTATTATTAACAACAAGATTAAGACGTATAGTTGAATTATTTATAACTATATATACTATCAATTTATGTATTCTTCAAGAAGATGATTGATATACCTTTGTGCTCGTCTTCTTTATTGAGAAAATTTCTCGCCGACTGGTCGACACTTCACGTGACCAGGGGGCCAAGTCTACTAATTTATAAACGTGTCAGTGGTCTCACAATGATGAGTTTTTGACATACTTATTTTGTATGGAAAATCTATCAAAAACTCATAATTGTGAGACCATTGACATGTTTGTAAATTAGTAGACTTAGCCCCCTGAGGGCTGGCTCGTTCTTTGGCCAAAGAATTAGCATTACCATTCAACGTGGCAATGTTGCACTGTGCAGCATGCAATCCGCATGTTTCCAGATGACAGCGATGCGGACGCCTAAGTGTCCTTTCGTTATTGTATTTACTTGTTAGTCATTATATTTGTGTTATATTATATAATTGATGAAACGATAAATTTAATTGATACTAGCTCATGCCCGCGGCTTCACCCGCGTGAATGTCGGTTATTATATACTAAAACCTTACTCAAGAACCACTCTATTCATTGGTGAAAACAACATGAAAATCGGTGCAGTAGTTTTTGAGTTTATCACGTACAGGACGACAGTCAGACAGACGCGGCGGAGGACTTTGTTTTATAGAAGGTAAGGATAACTGAAATGATTTGAGAAGATGATTGATATAGGTACCTGATATGATTCCCCTGGCTCTTTTAGGTTCTGCACTAAAAAGCTGCTAAAGGATCCAATGTCAGTAACGGTTTAAGGATTTGTTTTAGGAATGAAAAATGATGTTTTCCAACTGTGCGCTGATATGTATTGCAGGAATAAACTATTTTCTTTCTTTTTCACTGATTTTGTGTCTATATGCCATTTAATAGGTAACTATAAAAAGTCGAATTCTACTATAAATAGGTTTTATGTGTCAGAAACATTTAAAAAGAGTCATAATTAGTGTAGCGCAATCAAAGCTGCCATTACAAGACATAATAATTGAGATCTTTACAACAAACTGCGTCATCGTTGTATCTTACTTTGAGTTCTTATGACGTTAAATACCTACTTCATAAATAATTTGTTGTTATCTATCGTTGTACCTAAGGAACAAAATAACATCATCTTTTGCTGTCGTGTTGGCACGAGTTATATTAGAATAGCTCATGTCTTGTTGAAAAGATTACCGAGTTAGTACCCTGATGTATTTAAATCGTAATCGTTCTTCTTTTCGTATTTCTTTTATTTCTTTTTTATTTATTTATTTATGGATTTCTGGAATCGCCAACAGAGTCATAAACAGGGACAAATACAAGTGTGCGCTTCCAATTCGCGACCACATCGTTCACATAATATCTAGGTAGGTACAACAAGTCTGGCAAGGACGAAAACATTAAAATAAATCAAAATACTATACACGAAAGTCAGTTAAACAGTAAAATAATACAAATGAAAATAAAATAAAAATTAAGTAAAATAAAATATTACAATTTGGATACTATGACATTTATGTCTGTTTTTAAATTCGATCATATGCATGTAATAGTGATTCCAATCCGTATCGTGGTCAGGTCGTCAAGTGTGCAGGTAAACGGCAAATTGGGACACTATAGCAGATGGGGCATAGTCGGTTCAGGAGCACCGCACCCGCACTGGATTTTGGGTGAATCGATAATGCCCCATTTCCTAGATTATGTTTGCAGCGACCTAATTGGGTACCCAATCGATTCAGTGCTTTCCAAATAGGCTACTGCAGTAAACTGCAATGTTTAAGTATCGTATACTAATATAAAAACCTATTTTGGTGATCATAGTACCAACTTTACTAAGCTAGTCAGAGCTAATCGTAAGGCGTCGTTACAATTTCGTTCAGGAATAAAATCAGGAATTTGCTTAGGTTTTATTTTTTTACTGTTCTCGTATAAAAAATCCCCCAAAAATGGGATAACCTTTACACGTCTCATTATTCTCTAAAAATATTCACCAAATAAAAACAATACTGAATCAAGGGTAAACTCCTTCCATTAGATGAACAGCAAAAGTTCATGCCCTCTATAAAAAGTACAGCCGTCATAGAAAATACCATTTTTTTCCGACCCCCGTAACTATTAGTATCAAAAAGATGTTGTTCTACGTCGGATAACTGCAAAATAAAATCATCATGACAAGTTATTAGTTCGCAGAGCGAGGAATGCGGTAGAAGCCCGTAGTATTGACAGGCGCGAAAAATACGCGTCAATGTGATTTCACACAGTATTTTTTTGACATTATTTTAAAAGTGAGTATTTCTCCTCTGCTAAGGGACCTAAATAGTAAAGTTTAGACCATGTACAAAAATAAGTAACACCAGACTGATTATTTAGAGCGAGTGAAAGCGTAAACATTTTGTAAATACAATTTTTAGTAAAAAAAGGTATGTTATGTAATATCTCAGACTAAAGATATCTTTAAAATAGACGTTTCCATACTAACATTTATAGTTACAGATGACGTATAATATGTGAACAACCAGTCTCATGTAGCTTCGTGTAACTCCTGGCTGTGTAACAGAATATTTGCGTTCAAAATAAAAAATCAAAATATTTTATTTCACATAAGACTACATGGGCACTTATGCAACGTCAGAACGTCAGTCACTGTTCCAATTGGTCGTTTCCTATGGAGAAGAGCCGGCAAGAAACGACATGGTTACTCTTAAAAGATAATTGGCTTTTACAATATTTTCGAATTACAGTGTAAATAGTTATGGGAGGACAGTGTCGGCCTTTCAAAAAGTTTCATGTAGGTAGATAAAAAAAAAAACCACCACCAATATAAAACATAACCACCGCACACAATTTCACAAGAACGGTAACATAATATTATGTACCGAATGTAAATTCGTTAATAGAATATGATTGAACTAGAAACACAATTCAAAGAACATAATTCTTAAACAAGGATGCTCACATCCACCTTGGAACTAATTACGTAGTAGAAAACACATTTTTTCTAGAAACCTCAAGGTTTACCCCCTCTCTTATAGTTATTACCGACATGCCGCTTCTATGCGTTCGTTGGTCTATGTCAAGCAGTAACAGGCTGTCGTCACACAGAACCCGCCATCTATTAGGCTATATAGAAATATACGACGTAGTGCAATCTTTAGTCCGCAAGCAAGCCTTTAATGAGACTTCAGAATGTTTCATACTTTATAGTGATTTATAGTGAAGTGCTCTTCTGATTTGTGTTTGAGTAAATTGGCAAGAGATTTGTGAGTGATTATGACTTTGAAGTGCTATTGGTATGTAGCGTTTTTATGATTTTTTTAGTACCATTATGGATGAAACTTAATTATTTTTATTTTTTTTAAGACAAATTATTAATATTTGTTCAAAAAAAATATTTTAACGAAATAGGTACCTAAATAACAAAATCTCAAAACCTTCAAAAACAGTAAATAGTTCTAAATTAAATGATAAAATATTATAGTTGCATAAAAATCTTAACTCAAAAACTACGACAAGAAGCAAATGAAAAAAAACGTGAAAGAGAACTCCTGTGCTCTCACAAATACTACAAAACCTTCAAACTAACGATATTACTTATTATATCTTATAAAATAATATGTCGGTGTATCTTCGTGATCTAGGTACATTATAAAACATTACTACGCACTTAGTTTTGCGATCCATTCAATGCAAATTATTATTTTCCTGAAACATTTTGGTAGCGAGGAAAAGACTTCAACGACAGGCCAACCGCAAATATATTTCGGTACCTAATAACATTTTTAGCCAACTAATATGAATGTGAGTATAATGAACATACACAAATTAAACCCCTAATAAGAGTTAACAAAATGGCGTAACAAGAATATAATTATATATTTTTTTACTAGTTTACGCTGTCTCACTCGTGGACAAAGGCCTCCCGTCCACTCCTTTAATATTTTTTATTTGTCCAGTTAAACCACATTTCCGCCAGTTTTTACAGTAACTATGCATATTATGTACCAATAAATGAATTTATGCTTAGTCATATTTTTTTTTAAATTTCCCTTCGTTAAAAGGAAGAAATATTTATTGTCAAAGTGAAACGTCGGCGAAACGTTGGTTGGCAAGTGATAATCTGCCAAACAATTTTCGGCGAAAAGGCAGGATACCATAATTATGATAACTTGTCAAGTTTATAAAGGCAACGACTGGCAAGGCAAGGACTGCCTTACTGGTCTAGTGATTGCAAGCGCCACAGCTGAGCATGAGGTCCTGGGTGCGATTCCCGGGTTAGGTGAAGTGTTATTAGGTTTTTCTATCTGGAATTTGTGGAGTCTGGATTTCTGCCCGGTTTATGGCAATAGGTTCGCCTCCTCTTTTAAGGGAATTAAACATAACTGGCGAAATGTGGGTGTACTATAGGTAAACCTCTGCATAACCCTTCGGGGATATACAGGCGTGATGTTATGATGTTTAGGCTAAAAAGGCATACAAAATAATACTTTTTTTTTATTCTTAAAATTTTTTTTACTTGGGCTTAGTTATTTTCGGAACTATGTTTGGCTAGTTAATTTACATTAATTGATAGTTCTATTATTCGTTACAGTATGGCGATGAAGGTCATCGCGTTAACAAGAATTAATTACTCTTTATGCGTGCTGCATGCGTTGCAATGCCTTTTTTTATTAGTATCCTTCTCCGGCGCGCACACAACAACTTGCCAAAGTTTCATCACAATCGGTCGCGCCATTTTCTGTTTTTGCGAGACTAACGCACGGTAATTTATTTTTATATTTATAGATAGAAGATAGATGAAATGAAATGAAATGAAATGAAATTGTTTATTCTGTAAATAGGATATTGGAATCACTTTTACACGTCATATTATAAAATATTTAAAATAAGCTAGATGAGGTCGGCGTTTCCTATCTGACTACTCTGAGAAGAAAGGCCGAAACAAACTCAGAGGTCGCAGTCTCTTTTAAAGTCCAGACATAATCTTGGTCAGACCATATGAGGACCATGTAGATTGTCGTCTGAAATGGTATTTTGAGGAAAGAACCACAACGATTTGAGTGGACCTGTCCAGTCAGTGCAAGCATTTGTCAGTAATAGTGGAGCTCAACTCGGAACTTAAGGAGCTCAACGACTCGACGAACAATACCAAAGAAAGGACATTTGGGTAAGTCGCATAAAATACTCAAATTGCCAGACCATCGTTAAAACTAACTGAGAACGAAAAAAGAAATCAAAATAAAAATCCACATAGTCCTCACATTAACAATAATTAAAATAATACAATACTTTAAAATGATGATTATTGAATAAAAACAAATGGCTATAGTGCCTTCTAATTTAATTGAAATTTAAAAACACAATTTCGTAAAGGCACTATCTGTCTAAATGTCAATTACATTTGTGAAATTTTCGATAATTTATTAAGACATTTTTTTATATTATTTGAAGACTCACAGACTTAAAATACTTACTACTAAGAATATGTACACACGGCTACACCTCAAGCTATACATTTCCAGTTTATGCTGATCTCGCATTGTATACGATTTCCGTACAATGCGAGGTCAGCTTATACTGGAAATGTATAGCTTGATGTGTAGCCGTGTGTACAAGTACATAAAAAAGCGGGGGAAATAGTCATAGGACATCAAACAATTCGTCCGTATCGCTGTCATTAGGATTAATTTTTTTCTTAAAGAATTAACGTTCAATTAGTTATAACGTAAAAAAACAAAACCCATAAGAATTAAATTTAAATTAAATTATGAATTGAATTGAATTTAAATTTAAACTCTGAAAGAGAAGGTTAACCTATATGATAGCTAGTCCAGACTTGAATTCTTTAATAATTGCTGCAGTTTTTTTCTCATAAATCTTTACACTTCATATCAAGGCAGTCCGTTTTGGTAGCAACGAAAACGTACTCATAAATTGCGCAAGAACTTTCGCAACACACGAATTGATAGTGCCAATCCAGAATGTTTATTCTACGTCAAGGCAACCCAACATATTACATTAACCAGACTTGTTTGACCTTCAACATTGCATAAAATTGATTGCACACATTCTATTAATTCTAACATTTTTGGCTAAAAAATACTCGCATATGTGAACGCAAAAAAAACTGTGCAATTCGTTTTTATCTTCTGATTCTTCACATCAATTATTGAGAAAGAAACGTAAAATGTGTATTATTTAATTGCTTTGTTTAGTTTTGAGTTATTAAATATTGGGTATGGCGTTATTTATTGGAATTGATTAAACTATTGCATTTTGTTGCATTGCATTTGATGACGTCAGTTTAGTGGAAGCCGTAAAACGAGAAAAGCAGCCGAGCTATCCTAATTATACTACTACTTACGTCCCATGGGATAATTTCCGACCTCCACGCAGGCAAAGCCGCTGGCTAAAGCTACTTTTATATAAACTCACCTAATTATGTCAAAGTCTTTTTCTCAAACATGCTTGGAAATTCGAGCATTATTTTGACAACCTTCTTCGAGATAAATCGAAATTGCTGTACTAGTCAAAAACAAGTGACGATGCGGCCAGCAAAGTTACTATGAAAATCCATATCTGGCGTGTTTAGCGGCCAAATAAATTACTATGAAAACCCATATCTGTAGTGTTATTTAAAAATGGAACGAACTTTTTATTTCAACACGTGGCAACCAAAGAGGTAACTTATCAAAGATTTTATTCAAATTTCGATTTGGCTTGCAAATAGAACTGTTTATAGTAAAGAAGAAACAAATGAACCTAGTGGATCATGAAAAATTTTGAGTTGTTTGTCATGGATTCTAGAATTTTTATTAAATTACTCTGTTTGAATTTCTGCGCATTATTTGAGAAAAGTACTATACAAGCCTTAGCTGCAATCGTCCATCAATCCCCTTATTGCTGGCCGTGACAGTAATGTACTATTTCTCAAACATGCTTGGAAATTCGAGCATTATTTTGACAACCTTCTTTGAGATAAATCAAAATTGCTGTACTGGTAAAAAACAAGTGACGATGCGGCCAGCAAAGTTACTATGAAAATCCATATCTGGCGTGTTTAGCGGCCAAATAAATTACTATGAAAACTCATATCTGTCGTGTTATTTAAAAATGGAACGAACTTTTTACTTCAACACACAGCAACCAAGGAGGTAACTTATCAAAGATTTTATTTAAATTTCAAATTGGCTTGCAAATAGAACAAAGAAGAAATAAATGAACATATTGGCGCATGAAAAATGATAGTTGTTCGTCATTGATTCTGGAATTTCTATTTAATTTACTCAGTTTGAATTTCCGCGCGTTGTTTGAGAAAAGTACTATACAAGCCTTGGCCGCAATCAGGAATTGATGGACTCACGCATGAGTGCCTCGGCTTCGCCTCGGCCCTCATTCTCACGATCGTCCATCAATCCCCTTATTGCTGGCCGCGACAGTAATGTACTATTATTGTGGAAACAGAATTGAGATGACTTAAGAAAAATTAATTTGCCTAGCTTTTGTTTACAAGAAATACATCCAAACCAAACAAACAGATTTTTCCGATGACGTTATTCTGCAACATATTCCTCTTTTTGCCAACATGACGAACCGAAATCAAGTTACCTACCCGTCTAGCAGGTCATAATAATTATAATACATCCTTTTTACGGGGTTTCCCCTGTGCATGGTTTTTTTTTTGTCATTAGTTAGTTTTGTTGCGTAGTTTTTGTTTTCGATCTCTTTGATCTTGCGTGATGAGATTCTGAGATTATTATATATTATGAGATAATTTAGAACATAATTGTTTCTATTTAAATATGTACAATATTGTTACGTATTTTCGTCCTTTTTGTATTATCATGTTACTTATATTTAATTTGATTTACCAAAAGTTAGAAACATTTTGTATTTTTAGAACGAAGTCTTTAACGCGGCTTACAGTAGTAGTAAACTGGCAGAAATCGTCACCGTCATGACCGAAAATCACAGCTTTATGCCCAAAAACTCAGTTTTGAGAAGATTAGCTTGCTAAAAACTTATACTAGATGGCTCTGTATTAAAAAACAAAATCTTTTGACACCTGAATCTTGAGACCATACAAGATGGCTCTGTTTAATACGGAGTCATCTAGTATGGTATATAATAGACATACAGCGAACGGAATTTCGTTCCAACATCCCGACTTTTTTAAATGTAAATTGTTTCTACTAAAATGTACCGTTGACTGATCTTTTTAAGGGTCCTGAAACCCTACACTCATTGAATTAACCCTTCCTGAAATTCCCTGCTGTTAATATTCCTTATTTTAATTTATTTATTGTTATTATGTTGTACAAAAAAGTATATATACGAACACAAAAAAATAGGTATGTTTTTAATCAGTCGAACTAGGAACATGAAACTGACTCATCATCATCCTTTAATATCCTACAGTCCGGTCATCGAGATAATGCGTTCCTGACACAATAATTATGTCAGTTAGACAATTTCTAGTAGTAATATGGATCAAATTCGCAAAACACATATTTTTAGTATGAAATATATTTTATATTCATTGTCTAAATGCAAGTTCTTTTGTCAAAGTGGCGCCAACTGATGGTGTGAATTTTCATGAAACTCCTCATTAACATAAAATACGCTAATTTAAATAATATACCTGTTCCATTTCATAAATGGACAGATTAGCATATCCGTTGTCTTTATCTAAAGTGCTATCCAATGTCAAGTCACCATATCGTTGTCATTATGGCGACATTGAGGTATTAATCATTGTAGTCTGCCTGCCTCATTTCAGTACGGCCAAAATTGCTGAACAGATTTTAATGAATTTTGTTTCCGATGAAAGTTATAGGGTAGTTTTACATACATATATAAACTCACGATCCTTACATACTCCTTTTGCCTCGTTTACGTTCATATATCTGGTCAAAATTATTTAGTAAAAAGTTTTTTTAATAAATTATAATGATGTGTCCTTATTTATAAATCTATAACCCTATTGGTAGCCACCCCGTTGTTTTGTACTATTCCCTCTTACATCATTTACATGAATAACAATTACCTACAAATAGTACATATTTAGATATGTCGAGTTTTAATTTAAAAAAATTAAACCGACGGAAAAGGAACTGAAAAGCGAAAAATAAACCTTACATAAACTTGTTAGGAGCTTAGTTACACACTAAGCTCCTAAACTAATTTAAGTAACAAATTTTGAGGCGGCGCCAAACAAACAAACAAATTAATTACATAATTCTAGCGTGTATTAGGAACCGCCTCAAAATTTGTTACTTAAATTAGTTTAGGAGCTTAGTTACACTATAAGGTTTATTTTTTATTTTTCGCTTTTCAGTTCTTTTTTCGTCGGTTTAATTTTTTGTAAAAAGTTTTTTTTAATTTTATGCTTTTGAGCTACCATCCACTCCAGGGTACTCCAGGGTACTCCAGGGGGTTACTCCAGGTTAAAGACCTGGAGTTGATGATGAGTGGTTGTGTCATCAGAACTACGTATGTGTTCATAATTTCAACAGAATCGGTTCACAGTTGAAAATTCAGTTGGTGAAAAATCAATCAACCCCATTTTTTCTACCTTTAGGGGTGGATTATAGTTTCCAATTTAAAATGGGACCAACTTCGAGGTATACCCTTCACAATAAAAAAAGAATTTTTCAAATCGGACCACTCACTACAAAGTTAGGCGTGGTCATACATAAAAAAAAAAATATATATATGTATATATACGGGTGGACTTGAGAACCTCCTCCTTTTTTTTTCGTCGGTTAAATAGGGGTTAGTCTGTATAAGAATCAACAAAACGACGTCTAATAACAAAAAATATTGACGCAAATTCTTAATTTTTGCTCAAATAGACTACAGAGTGCAAATGAAAAAAAAACATGTCAAAATCATTTGTCAAGTAGATAAACATAATTTTGACCGGTACTGTACCGCATAAATTGTATGTAATTTTTGTATTTTATCTATATACTGCTACGTAAATAATTATTAGATAACAATAACCATTATTTCGTTTTCATATATACCCAGTGTTGATAAAAAATTGTTTAACAAGTATATTATTATTAGAAGAATAAAAACAAATACATAACTATTTATTTAATATCAATCCTTGAGTCTTAATAAGGATTTGACACGCATGAGACAAGAAACTAAATCTCAATTCAAAAAGTTTTTAAGTGATTGTCATGTTTTTATCACAGGCTGAATAGAGATTTTTTTTCGAAAATTTTTAAATGCGGAACAGCGTTCTTCTTGTGTCAGAGCTAGTTTCCTCGGGGGGCGCCACATGACAGCCGCAGTGACGGGTGTCATGAAAATTATGACTGCGGGGCTTGACTTCACGGTCTCAAAAAAGCTCTTTAGGAAAATACATCAACTTCCTTTTTTGAATAACGTTTTATTGGCGTCATTCGACGATAAATTGCGGACGCTATATGGCGCGGCCACCGCAGTACCGGTATGCCAATAAGGGTAGCGAATACATAAACATACGACACACATCTTTTTCCCATGGGAGTAGGCAGAAACTACAGTAAGCCACCTTATCCTTACATACTCCTTTTGCATCGTTCACGCTAATATTGCAATATATATATTTAAGTAAACAAATAACACACACCTTAAGAAAAACACGAAAGCAGATTTTTATTAGCTGATTTAAAAAACCGGCCAAGTGCGAGTCGGACTCGCGCACGAAAGGTTCCGTACCATTATCTATGAAAACGGCAAAAAAATCAAGTAAATATTTATTTTATTCTGTTTTTTAGTATTTGTTGTTATAGCGGCAACAGAAATACATCATATGTGAAAACTTTAACTGTCTAACTATCACGGTTCATGAAGAACAGGCTGGTCACAGATGGACAGACAGACATACGGACGGACAGCGGAGTCTTAGTAATAGGGTCCTGTTTTACCATTTGAGTACGAAATCCTAAAAAAACGTAGCAATCCACGTAGCTATTTTCCAGTTCCGTTAAAAAATATAGTATAACATTAGCATTTGACATTTTGTTTTGCATTTATAATAGACTAGATTATCTACTAAGAGACTAAAACCTACAATTTTATGTTACTTAATTGCGTCATAAATTGATTTAAATATACTTGAATATTCTGATAATCATAAATAACATCTGTAAAATTTCTGCGGGAAAAAACGCGTTTTTAACGTAGATAAAAGAATAAATCGCTAAATGCTTGAAAACAAAGTCTCATGATTAATTTTATGTTTAGTACAATCAGCCAACAACGTTTCCACTGTTGGGACACAGGCCTCCTCTCTGAGTCCAGAGCCATAATCCACTACGCGGGCCCAGTGCGGGTTGGATTACTGGCTAATACGAGGCTTTTGGTTACTTTTTTATAAGTGTATTTTATGGCTTTCGGTCGTTTGCTGAAGTCGGTTGTTTTTTTGTTTGTTTGAAATTTATATTATTTATAATCACGTTCTTGAAAAAGGCTCTAACGATTACGATTAAAGTTGCAATATAGGAGTTTACATGTCGGAAAAATCGGTCTAGCTGGGTCTCATATCTGTGAATATTCATTTTCTCTATTTTCACTCGAGCAGAGCTTGCTCAACCAGTATGTACAATTTATCGTTTACCGTGTAGTTCACATTTCTTCTCAGAGTAGTTGGAGAAAGAATCGACCTCATAATTTAAAAAAAAAAAATTGAGTTTTACCTAAAAAAAATTTTTGAAGCAATTTATGGAAATAAATATGATTTATTGTTTACAGTGTATTTAAATACAGCCCATCTATTTTGTAAAATCTCACCATGAAAAAAGTGAGCTTGAAGTGAGCTGTCATTCCACCTGATGCTGCTGAATGACACTATTGACAGCCCACTTCACTGGCTGGTTTTGGTAGACAGCGAGATAATTCGTTTTTCATAAAAACAGATAGAAAAAACATTAAAAACTAACTCTAAATTTCCTGAAAAAAAAAATGAAATGTCACTCCCCATTTCAAAAACAGAACAGTGCTCACGTCACTATCCTGATAGAACTCACATTGATTATTTGCATTACCGCTCTAATCTGCTTGACTATCCTTAACACTCACTGTGCTTCCGTCAGTCGGAACTCACTCGGTTTTCGCCTCTATCCTTGAATGTGCCGGTTGCAATATCCGCTAGTTGCGTGTGCAGCCACTGTGCGATCCTATTGCACAATGTCAGTAATGCACGCTCTTTATTAAATGCATTGTGATTTCGTTGGAGATTTTCAGGAATAGGTTTGTTAGTAGGGGTTTCCAAAACAGCAGTACTTAGAAAAAAACTACTGCGATTTTTATACGTTTTCAATGATGAATAGGTACCTATGTACGGTCAGTAAAATACAATATACATGTAAATAAATGTACCTACTATGTACTTTTACTCTAAATCCTCTAAAAGCTTCTACGGTAGGTTTGGATAAAAAAACAAATGGTACTTTGATTTATAAATCAGTCGAGCAAACAGTTGGAGAACACTACATTTAAACTAATAAAAAATAACGTAAACTAAAACTGATTAGCATACGGAGGTAGGACCCATACAAAAAAAAACGGCTAAGTACGAGTCGGACTCGCGCACTTAGGGTTCCGTATCATTCCGTATCATTATCTATAAAAATGGCAAAAAAAATCACGTTTGTTGTATGGGAGCCCCCTTAAATATTTATTTTTATTTTGTTTTTTAGTATTTGTTGTTATAGCGGCAATAGAAACACATCATCTGTGAAAATTTCAAATGTCTAACTATCACGATCCATGAGATACAGCCTGGTGACAGATGGGCAGACAGACGGACGGACAGCGTAGTCTTAGTAATAGGGTTTCGTTTTACCCTTTGGATATGGAACCATAAAAACACGTTTTCACTTTGTTTTTATATCTCTACCGTAATATACTTTATTACAATTATTGTCTGACGAAAAAGAGCACGCCGTCTGCCAAAGGTTTTAAACACGAGTTTAAAATAGGCCTATAAAAAGTTCAAAACTTGTTTCGTCGTCATTAATTGTTGAAATGAGCAAAAAAAAATGTCTGCGTAGGGTCTACAATAAAAATAATACTTCTGGGTCAAATTCTCATTGACGGTTCTATACGACGACGTGACGTTACCCATGAGAATAGTAGTTTTTTTTTTCATTCATCTTATGAATGGTTTAAATTATGTAGGCATACTGTGCCTGCCAACCTGTGCCATTGAAGTACTGAATACTGAACAAAAACAAAGTAAAAAAAACATGTCAAGCCCACAAAAAACTGAATTGTCAAGTTGAGACACAAATTGGTAGGGAAAAAAGTATGTCAAAATGATGACTTCTACTGTTCCTACACTCAATTATTGTCATTTTAGTCTTAATATTTTAATTAGTTTTTCTATACAATACATCCTGGTGAACCGACAACATTTTTGTGAAAAACTTCTTGAATCTGTCGTCATAATACTTTTTAAAAGATTAGCCAACATTGTCAAAACATAAGCATTCATTTTGCCATGAAAGAAGAGAGAAAAAAAAAGTTCTATACGCCAGTGATTACGTTTCTAAAATTATTTTTTCTCGTTTATTAAACAATTCATCATAATTAAGTATATTGCAAGTATTTGGACTTGCTAGTCTAGTAATTTAAGGCATGAAGCATTACATAAATAATTAGTAATATATATTTTTTTACATAACGTCTTTAAGAAACACTTCGCAATGATTCTTAAAGAAATTGCAATTATAGTTGATCTTGAAATAGCTACGTGAATATTTTTTGAGAAATACTAGGCCTATTTTCAGATCTCTTGAATAATTAAATATGGCTTAAAGTTCTGGAAATATCATAAACACACTCTTAAAAAATATGCTTCATGGTTCATGGGAACAAAATTGAAGATATAAGTTGTTACAAATGCAACGCTTTAATGAAGCGAAGCTAATATGGCATAATCAGCCTATAATGTTCCCACTGCTGGGACACAGGCCTTCTATCGGTGAGAGGGACTGGGCCGTAATCCAACAACTGGGCACAGTGCGGGTTGGTAGATGTCACATGTCTTCGATTTTTGGTTCTAGGACATGCCGGTTTCCGCACGATGTTTTCCTTCACCGTTTTGAGAACAGTGGTGATGAAATAATTTACAAAAATTAAAGCGCCTAGAAGAGTAAAGTCGCGGCCATTACCACTGGGCCACCACTGCTCTCTGAAGCTAATATGATAAAGTAATTAAGAATGCACCATCTATTATTTTGTTTTAGGAACTCTTGGAAATTAAATAAAGTATGTCATAATGCTTTTATAAACACCACCTACATCACCACACATAATAATCCGTGTGCAGAAATAAACACAGATTTTTGATTTGGTAAGTACTACAGGGGTTGGTCCAACAATACCTAAGCCCCTTTTCCTTATTAAAAAAAACCATAAACCATGTTTTTCCTCGAAAGATTGATGTGTAATTTGGGTTCTAAGACCCTAATCTGGGCCACTTTGACATTGACCATAAGGGTCATTCGAGGTAGAACCGGTCCAACCAACATGAAGGTCAAAATATTACAAGACTTCTTTTGTAATTTACATTACGATGCTCAAGATTCACAGATTATGTGTGAAGAAATGTACCTTTTATGTGCTAGTAATTTATTATGCTCAAGATATATGTATAAGGCTGCCTGTCAAATTTATTATGCTCTAAATAAGTGGTGCTTTAAATGTGGCGCGACATTGAAATTATTTTTTTCATTTACAAAGCGAAGTTAGTCAAGAGATTTTCTTAATATAGCTTAGACAGTGTTATAATAATAATTATGTATAATGTTTGGTGCAAGTGACATATTCAAGTACTTGAACAAAAAGACGTAGGACGTTGGAGGAGGGTAGACTTAATTTTGTTTTTCATTAATACAACTATTTTATTTTTAATTAGAAACAAGCCAGTAGGATTTCCCATCAGCAAAATTACGAACTTTCATAAACACTTCCATCACCTATTTAACCAATTTTTAACCCATTCAAAAATTATTCATTAGTGCTCACCTTCGTTATTTAAGGAACTCTTGTGCAATTTAGCTTCTAGACCCAGGGGGCCTAAACCGGCCACTTTAGCAATTCCTCAAAAGCAGTTCATTTCCTGAATCCCAGCTGTCATTAGCAATTCATAATGTGTGGACCATTTTACCAATCTCCATAGAAAACTGTCAAACAGATGAATTATTTCTTATTATGAATTACACGCAGATCATATTATGAATTGTCAGTTTGTGACATTTTACGATAATTCATAATATTTTCATATTATGATTCTGCTAAAGTGATCGTTTTAAGCCCACAGTTCAGGTTTTTATGCATTGTCTGTCAGTCAATGAACGAATTTAAGATTTTTATTAAGTAGAAGACTTAATCTCTTTAGGCAGAGATTAAGTAGAAGCTAAAATTGTGAACAAATAGCTGGTCGTAAACCCCAATATATTACGAAAGACAGATACTATTTCATGAGAAGAAAGATTGTGAAGAATGATAACGTTTCGTGGCTCACAACTATTTTAACATTAATTTTGTTTGCCTGAAATAACAATATGTAGAGCGGAACGTTGCATAAACTTAACTTGAACTTGGCCAATTCCATTGTTGGTGCAAAATGTTTTACAAATGCATCGAATCAATTTTGCAAGATACACAATGTTGCAGGCGGAAAGAATACTTGAACATAGCATGCTCAAATGTTGAGTACGATGAAATAAAATGATAGAATTTATTCCGGGTTCTCTGGCCTTTTCGGACTAGACAGGAACTCTGATTGTTTTGCTACAAAAAAGCATCCTTGGGTTACTGATTATAATGGCACATGATTATGAAAAAATATGTACCACACATGTACACATTGTACATTCAATTTAGAAGGTTATCAAAGTGGAGGTATCATAATAAAGGAAATATACAGAATTATACTATCCGTTATATGCAAATAATTTTAATGTGAAAGTAATTCTCTCTGTTACCTTTCACATCTTCACAGCTGAATGGATTTCGATGAAATTTGCACACAGATAGACCACAATCTGGATTAGGATATACGATACTTTTAATCCCGGTAGTAAAAGTCCCTTGGGATAAATTCCGACCTCCGCGCGGTTAAAGTTGAGGACAAAAAGCTAAGCATAGGTTTCTCCGAAACCATTCCTATACGAACGAGATACACATATGCGATATTCATCACACTTTAAGAGCCTATAAAACTAAAAATTGCTTAGCATGACCCTACGTTAATTATTAAAAAAAATATACGTAATAATCATTAATTAAGTTACCTCCAAACCGAATAATAGACTGCTAGTATTAAAAAATACTTCAAATTAGGTCATGAAACTTTGCATAATAACCCAACTAACTATAAAGCAGAGACAAAGTTTTTGTTTTTTAATTACCGATATTTTCGCCGTAAAGTGCAATTACTTTTACTATTGGCGCCTTGGAGCCGCCAGCACCCCTCAGTGCGTGCATTATGGTGGTAAAAAGTGAATTTGAGCCAAGGTAGTATTGGCTCTTAACATTAACTTGACCACATACTCGTACATTGTCTCAAGTTCTGACGGTGTTTTTCAATATCTACTTTTACGTGTCAACAAACAAATGAATGTCACGTTGTATCTGTATCAGAGTTTGAACCTTGTAATTACAGACTTACGGATCAAAATGTGAATAACCTTATATCCTCTCATGGACCTTACACATATGGACAATAATGAGATGACGTAAGGTTTTAGAAAAAAAAAAAAAAAATAACTAGTTTAAAACGAATAAATATAAACAAAGATAAAAAAATAACCTAACTCATCCCAATAAATATTATTTTAACTCCGGTAAAAAGAAACTTTTAAACTTATAAAGAAATATGCTTGTAAGTAATTTTTTTTTTTTAAACCAACTGCTTTTGTAGTTATCGTCCCTTTAGAAATTATATATGCGCACAATCGAATGAGTTTTCTAGATACGCTGATATAACCAACTGCCCATTATTTAGTAACACCACTTAACTATCAAAATTGATTACTATTCACACATCGAATTAACCAATCAATTAATATTCACCCAAGACCGACAAAAGAACCTGACCCAATTTTCCATTTCCTGAACTATCGTGATAAGCTAACATGATTAACAGACGTCTAACATTAGGCTCCGAGCCCACTGAAGTGTAACACCGAATCACAGCGCATCTTAATCAATCACACTTATAATTAAATGCACGCAAGGCCTTCAACCAGTTCCTGATGAGTGGTTAGAAAACTTATAAGTATGGATAAATATGCATCGTGCAGTTGAGTAATTCGCCAACTCGTCCTACATACCTACGGCCCATTTAGGACGTTCTTTTGATTTTCTACAAGTTGTCTTAAATGGGCCGTAGGCATGTAGGACGAGTTAACGAATTACTCGTGCAGTTTTACCTACCATTTTGCACCGCATACTCTGTCAAGTTGCAACTTAACGGGGCAAGCAAGCTTGGCTTTGCTAGAGATCAGAGAGCGAGAGAAAAGAAAATTTAGTCTGGGTCGCTTACGGTGAAGAGAACTAATTTTATTAATAATATTACCATCTGTACTTTTTGTTTACCTATGTTCTAAAATTTGTACCTATATATAAATATTACCTGGGCAACTGAGCTCTGCTCGAGTAAAAATACTGAGAAAACGAAATTCCCAGATATGAGACCTAGATAGATCAACTTTTCGCTCTATAATGCAACTTTCAACGAAATCATTAGAGCCGTTTTCGAGAACGTGATTACAAATATTATATATACAAATATTGCTCATTTAATAGTATGGGCTAGGATAGGACTTCTTCAAAAGAGTAACTTCTTAAACAAAACAAAGTAGTTCCGTTATTCGACTAGGAAGTCTTTTTCATATACCTTCATACAGTTCCAAAATGTTCATCAACTGACTAATTGATATATGCTTTCCTTTAAAAAATATATAATTATCACGGCCGTAAATCCTTTTTAAAACCTGTATCTAAAAAGCTGTCAGTGACATCAAGTTAGACTGAAAGTTGCCTCCAATGTTGCAAGGCTTCCCACAAACAAAACAATGTGGACACTTCTAAGTTATCGTTACTAAAATAAATATTAAGTGTCCACGCTGCTGGCAGTACATACAATACACTTATTTATTTTGTCGTTGTTTCTATAGGAAACTCTTCTTAGCAAATATTGATGAGTTTACGAGAGCCTATCTTAGGCCGAAATCTATAACCGTTACTTAGCACGTACTTTGGCTTAGTCTTGTCACTGTCGCACAACTGTGAAACTACTAATGCAAGATAGAGACGGGAACATGTCTGAGTCGAAACACGAGCTACCGTAACGTTTATAGACCTCTGCCTTAGTGTATCGGTTAGCTTTAGCCAACCCTTTGCTAAAAATGACATCGTTGATGTACTCACTACATATGTACCAACCATATAATTAGTTAAATGCAAAACCTCTCACGACTTCGCAAAACAAAATGAATAAATCAAGTCAAGATAACGACTGTGCTAATGCAACTACTTGCGAAATAAATGCAATGCAAATGCATAGTTAAATTAATATTCTACTCATTATTTTATATTCATAATTTACGAAATAGAGCCAGCGTTAATTCTAAATAATATTGAGTGCCTCGGGGGTAAAAAGAACGTATCAAATAGTTGGAATCAATTATCTAACATCATTTCTCAATAGGGTCTGAGATCCCAGATTTTAAAGGTCCTCTATCAAGCCAGCCTGAAAGGAAAAAAAGATTTTTTTGTGTATTTTACACAAAATAATAACATTTATTATAAAGTAGTCACCATATTTTTTTAAATAAAATTATCCTCCATCTTGTTGCTACATGCCGATTACAAAATAGTCAAAAATAATTACAGTAACACTTTTGAACAGCAGGAGTGGCTCTTCAATGATCCTCAATTTTAACATTCAAGATTTCACAACGCTATTAACTAGGAGGTACAATACGTTAATATAATTATGATTATGTTCAAGTACAGAATAATGGTACTAAGAGTTCATGAATTTATTATTCATCTATCCTTTTTGCAATGCTCTGTCCAATTCGGTGGTGAGTCAAGCCACGATTAATAGGATTAAATGTCAATAATAATATTAACTTTATAAATATTGGCACGAGGATATATGCCATGCAGCCGTGGTTTTAAGTTTAGCTATGAGAACAAGTTGATAGCAGGTCTGACTGTCCAGCAGAATGTACCTGACGAACTCTTGATATTTTCACAGGGCAATTCATTGCACAAATCTTGGTAATACCAAGCAGATCACCACTACTTCTAGATTGTACTTCACTATTGTATAGTATAACACCATTGTATGTATTTATTGTTCACTAGCTGATGCCCGCGGCTTCGCCCACGCGGATGTCAGTTATTATATACTAAAACCTTCCTCGAGAACCACTCTATCCATTGGTGAAAACAGCATGAAAATCGGTGCAGTAGTTTTCGAGTTTAAAGTAATGTATTTTTTATTCTACACCGCCTCGTGAATGCTGTTATTACGAGTACCTCAGACTCTCTGGCCAATTGTAATGAATCATAATGCAAAGCATGTGAGATTTATTTTTAATCAGAACATAATCACAGTGACAATTACAATAATTTACATTATTCTTTGTGCTTGCATCCTGGACATGCGCTTCCTCTGTAATTAAAATATTCTGAAGCTTCCTAATTGCTAAGTTCAAAAATTTACATCAATAATTCAAACTTCTGAGGGTTTTCCCACCATCAGTGCAAGAATAAAGTATATATAGTATCGAATAAAGTCGTTTTCAAAATCAACCGACCCGGATGCTACTTGTAGCGTTTTTTTTTTTTTTTGCACAAGTTTGTGTATGTTGCTGAGTTCACACGCATTACATCATATTTTGAATCAACTGGTAAAGATTCTAATTTGGAGCTTCATCAGTATTTGTATGGGTTTTTTATTAAAATACCGGTGTGATTTTCATTTTTAATTATTATTTAAATAAATATAACATGGATAAACGTTTTATGTTTGTCCATTTCATATTTAATTATAATATTTAAAAATAGAACGACGTTGTGGTTTAGAACAAGCTAAGTAACAATGTGGCTTTTTCAATTTATAGGTACTTTCCGAGTTTACAAGATAAACATTACTAACATCGGTGGAGGAAAATATCGTGTGGACTTGTAGTTAGTATATGTCTGAAATTGCCACTTGGAAAAGCGTAGTGATCAATACTCGTGTCTTTTCTATAAGAAAAGACGCCTAATATTTTTATTATAATTTTAAATTAAATATTTATTCTATATTTAAAATAATTTGTAGTTTTCCTACTTTAACAATTTAAAAATCAATACCTATCTGTGACATGGATCACACACCTAAAGCATAATAAAACATAGGTTATTTGGAAGGGTAAATATGACATTTTGTGGATGAAAAAAAACATGAGCTCAAACTTGCGGATCTCATAAAAAATTATAATTGTAACGATGACTCGATTAGCGGCGAATTTTGAACAGATTACCTTATAATGCCCCCGTGATATATTTTTTTACACATTAATTACTCCTTAAACGAATCTTGTGGTATTTTTATTTTTTATAATATTTTTTTCATATTTTATACTACTCACCACTGAAAACGTTCTTCCATTTTTTTTTCTGTTTATGAAATACTAGCTGGTTGTCCGTGATCCAGGATGAAAAGTAGCATTATGTCCTACTCCAGGTCATGGGCTACCCAATACCCATGTGCTAAATTTCATCCAAATCCGGTTAACCGTTTTAGCGTGAAAGCGTAACAAACCAACCAACTCACTGTGTTGCAAAATCTAGCAAACCCTACTAGGTTATGAGGTGAGTATATGTATATGTTTCTGGCGCTAATTGAAATTCGACAGTGAACTAAAAAAACTCGTGTTTTTTTCACGCCTGACACAAAATGATTCGCAATCAATAGTTTTTTTAAGTGTAACGGATCAAAAGTGCTAGGAAAAAGATTTTTTTATTACCGAATATAATATAAAAAACTGCTCCGTTATCTTAAACAGGAGGTATTCTTTCAAAATGTAGGTCAAAAAGTGATTTTAAATGCACCATGTGCAGCTTTGGAACAGATTGTTTTAGTAAGGGTATGCATGTATAGGAATCTGGTCATGGTCCTCTAATATTTTCGAAACATCGTGGATAATAATCGCTATCTTTAAATCCCGTCCTTATAAGGTAACATAACGTTTTTAATTAGCTACCGACATTTTTGTACCTTTATGACATAATATGGATTACGAACTGCGAAATAAATAATTAAAATATTCAATTCGATTAAAACTTTGTAAACTGCCTATTTCAAAATGGCATTGAATATTTGACGCAGCTTCTATAATTTGATTTTTTTATGATGGATTTAGAGTTATTTATTACCTATATGTAAAAGTAGATTACAAACTAGTTAGCGGTAAACTGGGTCTAGGTCACAGCATAAATAAGTAACAGTATTATGTCTTTATAGAAAACGGGCGAAACGACGCGCTTCAAAATCTCAGTGTATATCAGTACGCAATACGCAATAGTATTGAGTGCACGGTAGTTACGCACGGACGCGGAAGGTTTATCTACCGAGCGGCTGTAGGTAGTTATTTCAAGGTCACTGTTACTTAATTATACTTTGTCTAGATGTTAAGTGGGTGTGTTGATACGTATATAATTTTATTATGATGCGGTAATAGCCAGTCGGACACCGATGTTAAATTCAGATAGATAAACAAGAAACTATATCTACGCGGATTTGAAGACGATTACTGCCTCGTTGGTCTAAGGGGTTGCAAGCGCTACTGAGCATGAGGGTTCTGGGTTCGATTCCCAAGTCGGGCAAAATGTTATTGGGTTTTCCTAACAGGGATTTCTCAGTAGTAGCCCGCAGTCTGGCTAAAAGGCTCTCCCTCCATTACATGGGACTTAAACATAACTGGTGAAATGTGGGTGTACTATAGATACACCTCTGCTCAGTAACCTTTCGGGAAATCCAAGCGTGAGGTTAAGTTATTTTTATTATTCGTAAGCACAACTGCACAGCTGCTACTGACCTGCTGACGAAGAATTTAAATATTTGATTGCTGAGCGTTTAGTTCTGGGATCACTCATTTGATCCTCGGGTGGCGAAAGGTGTGATTGATTTTTTTCCAATATCATATCATCATAATATTAATAACATAATATCATATCAGCAGTAGCAGTCCAGATTAATGACTAAAGACATAACTCAGACAGTTGTCTTTGTCCTATGGCAAATTCCGAACATGCAAGTTAGGATTTATCCAGTGCGAAAATTGTAACGACCAACTTTCATGCCTTTTCTTATTAATTTTTTTATAATGAAATAGCGCGAAAAATAATGTCATACAAAAAAAAACAACCGACTTCCAAAAAAACACTATAAATTTAAAAATAACTTTACTTTCGGAAGTCGGTGTGTTATTTTTCACTTTTTAGTGTTTAGAAAATCTGTTGTTATTTTTTTTGTAAAAAGTTGAATTTGCTAATATAATTTTGGAATGGCCTTTTATTCGCTAATCCTAGTTAGCATATCTAAGGCCATTCTAAGATTTTGTCAGCAAGGTGTGTACCTTACGTCAGAGTTCAGACTACATCAATTAAACGATTCATTATTCTCTGAACCCACCTTTATTTACATTTTCCTATACTAATGATGAAATGACAAATAATTTGAATGTCATACTGTTTAGCTGGACAAGTGGGTGAAGGTTCTCTCAGTGATATGCATCGCGTTGTCTTCAATGACGCGGTTTTACTAAAGACAAATAATTTCTTCATCAGTCGATAGGTTGTAGAGTGGTAACCTTGACGAACCTTGGAGAACAGTGGTGGCCCAGTGGTAACGGCTGCGACTTACCGAGTTGTGGGTCGTAAGCTCGAGCCGAAACACAAAGTAAAGTTCCTGTCACTTTACTTTTTGTAAATTATTTCATCACCACTGCTCTCAAAACGGTGATGGAAAACGTCGTCAGGAAACATGCATGCGGCATGTCCTAGGACAAAAAATTTGAAGACATGTGACATCCGCCAATCCGCACTGGGCCCGCGTCGTGGACTACGGCCCACACTCTCCTGTGTCCCAGATGTGGGAACAATTAATAGGCTGATTATGAATAACCTTATTATGTTTTGATAATCTGTTGTGTAGTTTGGTTTATCCGGATTAGAACTAATGATGTCTGGTTTAACCTAACATTAACTAGGATAAAACTCACAAAGGATGAAAAGAGGTCGTGTATAAAAAAGTATCTGTTGAGTCGTTTGTGCTCTTGTAAGAACAGATAAAAATCTGGCAGTATAATGCTTATCCACCTCACATTATTCTCGTTCGAATTTCAAGTTAAACGAGTTATCCTGAAAATACAAGGAAAAATACAAACAGGATTTTACTTTACGAGAGTTATATTATTATTAGATAGAGACTTTGTTGTACCTAAACTGTCAGGAAGATTATTATTAATCTTGTAATGAGATATGTAACAGAAAATCACGCCTGTATATCCCAAATGGGTAGGAAAGAGGATGAACAGGTAGTGATGGGATAGTTTAAAAAAAAAAAATCTTTTATTTTTGTTCTGTAGCTTTTATTATTTTTATTTCCCATCTATTATCTAGATACATCAACTGTAAACATAGTTGCTACACATGCGCATTAGCATTCAACTCTTTGCTCTATTCGAAAAGATTAATATCTTGTTAAAAAGATTAATTGCAACCTTACTGGAATGATTCCAACTTGTGATACTTAAAACATAGGTTATAAATATAATATTTATATATAATAAATTAATAATTGTGTACTTTACATTAACAATTTTAATAAGATAAATAAAAAACCAAGAGTTTATTGACATTTCAGGTGGTTATCATTAGAGCAGGCCATTATAGAATTATTAAAAAACTCAAAAAAAAATTAAGAGCATGAGAAAACTATTTTTTGGGGTCGCTCTCATAATTATACTAAAATGAATAATTTTAAATTAACTAAAACTGCAAAAAATAGCAAAGCGTACCAAATAATTTTCTTATTTTTAATTATAATTTTGCATAACTTAATTCTGTTGTTTCATACTTCTCATAAAATTTGCATTTTATGTTGAAACGCTAACAATTTTTTTTTAAAAGACCTTAACAATTTCTCAATAAACTATCTAAAAATAATAATTTATAGAAGCCTTGATGTAACGCTCATTACGCAACTGAAATAAAATAGTAACAGAAATTATGAATAAATCATTATAATGATGTTCTGGAAGGAAATTAAGCAGGGGAAGGAACTTATTAAGTTCTAAATGAATGGATGGATGCAAATCATTGATAATCATGTTAATAAATCAATTCAGCGATCAATCATTTTATCAAACTGTAAATCTCACTTTGTATAGAACTTATGTTTCTTTCTGTAAAACCTGCCAAGTGGTTGACAAGTGGATTATGCCCAGTTGACAAGTGATCACTGGAATGGGTACATTACTGGAATAATATGAACCGGCACTCATTATTCCAGTGGCATTCCAGCGCTGGCCTGGAATGCTGGAATAATGTGAACCGGGCATTACTCATTAACAGACTATAAAAAAAAAGTTTTTATTTATCGCGGGATGTTGGTGTGCCCTAGGTACCACTCTCCCTAATCCTTAGAAAATTTCCCCAACCCCGGGGAAATACAGGCGAGGTGTCATATTTTTTTATTTTATTAGTTTTTTATTCGTTGTCATAGCTAAGTATAGATGGGTAGGTAGGGTAGGTAGGGTAGGTAGGGTAGGTAGGGTAGGTAGGGTAGGTAGGGTAGGTAGGGTAGGTAGGGTAGGTAGGGTAGGTAGGGTAGGTAGGGTAGGTAGGGTAGGTAGGGTAGGTAGGGTAGGTAGGGTAGGTAGGGTAGGTAGGGTAGGTAGGGTAGGTAGGGTAGGTAGGGTAGGTAGGGTAGGTAGGGTAGGTAGGGTAGGTAGGGTAGGTAGGGTAGGTAGGGTAGGTAGGGTAGGTAGGGTAGGTAGGGTAGGTAGGGTAGGTAGGGTAGGTAGGGTAGGTAGGGTAGGTAGGGTAGGTAGGGTAGGTAGGGTAGGTAGGGTAGGTAGGGTAGGTAGGGTAGGTAGGGTAGGTAGGGTAGGTAGGGTAGGTAGGGTAGGTAGGGTAGGTAGGGTAGGTAGGGTAGGTAGGGTAGGTAGGGTAGGTAGGGTAGGTAGGGTAGGTAGGGTAGGTAGGGTAGGTAGGGTAGGTAGGGTAGGTAGGGTAGGTAGGGTAGGTAGGGTAGGTAGGGTAGGTAGGGTAGGTAGGGTAGGTAGGGTAGGTAGGGTAGGTAGGGTAGGTAGGGTAGGTAGGGTAGGTAGGGTAGGTAGGGTAGGTAGGGTAGGTAGGGTAGGTAGGGTAGGTAGGGTAGGTAGGGTAGCTAATATAAAAATAAAGTAACGGCAAAGAAGCTTTGTTTCCATTTCTCTCAAAATAGGCCACTCCCTTTGTTTTATTTTATTTTCACACACTGCTCTAACAAAGCATATAGTAGGTACAATTCTAAAGTACAAATAATAAAATATATGAGCACTGACTACACATAAGTGTACGTTTTCTATTACGAAACCGAGCAGACTGACATTGACTGTGAGAAAAGTGTTACAAGTTCACACAAATATGTATAGTTGTGGTGAAAGCGTCTGGTGGCGCCTCCTAGCTGAGCTTTGACGAACTACCAACTGATCACACGATGCGTTGATGCAAGGGATATTTATCTGGAGATAGATTGTCAGAAAGTGCTCGGAAAAGTAATAAAAATAATAGCTATTTGTTAATGCTTTTTTCTCAACATGTCTATCGAGATAAATGTAATTAAAATTAATATTACATGTTTCGATATGTAATATTAATTTAAATTTATTTGGTATTTTCAAAATAGCGGCAAACCATTTTATTTCCAGCAAGTGGTCAAGGTTTAGGTGTGTTTGGCAGGAACTGAAACTTTTGGCCTGTTTATTTAATAATAGCTAATTACTTTAATGAACTAAAGCACAAACAGTTATGTATAAAAATAAAAATAAATAGTTTCTGCGTATTCGCATAATTTCATGAACTGATTGTGTTTTCATTGTTATTTTTTCAATTAAAGTAATAATAACATTCTAGACTCCCCCTTTGGTTTAGGGGCCGCAAGCATTACTGTTGAGCAAGACGTACTGGGTTCGATTTTCGGATTAGGCAAAAGATTGATGAAAAATTAATGATTGAAGATTGATTGATTGATGGGGATTGGGTTTTTCCATTTGAAACTAAGTAGATGCCTGGATTCTGGATTTGCACCTGGTTGATGGCAATAGACTCACCCCCTATTACATGAGACTTAAAAGATAACTGACGAAATGGGTGTCCTATAGATGCACCTCTTCCTGTCGTAGGCGTAATGTTACGTTATGTTATGTGTAAAATTTTAGGAATAATTATTTTACAAGCAGTATTACTAAATACTACTCTAGTAAATCACAGTTTGCCATTTACGCTGAAAGAAAATTACTATATTTTTTACACGTGGAAGTACTCATTAATAATAATAGAATATTTCAGCTATGGGATTACCCAGTAGCGTAAGCACTGTCTTTAACTTTGTTATGTTCCGTCTAAAGGTTCTTTACCCTTTGCCCACGATTATGTAATTATGTAACGTAACAAACAACAATATTACAATTAACTTATTGACGTATGAATGACAGACGTATATGAAAAATAAGGTAAAGAAGTCATTACCGTAAGCCTTCTATCAATTGACGATTGAAATATACTTATTTATGTATGATTAATGGTTTTTCCTGAAGTAATAGGTCCTTTTACACATAAGTGAATTTGAGACGTGATACTTTCGTAGAAAAAATGTATACTCTGTTCATTTATATAGACATAACCGTCCACAACTCCACATGACTGTAACGGGTAAACATTACAATATCCGAAGGTCGATAATTCCGAAGATATATTGCCAAACAGCAATCACTTGTGCGTCCAAATGCAGGTTGCACAAGATTTGACGTCTTGATATGAAGCGAGCGCGGATTTACAACCGGACATTTTATTTTTTCGCTAGCTTAGCCCGCGGCGACGCCTACGCCAAAAATTACCGAAGTTCAACGATGAAAGTAATAGGTAGCCAATTATTATAGTTATCCTTACAGCAGTTTCAAAGCGGCATTAATAGTTTATAATTAATTGCAACAGTGAAAATCGACATTCAATTTTTACCCGAGTACGGCGAAGCAAAAAGGAGGGTTATGATTTTGACCGGTATGTATGTATGTTTATGTGTTCCCTCATATCTTCTAAATCATCACAATTTGACAAATGAGGTATCGATGGGAGCGTCTTGATCTTCCGCTGGTTATAGGCTGTGTGACGTCACATTTAATTGAATATGGCGCCCTATGGAGGACAAAAAGTTATGAACTAAAAAAAATGTTTTAATGAGGCCATGTTTGGTATCAAACGAAAGGGCTTAATTAGCACATTCCAAAAATATACAATATTTTATAACCCCAATGTTTTTTAAATAAATATAAAAGTTATAAAACTAAAACCCAACTACGGCAAAAAAGTCAACTAATAAGGTATAAAGAAGACATTACAGACAGACAAATTAAAAATCCGGAGTCACACGTGTTAGGGCTTAAATCAAACAGATACGTGTGATTCCGGATTTTTAATTCTCTGTCTGTGATTCTTGTTTATACTTTTTTAGTTGACTGTTTTTACTGTCAAGTTTTAAACGCCTAAATAACCATTATTATTATCTAATTATACTGCTATACACCAAATGAAATAGGTATCCGTGAAGGTTACCAGATTGCAAAGTTCGATGACCAACTAAGATTTCGAAATAGCTTCTTTACATATTATAAAACAAAGTCCTCCGCCGCGTCTGTCTGTCGTCCTGTACGCGATAAACCCAAAAACTACTGCATCGATTTTCATGTTGTTTTCACCAATGGATAGAATGGTTCTTGAGTAAGGTTTTGGTATATAATAACCGACATCCACACGGGCGAAGTCGTGGGCATCAGCTAGTTAATAATAAAAATAGATGCACTGTATTTTTTTACACTGATAAAGACACAACAACCAAATTACGCCTACGCTTTTTGCAGCTTTTTAAAATCTGTATTATCCCCACAGTTTTTGCAAAGTTCTTTTGACTTTTTTGTATACAATATTTTAATAACCTTATGCGCAGTTTTAGATATCTCGCTGACAGTAAGTAACTTTTCACAAGTTTTTGTTCATATTTCGTTAATAGGTACTTGCAATGAATATCCGCCTAATAACTTTGCTGAGAATGTCAGAAGGTCAAAAGTCTGACAACCAATCTTACCAAGGGGATGGTGTTACCCAGTAGCTGAGTTGTAGAGGTCAGATGGGCAAGTCGCTCCATGTAAAATACCAGTGTTCCGCTGCATCCGGTTCGACTAGAAACCGCTGAACACCAGTATCTCTCATTAAATCTGCCCAGCCTTTACCCAACTATGTTGGGGTCGGCTTCTAGTCTAACCAGAAACAGTAGAGCAAATGACTATCTGACCTCCACAAACCAATTAGTGGGTAACACGATACCCTTTGGTAAGACTGGTTGTCAGACTTTCGGGGTTTTGACGACCCGTAACGACTGTCAAAGATCCACAAATGACAGCCGGGACCAACGGTTTATCGTGCTTTCCGAGGCACGGAGGGGTTTCGGTATGTACAGATGGTTAACTATCCTCGACCCGAATGCAGCAAGCTTAGTTTACCCTGATCGATCGACCCCCTTACCCCATTTTTTACTTACCCACGATCCCCTTACTTGTGTATAAGACAATATTTTTATCACCAAATACACAATTTTGTGGTGTCATGGGCATATTTCGTTCTTTGTTTTAACGGCAATTTCTCAGGTTTTTACGCGTATTGTTTATCTAATTAACCTGGTATTTTTGTGTAAGCTATGTTCTAGACACACAGGTATTTATATATTAAAAACTAAAAACTTTAAATACATGTACTAATCCTAACTATTCCTAACTATTATTATAAATGCGAAAGTGAGTTTGTTTGTTTGTTACGCTAAAACGGCTAAACGGATTTGGATGAAATTTGGCATATGGGTAGGCCATGACCTGGTTTAGGACATTGCATACTTTATATGCCGGTATCCGTAGTACATTCACGTGGTATAATAATTTCTGACCTCCACGCGGGAAAAAGCTAGTTTGTGTATATTTGAGAAAAATGGGTTAAATAAATCAGCGCAATATAATGAAAAAATAGTACCTTTTTTTATAAATTGTAATTTAATAACTTATAGGAGAAAAAAAATCCTCAACCCAGAAATAAACACAACATTATTTTCTTTAAAAAATCAAAGTTTTTCAATGTGGGAATAACAGGTACCTACTTATGAGTCCATTGTATTAAGTAATTGCAACTAATTGACAAAAAATAAACAAAATCAAAACACTGTGTTGCGTTGTTGGAAAATACTGACGCACTTTGAACTGCACAAGAAATCTGACCGCTCTGTATCACAGGCAAAAACCGACTTTTTGTGCACGTGAAAAGGTTCAATATTCTTTGACGGCGTCATGTGACTTGTGTCCTTGTGTTCGCGTGGGAGTAGGAAGGCTTGTGATTGGTAGAGTAAGCGCGGGCTATTCAATTGTGGCTCGGATATCGGCGTGCGCACACTTTCGCAAAACTTCAGTTAAGTTTTCGCTTTCATCCGCTGAGATGATGTGCTCACGTGTTTAGTATTGTGGCCATTAATAAATCTATTAACGAAAAATGCTGGCGATTAAATTCCATCGGTAACAATAAATATTTTATTTAACATGTTTTGAACGTGACGTTTTAACGTGTCGTGAAATTGTTTTTAAATATTTTTTTAGATTTTATTTATAATATTAAGTTAAAATTTAATGAAAAAAACATTTGAAATAATGATATTTGGTGACGACACAGAAAACTTTCATTATTTGGAAAAGGATTAATAATTTTACTACTTTTATTTGTGCTAAAATATTTATTTAAAAGAAAACCTGAAGTATTGTGACGTAATAACTTTTGTTTTAAATTATTTAAAAATACAATTTTAAAGTCGTTTTAAAATGTTCCACCAAAAACTTTATTTTTAAATTTTCCCATTCGGGCACTTTTTTTGCAAACAATTTGAAGTTATGCCTGATTTAATTATAGGCTTTCACTAACTTCCCTTGTATAACTTGTTTTTTATTTTTTTCAGGTGACAGCTTGCTCCGTGCAAATTGTTACCAGGACTGTCAACGAGAAAAAGACTTCATAAAAGTGAAGTGGCAGTGACAAGTGAGAAGTGAGACTATAACAATAGTAATTATATTAATAATAGTTCAGTGACTAATAAAAAATTAGCAAAAATGGCGGGCGTTGTGAAAATTGCCATAGACGATTACTATTCGGACAGCAATTGGACGACGATTATTAACAAATATTGGATGCTAGCAGAAAGAGTTTCAGGTAATTATTTTCATTTTGTTTCTAACAATATGCTTCAGTTCTCATTTATTAACGAACAACACGAAACACTAAAAATAATAACACAAGCACATTCCTAATAGTCAAATCTTCTCACAATTACCAAAACATAAAATTATATCTTATATCAATCAAGATTATTAAACACAATAATACTATTCAATTATATTGACAAGAGGTAACAATAAGATTAGACATTGCCTAATTTAACGTTTTATCTGAGATTGCAAATCAGAAAAGTCATCGAAGAAATTTTGTAGCATTCCTAAGTAAGCACTAGGATTACTTTCTCGATTTATTGTCTGTCTGGATTTAAGATAAAATCCAACTAGGTATCAGTCTAAATAGTTATACCATTATTAAAAAAAAAAAAGTTGTGAAACACTTAAAACCTTTTCACCAATCAACAGCTCCAAATTTATTTTTAATATTCTATCAATCTACAAAATAATATTTTAATGAATCTATAAATTAATATTTTTTTGTTTTTTTTTTAAATAAAAGAAGAATTTATTCATTCCAACTTAAAACGTGTTAAATAAATAAGGCCCTTTCACTACTCAAGAGAGTAAAGAAACATAGAGACAACATATTAATAAACAAAGTTTTCTATCGAAACTGAACAACGTCTTCGTACAAACAAATAATATCATCTACAATATGCACTGTCACGCGATATATAATAAACTTGTTAAGTTATATAATTGTGTAACAATGGCAAATTACTTCCGACAGGTTTTATTGTATCATAAAGACCTGCCAGTATTTACTTTATCTTAAACATCATTGCTATTCTGTAACCATCTCACCGTGAAAACTTAGTTGAAGTGAGCGTGGAGTGAGCTGTCATTGTCATCGATACCTACTGATGCTAAGGCAGTGACAGTTCACTTCAAGCTCACTTCACCCAAGTTTTCAAGGTGAGATGGTTACAGAATAGCAGTGCAGGTGTTGGTAATAAAATGGTGTAATTAATCTAGATTCTTCTCAAGGACGGACTTTCAAGGACTTTTCCTACTTTCGCTTCGTCGCAAACTACAAGGAGTTCGGTTCGTCACCCCGTTCGCCAGAAAAATATTTTTTTTTAAATATTCAAGCAGAATTTTTTTTTATCGACTTTTCTTGTCTCGGAAAGAAATAGAACATCCCATAGCGCTACGTAGGCCGCTTGGGTTTGCTTGTTAATCATCGAAGGTAGGAAGGTAGCGTATGTACTGTTAAAAGTAGTAACCATTTAAATAATAAATAATTTAATTTTTGTATTATAACATAATCTTATTAATTAATTACTAATAAAATTTAATTTAACTTTTGTATAACCCCAATTTGTTTCAAAACGATTCAGATTGTGTTTGATCGTGTATTATGCAATTAGGGTGCAGGTTGCGCCGGACTTACCGACATTTCATCAAATGCCACTAATGTGGAAACAATTTCAATGCACGGAATAAATATCCTCGTAGAAAGGATGCTTCGAAGGCTAAAGAATCTTAGGTAACCGTAGCTAAAGATACCTCAATAAATGAATGGTCCCACTAGCAAAATTGATTGAATTTAATCACTCGTTTAGATCAAATTTATAAATAACTCTATTAATAATGACCTTGTCTTCACTTCTCAACCAAATCCACATTTGTATAAAGTAATAAATATGCTATGCTATGCAAATCGAGAGTGAAAGAAAATGCAGTTTAAATACGACTTGCCGAGAAACCGGAATAGCGAGTGAGTCGAGTGACTAGTTAAGTGTGTTAGTCGTAGTACGGTCTCTACGATGGGTTAACAAGACGGTTAGGTACTGGTTTAACTAGCACCGTAAGAACTGAAGCGAAATTATTTAATAATAAATGTATTATTAATAATTGAGATATAATATTTAAAACAGAAATAAAGAACTGCTTCTTTCGTCAGACCAAGTATTATTAGGTTTTTCCAAATTGAATATGTCATAGTATCAACCCAAAGTCAACAGAGTACTGGCAGTGAGCAGAACATTGCATTGACATTGCTTGCAGAGCAGATGGCCGATTGGAACGAAAGGTTCTAGAGTGGCGACCGTGTACCAGAAGACGTAGCGTTGGAAGGCCTCCCAACAATGTGGACCGATGACCTTGTGAAGGCTGCAGGAATCAGCTGGATGCGGGAAGCACAGAACCGGTCGAAGTGGTGGTGTTTGGGGGAGGCCTGTGTCCAGCAGTGGACGTCTTTCGGCTGAAATGATGATGATGATGAACCAAGTCTGTTACTAAAACATAACCGGCCTTTGTGGATGCGGGTACTTACTGTAGGTATATCTGTCAAGTAGAAGTGTACCTGTACCTACCCATTGTGTTGAAATGAAGAGAGATTTCGTTTTAAGTTGAATTCTGATTTTCGGGGTAACTGAAAAGGTATAATAATACGCTGATTAAATAGTGGCCACTATATAGTAACAGTTACTGCAACCATTCTGTAATTCAATCAACATAAATCTATTAATCCAGAAACACAGGTTTAAAATATATAAAAAAACTTAGTTACATTTAAAAATTCTAAATCTTATGAATAAATATTATTAAAATAATAATTTAGTATAATAAGTTACATAATGTAAATGTAAATAATAGCAAAGTTAATAAAATTTATGTCATTAAAAACGACAAAAGGAATGCACTCAAAACTCAAACCATAAAATAAACATAACATTTTAAGTTCTCGGTTTTAGTGTCAATGCCAGACCCGACAGTTTTTCGGCTTCAATGTCATTACCTAACGCGTTAGATAAACTTGTTTCCGAATAAATTTATGTCGTGGTGCATGTAAACAACGTGTAGTAATAAAATTAAGGTTTTGGAGCTGAACAAAATAGTTACCTAGTATATTATCAATCTGTCTAGCTTTTTCCCAACTATGTTGGGTTCGGCTTCCAATCTAACCGGATGCAGCTGAATATCAGTATTTTACATGGCGACTGCCTATCTGACCTCCAGAACCAAGTTACTGGGTAACACGATACCCCTTGGTAAGACAGGTTTTCTGACTTTTGGGCTTCGACTACCCATAACTACTGTCAAAGATCTACGAATGATGAAATCCCTCTGTACATTTGTGTTCTTAAAATATTAAATAGTAATAATTAACACACACAGACTATTGTCTACATTTCTTTCTCATTTCTCCTTTCGCAGGTCTGCTGGAAGAAATTTCTTAAGAAATAAGCAGTACCTTTGTACTCATATTATAATTATTTTATTTTATTATATTATTTTATTTTACAGTTTTTGAAAAACTTACAGCTAAACACTTTTGCACGAATGAGAGTAACAAAAATAAGGCCAATTAAAAGTTTTCACAGATAGAAGAGAACATTCAAGAAAAAAAAAATGAGAAGGTAGACAGTATTTCAGTAGGTATCATTAGTAAAAATGTGTTTCAAACAGCGTAAATTGTGACGATTATTTTAAGTGATCAAAAAATAAATCACAAAGAGTCCTTTTTAAATTAGAAATGCCAGTATTGAAAACATCGATGTCAACGTCCCGGCAGACCGCATTATACGTATGACTAGCTCTGATAAAGTATGAATTTCGTCTGTAATTCGTTCCTACCACAGGAGTATGCTACAGGTAAGGATTGCGCAGAAAACCAGAAGAAACCCGCAGTCCGATTTTGCTTAGCAATTCGGGAAGCTCGGTCGAACCGTTAGCAATTCTAAATATAAACGCCAAGTCTGTAATTCTTCTACGTTCAAAAAGAGGAAGTATTATGTCGTATCTCTATGTATTTTTCTGTGTGTAAATAAATAATAAAATAAATAAAGGAATGCCAGACAACGGCATAACGTGCTTTATAAGACACGGAGGGGTTTCGATATGTAACCCATCTACAAACCGAACGCGGCAATTGTAGCTTAACCTTCGATCAACCTGGCAGTATCAATTAGCCACTAGCCCCTTGAGTTACTATTTAAGTTACATATAACAGAGAAATCTCGATGTTCTGTCAAGTCGTAAAAATCGTGCGAAGCAGAAGCGGGTCGCTAGTCAAAAATAAAAGAAATTGGTCTCGGTAATATTTATGTAAACATTAAGGTTTATTATATAAATTTTATTTTTATTTCTTTCTGCGTTATTGTTATTTTACTGTATGCTGCATCGATTGACGTCATCACGTCAGCGCTGGCTGTCTATGAAAACCAGCGCTGGGGCTTTGTCTTGCATAGGGTCGCAGCATTATGCTGTGCGATGGCCGTTTTGCGTGAATGTGACGCATATTTCCCCCCAATTTGTTATTTTTCGTGTATTTGTCCTTTCTTAGCGTCATTTTTGCCGCAAATAAACGTATTTTCTTTCTTTTTTTCTTTTCTTGCTTGTATAAGTATCTGGATGACCTTAAATGTACGTATAATCAATTTTATTTAAAATGCTCAGCGTGATTCAAATAGATGAACAGCTGGGGGCATGGTAGTGCCCTCGCCAAGTCGAGCAAAACATACAAAGGCACAGCTGTAACATCTTTTCTCGAAGCCATTCAGGACATTTTCAACCCCCTGTAACTTCGTTGTGGATAAAGCTAGAAGCCTTTTCAGTGACCAAGAGGGTTTAGTATATTACTTGGTATATTCCCAAATTACATTCAATTTCAACCTATAGTTTAAAAATTTGATTACTTTTTTATTAGGTATTTTATGTATAGAGGCGAGAGAGGCTTGTTATATCAGAGACCTTCCGTTATAACCTAAAACGAATGAAAATGTATTCTAAAAAGTGAAAAATTAATGCAATTTAATAATGATGTCAAGGACTTAATCATCAAAATATTTATATACAAGTTTAATATGGGCACGAAAGTACGAATAAACTGTACAATCGCTTCCTCATACTAATGCATTTGATTAATGCGTTTATAAAAACAACAAGGATCATTCAGTTCTTATTTAAAAATTAATTACTGAAAGAAGAAAACATTGATTGGTAGCAAAACAATAATAATATCACAAGAATAGTTACTTAATTAGACATATTTGTTACTAATGTATACATAGTAGTTTAATCTATATACATATAAATCAATTGCTGTTTGTTTGTCTCGCTAAAACTCGAGAACGGCTGGACCGATTTGGATAATTCTTTTTTTTGTGTTCGTTATTCTCAGGGCAAGGTTTTTACGTTTAGTAGGTGTAGGTAGAGTAGGTAGGTATGTAGGTAGGTAGGTAGGTAGGGTAGGTTAGGTAGGATATTGCGGGAAAGTCCGAAAGGGATACCGGGACCTTGGCAACAGGCAACCGAAGGAACACGGGTGGGTTTTAGTCAGTAAAAGTCTGACACGCCCTTCCGCTCCACCCAGAGCGGGAGAAGACATTTGATGATTTCCCACCCACAAAAAAAAAAGGTAGGTAGAATAGAGTAGGTAGGTAGGGTAGGGTAGATAGGATAGGTAGGGTAGGGTAGGGAGGTAGGAAGGTACGGTAGGGTAGGTAGGTAGGGTAGGGTGGATACTTAGTGCTACCCGTACGAAGCCAGGGTGGGGCAGCTAGTAATGTATAGATCGTCGTTTAATAATGTATAGATAACCTAAACAATAGAAAGCAATACATCATCTTCGAGCATCTACGGAACAATGATACGCCACTTTCACATTCTGATTTCACACAGTAAGCTACGCTGACCACGGCGTTATGACCACAGGTTACACTCGATCATCATGATGGCTGTTATCATAATTTATTTCCTTCACATCATAATACAATTGTAAGGTTTGAAGAAAATTAATTTAGTATTTTTATATAAAACCTTTTTATAACAACATTCACAATAATACGTACGCACGGCTACACATCAAGCTATACATTTCCAGTATAAGCTGACCTCGCATTGAACGGAAATCCTATATTGCGAGATCAGCATAAACTGGAAATGTATAGCTTGATATGTAGCCGTGTGTACCTACCACAATGTATTATTTTAAATATAAGTTTTTGTTTAAAGCAATAATTATTGTTGTAATAATCATTGAATAGTAATCTTAAATCTAAAAGTAATCTAAATCTTATCTTTGTGGATCTTCTATCGCCTGTGATAAACTATGCGTTGATGTCTTTTTTACTGAAAATTGTCACATACCAAAATAACGATAAACAAAATTAATATATTTTTTTTAAATTAGTTTTAGTAACCTATATCATAATAATACGATACTATCAGTTAATTGCACCTAAATAATAATTACAATATGTTAGATGCATTATTCATATTCGTTTTATTCAATTAACACTTTGGATTAAAGCTTAAAGTGCACTGAGTAGGTACCTATTATAATAATTACGTGTTAACCTTTTGATCATAAACCCTACTAAATAATTAATAATTATGATGAAATATGAGTACAGAAAGGAATGGAGTCATGTTTAAACTAAAGGGTAAAATAAAAAACGAAATTCTTTGAAACTGTTTTGACAAGTCAATTATTTTCTTTCATTTCCTGTTAAATGTCCACATAATTTATTCGACATGACCTGTGAGAAAAAATGCCCAACATTGTCCAGTAATCAGTGCACTACCTGATAATTACCTTCACCCTCAAAGGCTTTTACTTAGTAAAGTTGTGAATTGTATAATATAATTGCAATTACTTTAACCGCTATGTCATTACTGTAATTGTATTCTCTCTTTACTTGGTTATTCACACACTGACTTTCTATTTTGGATTAATTTTTATAAATGAGGGTTTTTAAAATAAATACAAAAATTTAGAGACATTTGACGGGTTGGAATTACATAACATAACTCCTGTAATCCCCGAAGGGTTAGGCAGAGAAAACCTATAGTACACCCGCATTCTGCCAGTTATGTTTAATTGAGCGAGCTTATTGAAGCTCGCCCCCAATTACATGGGACTTAAACATAACTGGAACTGGCACTGGCCTGTTGATGGCAATCCTTCAACCGGCCACAAGTCCAGACTCTGAGCTGCTAATGAGAAATTCCCTATGGAAATTCCCAATAACACTTTGCCCGACCTGGGAATCGAACCCAAAACCATACGACCTTGTGGTCCAACGAGGCATTTTGTTTTTTTTTTTTTTCAGTAAAAATAAGCAGAGTTTGCTCTCAGAATACATAATTTATTCACTTGTAATAGAGATTTAAAAATGGAACTGTGGAAATAAAATGATTTATCAATTATACAACATGTTGCATAATACTAATTATTATGTACTACCTTCTAATCGCTTCCTTAATATTGCAAGGCTAGTAAGCGTGTTGCTTGTTATAGAATTAAACGTATTTTTCTTACATTATCATCATTACAGCTACAGCTACAAAGCGCACTAGCGGCCAGGCCACAGCGGCCAGGTCGCAACGGCCAGCGAGATAGATATATCCATTAGTATAAAACCGGCATGGAGCACGCACTCCTGGCCCCACCAACTATCTCGCTGGCCGCTAGTGCGCGTCAGGCCTAGAGAAAAGAAAAACTCATTCTTTTTCAAACTATGAACAAGCAAAAAAATTATAAAGAAAGTAAAATACCAAAGTAATAATGAATGAATCCGCAAGTGTAAAACCGGTTTAAAGATATGAATGGAAATATTAATGAATGAAATTGTTCCATTTATAATGATGATGCCTTTTTACGCACAAGTTGTCGTTTTTCACATACAAAGGTAAAACGCGACAAGTTTTTTTGTCGTTTTTTACCTTTTTAAGTGTGAAGAAAAGTCGGAATTAGAAGGAGTAACATTTTCTATTTCAATTCATAACTATGTATTTATGCGGCAGTTATGGTTTCCCTATAAAAATAAAATCGGATCAATAAACCCACTATATTTAACAACTTTATATATTTTTTTGTTTTAGTATTAAAAGCATTTTTTCGTAAGATAGCACTTTTTTTTGTATACTGCCTTTTTTTCATGTGAGTTATGTTATGAGTTAGCAGAAATTTCAGAACTACATACTCTTTTCGACGCTGGAGGCTAACATATTATTTCTGGTGCGGAGATCTTAGAAAATGTGTTTCGCAAGACAATTGAACCTTTTCTTGAGCCATTCCCTTAAAACAAAAGCACATCACACAAGTCTCCTATCTGACATCTGACCTTTTATTCTCCAGATCCTCGAGTCCATGGATGGTTCCTCTTCGACACACCACTGCCCACAGTGGCTATGGTGTGTGTATACCTGGCGTTCGTGATGGTGGCTGGCCCACTATGGATGGCCAATAGGAAAGCATTCCAGATTCAAAACACCTTAGTTGCTTATAACGCTTTACAAGTACTGCTATCTTCATACATGTTCTATGAGGTGAGTGTTGATTCTTTTACAATAATTATATTGAAGTACCTACTACTCATTTAGTGATTAGTTCCATCCAACGATTGTCTGGAATTAATTGTTTTTAACGATGAGGCCACCGTTCTTGTTTGGATAAATTCTTAATGTTCTTCCTCTGTGAGATAAATACAGGGTCCAGATTTAGATACCTGCATCCGTCAAGGGGGTGATTCTACTAAACAACCAGAATCGTGAAAAAAAAAACAAATTCTATAAAACGGAAGATAGACTATTTCAATTCATCTACGAAAAGTTATTTTTTCCGAATCGTATAATATTCTGTTTCATAGCGAAAGTTGTATAGTATGAATCAATAATTATAATTATGTTGTTTTTCTTTGAATTTTACTGCGTGTACATAAATAATAAAATAAATAAACCACCCCCTTGACGTATGCATGCTCGCTACCCTGTGGATCTACGCATCAATTTAGGTTTTATTAGAGATGTGTGTCCGATTAATGGCAATAGGCACGCCTTGTATTACATGGGACCCTTTAATAAAACTATGGCAAAATGTGATTCTTACTCCAACATGAGTACAAACAAAGGAGAAAATTTTACATAGGATGACGCAATGGGCGGTCTTGGGGTGAAGTTACTTTCAACAATACAATAAATATAGGAATTTCCATCTGGTTCTATACCAACTACATCAACTCATAGGTCATTTCTACAGACGTGCTCTTTGTGCGCCATTGCACGGCGGCCGTCACCCACAGACCAGGTTGAATATTCTCATGTGCGCATAGTTTCTGTGGTACATAATTACATAACCTGATAATACCGGAAAGCAGTACTGCCCTGTCATTGAACTTGGTATTATGGATCACGGTTAAGTATCCCCATTTTCTAACTTGCTTAGTCAATGAGAGAAAGAAAGAAAACATAAATAAAATTAATTAAAAACGCACAGAAAAAAGGAGCATTTAAAACTAACAAAAATTAACGTATTTTTCAAATAAACGTAAAATGAAATAAATTATGTGATGAATGACGATATGAATTATGTGAATAACTTTACATAACTAAAGTATTGTTTGAGGCCAGGTTTTCAACCTACAAGAGATAATGTTGTAGTTAAGCAGGAAGTAAGCACAGGGCTAATTTTACACCATAAAATCATAACCCTCCTTTTTTCTTGACCGTAGTCGGGTAAAAATAGCCACAGACAATTTGGCCAGACCATAGTTCATAATTTATACAATATAAACTGTCTAGAGACCAAATAATTTAATTAAAAAACGTCGAGATGCCCTTGCATAAAACACCAAAAACTTTTTATAAAAGCTAAATAAGTTATTAACTATAATACATAACAACGAATAAATTAATTTGTTAAGCAAACCTATTATTCGCGTTAACTGTTTAATTAATTTTACAGCCACTAATTAACATTACAAATGGTTAATTTCCTTAAAGCTTGTACAACATATCCGCGTCCATTTAAAAAAGTTTTCCTTTTGAAGTATGCATTAGACAAAGAGCGCTTATGGTTACCGTAGACGTAGAATTTATGCCGGATTTTTGGCTACTGTAACCGAATTAGGTAAAATCTCTTTCGTTGGTAATGGTTCAATGGTTCAATGGTTGCGGGAAAGTCAGAAAATACCGGAGCCCTTGGCAACAGGCAACTGAAGGAACACGGGTAGGTTTTAGTCAGTAAAACTCTGACACGCCCTCCCACTCCGCCCAGAGCGGGAGAAGTGATTTGATGATTTCCCAGCCTCATAAAATAAAAAATAAAGGCATGTATTATTGGATTAAGTTTCCTAACTTTGTATATATGGCTGTATGCAAGTTTACCTGTGCCTATATTTAAAATATGGTAGTTCTATTTCCGATATTGGGTGTCGCCATATTTTATGATCGTCACATGTTTTACTTATTAGTTATTGTGTACGTTTGTACCGTCTGAGTAAGAATTGTGGTATCGAGTAACTGCATACACAACACAGAAAAAATATCCTTACTTCAGCTATTACTGTATAGGTTTATTCCTAACACCTATACGAATTAGGTCATTTTAAGTTTAAATATTTTTCTAACTGGATTTGAAAGTTCGACGCATTGTCTCATTCGTACTCCAAACCTTGCTCTTATACAAACAATACGAAATAACTAACTAATTGATTGTTCTACACAATCGCATAAGAATCGCACGGTTTAGCAACATGACATGTCAAGGCGGCTTGACAATTTCATGGGCCCGTGACGATGGTGTACACACAGCCGTGACTCTTATGTAAAAGTATTTAGAGTTGAAATTAGGTTTAAAGGAATATTTGAAAGTGTAATTTTACGGTTTTTTGTGTATTCAGATTTAATGGCTTTCAGTTAGTTTTGGCCCGCTCAACGGGGCTACCTACTGAGGCAAAGTAATTAAGTTCACTAGACGAATGGTTGTATCATCGATTTTAAAAGAAAAAGAAGTAAGTTTCTTATGAGTTTTGCGTTAATTTTCATAAACCAGCACATCACTACATATTATAAAACAAAATCCTCCGCCGCGTCTGTGTGTCTGTCTGTTCGCGATAAACTCAAAAACTACTGCACCGATTTTCATACTGTTTTCACCAATGGATAGAGTGGTTATCGAGCAAGGTTTTACTATATAATAACCGACATCCATGCTGGCGAAGCCGCGGGCGGAAACTAGTAAAATAATAAATAAATGTTCCATTCACAAAAAACATAAACTTTGACAAATCTAACTACTCTACTTCTTTTGTATTTACAGTCCGACGGTCTTCGAGAGAATCCGTTCACCTGTCAAATGGACAATTTCTAGTAGTAATTAGGAACATAATTATTCGCAAAACAAATATTCGTTAGTATGAAATTGGCAGGTGTCAAGAACGCATTTTCTCGACGGCCGGACTGTAACAACTACGCTTTATTAGACCACAGACGCTTTCTTTGAGTGACTTGAGAAGGCAGCTACCTATATCTAAAAAGCCTTAAGAGGAAATAGGGTCGGTCTTTTCTCCATACAAAAAGTCATAATTCGAGGTTCGGCTCTCGTCTATTTCCTCCTCCCATATTGAATCAAATGAAATTTGAAAGATATTTTATAAATTGAATAAGAAGTATATTTACTGTGCCCCTATGTTTATCTTTTTTCATTAATAGTTGTTAAATTTGTAGAATAGGCCTCTGATGACAGCGCGCAGCGGTCTAAACAGGCAATTTTGAGCATTTTCTGAGGGTTCTAGTGCTTCTACAGATAATGAGGCATCAAAATGGAAAACATAAGGGCATAGAACTAGTTGATATTTATTTTACTGTAAAAAATCATTGCTGGTCATAAACCAGAGAGAAAACAGGCGAGAGCGTTTGTATGGAGAGGGGACCGACCCTATTTCCTCTTAATTCAATGTATAAATACTCGTTTGAATGGCTCACCGGCAAACTCAATATACTATTTTTATGGACGTGTCACTGTTAATGAAGACATGTTAACAGCTAGTTGGTACATATTGAAATAATAAACTCGAGCGGAGAAAGCTAATACCTCCATCAGTACATTCCATCAGTATATGTTAAGGCTCCATACAGGGGTGACGCGACGGTGCGACGCGATTCCAGTAGAACAATTTCTATGTTGTTTCCTAGGTAAAAATCCCAACTAGACAGGAAAAAGGCGTAACAAAAAAAAATACAAAAAAAAACTGTACTATACGCCAGACCAAAACTAAACTTCAAATGGTCAAATAAAATCGTACTTATGACCACACGGCGCTACGCGGCGTGAAGACCACGGTCCATTGGTCATTGACGCAACTACTGATAGTGTGACGGTATCACTAGTGCAGAATAGTCACCCAGTAATAAGGTCAAGGCGATTGCCGGTTGCTGATCTAGAAATTGTCTTTCTTTTTCTATGAAATTGTCTGTTTTTTTGGCAACGTTGCGTTTCTTCACAGAGACATTTTGGAGCAAATTTTATAACCAAGCTCTAGGAAATTCGTACTCGTACAATTTTTTATGCTACTAACCAGTAATTAATGTGCTCGGCTGGTTTAAAAGTAGAAGTGTCAATGAACTTGAGAGAAATAAATATTTTTATTTTCTAGGATTATTAATAAATTAGTTATTACGGTGGTAAGCTTCGGCAACGTTTTTCCTTCAGATGCGAACTTCTTTGGCAACCTTTTTCATGATCAAATATTCCGAAGTTCGTCCAAGCGTGTTCAAAACGAAATATCGGCAGTTTGTTCAGTGAAAAAAATTGCTAGGCCCCGGCCTCTTTAAAAAAAAAATCTCTGGAAAACCGTCCATAAAAAGCCATAGATTCTGTGATGATTTTTTTCACAAATGTACACAGCATAACCAAAACGGGTGCCGTGAAATACAAGACTTAAATATGCACTAATATACTAGCAACAAATTGCCTGTTTATCAGTCTTCTACAACACTAAACCTATTAACACCAGGAGGTATATTCATTATAAAATTTACGCAATCTTAGGCAGTAGGAATAGATAGTTCAAAATTCCATGCAAATCGGTCAAGGCAATATAGGTTTATGACATACAATATAACAACAGACATAACACGAAATAAAAGTTACCGAATAAAATTACTATCGGTAACTTTATCGTGATACGGATCGTTAGTAGTTTGGTTGTAGAACCAATTTAAATGTGGTCTAGGTTATTTTACATTTTTGCACGCTACTCAACAGTAAAATCTTTTTTAGTAAACTCTTAAGTCATTGAAAATATTATAATTATCATCTTTTTTTAATTTAGGTTCTAATAAAATTGTTGTCTTCTTTTTAAATGTTTGATGTACATAAATTGATGGCCTGAAACACAGGTCTTCATAAACCTAGATCAGGCAGGTCTATATTACATTTAGAATTAAAGTTTCCTCGTTTGTAATTAATGTAAATCATAATTTTACTTTAAGTTTACTTTTTAAATTGAATAAATTTTATTTTATTATTTAAAATAATATGACAGAGGTGTAAAATGTATTTATGTGTTTTGTAGTCATTTTATCGGATTGCTTCGTAACCAAACTGAATCTTGCTTCTTTGTGGATCATAATTATATGGTGACAGTAATTAATTATGAAAATTAAATTGTCACGGTACGTTACTACTAAAATACTTCAGTATGATTAGCACGACTAACAGTGACAAATATTCCACATAAACACCCTTTGTAATATTGGCAATTGAGTGTCGATTCAATTTAAAAAAATAGCCATTCACCACCGACGTTTATTTATTTATTTTATGATTTTTTTTTAGTAAATTGACAAAGTTTACATAATTATATTCCCGGGTAGATACAAGTGTATAAGTACAGTTCACTCATGTTATTCAAATATTTTATTACTTCCAGAATTGTGTGTGAGTGTGATCTATGCAAAAATCGATTCCTTTACAAATAAATTAACTTCGTGCAAATCGCCTCAAGAAAAAATTATATAATTTAAAAGTGTCAAATCGCCCATTCCGGGTGACTAAATTTGTCTAATTTAGACTAATAAATAATAATAAAATAACTTTTTTTTTTATTTAGTTGAGTTTAGTTTGGTGGAATTTTTATAGAAGTTCTTGCCACAGATTTTACTACGAAATCTAAGAAGCCCTTATTTTTAAATTATTTATTATAAGTTTCTAATACATTGCATATCTTGTCCTCAGCACTTGGCGTCAGGCTGGTGGGGAGACTACAGTTTATCGTGCCAACCCGTGGACTACAGCGACAGTGAGAAAGCGAGACGGGTGAGTCATAATAAACCTTATTACTGTGTATTAATTACTATTATTGTAGTTAACTGTGTCATAGAGTACAGTAACTGTAGACAATGAATGCGACTGTTTAAATTCACAATAGATTTCATTGAAAAAACTCTAGAACATAGTACCGTAACGTAAATTATACGACATGAGACAAGCAAAGACATTGAATAATATCTGAAAGGAAAACGCTTGGTAATCAGTAAACAATGTCAATAATGCTAGATTTTCTTGTTTTCCGCTTAATTTTCTTTCGTCATTATTAGATGGCTAGTCCTAAACATTTTACGTATCAATAATTTCATTATACTCTTTAATACCTCATATTAAAAACATGAATGGCCGATTCCTTCAATTTACCGACCGTTCTTGGTTAAAATGAAGCCTCTTAGTAGGCTCTTAGTAACCAATGATGAAGCAAAGACCTCATTACTTTGCATAGTAGACAATCCCATTATGAAAAAAGCTATCACAAAAAAAAATGCTAAAATTAGCTTACGAATCTATTTATATGGCCAGTTTCGCAATAAAAAAACCACTGTTGGTAAACAAAACGATTCGTTTTTTTTATTGGAATCGAGCATAAGAGAAGTCGTAAACATTCACAGAATAGTCATTATTTATAAATTACGACTTGTCCGACTTGGTCTCATAAATTCGCACGCCAAAATCTTTGCAAAAAACGACACCTGTTACGCTTAATCAATAAACTTTCTACGTATATGTACTTTTATTAAAGTATCAACGCCTAACGAGATACTCTCCACGCGTCATAAGGTGTAGAAAGTACAACCATCATTATAACTAAGTGTAGATTATGAATTATGACACAGAAGGTACATTTATTACAATTACACATCTAAATAAATAAATAAAATTGAAGTATCTGCTGAGCATGAAGTCCTAGGTTCGATTCCCGAGTCAGGAAAAGTGTTACTGGGTTTTCCATCTCGAATTTCCGGCTAGCAACCCGGAGTCCGGATTTTTTCCCGGTTGATGTTAATTAAGCTCGCCCCCTGATACATGAAACATAAATATAACTGGCGAAATTGGGGTGTTCTATAGGTAAATCTCTGCCTAACCCTTTGGGGAATACTGGCGTGATGTTATGTAATATTTTATTATTTATCTGATGGTACAGCTGGCCATGTGCAGTTCCGGAAAGACGATTCCAATTGCTAATTTGTTTTTAATGACGATGTGTGTTTTTTAGTTTTTTTATCTACATTCGTCATACCTTTGTTAAGTAAGAGACTCATTATTACAGATGATGTCAAAAAAGCTGTGTAATTTAAAGTTATGTAATATGCAAGAATTTTTCACACTTACAATGTTAGATCATTTATTTAACATGCGTTATGTTACATTCTAATAAACTACTTTTTGAACATGCTGATGACAAATTCAAAAGCAGGCCGCTGATGTTTTGAACTCTAAATATGTAGTACTGTTATTAAAAAACGATTTTATAATAATTTAACGTAACAATTCCCAAAAAGTCAAATAAAGACACAAGATAACTGCCCTCCACTCTAAAATAAAAATCTTAAAAACAATCGTAAATTTCGAAAATGTTGCAAATGACTTACTACGAATAGGTACATTTTCGCAAATTGAGTCTAACTTCAGTAGCGTCAGATACGTTTTTTATTAGATTTCTATACTTCAAAAGGAAAACTAGAATCCTTTTTCTCAAGAAGGTATGGACGTATCAAGTTGCAATTAATATCAAATTGAAGGTCTACGATACCTCGAAACTCTAAAAAAATAAAGCTTCTAAGTCAACACAATAAAAAAAATACTACCATTTATGCGACATAATTTGATAATCGGTATATGATTATAATGTTTGTATCATAATTTGAAGCAAAAACTTGATTCTAGGTCATCGAGAAGTCCTACTTCCTACTTCCTACTATCCTACGTACTCTGTTCGATTTAGGTATGCCTAACACGTGTGACTCCGGATTTTTAAGTTGTCTGTCTGTGGTTTCTTGTTTATACCTTTTTAGTCGTAGTTGGGTTTTAGTATCACATATAACAATATATTTTGCGATTACAAACTTACAATTGCATTATTTGCATTTGACGCACGGGAGAGCTCAAACTCAAACTCAAAGCATTTATTTCAATTAAACCATTTACAGGCACTTTTGAATTGTCAAAGAGTCGGTCAGTTAGTCAAAAAGTTGAAGCTAGTTGCCCATTCAAATTCGTAGATCTCTATGGAGAAGAACGGGCAAGAAACTCCAAGGACACTCTTTTAAAAATGTATATAGATATTACAAAATCCTGGGTACAGTATTCTTCGTGCTTCTATATGTGAGAACAATGTCAAACGAAAAATAATCAAAAAGAATTCAAAATATAAGATTAAAAATAAGCCCTGGCAGATAAGAGATGACCAGTCTCAACTGACGGCGCCCGTTCACGAACATGACACGTGGATCAGCACCATCCAGCTCAACCATTTTGTAGGGAACCGAATGATCCAACACACGCGCCACCATCAGCGAGACATTTAAGTGAGTATGAAATACTCTCATCTGCCAGGCTCTTTCAAGTCAACATACAACATGATACCATATGAAACGGCCCCATGGTACTCATATTTACAAAATTGAAAAAGTGCTTCTAAATTTTACAAAACTGTAGTTCGCAATGTACTTGAGATATTAATATAATAGAATTTAAATAAAAAATAAACATTAAGTTCCTAAAGTCAGAAAAAATAAAAAATAAGGGGAAACCACTCTTCCAAATATAAAAAATTTAACTATTGAGCCCAAGTGCCTGTGGAGCAGGACCAGCATTAAGCCAAGCATTTTTATCTACGATATAATCATCCAACTTATAATATGCTTGTCTACATAGTGTGCGTTTAATGCATGTTTTAAATTTCTTCTCATTTGGTTGAAGAATATCGGGTGGTATTTTATTATAACATTTTACACAGTACCCCATAAAAGAAGTATGTACTTTAGACAATCTGAAACGTGGTTGATCTAAATAGTTCCTATTTCTAGTGTTAAAATTATGCCTGTCACTTATCTTACTAAAAAGATGTAGACTTTTCCGAACATACATACCTAATGTTTTCATATATATACTGACAAGGAAACGTCATGATGTTAATTTTTTTAAACAGTTCCCTTAGACTTTCGCGTCTGTGGAGGTTGTAGATGGCTCGGACAGCCCTCTTTTGCAGTATAAAGATAGAATCAATATCTGAGCATTTTCTCAACTACAAAGTTAAGTTTGTTCCTGGGATAAATTCATCCTAACTACGGAACCCTTCATTGTGCGTGGTCCGACACGCACTTGGTCGGTTTTTTTTTTTCATAATGAACAATCTAATTTTTCTGATACATCAATTTTATTTAAAGTTAGTAGGGGCGACCATCTTGGTTTTGACAATCGTTACGGGTCGTCAGAGGCCGAAAATCTGACAACCAGTTTTACCAAGGGGTATCGTATTACCCAGTTGCAGAGTTGTGGAGGTCAGATAGGCAAACGCTCCATGTAACATACTGGTATTCAGCTGCATCCGGTTAGACTGGAAGCTGACCGCAAACATAATTGGGAAAAGGCTAGGCAGTTTGAGGTGCGACCATAATAGTACGACCCTATGTAAGTCAATTTTAATAACATTATAGGTAAGCATACCGAATGTTGGCTGATGTCAGATCTGCCTCATTCATTAGTCTATGCCTAGAGGCGTCAAGCTCGTCCAACGGTACCGAGTTCTCAACACATGGCTTTCAAATATTTTGTTTATATACAAAAGTGAAATTGCATAGTTCGCTATTTATTGTGTTTATTTAGCGAAAAGGAAAGCCTTTGGGTGTGTGAAGATGCATCAATGATGGCTTTGAAATGTCAAAGATGTTTTACTGCTATACGAATAAATCTCAAGTGTTTGTAAAATAACTACTTTTTTGTTGTTTTGGAAGGTTTCATTCACGCTTTAAAAACGATTGTGTAACGCAATTTTTACGCTTTTCAATTATGTTTTAACATACCATAACAATACGCTTACATTCCCCAAAGAGTTGGCAGAGATGTTGCTACAGTATACATACGTTTAGCCAGTTATATTTTAAGTCGCATATAAAAGGGGCGAACCTTTTTCCATCAACCGAGCACAAATCCAGACTCCGGGCTGCTCCAGATGGGAAAACCCTATTAAGGCTCTTACATACTGGGGCGATTCGTAGCGCGACGCGAATTTTAACAAAACAATTTCTCACGGCGAACAATGCGGCGGCGTCGCGTCGCGCGACTAGTCGCCCCAGAATGTAAGAGCCTTTACACTTTGCCCGACCCGGTAATCGAACCCAGGACTTCATGCTCGGCAATAACGCTTGCGGCTACTAGGTCAAGCAGTTCGTATGTTTATAATTTACACATAATTAGGTAAATCATTACGAAAACATTTTCTTAACGAAGCATAATTATGATGCGTATGTAGGTAATATACTTACTCGTACATGAGTTAAAAATGGATATCATACAATTTAATGAGTAGTAAGCAGTGGTTTCACTGCTTAGGAAAGACCACTATTGTCTCAAAAATCAAAACAAGTATATTTCTTCTTGAAAAATCTTGTAAATCACTTAAAATCGTTTATCCTTGAAACACAATATCTTAATTTGAACACCATAACTTAATCGTAGTTACAAACCTATATATCTATCTGCCTAGCCGTTTCCCAACTATGTTGGGGTCGGCTTCCAGTCTAACCGGATGCAGCTGAATACCAGTATTTTACATGGAGCGACTGCCGCTCTGATCTCCACAACCCAATAACTGGGTAATACGATACCCCTTGGTAAGACTGGTCGTCAGACTTTCGGGTTTCTAACGACCCGTAACGGCTGTCAAAGATCCACGACTGACAGCCGGGACCAACGGCTTAACGTGCTTTCCGAGGCACGGAGAAGTCTCGGTATGTAAAGATGGTCACCCATCCACCGACCAACCCCGGCAAGCGTAGCTTAACCTGATGGATCGACTTGGTGCGGCTGTTATTACTTAGCCACGAGCTCCAAACGTAGTTACAAACCTATAAATCATTGAATTCAAAATGTTTTTTTTCCTCATCCGCCATGGTGTATAGTCATGTATCATTTTATAAACATTAATTGATTGCCTATTATGTCTTCATGGTCATTTTGTGGAAACCATTTCCGATGACAGATATGTATTTTTCGTTACATGAGAAGTCTTTCCTCCTATTGTGAGAATGGGCCGAGCAGCATGGTTTTTAGCAAAGGTCGACGCCCGGATCTGCTTCTTTTTTGTTTTCGTGTGGTTAGTGACTAACCTGGTATCAGAGTTTTAAAGCCGCCCAAATGCACTTACCTTCAAATGCCGTCGAGAAATATCTCTCTGGCATGCCGGTTTCCTCACGATATTTTCCTTCACCGTTTTTAAAGCAAGTGATAATTATACAACACGCACAGTCCGAAAAGTCAGAGGTGGCTTGGGTTCGAACTCGAGACCTATTACTTAGTAGTCGACGGTCACACCACTGGGCTATCACTGCCCGGACCTGCAGAACGTGAACATTTTTGAAAACCATTAATTTCTATTATTTTTCTTTAATGATAAGTTTAGATATTTCAAAAATATTCGCACATTCAATGAAACATTAAAAACTGCCCAACCCATATTCAATGCCACAGCATCGTTAAAAAAAACCGGCCAAGTGTAAGTCGGACTCGCGCACGAAGGGTACCATTATCTATAAAAACGGCAAAAAAATCAGGTTTGTTGTATGAGAGCCCCCTTAAATATTTATTTTATTCTGTTTTTTAGTATTTGTTGTTATAGCGGCAACAGAAATACATCATCTGTGTTTCAACTCTCTAATTATTACGGTTCATAAGATACAGCCTGGTGACAGACGGACAAACAGACGGACGGACAGCGGAGTCTTATTAATAGGGTCCCGTTTTACCCTTTGGGTACGGAACCCTAAAAATAACTTGTCAATGATAAACAAAAATTTTAAGTTAACCTACTCATAAAAAAACATTAAAATGCAAATCTTTTGCTAATAAGGTGAATGCATTTATATTCATAAATCTTAATAATAGTTAACCTTCACAACTTACATATCTTATATCAAAATTATAAAATAAATCATAATTTTTCCTATACTTTTGTACTATTTCTCGTATCAATGACCTTAGGTATGGCGAGTCGGTTATTGCACAGTATGTAACAAAAACCCCGTCCGATCCAAAAGCCAAAAAGGTACTGCAATAGAATTAACAGAAAAAAATAAGAAATATTTTTTTTATTTAAAATTAAAAAGTGGTTGCAATTTGAAATTCACATTTTTAGTACCAAATCAAATCAAATCAAATCATATCAATTATTGGTTTGCAAACATGGGTAATTAGTACATAGATGATTTATTATAATAGTCCTCCATGTTCTAACGTCATAAGGGCATGCAAATCATATTATTATGTAATTTACTTAAATTTAAAATTTTAAAAAACAATTATGAAAATTAAATAATACAAAAATACAAATGTTTAGTAATACATTAAAATTGTCATAATAATACCAAATGTCAATAACGTTACAGTCACGGGTTACAGTAATAAAAAATCTCAAATGGATTAAAGCATGTCAACCAGTCAGTGATACCAAAATTACCCCAATTTCATTATAAATTAGCAAATTTTCTGCAGAGGTCATATTGTGTTATGACTTGTAGACACCCGCTCGAAGACGGCCGCCCGCGCCTCATGTAAATAGTTCGGTAAAATGCCCAATTGAAAAAAAGCGGCGATTTTTTTTTTCTTTTTTCAAAAATAAACCACATAAAATAGACTCTCAGTATGATTCTTAACAACACCCTCACCGATCGGACAGGGTTTTGGTTACACGCTCTATATCTATCTGCCTAGCCTTTTCCCAACTATGTTGGGGTCGGCTTCCAGTCTAACCGGATGCAGCTGAATACCAGTATTTTACATGGAGCGACTGCCTATCTGACCTCCACAACCCAGTAAGTGGGGAATACGATACCCCTTGGTAAGACTGGTTGTCAGACTTTCGGGTTTCTGACGACCCGTAACGACTGTCAAAGATTCACGAATGACAGCCGGGACCAACGGCTTAACGTGCTTTCCGAGGCACGGAGAAATCTCGGTATGTAAAGATGATCACCCATCCACCATCCACCGACCAACCCCGGCAAGCGTAGCTTAACCTGATGGATCGACTCGATGCGACTGTTATTACTTAGCCACGAGCTCCTCCTAGGTTTTGGTTACACGCTGTATAGTACAAATTTGTTTCCCACCCGATATTTTACTATTTGTTTACAATTTTAATACTAAATGTCATGGTCTTAATTATAAACATAATGAAGACAATTATTATTTATAGATTCAATTTAGTTTTGTTGACCTTTTTATGGAGTTGACACTGGAACACAGGCTTCCTCTCTGTGAGAGGGAGTGGTTGGATCCATTACGCGGGCCCAGTGTGGGTTGGTGGATGTCATATTTCTTCAAATTTTTAGTTCTAGGACTTGCTGGTTTCCTTACTATGTTTTCCTTCACCTTTGCTTTTTCCTTCGTTTTGCCTTTGACTAGTTGTATAAAACCAATTTTAAAAGTAAGTTTTAAGTCCTATAAAAATATTGTTTTGTAAGATCTAATTGCTTACATAGTCTGTTCAATCGTTTGTATAGATCACGCTAACATTGTATAAAGTAAATACTCTATGGATTCAACAATATCAGTGTTTAAATCAGATTCAAGTGCAGTCAAAATATTAGCTTGGAAGATGTAATAGTGTTGTCTGTCCATTCAAATACAATTATTGATTTAACTTACCTATACGCTCATTGAATGAAGTACTGGCTTTTAAGTAGGGATCAAGTCAGATTCTAGGCTAAAAAAAATCATAATATTGGAGCAGTTTTGAATTTAAACTTAGTTCTTTGTACTGAGTATGTACAGGAACTAAGTATGTTATCTAACGAAGGGTGTTCCCGTTAATCAGCAATAGTATAGGGTCTACACATGCAAAAAACAATGGTACAATAAAAAATAAAAAAAACATGTAGCGTCAATTTATCATTTCTACGTGTAAAAATTCTACCCAGAGAACCTAATAATATAAACCACAATTAACTCCATAACGGAAGTAGATTTCAGGAAGCTAAACCACTAATTAATACATGTTGTTACATGTTTTGTAGTTTGATTATTTAACTCTTATTTTGTAACTATCAACGTCACTAATTAAATAGGAAAAGACCTTGCATTAAACTTAGAAAGTGAAAGATTATTGACAGATTTAACACTAAATATTAATCATATTATAAAGAACCAGCTTATCAAATTCCTAGACAGACCAATAATACTTCCTTCGTATTTATCACATTGACTAAATAACTTGAACATTATAAACGCGGAAATGCAAGGTAATCTAAATTAGGCAGGAAACACGTGGGTACTTACAACTTATGTAATAGTATAAACTTCTTGAAATACTGATATCTATGATAAGCAGTACTACTGTATATTAACATATTGCTAATAATAACAGTCGCAATTTACTACTTAATGTCTGAATTCATGACCAAAGCTTATGTTTTAAGGGGTATGAGGAACAGGGTGTAAAGTTCACTCATCCACCATAGAAAAAGGAGGATCCTCCGACCAGACTGGTGTTGTGTCTGGCGGGCAACTGCCCGACGATTGATGTCGGGTTCTTGTACATATGTCCATTGCACGGTAAACTTTAATTGCGCGGTGCAGGATTTATGTGACGTCAGGATTTTTGTGTGACATCAGATCCTTGATGCGTAGTTCGCATGTGGCGATGTAGATACCGCCACATGTTCATAGTGTTCTACTGTTTGATTCAGATTGAATAATATCCCAAGATGTCATTATTCTTTACTAATTTGGGACCTAAACTATCTGAAAATATCCGTTATTGTTATCCATAAATCTTGTCTCTAAGAGTAGTGCTGTAAATATCCTTATGTGCAGTAGCGTATGTGTTGTGCAGAACTTGTCTTGGAGACAAGATTCAACTCACAATAATTTCTTAATATGTAGGTACATCATAGATGGACCAAAAATCGCCGATACGTGTTCTATTATCCAGTTTCTTCGAGCTCTCTCTCAAACATTTCAAAGTGTGAAAAAAACGATAAAAATTTAGAAAGTGCGTACCATCCCACATAAATATTTTCAAAACGGATTATCCAAAATGATTGTCTGTGATTTCATTTGAAAGAGAAATGAGCATTTCAAAATTGCTAATGTGTTTTTTGAACTACTTTTGCTAAGTCTGTTCATTTATCAGCTAGTTTCGAGAATTAATCATTAAAACTCGTACTGATGATCATAATAATATCAGAACGAACGGTTGCTTACAGACGGCTTGGTGGCGTAATTGAGTTAAGCAGTATCCTGCTACTAGCTATAATTAAAACTATAAATGATTTGTTACTTCCAATGAGTACGTTTATGAAACATCATTGAAATTACGAAGGAGAACGCTGCTGATATTCTTGAACCATTGATGTAGACACTCGTTCTAAAAAAGGTGCCAAAAGGTAAAGAAAAAGAAAGCAAAAGGAAAGAAAAGATGCCAAGTTTAGTTATAACCTTAAAAAATGTTAGTAGTGACTTTTTTGGTAACATAGAGTTTGCTTTGAAGCCTAGCAATGGAGACTGTGAGTCACAATCACATATATTTACCGACATTTTTCTGCCAAAGAATACCATTCATAGAACCTTTTACAACAAAACGGAAGCCTCGAACCTTTTGTTTCATCTTGTGACGTCATTTTCGCAGATTGTCTTTGTTATTTTTTTTGTGAACAGCATCCTCCCGTCAGATAACGACACAAAGCAAAAACTGCCCATTTTCCTTATTCAGATCTCTCGGTATTCACCACTATTTGTTAGGAAATAATAAGACCTTATAAGTACCTTCTTCTTATTTAAGTGACCTATTGCGCAGGACTGGGAAAGGGTGAGGTTTAATGCTAAAGATGAGTAATGGATACACATACATAACCTTACGCTTTCCCATGGGGTAGACAGAAACTATAGAACGCTTACAGAAATGGGTGGATCTACAAGTGAAATTATGTACTTTGAAAACTATAAACAGAAATGTTTTATCGAGTACTACTCGACGAGTATCGCAAATGTGACAAAATATTGATTGATACCTATTTTTCGAAACTATCAGTCTTTTAACCACGTTGCTATCGAAATTGTTTAGATTTCTGCCGTTACGTTTTCGACGTTATTTAAATGTGGACATAATAGTTTCAATTCCTCTAACTTAGCCTATCGCAGTCAACTGCATACGGGTTCTCCCCAAGTTGCACTAGATTCACTAAAAAATCCGGTCTTCAACTGACTTCCACATCCATTCTGCCAACAATGGCGTTTGACCTAAAATAAAGAAAGAAAGGACCTCACCTCAGTAGCCAACCAAAAATCTCCAATTTTGTACTCTCATATGATACTTACAACGTATATCACACACATTTTCTTAAACACAACAATTTTGTCATCAATAAAACCTATAAAAAACGAGCTCAAGTCGCAATGTCAGTTTCACTTTCAACCGGAGAGCGATGACGTAATAACAGCTGAGCCGAAGAAGCTTTCACTGCCCACCGTTATACGGAAGCAAGTTCAATCCAACGGTCAAGAGCGACGGTGTTGTAAACCTTGTTGGACTTGTACCTTTGCCACGTTCTGAAGACCACTACGATGGATGATTCATGGTTCTAAGAAACGTTGCAGTAAACAAAATGAAATCTGCTGATGGGGTCACAATACAGATAATAATATCTTAACTGATCCTAAGGCCGAGATCTGTAACCGTTACTCAGCACGTACCTTAGCTAAGTGTTATTTCTGTCACTGTCACAGCACTATAAATACAAAATAAAGACGGGAACATGTCTAAATCTAAGCACGTGCTATGCAACGTTTATACATAGATCTCGGCTTAAGTTTCTCATATCTATAACGCGTTGACGAAGCCAATCAGCACCCTAATTGCGTAATGCACGATCGGTCAGAATTGGAATCAGATTGAAACAAATGTCTAATCCATTGCTACATAAGTCCGAAAAAAATCTGCTCAACAACGTAACTTACGAACTTATAAAGCAATGGATTAGATTTTTTTTTCGAACCAATTCCAAACCGATTCACGGGTGGGTTTTAGTCAGTAAAAGTCTGACACTCCCACTGCCGCTCCTTCCAGAGCGGGAGAAGTCATTTGATGATTTCCCAACAAAAAAAAAGAAAAAAAGGGTGCAGGTCATGGTGGATTCAGTCAGTGCACAATATACTCTTCTGGAAGTTAAGCTAATAGCAAAAACAAATTGTCCGGAGCACTACCACCAATACTATTTATTCTGTGGTTTATCAATATTTATGAGACTGATAAACTTAATCACAAAGGTTGGTAATATGTTGAACAGTTCATTAAATAGGCGAACAGAACCACTTTCCATCAGGTGGGCTGTCAGTGGATTTTTTTACTTCAACAAAAAATCTGAGGATAATTTTGGCACCGTACTATACTCAGACTAACTAATGACCATTAACTAAGACCATTTCACATATAGATTACTACATGGTCCTCATATGGCCTGACCAAGATATGTCTGGACTTTAAAAGAGACTGCGACCTCTGTGTTTGTTTCGGCCATTCTTCTCAGAGTAGTCAGATAGGAAACGCCGATCTCATCTAGCTTACTTTTACTATTTTATAATATGACGTGTAAAAGTCTAATATCCTATTTACAGAATAAACAATTTCATTTCATTTTCATTTCACTCAAAATCAATCTGCCATGCCTTTTACCAACTATTTGGGGGTCGGCTTCCAGTTTCACCGGATGCAGCTGAATACCAGTATTTTACATGGCCACTGGCCTATCGGACCTCCTAGACTAACTTAAATAACAAAAATATTAATTACCGCTAATAGTTTCTAAGTAATAACTTTCTTCGTGAAGAACTCTAAAAACTAACCCCTTTATTCATAAACGTTGCTTAAAGTTAAGTAATGATTAGCGACTGTTTAACCATACATTTTTGACGTTCGAACGTCACTTAACTTTAATCATCGTTTATAAATAAACCCCGAAATGTCTAGACTGCAGTATAAATAAACAAAAACAATAGAAATTAAGACAGGTTGACCGTGAAACAAATACCTAACAGCCATTTTAATCTAGGTAACGAAATCTAGCTTTAATACACTATTTCGACACGACTACTAAGAAGAATACAGGGTCAAATTAAATTGACTAGCTAAACTCCGCAGACGTGATAGGTATCGATAGACATGATAAAAGTAGTAGTGCCATTTAAGTCATACGTACATAAACATGATAAAAGTAGTAGTGCCATTTTAGTCATACGTAAACATGATAAAAGTAGTAGTGCCAGTATAAACAACATAAATATGATAAAATTAGTAGTGCCAGTTTAGTCATACGTACATAAATATGATAGAACTAGTAGTGCCAGATTAGTCATACGTACATAAACATGATAAAAGTAGTAGTGCCAGTTTAGTCATACGTAAATAAACATGATAAAAGTAGTAGTGCCAGTTTAGTCATACGTACATAAACATGATAAAAGTAGTAGTGCCAGATTAGTCATACGTACATAAACATGATAAAAGTAGTAGTGCCAGTTTAGTCATACGTACATAAACATGATAAAAGTAGTAGTGCCAGTTTAGTCATACGTACATAAACATGATAAAAGTAGTAGTGCCAGTTTAGTCATACGTACATAAACATGATAAAAGTAGTAGTGCCAGTTTAGTCATACGTACATAAACATGATAAAAGTAGTAGTGCATTTTAGTCACACGCAAACATGATAAAAGTAGTAGTGCCAGTTTAGTCATACGTACATAAACCTGATAAAAGTAGTAGTGCCATTTTAGTCACACGTAAACATGATAAAAGTAGTAGTGCCAGTTTAGTCATACGTACATAAACATGATAAAAGTAGTAGTGCCAGATTAGTCATACGTACATAAACATGATAAAAGTAGTAGTGCCGGTTTAGTCATACGTACATAAAACAAACTCACATCACACACATTACAGCTACTACACCGCACAGATACACACACGCACACACTATAGATATTAGGTATATGTCACTCTCTGTATTTCCTATTTTTCTATGTACTTCGTAATTGGCGTAATGTTTAGATTAACAATAATTTTGTGCTTACTGTCAGCTGTGAAGCTACCTTATATTATATATTACGCGACAAGTCGCGCATACTGGCGCGACTTGTCGCACGACGCGAATTTTAACAAAACAATTTCTTAGAAAACTTCACGGCGAACAATGTGGCGACGTCGTGTCGCACGACAAATCGCACCAGTATGCCTTTATGTTTAAGTCGGAAGTAATAGGTACGGCTTTCTCTGCCTAAACGTTTGGAAAACACGCGTTATCTTATTTATTTATTTAACATGTTATGTTATCCAAAAAAATTGGTACAAAATTATCCTCATTTTGCCCTTTCTTCTCCAGATGCTACATCTCTGCTGGGTGTACTACTTCTCGAAGCTGTCAGAGTTCGCAGACACCGTGTTCTTCGTGCTTCGTAAGAAGAAGAGCCAGATCACATGGCTTCATCTGTACCACCACTCCCTGACGCCGTTCGAGGCGTGGCTACTTGTGAAGTTCATTGCTGGTGAGTTTACCTACCCAGGTCATGGCCTCCCTGACTTCCAAAATTCCATCGAAATCCTTTCAGCCGTTAAGACGTGAAAATGTAACACACAAACAGACAAACACAGTTAGTTTCGAATATAAACTAAGTATGGATTAGTATGGTTGCTTTGGAATATCCATAGATGCTCCAAATCATTTTCTAGGACATTTAATAACAAGAGACAAGACTGAAACTATTTATTTATTTCTCTTAACATAATATATATTACACGAATTGTGGAAAATTAGCTAGGTTGATAGCGATAGACACCCATGATCAAATGAGAAGCTGTCCCAATCACATAGCTAGCATATCTACCATACTTGGCAAGGAGACTGACTATGACAAAGCCAACGCAAAGAAATACAACAGGTCCAGTACCACTTATCTAAGCGTCCGTTTTCTGGCGTCAGTGACCTTTGTTCTCTGCCGGATTACGGCATCCGGAGATCTGGTCTTAGTGCCTCAGAGGCTCAGAATGTCATCATCTGCCTAGTCCTTTCCCAATTATGTTGTGGTCGGCTTCCACTCTAACCGGATGCAGCTGAATACCAGCCACAACCCAGTTAATAGGTAATAAGATACTCCTTGGTAAGACCGGTTGTCAGACTTTCGGGCTTCTGACGCCCCGTAACGACCGTCAAAGATCCACGAATTGCAGCCGGGACCAACGGCTTAATGGCTTGTCTCTGAGTCTGTATTAAAATAAATGCAAAACAAATATTATAATAACTAATGTAACCGAAAAATAATTACAATTAGGTAGCAAGAGTATAAAATATTGTTACTTGCAAAGGAAAAAGACCGTTACAAATTGAAAGTGAAAACCTCTTACGGCCAGTGACGTGACCAAATAAATCAAGGTCAAATACAGCGGAGCCTACTAAGGCCAATTGGTAATAGGAAGCGGTTATGAGTTGATGATTATTTACTGTCAGTCATTGCGAGGTTTCACCGGAAAGGCCTCTCCCCCTCACGTCAAGCACGTCATTCGATTCTAAACAAAGAGATGGAGATCCGAGATGGTCATTGTCGCCAATTACGCAAGCAGCAGAATCAGGAACCAACTTGAAGTACCTCTCTGTAACATCCTAACTAATACTATAAATTAGAAAGTGAATTTGTTACGCTTTCACGCTTACACGACTAAACGGATTTGGATGAAATTTGGAACACAGATAAGAACATGACCTGGCTTAGGACAAAGGATACTTTTTATCCCGATAGTGCTTTCCCGTGGGGTAATCTTAGACCTCCACACGGGTGAAGCTGCGAGCAAAAGCCAGTAATTCCATACTTTAGTTTGTGAGCAAGTGTAACCGATTTATTTTACGGGTTACCACGGTTTATTGCATTTTACAAGTTTTTTTAAGAGTCAGCATCCAAACTGAAAATATCAATTTACTTGTTAAAACGTAGTAATAATGGCCAAATTCCATAAAGTCCATTCACTGTAGACGACGGTTTACATTATGTTGTGAAATCAACGATATGGCTGTTATAATGAACTTGACATGAAACAGAAGTTTCATTCAGTTTTTCCTTGGCAAAGGTTACAGGAAAAGTCATCGTACAGCATTATGTTTTAACAATCAGAAGAGCAATGTTAATGATCGGTGATTGTTTTCTTTTATTTTATTACTAGCGATTCCCACGGCTTGCTTCACCCGCATATTTTATTTAGTTCTCCGTGTTTTTTTTTTTTTTGGTAACATTGAATACATTTTTAAATTAAGTGACCAGACATTTCAGTATTTTTCGTATGAAAAACCCTTTTAACAAAGACGAATATTAAGTTTAAGGAAGTGGAGCTGTCGGCTCAGGGTTTTCTGGACATATACAGAATGGTCCAAATGGTGATTAACTCGAAACAAATAAATAATTTTAACTCGAAAACTATCAAGAATCGTGGAACAAAGATGGGTTACCCCTGGGCATGAGGAATCAATTTTTTTTATTTATTTTTTCCTTCTCATTTATAATGATGGTCTGGCAATTTGAATGTTTTATGGGACCTACCCAAATGTCCTTTATTTGGTATTGTTCGTCGAGTCGTTGAGCTCCTTAAGTTCTGAGTTGAGCTCCTTAAGTTCTGAGTTCAGTCCACTCAAATCGTTGTGGTTCTTTCCTCAAAATACTATTTCAGACACTAATCTACATGGGAGGACCATGTAGATTAGTGTCTGAAATAATATGGCCTGACCAAGATTATGTCTGAACTTTAAAAGAGACTGCGACGTGAGATATGACGTGTAAACGTAATTCCAATATCCTATTTACAGAATAAACAATTTCATTTCATTGGCCCCATCCAACTCAACTAGACAAACTTAATTCTTATTCGTTCGTCCACAACTGAAACCTCTTTTTAATGTTCTAGGCGGTCATGGAACCTTCTCGAACATCGTGAACAACCTGGTACACGTCATCATGTACAGCTACTACATGCTAGCGGCGATGGGACCTCAGTACCAGAAGTATCTGTGGTGGAAGAAGCACTTAACCACTCTGCAACTAGTAAGTAACCTTTACAACTGTACTTATTTAAGTAGGAACCAGCCAGTATGTTTATATGAGGAGGTAGTCTTCTTTAGGAAGGAGGTTGGTAGCCATTTAAAAGAGGCATATTATAGCTTTTTAATTTGCCCCTCGAACTACCAAAAATTAGCACAGCTTCGTTTTATTAACTGACTTCTTCAAAAAGGAGGAGGTTCTCAATTGTTTTTTTTTGTGTATGTTAATCGTTTACTCCCCCAGTTATGAATCGATTTTGATGATTATTTTTTTGTTTGGTCGGTCATGCTTCAGAGGTGGTCCCATATAAATTTTATTTACTTTGCTTGAGTAGTTTTTGAGTTAGCTTCAATAATCACTTATTTTTCCGACTTAGTCTATGTAGACGATATTTTATTTGACTCCGTCACTGTTATTTACATAGCAAGTAGTGGTATTCGAATTTGTGTGGGGTAGGTACCACAACGAAAAACTGAAAAATAAAAACTTTCAAAAATAAAAATAAACAACCGACTTCCAAAAAAAAACACAAAAGAAGTGAAAAATAACTTTAATTTCGGAAGTCGGTGTCTTTGCTTTTCAGTTTTCGTTTTTTGCCACCGACTTCCGAAATTAGAGTTAAATTTCACTTTTTTTTGTGTGTTTTGGAAGTCGTTTTTTATTTTATCGATTGCGAGGCAATACGTTTGAGCAGCGCAAGATGGTTGAGGGCAACCAAGAGCTATTCTATATTCTTTTGTTCTACCCGCCAGTCTTTGGATAATACGAGAGTCATTGACCTGCATCAAAATCCATCCGGATTCTTTGATTTAAATTCAATTACAAAATAACTGTGACCTTTAAAAAAAAAACTTTACAAAAGGACTTGTCTGTCCTCGTTCTGTCCTCAGACTTTCTAGAACATAGACACACTGATCGTGGCGCGTACTGAGTTACACCAGTTCTAGTGCACTAGAACATCTATTTTCCTTTACTTTTTGCAACATCTCACTGGAACCAGCACTTAATTCCGACAACTCGACGTACAGACCGACAGTCAGTTATCTAGATAAAACATCCACAAGCACGGTCTACTTAACGGTTACCTCGATAATTAACGACACGAACAGAACTCTCTTAGAATATTTCACAAACTAACCATTTAATTATTGCATCGATGAAATTGTCTAATTAGTTTTTATGGGTTTTGTCATCGGATGAGTGTTTCGTTTGTCATTGCATTTGCAGGTTTAAAATGTAATTTTTCGTTTTAACTATTTTTCCTGCTTGAGGTTTCTTTTACTACGCATCATGCAAAAAAAAACGCTAGAACTCAAACTCAACTCAAAATATTTATTTCAATGAAGGCTCTTTGAATTGTCAACGGGACGGTCAGCCAGAGAGATGAAGCTAGTTTCACATTCAAACGCAGTAGGTTCCTTTGGAAAATAACGGGCAAGAATCTCCATATCTCTATCAGTAGGTAGATACTAGTTATTTTTTAGCATAACATAGCATAATCAGCCCTTAATTCTCCCACTGCTGGGACACAGGTCTGCTCTCTGTGAGAGGGACACTAACAGTGCTGCTAATTCATCATGAACTTATGGGTATTCCCTCAAAAAAACCTCTCTGCACACTCACTGTTTCTTTTCCACGCTATATCAGGCATAAGAAATATTTTTTACTATCGGCTTAAAGTGCGCAAGTGCAAGTCCCATTCAATTCAATAATACAGCAAAGGTGTTACAGCAAATACTTCCGTCACTAACGTGGAACCACCAATAAGGATAGCTCGCACCGCGCCTAGCATTCCTTTCCACGGAGCTGCTCTTGCGCAAACGGGTAGGATTTACTACGCACGGCACAGTAATACTGCGGTTGTGATAAAGGACATGGCCAAAAATTATTAGGACCTGTACCCCACAATGTACAGATATGAAATCTGTGCGTTGTTTGAAATAATTGAAAAATAAATACGAATATAACTCTTCTATATTCAAATTTTTTGGTAACTATGAGATTTCCCCATACTTATCCTCGGCTTCCTGTTGTGAATGTACATTGTACAGTATCTTCAGCAATAAACGTTTATTCGAAAATCTTCTCCTCAGACCTTCTTAATAAGCCCAATGGAATAAAGTGAGTCCTTGCATAGTTTAATCATGAATTAAAAAACTTCTAGAATGCCTGAGCTCTTTCAAGAACTTTTCTTATAACCTGTTATCTTAAAAATTCAGTCTATCTTAGTCGTCTTAAAAGCGTATAGGGACGACTTATGGGGTGGCTCATAAGTATTTTGGTAAGAAGAAGAGTAATTAAACCACACCAAGATAATTAAAAACATATGATCGTCCCAAGCATTTTCACAAACGCAGTCTAAGCTAGTCGATCGTGCGGGGGCAACATTCAGCCACAGTTGCAACACAAGCCAGCGTACAGCGGAACGCGCCGTATCCTTTCTCCATTAGCAAACACACGTTCTATAAAATGTTATACACTTAAATTAACGTGGGTACTTGAAACTGCCGACCATCTTGACTTAGTGCGAATGAAAATTAAACCAGCTAAAGAGGATTGGAAAGGGATGTTAGATCGATGCTTGTCAGCCTCAGATATAAACACAGTATTGTGCCTTGTGAAGATCTACGTTAGACGAAGGGTTAATCCTACTGCTTGGTAATTCCTTGCGATAGAATAGAATAGAATACTCTTTATTATGTACACCATAAAAATACAGATACAAATGTAGAAAATTTAACATAGGGTGACACAATGGGCGGTCTTATCGCTAAAAGCGATCTTTTACAGACAACCTTTGGATGGATTAAAGCGCGAAGGAGAGATAATACTGCAGGTAGTCAGTGGTGTACCATTTACATATACAATAAATACACATATACATAAAGCATATACTTATCTATATAAATATATATATATATATATAAACAATACAATAATAAACATGAAACAGGAGGAAAGAGCTATATTTAATAACGATGTTTAAGGAGAGAGGAAGTGTTTTTTTACCAGAATTTTAAAAGTGGACAAAGTATTGCGATGTTTAGGAAACATCATTTTCTTGTTAGTCAATTAAGGTATACGTATATTTAGGTATATGACGAAAAGTTTTTGGTGAGTCTTATTGAAAAGTGATTTATTAAAGTTGCACTGTTCGGCATTATCATCATCAGTATATATATAGTTTTTAACTGTCCTACCACTGTTCATGCCTCGAGCGCGACCTCCGTTGCGTCTCTCTCTGCTCCATAATCTAGGGCTGGACTGGCATTGGCCTTCAATATTTTCTTTTCTCATAAAAACTTATTTTGGAACTAACTATTTTTGGAACAGGATCTTGTCAGCTAACGTGACGGTTGAAGATGCTAAATTCCTTATTCTTCTGCTAATTTTCGCCTGTGGCGTTCGTGCATAAATAATTGAGTTGTTAGTTAATGACGTAACCATTGATAGTAGATGTATTTACATAATTAACATCTTTATACAATCTAGGCAACGACTGTCAGGCCGAAAACGAAATACTTGTTAAAATACTAATGAACGTAGCAGATTCATTATTCTTACAATTATCAACAAAAAGTAATTTGTAATTTAAAAAAAATGACGCCCTTGGTGTTTTATTGAAGATTACATACGTTATTAGTGGTCATACAATTTGTAATGGAAAGACATTAAGTTTTCACTGATTCCAATTTCTTTATTTAAAACTCAAAATTATGCTGATTGCGAAACAAAAAGACATTTGGCATCATCATTTTCTTGGAAGCCCTTAATACGAAAATTTGTTCTTGCTTCAATCCACTTGTGAATCATGAAATCCATTCGAGATTTTAAAACAGAGAAAGTTCGAGAACTTTCTCCATTTTTTAAAACTAATTAACACCTTTGTATATAAGTACCTTATATTTTAATACGTCTATTAACATAATGCATTAGAATTAATATAACGTTGGCTTACGAAAAATAGCGAGATAAGGAGACAGTAGTAAATCAATAAATGGTTTTATCCAAAAACATAAAAAGAGAGTAACATCATTTATTTATGCTTTCTGGTAAGATTGGTAGAAGAATGTCCACAGCCTCACTAAAAACTTGTAGACTACTTGGTTATGACGATCAGGGCAATTTATGAGAATCTCAGCTACATAGAAACATATCATCCCATGCGATAGATATCATTCATGGTGACTGAGGTTTAAAAGTTCAAGACGGTAGATATGTAAAAAAGTTTATTAGTATGAACACTCAAAAAATTGTATTTTTCTTCCAGGTCCAATTCTTCATGGTACTCTTCCATTCAATCAGCGCCTGTGTGTACGACTGTGGATATCCCAAGTAAGTACTTCAATCGTTATTATCTGTATTCAGATCTAAGAACATATTTTTTTAACATCATCATGGTCTTCTCATCGTGTCCAATTATCTTCATATTCCCTCGAAATACTCATTATGTTCTTGAATCATTTATGAAACTAAGATTTATATTCTGTACTGTAAAAACTGTAAAAGTATACGCAAATCCTATTAAACAAAATGAAAAAGAGGCATTCCTAAGACTTCATCTTGCAAAATTTTTGTCGAGACAAGACCACTGTATGTCTTGGTAACTAGATACGCAACATCGAATCGTGCGCAATCAACAGGAACGCTAAAATCATATCTATTTCATTCCATATCACCTTCTGAGTCATCTAAGCGCATGTCGGCAACTATGATGCTAGTATAATGTTTTTGCGGACATTTTACTATTGTGTCAAAGTATGTTGCACGAAGTGCATCAAGAAATGTACTCAGATTTAGAAATACGTGGTAATGTTTGAATATACTACTATTCATCCATTACGGGACAATATGTTTTGAATCTTTTGGATTTAGATCGAATAATTTTGTTTCTTCTATCAAGGTAACAACCCTGCACTGAATATCTCTAACATATTCCTTTTTTGTTTCAGATTAATCGCCGCTGGTTTAATCCTGCATTCAACCATCTTCATTGTTCTGTTCATGAACTTCTACATTCAAGCCTACAAAGACAGGCCAAAGAGAAAGGCTCTATCAGTGGCTGCCAACAATAACAACAACGATGAAACCCATACGTCCAATGGAATGATCAAGAGTGAGGCTAATGGACATATTATAAATGGTGATCTCAATGGACACCTAAAAAACGGAGAACTCAATGGGCACCTCCGAAACGGTGAACTAAATGGACATCTTAGAAATGGTGAATTAACTAGACATATTATCAAAAACGGAGACCTAAATGGACATATCAAAACTGGTGAATTAAATGGTCATATAAAGAATGGAGACCATAATGGCTATGTTAAAAATGGAGAACCAAATGGTTTTCTAAGACATGAAGCTAATGGTCACGTGAAAACCAATGGCCATTTACAAAATGGCTACACGAACGGTCAAGTGATACATGGCGTAACAGATAAAGAAAAAGTGCAATAGCCTATACTGTATTGTTAGGTTAGATTGTATACTTTTTATTAATTCCTTTTGTATAGAGAGTTGGAGGTACTTGGGTTTTTGTTGGTCCCTTCTTACTTGTGAAGGAAAAAAAGTAAAAGGTGTCCGTAGAAAGTATAATTTCTATGAGTTAGCGCTCCGTGAAGCTTTCAACCAACTGCATCAACATCACGTTCTATGTAATTATAATGTGGTTAACACTTTTCAGTCTTGTGAATTAATAAGTGATAGATATCTAAATCAAAACATACGATGACAGGCACGCAGGCAACTCATTGACAACCAAGTTGAAAATTGACTTTCGACAGATATAAATGAATTCCTACAAAGACTCAAAGGTACGCTCCTGAACACTATGCAAATGTTGTACAGTTAGAACCAGTGTATAAACAATTTTTCATATGAGCTAAATATAAAATGGTGCGTCTATTTTTAAAATTAATAATATATATGTGATTAATTTTTGACAACGAATATCCAGATTTCGAATATTGATAAATATTTTTTTTTCTCAATTTTTTTTTCCCTTTTTTAACAGTTTAACGTTAAAACTACCTCATGAGTGGACTTATTCATATTTTACTTATAAGATTTTAGGCTCAAATTTGCTAAAACAAAAATCCGCAAAATGGATAGAGTGTCGCTCAATTTTTTTTTTCTAATTATATCCTATTATTTTTTTTTTTCGAAATCTTTGCTCTTTAATATATTTAATACTAAAAGACTTGCCTTTACAAGGCATTATATGCAGTACTCCTCCGTCCATACTAAGCTTTATTTAGTTATAAGTAACAATAGCTGTAAATAAAGTTTTAAATTATTTTTTGTTTATGAAAGTACAAGTAATCATTTAGGTACTTACGTGTACTTTTCACAAGGTCATCAAATATAAAGTTTTTTTTATTTATTTTCTCGATTTTTGTTTTGTTTTTATTGCGAAAAATTATAAAATCAAGTACAGTGATTGCTTAATTAAATAAGTATTATTAAAAAATGTAAATATAATTAAATTGATTGAGATTAATTACAATTTATGTGAGTGATGGGAGTGATTATTAATTATTTTTTTACAAAATAATAATTAAAATTTATTATACATTTGTATATTTTATCATTCTCGGTGGGTGAATGGGAGGAAACTCCCTTAAAAATATATTTTATATAATTGCTAAATAAACTAAGAAAACCAGTCAGTTTTAGCGAAATTTTAATGATAATATAAATAGGTGTTTTATACAACCATAGACTTAATTATTGTAAGTGATATGTGGTAAAACTTGTATACCCTTTTATACGATAAGTTTCAAAAATAAAATATTTGAAATTATGATTTCTCTTTTTGGTGTCCATCCCTGAGCTATAGAGGCAAAAATGACTAAATTAGACTAAATTCAATATATAACAGCACTTATTTCAAATTTAACCTGTGTCGTTTGATCCTATGAAAATAAAGCGGTTTTATTAATTGGTTTCGTATTGCCAATTAACTATTATATCTTCGTACATGAAAGTTTCCCCCTGTTTATACCGCACTTATATATCTTCTACATAAATATGACCGGCTAACAGAGCCATCTGTCGACTTAACTTAGAAACAGCTAAGTATAAAGTTAAGCAACCCGTTACTGCTGTAGTTATCTGGGTCTTATGTGTATACGACGAGAATCGCGTTGAACAAGTTGCACGCTTACTTTCATTGCGTTTTGTGAGTAGTTTAGGGTTTAATAGAGATGGCGCTACTGGTAGGTGACTTTTTATTTCTCTTGATTTAATAAGTTAGTCACGTTCTTGTAAAGTTTTAGACACAGGCTTTTGTGATTATTGTTTTACTTTTACAGGATTTTAATGTTTTACTTTTTTCATAGAACTCTGTTCAAAATATGGCTAAACAGATTTTTGATAAATCAGAGTTAACCGTTTGTTCGTGTTTTTTATTTAAGCTAAATAATAAAAATACGAACTTCACAGTTATATTTGGTTAGATACAACATTTTAAGATTGTATTGTATTTATTAATAAACAATATTTAATACAATACAATTAAGTATTTGAAAATAATTAATTAGTAATTCACAACAGCATTTTAAATCGCCGAAAAAGGTTAATTTACCTAAAAATCACAAAACACGCATTTCCTTTAATAGCCAATTAAAAGAATTAATAGCAAAGAAAATCGAGCTTTTAAAATTTAACGGTGTGTCGATAACAACTTGGACCCTCGCTAAACCTTAATTATAGCCCTGCAAAATGTCAATAAACCTGACATTGGAACATTTTTTCTTCCCCTTTCTAATTTGTTAGCCCTAAAATCGTAACCCTACTCAAACAATATAACTTGACCTCTAAAGTCCGCGAAAATGTTGCTCCCTATAGGTCATGATACTTTGGTAATGTAACGTGTATTGAGAAGGGTAGATACGGGGTTGAGACACGCACTACTCTGTCACCTTTTGTAAATGATGGAGGGAGGGAGACAGAAATAGCGCTGCCCTTGTTTATCTGCGCTACGTTTCACGGAGTTAGAGGGTTGGTCTGACGTTTTGTGTTACTAAAAGTAACCATGCAGTTCTAAAAATAATTAAGATGATACAAATCATTATTTATTTCACTGCATTTTATATTAAAGAAAAATTAACGGAGAACTTTATCAGAAATAATAACGGAGCAAATGAAATGGGGAGTTTTCACAAACTTTTTAAAAACATTTTCATGTTTTTACTGGGACTTAGGTTAACATACATTAAAATATAATAAACGATGGGTTATTTTTTTATTAATAAAGCACAAAGCTATTACAAAATCTAAAAAAATACCTTTAAAGGTTTTCAACTGAATAACACCTTGACAAATATTTAATAACTACTGATTTAAATCAGCCCCTTTTTATTGCCAAACGTATTCATAACTTCTGGTTATCAATGGATACTATGGTGTACGATGCAAATATAGTACAGATTTTCCCTAAAAATCATTATTCGAATAAAATAAACTAAAAGTATCAGAAAGAAATAGTTGTCAAAAGCACTGCATTATAAGAAGCTTTCCTCATACAATCAATATATCCCGTAGAACGGAACGTCAAGTAGCCGGCCGGGACGTAAACCCTAGCCAGGGGTAGTACCTTCGCTGTACATTCAGTCGAGTGCGCGTTGTAGCCGCGCACGCACGCGCGCCGCGTCCCCGCTCCCCTCACACACACAACAAAAAACCACAAAATCTTAACAATCAACCTAACGTGAATAACATTAATGCTTTAGTGTACCAATAAGTGTTATTCGTTAACTATTTAAGTGATAACAAACAGTGACTCGGTGGGAATCGCAACAGAACATCGCTCAGCGTCCAACCATAATGATATAAAACATTTTCTACGATAAATCGCTTGTTACTGTATTTTAATCGGTAATGTGCCTTCTTTGAGGATTGCTTGTGTTATATATTAATGTATTATGTTCGCCGACCGCAGTGTGGGGGTGGAAATCTATGGAATATGCTAATAAGTTGGTTTCTTTTAACCCGCACACAAAAAGCTCTGCACTAGACACTGCAGTGCGATTTGTGTTGCAAATTTACCAGAATTTATATCTTTTCCGTCAGTACGTATTATTTTATCTATTTTCATTACCAAACTCAGAGTGTTGCTCTGTTTCTGTGAGTTATTTAGGGTGGCTACTAATTCAATTTTGGAATTTTTATTTCGAATTCTGTTATAATCAGACCTAAGATTATACCAACTGTGTTTCAATTAATTGGTACGTCGAATTTTAAAACAAAATTCTACAAAGTTGCAGATTCACAGTGAGAAATTCGTTTACAAACAATTTTCACTTCATAATAGGAACGGGTAGTGTCATTTCCTTTGTGCCAATAGTCTATTTGCTCTAATTTCCTGCTTTGTAAGTTATTAACGTGTCTGCATCAGATCTAGGTTTAGATTTGTCGAGTTCAATAGGTCTATTAGATTCGATTGAATCCGTAACTACTTCAATTTGAATTTCAAATCAATCGGTTATTTGTTTTGCTTCGATAAATTGATTGTCTTTTAGTAAACACGCTGTGATTATTCTAAAAGGCGGTGAATAACTTTTGTGTAATGAAATTGATCAATAGACCGATTACATTAATAACTGACAAAATTTAATGCGAGGTTACTTGAGTTTTTTGTCGTAAGGGTAGCGATTCAGATAACGTCACACGAAAAGCTATTAAGCAAAAAGCCGGTACCGTTGGTTAAATATTTGACTAGCTTGAACATTATGTAGATTCTAGACGTAAGTCTTGTATAATAAAGACACATTACTAAGTAGGTACCGACAATTTACATTACTTTTATAGTAGTAATAAAAGCTGCAATCCTATAACAATGGTTGGAATTACTTGACTACTCGATTTTAGACTGGAAAAACTCCATAAAGTTCTGAGTTGATTCATACTAAAAAGCACAACAATATTCTTTGCGGCATAAAACAGATTTCGTAAATTGCATTTGATATCAAGCAAACTTCCATTATTCTGGTGCATGGCAACTTTGAAATCCTGGATCCAGTTTTACGAAATAACTTTTTTATATATTTCAATTTTTATATTATGTATATGCATGATAATAGGAAATACACCCATGTCACATAAACACACAGAAATAACCGTTATAAAAGATTATGACAAGAAAGATGATAATACTAATACCTACATGATCCTATTAGAAAAAGAAGATCAAAATTCCGCCGAAGCCATTACATACACCGTGACCTAGACCTTAGCAGTAAAACCAAATCGATATGAAATTGATAACCAAGTGGAATCCGAGCGGGTATTAAATTTGAGTTCAGAAATATTTCAATAAAATATACGGTATTTAACGATGTTTAACGTTTATATTATTTGTGAAAAGGCTTTTGATTGAACTCACTTTAATCATTATAATTTATAAGATAAGGCTTTTCATAATATGGATTCATTAAGGACTAGCAATGAAGAATTAGAAACGAGAGAAGGGACAGTTCTTCATGTTCAGATAGACTTGCACCAAATTCGTGGCTCTTATCTATTTTGTTACAAAAGGGTTTTCATTAAGTGATTTCACTGAACGAATATCGATCAGTCTCAAACATCGCTGTGCATTTTTTTAAGGCTTCTACTTTGAAAAGATATCCAAGTCGGTTCCTTTGCTTCCTACGTAAGCCCAGTCTATTGTTGCCATTATAATCGCTGAATAAGTCTACCCCTCTTCTCTTATTGATAAATTAAATTTCGTATATTCTATATTTTGCCCAAATATCTAAGGGCTTCCACATGGAACCATACTAGGTTCTCTTAGTTCACGTACGATGTATGCTATTTATTACTATGTAGCCCTTAGTTAAAATAACTACTATCGTCCTGTCTATTATTATACATCCATTACTGTAACCTTTGTGTTGAAAGGCTTTGTTATTGTCATGTGTAGCTTTAAAGGTTCTCACGAAACTCACATTGGCACCGTTTGAGAGCCATTTAAGTTGTTAGAGCAAGCTGTGGAAGAAAACTGCAACATTGAATGTAAACACTTGAAGAGTATATTATTAACATGACAGAAATTCTATTGGTGTATATTCTACCTTTGATGCTTGAATTGTTTGACGGGATATTGAAATAAACAGTGATGTAACAAAAATAATGAATGAATAGAAAACAGATACATAGAATATACTTCAAATAATTGCAGATTAATAGGAGCGGTTAAATATAGCATTGATACTAATTTCGGTGACATTATAATAATAACCTTTGACTGTTATACTGATAAGCTTCCAAAATAATATGGTCCCAGACAGACAATTCAGAATATGGAGCTCCTTATCAACCGAATGATCTATTTTTAGCTCAATCAGCTCAGGAACAAAACAAAGGTTCCCTCTATACCGTACTATAGAATTATACTAGAATTAGATGAATAAAGGAAACACGAAGATGTATTGGTCTTTCTTTTGTTCTATGTACTCAACATAGAACAAAAGAAAGACCAATACATCTTCGGTGCCAAAATAAAATAAAACTCAAGAGCTTAAAAATAAAAGCATAGGAGAGCTATCCCGACGACTTATTTCTCGTCCGGAAGTTATCAGAACGACCGGTTATTCTACAACAATGAGGCCGGTTCTTATACGTCCCAAGTAAGATGAAGATGCAGAAGACACATTCTTAACAAGACTTGACAACTTACTGCTTATATGCACCATTCTCCTCAAACAAAGCGAAGAAAACTTTTCCAATCAAATTGTTGTTGCTGTGATTGTTATTTTGTTTCACCTACGTCTGAACTGCATTTTTTTTGAAAGAAAGAAAGAAAGAAAAATATTTAATTTGGGACACGCACAGGAAATATAACAATAAAAACAAACATTAAAACTAACAAAATTAATAAAATAAAATAACAATGTGTAGAAAACAAAACCCCTGCGAGGCCAAAAAGGCTCCTATCTCAGCATAATGCTACGATATTTGAGAAATAAACAAATATCGTAGCGCTGGTATTCTGATAGGGCCCACTGTGATGCCACGGACACACCTACGGACATAAAATAAATAAATCGAGTAATAAATAGTAAAAAATAAATAAAAAATAAAGATAGTAATAAATACAAATTATACAGTAAAATATAATAAAATAAATATAAAAGTAAAACTTTGTAAGCCGATCATATGGTTTAGACTCCTTGTTATGTACTATAGAAATATCCAATGGATGTTCTGGGCTTATTTGTTTCATGTTCATCTTCATTTGGATCGTGTATGCGTATGCGGCGATGTTGTGGCATTTTTATTGGAGTAATGTTTATTTATTTATTGGTTGGTTTTGTGTTGTTTGAAATTGGAGTAAGAAGTTGTTTATAGTCTTGGATTATTGTATTTACTTCGTGATTTAGTGTAGTGAGTTCTTCTATTTATTTTACCGTTATTCTACCTTTTATGTTGTAAGTTTCCTTTATTATATGTCCTTAAATATTCAGTCTAATGGAATTATAACATTTATAACGGTCACTTTCAGAAGGCAAGACTTTTCCTACAGCATATCAATACTCTGCATTAGAAAAGTCACCATGACTTTTTTTAATGTTTATACTTTATAACTATTTGAAACGAAATTATTTTTCTGTGTCGTTCGTTATTTCATAGTCGACAATACATCTCTAGGCATTCGTAACCTCCTATTTCATGATTTGAATTTTAATCTCGATCAACGTTTTAACAATTTGGCTCTACAACAATAAAACCAGCAATCATTCGTATCTCGTGTATGCGTACGAGTTGATTGAGAGTACGATCCGTCTGTCGGTGTACGGTGTATTTTTTTATTCAGGTTAGCATTTGTTTGGTCTCGATCAACAAGCTATTGAGTAAACCCCATTGAGTTGAGGTTTTGTGTAGCGGGAAATTGGACATTGCTTTTATTTTCGTGTAAAAGAAAAACGAGTGAAATAACGATTCGAATTTTATTGTTACTCATTCTATTGCTGTCTGTATTCACAACTGGGCTATGCGTAAATCTTCTTCTTTTCGTGTGGTTAGTGACTAACCTAATGTCAGAGTTTCAAAGCCACCCATGGGCCGCTGTTTTGGCTTCACATGCCGTCGAGAAATATCTCTCTGGCATGCCGGTTTACCTCACGATGTTTTCCTTCACCGTTTTTAAAGCAAATGATACAATACGCACATTAATCCGAAAAGTCAGAGGTGCGTGCCTTGGGGTCTCATAACTTGGCAGTCCGACGGACACACCACTAGGCTATCAGTGCTTTATGCGTAAACATAATATATATCCTATATGTAGGTATAATATGCGTAAATATACATATAGGATGTAATTATGTTTTACTTTACGTTTTGTGTATGTATTTATATTCTATCGAAACACTATACAAATATTCTGCACCCCAAAATTCGAAGCCTAAAATCAATCATTCATAGCCAAATGTTTAACCCTAAAAAAACCCAATCATGCGAAAAAGCTACCAACGTCTGGTCGTCATTTCCTTACTAAACGGTTAATGTATCGACCTGTTTATTTTCGACTCTATATCGTTTATTATAAAGATTATTTTAAATGCGATATATGGGGTCACAGATGAACTAACACAGCACGTGTCACGTCAAACCCTTAAAGATAAAAAATGTTTGGGTAAACGATGCGTGTAGCGTTGTATTCAATTAGTGATGTCATTATTTCTATTAACGAGAATGGTTGAACTCGAGTGAAATAAAATAACATCTGGGATTTATTGTGTATTTTTAGACTTAGCGTGTCGATGGCAATATAATAATATAGTCATTCTGGAATTTGGCAACGAGTTTGGCATTCGATCAGTTCCAGTAACGTGCAGGCAACAGACTTAATAATGAGTAAGGCAAAAATGTGGCGGCCATTTGGCAGATATCATATTCCTTACATAATGTAATTAATTAGTACTCTATTATAATAATAAAGCCTCTTCATTCCTGAATTTTTTTTTTTTTTTTTAATCTGGAAATTAATTAAGGACCTCTCTTTGGGTAAAGGCCTACCTTCCTTGCCAGTTTTTTCTGTTCTGTCCTGCTGCAGGTCAATTCTGACCCGCTACCTTTTCGATCTCGTCGATCCATCTTTCTGGGGCTGTCCTTATTTTCTTTTACCTTTTAGACCTGCGCACATTGTGTTTCTTTTGCTCCAGTACTGTCTCTGCCTAGCCTTTTCCCAACTATGTTGGGGTCGGCTTCCAGTCTAACCGGATGCAGCTGAATACCAGTATTTTACATGGAGCGACTGCCTATCTGACCTCCACAACCCAGTAACTGGGTAATACGATAACGATACCCCTTGGTAAGACTGGTTGTCAGACTTTCGGGCTTCTGACGACCCGTAACGACTGTCAAAGATCCACGAATGACAGCCAGTTGCTCCAGTACTGTATTAGATAAAATAAAAATAAAAAATTATATCTGACACACAACTTGCTATAATTAAATCAAAGTTCGAGCGTCCTAAATGGTCAACCCTGTATAAGATGCTATCAATTATATTAATTAATGAAATTATTAACTTAATTAACTTCATCAACTCCACCAAAATTACCTCAGAAACATCTGTGAACGTGAAAACATAAATAAACAACAAAATAATCTCTGTAGCTAATTGTTTTTCCTTCCTATTGGCGAATTAATTAGCAATAATGGCTGCTCCCCTGTTTTTCTCTAAGTATTGTTTAGAGTTGTACTCATAAAATCGATGCGACTGGACAACGTACTCTCTTGAACATCGGCTCTCCCATACATAGCCACAATGAACGGTCCTATACATTTTGATCCCTACGCCTCTTCACTGGTTTGGGGAGTAAGGACACTGCTATAATCAATATGTGTGGTATTATTAGAATTAAAAAGGATGTTTCTTGTGTACTCTAAAATTGTTTTAATGTACAGAAATAATTTCTGTATTAGAATATGAAATCTGTCAATATTGTGGCCAAGCATTCGGGTTGGAGACAGTTGGGTATACAAAATCTACTCACTACTAACCTGTCATGGGGGCCTACCACCACCGCTTACAGCAGTATTATTTTAATCTTACTTCAGTTGGGGAAAGAGATGGAGCTATACGTCCTGTAGAGCTTCATCTCTTTCCTACACTGAAGTAAGATTAAAATAATACTGCTGTAAGCGGTGGTGGTAGGCCCTCTGTTGTCTTATCCCGATGATTTTATTTAAAATTGAGAAAAAAGCCAAAATAATATTGGTCTTTCATATTGTGTCCTAGGATATGCCGCACGGGTCGATTCATCAGGTAAAGCTAAGCTTGCCAGGGTTAATCCATGGATGGGTGACCATCTTTACATATCGAGACTCCTCCGTGCCTCGGAAAGCACGGTAAACCGTTGGTCCCGGCTGTCATTTGTGGATCTTTGACAGTCATTACGGGTCGTCAGAAGCCCAAAAGTCTGACAACCAGTCTTGCTAAGAGGTATCGTATTACCCAGTTACTGGGTTGTGGAGGTCAGATAGGCAGTCGCTCCATGTAAAATACTGGTATTCAGCTGCATCCGGTTAGACTGGAAGCTGACCCCAACATGGTTGGGAAAAGGCAGATGATGATATTGTGTCCTAGGATAAAACTATGAGTGAATTGCTCATTCAAGAGCTTCCCATACATGGAAAAAAATTAATAAATATGATACACAATTTATAACATCTCACGCAATAGATATTTACAACCACAATAATAGGTATAAACGTATTCCGCCATCAAATCATTTGATACCAGATTCCCATGATAATTATATGGGGTATTACAGTAACAATAAAAATTTATAACACCGCGCGCCATGGGAGATACACAATAAATATCGGTTACTTATAGTACCGCCTCTAAAAATGCTAGGGGAAATAGTATTCTGATGGAACATCGAAATATGGAACGTTTTTAGGAAGGTTCCGAAATTTACTGCAATAGAAGGACGAAAGAAAAAAATACTTTAGTTTAATACAAGACATTATCACAACAGTAATAATGATAGAGATTTTTTTTTTAACAAAATAATGCCAACTTCTTGAAATAAAACCTACAACTGAGAAGCTTGTCCTTCATTTCATCTGCTGAAACACAACAATGCTGTTAACATAGTAGTTTATGCTGCTGACTTAGATAAAATGGTGGAAGCTAGCCAGGCGGTCTTAGAACAAGCCCTACCACCAACCAAGCCGAGCAGAAAATTTAGCCCCCACTGGGAATTGAACCCGGGACCTCTGGGTCTGAGACAAGTGGTCTAACCACTAGACCACAGGGATGGTTATCCAGATGATCCTTGCTAGCAATAAAAGACCACATAGTACTGCTAGTGACCTAAAAAGACTCTTATTTACATTTATACATTTATAGAACAGTTTACCGAGATAGCCCAGCTGTTCACAATAACCTGTACTTATAATACAAAACGGTTGTAATTTAATACCACCTGTCACAAGGATACCGATGCAAAGAAGTTTGTTTAAAAAATAAACCATTGAAAAACAGCCATCCACTAAATATGACAACCACCATCATAATACCGACCAGTTTTATCCATTGAAGATCATATATGGGGATATCCCGTTTTTGCTCAGCATGAGTAATAAACGTAATCGTAGTATCGTATTCACACAAAGTGAAGAGAAATTACCCCCATTATAAGGCCGGCCACATACAGACGGAACTCCGTTTCGAAATATCGACTCGGAATTTCGAAGGCGGCAAATCCATACAAAGACCTACCACATACCGGCAATTCCGTTTCGGAATTTTGAATCAGGAATATTTCAAACGGAGAACTACTGTACTTACGTGTGTGATAGACAATGTAAGGAAGTAAGTATGTTGTGGTCTTATAGGTTATGGAACCAAACATAACATAGCACTTTCACTATTTATTTCAGAGCAATACTTCTAGACGGTTGCACAATCGGGGGTAAATCTGGTGCCTTATTCGACCGTCGTCTTGCCAAGTACAGCCTAGACTTACTGAAGTCCCGTCTAAGTCATGTACCACCACACGACTACTACCCCCTGATGCATGAACGGCGAAAAGAGTATGATGCTGTGACATTGCCGAAGATTATCAGAGAGAGGGATACAGAGTACCAGTTTTATAGACTGCTTGCTGCTGCTACTGCAAGGATTAATTTCGAAGGCTGCAAGTCCATAGAAAATGAAGGATCATTTTCTATGGACTTGCAGCCTTCGAAATTCCGAATCGATATTTCGAAACGGAATTCCGTTTCAGAATTCCGTCTGTATTTGGCCGGCCTAAAAAGGTCTTGGTCAAGCATTTTGGTTATTTGGTGAAACTATATTTGTAGATGTAGTTTCACCAAGTGACCAAAACGCTACTCTTCAAGGCATCTTCAGATCATGAAAGCTTCACCTTAAGGCCGAAACCCTACACGGCAAAGCAAGAAAACAGTTCCAGATACCGTAAACAGGAACTGTAATAAGAACTGGACATGGCATGTGTAAACGTCGGTATTATTTACCAAGTGCTACAAAAAAATAGTGGGATACGATGAGAAAAACCGCAGAGCAAGCAACGCTTACCCCATAAGTTATAAGTTCCCCTATTATAAGGGTATTTAGTGGCAATAAAAACAAACATTCAGAAGAGATCCCTTAAACAAATAGGCGACAGACAAACATAAATACAATAGATACGTTTAACTATTTACAGCACCATTCGCTTGATGGAAACACCGCAGTAACCGATATCACACCCAGGTTTTATTTAAAACTAGCTGCCCGCCCCGGCTTCGCACGGGTAGCACTAAGTACTTATCTACGGTGCACCTACCTTACCTACCTACTCTACATACCTACCCTACCTACCTTCTTATTTTTTCTTCATATTTTTTTTTCGTAAATTTTTCCGATGTTTTAATAGTTATTCTGCTATTCTTGGCGGAGACAAATCCAACAAATCAAAGATCATCAAAATCGATCCCGCAGCTCTCGAGTTATAAGTGCTTGAACAAACCCGACTTTGTTTTATAATTATTTATACACTTGGGAGCAAATAAATCGAGCCACTTCCTTTTTCACGTTTAATGAACAATATTTTTGGTAATATGGAACGTATCAATTCGAACTATATATCGCCTAAAAGTTTATAGAATAACCTCTACAATGAGGGTAAATTATTGAATAATAACCTTATTGAATGATAAATTATTGGCTCTGAAAGAAAAATGGTAATGTTGATAGAAAATTTAGTAGGCTTAGAACGGTCCAGAAAAACAATTAAAAACGAACCAATAACACGTCAATATGGGTATAATTTACAAAAACCCCCAATATGACCTTTTTTTAATGGAGTACAATCAAAATGTCATAAGCAAATTAAATGCGATAATTTTATTCTACCCTTTGAACTTTAATTAAAAATGTAAATTTGACAACTTACTACCCTCATTGTAAAGGCTATTAAATAACCTTTTAGGCGATATATCTTTCGAAACGATGCGTTCGACAAGTGTATATATGTCGTGGCGCGAGACGATGGTGTCAACTCACACCTCATTCAGTTCTTATCAGCGTGAAAAGAAGGCGTCAGTCACACCTCGTCTAACTCTCAAGATCAATGTAGTCTTTGTTAGAGCCAAGAGCTTATTGATATTAAATAATGAATAATTGTTTCCGATAAGAAAGGCGACGACGTAAATCTTATTGCGTCGAACGTGGCCGGGGGTCGGTTTAGTTTTCCCGTAAGAACGTTTTAAGACGATAAGAGTTTAGCATCAGAGGAGCCTGGATCAGGCAGTCAGTTCCATTCAGACCACGAGACTGAGCGCGACCTGCGGAGTCGTTGCGCCCTTCTAATTAATTTAGACTTTTTCTAGTTAGAGTGATTATACGCGTTTCCTTTGCCCACGAATTAAACAGATAGATACATAATGAACAATTTCATTGATTATTAGCCTTCTGATGATCATTGTGAGCCCTGTCCCGCCTCGGCCGCTCCGACATATATATATATATATCTATATCTATATATATATATATATATAATATATATAATTATATATAGATATAGATAGTCTAGCGACCCGCTCCTGCTTCGCACGGTTTTTACGACTTGACAAAACATCGAGATTTCTTAGTTATGTGTAACTTTAATATTAACGTATTGTACACATAAACCCTCCGGAATAAATTCTCTAAACGATGGCGAAAAACCTCATCAAAATCTGTTGCGTGGTTTAAAATAACAACGCGGACATACAGACAATCACGACTTTAATTTATTATGTATAATATAATATATATAGATGGAATAATAGGTCTGATTTTAAAGGAACGGACATTTTGCTTACTTCAAGCCTACCTTAGCCTTACCTTTTTGGCATCTGTTTCTGAGCATGGGCAGAAACGGATGCAAAAAAAAGATGCTAAGAGGCAAGATGGCGGATTTTATTTGAAATAATTATGTACCGCATAATTAGAGTGTCTCCGCATAAAGGCTCTTACATACTTGCGCGATTCGCCTTCGATTTTAACAAAACAATTTCTGAGAAAACTTCACGGCGAATAATGCGGCGGCGTCTCGTCGCGCGACGAATCGCCCCAGTATGTAAGAGCCTTAAAGGTTAGAGTGGCTCGGTTAGAAACGTATAGGAACCACGGTGAAGTTGATAGGCATTTGAAACCTTTGAACTTGGACTCGCAACGACAAATTCTTGACGTTTCAGGAGTCTAAACACAAAAACTGCTCTTTCCATCGGCAGAGGCCGTCGACCTGCTTGCCAATGACCTGAAACACAAAAAAGACTTTCAATATCGGCATTGCAGTCTAGTTTAAGCCCTACTCAGCTCTCTCAAAAACCCCCAATGTTAGCCAATGTATTTATGTAGCTTTATGTACCTCAGTTTTTAAGCCAAGATTAAGCTCTCCTAAGCACACAAAGACCTTTATTACGTACACATAATATAGACTATTTCTTTTGTAATAGCAAGTAGAATATATTTTGGTACAGTACGCTGCACGTCAATGGTAACAAATTGACATTGAGTCGGCCTAGGCAATCGGAATTTCAATAGAAAAAGAGGCCAGCTTATAGTGGTTTTTAGGGTTTCGTACTCAACAGGAAAATATGGAAACATAAGATCAGTCGTGTGTCTGTCTGTATGTCACAACCAATTTTCTCTGAATGTAATGGACAAATAAAGTTGAAAGGTAAAAATAAATATGTATTTCTATGACCCAAACACGGACGTGTAACATTCCCCCCCGCTTATCTACAAAACTACTGAGCCTAAAATTTTGAAAAAATAGGAATAGTTTACACAAAAAAACCTATAAAAAGTTTATGGTCTTAAAACAACATGGTAAATCTCTCAATATAATGCAGTTCAAATGTATGAGAGAACATGTTTTTCAACTACAATGTTAAGTTTCTTGGGATACATTCATCCCAACTACGGGACCCTACATTGTGCGTGGTCCGACACGCATTTGACCGGTTCTTATTATTGTTACAACTTTCGTGCGGTCTATTATACCAGGTCTATACGATACGAAGTCAATAAGGTAAGTACTCTCCTAGATAAATAGCGAAATAAATTAGCTATCTTATTACTGTATTTTTTTCTACATACATTAGGAGCGAATAATGTTCTGGGGAGTCCATTAACATTTTTATTTCTGTAAAAAGCTTTTCGGCTTCCGCTTATTGTGTTGGAAGACCGATCTGTATTTCTTTGGGAGTTATTTGTCTATTGATTATTGTTGTTTTGTATAGTAGGATCGGTGGACTTATTTCTAAAGGAATCAGGGTCCTTATCCCTAAATCGTAATTAGGTTGATACAGTGTCTGTCAATGCTATTGGTATATTTTTGCTGATGGCGAAAATTGCTCTTGTTAAAGCCCTATTATTTGCTGGGAAATAATAGTTATATTTATTTATTGGTCTATCTTCAATAAACACAAGCCAAGTGCACATTATTAGGCGATAGACACAGCAAGCAAAAACATTAGTACATCAAAGAAAAAAGAAAACAACATAAGTACAGAACGACACATAACCATTTTTTTCCGAATGACGATAAAAATCTCCATGTAAAGGATCAACTCAAACGAGCCACAACACAACTCCAAATAAAATGGCGAATCTACGACTTAGTATGTTATTTAACTAACAAGTTGATATAACGATAAACACGACCTACATCTCTACTTAACTATAGCCATAAAAATCTCCACACTAGACACAACAACGTAACTCTCAAACCCAGCAATTTTTAGCCCGAAAACCTTTAATAATTCCGCAGAACGTCTCTTTCAATACAATTCCTCTTATTTGTCCCTCCGTCCCTCGCTTGATTGACGTGAGGAGTGCGGATGCCGTCCCAGTTGCGTCTAAGCTGAGCTGTCACGAGCACATGACGTCATGCCTTCCACTACAATGTGCGTTTCATTTTCTAAAATTAAACGCTACCCGACGTTTACATAGTTTTGGTTTTAATATGGGAGAGTATTGGTTTTTGGTAACGGTTATGTCATGTTACACGTTTTCGTCAAGGACTAAATTGGTGACTAGCTTTACAAAAGCATGGAGACTGGATCCTCACTCTCGCCTGAATCCTATTACAATAATTATATAGACTGACTAGCTAGTCAGTCTCGCGCCCGGCGGTTTCACCCGCGTAAGTTTCAAGTCCGTGGGAATATCGGAATAAAAAGTATTCTATGTTCTATTCCAGGTTATTTTCTACCCATGTGCCAAATTTCATCTAAATCCATTCAGCCGTTTTAGCGTGAAAGCGTAACAAACAAACTCACTTTCGCATTTATATTTTTACTAGCTTCCGCCCGCGGCTTGGCCCGCGTGATCATCATCATCATCTGCCTAGCCTTTTTCCCAAATATATTGGGGTTGGCTTCCAGTCTAACCGCCCGCGTGATATGTCGATAAAAAGTAGCCTATGTCCTTCCCCGGGATGCCATCTATCTTTTTGCAAAATTTTATCGAAATCCGTTCAGTGATTTAGGCGTGATAAGGTAACTTACAGACAGACAGACAGAGTTACTTTCGAATTTATAATATTAGTATGGATATTACTAGCTTCTGCCCGCGGTTTCGCCTGCGCGGTATGTCGAAAAAAGTAGCCTATGTCCTTCCCCAGGGTGCCATCTAGCTCCTGTTCAGTGATTTAGGCGTGATAAGATAACATACAGACAGATAGACAAAGTTACTTTCGAATTTATAATATTAGTATGCAAGTATGGATTTCAATGCCAAGTCGTTTTGTTTGTATGTAAACATGTACGCATTGGATTGAGAATCTCCAGATTTTTTTAAAGTTGATCGATTTTATATAGCCGAGGTCATCATCATCCCCTAAATAACTCTGATTCCCCAAGCAACTTATAACTTTAATTCCTATTAAGTAATACGAAATTATAGTCAAATCTATCGTACAACTCTAAACAATAATCAAAATTTCGAATACCAGCCCTGTCACGTTTCGTTGTTACCTTTAACCATTGGTATTTTGAAAACAACATTTCAAATCGCGTGTTCTATTTAGTCACGGTTCTTGTTAAAAGAATCGAGTATTCGGAACTAATCGATTGTAGGAATCACTACTTGATTCCTAAATCGGTTATTGACTTGTTGAGCTATGGCGTAGCCAATGAAAAAAATATGATTTAAAGGGAATTCTGTTATGATTTTTTTGTGAGTAAGTAGTTATTTGTGAAATTGATCTATTAAAAAGGGTCACGTAGGTAATACGCTGAAGGGTATGACATGATAGTACGGTATTAAGTATTCATGGAAGATCAAAGTGAATGCTCCCATCAATTTCACGATACGACAAGTCTTATCACATTTTCGATTTACCACAGCCACAATTTTGTGCCCTGCTTTTAATGCATTCTGGCCTAACACAAAACAAAAGACGACCAAAATGTGTATAACACTCTCGTTCAAAAAAACCTTTTATTTTAATTAAACTAGAATTCAAAATTAAACGACACATGTCTTCCAACAGCCACAACGAAATTGAAAACACATCGACACAAAAAGGCCAATAAAGAAATTCATTACAGAGTAAAAAAGAACATTTTATTGCACATTGGGGCGTATAGAGGGGTCTCAATCCGTTTGGAAATAAGTCGGTCAGACGGCCACTGGCTGCATGGGAAATGCAAGAGACGTGTGACGCATGGCTTGGTTAGGGAGATGCGTCTATGGACGGGTTAGAAACTGTGGCATTTTATTTAGAAGATATAATCTTTTGAATTGAAATATGGAGTTTGTGGAGATCGTTGAAGAATTTGTGGTGAGAGTATAGATTAGTTATTTTACCTGATCGACTATTCCATAGGACTTTTCTATATTGTGGCTAAACAAATAGCGTCAAGTCAAAATACTAATATATATTATTTTTACAACTTTACACATGATGATAACTAAACGAAGGTATCTTTAGATTACATCTGAACTGGCCACGAGTTGTGATCATTAATTATCTAATGAGGTATAATAAGAATTCCACGTTCAACAATGAATATTTATGACCTCATACGGAAGACCCCTATTACTGATGACGGCATGGCCTAAACTTTATAGGAATCCAAATAAGGTATAGGTCATATGACATGACTGATGTCATATGACCTATACGTTGTTTGGATTGTGAAACCTATTTGAATGCGACGTGACAGAAACTGGAGTAAAGATAAGAGATTTATCTCAAAAGTTCGATTTTACTTTGAATTGGATTTGCATCGATCGGGAAATCCAATTCAAAGAAAACTACAATCATCTGTTTCATCCACAGTAACATCAATGACTATTCAACGCAAACGACATAGCTTTACTGATGAAACAAAAGCAGTGTTTATGGGTGTTCTTCTATTATTAATGTTTTAACCTGCACCATTTATGATCTTCATCACTATCTATTAGAACTTTTCATCTATCTGTTTGTTAGCTTCCACTATATTGAATATCAATCATCTGCCTAGCCTTTTCCCAACGTTTCTTCGTTTTTGTAAGTTTCGGGCTTCTGACGACCCGTAACGACTGTCAAAGGTCCACAAATGACAGCCGGGACCAACGCTTTAACGTGCTTTCCGAGGCACGGAGGAGTCTCGATATGTAAAGATGGTCACCCATCCACGGACCAACCCCGGCAAGCGTAGCTTAACCTGATGAATCGACCCATGCGGCTGTTATTACTTAGCCACAAGCTCCTATTCCTATAACTATATTGAATATAAATGCAGCTTGTAATTAACCACAGTTTAGTGTAATTGCAAGATAACTATTATTCTCTTCACCATTCTCCACAACAACTAATCTTCGGGTAACGGCTACTTAAAGATGAAATAGTTGTTGTCACTTGTGCATCTTCCCACGTATATTACGTAAGGGCTATTTCTGTGGGTGAGGGTGATATAATTACCTACTTTCGGTCTTTATCTATACTATATGTATCTCTTCATAATACTACTGCTTGTTAGATTGCACTATAGAGGTCATTAGTTTCCTGTAGTATACAATAATATACAGGGTTACTGGTAACTCGACGTATTCCTTGCAGGACGTCATAGTAGGGTTAAAATGCAACAAATTAAGCCACCAAATGTTCTACCGAAATTCAGTAGTTTTTGAATTAGTTAAGAGTTTTAGAGCTAAAAATTACAAAAAATTAAATGTTTTTTTAGTGATATTTGCCAAAGTTTTAGGCATTATTGAACTTTTAATTATTAACAAAGGTCTGCTACGGCGTCAACTATGATAATAACTTAAATTTCAGTACAGTCGCGCCGTAAATCATTTTTAAATTGGTTTCAAATGGTTTAATCTGGGATTTTCATTAAAAAAATAAAACTCTTAACTAATTCAAAAACTACTGAATTTCGGTAGAACATTTGGTGGCTTAATTTGTTGCATTTTAACCCTACTATGACGTCCTGCAAGGAATACGTCGAGTTACCAGTAACCCTGTATATTATAATCTCCTGTAATATAACGTTATAACGTTAAATGCGCAAAACCACAAACACCCGAACTGGCTTTTAATTCAATTGACCTATTTCAGAGAGAAAAAAAAACAATAAAAAAAATTTAAAGGTTTTATGTGCTGTTTTAGTTTTGGAAGTTTCGTATTTGCATTGAAATAAAAGCTATTATTATTCCGCGTATGAGAAAATTTAAGAAAGATGATGAGTTTATCTGAATTTGTGTTTGTTCTAGAATGTCTTAGATCACAGAATACGAAATATGGTAGACGCTAGACAGCATGTTGGTGTACAAATTCCTACATTTCTCTTCGGTTCTTTTGTTCCGTAGTGTTTCATTTTTTACCCCTCATGTACTTAAAAGCATTCCGCACAGTGCCTTTACTTGCTCATTAGCTATCTGATTTGGATCCTCGCCAATACTCCTACATACCCTATATGTTAATCATTTTAATTTATTGTCAGCTAAAAATACTGACTCGACGGCAAACTGTCGTGACAAGATTTGTATCTTCGTTGATATTCAAACGTGGACCATGACTTGGGAATAGTAATAGAACATACGAGTAGGTAGTACAGTCGTGCTAGCCTTTGTGCCGTATGTGTAGGTGGGTCGTGTAACGAAGTATTCATAGTCATGACTTAAAGTTACGAGTAGCTTCAGGAACAGTTCTATTGTTTTGAGCTAGACTGTCTAATGGTAGAATCCCACGATCTGCAATATTGCAGACGGACACGCACGGTAGGCGACCATAGACCGGCACGCACCGCACACCGAGGCGCTTCCAATGTCTGCGATACCTCACGCACACCTTCCCACGGTCCGTCGTCCGGGCTCGTAGGTGTCCGTCCGCAAAATCGCGAATCGTGGGATTTCGGTATTACAAATGTTTATACATTTAACAGTAACTGCAAAGATTCGTCATGGGTATTTATACCCTATATGAGGTATATGAGATTTTATAGTACCTCATAAAAGTAATAGGTCAAAGCCTCACTGTATTGAATATTTGAAAACTTGTATGTTTGTTTCATTTGAGAATTCATGAATAGTTTAGCGTACCTATAGGTGAAATAAAATTCAGTATTTATTTATTTATTTAGGTTGTATGTTTCTTTTTTTAGTATGTCTACATAGTAACAAAACAGGAGCTCCATCTGCCAACAAACTGCTGCACCGTTTGGCAGAGGTAATATTTAGGTGGTTAATCATTAATTATTAAAGAATTTTTTTTTTTACTAAAGCTAAAACTTTTTTTTACTAAATCTATATGTGCGAGACATACCCAACAGTCAGTTTCATGACAATGTCTTCTTCGTCATCTTTGAGTAACAGTCAGTATTGTCAATCTCCGACACTCGACATTTTAGTTGATTAGAGAGATCTCAGAGCTGGGGTCCCCATGTTTCCTGTTTCCATAAAAAAAACTTTTTTTATATAGAACTCCTTTCATCGTCATGTCGGTTCATTTCATGAATAGTAACAAAATGAAATGACATTTTCATAAATAGAAAAGTGGCTGTTTTTGTATAATTTTACAATAAAAACACACAACTTTCTACTATAAACAGACCAAACATTTAAATTCAAACATCCCAAAAACGTCACTATAAATAATTTAATTGTAAATTTTCAATAACTAAAAAGTAAAAAACGCGGTTAGCCACAAACACCTGCCTAACTTTAACTAATTCTGTAACTAAAGGTGCATTGGAACCGGTCCGACCATGAATCACTTGGTTTAGTGGGCAGACGGCTTTATTGTTTATTTATATATATTTTATTTCTTATTAACAGTTTTTATGTTAATTTGTAAGCTGATTAGGAATGATATACGGTGGATTAGTTGATTATTGACAATATGTAAGTTTATTAGGAAGGCAAGGCAAATCTACATGCTAAAGCTAATATGAATGAAGAAAAGCATGGTAAGTTGAACGAATGACGACTTAAAGAGCATGTAAACAAAGTTGATTTCAGGAAACTGAACTATATCTAATCGAATTAAGATTTGTAATCCTACAACATTTTATTTCTTAGGAGCTGATTTAAACTTACATATAATAATAATTTTATGATTTGTGTAAGAAAATCTTCTGTATTACATAAAGCCTCTAGTGATAATGCTTTAGCTTTTTTCTCAAAAGTTTTGAATATACAGGGTGTGGCGTAAGTAGTGGTCCACCATTCAGGATTCGATGAACCAGATAATGAACTATAACTATTAAAATTTTGTAACCATTTTTACCCAAGGGTTCCGAAAATATTTCCTTTTTGTTTTTTATTTACGAAATTTCTACCTTTTATTACAAATTTGTTTGTAGTTTCAACAAAAACCATTATTTTTTCATTTTGATTTCTGTTAATTACTGCTGAATACTAGAGCTATCATGATAAATTGTTTTTTTATGTAAATTCACCTCTTTTGAAGAAAAAGTTAGTTCTTCTCTAATTTTAACCCGAATTTTTAACATACCATCCAAGTTCAAGGGCGATTTTTGTAAAAAAACGCCTTGGGTAAAAATGGTTAAAAAATTTAATTGTTATAGTTAATTATCTGGTTCATCGAATCCTGAACGGTGGACCACTACTTACGCCACACCCTGTATATGCCATACATATTAGAATGTAGTTACGTAGAAAATGGATTTGGTATTAATATATTAGGCTCAATTGCAACAAAAATTACTATATACATTTACGGGTTTATTCATAAACTATGATTAAAGTTAACTGACGTTCAAACGTCAAAAATGTATGGCTAAACAGTCGCTAATCATTACTTAACTTTAAGCAACGTTTATGAATAAAGGGGTTATTAAACGAATTTAAAACATCGTTCCATTTCTCGTATCGTTATATTTGTCTATCGTTTGAAGATGACGGTGAACGATGTTTTAAATTCGTTTAGCACTAAATATATTATGTGATTTTTGGTTCAATTGGGCATAATAGTTCAAAGCCTATATAAGAGATAGGTACCACTCTCTTTTAGAATGTATGAACTTTTTAATAATTTCTGACAATGCAATGATAATGGAAGACCAAAGAAACGATGGATGGACTGTGTGAAAGATGATATGGCTAGAAATGGGGTGACAACCGAGATGACGACTAATAGAGAAGTGTGGAAGAAAAGGACATGTTGCGTCGACCACTAATAAATTTAGATAAGGGCAGGAGTGATAATGATAATGAAAGCATTTATAAGTAACTAGCTGCGCCCCGCGGTTTCACCCGCGTAAGTCTCGATCCTGTGGGAATATCGGGATAAAAGGTATCCTATGTCCTTCTCCAAGTCATGGTCTACCAATTTACCTTTCATCCAAATCCGTTTAGCCGTTATAGCGTGAAAGCGTAACAAACAAAAAAAATCACTTTCGCATTTATAATCCTAGCATATTATAAAACAAAGTCCTCCGCCGCGTCTGTCTGTCGTCCTGCACGCGATAAACTCAAAAACTACTGCACCTATTTTCATACTGTTTTCACTAATGGATAGAGTGTTTCTCGAGTTATGTTTTAGTATATAATAACCGACATCCACGAGGGCGAAGTCGCGGGCATCGGCTAGTATTATATAAGTTAAGAAGTTAGGACGGTATTAGGTAACACTTAAGACTTTACAATAAACCTTGCATTTGATTTAAATTCGATAATTCAGGACTATTAACATCAAAAAATCTTGACAGCAACGAACCATCGTATACTGGCTATACCAAACTTTTACAGCAATAATAAAACTACACCCAAGTTTTTTCACATAACACGGGAAGCTATAGATCAATAAAATTAGCCAGCAATAGTCGTGATGGGAATATTTATCACCATTCGACATGACATAATAACATCATAGTCATCGTAAACGTGGATTGGTAACACCCTCAACTTTGAGCAGAAAGCTTTTCCTTATTTTTACCCGACTACGGCAAAGAAAAAAGGAGGGTTATGATTTTGACCGGTATGTATGTAAGTATGTTCATCTGTTTCCTCCTATCTTCTGAACCAACCATCACAATTTGACAAATGAGATATAGGTATAGCTTATGTGACGTAACCAATTACAGGCGTAAATGGTTTAATAGAAATAAATGACTTTGGAACTTCAATTAACATCCAGCTGTTAGAATACTATATTTTAATTTATTAATTAATTAGGTGTAAGTGATTATTATAGGTACATTTAATATTCACTCTCAATAAAGCGAGTTATAAAATTATAAACTTTCCCGCTGTTATGAAATCATTAATTATTCAAGTATGTTTCAAGGCCTGAATTCCTCTTACGCTGATGTCGGTTGCGTTCGTCGTTGGTTGCGCGTACGTTTAAACATTGTGTTCTATATAGCACCATACTGCAAGGCTGAGGTCCGCGGCGCGTATTACGTGGCTATGCGTACGCGACCGATCATTAGCGTAAGAGGAATTCAGGCCTAATAAAAGCAAAAAATCCGATGGTGGTTGGTATACAAATTCAAATAATTTAATTCAAGTAGGCACATTAAAGGCACTTTTGAACGTCAAAAACAAAGAAGTAGAACTGATTCTAGTTGCCCCTTCCAAAAGGTAGTTTTCGTATGGAGAAGAATGGGGAAGAAACTGCACCGTTACTCTTTAAAAAATGTTTTACAACATTTTGTATACCTACCTACATCAATTATATGAGATGTGAAGACGATGCACCTAGAATACGATTACTGTACCACAATAGGTAAAAGGAATTTAAAATGGAGCAATGACAAATACATTAATTTAGTATGTGACAGATACATGGTGCTCACATATTTACAAATATTGTAAAAGTATACGATATCAAAATATTCCTAACATTTCACACAATATTCATAACAAATATGAATACAGACAATAGCTCCAAAATAGACAAGCCTGCAATTAAAACAAATCGGAATGCAATAAAAACAAGGAATATCGGAATCAAATACAAAAACAACAACTATAGAAAATAAACTAGCCGTAACGAAGCTTGATCTAAATAAAGAAATAATAGATTTGATCCAGAAAAAGAAAAAGAATATTTTTAAGCTTCAAAAATTCTATACTCCCACATAAATTCCGGGTAACAATGCTCACTAAACATTCTCAATTGGAAAGCATTACTCCGAATCATCTCCACTCGAATATTTTGACGTGTCAATAGCCATGGGAAGATATGAAGCCTCTTTGGTTGTACCATTGTAAAATAGGGCCAACTACCTGCCTTGAACTTCAATGGATGAAATCCCATCACCAATGTTGGTTCACCAATGTTTGTGATTTACATTGATAGTTCAGTGGGGACTACTGTAGATGTCTTGTTTGAGTATACAGAAATGGGTGGTGATGTTTGGCCAATGTTGGCGTGATGTTTTTATTTGTTTTTTTTGGCGTATGATTGCGCCTTTTATTGAGCGGTACGAGCATGTTTTTAAACACCAATTATATTGTAAAAGTGTTTCGTACTGCAAAGAAATGTGGTCGGATTTTTTTGGTACTGATTATTTTCGTTTTTTTTTTTCGGGTGTCGATTTTGAACAATCATGTTTGGTTCGGCGGTTAAAGATGGCAAAAACGCAATGATCTTATAGTTCACATTGAGAATCCCATTCTCGGTATCAAAAACCTTTCAAAATCTTGTTGTATCTGACAAAAAGTTTACCTTAAAAAATCTCCAATACCGTATCGACGTAAATATTATTTTACGAGGTAATAACAATTTTAAGTACTTTGATACCTTTAAAAACCTGTTATGTTGAAACGAAAATCATAAAGTAGGTACTTAGTAACGAGCTACTAATCCATCAACTTGCGCATTAAAATTTATAAGATCGTTTTAAATAAACATTTAAAGACATTTTATTTTCCTCCTGTATAAAACTTGAGTAAAAAATGCTTTAAACTTTATTATTATTATACATTCTTTACCACCCACTTATAGAAGGTAACCGTAGACGTTCCTCTTCCTACTTGGAAATTACTTGACCTTTGCAGTGTTCAGGTGGATTATCATGTCAAAAAGAAATATAATGAAGTCTCGATAATCAGCTTGCTTGGCAAAAATGTTGCAACTAGCAAGATAGTGCGTCCTCTTGCTCTGGTGATTTTCGTAACCGATTACGACTAATTTGTTTAATTTGACAGTTCAACTATACTCATTGCGTTATTTACGTTGTTTAGCAGATTTTTTTTTCGAACTTATGAAGCTATGGATTAGACATTTGTTTCAAACCGATTCCAATTCGGATGGTTCGTGTATTACGCAATAAGGGTGGGGTATTTTGTTACTGGTTTATTTACAAGAAAGAAGTAAGTTTCAGCCACCATGAAGGAACACCATTTGTGCCCCCAACAACTGTTGGGGGTTCTAGTTACGTCATATAAGCTTCTGATATCAATCGGACGCTTCACTCTAGTGAATTTTCATTTATTTGTGATTCCACGTTCACACAACACCGTCAAAATTACATAGGAATGAATTTTTTCATGTGCAAAGATGCCAAAAAATTTACTTAAAGTAAAGCGTCTGATATCAGCTTTAGCTCTAGAGCCACAGACGTTGAAAACGTTTGCGAAACTTCAGAAGTTACAATGAAACAATAATAACATTCTAAGCTTAAACACATCTTCAATTTAATCTGCAATGCATTTTTGTTGCTCCCACAACGACCAGCTAAACGACATCTATTTCGATCCACTAAAATTCCAGTAAAGAATAAAACACTCGATCAGTGCGACATTTCGAGACAATGGCAACACGATAACTCACTATACAACGAAGTTCTGTGATAAAAGAACTAAATTCTGCACCAACAAGCCATTTGAATTACGACCTTGTGGCAACAAGATAAGGTGCACAGTAACCGTAAACTGAAATGGCGAGGATTATTCCCCCGTCACGCGATCACCTGATTGGTGGAACAAAAATAACGTTATTAGACATGGAACCACGCTCAAAATTACGATCATGATGTGTTCAATCATATTACTATTAGGATAATAAATTTAAGGGTGTACGTGAGCGTTTGTAGGTCATTCTGGAGGCTTTGGCGTATGATGGGTCCCGTAGACCCGCTTCTTTAAAAATATCCTAATTGGGACGAGTTTATGGAAGACTTTATGTCACAGTACAACTGGGGTTGCCTAGAAAAGCGATTTCGTCATATAATATCGGCCGTCATAAAAATCTGTAATTCACCAGTATTTGACATTAAGTGTCAAAAAACGCTCTGCATTTGGACAGGCGTTATTGTGTAACCGTTGCCCGCTTTCTTAGAAACTAAAGCTTAACTGTGGAATACTGAATTGCTTATTTTGCTAAATGACTCAATCAATCTGCCTAGCCTTTTCTCAACAATATTGGGGTCAGCTTTCAGTCTAACCGGATGCAGCTGAATACCAGTATTTTACATGGAGCGACTGCCTATCTGACCTTCATAACCCAGTAACTGGGTAATACGATGCCCCTTGGAAAGACTGGTTCTCAGACTTTCGGGCTTCTGATGACCCGTAACGACTGTCAAAGATCCACAAATGACAGCCGCGATCAACGGCTTATCGTGCTTTCCGAGGCACGGAGGAGTCTCGGTATGTAAAGATGGTCACCCATCCACGGACCTGCCCCGGCAAGCGTAGCTTAACCTGATGGATCGACCCGTGCGGCTGTTATTACTTAATGCAACTGTTATAAAGTTTATTATTAAAATAATTACAGTAGTTAGTAAGGTCCTCGGTATAACACTAATTACGAAGTTGTTGTAGCTCAGAGCTTTTAATATTTTTATAATTCACGTTTTTTTCTAGGATTAGCATTACGCCGTATTATTTTAAAAGACATACTCACTAGCACAGAAAATTCCCGTAATAATAGGGCAATATTGCCCCATTTCCGTTTTAATGACAGTAGTCAGACACACTGCACCAGTTTAATATCTGACGTATCGACCTATTTCCATTCAGCCGTACACTTAAATGAGTATAAACGGTACAATTATGGAAAAGAATTGTCATTTTTAATATTGCGATAAAAAATGACATATTTTTGCCTCAGAACTCCAACACATATGTTTCATTTAGTATATAATTTAGGTCATCATTACTTACTTACAAAACGTCATAATTACTGAGCACATAGCGACAAAATACTTATCATTTTTTAAGACATTTTTAAATAAATTAGAGGTTGTAAGACATACAATACACAGAAATACAGGCCACTTATAATGCTGCACATCCTTTTTAAATAGGACCCTGAGAAGTTTAAAATAAAAATTAATTAAATAATAAATATAATATGACAGCTGTTAACCGATGAACCAGCCAGTACGAATAAACCATTTTATGAACGAACACAAAAATCCGTTTCGTTTTTTTCGTACCTAATGTTAATGATCCCTGACTTGATGAACTCTGATATAATTACTTACACAGAAAAAAATGCATTAATGTCCTTAAAGCCGGTAAAAAGCTCAAATTTTTCCTGTACACAAAGAAAAGCAAAGGCAAGGCAAATGCAGACAAAGCTCAATGCTGGAAACAACATGAGCACAATCATCGATTGGACTTGTAAGGATTTCTGTGTAAAATGTCAGTCAGAATAATGTCAGTAGGCTGCTTACCAATAGTAATCCAGTTGTAAGTACAGACTTAGTAATTTCTCAACATGACAAAATAATATATACAGGAAAAGTTTTTATCCACTGCGGAAATTTTGACATATTAACCTTAAACCAGTTTTATTAAACATAATTTTTTTATTTTGATGCTCCATACAAAAAAATTAAAAAATCGTTAACGAAAGATGTTCATTTTAAAAGTGGTTGTATGGCTAACCGGCGCCGGCGGCGGCGCGCGGCGATGCGGAACGCGCGAAAGTACCTACCTATCAGCTGTGCGCTCGCTCGATTCGCCGGCGTAGGTATTTACGTGGGTTACTGGCCCTTGGATCTCGCTCAAAGAAATCAAAAATGCTTTCTTCGATTTCGATCGCCAGTCGGGGTCTGCCAGACCCTCGTGCATGATTCGGGGTTCTGAACTGTCCGTGATCAAGCAGCCTTTGAGTGGCCGCTAAAATGGTCCTTTCATTAGGGACCGCGGGGTTAAGGATTCCATGGGCTCACATTAGAGGTATGCTCTCCGTCGCATACATTCTGCGAGCTGCTCGCAAACTTTCACCACTCAGTACATACACTCGCACCATCTCGTAAAACTCGCGGTTACTGAAGTCCGACATCGTGACCGGTAGGTACAAGCACGACACACGTGCGGCGCGACGCTTGCGCGGGAAAGCGATTAGACGCGACGTCACACGACAGCGCGTGCGATGAGCGAACTGTCGGCCACAGCGCCCGGCGCCGCCCTGCCGCCCGGGAGGGGGGTGCAACACCGCCGCTAGTGCGCCGGCCGCCGCACGCGCCCATTGATATTATTACGAATAGTTTGTGTCCATATTTTGCTGATTTAAAGTAGGATAAAAAAACAAAAAAAAGTATTGAATAAATAATGGAAATGTGTTCTATTACTGATATTGAACCACCAAAAAAAATTTGCGCACTGGTCAAAAACTTTTCCTGTAGATCCTCGACGTGAGATAGGAGAAATTATCTAAATATTGTTCATCTGAAAGAAGTCACAGTCTCAACAACGTAAATAAAGCAAAGAATGTAGTTAAACTGTCAAAATGAAAGTCATTGCTGCTGTTAGTGTGTTACGCAATAAACTCGCTGCAATAAGTCTGTCGTTATAATCGAAGTGTGATTTCGGACTCGGATTACAAGTTCAGTGATAAGTTTTGGTCCTTTAATCGCTTGTATCAACCCAATTACGTGATGTTCATACAAAACACCATCAAGTCCCGTAAATTGTAGAATAAAATAAATAATAATCAAGATACTTACTACTGAACATATTTCTACTTGAATAAAGAAAGATGGAATGGTGCGGAAACAAATTTTGCAGATCGATTTCCGCACAGAAAATGGTTGTTCCATTATACATAGTTGCCATGGTTACAAACATAGAGCATTTAAACAAGACAGTTATGATTATACCCTCTGTTTGGTACCGAAACTGATTAATGCCAATGTTGCTCCCATTCGTCATCATCATGATAATGATGATAATTATGATGATCAATGTTGTCCCCATTTTAGAAGACATAATGAGACCGTAGACTATCGTGTGCATTTTTATGAATCATGATCATTTTAAGCAAATATTTCTTATATTTTTAATCTATAAAGTACCTTTTTCTTTTAGGTCCTGTGTTCTTGGCTGTATTTGCAAGTAGGTACTGTAATAGCTTGCTAAATTCTTCTTTGACCCTCCATTGTTCATTTGGCCTAATGCCAGTATTTGCAGTGTTCTACGCTTAGCTTGGTCTTGTGCGACATTGATAAGATGGTACGCTAATTTCATATAAGTTCATTATTATCATTACATTTCGAAATTAATATTTCTCTTATGAAAACTGGGCGAGTGATCATAAATGCTAAATACTTAAAATAAGTCGATAATAAAAAGAGTTTTTAACATTTTCGGAGATGTTGATATAAGAAAGTTCTAAAATAGAATTAACAACAAAAAAAATCTTCGTAAATAATGTCCTACTAATATTTGGCCAAAGTAATAACAAGGCATTGACGACATCTTCAAATAAAACAGCCAAGTCGACAAATTCATGAAAATGATGTGTCGTCTCGTTTTATCGAGTAAGCGGAACCAAAAACTGCAATATAAAAGTATTTGGCAAGTTGCCTAGCGACAGACGCTTCTACAGCCTACGAGAAAGATTCTTATCTCGCAAGATAAGATCGGCGTGAAAACATCAATAATGAAACTGTGTCGCTATAAATTAAATCAAGATCGAGCAAGAACCTACGGGATTTGTTGGCGAAATAAATGCTTCTCGGTTTAGGGTAAAGGGTACCCGTAAAGAAATAGACCAGAAGCCTACCACCACCGCTTACAGCAGTATTATTTTAATATTACTTCAGTGTAGGAAAGAGATGAAGCTCTACAGGATATATAGCTCCATCTCTTTCCCACACTGATCCCACACTGCCCCCAGAAGACAAGTGTTGGCTATCTGATTTCCTTTGACAAAAGTAACAGTAGTCTACTATAAATCAAGCTTTCACTAATATCATTGACGTAGTTTGTCACTATAAGGAAGATTCTCATATAATTATGACATTGCTGTCCCAGAATTCTGATTCCATCAGCCTAGTCCAATTCTTTTATTTGTGTTACGTCATTCAGTGTTCCGTTTTCTCCAAAATTCTGAACAGCCCATTTCTATGGCTTCTAATCTTCCCACAAACTTGAATAGCAATCGAAGGCTCTACAATGATGACTTAAAAGCCCTTTTATCTTTGATCTGTTGTAGCTTTGTAATTTATGAAGGCCAGAGCCTCGATACGGCACGTTCAGCTCCCTCCACCATTTGTTTAAGGTCAGATAATTTTGCTATTAAATGTTAATGCGTAGCTACACCTATTAGTGTGAGGTGACAGGAAATTATAGCTGTCCAATAAAAAATACGGATAGCTTTTAACTATAACCTTGGAGAAAATAGTGGTTTAATAAGCGTAAGCTAAATGGTTATTAACTTTTATTTACCAAGCATATATTTTATTAATACTTACAATGCACTCCTTGCTGGAATGATTTGAAGCAACAATAGCACATTCAGTCCGTCTTGACCGGCGATCGATAAGTTGTGTGCTGATGAAAAAACTACATTGAATCCACTAGTTCTACATAGTGACATGTGTGGCGGTACCTACATCGCCACATTCGAACTACGCATCAAAGACCTGACGTCACACAAAAATCCTGACGTCACAAAAATCCTGCATCGCGCAATTAGAGTTAACCATGCAGTGAACATATATACAAAAACCCAATATTAATCATTGGGCAGTTGCCCGCCAGACACAACATCCGTCTGGTCACAGGATCCTCCCTTTTCTATGGCGGATGATTGAACTTTACACCCTGTTCCTCATACCCCTAAACATTTATTTAATGTACATGTGTATTATCAAGCATGATGGCAATAGGCTCGTCCCCTACTACTTGGGACTTAAACATAACTGGCAAAATGAGGGTGTACTATAGAGACATCTCTGCCTAACCCTTCGAGGAATACAGGTGTGATGTTATGTTATGTAATGTTATATTATCAAGCACGACGTCTTTTTCAAGAACATGAATGTAGTCTTTCGGAAAATTATTTCACATATGCAACCACCATCGTCCACCCTCACATCTCCTCGATTCGAGGATGCTATTGAATATTTTGAATGAAATTTAGTTTAGTACCGTCAATAAAATTGATCTAGGCAATCTTCTCTTGTTTTCGTGTGGTTAGTTTCTAACTTGATGTCAGAGTTTAAGACTTCACATGCCGTCGAGAAATATCTCTCAGGCATGCCGGTTTTTTCACGATATTTTCCTTCACCGTTTTTTAAGCAAGTGATAATTATACAATACGCTCATGAATCCAAAAATTCATAAGTGCGTGGCTTGGCTTCGAACTCGAGACGTATGACTTGGCAGTCCGACGGTCACACCACTAGGCTATAACTGCTCCAGTCTTTACTTATCTCTTTTTCTCCGCAGGTCCCCAAACAATGTGAGCCACCTACTCCACCAATGGTCCCTCGTTTGATGCGACCATGGCAATGCAGGCTCGGCCGACAGCGCGTCACTTCCATAACCAGCCGGAGCTGCAGAGAAGCAGGGCTGGGCTCATGCTGCGGTGGATACTGCTCGTCTGGGTCGCTAGCTGCGGTCCACTGGGGAACACTGTGAAGCAAGATGGTGAGTTAACATGATCATTAATGATGCTCCTTTTTTTTAATGTGAAACGTAGAACGGCCGCATTAACAATTCCTCTAAAAGCAATTCGTTTCCTAAATTCCTAGCTGAATCCCTCTAATTTGACACAAAATCAATTCCTAATTTGTGGATCATTTTACGAATCTCCATAGAAAACTATCAAATAGACGAATTAATGGGTAATACGAATTGCACGCAGATCATATCATGAATTGTTAGTTTGTGACATTTTACAATGATTCATAATATTATCCTATTATTTTTCTGCCAAAGTGGCCGTTTGAGGCCCTCTGCTGGCGAATTAGCTATAATTAAACTGTTCATTATAATATTATCCAGCCTTGTAAAAATTATAGTAAAATAACAGTAGTTAGTAGACACGGAAACCTTTTTACCGAAAATTTATATTTTTGATATTTTTACAGATGTTGTAATATATTTGCCACAGAATTAAAAACAATACACGCACTTCAACTCGGCTTAAACTGTTTGTGATAAAACATCCATCCAATATTTTCCGTCATTTGACTCGCTGACAATCTGCAAAACAAACAATTGACACACTTTCCCTCCATTTCAAAATGGCGGGGCATACGAAAATGCATTTAAACTCGAAATCTCGTTCACAATCCATATTTGCAGTTGCTACAATCAGAAAGCTTTTACGTCATGACGATGACAATTGCAACCGCAATGAATGGGAGTGAGACAGTTAAATGTATAACAAACAAATAGAGTTTCATATCACCACGTAAATTACCATTGGTGAACATGGGTTTTCTATGCCTCAGTGGACGGTAGAGGCTGACATCCTTATAGGCCGCAGTACAGTGAACGATGTCAATCCACAATCAGCTTGGTTTGGTGATGACTGAGTGCTTTGACCCTGTTATCTTTGGTGGTGATCGAACTTCGTGCAAATTGTTCTCTTAGACAAATTAGCCTTTTTCTCAACTATTGGGGTTGACTTACAGTATATCTGGATGCAGCTATTTTATTTACATCAAAGTAGGAAATGAAATAAATTTATTTGACCCAGCTTAGACACACAAAAAACAAAGAACAGAATAAAAATAGTATTGTGCGCCTCACGGCTGCACCAAACATTGGATCAACACTTTGGAACAAATCACTGTTTGTCCAAATGTTTCGATTTAACCAAACAACTCATAGCACACCTATATTTATCAATCCCGGTTTTGTCCCAATCCCTGACCACCGTCCAACCAAAACAAGTAACGACATTACACGTCCACTTTCGGTGCAGACCGGCCATTAGTTGCGGTCTTGTTGGACACACGTGCGGTCGCGATTAGGTGGACGTGTGACCTGCGCCTTACATCCGAGGTACTGGCTTATCTGTTGAATAGTAGCGAAGTGTTGGCGTTGTTGGAATTGGCGAAAACTTTTTAGTTAGGTAATGTTGGTGAGTTGGTAAATATTGTGAGTTACCTGAAAAGATGAAGTATGATATCTGATTGGAAGTCCTCATAAATGAGAAAGGTACTAGATTTGATAGTCTTCTTCTTTTTCGAGTGGTTAGTGACTAACCTGGTGACAGAGTTTTTATGCCGCCCATGGTTCTCTGAATTGGCTTCACATGCCGTCGAGAAATACATCTCAGGCATGCCGCTTTCCTCGCGATGTTTTCCTTCACCGTTTTAAAAGCAAGTGATAATAATTATACAATACGCACATGAATCCGATAAGTCACAGGTGCGTCTCTTGGGTTCGAACTCGAGACCTATGACTTGGAAGACCGACGGTTACACCCATAGATATCCGGTCACACCACTTGGCTATCACTGGTTTTAGTGGTTTTATTTGAGAGTAATTCAGAGAAAGATAGAGAAAATTACAGTTGTAAGCTAAGTACTGTTTCCCAGACTAGTTGAAGAATAAGATACAATACAGCCGTTATAACTTTGGCAGTTCTGAACTTTGCGCAGAGGGCGCAGTAACGTTTTGTAAGGACCAAATTGTGACATAAGGCGAGTGTGAGTGATAGAACACGCGCGATTTTTTTTCATATGGGCCTACGTTCAGACTTGGAATTTATATCGGCCGTATTTTAAATAGCCAATTCATCGTACAGATCTAACGAAACATTATTAGCTAAAACAAACAAGTTCCCTAAAGCTGTCTCAATCCCATAATCGCCAACATAAAACCTAAAATACGAACCGAATATAAATTAACAAAAGATCTAAATTATTCTACGCAACTCACATCTCAAACAAAACGACTTCCCATAATAAAAACCTAATCAAAATATTTAAAAGCACGTATCTGGCTCAGGGCTTTCGCAAGAGACATGATCGGGCCGTAAAATAGCGTTTAGCGTTTATGTCTGCCGCTATAAAACTGTTGAGAACCACTCGACATTTATTTGACAGCCCTGCAGCGATGTTCAGCTGTTAACGGCTACTATCCTAATACCCGGAATTAGGATGCTTGGACTACTATTTGTGAATTAATTTGTCTACTGTCGGCTTCCTCGTTAGTCTAGTGCAGGCAAGCACGACCACTGATTTCGGAGTCCTAGGTTTAGTCCCTGTATCCGTAAAAGTGTTCGATATTGGGATTTCTCCGTTTGGAAATTCTCAGTGGCATATGTTTTGCACTCGGTTAATTTCAATAGGCTTACCTTAGGCTTACATGGTTCATATAAAATGACTCTAAAAACATAGAGCATACAACCACTGGGTGGACAAGCTTTTTGACCGCAAAATAATTCTTAAAGCTGTCTTCTCACATTGCAAGCGTGTCGGAGCTACTTTTATACATGATTCGACGTGACAATAGTATTGATCAGCATTTAAAAATATACTTAGTACTCATTTGCAAAAACATTGACATTTTTCCTACGAATCGTTTCAAATAGATTCTTGCTTCCACTTCTGCTAATTATATTGTAATTTTCTCAGAAACACACGTATTAGAGGAGCTCGTAGCTACGTAATAACAGCCGCACGGGTCGATTCATCAGGTTAAGCTACGCTTGCCGGGGTTGGTCCGTGGATGGGTGACCATCTTTACATATCGAGACTCCTCCGTGCCTCGGAAAGCACTTTAAACCGTTGGTCCCGGATGTCATTTGCGGATCTTTGATAGTCGTTACGGGTCGTCAGAAGCCCGAAAGTCTGGCAACCAGTCTTGCCAAGGGGTATCGTATTACCCAGTTACTGGGCTCTGGAAGTCAGATAGGCAGTCGCTCCATGTAAAATACTGGTATTCAGCTGCATCCAGTTAGACTGGAAGCCGACCCCAACATGGTTGGGAAAAGGCTAGGCAGATGATGACACACATTCACATTTTGCACTCGCAGCGGTGTCAATAAAGAAATTATTTTTGTCTTGAATCGTATTTATTATATTACTCGGAAAGAAGGTAGGTATTCTTGCTTCGACCGTAATTAAGTCAGGGAACCGTGATAACAAGTTATTATATACACTGAAGGTATTAATGAAGTGTGAGTAATTAAACTGCATACACTGTAAAGATAAGAGGAGTTGTTTATTAACAGCAACTGGATAATAATAATTTCTCCTTTATGAATTTTTATTTATTGACCTTACCTTATCCTTACGAAGTTCTTTAACTCGGCTTGCAAACTGGCAGAAATCGTCACGCAAATAATGTAAATATGTGCGACTGTCTTCTTCTAATTTGAAGAGAAAGAAAAAGAGAGAACACCGACAGAAAAAAACAAAAGACAAGAGTAAAGTGATAACAGTGTCGTGGTATATAATTGTACGCATTGGCTTGAGTACACTGCACTGAGAGAGAGAAGGTATGAATTTGATCAAAAAGAAAATCCAAGATGGCGGCCGCAAAAAATTTCAAATTTTTCGTCATGGGTGTCGTTTTCGTACTTTTCAAGGGTGCTATATGTTTTTTAATCATATGTGAGAAGGAACTTCGTTCGACGGGTGTCCCCCGACCGCACACGTTTTTTTTAATTTTTATCCACAAATTTTTTCTCGAATGTCAGAGCAATAACTTTGCAAATTTCTTCACTGAGATGGTTTGTAAACACTATTCTGTCATTATTTATATTGCTGGCACTCCATTTACTACATGTGCTCTAACTATAAATTATTTCACTCATTCAGCGATAGTCATCTTCAATGTTATTTAAAAGGTATACATGAGGAAATCTGAAAGTGGCACCAGTGACTGAAAAGTTGTGTGGTAATCGATTGTCATGGTATGTGATGAGGGAAATGTCGTCAGAGAAGTTTTGAGTATGAACGTGGATGACTATACGAGAAGAGGAAGACCAAAGAAACGATGGATAGACTGTGTGAAAGATGATATGGCTAGAAAGGGGGTGACTACCGAGATGAAGGTTAATAGAGAAATGTGGAAGAAAAAGACATGTTGAACCAACCCCAAATAAATTGAGATATGGGGAGGAGAAAGATGAATATTATTTAAAAGATGTAAATAAATTCATGCCCGTTTTAATTAATGCCAAGCTTACCTTCAGATGTCGCCTTGTGTTAGAGAAAACGGTCATCAGAGTACCATTCTATTCTGCAAAACTACAACAACAAAAAATCCCTTTATTCAATTTCACATAAATATGTAATCCCCAAACATCATGTCTGCTGATATAAATCTATATACTACTTATTATACTTACGTAATACACAAAATATAAATAAATACTTATAGTAAAAGTATCGGGCACCAATCTGACAGTCACAAAAAGGTTGTAAATTCACTAGTAGTCGTAAACACGTCAGGAACAACGCTAGCGTCGTTGTCAAACTTTCTGGTGATGGGATTTAAGGGTCTCCCTTGTTTTACCGAAAAGAAATTGCCAAATTATCACTTCGCAAACAAATTTTCGCATAATTTCATTTTCCAAATTATTACTTACCAAAAAATCTCTTTACAAATAATTGTTACGAAAACCTATGTTTGGCAAGTGAACGTTTGAACAATAACTTGTTCACCAACTAGTACTTTTACCATTTTTTATCTAGTCAAATATTTCAGTTGGTATAACATATTTTACGCAAAATTATCTCTTTTTTCCATATTTTTTTCTATATAATCTAGTCGTTTCTGGCACTCGCCGGCCGCTGCCGCGGCACCGCTCGCTTCGCTCGCTCGGCTCGTGCGTAGGTGGTCACAGTTTTAACCTAACCTAACCATTTTTTTTAAATTAATAACCTAATATTTTATATATATAAATATTTTATATATATTTATAATATATAAATATTTTATACTAGCTTTTGCTATTTTGTACTCGCGTTAATAAATGATTACCTATATTAAAATAAAATTGCATTTTTAATTATACAATTCCCAAAAAATCTTATTTTTGCCTTTATATTTTTTGTCATAACAAATCATTTGACTAAACGTTTATTGTCTAAATATTGTTTGCTGTAATAAATCATTTGATTAAAGACCAAAAGCCTTAATGACATTATCCTTGGTAACAATCTGCCAAGTAAACATTTGACCAAATGAAAATGTGCGTACTAAAATTATTCCAAATATTACATTGGTATAAAAAAAGGTTGCTAAAATTTGTTTGGGTAATGAAAATTTGGCGAAATCTTTTCGGCAAAACGGCAGGATCCCGGGATTTAAGTATTAGTTCGAATATTTTTACTGGAGCATTCCGGAATTCTTTGAGAGTATACTGTGCTGTTGATTCTTATTTTGTAACTAACGAAACAAAGAGGGTATCTAGAAATACGTCTCCTGTATGCATTAATATTATTGCTACACGTATACATTAATCAAAGATCTATTTATTTAGCCTAACAGTACTTGAGTATGTGTAGTCAGGGAATTTAATGGAAAAGTTTTACTACCAACTTCCGTATAATCAAATCACAACTTTCATTATTTGACAGTTGTTTAAACTGACTATAACACGGCAAATTGACGAAGAATTTTATTTTGCTTAAAATTTAATTAGCCTTAGACGGTGTGCCTTTGTTAATGAATATTCCGTGCTTTCATTATTTTTTTGACTGTGGTTGTTATTAGGTCTACCAGACTGACAGGCCAGCTCCTTCGTTACATTCACTTTCAAATAGTGCACAGTTAAAAATCATCTTACTGTAACATTTATGGCGGCATCTGCATCGCCACATGCGAACTACGCATCAAAGAACTGACTTTTCACAAATCCTGCATCGCGCAAGCAGCGTTTACCGCGCGATCAACATATATATGACATCCCGACATCAATCGTTAGGCAGTTACCCGCCAGACACGACACTCTGGTCTGGTCGGAGGATCCTCCCTTTTCTATAGGCGATAATTGAACTTTACACCCTGTTCCTCAAACCTCTATACATCAGTTATTTCATGCTCAGATGTTTTCTGTCTAGGACGAAACTGACCTCAATCCTCACATGTAGGTAAAACAGGAAGGATTAAAAGATTACAAGTGAACAGGGGATGAAGGTAGCAACAGGTTACTAGTTCGCCAGCTCGAACATTACAATAACAAGCAATAGTTCTATGTAAATCACTTTATCTCTACATTTGTAGTATTTACTTCACAAACATAGGTATGTCTGAAAAGATCCACGAATCCTTTACTGAGGTTAGTAAATTCAATTGGTGGATTTTTGACAGTTGTTTCAGGTCTCAGAAGCCCGAAAGTCTGACAACCAGTCTTACCACGGGGTATTACCCAGGTACTGGGTTGTGGAGGTCAGATGGCAGTTGCTCCATGTAAAATACTGGTATTCCGCTGCATCTGATTAGGCTGGAAGCCGACCTCAACATAGTTGCAAAAAGGCTAGGCAGATTGATTGACTTCACAGACATACCTACAATTCTCTCAACGGATTCGGTAACTATCAAACGCTTGGTCGCTCTAAATTATTCAGTGACCGATGCCACAGCGACTGGTGTCGTCGCCGGTGGGTCGAAAAACGGATTTTGGCAATAGATAAAGTAAGCGTAACCATACTCAGCGATTGGTGTCGTCAGTATGATTACGCTTACTTTATCTATTGCCAAAATCCGTTTTTTTCTTATGATTATAAAACTCGTATTACTAAAACATAGCCGTAAGTTACTTTCAAGTATTTCATGTCATATTACCCTGTCTTCTCGTGACCTATTTACGTCAGAATACTTTGAAGTTTAGCGATTTTCTATCAGTATGCTTGAGTATAATGTCAATACCTATTGTGAACTAAAAATCTAACTTCAAACGCTAATCTTGGCGAAAATCACTGAACTTTTCTATTATTTTCACATCACTAGCATAAAGTAGGTACCCCGCTATGTACACTTTATAGAACTTTTACTGGGCCACTATAAAAACCAGTTTAAACTAACTTTAATTGGTTTTTGAGATACCAACAATTTACATTTTATTATTCTCACCAATTAAACAGCACTTACTGATATAAATCCGTCTATAAATATTATGTTTTATATCATAAATATTTATGTGGGCTGACTTTATGAACTTTTCTCGTGATTGCGTTGATAACTTTCTCTAAATGAAGTAAGAAGAGCTTCTTAATTATAATAGAAGTCAATCAATGAAGATACTAAAGAATTTGATGCATGAGTTCAACTGACTCATATTTCTGTTTGCTTGTGTCCTATATTTTCGTGACCTTTATAAGAGCGAGTTCACTTTGAATAATAAATTGATTGCCCATTTTTAAATTCGAATTCAAGTTTGCGATTTTTCGAAATTTGCAACATAAAATTTTAAGGATACATTAATAGTTTAGCATATATGTAAAAAAGTGTTATTATAAATTATGTTTATGTACTAAAACAGTAGCTGCGTCTGCCAACAAACTGCTTTGCAGTTTGGCAGAGGTAATAATTATGTATTGTAGAATTATTAAGTCTGTGAATTAACACTTATTCATTTATTTGTTAAACCTTTACCTTTGGAATTATAAACTCGTGACAGCTATAGCTTCATGTTCTCTTACACATTTACACTATTTAATTGGAGTGGCTAAACTTGTAAGTCATTATACTAGCTTACTCGCTGCAACTTAACATAATGTAGAGTCAACTCGCGTGCTCCCTTTTTAACCTGTATCATGCCTTTTACATTTGAATAGTGGCGACGCGGCTTTATAGAAACCAAGTAAGACATAATAAAAGTTGGTAGATGGTACTAAGGAAATTTCATAACACGTTAAAAACTCCACAATTTTCCACTGCCGCAAAACCGTAGAAAAAAGGAATATCGATCAACATTTCTTTTTCATTGCGCCGAAACAGGGCTGCTTCCCAACCGTAACGGAGGGTCCCGTACGTACAATAGTTACGAAAAAACGAACCTTTTGTCTCGCCCCTCGCCGCCTGACAGCAATTAATGTTTTATTTCACCTTTGTACACTGTCGAGCAACGGAATATACGAAACATCGCGGTTTAATGGAACCGCGGCGTGTGGTGTTTGCCAACAATCAATTAAATTCAATAAAGAATTTATTAAGAAGGTCATTCTTTGTAGTGCAAATGGGGCTTGAAATGTCGGAGTAGTTAACGGCCTAAGACGTGAATTAAAAGAATTTAGAATATATTATTTAAGGGAATAAATGTTCACATGAATAAATTAAGAGACTGAATCCCAAATTCTTACATTATGATGACGTCAGCTTGTGCCCCTTATAATAGTGCGACCGTTGATCAATACTATCACTTTGTTTACTTCCAAATGGAACTATATGCATTACTGTACGTTCCAGTTACGTGCATTATTATGCACTCAGCATAACGAACAGTAATGACTTCTGAGACTGTATGAACCGTTACAGTATGCATGTCTGTTTACCTTGCATTTGACATTAAAACAACGGTACGGTCAGTAACAAAAGTATAGTAACACTTCAGTTTTTTAAATCTTAATTATTGAAGAAATATTTAATTAAATCCTTACTACAGTAAAATTGAAAGAATTGTAACTCTTAGCTGATATAAGTGAAACGCTAAAAGCAGTTCGTGGAATCACGAATCATTTTGAGTCAATTATGAAGATATGTAAAAGTAACAGTGTTAATAGACTTTTGTTGCTGACCGTAAGAAACGGTATCCATGTGATCCTAAATAATACTTTTCTTGGTTAACTGATACTTTGGTATGTTAATAATAAAAGTGAGAGATTAAAAAAAAAAAATACGCCCTCCTTCCTGCTGTTTGTCATCAAAACCGACGAAATACCTTTAAATGAACAAGTATTAATACAAAAAGACAATGTCAACACTTTGAGACTCCTTATCTTCACATGCAGCTCCCTCAAGCAAAGAAAAAGTGTTAGCTATTAATACCTTTTAAGCTGCAATTAAGATACTGCACGAGTTACGTCATAAATCTTGTGTTTAATACACAGGAACTAAAGCCAACCAATTAGTAGAAGCTAAAGGTGACTAGCGAGATATTTTATATGATTTAAGCTTTTACTGTAACAATGTGTAACCAATAGTATTTATTTACTTTGACTTGGTAACCGCAGTTTACTTTTAATGTGAATGAATAAAATCCTCTTAATATTATATGATTTTATTTCTGGAAAATGGTTTGGACAAATGTTTTAAAACTAGATGAGTTCGGTTTTTCATATCTGACTACTCTAAGAAGAAAGATCGAAACAAACTCAGAGTTCACAGTCTCTTTTAAAGTCCAGATATAATCTTGATCAGATCATTGGACAATTTTAGTCGGCTACCATAGACTGTGACAAATCAAACTGTAACCTACTTTGTTTTATTCCGATTACTAGCTGCGCCCCGCGGTTTCACTCGTGTAAGCCTCGGGATTATCGGGATAAAAAGTAATAAAAATAGGACATAGGATCCTATTCCAGATCATGTTCTACCCATGTGCCAAATTTAATCGGAATCCGTTCAGCCGTTTTAGCGTAAAAGTGTAACAAACACACAAACTCACTTTCGTATTTATAATATTAGTTAGGTTACGATTTCTTTTTTTCATAATTTTCGTTTGTACCAATATTGTGACTTACTTCTCTAGTCAAAGTCAAAGTCATTTATTTGCTTTAAATGCAGTAATGCAGTCCTGGTTAGTCACCGTACAATTAAGCCATACTTATTTAATACTTTCACCGATCTGGTTACTGGTTCATTGGTTCAAACTCTTCAAATTAACCACGCTTCAAAATTTTAATCAATTTCACCTCACGTTAATTTTACATTTAACCTTTTTTTCTGTCCTCCATTGTAAGTCCTCGCTGATAGAGATGTAACGAGTGTGGTTTCCACCTGCCGCCAAGCGGAACCCTAAAATGGGATAGTTCGGATATTGTTGTTAAAAACAGAGGAAATTTATTTTTAATTGTATTGCACGCCCCGTTTCATTATCATTTCCGTTGGTTCGTGCCAGTAATTGTGAGCTAATGAACTTTTTATACTGTTTTTTTCAACTTTTTTTATGGTGCATCTGCTTTGGTGACTTTGTTAATATTTATTTGTGGCCTGTGATGTATGAATGAGCTTAATTTTTTTCTTGGTGTTGTGACTACCTGTAAATTAGTTGTGTTTTAATTGACTGTCTTTGTCTGTGTTAATTTTGTAAAAAATTACAACAATTTTGAAGTATATATTAATCTTTTTAAATGACGTCTATGGGATCAGATTCCATCGGATTCATGAATGCTAAAAAACAAGCATTATTTATTTTACAAAACTTCTAAGCACGTCAAACACTCAATTGTTAACAACATTGACGCCAGTAGCACACCTCCGCCGCAAAACCATAGCAGCGAAACCGCAATAGTTCAATTGAACTGACTATCGTCATGTTCCGGTACTCGAATAGAATTCGCGTAGCGGAACATGACGCGAGTCAGTGCAATTGAACTACAGCGGTTTCACTGCTATGATTTCGCAGCGGAGGTATGCTACCGGCGTGAATCACAGCAGAAGCAACTGAAAAAAAAAAAAAATCCCTGAGCAATTTTCTAATTGCACAATAATTGGCCTAGGTACCTATGCAAAACTTCAACCAATAGACGAGCAAACAATATCCGAGCAAGTCGGAGAAGCCTTAGGAATTTAGGATAGCATTCCCTATTGACGTGGCTCTTACGAAATAAACTTTACTACTTGAATATTATTTTTATATATAAAAGTCTTTTCAAATAAACTTCAGTCTTTTGCAGACGTCTGCCTAGTTAAGATTTAGACCGTTTTTATTGCGTACACGCCTACAATTATGTTTCTTTATTGTATGTTGGCTCCTTGAGGAATATGTTTTATGAAAACTTTATGTAATATGCTGTTAGGTATGAATATTATTATGAAAGATTGTGAATTTTATGTAGCAATTTTGAATACGTAAAAGCTATACTTGAGCTAAGTAATAATAGCCGCACGGGTCGATCCATCTCGGTTCGGATCGGTTAAGCTACGTTTGCTGGGGTTGGTCCGTGGATGGGTAACCATCTTAACATACCGAGACTCCTCCGTGTCTCGGAAAGCACGTTAAGCCGTTGGTCCCGGCTGTCATCGTGGATCATTGACAGTCGTTACGGGTCGTCAAGCTCGAAAGTCTGACAACCAGTCTTACCAAGCGGTATCGTATTATACCCAGTTAGTGGGTTGTGGAGGTCAGATAGGCACTCGCTCCATGTAAAATACTAGTATTCAGCTGCATCCGGTTAGACTGGAAGCCGACCCCAACATAGTTGGGAAAAGGCTAAGCAGATTGATTGATTAAAGCTATACTTGAAATGATACGTAGGTGGGTACTAGAGGTAGGAGGAGTTCACATCGGCGTCGAGTCGACGATGAAGTACCTGGGACTCGTCCTCGACAGCCGGTGGAACTTCGTGGAGCATTTCCAACGTTTGGCTCCAAGGCTGGACCGGGCTGGGGCCGCCTTGAGGCGGCTCCTGCCCAATCTAGGGGGTCCAAACGCCTCCTGCCGGAGGCTCTATGCGGGGGTCGTGCGGTCCATGGCCCTTTACGGGGCACCGGTGTGGGCGCGTTCCCTTAGGCTGCGGCCAGCACGCCGGTTGAACGCGTCCCAAAGGGTCATGGCCATTCGGCTGGCCCGGGGATACCGCACGGTCTCCCGTGAGGCGGCGAGCCTCCTTGCCGGATTACCGCCATGGGATCTGGAGGCGAAGGTCCTCGCGCACATATGGGAGTGACGCGAGGAGGTGAAGCGCCGGGGTGTAACTCCGCTGCCGCGAGAAATCTCGGCACAGCGGACAGAGCTCCGGCAAGATCTCATGGCGGCATGGAGAGTGCGATTGTCGCAACCCAGTGCTGGGCACGCCACAATAGCGGCGATAAGTCCCCTCTTTGAGGAGTGGATAGAGAGGCGCCACGGCGTCCTCACCTTCCGCCTGACACAGGTCCTCACCGGACATGGCAGCTTCGGGAGGTACCTGTGTAGGATTAGGCGGGAGGAAACGCCCGGGTGTCGCCACTGTGTGGATCGCCCGGAGGACACGGTGGAGCATACGGTTGAGGTGTGCCCTGCTTGGGCGGAGCACCGCCGTGTCCTCGCGGAGGCGATTGGCGGCGGTGACCTCTCGCGTCCGGCCCTGGTTCAGGCCATGGTACGGAGTGAGAGGGCATGGGAAGCCGTCACCTCCTTCTGCGAAGCAGTAATGCTCGCGAAGGAGGAGGCGGAACGCGTGAGGGAAAGGCAAAGTTTGCGCCCTCACGCCCCTAACCGCCGCCGTTGGAGACGCCCTGGGCGTCGGGAATCCCAGGCGGATTTCCGGCCACCATAAGCGCGGGCTTGCGGACGGCGAGCAACGGGCAGCTCGCCGTCCGATAAGGACCAGGCCCGGGTCGATGGCGCGTCGTGTTCCACGCGCGCCTCAAAGAGATGTCAGCAAAAATGACGGGGTCCAATAGGACCGATGCCTGCCAGGGTTGCGGGAAAGTCCGAAAGGGATACCGGGACCTTGGCAACAGGCAAATGAAGGAACACGGGTGGGTTTTAGTCAGTAAAAGTCTGACACGCCCTTCCGCTCCGCCCAGAGCGGGAGAAGTCATAGGAAGATTTCCCACCCTCAAAAAAAAAAAAAAAAAAAAAAGGTGGGTACTAGAGACTTGTTACTAAGTAAAGATTTTGTACTTATAATAATAATACCAGTATTTTACTGCTGCAGGGCAAAGGCCTCATCGCATTTTTTTTGTACTATTATTTTTCGAGACTGAAAAACATAGAAATATCTTCAAAATAATAATCTATTTAAAACAGTACAAAAAATATGGATGAATCTACAAAATTTGGGAAAAGAAAGGATAAAAAGAAATAAAATATAATTATAATTATATTTGACCCAGGTTAAAGGCACACAATCTTCAAAAAACCAAAAAATAAATAAAATTGTATTGCAAAACACACACAGAATATACCTAGGGTGATTTCGTGCTTAAAAAACGTTCACATGCAAGTCGCAGTCTGTCAAACTTGTCAAAAATGTTGGTAAATTGATAGTAATTTTGACAGTTTGCGAATGAGATGCGAATGGGAACGTTCTTAAAAGTTACGGAAATTGCCCTCCTGGACATCATAGCCGCGTTCAAGCCGCGACCTGTCAGTGTCATCAGTTGTGAATTATTGACACTGACAGCTCTTGAACGCAGTTCAAATGTGTTGATCGCGTTCTGTTTCTTTGGAGAATTTGGCACTTAGAATCGTTCATTTTTGCCCACCGTACCCATACGAGTAGCTAAATCCTTTTCAGAAAAATATACCCTGCCAGTTTCATCTTTAATTTCCGTACAAACATGTATCTACATGGAAAATCACTCACGTATATTCAAATATATTCAGACGTTCTAAAAAAATAAAAGCTAGTTTCAACGCGTATCGCAGTTAGGCCCGTCGTCCACGACGATACTCAAAAGTATCGTGTTACAATTACAAACTGAAATCGCCAATAAGTAGCCAGAACGTCACAGCACTAGTACTTCAACGGTGATCCGTACACGACGCGACAATGTAGTTTTGAGTTTGTGCTTGTGGGCCATATTGGCCTAGCACGAAGGCGAGGAGTACGTACGTAAATTCGAACGATTTTAAAATTAAAAATACTCGTTTCGCATTACACATGACATTTACTTAGTGCCTCGTTGGCCTAGTGGCCACAAACGCTACTGCTGAGCATGAGGCCTTGGGTTCGATTCCCGCATCGGGCAAAGTGTTATTGGGTTTTGCCATCTGGAATTTCTCCCGGAATCTGGATTTCGGCCCGGTTGATGGCAATAGGCTCACCCCCTATTACATGGAAATTACACATAACTGGCGAAATGCGGGTGTGTACTATGGGTACACCTCTGCCTAAACCTTCGAGAATACAGGCACGATGTTTATGCTATTTACTTATTTTTAATGACTATTTACTTATTTTTAATGACTATTTACTTATTTTTAATGACACTTAGCAATTTGGTTTTGCGCACATCTTAACGCAAATTTTTTAATAATTTTTAATAGTGTTGTCCTTTCAAAGCGAAAATCATTCGTAAGTATTTACGTTACGTTTACGTCACGCTTTAGTGATAGGGCCTCTGGTTACTTTTGAGTAGCGTCGTGGACGACGGGCCTTATAGCAAAAGGAACAGAGCATGAAGTATCTGAGTAAACTTTATTCTTTGTTCTTTTAACTTCTGTTCTGTACAATCGCTAACATTTAAGTTATTGCCGAAACAACTTACAATTTTCTCTGGCGTAGTACCGCAGATGTGACTCGGGTTTGTTTAGATTTTAAACCTTGAAAAAGAAAATAACATTCAAACAGGACGATGGTAACAAGCTAATTATTAATAACGCAACAAAATGTTGTCTGCTAATGGAAAAATTTATGTTTTGTATTTATATTGGATCCAATTTGCAGTTGCAATGTCACTTTTTGATTAATAAGTATAAGCCCAGTTGACGATAGTTTGACCTTCATATACCTTGACATATACCTATTAAGAAGTATGTAGGTAGGTATATGAGGCATATGAAGAGAGAAAAGCTATAGATATTCACACAATCACCGTCACAAAAATCCACAATGAACTCCCAAAACATTTGTCAGTCAATATCTCTGGGTACCCACATCTGTATTCAGCCACAAAGGACCCAACCTCTGCAGGCATTTCGGTCCAAATGATTGAACAATACTCGTACTTTCCTTTGCAGGTCTTTGTACCTCAACTGTCGCAATCAATGTTCCAGTTGTTTGCAAATTTTCAAAAACATGAATATTCTGCCACTATGCAGAAGGAAATTCCGAAAAATACTAGTATCACCGAAGCATTTTCCATTAAAAACTTGGCTAAATGATCGAATTGAACATAGCTTTCGAGTTATGCAACAATAAATAATTCATTGACTTTTATCTCCACACATACACTTTGATGTCAAAAAGTGGATTTGATAAATCGAACGTCGATTAAACAGGTATAATCTGCCATTACAGATAATGGCTGGTCTATAGAAATAAGCATTAAATTATGTTCTAAACTTAAAATAAGAGGATCTCGCTGGACCTTAAGGCAAGATACAGACTCTAAGTTCTAATGTAAGTCGTTTACTTAGGAAGCCCTGTTTACCTCATAAGTAAGTAAGGTTAACGATACACACTCAGAATCTTCAGAAGGACAATGTGTAGTAACTTTAGCAGTAATCTTAACAAGCCCAGAGGAAGGGTCAAATATCAAACGAGGACCATCTTCTAATTACTAACCACAATTACGGACAGACACATTTCAACTATGACCCCAAATTGTTAATATGTATCATTCATGCTTTCCTCTCGATGTAGTTTAGCAGAATTGGTACTAAGGAAGTTTAAGCCGTAGCTATTGATGGTTTAACTGAGAAGATGCGTTGGGAATTTGAAGACATTGGATGACATTAAAACCTGGCTAGTGTCACCATTTACTTTCATTTGTGGTCGTAACTGAATAAAAATTGTTTTATTGGCTACATACATTTAAGTTTGCTTATATTATGTTTTCCTGTAAAAGTTAGACATAGCTGCTTTAAACGGTTGATCGGTAATGATATTTTTTTAATAAATTCATAAAATCTTATAAATCAATAATTTAAGTTTCTCATCTAGGCGAATACCTGTTGTATTTCTTATGAAAAATAAAGATTCTCAATAGATTTTTGTGTTAAGGTTTGAATTAGAAATTAAGGATAAATTGAAATATGTTGTATATAGCCATAAGGCTTGTCTGTGAAGCATTATGGCTTCACATACAACAACATATTTCAAAAATGTATCCTTAATTTCTAATTCAACACAAAAATATATCCCAGCAGCGTAATTACCAGAACAGCTTTATTTACCTCCATCATATTCCTCTACATCTATACTAAATACATCAGGGATTTCGACATGCCTATCCCAACTCTAACCTCAATGATATTTCTAAGTGAGCTCGCCTCCCCGGGGCACCATTCATTGATATTAGCAGTCGAAACTCACTATATCATAACTGTATTATGTTGTTAAAGTTCGAGTTGATATTTGTTGTAAGGATACGCAAAGTTTCTATGGAAAGAAATTTATGAAATATTTCTGTATCGTGACTTAGATTTTTGTTAAGATTGCTTGAATACTTTGTAGTAGTTACTTTGAAAAAAAAATACGGCTAGAGCACCTAGAGATTTTTAGTAAGGTTTGTTTTATCATTTTCATTAATAGTATTCCAAAAGTGATATTTATTTAAGAATGCAAAAGAAATAATAACAATACTACTAAAAGTATACGAGGCAAATCAAAGGGAGCTTAGACCCTTTGGTAACCTTTGCGGTATAAACCTTTACCCATTTTTGGTGGAGAGTATAAAAAATGTCACGTGAACGAAACCACAGACGATACATTTGTATTAATATAACCTTCGTACGGGGAATATGGCGTAGCTACTTTGGTTATTAAAATCTAGATTCAGCTTTTTTTGTGTTATTGTGTTACAACATTTCAATCTTCAATAAAAGTCTGCATTTTATTTTATAAATAGTTACATTATTCATTTAAAACTGTTCATCGCAATATTGCGCAAAATTACCATTCCTAAACCTCAGCTGAAGCTACAAAATAGCTACATAAAGTTTATACAGCAAAATACAAAGTGATTAATGGTATCGTATATCAATTACCAATGTCAGGTGCAACTTGGTTTTTGTCGGGAAGTTTTCAGAGGGGCCCGTAATGGTGCTCCAGAATGTACGGGGAACTATTGCATGTTTTATCTAAGAAATGTGCACGAAGACAGATCGGTAGGAAAGTAATGTGCCATTGTTGTGAGAGTAAATATTTGTATTAATGTAGCCGTAGATATAGATGAGTTTAATTTATAAATGAAGCTCAGAATTCGGAATAAAAGATAAATGAAATAAAAGACACGGACGAAATGAATTTTGTAATAGAAGTGTATGAAACAAAATCTGAATTGGGAGAATAAGGAAGATTAATTTAAATTATGAGGTAATTTTTGCTTCAATATGGGGTTCTTAAGCTTAAATATTTAAAAAAAATCTTAGGATGACGAAGCTAATCTGATTAAGATGTGAAATGGCATTAAATATTGTGGCAAGCCTTTTTCCGGAAAAACCATTATGAGATTATGTTAAGGGGATAGGTAAGGTATTAGCTTTCTCTTAGTCGCGCAAATACGCGATCATCGCGTTGATAAATGTCACTTTTTTTTTCTGAATACCGGAAAGCGCCCTCTGTTGGTGCGACCAGCGTTCAGGTTCACCGAACAAAAAGTGACAAATGAACGCGACGATCGCGCACTTATTTGTGCGACTATTGCTTATTATTTATAAGCAATAGTCGCGCGGATGCGGGGTTTCATAGTCCCAAACTCAAAACTTATATTATAAATAAATGTAAAATGCCAAACCCAGACAATCTCAAAATAATTCTAATAATAATGTAGTCCTTTCAAAATAAAATTTGAGTAAAATGAAATTGATAGGAAACGTCCAACACTACCATATTAACTAAAAAAAAAAAAATTAAAAACTAAAACCCGACTACGACTAAAAAGGTATAAACAAGTCACCACAGACAGACAAATTAAAAATCCGGAGTCACACGTGTTAGAGCATAAATAGAACAGATTACGTATGACTCCGGATTTTGGGGTTATAATACTTATATATATTTTTGAAATGTGCTCATTAAGCCCTTTCATTTGATACCCAACATGGTACGATTAAACAATTTTTCATTTTTAGTTCCTGACTTTATGTCCTCTAGAGGGCGCCATTTTTTATTTAATGTGACGTCACATAGCCTGTAACCAGCGGACGATCAATACAGTTCCAACGATACCTCATTTGTCAAATTGTAATGAGTCGTTTAGAAGACAGGAGGGAACAGATCATACATACATACCGGTCAGAATCATACCCTCCTTATTTCTTCGCCGTAGTCGGGTAAAAACTAGCTGATGCCCGCGGCTTCGCCCACGTGGACGTCGATAATTATATACTGAAACCTTCCTCGAGAACCACTCTATCCATTAGTGAAAACAACATGAAAATCGGTGCAGTAGTTTTTGAGTTTATCGCGAACAGACAGACAGACAAACGCGGCGCAGGATTTTGTTTTATACTATGTAAGGATAATATCTTAAAAGCTCAAAGCTAATGACGCACGATAAAATTGAATCATGTCAAAGGCTATGTCTCGGATCAGTCTTGTAACGCCTACGCTAAACTTTTATATCTTCGTAAAGATATAGAACAGCATTGTTAAATCACCGAGCATGTTCCTAAACGGCTTCACAAATCGTTAACCAAAGCAAATCTAGAATTTACCGAAAGCAAAGCCTAAAGTAAGCAAAGTTAAGCCAAGTGTAAAACCGCTAACAGAACCTAGGCTACCGTCTAAAAGTTCCTTAAATTAAGTTACCACACTCCTGGGGTACACTCAAAGTCAGAAGGTTTTTGAAAAACACCTCATTCTTGCATTGGAAAAGGTTTGTGCACTTCTCTAGCTAAAGGAAAATTACGTTCATATAAAATTGGAATTTTTTGAATTGGAAACCAGCTGGAAAGTTTTGCTGACCGATTCAATGTTGAACAATTTCTACCAATTCATATCGTTGTTGAATTATTATTATATGATGCATTGGTTGCTTCTCAAAGACTGATATCTTATGTACTCTTCATTATCAGTACCTATAACAAAATCTTGTCTATCTTGTCTTTGTATCCTTACAAGTCCTAGTTTGTTTATTTGTTACGCTTTCACGCTAAAACGGCTGAACGGAACGCTTTAGATAAAATTTGGCACATGGGTAGACTATGACCTGGAATATTATAGGGCATAGGATACTTTTTATCCCGATATTCCCACGAGATCGAAACTTCCGCGGGTGAAACCGTGGAGCGCAGCTAGTACTTCATAAATCGTATTCCTTGTATAGTAAATAAGGCAATAAATAAGCATTGACCATTGTTATTTTAAATAGTTAATAGTTGTTTACTACATCCCTAATCATGTTTTCTCTAATTATCTGTAACTCACGACCTTTGTCATAAGTATCCTTACATATTATAAAACAAAGTCCTCCGCCGCGTCTGTATGTAGTCCTGTTCGCGATAAACTCAAAAGCTACTGCACCGATTTTTATGTTGTTTCCACGAATGGATAGAGTGGTTCTCGAGGAAGGTTTTAGTATATAATAACCATCATCAACGCGGGCGAAGCCACGAACATCAGCTAGTGACATTATAATTAAGTAAAATAAGGACTTAATGAAAGTATTTCGAGAATATTAAAGATCATTTGTTGTTGTTTTTTATTTATAGAGCGACACGTATGTCGGACTTGATAAATTGAATGGCTTCGAAGCGACTCAGCTGCCCACTCACACTAATAACGATTGTGATAGATAAGTAATAAACTGACTCATCTATGATATATGTATCTATAATATTATTTATTTAAAGAAAAAATATGAAGGTGGTCTATTTTAAATGAAGTCCTTTCAATTGCTAATGACATTCATTTTATAGAATCAGTGTTGAATTTTTTACGTGATAGTTTATACTATCTCAATATAATTACAAATTAGTACATGAAATAGACTAATATTTCGTAACTCTAGACGTCAACTTCAAATAGTAATTTAGTTACAGTTAATAAAAAATCAGTGCTATTTATTGCGTAATAGATGGATGGAAAATGTCTTTCTAGGTCTAACAATTCGGGTATCCAAACACATAATTTTCAAAGCATTTAACACCAACCTTGCATACCTGTGTGGAACATACGTGGAACTGTTGATATCGTGGTAGAAACTATTTATTCTGCCTAATAAAATTATCACATAGAGTATGTAGGTCAAGTGACATTAAACCACAACTGAACCCTATATATCATAATTATTCTATCTGTAAAAGCTAAATAAACAGCCTTTGGGTGGAGTGACAGCTCGTGTATGCTGTTCCGTTTTAAAAACTGCGTGAACGTAATTGAATTGGTGCGGTTCGGCTTTGAATTCCAAACTAGTAACGAATCCTGTTTTTTTTTCAAACACATTTTCGGATATGTGCTTCGAAAATTTAGCTAAGACGCTATGAAAATATGTCTAAATTAACAAAATTGGTAACTAAACACTCCGCTAAGAATAATAATGGGCCAGTTTACCGCAAAGTGCTTTGCTGTGTCACCATTCATCATCCGACCTAACAACTACATTAATATTAAGACGGATCGCGTTTTGTTTGCTCACTCGCACATAGCTCGCTCCCTTTCTGTTATTATCAGTTTGACAGCTACTTGAGGATGAGATATCGTTACATTTTAATGGACTATATTTTTTGGGGGATTATTAATAGAGACTAAAATATTCTTAAAAAATCTTTGTGTAATCCGAATAAGGTATGTGGGGAATTATTAAGATAGATATCAGGGAGAATGGAAAATTAATTGCTCCTCTTAATATGAATGTTTAGAAGTCTACAGAAGATTATTTTTTACTATCACCCGGGCACACCAGTTTTAACAGTGAACAAAAAAAGATATCTTATAGCAGCAAGCCTTTGTTGGCCCTAATATGCACAAAGCTCTCACATGACCTACTTAAAAAAAACAATACCTCACTCTGCATTGAACGAACAAGAGAATCGTACTAAAAACATAAGCTTAAACAACTGCAGAGCCAATTACACTGTGACAAGAAATTGCAGATCGTGTTACTTTATCAGAAGCATATGTATGAATTTGCTCTCAACTCACGAGCTTAAGCTACACAGACAATTCCCTGTTTAACTTAAACCAATTTCCACTCATTAACTCGACGTACCTTGTTGAACATACTACGAAGTACGTATCAAAAGTATTGCCTTGTTAATTTTCTCTCCAAATAAGTCTACTTCGAACTAAGAACTTCTCCCATTATGAAACTCTGGAAGTGTTTACGTCACACATTATGAATCCCTGTATTACTTGAAAATTATTTTGTCGCTGAAATAAACGAATCTTGAATAAAGTTGGTTATATAACGAGTGGCGTTGTATGGAGTACTCGCATTAGTATTCGAGCCTCGGGTCGAATGTGGCGCGAGATTGTTATCGCTTTGCTGTGCTCCGTTTCGGTACTTGGAATAGCACCGAATAGATGGTGTGTGCTGATTGGATCGCGTTTGCCGGTGGTGCGAATTGGTGATTTGTCTGATAGCTGAACATGGTGGGGTTGAACAACAGTGTGGTAGAGAAAGAGTGAATGAATGTTAGTTGCAGAATTCAGTTACAACAAATGGTAAAATAAAGGGTTAACAAATTGTATTTTTCTAATCAAAAACTAACGAGAAAGCGTGCCTGCCGCTAAATTTACATACATTTTTTCAAGAAAATGTTTGAGATTTGATCAACAAATTACATTTTATCAACACTCATTAATTGTTTCTACTTTTTTTAACAAAGCAATCAATCTTTGCCGAAGTTTCATTGAGACAAATCCCGCGATCAATTTCTATTAAAGCCCAAAGAAGGCATACACAAAAGTTGTAAGCGGAAAACACATTGTTTCCCCTCCCTCGTTAGCAAACTCCACGGCACTTTTTTGACGTCTGCTCTAGGGCGTCTCTCTCGGTTCGAGTGTTTACCCACGCAACGCCACATTTACACTCCCAAGACAACACCCCTCAATCTTATCACCTACAAAATAAGATTCAAATCTGAACAAAAATCCAGCATGTCAACACCAATACAAATTTTGACAATGCAAGGTTATTATTTGCAGATTGGTTACGAGTGTTTGCATTTAAAATGTTAGCGGTAAAGCTCAGAATCGGCTGGTTTTTTGTTCACCAATCGTTGTCCCACTGATTTGTGTGTTACGTTTTGTTCGTGCGTTCTGTCTTGCCTAACTCTTGAAACGAGTATCTGAAACCTTCTTGAGTTTAGGGTCCTTTTCAATTTTTTTTGTGAATTCATTATAACGAAACTCAATATATTGAAAGGCTTTTTAATACAAATAAGAATGTTACACGATGCTTTGATGCCACCCATAAAAAAATTCGTCAAAATGTAGAGGAATTTCGGAGCGCTTTACCGGTGATAATTGCGCTCAAATCCGGTGTTTAGCATATTCATTCTGTTTTATGACGTCACTCCGGAACTTCCCACTAGACAAAACAATGTATCGTTTCTCCCAGACAATCTTACCACGATCCTTTGGCACGACACGCACAAACCATCTCAAAAATAACGGAAATGAACGCGATCAAACTGGTGCCAAATTCACAAAGGGCAAATATGATTCACTTGATTTGGGAATCTGTCCAAAGATGATTTCACCACGAGTTTCAATATTCCCTAAGTGGCCGCTGAATCACAGGATTTTAGTTACTTTGGCTTATTTAATTTTATCGATGGGTCATATATTTCAGCTTTCCCATAAATTGAGGTAGTGTTGTATCTGTTTTCAAAATATAATTTAAAAGGCATCCAAATGATTAATTTTTAGTAAACAAGAAAAGAAAATATCACTAAGATTTTCTGAACTCAAACGCCATTTCCACAGTATATATACTACACTCCTCCAACATTCGTTCGACAAAATTATGTCGCCTTCCCAACTGAGCAGGATCGATAACACATCGAAAGCAAAATTATTAACAGAAACAAAGGTATAACCTCTGCCCCCACTAAGTCCCATATCACATGTCATACAAGATTCCAATCTCACCCTTTTCCAAAAAACCAAAGAGACCCGTTTTATAATATTTCAGTGAACACAATGAGCCTCAGAGGGTTTAAAACTGAGGGCGATGTAACACCTGCTTATATCCGGCTCGCCCCGGGGGCAGACCCCTTATTTTTGCAATAAATTAGAAACCGCATCAGCCGTACACATTCGTACCTGTCTAGGCTAAGACCTTTCCAATTATTGGGGCCTGCTCTCAGCAACAATTTGTAGTTGACCAAACCACGGTATGATTTATTTGTCTTCTTAATAGTTTTATTGTATCGTAAATATTGGTGTCTTTTGCAGGGGATCAATTTCATTGAAATAAATTTTATTATTGTCAAGCATAGATTATGTTTCGTATGTAATGAAGCTGTTGGTTTGACTAACGTTACTTTTTGTCGTTTAAATTATTTTGCTGTCATGTGCATCTGATATAGCAACTGAAACTGCATTTATTTTGAAATACTAGTGTGTTGTTGGATGTTTTATGATCTCTAGAAATAAAACCACTAGTTACGAATGCCACTAGATACAACTCTTGTGAGATCAAAATATCTCAAAACTTTAGTATTGTTGTGGTTTTCAACGAACAAGAAAATCCATCTACGTAATAAGACAAGTTAATAAGAGGAGTAAGTCTGTCTATTCATTTACTCATATCACGCAACAACCACTTGAAGGAGCTTAATCATACCTACTTCCACTGAAACAATTCTTAGTTTTCAAAACTTGATCCCCTTCAAGAGAATACTGAAAGTAATGATCAGAAACTAAAATATTGCTCATCAACCAATTCACATGACAACACAGACAAATCCTAAAATCGGAATCGCATCGCACCAGTATCGTAAAGCTAAAGGTCCTAAATTGTCAGTCGAAAGTGCCGTGACAAATTGATTGGTTTAATCGCGTTCGCTAGTGACTAACGGACGGAACCCGGTGATAATTAAACGAGAAACCTGTATCGGACGTGTCCCGACTCACACTAGATTGCTATAAACAGGAGAGTTGACCGTCTGTGAAATTGAATTTGACTTTTCCTTAAGACTAAGGAAAGTAGTGCAAAATAGGTAAATTGAAAACGTAGTTGCTTCTATTGGGTTGTAAAGATTTGTTTTTATTTCTGAAGCTTTAGGGGTAAAACTCACTGTTTCTACTGGGAGTGGAAACTGGACTCTCTAATGCCTTACAATTCTTTTTTGTTCGGAAACTTTTGTAATATTTAAACTTAGGACTTGTGGATAAAGGTTCCTTAGATAGAAATAAAATGGTCTGTATCTCAGTGGCTTGTTAATTCCTTTTACTTTTATAACTCTTTTTATACACTTGCCGAAATCATGAAATGATCTTCAGGGAGAAGTAGCCTGCAAAAGTCTATTAAGATCTTGAGCCAAAGTAAACTGAATTTTCATACAATCTTTTACAAGAGAATATAGGGAGGCCCATTAGAAGTACTTACGTATTCCTATCACAAGAAATTTCATACCAATTTGTTACAAAAATTGTACAGATATTTGCTCTTTATTGTGCCAATTTTTGGCCCAATCAATTTGAAATCTGGAATGCGTTTTTTCTCATTTGCTTTATTTTTTCCTCCTGCGATGTGGGTCACTACGAAATATATTCTCATTTTTTTCCTTTTTATCCTCAAAACGGAAGAGTATTGTCATGATACGCTTTTCATGTCCGCTCCAATGATCTATACTTACATCATAATAATAATTGTAGTACATTTTCCTCTATATTAGTAGAGCATATTCCAGAGAAATTATTTTAATATATTTCAGCATATCAATCATAATCATCTAGCTATTAAATTTTAACATTTAATAAAAGACGTTTACGCTTTTACTAATAAGTATTCCTAAAGTATTTTATTAGTGAAACGTATAGCCGTTCTTAAGATAATAATCATCAAAAAAAGCAAACGTTGTTTATAAGAAAGAAAAAAAACGTTTTTTCTTCTACACTGGTACTTGGACATATTTCATTGCCATCTCCATGACTGGATTACAAACAAATGCTTTATTTCCCTTATCCCAGTCATCAATCGAATGCCGTCTTCTTTTGTTTATCAAAATTCAAAATTACGTGATTTACTGTAACTCATTTACTTTGAAAGCATTCCCATTTCTCATAAATGTCAGGTTTCCAACAAATTATGAATCGGTCTCCAACCGTTTTACACATTGATCCAAAAATAGACGGAAATAACACATCAGTTGCTTACCTCGCTACGTATTTCATTAGAGTTAACTAAGAGAAATGAATTACTGCGACATTCGTGGGCGTTGGATAGGCAAATTAAAGCCAAGTGTTAATCCTGTGTGTGGCTTTAACCATCTAACATTGTATAGTATAGAAACCTGTTCAAATGAAATTGGTTCTTCACTTGTATAGTAAAGTAGGGGTTGTTTGACAGACAATGTAAGTAGGTATAAGCAATATTTACATTCATAATACCCTCTCCGTACAACCCTCTTAACTCTTCCAACACAATGGCGCAGAAATTCTAATCAATGCATTACAAACAGGCACATCGGAGCCAAGTAACCCTACTAGGGACACCACTGCCAAGATAAAAAGCCCGGGATTAAGTTATCGTTCCGTACCAGCCCGAGGCGGCCACCATATCCCAATACTGTTTGATGACGGCCCTACGAGTTATTTGCAAGAAAATTCTGGGTGATTTTGAATTTTACTACACTTCTACTTAGAGAGATTATGTAATAGAGTTCCGATATGAGGCGTAAACGAGATGATAAAATCGATTTTAAAAGGTATAGTGTTTTCTCTGTTAGAACATTGTTTGATCAATATTATCTATCCATAATAAGCTTGCGCTAGAAATAACTAACAAAGAGTGCATATTTGTAGTAGATTTTTTCTTTTGTTCACCGCATGCTTTCCGATCGATCAATTTCAATCCCTGAGACATACGTGAGAATCATCCTATCATTACGTTTTTCTTTCGTTCTCAGATCATTACTGTAATTAAGTTCATTAACCAGGCCAAGTATGAGAGCAATCAAATTTCAATTTACTACCACATTATTTTCTCAAAGCAGAAATTGATTACCAAACTCTTATAGATTTCAATTTTGATGTAGTCGTTGATCGAACAAATAAACCCTATGTTCTATCAAGGTCAAAAGATAAATAACATCTTACTAAATTAATTTTATGTTTATATGTGAAATTTTCATATAATAATTTGTTAGAAAAACAATAAATGTTTTCTTGTGTATATTACACAAGAAAACATTTGACGAGAACGATATTGGGCTTACGAGTAAATGACGTGTTTCCATTCTTCCTGATGAAATTAGATTTTTATAACGATATTTTTATTATTCTGCTTCCAAAGATTGTTTATGTTTTAATTGAAATTTGAGACTAACTTAACTATTGCAATGATGTGATGTAGCATGAAGTCTATGTTACAATCTTCTACTCAGTAATCTATTGTAAAACACGCTTATCACAATCATATTTACTTTGGTTACCATATTCCGTAGCATCTTATCTTCCAAAAACCATAACCAAAAAAAACAGATACCATATCTTCCCATTGTACCCCAACAATACTTATAGTTACACCCAATCATCCATGAAAATCTCTCATAATAATAACGATATCGTATATCAACGGAACCGCGACATTGTCTGTGTGCGTAGGTGTCTGAACTAATATCTGACCGGGACCGACCGGTTCCTCGGCTATCGAGTCCCGATCTTCATGGACATAGAATAAAGGGTGTACAGAAGCGAAACACCCTAATTGGTACACTGTTGCAACACCCGTACGTGAGGGCACACTGTTAACACTAATATTGTTACATAGGTGTACATATTAGGCTATGTATGTACATAATTTAGGCTACAAATATATATGTCTATGTCTTAAATTCTTTCTTCTAAGGCATTCTAAATGCCTACAGTATCGGGGCGAGATTATATTCAACACTCAGGATTTTATCGTCGCTTATATCACTCGCTACACATTATCATCATCATCATCCACTATCTACTTCATCCCCTGCTGCGTAGTCCTCTCTCCGTTCTTGTGCTAATATCCATGCTACTGTGCCAATCTCATTCAAGATCTACCCGCGATGACAAATGGCAACATTGTGGTCCGCCCTTCTCACCACTGGATGACCGACGTTTCGCTATCATTGACAAAGGTAGCATTTATGGGCTAGAACGAGCGTGGCATTACAGAGTGGTCAACAATAGCTGATTATTTCGTGGCATCACCATATCATGCATTGAGAAAAGTACATAAGTTTCGCTTCTACGCGGTTTTCTTAATCTATGTATACGAATCTATGGATCAGATGAATTTTTCGACCAGCTAAGAGCGTCCAAGTTTTTACACTAGTTTTATTAGATACTGTGAAATTAGAATTGAATTTCATTTCAAATGTTTCACAAAAAGTTTGTGTTTTTTTTATTATTGTGTGGGAATACGAAATTACTGCACAGTAACAATAGAACTGTACTATTTAATAAGTACTATTCGTTTTTTAATGGAATAAACTCAGACTCTGTGTAAAATGGCAATTCTTAGATTCTTGTCTGATTCCCTAACTTTTGTATTAACATTGTCCTACAAAAATTTATCCTTTGTCACCATTTACTCATTTTCCCATTACAGCCATTAGATAATTATAGTAATGACTAGTATCAAGAATTAATATACAAAATTATATCGAACGGTAAAGCTATTACTCTATTTCATTAATTAACACCAGTAAAGTAGTTTTAGTTCAATTAACTTTCAGGCATAAATTAATCCAAAATTTTCCCGCGTCGTACTAATGCTGAATCATTGATTTTGACTTGTTAGTTTCTAAAGTTTCCAATAGCTCTAGAATACGATTTTCTTAAATATTTTTCATTCGAACTCGAAAAAGCCAAAATATTTCTTTATTTGGACTAACAACTTGAACTTTGTAAGTCGGTACTTACTTTTAAGCAATTTTTCTCCGACGCGGTCTAACTGAAGCCTTGTTAGTAAAAGTTCTGGTGCTAACACTTCTTACGTACTCAGGACAAGTAAAGGACCGATTGGAATTCTATGTGGTTCAAACTATTTCTTATTAACGATGAAAAGCTTACCGCTGCAAGCTTTGGACCAATTACTCTTGTTATGTAAGGGAGGTATACGTATACCTTGCCCTACTTTTTGGCGAGATCCTCTGCGGCTTACAGACGTGACATTTGTATTACACTTGTAACCTTCCGTAGCTTCGTTCGTTTGGTTGTAATCTTCCTTACAATCTTGTCCCTGTACCTACAATATTTGAGAATAAAGCTTATGAACAAGATTCTGTTGAGGATTATAACCAGATTCGAAAATTACATGGACAAAACAATACAAAGTCCTGGTAAAAATAGAAACACTGCTTTCAATTGCGATAAATAATGATTTAACATTCAATCAATGAAACTGGTTATCTCTACCAATGTCTACTAAATACTGATCTATTTATTCCATTTCACATACCTCGACGCCTAACCCTCCCAACCTATCGAGAACCGGTAATCAACTCTTAAAGGCCTCACCCGGACAATTTAGCTTTCTAGCGCCCACACCAATGTCTTATATACGAGGGAACAAGTCCTAACGGGGTGAACGTGACTCAACCGACGGCACTTGCCCGTGAAGAGGGATTTCAGGTTGTTGATTATTTTATATTTATTCTCCGAATGTTTCTTGAGTATTTTGCGGTTCAAGAGGGTAAGGATAAATGTTTGGTTAAATATTGGATGTACAATGGCTTTTGGTAATTTTTCCATCAGGGAAATTCTTCGTTTCTTATAATCAAATACCTTAGTATTTGATTCAATCAATATATACTTTCTTCAATAACTACTAAATACTAAAGAAAATGTTAGTGAGACTATAATAATATATTTAACATACTTATCATCATCCTTACTCTAATTTATTTGAGGTTAACGCAAAATTTCTTCTTCCGCCACGCAATTACACTATTTGCCGTCATCGTATTCACCCCCTTCCCAGCCATATCATGCTTCACACAATCCATCTATTGTTTCCTTAATACAGCTATAGGAATATATATTCATCCACTCCACAAATCAAATTTTTCTCTCAACCTCATTCTTTTTAAACCTGCTCGTTCATATAAATATTTGTAACAACTTTATACTTTACAGCGTATTTTGCTTAGGTCACAGAAATCCAGAAACTCTGCTTAAAATAGGCTTTTCAGAGTCTAGATTTAAAACTGATGGATAAGACTGGCGACCCAAAACCAAAAGTAGAACAGAGCCGACCACACTTTGCTTTAGTCCTTAATCTTCTCCCAAAGTAAACTTTTGTAGGCTAAGGCAACGTAGGTCAACAAACTCGGGCGAAGTTTACATAATCGAGAGAATTGGTAATTAGTAATATAATTTATTATTATAAAGACCAAAAATGAAGTGTTACAATGAGCCTTGCGTGATGCTTGTGTAGCGATCGGACATATACAGGGTGTAGAAAAAACCCTGTCCGATTCAGGAGGGTGTTGTTAAGAATCAGAAGTAGTGGTATTTTTTTTTTTAGAAAAAATATCCCACTTTTTTTTTTCAATAGGGCTATTTACCGGGTTTTTACATGGAGCGCGGGCGGCTGTCGTCCAGCAGGTGTCTACAAGCCATAACATATGACCTCTGCAGATTTTTTTTAAATTCATAATGAAATTGGGATAATTTAGGTACTAAGTGTGAATGTGAACTTTATATTTTGCAATCTTTTTTATTTTCAATAATAATATATCAATTTTTTTATACTTTTTTTTTGCATTATCTATGCGCCCCTTTCGGATCGGACAGGATTTTTGTTACACGCTATATAGATTAGTGATAAAGTCATAATAATCAAATATTAGAACACTTTTATTACGCTATGAGTTACTGATGACCTGACACAAAACGTCGGTCGAGATCTATATTTTATTTTTAATATGATTATCAAACAGATTTTTGACATTACAGGCTAAATAAATATTATTATACAGAGGCAGATTCCCGAGCCACGAACATAAGGTGTAAACGTAGGATAAATTCGAACAATTTTGAACAGAAAATATATTAGATCTATAGCATTTTGTTTTAAATAAAGCAGACTTGTATTAGTATCACCCATAAATATAAATTAAATCTTAAAACTAATTCATTATTATGTGCGAAACGAGTATTTTCAATTTTACGAGTATTTTAAATCTTTCGAACTTTACATTTACTCCGCACGATCGTGCTAAGCCCACTGGTATTATGATTATGGTTGATTGTGAATATATTCAGTATCATTTACAATACTAGTGGAATAATCATTTATTGTACCCAAGTTATATTTTATTTACTTAAGTTCATGACTATATCCTGCAGCACTTTTACGAAATATCTCTTGTTCATGTCCTCTTACATTTTTAAACGCTCTACTAGAATACGTGCTGGAAATTCAAACCGTACATAGCTGGCTAAGTAAATTTCCCTGCACTAAAACAATGCTAACAGCTTAGGATCTGGTGTCAGAATCCACATAGCTTTGGGAACAATGGCAGCATTCACTGTAATCCTTTTGACTGGAGTTTGTGACGCATTTAAGATGTGAAAACAACGGTTGTGGTATTTGATGTGGAAGATTGGTTAGTGTAGTGACTGAGTGATTGCAGTTTTTTGGTAGCTGACAATGGGTGGACCAGGATTAAAATGAAAAGAAGGAAATGAAACCAAAAGATAACAATATTATATTATACACATGACTTATATGAATTAAAAGCAGTAAAGACCCGTAATATTGATGATAAAAATAAGTAAAAAATATGACCTTGAATTTCAAATAGACAAAAATAAAACATTTTATTGATACGAAGAATTACCAATAAGAAATTTAAATAATGACATACACAATGAAAAATATTTCATTAATTTAAACAATACATTTCACAGCAGTGACCTATACAGAAATGGACTTTATGTGCGAGTAAAATGTCACTGGGTAAATGTCTAGCGCACTAATGACATTTGCGTAACACGGACTAAAGTCATTACTTTATACATATTTTGGTATATTTTCAATGCCCATTACTGTAGTAGGTAACTATCTATATTGACTGAGACCCCTCAAGCGCTGCAAATACTGGAACCTTATGGGTAACTACAGTTTTGAGCCGTTTAGGGTCGAAACGCTCGCGACATGAGGCTCGAGTGCGCGTCTCCTTTTTAAGAAAATTTCTCATCAACTGGTTGACACTTAACGCAACCAGAGTGCTGGCTCGTTCTTTGGCCAAAGAATTAGCATTGCCATTCAACTTAGCAATGCTACTGGTAGCATTGCTAAGTTGCCCAGAAAACTAGTCTTCTGGGCACGTTTCCGGATGACAGCGATGCGGACGAATGCTTTGACGACTAAGTGTCCTTTTGTTTTGTATTTATTTGTAAAGTTTTTTAGTTAGTGATTTAATTTAGTACCTAGTGTAAATATAGCAAAAAAAATAAATGATTAATTAATGAGTTGTTACCGAATAAAACAATACTTGTATATCTATCTTTCATCTGTTATATAAAATTAGTCAGGCACATGAAAATTTTTGCCTCGATGTTTTATTTTAATTATTTGCTTTGCCGTAGGTACTTACTTTTTTGCTTCAAACTGTATTTTCCATGTTCTCATCTCGGAATGCCCTCTTTTCGGCAGTATTTAGGCCCAAACCCCCGAACTGCTTCTACTCATTACATTTGACGGCACTACTGCGACCAGCCTAAAGTTTGTTTCGACAGCTATTAGAATTTAACACAATAATAACTGCCTGCAAGTTGGCTTCAACTGCACATTTCGAGGAGCGTCCAAATATTTGACACGTATTGCTTCAGTACCTTAAAGTAATGAATACGTAATAAACTATAACTTAGTTTTCTAATCATAGAATTTAATAATGGGTCTTCATTATGTGGATGTGATAAAATTATAATCATTTTCATTTCCAATCTTTGATTCTACTCCACGATTCTTAGAACTGTTTACTTTGTTATAATTTCAACCACATTAGTTCTTGCTATTTACAAAATACATTTTCACCCATCTCATTTCACTAACATTACTAACACTCCTCCACATTTTTATTCATAACCACCAACACTAACAGTTTAACAATCCTAGCACTCGATAATCCAATACTCTTCGAAAATACCAACAATATCATTTTCATCGTTACACATGCCAACAATGGCTTCAATTGGCGTCGTCCGGCGATCGCTGTCGATATCTGCGAGAGCATCTGCATAACAAAATCTCGTTCAATCCCTATTACTCTGGGGTATACGGTAATAGATACATTTCGATATACAAGGACTGACCTCTATGATGCATTTGTATTATATACGGTTAGTGGATTTATCGGGATTCTGTCTTCATCTTTGGGAAGACATGATAACATTTTTATTTTTATTATTTATTTTTCCTCTTACTACTATCTTTACATCTCTTCGACCTAATTCGATAATATGGCTATCAACTATTATTTAAAATTACCTAATTAATTAACTATGTATGTATATGTATACATAGACATATGTGGAGCTGTACCTATTTTATTTATAACACCTAAACATATACGTTTATCGATGATATGAGTATTATATAAATTGATTGAGAATTTGGTGAGTGAGGTTATATTATCGTTAAAGTCTGATTGAAAGAAGTTAATTAAAAGACATTGAACTTATTTTTTATTTACTAGACTTGCTTGCTAATAGATAATTTGCAGTAAACTTTCCGTGTAGCTTTTGAGTAATATAACTTTATCAGCTTACGATATTTGTTCAGGCCCATAGAGAGTCACATTTCAAAGACAAACATACCAGCCAATTCAAATTCCGAGTAGCTCCTAGAAACAAAGTTATCGCCTCCCCGATCCTTCACAAATCCGCCCACAATCGTTCGAAAAAAATCTTTATTAAAAAAAAATTAAAGCCGAGTAAACAAAAGAGGAAACTAATAAGAAATCGATGGAAGTCGACTCGGCATCGAACTGTGGACCGCTGAAGTTTAGTTAATCCCCGCGAGATGAAAAAGTACAAAGGATCGGAATAAAAGCCGGTGGCGGGTAGAATCGATCCCCGGATGGAGCTCGAATACCAACTGTGACGTTTGTGGTTCAAATGATCAGTTGGAGCGATCAATTACGTCTTGGTACTACAGAAAGCCGTAGAGCTGTTGTCACTTTATTATTTGGAGTGACAACTACGGCCCATGGCAAAAGCGTTAGGGTAGCAAGGAAGATATATTGCGATTTCAAAGGCTTAGATCTACGAATATTCCCTATATTAAGGACTGAGAGTTTCAAACAAACATCACGAAATATAGCTAAAATGTATTTTAATATAAACATGAGTTTTTTTTTTTACAATCATAGAAATACATTTTTTATTTCATAATAGAAATAAATAGAGTAGGTATTGATTGGAAAAAACACAAAACGATATTTATGTATCACCATTAAACTATGGGCATTCGTAGACGCCATTCGAGCTATGGTCCTCGATAATGTTATAGACCAAACAAGCCCAGAATACAAAATCACATATCCCTAATTATCAGCCTCTACGTGTCCTATACAGAAATAGTAAAACTTTCAGAAGCTATCGGGGACATATTAATTAAAAAGCATCAGGTCAAAACGTGTCCAGAATTAACAATAGAGGCAGAAGTAATAGTCGAACTTTATTTAATTGCTGTACCGACACTTGAATAAACAATTAGGCTAGTAGACCAACCCATCTCTTTTTAATCTAATGTGTTAGAAAGAGATGAAGTGTTGGTCGTAAAAACGAACGCTTTACGATGGTTCGGGAGATATAAACTAATATTTTTTTTGTGTGAAACTAAGCAGTCATTTATCAATCGTTTGTTTTCGTAAGGTTTAATGTGCTTGCATCTTGTTTTTCTAACTCTCATTCATTCCCAATCGCTAAACATATTTTTTATATTTTATTTACTTTTAGTTGAGTTATGAAATAATGTACGATGCTTTAGTAAATAACTGTTTCGAACGAACCTGTCCAATTACAAACATCAAAACGTGATGTATCAAAGGACTTTCTAATTAACTACAATAGTTTTTGGTCCGCGCGCGGCCCGTCCGCGGTCATACAAAAATACCTAATAAACCCGATCCATGCTCCATACGAACCGTAAAGGTTACACAGACAGACGCGACGCGACGGTGCGACTTGATTCTGGTAAAGCAATTCCCATGCAGTTTTCATAGAAATTCTCTCGCTGGAGTCGCGACGCGCCTGTCTGCGGGAGCCTTAATAGTAAATATTTTAAATCACAGTTTTAATAGATTAGCTTATCAGCAAAAGGGTAAAAATAAGCAATATTCAACTAAGGATAACCGTCACAATATAACCAACAATTGGTGACTTCCATTTTTTCATTCGGACTTATGGAACCCTAAAAACGCTATTTCTCATACACTCAGACCACAGTATTAGTGTAGCCTGACTTGGAACTGTGAAGTTAGTGCCGCGAACACTCCAGAGACCAAAGCAGATGGATCGAACAAATTATACAATTAATTTTAACATTTATCAACTTACACCTTGACTTGGCGACTATTTTTATCAATATAAACAAGAATACAGACATAATGATAGAGTAAAATGGACAGATGTAGAAGGAAAAAACCATTTAGATGACACTAGCTGCACCCCGGGGTTTCACCCGCATAAGTTTCGATCCTGTGGGAATATCGGGATAAAACGTATCCTAGGTCATAGTCTACCCATGTGCCAAATTCTGGGAGGTACGATAGTTATCAGAACATAATTTAATATTCATAATAACTTATCTTCAATTTATTTAACTTTGTTTGCGTAATAAAATCTAAAATTCATTCATTCACTGACAGACAACGCGCAGCCAGAAGCATAACATTTTGCACAAGAGTTCCTAATGTAGCGAGAATTAGCACTAAGGAAGGTTTTTAAATATGCATCCTCTAAAGAGATGTAATAGGGGATGATAGTTTGTATGGAATTTCGCCGCCTCACGGCTAGTCTGATTATTCAAACTTAATATTACAAATGCGAAAGTGATTTTGTTTGTTACGCTTTCTTGCTAAAATGGTTGAACGGATTTAGATAAAATTTGGCACATGTGTAGACCATGACAGAGCTTCATATCTTTCCTACACTGAAGTAATATTAAAATAATACTACTGTAAGCGGTGGTGGTAGGCCCCCTGAAGAAGGACATAAGCCACTTTTCATCCTGATCCGCATACGACGTTGCAGGCAACAGCTGGTAATTCAATAACTGAAAACAACCAAGAATTTCTGTAGGAAGGAATTTTATGGACGACAGAAAATGAATTCAAAGACACACTTGTCTTTGTGTTCTGAAGTGCAATGCGACGTAAACCTTCCGTTACGGTTCTGCATCAATTACCTCTGCAATTTAGATATGTACTTTGAGCAAGATCGACATTCGATTAAGCATAATCTGCTTAGCCACCTAAACTATACAAGACCAATCGATTTTCCATTACCAGCTTATACTATAGAAACTCTTAGAGTCAATCTGGAAAATACTTTAGCTTTTAGAGCCCTAGAGCACCTAAACGTTGGTGCCCTAAATACAACAAAGGATTTAATCAAGGTAGGCAGCTTCTATGAGTAATAGTGCGGTTTCCAACTTGGTTACCAAGCATTTTTAATAAGGTATATTCCTCTTTGCATCTTGTTGTTTGATCTTTTTCCATTGTTTGTTGTTTATAGAAGCGTAATGGTGTTCCATGACTTTGTCATCTTCATCCGAATGCTGTTCTTAAGTATATAGCTCAAATTCATGTTGACATAACATGACTTTTGTATTCATGGTTAGAGGAGGTTTACCTATAGTTCACCCACATTTCGCAAATTATGATTAAATTCCATGTAATAAGTGGCAAGCCTTTTGTAATCAGCCGCGCACAAATCCAGACTCCGGGCTGCTACTGAGAAATTCCAGGTGGAAAATCTCAATAACACTTTGATTTATGAAGATGAAAATATGAAGATGTTTTGACATAATTCTTTACTGAGAAACAACTAGGTATTCCAACTAGGTATTCTTTATATCAAGTAGTTGTCTTGTTGAAATCCTCTGTTAGAGTTTACAACAAAGCTTTTGGAGCAACCATTACAGAGAAAGGAAGATTCTGCAAATGTCGGATGAGACATGTTTCTCAGAACCAGTAATAACTTATTTGTAGAAAAATGTAATGATCACGGAGTTAACTGAAAATACTGCCTGTTTCTTACTGATTATGTATTTTGTAGGTACTAGAAAATCTTGTGACTATACTAGTTTAACGGCAGCAGTTTCTATTTAAGTTACCCATTTTCTTGAACACTAGGCAACACCTAAATGTAATGCCTGAACAAAAGCGGACTGTTGTTAAGAGTTGAAAATTCAATGTCCAATAATATTTAGATGTCGCCTAGACCAAGTGAAAACAGGCATAAATTAGGTATGTATGTGTCTTTAAAAGCTATTTAATCCTACCCGCTAAAGTCCACTTCACATTAAAGGAACCAAAGTCTTTTTTTCCGCAAGGCACCAAAAAGTTTACGTATTTTATTTCCTAAGTGCTGCAAGCCACGGTATTATGAAGGCAAAAATGTTTTACAATCAGAGTAGGTGCATTATTTATATTTTCCGTGGCATAATTTCCGACCTAGCCGCGAGCAAAAGCTAGTTGAATTTAATCGAGTCCTAGGAATAAATTAAAGTTTCGGAAACAAAGAATTTATATATCAATGAGGTACGGTACCTATTAAAATACGATTTGTGTGGAGTATGTAAGCTAGAAAATCGTTTTTTAATCTATTACAATCGATCCCATCAAAATTAATCAAAGGCACAAGAGTTTTTTGTATCGCTGTTATATCAAAATCTAAACGGGTTAAATTAAGGTGCAGTAGGCCAGCTCCCAACTGACGACTGTGCCATAAATTATACATAAAAGCAATATGAGGAACCTTTCGCGAACATTGTTACATGCATAGACATATACATACGAATGTGTAGTTATGATATATCGCACCCTTGTAGAAGAAAGACGTTTAAGTGGAGTTCGTTCAAAATCGTATATAGTGCATTTCCTTTTTTACTTCGTTAATACATTCTTCATTAAAAAAGAAGCAAAGAGATAGTATACATGTTTTTGTTCGTGACTGTATCTATCTTCTTTTCTATAAAGCATCGTTTAAAATGACTAGTGCCATATATGCCACGTTGTAAGTGACAGTCTACTCAGATTGAAGATAAAACTAAGGAAATGTGGATCCTAGGAAATGTCACATAGGTACTTTCCTTGTTTTTCACGTAGGATACAGTTCCATATTCGCCCAGCTTAAGTGGAATGCGCTTAGGTAGCCCGCGAAATTCAAATTTTCTTAAGTTTTTCACGATTAGTTAGTGTCAATCCAAATATGATTCGAAACCATAAAAATAGATATACATAAATACATATACAGAATTACAATAATTAAAATCATCATTTTTTTTATTATTGTCTTGTTGAGTGTTTTTTTGCTAACCAATTTGCAGATATATTTAATTTATCTTCATACCACTCATTGAGATAGAATAAAATGTATGTATCATTTATTTTTTCTGAAACCAAATTTAAATGTCTAATTAAAATTAAATAAATATTATGTACAGACTAACTATTTATATATATACAACTCTCTTAGTTAAAAGTAACTATACAAATAAACAATAAACTAGAATATAGCGTTAAATTGACTTTAAATGTCATGTTTTCATGAAACAATCATTCTATATGCTTAGGTTTTTAAGTAGTTTTTGCCTTAACACCTTTCTTCCTGATGCTCTATCATTATGCCTTATGCATACAATCAAACAACAAAAAAAATATCAAATCAAAAACGTATATTATTACTAATGGCGGCAATTTTTACTACATTAGTCGATCGATCGGTAATGACAGAACGCAAGGTGAAAACAATCATGGTATTTTATGTGCGTTGACATATTGATAAATGAGTTAAGTTGACAAGTTGTAAAATAATGATTGCTTCAACCGGAAGCGATATTGTGGTGTTATTGTGAAAGCTTATAATGTCGTGGCTAGTAATACTTTAGCTTTATATAAGGGCGTTTGGGTTTTTATTTTTCATCAGGAATTTCTCAGTAACATCCCGGTGTCTGAATTTGTGCCCGGTTGATGGCAAAAGGTTCGCCCCTTATAGGACTACATAGGACTTAATCATAATCGAAATGTGGGTGTACTATAGGGACACTTCTGCCTAACCCTTCGGGGATTATGGGCGTGATATTGTACATAATATCTCTCCGTAGGAACCCAAACAATAAACCATGTACAGTTTTTCATTATTGGAACATGTTGAAGATCACGATAGATTTTCAGGACGTTAATGGACTTTATTACAGTTTATTAAATAAAGAAACAATGTAGGTGGGTCAATGACCGCTATTGCCACCCTAAAGTGATTTGGGTATAGTCAAATTTGCTTAACAATTTCCCTGATTGCACACACCACCATATTTTATTTTATTTTATTTCATATACTATATAAGTATCAAGAACTCATGAGCAGTTGCGTCCTTCCTCAACAAAGTTATGCTCAGCAGTGGACTGTTGAAGTGGTCATTTGGTTTGTCTAGAAATCTTAACAAAGACGAAAATCCTGAAAACATCTAAAGAGGACGTTAAGCTTTCGTATAAATGATCTCCTGGTTGAAACCAGTATTTTAACAAAATTATCAGAGCTACCCAAATTCCAGCTAAAAAATCTTACAATTTTCCTCAAAATATTCAAATCATGTCGCCATCAACCTGGAATTTATTTAATCCTTCAGATCTCCTATCTAGGTCGACCTAGATGATCTAAGTCTCTAAGACATTGTTACTTAAATGACTGCGCCAAGACGTGCTGGCTATGCGGTCAGCTACAACTTTCATGAATAATCTAAGTTGTATACAACAATACTGTTCGTCATAAAGGGAATTGTGTGACTTGCAGCTGGTACAGACGACATAGTTACTCTAATTAAACCTGGTTCTTGGAATTTGAGAACTGATACGATTTACCTTTGTGAGAGCTTATCAGATACAATTATTGTTATGGCTCTTAGTAAGCTCAGTGGAAATACTTTCTGAATTTCATATTATTATTTCAAAATCTATTATTTTATATCAATTATTATTATTTCAAAAATAATTGCCTCGTTTGTCTAGTGGTTGCTAGCGCTTCTGCTTAGAATGAGGCCCTGGATTCGATTCCCTGGTTGGGTAAAGTGTTATTGGATTTTTCTATATAGGATTCCTCGGTAGCAGCCCGGATTCTGGATTTGTGCCCGGTTGGGTTATAGGATTTTTGCATGAACTATTGTTTGGACATGTCCTGTCCAAACAATAGTTCATGCAAAAATCCCGTCTGTCGAGGCAGCTAATCTGTTATGCTAATTAATTACACATTGTATAACTAAATTCTAAATTTTCTTCGCAAGCATTTTCCATCCCCCAGAAAATACCCCGGTAATTAATCATCCCCACTCCCATACATAAAGTAAAGATGCCCCTCTTTTACAAACACCTTCATTTAACAGACACGTCGGGAACTATTTAGCACAAATTACACGGTCCCGGGGGAGTCGACTCAATAATTTGAAGTAGCACATCTATCAATTAGAGGCTCCAACTCGTTGAGCTATTAAAATGAGTTGTCGAGTTAGTTGTGGGGAAGTAAGGTGCTGCTTCAACTTAAGATGATGTGGTAGATATTGTTCGGAAGAATGTTTGGACAATCTTGGGTTCGAATAAGCAATTTATATCCTTACAATAACTGCGGAAATCGCTCCATGTAAAATACTGGTACCGGAAGAAATAGCGTTGGAAGGCCTCCCAAGAGGTGAACCTGATGACTTTGTGAAGGCCGCAGGATGCGAGAAGCACAGAACTGGTCGAAGTGGCGGTGTTTAGGGGAGGTCTTTGTCCAGCAGTGGACGTCTTTCGACTGAAATGATGATGATGATGAAAATACTGGTATTCAGCTTCATCAGGTCAGACTGGAAACCGCCCCAACTTTGGCAAAAGGCTAAGCAGATGATGGCGGTCCAGACACAAACTTAAATCGATTATAATGGCCTAACAGGAATACATAAGAGGTATCACTTATGTATTCCTCAAAAGATTAGGAAAAAGTGCATATTAGACTCATACTTTGCCCGTAGTATTTAAGGCCCATATAATCGAGAGCGAGGTTATTGCAGTCCGTTGGACATAAATCCAAACCACTGTATAGGAGAAAACTGATAGTGCATAGCAAAAGTGATGCCTGGTCTACCTGCCCAGGGTCCGTTGGTTTAGACATTAGCTTTATTAATACATCACTGATGACTTCTTCCATAACATTTTCCCCCAAATAACAGGACCAAGCCAGGACCTTCCAGTCCTTACCACCGCACAAAACAAATAAACCAAACAAGCATCATTTTAGCCGCCCACAGTGAAACCGGCACTTATTCGCGAGCAGTTTGGCAGACAATGAAAACGTATGCTGACGCTACGTGTTTCAGAAACAACGTTACACGTCATGACTTTGTACGGGCATATAATGTTACACTTTTGTTTAAAACTAATTCACGTTCAAGACTATGAGAGCTAAAAGCATTTGATGCAATTCCCTCTTTATATTATGCACGTCTAGAGCTTGTCACCTGATCTTACCTTTAAAAACGTCGAGGTGTTGTAGTGCAGAAACGCCTTAAACATTGAAAAAAATTATGTCTCCAATTATCCAAAAATTAGAAAACATGACATAACATGACCTTCGTTATATAAGATTTAAAGTAATGAGCTAAATGACGTTGATGATGGGTGCCTTAAAAGAACCTTGTTTTAATTTGATTTTAACGCTGAAGAAAAACATAGCTAAGAAACAGGCATGCCTGAGAAATATTTCTCGACGGCATGTGAAGCCAAGTGAGAGGCCCTTGGGCGGCTTTAAAACTCTGACACCAGGTTAGTCATTAAAAATACGAAAAGAAGAAGATTTGTTATACTTCTTCGGCTATACTGTTATGGTACCAACAGTCAATTGGAAACGGTAGCCTTTCAAAGCCCAGACAAGCAAATTCAAATCCAGACAACCCATTCACTGCTACATCCATTATGATAAACGTAAATACCCACTTTCCAAAATTACATAAAAATTGAACAAAAAATTAAAGCAGCCAGCTAAGACGCATCAAATCCAGGGCCCCGGAATGAGCAGAAATCCCGGGATTGTCGCGGGAAAATATATTTTTATTAAATAACTTCCCACCCGCAGATGGGCGAGGCTTTGCGTTAACTTTTTAAATCGATTCGACATTGGCACTGTTAACATACAGCCTTGTTTGACGGTCTTTATTATCATACCACCTTTTTTTAATTGTTTGAGTTTTATTATCGGGAAGTATACCTTTTCGATAAGTTTGTTTTAAACAGTTCTATTTCTATGTATACTTATAGCTTTGTTTGCGTTAATCCTTTTTAATTTTCTGGAATAAAAAGTTTGTAGAGCCTTCTTCTGGCTACCTCTCTACTTTTAACTTCTTGTCTGTTTTTTCTAATGTCTGTAAAAGACGAACTTCCAATTCATCATCACCGAACGTGTCTACTTCAGCTCTTCGTAGGTATTTGTCGGCGAAGTGCACAAGACACAATTCTTAATGAACTTGGCTCCCACTTTCACATTTATGTTTTTGATGGGATATATATAATACTAGCTGCGCCCCGTGGTTTTTCACCAGCGTAAGTCTCGATCCCGTGGACATACCGGGATAAAAAGTATCCTCTGTGTTAATCCAGGTTATAAACTATCTTTTTGCCAAATTTCATCCAAATCCATTCAGCCGTTTTTGCGTGATTGAGTAACAAACACACAAACACACACACTTTCACATTTATAATATTAGTAGGATAAATATTGCTCATTTTATAGTATAGGATAAAATATTATGTAACAATTTTTAATATTTAGTTCGTATACAGTATAAAATAAAATGCAGTTGTTTAACCTCCACAATAATAAAATGTTACCGTCGGGAGCGGTCCCGAGCTCGTTACGTCGGTGTATATCAGATAATTGAATTACTGTATTCTATTATTTTTTACTTTATACTGTTAATATTCAGAGGATAAAAGAGGATGATTTGTTTTCAATCTTCTGGTCATACAAGCAGTAGTAGAGAAGTATGAAAGATGGACATATTGCGCCGACCATCAAAATTGGCCAACCATACCACAATTGACCATCGAAATTTGGATCAGACAGGAGAATGATGAATTGATGATACAAGCACAGGAGTAGAGTTCTTTCTGAAGACACTCGTTTGGGAAAGTAACTAACTGTCATACAATGATTTCAGCATAATTTAATCAAACTTCAAATAATTCCCTTTTTATGACCAAAAAAAATTTTTTTTTTAATGACATCTTTTATGTGACCACCATGGGTCCTTGCTACCTAACCGGACTGTTCTGCGGAGATGCTCTAAGCTACTAACTTAAAGCCTTCAGCCAGGAGCATAAAAACTAAACTAACAAAACGACTGCTCGCTAAGGACTCCCCCTGTGGGGTACGGACCTCGGCTTAGGGCGACGCTGGGGTGGACAGCAAGTCAGGACAGGCAGGATCGGGGAGTTTAAAACTGCTAGCTCAGCTTCGGCGCGGGCTGGCGCTTCGTTGAGCAAGGGTCGGGGAGGAGTGATGGATCGGGGTCGTGATCGCGGAGGACCTCGACAATAAGGTCAGAATGACGGAAGACGTCTGGTTTTATGAACCGTGCTGGTGGCCCTACTGCTCTCCTGGAGGACAGGTATGGGGTCATCGGGGTCGGTAAGAGCCTACAAATATGAATGGACGCTCTAATTTATAAACAGGGCATCATGTGGTGCGCCTAAAAAAAAAAAACAATTTTGTTGTTCTAAAGTATTTTTAAACGACGATACACCACACCATGAGATCGACGAGGAAAAAAAAACCATCCCCACTATAGGTGTAGGGGAGGTACCCAAAAAAAATATTATTTTAGGATTTTTTTTACCACTTTGTTGGCGTGATGTATATATAACCCATACCAAGTTACAGTTTTCTAGTGCCAACAGTCTCTGAGCTAAGCCGCGATCAGAAAGACGGACGGACGGACAGACAGACACACAGTTGGACATGGCGAAAACAATAAGGGTTCCTTGTTGACTAAGGAACCCTAAAAAGCGTACATCGTGGGAACGTCAAAAATTACATCTATAATAAATTATTCATTAGAAGCAGACATTAATTTGTGATTTACTGACAACGCACAACCTATCTGCGAAATGTGGGAAAAAATATATGAGAAAATCTATCTTAGAAAAAAAAAGAAAAAAGAAGAAAACATCTGAAAACATTAAAGCCCGGTGTTATAATTAATAATATAGTATCCTCATAATCCTGTAGATAACGACCGCAGGGATCCGGTTATTGCGATGCAAAAACAGGTCAAGTTCAAGGCGTTGCTCTATTTTCAAGTCTTGTTATTGAACTGCAAAGTGGGAGGGAATTGATAGAAACGACCCGGGAATCTAACCCAGGATCTTATGCTCACCAGTAGTAGCACTTGTAACCACTAGACCGCAATCCACTCCACTCCTGTATATATATATATATATTTTTTTTGTAATAATTTAGATAATCTTTTTTTTAATCTTTTTTTTTATTCATAATCATAATCATAATCATTTATTTGTCAGAATATGGTACATTATATGGTCTTAAGATTTGTCAATAGTATCATCACATTCTGCAAAGTGTGGCGTGCAAATATTAGGTACATACATTTATTACAGGATAGACACTATTAGGTTAATATTAGCATTATTGATTGCATAATTACGAATTACAATTACAATTTTAGGTATGTCAGTTAATAATAATGTCATAAACACAAACAATTTATTTGGGATATTAAACTATCATTTTAATGTCAGAGTAGGATGTCAAAGTATAAAATATCAACAATTCAATTAGGATGTCAAAGTATCATTCAAATAGTCGTTTAAATTATAATAACATTTAATATATAGCAAGTCTTTCAGTTTATTTTTAAATCCATTTAAATTTGACTCTTTAATTGATTTTGGAATTTTATTATAAACTTGCGGGGCTATGCAGAATCTTTTCCACATTAACGCGGTTTTGGCTCTCCGTCCGCGTAACATATCATTTCGTCTGTTACGTTTAACAGTATCTGATAGGTTCGGAAACAAGTCTGCATTCAACTTAACAAATAAGGCAGTTTCATAAATGTACAAAGCCGGGAGTGTCAGAATTTTGTATTTTCTGAAATATGGTTCACAACTGTCTGTTACTTGAAGTCCAAACATGGCTCTGATGGATCGCTTTTACGCTTTAAAAGCAGCTTCTCTATTTGTTGAATTGCCCCAAAATATGATACCGTACCATAATACAGATGCCACAAGACCATGATAAGCTGTAAGTAAAGCATCTGTGTTAACTGTTGGAGCAAGTTTATACAGGGCATAGGATGAACTACTAATTTTTTTACATAGGGCTTCAATGTGATCCTTCCAGTTGAGCTGCCTATCTATAGTCAAGCCTAGAAATTTTGTACTATCTACGTCGTCAATTGTATTACTTTGGTATATATTATTAATAATAGATATACAGTATGTGTATAAGTTAAATAATAATAGCATAGGTACTTTTAACATCTTAAAAAACATAACGAGATCTTTAAAAAAAACTTAAAACATTGAAGCCCGGTGTAATAACTAATCATCTTAGTATTATCCTCATAATCTTGCAGTTAACGGCCGCAAGGATCCGGTTATTGTGATGCAAAACCAGGTCAAGTTCAAGGCGTTGCTCTATTTTCAGGCCTTGTTATTATTATTCCGTTTATTTATTTTTTTTCTTACCTATTTACACTTTTAAATATTTCATAAGATAAAAATTATTTAAAAATATAAAAAAGTAGAGGTCCGCCGGTGTCGGGAGCAGGGTCCAAGCTACCGGTGGTTAGGGCTGCAGAGACAGGAACCTCCTCACAATGCGAGCCGTGTCAAGGAGTACTGCCTTCTGAATCAGGCCCTTGATCCAACTGCCTAACGAGAGCCTCGAGAGATGTTGGTCGAGGCCCTCGGCCATCAGGCCATTGGCCGTTACGACAATCGGCACAATGATAGCCGAGCTCACATTCCACATGTCTACAACCTTGTGTGCTAAGTCGAGATATTTTATTTGTTTCTCTTTCTCAGCTTTCACGAGGTTCCCGTCATGTGGGATGGTAACTTCGGTTATTTTTTTTTTTTTCTATATGTTTGTACATCTCGGGACCCTGGGTTCCCGAACCTTTGGAAGGTGTGCGAGGGGCCGAGGCCAACTCGCAGAGGCCCGTTAGATGTTTTTCATGGAATGAGGCACCAACCGACGATTATTCCTGTTCGCACTATACAAGTGTAGCTAAGGACAATCCCCGGTTGGAGCAATAGTCCTACTATTGCAGGATAGGGAAACAAAGATATTGGATTATGAGTTTAGTTGGCTAAAGTGGACTGGTAACCTGGAACTATGGAAGGACTATGGCCCCTGCCTGATCAATGTTTTATATATACATAGATAAAATGGCAGGGGGTGACTTGCACACTCAATAATGGGCCCCCGAAAACAGTCGCTAGCACATAGAGACGTAGCGACAAGGGGGAAACACTTCCTGAGGTGCTTGAGGAGTGGAGAGGTATTCCACGTCTTTCAGAACAATCCCAGAGCCCGGAAGATGTTCAAGATCCCTACGAGCACTGACTGGAAAACTTCTTTCCTCCGAGCACGTTTGCTCGTGCGAGTCTCCACTCAAGCCGGCAATGAAGGCAAGACTGAGGTAGGAGCTCTGTTCCTCGTCAGTGTTCACTCCAGCCGACCAATAAAGGCAAGCCAGAGATGAGGAACAAGACTTCTCCCGGTAGGTAGGGTCCGTGGGGTCGCTACTGCCAAACAGCTCGCCACATGCTGCCCTACTATTATTAACATATTTTTTTTACTTAAACAGCTATAATTATAAATGATACCATCCACAGTTCACCTTCATATTGTAATAGAAGGCTTGTGGGCATAAAAAGATGCGCTTACGCCGTTTTAGATCTTATTCGTTACTTTCATATTTTATTTTCCATTAGGATATACTCAGTACCTCTTACTGCCTCGTTAGTCTAGTGGACGCAAGCATAATTAGTGCTGAGCATGAAGTTCTGGGTTCGATTCCAGGGTCGGGCAAAATGTTATTGGGTTTTTTTATCAGTAGCAGCCCGGATAATGGACTTGTGCCCGGTTGAGGGCAATAAGCTCGCCCCCTATTACATGAGACTTAAACATAACTGGCAAAATATGAGTGCACTATAATAGGTACACCTCTGTCTAACCTTACGGGGAATACAGGCCATAATATTATGTTATGTAAATTCTCAGTAATAGCCCAGAGTCTGGATTTGGCTATAAGTTTATTATAGGTTTAGTTTATTTAGTTTAGTTTAGTTTATTATATTATAGGTCTCATAATATGTGAAATCCGTGTGTAGGTACTACTAGATTCCCTTTCGAGGAACAAAGAGAGTATGAATAATTACGTAACCCTAATACAAAAAAATATTTCCATCTCATAAACGCTCTTTATCAACCATCAAAAATACATTGCACCATTTTAGAAGTAAAATAAAACTGACAGACTGTTTATAAAGCAATATATTTCACATGCCCAATTTACTTTTCTAACACAAACAAAATTGAACTCTACACCATCGTAAAAAGGTTGTAAATGTGCGTGGTTGGGTATAATAATATAAGTGCCATTGGCTCATTAGCTAACGACATTTCTTACGTTTGATCGAAAAGAAAGATAGACCACCGATTAAAGGGACCCTTTACAACTTCCGATACGACTCGTCGATACGATCAGAAAATTACGTGAACTGACGACTGCAGTACAGTACCCGGTCGCACAGGACAGCCAACCGTACATCTGTTGTAACTGTAGCATTACGAAAATCACCCTTAGGCCCAGTACGATAAGGTTTCTTTACGGTGCGGCGGCGTATATACCGCGTCGTAGAAAACGTGTCTGTCAAGTAATCCATACAACACTGACAACCGTGCCTACACACGGCTAATAAACTGTTGCTGTGTTTTTCACGGCAAGAAATATGTGTGTTGGTTGGGCTTTACTGTTACGTCGTAAAGCAGAGCAGTGATAGCCCAGTTCAAACCCAGTTCAAACCCAGTCAGACACTTTACTTTTTGTAAATTATTTCATCACCACTGCTCTCAAAACGGTGAAGGAAAACACCGTGAGAAACCCGGCAGTACATAAAACCAACAACCAGCACTGGGCCCACGTGGTAGATTACAGCCCACTCCCTCTCTAAAGCCTGTATTACAGAACCTCACTCAAGACTAAAGCATAACTTAAAACTATTTCAAAGCCTTTTGATTGGTTGAAACTAGTTTGAAGTAAAGCTTGAGTCTTGAGTGAGGTTCTGTGTCCCAACAGTGGGAACACTTTAGACTGATTATGCTTATGCTAAGCAAATTGACACTACGACAATATGTGTGTGATGAAATAATTTACACAAAGTAAAGCGCCTGTCTGGGTTCGAACCTCGTCAGTCGCGGCAGTTATTATGGGCCACTACTGCTGAATTGAGTAATTTGTTTCCCTGATAGTACTTAACAAATCACACATTTGAGTGTTTTAATCGTATAATGTAAAAGACACTTTTCCTAACGAACAAGTCGTATTAACAAGCCCAAAATGTGATTGTAACTTGTTAAAACGTGTGTAACAAATTCTTGTAGACGTGACATCTGCCTATCTTTGCTGCAGCTATTTCATTAGACTATCAGGGAATGTGATACATTTATAACGAAACTATGCACTGTTAATAGCCATACGATATACCTACCCACATTTTATGGTTTAGTAAACCAGAAATAAAGGAAAGTAGATTTCGATTGCGTAAAACTCTAATAGACTGAATAGAGTCTCAAGACTTACCAAAAAGTTATAATCATGGTTTCTCTTATCTTTTTAACCGACTTCTTCAAAAACGACGAGGTTCTCAATTCGTCTGTATGATTTTTTTTTCTTCTTTTTTTTGTATATTTGTTACGCGATTACTCCGCCTATTATGAATCGATTTTGATGATTCTTTTTTTGTTTGGTCATGCTTCCGAGGTGGTCCCATATAAATTTTATTAACTTTGCTTGCGTAGTTTTTGAGTTGGCTTATTACGTATTTTTCCCACTTAGTGTATGTAGACGACATTTTATTTAACTCCGTCGCTGTTATTTACATAGCAGGTAGTGGTATTCGAATTTGTGTGGGGTAGCTACCACAACTAAAAAGTGTACTTGAGTTGAACTTCAAAAAAAAACACAAAAAAAGTGAAAAATTACTTTAATTTCGGACATCGGTGTCTTTACTTTTCAAATTTCGTTTATTGCCACCGACTTCCGAAATTAAAGTTATTTTTCACTTTTTAGTGTTTTTTTTTAAAGTCGGTTGTGACTCATGAAGTCAAAGCTAACTGGATAAACAAACATGCAGCCTGTAGGCTGTATGTGATAAGGCATCATCAGTCATATCGATCTCTTATACATATTCTGATAAAAAACCAACCACTTACTTAATCAAAATCTTCTATGACGTCATCGTGAAGTGTGAGACTTTCTTTTGACCTTTAATTGGAAACCATTTTATTTCCCAATTTGTCGTTTTAAAACTCAATTTACAAGTAAATGTGAGAAAAGAACAATAAAGAATACAGTCACTTACCAAGTGTTTGTCTAGCGGATGTCGTATACTCGTGACACTCAATTAAGGGAAACAAGTTGCTTTATTCAAAGGAAACTTACATAAATGAACCATACACTTGCTACATTTTGTAGAACGCGCACGCACACAAAAGCCATAGCTTATTGATGTAGCTTTCAGGGGAAATTTCGGGTACTGGCAAGCGTTTGTATTTTCTTTAGAATAGGTAAGCATAGGTAATCAGCCTATAATCTTCCCACTGCTGGGACACAGGCCTCCTCTCTGTGAAAGGGAGTGGGCCATAATCCACCACGCGAGCCCAGTGCGGGTTGGTAGATGTCACACCATGTGTTCGAATTTTTGGTTCTGGGACATTTTCTGGGACCGTTTTAGGAGCAAAGCGTTTTAGGAGGTGGTGATGAAATAATAATTTACACAAAGTAAAGTGCCTGGTTGGGTTCGAACCCACGACCTACATCTCGTAAGTCGCTGCCGTTACCACTCTGGGCCACCACTGCTCTTACTATTCTGCTTCTTTAGAATAAACGCACTCAAAAATTAATTAATCATGCAAAATAAAAGGCTCTCTGCATCTATTATTATTAAAAATCTTTACTAATACACCATCTGCCTAGCGTTTTCCCAACTATGTTGGGGTCTGGTTCCAGTCTAACCGAATGCAGCTGAATACCAATATTTTACATGGAGCGACTACCTATCTGACCTCCATAACCCAGTTACTGGGTAACACGATACCCCTTGGTAAGACTGGTTTTAAGACTTTCGGGCTTCTGACGACCTATTACATCTTCACTAAAACGCAGGTCATAAATTAGCATAGAAGCCCGTGATCAAAAATTGAGAATGCTTCCAAGTTCCATAAAGCTCACAATATATTTTTTAAACAGACTTTAAAATAAAAATCCCAGAGATAATCTAAATAAATTTGAAATCCCTCTTAAATTAATTGTTTAAAACACAAACGCTAATGTGTTTACAGATTTTGTATAAACATTAATGACTGTAGAAGGGCCCATTCCATCACGACTCGGCCATTAGGGGATCTGACAATAACAGCACAGATTATAACCACTAATTTATTATTATTACTAATATAAACGCACCTTTTGCGTGTCTGTCTGTTAACTTTGACAGTTATTTTGTTTGTTTTTAGTTTTATATTATGTTTTATTTTTGAATGGAGTTCGAATTTTTTTTTGTTTGACGTTGGTTAGTTTTTATACAGAGTAAAATATTAGGGCAATCCCTATCTATGCTTTCATAGCATAGATAGGGATGTGTTGCTGATTCTAATGATTATAATAATCTGTAAAGCCATATTTTTACGGTCGCGAATCATATTTTAATGAACATGCAACCTGACACGGACCTGCAAATTGCAAAAAACGTAACAAAATTTGAATTTTACGAGATACCTTACTTATTGTAAACAACATTATTTTTTTAGTATCATATAATCGTATTGCATTCATGTTTTCTGCAGTTTAAACAGTCATTCAAACTCATCCCTACAGATTGGCATCAGAAGATCTCTCAAGATCAAAAACTCATGCCAATTAATTTTGAACGAATAAATTTCTACCTCCTACAACCACTACAACCTAATCTTTACAACTTGTAAAAGAATTCGACGACACTCCCACATTTAACAAGCTTCGTTAACACAACACAATGCATATTCAAACATCTAGCGACCTCCATACAAAGTCCCTCGGACCCCACCCAGACATAATAGCTTTTAATTTTCAAATTGGAAAAACGCTCAATTAACAGCTCTTGAAAAAAATCCAAAAAATCTGAAGAGGGAGGGCGCGGGAGTCTGAGGCACTTGATTATATAGACAGAAAAGATTTAGCATTAATTAGTCTGATGCTCGTTAACGGAGCAAACTCGGATTGCCGAGAGCACGAGCATTCCTCCCAAAGTTGCCGTAAAATAAAAATAATTTCACCCGAAATTATTGTTCTTGTAGAAATATACTTGGCAGGAATTATCGTAATTGTTCGTTTTAACTTTCAGTTCACTAATTAATCTGTGATCGTAAAAAGTAATTGGTTGAAGGTGTTGATTACTGAAAACAAGTGTTCTAATACACGCTAATTTTTGTTCCTGATAACAGTAATGTACCTACTTGTTTAATTTTAAATGTTTTGTAAGTCATGCATATTCAAAATATGTGGACCTTATTCACAATTTTCGTGAATATGGTACACTATAAGCTGGCCCTATTCGACTACTGTACGTCGATTCTGTACAACAACTCGCATCTCCCATCGCTATTCACTCTCACTTCGCATAAGGTTCAAAATGTGTTCGATATCGAGTTCGAAGTGACGGGGTAATTACCTTACTGAATGCCACTTTTTACTTCATCTCATACTTTATCTGTCAAAATCTCACGGTCAATTTAGTTCAACTCGCTGACACGCTCGCAAGAGTAGTGCTAGTATATCAACCGAGTTTTTAGAATGCCAATCAAGACACTCACAGCGGATTCAGATTCGAAGTTTAGAATGAGATCTTACAGAATCACACCCCTGAACAAATAATCTGATCGTGAGTATACTCCATTTGTATTTTGTATACGTATATAAATAATCACAATCAACAATTCACAATTTACAATAATATTGTAGTTGGCGTATATCATACAGCGCGCAGCGCCACCTTTTTTTTTTTTTTTTTTTTGAGGGTGGGAAATCATCCAATGACTTCTCCCGCTCTGGGCGGAGCGGAAGGGCGTGTCAGACTTTTACTGACTAAAACCCACCCGTGTTCCTTCATTTGCCTGTTGCCAAGGTCCCGGTATCCCTTTCGGACTTTCCCGCAACCCTGGCAGGCATCGGTCCTATTGGACCCCGTCAATTTTGCTGACATCTCTTTGAGGCGCGCGTGGAACACGACGCGCCATCGACCCGGGCCTGGTCCTTATCGGACGGCGAGCTGCCCGTTGCTCGCCGTCCGCAAGCCCGCGCCTATGGTGGCCGGGAATCCGCCTGGGATTCCCGACGCCCAGGGCGTCTCCAACGGCGGCGGTTAGGGGCGTGAGGGCGCAAACATTGCCTTTCCCTCACGCGTTCCGCCTCCTCCTTCGCGAGCATTACTGCTTCGCAGAAGGAGGTGACGGCTTCCCATGCCCTCTCGCTCCGTACCATGGCCTGAACCAGGGCCGGACGCGAGAGGTCACTGCCGCCAATCGCCTCCGCGAGGACACGGCGGTGCTCCGCCCAAGCAGGGCACACCTCAACCGTATGCTCCACCGTGTCCTCCGGGCGATCCACACAGTGGTGACACCCGGGCGTTTCCTCCCGCCTAATCCTACACAGGTACCTCCCGAAGCTGCCATGTCCGGTGAGGACCTGTGTCAGGCGGGCGCAGCGCCACCTACCAGGTCCAATTGGGAATCTAACTAAACCATCCATTCTATTAATATTAGGACTAATAATTAATAATATTATCGAAAACAAAAATAATAATACTAAAATAATAAATCGTAATAAATTTAATTCAGATATTATATATTTTTTTCTATAATAAATAACAACAGAAAAAATAAAAAAAAACAAATATTATAAATAATAAAGATATTCAATCTAATAAAATAGATATAATAGTTGTTATTGAATTAAAAGAAATAATTTCTGATTCCAACAAAATAATTATATTATTCAGACACACACAATTTTTTTTATCAAAATCTGTCCAGCCTTTTAGGAGGAGTTCAGTGACATATATATAGACTTATAGTAGAATTATTTATACAAAAGATAGTAGTTGGCGTATTTTGGCGAAATTGAAACTGCAACTCCTCTTGAAGGTTTGGCGTAGACGCAAAAGGTTATAGTCATACTTTTTGCGCCTACGCAGTTTTCCGAATCACACTCTACTAAAAAATCACATAACTAAACATACATATAATACCTAACCAAGTAACAAACAATCACACATACCTATACATTTCAGTCCCAGCACATTTCGCACATCGACCACGAGTACCACGAACCGACATCCATACATCCAAGCGGTTTATTCTAGCAAATTTTGACATAAGCCTATATTCAGCCAGCCGGCCGGTATCTGACCACCGAGGTTTAGATCTTCCAGGTCATTGGCGCGCATGCCCTACATTTCACTGCACCTGCATAACTATGCTTCACGAAATATTTGAATGGCCTGGTTTTGGGTGAGTGAAAACTTTGTAGATCAAGTGTTGAACGGTTTCATTTGGATAAATATATACGAGTACTTACCTACTTTGTCAGTGTTGACCTAATGTAAAGTTAACCTGTTTTAGAGATATGGTCAAATGAGTTGAAAAAAAAAAAAAAACATTAAATAGAGAACTAAAAGGTCAAATGAACCCAACAAAAACATAACATGTACAAAAATGCAAGTCTCGCAACGCAATTCTTCTACCGCAAAAAGTTGTGAGATCTAATACAAAACCAAGTCAGTTAATTTATTCAGTACCTATCTACGGGAGCATCTATCCAACAACGTTGTCATACATTGTTACCTAATTAGTTAACTAAAAATATTTTATCGTGATCGTGTCAGTATTTAGACATCCTTATTTACTTAATAAATATAATGACAAATTTTTTGACTTCTAGCATTATCCAAAACGAAGTTATAGGGCGGATAATCCCAGGCGGATTCCCGGCCACCATAGGCGCGGGCTTGCGGACGGCGAGCAATGGGTAGCTCGCTGTCCGACAAGGACCAGGCCCGGGTCGATGGCGCGTCGTGTTCCACGCGCGCCTCAAAGAGATGTCAGCACAATTGGCGGGGTCCGCTAGGACCGATGCCTGCCAGGGTTACGGGAAAGTCCGAAAGGGATACCGGAACCTTGGCAACAGGCAACTGAAGGAACACGGATGGGTTTTAGTCAGTAAAAGTCTGACACGCCCTTCCGCTCCGCCCAGTCATTTCATGATTTCCCACCCACAAAAAAAACAAAGAAAACGGGTCGAAAATGTCCTGAATGGCTTCGATAAAAGGATGGTACAGCTGTGCCTTTATTGGTTCGTTTTTGCTCGACTTGGTGGGGGTACTGCCATGCCCGCAAATAGTTTTTTCTACTTACTTAGTACAAATGAATTACATAATTAAAAATTCTAAATAAAACAACCAATCTGCATCAACTAAGGTTTTGCGCCAAGTTAACAAGTTTAATAGTAGTTAATAAATCTTCATTTACGACACAATATTTCTAAACAGTTATTTAGATATCAAAGACATCCCTACAGCTTTACACCGATCAATAAAATCAATAATTTCCCCTATCTAAGGTGTCATTTTAATATGAATAGCTCACCACTTTGAATGGCAGACGATAGTTGAACTGCATGCAGAGACAGCAAAGATTCAACGTCAATTAGTACTAGCTCGTTAACGACGCAAACAGACGGGCGACGCTTTAGTAGTGACGACACGGATACGACACGAGAGCGTGTCAATAGGGACTCTTCTATAATCAATCTGCCTATCCTTTTCCCAATTATGTTGGGGTCGGCTTCCAGTCTAACCGGATGCAGCTGAATACCAGTATTTTACATCGAGCGACCGCTTATCTGACCTCCACAACCCAGTAACTGGTTAATTCGATACCCCTTGGTAAAACTGGTTGTCAGACTTTCGGGCTTCTGATGACCCGTAACGACTGTCAAAGATCTACGAATGACAACCGGGGCCAACGGCTTAACGTGCTTTTCGGGGCACGGAAGAGTCTCAGTATGTAAAGATGGGCACCCATCCACGGACCAACCCCGGCAAGCGTAGCTAAACCTGATAGATTGACCCGTGCGGTTACTTAGCCACGAACTCCTAAATTCATTCATTCACTGGCAGACAATACTCAGCCTAAACCGCTGGGTGAATAATTAAAGTTTGTACAAGAGTTACTTAAACTATGGAAGGATTATTGAAAATTAATCCTCTAATGAGATTAAACAGGTGGTGCAGGTTTGTATGGAATTTTGTAAATTTTTTTTTAAATGTGAAAAATCTTTGTTACTTACTTCTTTTTTTAATTATTACCAAGTTGGAATATGACACGATAATATTCTATTTTCGAAACTTTTCGTCTCAGCTGATTTTGAGTTTGACAGCTACGATCACAGTTTATGGTAAAAGCGTGGAATTAATATGTACTTTAGGTAAAAAATCACTCCTATTTCGAACACTTATTAATAATTTCATTTGTTTCACTTTATCGATAGCGAAACGTCCTCGTTTGCAATAAATAACAGTTGAGCTAAAGAGCTAAGTAATCACTAAGCACTTTCTTTAGTCTTCACTTTTCACTTAACTTGTTAAAGCTTCGACACACTTTGTAGGTATTTGAAGTCCAATATTATGCTGTTTACACAACTAACATACCTACTACAGTAGTAGGTAGAGATATTATTTAAATAGTTTATTTATTAATTAATTAGATATTATGTTGTTATATAATCACTTTATAGTAATACTTAATCCCACTTTATGGATTTCACTTCTTTTTGTAAATTGCGGATGACAATTTTTTTTTTTTTTGGGTTGTATTTCTTGCACACCGGAGGTGCCTTTTTCATAGCCCACTCGGTTTATTCGTATAATATAAGTAAGTATACGAATGTGGTAATATTCTGAAAACTGACGAAAGCCCCATATACACTTTTATTCCTAATTTAAGGGGTGTTTTTTTTTATTAACCTGTGTCACGTATGTGTACTTGTATAATTTTCAGATCTCTAGCATAAAATTATCCATCTCCTAATATAAAGGGTGGGAGTGCTTTACTAACAATCCTGAAATGTGTATTTTATTATTTATAACAAGGAGTCGTCTCTATATCAATTTTCAGACCTCTAGCATCAAAATTTGCGGAAGTCTCATACAAACTTCCATCCCCTAGTTTAAGGGATTGGGGTTAAAAGTTCCAAGTTTTAGATTTTTTTTTGTTGTTTTTGTACTAATACTAGCTTACATACCAAATTTCAGCTTTCTAGGACTTCAGGAAGTACCCTAAGAATTTTGATGATCATAAGTGAGTCAGTGAGTGACGAAATCGGGTTTTTTTAGATATCAATAAAACCTAAAGTATTAGAGCTTTGCAATTGAAACTTTATATATTTAATAAGTCCACTATTGGCATCATATCCCGAGAATTTTGTTTATCTGGTATAATCCAAACCTTAGTTATGAGGGTTCAAAAAAACGGCGAAGCGCTTCGAGAAAAAGTAAGTAGTGCCCTTGCGCTTCGCTTGCCTCGTCTTGGCGGGGGCACTGCCGTGCCCCCAAATACTCACGGTTGTCGTAACGTATCAACTTTAGTACAACTTCCTAGCCCTAGTAAGTACTGATAAAACATTTATAAAGCCTCTACATAAAAAATAAAAGCTTGATAATTTAAAAGTGCATAAACATTGCTAAAGACCTCTCCTCATACGAATGCCAAAAAGTTGCACAAATTATATTTTTTACAAAAAGGCCTATTCATAAAATTATTTTCGTAAACCTTTTGTCAGTGTTTTATGGTATCCTTTATAAATATGGGGATAATGCAAGGTGAACTGAATGGGAAAAATATACTCGGCATTGTTGTAATTTTTTGGACTTTTAGAGCTAATGAGTTAGTAATCATTACCTACTATCTTTTAGTAATGCAAAATATAAGCGTTCATTGAATGAAGGATAATAATCTCTACATGGCTTACCCTGGCAAACATATACTGAATTTAAACCACAAACCGACTGCCCAGTTGGACTAATGGTCGCAAGTGCTACTGCTGAGCATGAGGTTCTGGGTTCGATTCCCAGGTCGTGTAAAGTGTTATTGTGTTTTCCTATCAGGAATTTGTCTATAACAGCCCGGAGTCTGAATTTGTGCCCGTTTTATGGTAATAGGCCTTATTACATGGGACTCACAACTGGCAAAATGTGGGCTAAATATAGGTACTTACACCTCTACTTATACCTTCGGAGATTACAGGCGTGATGTTATGTTATTTTTTACCCGACTACGGCGAAGAAAAAAGGAGGGTTATGATTTTGACCGGTATGTATGTTTGTATGTATGTATGTACGTGGGTTGCTTGCGATACGGGGGGGTGAAGGGAGTCTTGATACTTGTTTGATTGAAAAATCTCTTATGTATGTAAGTATGTTCATCTGTTCCCTCCTATCTTCTAAACCACTCATCACAATTTGACAAATGAGGTATCGTTGAAAGCGTCTTGATTGTCCGCTGGTTATAGGCTATAGGACGTCGCATTAAAAATGACGGCCTCTAGAAGAAATAAAGTAAGGAACTAAAAAAATAAAATTGTTTAATCATACCATGTTGGGTATCAAATGAAAGGGTTTAATGAGCACATTTCAAATATATATGTATATATATATATTATAAATATATATATATATATATATATATATATTATAAACCCAAAAGAATTAAAAAAAAATAAAGTAATAAAAACTAAAATCCGGAGTCACACGTAATCTGTTCGATTTATGCTCTAACACGTGTGACTCCGGATTTTTAATTTGTCTGTCTGTGGTTTCTTGTTTATACCTTTTTAGTCGTAGTTGGGTTTTAGTTTTTATTACTTTAATTTTTTAAATGTTATGTTCAATCGAAGAACAGGCAATTAAAATGAAATGAATATAAATAATAAACGTTGTCAAAGAGCAGTCTGCAGATCAAATAATACCTAATGTCATAGGCGTGCCAACCGCTATTCAATTTCATCTTGAACAAAAAACTTACATGAGAGTAAAATTCAATTAAAATCTTTTGTCTAGCCTAGATTTACATTTCGAAACTGAACTAGAACAGAGATGGGCTCATACATTTGTTTTAAATTTAAAACAAATGTAAGCAATTCATATTAACTACTCATATAAAAGTCTTTCCAAAATAATAATTCCAATCATTACATATTTTTTTCTCACGGGCTTACACTCCTTGAGAGGTACTAACCACGTGAGACGAGTGCGGTATGGACCCTCTAATAAAATTTTCAAACCCCCAACATGAACGGTGTGATAAATATAGCCCTATATATGATATATCGATGTCTGTCAGGCAACTCTGCCCCCGCCCCACTTCGGCATCAATCGTAAAAGCCAAACAATACCTGATAAAAGCCGTCATATTAACGTGAGACGTTTGATGTTGTGACGCAAGGGTTAAGTGATAGCGGGATACGAGATATCTTTATGTTTGTCGGACGAATTTTCTACCAGTCACCAGAGAGTAATAGCTTTGTGCTGTGACCGTTGGAAAACCAAGCCATAGGTCGGCCAGTCAAACGCATGTCCAAGCGTTATTTTGATTCAGCCGCCAAACATCGCAACCCACTGGTGGTCGAGACTGCTAGTTATGTCCCGTCTAAGATTAGTAAAGTCCGCCATCCGAGGCGTATGCTTTAAGAGCCAGATGACCCCATAACCCTCCTTCAGGAGAGCAGTGGGGCCACTAGTACAGTGGACAAACACAGATGTAAATCGTCATTCCGACCTCGCCACCGAGGTCCTCCGCGACCACGACCCCGATTAAATACACCCCTCGTTCCTTGCTCGTTGAAGAGCCAGCTCATGCCGCAGCTGAGCATGTAGCTTTAAATTCCCCAATAATAATTATCCTGACTTGATCCAGCCTTCCCGTCTTGCTGTCCTCCCGCCAGCGACGCCCTAACCCGAGGTTCATACCCCACAGGGGATGCCCTTAGCGAGCAGTCACTTAGTATTCATTAGTTTAGTTTTATGCCCCTGGCTGGAGGCCCTGAGTCCTTAAGGCAGCCACAGGAAAGTCCGGTTAAGTAGTCACGGCTTCAGATGTCAACAACGACATGCCAAAGTTAAAAAAAAAAGCTTATCTCTCATACCTTAACCCACAATATTGCTTTGTGTAAGTAAAATTCGATTGGCATGCCTCAGCCGCTTTCTGCTGTCATTCTGAATTTCAGCGAATGTCATCGTTAAGGGTTACGAACAATAAAGGGCTGTATAAGGGCCAACAGTTTATTTGTATTTACTGAGATGAGTGGGTACAAATTCATACCTTCCATATTTCTATTTATACAATATGTAAGATGTTTGACTGTAAATGGAAAGCCTTGTAGCGTGTGTCATGTTTAAAAGCTTTTCACTTAAGATGTTACTGAAAGGAGTTTTTTTGAATAGCTTTTTGTTTCTGTGTTTCTCTCTGGCTTTCAATTGTTATGTCTCTTTGATTACTGTGTTACTTGGTGTGACATTTTTAAATACTCAGCCCGTTTGTTGCTTTCACGGAGTGTTTTTGGGAGGGAGAAAATCAGAGAGATAGCAATGCAAGCGACTTGGACTCATCTGATTTGTTCAAATTCAGATCTGCTACAGTTGGTTTTTATTGTTATTATTTTACTAGCTTCCGCCCGTGGCTTCGCCCGCGTGGTATGTCGATAAAAAGTAGCCTATGTCCTTTCTCAGGCTCTAGACTATCTGTGTACCAAATTTAATTTAAATCGGTTCACTCGTTTTGGTGTGAAAGCGCGACAGACAGACAGAGTTACTTTCTCATTTATAATATTAGTAATGGTTTCTCTTATATATGTATAACACATTCCTTTATATTTCGTGAATGTGAGAACGTTGTAGGCTTAACAGACTGTAGATTTGTAGACCATTTTCTATTTTTTGAAGTGCCTGGTACTTGTTGACAGGACTACACTGTCCTCCTGTCCCATACCTATTAACATTGTAATTTGAAAACATTGTAAAAAGCATTTATTTTTAGAAGAGTAACCATGGAGATCCATGCGGGCTCTTCTCGTCGTAGAAATAAAATATTTTGATCTTGGAACAAATTCGATCTTGAATCGAATTTTGATTTCGAACTTCTCTAATAATAACGAGGGCGTAATCAGACGACTGATGAATATGGATGTTTTATTAAACATAATTCTATCCAAAAACCATCATCAGTATCACTTAAACCTTCTCTCATACGTTTACGTCCACTTTAAACCTCATTTTATCATTCGATATTCATACATCCATCAGTCAATTTATAAACGACCGACCACCGAATGTACACAAAACAAACAAATTACCCCATGCATCCCCTTCAAAACTTTAGCTATCGATTTGAAAATGACAGTTATCATTAAGGAATTAATCATTGTTGGTAGAAGCCGTTACTCCTGTAATCCAGTTTGTTCGTCCGACTAGCTCGTGATTGCATTATAGCTGCTTGATTAGCGAGCTCCGAATGGACTGTGTTGCTTCTGTTGCCTCTACTCTGTGCCTTTTCTATTTACTAACCTGTCCCTTGTATCTTCTGTGAAAAATTTGTTCGAAATTCGTGTTTGAAATTGGAAAACTTTTTTTGGGAGTTTTTGTTGGGGTTTGAGCTTTTGCTTTTATTTCTCTGGTGAATTAAAATATCAGAGTTGGTAGCGATGTTTTCGAGGTCACAGAAAATAATATTCAACCGGCTATTTCCAGAAAATAACTGAAAATTAACACTGTTACATAGATATTATTATCTGGTTCATAACACTGATTACTTTTAGGAATGTCGCTTGCATTTCATTTAGTTACCTAAAAATATATAATTTGGGAACTTTCTTACTAAGCTTGTGTTGCCAATAGTCGAAACTAATTGACTTCTCAATTAAACCCTTACGCATCTTAAAATAAGTATCACTTTCACGCTACCAACATCCAACAAGATTTCAAAGTCCCACAAGGTGTATCACATGATCCCCAGACACCACAACACACCACAACACACCACTCCGCCATGTTCATTGATCAATGCCAACCCAACGCCTACGTTCAAATGACCCTTTTCCCGTACAAACGTAACAACATAACATTCATAATCTGTAACGGGTTTAACAGAACTACAATTAATGATGAGGCAGGGCTTCAAGATGCTTCAAGTAATGTGGGTTGGGGATGGTAAATATATCAGAATTAATCAAACTTGTCTACAATCGTTACTAGTAGTAGCTGGTACAATAGAAGTCCCTCAGCAATTATAAAGTTTCTTATACAGGGTGAAATTGAATTCATGGGCATCCTTTTAAAGGGTCATTATACTAATCATTATGAACAACTTTCACTATGGGACCAACTATGAAATCACGAAAAAAAAGTCTGCTGTTCCCTACATTTTGACGAGCTATGCGAACAATAAATGTAGGGAACAGTTGATTTTTTTTCGCGATTTCAGCGTTGTTCCCATAATGAAAGTTGTTCATAATGATTAGTATAATGACCCTTTAAAAGGATGCCCATGAATTCAATTTCACCCTGTATACTATTTAAACTCACCAGTCGATTACCGTTTTCTAATAATAGCTTGCCAGCGGCTTCACCCGCGTGATAAATTTATAAATTACTAGCTGATGCCCGCGACTTCGCCCGCGTGGATGTCGGTTATTATTATACTAAAACCTTACTCGAGAACCACTCTATCCATTGGTGAAAACAGCATGAAAATCGGTGAAGTAGTTTTTGAGTTTATCGCGTACAGGACGACAGATGGTTTGTTTTATAATAATTATGTAAGGATAGACTATGTTACTCAGTGATACTGATATTGGTGCCGATTCTCTTGTCACAAATTTCTCAAAACTAGACTAAAAATCACAAAAATTTAGTTTATTCCTGTCAAACGACGTTTTCCCATTCTGAAATAGACTCTATTGACACAACTTAACTATATTTTAGTTTGACAACACTAAGATGGCACTGAGTTATTAATTTAGTGAAAATGACAATTTTGTTATTCTGAAGTTGACGTTTTTCATCTAAAATTTTGACTAACTAAATCTAAACAAAATCTGACTATTTTTAACCGCGTTTGAAAAGGTGCGGAATAAAATTAGATGACGTGAACTAAAATTCAAACCATCACGTTGACTTCAGTTCACAAAACAGTACTGTATCTTATTTTTATGTCAAAATAATTTTTCAATTAAGAGATTTTTTTTGTCAGAATTTTTTTACGGTTCTCATAGCCAAAAGTAAGTAATTTTAGTGATAGTTTAGTTCTGTGTACAAGAGAATCGGCACCAATGTAGCATAATACTGGTGAAAGAATTTTTTAAGTCGGTCCAGTCGCGAGTTTAATCGAAAACTACTGGACCGATTTAAAAAAATAATATCATTATTATATTATTTTTGTTTGTAACGAATAATCATTACAAACAAAAATACAAATGTTTTCTCTTTATAATATTAGTGTACCTAGATTTGTGATAAGGCTGGCTTTAGATAGGGTTAGGGCCTGTTTCATATATCTGTTTTACTTGGCTGATGATTTCATACGAATATTGTTCCAGTTTTGAACCACGGCGGCCAATCTCAACTTAACGGAGCCCAAGTATGTGCGCAGACACAGATGCACTCTCTCTTCCTTTACTCTTTATAGTCCGATGGGACGGTGAGTAGTGGCTATTCGGGCATCATAAAACAGGCCCGTTGCTTTTCAAAATCTCGATCTCGTTTTTGGCAACTAAACTACTTCAGTGTATATTTCTTACTTTTAAACGATCGTCGTCGTCCTCGTTTTGTCATCATCTGCTTCCAAATCGAATAAGAGCGTCCGGTCTGTACCAAGTTCCGCAAATGATAGAAATACGACGACTAATGAAACACGAAGTTTGCCGAGGGACATTAAGAAAATAGTTGTACTGTACCATTCTAGCAGTTTTTCATATAAACTGCGTAGAAAAAGAAAAAAACCTTTAACTCACACCAGAACTAAACACAAAGTAGTGTATTAAAAGAAAAATAGCAGCTCGTATACTCATGAGTGGCAAGATATCAAATAAATAGCCGTTCGGGCCGCGGCAGTAATGAGAACTGGCCTCACAGTTACCGTCATTTAGGATACGCGAGAAAGTATACCTACTCGTACAACCCTTTTAAGAATGGCGTTCGAAAGAAGGAAGAATAAGGAGAGTTTGAAGTAAAGATAAATGATACGATTATCGAATAATAGTAGGAAACTGGTAATCTTACGCAATTTTAAAGAAAAAATGCTTTTCAAATCAAATCAAATCAGTTTATTGCAAACATGATGTACAGAGGTTGGAATAAGATTATAAGTTTCAAACATGCACCTTGTAAAGGCACTGCAAAACAAAACTAAAGAATAGAATAGAATACTCTTTATTATGTACACCATAAAAAATACAGATACAAATGTAGAAAATTTAACATAGGGTGACACAATGGGCGGTCTTATCACTAAAAGCGAAAATTACATTACATTACATTTTTCGTCATAAATTATGTCATGATTACAAAATATAAAACAAACCTGGTTCAAATCAATAGAATAAATAATTACTGTTAGTATAGCTATCGAATTATAATATTTCTAACGTGCGTAAATAAAATAATTTTCTGTTAATTTTATGAGAACTACATTTTTGGATTTTCAATTTTGCTTATTGCTTTAGTTTCTAAGAAATATTTGTCTTGTTCTTTCTCATGAGAAACTAACTAGTTAAATCAAGTTGATGAATTCCTGGTAATACCTGTGCAAGTTTTCAAAATGCAGAAGGCACTGAAGGAATTCTGTTTTCATGTGTTCAAGGAAAATTATACATACGTAGAAGAAAATCAATATTTTTGCTCATTTACTGAATATTTTTCAGGGCAATTTCAATCCTTATAAATGTTATGCCGAGAGGTCAAAACAAAATATTACATAATGTAACGTGGCTTAATAATAACAGCCGCACGGGTCGAACCATCAGGTTAAGCTACGCTTGCCGGGGCTGATCCGTGTATGGGTGACCATCTTTACATATCGAGACTCCTCAGTGTCTCGGAAAGCACGTTAAGCCGTTGGTCCCGGCTGTCGTTCGTGGATCTTTGACACTCCTTACGTTAAGCCCGAAAGTCTGACAACTATTCTTACCAAGGGGTATCGTATTACCCAGTTACTGGTTTGTGAAGATCAGATAGGCAGTCGCTCCATGTAAAACACTGGTATTCAGCTGCATTCGGTTCGACTGGAAGCCGACCCCAACATAGTTGGGAAAAGGCTAGGCAAATGATGATGTACATCCCGCCTGTAATCCCCGAAGGGTAAGGCAGAAGTGTATCTATAGTACCTACACCCTCATTTCGCCAGTAAGGTTTAAGTCCCATGTAAACAAAATATATTAACATTTTTAAACCAATAAAATATCCTTGAGGCCAAACACGTGCGAGATCATCCATACTTAGGAAAGGCCATTTTATATTAAATATGAATTACTAGGAAGTTACTTTTAATCCATACTAATATATGATAAATGCGGAAGTAATCGTCTGTCCGGCTGAATGGCTTTGGTTGAAATCTGGCACACGGGTAGACCATGAGATACTTTATAACACGGTAGCGCTTTCCCGTGGGATAACTTCCGACCTCCACGCGGGCGAGGTCGCGAGCAAAAACTAGTGTGCGTATTATTATATTAACTGACACCCAACTTGATTCTGGCTTAACTGGAGACCACAAAGAACCTTCACCGTTTGGTAAAGTAAATACTGCCCAAAATTAACGATAACTGGATCATAATTTCAGTTGAAAAGTAAAACATTGGCGAACCGCTGGTTGCCGTTAAGTCGAATTTTGTTTTCAAATTAAAATTAAAACCGGCCGCATTAAGCTCCGAATCGTTAGTCTTAATTTGAGTTGGCTGATGGGTGATGCTTGTGCACACTGTGATGCGATGATATGCGAGTAACTCCTTTAGGCTGTTACCTTCTGACAAGTCTCTTCCGTGGTTGCATTGTACCTAATTGATTTGTGACATAGACTTTTATTCGCCCGATAAAAAAAAAAGTGTTAGTTTCATTGTTAATCAGGTCCTTCCATGTTGCCATGTGTGAAAACGATTGGTATAAAGGCTCTTACATACTGGGGCGATTCGTCGCGCGACTCGAATTTTAACAAAACAATTTCTCACGGCGAACAATGCGGCGGCGCGCGGCGTCGTGTCGCACGCCGTATCGCCCCAGTATGTAAGAGCCTTAAAGCAAATGTAACAATGTCTGTGAATCTTTTCGTTTCCACCGACAACATATTTCTTTTATCTTGTCTGGACAAGCTGCCATGCAACTTGATCATCAATTATTATTATTATTCTTTTTATGTCTTGCATATCTCGGGTCCCGGTTTTTTTGAAGGCGTGCTATGGGCCGACGCCAACTCGCAGAGGCCCAATAAACAATTTAAAAAAGAATTATTATTATTATGAGTAACACCTGCGAATTCACTAATAAATTTCACACCTACGGTTAAAGTTTGTAAGAATCTGATACAAAAGTTTCGTGTTCCCCGGTCAGGCAGCTCTACATATTCTGCTGCTCGAAGATCAACAACTTACCATTTAATATACTTAGCACAAGCACGGTATCACATTACACCAAATTAACGTCCTTATACCAACAGACTAATACTAATAACTCCCTCACTACAAAGCTAAGCGAAGCGATAACGAACAACATCTGTCAGTGCAGCGTGAACCTTAAATTGAAATGCACAGTCAGGCCACCGTGATTGACGAGCGGCAGCAGTAAGCAAATACGATGCGTGGTTTTATAATGCACGACTGTGTAACGATATGTTATTGAGTTAGTGGTCGGGTAGTTGGGAATATGCGAGGAGGAGGAGGAAGGTACGGAAATATGGAATTGTTAATTAATTTTTTATTTTCGCAGAGCCTTTATCCCGATGAATTTGCAAATAATTGATGAAAAATACTACATTTTTTTCCAAAAGAATACGTTGTTTTTCTTTAATAAATTACGGTTTTTTTTTATCGGAAGGCTTACCATTTTGAGCTTACTGATTTACAATACAAACAATTCTTACTGTTAACAATTGTGAAGATATGACAACAAAAAGCTTCTTTTTTTTTTTCTCATCAATAGTATACAAGGCTACTTTTAATTCAGTGGCATAAGTTTCTCAAAGGTTTTGTTTTATTACTTAGAAACCAACGCCCAACATGTCCGTGAAGATTCACCAAATAATTAAAGCATATGAATTATTTAGATTAATCATGAGAAACATTTTTAGCCACGACACATCGTATCGGTGGTCAAATCGTGCCCTTACCGCCGTCCCTAAATCCACCTAACCCGTTTGAACACGCGAGTTATTAAATTTGCACGCGCCTCGGTAATTATCGGTCGAAGCAGACGTTACCCTATTTATCTATACTATACTATATCATTACAAAGAGTTGTTCATCATTTTGCGAAGTAATAAAACGTTGAGGTCGTGTTATTGTTTTCGGGGGATGTGTGTGTCAAAGTTGATCAGGACTGATGAGCGTATGGGTTTTGAGTTAGCGCTAAACAAGACATTTAACTAACTGAAAAAACAGAACTAACTAATTGAAAAAGAGTTTTTTAAATAATTATTTACGAAACTGTAATGTAGGTTTTTTATAGCCATTGTCATACTGCTTTGCCTACCATAAATAATTACTTAATAATTTTTTATCGAAAAAAAATATTGTAATTTCCGAAAATTCCAGATTTATCGTAATCTAAATTCACGCTCTAAAAGCTGAATTTTTAATTTCAGTTATTTCAGTGATGTAACTTTAATGCAAATCTCTGTATTATTTAGTTACCCTATAGAATTTCGAATGTGCACTAATGTTACTTTTCTGTTTGTTTCAGGTAAGTTATGCAGAACCGATAAGGAGTAACATTCGAAACTGTACTCAGTTAAAGTGGTGCTTAGACCGCACTTCGGAACATAAATACTGCAATGGTAATGAAACGTGTGAGTGATCGTGTGAAATGTAGTCCTCACGATTTCACGAGTCACTATGGTTAGCGAGAGAAATTATCTTTTAAATTGCCTATATTAATACTCTCTTTGAATAACATAAGGCCTACAGTACCTACCCACATCTAACACCGTATTGCTACATCCATAATTTCAATTAAACCTCAAAACACGATTGCTATTCATCAACAACACGGACCCACTCCAATCGGCTTATCCCTTCAAGGGAGACCAACCAACACACACATACGGTATGTCATACCATCCATAAAGTATTTACACCCAACACTCACTAAGCAGGGAACCACAGAGTACAGACTACAGCTATTTACGACCACTTTACACCACAAATCCGAAAAGGTACGCAAATAAAACTATCAAAACAGTAGAAACGTTCCCATTTTATTTTATTCTATGACCTAAGTCCCTATTTCCATATGCATGACTGGCAGAGGAACAAGCCAGTCCTGTTATTTATATATTCGACTCGTTATCATATTTTGCACTCTATATCATTGGAGTAAGGTGCTTTATTCGACGGTTAAATTCTCGAGAGTCCATTTGACTAGCACACATTAGTAAAACTTCCCCGGGCACCAAGCGTACGGTGGCCATGAGGGAGAGACTTCAAGGACTCTCTCATTTTATGTAGTGTGTGGGAAAGTAAATACGCCAGCCGCGTAATAAACGCAGACAGACGGAAGTTTTTATTAATAAGAGCGTATTTTTACAGAAGTAGGAGATTCCAGTAATTTAAATCAGGTTCTATTTAAACTAAGATTTTACATTATACCACATAAGCTGACATGCATTAGTATTGGAAGTGTTTTTGTACAAATTTAATTTACCTTGCATACATATATATAAACCAGAAATATATTTACATTTGAGACATCCAAACCGAATAAACCAATCCAACGACACATCAAATCACTAGTTCAAGAGCGCGCCGCCGCCGCGCCGAACGTAACCCGCCGTCGATCCCGAAGGACCGAGAGTAAACTTCCCATCGGCACTTACTTGTAGCCACCCTACTTCTCACTATCCGAAATAAAATATTTATAGAACTGAGAGCACTTTTTCTCTTTGATTCAGTGGTTTTATTGGCTCGACCGTTTCGCGGTAATAAATGCTTTAGGGGTGGCCGTCCATAAATAAAATTAGTCACAATGAATGATTCTTTTAACTTGATTCGACCGTCATATTACCGATATCGCTCGATGGTGTGACGTTACTTTTATCGCTAGCAGTAATATAGATAATTTTTATTAGGAATATCTGTGTATCGACGAATTTATGGTCACTTTCGTCGGAATATGAAGATAAGCTTTTATGGTGGACATGGACGCATTAGTGTTAAAGATGAAATAGTAAACACAATATTACGTTGGTATTCAAGTTACAGAGTTTTTTAATATTTTATCATCCAATCGTCATAACATAATAGATCTTTCTGTTTCTCAATTATTACTTTTAAGGACTCCTCATTTTCTCCTAAATACCTACAAGGCAGAGCGTAGGCGACACATTTTAACCGACTTAAAAAAAGGATGAGATTAAGAGAGGTTTGTGTGTAGGTATGTATATTTCATATAATTATGTATCTTCATCGATATTGTCGTCAATTGTGGACCAATTTTGAAAATTCTTTTTCATTTTATATACAACGTTCCGCTACAATGGCGACATTAATTTAACACACGGTAGGGCTAGTGGCCAGTAATCATAAAAACAAATAATAAAATAAAATAATTCGTGAATTGAAAAATTTAAATTTTTGTAAAAAGAATAATAATAAAGCAATAACCAAAGATGGGATCACTCTGTGTAAAAGATTCATTCATGAAGCTACTTACCAGCTGGCTTACGTTCTATCGGTTCGATCCTTTGACGGCATAATTTCTAAGAAATCGCGCGGCATTCCTTCAATTCGCCTACTTTTTGCACGTTTTCATTGATGCGATGTTATGATCCGTGACCCCGGCAAATGCCCTCTGCGCTAAAGTTCTTTAAGAGTACAGGTTGCTCCAAAATGCTATTTTAGAAAATTGTAATTAAATCAATAAATAATAATGTTTAATAAAATTAAAATATTTTAATAAAACGAATACACGAAACCGTTATGTGTGTTAAATTAATGTCGCCATTAAAGCGGCACGCTGTAGATATAGTAAGCTTACGCGGTAGTAAATTTATAGGTGGGTAGTTTTTGAGTTAGCTTCGATAATACGTATTTAATCCACTTTGTGTATCTTGATGATTTTTTATTATTACCTGTCACTGTTGTTTACATAGCAAGTAGTGGTATACGCATTGGTCCGGGATAGATAAAAAAACTATAAAGTGAAAAAAAAAAACACGTTTCATGATTTTGTTGCTACGAATATCCAATTAGATGCTTTCTTTTATTTCGATAGATCCTGACTAAACCACCACACGTTTGTGCAATCATCATTAATCTCTATAATTGTTTGTTTTTTTCTATTTCTCGTTTATTTCTTGGTAAAGGTGACACGTGGCGCCATTCCTACACATTGCACGTGTATCGTGTTCACTAAATTATTAAAGTGGGAGCGTGAGACTGTCTGTTTGTTTTATTATAATTCTAGTTTTAAAACTCCTTTTTTGAAGTCGGTAACTAAATAATGGTCGTTTTGTTTTTATTACTTTCTTATATTATACCTCGTTATTTCAAGTTAGAGAACATTTACTAGAGTTTGGCTAACGTTTTCTGCTGCTACGTTATCGATTTGTTCTTTGAATTTTATTTTAAAGCATTTGCAGCTTTTCTACATTAAAAATGACACAAAACGTAGTGGTTTGCTTAAAAAGAATGGAAATAAAATACTCTTTTCTCAAACATGCTTGGAAATTCGACCATTATTTTGACAACCTTCTTCGAGATAAATCAAAATTGCTGTACTGGTAAAAAACAAGTGACGATGCGGCCAGCAAAGTTACTTTGAAAATCCATATCTGGCGTGTTTAGCGGCCAAATAAATTACTATGAAAACTCATATCTGTCGTGTTATTTAAAAATGGAACGAACTTTTTACTTCAACACACTGCAACCAAGGAGGTAACTTATCCAAGATTTTATTTAAATTTCGAATTGGTTTGCAAATACAACAAAGAAGAAACAAATTAACATATTGGCGGATGAATAATGATAGTTATTCGTCATTGATTCTGGAATTTCTATTTAATTTACTCAGTTTGAATTTCCGCGCGTTGTTTAAGAAAAGTACTATACAAGCCTTGGCCGCAATCAGGAATTGATGGACTCACGCATGAGTGCCTCGGCTTCGCCTCGGCCCTCATTTTCACGATCGTCCATCAATTCCCTTATTGCAGGCCGCGACAGTAATGTACTATTATTATGTACCTATATGGATATCATAGATAAAAATGTGGAAATTTTACATATGGTGACACAATGGGCGGTCTTATGGCTAAAAGTGATATTTTAAAGAAAACCAATTAATTAATACAATCAATCAATTATTTAGTTTTACTCTAATCGGCAAAATTAATTTACAATTATTCTTTTACTGAGCTCATACCTCCTTATTTAGAAAATACAGCTATGGGCCTTGTCGTTCAATGGCAGAAAAAAAAAATTTAGTTTTATTTTAAAACTAGCTGATGCCCGCGACTTTGCCCGGGTGGATGTCGGTTATTATATACTAAAACTTTACTCGAGAACCACTCTATCCATTGGTAAAAACAGCATGAAAATCGGTGAAGTAGTTTTTAAGTTTATCGCGTACAGGACGACAGACAGAGGCGGTGGAGGACTTCGTTTTATAAATTTTCCCAATATTTTCATAAAATAATTTCTCCTACCTACTGTTAACTGGGTTAACAACCTTTTAAAAAGCCTTCAAAAATCAATTATCTCGCCACACATCGACCAATTACGGTGCAAACTTTTATAAGCTTAAGTAAGTACCTAAGTTTGGAAAATAATTTGAGTGAACATGACTGAACGAAGAATTTCGTGTCGTTCGTGAACGAAGCTTGGGCACACGCGAGTTGTTACTTGGTCGGGAAAAATTTGCTGTTTTAATCGCTTAGGTCAGGTGTTGGAGCAAAGCACTGAAATTATTCCTGAATATGGTTTAGCCATCTTTGAAGCTTAAGTAAGATTTTAGTTGAGATAAGAGTGGTACCTACTGACAGATTTCAATCGAGACTGCATGCTTTAGAATCGATAAAGAAAATGAAGCTTTTACAGGGATCCAACAAATTGATATTCGCAACAAAGAATAGTTCACCCCAGTATATGTCCAACCCGTACTGCATAAAGTGATAAAGGTTTTCTTAAGAGTATATTCAGCAACGTTTTCTCAATAACAAACTGCGATATTCAAATGATATAGTCAAGGAAATTCTTTGTTCAGCAAATTGACTACCAACTTAAATTGTCTGTGTATTGAAATCACAACTGTCATTCTTTGACAGTCGTTTGAAATGACAGCAAATTGACGTAATGTTTCAAAGTGCTTTTCATCAAATAGTTCCCATGCCGTAATGTTGGCTTGGGGTGCTGTAGGACGAACAAAAATACGCTACGGCGCTACATAATAATGAACGCACTGTATGCGTTCATTATAACTTGTCCCGTGACGCGATTGATAGCACTGAATTTTGCAGTCTTTTTTTTCAATACTACTATGAATTCGAAATGGCGACTGACAGAATAGTACTACCAATTAAATGACTGCTAAATTCAGTGCTCTACCAATCGCGTCACGCGTTAAGTTATAGTGAACGTGTGGCACTATCTACAACACATGCGAGCTACGCATCAAAGAACTTACGTCACACAAAATCCTGACGTCACATAAAAATCCTGCATCGCGAAATTAGAGTTTACCGCGCAATGGACATATATACAAGATTCCGACATCAATCTTTTGGCAATTGCCCACCAGACACGACACCCGTATGGTCGGAGGATCCTCCCTTTTTATAGAGGATGAGTGAACTTTACACTCTGTTCCTCATACCTCTAAAAACGCACTCTGGTAAATTCTTTAAACACAATTCACCCTTTCTTCTTTTGTTTCAGACACAAGTTTCATTGCACTTATTTAATTCCTCAATCACCACAAGAATAGCTACCGATACGTTTTATTCTCAAGCTCAAAGCTTTATATTTTCAAAGCGACACATTTAATTGTTAGATATTAATCGTTCTGTCGGTGCGCCGCAGTTATTAAGAGTTAAGTGCTCTTTCTAATACTTAATTTATCTTTGGATTTAACTGCAAGCTCAGTAGCTTGAAGTTAAATCCAAAAATAAAAACAGTTTTAGGGTGGAAGTGGAATACATGCTTTATAAAACGTATAAAAGTATGAGATGGTTTTTGACCCATTTTCCTAGTTCTGACTTTCGTAGTGCCAAAAACATAATTTTCTTTTGTGAATCGTGTGCATATAAAATTACATCTTAACTTAAAAGGATATATACAGGGTTACTGGTAACTCGACGTATTCCTTGCAGGACGTCATAGTAGGGTTAAAATGCAACAAATTAAGCCACCAAATGTTCTACCGAAATTCAGTATTTTTTTTTTGCACTAACTAGACTACATTTTTTATGAAGTAATAGCAAAAATTACAAAAAATTAAATGTTTGGTTAGTGATATTTGCCAAAGTTTTAGGCATTATTGAACTTTTAATTATTAACAAAGGTCTGCTACGGCGTCAACTATGATAATAACTTAAATTTCAGTACAGTCGCGCCGTAAATCATTTTTAAATTGGTTTCAAATGATTTAATCTGGGATTTTTCATAAAAAAACTGAAACTCTTAATAATTCAAAAACTACTGAATTTCGGTAGAACATTTGGTGGCTTAATTTGTTGCATTTTAACCCTACTATGACGTCCTGCAAGGAATACGTCGAGTTACCAGTAACCCTGTATATCCAACCGCTGAAACCGCAGGAAAAAAACCCTTAAAATCCACAAAAAAACCGCATTATAACAACCTCTTAAGCACTTCCCATACTTCGTTTTTCTTGAATAATAGCAATTTTATTTTTAATATACACAGACTAGCCAACATGAAATCTTTATAAACGACACCACACTTCTTGCAGTCATTATTAGTCATACAAAAATCAACCCTAAAATGATAACGGTGGGGGTCATTTTGACCTGCGTTGTTCATTTTCACAGGGAAATAAAAAGGATTATTGTTAATGGGCGTGAAGCTTAAAGCGTTTGGATTCGTTTACACGTGTTTATAGTTTGTATTTACGGAACTCTATATTTGTTGGTATGTGGCTTCACAGACAGCGGTGTGGGATGCAACATGCAACCGACATGCTTTGTCAAATGAAATTGGGACAAACTAAATTAATAGAAGTACCAAAACCTGTATCTGCTAAACAGCGTTTTACGTTTTACGTTTCAACTGATTTTTTTACTGATGGCCAGTACAATTAATAGGTAACTTCGCATTCCAGAAAATGAAAATCCAGAAAGAGATAAAAAAAAAATTAAGTGTATGTCGTTAAACTTGCGACTTAAATTGGATAAGCGTTCAGTCGAAAAATTCTGCATCTTTTTCCTGGACAAAAAAAAAATTACGCACAGTTACTAGCGTTAACTGCCAACACACTACTTAGAACCGGTGTGCCTACAACATACTCAAATCTTCAAAAAAGTTTAAGTACCTTTTCAAGATCACTCGCGAACGTTGCCCTGTAGAGAGAGCGTTATAGCAATCCAGAGGTCATATTATACTCGTTCTATAATCACTGCGCTTGTCAGATAAATTGCTTCATCGCAGATGCTGGTGTCAATCTTAATACCACTACACGTCGTGTTGTATTAATACTTTAACATGTGCTTCTGTTCATTTTGTTCGCTGTTTTGCTTATTGTCTTTATGTTCATGATGTCAGTTACTTAATGCAAGTGAATCGTGTTGCTTTTAACAAAATCTAAGCTGTTTGTTGTTGCTCAGATTTTGTTGAAAGCAAAACGACAGAAGTGTCTCTTTTGTCGTCGGTTTCGTATAGCGTACTAAGGGATTATGCCTAATAGATTAGCAACAGCTTCGACGATCAGTACACAGTTTCTTAAATCCTTAAGTCTCTGTTCTGTTTATTACCCGACTACGGCGAAAAAAAAAGGAGGATTATGATTTTGACCGGTATGTATGTATGTATATAAGTATGTTCATTTATTCCCTCATATCTTCTAAACCACTCATCACAATTTGACAAATGAGAAATCGTTGGAAGCGTCTTAATCGTCCGCTGGAAATAGGGTATGTGATTAATTAAATGTGGTAGGGTATTAGGGTATTAGGGTGTGGTATTAGGGTATGTGCATTAAATTAAAAATGACGCCCGCTAGAGGACATAAAGTCAGAAACTAAAAAAAAAAATATTGTTTAATCGTACCATGTTGGGTATCAAATAAAGGGCTTAATGAGCACATTTAAAAAAAAAAACCCCATAATAATTTAAAAAAAAAAAGTAATAAAAACTAAAAGTAATAAAGACAAATTAAAAATCCGGAGTCACACGTGTAAGGGCATAAACCGAACAGATTACGTAATTTTTTTAAACTGTAAAATTTCGTGTTGGTAGTTACTGTTTGCTTACTAAAATGTGTTATGTCTACATGGGATTTAGTATCAGATTTATTAGAATAAATTTCTGGGGTTTTCGAGATTTACTTGCTGTCAGTCCATACTATGTACAAAGCAATTTTTTTTTTTTAAGCGTGGGGTGTCATCCAATTACTTCTCCCGCTCTGGGCGGAGCGGAAGGGCGTGTCAGACTTTTACTGACTAAAACCCACCCGTATTCCTTCAGTTGCCTGTTGCCAAGGTCCCGGTATCCCTTTCGGACTTTCCCGCAACCCCGGCAGGACTATGTACCTAGCTGATGTATCAATCTGTCCTTATTCCATGGTCATTCACTAGTCATTCTAAAATTATCTTAACAAAGTAGCCAACAAGTATTGAACCAGTTTCACTTGCTCGGACCTTACTGTAGGCCTCTTTATATAAAACATTACCTAGACATGCTCTTGATTACTGGTTTTACCATTATGGATAATGCAGAGCTTTGAAAGGTATCGACCGTTAGTAGTTCCGCTTGTTACTGCATGCTTCTGTAATGAACAGGGACCTCCTTCGTCTTTAGAGTCATCCAAATTACGTATTTACATTACAAGTAATTTAATATCATCATCAGATGCCGTATTTATGACGTGCCATCATGATTCCAGTGCAAGAGAGAGATGGAGCTATACATGACCGTTAGCACCATCTCTTTTTCGGTCTAGAATCATTATGGCATTTATACTTCATAATACGGCACCAGGTTTGCCTTTTTAACCCCCGACGAAAAAAGAGGGGTGTTATAAGTTTAACGTGTGTATCTGTGTGTCTGTTTGCGCCATCGTAGCTGCCAAACGGCTGATCCGATTTTGATTTTTTTGGTTTTGTTTAAAAGGTGACATGATCGAGAGTGTTCTTAGCTATAAAAAAAAACGTTTATTAGATAATTTGTTTTTGTCCGGGGGTTTTTAAATTTTAAAATTAACTTAACTTGTTGACCTTCCTGGCGGAATAGCCGAAGCAATTCAATCTTTTTGTCATACTGTCCTTGAATTTTTATATTCTCGTTGTCAAAGTCAAAGTAAAAAAAAATTTTTCAAATTGGCACATTAAAGGCACTTTCGAACGTCAAAAACAAAGAAATAGAACTGATTCTAGCTGCCCTTTCCAAAAGGCAGTTGCAGTCATTAAAACAATTTTGCTCTTCAAGACATTTTATGATTTTTCGGATACTGTACTCACTAATCCATTTGACTCATATCATTCTTACTTCTCTCCAAAATCGCTTCCTCAAACCAATCCTGTATCGCTGTCTTCAAAGCCTCTCAAGGAGCTGATCCGATTCGAAGTCTGTCTAAATAAACAGTCGGGTGTCTCGCGGTTAATTCGGGGTCGTCAAGTGATTTGTATCCGAGTTATCCGAGTTCCCGAGTGCATTCGTTTACGTCAACGTGTGGTTTTAAGTGAACAGACAGACATTCGTGTTTGGTGTTCACTGCTATTTATTTTAAAACTATTTCGTTTGTGTTTACAAGATGGTTTAAATTTTCGGTTTGGGAGTGTTTTTGACAGTCAATATGGGTTTGGTTGCTTGTTTTTCTTAACGAGGTGAAAGGAGCTGCAAGATGCGAGAAATATTTACAGTATAGAGAAAAGCGGTAACAAATATTTAGAGTACCTACTAGAAACATTGAGTAAATACACTTCATGTAATGTGAAGATAGATAGGGAATGATAAAATAAGATTGACGCTTCCTTGTGCCGGCTTATTTTTAGCTTGCAAAATCAAAACAGTTGAGTATACCCCAATTAATTGCTATACTCAACTGTTGACAAAATAATTATATTCTACCCCGGACAAACAATTAAATTCATCCCGTATTCTGAGCCCTCCTTGTTTACACAAATTCAGCATAAACATTATAATCCGCTGTATTTTCAAAATTATAAATACAAACTCTCATACAGATTTATTATTAGAAAATTATGCATATTTTACAGTCTGCTTGGGACTTGACTGACAAAATGTGACCCAATGAATGGGTTATGACATTTGTGACCCCTGTGAAAATGGAATCTGACTTTTTAATCCCTCGTATTCGTATTTGTAGGATTATTGGTAAGATTTTACGATTGCTTTGAGTCGATAATAGTACGGTAGGTCATACGTCCGTGGTCATAAAACCAGTATGAATTGCTATCTAATTGCGTAACTTATTTTCGTTACCGATGAAGACTAATTTGTTTCATTTTTACAGTTCAACAACATTCATTGCGGTATTTACGATACTGAGCAGATTTTTTTTTCGAACTTATGAAGCAATGGATTAGAAATTTTCAAACCGATTCCAATTCTGATTGATCGAGTATTAAGCAAGTAGACAAAAAAATGTATTTATAAAACGCTGAAGGTCTTTTTATACTGCAAACCGTATACGTCACAAAACCTATGACGAATTTGAATATTAGGAACCAAGGAGATTTTTTCTTGTTTTTCCTGCGTAAAGTTGCGTTAATTCCAAATATTCTAAAGACGAAAATCATAACATTCCCCGCCACAAACGTTCAAACAGCCAATTGGCACTCATTCTTTCCCCGTAATTTGCCCGACGACGGGTCGATGCGACCGCACAACTCCGGGCATCGGGTTAAAATGTTTTCCGTGTACCGCCCGTCACAGTTGTCACCTGACCAGCGACGAGACACGTTTAACATAAACTATTGCCGATTTTGTGGCGGTCAGCCGTTGTTGGGGCCTTTTAGATGCGGTAATGGATCTATTGTAGTGTTTATATCCGAAGGAGTCGTTTTTGTGAGCTTGTATTGGTGGAAGGGTTGTTTTGTATCGAATTGTGAGCTGTTTAGTATTATGTTAGGCTGTGAAGGGATTTTATTATAATAAGCGATTGTTTCAGGTTTATACATTGGTCTTATACTCAGACCAAATAAAAAACCAAGACATACGCTGTCAACAGTGACGTGAGCCCGGTTTCGTAAACATTTGTGTGTACTTAATGAGGTGTAGTTTGACTGTAATTTGATTGTAAATGTGTGCATGTGAGCGTGTATGCACAGAGTGGAGGTGTAGTTTTGGAATGCTTCACTGTATTGTTCGCAGCGATGTCTTATTTTTTTATTTTATTTCATTTGTTCTAAAGTCTTGTTGTGCCTATTCAAGAAACTTTATAATCTCAGTCCTAAGTGTATCTATCCCCAGTTTTCCATTGCTTTTGTTATTGTGAGAGCATTAAACCATAAATTACTTTTGGGTCGTTGATTATTGTGCAAATAGTCACTAGAAATCATTGCTTACAAACGCAACCCACTCGAAAATGACAGCCATTTTATACGCATTGAACATCAACCGAAAATTATTGGTTTTCAAATTTTACAGCCTCGTTTCCCACTAAAATCAATTGAACCAGATTACCTGACGTTTCCAGTAAAACTTAAACTAACAACTCTTCGGTTTACGTAGTATTACCATGTTTAAAGCCAATATTTTATGCCTGTATTGCACTGGCAACACCCACGTAGGTACTTGCATGTTAGAACAGTTTTGAATCGCTTATACGACACACCTTGGTACTTTACACAAATACATTATTTTATTATGGTAATACCGAGTCTTTAGTGGCAGTTGCTTTGAGCTTGGGAGTCAAAGGACTATTTATTTATTGGGTTTAGACCAGCTTCGACAGTATAATTCCAACTAATATTGTAAATTTAAGTTATAATTTTTCTCTTGCTTCGGCACTTTAGACACGGCATACCATATTGGTAGCGAGCTGTGGGATTGACTGCTCAGAGAACGCCGGACGTACTTAAGTGTCATTGTGGATTGTGGAGGCTCTTTTAATGCATTCGAAATTTGAAATTGAGGTTGTTATCACCTCATATTTATTATACTACTTACCATTACTACTACTTAATTACTTTTTATTTGTCTTGTTAGTTTTTTATTTGTTATTATTTTTATTTTCAAAAATGCTCCTTTTGTTAATATTTGTATTTCCTGTGCGTGTCCCAAATAAAATAAATATTTTAATAATAAATAATAATATTTTTTTTTCTTTCTTTCTTTTCTTTTTCTTTATAACCCAACTCATAACTATTTTGCTTATAAAGTTGTGCTAAGCACGCAGGATCAGGAGATTTTCTTAGAATTTTCTATTAAAAGAGAGTTTCTTGCAAAAGCTTTCACAGCGAAAATTCTACAACAGGTGTACTATTATGAAGTATTAATGCCATCATTATTCCACTGCGAAAACGGGATGGTGCTAGCGGCCTTGTCTAAGTCCGTCTCTCTCTCTCACTGGAAAAATTGTGACATTAATACTTCATAATACGGCACCAGTTCCAAGATTTTGCTACGTAACACAATACCGCAACACAACAGCGAACGAAACACGTCATTATCATCATCATTTTCCTGTCCATATCCCAATTTATTTGTGGTCGGCGCAACAAGTCTTTTCTTCCATACTTCTCTATTAGCCGTCATCTCGGTAGTCACCCCCTTTCTAGGCATATCATCTTTCACACAGTCCATCCATCGTTTCTTTAGAGTTTGCTACGTAACACGATACCGCAACACAAAAGCGAACGAAACAGGTGATAAACAGAAATTAACTCGGATGAATGCAGTCATAAATCGGTGAGATACGAGCGAGGATAGCTGTTTCGATAGCTTAGTGATCCCGCGTTATACTCTAGTATATAACAGACGCAGTAATACGTAATGTTTATGTTAAAAGCAGGATTAATATTTCTAGGGTTAAGTAGATAAAAATTGGTGCTAGAACTGCCCTGAAAGTTGATAAAATTGACTTTAGGTTCCAAAAACCTCAAGTCGGCAAGTCAATTTATTCAAATTCAATTATTTGCATAGGTCAATTTGCAATCAGATTCATTGATTTATTGTTAGTAGATACATGCATGCATGTATGCATTTAGTATATGCGAATAAATAATCAGGATGACAATTTATTCGTGAGGGTTGCAAAAGGGATTTTCTCGGAAAATTTAGTGCATTTGTACTTGTATGCAGAGAAGTTACACTCACCTGATGCTTCACCATTTTACTCGTACCACGTCTTGATTAGTAAAGTAACGTAAAGATAGTATAATATCATAGCTATATGGCCAGCCTGCCTACCACAGCAAAAATAACACGAAATCGCTGATGATACACGTACACACGTTCCAAATAGAAATACAACGAGCATTCACATAAAACTGTACAATGAATCCGATCAATACCTATCACATAAATAGTCCCTAGAATCCAATACTGGACATAAGCATAGTGTACAGTCAAGAGCAAAAATATGATACACAGCAAAATTATTCCAAAGCTAATTTCTTGTAGAACCTTTTCGATTTATTTCTTGAAATAAGATACAATTTAAAAAATTAGGTAAGTACGTGTGTGTGAAAATGCTACCTATACCTACCTATACCTATGTATAGCATAATCAGCCCATATCGTTCCCACTACTTGGACATAGACCTCCTCTCCGTGAGAGGGAGTGGATCCTATACCTATGCATAGCGCACCATTATTTCATTTGAAGTTTAAAATTACGAGTTTTTTTGTTGATATTACGAAATCTGGGTTTTCTAAGACAGTGGCCATCAAATAATGACGGCCGTTCAGCTCAGAGCACTTTTTGACAGCGGTAGGACAACGCCCATTTTGCGGCCGCACCGCTTTCTTATGCTATGGTTTCCTTTAGGAGCGTTGGCCGCCACATAGGGGCCGCAGTGACGGCAGCCATGAAAATGATGGCACCGGGGTTAGACTTCACGGTGTCAAAAAACGCTCTCTAGGGAAACACACCAACCTACTTTCATAAATAACGTTTCAGTGACGTCATTCGGCGTTAAATTGCGGACGCTATGTAGCGGCCACCTCAGTCTTAGGAAATCCACACTTTAGAAAAGGCTAGCTTCAGTAAAAATTGTTTTTGGCCTTGACTGTACACATGAATGGTCAAGAAATGCTTTACATTCTAGCTCGCTCGCCCGTCACGTTCTGCACCGAGCCGAAAATATTAATATTCGATGCTCCAGTAAGGGTTGCTGCGATTTCAAGTATTTATACCCATATTCTTAGTTTCAGAAGCTAAGTGCTTTTTGACAGGTCTAGTGTATTCCTCTAGAAAATTCTTAGGTCTTAAATTCTTTGCGACGTACTTAGCAAATGTGTCAGTGACAAGTCCAATAAAGGATGCTGAAGGATTTTTACAGAATACAAATACTGCCGGTCAATTCTGTAAAAATCTCACCGAGAAAATATAGACGAAGAGAAAGGACATTGACCATCCATATATGGGAGTTGGACCAAGTGCTGCCCAGAATGGACACATAGTGCATTATGTTCCTTGGACATATACTAGTCTGTAAACCAAAGCTCAATAAAATCTATCCCAGGAGTTTTGAGAAAAACTCTTTTCTATTGAGTATTTCTTGTTGATGAACACCAACCAACCGATGGCACATTTTTATTAAATAATGACTGTAATTGTGTTTAAAAACACATTACTATTTCATTTGTGTGCATATCATTTTCATATTAAATATTTTTTAATGACCATCCATATTCGGCAGTTGGGTCAAGTGCTGCCCAGAATGGACTCATAGTGCATTATGTTCCTTGGACATATACTAGTCTGTAAACCAAAGCTCAATAACATCTATCCCAGGAGTTTTGAGAAAAACTCTTTTCTATTGAGTATTTCTTGTTGATGAACACCAACCAACCGATGGCGCATTTTTATTAAATAATGACTGTAATTGTGTTTAAAAACACATTACTATTTCATTTGTGTGCATATCATTTTCATATTAATTTTTTTTAATTTATGAATAACAACCAAACGATGGCGCATTCTATTAAATAATGACTGTAATTATGTTAAATAACACATTATTTTTTGGAACATTTAAAAAAAAACATTGAAAAATATAAATATACGGTATCGGTAACAGGGTCCAAGCTACCGGTAGTCAGGGCTCCATCATTTGACCCTGGATACAACCCTGGGCTATACTAGGTACTTGTCAAGACAAAGCCAACGAGTCCAAACACGATGGTGCTATCTTGTTTGGTTGAGGAATTCCTATGGCCACCTTCCGGTTCCATCAACAGACCCTGGAAACTGCCTAGTGTAAAGCACCTGTCAATGTATATTGAACGTGTCCAAACACGATGGTGCTGTCTTGTTTGGTTGAGGAGTTCCTATGGGTACCTTCCGGCTCCATCACCAGACCCTGGAGACAACCTTGGGCTATACAAGGTACTTGTCAAGACAAAGCCAACGAGTCCAAACACAACGGTGCTATCTTGTTTGGTTGAGGAGTTCCCTTGGCCACCTTCCGGCTCCATCATCAGACCCTGGACACTGTCTAGTGTAAGGCACTTATCAATATACATTCAACGAGTCCAAACACGATGGTGCTGTCTTCTTTAGTTAAGGAGTTCCTATGGATACCTTCCGGCTCCATCATCAGACCCTGGACACCACCTAGTGTAATAGGACTTTTCAATACTTATCCAATGAAACCACATACGACGTGGCTATCTGGTTTACTTGAGGAGTGCCCGTGACCACCCTCCAGCTCCATCATCAGACCCTGGACACCATGTGAGGCTATAGCACTTGTCAAGATAAAATCAACGAGTTCAAACTCAACGACGCTCTAATTTTTCCAATAATAAAATAAAATAATTAAATAAAACTAGGTAGGGACCTACCTGAAAAACATTAACCTCTCTCAGGCATTATCTTATTAAACATGGGACCGTTTTTTTTTTAATTTTTTTTTTATGTATGAATTGATGCAAGGATCCATTTCGAAGCACTCCCATGTCTGGGCAGCATTTGGTCCAAATCGGTCAATATCCTTTAAGTGAGCTATCAACAGTGACAATTTTTATTTATTTTCGATTCAGAGGCTCAAATGTCTGTGTAGCCCTGGCTCTTGTACTAGGAGTTCTTGTATCACAAGAGCCACACCTCTCAATTTACAGGGAATATGATAAAGACAAAAATGAGATACATTATAGTTATGGCAATGCCTAGCATCTGCCGGTCTATTCTGTAAACACCTCACCGTGAAAACTTGGGTGAAGTGAGCTGTCAATCCCTAGCGTCAGGTGGAGTGACACTTTAAGCTCACTTCACCTAAGTTTTCACGGTGAGATTTTTACAGAATATCGAATACTGCTGATCAATTCTGTAAAAATGTCACCGTGAAAACTTAGCTGAAGTGCGCTTGAAGTGAGCTGATAATCATTCCACTAATGCTTAGGGATTGTATTAGTTGAAGTGAGCTATCAATAGTGTCATATTGATAGCTTACTTCAACTAAGTTTTCACGGTGAGATTTTTGCAGAATCGAACAGCTGTTCCCTGTTCTTTCCTGGCTTTTCTCTTGACATGGTCCATAGACACTTAACACTTATGGAAATGGAAGACTCTTTTTGTCAGGAGCCAGACCGTGCAACGCACAGGCTATCACCTTAATATTCATACACAGCCTTTAAAATCCACTGTTTATCGGTTTCGTCTTTTCTTGCTATACTCCTCGGCTCTACGCCAGTTAAACCTAGATGTATAAGTTCCAACAACTTTTCTTTTTTTTGAGTTGCAATTCCCGTGATTTCTAAGAACGTTCACATTCTAATCTCATTCGCAATCTGTCAATAGTATAATCAATTTACCAAAATTTTTGACAAGTTTGACATATTGCGACTTGAATATGAACGTTTTTTAAGTACGAGAATTGACTTTCTGTTTTAATGTCATAAAATTGTTGCAGACCATCCGCCTTGCATTCCTTATGTTTCCTCCACCACTTCTTTAAAATGAGACACCTACTGCCACCCACCCACTTTGTTGTACTAAATCAATCAAATTGTTTTATGGGAGATTTATTCCATTCTAATACCAAAAACTAATACCACTGGAGAATGGCCCCCGGCCCTAAAGTTGTTATTGTTCATCAAATCAACCTTCATAAATAACAAAACTCTATCAAAGTTTTCCTTGAAAATCAATTTATTCTTTATCTAACTATTGACTAATCGGTTCTAAACACCAATTACAAGGCCCCATAATTTCGATGGCCAACGAAAATCCATCATTCGGTCTAGACTAACTACCCTACGATTCAATACCTCTATTTATTTACGAGCGTATCAGGGTTAAGTATACGTTACGGTCTGCGTTGGTGGTATTCATTCGTTGAAAAATTAAATACATGTAGATTTGAAATGTTCGTAATTTAAAATCATGTTGTCGCGGTTGAATTATGGCTGTGTAATGAATGGTCCTTTGCCTGTTGATCTGGGGCAGAAAAAGTTTAAATGTTGGTTCGAGATTTGAAATCGCGAGGCAGGTGCAATGTTTTTGTATGTTGTTTTTTTGAATTGAAGTATGAGAAGATGATGGTTTATGGTTTGGCAAAGATTATTTTTCGATAAAAGTAGCCCAAAGCCATACTCGAGAGCTGCTCTCTTTTTGTTGTTCTATATTTTGTATCAAACTCATTAAATTATATGCAATGTACTTAAAAAACGGCCAACAACACGTAAAATTAATTCACACAACAATGTTGCCAGCAGAAAAATTTCCTCCCAAATATTTGTGCGTAAATCATGTTGAACAGTAAAAGTGGGTAGGTAGGTACAGCGTAAGTATCACTTACAACGACTAATGCGTGACGATTTTTTATGGGAACTGTGTGAATACATCAAGTGATCCCCTGGGTTTTAGCGCGAGGTGGCTAAAAAGGTTGTTACTAAGAGGTCTACTCGATAAAGATATGTGTAAAATATGGCAATTTTTTTTGAGTTAGGTGGCAATATTTGTTGTTATAATCATTGTTTTTTATGCTTCATGTCATGAGTGAGTTTGGGTGTAGAAAGGTGTGTTTACTATGCGTACAAACGTCTATTGTCCTTTACAATTAAAACATAAAAATTAACGACTTCCTTTACTTATAAATTCAGTTTCGTTGACAAACGTCGTTTGTATTAAGTGTAGGTCGTTAGTCCTATAAAGCAAGGATTATGATATGTGTATCAGATCTTTAGCACTACCGTAACTTTACACAGAAATCAGCAAGTTTGAATTACATTGTTCCATAAAATGTATGTAAATCTGTCTCTAGACTCATCGAATACTCAATTTTGCCTAAAGCCAACTATGCTCCATTTGAAATAAGAATAGACATTTAAATGAACCCTTTTTCCAGTCCGTTCAACCGATTTTGTCTTCTATACCGTAGGCATAAGGATGGCATTAAAAGTAAAAAAGATTACACAATATCAACTGTCTACTGCAGCTGCCATTTGTCATGCCACCAACGCAATAGAAGTCAAAATCGGTTGAACGGACTTTAAAAAAGGTTTATTTAAATGTCTAATCTTATTTCAAATGGAGTATAGGTATATCGTAACAACCGACCAGTATTATTTATTACACCTCACAATATAAACACAAAGATGGCATTACGGCAGAACGCCATAAACCAAACCGTACCGTCTATAAAAAAAAAATGGCGGCCCACTTTCGCAAAGTCAGGTGGTCCGCAGCAGCCATCATTAATTTCCATTCAGTGTCGAATAGCCGGAATATATCGTGGCGGAATCGCTTCCAAGGTGCCGGGTAAGAACACACTTAGTCTAGAGTACGGTACCGTTCTTTATTTTAAGTTGGCAATTGATTTTATACTGGTACTATGTATACCATTCGCTTGGTTCAACGGTCTTGATGGAGCTATGTGAAGCTATGTACTAACTTGGTACTGAAGCCGTAAAACAGCTAGCAGAGCTTTTTAAAATGGAAAATGTATTTCAAATTTAGTTAATAGTTTTTAAAGTTTCTTAAAATACAAAGCAACAAGTTTCTTAAAATGAAAAGAAATATAAACAAAAAATCGTTATCATAAACTACTGGACTATAAAAAAAAGCTTTTATTTCGGACCCATAGATTTAGTCCATTTGGTTATGGTTTTGGTTATGGTATACACACGACTTAGAAACTAGTGTTAGTAACTAGGTACACCAGAAAAACAACACAAACTTTCATAACTACGCCACAGCTGCATGTAGGCGCATTCACTGTCCCAATGTGGGGCTGTCCCACCTATCAGTTATAGTTTTCAGGATGCTTGACATGCCTTCCAAAAAAAGCTTTTTAAAAAAAAAAACAACCGTCTTCCTGAAAAAAGTTTGAGTACCTACTATCCCACTACCTACTATGTAAATAACAGTGACGGAGTCAAATAAGATATCGTCTACATAGAAATAGAATGGGAAAAATACGTAATAATTGAAGCTAACTCAAAAACTACGCAAGCAAAGTTAATAAAGTTTATATGGTCACCTTGGACCGTGGACTTTTGAAGCATGACCTACCAAACAAAAAAAGAATCATCAAAATCGATTCATAATTGGCGGCGTAATCGAGTAATATAAACACAAAAAAAAAATATACAGACGTATTGAGAACCTCCTCCTTTTTGAAGAAGTCGGTTAAAAAATCCCCACATTAAATATTAATAAAGTTGTCTTATCAAATTAAAACCATTCTGATTCCTTCAATCAATCTGCCTAGCCTTTTCCCAACTATATTGGGGTCGGCTTCCAGTCTAACCGGATGCAGCTGAATACCAGTATTTTACATGGAGCGACTGCCTATCTGAACTCCACAACCCAGCAACTGGGCAACACGATACCCCTTGGTAAGACTGGTTGTCAGACTTTCGGGTTTCTGACGACCCGTAACGACTGCCAAAGATCCACGAATGACAGCCGGGACCAACGGCTTAACGTGCTTTCCGAGACCATTCTGATTCCTTAATTATAATAAATCAACTCATCATCAAATTAAAAGTGTCAGGAAATGGGCAATTAGTTTGGCAAAATAAATACTTAGCCCGACCTTGTAGCATTTCGGAACTTTCCAAATTCTTAACGTTAAAGGGCAAAGGGTGTGTGCCATTAATCATTGAAGATAGACAAGTTGTCACCTTGTAAACGGATCTAATTTCTGGAGAATCTTTCTGGGGCTTACTGCTGGAGATATTGATAGATTTTGAAGCTGATGGTGTACCTAGAGTGCGTTGTGGTCTGGACAATTCTATTGGGAAAAGTAATAGAGTTGTGGTGTGAGCGAAATCGCATTTTTTTTTAAGTGCGGTGGTTTTTATAAGTTCGGTGATGTTAGTGATGGTGGTGTGTGAAAGGGCTCGTGGCTAAGTAATAACAGCTGCACGGGTCGATCCATCAGGTTAAGCTACGCTTGCCGGGTGTGGTCCATGGATGGGTGACCATCTTTACATACCGAGACTTCTCCGTGGTTCAGAAAGCACGTTAAGCCGTTGGTCCCCGCTGTCATTCGTGGATCTTTAACAGTCGTTACGGGTCGTCAGAAGCCCGAAAGTTTGAAAACCAAGTTAACAATTAGGGATATACAGTTACTGGGTTGTGGAGGTCAGATACTAGGCAGTTGCTCTATGTAAAATACTGGTATTCAGCTGCATCCGGTTAGACTGGGAGTCGACCCCAACATAGTTGGGAAAAGGGTAGGCAGATTGATTGGTAGTGTGTGTTTATTAGTATCACATGCAGGGAGCGTAGGTACACGGCTACACATCAAGCTTTGCAATTCCAGTTTATGCTGATATCGCATTGTATAGAAGTTCCGTACAATGCGAGATCAGCTTAGCGTGGCTGTGACGGACGGAACGGTCGGACAGCGGAAGCTTAGTAATAAGGTTCCGTTAGGCACCCTTCTGGGGCCTTAAAACAGTCACTTTGGCAGAATCATAATAGGAAAATATTATGAATCATCGTAAAATGTCACAAACTGACAATTCATTTGATGATCTGCGTGCGATTCATATTACGAAATAATTCATCTGTTTGACAGTTTTCTATGGAGATTCGTAAAATGGTCCACAGATTATGAATTGCTTTTGTGTTCAATTAGAGGAATTACTAATGACAGCTGGAAATTCAGGAAATGAATCGCTTTTAGAGGAATTGCTAATGTGGTAGTTTTAGACCCACAGGTACAGAACCCAAAAAACAATAAGAAGACACTACTACCAATCTTACTACTGACAGTAACGACTATAACATATATAAATTAAACAAAATGAAACAGTTTAGTCATTGAAATCGTAAAGATGGTACAGTCGAACAAGCTATTTGGTAAACAGGCAAAATATATTTATTTTCCGATATACTGCCAAAATTCCTTATGATTGTGTGCGTAATTTAACTTTTTGAGCTTATGGCTTAGGAGAGTGACGTAAAAGGATTATTGTCTACTGAAAACACTCATAAAATTGTTTAAAGTAGTTGTAAGTTATCTGCTTGTATATCAAATAGCTTGTTCGTCTGTACCTACAATATTAACGCAATATTTAGTTGCTTGCTCGTGAACATTATTACTATGTTCACGAGTAAGCAACTAAATGTTGCGTCTGAAGGCTTGATTTAGACAAATTAAGCCCAGGGCGGTGAGTTTGAAGACTTTTATTGGCGATGGTACGATTCCGATCAGATGCATATAGTAGGTACCTACTCTTTTTCAATGTAATTGGAAGTTTTGGAAAAGCTGTCAGTATTGATATTTACTTATGAATAAATTAAATAAAAAAGCCTTTTATTTCCAGTAAATTTTACATTTCTATATTCTAAATTTCCGCGTGCATAGAGGTGTAAGTTATGGTTTATCTAAACTATTATATTTATCTCTAATGATATGATAACATAAATGTAATTACTTTTTTTTTTATGTTAGTCTACACTGTCCCACTGCTGAGCAAAGGCCTCCCCCCAAATCCTTCCAAACATCCTTTTCCAGGACCACCTCGATCCAACCCTTGCGATACGCGTCCAGATCGTCTCGCCACCTCTTCCTGGGCCGGCCTCGGCGGCGCCGTCCATCCTCAGGCACCCACCGTGTGGCGACTGTTGCCCAGCGGTCGCTATGCATGCGGCTGACATGACCCGCCCAACTACTTACTTATACTTACTACTTATACTGTCTGTAAATTATTTTATCACTACTCAATAACATCGGTGAACAACGCCATACACCTGAGATTGCCCATTATTGCCGTGTCATGTAGGTCAATTTGCCTTGCCTTTTCACAACTACGTTGGGGTCGGCGTCCAATCTAACCGTGTGCAGCTGAATACCAGTATTTTACATAGAGCGACTGCCTATCTGACCTTCACAACCCAGTAACTGGGTAATTCGATACCCCTTGGTAAGAATGGTTGTCAGACTTTCGGGCTTCTGACGACCCGTAACGACTGTTAAAGATCCACGAATGACAGCCGGGACTAACGGCAGGCACGGAGGAGTCTCGGTAAGAAACCCATCCACGGACCAACCCCGTCAAGCGTAGCTTAACCTGATCGATCGACCCGTGCGGCTGTTATTACTTAGCCACGAGTTATGTAGGTACTGTGTATATTTGTTACAGGACCTAAATAAATTTAAAAAATTAAAGTAATAAATACTAAAACCCAACTGCGACAAAAAAGTCAATGAACTTAAAAGGTATAAACAAGACACCACAGACAGACAAATTAAAATTCGGAGTCACACATGTTAGGGTATGACCTAAAATGTGCGACTCCGATTTTTTTTTTGTGCTTATAATATGTATATTTTTGAAATGTGCTAATTAAGCCTTTTCATATGATACCCAACATGGTAAGATTAAAAAAAAATTGTAGTTCATGTCTCTATGTCCTCTAGAGGGCGCCATTTTATAAATTTAAGGTGACGTCACATAGCCTATTACCAACGGAAGATCAAGACGCTTCCAACGATACATCATTTATCAAATTGTGATGAGTCGTTTAGAAGATATGGGGGAACAGATGAACATACATACATACATACATTCACACATACATACATACATACCGGTCAAATACATAACCCTCCTTGTTGCTTCGCCGTAGTCAGGTAAAAAGAAGAAACAGATTAGAATCACTCGACACGACCACGATCTGACTCAATCGTTCGCAATAAACAACCCTAGCCAACCTCTTCATGAGAAATTAGCCAAGTTGCCGGGTGTCGGGGCAATTTCGTCGGCGGCAACTCCGGCTTGTTGCGTGTTATATTGATGTAGGCTTATTATCTGCCGCAGCCTTGTATGGAGGTATTGTGGGTTGGAACATTCTGATTTACCGCCGAACAAGGTTATAGGATAGATTTTTTCACGCAATTTTTTGGATAAAGCATTTTCGGGTGCTCCGTTCAGTGACACTTTTGGGGCGTCTTAAAGTGATAAGTAGGGGAAGTGTTTTGTATTCTGTGCCCAAAATCTTTGTTGTTTTATTATTATTATATTCCTCTATGTTGAGACCGTGTATCTTACGTAAGTATCTACCTACGTTCATATTCAGAATCTAAATGACATTAACTACAATACTACACTGGCCGTCAAAACTTAGTTCTAAAACTATAATTTCTAATAAAACTGATGTTTGCTATAAAACGTTTTTATTTCAAAACTCTGGCTTTAGGAGATATTGCAATTTTAAAAGTGTGGTACACACGGCGACACATCAAGCTATACATTTCCAGTATAAGGTGACCTCACATTGTACGGAAATCGTATACAATGCGAGATCAGCATAAACTGGAAATGTATAGCTTGATGTGTAGCCGTGTGTACTAAGTTTGGAAGGCCAGTGTAGTATTGAAAATGGTAGCACCAACTTGGTGACGTCGTCGTGGGGTACGTGGCTAAATATTTTATGTAATAACAGCCACACGGGTCGATCGAAGGTTAAGGTACGCTTGCCGCAGTCGGTTCGTGGATGGGTGACCATCCATTGCAAATCGAGAGCCCACCGCGCATTGGTCCCGGTTGTCAGTTTTGTATAACTATAACTGTAGTTACGGGTAGTCAGAAGCCCAAAAGTCTGACAACGTCTTACCAAGGGGTATCGTGTGACCCAGTAACTAGGTTGTGGAGGTCAGATGGAAATTGCTCCATGTATAATACTGGTATTCAGTTGCACGCGGTTAGTCGGGCAGCCGACCCCAACATTGTTAGATAAAGGCTAGGCAGATTGATTGGTGGCGTCATTATTGCCATTACTGACATTCAGTGTCATTGCTTCCAACAACTGGTCCTATTTGGCGCAGCCGCGAGGCACACTTTCCTGCTAAAGGACGTTACACTTTTTTCTTTTTTACTTGTAGTACAGTCACGGGCACCAATATGTGTACACTTAGCAACTTTTAAAAGCGATTTTCTCCTACTGTATTGATTGTAATGTTATTTTATAAGGAACATAGTATTTTGGAAACTATATTATTATGAAATAGGTATCATCTCAAAGTTGCAATCGTTATTCCACGAGAAAATCGTTATTGAATTTTGCTGAGTGTATACATAATTTTGCTCGTGACTGTACAATATGTTGTGTTGTTAGTGTGCCTTTTAGTCTGTGCTAAATAAAAGATTTTTTTTTTCTCACTATGTTTAGTTTGATCACTGGGCCAATTAAGTTGGTAATATTAAATATTGTTAATTTATTTAAAACGGTCCAACCATTAATTAGTGTCTTGATATCGAATATCAACTTTCATATTACACGATTGATTGGACCACTGTGGCTCCAATTTGTTTCAATAATTTTGTTTCATATTTAATGATGTTCATTCAGATCGAATGATATCGAATAAAATAATTGCTGCTCATTCAAGTCATTTATACGTTTCATTAAAATTTAAAAAATAAGAATTCCTTTTTTTGAACATGAAAATATATCGCGACATAAAATGGAAAAGTTTTATATCAGAAATGTTATCAGTAAAAAAAATTACGTGTTAAGGCATAAATCGAACAGATTACGTGTGACTCCGGATTTTTAATTTGTCTGTCTGTGGTGTCTTGTTTATACCTTTTTAGTCGTAGTTGGGTTATAGTTTTTATTACTTAATTTTTTTTACTGATAACATTTCTGATATATATTTTTTTAAGTTCCTGACTTTATGTCCTCTAGAGGGCGCCATTTTTAATTTAATGTGACGTCATATAGCCTATAACCAGCCGACGATCAAGGCGCTTCTAACGATACCTCATTTGTAAAATTGTGATGAGTGGTTTAGAATATATGAGGGAACAGATGAACATACTTACATACATACCGGTCAAAATCATAACCGTCCTTTTTTCTTCGCCGTAGTCGGGTAAAAATCAAACAAATTATCGTCATTACTTACTTGCTTATGCCTAATCTATCAGTCCGACATCTACGAAATGGAAAATTCGATTATACTTTTTGTCTTTACTACGAATGACCGAAACGTTACCAATTACCAACTCAAATGCTACCTTATTCTGGTTCTATACCAACCTAAACCTTACAGGTAAATGATAAATTTATATATAATATATAGCTATAATTCACTTATTTGCTTTCTGACACTTGTGGGCTTGTTGGAATTTTAAGTGATAACTGGCTCGTGCCTATGTCGTATTCGTCCTACTGCACGCGTAGCATACATGACTAACTTACTCAATACTCAATTTTTTATTGCATTCCATATGTTACATTGATGGTACAGTAAATAAAATATCGATATGGACCCTGTCGGGCACAGCAACATTAGGAGAGAGGAAGAGGGCTAAGCAGAAATGTAATATTATTATAAATTATTAGATGTGTTTAATTATGTAGGTAATATATTATTAGGATAGTATAAATAGGTATAGTATATTAGTTATTTTTATTTTATGTATTGAATAAGAATAATCTAGGTAATTATTATGAAGAATAGGTAATTATTAGAATAACTTAGAAACGGGTTTTGTCGACGGAAGAATAGACAAAATGCCCGATTGTGATTGTTTATGTCATTTTGTTTATCTATTCTTCCGTCGACGAAACCCGTTTCTATTGTGGCCATGTAAAGCATACTGCAAAAAAGTGTAACTTGATACCGTCAATGCACAGTATAAGCATTAAACAATGCAAGTCTGTCCTGCTTTCTGAAGTAGTACAAAACTTCCCCCTTCGGGAAATATAGGCGTGACGTCACACGCATAATCAGCATAGCAAGCATAGCATAGGTAGTTGTTTTTTATTTTTATTTTAAAACATAATTGTCAGAGTTTTTATAAAAATAAGTGTTTCTACAGCATAAAGAAATTTTTAGAACATAAAAATATTTGTTTAGAGTAATAATTAATGAATTTATTGTAAAGTAGCTAAAACCCGCGGCTTCGCCCGCTTGACAAATTATATACTAAAACCTTCCTCGGGAAACACTCTGTCCATTGGTGAAAACAGCTTGAAAATCGGTGCAGTAGTTTTTGAGTATACCGCGAACAGACAGACAGACGCGGCGGAGGACTATAATACGTAGTGATTAATTAAGGACATTTTCATATAATATTAATGCCTGATTATAACGTAATCATAATTTAATAATAATGTACTTATAATCTGCATGAAAATTATGTCAAATAAACATGAATAATTTGCACGCTTGCTTGCAGGCAGAATACAATGACTTTAAAGCTGTAAGATCTTCCCTTGTAAACTATATATTTTCTTGCAAATAAACAATTTGAATTTAATTTTGATATTTTAATTTTAATGTGTTGTGGGCCAAAATATTTTTTATTGTATTTTCTAATTGTGTTTTTTTATTGTGTGATCATGTGGTCTGCAGTAATCATTTAATTTATTTGTAAACCATAGAACAAAAAATACAAACTATACAGTATACACACTGACACAATTTATAACATTTTTAGCGACAACTTCAACAGAATACTCAAATAAAGCCAATTGTATTCATACGAATGTCGGCGGTCGAAAAAAAGCATCCTGTGTCGCGTCGCGATGATTCATTTATTATTGTAAAGGTTGTTACTGACCGCGCCGTAACAACTCCATTTGTATGAGGGGCTCCCGAAATGTACCGAAATAGCATACACAATGGAAATGCGAAATGGGTCAGATTTTTCAAAATAATGTCATTGAAGTTTTTGTTTTTTGTGGTGTCTATTTTAATTAGGGCTGGGAATAGTGTGGGAATAGGTCAAATACGTTTGTCGTCCAGAATAACGTGGAATGTGAATTCATTTAGAGTTGGCTAATACGAGTAGGTACTGTTGCAGCTATCAAAACGTCGTGGAAAAACCGGCATGTCCAGAACAGAACATTCATTCATTCAGAATCAGACTTTAGTAACACTGCGAATGTCTAAATGAGTGAATGGTGTGGTGATTGAGTTATTATTAGAATTATTTTACCATGAGTAACAAAAGCAAGTTATTAAAAAAAATGTTAAGTAACATTAAAACAACGCCAACTATTGTCCTAATGACAATTTTATCAACTTGTTTTTTACTTTTTAGTTCATTTTTAGCAGGGCAGTCGTGTTTTTTAATTTTGTAATTATTGTTATTGTTTTTTTTTTCCAACTTACGTCTTTCATTACAGGGTAACTTATTGTATCTTTACTGTGGAGTGACCCTTACGACTTTGCATTGTTCTTGTCATTCATTCTTAAGTGTCATTTATATTCACAGCTTATGAAGAGTACGAATAATGACTGGCAATAAATAAAAGAACATTTTAAAAGTAAAATCTAGATTCTTTTCTGCTGATATTGAAGGACTTAAGTCACATTACGTGACCATGATAACATCTAATGCATGACTAAATCCATTAGAGCTTTATCAAGTATGCACACTGCTTTACTAACCCTATAGAAACATTATTGAATAAAAACTTTTTATAAAAAAAAATAACCGACTTCCGAAATTGGTGTCTTTACTTTTCAATTTTCGTTTTTTGCCACCGACTTCCGAAATTAAAGTTATTTTTTCCTTTTTTAGTGTTTTTTTTTTGGAAGTCGGTTGTTTTTTTTGTTGTAAAAAACCTTTTTGATGAAGTCGGTTAATTAAGTTCAAATAAGTTGAAATCACGTACTAACTTACGGTGAAGGAAAGAAATCTGAAGTAGCTAATACTAGGCTGCCAGGTGGTCGTGGGGTCGGCCGTACTTCGTGATGGGGCCCACTAGGCATGTCAGGCTGATCCAGACGGGGGTGCCGCGAATGTACAAGTATGTCCCGGGCCCCCGACTCATGGTACTAGAAGGCACAGTGGGAGTCCGACATAACCGATATAAGCCTCCGTTCTTCCCAGATGGAGGGTAACCATGAGGATTTCCATGTTTTCTGAATTGAAAGTACCTAGTGCTTGTTTGCAGCGCGTAGGTATACGAGCGACGAGAGCGCCTAAAAAAAGAGCCGTGTGCATAGTCCCTCGCTTAAATAAGTATCATTAAACATTTCCATTCCCCATCAAGCTGATAAATTAGAGAAATTTTTTCTTCAACCTGCTTTATACGCTCCAAACAATGATTACAACTGAACCACACCTACAAAATCACAACATTTAACTACACCATAATTCTAGCTAACTGGTATATTGTAAAGTACAGCAATATCGCTCGAATGGTGTTTACAAACGCGATCGTATGCTCCTTAACTGCAGCCCGACCATTTTAAAAAGCCCTCTCTACGTCAGCTCGCGCAAACATTCGCGAGGCATATTTAATTTGGTTGGGTAAAGTTAATTACTTAATTTTGGTTAAGGGGCATTCCGCATTTGATTTATTAGCATAATTCTGTAATTAAGTAAGCGTGACATCGGGCCCGTTGATCTAGATAGCGTGCGTCGTATGCAAATGTGAAAGGCTGTTTTAATGTTGTATTATCTTTTGAATTAGCTATTTCTCAATTAATCTGATGTGCGTTAAATGTTCTCTTGCTGGAAAAATATTTTATTCTAATTATCTGAGACATCGGTCTAGAAATAACATAATTATGTTCATTGCACAAAGGTGACAAATGAAGTTTGCAAAGAAAACGCTGTTTTTGACTCATTCACACACTACACACACATACACATTTACATCTACTACATACAATTGGAAGAAGAAGTAAAAACAAATAAATAAACTTAGATTTTTTTTCTAAGAAATTCATTTCCTCCTGATTTGATGATGAATTTCGATCGATCGATCCATCCCCTCTCCCACCACACACTTCGCTCGGTATATAACATGTCCCTCAACTACCGTATAGCAACAACCATAAACAATTTTTACGATTATTACAACTGCAATTAACCATAAACACAATCCAAACCACGATCAAAAAGTTATGAATACCGCCATCTTGTAACTGACATTACAAGAAATCAAAAGGCCATCAAAGTCGCATCGTTCATACTCTATGGTACATTTAAAAAGCTACGTTACTTATTACCATAAGCCGTGTACGACAAACGAGCAACTTGTTAAGGCCCATTGTGACGATATTACACCAGTAATGAACGCAATAATCTTCAGATTAGAATACAATGGTTCGTGTGAACGTACTCTTATTATGCTGATTCAATGAATATGAAAGGCAATTGTCGGAATGATGCACTTACAATATTGGTGGGTGCACATTGTTATTTCTTTTAGCTGAATCAACTTATTGTGGGGAGCTTAAGGAAATTGGAAAATGGATGTATTTTGATCATACTTCTTTGATAAATACTTTAGGAATAAATCTTTCGGTTATTTTGCTGGTAAGTAAAACAATTTAGAAATGTTTGTGTTTACAAATAAAAATGAATTTTATAACGACAAATATTAAAATAAAAATCATTCATGTATTTAAAATATTAATTTATTTTTATAGTTTAAAAATATATTGGATGTACCTACGCTTATTATCGGAAACATAATTTAAAATAAACAAACGTTTATTCACTGAAACTTACATAATTTAATTAAATTTTACTTGTATGGAGTTTTTCGATATTTACAAAGCCCTCTACGCCCTCTCCCAACAAATGTATGTATTAGGTAGGTACCTATACTGTATCTGTATTATTTTTTAACCACAAAAGGGAAGCTCTTGTCCTGCATCTCACCTGACAGTAAGTGATGATGAGGGAGCCAAGTCTACTAATTTACAAACGTGTCAATGGTCTCGCTATGATGAGTTTTTGACAGATTTTGTATGGCAAATCTGACAAAAATTCATCATTGTGAGACCATTGACACGTTTGTAAATTAGTAGACTTGGCCCCCAAGCCGAAGGTGAAAGCAAAGCAAGTAATATAAAACAAACACCAAAATCAAATTAAAAAAATACTTCCTTACAAAATAACGCTCTGTCTGTATTATCCTAATTCCAGAAACTATGGACTTCGCTCATAGAGATAATATCCCGGCCGGGTTTAAATGCATGGCGCGGTCATAAAGTCATAAGTCACTTTTTGTTCGGAAAACCGGAAGGCGCCCTCTGTCGGCGCGACCACACGTTCAGGTTCACCGAACAAAAAGTGACATATCCACGCGACGTTCGTGTATTCGCGCGACAACCGCATATTATGCAGCTATTTTGAAAACAATCCTGAAATTGCTATAAAACACTAACCAAAGCAGCAACATAAAATACTCGACCAAACAAAACGACACTTCGAATAGACAGTATCTCCATCTCTTTCTTCATAATAGTCCCATCAAACTAAGGGCAGAAAGTAATCAATCGTTATTAATGACATCGACCTTAATAAACGCGAACTCATTAGCAATCGTCAACGATCATGTGGATAGCCTTTTGTGTTTCTGATGTGATGAATATTACAGTTTTCCATTACTTAACTTTTTTTTTAAACTGCCTCGTTGGTCTGGTGGTCGCACGCGCTATTGCTGAGCATGAGGTGCTGAATTCCATTCCCAGGTCGGGCAAAGTGTCACTGAGTTTTTCCATTAGGAATTTCTCAATAGCAGCCCGGAGTCAAGATTTATGCTCGGTTGATGGCAATAACCGACATAGCCCGAAGTATTGCCAAACTTAAGTGGCAGTGGGCAGGGCACATTGCTCGCAGAACAGATCGCCGATGGGGCCGAAAGGTTCTGGAGTGGCGACCGCGTTCCGGAAGACGTAGCGTTCAAGGCCCCCCGCAAGGTGGACCGATGACCTGGTGAAGGCCGCGGGAATGCGCTGGATGTGAGAAGCACAGAAACGGTCGAAGTGGCGGTGCTTGGGGGAGGCCTATGTCCAGCAGTGGACGACTTTCGGCTGAAATGATGATGGCAATAGGCTCACGGGACTTAAACATAACTGGCGAAATGTGGGTGTACTATAAAAGCACCTCTGCCTAACCCTTCGGGGATTACAGGCGACATGTAATGTTATGTTATGTCATTAGCAATCGTCGACGATCGTGAGTGATGAATATTACAGTTTTTCATTACTTTATTTTAAAACAAAATGTCGGTACGGTTAGCTTGTGTGGCTGTCATCGCGTTATGGCTTTTGTGGTGGAGATAGCAATCAAATGCTTTTAGATATTGACCTGAATTTGAATGAAGGATTAGTGTTTTTTTATTATTTTAGTTACATAACATAACATCACGCCTGTTATCTCCGAAGAGTTACGCAGAGATGTCCCTCTGTAGTACACCCTCATTTCGGCAGTTATTTTTAAGTCACATGTAATAGGGGGCGAGCCTATTGCCATCAACCGGGCACAATTCCAGACTCCGAGCTACTACTGAGAAATACCTAATGGAAAAACTTAATGACACTTTGCCCGACCTGGGAATCGAACCCAGGACCTCATGCTCAGCAATAGCGTTTGCGATCACTAAACCAACGAAACAGTTTTGTTTTAGTTATTAATCGGAAATTGTCTGATAATTCAAATGAATGTAGAAGCATTACTTACTTTATACTAATCCAGCAGTCGGAGTAAACCGGTGATTGCTCCCTTCCAACAACGCATAATCTACACTATACAATCAGTTATTGCAAGAGTAACATATTTTCCTTAAACTATGTACTGATTATCCTGAATGACCGATTATAATGAACTTAAGAAACAAGATTTTCAAAATTAATGTTTAATTCCTATTGTTAACATGTCTAGTGGTCGCAAGTGCTGAGCAGGGGGCTTAAATCAGCCACTTTGGCAGAATCATAAGTATTAGGTAAATATTATGAATCATCGTAAAATGTCACAAACTGACAATTCATAATATGATCGGCGTGCAATTCATATTAGGAAAAAAATCATCTGTTTGACAGTTTTCTATGGAGATTCGTAAAATGATCCACAAATTATAAATTACTTTTGTCTCAAATTAGAGGAATTTGTAATGACAGCTGGGAATTCAGGAAATGAATTGCTTTTAGAGGAATTGCTAATGTGGCCGTTTTAGGCCCCCAGGACCTCAGTTCGATCTCCGTTCGGACAAATTGAAATTGGGTTTTCCCACTTGGAAATTCTTAAAAGTATCCCAGATTCGGAATTGTGTTCCGTTACTGGCAATAGGCTTGCTTTCTTAGTATAACAGGCGTTTAAATTATACCTAGCGCAATATGTAAAGTCAGGAAAATTTATTGTTATCCAAATTGACTACCAACTTAAATTGCCCATCATGTTCAAATCACAACTGCCAATCATTGATAGCTAGTTGTATGAAATGATTATAACACGGGAAATTTACGTGGTGTGTCAATTTGATAAACGATTAATTTACCTGGCTGAGCTACAGGTGTTTTAAAATTATACCTGGCGCAATATGAATTTATCTTAGCTTACCTCAGTAACTTCAGTATAGGCATGATGTCATTTATAATATATTTTTACTTAAAATCTTGAATCTTGAGGACATAATTATAGTGACTTTATTGGTGATGTTCTTCAGAAAGGTCAGGCGCGTAGTACTCGCAAACGGCGTGCGTGTATGACCAGATATATGAACGTAATCGAGGCAAAAGGAGTATGTAAGGATCGTAGCAGGTGGCGTTCTGTAGTTTCTGCCTACCCCCATGGGAAGAAGGCGTGAGTTTATGTGTATGTATGTGTTAAAATCTTATTCTAAGATAGCCTCTCCTTGTCAACAGGTTGCGCGTTTCCATCTCGGTGGCACGGGCGCTGGTTCCAGTCGGGCGTGATCCAGCCAATCCTAATCGAAGGAGACAGGCTGTCCAACAAGGGACGGTGCCTATCCTCGGAAGGGGACAAGTTTCTTATTGTTGATGAGTAAGTATGCCACCATAGTTTTACAGAATTTATATATCCATCCATAGATAAATATCATCCGTCTCTATATTGGCTTACTCTAGGATGCATATCTAGTACGGCTCGAAAATCCTCCCATATCCTATCCTAAGGGCACGTCTTCCTTACCATTACCGTGCCACCCAGTCTACACCGTGATAAGCATTGGCCTCCGTAGCCCCATGTAACATGAGGCTCCAGGAGCTAGTACAAATCTTGGGGTTCATTCGATTTATCGAGTCTGGTTAAGTCACGCTGGTATCGGTGCATTTCATTCATTGTACAGCGAGTAAACCCCCTGCTGCAAATGTAGAGAGCTTATTTTAAAGCTTTTGGAGGACAAGGGAATGGTTACCCAAAGAAACGTCGTAGGGAATAAAAGCACAAGACTTCATCTGTTGACGTCATCAAATTGACATCCTGCGAAAAAAGTCAAAAAAGGAATGAAGTGAAATGATCAAAAAATAGTACCTAACGTAGAGAAGGTAACTTTTGTTTTGTCGTAGTTGACCTATATGTCATTAATTCAGTCGCCCCATCATTATTGAGAAAAAATTAAAGCGGGATATTTGGTAGCGTTCTGCCTATCTAAACTGTCGCGATTACAGAGGACGGTTTTGTTATTTCGAAAGGAAAATACAATTAAAAGAATTTGCTTTGAAAAAGAGCGAGAATTGTTTACCTTATGTTTTGAACAACAAAACTTTTTCCACTTTCTATTTCTCGTCTGCCTTTAATAAAACTTTTAAACTCGTGTTCAGTGCAAATCTCGATCATTTCTCTTTGCTATCTTCTCTCTTCCGTTTCGTTTGCGTCGTATTCATTTAATCTCTCAATCTGTATGCCTTATCGATAGCGCTTAGCGTGAGGGATAAGGGTGGGTGGCACATATCCGCATCGTTCTTATATTCTTAAACAAGTATCTATAACTACTTTTGCAAATGCTAACAGTACATACCTGCTTGCCCTTTGTTTTAATTTTTCATGATTTAAAACTTCGTGTTTCATTTTTTAGGGTTCCGTACCCAAAGGGTAAAATTGGACCCTATTACTAAGGCTCCGCTGTCTGTCTGTCCGTCTGTCACCAAGCTGTATCTCATGAACTGAGATAGTTAGACAGTTGAAATTTTCACAGATGATGTATTTCTGTTGTCGCTATAACAACAAATACAAAAAAAACAGAATAAAATAAATATTTAAGGTGGCTCCCATATAACAAACGTGATTTTTTGGCTCGTTTTTGCTTTATATTGATAACGGCAACAGTTAGACGCTTGAAATATTCACAGAATATTTAGTTATATTATGTTCACTTTAAAAATAAATAATGAAATTAAAATAAAACAAATGTTTAAGGTGGGCTCCCATACAACAACGTGATTTTTTTGCAGTTTTTGTTGACAATGCTACAGAACCCTTCGTGCGCGAGTCTGACTCGCACTTGCCCGGTTTTATTACATTTTATTAAAGTCTTCAGACATTCATAGCGGAGACCATCACATTGCGAACGGATTTGAAATAGAAGAAGGTTTTATTATGTCCGTTATGGAAGACCGCTTAGAGTCGGTTTTGGCAATTAAATACATCAAACAAACAAACCCTACTGAAGAAGTGAAAAAGTCCAAACTGAAAAGTATTTCAAAATCGCAAACATACAGTCCAAAATAGTCTGACAACTGAATCCTACTATCCTGCACCGCCCCTCTGCAATGGTGCATACCTGTTCCGTGCTCCGTGCCAACTAATCTTCAATCCACCGCATTACCTGCTGACGCCCTATATTTCCTACATTCTTACTAGGTAGTAACTGCCCACTGTAGTAGATAAGTATTAAATTACTTAAAACTAGAGTATGGAACGTATAAGTACTGCTACCATTTATAAGCAGTTTATGTTGTTAAGAGTCAAGCGTTCTGTCAATCAGTGCCACTGTTTTGGAAGTTAGTAGAGTTTTTCTAATTTCAGTGACAAAGACAAGAGCAATGTCAATGATTTTGAATTACCTATTTTAAACAGATAAATAAAGAGTATTTTCAAGGTACAGCGGACCTAAAACGGCCACATTAGTAATTCCTCTATAAGCAATTTATTTCCTGAATTTCCAGCTGTCATTAGCAATTCCTCTAATTTGACACAAAAGAAATTCATATTGTGTGGACCCTTTTACAGAATCTCCATAGAAAACTGTCAAACAGATGAATTGTTTCGTAATGTGCATCGCACGCAGATCATAATATTATGAATTGTCAGTTTGTGACATTTTACGATAATTCATATTATTTGCTTATAATGATTCTGCCAAAGTGACTGTTTTAAGCCTCTAGTTCCAAAGAATCTTTTTTTTTTTAAGTGTCTAATCATTCGAATTTGAATTTCCATTCTAGGATTTACCTTCAAACTTAATAAACAAATTAACCTAAATTTTAATCAAAACCGCTTAGATCGTTCCTCTCACTGACTGATTCGTAAAAAAATACAATTCGCCAGCTTTTCTATTCTCAAAGGAAACTTTTTGTAATATAACGTTGCCGGCCCCTCTGCAATGCATAGCCAGTTCGTGCCTCGTGCCAACAAATCTTCAATCTATCGAGTTACCTGCTCCCCTATATCTTTCACTAGTGGCCAGTCAGCTCTACTTGAAAAGAGGTTTAATATCAACCTTATAAACTGTTGTAGGTTTTCAGTTTTACACTTCGCTGGTAATATTGGTTCGGGAAGTTTGTAATCGTACCGGTGTTTGTGGGTGCTTCTTTAGCTACTGGTTTTTATGCATGATATCAGTGATTCTGTTTTATACCTACTGCAAAATGCTCCATTGTTCAATGTTCCGTTCATATGTATAATTAAAGATCTACTATTATATTTTTTTTTTTTTTCAGAAAAGGCTGCTACCGCTGCGTTGTGATGCATGAAAAACATAAAAACGTTCTACAGTATAAAGAAAGTGAGTTGAGAATATTGTCTTACAATTTAAAAAAAATTAAGAAATAAAAACTAAAACCCAACTACGACTAAAAAGGTATAAACAAGACACTACAGACAGACAAATACTATTAAAAATCCGGAGTCACACGTGTTAGGTAAATCGAACAGATTACGTGTGACTCCGGATTTTTTATTTGTTCGGTTAAGCAGTTCGGTTTATAACATATATATTTTTGAAATGTGCTCATTAAGCCCTTTAATTTGATACCCAACATGGTACGGTAAAGCAATTTTTTTTAGTTCCTGACTTTATGTCCTCTAGAGGGCGCCATTTTTAATTTAATGTGACGTCACATAGCATATAACCAGCGGACGATTAAGACGCTTCCAACGAAACCTCATTTGTCAAATTGTGATAAGTGGTTTAGAAGATAGGAGGGAACAGATGAACAGACTTACATACATACATATCAGTCAAAATCATAACCCTCCTTTTTTCTTCGCCGTAGTCGGGTAATAAAACTTGCAGACCTCACGACCATGTTGTTAGCTTCACACAAACTAAGCTAATTGATGGATCAACACTATCAACATCTGAAGCTTCGGAGTTCCACGTCAAAACCTAACAAACTGTGAATTTTCTCACTTTCGCATTTCTAAAACTGTGAATTCGAATAACATAAAATTGGCTAAACAGCACTCTGCCATCTAAAATGGAAACCTTGCTACATATATAATATACACCAAGTTTGGATGAGTTAACGGTGTCCCCACACTATACGGGCTATCAAGGGAATATCCTGGACTCATAAACAGGTCGCCTAATTTTCTGGCGAGTCCCTCTTAATGAATTACATTAACATTTGCCTTCATTTCAGTAAGTACATTTAGTAACAGATACGCGGCTATTTCTATAATAATATTGGTTAGTTTTCTTTTAGAATGGCTTTTGGAGTATTTCTAAACTAATATAATATTATAAAGAGAAAAGATTTGTATTTTTGCGCTTTGATGGCGGAAATTAGTATTGAATACAGGCTTTAATTTATCAATTTTTAACTATAAATTCGTAATGTTTTCCAGCAAACAGTCTATAATGTTGGCTAGTAACTAGTAAGTAGTCGATTAAAACACCTGCAACTTGTATAGCTTTGGACGAGCTTACAAGACACAGTATAGCTAGTAAATGTATTTCCAAGATATGGTTACAGCTATGTATTTCCAAGATATGGTTATAGCTAATTCCTCCGAAGCTTCTATCATGAAATCTAATGAAATCTTCTTCACAAAATCATATAGGTACCTACTATTTCTCTTTTATTTTCTTATTCTTTTCCAACCATGAGAAAAATGTGTGGAAAGGCCTTGTAGTGGTGTTGGATACCACGGGCTTTTAATAATAATAATATCCAACTACTTATATCACAATTTTGATAGGCATATTGTCTAAATTTTTATATAGCACCAAGCACACAAATTTAATTTCAGAAAACCGTGCCATTGTACACCCTTTCCTTAAATTTATACAAATGCCTTGTTTTATTTTCCAGCATTCTGCCACAGAAGAGACGCGTTACCGCACTTGTGTTCCTTGATAACGGGGGACGCGTTGTTGTACTCAATGTTTAGAGAAAACGCCGATCCTGTTGACTGCCCACTGAAAGGGCCGTTCTCTTTTACTTATAATAGGTAAGTGCAATATTCCGTCCTCAAGCCAAAGCTGTAGTTAAAGCTGTAACCGTTTCTTAAAGTTTCCATGCTCAATATATTATTGCATTCCACAATGTTAGCTTAGATGGTAGGTTTACAAAGACATGCTCATTGTGGACCCTGTCGGGCACAGCAAACTGCAAAGAATTGTAATTTTTAATTGTAGGGCTTTAATTGTATTTTTTGGGTTTTTCTGCGGTGTACACTGGAACTATTGATTACGTTTTAGCCTGTGCCCCGTAGATTACTTAAATTTTTCTATCTTAAAGCTGCTGGCCAACACGTATCATATTATGTAGAATTTTGACGTTAATGTGCTTTTGTTCTATAAAACAATTGATTTCACGTCAACGTCGTCGACATGACGTAAATTGACCACAATTTGTAATCGCTAGCATACATCATACCCTAAAAGCCTACATAATTCTCCAGTTCCTATATAATACATGCTCGCATTGACGCCATATCACCAACGACAGTTAAACTGACCAGCAATTAAGACATGACACGCGTCAGTCGGTGGGTGGTGGACGACGAACGACGGCACGTAATGACGTGTAATTAAAAACCCTTGGTAATGCATTACCGATCGGCGTCACTCAAAGTAGTCTGTAATTTGAATGGCGATGCATGATTTGCGATGAAATCTCGATTGAAATATGGACGTCTGTAATGCGAATCGATATCAAATCAACTGTTATGGACGTATGGTTGGCGCTTGCCAATATTGTACACTACCAACAAGGGTGCATTATAATCCTATAATAAAAGTTATAATCAACTCTTATTGCAAGTATCTAGCTATTAATAACACTGCTATATAAATTCAGATCATTAAGTCGTGTCATAGGGAACTCTAATTTTGTCTAAAGTTCGCTTTCGATTTGGAAGCTGAAACACCAGCTTATTTAAATTCTATCAATTTCCAGGGGTCATGGTGACTGCAAAAGTCCGGTGTCTTCTATCGAGAGCTGCACGGAGGATTCGAGACTGCTCCTCAACTACCAGGCCTGCCCTGATGTCTATGGCTCTGAAAGCACGGGTAAATTAATATGTGCCCATGTCAATTTAATTATATGATTACTTGGAAACGTTGATGAGTTTGATGCTAATATGTCCGCCATAACATTGTGCAATAGCGTCACACAGGTTTTCACTCCCCGAATCCGGCTCGAAGGACCCGTCAAAACTAAAAATAAAATAATAATTATCACACATGCACGTCAGTAAACAGAGTCGTTTATTGCAGTGGATATATATGTGCAAGATTAATTTTATTGCAATAGTTGACTACCGCCAGTTAAGCAAAATAAAACAAGCACACAAAAAAGTTAATTAGGTCATCTCCCAATTAATTTTTTACTGTAAGTCGTAAAACGAGCCAAACTTTTCCTATCCTTGACATTATTACTGCAACAATTTGTATATTTGAGACGTTCAAACTCGCCTTGTTAGACGTCGGTTACAAATGGATCGGGCAGAGTTCCAGCACAGGTGTTGGCATTGTTTAGTTTTAGTCGCGGCCCGCGAGCCGCGGCCCTTTCGAAATAAACGCGGTGTTAAGGACATATTGGTGACTCATTCCTTACTAATTTCGTGTTAAAACAATTGCCTGCGTGTTTGTAGAATTGAATTAAGGAAACTGTCGTAACTATATGACGAAATTGGGTAGTCGGTTGACAAATTGATTTTGGACAACCCTGGCCTATATGATTTGGGCAGTCGATAGACGTATTGATTTTGGACAAAGCTCGAATTTATAGAACTTTGGAATGAAGTATTATGAAAAGTTCAAGACTCCTAGACACGCAATGTTTGTGGTCAATAAGCCATTGAAGTAAGTATATCGAAGGGCAATTTACAAGTAACATTTTGTAATTTGTCAAGGCTGTTCAAGTAAAAATTCAGCTAGAAGGATACTGTCGTGTTGGCATGACAATACTTCTTAAACAGGGAATGTCCTATTTCACAATAAAAACAAATGAAATTATACTCGCAAATAATAAACATAATTGCAAAAAAAAGGATGAAAGGACAAACTTCAAAAGCGTAGTAAAAAAGAAAAGAAATAACAGACAACAAAAAAGCATTTCTACTCAAAAAGGAACATTTCCGCGCAATTCCCATAGTAGGTACTTCCCCTTTACGCCGGCGGCGGTATCTATATAAAACTTTATTTGTGCAGTCGTCCGTCACAATTGTCTCCGTCAACGGCGAACTGTGCGTCTATTCTTGGATGTAGATTTCGAACAAGAAGTTAACAAACTATGAGTACTAATACTGGGCTTGCAAGTTCGTAATTCATTTATACCTAGTTGTGTTGTTATTGGGAAGTTGTGTCGTTATTTATAGAGCAGATGTCGTTACGTTTTACGTTATTTTAATGTTCAATGGCTGATTCAATGGCCTCTAATTCCACTTTCAGATATGAAATAACTTGGTATATCGTGGTCCTTTTAGATACCTACTACATTAAGACGCAAAGGCATTCCTCTGGTGTAGCTACAATGTTATGTATAACGCTCTAATTCTCTGCCATCAGAAAAAAGACTTTTCTTTAAATATCTTTGTGTTTCCAAATCCATTTTTCTCGAAATCCAGCGTATATTCTCTCTACCTCGATTATATCTTGAACTATTAAAATTATCAACCTGAAATATTCATATTTTTCCTTTCTCATTTCAGTGGAAGAGTTAGAATGCCTAGCGACGTGGAAGGAAGGCAGCCTCCGCTTCTTGGTGGGCAAGCTGCACCACAACCACGCCACCAGCAACGAGGACCGGTACCGGTGTTTCGTCTACGAGAAGACGAATGGTAACTACAAACATTTTATGTTGTTAATTAGATATATTTTACAACTTCTTTATTTGATAACTGTGGCCTATTATATTAGTTTATTTTTTAATAGGTACTATGATTAAACTTAAACAAATGAAAAGCTTTTGGGACCTAAGATGCGTTTCAAAAACTTAATTTTTACTTGAAAGTTGTTGGACTGGCGCCAACTTTACTTCATCTTTACAAATCCAAACAGCTGCTGTGATTTCTGTCCTAGCCACTCTAGATTTAATTAAAAGGTCCCTAACTGAATTGTGTGACATCTTCTATTTCAATAAAAACCCACGGATGGAACCAAAAAGACCTCCAATCTTTTTCGTTCCAACCGTGGGCTTCAAAAGTCTTTTCCTCTCCAATTTTAGACTTACTTCTCAACACGCGTGTTACAGCAACCGGCGCAGTGAAGGAGCAGGTGGTCCCGCCGGGCGGCATTGAGTACAGGGTTGCGCAGTCAGGGGATGCGACGTGCAATGGACTGTTTAGTGCCACAGAAGGATCCAGGACCATGGCTCTTAAACGTGGTGAGAACTGAGAAATCTTTATTTATTTTACTTTGGGCATAAACTTATCTCACAGGCCCTAATCATCATTACACCTTTTCTCCATAAAAGCTAAAGGAGCTTTTCTCCGTAAAGGGGGTAAATAGATATACAAAAACTGTCGCTTGGTTTTGCTTCAAACTGGACCAAGTAGGTAATCTTAGTTCGCTGGAAAATCAAACTCAAGTGAATCAAAGCGAAAACAAAACACACTAACCCGTTAGCTGCGACAACAATTATATTGGAGGTCTGACCTTCAATATCATTGACCCGGCAGTGTATGCGTTAAGATGCTCATAATCTTCTGGCCATTTCTTCCAGTATCAGTTCGCTTCAACTGCCAGTTCCCTTCATGGATGACGTTCTCTCACACGTGGCACACCCTAGACTTCACCAGCAACTACACGTTCTACCAGCGGAACGCGACCCTGAGGATAACGAACCAGACGGGGGCAGATATCAAAGTTTACTGCGTCAATGTGAAGGCGAGCTCGCCGAGCGGGAACTCAGTGGCGTTGGTTGCGCATTGGCAACATCATTGGTAAGTGACTTGTTTTTATATTTTTGTGTTTAAACAACTTTTCGGACCCTCCATCACCAGACAATCCATGCACAACGGACCGAATGAGAGTCTAAGTGCGGAAAAGGGAGTTCACTTAGGTATATCACCAGACAGTTAAAAGCCTGTTTTACAGTATTCAGATAGGCACTTTTCATAAAAGAAATTGTATTAAATTATCTGCACTGAGAAACAGGCCCTCGTGTGTAACGTAGGATACGAAATGCAAAAATTTTGTTGTTGATGAGGAAAAATCCATTCAGGAAGTTTAACGTGTCCTTAGGAGTTTGATACTCCAACCAAAATATTGCATTTCTGACCGAGATGGATGAACGATATAAATAAAAACCCAGGAGTTGAGTAGGATTCCTGTGTAGGATTAGGCGGGAGGAAATGCCCGGGTGTCACCACTGTGTGGATCACCCGGAGGACTCGGTGGAGCATACGGCGGAGGTATGCCCTGCTTGGGCGGAGCACCGCCGTGTCCTCGCGGAGGCGATTGGTGGCAACGACCTCTCGCGTCCGGCCCTGGTCCAGGCCATGGTACGGAGCGAGAGGGCATGGGAAGCCGTCACCTTCCTTCTGCGAAGCAGTAATGCTCACAAAGGAGGAGGCGGAACGCGTGAGGGAGAGGCAAAGTTTGCGCCCTCACGCCCCTAACCGCCGCCGGTGGAGACGCCCTGGCCGTCGGGAATCCCAGGCGGATTCCCGGCCACCATAGGCGCGGGCTTACGGACGGCGAGCAATGTGTAGCTCGCCGTCCGATAAGGACCAGGCCCGGGTCGATTTCGCGTCGTGTTCCACGCGCGCCTCAAAGAGATGTCAGCACAATTGGCAGGGTCCGCTAGGACCGATGCCTGCCAGGGTTGCGGGAAAGTTCGAAAGGGATACTGGGACCTTAGCAACAGGCAACTCAAAGAGCACTGGTGGGTTTAAATCAGTAAAAGTCTGACACGCCCTTCCGCTCCGCCCAGAGTGGGAGAAGTCATTTGATGATTTCCCAACCGCAAAAAAAAAAAAAAAAAAAGGGGTTGATTAGGAATCGATTTAATGGGCACACACTTTTAGTGCACAGAGTAAAGTTATGCTGGTATCGTCAAAATAACCAACTAGAATTTGTAGTCTAACCATTGTTTACTTGCGTTCATTCCCAGTGTATCCCGCTACGTGTGCGTGGTGCTGTACAGACGCGACACGTACATCGCGGAGCTGCAGCGCGGCACGCCCACGTCGCGGCCGGACGACGCGTGCTCGCCGCACCACTTCAATGCAGTCACTGCGCCTTATGTTACTTTAGTAGGTGAGTATCGAAATCGACTGGTAAACTAAACTTGTTAAGGTGCAGACCTTCGCGGTCTTTACAAATTAACAGCAGCAGCTATTGGTCACAACGGTCATAATACTGTGATGGCTGGGCCCTTTTATACTAGTGAGTTTCATTGGATTCGGACAGAATCTGGGAATGTTTTGGGATCATAATGACTGCATCTTATCAAAGTTGGCGACCCTTGAAAGGCTATTTCGTTACAACAGTTCGATATTGATACCTAAATGCAGAACCCAAGCTGCAAAACAAAAAATACCCGTGCCATGTAGATTACAAACCGAAATAAAGGATCAAACCTACACGTGCTCTCTCTCTAGGGCACTTGCCAAGTTAAGGGTATCTTAACCACAGTGATTTAGTAAAACAATCTAGATAATAAGATCCAAAAGCCCTGCCGAATTCAGGTCATGATATTAACCAAGTTCTATTTCTCTTTTCTAGCAAGCAATCCCGAATCAAAAGAGTGTCCGTACTCCGGAAAATATGAAATACAAAACCGCCGCAAAAGAGATATAAGATCTAGCGAAGATCATAGTAGTAAGAGAGAGAAGGCAATACTTGAACATAATCGTAGAGTTAACGGGAGTAGGTTGTTCAATTTTAGCGTAAGCAACATGTCCAGTGCTCCCATGTTGAGGAGTAGAAGGGAGTCAGAAGGAGACGTCTCTTGTGTGGTCAACAGCTACAATAGACTAGAGGTGGGATGCAACTCCGTGAAGAATATGGAGTTCTATTCTACATGTGAGAATAGAGAGGTGATGACAGGTGAGAATTATTCTTATAATTTCTAATTGAATTTTTAATTTATTTGGAACAATCAAGCATGATCTATGAGGCTTTAGCAGATGGAATCTGCCACAGCATTAAATTAAATTAAAATATTTAATTTCATAATATTATACTAATGAGACTAGTCGTCAACCATTTTCCAAGCTGTTTTAAACCTAAATGCCTGTTGTTGTGTGTTATTTATTGACGGTTTAGTAAGTTTGAGAAAAACCGTAAGTCTGGCTGCCTGATGCGCACCGCGCCGTTATTTACTTTGTCACCATTGCGCGTTTAGACACGTGCATGATCCGTGTGTATTTTTCAGGAAGATTCAACCCACTTAATTTTAAGACTTTCTGTTAAGTTTTGTAAAAGTAGGAGGTACACACAGCACGGGAGCTAACAACGACTTCAATAATGAGTTGCGTTTAAGAATTTGGCCGCTAAACTAATGGCATGACATCACTTTATCTAGTCTCTAGCAATGCACGTATAAACTCTTGCATTTTGTCAGCGTATACATGCCACGGCGGCTGGTACGAGAATGGCGCGTCGTTCGTGGTGACGACGCCGGTGACGCGCGACAGCACGGCGGCGCGCCGCTACTGCTTCGTGTCGCGCGACGCGGCGCGCGGCGCGCTCGCCCTCGCGCGCTCCGCCACCAACTGCGACCGGAACGATCTCACGCCTGACCTCGTGTTTGACGCCACCGCTACTGGTAAGTGTGGGAAGAAGTGGAAGTCGCACTATCGCTCGCTATATGAATATGACGCGTGATTGCTCGCTGTATATCACACGTGCGATCGCTGCCTTTTATCGCGCGAATGATCGCTGTATGCCAAGCGATTATTCGCTTGTTATTTTTGATTATTGTCTTAAACACTTTATAGAACACCAAATAATCGAAAAATAAATAAATGAAGGTTGATTGTAAATGGTCTGGGAATCTGCAACGAAGTTAATCGGAAATATATCCTAACCAGTAAAATTGTTATTAGGCACTTTATCTGTGCACTTTGATACAAGCACCGACAAGCATCTTTTGGCGCTTAATAGTTTGACATCGACATTTTGAGGACTTTGAAAGACAAGATGGCAGGGTTGGTTCCGATTTTCGCCACACGCCATTTATGATCCTTGCAAAGCTCTTTTGTGTACTTACTTTTTAGGGTTCCATATCCAAAGGGTAAAACGGGACCCTATTACTAAGACTCCGCTGTCCGTCCGTCTGTATGTCTATCCGTCTGTTGTCTGTCTGTCTGTCACCAGGCTGTATCTCATGAACCGTGATAGTTAGACAGTTGAAATTTTCACAGATGATGCATTTCTGTTGCCTCTATAATAACAAATACTAAAAAACAGAATAAAATAAATATTTAAGGGGGCTCCCATACAACAAACGGGATTTTTTTGCCGTTTTTATAAATAATGGTACGGAGCCCATCGTGCGCGTGTCCGACACGCACTTGGCCGGTTTTATATTTACAGGTTCCTTTAACAATTTAATATTTTTGCTTCGCAGGTGAATGTCAAGATCAGACGAGCCACCAACCGGCGTTGAGAATAACCCTAACCTTTGTAATATGTCTCCCAGTCATACACTACATAATCCCGAGATGATTTCTAATAAACTAATACAGATTAAGTCATTTCGGCCCCTCACCCTTGTAATTATAGCTACGACAAATAGACAGGCTTAGAAACTATAATATAGAAAACAAAATTTTAGTTATTAACACTTTGTAAACGAGCTACCTTTCCCGTTATTTTTGTTAATAACTAATATTGTAAATCGTTTAAAATCGATATTTATCATAGATAGACTCAATCGCCTAAAACGTAATATTGCCACATATTAAAATAGCTAAAATAACGTTAGCCGTTATTTTTAACTGTTATTTCATTATATTTAAATGTACAATTTTAGATAATAAATTGACATGATAGATGTCGTCTTGATTGCACAAATATGCACATATTCTTGAATTTGTTCTATGTTTATGATCGTTGCCTCCAAGTACACTTATTTTTGATAAATTAAGTAAATTGTTTCTATTTCCAGGCGGTAAATAATACTGATAATAACTAGTTATCAGTATCGTCTTTGCGGTATGTACAGTTTACAAGAAGTTATTAGTTTATGGTATTTTATTATCCTAGTTTTCACTTTAAAAATTATAATGTCTCAGTTCAAACGGAATACCTATTCTTCAATTCAGTCATTTAACGCCAGAAATATTTTTGTACCTACTTATTTACTCCTACAAAGTCGACAGTTAATTGTTTTTTGAGATAAATAATACGCTAGATTATTATGAAGGAACATACTTGGAGGCACATCAGTTTGGGTGTCTTGTGTATAGAACTTCTATAATAATAGTAAAATGTTATCCTTGGGCTAAAAGTTAAAGTAATTCCAAGATTATAAATATTTTTCTGCAGCGGTTTACGCTAGTTGTCTCGAACAAAATTAACAAAAAAAATCAAGCACGCTTCATCTGCTGTGATTGGTTGACTGATATCAGCCAATTGGATCACTTTACTTGCATTTAATTTTGACACGTCAACAATTTTCGTTCCAAAAGCCAGGTGTTAAATATTCAGTTAGTGAGTATAGCTGTTTCTTGAATAATAATACCTTTCTCAACTAACTAAATAGTTATTTCTTATTGATAACACACGTGTGATTTTAAGTATTATATGCTGTCTTTCCCAACAAAAAAATGCAAACTATACATCAACATTGTTAGTAGGTAACATAATTTAATTTCTTGCCCCTTAAAAATACTTACATAAATTAGACTTCAACTTGTCCAAGGATAACATAAATCTTAGTTGACAAAATATGGTTAATAGATTTGATGAGAATGGTTGTGAAATAATTCTTGTTGCGACAGTTTTGTAAATGATGAAAAAACTTCTTTCGCCCTATTTATTTTTATTCGCTTCAATCCAATTTCATTTTATCTGTTATTGTTGAAGCATAAGTGGGATGCGCTAAGGTAGCCCGCGAACTTTTTTTGCATATTGCAGGTCAGTGTCAGGTGTCAGATTGTATATTGACCAAAATATGATTCGCAACCGTAAAAAAATGTGTATTTACAGAATTATAATCATTAGAATCATCAATAAAACTCTATAATTGGCCTCAAATGTAATGATTTCATGAAATAGTAATTCAATATAATTTGATGCTAGAGAGATTATTATTCTATATCTTACATCACATACTTGTTACGATCGCGAATCATATTTTATCAAATCTCTACAACTTGCAAAAAACATAAGAAAATTTGAATTTCGCGGGCTAACCTGGCGCCTCTTCTGTTACTGTGTTCTTCAAAATATGGCATGTGCTTTTAGCACTTTTTTGTAGGTAATCCAAGACGCATTTATTTTAGCATTTAATTTATATAAAAGCATAATGTTAAATACGTACCTACTTTGAGGCTGAAAATTACTCTATAATTTGCTTACCTACCCAAGACCTAGCATAAAATGAGCAAACTCATTCAACTACCCTCCTGCTAAAGTAAAAAGGCATAATATTTAACTGTTGCCTACTTATTTGAAAACAACTACACAACTTAATCATAATACAAATAAATACGTTTCCTAAAAATATGAAGCTTCGAATTATGTACAAAATCATTGTAAAATGTTACTGAGTAGCTAGAATAATTTTACGTTATAACGTTATTTTTATTTAAAAGGAGCGTTTCTTACCTTACATTTTGTAGAATAGAATTGTATATCTTGATTTCTGTAAATTCGAATGTAATCATAAGTTTCTTAGATACAAAATATACTAAGCACAATTTTTGGAAGGCCCCATTTTGTTAGCGTTAGCGTTTACACATAATTTATTTTTTAAATCTACGTTTAACTATTGTTTTATTGTAATTGCAGTTTTTTAAGGTTTTTAACTGTCTGAAAAGTTCTTTAAACTCATTTAAGGGAGTTCTTACTCAAAATAATTGTTTGGGCCACTGTATATTCCAATGTTTGCTTATCAAACGCACAATATCAACACTTCTGAAAAAAAAATGGTTCATACAATTTTTATAGAACCTTCCGACTTAATTTAAATTTCTTGCTCCCAAAAACTAATAATTAACGCCTGGTCAATCTCAAATTTGCAGGAACGTGTCTTACCTACTCTAACTCTTAACAATAATTATTAATGCAACTTAAGATTTACTACCTACCTAATCAATATTGTATATTTATTAAATCAGAAGTGTTGTATACCTTCCAAATATCAATGCTCAAACTTATCTAGACTAGCAAATTATTTTCAAAATGGATGGGGTCTAAATGATTGTTACAATGCACCATATAATGGTTGCTTCACTAACTTTGTACTATTGTATTTGTTACAACATTTTCACGAGAAAGCAATGTTTTCTCAAATCAAGCAATACTACTATAGGTAAGATTAGATAAGACTAAATTTAGATAAGTAAAAAACGAATACTCATTTTGAGATCAATGTAAAATTTAGTTAAGTTATTAGATAATAAAATCGCAACAGCAATAATATATTTGTATTTATAGCTATTGAGCGTTAAATTTTTAATAGTTAGTAGACAGTTGTGGATAATGGAGCTAGCGTTGTTGTTTTATAATGTGACAGAGAGATTATTTCTTTGTGGAAGCTAACTCGAAGCGAAATCAGTGTATACTGAATTAAATAAGGAAAAGAACTTTACACTGATTTTCTTCGAGGTGATCATCGTTATGTTTCCATTGTGTGATATAGGTACATTGAAATTAATTAAGTATATAGTCGTCAGCATGGATTAAAATAAACAGCGAAATTGATTTTTACTCGTTTTATTTTCCAATGATCCTTTTCTTGGCAGTTAATAAAAAAAAGCAAAAATTAAAAAGTTAAACTGAAGAACGCATAAGCTACCCCGCGACACTTTTTCGCCGTAGGTGAGTATATGTTCCTTGGTCACTTTGTATACTCGCGTCGACGTAGTTGGAGCTATTAGTTCAGGTACAGTCAGCGACACATCAGTAGTAACAATTTGACATTGACAGTGCGCCTGCCTTTATCGTAGCAGTAAGGACGCGTTTTGTTGTGCGACTATTACCATTTTTGTGCGGTTGACTATACCAATCCATTGGTGTTAAACGCCATTGCGCCCTCTCCCGGGTTTCAGGCCAATTTTCAGATTCTAGAGATATAAAAAAACAAATTATATCCTCGGAGTTGCAGTCCGGGTACCTATATTAAACAAACCTTATTTACCGTTGCGATCGATAGATGGCGATTTAATAAACAGCTTAGTGTGTCAAAACTAGTGCAGGCCCAGGCCCATCTGGGGTAGAAAAGGGTGGAGCTGAAGTGTAGGTACTGTACACAAGCTCGGAAACAGTACAGCAGGGCTATTGCGTATCTCTGTTGACAGTTCATAGTGATGATCACTTGGCAAAGTGTCTATCGATTAGCTGTCAAACAGTTAGTTTCGTATTGGCTATCTTCAGTGACTAACTAGGATGACGTCATAAGCACTCACTATCGCTGATAGTCACCGTAACACATTTTGACAGATGTTAATGTATCGATACTTCTAAGATTGAACGCAGAGTTACCGCGCAACGACAAAATATCTATTGAATTCTTGAACAACTATTCAATTTATTTGTAATCACTAATCACTAAAGCTCAAAACTAAAAACGACACAAATTCCGTAAATTATAAACAAAGCTAGTGGTGTTCTGTTGTTCACAAACTAAACAAAATTTTAGTTCAGTGCATCTTTTTCTTTCTATTTCATTAAGAAAAGGACAGAAGATAAATTTTAGTTTAGTCCTGTCTAATTAATCAGCGCCTGTAACTACTCCTTACAAGTTTAGACGTGATTAAAAACTTGCCTACTAAAATTACGTTTACGTCAGGCGCTGATTAATTTGACCAGACTAAACTAAAATTTATCTTCTGTCCTTTTCTTAATGAAATAGAAAGAAAAAGATGTACTGAACTTACATTTGGTTTAGTTTGTGAACAATAGAATCGGTACCAATATCTAATTTTAGTTTAAAAGGTAAAATAAACGATAAATGGAACGGATTTCAAAGCGTTAAACTTTCGATAACCGAAATAACTGCTAAATCGTTAACCAAGAACGCTACCATAACACAGTTCTACCAACATAACAAACCCAACGCCAGAATCAAAGCTGTCAACATTCTGATATGTCATGTCATGTGTTGGTGTTGCTTGGCTTGCTTGCTTTCAGCTTTCTTTACTTTGCTTGTACGCGCGTCGTCAGTCATTTGGACTGTTTATGTGTAGAAACATCTATCGCATAACACACAAATCGTAACAACAAACTCGATTGTTAATATAAAACCGAAAGAAGCCCTGTACAGTGCCAATAACAAAAGGATATTTGGGAAATATGTGAAAGTGACAGTAGCAAAATCGACATAGTTTTTGTGTGATTATAATGTTATTTCGCATATTTTCGAGTACCGTCAGTTAGTGTATCAGCATTTATAAAGAAGATGTTGCGCCTGAGGCATAGTTCTTGTGTAGTAGAGGACACTTGATCGGGAACACTATGTTCGAAGCGGGATAAGCGTACTCGATTATAGCACGATCAGCTATAATGCAACACGATTGTACGCAGGAGGGTGGAAGGAGCAGGTACGAGCGGCGGAAGCCAAGCAAGGTGCTGAAGATAGCGGAGAGTTTCACAAACTTGGACGAGACGGCGAAGTCGGGCCGTTACGTGCGGGGTCCACACTCGAAATTGGGCCGAAGGTACCGGGATGGGGAGAACGGGAGCCGGACTAAGCGTGCGGTGTGTTGTGATGATGATTGTGATAAGGAGTCCGGTGTGAGTGAGGATTGTGAGAGACTGGGTGACCGCCGGGTGACAGGCTCGTCATGCACGGCCCTCAGGACTGCTGTGGCAGCGCTCTACCCCTTCGACGACTTCATACTGGAGAAGATTGGGACAGGATTCTTCTCAGAAGTTTTCAAGGTAAGTGTTTCTTATACCTGCTGCAGTTTTATAAGCGCTGTTGATTTTGACTGTTTTGGTGGTTATTTTGTGTAATAACAGTACATTTTTTAGTACAATGTTACACAGACTTAATTTTCTACAGGGTAGGCATCATAATACAAAGCTATACATTTAATTCAAAGATTAATACTTCTGCAGGTAGAAGCAAAAGATATTAATAAAACTTGCAAACACAAGTTATTGATAACAAGATTTATAATCATAAACCTACTGTTGATAGTAGGTGAACCTATTTTCATAATCTGTAAACACAATACAAAAAGTTGCCAAAACTTGTGATGAATGAAAAAATAATTTTCCAAAACAAGTATTTTGTCTAGTCCACAAAAAAAAACCTTAAACTCAACCAGCTGTTACCATGAATAAATTAGAAGTCTAGTCACTTTCAACAATCTCTTTATAGAACTATCTACTGTTACACAGAGTAAATAGTCTATGCAGAAATATTTAGACAACAGAAATAACAAGACATATTTAGTAGATAAACTCATGCCTACTTCCCATGGGGGTAGGCAGAATCTACAGAACGCTACCTGCTTTGTTCCTTACATACTCTCAATTCCACCCCTAAGAAGACCCACTGACTTTTACTTTGTTCGTATTAAAGTACCATTAATTAATATGAACCTATGAACCAATCAGCATCAGATCAGATTCTTATCCACAAGAAAATACATTAAAAATTATAATGTTAAGTTGTAGGTATCCCATTGAAACTTAAAATATGACACAACATCTGTAGTTTATTATTGAATGAATAAATTCCTCTAATAGACAGATTTCTGTGAATGAATAATGTAATAATAATAAAGTTGTAAACAAATGATGTAATTCTTACCAACAAACACTCATTGAATGTACATTCAAAATAGTTTTAGACCACAGTTTTGCAACAGAAAGTATTCCTATCTTAAAGCCAACATTTTGTATTGTTATTTTTGTTAAGCTGTCATACGTAATTTATTATTATTAAACATAATATCTTGGCACTGCTTTCTTTAGTTAACTGTAAACAAAACATACGGTACATCCTTAATTATGCCACATATATCTTCAATTAGTATTGCCATTCCATTTGGCACCTTTTGTTACCTTACCATTTCACCGACAATGTTGGCACGGTGCCATCATGTTAATGGCCCTTTATAGTAAATTTATTGGGCATCTAAATATCTACCCCTTGCATGTAGTCTCAACACTCTTATGATGCCGCATAGCTGTAATATTTCTGTCATGTTGATACATTAACACTGGCATTCAGTTTGATACAAGTTTCATTTAATTTATTGATGTGACAAAAACCTTCATTGGTTTCAACTATCTAAAAATTCTAGTTGCATGGATATAATCAGTAGTATTAAAGTTTTTGGAAGAGTTTAAAATACTTACTTTTATTTTTATTGTATTGCTTGACCAGTAAGTAGGATAAAACTTAAAAAAGTTGAGAAAGTGACGAAGAACAACGTATCATTCAAAAGTGATAACAATTTATGACTCAAAGGATCATAGTAAGCAAAACGTCATACGAAGTGTGCAGAATGTAAAGTACTAACAAACAGCCATTTAAAAGTTGAGACCACCATTCACTAATATGATATTGCTGGCATCAAATCCACACAAATGACCTCATTGTTATTCAATAAATGATTAAAGCTGTGACATGAATATCTATTTAACAAACTGTTCAATGTTTATAGTATTTGTATTAGGGGAATTGAAGGCTGCAACCTTGATAATGGCCTTGGAATCAATTTTGTGCCATGAAGCCGAATAACTTGAATCTAATTGTTTGGTGGATTATCCTTTTACGTAATGAATGGTGGTTTTTGGTGGTTTTGTTAGGTCTTTTCTTTGTGGTTTATACTGTTGCCATGTTCATAATAGTATAGGGAACACACTAGTGGATAAAATTAATAAGTAGGTAGGTAATTCAATAGTAAAATTGGTCATAGAAAACCTTTTGTACCCTTTTTTTTTTTTGAGTGTGGGAAATCATCCAATGACTTCTGCCGCTCTGGGCGGAGCGGAAGGGCGTGTCAGACTTTTACTGACTAAAACCCACCCATGTTCTTTCATTTGCCTGTTGCCAAGGTCCCGGTATCCCTTTCGGACTTTCCCGCAACCCTGGCAGGCATCGGTCCTAGCGGACCCCGCTAATTGTGCTGACATCTCTTTGAGGCGCGCGTGGAACACGACGCGCCATTGTACCCTGTGGTTTTACCAACTAGCCAAATTTTTTTCTTTTTATAAAGTATTGGAGCTGAAGTTTCTTGACTTCTAGCAAATATTTAATCATGCAAGTAAATGACTGTAAGCCGCTGTTTTCTTTGGTTTTTCCAAAATTAAACAATGGACTCCAATATAATGAATATGCATACTAAATTGAATATCACGGAATAAGTAATATTCTTTGTTCCAAATGAAACATGTAATTTTAATACAAGTCTCGGTCACACTTCGTCCAACTTATTTACACAACTGGCACCCTTAGTGATGTACATATTTCTGACACTGACATCATTTGTTAATTATTGAATTGTCTGAAGCATGGAATTTCATGTCTGAAAAGAATATACATAAATGTTCATTGCTAGTTATGGTGATATGATATCATGTTGGCACCTAATGCATGAGTAATATTTGTTTAACACATTCAGTGTAATTTTTTTTAATTAAATTATATTTTTTTCAGTCTGGACGTGTCAATGTCCTCTGTGACGTCATACATGATAGGAGTCTATAGTTAGTTGTGATGTTTCAATTTTATTGTAAACAAACAAGCCACGAAATACAATGTTTGCACAAGTATTGAGTTAGCATGTTTGAACCTAATATTTCGTTGGGTCATACTATACCTGAAATCGTCCACCTGCTAATACAAGCTAACTTTTAGTAAATATGTAACGTAAATAGCCAAAGACGTGACAATTACAAGGTAGGTTCTAATCAGCAGACACAATTTCGTCATCAGAATGCGTTTTGAAATGTAGAGTAAGCCAAGTTCGAATGGTCTTATCAATTGATTAATTCCATGTAAAACAGGTATGTAATTTTATTGCGAGCTACTTTCTTAATAGATTACAACTGAAATAATTAATTCAACAGTTGTCTAATCCAATAAGAATGACTAGACTAACATAACGCCATTTATTTACATAGCAATCGTCATGTTAGTTGTAGCTAAAGTCAAACACACCTTCCAATACATACAGGGTATAGAAATTTCGACTGTGTATGTGTATCACTCGAACGTAAATTCCTCCTTTTCGATCAAAATTTTTGTATGTGATGAATCGTGAATTAATAATAGGCATAATGATTATTTCGTTTCTGAAAGAATATCCCATACCAATGAAAATTGCAAAAAAAAGAATGTGAAAAAGCCGTATAAAAATAATGATGGAATTTTTTAAAGCAGTTTTTTAAAGCTGCATACACTTTTAAACAAACTTTATAACTCGAACACTATCAAGAATCGCAGAACATAGTATGGGGTATTTTCGGATACCCATGGGCATGAGGAATTTATTTTTGTTTTATGACGTTTCTATTTGGAATTTGGACCACCCTGTATAGAAAAGGATAAAGGCCTATTCAGATATAAGCGATATCGCTATCGCGCTCGGTAAAAGCTCGGTCTAAAATTACTAACCAGAAGGCGGATCAGTATTGCTACCGAGCGCGACAGCGATATCGCTTATATCTGAATAGGCCTTATATTATTCAAATCTTTAACCCTAACAGGTTATAAATAATGATCATGATGACAGACACAATAGGTACCACCATTTTCAGCGAGTGTCGACGACGCATAGCCAAGACTTCAAGAGATGAATACTGTAACATAATATCTATTGTGTGCCGTATTCTAGCAAATAAATATTTTATATTGGATTGAATGGAGAAAAGATTTTCTTCAATGGTTTAGCTGCAAGCGACACTTGAAAATAAATAACACGGGAGTGAGCGTGCAAATGTTTACAAACCGTATGCGAAGACCAGATAAAACGGACCTACCAATAAGTGTAAGGGATGATACAGACTTGTTCGCCTCGGCATGATTCGGCTCAGTCGGCCGTGTGGCAAAATCGAATATATTTTGACGCCCGGCAGTGCCGAATCATGCCCCGAACAAAATAGTAGCACGTCTAAGAAAACTGCGACTAGAAATTGAACTCTTACCCAATACGATTATGGTTATATAATTTGATTATCGATACTACATAACTTTAATTCACATCGAAATTTAATCGGGCATTGAGCCCATATGAAAGTCATATTTCAAACCTTCATAGTTTTTATAGCTCGTAGGTTATTGGTATTGGTAATTAGTAATTGGGTATTGGTAATCGTAAGTTTATATTTCCTGCGTTTAACTACGACGAGTCTAGAATCGTACGGAAAAGGAAATGTCGTCAGGAAATGGACTAGTCTTAAGGCCTATTGTACTGCCAAGGTTGATGTCGCTAGATAGTTTCGATGATAAATTACATGTTTACTTATATTAAACGCTTATTGTATGTTACTTCGTATCAAAAGTCCCTTCGTCCGCGTGGAAACCGGATTTTACCAACAAAAGCTTGTCACTAAATAAGGGACTAATTAAAAAAAAAAAATGCTTATATCCTTCCTTAAGGTGCAAGCTATATCTTTACCAATTTCCAACAAAAATATTTCAGCAATTAAGCCGTGAAGACGAAGATGTAACAAAAAAAACCGACGAACAGACAGAAGCACTTTCGCATTAAAAATATTAGCATGGCATTATCAAAATTGATGCCGCTTCTGTTACTAAGTGGTAAAAATACTTGCAAGGCATGCGAAGTCAGAAAAATATTTTCTTGAGAGAAAAGTGGGCCAAGTTCGCGACATTTTAAAAGAATGATTACTGTTAACGTTTACAATGTTAATTACCTGTGTTTATTTCTAAAATTAACTCCAGTCTGTGTAATTTTGCTCAAGATATCTTGTATGTACTTATGTGCGCATAATTTACAAGAGGATTTTCCAGTACATCGAACTTGAGGTCATCAATCATAAAAACGCGGCGTTTGCGTAATCAAGGACCGAACTTAGTTTTTGTTTATTAAGATATTTTTCGAGTAAAAAGTTAACGACTTTCGGACTCGCATCAAAATGGTTTTTGGTGCCTACATTGTCGAATTTTATTACATTTTGATAGCAATACATTTTAGCGATTTAACACGCACAATGTGCCAAGTATTCGTTCTAAACTTCTACACGGACAATAAACGTTAAATTCCTTTTTACTGTATAATAAACTGATTGCCCTAAATTGTTGACAAGCAAGCAGTCGGCGGATTAAAATGTATGGGGCTTAGACACGCAATTTTTGCAAATGCTTCGGTAAAAGAAAATCTGCTAAAAATATAACGAGAAACGCAGGTATCTAACGAAAGAGCTAATCAGCTGTTCGATTGATGGCAGAAGTAGAAACTGCTTTTATTTGATTACTTACAGTTAAAGTAGCACTGTAGCACTAATCGGTTTCGTTTCAAGCTGTAAGTGGGGAGTATCGAGTGCATAGATTCTAGCTCTGGTCACAGATTAATACAGATGGTTCACTCCGCATTTTAGTTAAGAAGCTACAAGTCTGTGCGCAGCGGGCTCGACTTGTCGAATTCAGTGAGCGTAACGTAGTCAGAAGATATAGGGGTTACGCTATAGTAAGAGAGACAACTTCTAGGTAATCAGCGCTATGCGACCTGAATTGCACTTTATTGTGTCGCAGCAAGAGTCGCTTTTTATTTGAATGATTTTGAGAAGAAGAACCATCTGTATTCATCTGTGTTCTGGTCTAGACTTACTTACACAGAATAACCTATTATTACTTTGCTTGACTTCAATTGCTCTGTCGTTAGCAAACGGAAATAAATAGTTTACTGAAACTTCTATTTAATTCATCGATTAACATAGCTATGGTTAAGGTTAATGATAAACCATAAATCAGTAAGGTTAATTAAATTCGTGTTAAATTGCGTTTTATTAAATTAAAATTAAAACAGCATTTGATTTAAATCTGAATGATTTTGAAATCAATTGATCGTCATTTTATTATTATTCTGTTTGACATTTTGTTTTAATGTGTTGATAAACGCATTCAAATGAGTAGTTTTGCAACAAATATCGAGCAAGGACACCTTGAGGTGTTATGCCAAAATTAACACAACCAGTTTTGAGAATATTAACAAAACTGAAACTTGCTCAATTGAACCGCTATTCCTCAGAATTTTAAACAAAATTAAAAAGGCAACGTGTTTTGATAAAAAATCGGTAGATCAAGGATAATTTATTAAGTATTAAAATTCACATTAAAATATTAAATCATTAGATTTCATTGCTAAAAAACGAATCAAATACGATATTAAAATCACCGCAACGGCGAACTCTGTTGTTGATTACCAAAACCAAGGGTAATGTGTGCGTCTCTGCGATGACCGAATGCCCTTTGCTATAAAAACCACAGACGGCCTTTTTGAAGAAAAACACCGCATTGTTTCATTTTAAATGTTTGTTTATGAAAACAGACTCAGTAACACGATCCTTACCTGCATTTAAGCGCCAATCTTTAATCTCCAGCAATTGTCTTCCACCTTCCACATTATGGTCTTGCATCATATAATTTTAAGGTAATCACCTCAGACTACCATAAAGGGGCTCGTGGCTAAGTAATAACAGCCAGACGGGTCGATCGATCAGGTTAAGCTACGCTTGCCGCGGTTGTTCCTTGGATGGGTGACCATCTTTACATACCGAGACCCCTCCGTGCCCCGAAAAGCACGTTAATCCGTTGGTCTGACAACCAGTTTTACCAAGGGGTATCGTATTACCTAGTAACCGGGTTTTGGCGATCACATGGGCAGTCGCTCCATGTAAAATACTGGTAAATGATAAATGATTTATTTCTGTAAGTACAAACACTTTTACACATCAATCACATTTTTAAAACTAGATGAGGTCGGTGGTACCTATCTGACTACTCTGAGAAGAAAGGCCGAAACAAACTCAGAGGTCAGTCTCTTAAAGTCAAGACATAATCTTGGTCAGATCATGTATGTGTCGTATTCAGCTGCATCCGTTTAGACTGGTAGCCGACCCCAAAATAGTTGGGAAAAGGCTAGGCAGATGATGATGACCTTAGACTACCATCTATTTAGAACAATAAGTAGCCATGCCCTCCCGTGCGAGGAAGCAATGATTCATTCAAAGTCAGGATATAACCTTGATGAGAAACGCAAGGTTCGCTACTCTTGTGGTTTATAAATCACTTAATTATAGTTCACCACGTGTGGCAGCTCTATCGATGGGCTCAACTAATTCTTTATAGACCGGGAGTGGGGTGAGCATTTCTTTTCTATTTAGAAAATATATGTGTGGTGGGAAATTATCAAATAACTTCTCCCGCTCTGTGCGGAGCGGGAGGGCGTGTCAGAGTATTAACCCCACCCGTGTTCCTTCAATTGCCTGTTGTGTTGCCAGGGGCCACGGTAACCCTTTCGGACTTTCCTGCGACCCTGGCAAGCATCGGCCCTAGCGGACCCCGTCAGTTGCGCTGACATCTCTTTGTGGCGCGCGTGGAACACAACGCGCCGTTGACCCGGGCCTGGTCCTTGTCAAACGGCGAGCTGAGTTAACCTTACCCTAGGACCTACTAATAGCAAAAAACTTTTAACTCGTTTGCACGGAACAAATATTATATTCAAATTGACGCTAACTAAGCAAAGCAGTCTTGTTAAGACGCAAGAGTTAATTCCATGACAAAACAGATTATGCGGAGCCGAGGACCAGAATCTACATTTTAATGAAAATTACGAAACTTCTCCAACTTCCACTAATTTCTACTAATAAAGTGATCCTTAGATCCGCATAGTAAATACCAGTTTATTCAAATATACGAATCATGGTTTTCAATCGTTGGCTCAGTACGAATACAAGAAAGTGACCGCACAATACTATGCGTTTTTATTATGTAACATGAACTACATAATTGCTTACGTACTTGTGTTTTGATAGTAACATTCACACAACGTATGTGCTAATTCGAGGAAACACTATTTGTACTTAGAAGATGCACGCGAATCTGTAATTTTGTTTGTAATAGCATTTATCATGTAGTAAAAGCACGAGCAGTTCTAGTTACGCCTTTAAGTAGCCAAACTATTAAATAAATCGAGTTTTTGACTCTAATACTTATGTTTTTTTTGTCAAAAGTTACTTTGCTTTTTTGTCACTATCATTTGCACTGTGCCACTGTGCGTTTTTCAATAGGTTTTTTCCACATTTGTGCAAGCAATACGAAAGCAAAAAAAGTTTAATACTGCTTAATTTCTGGGTCGGCTCCCTACTCACGTAATCTTTGAATTCTCCTAATAAGCTTATAATAAACGACTCGAATCCGCTTGAAATATTAATATTAGGAGACAAAAAAATGGCGGATCAAAATCTATCTAATGGAAAATTAAGCAAGGATGGGATTGATAAAATGTTCCAAAAATAAAAAAAGGTCACAAAAGTAAATCGAATTTACCCAAAAGAGCAAATTCTTACGCGTCCCAACTCCTGGTCCATACTCAAGGCAAGACATAAATGAAATTCCGTGTAGGGTAAATCTCCTTCAAGCAACCAACAGAACAAGTTCTAAATGCACGAGCAATCAAAAGTGTTATGAGGACGTTCCTAATTGCAATGGCATTTCATTCCATGCTTAAAACATGTGTTTATTACACTCAGCCCTTTTAATTTGTAAGGATATAGCTTACGGAAAAGGAATAAGCGCTTTTAGTAGTGGTAATGGATATAATTTTATAATTTTTAGGGATTGCTTCGATGTTTTGGTCGTATTTTTACTTTTTCTAGTAAAACATTTCCAATTTCTGTTTATCGCCAACTTCTTACCGTAATTCTAGGCGGTTACCGAAGTCCACTTTTTCATTCACTAATAAATCGATCCTAATCTCGTCGTGTTGTGGAAACTGAAAACAGGTATTCCCTTTTAATGATTCAGGATTCGGACCCTCAGATGTTACGGTAACCGGTAATCATAATTTTCGAGATATTAATGGCACTGTTATCTTTAGTGGCATCTGTTAAAGACGGTTTAATTAGAAATGAGCAGCTGCTATCAACGAATAGTATATGATTTCCGCTATTATTCCGAACTGTTCATACCAATTCGCAATTATGGAAATATATCTGGATCTGTAATCTTCTTGCATGTGATTCTAATTTATTCTGTTCTCATAAAAATGTTGTTATAAATTCAGGACGCCAAATTTTGAAATAACCGCGTTTCCAGATTTTGATGTGGAATTAAGATATTTTGGATATTTTTTATGGTTGGATATTTTTAAGTTAAACTTTGAATATTTTTTTATTAAAATGTTGTTTATCTTTTAGACAAGTTAGAATAAATAAAAACCTTGCGCTTTTATTCTGTCCGTAGGTATAAACAAACCATAAATCATCTTCAAAATTCACACTACTAATGTAACGAATTAATGTTGTCAATTAGTAATGCAAGTCTGCGAATAAAACAACTCAAAACAGCTAATTACTATGAACAGCGTCTGAACTGAATTTTAAATTAGCTACGCCACTGTCACACCGAAACCTGAATCTTAAATCAACTTTGACAAGTGAATTACTTACCAAATTACTCTCTATTTGACAAGTGAATTACTTGCCAAATTACTCTCTTAGTGATTAAGGCATTATATTTTTAACCAATGTATGAATATGATCATCCGCATTAAATTTCTCAGAAGTATTCTTTGAGAAACTAAAATGTTTTCGAGACATAAGCTTACTATATTTAAAAACTTCTTTGTAACCTGTTTATCCTACGGTTTGAACTACTGAAAAGACACTTTGTGGGAGCAGTGTCTTTTTAGTAGTTCAAACCGCCTTGCCTTGCCAAGCACCTTTTACCAAATTTCCACCGGCAAAGGTTCTAGAAGCAATTTCAAAATCTGCAGCACCCTTTCTCCCAAACACGTCGAATTTGACCGGTTTCTATCCGTTTTCGGGTTAATGTTTTAGCGTCGGTTTTATCGGATGTCAACCTTGTTTCGAAGGTTATTCGTATTATTGTGTATTTCGATGACTGAACTGTCGCTGTTACGGTGAGTTGGTCTAGGATAATGACCCATTAAGACCAGTTTGCCTTGTAACATCAGCTGGTTGGCTTCGCGTATTGATTTTTATCATTGAGGTGTGGTAGGTATCGTATTCGCTGTTTGCCTACATGACGCGTCATAGACGTGAATTATGTTTTGATCGCTATGGGATGTGAAGTTCAAATTATCGAAGATAGAGTCATAATATTTACCTGTTGCTAACAACATTTTCGGTTTCTGAAATTAAGGTTACTTAGACTTTTTTAATTTTTTAGTTATATCGTTCACTCTTTCGGCTCCAATTCTCATATTATGATTCTAGTAGCCTTTGTCAAATTGGTCTTGTTTTTCTGTTAATGGTTACTATTAAATTTCCTTTCATTCCTAGGTAAATAAAGTATGTATATACTTTCCTTTATGACTGAAATAATTAAATCCCGCACGTTCCACATGAGTTTGGTGTTTGTTTTTCAGAAGTAATAACGCTAAAAGTTTTACTGTTCAATGACCTTTTTTTAATGTATACGTTGCTGTCATGTAATCCAAAGCGAACAGCTTTCAATTCAAAAATTACGTTCATTTTATGTAGAAATTGGTGCTTCTGCTCTAACTTCAGTTTTAATACCCCTTTTACTAATAAGTAAGTACAAAACTATCCCACATTCCGGCTCATAATAATACATGAACATTTACATCCCGAGAGCTTTCCCATGAAAAACGAGACAGGATTAAGTCGTAACATTCAGAAGACCTAACGCCGGTCAGCATCATGAATCACGCACAAATCTAGCAGTTTATCATTCAGCCCATAAATAGTTAATTGTTAATCTCGACGTCTAGAATAAACCAACTGGGGATTAGTCTAGACTGTTGCGACGTTCTCGGGCTGAATCATTCAGGTATTCAAAATCCATATTTATAACTCTGGCTATCGTCCACTTGGCTTATTGTGGGTATAACATAAAACATTCTCTTAATTTATGATGTCAACGAAAGGATGGAAAGCATCTGTTATTACCTAATCGTCGTAATTATTTTTGTTTTCGTTGTTATTTTTAGACGGTGTTTTGGACTATATTAAAATAAGTTTGTCCTTCAGCAATGTTTGTGCTGTAGTAGGGAAGTTTACCAATGTTCGTCACTGATTCTGGAAAAGTTTTCCAAATCTTGATATGTGCACCGAAATCTGCTGACGTAATATCGTCAATTAATTTTAAATTAAACTTTCAGACGTTGTCCCCATAGTTGATGAAAACTACCTAAGGAATCCAGTCGTGAAACTTGACAATACCAGCAATATCTAAACAGCAGTATCTCTCCTAATGTTTTCATTGTTACACGTTGCTCCTCAACCCCCCTTTAAATTAGCAGTTAGTTTATTCTCTCGTTTACTTACTCGTCTCGGTTTCGATTGCTTTGTTGTATTAAGATAATCTTTGCGAGATAATCACCTGTTAACTTAATGTTAATGTACATTTTCTCTACTCGCAGTCACATTTACACGCTTATTCCTTATAAAACACCTCATTAACATACTTCTAATAGAAGTTAATTTTCCTAGATTACTCTGACATACCCACTACTTTACAACTCCATAAAATTTATATTTTATAATTGTCAGGTACTTCAACGTCTATGACATTTTGACTAAAGATGAGATGCTGGACAAAATATAAAATTCTATTTTAAGATTTTCCATTATCTCGTTCGCGTAGTTCGGTGTGCTATTAAGATTTTTTCTCATTCTCCGAAGACAAAGCTAGTTGTAATTAGTTAAGGGTCATTAAAATTTCATGCGAGAACAATTTCCTAATTAGCCACGTGTGATATTTCTTAGGAAATTATATAATGTTGTATTTTAGGAGGAGCTCGATTTTCTCTTGCTTTTCTTGAAATGGAAAGTGTTGCTCGACAATTGTTCTGCTGCATAAGTACTAAGTGCGACGTAAGAACATCGGTTGACACCATACATTGTACTTGTTATTTGCATTAACATGGGTACTTAATTATTAAGTTTGTTGCTAAAGTACTATAACTCAGACTACCAATCCTAATCAATAGCTGTGTACTTATTACCAATCGACTTTAGCCTAATGAGGCGTGGATTTGATGCTGTTAGCTTTAAATTACTAGTGCGATATAATGTTTGTTTTTCCTATTAAATATTATGTTTATTACAAAATTTTGTTTCTTATCATATCATAGTTACTGAAAGCCATACGGTAGTTTTCCTAAGTGCTTTATCGGTATATGAATAGGCTTAGAATTAGTAAAGTACTTACCAAGCACGTGGACTCATATTTACTACTACGAGTACCTGGCTTGATATCGAGTAAAAATAAATGGTGAAGGAGTATCATTAGCATTCATCCATTATTATTTTTCATTCTTGTGGAGCTCCCACGTTTCTGTAGCGCTTCAGGCATGTTTGCTGACGCAAGGGTCGACGATTTTTATGCCATAATGCGTAAAAAAGCAGCATCTCTGATGTGTAGGATCCGGGGGAGCTCCAACGGAATTCTGAAGATGATATCAGAAAGGCCGGAGTCTGCAGTGCTAGGGAGGCTTATTCGGCTTCACGTGACGAGATGACGCAATATTAGATGATGGCGGATTTTTTATTTTTATAATATGAAAATGCTACAATACTAACTTAGTTGTTTAAGACCTTTGTTACCAACATTATATGGACATTTTCTTAGTCTGAAATAAATGAATTTATTTATTATTAGCGACTGGGCATTTTTTACTACTGTATGTCATTGAACAACGCGGTTATAAAAAGTTCACCTCTACCTTACGATTATAAGAGACCACACCGGTTACGTTATTACTGTAACAGCTGACACATCTCGATTAAAAATGTATTCACTCCATAAGGTGTTACATCCATTATTCAAGTTGAACATCAAACAAACAAGTCATAAAAACTTTCCTCAAGACCATGATTGTGCATGACATGGCTTGTTCAGTTTCGACTGAAGAATGGCCATAGTCCGCACATTTATATTGGAAAGTTGTCAGCATGGATGGAAATCTCTTACAGTGAAAGTAATGTTACATCGGGATGTTAAATGCTGTACCTAATTTTCCTAGTTTCCCTCATTTATGATATGCGGAAACAGTAACGGTAGTGGATAGATAAGACCACGGAGCGGTTATCTAGTAAGAATGTGTGCAATGTTTGTAGAGGTGCGCGCTCCAAGAATTGTTCAGAAAATTCAACGATTGTAATCGCTATTCGTAACGATTTTAGCTTTGCGTATTTCGTTACAATGGTAAATAAATTGTAACGCTTCGTTGGGGTTGAAAATAGTGGCTAAACTATTACAAAATTACAGATTAAATTTTTGCTCCAAATTACTTTAATTAAAAGCATTTCGAAGTCCTATGCTGTGTGGTTAAGAATGTTATACCGGCGTAACTTTCTTGATACTCTCAAAGGATAATCTAGCGTAAGTCCTCTTCGCTCGTTCAAGAGCATCCACAGTGGTTAGCTTGTTGCCTTCTATATCGGATTTCGCTTGATCCTTTAACTGTCCGTCAACAATGCCTTCAAAGTCCTACACTTTATCATCTTCTTTTCAAAGCTCCCTATCGCTACACCTACCAGTTTCCACCCTAAGATTCGCACCTAGATTCCACCAAGAATATTATGTACTTATTATTCAACGTACGCAATTACGCACAGGTTACATGTCCTATTACGTGTGCATGTACGAAGCCTACCAGTTTCATTTTATTGCTTACCGCTCCGGTTGGTATGCGATAAGATTCAGACGCACCTGATAGTAAATGTACTATTACAATTACTATTATGACTGCTAATAGTATGCTAGAAACTATCGCGAATCGATCTACGGTCTTCTAACTTAGTTTTATTATGTTTTAGAACTTGTGAATAATTGTAACTTCGACACCGTGAAGTCCTAAGATATAACAATGGTTTATCTCAGGTAAAAAATTGGCGCCGCTTTCTCATAAATCCGGAGTTTTTATTATTTTTATTGAAAACTTGGTAATCAATCGTTTCTACAGAAAAGGTCCATTGTAATGCTTACAGAAATTACGATTTTGATGAGTTTTTCGTGGATTTTCTTGGACGCTTCGTTTGTGAGGGCTTCGTATTTTTTTATGATTAATTAATATCTTCTCGGATACCTTGTTAAGCGCAGTTTCTACCAAGGGTATAACTTTGCATCAATTATTTAATATACCCTCAAACTTCCGAACTTCGGAACTTTTACATAGGAACGGTGGTGGTTGGTATAAAGGTAAGCTGCTCAGGTCAGGTGGCAACTTCAAACTTTGATAATATCTTGTCCTCGTATAATGAGAGGATCCTTCCTCAGTTGGGAACACTGAGAACGATATTGTTTCGACCTTACTTTATACTACACTAGCTGATGCCCGCGGCTTCGCCCGCGTGGATGTCGGTTATCATATTATATACTAAAACCTTACTCGAGAACCACTCTATCCATTGGTGAAAACAGCAGGAAAATCGGTGCAGTAGTTTTTGAGTTTATCGCGAACACGACGGCAGACAGACGCGGCGGATCACTTTGTTTTATAATATTATGTAAGGATGTTAAACTACTGGTTTTCTCGTTCATACCCCAACCAACATTTCCATGTTAAATAAAAAATCAATCCACTCAAGTCAAATGCGTTTGTTCCCAAACAAAATGCTTTTTTCTATGCCGAAAAAATCAGGGCTCCCTACCAGCAGCGTTCAATTACCTAAATTGATGTGTGCTGCACACAGATCCTGTCGAACAAGCCTGGGGCCCTTCGTCGGCTTAATTCAATCAATTTCACTACGACTCTCCACGTCACGCGTGTATTTAGCTTTTAATTGTGTAGGTACTAACCAGCTTATGTTTTGATTCTGAAACGCCCTAGGGAAATTGTCTAGTCTGCAAAAGGGTCTTTAACAAGTTTTCTGAAACGAATTTCTTAGTTTTTCTGCAGATAAATTGAAGTAGAGACTAGGGATTGTAGGATTCTGATTGCTTTTCAAATTTAAGTGGTATGGAAACATCTTACTAACTGCGTTATCGGCAGTGAGTGGCTACATATTCCGTTACGAGTTATTTGATCTGAATCAAGTCTATGAATTATCCAATTAGGCACATTTATTTTTCTGGTACGCAGTAGTAGACAATAGTTATGTTAATTTTCGAATAAGAACTATTATTTACCTTTTACTTTGTAACTACCATTTAGTTTTTTTTTTTTTGACTAAAGTTTTCGCTTCTTTCCAATTCTGTTTCGCCTTAATTATCTTGTTCAAGTACGTTCTAGACATTCATCTTTCTCCTTTATAAAGTCGGAATGGGAACAGACATAACCTTATTACGTCGTAAAATCTCGGCGGAATCGCCGTAAAACATGTTCGTCTCATCTCGGCTTCTTATCCGTGAGAATCATACAACAATGGCGATCGTCATTAAATACTAATTGCTGTTTAAAATGACAAGCTGAAATTAACTCTTTTTGTTATCTCATTCGTGGCTTGAATTAATGCCTTATTCTTCTATTATTATACTTTTTCGTCTATTTCAGAACGTATAATTCCGCCATTTTTTTGCAAAGTTTTACGTAGTTCCTTTGTTTTTCATTTCAACACGTTTCAAAGGTCTTGTTTTTGTAAAATCAATTGTTGTATTACATTTTCGAGGATTGTTTTTAAAATATTCATGTTACAATGGCATTGAATTTTTTTGCTCTTGAAGATTTTTTGTAAATAAGTTATGAAAATCGTCACAGCTTTATTGAGTAACCTTTCGCTGGTGCTATTGTGATGGTAGGCAAGCCGGCAATTACTGCTAAATGTGGCTTTGATGGAAAACCAGTAAACTACCTTTAAATACAGCCAGACAACTTCACTTTTCTCAGTTTCTACATTTATTTTCGAACTTACAACTCCAACCATAGCTAATGACATTAATGTAAGAGGTGCCAACTGCTAATATTCATGCGTGTACTTATTTATTAACGTAACGGGTTTAACTGATAAGTTGTTAAGTTAAGCTGCGTTGAGTTTCGTAACTGTCACATAATTTCAAGTATTAAAGGCAACCGACCTTCATACATCAGTCTGTTCAAAGAATATTTTACATTTTGCATATATGTATATTGTACTTTTAATTTAAATGCATTACGTAGGTACTTTCTAGGCAAAGTTTGTTTCTGCTTCTCTCTGTTCCTATTTCCATTTCTAAAAGAAAAACTAGAAAACGTCGTTTTCTCTGATGCTCTCAATCTACGCCACAAGAAGTTCACAATGAACAATAACATGTTTTCCATAGCCAACAGTATTCCTAACAAACCCTTATAAAGAGCCACTACAACGGTAATCAAATCAATCTAGGCACATAAACACAGTAAACAAACGAAGTGATGCATTATACAACTCGTATGATACAATAAACAATTTAATAGTTACGTCAGTCACTGTTGTCAAACGAAATTGTTCAAGTTTTGGGCAATCAATTTCCACAATTTGTTAATAGAAGTATGAAACCGCGACGCGTGAGGTAAGACTGTCAATAAAGTTGGATCTTGAATTTGGTTATCAAACTAGGAGTTGGCTACGAAATTGTTTGTGAAATATTCGTGTGCCTGTTTTGGTACTATTTGATCAGGTTTATTTTTTTAGACTTACACCATTCCCTTGAGAGAATATTGTGTTGGTAGATGAATGAACTAAAGAATCATCCATATAAACTGCATTTGTTGACGGTCTGATGAATATAAACTTACCACGTATTTTTATTAAAACTTTAATAAACATAAATATTTAACGAACTAGAGGTCAATGATCATAACCAACACAGTCATATGATTGACAACTTATCTCGTTTAAGTCTTAACTGACGATAAGCCAAGGCGTGATCTAAGATGGTGCACGTAAAGACGCATTCATTGGCAGGCATTCGTTTCTCCTTTGGCATTCGAATCTCGTACAACAATTAGCAATTAATCACACAAGCATCTAATATTTTATTTCATAATGCTCAATCATAATCGTACAATAACAAACGATGTTACCTAGCTGATGTCACTGCCAACATTCCTCAAACACTACTGTCTGATACTGCCGCAACAATCAATATGATCCTTGTTTACCTATCGATATTTGGCAGGTATGTGACCGTCGATAGGTTGATCGAAATTCCTACCAGAGACTACTACGATAAAGCGATGCCAAAAGGAAGGGAATTAATCTCGTAGCGACTTATCTGCCACATTTCTACTACTGCACTCTGTGTCTTTTGTAAGCCGGGTTATAGAGAACACATCAACGAAAACACCGAGTAGTGACATTTGAGTGACCGAGTAGTGGCAGCCTCAGAGACGATAAAATCTCTTTCAATCTGCACAACTACTATATTTGTCGAAAAATAGAACAGGAAATAATTTTCGGACATTTAGACTACGAGAATTTTCGCAAGACGCAGCTGGCAAGATTTTAATATTATTCGTCTGCCGAAATTGATGTTTCAGAAAAGAAAGGAACTTTTCAAATGGGTTCAGAATTTTCTTGCCGTTTGGTTTTGGCTGCTTTTGCTTACAACATGATTGTGCCATTATTAATTTTGGAAATGCTTAACATTCTATGCTTCGAAAACCAAAGGAACTGGTCAAGACACACATTGTTTCTTAAATGTTCTTATCCATATCAATTGACCTCAATTAACAATGCGGAATTCATTGTAACATCAAGACCTGTTGCGTTTTGGTACAAGAATTTTATCTAGCTATCTTTATAATCCTCTAATCATTTGGCTCACCGCTTGCGAGACACACAATAGATATAAATGCTGTAACAAAAGCGACAATTTGTACGAGATTGCAAGAACAAAGCAAACTACAGCAAAAGTGCAGAAGACATTTAACCTTTCGAGCTTTAATTTATGACCGGAGGAGGAAGACAAATATTAATAAAGGAAGTCTAAAAAATATTTTCGCATGAGATTCGTCTAGAACAAAAACGTGTACCAGCAACAGTTTCGTCTTTTTGTCTACAGCATCATTAAATAATCGTTGCATAACATTAACACTTGCACACAACAATTCCATATAAACAAAAATTACGACATCCTACAAAAGTTACATAAAAAATATTCACAATACACGTGGGACCCAACGTGTGTACGAAACTTTCACGCGACACTCTCGTTAGACTTTCGCCGGTAATTAAACCTGGCAGTAGAACAATAGCAAGTATAAGAAGCAGATCTCTAACGTACAGCCGATGTTGCTATTAATTGTCTATCGAATCGCCCACGCTTTCTAACACCGTACCATGTAAGTAAACTCGCTACATTTTCACTGGAAGAAACTAAAACCCGTGTTAGATCGACACGAACAAATGAGATTGATGAGGCAAACGAGACTGCAACGATGGTAACGCAGGTGACGCTAAAAAATCAAGTGAATGAACAACGTGCACGTATGTAACAATGGAAATATTTTTTGCCCAAGGTTCGTCGGTAGAAAGTGTTTGAACGGCTTAAAGATTAAACTATGTAGCATCTCGTTTGATAACAATAGCCAATATAGCTGGTGAATTGTGTTTTTCATTGAATTTTATTATTTTTGAGTGTCGAATTTAATGTGTATCGATATTTTGTTCACCGATGAGGGAATTATAAGCGAAACCTGATCGGAGAAATTTTCTAGAAGCTTAACATTGTAAAAATAAATTCAACAGTTTATTTTATTCATATGAGCGGTTGATTAAATACAAACAGTCTGTTGAATTATATCAGCCTCGATACTGACAAAGAATATAATTATTATCTAATCAACACTACAGCATGCATTATTAAAACCAGCTTGAATGTCCATTAATTTGTACCTTTTTCCCACAGTTGATAAACAGAGTCATTTCCATATCTCCCGGGCTCTTATCAGATATTAGAACAAGGGAGTCAATATGATCGTAATATGGAATACTGATCATAAATCACATTATACAGACGTCCATAGATTACGTGACATTTATACGGATAGTCTTTGCTGAATAATTATTTGTTATTTCTAAATAATTAAACTACTCAAAACAAAATAGGGCCCACCTCGAATCAGTCACTATTTTGGTCAAAATAAAGTTATCTAAATAGTTGTTGACAAAGTTATGCATTGAACCGTCAAGCTGACATGTTTAGGAACCCTTATCAATGTTTATTTCGACAACATTCATATTGGTTTCAAGAGGGTAGCTAAAAAAGTGAAGTACTCGAAAAAATCGTCGAATGCACAAATTCTCAGTCACTTCAGTTTTCAGTCTACACTAAACAGTGTTGTGGAATACTCACGTTTTTAACAATTTTGTTTGGTTCCTGTGTTAGTTGTGATCACTATGCCTGGTCCTCGCCGTCATATGGACATGGAAACCGCTGCAAGAGCAGTATCCTTGCTTCAAGAGGGACAGTCTCAGAGGTCTGTGGCTATCCACCTCGGTGTTTCGCGACGAGCAATCCGAAATGTTTGGGAACGGTATCAGGAGACCGGAAGTGTAGCTAGGAGACCTGGCACAGGAAGAGTTAGGGCTACGACTACCCAGGAAGACCGATATCTAAGGTTAACCGCACGACGGGAGCGTACTGTTACCGCTCGGACCTTACAAACTCGACTACGGCAATCCACAGGGACGAGAGTCAGCGACCAAACCATTCGGAATCGGCTTCACGAAGATGGACAACGCTCCAGAGTACGCGCTATTCGACTGAAACTAACGAGGGCTCATCGTGCAGCACGATTAAGGTACGCCCGGGAACATTTGGAATGGACCATGGATAACTGGAGGAATGTGCTTTTTACGGACGAGTCTAAAGTGAAGTTTTACAGTGATGACAGACGGATACGCGTGTGGAGAAGAGAAGGGGAACGTTTTTCTGAACCATGCGTCCATGGAACAGACCGATGGGGGGGTCCCAGTGTTATGGTATGGGGCGGAATTAGCTTACACGGCAAAACAGAGCTGGTAATTCTCAATGAAGGTACCGTAACCGCCGCCAGTTACATCGAGCGAGTAATCCGGCCACATGTCATCCCGTTTTCACAAAGAGTGGGCAATAATTTTGTCTTTATGCATGACAACGCTCGCGCACACACAGCCCGCACCACACAAAGAGCCCTTTCTGAAGCCAATATCACCGTTTTGCCATGGCCAGCCATGAGTCCCGACCTCAACCCAATAGAACATTTATGGGATCAACTCAAAAGAAGCCTGAAAGAAAACTACAGTGATGTTAACAGCCAGCAGGAGCTCATTAACGCCCTGAAAGTCTGTTGGGAACAAATACCGCATACAAACGTGACTCACTTGATTGAAAGTGTACCAGATAGGCTCAGAGAGTGCATACGGAGCAGAGGAGGACCCACTCGTTATTAAAAAATAACAAGCACCATAATTTTTTTTCAGAAGACGTGTGCTTTACAAGGTCATGTTGATCCTTTATTTTGTGTAATTTTTCCTAAAAACTGTTATTTGTGTTTTTATTAAAGGAAATAAACAAATGATTCCATTGTTTATTTTTACACTATTCCTGAATGCCCACTTGACACTTGTACATTCATAAAAACTGAACAATTACGTTCAATTTTAAGTTAAGGCAAAAAAACATGGTGGGCCCTATTTAGTTTTGAGTAGTTTACATTATATGTATTATTTAATATTTTGCTATACAATTTCTCACCGCCGAATAATTCTTTTTACCTTATTAATCGGTAATGAATCGTATCGGCTATATTTCATGCGGTGCAAATTATGATAGAGGTTGCTTACGCAAATTGAACACACAAGTAAGTAGTTTATGGGTCAGAGTGTATACAATTGCAATGTTTAAACTCAATTTATTATTATACGCAACTTATTAGTTGGTACAATCATAAATATCTTGATAGTGTTGCTTAATGATGATGATGTCATTCCGTGTGAAATCATTGATATGTACCCATTGGAAACAACGAGATAAGTCTTGGGTAGCCTAATAGCCAGTTGTTCACAAGGTTTCGTAAGAGAAGCTCGTGTTCAAAAATTTACCTCGAACCCTTTTGTCCTTTCTCTGTTTCCAACTCTACACTCACAAATGTTTGCACATTAGGTCATGTTACGATAGCAACGTAATACGAACGTTGCTATTAAAAATAAATAAAAAAGTATAGTGACTTCATTATGGCAAACGTTGCCAAATTATACCTATAAAGAAAATCATAAAATTAATATAAACTGACTAATTTGCCACAGTTGAATGTGCCGTCAATAAATCTTTTATAAGTTTTATTCGTTTCTATATTTTCTCATGTGCTGCTTCCGTCAGGCCATTGATGAAACTCAAATTGCCTATTTCCATGCTATTTATTTCGTTTTCACATATTTTTATCTGTTTGCCATGTGTTTTGGCTATGTATGACTTCCCGTTGATGTTTTTATTGGCCACATCCATCAGTCAAAATATAATTGGAGAAGTACGAGAACATTTTCTAAAGACGCTGGCTGCCGGAATTGTTTGAAAAAGAAGATAATAAAAATAAACATTTATTCCAGATCATTATTCCATAGTCAAGGATCATCAAGATAACCACTAGATAGCGAACTGTGAATTGCAATATTTTTCAAAATTAATTAAAGCATTTAATTGTTCTTGATAATAAAATTGATGAACATAGTACTTTTTACTTAATCTAATCGAAAGTCGGACTCATTGATATTAGCACAAAGTATTGGTGGTATGTAGTCGCAGATATACAAATGAAAGAGGAAATAGCTAGATAATCTCTTTGAACTTGTGATAATGATATTGTCAATTCCTAAGATAAAACTAAATTATGGGCACATTATATCACGTGTTATATCACGTCTGGCTATAAACCGTAAACGGATAGACCATGGGAACTTAATGGAGGATAAGAATTCTAGATGTCATTGATAGAAGATCAAATTTCAAAGGATAGAAAGCTGCTTCCTAATTGTTTGTCTTCAATATTCTCTCACCTTTTACACAGTAAACCCCCTCCCCCACCCCCTTGAATTAGAGGCAAAATCTTTTGCAACGAATTATAAACCGGAGACATAGTTGCCTCAGTCTCTAAGTTAGAAATCTCCTCGAGAATCGCTGATCCGATTTCCTCATTACTTACTAATTGAACTCATGGTTAGTAGTTTTTTACACTTTCTTTCTAGACAGCATTGTTATTAAATCTGTACTTGATTAAAGAAAATGTGGAGCGTACGATCTTCCGCAAAATGTAAAAACTGAGGGTAAGGAACTTATGGCTTTAATATTCCTGCAGTTGTTACGCCTAAAACGTTTTTGTTACTGCGCAAAAACTGTGTTAATGCTTTGAACGCATTCAGTTGGTGATAAAAAGTTGAATTATTCATAATTTTATCTTCTTTATTCCGGGTTACTTCCCGATTTTTATCTGAAGCTTCTAGACTAGAAGGTTCGCTTTTTGATATTGACTTTTTCAATTTACCTTTTATTTTGATCAATTTTAAGCTCAGGCCCTATACTCAGCTTCACAGCTCAAACTTAAAGCATTTATTTCAATGAAACCATTTACAGGCACTTTTGAATTGTCAAGGAGTCTGTCAGTCAGAAATATGAAGCTGGTTGCCCATTCCAAAGCGTAGTAGGTACCTATGGAGAAGAACGGGCAAGAAACTCCACGCACACTTTTTTAAATAAAAAAATTGGTTACATCATTCATCAGAACAATGTAGACAGCACGTTAAAAGCGTCCGCAGTTATAAAATAAAAACAAAATACAATTCAAAATTTAAAATAAGCCATGGCAGCTAAGAGATGACCAGTCACAACTGACGGCACTCGTTCACGAACAAGAAGCACAACAGCTATCAAAGAAGATGCTTTTGCTTTTCCACTTATATTGTAACCTGGAAGTGTTGCTTCTGATTTCATTGTTAAGAGTTAAGTTTTACTCGATATTGATAGTTCATAACTCGTGGGTATCATTAAGCTGTCCTCAAAGATGTGTTCAATGTGCAACGGTATTGTGTTTAATCTGTATTGTAACTCGATTATCAGTTACGTGTATACGTGACAACGTGAGCGTAGACGCTAGGTTTGTTTCGAAATGTCCCGAAGTACACACACATAAATCATACAACGCCTAAATACACAAGATCTAGAACACACGATCTCAAAGTAGTACTTATCCCTTAGATTATATTATATAAGACTAATCCTAAAAGCGTTTTGTTGTATAGGGAGAAAATTTGTAATAGAAAAATAACACATGCAAATCACTGCTTTCAAAGCCAAGACCCTCCATTTAATATTCAGTTTCTATTATAGCGTTATGCCTACAATAAAACCGTCTTGGGGTCTCGCACCGATCAAAATCAAATGTCATATTACTATATCTACTTTCTATTCATGCATATTCTTCAGTACAAGTGCTCTTTGTCCGGCCATGGGCACCAACCGGTCTGACCTCTGAAAGCACCTGATTTAACATAACTAAATCTGCTTGTTATTTCTTGCATTCAGTTGTAAAGCTATGTTAATCTTGTTCTATGTGAAAAAACAAAAACTATTTTAATTGGATATATTTTCTGGTAATGTAAGATCCAAGAAAAATACCAAAAAGGTTAATTACCTCGTCTGAAACACGGAAGCCTCATTTAGCGTGGACTTAACTTCTTGCGTAAGCTGTAACCCAAAGTACTAGGTTAGTCATTTTGCGATCTGGCCTTGAAACAAAACATGAGCTTTATACTAGCATGGTCCATAGACAACAATGGTTGCGCCGGCGCTTAGCCCGGGTCATTGACCGCTGCACGGGTCGAACCGCGAGTTTTCTTAAACCGATCCGCTTATTAGGCATGCTGTAGAAGCAAGCTGGTTTTGTGAACCCGCTCTATATTAGTTACGTGATTTTTCATTGGTTCATTCAGGAATATTGGTTTTTAGTGCCTTTGTGACCTTAGATTTGAACGTACTTGCTGTGCTGAATGAGTTGTTCTGTCGAACGTCTTTCAAAATTTGAACCAAGTTACGCGGGGTATCAACTTTTTTTAAATAATCGGTTACTTTTATATTTATTTTGAGGACTAAGAATGATCGAGACACCGCTGGAGATGACGAGTCAATTGGACCCTAGCAACAAGACTAAGATAAAAGAAGACAGAACTCAGTTCATTACAAAAACACTAAATACAGATAGTTTTTAGTAGATATCGTGAACTCTATACGTCCTCTAGAGGCAATAAAAAGAATTCTTATATTTATAGCTATCGCTTGGCCTTTAGTAACCCCGGAGTCATAGCAGCGAGTTATCAGCTGTAACCCTGAAATGCCTACATAGTAAGTGTCTGTCTAATCATCCCATACTAACACAACGGTGGGTGTACAAGTACAAACTTATCGAATCAAATTAGCATAGAAACACGTAAGAAATAAATAAAGGTCAGTGTTTTCAAGAACGATTTAACTGACAGCCTCTATAAGTCAATGAACTCCATTATCTTTCGCACGATCCATAATCTGAAGACGAGAATAGAAAAAATAAGAAAGGCATAAAAGAGTAAATAAATATTTAATAACTTTTACTGAAGAAAGGGACTACACTACCTCTTTTTAGGGTTCCGTACCCAAAGGGTAAAACGGGATCCTATTACTAAGGCTCAGCTGTCCGTCCGTCCGTCTGTCACCAGGCTGTATCTCATGAACCGTGATAGTTAGACAGTTGAAATTTTCACAGATGATGTATTTCTGTTGCCGCTATAACAACAAATACTAAAAAAAAACAGAAAAATAATTTTTAAGGGGACTCCCATACAACAAACGTGATTTTTTTTGCCGTTTTTATAGCTTTTTGGTACGGAACCCTTCGTGCGCGAGACCGACTGGCACTACAGATAAGAAAAAAAAAAGTAGAGCCTATTGAGCCCTATTGAATTGTTCAACACAGTCACTTCAAAGATAATTTTATTTACATTTTCATACCAAAGCGAGCCACGAAAAGTACACAAACTAAAGCGAGAAATGTTCTACAATCAATGTCACGGTGTTTCTCTACGCCTCCTTGGGTTCCATTGTCCCTAATCCAGATGGAAGGTTCAGTGACCTCGCCAGCAGATTCCTTACACCTCGTTGTTTATAATTTATTGCTGCGTACTTAGCACATGAGCATGGGCATTACAGTCAACGAAACATGAATATTTATTACATTAATTTTGCTTTAGTATGTGCGGGCCTATTGTGGATTTAGTGAGGATAAGCTAAAGAATAAATGAAGGGAGAGCGGCTTATTACTCATGTGCTTTGAAAGGGATACGGGTTTCCCTTTTCCAGGAAAATTTTTTTCTTTATTTAGGTCAAAGAGGAACTTTTTATCCATGTCCGAACACCAGGTTACCACGTCCATCATTGTTAATCTCATAGTTACATCTGTGCCAACATTCCTAAACAAGAACATAACTTTACCGTTACAGCATCATTCTAACAACAAACTAAACTAGCAACTAAACAATGTAATGTCATACGGAACAATAGTCGCGTCTTCAAGTCGACAGGTTAAGCGAACTGCGTCCAAACAGGTCTGATCTCGGAGCCTCGGCTTAGCTCTCGGCTTTCGAGCAAGTTGGACGCATGCTTTGTAAATTAATACAACGAATCGATCGAGGGTTACACGATTTATCATCGTTTGATCAAATGCTGCGTTGATTACAGCGTTTCCCAATTGTTTTTCTGGATGATCCACTTTGAGTAGGAAAAGTGGTCTTTCTTTCCAAGATGTGGTCCTAAGGACCAAAACTGGCAGAGCATTGATTGAATATTTTCTCTAGGCACACGTTTTATCGCTTCATTCAGACGCATGTTATTTGCATATTGATATATCGACATTTCTCGTATGGTATCCACTAAAAGCTTTAGCCTAGTAACCGGAAACAGTTTCGATAAGATAAATTTATTTTCACTTAGAGGAACAACATTTCGACGGAAGTGTTTCAAGTCACGCATGCGAATATTTCTTACTTATGGTAGTGTTATCTCGATCGCAAATTAGAATGTGCGTAAAGAGATATTTACCCACACGCACACGCAAATAATACGAAGTACGAACAGACGCGCGAAATCAGCAAATTATGCGTCTTCATGACTGGCAAGATCTATCAGACTTAATGTTTTAATCATTATTTAAAATGAAATGGAATTAGCGACGTAGACAAACTCGAGTGAAAAGCAGAAACGTTGTTTGAATAAAACCAACTGCGGATTACGATGGGAAAATCGGTTGATTGCTATTCCAACTGCCTGTACCCACTCCGCATCATGTATTCGTCCCTGCTGCTGCGCCTTGCGGTCTCCCTCACTTGATTAGCTCTTTGAAACGTAGGGGAGTTCGGTCTCCCACTTTGAGCATCACTCGTCTATTAGTTTAACTACTGTGAATAGAGGCCCGCGTTTCGCTTTCCGTACGGTTTATGAAGACTAAAAGCAATTTAGACTAGTTTATGTCAGTGGTATCAGTTTTAGTGGTTTGATAGTTAATTGATGTTGTATTTATTTGCGGTGCCGACGTAATCGTCGGTCGTTGATAGCGTTCGGAATTCTACTCAAACTATCTGAGAATATGAGCGGCAAAAGGACCGATTCACACGCTGCTCTGCTTTTTTTCTTTTTCTCTCTCTACAAATTGACCGCAAAAATTTCAAGGCATATCAACGATAACAGTTTTGTTACCTAGAGCCGAAAAATAATTGTTTCAAAATCATTCGCTACGAAAACTGTGCCACACAGTGTGACACTAAATGGAGGTTATTATTTTAGTACTGACAATTAACATTTTATTTTGCAATTACGACCTACTTTAACTAAAGACGTAACAAGTGTAACAACATAATAAACAAATAAACGTTTCAATATTCGATATCCCAGCCTTTCATTGCGTGTTACTACTAAGTGCAACGCAATCAAGAACTGGAAACATATTGATATTTATCTCGAGAAACAGTATTCGAAAGAAAAAAAAACTATTAAAAACACCGTTATGTAATATCGATATATTACAGAGAGCAATTACTGCGTTTTATTTATTTTTCGTTCGACGACAAGGTTATTCCATTGCCAGTTCAAAGTAATTTGTTCTTTCGTAATTTAGTTCCAAGATACCAGCGAAATTGAAAGATGCTATCTGAAAAAAAATGATGTTTAAGTAGTTTGCTTGGTTTATTTGTGATGATATCGACCATTTTTGTTAATTTACTTCAGATCTGTTGAATCGGCTGTAAACCGATTAAATCGATAATGGAAGATTGATATCAATATTTTCATAATAGGTACGTATTATATGATGGGTGGATCAATAGATCATTATAATGGCATCGTTGTGAAAGCGGGCAATTATTCTGAAAAAGACGAACTAGAAATACTTGTACACGAAGGCATGCATATGCATTGAACTCATTATTTTGCATTACTTGGCTCTCATTTTACATATGTATGTGTGGAGTACGTAAACTTTCCTTTACTTGGCCTGGCCTTGCGCCAGAATAATCGTAAATTGATAAGACAGCGTTCTTCATAATTTTATTCGACTGCAGTACAATATTTGAACTCCATAATATGTCTTTCAATTGTGGACTGAAATCATTGTTACAGAAAGAAAGGGCAGTTGATAATATTTTTCATAACTTGTATTTTGAAATTATGAATGAAAACATTGTGTAATTCATAAAAAGGTTGCATTGTTAATTGATTGATGAATACCTTTAATATAATGTAATTTCAAACAATACCTAATATGTTACCCTTTCAAACTTTCTTATAGCCACTCCTCTTACCGATGTTTTTATCCAATGTGGACGATGTTTTCATAATGAATATAATTTTTGTACAGTGAATGACGAGAAAATATTTGAATCGATAGATGAGAGTGGCAGCAATTTGATCGAGAACATCGAAAACAATCCGTGTACTACATCCAGTCCAAAAATACGCATATAACCCTTGCATGACTTCACCTTCGTAATATGTAATGTAGCACAAAAACGCAGCATCCCATCGCGATCTCTCACCACTCGCATCGCAACGTGTAACAGCTCGGTCAGGTAACACGGGTCGGTCGACTCCCCCGGCGACATTCCTCTCGCGACGAAATCGAGAGTCGACTCGTACGCAATCGTTACTCGATACTCGTTAGCGAGTGGGATTACCGGAATCTATCGCGTTGGCGACTATGAGGTGAATGTGGGATTCGAGTTAATGGGCGGCGTAGAGGTTTCCTGGTCTGGATCTGTATTGGCTGATTAGGTTCCGTATAAGATTAGGCTGCTAAAATCTAGAGCGAAATCTCATGAAGATACCATTGGAAAAGATTTTGGTGCAGACAGCTCGTCGACCAAATTAGATTTCGCCAAAACTGCTGACATAGGGCTCTCCCAGTTTACGCCACATTATCTACAACTTAAAGTCACGATCCCTAATGTTGAAGCAACATCTACGATGAAAACGGATAGATTTGATAATACCTTTACTGAGCATTGATGAATGTGTTGGTTGGCTATCGAGTCCAAGTTGACAACTGTCTGCTTGGAAGACAAGTGCGCGTAGAGAAACGAGGCCCAGTCTATTTCACAAACAACTGGTTATCTAAGTATGAAATAGATATTCTTAAGTTCAATGCTTGCTATAGTTTCTAGCATAAATTTTAAATGACTAGCTGGAAAATCCAACTATTATGCATGGCGTGGTCAACTAGTTGGCCCCTGAATCTTAAATAATTGACAAATATTTCCGTTCTAAGAGTTCTTTGGTCGACACCTTTAACCCTTAGTAACTGATGATTATTTTCCTTAGACCATCCAGTAATTACTCATTCATTATTGATCGAACTATGATCCATCGGGCTTCCGTCATTGCTCATAATTTTTCGCATTGTTTAAACCTTCCCGTTCAAAAGTCTTCTTTGCAGCAAAAACAATACCCGATTGACTTGGAAGGTGACTAAATAAGTCACCTCCAATTCAATAGACATCTATAAATGATTCACTATGCCAACTCATTCAAATACCCAACACATATCCGAAGTAAAATATCTTGGGTGTTGAAATCGGGAAGTTTTCCGGACTGAGTGAGTTATGGATCAAGTTCTACGTCCTACATAATACTTCTGCCTTGTGGATTTCGGTGTAAACGTGGGAGATGTTCCGTTAACTTTTAGGGGACATGGTATTTGCATATCGGTATTTTTTCTTTGACGATGTAAAAAAGGCGCCGTAATTGATTTGAATGGTTTAGTAAGCTTTAGTCGGGTTTCCAGACTTGGATGATTGCACTTCACTAGTGTTTCGCAAGACGAGTATAAAGGTAGCCGGCAGATGGTTTGCTAAACACTAATATTATTATGAATTATTGGTATGAAACCATTCTGCGGTTGCATATCCATCTGCCAAACGTTGTAAATATGGCTTATCTGGGACATCTCCTTTTGTTCATTCGACCGAGGCCTATGTTCAGCAGTTGACTTATACGGGCTGATATGGTGTAGCATAGTCATAATTTATTATAAACGACACAAAACTCCTATGTTTAGCGTGTCATTATTCCTAATATCAAGTCTAAACGATACCATATAAAGATAATATGACCTGAAATGCATGCACTTATTAAACCTTACGTATGCCTGTACAACAGGTTGATCAAGTTTCGCACATTTTAGCAACGAACTTGTTTGTCCCATTTGACATAATCTGTTGGATGACTGTAAAGAATTCATTCCTCCTGTTGCACGTCTAAGCGTGATGAATGGGTACTTTTCTAAAGACTCATCGAAATAAATCTTTTAACAGAATTATTTTCTTTAAAAATATGTCTTTGTTGTGTCACGTTCCGGTGTTGTTGCTGCAACATGTTTTGCTGAAATATTTCGCAGACTCGTTCTTAAGATGTCTGTTTCTTACTTCATCATCTGCCTTGCCTTTTTCCCAACTATGTTGGGGTCAGCTTCCAATCTAACCAGATGCAGCTGAATACCAGTATTTTACATGGAGCGACTGCCTATCTGACCTCCACAACCCAGTAACTGGGTAATACGATACCCCTTGGTAAGACTGGTTGTCAGACTTTCGGGCTTCTGACGACCCGTAACAACTATCAAAGATCCACGAATGACGGCCGGGTCCAACGGCTTAACGTGCTTTCCGAGACACGGAGGAGTCTCGATATGTAAAGATGGTCACCCATCCACGGACCAACCCCGGCAAGCGTAGCTTAACCTGATGGATCGACCCGTGCGGCTGTTATTACTTAGCCACGAGCTCCCCGACGTCTGTTTCTTACTTACCTTTACAAAAAAATGCTTTCATTTTCTTCTTAAATCATGATTTAAAGGCGACCTCAATCCTGGTCAATGAAAAGTGGAGTATCAGAAATGAAAATCACTGAATCGATGTCAAGAATGTCAATATTATTGAGGAACTTGCAATTTATTAAAACCATTACCCAAAAAAGGAAGGGACGCCGATTGTATAATTTGTTACACATTTTCAACATCTCTTATACAATTAACACAATGGTCGTTAAATCCTATACTAAATTACGTAAATGTTTACAACAAACGCTGCATGAATGAGGTGTTTAAATTTTGTAACCACAACGTAACGAGGTTTAACTTTTCACACACGACCTGGTATTATATTAAACTTTGTTTCCGAGTCTTAGTAAATTAATAAATGACCTGCTTTTAGACGCTTTTTTTTATGTGGATGAAATGAATACGTCTGTGGAGTTATTTACCGACGATTTAGACGTTAGATGCGGTGTTATCTGTCTCAATCAGCGTGTGAGAAATTTGTCGGAAGTGGTTTTGAATTTCGTTTGTACTGTTGCTTTCCACGCTTTGTGAGTGGGAGGAATAGTGACAGGTGCTTTTCATCACTGTAATACGTGCCGAAATTATTTCCAAAATAACTTCCATGTTCTATTTTTAAAACGGCCCGTTTTATTTCTATTGAGACTTCGAATCTACATATTTCAGCAATCTCATGCCGACTGGTGACAATTTAGTTTGAATGCTAAACTTAAGTAATTGCCTGGTTAGAACTTACTTACATCACTGAGTTATCAGCCTCTAGTCATGCAACACTGAAACCGCAACCGTGCTTTTGATAATGACGGGGCACTTCCATTTCCTGACCTTCTCCTAACCTCAGTACAAACAAAATTCAAAAGAGTACATCACGTTTTGACAGTTACTTCCGCAAACATTAACAGCAGTGACTAACACTTCGCTACATACGATTTGACCAGTTTATCTTGAAAGCTAATGATGGCGCTAGTTGCCAAGGCAAACACCTCTGAAAAATAACTTACATAATATAGCAGAAGAAGAACAACACTGCAATGTATTGATTCGCAAATGTGTTAGAAATCCCTCCCTTGTTTTCTCATCTTTCTTTTTCTCAGCCGTAGACATGTAGGCACAAGGGAGACGAAAAGTTATCTTAGTTTCAGACGGTCTCCGTACTGTGAGCTGGTGACCAATATGGCTACGATTTAGAAGTGTAGATCGTCTCTACTCTATGCTAGTTACAATTCAGAATGAAACATACAGCAGTGTTTCTTCTTTTTTTCGTGTCTTTGGCACGTGTATTAAATTTTGTAGGCCCAAAACATCCAAGGCGTCGTCGGTGGCAGCGCAGAGGTCAGAAAAAAATTAAACCAAGCTAGCTAGCTAACTAAACTTAGATCCTTACGTGGTCGTATACCTACCAAGATATACCTATGTATAGTGGTCTATGGTCTATGAGTTACACCACATAATAGTTAACTAATTTCTTGACATTTCCTAGCATGTATGTAACAGGTTGTAAATGTTGGTTACAGTGATTACTCTCGGGTTATATGAGTTTATGTAATTTTGAGGTCGTTTTATTCAACTTTCGTGTAATAAGTATATTTAATGTTTGATTTTCACGGCGTGTGTGCGTGACTGTACTTAGTTGTGATTCATTGTTAGTTCTTTAGACTGCGTAAAAAATGTGTGTAGATTTGAGTGGACACAATTGGTTAATTAGATTTTTTCTGTGGAATCTGCTCCTCCACACGGCTGAATCCCTTTAATCCTTAGAATCGGAGTTAGCTATGAAAATAAAAAAATACTTTTCACATTTTAGTGCATCACTAAATTACATTTTAGTGCGACTAATTTAGTGATGCACTGAAATGTAATTTATTTTAGTGCATCACTAAATTAGTTGGAAATCTACTTATTTAAATTTTAATAGAATTGTCGTACTATTCTAATAAAATTTAGTTCCAATAGGCCAATGCTGAAGAAGCCATTCTGTAACAAACATTAATCCACAATCCACATGTCAAAACACGCAATTCTCTAAATCCAACATTCCGTCGTTGCGATTAATCGCTGCGATTAAATAGTTCAAGACAATGACGCGCGATAAAAACTAGCGAACAAGTGATATAAATCATTTTCCTTGAAGGCTCAAGTTTGTCTTGTCCGGCAAGTACTGATGCGTACTTTCTTAAGCATTTCTTGTCGTTGATTTTCTATATTTATTATCTCAATGCTATGGGATGGGAATATGCGGAAGAATATATCCGTCGTTCGATTATTTTGTCGTTAACTTATGCTTTGAAATCGAACTTATAATACCTAATATCCGCGTATTATCGTCCCACTGACAGCAGGGCAAAGACCTCTTCTCATACAGAGAAGGCATTAATTCCCTAAAATTCCATTAAAACACCCCGCGCGCCCCCTTCCCCCCTGTCTGCACCCTCAGATAGGCACGAGGCGACTCTAGTAGAATATTTTTTATGAAAACTTCATGGACATTGTTCTACCAGAATCGCGTCGCACTGTCGCGTTGCGCCTGTCTACGGGAGCCTTTAGGTGCAATGAATTTTCGTTCACTATCTTTATGTCCAATGAATGGCAATGAATTTCTATTTTATTCTTGTATTATGGTGTAGTAAAATAAAATAATTTAGATGACCATAAAATTATTGGTTTATCGTCTAAGTTGTTGATTTTATGATTAGGTATCGTAAATATCTGAGATAGGTAAATATATTAATAGTTTTGATAACTCTAGGCTATCAGTAAATCTTGCAGACATTGACATTTTCAGCTAGTCAGAATAAATGAAAGGATTAGTCCCATTAATAGATTTAAAGATAAGTAAAAGAGTTTTGTAGACGTAGAAAACTAAACATACTAATAAACAAATAGCTTACTTACCTAATTACTTTTTGTTTTCTTTCTCTCATCCCTATCAGGTTTAGGGCTGATTGAACCAAAGCCAGATAGATATCTTTTATTCGGGGAATAAAATTGACGTCTGACAGTTTTTGCACAGAAAATCTGTCAAAAATTCAATATTTGTTCGCTGGAATATACTTATACTAAGGATAAAAGTTTGGTCGAATTCGCCCTTAAAGAGACTAATGACTTACCGAAACATGTTTGCCGCAAAAACATAATTATGCTTCGCTTAAATCCTTTAATTACCTAAATACCTACCTACCTTCGTTCATTATAATTACCAACCCATTTGCTTTAAGGCAATCCCATTACCCTGAAGGTCATCTGTCTAATACAAATTCCGTAAACATGATATTAGATATACCAACAAGACAAACCAAACACGACATTAAGGTGATTCCTAATCTAATTTCGTCAATTTATCGGCTTTACCACTTTAATCTGATAAGTCACGTGAATTTAATACTAAAACAAGATTTGCACACGTGTTAATTGGACTATATGGCTCCGGCATTTGACTTGTCAAAGCTGAATTTGTCTATGGCAGTAGTGTTCGAAACAGATCTTGAGGGTTCCTAAAAAATGATTAGAACTATGAGGTAGGGAGAAGGGCATTTCTTTTTGGCTTTCTTTTTGGGCACTTCTTTTTGGTAGAGGGTAGACTGTCTTTCCAAACCTCAACGTAATTCAAACGGTAGACGGTAGATGACGCTAAAAACATTTCTTCAAGCGTGACGCTGCCAATGACGCGAGTTCCATGATTTTCACCTATAAGTGCTCAAAGCGCGCTAAAAAGTTTTCACTTAAAAAAAAATTCGACGTACATAGAAAGAAAATACAAATATGGAATTAAATACGTAAAATTCAGATTACCGCGTGAATATTAAGTAAGTAGATACATCATTTCCGTCATACATTAAATTTATAACAATTTAAGTAAAAATTTTGAATATGTGGGTAGACTTAGGTATCGTAACGGCCCTTCACCAAGAGATTGATAGTGCGCAAGAAGTTAATTAAAAAAAGGAAAGTGCGCATTTTTTTTTATTATAGAAACAGTAAGCAAGTCTTGTACCTAATCTTTTACTTGTTGGTAAGGCTCTATTTCATGCCTTAAAGAAGAAGTACTTACTTTGAAGTCTTATAGAAGTACTTTCTTTGGTGTCTTATAGAAGAAGTACTTTTTTTGGTGTCTTATAAAATTAGTACTTTATTTGGTGTCTTATAGAAGAAATACTTTCTTTGGTGTCTTATAGAAGAAGTACTTTCTTTGGTGTCTTATAGAAGAAGTACTTTCTTTGATGTCTTATAGAAGAAGTACTTTCTTTGGTGTCTTATAGAAGAAGTACTTTCTTTGATGTCTTATAGAAGAAGTACTTTCTTTGATGTCTTATAGAAGAAGTACTTTCTTTGGTGTCTTATAGAAGAAGTACTTTCTTTGATGTCTTATAGAAGAAGTACTTTCTTTGGTGTCTTATAGAAGAAGCGCTCTCTTTGGTGTTATAGAGAAGAAGTTTTCTTTGGTGTCTTATAGAAGAAGTACTTTTTTTGGTGTCTTATAAAATTAGTACTTTCTTTGGTGTCTTATAGAAGAAATACTTTCTTTGGTGTCTTATAGAAGAAGTACTTTCTTTGATGTCTTATAGAAGTACTTTCTTTGGTGTCTTATAGAAGAAGTACTTTTTTTGGTGTCTTATAAAATTAGTACTTTATTTGGTGTCTTATAGAAGAAATACTTTCTTTGGTGTCTTATAGAAGAAGTACTTTCTTTGGTGTCTTATAGAAGAAGTACTTTCTTTGATGTCTTATAGAAGAAGTACTTTCTTTGGTGTCTTATAGAAGAAGTACTTTCTTTGATGTCTTATAGAAGAAGTACTTTCTTTGGTGTCTTATAGAAGAAGCGCTCTCTTTGGTGTTATAGAGAAGAAGTTTTCTTTGGTGTCTTATAGAAGAAGTACTTTTTTTGGTGTCTTATAAAATTAGTACTTTCTTTGGTGTCTTATAGAAGAAATACTTTCTTTGGTGTCTTATAGAAGAAGTACTTTCTTTGATGTCTTATAGAAGTACTTTCTTTGGTGTCTTATAGAAGAAGTACTTTTTTTGGTGTCTTATAAAATTAGTACTTTATTTGGTGTCTTATAGAAGAAATACTTTCTTTGGTGTCTTATAGAAGAAGTACTTTCTTTGGTGTCTTATAGAAGAAGTACTTTCTTTGATGTCTTATAGAAGAAGTACTTTCTTTGATGTCTTATAGAAGAAGTACTTTCTTTGGTGTCTTATAGAAGAAGTACTTTCTTTGATGTCTTATAGAAGAAGTATCCACTCTCTCAGGTGTCTTATTGGTCTTTGTAGGCTTTACTACTTACCATAATAGAACCTCTGCTGAACATTATAAGCTACCTCATAGACAGAAAGAGAGGAAGTTTCCATTTTCATTAAGGGCTGTTGTCATTAATGCCCGTTTTCTTGACTTTTGCTTATATGTCTTTTCTCTTCTTTGACCATTGCCAAAGGGCAGATAAGAAGGAGGATGCCTTCGTTTCTGCCCTTTAGAAGAAAGAGGTATTTTTTACTATTTCTTAATCGTTTCTATAGCTGTTCAAGCTATGGTAGTGTAATCTACTCTGATGACATGTACGAAGTCTAACGCAACAAAAAATAACATTAAAATCGAATAATACATAAAATCTAATGTAAACGTTCCTACTAACTAACGATAAACATTTAATGATGAAAAAAAAACTCATTACAATTAGTAATATTGTTTTCTCAATAGATTGGACAACGGTTTACTTAATTTCGACTATATTACTTCTAATTGGTCGGAATAGATACGTTGTTTCTTCGTTTGTCACGAATTAGTCTCGGTTAATCACGTGAAATACGGTAATTATGAAGGAATTAGCTTCGATTATTTTTATTAATCAGCTTAGTAAGTGTATTGCGGTCAGTGGATGAATCTTCTGTGACCTGATATTATATAGGGTTGTTCCATTTTCTCTGTCCTTATTTAACGCTTTATAATCATAACCCCTGCAGTACGCAGATTATACTTACATACAGGGCAACATTTTCTGCAGATTCTTTTTTGTTCTGTCTTCTCCTTCCTATCCGAACGCTCGTTCAACAAGGCTGACTTTTACAAGCTCTGAAAGATGACTCAAAATCTGTTAAGAGATTCATGAATAAAATCATAGTAAAACGTAACAACATGTGTCCTCATAAACAGCACAACGCCACTAAGGCTGGGCAAGTTAAATATTCACAGATAACATCGAATTAATGAATCACCTCAACTTAATCGGTCACGTATGAATCACACATTACAATTCAAGCCACGCGAAAAGGACCACAATAAAACGTCATCTGTCGTAACTCGTAACTTGCAAGGTCGTAATGCAAGAATTTAAAATGACCAAGGAAAGCAACTCGGAAGTATCGTGCTCGGAACACGTAGAAAGTGCAAGTCGGTATAAAATTTACGGGCCGAGCCATAACACTGTATGTTAATTGAAATCACCAATTACTCGAGCGCTTTCTACTATAGAATCCCCATACAGTGTGTAATAACTTGGCGACACGCTATGCAACTGTTTGTTACGAGAGCGTTTAGATTGGCGTAGCGAACTTCAAGAAGATTGGCTTAGAAATGCTTTTGTAGAATATTTTTCTAATGGCATTGACTAGATCTGTACTTGGATCTGCCTGGGAAAGATTTCAAGTTCTTCAAGAAAAAATGCAATAAGTAAAGAAAAAAGAATATGCCGTTATTTCGGCCAACAGAACGCGAGTGGAGAAAAGGGTCTAAGCCAATGAGACATTTCTAAAATATTTTTATTTGCCGGAGAGATCTGGCATAGATTGTAATCGTAACATTTTCAATAACATATTAGTCATCTTAGCGGTCAGAGTTTATCGCCTTTGTCTTATCTCTAAGATATAAGGCTAGCTTCATTCGACTAGCAACCCACAGACAAGCGATATCTCAAAATAGTAAATAGTAGTAAATTGGTCAATTATGCTGCACCGCAGTTTAACAAGGCGTCAATGGTCTAAGATGGGTTTTAAACGATTGTACCGATTCCGTGACAAATAGACTTTGAATTGTGATTAAATGACAATGAGTTTGACAATTAACTATTAATTCTGACCTCAACTTAAAACGTATTAACTTAATGACATCTAATGACGATTACTTAGATCCGTTAAGAGGTAATTAGTATGTAATGTACTATTTACTATTATATCTGTAATTTCTCAGTAGGAGCTCGGAGTCTGGATTTTCCCGGTTGATGACAATAGCCCCGCCCCGTATTACATGGGACTTACACTTTTCAGGCGATATGGTGTACTATAGGTACACCTCTGCCCAACTCTTCGGGGAAACAAGGCGTGATGTTATGTATATGTTACCGGCCAAACCCGATTTCAGGACAAACTAGTTTAGCCTAGGCTAAACTAGTTCTTCCTATACGCGATAGGATTAACTAGTATAGCCTAGGCTAAACTAGTTTGTCCTAAGCCCGATAGGATAAACCAGTTTAGGCTAGGCCAAACTAGTTGATCCTGATATAAATACGCACACTCTAGGATAAACTGGTATGGCCTAGTCTAAACAGTATAAAAATTTAGTCGAGTCGAAAGTACAGTACGGCCGTTATAAGTTGGCGAGTGTGAAGTTAGGCTCTGCGAATTTTGGCGCTTGAAATAACGTACGAAAATAAAGGTTTTAAAAAAATGTATGCCAATAACTGTTTTTAACAGCAATAAGAACTGCAAATTGAATTTATTTTTTTAAAACCTTTATTTTTGTACGATATTTCAAGCGCCAAAATTCGCAGAGGCTAACTTCACACTCGCCAACTTATAACGGCCGTACTGTAGGTTTGAGCAAACATGTCAGGACTTGTACATGCGGGAATGCCCCGAGCGCGTATTTATATCAGGATCAACTAGTTTGGCCTAGCCTAAACTGGTTTATCCTATCGGGCTTAGGACAAACTAGTTTAGCCTAGGCTATATTAGTTAATCCTATCGCGTATAGGAAGAACTAGTTTAGCCTAGGCTAAACTAGTTTGTCCTGAAATCGGGTTTGGCCGGTAACATATATACCTTATACAAACGCTTTTTAATTGGGAATGTTTACGAACGCACATTAAATAAATTCTAGTACAAATCTATTATTGGATTGTCGTGGGCTTAGCGTTTTATTGCTCAATAAACGGACACTAAATATACATTAACACCAATACTAAATAATGCAAATACCAATTTAAAAGCAACATAGACCTAGTTGAGAACGCGTAAAAAAAAATGCTAAACTAGAATCGAGATGTTAAAAAATAGACTTAGTACAAGTAAGCAGGTGCATAAGTCGTCATACGATATGTCTTAGATTCCACCCTAGAACAAGTTATTCGTAACGTTATTAGAGGTAAACTCTGTTTCAGTAATTGGATTAACATCTTATACAACGAAGTTTTTTAATATAATTAAGTTACAGCGCCAGTTCACGCTATTAGAAGCTGAACATAAAATATCATAAAAAAATTACTTACTTCTTGAGTTGCTTAATTTAAAACTGGGTGATCTTGTTAGTGCACCAGTAGTACTCGTTTTGTTTGATTAACCAAATAGAAACTGTGTATTAATTGAAAACATACTTTCGCACTAACCACTGTCGGCCAGGTGCGGTGCCATCGCCACACAAAAAAAAAACCAAACATGCTGACTTACTGAGCTACTAAGGAAAAATAATTAATTAATACTAACCCACTTCGGGCCAAAAAAACTCGGAACCCATATATGCAAAAATTACACGCCAGAAGGTAAAGCAGTAAACAGTTAATTAACTATTGATCAACGAAGTAATAATTACTGACGATTTCCTCGTCATTTTACACGTACTGACCGTCGCATAAATAACATACTGCATTTTTTACAAAAAAGTCCAACACGCTACAATGGAACATTTATTATTGCAGTGAAGTAAAGTTATCAAAATATCGTAGCAAAGTACTTATTTTATCATGCTACACTGGTCTCGGATTGAAAACAATCACTGCAACTGTATCAGGTGTGTCGAATGCTGAATCGAATAACCTCCAATTACTTTACATGCCTATTTGTTGCTGTATTGTTGGTTTTTCCATCTGGTCCATTTCTCAGTGGCAGCCCGGAGTCTGGATTTGTGCCCAGTTGATGGCAATAGGCTCGCCCCCTATTAATTGGGACTTAAACATGTAACTGGCGAAATGTGGGTTGTACCATATCCATATGTAACACCTCTGCCGAAACCTTCGGGGAATACAGCTGGGATGTTATGTTGCAGGCGTTCCAGCTCTAAAATTCAGAACCTTGCTTTGACTAGAAGAAAGTTTGGACTGGAATTTCGAGCTTTCAGTCTACCTGGACGCAGCTGAATACCAGTACAGTACATAGACTGCAGAAAACACAACAAAAATCTAATCAATTCTTTTAAAACAGGTGAACCTGTTGTTTTGTTAGAAAAAAAAAAATACTATCGTTAAACCGTGTGTGGGGCACTGTTATCTATTTGCGTCGAATCTTTGCCCGTCACTACTTGTGGCTTTGAGTGTTACGAATTATAATTAGTATCACTCTATCACTATCGCAGTTCTCGCACGTGAAGCTATATATAAAATCTGAAGAAAAAAATGTGTTCCAAATACGAACGAAACTGTGAAGACCAGTTCTAAGCTAACAGATATTAGTATTTGTATTAGATGTCGTAAGAACTAAGAACAGAACAAAGTGTATACTTTAAGTGGGCTGCAAGTGTAAAAACGTAATGCGTTCGACTCTGCTGACTTTAGCGACCCACTTGTGTAAGTAAAACCTGTAAAGGACTTGATAAGAGCAATGAGGAAACACTTGAAATTAAATTGTTTTCTATTTTCTTTAGATTTTAATTTACTGTTGTTTTGATAATGCTCGATGTATGGACGATTATTGTATTGTCCTTGGGAGTGAACTTCCTGTCTTCTGTTGTCTCTAACACTTTGAGGGACACAACGGCCATAGGCGTTATTATAACAATAAAACTTCTATTGTGTCTCGTTCAAATGCTTTAAATAACATCTATGGGTTTTTATTAAAAACAAATATTTCCATAGGACTATTGTTAGGAAGAGGTATCTAATACCCTAGGGCAGGGATGGCATACCTATGGGTATGTATGTATGGCTCACAAAAGAAAATTCTGGGTTCAGCATCGAAGTAAGAGTGTCCGTGGAGTTTCTTGCCCGTTCTTCTCCATAGGAACCTACTACGCTTTGGAAGGGGCAACTAGCTTCATCTTTCTGACTGACCGACCCCTTGACAATTCAAAAGTGCCTTTAATTGGTTTATTTGAAATAAATGCTTTGAGTTTGAGTATGAAACCTAAGTGCAATACAATTTTCTTGGAAGTGTGCGTGTGTGTTATCTTTGAATTATTTTGTAATTTATTTTTTTCATACGAAATAATAAAATTAAGCTTTTTCGATCTACAAACATTTTGTGAACGGTTTTACAGAAAAATAATGTTGTCTAAGTAAGGAAACATCTGGACAAATCATAAGAATCGGTTTTATTTCTATCTTCACTGCACTTTCTATTTTATTAATATCGATCTTCTCAATATTTATTTTAGCAACAAAAGATTTGATTGAATCGTGAAAAGCAAAACCGATTGCACTATCAACACAGATTCGCGCATTTCAAAGTTAACACTTTCTTATCTGCAAAAACACAATAGGCGATCAAAAAAGAATCACTTCAATCAGATCCTCTTTTACTTATTCATAAAAATCACAATAAAAACTCTTTGGAATCACGACATGACCGAAGTCGCTCCCATTTTAACGGTCAAAAAATTTTATTTAAAAAATAACCGGCCCATTGCGTGTCGGACCACGCACTGAGAAGGATTCCGTAGTTGAGTTAAATATGCAAATGCGCAGCATTGATGTTATCGACCGCAAAAATAAGTTTGTACTTATAGTATTTCTCGAAGAAACGATGTACTTAAAACAATTTTATTACTGCGGTTGTAGCATAATCTTTTTTTTAGAAGTCAAAGTCAAATAATTTATTTCAAATAGGCACATAAAAGACACTTTTGAACGTCAATGAAAAACAAAGAAATATAATTGATTCTAGTTGCCCATTCCAAAAGGTAGCTTTCGTATGGAGAAGAATGGGCAAGAAACTCCACCGTTACTCTTTTCAAAAATGTTTTACAATATTTTGTATACATGAATTATAATATAATTATATGTGAAAACGATGCACCTACAATAAGATTACTGTCCCTGTTTCGTCGATATAGTGCAAATAGTCTCGAGAGTAAAATGGTTCAGAAGCAATTCGGACAGACAGACATGTTGTAATTATAATTACAACATGTCCGTCTGGTTCCGTTTTTGCCATTTGGCTACGGAAACATAAAAACCGTAAAAAAAAAAACGGTTTTGTAGTCGCGTGCTCAGATGGGACTCGCTTGCTCAACGCTCGGAAACACCGCAAGACGGGAACTGGATGTAGCGTAACTGTCTCTATCATCATGTTAATAGTGGAGCTACGTATGCAACGTTTCCGACGATTACATTGCTTTTTGCTTTATTTTGCCGTTGTAATAATATGCTCGATTTAGCAATAGGTCATAATTTGCCAAATTAGAATGTTAGATGCAAATTTTGCTTAAGATTTTGACCTGTTAATTGATATATTTGCAATGAAAACTATTTCGAAACGTTATTGCCAAAAATAATGTCGGCATTGTTGTGAGGCACATAATTCTACACTTGAGCATAAACTTTTGACGAGCAGTTTCTTTTTTAGTATGAAGCTTTAGCCATTTCTTTCGAATTTTATGTAAAAACCACATCACAATAACCCACGGTGTGAAAGTTTCTAATAAGAGATTACCTGCATATATAACGCATATCTATTTCACGTTTGAAATAGACATCTTCTACTGATTGATTCGTTTGGCTACTTTGTATGTGTGAATTTTATGTCATCCTTACTAATATTATAAATGCGAAAGTAACTCTGTCTTTCTGTCTGTCGCGCTTTCACGCCAAAACTACTGAACCGATTTAAATGAAATTTGGTACACAGATAGTCTAGAGCCTGAGAAAGGACATAGGCTACTTTTTATCGACATAACACGCGGGCGAAGCCGCGGGTGGAAGCTAATTTTGTTGTAATGTGCGTTTTATTTGTGTAGAAAAACTATTTTACTTTCTTTCTTTCATGTATTATTGGTAAATCTAAAAATGTTAAAATCGCTCATCAACAGCTTGACATGGTTTCATTTAAGTAATGCATACTTAACAGCGTTTATCCAATTTTGCAATATGTATGCATAACTACATTACACAACGAAAATCCCTTGTTGTATCCGATCCACTTTCATATTACATGATACAACTAAATAATTGATCGACTCATGAACATGACAGTTCCTCATATTTATGTAAGTAAGCCATATCGGTATTTATGACATTTCAATGCGCAAATCTGATGGTTTATGGTACACTTTATGACGCAAAATGACTTGATAATCCGTCGCGGAAGTGTCCCCGTCAATAAATAAATACACTTATTTGTCAAAATAACGACCCGCCAATGTAGTATGAATATTTATCGGTGTTATTATGAGTTTGATGTCGCGAATAATCAAATATATCATATATGCTGTCCGCTAAGAGCCTGCGAATACGACAGGTGTTTAGAGTCGAGTACAATTGCCTTAATGAAAGTGGGTGCAGATAAAAGTGGGAATATACTTACACGAAGTCATCAAACTCGCGTTATTGTCAGATGAGGGGAAATTCGCTATTGAGTTAGTGCTTCGGGCGGCTTCTTTTGTAATATGTGATGGTTTATTATTGTTAATTTTGTTTTTTTTACCCGACTACGGCGAAGAAAAAAAGAGGGTTATGATTTTGACCGGTATGTATGAATGTAAGTTCATCTGTTCCCTCCTATCTTCTAAACCACTCATCACAATTTGACAAATGAAGTTGGAAGCGTCTTGACTCTTGATCGTCCGCTGGTTATAGGCTATGTGACGTCACATTAAATTAAAAATGGCGCCCTCTAGAGGAAACAAAGACAGGAACTAAAAAAAAAAAATTGTTTAATCGTAGAATGTCGGGTATCAAATGAAAGGGCTTAATGAGCACATTTCAAATATATATAATTATAACCCCAAAAGAATTAAAAAAAAAATTAAGTAATAAAAACTAAAACCCAACTACGACTAAAAAGGTATAAACAAGACACCACAGAGAGACAAATAAAAAATCCGGAGTCACACGTAATCTGTTCGATTTATGCCCTAACACGTGTGACTCTGGATTTTTTATTTGTCTGTCTGTGGTGTCTTGTTTAATGTCTGAACACTTTCGTCCATTTATGTTGTTGATGTCCGCGCATATGGTGCTAAATCTTACAAAAAAAAACGTTTATACTTAGTAGAATTTTTAACTTATTAATTTTAAATATTTGTTAATGTATCCTTAATTCTGATTTAACTGTTACCCGTTTTTGTTACTAATCACTTCCCACGATTCTTCGTAAAAAGTACAGTTGGTTACAAAAATCCAGTGGCTCTTCGCAAATCCGACACACATTACAACCGCGCGTCGCAATCCGCAAAACATGCACTGTCCTCAATTGTCCCCAATAGCTTAGCAAACATGTAACATTCTTGTTTAAATTTTCAACGACTAATCAGTTAGTTAATTTGTAGTGTTGGCGCGAATGTGGGTTAACATCCAGCTAAAATAGAACGTCGCTACCGTCCGGCTGGCGGGAATGAGAAGATTTGGATGCGGTGGTTATGCGGATGCGGGTAGTAAAATTATTTTTACTGATATACTTTTAACAGCTGTCATTCATAGATCTTTGACAGTCGTTACGGGTAGTTAGAAGCCCTAAAGTCCGACAAAAGGGGTATCGTGTTACCCAGTAACTGGGCTGTGGAAGTCAAATAGGTAGTCGCTCCATGTAAAACACTAGTATTTAGCTGCATCGGGTTAGACTGAAAGTCGGCCCAAACAAATAATATAATGATAATGACTAAACAACAAGAGGAAAATCAATTTGTTTGACGATTGCTTGTGGAATGTGTGTGGCCTAGTGCTAAACATTCGGCATGCCTAGAACACCGGCCAAGTGCGAGTCGGACTCGCGCACGAAGGGTTCGTACCATTATCTATAAAAACGGCAAAAAAATCACGTTTGTTGTATGAGACCCCCTTAAATATTTATTTTATTGTTTTTTTTTAGTATTTGTTGTTATAGCGGTAACAGAAATACATCATCTGTGAAAATTTCAACTGTCTAATTATCACGGTTTCATGAGATACAGCCTGGTGACAGACGGACAGACAGACAGACGGACGGACAGCGGAGTCTTAGTAATAGGGTCCCCTTTACCCTTTGGGTACAGAACCCTAAAAAAGTCTGATAGTGGTGTGATATGTGTACTCAAACCAGTTTTTTTTTTTTCGGTTTCCGTTCCGCATCGCATCAGGACAAATATTTGTATGGCCTACAGATATTTTGGTGAGGTCAAATAACGTGTGTGGTTAGTTTTCGTAATGGGCCCTCATTACACAGCGAATCCTAGTGAGCAATGAGGATGAATCATCTTTAGTTGACTCATATCCAGTTGACAAATACAGATCTGTTAAATTAAATCTGAATTACGATCTCATGTTATGATTGCTCACTTCCCACAGTCCAACTTTTATTTTGTAATATTTGGAATCAATCCAAGTCATTCTGAAGAAAAGTAAATGATTTCACATTCACTTTGCCGATGCAAATGATAATGTTTTCTTAATGACGAATCGAGTTATGTTTTAGAATAAAAGTATTATTTATGTGAGAGTTTATTATTATCTTTCGTTGATTAACATCTTGATCAAAGTGAGGATATTTATTTATATTCAGATAGAAAGTCTGGCTCGTCATTGCAGAAACTGCGAAGATTGCTAGAATCTGCCTAGCCTTTTCGTCGGCTTCCAGCCTAACCGGATGCAGCTGAATACCAGTATTTTACATGGAGCGACTGCCTATCTGACCTCCACAACCCAATTACTGGATAACACGATACCCCTTGGTCAGACTGGTTGTCAAGCTTTATGGGCTTCTGACTACCCGTAACGAATGTCAAAGATCTACGAATGACAGCCGGGACCAACGGCTTAACGTACTTTCCGAGACACGGAGGGGTCTCGATATGTCACCCATCCACGAACCGACCGCGACAAGCGTATCTTAACCCTTCGATCGACCCGTAAGGTTGTTATCATATCCACACAACCTTGCCAAAAATTACAATTGGCTCCTCAATGACATGAGACTAAAAAACGAGACTTCATCCAAATCTAAGACCGTGATTATCACTCGTTAATCACACAATACAAATAATAAAGCTTGTAAAAATGATATGCCACCAATCAAAATAATCCTACTAAACCACTACTCGATTACTCATATCGATGTCAATCTCAACATCAGACACACTAACACACAAACAAACACTAGACATTTAAAAAACGTATTTAGCGACCACTTATTCTGCAAGACAGTGCAATATGCCGCGAGGTCAATGTTTCCTAGTTTCATGACAGCGCGCGCACGTTGAACTGGCTTCCGCCGTACGAAATACTTTATTATAAATGTTATGTCACACGATACGGTTGAATAGTAGTATACTACGGAATTATACTATGTGTGGATTTTATGTCCGTGTGCGGCTTTAGAATGGAATGTGTCAAAGCTTATGTTTATTTACACTGTAGAGCAGTATTTTTGTAGAAGTGTTGTATTAACTTTGATTCATATAGGGTTAGGGGCTTTTCCTAAAGGAGTACAATTATGTCAAAACAATCTGGGGTCATTGCCCTCTTACCGTTTTGTGTTTTAGTTTCGTAATTTGCGAAGGTGACTGTACTTGTTTGTAATTTGCATTATTAATGAACTATGTATATTGCGTAAGTACTAATGATGTCTACAGATTAATTACACAGTGGGTATCAAAATAGCTTAATGGTTCTCCAGAGATTCTCGAGCTTGTATATTCAAATTCGTCTATAAGCTTACCGAAAATAATATTTAAGCCGAACCTACTTTGAATTCTGAAATTCAAATAATAACTCCTAACTAAAACAGACACTTCGCGCAAAGAAGCATTTTAATTTCACGCAATTTTCAAAATATAAAAACTAGTTCTAAGACAGCGTATTTTCATATTGCTATTTTGATCTTTGAACACCGCGCGTTGATCTCTAATAGCATCCAAATCATTACACCAGTAGGTCACGCAGCATGACAGATGGCGCTCATCAGTGCTCATATATCTCGTATACATTTCAACCTAGTCGGAAGACCTAACGATCTCTTAATAATATGCGTCCCACTCCCCCAATTCACGCAATTATGTATAGTGTTTTATTTCCCCGAATTGCACACTAACATAGTTTCGTGTTATGATTAATTAACTGTTATGTAATAGGCGTTAAATGTTTAGATAATTATACTATTACTCAATGTAAATAACGCGAAAGTTGTTTTGAATTTGGAGATGATCGTGTAAACATTCAACATTGATAACACGAATCGCAATGGGAAAGCATTTTTATTTTCGTGTTTTCCCGGGTACGATACTTAGCTGGATCGATTTTTCGCCTCCGTAAACCCCACCCAACCCATATTGCAACTTTCATCAAAATCATTAAAGCCGTTTTCGATAATATGATTACAATATTGCTCATTTAATAGTATAGGGTAAAAGCCTTGTTTTGACGATAGACGCCAATTTATAACACGAAAGCAGTAACATTAAAGTTAGTAAAATGGGTCAATGTGACGGTTGTATTTTCGTAAAGATTTATATCGTCTTGTGGGTTCCAAATATTTCAACAACGTTAAAGAAATACAGACTGGCTGTTTGATCTACTGTTTGAACGATTTTATATCAAGAAAACTTTATTGTTTCATATTGCAGAAAAATGAAATCAAGCTTTTACGAGTACGCTAATGAAAATTTTTCAGTTTCATCATGGTTTTTTACCCACAACCAACAGAATTTAAAAATATTAATATTACTAGGACAACGTCATCATCATCAGCCCATAGCAGTCCTGCTTGGCATAGGCCTCTCCAATTTGCACGCCATTCAACTCTACAACATAACACAACTTTATTCTAATCCAAGTGCAAATACAAAAATATACCAATTTAACAACACGAAAAGATATTCTAAAAGAAACAAACTATATCTTCAAAAACCCAGAAGCCAAACAGTAATCGACTAACCAAGCCCTATCAAACGGAATAAATTAAAAAGTTTGGAGGTCACGATATACTCCTATGACACTGTTCTGACCGAGCTCATTATATTATGGCGGGGCAGGTGTAGGGAGCGCCCGCGCCGTTGGCGTCGCGTGCCATATGTAATGATCGTTAGTAAAGTATATTGAGTAGTTTTATACAAACTAGGCGAAGGGCTTCAGTGGTGACGTTTTTTTAATGACTGTATTAGGAAAGGCTGTTATATTTTTGTTAGGGAACGCTCGAAGAATATATGACTGATTTTTAAATGTCTGAGTAAGATTCCTCCTCTCCTGACCAAGGAGTTATAATTGAGAAAGCCAATGATATTAACCATGCTTAATAAAACGAACTGGTGAGAATACTGGGATGCCAATAAGACCTTTTTACATTCATGGAATCGGCATCCAAAAATGCAATCTCCGATAATGGCACATTTCTACATACATACAGGATGACTGCCATTTATCCTAAGCATTTTACATAGAAAACTATGACTAATGAATACCGTGTATAAAAAATCCAAAGAATTTCATGCTACCAGTGGGAACGGGCCACCCATTGCGTGGCGATCACCCGTATCGTACCGACAGAGCCTTTATAGGGCGCCCACTTTAACTTGGGAGACGGCGAAACCGGGAACTAAATGAAAATGTATTGAGTTAGACATGTTGTTGGATACTGCCTTTGTGAACAGCGCCCCCCATGAAGTGCCAGAGTATACTGGTACTGGGCCAGCTGAAACTCGATACACACTGGTATGACATATAATCAGCAGTGTCGATTTCATTCCACTAAGTGTCCTTATGATTATGGATAAGTCGGTGTTTCTTTTGGTCTAGATAGTTACTTATTTGATGATATGGGCGGATGGAGCATTGGTTCGAAACTATTCCGATTGATTTTAAAATCCATCTCCTTTCATTTTCACTAGTAAGTCTGCTGTGTTTACATATAGGTCATCTCGTCTAACCTCATTGCAGAAACATCCATTGATACTGTTATCAATGCGCAGGTGGCTCTTGTTGTGCATCCGTACACTGATAAGTGATAACAACAACCCAAATTTTACCACTTCGCTGCAAGCGTAACACAATTTCATACTTAGATATTTCCCTTAATAATTGTATTTTCTACAAACGAACCCCGGAAACACTAAAACTAGAAATACATATATCACTATGATTTATCCAATATCTTCTTGATTAGTTAATAACATGTCCGCATCGAGCATAAATTCTAATTAGACAGCCGCAAATTGGCATCACTAGCAAGTCAATTAAACGAAATCCACTGGTACTGTACCGAACAGGTTTATACTGTGGAAGTTAAACCGCTTTCTAGGTTTTGTAGCAGCGGCCGCATTCTCAATGTCACCTCACTGCCTTGCCCTTCCGTTGTGCTGTGCCGCTGTGCCGTACCGATGGGGCGCCAAGGTCAGTGGAATGGCGTATTTAGGAAATAGCTATATAATTTCTTTGATGATAGTTATCGTTCTATTCTAATTAGTGACGTCTAATGGGAGCTTTTATGGCTGAACTTTTATTCATCAAGTTGAATTAGTGAAGAGCGGCGTCCTTCGAGACGTCGTTTAGATCAACTTTCTTGAAATCTAAACATCAAAATTTTGAACTGCTCATACAAATAAATAACCCATGTTTTTCTTTTCATTACAGGTAAGCTTTGACGGCCAGGAAATATTGTAACGTAGCTTCGTGAGTATATGGTGCAGTATTGTCTGTGTTGCTTTTGTAAAGCAACTCTGCATATAATCTACTTTTTCCTCCTTTCCAATCTGTAATTTCACCGTACAAATCGATTGACAGCCGACAGCAGACTCAAAACCATGAAACTCTCGTAAAAGCAGTCACAAGTTGCATGTGTAGTTGTTACTGAAGGCGATAGTTGTAACTTATTGTAGATGACCTTAGCAACCCGTTTTCTTCAGCACACTCTTAAATCTTGCGACAGATGGTAAACAGCTGATACAACAACATATTTTATTTCAACTCCCATAATAAATATATTAACACATTGTACTAGTATGTGCCTTTCCATGCTTGGAAACCTCTTTCGATGTTTTCATCATTCTTGATCTTCATCTCATTGTCTTCTTATAGTGATGCTTTGTGATTCCTGGCAATATTTTTTTTGGAAGAGGCCTCTGCAATCAATTCTTGATGATTGAATTTCACGTATAACTGAAGCTGTTATTTATAGATGGTTTGAAAACCGTACTAAATAAGCAAGAATTTTTGAGACCAGTCCAAATACTTAAATACAAACGTAAGCAAGGCCTTATTATGTAAGTGTTGACAAACCCACGAGTTGTTTACTCATCGCACGCTCCCAAAATAATCAGATAACAATGGAAGCTCAAGTCACCTCAAGTAAAGACTACTATTTTAAACATACTCGGTCTGTCTGTATTTCTAGCTCACGACATAAACACGCATTTAGATTCCTGTTTATTCTAGTCAGTTGACCTACAAAACTCAGGAGTTCTCTGTTGTCATTCCGAAGAGATTCCAATCGTATTTGTTCTTGTTTAAAAGGATTCACTTTCTCTGCCTTGGAATTCGGAACTGCCTAATAAGATTATCCAATCTTGGAATTTGTATCAATTGTCTGTTGATTGATATGTTCTGCATTATGTGAATTTAGTTGATTTAGTTAATAACACTATTATACCATTATTTTTTTGGCATGCATATCTATTGCACGTTCAACAGGTAAATTTTTTCGTCCAAATGTTTTGATGCCTTTGAACAAAATATAATCGCAAGTATTGTCCTCTTTCTTGTCTAAGTAAAAGCTCAGTTTAACCTTCGGCAGCCCTTTGAGACATCTAGATTTTACTCGTACCAACTTAGTATTATTAGTCTTGTCTGAATAGTTACTTATATCTGTTTGCATCCTGCATTAAATTCATTCTGTCTTCATTAAGTTAAGCTACCATCTTAATGTGGTCATATTTTCAATTGTACCGTAGTTCGTTCTACGTCTCTTAGTAAGCTACAGCGGTAAAGCCAGTATGTATTACTAAACATTCGATCTAAATAGTCGCCGATGGTCCAGCTCGCCTAGTTTTGTAGCCAGGTAAGCAGCAGTTTCTCAACGCGACAGATGGCACGCTCGCCCACACGGCGCCAGCGACACGCGTGTACTTATAATACGAGTATTATTTTGTAAGGCTTCAGTTATAGCGGGGATATATTTACATGTCATTAGAAGTTTAGGCTCTTCTAGTTTAGGTTTGCCTGTTCCTAAGGTCTCTGTCAGCCACGTTCATGTTTCCCTCAAGTCAATATCTTGATCTTTGAAAAAGTTTACGTTCACATCAATACGCTGGGGTTGAAGAAAACGGTACTTTTTTATTGAAATAATACACTGCTCACATGCAAAGGCTTCGAGAAGTCGAAACCCGAAGAAAAATGTAAAGGGCTCAAATATTAAGAAGTTTAGAGTGTTGCTTGTTCTTCTTTATAATTAATTTCGCAACTCTCTTCTACTTAACTTCAGGAAGATTTACGATCAACGGGCAGATTTAAACACCCGCTACTAATGAGTTCTTTTTATATTCAAGTTGTAGTTAAGGAATTTATGACATGAAAGACTGTTTCATGTTAATTTTTATACCTATGAGTAAATCCTTAACTAGGACAAAATTAGCATATCTACGATCAAATTCCAATTATCTTTATATGCCTGATTAAACGATATGAGCCGTGTCTTATTCGGAAACCTACACTTACCGAATATATCTATGTATCGCATCTATTCTTTGAAAATAGAGATAGTCCGTCCGAAAATCTATTACTATATCAACTGTTTATTATCAGCCTTGAGTCTGATAAGTTTTTATCTATGATAAGTAAACACGTTGAGGAAAATGCGACACATGACGAACGGAAATAGAAACAGGCTTTGAAAAGATGATAAACATGAGACTCGCACAATGTTTCAGTAAAAACTGTCCGACTTGCTATAGAAATTGCTTGTCAATTTCTTGTCATCTTGTTGTAAGCTGTATCATACCTTCGAAGTGACAACAGTGTGGCTTTTTGTGCAAAACATTGCATCAATATCTTACAAAATTACTGCTTCACGATTTTGCTTTTTACGTGACTGATAACAACATTGTATAATACAATTTTGGCAACAATGAAATATTCTCATTTAAGTAACACTTTCAGAAAGTATTGTAAAGCGTTTTAAATTGCTTCATATTTACGGAATTTGATAATGGGCTCATTATTATGTTGTTGGTACAAAATTTTCATATACGCTCATTTTTTTTTTGTAATTGTAGTTATTATTTACTTGATTGTTCCCTAATACATGGACCATTGTGGTTACTAGGACGATAAACAGAGTTATTTTTGTAATCATAACATTTTTACCCTAAATTAAATTCCGTCATTTGAAAAAGGCGGTGTTATCATAACCACTTACTAATAAATGTGTATTTATGAATAAGATACCTCTATTGCCTCAATTTATTAATATGATCAAGAATAATTGTAGTTGACTGTATGTCTTAGTCGAGCCTGTTCGTTGTTCTTCAACCAGATGTTTTCTTCAGGACTTTGGTTAAATAATAAGTCATGCACATGACATAAGATATTTCCACCTGCATAATCTCTTACATAGTGACCACACCTCAACTGCACGATCGAGGCCGAGTTTTTACAACGGGTGTCGGTTTCACGCGTGTAGGCTGTTTACGCTCATACCTACGTGAAACATCTCTGGTCGTATCCACTCACTATTACAACACTCGTGCGTATACGATTACTTAATTCGACGATTAATATGTTACAATAGTAGGTGTCGCTTACAAAAAAAGACAAAAGACCATAGACGCGCGAGTGACACAGATGAATCGAAACTCGTTCGTCCATATCAGGTCAATTAATTAAAATTCTATAAGGACAAATTATGTACTGAATAGACTTATATGACCATTTTATTATCCTTATAGCCCAACAGGCACGTCAAACAGGGGTTTGTCACATTTCGATATTGCTAAAAGGGCTCTTGACCAAGGGAAGCCTGCGACGTGTACAGAAATGAGTCAATGCGTGTTATTGTTATTGGCACCCAACATGTGATATTTTGAGTGCTAGGCAAATATCACCTTTCTTTGCCCGATCCCGATTTATTATGTCACACAGGGTGACGTCATTACGTCATTCCATAGGTAATTGCTGAAAACCAGCGTTGTTGACGATAGGTTCATCTGAAGTCACAGCATTTTGCTGAGCAATGACCTATTCTTGCACAGATGCAACGCAAAGCTTCATTTTTAGGGTTCCGTACCCAAAAGGTATAAAACGGAACCCTATTACTAAGACTCCGCTGTCTGTCCGTCTGTCACCAGGCTGTATCTCATGAACCGTGATAGTAAGACAGTTGAAATTTTCCCAGATGGTGTATTTCTGTTGCAGCTATTACAAAAAATACAAAAAGCCGAATAAAATAAATATTTAAGGGGGCTCCCATAAAACAAACGTGATTTTTTTGCCGTTTTTATAGATAATGGTACGGAACCGTTCGTGCACTCGCACTTGGCCGGTTTTTCTTGTTATTTTTAAGTAGATAACTCTGCATTCGGCTCTTGTTGTTTGTTGTCACTCGCCAATGTCGCATTAGTAATTTATTACGCTATATTGTCTATGGTCGCTGGCCTTGACATCAACCAATAAACAAAATTGTCAAACTTTTATCGGTTGGATACTTGGATACGAGGCTTTTGGCTACTTTCAATGTGTGTGTTCTTTTTTCTTTCTCTTTGATTTATAAAAATATGTTGCTGAATAGGTATTTGGAGCAACGTATTCATTAAGCTTATGTCAAAAATAACTTAAGAGACGTCAAACCAGCCTACTCGTTTATGAATAGACTGACATATAAATTATGAAACAATTTTCTGAAACACAAAGAGTCTGGTTTTTGGAACAGCTTAAGGCTAGAGTTATAATGTAAAGCAAAGCTGCCATTGAATTTTCATCAGCTCACACGAAGTTACGTGAAATATCAGCTTTGAAGCCATTTCAAATATTCAAAGACTTAACAGATTTACTTGAAACTCCACGTCAACGTAAATCCCCGAAGGCGTGCTACTTAAAACAGGCTACATAGTTCTCTTAGGAAAACAGAACCTCAATTTTACATTAGCTTTGAGGCTAAACACATGTAGACTGAATTTAGCAAAAGTTAACATTTAAGTACAGTACAGCCATTTTCTTGATCGACTTGGAAGTCGATTGAGAGCGTCCGCTCTGCACCAAGTGCATAGGACAACTGATAGAAATCCGACGACTGACGAAACACGAAGTTTGCCGAGGGACATTAAGAAAATAGTGTTACTGTAAGATGCTGTTATCTTCAATTCCATAGAATCTACGTAGTTAAAAGAAAAGCCCCAATTAATAAAGAATGTATATTCGTTTTACGCAGATTCTGGCTCAGATTTAAGGCTTATTTTTACAAGCTCCGAAATTCATTAAAAACCTTTTAGAGAAGCTTACAATAGAGTGGTCATATAAATTCAAAGAAGATTTTGCTCCAAATTGGATTTGATGTCAGCTTTTGTTAGAAATAATGGAATTAGGATCAAAGTATCTTTCAGAAAATTAATGCCTACCTTAATATACGAAGACAATGAGGTTCAGGGGTCAGGTACCTACATAATTCGTCTTGTAGTAAAATTGATGGTAGTAAGTTTGGCAATTAGGAGGTAGTTTAAAGGCATACCTGCCTATAGATAGCCCAAAGAGACAGAACTCCTTGGGTACCTAGACACTTAGCTTGCACAGCTATGGTTAATGACGTTTCAATCCCAAAGTCGGAAATTCTCTATATTGTTCTGTTAGAGAGCTTAACCTAAAGATTTATTAATAGCGCCATAAGTGTTCGATTATCCGTAGTTATAAATTTCTTTAAGTTACGCCTCTGTTCTATAGGATACACCTGGGAAAATACAGTAACAGTAGTCTTATCTCCTTATTTTGATAAGTTACCCACCACTTGCAAACGTAACAACTGTGTCATCAATAAAAGCCAAAGATAGTACGTACAAAATATTCGTAACGACATTTGATATATTGCATTACTACATATTGCAAAACTCTGACACCAGGTTAGTCACCAACCACACGAAAAAGAAAGAAAGATTGCATTACTTCCCAATCTTAAAATCAACAGCCAATTCTAAGGCTGACGTCACAAAATAAGTGCCAATTCTAAGATAGCTCACGCACGCACTGCATCCGATTCGAATCCGAGAAAATACGCTCCGTAGTAAAGTAGTTATTTTACTTTTAGCGCTTACGCACTACATCCGAATTTTCTTGATACATTCGATTCGAGTTTTCTTGAACCGTATTTTCTCGGATTCGGACCAGTCGCAGTGCGTAAGCGCATGAGTGAAACCTCATTCTGTATTGTTTCGCAATCCAGACAAGAGACTCTTTGTCAAGAACAGATAACAAGAAAGCTATGCAGTTGTTTATTGTTACTTATCACTGTGATATCGTTTAACATGATGTAAATAATATGTAAGCTAACATTTCTATGGAGATATTATACCACTAAACACTAAACTAGCACAAGAGAAAAAAATTATAGTGATATAATCAGGATTGTAATAATAATTGTGACATTGCTTTTAAATACTTTTATGGGTTGTGCAAATTCATTGTTATTTGCAATTACGATGTAGCCCCAAAATCTTTGCCAAACTCAACGCAACTGCGTCAATGGATGATAGACAATTGTAAATGATATAGTGAGATAACACAATACTGCAACTTATTGAATGTATGACCTGAATTCACAATAAAATAAACTGGTATCGTTTACACCCGTTTATAAATTTTAACGTGGAAATTTAATTACGCATTCATTTTCAATGCCGATACGGAGATTTTTATCAATCGTGTGTATTACGGCAAGAATGCGAAGAAAATTGTGGAAACGGTGAATGAAGTTGTACGTTGTAAATCAAAAGTGGATAAGTATTTTATTGCTATTGCAACAGGTGGTAGCCATAGTATTCGGACTTGGAGAGAAACTAATAAAACGGTTTCCGCAGGATATATATATAGACATGTCGCACTATAATGTAAAGCAAATCTGTGTTAAAAGTTTCCAATTCAAACACGCCCAAAGACAACCTAAGATAACTCCCATCCAAGTTGATTGCATATACCGAAATCTAAACTCGAATTTCAACAGAAAATAATAAAAGTCACCAAAGCGGAAACGAATCGTAAAGGAAATTTCTTTTCGGCCTGTCCCAACCGCATGAATGTTCATAATGAAAGACAAAATTGAATTTTTATAGTGTAGTATATCAATTACGATTGCAACCATAGTCCATTAAGCTCAGAGGATTCGCATGGCTGGTTTTATTACCCGAATTATTTAAGGTCGGGCGAAAAAGTTGCAATGATCTTCTCGGTGAATGAGAAAATATTTACATTTGATGTGATGTGCTCTCATCTTCTGATGTTAAGACTGCTTGTCAAAGGTGTGTGCCAGAACAGGACTATAATCTGTGCATACTATCACATAGATCTAGCGAGTTGTGACTAGTATCTTCCTTGTAACCAACATCATTTCTCGTCATTGTCTAGTTGTCTACCCTTTTCCACTCAAAATGTGATTTATGAGTTTAAGACCGAGTCTTCGCAGTTTCGCAAGGAGTAAAAGCCAATCTAATTTCGTCGGAGCCTTATATTTGCGGATCCGAGATCGGAAGTCGTTGACATTTTATGATTTTAGCGCTCTGCTCGTTCAGATCATTCGAGATCGTAATATGGATTTTATTTGCATTTTTTCCGCCATTCTCTCTCTGAACAGCGGAAAGTTTGTGCCAGGTTTCACAGGCATTACCTACTTATTAACTGAACTAAGCCCTAATCCAATTAGCTCAGGAGGGCGTAATAAACCATTTCTCGCAAAAAAATTTGGACATTCTACGAAGGTAGCGCTTTCAGCTAAATATTACGTTGCATATTTTATGAATATGGCAACTCTTTAGGAAGCACGTCAGACCAATCCATCAAAATATTAGCGCATGGAACCGACATATTAGGATAGGGGTACACTGAATATGTTTAGTACATACGGAAAATGGAAATAAAATCTGCACAAACATACGATATTTTAAAAGAGAACTTATCGTCTCCCGAAAAAATTAAATCGCTTGAGCGCACTGTCAGTGCGATCTGATGTCGCATAAGTGTGGACGCCCGAATATGATAGACGGGCAATTAAAAGTTTACAATATATATGACTGTTATGCCGGTGCTGTGTCATGTAAAAGTCTCATAAATATTGATGATGCCATAGGATTAGTAACAGATTACGAGGTTTGAGTGCTTCAAAATACTAACTTTGCCAGTTGATATGTCGTGATTGCAGCCGTCTGTTTGCGTGGTAAATACTTGGCTGAGCATAGCCGGTATATTTTTTACTGAAAAAATTAACAAAATTACGCTGAAGTGCAAACCCAGTAAACAGTGTTAACCTTCACGTATTTCAGGACTATTTTAGGATGTTCTACAGTTGTTTTCGATGCAAAAACATCGTTTAAAACCGCTTAGGTACCACCAAAAATAGCTTGGATTCTTATGAGTATTTCATGTAAGAACAAGATAACAACAAAACATTGCACCATTTCTTTCTTATCAATAAGATATGCAAAACAGAGGAGCCTCTCAAGCCGTATCAGTCTAAATAAAAGATCTTATTCTATCAGACTATCATCTAAAATACGATTGATCGTAGCATGAGTCATGCCTCAGTATTGTCGGGAAGTAGTAGCGTTTGACATTGAACGGCTACCAACCGTGGCTTTGAAAAGGCCTAATCTGGTGCGAGGTGCCTACTAAGTACCTACGGGACTGGGTTTTAACATCGTTAGAAAAATACTTACAGAAATCCATGTTGCTAACATTGAAAATTCATTACTCGGTCAGTGGAGCGTTGGTTTTGTTGTGAGGCATCGGAAATTAGCTATGTTGCTTGATACGTTGTGAAGGTCAGACTTCAGTCGGAAACCGAACCTAGTGGAGTGAGGAAAAGGCTGGGCTGATGACAACATAAATTTGCTATTGTTTGTGAAGGAGTTGGTCGCAGGATTGGCGTAGTTAGCATACCACCAGTGACCGAAAACAAAAAAGAATAAAGCTATACAGGGTCAAATTAAATTAAGTAAAGACACATTAAAGACGTGATGGGTATTGATATCTATACCCTGTATATGTAGTGGAAAAGATGAAGTTAAACAAGGTAGAGGGAATCACAATAGCTGTATACATAAATAGGTAATAACAAAGTAGTTATTTGTCGACAATCACTGTAGTGAGTAACGCAAATGACTAGGCTAATGACGCTAGAAGATTTTCCGAGTTACGCACAAACAACGACTTTCCTTGTATTTTTTACAAACAACAAGACGTTTGGTATAAGATGAATTGCGTGTACGACATCCTTCTAGCCTTATCTCAAACTAATCACTGACCACGTAAACCAAATGATGCTAAAAATAAAATACCTAATAAAAACCTACTGGCCTTCAACTTAACCAGTGCCTTCTTTGAACTTAGGACGGCCTGTGACGACGATTGATATTTGCACGACAACCGGGACAAATACTTCGTGCCCATCGAAGCACAAATAAACAATAGTGACATTAATTAATCAAAACAACCGAATCTATCATTAGTAAACATTAAAAACGTCACCAGGCGCCGTTCAGCCGACGTATGGAACTGTCGCCGACGTATTTATAAAGTCAATGACGCTAATTTACGACACTGCACGTTAATTAACGATAGTCTTTACATCGTTTTAAGTGACCCTAAGGACATATCAATATTAATAATTATGGTTTTGTTTTTTTTAATAAAATTGTGGCGGTACCTACATCGCCACATTCGAACTACGCATCAAAGACCTGACGTCACACAAAAAATCCTGACGTCACACAAATCCTGCATCGCGCAATTAGAGTTTACCGTGCAGTGAAGATATATACAAAAATCCAATATCAATCATCGGGCAGTTGCCCGCCAGACACAACACCCGTCTGGTAGGAGGATCCTCCCTTTTCTATGGTGGATGAGTGAACTTTACACCCTGTTCCTCATACCCCTAAAAAATCATTAATGAAATAAGCTTTATTATTTGCGTCAATCCGACCAGTTTGTCTGTTTCTGCAGTAATATTCAAATCTTATTCATCCTATTGTTCTCTTGTCTGTGTTTCGTCAATTTCTTTTTTGTCTACTCTAAATATTACTCAAATAATTATTTCATTCTCTTCGATCACGATAACCTCAAAATGTTCAGAGAAAGTCCCATAAAAATCCGTCCAGTAGTTGTAGTAATGCGCACGCATACTATTGAAATTATTATTTTGGAACGATATTTACCTTGCAGTTATTGCCATTAGAATTTCTACCCAACTATCGTTTTACGTAATAGATGTTTGATTCCGAACGTAAAGCTGCTTCAATAGGCTTTAGTAAGCAAAAATATAGAAACATTGTGTAAAGACGGTGACCTCTCACATTCCTTTCAGCCCTCAAAATGTCTAACGTTATACGTGTATGTAAAATACTAGAGCCAGCGCACCTCAGATTTACTATAGCAAAGATAACTAAAGATAAAGAAAAGCAAATTCGTGAATAGACAGATTAGATAGACGCAACGCCCAATGAATTAAATCGATTGTACCCAAAACCGCCATATAAAGATATATTACCGATTTATTATGCATGTTAACCGAAGGCATAAATGTTAAAAAACTCATAATTTTTTCACGACTGACAAATTGGCAATGTACATTTTGCAATGCCAATTAGAAATGTTAGCCTACAAAATGTACGAGGAAGTGTATATGACACGCATAGTTTTGAATACAGTTGGCTTTTATAGTGAAGATAATTTCATTAGATCTTTTAGATTGGATCAATTTAGGATGAAATAATGCACAGAATCTTAACAGAAATGTGCCTTTTCGTAAATATTTTGAGATTTGGGTCTTACACTTACAGCAAGCATTTTCAAAAAGAAATGGAACTCACAAATAAAAAGTCACGTTTTGTTCGCGACAAATTCAACAAAATAAATCCGATGCCTTTGACCCAGTCGTAAGCGCTTCTAAGGTTTCACAATACCCTGTAATCCGATTGGAAAAGATTCTGTATCGTTTTATTGGATATGTTTCCAAAAGACATCACATTGCTCGAAGCACGCATCGGATTTGGAAGATCGCTCCCTTAGCTCCGAACGATGGCGAATATCTGCCATTGAATCTATTTCCGGTGTTTTATGTTGTTGTTTTCCTGCATACAAAAATTCTGTATACTGATTTACGATTGCTCTTTGGTAAGGTTACACGCACAATTTCGCGATGGTTCCATATTAAGCTCCTACATTGGTCTCCTCCTCTGTGATCCATTTGTTTTCAAAGCACGTCCACTGCTTGAATTCCGAGGTCTTGCAAACTGTGATCTCTCACTGTCCGCATGCTCAATCATATTTATTGAGGAAGCAGCCCTTTATTTCTTGATTTCTACAATGTCAAGTGCGATATACCTACTATAATAATGTTTTGATATTCTGTACACACAATTATTATTGTGTTTCTGGTAACAATAACCTTCGCACGAAGCGTTATGCACATTAAAATATCAAAGAGAAAAACGTGAAAACGCGAGCTCATTGCGCCAGGGGCCCCTTATCTCCGATTTACAAAGAAGAGTAGATATTTCACTTTCATAGTTTAGATCAAGATAACAAGCAAGCAGTATGACGGATGGGCGAGCCAAGAGGCCCGTGATTACATAAACGTGAAAGTATTATGTCGACCAATTGAAAAGATCATGATTTAAATACGCATTTCACTATCGCAACAGTGACTTTGATCTGGCAAGGTGTAATTGCTTACGTCTATTATAATATTGTACGGGGCCGTGAAAAGCATAGAAAAGAAAGTCAATGAGATTCCACCAACATTATCTATCACTATAATCGAAAAAGAGATTTGTTACTCAAGGAGCTTGTCACCAGGTTGATGCGAAAAATATAGACAAATCTTTCAGGATCAGAGAGATTGATCTCAGGATATAGAAGTTGTAACAAACAATATTCACACACAGATATCGTCGATACGTTGACATAATACAATAGATTGTCTTGTCAGTAAGATGAACATTATTTATGCTCAGTTGATTTCCTCATTACAGTACACAATAACTTTCATATATTACGTAGTTGAATTTATACCATTTAAATTAGTAAAACACAGCATGACTTCATAATTTCTTTGTTTTCATTGTTTGTACTTCTCTTTATTGTTGCCTTCGGCAACATTTTGTTCCTTTTCTTTCGAATGGCAAACCACAGTATGTCAGCCTCTTTGTTTACCAGTACCCCATTTAAAAATACTGACGTAAACATTTCTTTTATGTTCATAACCCGAATCCAAAATTCTTGAATCGCTTGCATGGCTATATAATACTAGTTAACCCCCGACAAATGTTGTCCTGTCCAAATTTCAATAATTCATACAAAATTCCCATAGAAAATGCAGATCCAGTTTTCCCGAATTATAAATTTCGAAATTCTAATTTTACGGGATCTTTGAACCTGATTTGGAGTACATACGTATTAAAAAAAGGGTCAAATCGGTCCAGCCAGCCGTTCTCAAGTGATGCGCTTACCAACGAGCCTTTCATTTTTATTATATAGAGTCAATTTTAATTATGACCCGTACGAATATCATTATTAATATCATTATTATTTCTCCATTGTAACTTATGAATCTAATACTGAAATCAAGGGCTATTTCAACTTACCGCTAAATGATTTTATTTACATATCATCAGTATAATAGAAATCACTGACATTCAAAATCACTTGCGAGTCATTCATTGGGAAACGATAACTTCTACACGAATTAATTAGAAATTGAGGTCCTAATAAGTGTCACTTGTCACACTGACACTCTTCTTATTAAAACAATACGTGACCTCAATTGATACGAGTACGATAAACGATAATCACTTGTATTCTTTAATACCCCACTCACTAGGACTCTTGACGACTACATAGTTTTAAACAAGTAGCTGCTTACTGTAAAGAAATAACTGCTTCAAATAAGAATCATGTTTTAACATTGCTCTTTAAGATCTTTAATGCTGTAAAAACTTAAATGCAAAGGGGGTAATGAACGCAAAACAAGCTGATATCACCACATTATTGGTTTCGTTGCAATGTCCTCGAGTCCACAGCGTGGAACTAATCGCGAACGCAATGGAATCTGTAACGAACACTTTAACTTATCTATATCGATATCGGTATGCGAATGTACGTTGCGTGTACACATATGCAATTCAAATGGCACGTAAACAAGTGAATGTAGCAATTTGAGATTTTGGTGTTAGATAGACTTGATATAGTGTTTAGATGTAAAGGTAATTGCAAATTGTACTGAGACGCGTGTCTCGGTTTATAATAACACAAAAAGGAAATTCTGCAATTTGCGAAAAGCGGTGAAAACTTTGATAGAAATTATAGTTTTCGTAAACAACTTTATCTTCATCAACCTAAATCTAAAAACACAGTTCCCAAAACTCAATCAACTCAAAATTGATTGATGATGTCTTTAAATCATTTCATAATAACACTGACGGAAAAGACGATTTATAAAAACAAAGCGAATAAAATCACGGAACAAAACAAAGGCGGATCCATGCAATTATCATGTTTTTATAGACAAAATGGAGTAATTCGATCGTAACGCAGGAAACTGAGTTAATTTTACTTGTGAAATATCCATGAATTCATTCTAAAAGGAAAATCTTTTATCAGGATATGTTTGCCGATGAGGTCTAGAAAAACAGCTTCCTCCGACGAAAACAAATTCGAGTTCGAAATTCTACTGCTATGAAAACTAGAATAATTTCTTGTGATTTGAATTCGGATCTTTTGGCATGCCACCCAGATCTACATCTTTGAAGGCACTTGAAAGCCGTATCGTTACTTGTTATTTATTGAGATAAAGCGAGTTATTTCGTCTGGGTATATTTCTTGTCTTGCTCCCGGCGGTTAAATGATGATAAATACCAATAAAGCACTGAATATAGGCTCCATTTCAAGTTAGTGTCTAACCACACTTTGAAGGATGATCAAACTTTAAAATACAGGCAATATACAAAAGGAGACCGTTACTTGACAAAAGTCTACGAAACAAGCAAGTGAAGCTGATCAATAATGCAGCACCGAAAAAAAGTAAACAAACAATCTATTACTTCATAATGTCTATTATCAAACAGCCAATGACCTTGTCACAGTTTGGCCCAACACCAAGTGCCGATGACTTCTCTGGCACTTTCTACTACTTTTTATTACCCACCGCCTATCAAAACAATTCTACTGGTTACCCCAAATTGGTTCTAATACATCGATTGTTTAGTTCTTCGAAATATTGAAAGTTACAATTCGAAATCAGCAGTGTATGGTGTATTAGAAATTTTGTCGAATTATGTTCGGATACTATGGGTTTATTAATGGCTTTCGTTATCGGCTGTCGTAACAGTTCATCATATTGTTTTCATTACTTCATGACGTTATCATTCGAGTTTTCCACGGGATAATTATTACAAATAATCTATTTTTGTTTCTCGGGAATGTAAATTACTATCGTTGTATCGTTGTTTTTTGTAACAGTGATAGGTGGGTGTAAAATATTATGTTCACCTTGAAGAGCACTTTCTATTTTGGGCGGTCCAGATCCCTTCTAATTGAATGCTTTATCAGTCTTTTTTACATTTCTATGTATTCAGCTATATGTATTCTCTGTTATGGCCCTTGCTACTTTCTTACGTCTATTAACTTATCTTTATGCGGATAGTTGGTTTAGTTGTTTGTGTACAATTAAAATACCGTCCTTATAGAAACTGTACACAGTGCTCAAAGCGTTTGATAATTCATATGTAAGTTGACTGGTAGCAGTAAACTTAGACGCATCAGTACCGTTCTCTAACTTAATTACTTACATTTCAGTGACGGATTATATCTATCCTCGCTTAATTATATGCTATTATTTCTCAAGCATATCATGCACTTCACAATCTGTCTTCAGAAGAGATCATCAGATATTGCTCACGTGTACATAAAGTGTCCATACACCACACTGCGTTAATGTTATTTGCATCGTTTACCCCAACGACCACTGAACTGCCGATACACCAAAATGTATATGGTGCGGTTTCAACACACGTTTTATTCTAATTCTTACCAAATGCACCTGGAGATTCCTCAAATAAATAGAAGCATCTAATTCAGTGGCAGATGTTGAACGAAAATTAATGCGCTTGCGCACCTACCTCTCCATTGCAATATCAATGTTTCATTTGATACATAGACGAGTGGCGACGTGGGGTATTCGGACATATCTTCACGCTAATTTCCCTCGTAAAGTTGGGCAGACCTCCAACTATATATGAGAGCATTAATTGGCACCATTCGGCCGTGCCGGGTAAAGGTCGTAATCTTCGTGTCAGGTTGTTAACCAGAATGATCTTATTCATTCATGCGAATCAAATAACGTCACTCGCAGTCATTCATCTTGGAATCTCAATTTATTTCGCGTTGACATAGGCACTGCTTAATACCAAATTACAAAATGCAGCCTGAAGATCTCAAACGTCCCAGAAATGCTGCTGCTAGACTAATTAAGCAATTTATTACAATATTAATAGCATTTCGGATGACATCCAGGTGACTGTTTTGTTTGTTGTTGATAATCTTATTTCTAAATATATCTCACATAATTCGTCGTTCTACATTGTATTATTTCATAATTACCTCGGCGTGCCAGATAGTCGTGTGAAATGCTCGCGTTTATCTCAAGAGACAGTTATATCACAGCAATAACATTGTCACAATGTCTACCATGAATTCTGTTCTTGTTTGATGAGCTGATAGTGGATCTTGCTGTTTTATTTTTTTTATTTTTTTCATGACTTCCGTTTAGAGTGCTGCTCGGAATGAAATTCCGAGCATTGTTATTATAATTAAGAATGTTGATTATCATATAATTTTTTCAAGTTAATATAATTTTCATTATTAATCATCCATTCGATGTGCTGAAATTCTGGACCGTTTTCTTTATTCAACCCAAAAACGCAATCCCTAGTTTCAACATTGAGTAGGTAGAAGGCTACTAATCAAAACACGATGAACGATAATGTCAATTCACTCGTCAAATCCACAAGGGGCTTGTTTAAATGTCAATTTACCCTACCGCCGTTATCATTCTCAATGCCTTCTTGATTTCTAAGCGAATCCATCGAGAACAGGTCGATAATTAATATTTTAATGATCCTCATTGATAGCGTGATTAATTCTTGAAGTGTTTCTTCCTAGTTTTTTGAATAATTATTTATTTATTGTTGAATCTTTTGACGTTACTCTTCCGTTTACATGCACATTTACCTTTATATTCATTATTGCTATTAGAAAATATGGGTGCGTGATTAGAAATCTTTAATATCTCTTATTCAAGTTCGTTTTACAGCCTTACTTTTCAATCCATAAAAATAGATTCAAGAACAGCCATCGTGATAATACAATTAAATTAATGATAAAAATTACTTAGAATAATAAAATTGTATCTAATAAAGACGTCGACAATGATTGAGAAAGCAAATTAAACGATGCTGTAACATTTAATATAAGACTCAAAACACTGATATAAGCAGATCTGTTTACAGTGTATACTTATACACCTCAAAATATATAGACGGTCTCAGGTAATTTGGAGCGCAGAAATGCTCTCCACCCGCTCATAAATTGCATAAGATACTGCCATCACAAATGCCGATGCTCAATAAAAACGGTAAACTTATTAATTCGATTCTCGTTCAAGGCTGAACACTGCGAAATTAGCTAACAAAAATAGAGCTGAAATAACATCTTAAGGAATACGAAGACTTGTAACGATATTATGCCCGTAAACATTGTAGGAGTTAAGATTACGAGTGATGTTGGTAAACTTCAAGGACTGACGTTACGTCTCGAAAATAATCCAGACTATTTACTTTGTTCTATCCCAATAGGCCGATCGTTTATTTATTTCAGCACTAAACTTGTTCCTAGAAGTGTTTGAAGTGAAAACATTGGAATCGGGTGCCTTATGTCTAGAGTTGTAATACATTTTTAAAGGAATATTTACTGCGATTTCGCAAGCTATGATCAAAGAAAAAAATTATAATGATGATGTGAATTTTATTATAAGACTGTTATATGAAAATATTTTTGATGATAGTTGAACTAAAGCAGTTCATCCCAATAGGATCTGACAAATGATACAGTAAGTAAAAAGACCTAATCCAGAACTATGCAATGAAAAATCGCGGTCTCATCGATAAACAATGACTCACAATAAATTCGCTTCCCACTTCATCCTATCGCGTTGAAAACCTGAGGACCATAACAAATCTTCCTGAATTTCCTTTAAAAGATAATATAATTGTGACCCCAAACGTCCCAACCTTTGGAAAAGAGTATATATGTATAATTTTACAGAAAACAGATCTAGATAATATATATACTGGATCCTATTACTTCACTGAGTTACTTTCGTGAGACGTTTGAGCGAATGCATCTCATTTCTTGAGAAAAATCACACGGATCGTTAGAACATTTCGTTAATCACTATTCTTCGGTAATACTTGTGAGAAAACAGGTTATAATATACTGAAATTATGTTACAAATTCTTTGTTAGCATCTACATAATATGTGTCGAGACTTTCAAAACGAAAAAGTTTTAGGAGTTGATGCATAGTCGTAGTTATCTTATCCCATATCAATTAATCTTATTAGTGGTCGCCCAGTGTTTGAAATTCGACCATAATTCGTTTAAATTTTTAAGTTTAAACGTTATCAATGATATTATATAGATAGGATAGTTTATACTAATTTCATGCGGCCATGATAGTACATACACATTCCATGCTGCCATGTCATTATTCTAGGTCAATTTTTAATAAAGTCGGGTGTCATACGCATGGTAGTGTGTGAAATGTTTTTTTAATTATCTAATTTATTTCTAATGCATATTATATAAAAATATTAGCTTTTTGCACTCCTTCATATAAACTTTAACTGTGCCAAATTTCATACTCCTTCGTCCACGTAATTTTCGTAAAAAGGGTTACCTAGGGGTATATAGATAATTTCAAACGAATAAATACAGATTTTCTGTACTAATATTATAAAAAGGAAAGATTTGATTGTTTGTTTGTTTGCTTGCTTGCATTGAATAGGCTCCGAAACTAATGAACCGATTTGGCTGGAAATTGGTGGGGAGGTAGCTTAGAACCAGGAGACGGACATAGGATACTTTTTATCCCGTTCCCGGTAGGGTAGGTAGGTACGTAGGTAGGGTAGGTAAGTAGAGTAGGTAGGTAGGGTAGGTATTTAGGGTAGGTATGTAGGGTAGGTAGGTAGGGTAGGTGGGTAGGTGCGCCGTAGATAAGTACTTAGTGCTACCCGTGTGAAGCCGGGGCGGGCAGCTAGTAGTAAATAAGTAGAGACCTATGATGACATATACACTATAAAATAGTACTCATATCTTCTCTCAACATGCAGTGACACTCAATAAACCGTGATCTAATTTCTAAGGAAGAGATCTAATTCTCTGTTAAATAAATGTGTCATGTCATCGGCTATCGTTTCTTCATAACATTACCGCCATTCATGATAAAAAGGATTACATCACTGTAGTAAATTCCTTGTTGTTTGTTCACGAACGAATTCAATACGTATGTATGAATTTGAATATTTCCTCCTTTTCCTTTCATTGAAACGTTATGAAACTATTTGCGGAAGAACCGAATTCTTTCAACTCATAACATCTAATGAATTTGTAATCTTCTCCTAAACAAGCAAACAAAGAAATGATTGCTCCATGTAAGTCAAACAGTTGCATGTCCTGATGTAACGAGGCATCTCGAATTTCATCGCGTATCAATGTTAATCCGCTCCGTGGTACTTAAATGAAATGCTCTATTGATCGTTTGTAACGAGAAAAAGCATTGCTGAGATTCAATTACTCTGTAATTGCATGTGTTGAAAGTAAAATCGCATACGTCGATACGAAGAGCGTTATTAACTTTCCTGTGAAGACGAAGATAGTGTTTTTTTTTAAATGATCGTTCGTATTCACTTCCTAGTTGTTAAGTGACATGCTAGAATCGTATATGTATCAGTCTTTGAAAAAAAAGGTCTTTGGAGTGTATCCAATTTTGCGCAACTTTGTCTTCTAGTATAAATTCTAATTGGCGGTCTCTAGGGCGATACTGAATACCGCAAAGTAGGTCCAATGTAGTAGAAATATATATAATAATGTTGTTTGTAAACAACGGGTGAATCACGTAAATTCAGTGGTCTTAGATTACCACCAAAGACCGATTCCTTAACGTTTGTTGGTTAACTTATTACATATTCGTCCTACTGTAAACGAAGCATCGTCCTACTGTTGTACCGTAAATTATGACTTCTGACCGATTCTTGTAAGCGATTTATCAATCCTACTCATATCTTCCCACATACCTTCACATATAACGATCAAAAGAGTTACAACAGTTTCCGAAGTATTCTTTCGTCAAGTAGGCGCAAAGGAAGTTGCATCAACAGCACCTTGCCAGCGTTGCCCACATACTGTCCCAGTTCGGGGTCCTTCGGAATACTTCGGACTACGCCTCGATTGGCCCTTCGTGGAGTTTTTGCTTCAATTGCAAAAAGGATCGAGCCATCGAGTGGTACTTTTTATTCATACGTTGTTAGGTCTGGTGCTATTGTTCTATCAAGTTATTGTTCTCGGCTAAAAACCCATTTGAGATGAACGTTGTTTTGTGAATGCTGTTCAAACAAGTTTGCTATTGATTTTTCCGTAAACTGGGAGTGCAAAAGCTCGATATTGTTGTGTTTGCGAATTATTGATTTTGTTTTCTATTTCAGGTAAGTCCTGATGCATACTGCAGAATTGGTGGTGTCGGTGAATGAACATCAAAACTATGGTTTGGTGGTCTATTTACTTTCTCTTTAAAATTCTGCAAGGCTACTGTTCTGTCCAAGATAACTTAATTATTTAACCCAACTGCTTTTTACCACTACTCTATTCTTATAAATACCCAATTAACTATTGCACACCGCACATTTTTCTCTTGCACTGCCACGCTCCCATAACCATAACAAATGACTTTACGCATTCCGTCAAGACAAAACGTATCTAATTATACCCGTCCATTAAACAGGCGAAGGACGAGAGTCCTGGACGCGAATGCTCTGACGCATCAGCCCAATTCGTTCCACTTCACACGCCTGCACCACGGTTATGTGGCACCGTATTTATAACATAAGCCCTCCGGTATTTAGACGACGTGTGATATTCAGTTGGCACTTGATCCTATTTATTTTGGTACACGCATCTCTAAATGTTCTAGCGAATTTCGCACTGGAGATCTGCAATTGGAACTGATTTCGTGTGCAATTTCTTGATTCTTGTGTTTGTCATTGGAGTAGAGTCATTCATTGTTGTAGCGATATTTCTAATTCATTCAGTTGAATTGAATGAAAGTCTGTTTACAGATCCTTCTCATACCTAAAGTCTGTTTCTTTAATCTCGTAGACTAACTTGACATTTCAAGTGATTGTTGTTTGTTTTTTCAATTTGCAGTTTGACATTTGTACCTGTCAAGTTAGTCTACGAGATTAAAAACCAGACTTTACATTACAAATTACGCTTTATATAGAAATATCTTTAATATATTGGAAGTTAAAACTATGTACTTCAGCAGCATTTGTTTCATGAAATTAAAACAAGCTGCTCTAAAGTAAATTATGGGATCTAAAAGTTAAGTTCGACATGCACTCGTGTATAAACTACAAATTTAGTAACTTTTCAGTGTGACGTATAAATTCCATCGTTAGTCGCTTTCATAGAGTAATCCACTTTACTGACTATTATTAACTTTTGTTCGTTTGATCTAACTTTTTATCGAGTAAACGAGCCTTCGTATGAGCGTTTACGCGCTTTTTGATATTAGGTATGTATGACAGTTACCTACCCGTGTTCCTTCATTTGCCTGTTGCCAAGGTCCCGGTATCCCTTTCGGACTTTCCCGCAACCCTGGCAGGCATCGGTCCTATTGGACCCCGTCAATTTTGCTGACATCTCTTTGAGGCGCGCGTGGAACACGACGCGCCATCGACCCGGGCCTGGTCCTTATCGGACGGCGAGCTGCCCGTTGCTCGCCGTGCGCAAGCCCGCGCCTATGGTGGCCGGGAATCCGCCTGGGATTCCCGACGCCCAGGGCGTCTCCAACGGCGGCGGTTAGGGGCGTGAGGGCGCAAACTTTGCCTTTCCCTCACGCGTTCCGTCTCCTCCTTCGCGAGCATTACTGCTTCGCAGAAGGAGGTGACGGCTTCCCATGCCCTCTCGCTCCGTACCACGGCCTGAACCAAGGCCGGACGCGAGAGGTCACTGCCGCCAATCGCCTCCGCGAGGACACGGCGGTGCTCCGCCCAAGCAGGGCATACCTCAACCGTATGCTCCACCGTGTCCTCCGGGCGATCCGCACAGTGGTGACACCCGGGCGTTTCCTCCCGCCTAATCCTACACAGGTACCTCCCGAAGCTGCCATGTCCGGTGAGGACCTGTGTCAGGCGGAAGGTGACGACGCCGTGGCGCCTCTCTAGCCACTCCTCAAAGAGGAGACTTATCGCCGCTATTGTGGCGTGCCCAGCACTGGGTTGCGACAATCGCACTTTCCATGCCGCCATGAGATCTTGCCGGAGCTCTGTCCGCTGTGCCGCGATTTCTCGCGGCAGCGGAATTACACCCCGGCGCTTCACCTCCTCGCGCCACTCCCAGATGTGCGCGAGGACCTTCGCCTCCAGATCCCATGGCGGTAATCCGGCAAGGAGGCTCGCCGCCTCACGGGAGACCGTGCGGTATCCCCGGGCCAGCCGAATGGCAATGACCCTTTGGGACGCGTTCAACCGGCGGGCTGGCCGCAGCCTAAGGGAACGCGCCCACACCGGTGCCCCGTAAAGGGCCATGGACCGCACGACCCCCGCGTAGAGCCTCCGGCAGGAGGCGTTTGGACCCCCTAGATTGGGCAGGAGCCGCCTCAAGGCGGCCCCAGCCCGGTCCAGCCTTGGATCCAAACGTCGGAAATGCTCCACGAAGTTCCACCGGCTGTATGACAGTTACCTGACCATTATTTTCACCAAATTGAGTGCCAATCTTGGGATACTATGGTAAATAGCTATTTGAGAAGAATAGCTGAATCCGCTAACATCAATTTTACACTAGGATACGGTCGCGGTGACGGGCATGTTATTGTGAGGATTGTAAATGGCTATTACGCACAAATTACATTTGATTGATTGATTCGATATATATTCGGACCAATATTGATAACTGGTTTCCTTAATGCATGCGGACGTAAGATGGCAGTTGTTTTACGTAAACCAAGATATCCGCTGTAACTATCACGAATGGAGAAACTATTAGTGCGCTTGGCTGTAAACGCTCACTTGAGGTATACCTATGAAACTACTGAGACAACCATAAACTAGAGAACATTTTGTATGTCACCGATGAGAATGCTATTAAACATGTAATAGTTACCAAGAAAATTATGAATGTCTTCCGACAGATGATGATGATCTAATAGTAAGAAACGCAGAGAATGCTCAGACAATGATAACTCAAAAAAAAAATGTAATGTCACGGAACAGTCAATGTCTGAAATTGTGAATCATGATATCTCCCACGGGGAGAAACAAACAAACTATTGATTTAACTCATTACATAAACAAAAATGTTTGTTTTTAATCTAAGAACGCTTATGCAACAAATCAGTGTCATCTGCCTAGCCTTTTCCCAACCATGTTGGACTCGGCTTCCAGTCTAACCGGATGCAGCTGAATACCAGTATTTTACATGGAGCGACTGCCTATCTTACCTCCACAACCCAGTAACTGGGTAATACGATACCCCTTGGCAAGACTGGTTGTCAGACTTTCGGGCTTCTGACGCCCCGTAACGACTGTCAAAGATCCACAAATAACAACCGGGACCAACGGCTTAACGTGCTTTCCGAGGCACGGAGGAGTCTCGATATGTAAAGATGGTCACCCATCCACGGACCAACCCCGGCAAGCGTAGCTTAACCTGATAAATCGACCCGTGCGGCTGTTATTACTTAGCCACGAGCTCCTCCCAACAAATCAATGTATTGATATAAAAAGTCACTTAGTCGACATCAATAATCCTACACTAAGCCAAAGGAGCATTCTCAAATCAGTCAATACAGATATTGTTTGCGGGCATTGTATACAATCCGACGGGGGTCTCAATAAACAATATGATAATATTTACAATAGGAAATCGTCCACTTTGAAACAACTGACGTTATGTTTGAAGGTTTAATATTGAATGAATGGTTATGAAACTAGTGATGTCATCGAATTCTTCGATAATCGATTGGTTGTTGCGACTCATGATTATTTCGTCTGTTAAGTAATGCGGGACGAGTATGCACCGTGCTGACCAGTTTTATCATCGGAACCATTTATTTACCCTTCATCGGCGCCGGCTACAGCTGAAATTGCATTAAAATTCAGAAACTGTTTTTACATACCTACACTTTTCTTTGGATTCTAGATCAGCGATTAGGTTTGTAAGATTTCAGCTAAATAGGGTTATTGGTAAAACACCAACAACCTCTTAAGGGGTCATTGTACTCATAATTATGAACAACTTTTAATATGGGACCACACCAAAAATCGCGAAAAAAAAATCAGCCGTTCCCTACATGTATGTTCACATAACTCGTCAAAATATAGGGATCACCTGTTTTTTTTCGCGACTTCGTGTTTGTTCCGATAGTAAAAGTTATCCATAATGATGAGTACAATAACCCTTAAGAGGCTGTTAGTGTTTTACCAATAACCCTGTATAGTCCAAGTCTCTATAAAATACACATAGAATTAGACTGAATCTAAGTCAATACATTCACGCTCACTTAAACAAAAATGTATGTAACAGTTTTATTTTAACCTGACAACATTTAAAAACATCTTAAGAATCCCCTGTCATCTATTTGTCATTGTTAACCCACTTTCGAAAATGTACTTTTAGACCCAGCTGACATGCTTAATGATTCAAAATGTCATGACACTTTTCGTGACTATATTGTTGCCAAAAATTGTGTTTAGATCATTAAGGTGTGTTTGTTCGCTTTCTATGCTGTCTTGGAATTCTCTTATGAGAAACTGATTTCTGTTCCCATGCCGTATCTCCTTATTAATCAAGCGCACTTCATTCTGATTACTTCTTCATGAGACAGATGTAAAGTTATGTACAAAGGACACATATTTGGTCTCCGTCCCGCCCACGTCGTCCATCCATATGTTATTAAATTATTACAATGGTCAACAATGTTTTAAACATCCCAATTTATGTTTACAAGCTCAGTATGCGGAAATATTTTACGAAATATTATAACAGTGTGGTAGTGTTCATCCATGTAGGGCGTTCGTAGTATCGAAAATGTTTGTAGGCGCTTTGTGTGACTGTTTCTCTTCTGATTCTACATATTTCGCCAAATTCAATGTGACATTGATACTTTCAGCACCCACACATCTTGCCATCTGCCGTGGACACGTGCATATCGACGTTTATCTCGAAACGGTCGGCCTTGGTACAGATTCCGGGACAGTTAGTGTTACCGCACGTTCTCTATTAAACTGTCGTGTTACCGTTTCTACTGAAATTGGCCGCGGATGCGCGCTTGCGACTCGATGCGTCTAACGGACGCTGCATTTGTGTCGTTTGGACTATTGCGCTTTGCGTTTCTCGGCGCAATGTGCGTTAACACTACGCGTCATAAACAACTCGACTAATTGTGGTTACGCATCATCAAACTGTAATCCAGAACGATAACACTTTTTTTTAATATTGAAAGTAACCCAGCAATGTTTGTATTGAGTACTTATCGCGAAATTATAAGTTGCTATAAGTTGGCCATCTATTTCAGCGTCTTGAGAGGCCACTATATTATTACATGTGGTAAATATGTGTCACTGTAGAACTATTTCTTTCGTATACTATAAATTCCATTTTAATCTACTCCACTCCAACGCGATTGAATAAATTATAGGTTGTATAGTTGCGATATCTTGTAGTTTAGAATAACTATAAAAGTAAGTTATTTTCATAGCTACCACTCTGTCAATTTGCTTTCATATTCAATAAAGGTTTATCAGAAAGTTAAGTTCCTGATTACGTTGCAGCGCCACCTACATCGCGACATGCGAACTACGCATCACACTGCACGCGGCACGCAAAAGCCTGCATCGCGCAAGCGGAGTTTCCAGCGCGATCAGCATAATTATTATATAACTTCCCGACATCAATCGTCGGACAGTTACCCACCAGATACAACGTCCGTCCGGTCGGAGGATCCTCCCTTTCCTATGGATGATGAGTGACGTTTACAGCCTGTTCCTCATGTATACTGGTGATATGAGGCCGATTTTTTAAAATCCCTTCATGGCTTATTGACTTGTACAAAGTTAGAAGTATTACCTAGGTTTGCTGCTGAAACCCCTAGGTTTTTGGTCTACCTGTTTGTTGTCTAGGTTCAAACCATTGTTGTATGCATATCTCTGCTTATATATATCCAGAGACTATAAGCATGTATTTTACTTGTTTCCTTATTTTAAATGCCTCAACATCATGTTTTACGCAACCGGAAAAATGGTAAACCATTTCTCTGTCGGGTAATATAGCCCATAATTTCACTTCTCACATTTTACGTTTAGCGCCATCAATATTTCACCGAGTCACATTGGATAGCTGCATCTCTTTCTCTCTAACTCGATTACCTCAGGATGAAAGAGATGGCGACAATCTAGCGGTTGCTCGAATAGTCCGAATTCCGACTGTCTCTTATGAACTTTACATAATAGTTCTGTTGAACCTTAGAATTGCTGTTTACATGTGAAACAGAAAATCTATACCTCTATCCAAATAAATTAGATACGTCTGTCTGTAATTCTGGATTCAAATGTGTCCATCTATCTGTAATGTGGTGTGAGGATAAGTATTTTAATGTCAAGATGTCATTCAAGAAGGCAGTCGTTGTCTCGCACTCGATTTGTTTAATTCAATCTCAGCATCTAGGCTTGTTCTGAATAAACAAGAAACACAAATCTGTATCTAAACCTTGTTTTGTATGTTAAGAACGCGTGAGAGGAAATACTTTCCAAGAATTACGAAGAAATACTCCCACTAATCTGTACTAATCCAAACCAATACAACATTAGCTTCTTTTCGTCTCACTGTTCGTCTCAAAGTTTTTGATAAGGCATTGCATTGTGATAACCTTTAGCCCAGATAGGGGTATGAAGATGATGAAGTAGATACTTTCCCAAAGGAAAAGCCTTCCTCATCATAAAATCTACGAACACAACCGCGAGAACGTCTAGTATAGAACAGCAGTTTCGCAACAATACGAATCGATTACGTACGATGCGCAGACGCTTCCCTCTTAAGACGGAATGCGTGTCTATTGACAGCGGGTCGCGTGCCACCTGAATTGTGATTGTACAACGGGATCTGAATGAGAACGATTCTCCAATACGGTTTATTTTACCTCGTTCGTACTAAAATTGTTTTGTTTCCTGATCCAAGACTGTTGAGACAGTTACCAAATTGATTTCTAAGGGAATTTCTTGAGTTATGGTTATGATTTCCGTGGCAAAAGACTTGCGTGATGATAAGACAAAGACAATATTAAACTAACCCTAGAGAAAGGCCCAAATCTGGAGTTTAGATATTTTTTTCATCACAACTCTTATCAAATGACTTGCCGTACTTAGATTTGTTTCTATTACTGCCATTTTCTTTTAAACTTGTGGCCACCTTCCATTCTTCCAATAGTTCATGCATTAGCTCGCACTGCTCGGTAGACAGGCCTAAGAATAATAGTTTCATTATTTATCAAAAGAACGTGTTGAGTGATGAAGTAGATCTTAAGCTTATTTCAGTAATGACTATTAAGATTAAACATGTCACGACACGCCCCAATGCGGGGGCTGGCGCAATATTTAGAAACACTATCGCCGATGCAATAAACTAACAAGGCAATATATTTATAGTTCTTTCTCTTTTATGTAACGGTGCACGAGACTTGCATAACGAGATGCATCGAGATATCGCCCCATTAAAGCTTCACTTCAATTATCTATAAAATTATGTTTTGCATATTTTGTTCCTATGACTCCACATGAGGGCCATACAGACAAGATTAGTCGAAAGTAAATATTGGCCTTTGAAGGCGCCAACACTTTGGAACCGTTAACGAATAGACAAAATTCCATCATATCACTAATAAATAAATAAAATAATCTTAGATCGAAATCTTTGCGCGAAAGTCTTGTGCGCTTGTCTGTAATATTCAAGTCCAAACATTCTGCACATTTATTGGCCCTCAATTAACCACTGCTTACCCCAAATAGTATAACTGTGATGAAACCCAGATGATCAAGTTAATTAAGTCTTCAATCACGAACCACAAATTCGAGTGTTGTGTCGAATGTGAGATTTCTGGGTCACACTGAAGCAGCATTGCAAATTTTTAAATACCGTTTTGTAGGATAAAGAACGCATGCTATGTGTGCCGTTTACTTCACCTACGGCCTTCGGTAGAGTGACGTTTCGAAGTAAGTATTGGGAAAAGAAAACTGAGAGATATATATGAATAAATACCAAAATAGTGAAATAAATCTTCCAGGAAAAATTTGTGGCAAGAAGTTTTACAAGCGTTGGTATAAGCTGCTCAGATTTGCAAACTGAGATGTCTTTGTGATAATTCTAACTCAAAAGTCGGATTCTTTGCACAAAGTTTTTGAGAAAGCAATAGCACTGAAAGCCTCAATTTTCGATGTTGGGCATATGAAGCTTTTGGTAGATTGCAATGATAAAGTAGACAAACCACAAACAAATTAGTCAGCAGCCGATGGTGCCTCTAAAAGGATTCGGCACAAAAACAAAGGTACGCAGCAAATCGCACACGATCCCTTCTCGTTTAGCACGGTGCATAAAAACTGCATTCACGACGGCGCTAAGCCGTCCACCATTATTTTTAGCTGGCCACAAATAGATGTGTGTCGCGCCCAACGCATTCGTATCGCCTTTATAATCGGCGGAAGGGTACCACTCAAAATAAAAGCGGGAAGAGATTCTATTTCGGTGATATTGACCAGTTTTATATGATGGCTAGTTTGTGGGGAAATCTTATGGTTTTCTTTATAGAGATTGTATTTTTTTTTATTTGGGCTCAAAACTGTACAGTGCTGTTTTTTTTTTTTTCGCGTAAAAAATTGTTGTCTCTTAAAATGTTTTGGACATTAGCTGTCATTTCGAAGGAAATGAATTTTAACGTAAGGCAAGTCTGAAACTCTTCGTCACAATTATTATGAAGTTCAGCTCAAATATGTGTGCATATCTTCGTGATGGCCTTATACGTTACCTTTCATTCCACATCAAAATATTTAAACAAAGTGTTACAATGTCCTTGTTAATTATTTTGTCAACTGCTCTTTTATCATTTCGTCATCCGTTTAAATATTGACATTTAAAATTAAGATAATATAATCAGTGGTTCGGAGAGAGAGATGTTGCCAAATATTTTAACAAAATATTCTAATTCTTTAGATCTCCTGTGGAGAACATAACAAATATTTAATTTACTGTATTGATTTACTATTACAGTATTTGTTTTGCTTTTCATTTTGTTGTTGCCCTTTGTATGATTTTCGTGTAATTTATTTTGATGTTTTCGTCCTTGTCAAACTTATTGTACTTTCTTACCTAGATTATAAATGATGTAGTCTCCTATAATTGCTAGCTCACATTTCTCCTTGTTTATGTTAACATGTATGTAATGACAGTTTTCTGAAATGACGTTCACCAGGTGGCAGCACAGAGACTTCAGGTCCGGGCACCTGTCAAAAGTGTCAAAGCGCCTTTATTTTCTTTAGTCGTGACTGAACGATGAACGTCATGATATACTTTATTTTATATTCATTGTTGAAATGGAAGACCTCGTGTTAAAGTGGCGCCAACTGGTGGAGTGAATTTTCATGAAAACCCTGTTGGAGATCCAATAAATAAATAGTAAAGACAGATGAAGGACATACTTCTTTCTACCGTTGAAGTTCGTCTACCTTCGTTGGTTTTCTTCTGAGGTCTTCGTGATCCATCAAGAAATACAATTTTTCAAAGTTAGCATCCTATTCATTCAAAATATTAGAAAAAATCCCTACAACATTGCAAGGATTTCCAAGATTAATCCCATGGGGTTCAGAGTCAGGGTAATTTCTCAACGTAGCACCGTGGTGTGGTTTTGAAAAATGCGCTCTCTCGCGATTTGCGAGGGGAAGCTTATCGTACATCGACCGTCCGTTACTCGTTTGGAATACCGACAGTATATGTGTCCGATGCGGAAGGCAGCGTAGTAAACTAACTTCCAAACGTGGCTTTGCTTATGGACTTTTCCTGTAATTTCATGCAATTCGTGCGTTGATAATGTTCCAAGAATGGGTTCTTATGTTTTTCCCGTAGAAACATAAAATGCATTTAGTTGTTTGCATGCTTTGCTTTGTGTTTTCTTAGTCGTGGGACACAGGTGTTCGAGTCGGCACATTAGATTCGACAGTATTTGTTGAATGAAAGCCGAAGTAATTACAATGTAATATATTCGATGTGGCCACCCCAAACAACAAGGATGAATCGTGTATCTGATTCGATTCGAAGAAGCTTTCATTTTATTCAATAAAATTGAAGGCTATGAGCTAAGTCTAATCGATTCGTGTTTCTAGGCTGTTATCATAAGGTTAACTTACCCAAAATATTAGTTATTTTATGTTTCTCATGCATGCATATTGTAAATACCTACTAATAAAATCAGATCCTCCAAGGTTAAGTTTATTTTAGCAAAAAGATTAATGCATTGTGTACCTAACTTACTAAGTTAAATGAAAATAGAAAAAAGTGTTTCATGCAATTAAGACGCGTCCAAAATAAGACAAAGATGGACATACCGAAATTCATCTCCGCCCAATTTAAATAATTCACGATGCTTAACCGCGTGTTTCATCAACGCCCGCCGCCGCTGGTTCAACATTTATAACTCACAAACTTCCAGTAATTCTATGTTTAAACCAAAAAAATATGCACGTACATAAATAGTTGCCATAGGAACCTATCAGTCCGGTAATATATGGTAACGATCTAGGCGTGCAAATCTGGAGTCCATCTTCCTCCTTTTATGGACCAGACATGCCTGCAACCAACGAACGTGCATAGTACCTTCAAAACCACCACTTATTATATCTTCCTATTCGTGTTAAAACTGTGACTCACTCACATTTTATATTTCGAGAAATCTCTGCAAAAGCGCAGTAAATCTGCCAGTACCACTAAAATGAAAACATCAGAGAAAATTTGTTATTCAAATGTGTCAGCTTGTATTGACTTCGGAGAAATGGTATAAAAAAGTACCAAGATAACACTATTATGCAACTGCCGTCAAAATACAACTATAAGTGCTAAAAGCTAGCCAAAACAATGGTCGTGCGGCGATAGACGCAAAGTATCGATCAAGATGTCCGTCACGACTGCGCAGTTCAAACATCCGAAACATGTCTTACCCATAGCCGTGAGCTGAATTATTTCATATTGTTCCAAAAAATACGCCTCCATTTTTCGTAAAGAGTTTGCTATGAAAATCTAACCGCTCGAGGCAAATTCGCTTCATAGAATCCGGTATAACCCCAATTACTTAATGAAGCAAGCTTATTACAAGTTCGTGAATCCATTTTCTTCGATTAATAACACAATTTAAACATTCATGAACAACCTTCACGCGTTTGTTAAATATATTCTCATAATTTTCGATATCTATGCGCGAATTTTTCACATGCAATTGAACGTTGTTAACAAACGATTTCAAAACAAATCTTCTAGCAACATGTCCAATTTGAGAGGACTCTTCAAATTGCAGCTGTAAATCCGTGCTTGATACTCGACCGTGCGAAACACAAGATAGAATCTCCATTGTCCATATTTGTGCAGGGCACGGCCAGTTTGGGGTCAAAGTGAACCCTTATTATGTACGGCACTAGCTTGTTGCTTTTCAAGCGGTCGCAATTATGGAAATTTTCCCTGGAAACGTGGCCGGATTAAATATACTTTTGGACGCTCTTGCAGCTTAGGATAGTGGGAAACGTTACGAGCCTCGGTACATTAAGTTGGCAAGTTGATTGCCAATTGGAGTTCTTTATGTTACATTGTTGTGCCTCCGGACCGATGGTTGTTAAGTTTATTACGTATGTAAACTTTGTTTTACATAACTTTTTTCAAGGAAATTAAGCTTCATGCTGTTCCAACATTATGTATGCTAGCTCAAGCTTTTGCAGCAATAACATTTTAATACTATAGCTGTAATTGCAGTGTGATGTCAATGCGCCAACTAATATTAGAATTGAATTTTTCATCAGTTTCTCTTCTATCTAGTTCATCCCCGGGATGTTGATCAGCTGATGTACTCCATTTAATCCCCATTCAACAGTGTTATTTAAATTAGCTTAAAATCAGGTTAAGTGTTTCAATAAATCTTAACTCAAACGAACCAGTTCTATCTGTAATTGCTCAGATATTCGGAACAGCGGAATCTAACTGGAGCACAGCATATGTATTTATTGACTCAAAATCTCGATGCGTCCATTACAAAATGCAATAGCATTATGAAGTTTATTGGAACATATCCAAGTCGTTGTTGCAGAAATTGTTTAAAAAGATTGTGAATTTGACAGTCGGCTTGGAAGAAAGAGAATGTTTGGTAGTCACTCAATCATATTTTATGAGAACGGATGCGAAAAGTTTGAACTGAGAAAATGGTTTTTGTGGTAAACAATGTAAACTAGTTTGTGACTTTGTGACCTCAATTCAGAAAAACAGATCAAGAACTGGAATAAAAAAAACGCTAATGGATCACTAAAAAAAGGTTGACGGAAAAGTACTGTAGTCAAGTAAAAATAGGCTAAACATGCTGTAAAATGCTTGGTCACGCTCTAGGTCCTTACGAAACGAGCCAAGCTGCGTGTTACCTTCCTATAAAATGAGTATGAATATTTCGTTGTAAGGTGATAACGTAGCTTCTCTCAACACGATACTAAAAATCAAGTATCGTTTTCATCGGTTGCCAAAGATCAAAATGACTACCGTTGTCGTCGCATCGTAAATTCACGAGACGTTTAGCACAGCTTCCATAAATTGTGATCGATCAAAATATGTTTTACCTCGTCAATGTGTTTTGTGAATCTTTTAGAATATCGTTCATTTTATGTCCAGTAAGTTTTCGCTGCTCATCCAAACATACTACTATGATGTCATATAGTTCAGTACTTTTCTTAGTTTTTACTACAGTTTTATCCTTCAAGACCTTCGGCTTGTCGGGATTCCTATATTCCCGTTTTCCAAATAACGATTCTTTTCCATACGATAATTTGAGTCGAAGTTGTTTTACCAGAGTCTTGGTTATTGCGTAACCAAAATCAAATAAATGAATTCGCATTCCACTCTTCTACAGCGGCGGGTATAACTGAAGTGAACAAGTTTAAAAAGGAGTTTCGATTTACAACGAAACCTGGTGCTTGCGACAAGTTAGGTGTAAAAATACCAAACCCTTTTTAGGTGTTGGAATGTGTAAACACTGCTAAGAAACTATTGTTTACCTTGCCTGTATGTGCACAGTACGATATATAGTAATGCTACTCCAGTTCTGATTTTATATATGGTCAGAGTGATCGCTTTGTTGAAATTCTTTTGAAGATTAATTGTATGGGTCCAAGAACTATGGTACTCTGGCTCTGACATGCAGTCAGCACTTCGGGAAAACCTTAAGTCAACCTCGTTGTCACCTTGACTACTGCTTGGATGATCTTTATTCCATCATAATCATTATAAAGCTTCGTTGTGTTGCTGAATGCCAACCTCCCCCCATGGGCATCTTTCTTAAAACTCCTACCTTACTCACATCACGTCAAATAAATTCCCAACTCAATAAGATGAATAATTAATTTCACTCCATTATAATGTCCTCGTACAATATCATTTCATTTTACAACTTCGTCCTCAGTATCAGCGCACTCTCTTATTGTCCGATAAGCTTATTTTTAGTCGCCCATATGTCATACAGTTTGACGTCGTGCATTGCGGATTTTTATCTTATCGTTCTACGCAAACATTGGCTTAATGTCGCGTTCTGTACCGACTGCAGTGCTCTTGGAAAGAAGCCGACGAGTAAACATGCAGTATTTTGATTTAGTGTACCGGTTTTTACTTTGTTGTTTACTTGTGAGCGAGGCTTTTAGATTATTATTTTCTTGGATAATATTTTTTTCTCGTTTGAAACGGCTTTTACAACCAATTACTTGTTAAATATTAGAATATTGTTAGTAGGGCCTGTTTTGGATACAAATTTTATGTTGTCTATTCTATACTATGCTTCAATAGAATTTTGCATGCTTAAATTAAATAATATGTAGGAGCCCGTAACCACAACCATTTAACAATTCATATCTCCTGTACAATTTTCACATCATTACTATTTGAAGCTATAAAAATTATGGACATGTTCGGAAAACGGTTATTACTTGTAACTCCGTCTGAACTGACGCCCCGATCCCGTTTCCCATCGCTTCAATATCACTGGCATAATAACTTTATTTTTATAACCGGCTGTACGCACATGCCTTTGCCTTTACTTCTTCTTTTTCATTGCATGTTTTACTTGCGCGATGCAACGGGCATATTCAACGAAGAATTTTCAACATTCTTGCATACCAGGATTACGTGTTATCGTCAAGTCATGTAATAAAGACGAGATTAAGGTATTTTTTGTTCTTTCTTCGAAAATTGTGGGCGATGTTCGAGCACCATGGTGTCGTTCGTGGAGATATTCTTACTTGTTGCAGAATAAAACAGAATTTGCATAGGAATTTCTTTAACATTGACGTCTTTGCTAAATTAGATGCGCAAGTCAATATCACGTGCAATCTCTTGCATTAGCCGCGACATTTAAGACTATTGTGAAATGCTCATTAAAATTGATTGGACCGTTTATAAGCACCCATTATATTAAGTATCATTACCTACTTATACACTATTGCAATAGTCCACGTACTCACAGATGTATTTCCCAACTACCTCTTATGTCGCTTACTGTTTAGATATATAAGAACGTTTTACCGTATAGACGTACCGTATTCTGGGTGCAGTTCATAGTTTAATTTTAAATAGTCCATCTTGTAAGCTTACCCGAAATATCCAGCCTCCGATCTCGAGCTCAATGCAATCTTATATTCAAATTGCCCTGACTTTTGCTCTAAGATTTATTCAACCATTTCCAGATTTCTCATATTTCTTTCAGTATTTCAATTAGCAAGCTGTTCCCTTTTTCAAAACCAAGTACTTCTGCACTTTTGCTTTCGACGAATTAGAAAAGTCTTCAAGCTCACTCAAAACGCTGGTTATCCCCTCTAAGTTGTTACTCGTAAAGCGTCATCATCAGTTCGTTAGCGAGGCTGTGTCAAGTGTCCCGACGAGACCACTGATGGACAACCACGCAAATCGACCTTCTTCCATTAAAATATGCACACAATTTTCACTCTTATTTCTGAAGATTCAAGACTGACAATTCGGTGCATGTTTCGTTGGCTTAAGGACTGCTGCTGACAGTATCAGAGTCAATACGAGTGGGTGTCGAGTACTGTTAGTAGGTGCCACTCGGGATGAAAAAAAAACTGTTTATGCTTCTTATTAGACAGGTATTTGCTTTGGTTTATGGTACCGTAGGAGTGAAAATATGGGGCTACCAATAAAATATTTTATTGGTTTGCGATTTTTTTGATGGTCGGTTTTATTGCGGAATCACTGAATGGTCAGTTTGCATAAGGATATGGGATGGGAAGATATTTGATTTTTCTACTCTGTTTTCAGGAATAAGATGTTAAAGAAGTAATCGGAAATTAAGATAATTTATCAGAAAAAAATGCTGTTATTTATCATGAAAACCTTCACCCATTAATATACCTCTAGCCGAAGAAGATAAGTCGAATACCGTAATTTCATAATGTCATACTTTTGTTCCTAAAATAATATAACCCTGCTTATCGCAGGCTCTTCCCTATTTTAATGCAAAATCAGGAACAACTTGCAAGCTTTTTGCATACCGTTTCTTGGAACTCCACAGACACTTGCAATTTTCATTTTTGATAATTTATAGATATCCTCTATTTCCCTCTTCGTACTAGCGTCGTATCCCTCTGACGTTTTACAGAACCGGAAATAGAATCCGCCTTCCTCCGAGTTTTCCGGCTGAGACTTTGCTACGTCTGTCTCTACTGCATTTCCTTGTGCCAAGCGAATCTTGAAGTTAGTCGGGCTTTATGTAAAGGCAGTTTCAGAGTATAATCGACAGTAACTTTGTCTGGTAGTATATATCTTCAATTTTCTACAAGTTAAATTAAATTAAAAGCTTTATACATAAAAATGCAACCGACTTCCAAAAAAAACACGAAAAATTTGAAAAATAACTTTAATTTCGGCAGTCGGTGTCTTGCTTTTCAATTTTCGTTTTTTTCCACCGACTTTCGAAATTAAAGTTTTTTTACTTTTGTTGTTTTTTTTGGCAGTCGGTTCTTTTTTTTTGTAAAAAGTTTTTATTTTTCACTTTTTAGTTGTGGTACCTACCCCACACAAATTCGAATACCACTACCTGCTATTTAAATAGCAGTGACGGAGTCAAATATAATGTCGTCTACATAGACTAAGTGGAAAAAAATATGTAATTATTGAAGCTAACTCAAAAACTACGCAAGGAAAGTTAATAAAATTTATATGTGACCACCTCTGTATATCCTTTCGAACAAAAAAAGAAATTTGTAAATCAGTTCACAATTGGCGAAAAAATCGATGAACATACAAAAAAAAATACATACAGACGCACATAGAACCTCCTCCTCTATGAAGAAGACGGTTAATTTTTTTTAAAAGACCCGCCAAAAACAATGCTTCTAATAAACGATTTATTTTTTATAGCTAAGCACACTCTCGCTCAAGTCACCTTTCAAACAAAACCAAAAAAATTAAAATCGGTTCAGCCGTTTGGCAGCTACGATGGCGCAGACAGACACACAGATACACACCTTAAACTTATAACACCCCTCTTTTTCCGTCCAGGGTTAAAAACACAAAGTAAATTATCCACATTATCATATTTATGAGTCTTAATCATGACCTTGGATACCTAGTCATAAATTATGACTTATGCAATAACTAAATGAGCACCTACTTTGTGGTAAGTTCGTATATTGACTGCAATTTGTTTAGATGTGACTTGTAATAGAGCTAAACAATAACAGTCCAATAAGTATCTCTTTACATACGAATACTACTAAGTAAAGACAATTTCGAAATGAACCAGCGTGAACAAACATATTGCCGTGACACTAGGACCTCTCATTGACACTCTGACGAAATAATAAGCCTTACAAGATATCGCAGATATTATATTGACAATAACCATTTTTATAAATTGATAAAAACGTAAATCACAGCACCAATTTTACGAGCATCTATACTGTCGTGTTGGAATGTATAGAATCATTGTAGTGTCATGTTCTTTGACAAGAGGTACTACCTACTGAATTTGCGAGGTATTCCTCGAAGCGCACCAACGTTGGTGGACAACTTAATGAGATCGTTTAGGCGCCTACTTTCTGTTCATTTCTGTCACCCCGGTACTTTTCAAAACAACAAATGATTCAATTGCAAAACCTATATTTTTACCATTATTGAGCTAAGTAGTAAGTCGCTTTAGCACCTAGTTCCAGTTCATTTCTGCTTTCCTGGTAGTTTTAATTAATAAACAATTAGGACAGTTGAGTTTTAAAACGTCTACCGATATCATTTGTTACGATGAATCCTTCATGCTCTTCTCCATGTTTCATCGTTGGTGCGTTTCAAAGTTGGTGCGCTTCGAGGAATAACCCGAATTTGCGTTCAGCTAAAGCAGCGATACCAATTACTGTGATCGATAGACGATGACTCAACACAACTTGCCATTATTCAACCGACAACTTTTTTTTATTCATACTCATAGTATTTTTTTTTTGTTTGATTATTGACAAACCTGGTTTCGAGAGTTTTTATGCCGTCCATGGCTTCAGGCCGTCACCTCTCACCAGTTTTGAAGCAAGTGATAACTATACAATACGCACATGAATCCGAACAGTCAAAGGTGTATGCCTTGGGTTCGAACTTGAGATCTATCATGACTTGACAGTCCGACAGTTACATGGTTACACCACTAGGCTATGATAAAAAAAGATTACAATATTCAGAGAAGTATGATCATCAGCCTTTAGCCCACTGCTGGTGGTCATGGTCCTCTCCAGTCGTATGCTATTAAACTCTAACTTCGGCTACTCTCATTTCAATATAATCGATTGTCGACATCACTATTTGGGCTATGCTCTCCCGAAACAAATTTTCACCGTTATTTAACGTTTTTAGTATGTGGTGACTAGTTATTATTCAAATAGGACTGTCTTTATATCATAGCTGCGACATATGAACCAGTTGCGTCAGATCATCATATTGTACGACCACTTCAATCTTCACCTTTATTTGTTTTGTTTAACTGGTCGCGGTATTGATAGAGCGAAAGGTCGTGTCAGCAGATGTGGTCAATTGAACTTTCGAGTTGCCCATTCTTAGAAGAAATATGAGTGGCAATATTCTACTGATTTTGGTTTAATATTACTTTAAGAAGATGATCTGTTTTGTATATGATAATATATTAACGTTTAGAAATAAATTCTCACTTCTTACCTTTCATCAACTCATTAGTAAACTGTGATCAATATGACAATATACAGGCTCAAATTAAAATAGTTAGCGAAACTCCGCAGTGTTTAGGGGGTATCGGTACTATGGATAACTAAACATCATAGGTAAAGCAAAAAAAAATTGGTTTGATGATATTTGTTTGGGGTAGTGTAGTTTGCTAACTAATTTAATTTGACCCTGTAGACGTAATGGAAGTAGAACTTCTAAGAAATCAGTCCATGATGTAATCAAATGCTTAATTTATCAGAAAATCCAATAAAGGCTTATGGACGTGTATCTATCGAAGTGCGCAAATATTCCGAGAAATCTCTCAATAACACATTTTACTGATCAGTAAAATATGTATTTAAACGATTATATTATTAATCCTATTAATTCAAATTCAATAAGAATTGTAGATAGTATTGAATATGTATAGGTACGTCTCGACGACCCTGAAGCTCAAACATGAGAATAATTTAAAAACTTAATTACCGACGAATTTAAACTATTTGAACTAGTACCCCTTTGACTGTAATGAAACTGAGAGCACGGACCACAATGTAATAGAGTAACATAGGTACATTTATACATACCAAAGGAAAGATAAACACTTACTTGCTGATGTCTTGTCACCGAATCAGACTTACAGGATTCGAAATTATGGAAGTGTATAGCACAAACCTAAAAAAAAGAAAAATTCTACGTGGTAAAAGTTTTACCCAACCCTAAAAATCGACCGCAAGACGCGAACCCGCCATACCAAAACGTCAAACACCGACTCCCCATAAACGACTTCCATTACAATCATAAATATCTAAATGGATAGGAAACTAGGAAATAAACACATAATATGTACGTGTATAGTTGACATAATATAAATGGTTATTTAATGCGTCTTACCGTTACTTCGCCATAACCGAAGGGGACGTTAAATGATGTTGCGTTTTCTTGGTGTACGTGAAAATGTTTTGATGGGAAAATAGATGGCTTGAAAAACTATTCGTCAAATGTAAGAATCCTACAAGTTTTACCGAAAGTTTATTTGGTTGATGTAACATAGATTCCACGTTAAATACTTTTGATACATAATCACACATATGAAGATGGAGTTTCTTGCCCATTCTTCTCCATAGGAACCTACTACGCCTACCTACTACGGGTTAGTCAATCAAAAAGATGAAACTAGTTGCCCATTCTTTGGAACGTTGAAGCTTCATCTGATTAACCGACCCCTTGACAATTCAAAAGTACCTGTAATTGGTTTATTTGAAATAAATGGTTTGAGTTTGATGAACACGTACATTTTTAAGGTATAATAATTCTGGCATTATCTTTTCAACTTCACAAATAGATTGTTGTTTGCAGTTATATTAATTTTATAAGCAAGTGAGATGTCATTGCTTCACATCTCTACGATTCTCGATATCGTCTCTTACAAGCTTTTCATGTTACGAGTATACCAACGGTAAAGGTCAGCTCAGGCCGCGACGTGAAGCGACGCGAAGCTGCGCGCACTTAAAAAAAATATTCGAACTTATTTTCTCCACGAATAAGTATAATTTCAGTGCGAGGGTTGACACATGTCAAAGTACGCTGAGATGCGCGGTGCTGTGCAGCGGGTGTACCTTATTGTGTAGTAAATAAATTCGATATTGTATCGGATCATAAAAAATTGTGCGTTGCTTCGCGTCTCGGTGTGAATGGGAACTGACCCTTAGGGAATTCTCTTTGCTGAAAACATCTTTAGTAATTACAGGAAACTTATTCCTTACTGAGCTGATAAGATTTGCTCAACTTATTTCAAAGATGTTCTGTTTATTCTTTGACTCAAAATCAGCGCTTTAAGGCATAAACATACATACTGGTGCGACTAGTCGCGCGACGCGACGCCGCCGGTATTGTCCCGCCGTGAAGTTTCTCAGAAATTGTTTTGTCAAAAGTCGCGCCAGTATGTAAGAGCGTTTACGAAGCTATGTTTTAGCTCATAATCAGATTCTTTTGAACAAGTAATTATACTTGTGAGTCAGCTATCTTCCTTCATTTAAAAGTAATGTTTTGTTCTCTGTAAACATAATTATTCGCTTATTACCTCCGCGTGTCGGTCACGTCACCTTGGGTTCACATCTAGGTTTAATTCAAATAAAAGCTTTGCAGTTATCAACTCTTGGATTTCTTCTGTTATAAGAGCCATAAGTCACAGTAGGGAAGTCTATTTCATAGAAGGTAGGTACACTCTTTGAATTTTTGAGGTGTAACGTCTTTCCTCTCGCTTTCTTGTGGGAGTGATTTCGTGAAAAGGGACGGAAATGTGTAACAGGAAGCCGGATAAGCGCGCGCTATTTGATTTGACCAATGAGCACGCGTGGTTCTAGATTTGGCCGTCAGATGGTACCAACCCATATTCCGAAAGGTTGGTACTGTCAGCTAAAAAGATGGTACACATCAAATGCGAAAAAAAAAAACGAGCGAGGCTTGCTACTGTAAGGCCCGCTCGTTTTTTTTTTTTTAACTGCTGCTTATGTTTGTATGTATATACATACATAGTTTGCATATGTTTTTTCAAATCTTCAAACAAATTATCTTTCACCTTGAAATTCTTTGATATTGGCTAGAACAAACATTTTCTATTGACTTAAAAGTAACCGTTATCTAGATTAGTACATGTCCACATAGATAATGAAAACTGCTCGTTCAAAAGTATGCACTAAGTAAATAAACATGGATATGTTGCAATAAAAATTGTAAAAAAGAAATTGCAATGCAATCTTCATAATGCTGTGTATAAGTAAATGCGTGTGCCTGTCGTGTGCGTGTGTATAATGCTGTGTATGTGTGTGTGTGTGTGTGTAATGCTGTGTGTGTGAGTGTGTGTGCTGTGTGTGTGAGTGTGTGTGCTGTGTGTGTAAGTATATTCAAATCAAAAGGTCCATCAAAGAAAAACGTATCCTCTTGGCATAGATGAAAAGAAGGTTTATTCCACGTATGAGTTTCGCAGCAGCTATGCTGGTCAGCACCCTAATGGCGTAATACACGATCAATCAGAATCTGAATTGGTTTGAAACAAATTGTTAATCCATTGCACCATGAGTTCGAAAAAAAATATCTGTTCAACAACGTAAATAACGCATTGAATGTTGTTGAACTGTCAAAATGAAACAAATTAGTCTTAATCGATTACGATAACTGACGCAATTAGATAGCAGATCATCCCCTTATGGCACTAGCAGAAAGTAGCTTCACAGGATTAATACAGCACTATGACTGTGATCACCATGTCTTCTACACAGCCTGGTAAAAATGCCTGCGGAGTTCAGCAAAAGAAAGTAACAGGCGGTTTTCTTCTCTTTACTGTTTTACGAGAAGATTACACAAACCTATTCTAAGACCAAACTACATCGTAACGCACGCGTTACGGTTAATTCGAACGGCAGTCTAGAAAACTAGAAATCCAATCTAGTCTGGAGCACGAAGCGGCCTAGCCTACATACTAACACTTGCATTGTTTACGATATGCATTGTTTACGATATGCACGGAAACTGATGATGTGAACGTATCTTGATATAATGTGTGAAAACTGGGAACATGGTGATAGTGGCTTATTGATTTTAATTGATTTTTCGTGGTCTTAATTCGTCAAGCACTTATTAATTAGTTTAGGTAAGTTAGCGGCCCGTCTGGTAGCATAGACATGTTTTTACCCGACTGCCCCAGAAAGAGGGTAATGTTTTTCGAGAGTATGTATGTATGTTTGTATGTAGCCTAAACGGCTTGATCGATTTTAACATACGAGGTATCGTTGGGTTCGTCTTAATTGTGGGAGTGGCATAGGCTATAATTTTTTATATATTTCATCTGCAAATACATTTTTTTTTTATTACAACAATACTGATTAAAATAAAATCCAGTAATGAGTATATTCCAGATATGTAGATTAATAAAACTAAAAAGCTTGAAATAAAACAAATTATCTAAAAAACAAAAAACCCGAGTGCAAAAACCTAACTGAAAAGAGAAAAACAAGCATTGAACTTAGCGAACTTAGCTTATTGAACAAGGGTTTTTTTTAATAAGTTGTTTTTGAATATTATCTCCGCTGAATTCTAATGCGGTTACGTAACTACGCTTGCCTGGAAGCAAAGCTCCTCTGATGAGTACTGAAGATTCAGTCAGCACTTTTGGTACGGTTCCTTTGTAGACAGATTTTAAAACTTCTGGGATTTTAGTTTCCAGCAAATGCAAAGCTGTATTAAATCTTTTAAAGAAACGAAAGCGCATTATACTTCTAAAGACAGTGCACATAGGTTGCGTCCTGCAACTATTACTTTAAAAGTTTGGATTGTAAGGAAATGCTTTACTTACCTTAGCATTACTTCCTTTCATGAATACGAAATCGAATCGAATCTGAGGCCCTAGACAAGGAACAATCGCTTCCAAAGCGATTCGTATTTCTACAACGACTTTCAACAGGATTGACATACACTTTTCGATAGCTTATGCCAGTCTCATACATTTTTGCCTTTTTCATCATCGTTATCGCTGATAGAATGTCACTTTGTCTAAGGCCTCTGTTATCATCATCATCATCATTGTCAGCCTTGTCCCACCCACTGCTGAGTATAGACCTCCTTTTGTGCCATGCTTCCCTGGTCCGGGCGAGTCACTTCCAGGTCTGCCCTGCGATTTTCGACGACATTCTTGTGCATTTAGATCTAGAAAGAAAGAATAACGTTTATTTGGACACAGTTCATGAAACACAAAATACAAATAACAAAATAAAGAATTAAAAAAAAAGTTCAATGTTTTTATTGTTAAAAGATCTCGATCCCCTACCTTACAAACAATCTTCAATTACTGACACTCCTAAATTCTGCTTTACGAGGAACATAAAATCTAATCAGTTCCTAATTTCACTTACCGACTTGATGGTTTTCGCAAACGATGTCACGTAGGTCGGTATCGACTGCCAGGTTAATTGGCGTAAGACGTGATGACGTCATAAATGTGCTGCTGGGATTACGGGAGATAGGAAATTTATGGGCTGTTGGTAGAAGCTGTATGGGATGGGTTTTTGATGATAAGTTTTGGGATCTGTTTAGTATACTAAGTTGATACGGAGTAATAAGTACTGTTAGGTTAGGTTTTTCATACTGTTTTTGGTACAGAGAATGTTATATCACGAAATTATAAAAAGTTTGCAGTTATGATATACTAGCTTCCACCCGCGGCTTCGCCCGCGTGTTATATCGATAAAAAGTAGCCTATGACCTTTCTTAGGCTCTAGACTATCTGTGTACCAAATTTCATTAAAATCGGTTCAGTAGTTTTGGCGTGAAAGCGCGACAGACAGAGTTACTTTCGCATTTATAATATAAAATAAATAATATATAAGTAAAGATAAGGAGTAGGGCTCAGTTTATCGGTAAACATAATATGTAAAAGCAGGGAATATATTCTTGAGACATTATTGTTCGGTAGCAAAATACTGCTGGAACTTTTTTATTATTAAACTAGCTTTCGCCCGCGGCTTCGCCCGCGTGGATGTTGGTTATTATATACTAAAACCTTCCTCGATAACCACTCTATCCATTGGTGGAAACAGCATTAAAATCGGTGCAGTAGTTTTTGAGTTTATCGCGAACCGACAGACAGACGCGGCGGAGGACTTTGTTTTATAATAAGTAAGGAAGGATATAGTTATGCAACCCTAAATATGACCATCTATTCAAAGCTCATCGTTACTTCCCCATATACTAATTGTTATTTAATTGTTGCAGGTGACGAACAAGACCTCCGGCAAAGTGATGGTGCTCAAGATGAACCAGCAGCGCGCCAACAGGCCCAATATGTTGCGAGAAGTTCAGCTCATGAACAAGCTCAAACACCCTAACATACTCGGGTAAGTCTCTTAAAATACATCCATCAACATTGTATTTTCTGTTGTACTGTAATGGTGGAATCCCACGATCGGCAATATTGCAGACGGACACGCACGGCAGACGACCACAGACCGACACGCACCGCGCGATGCCTGCGATACCCCGCACGTACACCTTCGCACGGTCGTCGTCCGGGCTCGTCGGTGTCCGTCTGCAAAATCGCGGTTCGTGGGATTTCGGTATAAGAATGTTTGTAATGGCGACCGCAGAGCAATCCTTACCGTGATGGAGTAGAAAGCTTAAATGCTTGCTATTTACTTTTATACGTATTGTAATTGTAACTAAAAGATTTAAAAGAAAAAAAAACGTTTATTATCAAAAAAGATATTCTTACATTTCCTTAAAACTAATACAAGTAAATTACTACTAATAATTTGTTTTTACAAAGGAAACATAATTTTAACATTAACTTGTGGACTCCACACTAGGTCGTGCCTGTCTCGTGATTGGCCACAGAAATATTTAAATCGAGAATAGTGGATCGTCTCGGAGGCCTTTGGCCAGGGTACGGCCATGGTGAATAGTTAAAATAAATTGTACTCTAATTAAAATTTGGTCACTCTATCTATAAGCTTCTCTCAGGGCCATTAATGAAACCCGCTAGGTCGGAACCTTGGCTTGTATTACTCAGGATATGGTGCATACCAATAACGTTGACTTTATAAAGAGTTTTTATTTTCCACTTTTTAGTTGTGGCACCTAACCCACAAAAAATTCGAATACCACCTGCTGTATAAATAACAGTGACGGAGTCAAATAAAATGTCGTCTGCATAGACTAAGTGGGAATAATATGTAATTATTGAAGCTAACTCAAAAACTACGCAAGCAAAATTTATAAAATTTATAAGGGACCAACTCTGATGCATGACCTACCAAACAAAAAAAGAATCATCAAAATCAATTCATAATTGACGTAGTAATCGCGTAACAAACATACAAAAAAAAACTTTCAGATGAATAGAGACGTCCTCCTTTTTGAAGTCGGTTAAAAAGGATGTCATGTAAGTACTATCAAAGAAAGAAATATCTATACACCTAAGGATAGCTCGGAGGCTCGGCCGCTATAGAAATCTCATCAACCAACAGCATCGCAGCATCAGATTTTTGCAGAGTCCTTCCCCTTTTACGAAACCAGTGACAGACCGGGACTGGAATTGTATTCGCTAATATGAATAATATAAATGCGTGGGCGAGATTTATTTACCTATACATATAATATACCAAAGAAGGAAAATCATTCTTGACAAATATTCGCACGAGGCGCCTCTAATTTTCAAGGCCGCCAAGTAACTTTAAGGATTTAAAAAGTCCATTGATACAAAGAACGCTTTAATAGTTACATTATAAAATGTTAATTACAGAGTGTCACCGGAAACTGTTTGGGCATAAATCAGACGCAGATATTAAATTGAATATTACATTATAAAATATCAAACAACAAAGTGTTTGTGTTTTTGTTGTGGTAACATTTACTCTGTAACAGGAAACTTCTGACAAATATTTGGGCTTCTAAAGAATATAAAGTTTAACGGTCAGGAGGGTGGCAGGCAGCGGAGCGAAGCTGAAGGAACACGTTGGAGGACTTCTTTGTCTAACGAATTTATTGCCCCAGTGCACTACTTCAATTTCATGTATTATTCAAATTTCGAATGCATGAAGCAGAAACAACTTTTATTTTGAAGATTCAAAGATTAACGTATTTTTATTTAATAACCTTTGTGCACTGAACCAAATTAGAAGAGGTTTCAGTTCATACTAACCACACTAACCTCTTTTGATACAAATACCCCACAGAGGCGCGATGCAATTCATCTTCCAATTGCTAAATCGTATAAATCTGTCTATAAATCATCGTCGAATAAACTGCCCTACAAGATTAAACCTGTAAATACATCTATTCACAGGCACAACCAGATAATAGAAGTCTAGTGTAGCGTTCAAGTGATTTATGATATTTGCTACATTAAAGTTTAAGCGAAATCGTTATCATTTGCATATGAATTTATTTTATTATGTTTTAATGTCCAGTTTTATACTACGCAGTAGTAACTCGGCGTCAAGGATTGGAGATAAAAAGAACAAACTAAAGACAATTTTGATCCTTTTCTGTCCTCTATATCAATACTGCTCATTTACCTATAAATAAAAACTTTGTCTTATTTGAAAATCTCCTGCGAACAATCAATCTCTCTTCATCTATAACTCGGTGTTCGCCTCCTTTCGGCCTCCGAACTATTTGAGAAATCGTAAAACTACACTTCAGAAAAATATACCCAAAGAATCATCAATCTTAGATCCTAATTGCAATAGAACAAAGGCACCTTTGGAGCTATTAGAAAAGTTTCCTAAGGAAAGAATTATTTTAACTCTGAAAGGTTAGGCTAGCCGAGGGACCAGCTACCTACTTCTCACATTATTTATAAATGTTGCTCTATTACTGTTCCGTAAATGAGATGACTGCTTGTAAGAGATCAAACGTGGTACAAGACACCAATACCTACTAACATTACCATATATTTGTAAAGGTTAATAGCATCAAGTACAATACAGAATAGGGAGCGAGGTCGTAAAGATCAGTAATCATTAAATACATCATTAGCGTCTACTAAGTCGCTATTAGGAACCTTCGCTTTTACGAACTGGCGAAGACCTTTATTAGTAACTGATTGTTTTATAAAGACGGAAATATAACTTGTCCTAAAACTGCTCTTTGAATAGGTTTTAAGGACATCCGCATCCCATCCATTAACGATTAGCTCCTGATATATAGAAAATCGATAAAGGATTTATAGAGACGCCAACTTTAGGAATTGATTACCAATCAAATATTCATTAATTTCCAAAAACAATAAATATCTTTTTATATCAAAATCTAAACTTGGTCCAAGGTTGAACCCTCAGCCCATTTAGTGACGTATGCACCGAACAAGGAACATCGTTATAACTAATTATACCTATGACGTCAGTGGATCATGTCTGACTGCAGGATTATTGAGATGCAGCTATATTTAACTGATTTCACTGCGGACTATCATATGGGATGGTCTTTGTTTGTATCACACTTGGGGCCACAGATAAAAATGTGTGAATCTTTGCTCGGATATCTCCCTACAATATAACTTCTTAATTCTTCCACAATACATTTGTGCAGCTTTTCATACATGTAAACTTATTAGTTCCATACATTGTGCCTGAACTCACGCCGCACTATGTGGAGATTGAGTCGGTTTCGGGTCATAAATCCATAAGTTCCATGTTTTGATAGTTATTCAGCAGATTTTTTTTTTAGATAATCTATCATAAATGTACTTTAAAATAATATACAGTTTTTTTATATAAATATATATTTAATAGTCACAAAAATATACAAAATATGAAAAATATTGAAAAATGATCAGAAATTTACGATTATCTTTAAATAATGTGACCTAACATGTTATAATTAGTACAAAATAAACTGTTTAAATTACTGTTAGTAAATAATAAAATAAATTTTAAAAAAAAACTACTATCTTCAAAGCTTCATCTGTAAGTTCCATAGACTTTTTATTGGTAGGTTTTCTTAAACTTGTTATGTAAGGGTTCGAAGTGTACAAAAGTGTATGTAGAACATCTTCATTTGTAGCTACTCTAGAGCATTTTCTAACATGATGAAGTCTGAATCGTTTATAGTCTTTGTTCCTTGATTCCTGAGCATCTTCGGAGAGCTGTCCAAGAGGTAGCACTGAATAATGCCGAATGACGCTTTCCCCGTGAATTAGGACTTTATGGATAGATGATGGCATATAATACCACATATATTTATTAACATATCGTTGTACTGTATCGAAAGCATACTGTCCAAATTTCGTAGCATTCATTACTTTTCCGCTTGACGTAGCTTGAAGTAAAACATAAAATCGTTTTATCAATTCCAAATCCACACCAGTAATTTCTGCACTGCACTGATAATTTTGAAAAAATCGTCTAGCTGTATTACCGTTATTACTGTTACCAGTACCTTGCTTAGGTTTATCTATATTTAAACCAAGTTCTTCTCTGAACCTTCTTTGTACGTATGTCTTCTTTTGTTTTTTCAAGTCTTTATTTTCTGTTGTTGTAGCAGACCATTTTTCGAAGTCTAGATTATAAGATATTTGTAAAATTAGTTCCATAAATCTAATTCAGCAATGCAAATTCGAAAGCCCATATTGATAAGAATTTTCATCAACCGGTTTATTTTGCACTTTTTCTATATTGATCATTTCTGTAGGTCTTGCACCAAAAATAGTGTATACAGCACCTGATGAAGTTTCTGACAAAACTTGAGCCACTTTCCCGTCAACCATTGTAAAAAAGAAGTACGTTTGATTTCAATACCTTCACCATCATACATTCATACTGAATTTCGGTAGAACATTTGGTGGCTTAATTTGTTGTATATACCCCTACTATGACGTCCTGCAAGGAATACGTCGAGTTACCAGTAACCCTGTATAGTATATTGATGCATACCAGACGAAAGTATATATTATAAGCTTTCTGGAATGGTATAACACTTGTATAGTTTTACTTGCTAGCTCACTAGAAAATAAATAAAAATAAATAAAATTAAGATGTAAGTTATAATTTTTGAATCATCGTATTTAGATGCTCTTTAATATAAACCAGTACCAGCCAAATACATAGTTTATGTATAATATAGTAGATTAACTTCTTAGCTACAGTTTGAGGTATAATACAAGCACCTGCGCCGAATTTTACAAAATGTATTTATAGCCAGGCTCTCTTAGGCGCCTCCACATAGTGCGCCGTCTGGGAATGTGTGGAAAACGTCATCTGTTTATAATATCGTGCAAGTTATGTCTAACTTCATTCAACTGAGAAATGCACAAGGAAATTGTTTTGTACACAATACGATGAAACATGGTTAAAGAAATGACAATGACCATTTATGCCCTAATCAGTTACAGCCAATCCATATATATAAGTATCTTTCATTTATTCAAACTAGATTTAAGATAATAGTCTAGAGTCAATCAAAGACCATGTTTAAAATGGAATAAAAATAAATATTATTTGTAGTTCCGGTTACATTTTCGACTTAATGGCGACGATATGTGAAAGATTACAGTTAATTTCATTCATTCGGTCAATGTGATCAGATTAGTGGTAGGAGTATACCTTATTTTTGGGGTACTTTTATTATTTTAATTGTTTATATTCTAGACACTTTAGTTAACATGCGGTCTCTCTTCTCACATAATCATAAAGCCGTTTGGGGTTGAAACACTAGGGCCATGGGGTCCGAGTGCTTATCGAGTATTTTGGGACATCGACAAGCGGTTGTTCGACTCTTCACGTGACCAGTCAGGCAGGCTGGCCAATTCTTAGGCCAAAAAATCAGCATTGCCATCCAACGTGGCAAAGCTGCCAGCCTATTGGACACTTTTCCCACTGACAGCGATGCGGATGAATTTTTTGATGCCTTCCTTTATATACTTGTATATTTATATATTTTAGTGTAGTGGTAGCTTGTATATTGTAATTAAAGTGAATGAATAAAGAACTATACGTATAGTTTCAATACGAATGATGTTACCAAGATGTTATAATATATTTTGATTAATAAGTTCTCTTATAGGTAATATATAATATGTAGTATTTTTTCCGAAGCAGATTCTTGAAAAGTTTTTGAGTAAAAAAATAACAAACATCTGGAAACACCGATTGTAGTTGTCACTCGATCATTCAATCACTTGTCACTCGTCACCATAGAAACCGACTGTTACGTTCAAACCAGTCCAAAGTTATGCTTTGTGGGTGTGTTATTGTTTGTTTGCGTATTTATTGTTTATTTAAACACTTACCCGTAACTTTTCTGCACATTTTAGCTCGATATACATATTTTTGAAAGCGATATCTCACTGTCGATTTTGGTTTTCCTACTGGACTAACGATACGTGTCAGTTTATCGGGGAAATGTAATTGGATACGATATTACGGTGCTTAGTTGATTGGAATCATGGATCAATGTTTCGGTGCATCAAATGTGTTTTACGCGTGCAACGTATTTAGAGAGGTGCAGTCAGTGAATTATCCGTGCAACTGCAAAAAACACCGTAACAAGTTGATGTTGTGATTCAGTTCCTTTTAAAATGGTTATAAGCTAAATGGTGCTGATCCACGCATCTTTTTGGGACTGGCCGTCTCTTCACTGCCATGGCTTATATTTATTTAGGTTGTGAAATAAATTGTTTAAGTTTGAATAAAAAAGGGTACGTTGTTTTTGAGAGATTTTTTTTATTTCCTGTTTCTCCGGTTTACACTGTTCTGACCACCTTACTACCTTACTAATATGTGCAACTCTCCCATAAGTTATAAACATCTGGTAGGTCTACGCCAGATGCTTATAACTATTCTAAGAGATGACATGGATATGTCCAATAGGATCGATTGATATTCATAGCGCAGTTTGGTTTAATTCTGCTCGAAAAGGATTAAAATTAAATAAAGTACATTATAGTTTCGTAGCTTAGCTTCTCTGCTTAGTTACCTCACTCATCTGATAGACGAGCTGCCTAATTCTCAGGTTTAAAAAATATACTTATGTCTCACCTCAGCACAGTTTGGGTGCATCATAGGCTGGTTCCTAGTTATTTATGTTGCAAAATCTAGCAAACCCTACTAGGTTACGAGGTGAGTATAATGTTTCTGGTGCTAATTGGAATTCGACAGTGAACTAAAAAAAAAGATTCGCAATCAATAGTTTTTTTAAGTGTAACGGATCAAAAGTGCTAGGAAAAAGATTTTTTTATTACCCAATATATAAAAAACTGCTCCATTATCTTAAACAGAAGGTATTCTTTCAAAATGTAGGTCAAAAAGTGCTTTTAAATGCACCATGTGCAGCTTTGTAACAGATTGTTTTAGTAAGGGTATGCATGTATAGGAATCTGGTCATGGTCCTTTATTCCTCAATAAGAAATTACAAAGATTTCAAACGATTTCTTGAAAGCGTAGTATTTTCTTTCTGCTTGTCAAATGGAATTGTGAGATTCTTTTATGCTATAAATGGATTCTTAGAACAAATTTTAGTTAAATTTAGTTATTTTGTTTAACATAAGTTGGCTACTGCAACTGCCACAGAAACAGAAGGAGCGGCTATATGCTAAATAGAAAAACATATGCAGTAAAATCCATCCATCTCAAAATCCCACTATGGTTTACATCAAGGTTAGCCATTTGATTGTGCCAAGGTATCCCATAACTCTCATGTAATACGAACAATTTGTCCTGACAAGAGAGATAATCTTGAAACACATAAGATGAATACAAGATGGCGTAAAAATCATAAGGAATCACACGTCCAGACAGATAAAGCCAGATCACCTTGATTTTAAGCATTCTGGCAAGGAAGCGAAAATGTAATATGTGTGAATCTTTTGTGCCCATCAGTGTTTTTATACACGACTTTGTAACCACACATTCAAGACTGTTTACGATTATTTTCTTAAGACAAACCCGTTTGCCAAAATATTCGTATACGGCGGTTAATTACTTGGTTTTACACAACATTCTGTTTTTCGAGACAGCTAATTGTGAGTGTGTATAATGTTGTAACAGTTAGTTTTATGTTGAACGTTGTTAATTTAATTTGTTATTGTAGCTCTCCACAATATTTTATGTAGCTCTATTCTTTCCATCCTGTGCGACCTTCAGGCGAGATTACAAAACTTTATTCCCCTTTGTATTCTGTAAAGTCAAACAGAAAATGAATTCGTTGGTGTTTCCTCGACATTCACAAACTGTTTTGTTGTTCTCTTAACTAAACTCAGTACTTACTTGTACGGCTACATTTTCAGCAGTTCAGTGTTACATTGCTTGCTTCTGGTTAAATGGTTTGAGTAATTTTTGCTCTTCACCAAGTCGTTAATGATCAACAATATAAATTTTATGATTCCTTTTCAATAATGGCAATATACAGTTTGCCTACATAAAAGGTATTAATGCCAGATACCGTATTGCGGTTGGCACACTATCGAGATGTCTTCAAGCCTTACAAGACAAGTGTGAATTGCATTGAAGAGATTGAGGGAATTATCACATTTAAAAATTTCTCCTTTTAAGTGAACCATGAATCATGGCGAAAATATTAACGGAGAGGTCAACAAAGTGTTATATGCCTTTGGGATCGCATCTTTAATAGATGCGTGTAATGTATGAGCATACAGTGTTTGCACTACACTGTCAAGAATTAAGAGGAATGTTAAAAGGATGGCGCCAGTCCATGTGTTCACAACCCAAATGGTGTTAAGAGTTCCCCAAACGTCATTTGTTACGAAATGGTACAAGCTACTAAGTCTGCTTCTGATCAATAGTGGGACGTGTGACAATTGACGTTGTCGTCTCCTAACTTGGTAACCTAAATTCGCGTGGATGATTCAGATCGGGCACTAGCATCATTGATTCTGGAGCACTTTGTTGAAAGAAGCAAGGATTTCGCCAACGAATCACCAAATTACATAAATGCCACAAAGAATAGGGCCCTTCTGCTTTTTGAAACCGATTCTACATATTATATAGGTCATGCGTGACCGAAAACTAAAACAATTAAATGTTTGTGTACTTCTAAAAAACGACACGATATTATTCATGAATGGCCAAATAAGCGCATTAACAATTGTTTGTGAGTGGAGCGAAAACCCCGCAACGGTTCACCCGCGCCGTCGGCACACAAATTCGTTGGTCCACCCTTTGTTCCAATGTTTGTTGACCAAACAACTGGGGTCGGGTGACGTTCCGTCACCCACAGGGAGCTGCGCTAAGTTTTATTGTGTTTACCGAAGCCTTTTTTATTGATATAAGTAAAATTGAAAAACATTTTTGATGTTGAATGGTTGTTTTCTTTTGGCGTCACCGTCAGACGATCCTTAAAGAAACTGGAAAAATGCTATCAAAAGTATTAGACATCTGCTGGTCGTAAAATAAGAGAGATGAGATGTTTTAGCTCTTGCAAATGTCGTTTCTAATTAGTCTTTTATCACCACCGGATTATTTTTTTACAACATACTAAGACTTGACTGTTTCCCTCATAGAGAGGAAACTCCTAAACCTTAGTAAAATACTTCATTCAGTTGTTGTTATTGCTTCAATGTTTTTATACCTTAGGCTAATGGATCCCGGTAACTGCTGGTATACTCTTGATGGGCCATATTCATTCAAAACACTACACATTATTGCCAAAAAACTATCATGGGCAACATTGTCACTTTGTAAGCAGACATATGTTCGCAAAATAAATATGACATGCCTTGATTCAACTATTAGTAAGTGAAACACGTTTTATTTTACGAGTTCACACAATACATTTATTTCACACGTATCTACATTGTCACTTCCTGATCTCGTACATACAAACTCTGGCCATTTTTTTGGTTCTCATTGTTTATTTTTATATCACAGTTCGCTAACGACATTTCTTACCCTGAATTCGGTTTGCATAATATGTTACGAAATGGAAACGATGAACCAAACAATGGCACCCACTGTCCCCCATTTCGCCCATTTCCTGCTCGCTTATCTTCGGAAATAAAAACAATGCTTGCACTGTGCCGATTGTTTGGCTTGCATTTTTTCTCATCCATCTAGCTCAACTGTGTTTTTAGTTACTCTCTTTAGTTTCACATCAGCTAATGTAGCACAAATTCAGAAGCAAAGGCATTTAAATAATAAAACATAGTTTACAAATCCGAATAAAGAAATCTGTGAAGAAGATTCAAATGTCGAATTATACAAAGGCATTAAAAGCCACATGATTAACGGTTGAGCAACGTGCCCACGGCCGCGCCTGCGATGATCATCTATAATTTACGGCGATAACCGACATTAAACAAACTAAAAGTGTCAATTAACCTTAACTCTTGTGTTCTTATTGCGTGCCTGTAAACACCGCTTCCTAGGAATAATAGACTAGCTTTCTCCCCGATTGTTGCTGTTTTTCGACCTTATCTTATTATCAATGGAAGTTTCATTATAATGAAGCCCTCTTTGATATGTCTGCACGCCACGTTATTAATTGGCAATTTGCATTGATTAAAAGATGGTTACTTGGGGAAGCCTTGACATCTGTCTCATTGCGTGATCAATACGATAATCACATCGTTACAGTGAGATTTTTGTTAAGCAACTGCCTTTTATATTTCTTTGCGCTGCTGCATTCGTATTTCGAAATTTACGTTACAGTCCAAGGAAAATTGTACACAGAATAGTTCAACATATGAGGAGCATGGCTCTGCATTTTGATTAGTATTTTTGTCTGGTAACATATCATCGCCGGTCACGTCACTCTGTTAATGTAACACACAATCAGCATAATAATGATGTGTACATGTGAGCTCAGGAAAAATTAGTCGTGCCTGTCGTGCTCATGAATATATTTTAACAATGTTTCAAGTTCAAGTGTCTTGTCTATCTGATCTACCATATTTGTGCGGACAATTCCAAATGAGATCACATCTATTTGTTCAGTTGAATGTACGGCAGGTTGATGGTCGCGTCAATGAGGCCATCTATTGTGGTCGCATCACAGGGAATCATTATTGTGGCATCTCCAATCTTTTCCCAATTACTTTCGAGACCATACTCGCGCGACGCTCATTGTGTATATTATGATAATCGGATTTCTAATCGGCAGTGTGCATCGACCTTGATATTTCGCGTGGGAGACTATTAACGGAATGCATCTCGTATTTTGATTACAAAATTAAAACTAGATTACACATCGGGTTAAAAGGCAAGTCATTCATTAACCGAGAGGCCTTGAATGAAGTGTATAATTAATGCAAGATCATTTTTTGTAATGCCCTCATTTGTAAACATAACAATGGTGCAATCAATCGTCAGTTGATTACGGGTGCACTTCAATGGGTGCTTCTCTGGGGCTAAGTAGTACATTCTATACGCTTTCCACAGTTTTTCATGGCATATACACATACACGTCTCTTTTTGTATGTGTATGAATAGGTTCACTTTCCCCCATTGAATGTGGTTTTCACATACGTCTGCAATAATCATTTTGGTCTATCGAGTGATTTCAATCAATACGATTAACGTTTATTTTCTATAGCAACGCGGTGAAACTTATGCGGCCAGATACTGAAATTAATGGGATTAGATACGTATTCTCACTTACAGATATATTATCTTTCCTCTCTAATTGCTGATTTATTGCTTAAGAAATTATGTGAGACTAGGCCACAACCCTCACTAATACACATTTTCTACTACAACAAGAGCAGTTGTCCGATCATTTTAAATGTATTTCTTTTCTAAATCATAACTGCTGATCATGAATGAGGTGGGGTAAAACGATATTGGGCCCGGAGTCTAAATTTGTGCCCGATTGATGGCAATAGTCTCGCTCCCACTTACATTTCCTGATCACATGGGATTTAAATAAAACTGATGAAATGTGGGTCTACTATACACCTCACTTGGGGAATACAGGCCTGATGATTTAATTTTTCTAACACCTTATCTCTTTTATCCACAGTTTCATGGGCGTCTGCGTGCACGAGGGTCAGTTGCACGCGCTCACAGAGTACATGGAGGGTGGTTCCCTCGAGCAGCTGATCCTCAGCGTACCGCCGGAGCCTCTGCCGCAACCCCTCCGGGTTTCCCTCGCAGCTGACGTCGCAGAAGGCATGATGTACCTACACTCCCTCGGGGTCTTCCATAGGGATCTTACTACTAAGGTGAGAAGGAAATGATTGATTTGGTGTGAATGTATAGGTTTACAAAGGTATAAACCGCCGCCGTAGATGTAACATTTGTTTAAACCTTGCCATGTTGTAATGTTAAATATTCCTGAAAGGTACAACCGCAGACATTTGCGGTTAACCACTTCACACCCTTATGCTCTTAGTAATAAGGTTGAAAAGGGGTTCACCGCCAGTGTCCGCGATGGTACATTGCCATTGTAAAATCAACTTAAATTGACCGTAAATTCTAATAGCGAATGACTACAACACGGCAAATTGACATAGTGTATCCATCTGCTTGACAATGAATTTTCCTGACTGCATTACGATGGAGAGATGGAGAAAACTTTTTTTTCTTTAATTAAATTAAGATCATGACAGACAAGAAGGTGCAAGAAGTCTGGAAAACTAAACAATATACAGAATAATTCAGCTATTCCCTACATTTTGACGAGGAATGCGAACATAAATGCAGGGAAAAGCTGTTTTTCTTTTCGCGATTTCAGGGTTGATCCCATAGTTATAGTTGTTCATAATGTTGAGTACAAATACCTCTTAAGAAGATGCCCATAAATTCAATTTCATCCTGTATTTTTTCAAGCATTTCAAACTCACCGCAAATTGTTTTGTATTTCCAGAATGTATTGTTAAGAAAATATGGCGAAGGCGACTACATGGCCGTCGTTGCTGACTTCGGCCTCGCGGCCAGAATACCTCATCCTGTGTAAGTAGCTTACTTTACATACCACAACAATCTCTTAGCACAATACCAATCATCTTTTACGACACCCAAGGGAGCAAAAGGCAATAAATAACACTCTGAACTCTCAAGGGGTTGACCAATTTTAATTTTAAGCTTTTGAGGACGAATCAATAGCATTTCGTGCTCACAAATCATAAACCGGTTTCCACTCGAGAATGAAGTCATTAAGAAAATCATGGGGTCTTTCATTAGTAACAGTACTTCAATTCGCAGTCACGGCATATACTCCATTACGGACTAGCGGTACATCGGAGATGCCCGTAAATAATCGATTCCAACTTGGAGGGTACTGCTGCCTTACGTGATCTCAGAATGAAACAAATCTGAATTACAATATCAATGGAGACGTGTGAGGGACAGTTGCTTAAGTTACTTCTATTATATACTTATGTAAAATCGGTCATTGGTTGTAATTTTGATTATGAAATCAGAGGCATAGAATTGTATTAAAATATCTTTATGGCGAAACTCGTCCGGGGAACTACTACTACCATACCTAAAGTAGTCAGCAACCAACCAAGCTAACTGAATAAACTTATAAGCAAAATATCAACTACTAGCTGCGTCCCGCAGTTTCACCCGCATAAGTCTCGATCCTCTGGGAATATTGGAATAAAAAGTATGCTATGTCCTAACCCAGATTATGGTCGACCCATGTGCCAAATTTCATCCAAATCCGTTCAGCCGTTTTAGCGTGAAAGCGTAACAAACAAACATACAAAACGTCAAATCCTCTTTTTTTATTTAGTTTAGATAGATATTCAGGAGATTTGCGTTGCTGATCCTTTTAGTAGTCCAACCAGGTTGAATATCAGTATAATTATTTCGCATAGGGCAAATGTCGTTTGAGCCCGTAACCCAAACCAATTAGTGGGGGTTCGACTAGGATTATACCAATTATGGGTGTTACCTCCTCTTTCGGAGAGGCTTATACCCGATAAGCTACTTTGATTGACTGAGTCCGTGGTCCATTCAGGAACTACTGGAATTGTTTAGACTGCTCAGCATGGGAAAAAAACTGGGTTTTTCCATATGTAATTTGTCAGTAGGAGCCTAGAGTCCCGAGTCCAGATTTGTGCCCAGTGTATGACTATTGGCTCGGCCCCTATCACATGTGACTTAAACAGAACTAGCTACTTCTTCGAGAAATAGAGATGCCTTGTCTTCTTCTAATATATAAAATTCTCGTGTCACAGTGTTAGTTGCCATACTCCTCCAAAACGGCTTGACCGATTTTTATGAAATTTTATATGTATATTCGGTAGGTCTGAGAATCAGTCGTAATCTATTTTTCATACCCCTAGGTAGGGTAGGTATAAGTACCTACCCTAAACACTAAGGTGCTACCCGTGCGAAGCCGGGACGAGCAGCTAGTTTTGTTATAAAATGCTATGAAGCTATCTCCGTTTAACATCTTAGTGAAGACTGTAGACACGCGATATTTTTTTCTCAGATAAAGCTATATTTCTTCCAATTGAGGAAGACGATAGGTTGGTGTGTAATTGTGCCTTGTAAGCGAAGTATCGCTTGTGTGCGAGTGATTGCGTACACGCAGTCGCCTTAATGTGTGCGGACACGCACATTTACGAATACGATGTTCATTTTCTTAGGAGTTATACCTACTAATGTTTTTGTAGGATATTGTGCGTCCATAAAAATAATAAATGTTAATTTAGACCAACAAGGGGTCAAATACTTAAGTTACAAAATTAAAAACATCCAATTTGAAAGACATAATATTACAAACTTCGATTGCTCAATATGGGAACCAAGCAGCAATGGGCCAGGCACTGACAACCGATTCTTTGCGCGAATGCCCTCAGAATGTCGCTGGAGCTAGCCTGAACCCTGCGCAGAGTTGTAAGTACTATGTATGGTAGACTCGGGAAACCTATAAAGTTTCTGTATTTGACATAGGCTTAAATCTGTCTATGTTGGGCCATCCTAACGGCTATGAGTTCGGAATGGCGAGCGAAAGATCGTGAGTCAGAGCCCCATGTCTACTAAGAGCTCTTCATAACGTTTCCATTCTTATAAAAGAAAATTAAACAAATGAAATCGATTAACTCATCCTTATCCTTACATATTATAAAACAAAATCCTCCGCCGCGTCTGTCTGTCGTTCTGTACGCGATAAACTCAAAAACTACTGCACTGATTTTCATGCTGTTTTCACCAATGGATAGAGTGGTTCTCGAGTAAGCTTTAGGTATATAATAACCGACATCCACGCGGGCGAAGTCGCGGGCATCAGCTAGTTGATAATAAATTGATTCTTGTAATGAAGCAATCCATAGGTGCGACTCACGAAACTAAATTAGAATACTTAAAACGAAACGACATTGATATACTGCTAAATATTACGTAAATAATACCAATTACCACATCATAGATACGGAGTAAGTGGTAAAAAAGAACAATATATTTTACAATTAAGCTGTCATATGCTGTCTTGTGCACGCTTCGGTATTGCACACGCCACTTTGCGTGCAAAGACACGACGATAGTCACCGTACATTCATTACTCACTTACTATAAAAGTTTACCATGGACATTGCGAAGTGAGCTATGTACGAGTATGTCCTAAATGACAATTGTTATGGCCCCCTTGACACGTTTGGAAAATCATTAAATTAATCTTCATGTAATTTTTTTAAGTGTAATTAAACTTGGTCATGGTTCGAGTTTCGCTCAAGTTTCACTTTTTTCCACGTTATGCGTGGCTTGTAAAATTATTAAAAAGAAAAATGATATAAAAATCTTATCTTAAGCAAAAGCATATCTATTATTGACTTCCAAAGTTTAGCTTTTGCACCTACTAACATTATTAAAAAGAAAAATTATATAAAAATCTTATCTTCAGCAAAAGCATAATCTATTATTGACTTCAAAAGTTTAGCTTTTGCATCTACATATTCCGAATTTTAAAAGACTTATTACGATTCGTAAACCCTACGTTTAACACCGCCTTTTGCCCTACAGTCCTACACACTTACAAAGAGCGAATTTACCAATGAAACTGAACACGATCAGCACCACAAATAACCATAAACTAGTCGGAGCATCAGCACAGCTATACCGCTTTTAGGAGCTGTCAGTGCCAATACTCCGTAACAATGATGACACTGACATTAGATGCACTGATCGTTCAGTTTCATTGGTGAAATTCGCCCTAAGTTACACTACAGAGGTCATAAGGTTCAAAATATTGTCTATTATTTTCCAGGAACGGCTACAGGCTGCCGAGTGTGGGCTCCCCTTGGTGGATGTCCCCGGAATGCCTGCGTGGGCGGTGGTACGACCATCGCTCCGACATATTCTCCTACGGGATCATACTGTGCCAACTTATCGCCAGGGTAAGGTTAATTCCCTTCAAAATCTAGTTGCAATCCCATCTCTGCGACAATCAATGTCAAAAACTTTAAAAATGTAGGTAATTTTGAATGAGATTAAAATGCGAACGTTCTAAAAAAACGCTGACAATTGCCCGTTTAAAACCGTTAAATGCAGTTTTCACCATCATTCAAAGCATTTATTCCGGATTTTTTTTGTGTATAATACATTAATATGTAACTTAAGTAAGGTCCATGTTTTGACATGTCACTATTGCACCAGTGCGAAGCAAGGGCGGATCGCTAGAGTTCCTATAAAGTACTGTTCGTTATCAGGTGGACGCCGACCCGGACGTGCTGCCTCGCACGGACAACTTCGGCCTCAACTACATGGCGTTTGTGGAGCTCTGCGACGAGGACACCGTGCCTGACTTCCTAAGACTTACCTTCAACTGTTGCATCGTGAGTTACTTTATCTTTATTTATTTTTACCCGACTACGGCGAAGAAAAAAGGAGGGTTATGATTTTGACCGGTATGTATGTATGTAAGTATGTTCATCTGTTCCCTCCTATTATCTAAACTACCCATCACAATTTGACAAATAAGGTATCGTTGGAAGCGTCTTGATCGTCTGCTGGTTATAGGCTATGTGACGTCACATTAAATTAAAAATGGCGCCCTCTACAAGACATAAAGTCAGGAACTAAAGAAAAAATATTATAAACCCAAAAGAATTTAAAAAAAAAAGTAATAAAGCTAAAACCAAATTACGACTAAAAAGGTATAAACAAGACACCACAGACACAAATAAAAAATCCGGAGTCACACGTGTTAGGGCATAATCGAGCAGATTACGTGTGACTCCGGATTTTTAATTTGTCTGTCTGTGGTGTCTTGTTTATACCTTTGTAGTCGTAGTTGGGTTTTAGTTTTTATTACTTAATTTTTTTTTTATATGCTACTGTTTGTTTTCCCTTACAAAATAAAATAAAATAAACTAACGCCTTCTTCCCATGGGGAGAGGCAGAAACTACAGAAGGCCATCTGCTACGCTCCTTACATACTCCTTTTGCTTTATTTACATTCATACATCAGTGCCCTGTTTATCAAAACTTACAAGCCTTGTAGTACGAAATGTCACTATTTTGTTCACAAGTAACTAGTAGTAGTGTAGTATTTTGAAACTTTTATTCGTGATTTTGTTCAACAAAAAATTCTTTCATCGGACCCACCTACTATCATCTCAAAAATGCGTATACGCATGAAGTTCAGTGCTATTGCCCAAATATAGGAACATGCACTTACTAAAAACACGCATACTTATTCCAACTATCGAATATTACAAGCATCTATGCTGAATCTTATTTATAATGTTACATTGGTCTGTCTTAACTTTGATGTTCGAAAAGTGCTGATTCTCAGCCTAGGTTGAATAAATGACATTTAATTTGGTTAATGCTGTGTGGTATTTAACCTTCGGATACATCAATCGTAAATATGTATTAGCTCTAGTGGTTATTTAAAAATTGAAAATGTTTTAATTTCAGTATGAGCCAAAAGCGCGTCCGCTATTCCCGGAAATAGTGAACAAGCTGTCCGAAGTGAAGGAAAGCCTCGACGACGCAGCCTGGGGCTCGCTAAATTCCAATAATTATGAGAGGTACGTATAACAGATTGGGATAACCCTATTTATTATAATTGCTGAATGAGAGCAGACGTAACTTCTCAGTCCGTCTTCACCGCTAACTCAATCAAATCTCGATCGTATGGCCTCGAGTCAAGATCAGAGGACCGGAGAAGAATCATCTGACTCATTAATATTGTCTTTCCAAGTGCCAAAATTTTTACTGGTTTTGTGCGCCTTGGGGATAAGACTTATTCGTATGCCGTAACGGCAACATGCCGCTCTCTTACGCCTCCCCCGCCGCTCTTATTGATGTGTTTCTAATACATTGTCCGTGTCCCCCGCAGCGAGGACGCGGACGCGTCGGGCCCGCGCTCGTGCCCGGGGCTGTCCGCGTGGCGCCGGCCGCAGCGGTTCCGCTCCGAGGGCTCGCCGCGCCGCCACGACCACGACCGGCGTATGTAGTGTTGTGCTTTATTTTATCATGTGGGATCAGTTGCCTATTATCGTGTTTTAAGTGACGACAGTATGATCGTTTGGGGTGTCGCAGCATCATGCTGAGATGGGAGTCTTTTGGTTTCTGTATTTTTTTAATATATTTTATTTTTCTGTGATTATTTCATTCTATTTAGTATGTATTCTTCCTGTGCGAGTTCCAATAAATACTTTTTCTTTCTGTTACAATTTTTTTTATTCGTCCAGCCCAGCATCGGCGGTCGCTGTCGGAGCTGGAGTGGGGCGCGGCGGGCTGGGCCGGCCCCGCTCGCGGCGCGGCGCACCGCTCGGCCTGGGCCCTCGGCGCGGGCCCGGCCCCGCCCGCGCGCCTGCAGCGCCTGCACCGCCTGGCGCACATCATGCTGCTGCGCGACTCGCACGCCGCGCCCACGCCCGCGCGCCGCCCGCTCGACACGTTCCGCGGCGTCAAGAAAATACTGGAGCCGCACCCCGGCTCCGCGTCGTGCGCCGAGCACTCGCCGCCGCGCGCCCACTCGCGCGCGCTGGACCCGGCCGACGACGCGCGCGCCGCCTCGCTGCCGTCGTCGCCCGCACTGTCGCGCCGCGGCTCGCTGGACGCGCGCGCCGCCCGCACCGAGCTGCGGCGCCGCGGCTCGTGCGAGTCCGGCATCTTCTCCGTGGCCAACGAGGAGCTGTGCCCGGCGCGCGGCCTGGCGGGCCGCCCGCGCGCCGCCGTGTGCCCGTGCTCGCTGGTGGGCTGCCATCGCTGCTGGTGGTGGCGCCGCGACGCCGACGAGCGCGAAGCCGACGGCGACGCCGACGCCGCGCCAGCGGGCGAGGCGCGCGCACGCCTGTGCGCCGACTGCCTCGTGCAGTACGACCGCGCGCTAGACGCGCGCACGCCGCGCCCGCGCGCGCCTCTGGATGACTCGGCGCTGTCGGGCACGGCAGGCTCGCTGCGCAGCCTGGACGACGCGGACGAGGCGCCAGACGGCTCGCCGTTCCTGTGCGGCCGGCCGGACGCGGACCCGGACGCGGACGGCTCGGCCGAGCGCCTGTGCGAGTACCACATCCTGTCGCGCTGCTGCTGCGTGCGCGAGGCGGGCGCGCAGGAGGGCGAGGGCCGGGGCCGCGCGGCCGCCGTGCGCACGTCCAGCGTGTACACGGACAGCTCGGAGGACGTGGCGTCGCTGGCCGGCTCCGACAGCCTGTACTGCGACGAGCGCGTGCCGCGCCACGTGCGCTCGGCGCAGATCAGCAAGATCGTGGAGTACTTCGAGCGCAAGGGCGCGGACTTCACGTGCGAGCGCTCGCGCGGGCACTCGCGCTACCGCCTGGCGCCGCGCGACGCCCGCAAGTGCCCGCAGCAGCGCCTGCTGGTGTGCGAGGGCGCCGTGCGCTCCAAGCTGCCGCTGTTCGACAAGAAGTCATAGCGCTAGGCGCGAGCGACAGCTGTCGTCGCAGGTGACGTCACCGCCTGTTGCGGCCCACTGCTGGGCATGCGCCGCGCCGAGTGTGCGCGACTCTCGCAGACAGTGCCGTGCTCGTGTGTAGACTCTCTCCGGGCCCGCACGCCCGCAGACTTGTGACTTCCATAGTGTTTACAGAAGAGAATATTTTGTCGTAACAGGCGCTCAGCCGCGAACGATCCATTATTCACGTGTTAAGAACATTTGATCACAATTATTATAAAATCAGTATTTATGAAGGCTAGTGCCAATGATGTCCCGTCGCGGACGGAGCCCATGTTCAGACGAGCCGTGCTGTACTCACGGCGAGTCATCGACACAAATTCACGTTTGTTTGACTGATCGTAACTTCGTACTTTACTTATATTTATAAAAAAGGCGGAAATTGAGATTACAAAGAAGGTTGTAGAGGAGATTAGTCGAAATTATCGGTGATATAGTCAATGTGTGGTTGAATAGTCCTTTATAACGTGGCCTATCCGTATATTATGAAGGCCTTTTAGTCGTTTTTAGTCTAAATATTATAGACGGCATCGCGTTCTGAACTTTAGTTTCGCGAACACATCAGAAGCAGTGTTGCAACCTGTATATAATAATAATTTTAGGTTATGTTTCAATAACTCTATAATTTATTTTTATTTTTCCAGTATTAAATATTACTTGCCAGTTTACAGCTACTTTAAGTATGTACATAATTTAAATTTAAAGTTAAGTTGTCATAATAAAACAGAAACGTTGGCTACGGTAGTACTGAACTTAATATTTTACTTTAACAGTGAAATACTGATTGCGTTTAGGACCTATTTATAATTTAACTATACAAAGAATCAATTGCTATATTTCGTTAAACTTCGACAAAGTCATATAATTATTTAAAATTATTATTTACTTTTGAAAGAACATTTTTTATTTATGTTTACCTAACATCATAAAATATATGTATACTCATAATATACGGGCAAAATACGTCCTAAAATTATATAAAGATACAAAATAAACTTGTGTCGCGTTGCTAGTCTTTTAAAACGCGTCTTTTTTGTCGAAATCCGTCGTATTTTAATAGTAAAGGATGGTGTAAACTATTTACGCGAAAATAATATAGTGTAAAATATAATTGAAATCGAACGTACTTACTTTAAAAGTGCGTGCATTTTAAAACGAAGCTCTATGGTTACGAATAGATCATGTAACAATGGGTACGCGTGCAAATGTACGCACATTTAGAATTTTAAAGAATTCATAGATCAATTTCGAGAACCAAATGTCTCAATAAGAAACAATCCGAACCCTTATGTTTAAAATCATTTTTATACCTCTAAACGAGATATGACAATGATCGCATACATAGATAATCAAATTTTCTCGACTTTAATCTATGAATCAGCGTTCATACCACCTTCTAGTTCCCTCTAAACAAAATATAATGTACAAACATGTGTCAAAACGCAGACCGAACTATAGAAAAATGTTTCGTGTTGCCCGTTGTTTTGCTTCGTACTAAAATAGTAGAAATATTCGCAAAGTAGCGAATTTAAACGGTAGAAATTCGGTGTGACGATTGCAAGTTTTTAGGCGGGGTTGTTCTAAAGATACGTCATGTCAAGATTCTCTATGATTATCATCTGATATTAACTTATCAAAATAACGGGCAACACTAAAAACGTTATAGTAATATCATATTTTTGTAAATACAGTATTAACATGATGTATTTAAATATCATCGTCATCATATAGTATATTTTACTTTAAAATCATGGTTATATTGTTAAATTCAGGGTATACATGGTGTAAATATTTAATGTTGATATAAAATTGTGAAATACTTGATCCGCGAATGCGGTTTAGATGTCAGTGCCAAAAAATATTATTTCAATAAAAAAATTATAAATTCACATGCCTAATTCACTGTGTCGTTTCGTTCAGAACAATATCTGACAAGCAATTCAGAAGAATCTCATTAATATTGGAATGTTCGGATTACTGGATTATAGAGAAAAAATCATCGGTTTTGAGGTTAGACTGCTAGACGACGACGCGGCGACGGAGCGCACAGGCGCGGGCCGAGGGCCGGATTGGACGTATTGGTCTATTGAAATGCCGGATTAGTGAGATTCTACTGTATATGAAAATACAGGGTAACTCAGCTTCGTGTAACCCTTGTATTATCAGAATCTACTAGAAAATATGCCCACACCAATTCCTAAAGTCTATTACATATTTACACTTTTTAATCGTTTCTAACCAAGAACACACTGTAAAAATTATTCAATTACTCGCTGAACGAGAGGGCATCTTCAGTCAAGGCCAACAAAAGCGTCGGGATGTCGAGTTAGTGTTGAAACTCCTTAATTTATATATGAAAGAGCAATTATGTGTCCGTCCATAATTAGGCGAAGAAATGCTTTGTATCCGCGGTAGCTGTACCATCTTTCAATACACGCAATTTTAAACTCTATTCTCATTGACGAAAACACGTGATTCGCGTGAAATTGACAGATGGGACAAATTCTGATGTTGCTAACATACCTTTTAGATTTGAATGCATTTCTATCGATACTTCGCCCGTTGGTCCCTATCACGTAGCGATTGTCCTAAAAAAGTACTAATATGTACACTTTCCGGTACCTGTTAGTGACCAATGGGCACTAATTGGACACTAAGACTGATAGTGGAACTACTTAGCAGCTTTTTGCAGCCAAACTGTCCGAGACAGTGTACTGCAAGACATAAGACAGTAGTTATTTATTATTTTTTAAACTTATTGAGGTTTAGATGGCGCCACCTACGATTGTGGATTGTATGATACCAGTACGTTTAGTAATTTGTTATTAGCTTCGTATTTTTTTAAGTCGTCATAATACTATCTTATGTCTTACCAGTACTAGCTTTCATTGTAGTTTATATTTCTGTTATTTCTTGTTCTATATACTCAAATCGTTGCTGTAAATATATACCCTCGTTTTCTAGCCGATTTCATTAGATATTCCCATTTCACTGAAATAAACAAATGTCATGTTCGTGATTCAATGAATCAATACCGATTGAATGATGATAAATATTAATCGTCTGTCTGTAGTTGTATTCAGCCAAAAACGAAATATTATGGCATTAATATAGAAAAAATTGTACCTAACTATTAATGTAAGGAAATAACGCATTTTCGCGTTATTTCAATTCAATTTAAATCATTGTGATGTGAATAAAATAAGAAAATTGAACATTTGTGAAAAATTACTTTTTTTTAAATCTTATATGCGAACTCGAGCGATCAATCAAATAGATGATTCATTCCTAAGATCCGATATATTATGACGTGTGACTAAAATTACTTTTTCCCTATATTTTGAGTTAATTTGCCACCTGACTTAAATCTATTTAATTGCTTGTGGCATACCATAGGTTGAAGCATCAACTAAAGTTGCACAAACACTGTTTAGACGGTGCAAGTCACCCGTTGCTTCAATTTTATTGTAAGTATTCCACGGGTAAGAAAATGACAATGAGTAAATGGAGCTTTATGGGTAAATGCTCACTACTCGTATTATGAAGATTTTAAACAGGACATCACGTTGAGTTCGCGAATAAGATCTTTAAAATAATACATGTCTGGTGATTAAACAGTTGTACGTTTTCGCCTTGGAGTTAAAATATTGAGTGAATTTGACTGTCAATAGTTTTGATAAACAACTTTGTATTTGAACAAATCTATCAAATTGTATAATTGACCAATCAAAAAGTATTTTGTGCAATTGAAAACTCTTTAATTTTTTTATTAATTATGTTCGATAATATTTTGATTGGCAACACTATTGATAACTTGATAATTGAAAAAAAAAATCGAGCCATTTTATTGGATCAGTTCAATTCGAAATTAATGTCGCTATGGCGCGAAAGAATTTGTAAGACGGTAACACTGTTATTATAAATTTAAAAATTGATTTGTGCTGACGAAGATAAAAACCACGATGTAAAAAAAAATCAAAGTAATTATTTTAAAAGCAGCTTCACGCAATCACTATTATTGTGTAGGTGTACTTTCAAATATTTTAATGAAAAAGCGAATATATAAAACTTCTGTCACCTTAGGTGTAACTTTTCTCAGCTATAAAATAAACAAAATGTTTCAGCACTAATTCGGATCAGTGTTGCCAGTTAGTTATTTTTAGTAAGGACATAAACATTTTTTTTTTTTTTGTTTACTTTAAAGGGACAAAGTTATACCGCAATAAGCATATCAGTTACAGAGTGTAGGTAATGGTTAGTTATTTTTATATATTTAGGTTTTAACAAGAATGTTGCACGACCGATTATAGCTATCTTACTAACTGTTATCTAATATTCTTCTTTTCATAGTACCATTGGGCCAATCTATCTATCTAACTATAGTACTCTCATTATGAATGAAGGCCCTAGACAAAGTGACATTCTGTCAGCGATAACGATGATGGAAAAGGCAAAAATGTACAGGACTGACATAAGCTATTGAAAAGCTTATTTATGTCAATCCTGTTGAAAGTCGTAGAAATACGAAACGCTTTCGAAGCGATTGTTACTTGTCTCTAGGCCCTCTTCGTCGGGCCATAAATGTCCGTACCAAGCAATAAGAATGTGCTTGCGTCTTATCGATAGTTTGCTACCTGCTCCATAAGCTCCATAAGTGCGAGCGAGACAGACTAATAACAATGATTTATGACCCGTCGATTCATTTCTTAACGCGGCGACTATAGCCTGTATTGTCAGCAAAGAGTTCCCTCTCTCCCGGGCCAATAGGCAGATTTAAAGCGAGAAGAGCGATATCAAAGACAGAACATAATTATTTGATGCCAAATAAAGTCACTTCTCTCCCTTGTTACATTTGCATTTTTTAGGTATGCTTTCCTCGCAACTAAGTCAATTAAGTATATTTTGTTTTTTACTGAAAAAAAAAACAATCACCCTTTCAATGCCCAATTAAAGTTATTTTATCACCCATGAGGAAGCTGGAGTTACGCACATCAAAATAATACTTCAGATAACCCACTTGAGGGTTCAAGTCTTTATTAAAAGAGCCGAACAGGGACTTCCCCCAAAAGTAAACCTTACAAAAAGGATTTCACTGTATTATGATAAAACTATGTCGTTACTGAACAAACCCTTCACAGTTTTACGACCATAACACGGTTCTTTACTTTATTGATAATACAGTATCCTTTTGTTCCGACATTATCGTAATAGAGGTACACGACTTACGATAAAAATAAGTAAATTCTTATCGGGCTCTAAAACTCTAGAAAGAAATAATGGTGTCATTGATAACCATGACTAAAGGGGCGACACTTCTAAAAATAAAATCTTAAGAAATGACACTGACATGTTACTCTTGTAATAAAAAAAAGAGCTAATGATTAACTGAAGTTTGATTTTCGATTTAAAACGTTACATAGAGATCATGCTTGTATTTTTTCAGAAGCAACAATAGAAAATGCCTCTTTAGCCAAGGCTCGAAGGATTTAACTAATTATAGTTGGTTATCCTACTTAAATAGTTTTAGTAGTTGTTTATACAAGGTGAAATTTTATTCTTTTTAATCCTCATTAGAGGTCAATATACTCATCATTATGAATAACTTTCATTACGGGTACAACCCTGAAATCGCGAATAAAAATCAGCTGTACCCTACATTTCGACGACGTATGCGAACATAAATGTAGGGAACAGCTGATTTTTATTCGCGTTTTCAGGGTTGTACCCGTAGTGAAAGTTGTTTATGATGATGAGTACAATGATCCCTTAAGAGAATTAAAATGAATAAACTGTCAGCCTGTATAAACGCAGAACCTCCTCACTGACAATAATTTAATCACCTACCTAAGTTATAATCGAGCTAGAGCTCAAATAATCGGTCGTGTGAGTCTCATGTTAAGTATATAAGTTTGTGTAAATAGCTCCTAACGTTCCTTGTTTTTAAGGCACTAACGGTTTAATGTAGAACATTTTCTTACACGGTTGTGTCATTTACAAGCCCAGACTTATTATAGTTATAGTTGAAGCCGATTAGGCAGTTACTGAACGAGAATTTGTAAAATGAAGATCGTATTAAATATATTTTGTTTCAAAATTGGTGTTTTTTTCTTTCTAATTGCAGGTTTTTTTTCCTGTTGTTGAAATCCAAACTTAGCCTAACTAATATTATAAATGCGAAATTGAGTTTGTTTGTTACGCTTTCACGCTAAAACGGCTGAACGGATTTGGATGAAATTTGGCACATTTGTAGACCATGACCTGGAGATTGACATATTCGACCGTATTTCATCCTGGATCGCAGACGAAGTCGCGACCAACAGCTAGGTATATTATAAATGCGAAAGTAACAGTCTGTTACCTTTTACCGATCGTTAAGAAATTCGACAAATGGTAGCCTGGGACCTGGAGAAGGACTTCGGCTACTTTTTTTCTTGACTTGAACGTTTGCAATAAAAAATAAACGACTTCCAAAAAAAAAACTACAACGTGAATAATAACTTTAATTTCAGCAAAAATAAAAACAAAACCAAAGAATTTGCCTTTGGTTTTTTTTTTTGCCGAAATCAAAGCCAATGTCACCGATTCTTTGGATTTGATTATTTTCGCCATTTTATAGTTTTTTTTGGAATTCGGTTGGTTTTTTTTTTTTCCTCTTTTAATTATGGTACCTACCCTTTCGAATACCACTAGGTATCTACCTGCTATGTATAACAGTGTATAACAGTGACAGGAAATTATCATAACCTAATATCCAGATGGGCTAAGTGGGAATAATACGTATTATTGAAGCTAACATAAAAACTACGCCAGCAAAATTAATAAAATTTATATGGGACCACCACCTCTGAAGCATGACCTACCAAACAAAAAGAATCATCAAAATCAACTCACAATGGCGGAGTAATTGCGTAAAACAAACATGTAAAAAAAAATGTCGCGGGCAGCAGCTAGTACCTAATAAAATTAAGATAAAAATTTGACTTTGAAATCCAAATAGACCAGCCTTTTCCCACTGCTGACGAAGGGCCTGCCATAAAAGCAGTCGTGAAAGCCGAGCTAAACAATTGGGAAAAACCAAAATGTTATCAGAGCAGTTTCGGAAAAGACACAAATAATTACTATCATAACGGAATAAAAATTAGTTATTTATTTCAAAAAAATAAACACATCTGTCTTTCACTGTTAATGTTTATTTATGATGGATACAATATGATTTCATGTTGTACCTAAGGATAATTGGATACCTTAGCATTTGTTTCTTGGAGGTGGTGGTGGTGGTGGTGGTGGTGGTGGACATCTTGGTGGTTTTGGTGGTGGACATGGTGGCGGTGGTGGTGGCCATTTCTGAAAATGATAAATTAATAAGTATTTGTTTTTTCCCATGGGTACTTGAGAGACAACATTTCAAAATATGTCTTAAAAAATATAAAATATTAAAAATTGTTGTCCGCCGGTGCCGGAAGCAGGGTCCAAGCTACCGGTGGTTAGGACTCTAGAGACAGGAATCTTCTCAGGATGCGAGCCGGATCAAGGAGTGCTGACTTCTGAATCAGGCACTCGATCCAACCGCCTAACGAGAGCCTCGAGAGATGTCGGTCGAGGTTTTCGGCCATCAGGCCTTTGGCCGTTACGAAAATGGGCACAATGACAACCGAGCTAACATTCCACAAATGTCTACAAGCTTGTGTGCTAAGTCGAGATATTTGATGAGGTTCCCGTCATGTGGAATGGTAATATCGACAATCATTGCGCGACGCGGTAATCGATTTATCACCACTATCACTATCGGGCTTATTGGCGACATAATAAAGAAATACGGTATCTCAGAATCCACAAGTTTATATTTCAAAGCAAGTTGCTGGTGAATAATCCTGGCCACTTGGTTATGCCTGTGTAAGTAGGTACTTGCCGTTAGCCAGACAAAAACAATCAGAATTTGTCTGACTCACCCGGACGGTAGCATGCCCAACAAACGTCAACCGTCCCGTTCTTAATAATAATAGAAAGAAAGAAAATACGTTTATTTGCGGCAAACATGACGCTAACAGAGGACAAATAAAATATACGAAAATAACAAGTTGCGGGAAAATATGCGTCACATTCACGCAAAACGGCTATCACTCAGCATAATGCTGCGACCCTATGCGAGACAGAGCCCCAGCGCTGGTTTTCAGCTGTCTCCGGCAGTTAATCGTCAAGATAACTTCGTCCATAATTGCACAGACGAAACCTTCAGTTTCCGCAAAAAGGTCCCCAAAACGTAGCCAGGATACGGACGCTAATAAGTCTACACCGAGCTCATGAAGGCCCCGATAGAAGCGCCCTTGAAGCTCCTTGCTTTGCCATACCTCCTTGCAGACAACGGTAGTGCCCTACGTACCTACTACAAGCTTGCGCCAGTTCTCTTTATCAATGGAGAACGGGGAGAGCCCCTTGTCCACTACACTAAGGGCATACCCATTTTGGCTTTAAAAAAAAAGTCTTTATTTCATTATATAATTGGGGCCGCTAGTACTGGGCTACCACTGCTCTGTTATTTCATTATCCTTACATTATTATAAAACAAAGTCCTCCGCCGCGTCTGTCTGTCGTCCTGTTCGCTATAAACTCAAAAAATACTGCATCGATTTTCATGCTGTTTTCACCAATGGATAGAGTGGTTCTCGAGGAAGGGTTTTCCACGCGGGCGAAGCCGCGGGCATCAGCTAGTTTATACATAAATTATATTTTTAAATATTAAAATAAAAACATTTAAAAATATAAAAAAATGGTAGCCCACCGGTATAGAACAGCCGATTTTTTCCGTTTCAAGGCTGGTGTCATATTAACAGAACCATACTTAAGACTCAAGCATTAAGTACCAAAAACTAGTTGCAACCAATGTAAAAGTTTTAAACTAGTTTTAAGTAATGCTTGTGTTTTGAGTGAGATTCTGCAATACGGGCCTAAGTTTCGTAGGTACCTACTGCCGCGCTTTCTCCTATCGCCCAAGTGACATTCTATCAGCGTTATCGATGATGGAAAAGGTAAAAATTTATAGGACTGACATAAGCTATCGAAAAGCATATATGTCAATACTGTTGAAAGTCGTTGTAGAAATACGAAAATACTTTGGAAGCGATTGTCACTTGTCTAGTCCCTCTGAGTCCTTACCGAAAGCGAATGTCGCGCGAATACGCGATCGTTTACCTGAATAATGACGCACATACGCGACTTGATTGATCGCGCCAGTATCTCACCATATTCATATAAACTAGCGCGACCATCGCGTATTAGCACGACAATCGCTTTTAGGAAGAAACCTGTAGGTTTCTATGGTTTATTCCAGAAATCCCCACCAGTGGGGATTGTTACTTTTTTTTCCAGAAATCCCCACTAGTTTAATTAACTCAGCCTAGTGGGGATTTTTGGAAAAATAAGTAACAATCCCCACCAGGTGTTGCTGTTTCTAAATTATTAAACAAAAATGCGTTAGTCAATTAATTAATCTAGTTAATCAATTAGTTAATTATTTCAGAATTATTTATTATAAGAATTTGCACGGTAAATATTGCAAAACTTCAGTCACCGGAAATCTGGTTTATCATACCTACATGCAATATCCTACATCGAGAGATAATGCAGTCTCCACAGATTCATACACGGAATAGATAAATATTTATCAATTCCGTGGATTCATACGTCTATCATTAAAAGAAAAATAAGTTTTTCACTGTCATAAGATTGTCATGTTTTCATGTTTTTTCAATAAACCAAATAAACCATAATGGGAGAAAATTCTTCTACTTCTATCAATGCAATTGATTATATTCATAAAAAAAAAGTAAAATTCTTGTGCGTGCCGGACATCAATATTCCCATAAAAAAAATTATAAAAATGGTGCCAACATATGGGAATGTGTAAAAAGAAAAAAAGAAAACTGTAATGGATCTATTATCTACTATTCAAGTGAGTTCATATTATTAACATATTCAAGATTAACTTTAGACCTAAGTATATTAAAAATATTTTACTATAGTATCTTTCCGAAAGTAACTTCATTGCATTGCATTGATACCAAACGTGGCTTTCATAATGACATTCTAACTGAAAGAGCTAGTGTCTGCTTACTTTAGGCATACACATCCGTAAATAGATACCTAATACCTACCATAGTTACATATATATAATTTTAATTGTATGTGTTTTTTATTCGTTACAGAATACTAATATTGTCAAGGAAAGGCCACATAAAATGCACACCAGATTTTGAAAAAAATGAAATAGCGTTAAAAATACAAAACCTAAAGAACACTATATCTACTCCAGACTTACCGAATGTTCCCACAGTATATAATTCGGCAGCAGCATCGTACAACGATACGGGTTTTCAGTTGAGTGGGTCACAATTCCCTCTTTTTAAAAACATAAAGAGTACTTTGTATAACCACAGAAATACTACGGCACAAGTTAAAAAAATTGAATTCAGGAACCTTGCAGAAGTTACAGTTCCTCTAAAATTTAAATCATTTCTCTTAGCCGATTTTAACGATAATAATACTCGCATATTAATATTTGCTACCGAAAACGCTCGTAGTCGCATAAAAACTATAAAACATTTTTTTGGGGATGGGACGTTCAAAAGCTGTTGTTTTCCATTTTATCAACTTTATACAGTACATGGTGATCATGGTAGCACCAATGAGAAGACACATATCGTGCCACTGTTGTACGTTTTGATGAGTGACAAAACACAGAAATCTTATCACATAGTTTTTTCCATGATGAAATCCATTATACCCATGTGGAATCCACAAACGTTCAGATGCGATTTTGAAAAGGCCACGATGAATGCTATTCAAGAGGTCTTCCCGGATGTAACTGTTAGAGGTTGCTTTTTTCACTATAAAAAAGCCATTTGGAAAAAAGGGCGAGAATTGAATCTGACGAAATCCAAAATTTTGAAGAGACAAGTTGAACTTGCTGCAGTACTACCACTTTTACCAGAACATTTAATCATGGAAGGCTGGTTCTATGTTGCCAGCCAAAGCCCAGACAATCAAAACAGTGACAGTTTTCGCCGGTATATGTTAAGCCAATGGGTAAAAGAAGATTTTATAAAAGTATTATGTGTTTACGGAGAGAGGCACAGAACCACAAACTTTTTGGAAGGGTGGCATAATAAGCTTAATGCAGCTATATCAAAGAAAAATCCAAGTTTACTGAAACTACTACATTTTTTGCAAGAAGACGCTTTGTTTTTTGAAAATAGTGCTAACGAAAGTCACCGACGGAACCCGCGATCTCAAAGAAGCAAAGAACAAGACCAGTTCATCTTAAATGCTCAAGTAGAGTTAATGCATGGCAGCATTACAGTACCGCTTTTTTTGGAAAGAATGAGATAAATTCAAAATACATACACAACCGGTTGGTTGTGGTTGTATTTTGAATTTATCTCATTCTCAAATAACACCATTTGTGGTTACAAATGGTGATATTTGCTGACGATACTTCCTTATTTTTTTAAATAAATAGACGAGCATCACGACGCGCGACGTGATGACGACATCAAATGTCTCGCTGGTGGTGGCGTGTGTGTTGGATCATTAAGTTCCCTTCAAAATGGTTGAGCTGAATGTGCTGATCCATGGTTCTTTGATATAGCTGCATTAAGCTTATTATGCCACTCTTTCAAAAATTGAATTTAAATCCAGTCAATTGTTGTAAATATTTACGTTTCAATGCAAACAATTTATAATGAAAGTTCATTATAATTACTTAGGTAGGTACTTAACTAATTAAACGTATTAATTAACGCATTTTTGTTTAATCATTTAGAAACAGCAACACCTGGTGGGGATTGTTACTTATTTTTCCAAAAATCCCCACTAGGCTCAGTTAATTAAACTAGTGGGGATTTCTGGAAAAAAAAGTAACAATCCCCACTGGTGGGGATTTTTCGGTGGGGATTTCTGGAATAAATCGTTTCTATCTCTCCAAGTTCAACAGCCTAACGGTGATATTTCATATAAAAACATGGCGCGCCAACTCATAGCAATGCGAAGATTAATCATTTCTAGTAAAAAGGAAAGTTACCGTTTTCTTTGGATCGAGACATCCATCCTTTACTTTAAGAGGAACGAGGTGTCCAAGTCCGACTTTACTGAGAACTGCGTGTAACGTGTCATTGTCCACAGTCTTAAATAACAATGCCATGAAAGCGAGAAGGAAACCCACGGATCCGAGGGCTATCTGCAAGGGGCTGAAACGTGGGGGTGGATCCTCGTCGTCATCGTCGTTTCCATAGCCCATCATTCGTCTGCGGAGGGCTTCAGCCTTTCTCTCTCGTTCTCGAGCACGCCGATCTCTTTCTTCGCTACTGAAAAGATTCATACTTAACATACTCTCGCGGTGACAGCCCTAGGTCTACACTGAGAGTCGGTTCTGAAGCATGCCTGAAGTAGTATGGTCCGTACTACGATCAGTACTGCCACACCACGTGCAGCATATTGGCGCTAGTGTCGTCGGAATTCTTAGTGAAAAACTTTTCTACAAAAAAAAAAAAAAAAAACTAAATAGTGAAGAAGTCGGTGGCAAAAAACGAAAATTCAAAACCAAAGACACCGACTTCCGTAATAAAGTTATTTTATTTTAGAACCTCCTCCTTTTTGAACTCGGTTAAAATATAAATAGCGTTCGCGATTTAGGATAGACTACCTATACCGTATTTTCGTAATGTTTTTTTGTCTTATGACTAGCTTCAGCCCGCGACTTCGCGTGAAATTTATCGCGGCCCACGCTATTACTTCGTTTTCGCTTAGCGTTCTGTTTCTTTTTTCTTTTTGCTCGGCTCCCAACTGTCGTAGCGTGAAGTTGCATATTCTACAACATTCCTCAAGAGTTGGGATACCAAATGCAAAAAAAAAAAAAACTATTTCCTTTATTTCACTATTTTCAGGTCTTATCTTCCTAATCCTAACAATAATAAAAATGCGAAAAAGAGTTTGTTTGTTACGCTTTCACGCTAATATGGCTGTACGGATGATGAAATTTGGCACAGAGGTAGACCATGACCTGGAAAAGGACATGGGATACCTTATAACCCGATAGTCCCTCGGGATCGAGACATGCGGGAGAAACCGCGGAGCGCAGCTAGTAAGTTATATTTTTTAATATTAGAATAAACTTATTTTCGTATTTGTTTCATTTTGACAGTTCAACAACATTCATTGCGTTATTTACGTTGTCGAGCAGATTTTTTTTTCGAACTTATGAAGCTATGGTTCAGACATTATGTTTCAAACCGATTCCAATTCCGATTGATCGTGTATAAGGCAAATAGGGTGCAGATCAGAGTGCTTTCTTATGCAATATAGGGAGCCTCAAAAATCTGAGGGGACGAAATAGTTTATCATGGAGGTAGAAATATAAGCACTAACCAGTCACACATGATTGTTTGATATTATTGATTATAGTAAATTTGTGTTTTATCCAATTTGCATGATTATGTAGCCGTAAAGCCTTCATTTATGTTACATTATTATCGTAGAGCTCCATTTTGCTTGGTGTCACTGCATGACGGGGCACTTGACACCCCTTTGACGTTACAAATTCTTCTTTGTTCCGGCTTGTAGAGGAATAAGTTTCTATGTCGCGAATTTATGAAGTTTACACTGTAAAGAACATTTTCGAATTTAGATCATTAACGCCCATTTTTTGGGTTCCGTAGTCCACAAGGAACCCTTATAGTTTCGCCATGTCCGTCTGTCAGAGACTGTTAGTACTAGAAAGCTGTAATTTAGGATGGATATATGTATACAACGTTTTTTTTTAATCCTATAACTCTAGTGTATTAATGAGACCATGTCAAAGAATCAATAGGCATGTTTTTTTTTCGTGTTACTTCTTTTTTTCTCGTTATTACAAAAATAATTCGACAAAGTCACGATTGTTTTATTAGTAAAATACTCCCAGCGAAAAAAGTAAAAGTAAAAATAAAAATTTAAATCTATCAATTTTTGTCCATAAAAAAAAAAATATGACAACGTTGCATTTTCTTTGCTTTAATTATGAATGATCGATTTGAATGAAAATGATGTACTCGTACTGATCAATAAAATGATGATGCGACAAGATGTCCTCACTGACCAATTAGGACCAGACGCATGTCATTGCAAAGCTCTTTATATGCCTATCAGTAGTTTCTATGGTGGTCAATCTCAAATCATTGTGGGAAAAAAATCATTCTTTATAAAAAAAACATACCTAAAACATTACGTTTTACTTTTAGAATAACAAAACAAACAAATCGTCATGATTATAACTGCTAATACAAGCATAAAAGCAGACAGGCGTGACGCGAATCTGGTCGAACAATTCCTATAAAAACTTCACGGAAATAATTCTACCGCGGTATCGCTTTGCGCCTGTCTGCGTTTGCGTTATTATTAAAACCCTGTGATATCCCCTACAAAAACCGTACTGATTCTCTTCACAAAAAAGAGGAAATTGGCGACACTACAACTAAACATCAGCAAGCATACACACGTAAAGGAAGATGCGATCAAACGACAACCAATGATGGCATCCCCCTGCAACAAAGCCCCGAAACTACACTACTTTGAAAAGCACTACAGCATAATACTCACAGAAGAACAGTGTTACTACTCAATCCCGAATAAGATGAGAGTATACACCGACGGATGAAAGACCGACTCCGGACCTAGAGTCTCGAGTTTTCTTACACGACTATATATCCAGCCCGCTGGGAATGTTCAACACCGTTTACCAAGCGGAGTGTGTGGGCATTCTACAAGCGGTCTACGCCATAGAAGCCAGGAGGTTTACGAACACTCATATACGTATGCTGTACGAAAGAGCCTCACCGCCGTTCTCCAGTCCTTAAGGACAAAATATTTTACCTCGAGACTAGCACTAGAATGTCACAATGCACTAGAACGTGTAACGGTGTCTAACCGCAACACAGTGTCACTGCAATGGATAAAATGATACAGCGGATCACTCAGTAACAACGCAGTTGACGAACTAACTAGGAGAGCATCCAGCACGTCAGTCTGTGGACCCGAAACTATCGTACCTATCCCCTTCAACCAGCTTCGCAGGTAGCTACAGGAGTTCACCCATACAGAAGCGGAAAACGGTGAACCTTGACACCGGGGTGCAGGCAGTCCAGGGAAGGTAAGGCTAACCAAGCGTTTATTACTCCTGGACAAGAACGGCCTGCGCCAGGTGACAGGGAACATCACGGGTCACGGGACACTGCTCATTAAACAAATAATTCCTCGCAATAGGCATAACGGACAGTCCTCTGTGCAGGGCATGCATGGCTGCTGAAGAAACCGTTGCACATGTGCTCTTTCAATGCACAGGCGTCACTTAGATCAGATCAGGAACCCTCGGGTCTACCTGATCTTTTACAGATGTTCTGAACAAAGCAGGAGACTTAATCAACTTTTAGAGGAAGGTGGGCTGGTTGCGCCGACGGTGACGACCGCCATGACCCACGCACAATGATCCAACTGAAGAGGACTACGTGCGGAAATCAAACCCAATAGGAACCCACTGCAGGGCAAAGGCCGCCCTCTTCTTCTTCTCTTTTTTGTTAAGTTTTAATGTATTTTTTTTATTGTTTTTAATGATTTTGTTAGTTTTATCGTTTGTTTTATATTGTTGTATTTCCTGTGCGTGTCTGTAATAAAATATTTTTCTTTCTTTCTCTTTCCACTTCTCTCTGTTTAAAGCTGCTAAGGACCAGATCTTGTTGAAGGAGTCCAGCTCATAACGCTTTACTCTGTTTTACGTTGTTTTAATCTAATAAACGATTTTTATGCCACAATGACACAGGTTTTTCTTTTAGCTGTAACGTTTTTCCCGTAACGATTTGAGACTGACCGCCATAGTAACTAATGATCGGCATAAAAAGAGCTTTTCGACGACATATGTCTGGTTACTATTGGTCTTCCTATTCTTAAAGTGGGGACGTTTTTTTGTCTCGTCTATCTCATGGTGTGGGGTGTCGTTGGAAAGGTCGTTTAAAACGAAAACCATATTTGGATTCAGGGATCCGTTTGCGAAATATTAAGCTATTGCTATATTTGCTATATTTTTGTTAGAGCCTTACTTTGTGGATGTACCCGTGTAAGGTTGTAGCTAGGGAATACAATCTCGAGTCAAAATTGGCAATTCGAGATGTCGTCTGGGGACGAGATTGGCCATTGATTGATTGGCTATTGGTGGCATATTGTGTAAATAAAACAACATCAATTGAATCTCGAAACAAAAAGTCTACGATTATTTAAGTAGGTAATAATCATCTGCACTACGCATACTTACGAGTACCTATCACATAACACGGACAGTATAAATCCATTTTTTTTTTCTTGGAAAATCGCTTCTCAAGAATTAGATAAATACCTAAGTATAGCGAGCTAAGTCGCGCGAGCGCAGTCTGCGCAATCAGCGTACCTATACTACATTAATATTTATCTATAATAGCTAAAGCACAGAATTATTGATGTTTTGATATTTATTACACGTACGAGACAGGAAACGTACTTAAATCTATGTAGGGTACTTAACTTACAAAAAAATAATGGTTATTGCTTTTGAGATTCAAGTGAGAACCTTTAGCCAAAGATAATGCTTTGTCATCCCACTTACAAGCCAGTGACCACTCGACATTACTTAACTATAGATATTATGCTGTTATCAATCAGAAATGCGATTTAAGGGTATTTAAGGCTTGTAAACTCACCGGAGCCGCCCCTTTCTTCAAACATGTGCACGACAAAGGTGCAGCGACCTGTTGGTTAAACGTTCGATACTTAGCTCTAGAGCCAGAGAAAAACATTTTGTATATCAGCGCAAGGATACCAGCGCCAATAACCACCCCGGCAACCAAGGGCATGATACTGCTGTCGTCGCGCCGGTCGCCCATCACGCCCGCGGAACACTTTCTACAATTTTTTCTTCTTTTTGCATTGTAAAAATTTTGCAATAATTTTTTTATATTTGAGTCATCGAAGTTAATGAAGAGTTATGTCATCGTATGTCTATGAACTAGTTGACTTTTTTTTAAATAGGTGCAAGGAGTTTCAAAGTTTATAAGCGTCCAAATACGTTTGCAGCAGTGATATAGAAAAGAGCCGAGAAAGCAGCATAACCGCACCAAAAGATTGAGAAACTCCGCCAGCAGAAGAACCTGGCAGAAACGTCGCCGTAAAGATGTCCCATCCATAGATAAATATCACCCGTCTTTCCATTAGGTATTCCATTGCCTACTATAGGATACATATCCGGTACGGCTCCCAAATCATTCCATAGTCCAAGGACACGTCTTCCTTACAATTACCGCGCCCCCCAATCTGCTCCTTTTTATGCAATGGTCTCTGTAGCCCCATGTAACATGAGGCTCCAGGAGCTAATGCAATGCAAATCTTGGGTTTCATTCGATTTATCGAGTCTGGTTAAACCACCCTGGGATCGGTGCATTCCAATCATTCATTCATGTATAGCGGGCAGGCACGTTCCATAGTAAAAATGAGGAGTAAGTTGAACATTGCCAGGTGGCCTCGACCTCACGTAACACTGACTTCAGGTGGCTTAGCGTAGTACCTACGGAGTTTTAATAGAATTAGTGTAAGCGCCTAAGTGCACACGAGCTACCGGCCTCAGTTTGCATCTAGTCTAAGAGGCGAGCTTATACTTGTTTTTTACAACTGACTTGCAACCTAACTGGATATACTTGATAGGTTTCATTGGCCTGCATCTTCTTTCACTCCTGCGAAATGTTCGACAGTGTACTCGCGACACACTTTTCTGTATTCTAGCCGTACCGATGTTACCTAATTGTATTCTGTACCTACAGCAAAATAACTATACTTGTAACCTAAAACCCCCAGTACCTATACGTTGGGCGCAGCCCGGATCTAGGGGGGGGGCAGCCGGGGCCTATGCCCCGGGCGGTAAGTTCTGAGGGCGGCCAAATTCACACTTTACAGACGAATGGACAACTCATCATTTACTTAACTTTGACCACGGAATAAATAATAGTACAAGTACAGAAATTTCATGGCCATGTCAACTCGACCGATACCCAGAGCGCGGAGTGAGACGTGCTGCACGAACATTTATTATTCGATATAATGATGGTATTTGATCGAATCATATCAGAAATTAAAAAGAGGTTTGATTGTGCTACCATGCTGAATTTGAATTTTGCTTTTCTTAATGGTATTAATATTTTGAAAATGTCAATTGAAGAACTGCAAAAGTATGGAGCAGATCTGGCTCGAAAATACGAGCGAGATTTAAGCGCCGTTGAATTCGGCCAGGGAACTTTACGTTTTTAAAGAGCAAGCTCCGCTTTTATTTGGTGATATAGAAAAGGCTAACGGTTTCTATCTCTTGCAACAGATCTATGCGCATGTTTTGCAGGATGCTTTTCCAAATATTTGTATTGCCCTGCGAATTCATTCTACGCTTCCTACTATATCCGCAAGCTGCGAGCGAAGTTTTAGCAAACTAAAACTTATTAAAAATTATTTGCGATCTTCTATGAGCCAGGAACGCTTATCGAATCTTGCAATCTTAGCGATAGAAAATCGAATTGCACACGAGTTAAATTATGACAAGGCCATAGATTTATTTGCTGAACAAAAAGCTCGAAGAGTAAAATTGTAATTTCAATTCTTAAATGCAATACTATATCTGATTTTTATTATACATATTTTTATTTTAAATCCTATCCTGTGCTGTGTATAAAATATATATCCTACACGTTTATGTCTATATATCTATAAATAAATAGGCTTAACACAGAAAGAACAGCGATGGATGCATTATTTCTGGAAGGCATATCTAGGCTATGTCCAAATTTCAATCAATTAGTGGACATCTGATAGCTGAAATTATATGGATGATAAAGGTAAAAATAAATATAAGTGAGCGGGGGCGGCATTTTTCAGTTTTTGCCCCGCCTAAAAAAAATTGAAGATCCGGGGCTGGTTGGGCGAGCGCGCTCGGCCAACGAGCAACTACACGCAAATCAAACGGCAAATACTCGCAAAAACGCCCAGTATAATGGGTGAGCCCGTTGACCGAGCGCATTTGGCCAACAGGCTCGCCCAACGTGAACTAGGGGCTTAACAGTATATTCCGCTTAAATGCTAAATTACATTCCGGCCGTCTCGGTCGATCAGGAGAATACGTTCTTGATACCTGTCAGTTTCATACCAACGAAGTGTTACGAATTTGGTCCTTATTACCACTAGAAATTATCCAACTTACAGGTGCCAACTACGCATTCTCTCTCGACGGGCCGAAATCTGCCAGACATTTTATTCTGCAGATAATATTAAGTACAGTCGCGAGTCAGTTGCACGTCTGTGGTAACACTTTGAACTTGAGCTGGCCTAATAGGTACCTATAGTACGCAGTTTTAATAAAAACAAGTTACCGGCTTATATTGGTGTTTTGTTACCACTGAGCCGATGTGCAGCCTATACATATATAGGTATAGGTTTCAATCATTTACGTTCGATCATGTTTGCAGGGCCTACATGGCCAGAGATCGTACAAAATAGAGAAGTTTGGAATGAAAAAGGAGAGGCTTTTGCCCAGCAGTGGGACACAGTCAACTCGGCCTATCACAGTCCACTGCTGGACATAGTCCTCTCCCAGGCTGCGCCACAGCACCCTGTCCTCCGCCTTCCGCATCCAGTGTGTCCCAGCCAACCCTCGTCGTCGTCGGTCCATCGTCGCTGCGGGGCGTCCCACACTACGCTTACCGATACGCGGTCTTCAGTTGGACACAATGCAGGCTAATAAAATAAACTGTAGTTACGGAATAATCTTTATTATAGGTAAGTAGGACACAATTTATGATAACCATAGCCTAGTTTTTTCAATGTCAATCAGGTTATAAACTTAAAAATAATAAAAATATGTATTTTATGTCTAGGTACACGATATTACTTAAAATGCTTAATTTGTTACGAACTATACAATAGAAGCAATAATTGATTATGGGAATGATTTATTAGAAATATAATTTTAGACTTATTAGTATGCACATCTCGCCAATATTCCTCCAAAAGATACTACACAGAGAGGAAAGCAGGGTCTGCAACAAAATTCGATTAACGTTTGACCGCTTCAGCAAAATTATTGAGCAAAATAATTTAATAACCTCCTCCTTGTTTTAAATCGGTTAAAAATTGGAACAGAAACTCAAATTAACTTATTCCAAAACCTGGCTATTACATGAAATGCTGAAAAGTAGTATATCGAAAGCATATAGCATAATTTTGCGTCTATTATTGTTGTAAAATTTTCAGTTTTAATCGACTTTCGTTGCCGACTGTACAAAGTAGGTAGATACTTATTTGGGGTCCAACCGACAATCTTAGCTAGTTGTACGATGATAAAAACAGATATTTTTAAAGACGACAACGTCATATTAAGGGTTCATTAGGGTCTGTACACGGGGGGTCTGTGGACCAGCTATACCAAAAGGTCGCTAGATGTCTTGTGCGTCCAATATAATAACATTTTCAGGATGCTCTTGAGGCTGCCCCGTTTCTATAGTGCGTCGGAAATGTTTGCTCGGAATCTAACCGACGGCTTCCAAGCGATCATTCGAAAAAAAATTGCTGCGATTGTAACCAGAACACGGGCCAGTAGCAACAGCATTCTGAAAACAGTTTCAGAGAAATTCTATTCTCCCATTTTGAGGCATTTTGTCGGGAGGATGGCCAGGTGAGGAACTTGTACCTTACTTGGTAATCTTCTGTGCAGAATGCGTCAAACTCAAATAATAGGTAGGCTCATATTATAGGTATTATTATTACTACTAACACTAGCTATAAGGTATTACTAATATTTATGGATCTTTTGTTGTCCGAATAAATAAATTTTGATTTTTGATTAATAACAATATTATCACAGGAATCTCACTAAACCTTTTTCAGGGTTACAAAAATTTGTGAAAAAATTTTCTTGACACATTCAAGACGAATTTCACCAATAAAACTGAACTTGCGTTCAAGAGTTGTCACGTGTCATCATTGTTGTGGAATGTATGTTGACACTAACAGCTCTTGAACGCGAATTGTAGGTGCTGGTCGCGTTTAGTTTCTTTGGTGAAATTCGCCGTCTTTTGCTTTTCTGACTAAGGTATAGTGCGCCTACCCTAATAACACAAAAAATAAAAAATCCCGGACGGATCGGACGTGAAAATATCGCGGCGGGATTTTTCGCGCAGTGATTTTCAACTATCGGTGTTGAGCCGAGCATTGAGAATCCGACAGAGTCATGGGATAGAGTGCATCCCGCATCGAAAAGACACACTGTTGGATTTCCAACTCTCGGCGCTAAGCATAGCGTTGAAAATCCAGTATGCGAAAAAAATCGCCGAGGAAAAAATGGCCCGCTCGTAACCGGGGCATACTACTCTGTTGGATAAAGACCTATAATATATTTTTGTTTTAATTTTTTTAAATAATTCGCCTACCTATAATCTCATCAAGTAGGTAAACATAATTACCTACAAAGCACCAAAATGCCCTGTGTTAGAGTACGGTAAATATATGAAGTCTAATAAAAGTATTGGAAATTGTAGGTATATACTATGAGATAAGATAAGGACTCTTAAACTATGTACTTACACAAAAAAGGGTTTAAAAAATATTAACTTTCGAAACTACACAGATGTTATTGATATCGATATCTAAAGATGACAATGATAATACAATAAAAAAGACTTTCTTTTTTATTTCCGTGAAGTTTCGCCAAGTAATATAATTTGACCTTCCTTGCATATTTTTATTAGATAACGTAATTTTAATTAAACCCTATAAGTACTCCATTTGAAATAAGATTAGACATTTAAACAAACCTTTTTACAGTCCGATCAACCGATTTTGACTTCTATACCGTAGGCATAAAGATGGCATTAAAAGCAAAAAAGGTTACACAGCCACCTATACTGCAGCTGCGATTTGTCATGCTACCAACGCAATATAAGTCAAAATCGGTTGAACGGACTGTAAAAAAGGTTTATTTAAATGTCAAATCTTATTTCAAATGGAGTATAGTTATTAGAAGCTCTAAGCATCTACTTTAGCTTTTAGAAAATTAAATATGTAAAAACTTCGCATTGTAATCCTCAAATTCTGCTCGTGTCAACAAATACTTTGCGACCCACTTGTATTGAGCCGGCTGCTCCAATACTATTAGAAGAGGCTCAAGCTTTGCCTTGTATTCATCCAATGTTTTTCTGTCTACAGCCCCTATCAGGTTATTACTTTTGTTCCAAAAGTATGGAATGTTTCCAGTCACCAGAGCTTCATATAGTTTCTTCACCATTACTTTGAATAGGGTCGCTGGATTACTTTTTTGCCAATATTCTGCGTTGTTGACCGCGACGATCTCCCAGAAGAATAGAGTTTTGATGTAGTAGCTTGCAATTTTCTTCATGCCTAGCGAGTCTCGGAGTTTTTTCACCTGAAAGAAGGTGTACTTAAATTAATTATTAACGGTTTTTATAGTCTTTTTTATTATGCAATGTAAAGGAACTAGACGAGGTCACGTAACGTAACGAAATATTATAAAACAATCGGGAATCATCGTCTAACTTCGGAAGTACGAACGCGCGAAAACGAGCTCGCCCAATGTGTACCTACTGTGGGGGCTTAAGGTAACCCGACTGAGAGAAAATGTCATACAAACGCGAAAAATGTTAGGTGCACTACTTCTACTACAAAGCGCGACATTACGATTACGGCCGGGCGGCCGGCGCTCGGCCAACGTATACTGGGCCATTTTGTGTGATTTGCCGTTTGATTTGCGTTGGCCGAGCGTGCTCGCCCAACGTGTCGCCTCTGTGCCACGACGTTCATTCATGCTAATTAAAATAATAACAGAAGATATTGATTTAATTGTAGGTAGGTACTAACGTAGCGGATGGCTTGTCGTAAGTTGTACGAGTTGTGCATCAGTTGGCGCTCCTGGTTGTGCAGCGCGATGCGCCACGAGCGCGCCTGCTCATGCGCGTGCGGCGACGCCTTGTTAGGCTTGCCCACTACCATCCAGTAGCCCTTCTTGCACTCGCGAGGTATCTCCCGGTAAGCCTTGCTGATCGGCCAGCGATCCTCCGGGAACTTAAGGCACGGCACCAGGTCAACGTCCAGCTTAAAGTTCCTAGATTTGTTACTGATCAACAGCGTCATTGCTGGTCCCGACTCAGACTTGTCAATGACGTACGGCACACCCTCCACGTAGTACAGCGGTCGTGAATTAGCATTCGTTTCGAATTTATTCAGTGCTTTGCTCACAACACTCTTGAACCAATCAGAGAATTTGGAACGCAGAAGATAGTTGCTCTCGTCTTTCCATTCGTACGCGGCTTTGTTGTTCAGCCATTCTTCAGCATCCCTGTAAGGTAGCCGTAGGAACTGGATGCCCATCCGGAGCTCCACAAAGCCTGGCGCCTTGGCGTCCATGGCGATGTCGCTGCCTTGCGGGTTCAATGCATCGGTCTTGATATTGAGAGGCAATCCGATCACTATGTCCATGTCAAATTCGTCCGGTTTTACGATACGTAAATTATCGTAGTGGCTGCCAGCAAATTGTACCTGAAAATTTAATGAAAATAAATAAATATGAAATATCAATAGGTTACCTTATAGGAAACCACATCATCGACCGAATTTTTCTCAGAACATTCATAGGGCAACAACCTAAAATATTAAACCTAAAACAGAAAGAGAAGCTTGGTGATCTTATACATTGTTTTTTACACATAGGTACTGGCGGATTTAGCGGCCTATCCCAATGACGTTTTATACATCACTATCTTCGGCCCGCGACTTCGTCCGCGTTAGTGACTTTTTTCTCTTTGCTCGGCACCTAAGGGTCCTAGTAGATAGATTGGTCCATCCTCTTGAAATTAATATTATAGAGTTATAAGTATAGAGTGCGTAAGTAAGTCAATTATAAGTATAGAGTGCTTGCCATTTCATTTCTCGCCAGTCATTGTAATTTAAACCTTATGGCAATGGCAATAAAAGTGACACGCGCTCGTCATTTGCAATGATTATTCATGTTTTTTTTTTCTATTTATACGCACCGTGCTTGAGTATTTCTTATAGTAAGGATCTACTTCCTTCATCTTCTTATGCAGGTCTTGAAAGATGGTGTCGAATACTTTGTAGTGGAGACCAAACTCACTTAATTTTATGTACCTCACAAAAATGTCGGACAGCAGTGAGTTGAGGTTGGTAATCACAGGGTTATCAGGAATATTCGAAATCTCTTCAATCGTCACACCGGAAGAGGATGACCCTCCGCTAAAAACAAAATACACTCTAAATAAATGTCTATGCAATGCACCTAAGATGAACAACATCCAGAATTTAATTGAGGAAGTTCTTCATACATTTTCAAAAAACGAAGGAGGTTATGGTTATTTGTTTTTTTTTTTCATGTATTTATTGAAACACATGTTCCATACATGGAGAACATGTTATCTCGCAAACCGATCCCTGAATCCAAAAATGGTTTTTCACACACTCCCAATATTTTTGAACGATTTTTCCAATGACACCCCACACCATGAGATAGACGACAGAAAAAAAACACCCCGACTTAATTTACTTTTTATTGTATATTTTTTTTACCATTTTATTGTAAGTACACTCTGTCGGCGTGATTAATGTATGTACAAAGAGTACGAGAAATGTGTGTACACTCATGCCAAATTACAGCTTTCTAGTACTAAGAGTCTCTGAGCTAAGCCGCGGACAGACAGACTGACATGGCGAAACTATAAAGGTCAATGCCCACATATCAGTGAAGCCACAGTTCTGACACAGTACTGGCACAGTGCAAAATATTCTTTCATACATTCTCATGCCAGTGTCGGCACTGACACTGACAAGTGGGGATGCGTTCGTATAGAATGTATGAAAGAATATTTTGCACTGTGCCGGTACTGTGTCGGAACTGTGGCTTCACTGATATGTGTGAATAGACCTTAAGGGTTCCTTGTTGACAACGGAACCCTAAAAATGGTGATAAACATAGATATGGAATTCTCTGTCAACGGTGATAAAAACATGTGCATGTGTCAAGACACATACACATGTTTTATATAATAAAATTAAAATTGTTTTATAATTAAATAATAAGTAAATATTTATAATAGAAGTATAATAGTAGTATAATATTAAGTAATTTGCTTTAAATTAAATTTAAAAACAAATCTTACCGTGATGTATTGATTCTGCTCAACATGTCAGAAAGGTACGATGAGATAGACTGATCATCTGAATCACTTTGAAATGAGGATTGAGCAACAGGTGTGCTCTTTGGGGTAGACTTCTTCATGCCAGCAATTTTCTTCTGTTCCTCTACTGGTTTCTCTGCACTGGACCCACTCAGCATATATGCAGCACCACCAATTAGGGCACCGGCCAGACCAACGGCTGCTGCCGTTAGCCATGGACTTGATCCTGCTTCATTATTGTTATTATTATTCGGGTGATTTGTATTATTGATATTCATTTTTGCTGCAAAAAAAAGTATTTTTTTTGTGAAAATCATGAATTATTGTTGACTAAGTAAGTACTTATATTTGTATCTGTTTTTTATTACGTAATAATCAATATTATACACTAATTATCATAATACACTTACCTACATTACATAAAATTAAATTAAAATAAATTTACCTACATGCATATAAAAATGGCGGGAGGGAATAATCAACATAGTGCATCAAAAAATTCGTCCACATCGCTGTCAGCAGGAAAAGTGCCCAAAACGCTGGCAGCATTGCCATACAACGTGGGTGGATTCTTTGGCCGAAGAATAGGCCCGCCCTCTAGTCACGTGAAGAGTCGACCAACCGCTTGGCGATGTCTTGATAGACTAAGTGAGCACTCGGACCCCATGGCCCTAGGGTTTCAAGTTTCAACCTCAAACGGCTCGAACATATAAGACCCAATGAGATTGAAATATTTGCGCCGTTTGAGGTTTTCCGCATCTGCAGCGGCAGCCCCAGCACAGCCCGCCGTGCTAGGAAGATGGGATGGCGCAAGGCTGTCGACAGACGTTGCATCCCACACCAGAGGCCTACCTATCTTCCAAGGCATAATCGTCATTCCGTCTGGTCTCTTCCCATCGTCGCGTGCCAAGCCATTGGGTTCTAAAACAGCTGGCACCCCGGCGGTGACAAGAGCACGGCGGATGATGTCATTGATGCTGGCGTGACGTGCTATCTGGCCTGCGCTTCTACTGCAGGACAGGCCATGGTGACCGAGGCAGTCGACACCTTCACCGCATTGGCAGCGATGCGGAGCCACGCAAGGAGCGCCCAGACGCAGACAAGTAGCGAGCCGGAAGGTGGTGTCACCCAGCATAGTGCCTATGTTGGGTGACGGTAGTGCCTGAATCCAGAGGCCCGACTCCCATTCACCCACAGCCAGCAGGCGGGCACGCTCTGCAGTATTGGTGGACGTATTAATAAGATTATTCCGTACCAACCTGCAGAGCGGCTCATCCCACTGCCTCTGGGAAAACGCATTCACGGGCCGATCTGTACCCGGGCAAGCGGCTTTCCAGGCGTTCTCTGCATCGATCGAGCACGGCACTTCAGAGTCAACCTGGCAGGGGGCTAAAATATTCCCAGTCAACTTTTCAGTGCTGAGGACAGAGGACAGGAACGCCGCCGGTAAGCTAATACTCGTAATTTTGCGGACGCCGAGGCCACCAAAACGGATGGGTAGTGTGGCTAGTAGTTAACTTCAACCTTGAGGATAACCTCATCTTTAACCACGGCCCCCTCTCGAGCCGAAACCAAGCTGCAGGGGCTGAAACTTAGCTGTAAGGGATTCGCTATATAGCTTACAGCATATTTTGGCTGCCGTACGCCTGTAGGTGCACCCAACGGCGGTGGGACGAATGCCACCGTCCTTCTTACGCAGGCCACATAGGTTGGCCCCGTATAAGAGCCCCGCCGGTGAGAATGAGATTAATCAGGGTCGCAAGCTCTTTAAGAAGCGACTCGCCAGCGTCCCCGGCGCCCGAACTCAATCAGGCCGTCGAGGCCACCGGCGGAACCGCTTCGGAATAAGCCCACGGCTGCAATCAACTGGGGAGCCGAACGTTTAGGAAGGTTGAATTTAGATTGGGGGTCGGGAAAGGTGAGATTATCCGCAGGCGCTGGGTGTTTACTCTCTAGAGCCGTTAGCGTTTCTGAAGAGTAAGGCGCCACCACATCGCTGCTAAAAAGTATCCTGGCCGCTCCCCTTTTTTTTTTTTTTTTTTTTGATGGTGGGAAATCATCCAATGACTTCTCCCGCTCTGGGCGGAGCGGAAGGGCGTGTCAGACTTTTACTGACTAAAACCCACCCGTGTTCCTTCATTTGCCTGTTGCCAAGGTCCCGGTATCCCTTTCGGACTTTCCCGCAACCCTGGCAGGCATCGGTCCTATTGGACCCCGTCATTTTTGCTGACATCTCTTTGAGGCGCGCGTGGAACACGACGCGCCATCGACCCGGGCCTGGTCCTTATCGGACGGCGAGCTGCCCGTTGCTCGCCGTCCGCAAGCCCGCGCCTATGGTGGCCGGAAATCCGCCTGGGATTCCCGACGCCCAGGGCGTCTCCAACGGCGGCGGTTAGGGGCGTGAGGGCGCAAACTTTGCCTTTCCCTCACGCGTTCCGCCTCCTCCTTCGCGAGCATTACTGCTTCGCAGAAGGAGGTGACGGCTTCCCATGCCCTCTCGCTACGTACCATGGCCTGAACCAGGGCCGGACGCGAGAGGTCACCGCCGCCAATCGCCTCCGCGAGGACACGGCGGTGCTCCGCCCAAGCACTGGCCGCTCCCCTGATGTCACCTTCAATTTATTTGGATTCCACATGTGAACATAAGCCTTTTTGTGATTGGTTATTGAATACGGGTAATTTTGGGTCTAAACTTTGGGTCGAATTGTTACAATTTTCTTTAATTTGATTTGTCAGTGTTTTTTTATTTGCCAAAGTTTTTCGACATGCAGCATCCTATAAGGGAAGGTCAGTAATTGCTCCCAGGCGCTGTAGGAATTCTCCTAGGTCGCAAGGCGGAGACATTGCGTCAAACTTAGAGCAATTAACAGACCGCCTCCCACCCCGCGGAACTCTTTAAAACAGGAGTAGAATTTATGTATAAGTTATCCCCTTCTCAGTGAAAAGGGGACAAACAAAGCAATGCTTAATAACGGTAGAAATACATAGAAAGTAGTTTTTATAGTAAAGTTTTAGAAGGTATCTTCTATTTATAATTACTTTAGGTACTTATGTGTTAATACAATATTGTTTTAAGAATTTAATTTAATTTTGGAATTATTTAACGAATTGTAGGTACTAACCTCGCGTTAGATCTTCGTTAGGTCTCCCACTAGTCACAGTTCAGTCTCACAGGTATGAGCAAAGCGGTTGAATGGTACTGAACCATAAAAAGAAATTCAACAAAAGCACAGCAGTTATATAACTTATTTACTCGTATGTTCCAATTCCAATGTAAACACTATTCGATCTGAAAACTTTCTTAGCTGATTAGCTCTCCAAGTTTAAATATCAAATAAATTACATTAAAAGCCCTTGTGGTATATAAAGCAGTGTTATGTTCAGTGATGACATACATACGTGCTAAAAATTCTTCTAAATATGTGACGTGGTTCTTGTTCCGCTCGTTAAAACACTATAGAGCAGTTAATGAGTATGTAGAGTACGTTCTCAAAAGGAAATGTAATACAGAACAGACTTAGATCGATTTAAAATGACGATATAATTTGCTTTTGAACGACTGCTTTTGCTAATAATCACATAAATATATTTTTGAAATAGTAGGTTCACGTTTAAGTGACAACACTGTACAAAGATTGGGAAATTCCCGCAATACGATGCTGAATACCTACATTATCGGCGCCTATCTTCAAATCGGGATTCATGTGAATTTGCCCATGTTTAATTATTGTTAATTAACAGACAAATATAAATTGTAGACGTAATAGTAATCTTAGATTTTAAAAAAATATACAGGGTTACTGGTAACTCGACGTATTCCTTGCAGGACGTCATAGTAGGGTTAAAATGCAACAAATTAAGCCACCAAAAGTTCTACCGAAATTCAGTAGTTTTTGAATTAGTTAAGAGTTTTAGTTTTTTTATGAAAAATCCCAGATTAAATCATTTGAAACCAATTTAAAAATGATTTACGGCGCGACTGTACTGAAATTTAAGTTATTATCATAGTTGACGCCGTAGCAGACCTTTGTTAATAATTAAAAGTTCAATAATGCCTAAAACTTTGGCAAATATCACTAACCAAACATTTAATTTTTTGTAATTTTTGCTATTACTTCATAAAACTAAAACTCTTAACTAATTCAAAAACTACTGAATTTCAGTAGAACATTTGGTGGCTTAATTTGTTGCATTTTAACCCTACTATGACGTCCTGCAAGGAATACGTCGAGTTACCAGTAACCCTGTATATCTTATATCGGTTAGGTGGATCTCAAGAGAAGACTTTGTTATTATGTGATATCCATATCCATGTAAAGATTTTGTGATTTTATATGATTTTGTTTTTTGGGAAGAATGCGTGTGATTTGTTGTGTTGTATATATTCTTTTTCTAATACATAGTTGTTTTTAGTATTGTATTAAATAGTATGAAAAGGCTGGTATCCAAGACAATTTGATATAAAAAGTCAACAAACTCGTTTTGACACGTTAAACTAGAGTTGCCAACATTAAGAACTATTCTTAATTAAAGGGTAAAACCATTCAAGTGTTAGGGCCGAATTTTCAATTAATATTCTAGATAATTATAATTATTTTAGGACCTAAGATAATGCGGAATAAATTCATCATCATAATCGTTTTCAACAATTGAGCGCCCTCCCAAATCGACAGCGAAACAGATTTTTGCCAAATCAGTATAGCACTACTTGCACTGTCGAACGCCATAGATAGAACGAATTCAAATACTCTCACTCACATCCGTCGACGCACGAAGCATGCCTATCTTCTGTGTCTGTTAACCGGCCAATCAATGCGCTTCGCTTGTGAATTTTGTCAGCAAGCATGTGGCAGGGTATTATTTGAACGCGCCGCTTTTGTTTTCACTGACAAGTGAAGACGAAGAGTGATGAGGTAAATGATGTGCAGAGTTTTAGGATGTGATGTGTGACTTGTGTGATTCCTGTTGGATTGCAGTGTGTAGGTAGCTAGGTATGTAGGTACTAACTAAGTTGTTTATCATATAACAGCCGGTGTTAAACAAACAAACTCTCGAATGTCAATCAATGTCACTTTTAGAAAGTACTTAGTAGTTATTTAGTTCACAGACTACAATTATAAATAATAAGTTAATTGTAGAAAGTCGAAAGTAGTAGTAGTAGTAAATAAAACAGATGAAAGAACCAACTACCATAATCAAATAATATGCAATAATATTATATTCTTTTCCGTAAAATCCGAAAATTGACTTAGAATAATCTCGTGGTAACTTTCTCTTTGAGAATGTCAACACTGAAATTTCTTATCATGGAAATCCCAAATAGTTACGAATGTAAAAATAAAGTTGTATTGCGTGGAAACATGGAACATTCTGCTTTCAACGTCAACAGAATACGGGTGGCAGTGAAACCGGCTTGTAACTATTCGTTAAATACCACAGTGTTAAGTTTTGTGATACCAATCTTGTTCGAAAAAGGATAATCGCTACGTACACTGGTGAGTATCGTAATATCAAAATAAACTTACAAACGAGAGGAGTACAATGTCATCCGCATATGGAAGCAGGAAACTTTTTGATTTAATTGTTTAAAAACTAGATAATAAGCCGAGGAACTGACCAATTGACGAGAATTGTGTTGTCTTTTGCATTATTGCGTCTTGAAAACAACTACAACTACAATGTTGACTAGTTTATTTGGAATCAAGTCAAGAAATTTACATTTCTGCATTACTGATGTCTTCCATTTATTTTTTTGGGTCAATCTGCATTCATTTTGTATTATTAGTGGATGAGTTGGAGAAAATACTGGCGGGAAGAGCGTGACTCCAGTGAGCCATCCACTCCGTATTCGTGCTTAAGTCCACACAGGTGTGGGTGGATTACACAATGTCTTTCCTTTTAAGTCTTTTCTTATAACTTCTTGTTTTCAGGTCTTTGATGGTATCTTTTTGTGATGTTTTTGATCTCGTCCATGAAAGTATTTATGGATAACTCCTTGTGTATTGCGTTCGTGACAAGCCAAGGAACGGCACTAATTGACCTCAAAATAGCATTCTGCATTCTCTGTTGGATGCTTATGCTAGAGTTGTAGGCGCTGCCCCAAAGTTGAATTCCATATAGCCAAACTGCCTTCAAGATCACTTTATATATTAAAAGTTTGTTGTCAGTACTCAGTTTACTGTTTTGCCCCATGATCCAGTGTACGTTTTTGTAACGGATATTAAGTTCGTGTCTCTTGGTCTTAAAGTGTTTCTTCCACTTTAGACGTCTGTCGAGATGTAGCCCTAGGTATCTTACGCTATCGTGGTGAGATAGTGTGACATTCTCGAGGTTTACAGGTGGACAGTCACCTTTTCGCAGCGTAAATGTGATATGAACCAATTTGCTTGCACTCATCTTTATCCACCACCTTTGGAACCATGTGGTTATTTTATCGAGTCCCCCTTGCAGCATGTGTCAAAAATGGAGATAGTTTATCTGTTTGGCAGTTTGCCATATTGTTTCCTAACGAAACATTTATTTCAATTAGGCACATGAAAGGCACTTTTAAACATCAAAAGAAATAGAACTGATTCTAGTCGCTGATGTAATTATTACAAAAGTTGTTTCTTAACTTTCATCATTTTGTAAATGGGTAAAAAGATTTTGTAAGTATTTTATACTACCTACAAAAAATTAATGGTTATTTGTTTCACCAAAACTCTTTATCAATATCCAGATTATAAACAAAAAATGCCTAATACAAAGGTAAAAAGTAATTTAAATAACCTGACGCCTGAACTAGATGTAAGTTCTGTGACTTAGGAGTCAGAGATTCTCTGTAGCAACAGAGCCACAATATTTGTAGTGATTTGGATAATTTTAACAATAAATACCACCGTTTTTAACCGACTTCTAAAAAGGAAAGGAGGATCTCAATTCAAATTAAAAAAAAACAACCTTCTTCCAAAAAAAACACTTAATACGTGAAAAATAACTTTAATTTAGGAAGTCTGTTGCAAGAAACGAAAATTAAAAAGCAAAGACACCGATTTCCGAAATTAAAGTAATTTTCCACTTTTTAGTGTTTTTTTTGGACGTCGGTTGTTTTTGCTTTTCAATTTTCGAAAAATTTATTGCAACGTTACACGCAGGTCTTAAAATTCTGTAATAGCTCTTGTCTCCCTCTGGCTTAATTTTATACGCTTGAGGGAGTCCCCGTCGTTATAAAGGAATAGAGTAGACATCATTATTTATCTATACTTGGTTATTATGATAAACTTTAAATTACCTAAGAATTAATATCTGATATGATAGATTACTTTTATCAATAAACAAAACAAACAAATCGGTCTAGTTCTTAGGTCTAACAATGATAAATAATAAAAATACCAAGTAGGTAGGTTTTGTAAAACATAGTTTTCAAAAATTTACCCTGTATAAGGTAAATTGAGAACGATATTGGAGATACAAAAACAGCAATTTTATCTTTTTCACCATCGATTTCGCCAGCACCCTAATTGCGTAACACACGATCAATCACTATCTGTTTCATTTTGACAGTTCAACAAAATTCATTGCGTTTTTACAGTGGTACCCACCTGATAAGGCGCGTCGTGAATCTTCGTTTGCACAGAAAAGAAAGTATGGCCCCGAAATTTAACGAAAGAATGCTAAAACTTACAATCAACCTTAGATCACTACTGTAAGGTTCATAATACACTGCAGCTGTTAGTTCCGTCTCACTCACAAGTATGGCGGCTGACTAACATGCCACGCGGCGCGCGCTAACATGGCGGCAGCTGCCGACCAATAGCGGTACAGGAAAAAGAAGCGCGGTGCGTGAAGCATGCCGATTGGACAATAGCAATTCCCGCGCTTTGAAAATTCATCTTCTGCGCAGGTACATCGGTAAGCCATATCAGTTGGGTACTACTGTACGTTATTGAGCAGACAAACTTTTCGAACCGATATAGCAATGGATTAGCAATATCCTTCAAAATGATTCAGATTGTGATTGATCGTGTGTTACGCAATGTAGGTAGGTGCTGATCTTTTTGCAAAACATACCAAAATAGATATCGATACGGTTGATAAAATAAAATAAATTGAACCGGGAACAAAAAGCCGAATATGTGCTTTTTTTTTAAACCATAATAATCGACGCTCTAGCGGACATCATTAAATAATATAAATCAAAATAATTGATAACTTGGACCCGAGCTGTAGCTCAGGTATTGATGGCATCACCACTAAAACTATCAAATGTATAAAAAACCTAATAGCGGCCAACCTAACAAATTGTATCAATAACTGTTTTAAGAGTAGTCAATTTCCAAATACCCTCAAAATTGCGAAAGTGAACCCTATATACAAGTCCGGCACAAAGACAGATCCCGGTAATTATCGACCCATATCGGTATTACCGGTACTATCAAAAATTTTTGAACGAGTAATCTACACTAGACTAGAAAAATACCTAAACGACATTAATTATATTTATGATCGGCAGTTCGGTTTCCGACCAAAATCCAACACCTTGTGCGCCACAATTGATTTAGTCACCACCATAAAAACAAACATTGACAAAAAAAACATTGCTCTCGGTATTTTTATTGACCTAAAAAAGGCTTTTGATACGGTGTCCCATAAAATTCTATTATTAAAGCTAAAAAGCATTGGCATCACCGGAGAAATGTACAATATCCTCTCCTCTTACCTTGACAATAGAAAACAAATCGTTAAGATAGGAAACGCTGTGAGTGGAGCATCCCCTATAGAATTTGGTGTTCCTCAGGGATCGCTGCTATCCCCCCTCCTATTTGCTATTTACATAAATAATATCAAAGACCTAGGCTTAACTGGACAATTAACTTTGTACGCCGATGATACCTGCCTTTTCTACTTCGGTAACAACATAAACACCATTGTAGCTGACGCTCAAAAAGACCTAGATATATTATACAACTGGTTTAGCTCTAATTTACTTACCATAAACGCATCCAAAACATCGTACATGACCCTCACAGCAAAAAATAAAAAAATTCTTGACCATCCAGCCTTACACATAAACAACACAAAAATTGTCAAAAGTAATTGTGAAAAATACCTCGGACTTAGATTAGACAACAAACTGACTTGGCAAGCACATATTGATTACTTAAAAACTAAAATAACATCGCTAATGGGATCAATGCGCGCGTATGTTAATAACATTCCAAAAAAAATCCGCTACAATATTTACAACTCATTAGTCCGCTCACACATAAATTACCTAATCGAAATCTGGGGATGCGCCACCAAATCTACGATTAAAGATCTACAAATAGCACAAAATAAAATAATTAAACTTCTATTCAACTACGATTATGACACACCTACATCCGAATTATATAAATACACCAAGCTAATGAGCATTCATCAACTTTACACTTTCAATTCCTGCATTCTCATTAGAAAAATTCTTAACAAAGCCATACACACACAATTATCCTTTAACATAAAAACATCCAAATACAGCCAAAGAAACCCCAACCAAATACAGACGCACCCCCCGCGGACGCAATATGGCAGGAAAACTATAAAATACGAAGGCGTACAACTTTATAATAATCTACCGGCAGATATCAGGAGCATTTCCTCATTTAACATATTCAAAGCAAAACTTAAGCAGTACGTCACTAACAACACAAAACTAATAAGGCCTTGCAAATAAAATGCGACACAGTACCTACCTACTTTAAAAAAAAAAACTATCAGCTACTGGACTACACTTACCCTAGATATGTATTTATTCGCTAAGTGAACAATGTATGTTCTTTTGAATAAATAAAGAATCTTTAAACCCAAATATTACTATTGAGACGGTTATTATATAATATTTACTTTATCCACTCCCTATCGTACCACGCACGCACCCACAGGCGATAAGAAGTAAAGTACCACGTTCACGATCTTTAATGACGTAAGACCAATTATGAATGACGTTTAACGCCAATCATTTTAGCCGATTTTCCGTCATTCAAGATTGTTCTACGGCATTACATGTATTTTGATCGTGAATGTCCTACTTAAGAGCCAGTGCGTACGCTAACCGCTGAGTTACCAGACGGACCGCGCGCGTGCCAAAACTTACTTAAACTAATTAGCAAGTGCTTGACGAATTTATTAAATAAAAAAAACCGACCAAGTGCATGTCGAACCACGCACTGAAGGGTTCCATAGTTGGAATGAATTTATCCAAAAAACTTAACAATGTAGTTGAAAAACTTGTGTATGGGAGAACATGTTTTTGCAACTGAAAATTTAAGTTGGTCGATTATTACTCGGTAACTTGTGGAGCCTACGTAGCGGTGATAGTTTTCCTTTTAATTTCGTTATATATACTAGGTACTGCCGTGATTTTTTTCACATACCCAAAACCAACCAATTAGCTGGCACTTTAAATCTTAATATTTCGCAAACGGATCCCTGAATCCAAAAATGGTTTTCACAAACTCACATTATTTTTAAACGACCCTTACAACGATATCCCACACCATGGGATTGACGAGAAAAAAAAACATCCCCACTTTAAGTGTAGGGGAGGTACCCCAAAAAAACCACTTTGTCGGCGTGATTTATATGTATACCCATACCAAATTACAGCTTTCTAGTACCAACCGTCTCTGAGCTAAGCCGCGGACAGACGGACGGACAGACAGACGGATATGGCGAAACTATAAGAATTCCTTGTTGACTAAGGAACCCCTTAAAACGGAGTTAGTAGGTAGCGGCGTAGCGTATTCGTATTGGTCCAACAACAGTAGAGCAAAATGGCGGCTTGGGAACTATTTGTTAAAACGCACTCTCAAGTTGCGATGTTAGGTACTTACGTACTGTATAGTTTTGGGATCACTGACACATGACAGTCTCATACTGCAATATTTTTTTACCTTTCTACCAGTTATTACCAGTTATCCTAACTTTTTACGGTAAAATATCGTAGGTAGATACGGATCATCGTCGTGTGTATGCGGACTTTACCACAATTTCTTGATATTATCTCTTGTAGTAGAGGAGAATATCAATCATCATTACCATCTTTTTTAAACTTATCCCAATTTATTTGGGGTCGGTAGTCATCGTCATATCAACACTTGTGATTGTTCCTAAATTACCCTAGAATCATAACATTTTAGTATTTTTCTAAATAGGTTAAAACTTGTGTTAGGATCGGCTTTCCCATAGTAGGCAGAGTAGAAAACAATCGTTAGGTGAAAGCATTACTGACATAAACGAAAGAAACGTATTCATAATTCAAATCTTTACTTCAAGTAGCAATAGACTCATAGAATAGGCATACATTTTTACATACTTATAAAATTAAATGAAAATCAAAATTACAATAAAATAAAAATAAAATAAATAAAATTACAATTAAAATAAAATTAATATAATAATATAATGGTGGGTTTACTTACTAATACCATAATTTGTATACTTACCATTATTTTGATTTTTTGTTGGAAGTTCCCGCCACCCGACCCTTTAGTTATCTACCTGCTTTTTTTACACAAATACAAACTACACAGATTTGGGGGTATTTCAAAAAGATATTGTGCCTTTTAATTTTAATAGACCCGAGTTTCAGTGTGTGTGACACCAGCAGCTTATTTGCTACCTAAACGAATCAAACACTTATCAATATTTTCTTCCTTTTAGTGAATCATGAGCTGTAAAAAGAGAAGTTTGGACTTGTACTTAGGAGAAGTGTTCAAGCAGTTTATTTCTATCAAAGATGACGACTTCAAAAAGTCTCAGGAGGTTTTCAAGAGCGTCTTCGAACAGGTCAAACAAAATATGGGTGAAAATTGTAATTACTTCAAGAAATACAGCAGCCAGGTATGTGTTTATATAACATTAATTTCCGCAGTATAATTGATACAACGATTAAGGCCCTACCCTACCTTAAATTGCTTAATTAGTCACACATAATCTGTTTAATTTATGCCCTACGTTCTCGTTTTTACGTTTTTATGCATCACAGACAGACAAATTACAAATCCAGAGTCATCTCTGGATTTGTAATTTGTCTGTCTGTGATGTCTTGTTTATACCTTTTTAGTTGACTTTTTTGTCGTAGTTGGGTTTTAGTTTTATAACTTTTATTTTTGTCCTTACTCTCGAGTATCTTGGTTGGTATTGTACAAAATAATATTTGTCAAATATCATATACACTCATCATTTTAAGACTGAAAGCAATTTAGTTCACTTCTTATTAATTAGAAATCTTTGGAGCAAAATTCACTGCACGCAGAAAAATTACTGTACCTAATAAAATATTCATCCTGAACAATCATTGTTCAGCACTTTAATTTGCTGCAACGATTTGTTAATAAATAGTGAAGTAAAGAGCTTTCATTCTGAAATAATGTGTATGTATTGAAATTCGATCAATAGTATTTTCCATACAGCTGCAACGGAACTCTTTACCTTCCACGGTGGGGAGAAGAAATTACAACATCTGCCCATCCACCAGATCATGTACGCTGGAAGCGTCTCCGATGGCATCAAAGTGGGGAGAATGGACGAATTTGACATGGACATCGTGATTCGTCTACCAATCAACTACGGAGATATTACAATTGAGAACGAAGAGCCAGGCTTTGTAAAGCTGAAGATCACGAACGCTTTCGACCATTTAGACAAGCAGCCAAACTGGGAGAGCTGCCACAAAGTGACTCGCGAATGGAGGGATGGCGATAAGTACTTCCTGCAGAACAAGTTCCGTCAATGGATGCATAAGAATGTCCAGAGGGCGCTGAACCTCATGGAAGGGAAGGTGACGGTGAACGGAGACGTATACTTGCTGACGTATAAAGAATCCGGACCAGCGTACACCCTCAACATCAGGAATAACGAGGGCACTGACAAGTATGCACTGGACGTGGATCTCGTACCGGTTATTAAATTCATGTACCCCCGCACGCCTGACGGTTACAGGTTAGTTCATAAATACGTAAAAAATCTACTGGCTTATATGTAATTAACATCTATCAAAAATAGTTAAATCTTTGAATTTTATAAATATGATTTATTTTGACAATTTCTGCTATAAGATTAAAACGTAACAAATAAGTGCTTCATACAAAAAAATTAAGATATCTACCCAGTTAAAAGTAGCTAACTTTTACTCGACTACTATTAAACTAAAAGGAGGGTTTAATGTATTGAATTACCTTACTTCTACAAATTCAATACAATTATCGAAGACTAGCAGCGCCTCGCGGTTTCACCGGTACTTATATGTCTCGATCCCGTGGGAATATCGGGACAAAAAGTATCCTATGTTTTAATCTAAGTTACAAACGATCTGTGTGCCAAATTTCATCCAAATCCGTTCAGGAGTTTTTGCTTGAAAGAGTAACAAACATCCAACCATCCATCCTCACAAACTGTCGCGTTTGTAATATTAGTAGGATTGCCGTAAAACAAGATTCTTTGCCATTCCAGGGTTATTGACGGTATCACAGCTAAGGATTGGCTCGTTGTGCCCAAGCCGAACAAGGCGTTGAACGACAACACGTTAAAGAACAGGTGCTGGCGTCTCTCGTTCCAAGAACAGGAGAGAGAGCTCATCAAAGACTGCAAGGCTTTGAAGACTACTATTAGACTGGTGGGAATATTAAAACTACTTCATATCTTAGTTTCTAAAATCCTGTTGTGAACTAATATGATTTTAGTATACTAACTGGCATGGCAGCGTGGGTATCGATCGGAGACCAGAGGCCTATACCACAGTATAAATAAGTGCAGTATTTTATCTTCATATAAAACCGGCGAACCGACGCTCTTCAAAATCTCATTGTAATTAGTACGCAACAGTATTGAGTGCGCGGCACTTACGCACGACGCGGTTTATCTACCGAGCGGCCGTAGGTAGTTTTTTCAAGGTCACTGTTGAGATATAATACTGTTACTTATTTATTCTATGGCTATACCGATAGTGGTTGAAGTCGGGCTATGGATGATAATGATAGCAAATTACACATCGATCCCGATTTTTGAGTCGCTCAATTTGATTCGCGTCAGATTCGCTACAGTTATCTTGCTGATACAGCCTGTCTTCGTCAGACAAGGTTCTTAGTTTCGAACCTACAACAACTGGGGGATCATAGGGTCATGGACTGTCAAATATCCACTTTATCCATACTAAAACACTACACTACTAAACTCGCGACAAACTAAGATAAACTAAGAAGTCCGTTTTGACAGCTATAAAAATCTTATGAGTAAAGATGAAAAAAAAAATTTGTTTCTTATAAACTGATTCTCGAGACAGATCGATTGAACATACTTAGAGAGTTTGTAATCGACGACTTATCTACATTGATTAAAACTGATTCTCAAGGCATAACGTTTTATTACATGTACGAGAACTAAACGTCAAAACGGACTTCTTAGATTGTCGCGATTTTACAGTAGTGTATGTATCGTATACTATTAAATGAGCAGTATTTGTATATATATTATATTATAATGATTATATGTATTTGTAATCACGTTCGCAGAAACGGCTCTGACGATTTCGATGAAAGTTGCAATATATAGGGGTTTACGGGGGCGACAAATCGATCTAGCTAGGTTTCATATCTGGGAAAATGCATTTTCTCTATTACATAAGGACACACGGTACATAAGGACATGTGTTGATTAAAACACTACTCAACCAAATTATTTTGACACAATTCCAGGTGAAAAAATTACGAGACGCTCTCGAGATGAAGGCTATCGCTAGCTACTACATCAAGTCACTCTTCCTGAAGAAAGTCAACGATATGCAAGACAAGACGTACTGGCAGAACAAAATCAGCCTTCTATTCCGCACGATGGTAGAAGAGCTCTATTTAGCTATCCAGAAGAAAGAGATCCCCTTCTTCTGGAATTGTGATCACAATTTGATTGGCGGACTAAAGCCATCTCTTCAGAAGGTCTATTGTGACAAATTGAAAGATGTGCTCGCAGGTATCGATGCCAACGACATCGAAAAAGTCGTGTCTGCTTTGTTGACTACAGAAGAATTGAGGGAGTTTAAAAAATCAGAATTCTATCAGAAGCAGGGGGAGTTGCCACCTGTTCTTATGGCAAACCCTTCGACGTCTTCTGTTGAGTCATCTCAGACTGATAGCTCCTTGTCAGATCAAGTGAAGATTTTGAATAGCGAGCTCGATAGGCTGCGAAGCAAAAATGAGAAAGACGAAAAGTTTGAGGAACTAGAAGATAAAATTAACAGACTTGCCGACAAAGTTACTTTGTTGGAATTTAGGATGGACAAGTTGGAAAGGGCAGAGCGAGAGAGATGCCAAACAAGCATCGCTGATATTGTCGTTGGGACTAGCTCCATCAGGCTGGATAATTTGATCGAGATGGATTAATGAAGTGAAGAACTTGTTACTATTCAACGCCATGCTGGACTGCTTTTTTTATTTGAAGCATGAGCATGGGTAGTAAACAGTTTTATGAAATGTATGGTTCGGGAAAATGATTTTACGCGGATCACAAAATGAATTCGACGTTTACGTAACGTGTATGGGATCTACTATCGATTTTATTGAAAACAAGAGGCTATTTGGATGGAAAACATTTATTAGATCTCTCTCTCTCTCTATCAGATTTATTGTGTTATTTTTGTAATTATTATATTTTTAAATTATCATTTTATTCCGCCCCTTTCCAATTTATTTGGGGCCATCTTTTAGCCCTCATCTCAGTGTTCACTTCCGTTTTATCCTTCAAACAATGCATTGTGAACTTAGGAGTGAGTCATATTAAAATCATAGTAATTATTATATTTTTCTAATAAAATATTATTTAATAAGTTCTAATTGTAATAATGCATATTTTATCAAAAGACTTCCTATGAATTCCTATGACGGTCTTCTTAGTTATAGATTTTTAAAATAAATATTCCTTTTATATGAATAGTTGACTTATTCTCTCTGGAAAATCCTCATGCGATTGAAGAGTTATATCTGATATCTACAGCTTATTATAATGTTCCTTACATGAGTTAGTCCTAATAAAACGAGGCTAGTTTTTCAAGCTAGGATTGCAAAATAGTGCTAGTAAGTGTGTGGCTGGCACTGGCATGGCCACCATCAGAGCTAGGTCGTAGAGTTACGGTAAACTTTTCGATCTAGCTCTTGGACTATACCTTAAAAATTGAACTCATTATATCTTCTAAAATAAGATCCAACTATCTGTGACTTGGCGAAAAATTGCGACTAATTAGCGACAAAACAGATCTTCGCTAGATACCCTAGCTGTTTTGGGCCGTGCTGGGGAGATGCTCTCCAGATCGGCCACCTATTAACCCTTATAACTTTTGAACTTTTTCCCGACAAATTGTGATATTTGGCGATTTTTTTTTACTAATTATCGACTGACTTTTTGTGTTATCAAAATTAAAATCCCTGAGGGTGGCCATGCCAGTGTCAGTCACACCTAGTAAGTTAGCAAGGTAGTAAGTCTGGCTTCGTTGCTAGCATTATCTTGCTACTAACCTCGTGTAATCTGGGCTTAATTTGAGTAGTAAGAATAAAACAGGAAAATAAACCAACAACACTTGCAGCCCTTATGATATTTATTTCTTTGTTAAAAACAGAGTACAAACTATCGAGAGAAACTTCTTTTTGGAAATATACAACGCGTATTATAATACATACAAATTTCAATACTACTCTCCTTCTGTACTTGTCGCATATATAATAGAATCATTCATTTTGAGAATTTCAAATTGTAAAACTACTATTTCATTTTATATTTTGCACAATTTTGCAATGTTCTATAGAGCTGAGATAGATTATAATATAATATTCAATGTCCGCATTATTTTATCATACATATAATTATGGATAAGGTATACGACAGTGGATTCTCAATCGCAGTGACGACATCTCAATTATATCGTATGTTAATTTATTCATTTTATCTATATTTATAAAGATAATTTAGGCAATGAACGCACCACGCGTTGCTTGCAATTTTGTTTCAAACAAAATACGTTTATACAATATGTAAAAAAAAACCTGCCTGATCCGAAAGTGGCACATAGTGCAATAAAATTACCAAAAAGTAAAAAATATATCTTATTATTATTGGAATTAAAAAAGTTATTGCTATTTAAAATTCACATTTTTAGTGCCAAAATTTCCCCATATCCATAAAAATTGGCAAATTTTCAACAGGGGTCATAACTTGATAACTTGTAGACACCCGCTAAACGACAGTCGCCCGCCCCATGTAATAAACCGGCAAAAACTCCCCATTGAAAAAAAAAAGTGGCCATTTTTTTTTCCTGTAAATTACCACATAAATAAGTAGACTCAGTACGATACAGATCGGACAAGTTTTTTTTGCACGTTGTTTACCAGCAAGCGCGCTATTGGATTTCCAACTTTTGACGCTAAGCCGAGAGTTGCAAACTGAACAGCGTCATTTTGGAGTCGCCTAGTGTTGGTAAAAACGTGCATAATTGAGGATAGCTCTTGCAGCGGTAAAAGTTGCTTCTACTTCATATTTGAATGGAAATTAGACCACACAGCTAATAGGTATTGATATTTAGGAGTGATAATTTTAATTGCGACAAGTACAACTTTATTGATCAACAATATTTTGTATGAAAACAATTAGAATTCAATTTTTCAACTACAAGAAATTCATACATATACCTTTATTTATGTTCGAAATATCTCAACTATGTTGAAGTCATTATTTGTAGCTTAGTCAAACCGTTGTATGTTCAGGGGGCCTAGCACCACCGCTTACAGCAGTATTATTTTAATACTAGCTGTGCCCCGCGGTTTCACCCGTGTAGGTCTCGATCCCGTGGGAATATAGGGGTAAAACGTGTCCTATTCCTGGTCATGGTCTACCCGTGTGCCCATCCTCTCTTCTCTAAAGTAGGGAACATTGCGGCGGTGGCGCCAGCATCGAACGGTTCGCCTATTGCATTTCGTGATAACTTCGAAATTAAATGTCCGATTCGAATGAATTTAAAAGTATTTTACTGCTACATAAATACCCTTGATGTTAAAACTACTTATTTGAATAAGAATTAATATTATGTTGATAAAACTCCTTCGCAAATAATGCATAAATTTCGAACAAATTGGATTACCATAAAAAAAAGTTATAGTGAGTCAATCTTAAAAGTTAGACATATGCTGTCGCGGACTTTTTTTTAGAACTTTTAAAGAGGAACAATTCCACCATAAATGATATTTGCGTAACTTAAACCGTTTACGCAGCGCACGCAACGGAAGCTCTTAAAAAGAAATATTTTTTCCCGTTTTTGCAACATTTTTCAACATTTATGCTCCGCTCCTATTGGTCGTAGCGTGATGTTATATAGTCTATAACCTTCCTCGATAAATGGACTATCCAATACAAAAAGAGTTTTTCAATTCCAACTAGTAGTTCCTGAGATTAGCGCGTTCAAACAAACAAACAAACTCTTCAGCTTTATAGTATTAGTATAGATTACTTCAGTGCAGGAAAGAGATGAAGGACATACAGGACGACAGCTCCATCTCTTTCCCCCACGAAGTAAAATTAAAATAATACTGCTGTAAGCGGTGGTGGTAGGCCCCAAGGTCAAGTCAGTCGGAAAAACAAACAACAAAATTCATAGTCTGTCGAAGTCAAGAATTTTGACAAGCCAACTAGACCAGGGTGATTTGCATATGCAGACGATTTAGTCAGAACATCACGCAAATGCAGATACATTTTTAGTGCAACCTACTAATAAATTGTGCTCCTACAAAATATTGTCGACCCACACGAAATTCGATACGGTCCCATGTCACCCCATTTATTTACATGCATGATGTAACATGAAAAACATTGTTTACACAAAAACATTAATTATGGGGTTTTATTAAGATTCATGCCTTTTAGTTTTAAATGAGTAAACAACATTTTAATACAAGTCTACAACGAGACAGCTACTTGCATAGATAGTGTTGTGATATTTTAGACTTAGAGCATGATCCACTGACAGCAGCCTCAATCCGACACGACTCGAGGCGAGCCTCGAAGGAAGTTAAGAAACTGGATATATTTTAAGCACAAATTGCTTACACAGTAAATATTCGTTCTAAGAGCGTAAACTTCGTAAAATATTTATAACTCAACTTGAGGCTGCCTTCAACAGAAAAGCTCAACGAAACTTGATTGTATGTATATTTTGTAAAAGGCCTTAAATTATGTAAAACTATTTGTTCGGATCAAATCAACGTTTATAAACAATCTACATTAGATGAATCCAGCCTTTAGCTGTTAGTTGACTGTAGGAAGTTATTTGACGCAAGCGTATTTAAATTTTGAGTACTAAAAATTATAGGGATACAGCCAGACTCAAACTTTATGGCGGCTCGGAACATGGGCCGAGTCGCTGCGCAGTAACAAATTCACTTGTCAGCGGGGCGAGGGGTGCGGTACTGCGCAGCGAGTAGCATATTTCAGAGTCGCCATAAATGACGCTTACTATAATTTGTATGCAGCACTTCCTTTTTATACGAATCACCCGCATTATTATGAATGCAATCAGGCCTTAATAGAAAGGAAAAATAACTAAAAAGCCAGCAAAAATTTATATGGGAAAAATGGTTGGAACCCCTGTTAAATATTTGCAACCGCGATACTGTGAGCAAACGGTCAACAATCCCTATGTATAAAGGCTATGAAAAAATAAGACAATGTTCATTACATCTTTGCGTATGGTATATTATTTTATAGTAGAAAAGATAAGTTACAGCCATACGATATAAACGCACAAATAAAAATAAAAATAGTATAATTATAGTTGAACAAATACCTCAAATAATTTTTAAAGTGGAATGCTACATTTTTAAGATCATTCATTATTCAGGCCGTGGCTCTTACACACACTGACATTACATATGTATTTATATATTACTAAATCCTTCGAGACTCGAGGTACTTATAACCTAGTGAATTCACCTGATTTTGTGTGCAAGAGCTAACAAATAAAATCATGAAAGCCAAATCAGTTAAGAATAAAACAAAATAATTCGTTATTTCAATAGAGAGTTACATATCGCTACAGCCTATGCAAAATTGACCTAATAATAATGTTTTAATATTAAAATGTCAGTACTGTATGTATTGCCAAGTATGAACACATGTACCTTCATTTCTATTTACCTGCGAAGAGTGTCATACATAGTATAAATTGCCTCATTGGGCATGCTTGAGCATGTATGGCTACCACTATTCATCAGTGCAAAGGAACATATTTCAGTATTGTCTCGGCAAAGTCGACAAAATCCAATAACGGAGTGATTATATTATATCTAGATTCAAGGCGATTATAACTCTGACTAACCTATCGCGTACAAAGGTTATCAATTTCGTTGATTATTTGTCATAATATTTGAAGATTTTAATGATCAAGTTCATAACAAAAAAGTCTATAAAATACGTATAAAACAAATGTTTGGAACAACTATTTGAGATAATCTTCCAAATATAATGCGTTTGTTAATTAAATAATACTAAAAACGCTGTTAACTCAAGACCCCGACATTTTTCGGTATATAGGTTGTATCCTGTTTTAGTTACAGAACACACCACTCATCAATGGCGCTAGTGTAGAGGTGACTCGACTATTCAATTTCAAACTTTGGTTAGACATTACCATGATTGGAATATTAAAAAAAAACATAAGTATTAAATTATAATAATGGTTACATATTTTGGAAAGTTTTCCACACTCACTAGCGCCGTCTGATGAAAACTTCACTTTACTTGTCAAAACTATGTATATTACAAGATATAACTATATATAAACGTTTATATAAACATAATGTGCAGTCGAAGCGGGTTTTTAATTTCAATTAATTACACATCTAGTGACTTTTCTATATTCGACAAAACATTGCTAGTGTAAGAATAATTTTGTTGAATGATTTTAAATAAATCAGGATTATTGGTTTGAGTCATGAAGACACTATTTTACTAGAAAAACTTGATGTTTTCTACTAAGATTTACTGAAAGCCTTTTATTCCCTATTTTCTACGTTGTTACATAAATTATGAGTCTATGTTGGCTATTACTTCGACCACAACTTTTTATCAAGCACATTATCCTAATTAGGAGTATTTTTCGTACGATTTCTTGGTCCTGGGATTGAAAATACTCGTAAAATATTGTGTCCATACCTCAAAATAGTATATTGTATATTTCACAAATTTATACATACTTTACGTATAGATCGTTTATGTTATTTATACAGTTTGCGCCTAACGTAACATAACAACAAAATTATTCGCACATTAGATACTTTTATTAAACTTATTTTTTTTAGCTAACAATATGAGATAAGTATATTTATAATATATAACGCTAATATTATTAAGGAATCTAAATACTCTAACATGATAGTACTGCATCTAAAATATAGAACACTTTTAAATAAATAAGTTTATGACATTTTATTAAAATTAAACTCGATACAATTGATATGTCCAGCGGGTTAATTACTTAACACACTAACAGTAGCTATGGCTTTCATTTTGACAGTTCAACAACATTCATTGCGTTATTTACGTAGTAAACAAGCAAATTTTTCGATCATATGAAGCAATGGATTAGCAATATCCTTCAAAATCATTCAGATTGCGATTGAAAGTGTGTTACGCATTATGGTGCTGGTTTAATTTTACATTAATCTAATGAAGTATAGACTATTGATGAGTTACATGTAACGGTAGAAAAAATATGAAAATGTATTTCAGGGCATATCCCATCAAAACAACATGAGCTATTTATCTAAAAGACCCTATACTTTAGATGTCCGTGTACATTTCTAATGTGACAACATTATCTTTTCACATATTGCATTTTAATAAATATTTGATGTAAATAATTAAACATATAACAAACAAAATTACAGCTTGGCACCATTTTCAAACAATGAAACTAATTGAAGCCAATGGTAGTATTGTGACAAGATAATCCACCACATCATTTGTTTTAGAGAGTGCAAAACTCAAGCTAAAGTTATTTATCACGACTCAAATAGCATGGAAATTACTTTACTCAACAATGAATTACGTACCAAAGTGTTTGGGCAAGAATATAACGCTTAGACTCATCACGAGGCATAACCTCGAGGCGAGGCAGACTTGCAAGTCATACAAAAATAATAGTCAACAAAATAATGTGCTATATAATTTTCGGAGATTTATGAACCTTTAAAAGATTGTAGATATAGAGAAACTGCCTCGCAGTCACATTGAACTATAAATTCATTGTGATAAAGCATTTTAACACCATAAAAGTCGTAACTTACATAATAATGCAACAAGATCATCTCTTTTAACACAATCACTAAGGCGCAGTTATTATTTGTTCGAACTCTAAATCAATTTCAGAATTTTGTAGAAATAATACTAATACTCGTTGCATTTCACGAGCCCGCATTAATAATTGCAATTCGAACCTTATGCAATTGACATAAAAGTCGCATGACACGCGCTCGTGATTTTGCAACGCCTACAGTATAGATAAGTTTTGTTCATTCAATTCTTGTCATGTTGATTTAGTAATAAATTATGAGTATACTTGGATCTCTTGTCTCCTAAGGGGTCCTCATCAGTCTCATAGCCAAGTATACATAGTATTTATAGCCAACATAATCACCGAAGTTGTCCATCTCATAATATGTGAAAGTCCAATTTTCCTACACAAATAATTACGACTTTTCACGAAGTAAAAAGGGTTGTGTTTATGCCTCGTGAAAAGTCGTAAACATTTCATGTCAATTAGTCATGAGTGTTTTATGTCCTTTGTGCACAATTTAAAGAAAATAAATTCATTTCCATCACAGCCCTACATGGAAAGTTCTTTTAAAGTCTAGAATATCCAATTAAGGCCAAGATTTTGCTATCAACTTAAATAAGCATTTAGACTTTAGAGCATACTTGCGAAGATCTTGCTACGCGGGTCTAAAAGAACACAAAATTCAAGGCCTTGAAAATAAAGTTTAGGCAAAACTGCGCCTTATTTGCTAAAGATGTCTTGCACATGGAGTTGACAATCGTTTGCGCTTAACGCGCACTACCGGACTTACTGTGCGCGATGAGCCATTGTAGTGTAATGTCGATGTTGTCCTTCTCTTTGCAGGAGATTGAGTAGCAGCAGATCTCACGGTCTTGAATAGCTGACAGGTTCCTGTGAAGGAATTGTGAAAAATATATTAATAATTTTTGCATATCCAAAACTTCCTAATATGAGAAGAACAAAATATTAATAAAATACAAGGTGAATTTTTGAGGCGAAAAAATTAACTGCATCTTTACTTTGTGCAATTACAGCATATAAATAAGGTAATTCACTCCAAAGAATAAAATGTGTAAGTTTGTAAAGATTTGGACGAAATTCGTCACACAGTTCAACCATTTCCTGGAAGAAACATAAGATACTGCGAGAAAAAGCCTGTTTCATATAAATCAGCTAGATTCACGCAATGACTGCTTGTTGCCCAGCGATAGCATGAGGATGCCCGTCAGCTGCTGCTTCCCTAAGGCCTCATTTACGGAGACGCGGGGCGATGAGCGGCGCGTGCAGCGTGGCGTTTCGCGGCGCGTCGGACGTTTTTGCTGTTAACGGTGCGGCGGCGCGTGAAGCGCACGCGGGGTACTCAATCAAACCGACTAGTTTTAACAAGAGATGGGAGCGCACGTGTCGCAACTTGCAACATGCAAAGTCGATCATATCATACTCCATTGCAACGGTGACTACGTCTCCGATATGCGATTTCCAAATAAGACTAGCAGAAAGTTCCGCCGCGGGCACCGCTTCATCGAGAATGGCCGCTGCGTGTGACGCGGCGATGCCATCCACAGGTTTCGCCGCAAAAAACGCTCCATTTCAAGCAAACGCGTGAAAAAACGCTTCTCCGTAAACGCACTAATACAACGCCATATGTTTGAATTTAGTGCGGGCCGCACCGCCCAACGCCACACTCGACGCCCCGCGTCTCCGTAAATGAGGCCTAAGAGCCGGTGGAGCTCGTAGTATGTAACAGATATAGAGTAGTTACATTCGCTCAATAAGTCCGTGCTCGTCGAGGGCGTGCGGCAGGTCGCGCTTGTTGCCCAGGACCAGCACGGGGATGCCCGTCAACTGCTGCTTCTCTAGGAGGCTGTGGAGCTCATTGCGAGATGCTTCGATCTTGTCCGGGTCTGCTGCGTCGACCATGTAGCTGGTGGCAAGAAAATTATGGATTAACATCTAAAATTGTACAAGATATGAAAGAAAAGGGAGTCAAGGCAAGAAGATGATGATGATTTAAAATTATACAAGTTTAGATTAATAACAAAGAATTATGTTTCAGCATCAGTATGAATCTTAAGAATTACGTATTAATCCTTACTTGAATGATAACAAGTTAAATTAAATTAAAAATTTAAAAAAACCCCAACAAAATCAAAGTATCCAACAAACGATTTTTTATTTTATAGCTAAGAACATTCTCGATCAAGTCACCTTTCAAACAAAACCAAAAAAATCAAAATCAGTTCAGCCGTTTGGCAGCTACGATGGCGCAGATAGACACACAGATACAAACGTTAAACTTATAACACCCCTCTTTTTCCGTCGGGGGTTAAAAAAAATACTTACACAATAGCATTCACACCTCTGCAATACCTCTCCCACATGGAACGGAACCTAGGCTGACCACCGATATCCCAAACCTGAAAGAAAAAGAAAATGATTATTTAAAAAAAAAAAACATTCTACCCAAAATTTCAGGCGTGTAAGTAGTGCCCTCAACCGACACATGGAAGTAAAAGAAAAAATGTAAAGCGGTCCCTAGATGATCATGCGGCATGACATGCAATTATTACGTTCATTATCATTCTACATGAGGGTCCATCATGCAGCATGGATAATTCACTAAGTTCTATGGAATTGTCAATCAACTGCCAGCACGTAGTTTCCACGTCATTCGCATCAATCAATACAACTAACCGGTCATGCATGCATGACAGCACGTAACGCATCTCATGCCGTGATCTTCTAGGGCACGCTTAAGGATAAAAGCATGTGATTCTAGTTTCTATTCTACTCTCCCCCCAAATGTGTGTGCGTGATTGTATGCACGTCATAAACGTCGCACCTACATATTTTTATTTATCTTTCAGAACTAAATGGAGCAGCAAATACATGAAGGTGACTTTTACTTATCACTATAATATCACAAATGATATTATAGCATTACACTAGTGAATGAATTTTTAAAATCGGTCCAGTACATTTTGAATTTAATAATTCCAACAAAAATACAAATCTTTTCTCTTTATAATATTATTGTAGATATTAGGTATAAGGTAAATAAACGTGTATTTCTGCTAGCAATGTGTTCATTGTATCTAATTTTTCTCAAACATGCTTGGAAATTCGAGCATTATTTTGACAACCTTCTTCGAGATAAATCAAAATTGCTGTACTGGTAACAAACAAGTGACGATGAGGCCAGCAAAGTTACTATGAAAATCCATATCTGGCGTTTTTAGCGGCCAAATAAATTACTATGAAAACTCATATCTGTCGTGTTATTTAAAAATGGAACGAACTTTTTACTTCAACACACGGCAACCAAAGAGGTAACTTATCAAAGATTTTATTTAAATTTCGAATTGGTTTGCAAATAGAACAAAGAAGAAACAAATGAACATATTGGCGCATGAAAAATGATAGTTATTCGTCATTGATTCTGGAATTTCTATTTAATTTACTCAGTTTGAATTTCCGCGCGTTGTTTGAGAAAAGTACTATACAAGCCTTGGCCGCAATCAGGAATTGATGGACTCACGCATGAGTGCCTCGGCTTCGCCTCGGCCCTCATTTTCACGATCGACCATCAATTCCCTTATTGCAGGCCGCAACAGTAATGTTCTAATCTAGTTACTTACACATTATGTGAAGTACACAGATAATTAGATATCGACGATGTAGTATCAATATCTAATAACTACAAGACTATGATTTTACAGGAAGCGAAAAAAACGTTTTATTTCTATAGTTTTTAACAATTGTATAAAAAAGTAACATTTATTTTAAAAAAATTGTAGGAAACGCTTGAGATGGTGATAATTATTTCAATAAAATGTTTCAGGTTAGGGATATATTTTACCTACGATTAAGCAATAAAGTGAAAACCGCAAAAATTTTAGTTATTAGATATTGATACTTCACCGTCGATATAATAAAGGTCCCTAAGTTCAACCATGAATTATGGACTGAAATTAATATAATATACCTTACCTTACTTACAAATTATCTAAATATTTTTTTTTCCTTATAATTTGCTTTTTAATAATGATTTTTTATAATCTGATGATGTAAATAATGGTCCATTTGCAAAAATAGTACCTAGTATAGATTTTCCCATAAACAAAGTGATTTAAACAATATAATATCAATGCAATTACCTTAATAGTAACATTTCCTTTGGTGATTTTGCGCATGTTGAATCCAACTGTTGGGATCATGTCTTCACTAAACTGACCAGACTGTGGAAAGAGAAATAAAAGCAAAATTTAAAATCAGGATGCAAAATAATGCTGAAAAACATGTTTTAATTTGAGATTCATAATGAAATAATTAACTGGGGCTGTACTATCAAGTGTTAGCATTTTGCCAAACGGAACCCTATTACTAACCCTCCGCTGTCCGTCCGTCCGTCTGTCAGCGGGCTTTAGCTCATGAACCGTAATCTGTATACAGTTGAAATCTTCTACACTTATGTATTTCTTTTGCTGCTTTATCAAACAAAATTAAATTAAAGGTGTTTTTTTTTACTAAAGTTAAAAACGCAGTGTTAAATATTGTACCGGTGGCACGGAACCCTTCGTGTGCGAGTCCGACTCGCACTTGGCCAATTTTTTTTCTTTCTCTTATTCTAGAACGATGACGGCTCTATCACTTCAAAGTATAGTCCCTCATAAGAATGACAGAACTATTGGAACTAGACTATCCATAAGAAATGGGCTATGTTCAGCAGTGAATGTTATTATAATAATGAATTAATAAACAGTCATAATATTGTTTATTAATTTTATCAGTCTATTTAATTGCTCCATTTAGACCTTCCTAGCTTTGTACCAACCTTAAGATTGGATTAATTACTTATTGATCATTCACAATTCAACAAAACAACAAGGATTGAATTTGTATTGACCTTGAGTTTATTATCATGTTATGTTTAACATTAGGCAGATTTGCTGCATCTCCTATTACTAAAAATTATACATGGAATGTTATCAAAACTGTTACTGATAAAAGAGTATTGCTACGTTTGTTTTTTTTTTTTTTTTTTTAAATTAATCAGCTAGACATCTACAATATCTGCTTGTAGGTCTGTGAATGTAAAGTTAATTCTTATATAATATGTACATTGAACTGAATTAGAATCATATTTTAATTATTTTTTTCACTTCATAACAAACAATCTCTGTGATTCAACAATATTCATAACAAAAAGATAATAAGTAAAATTAGGCATCACTACTATGTTCACATTTTGTATCTGTTATTAACTTTCATATTAATTTGGACAAACATTGCATTGACATTAGTATATTAGTTCTCAAACATACGGATTTCATTTCATAGGTACCATCGAAGAACTGCTAGCAGCGCTCGGCCCTTATAGAACCAGGGCGGTAACAGATATGGTCATCGTGTTCACGGGATTTTGTTTTGAAACTGCTAAGATATGAAGTTCTTCGAATAATTATTTATTTATTATGTAATTATTTTAAAATAATTGCCAATTTTAGGGCAGTTTTAACTGTTTATAAAATATCTATATTTTAAATAGTTATGATTAGAATATCTATGTTAAATTGTAGTACAATTTCATCTCTCTGGCTCGAACCCTCCATGGCACACCAACAATAAAAATTTTATAGATAACTTTGTTAAATCAAAATATCTGAAAAGTAAAGTACTTCAAATCTAATCTAATCAATCTAATATCTCAAGACAGACAAACTAAAATAACTTGCAAACTATTTGCATAAGTTAAAAACTAGATTTTGTTAATGCCAATCAGATCATAAATATTCTTCCTGGTGTAAGATAATTATGTTAAAAGGTAATCCAGCTGTGTTAGCCTGCTACAATTTTTGTCATCATCCTATTGAATGACAGTTGTGGTTTTAAATGATACTTTCCTTAAAATTCCTCTACTGCTAAACATACCTCTTGTTTTTATATATATTGCCACAGTTTTCCTGTTTTCAATTTACATAATGTAAGGTCTAACAAAAACTGTACAATATAATTTAAAGGCTTTTTGAGAGTTCTAATCACAATCCCCTATAATGTTTCAACTGCTGGATCACGGGCCTCCTCTCGGTAAGAGGTAGTGGGCCATAATCATAAATCAATACAAAATTATAATCTACGAACTTACTTGGAAAATACATTACTGTTTTTACCCTAATGCTGCATTCCATCATAATTTCTAATAGATAGGCTGATTAACAATCAAACATTCTATCCATTACACTTATCTATTTTATAAGAAGTACCTTGTCAACCGAACACTGCTCAGATGTTTTTTTTTTTCAAATGTTCCCTTGTATATGAGACCTGGCTAGATGGATTTCGGCCCCATAAACTCCTATATTGCAACTGTCATCTAAATCGTTAGAGTAGTTTTCGAGAATGTGATTACAAGTATTATAAATATTGCTCATTTCATATTGTAGGATAAAGAATGCTTAGAATCTTAAGCTGTAGATAAGATAAAAGGTAAATGAACTACAGTAAATAGTGTGATTATACTGACATTGGAATCGGGACACAGATAATGATTGTTGATTGAAATGTGACCCTTTATGTTATGAATAAACATATAGGTATTTATGTCTGTGTAGCTATGTGAGTCAATGCATATGGAATTTTAATAATGATTCATACAAATAAGTGAAGGATTAATTGTTTTAAAGTTTTGAGATAAGCTTTGTTCTTGACTTTCAAAAAATAATATTACTGGATTGTTTTTTAATACAACAAGGAATAAAGACAGTATTTTAAATTCAATTGGCATTGACATTGAAGGTCGGTCACAAATGACAGGAAACAATTGTTTTTTTATTGCCTACTGCATGGCATTCAAAGTAATATAATATTGATATATTGATCGAGATATTAATGATTGAAATATTAATTTAGCAGATATCAGTAGGTAAACTTATTTTGATTTTATAATATGATGTTACAACTCACTGCAAGATAATTTTAATGGGATAAAACATAATTTGCAACTTGAAATCATTTTTATGCAAATTTCAGTTATGGGTACTTTCACCAAATCCCCTGTAAATATAAATCTATTATAACTGTAAGTGTTATCTTATCAGATTCCTTGATAGTATCCTTTGTCATGAATGACACAGAAAATCAAACGTAAAGAACAATGAGTAGTAGGATCACATAATATTATACGCAGGCAATACACTTATTCATCAGAAAATTAGAAAAAATATTTACGAGACATATTACAGAACGAAATTCAATCGGCGAATCATTAAGTTGGTACATAAATTGTACAAAGCTGTATTATGATGATGTAAAGTACGCAAGGAAGTTATTACAACACAAAAATATTGTTTTCAGATAATACTAACGGCAATGACGTTAACAAAAGTTGTTTTTCCCGAGTACTGCAATCCGACCAATGTTAGCTCCATTTCTTCCTTCCAGAACAAGCTTTTAATCCAATCAAGGATACGATTGATTATAGCAAGCATTTTAATGATAAAACCACTGTGCTTTATGCAAAAAACGTAAAATAATGAACGCCTCTTCCGAAAATCTGCTGTAAGATTTGATTGACAGATATCAATTTACGTTTAGTTAGCACTTCGTGATGACGTGTTATGACTCATGTCAAAGTAAATTTACAAAGTTAATCATTTACCAAAAGAATCACTACTGATCTGAAATATTTTTATTTTTGTTCCCCATCATTCACATAAAATCTGGGGTACAATCGCAAAATATTTCTGCAGTATTCTGAAAAATTATACAAGAACTAAACGTATTCTCTGCTGTCAAATTTTATGTTGCCATTTGAATAAAATGTTGTTTTTTAATATCAATGCTGAACCAATGGCTTTTCAGATAATGTAAAATAAAATAATTAAGAATCTTTTCTGATTGTTCAAGACAGGTTACGTTACACATTATATTAACTCCTTGTGACAACAATGCGATCAGTTATGAGACCCAAGAAAGATGTTTGTGACACCGCACAAAATCTAATTGCAGCACGCTGTGATGCAAATCTGCAATAACGACTTAACGGTAACCAGAGTAGCTGAATACAGCTAGGACATACTTCTGTAGATACTTTAGTAGGTAGGTAGGGATGAACGTTAGTCTTGTCCGATGAAGTAGTGCCAGCCCGCGCCGTAGCTGAGCACGTAGCTTTAAATTCCCCGTCTAATAATAATGATGATCTAAACCTTTTGATCCAGCCTGTCCCAACAACTTGCTGTCCCCCCGCCAGTGATGTCGCCCTAAGCCGAGGTTCGTACCCCACAGGGGGTGCCCTTAGCGAGCGCACACTTAATTTTAATTTAGAATAGTTTATATGCCCCTGGCTGGAGGCCCTGAGTGTAGAAGCTTAAGGCAGCCACAGGAAAGTCCGGTTAAGAAGTTATGATTTCCGAAATCACACTTCAAGATGCCATAGTTAAAAAAAAAAAAAATGAACGTTAGTAGGACAAATGACGGCCTTTGAACGTGGTTTAGATGTGCTGATCGCCTTCACTTACATTGGTGTATCCACCCTTAGTCTCACATCTATGTGCTCTCAATTTTTAAGTCGATACTTATTCTGTTCCTCTGTAGTTTTATCTTCGACGAATGAGTCACTCGACGTAAAGTAACTTCGAGTGACTCACTACTCAAGTCAGCCTCTTACCAACTAAAACACCAATGAGCTCCTAAGAAACTCCTTGAAAAAAAAAACATACAGACGAACATAGAACCTCCACCTTTTTGGAAGTCGGTTAAAAAGTAGGTGGCAAGCTAAAAAGGATGGCCTGACTCAAAAATGTACTGGTTGAACTGGTTCCATTACTGTTCAATATCAACGATTAACCGGTAAGGCCAAACACAACCCACTTTGTTTGCTTTTTTGATTTTCTGTACGCAGACGACCTGGCACTAACTTGCCAAGCTACCTATTTTGAAGCCAATCTCAGTCATTATTATGTATGCTGTTATCGCCAGGGCTTGAAAAACCGTTAAAAATGTGGTATCGTTAGTCTTCTGATGCAGATATCGTTAACTCTTAAATAACGTTATAATATTTAACGATATATCTGGCAAATTTTACCGTTAAACATATGTAACGTTAAAATCTACGCTATTGAAAATTTTTTCGTTATGATTTAGTTTTGTTACCGTCGCTCTGGGTATCGTTAAAAATTTCAGACTGCATCGATGCTAAGACCGTGCCGTATGACTATTTGCGTGTATAATAGGTATTCTCTTTGCTATTCTGTGTTGTGCTTGTTCTTGTGAATATACTTGCTTGGTTTGTCCGCCGGCCGCCTTTGATAAAACGGGCCGGCAACGTCGCATAAAATAACAAAAATAATACCGGTAATGTTTTACCGCTATTTTTACAATAACATTAAAAATACCGGTAATTTTTACCACAATTTTTAACGTTATTATTATGTTATGCTACTAAGTAACGCTACCAAATCGTACCGATATCCAGATATCTCTACGGAAATACCGTTACTTAACGTTACTTTTAATGTGAATTGGTAACGTTTTCAAGCCCTGGTTATCGCTATAAAAACTAACCCGTCGAAAACCTTCGTAAAATCTAATCTTATGGCAGGGGTGTCAATTACCCATAGTTCTCATCCATAATACCCACATATGTAACTACAAACAGAATTGTGAAAACGTAAAAGAGAAAGTACAGAAGAGAGAAACAACTTACTACGTCGCCTAACATCCATCAGATCATCTCCTCAGGTCCTGGGAACAACTGGAATGGCGAACAAGCTACAGGATGGGCCACGCTACCCGATGAGACACGCTAGCCGATGAACAACTATTAGAGTATTAGCGCCCCAAAGGCTTAAAAGGCCGCAAAAGTTTTCTTGGGTACGTAACGTAAGTCCAGCCGATGGCTCACATATTAATGCCCTCACAGGAAGATGTGATCTTTATCAAGAACTGCTTAAACTTCCTGATTTCTTTATACAACCATGAGCGCCTCCCATCCGGGCACAAGTTACCGTGGCCAACTTGGAAATCCATAAATAGACTTCTTACCTAAGTAGACCGCAGCAAGGACAACCTCCGCAAGTAGAGGTTCATGGACGGCTCAGGTATCCGTATGGAGCAGATTAAATTTAATTAAATTCCTGCTAAGTAGCGTGTGATTCCGCTTTGAAACTTTATTTTTCTTATACTTTGTCTAGTCTACTCTCATTTGATGCTATGAACATGTGCATAAAGTTGTAACGCTGCCAAATAAATGGATCGAAAAAAATTATAAAATACATAGAATAGTCGTATAAAGACAGAATATAATAACAAAAGCTTCATTTTTAACCGTCGAAAAAAAAAGGAGGAGGTTCTCAAGTCGACACGTATATATATACATTTTTTTATTTTTTTATGTATGACCACGCATAACTTTTTTGTGAGTAGTCCAATTTGAAAAATTCTTTTTTTATTGGGAAGGGTTTACCTCAAAGTTGGTCCCATTTAAAATTGGAAACTATAATCCACCCCTAAAGGTAGAAAAAATGGGGTTGATTGATTTTTCAACAACTGAATTTTCAACTGTGAACCGATTCTGTCGAAATTTCGCACACATACATAGTTCTGATGACACAACCACTCCTCATCAACTCCAGGTCTTTAACCTGGAGTAACCCCCTGGAGTACCCTGGAGTGGATGGTAACTCAAAAGCGAAAAATAAAAACACGAAGTCGGTGGCAAAAGACGAAAATTGAAAAGCGAAGACACCGACTTCCGCAATTAAAGTTATTTATTTTTCGCTTTTCAGTTCTTTTTTCGTCGGTTTAATTTTTTGTAAAAAAGTTTTTTATTTATTTTCGCAAGTTCTTTTAAGTTAAATTGAATATGGAATGTTAAGTAAAAGCACGTAATAATACACATAATTACTTAACAACTAACAGAAATACATTTAAAAGTTCCCTAATTGCTTAAATTTACAAATATATTATACATTATTAAAAATGTGGATCTATGAATGTCAATTTCGCTTTACTTGTAGTTAAAAACTCCTTAACTTTTTTTAGATCTTCAGAGTGATTTAGCAAATGGTTCATTAATGGTTCCTACATCCTCATTTCCAGTGTTTCTTAAACTAGCAATTGAAGTAGCTTTCAGTTCATCCGGGGATAACGAAAGCGATTAATTAATTTGTTCAACTTGTCTTCGTTTTTGCCTGGAGCCCAATTCTTCAAAAGGTTTTCGAGGTGTAAATGTAGATGTCGAAGCTTCTGCAGTAGATGGTGGTAGATTTTCAACATCTTCAGTATTACAAATCTCGAGCCTTTCCTGTTCAGTGTTCACAGCTTCAGATATCATTCCTTCGGGCCAGTTTAGTGCACGTTCTAACCAATCACCATTTTTTCTTATAAACTGTGCTAAAGTGCGAACTACTTCGTTCCCATCTTGCACTTATATTTGAACAAAGGAGCGTACTACAAAATTTTCGAAGCTCAACACTGTTCTCTTCGGTCACGTTTAATTTATGTTGTAGGAATTGAAATAGTTTTTTACTATCCGACAGCGACTTCAGCTGCTCTCTTAAATTCATAAATAAATCTAAATTGTTTTATTATAACAAAAGTCTCCATTATAACGAAAAAGGGACAATCACGAGATGTTAGTAGGAGTACGAATAAACGAACACTATTTAGTTATAATAAATTATGGTAATTTTATACTTCCAGTGATAAACAAATGTTTACTAATTTTAATTATCCTCATTAACATGACAGTAATGGCTAAAAGTGAAAAATCATTGTTTTTATAAAGTAAAAGGTTAGGCTAATTAACGTCATTAAACACACAAATAGATATATCCACATTTTTAAATAATACATATATATTAGTAAATTTAAGCTAATTAGGGGCCTTTTAAATGTATTGTTGTTGTTGTTAAGTAATTATGTGTATTATTACGTGCTTTCACTTGCTATTCCATATTAAATTTAACTTAAAAGAACTTACGAAAATAAAAAATTAAGCTTTTTATTCTATGTATTAAAAAAAAAAATCGATCCATTTATTTGGCAGATTTGCAACTTTATGCACATATTCATAGCATCAAATGAGAGTAGACTAGACAAGGTATAAGAAAAATAAAGTTTCAAAGCGGAATCACACGCTACTTAGCAGGAATTTAATTAAATTTAATCTGCTCCATACAAAAAATAACAAAACACTTTTTTCTGCCCAAAGTATAAGGTTTAGGGAAAAAAACATCAGGACAATTATTATCGAGATTAATGAGTTCTATTCAACTGCATAAAGAAACAAGTAAAAAAACGATGTTGGTCCCTACACTAAAATCATAGTTTCGACCAACTGTGCGCCGGCGTCGAACGGTTCGCGTATTGCATTTAGTGATAACTTCGAAATTAAATATCCGATTCGAATGAATTAAAAAGTATTTTACTGCTTCATAAATACCCTTGATGTTAAAACTATTCATTTGAATAAAAATTAATATTCTTTTGAAAAAACTCCTTCGCAAAGAACACATTACATTAATTACATTACATTAATTTCGAACAAATTGGATTATCATAAAAAAGGTTATAGTGAGTCAATCTTAAAAGATAGACATATGCTGTCGCGGACTTTTTTTTAGAACTTTTAAAGATGAACAATTCCATCATACATGATATTTTTACGTAACTTAAACCGTTTACGCAGCACACGCAACGGAAGCTCTCAAAAAGGAATAATTTTTCCCGTTTTTGCAACATTTTTCATTTATGCTCCGCTCCTATTGGTCGTAGCGTGATCTTATATAGCCTATAACCTTCCTCGATAAATGGACTATCTAAAACAAACAGATTTTTTTAAATTCCAACCAGTAGTTTTTGAGATTAGTGCGTTCAAACAAACAAACAAACAAACTCTTCAGCTTTATAATATTATAGATTCGTGTTATTTTTGCCATAGACACGCTAAGAAAGAACGAATTCTACTTTATTGTTTTTTTCTGATGATTACCTAACTCCTGGCACTGAAAATATAAATTACCTACTAAACTCATGTTTTCAGGATAACAACAAACCCCTCGGCAATCTAAAACCGATTTAGAAAAACAAAATGGTGTTACGCAAAACAAAAAAAGAAAGAGGGGTGCCCGGGCGACTATTCTTTGCTCAGTACGTAGAAACCACGGTAACTTTCGAAACTCTATTTTTGGTGCGACTTACATAAAATAATATTTTGGAATTTTCTCAATTCCAAAACAATAAAAACAATCAGTAAATTTTTCACTTCTTCTTCTCTAGTATCGTCACAAGTTCGAGGCAACATTACTCGTCATGCCGCACGTCATGCTCCTCGTCATGTCCACTACTCGGGATGTTTCGTCGGTTTTTAGGCGAGAGTCGAAGGACCTAGTGCGAAGCGTCGCGATTAATTGCGCGAGTAGGTAGAGCAGTATGTGGGCAGAGAGGCGACATCGCGGCAGCGCGAGGAGCAGAGCGATGAGCAGCGCGAGGACCATCGTGTGGCAGGGGCATTAGGTACCGCATTACCGCGTGCGTAAAATGCAGTAGTGGCTTTACGTACGTGTTACCTACCTTCTAACGAACTACATATGACAGCAAATATAAACAACCAGACGACAAAATCTTTGGCTTAGCAGTATCTATAGCCCACCAGTCATAACACCTCTGGTGGGAGGATCCTCCCTTTTTAATTGAGGACGAGGAAAATTCCATCCTGTTCCATATGTTTATACCGTAGTCAAGAATATGAGCCAGCTAGAATCATTGCTTGTAGATTCTAACAATAAGTTAATTTGTAAACTTTTGGAATACGTTTCCTCGTTCGAAAGACAGGAAAAACCCAACAACGACAAAAAAGCCAATCAACTAAAAAGGTTTAAACAAGACATCACAGACAGACAAATTAAAAATCCATAGTCACACGTGTATAAATCGAACAGATTACGTGTGACTCCGGATTTTTAATATTTAGTGAGTTGTAATTATATATTTTTGAAATGTGCTAATTAAGCCCTTTCATTTTGATAAACATGGTATGACTAAACAATTTTTTTATTTTATTTCATTTTTGCATGTCGTCTATAGTGCGCCATTTTTAATTTAATGTGACGTCACATAGCCTTTTTTTTTTTTTTTTTGAGGGTGGGAAATCATCCAATGACTTCTCCCGCTCTGGGCGGAGCGGAAGGGCGTGTCAGACTTTTACTGACTAAAACCCACCCGTGTTCCTTCATTTGCCTGTTGCCAAGGTCCCGGTATCCCTTTCGGACTTTCCCGCAACCCTGGCAGGCATCGGTCCTATTGGACCCCGTCATTTTTGCTGACATCTCTTTGAGGCGCGCGTGGAACACGACGCGCCATCGACCCGGGCCTGGTCCTTATCGGACGGCGAGCTGCCCGTTGCTCGCCGTCCGCAAGCCCGCGCCTATGGTGGCCGGAAATCCGCCTGGGATTCCCGACGCCCAGGGCGTCTCCAACGGCGGTGGTTAGGGGCGTGAGGGCGCAAACTTTGCCTTTCCCTCACGCGTTCCGCCTCCTCCTTCGCGAACATTACTGCTTCGCAGAAGGAGGTGACGGCTTCCCATGCCCTCTCGCTCCGTACCATGGCCTGAACCAGGGCCGGACGCGAGAGGTCACTGCCGCCAATCGCCTCCGCGAGGACACGGCGGTGCTCCGCCCAAGCAGGGCACACCTCAACCGTATGCTCCACCGTGTCCTCCGGGCGATCCACACAGTGGTGACACCCGGGCGTTTCCTCCCGCCTAATCCTACACAGGTACCTCCCGAAGCTGCCATGTCCGGTGAGGACCTGTGTCAGGCGGAAGGTGAGGACGCCGTGGCGCCTCTCTATCCACTCCTCAAAGAGGGGACTTATCGCCGCTATTGTGGCGTGCCCAGCACTGGGTTGCGACAATCGCACTCTCCATGCCGCCATGAGATCTTGCCGGAGCTCTGTCCGCTGTGCCGCGATTTCTCGCGGCAGCGGAGTTACACCCCGGCGCTTCACCTCCTCGCGCCACTCCCAGATGTGCGCGAGGACCTTCGCCTCCAGATCCCATGGCGGTAATCCGGCAAGGAGGCTCGCCGCCTCACGGGAGACCGTGCGGTATCCCCGGGCCAGCCGAATGGCCATGACCCTTTGGGACGCGTTCAACCGGCGTGCTGGCCGCAGCCTAAGGGAACGCGCCCACACCGGTGCCCCGTAAAGGGCCATGGACCGCACGACCCCCGCGTAGAGCCTCCGGCAGGAGGCGTTTGGACCCCCTAGATTGGGCAGGAGCCGCCTCAAGGCGGCCCCAGCCCGGTCCAGCCTTGGAGCCAAACGTCGGAAACGTCACATAGCCTAACCAGCGTACAATCAAGACGCTTCCAACGATACCTCATTTGTTAAATTTTGATAGTCGTTTAGAAGATAATTATGAGGGAACAGATGAACATACATACATACATACTGGTCAAAACAAAAACCCTAATATCAACTCCGTAAAATTAAATATCTACACTTCCATGAGCTCTTATTTCGTAAAGCGACTGATACTGATTTGAGGTTGACATTTATCAGCCTTGCTGGTCATGCTTCCGTGGTGGGTTGCTGTCATGTGATGTTGACGTATTGCATCTACTTATCTACGTGGCGCCAGCATCCGCACCAAATCATCAACATAGATTGCCTACAAGAAGAGTAGTGAATAGGATATAAACAACTTGATAACTTCTTACTAGAATGTTCCGAAAAATGGAAGAACACTTTTCCCGACTCTAGAGTCGAGATTGAACCCAGGGACCCCACGTTTGGCGACCCTGCCCCCCCACGTGCCCTCCTTGGATCCGCCCTTGGCATAGGTGCCCTATTGTTTGTGGAACTGATAGCATAAGGTGCTAGGCTAGAGGCTAGTACTGACTATATGTTAAAATGTGCTAAGTAAGGAATGAAATCAAAAAACACGTGCTACGCCACCCTAAATAAATTGAAATAAAGGCTCCCACAAACAGGCGCGATATCGCGGGTGCGACAAGGGTTGCACTGCCTGTGGCGCCTGCGATATCGCGCCAGTTTGCACGAGGTTGAAGAGGGCGGTACGGACAGGAGGTTGATGATAATATTGTGAACAACAAAACTGATTGATATTGTGTGATAGGTTAGGTAATTACTCAGGCCGACTTGTCATATTATTATAAATATTAATGCCTGTATTTAAAATTCTATTACATCATGGTCATCTTACTATAAAGTCAAGTGTGCGTTACGATTGCTCCGCCAAGTTAACGAAACAAAAAAAAACTTCGCCCAAAAAATTGTCGAAATATGTCAAAATCGAAGGGAACAAACCAAAAATTTGTCAAAGTAGAAATAAAGAAGTTATAAGGGTTTTAAGTTGGCCGCGCGAACGTAACGTGGAGGATTGCGCGGCCATGGAGATCTCAACAACTACTTGGGTTAGAGATGTAATTCTTTTTTAACCGACGAAAAAAAAAGGAGGAGGTTCTCAAGTCGACCCGTATATTTTTTTTATGTATGACCACGCCGTACTTTTTAGTGAGTAGTCCGATTTGAAAAATTCTTTTTTTATTGGTAAGGGTATACCTCGAAGTTAGTCCCATTTAAAATTGGAAACTATAATCCACCCCTAAAGGTAGAAAAAATGGGGTTGATTGATTTTTCACCAACTGAATTATCAACTGTGAACCGATTCTGTTGAAATTTCGCACACATAGGTACATAGTTCTGATGACACAACCACTCATCATCAACTCCAGGTCTTTAACCTGGAGTAACCCCCTGGAGTACCCTGGAGTGGATGGTAACTCAAAATCGAAAAAAAAAAACTTTTTTACATAAAATTAAACCGACGAAAAAAGAACTGAAAAGCGAAAAATAAATAACTTTAATTTCGGAAGTCGGTGGCAAAAAACGAAAATTGAAAAGCGAAGACACCGACTTCCGAAATTAAATTTATTTATTTTTCGCTTTTCAGTTATTTTTTCGTCGGTTTAATTTTTTGTAAAAAAGTTTTTGTCAATTGAAATACGCACGCAACCCACGCACATGTGAGTCACGCTGTCACGCATGTTCTCACGTGCTTTTTATGCACATAACATTTAAATGCAATGAAAAATTATGTCAAGATAGGTTTTTTGATGTAATGTCGTCAAACGAGTAACTATAGCTAGATTGAACTTATCATCTAACATAAAATCACGCCTCTAATCCTCAAAGGGCTAGGCAGTGCTAAGGTACCTAAAGTACACCTACATTTCGCCAGATATGGTTAAGTCCCATGTAATAGGGGGCGAACCTATTGCCATCAACCGGGTATAAATCCAGACTCCGGGCTGCTACTGAGAAATTCCTGATGGAAAACCAAAGCAACACTTTTCCCGAACTAGGAATCGAACCCAGGACCATCAGTAGCGCTTGCGACAACTAGCTTGACCAACGAGGCTGTCTAGCAGCTATACCTAGATAAATAAAACTAGGTTATCCTTGCACGTGTCCTAACATTCAAGATCGAGATTGTGATAATTATAAGGATAACTGTAGAGTTTTATTTTTTAATTTTTTTTATGAACTTTACCTGAAACTTTTTGAAAGGCCTACACTGTCCTCCCATAACTATAACACTGTAATTCGAAAATATTGTAAAAGCCAATTATCTTTTAAAAGAGTAACCATGGAGTTTCTTGCCGGCTCTTCTCCATAGGAAACGACCAATTGGAACCGTGCACCTAGCTTCTGACGTTTCATAAGTGCCCATGTAGGCTTATGTGAAATAAAATATTTTGATTTTGATACTAACAGTCAAATCGAATGATAGCTTTTGTAATTCAAAACCAATTATATTTAAATATTTTACACACGAAAGCAATTTTTTTTCATTTATTAATGTCTCCGTGGGATAAGATTAGCATTAGCTAACTAATTTGAATATAGCTCAAACTACTTAGTAACTTTAAAATTAAGAAATCGTACAAAAGCGTCTTTCATAATTTTATGTTAAGGGGAAGACACATGAAACACATGTTCTTTATAATAGTCATTACTTGCACTACAGTTTAAGTTCAGTCAATGCCTAGGCATATGAGAGGAATGGTGGCAGGAAAATGACCATCAGCAGTCTCAGCCGTGTGTGTGTGATTAAGAAAAACTGTAATAAAAAGAAGAAAGAAAGAAAGAAATAGTTATTTGTTATGCAAGGCTCCAAAGTTGTTTTTTGGCGCGAGTATTTGTATTGAAACCTGAGGAAGCGAAGGATTCTAGGATTGAACCATGAGAGATGCGAATGGTTCAAATATAGAATCCTAAGCGATGCGAAGGTTTCAAAGGTACGAGACGCAGAATAACTTTGCTGCCGAGCGAAACACAACTTTTCACCTCACTACAGCGAGGAAATGCTAGGTGCAAGAAAACCAGCAAATATTAAATGAGTGTTTATTTATTAAAAAAAAAAAAAATTCGATAGGTTGGTGAAAAAAAAACGATCGATTGGTGTATTAGCAGGGCGCAACGCTTGATATTGATCTACAATTTTGACATATTCGTCGCGAATCACGAAGTTCCTATCAATATTGGTCTTCGTGTTTGTTAAGTTAACCAACAGCAACTTTTCTGAATGCTTCTCAATGTTTTTCGTTGTAAGATAGGTGAGTTCATTAGTCCGGCACGCCCCACTAATGCCAGTAATGAGGACAACCTGTAACGCAAAGAAAGAAAATTCGTTTTACAGCAAATACTAAGAAGTTGGGTACATATTTTCACATAAAGTAGGTACACCATACCTACACTTTGAACAAAGATAGGTAATAATATTATTATAAAAAAGCGAAATACCTACTTTTTATGTAGCAAGAAATTCGGAGTCGGGCGCTTCGTTTAGAAACTGCGCAATGTTAGTAGTGGTGAAAATTTTAGATTTTTTCGGTTTGTGGCCGTTTGACTTTTTCTTTAAAAACGCCAATAGTTTGAATATTTTTCTATGTGAATATCATTTTTTGTTTTGATCGTGGCTTTTAGCATCTAGTAAATGCTCCAAAGTGTGCTTAATTTCCTTGTTTTAGATAGTTCAATGAAGTATGATAGCATTATAGTCTCCGAAAACGTTTTCGCACCTTTAGAATGTCTCCATGCATTGAACAAATTGTACGCTGTTATGTAGGTACTTTTCGCGCGATTTATCCGGCAGAAAACTCAATTCGGCATTATGTACCACTTGCACTAACTGTGCAGGTGTTGAATTTATATCTTCGTCGCTACTGGACTCACTCATATTATAAGATGTCTTACGATTTTATCAAAAAACAATCTAAAATTAATGATGGTAAGTGAATTGATTAGAGAGAAGAAAATATTAAGTTTTTTTTTTTCATGCAGTTGTCTTACTGGCCAGTGCGATTATTCTATAAATGAGGTTGGCGCATTGACATGAAATAAGTATTTTATGCGTTTACAGTGGACCCGGCGGTATAGAAAATTATTGAAAGGTTCGAATTTTAAAAACTCTTTCCACGCTAGCGGACAAAATGCACTTTTGCACGCAGATTTCGAATGGCAAACAGATTCTTTCCGAGCTTGTGAGGTTAAAAATATTTTATTTGGGACACGCACAGGAAAAACAAGCAGTAATTTAAAGTAAGTACTAAATTAAAATAAAAGAACAATTAAAACTAACAAAATACTTAAGTAGACGACCTGTGCGAGGCCAAAAAGGCTCCTACCTCAGCATAATGCTGCGATATTTAAATAAATGAATACCTCCGCATTTTTTTTGAAGATCTTTCAATGTAGCGATAATTCAAAGTTCCCATGGTGGTATAGCAGTCAGTTATGGTGATGATGATGGTCGTCAATGTGAGCTGATCTGATAAGATTAAATAAGATCACCAAAATACTACTACCCAAGTGTGGTGATTACACTTTGGAAAGATTCAGTAAATAGCTGTTTACTAAAACATTATGTCGTCTGTAATGTAGCCATACTCAGTAGCTTTCTCTCATGTCTTTCTTCCAATCACCATCTCCTGTTTTAAGGCTCCCACAAACAGGCGCGATATCGCGGGCGCGACAAGGGTAGCGCTGCCTGTCGCGCCCGAATTATCGCGTCAATTTGCACGAGCCTTTAGCCTGTTTATCTACCTACTTTCCCTTATTTTAACATGGAGTGGTTTTTTGGGACACACTAGTCTGCCACCAACCACTGCGTCACAGTCACAGCAACACCAGCTTGTCTCCATTTTGTTGACGGAAGCATAGACAAATGACAGATAAACTATCACAATCCTGTCATTAGTTTAGTCTTCCGTCGACAAAACCCGTTTCTACAGTGGTCACTGAAAGTCAAGAGTCTACAGCAAAGAGAAATATATAGTCATTACAGTGACGGCCACCAGTAAGAACAGCGAGAAACATGGAAAAGCTGTGGAAACAGCTGGCTGTGAAATGTGACGAACCAAACGTGTTTTTCAATAAAGTTAAGTACTAATAAGAACCTAACCTGCCACTGCCTGAAATATCACCAAATACCAATTCTCAATACAAGTCAAGCATGAGGTAATCTACGTCACGAGTTCACGACTACCTTTAAACGTGCAAACCTACATTTTCCATGTAACCCATTCATAACAAATGATGAAATGAACAATGATGACCGTGCACTCCCCAACCCGTGCTCGAGCGCGAACGAACACGTTTTGCACCTAACTTATTTTATAAAACCCGTGCACGTTTAAACGCACTACCTAATCCCCTATAAGGCTACATTGAACACGCGAACGGAAATAAACCCGTCGCGTAACCTCTGTTGCGGGGTTTCATTCCAAGTTACTTTGAATTCGTACAGACTTTATATTTGGACTAGTTGAATAACGTTACAGGAATAAATGAGTTAAAAAAGTGCCTCCTGCGCGTGGAAATTTTCCCCTTGTTTTTTTTTTTTTTGTATTATTTAAAATTCGGTTTATAAGCAAGCTCGATTTATAAAAGTATTTCTATTTATGGTTGTCCTTATATTCAATTGAAATGGTTTCACAATGGTTCTGATTCTGATTTTCTTTTGTTTGCCATTTAAACTTTTTATGGGCCTAATAATTTATTTAGGGAAAATAAGGGTTCGTAAGAAAAATCTAAAAAAAACCTGTGTACACAAATAAAAATATTATGTAAATTGATTATGAAGGGATTTTAAAATATCTCTACAATTTGGAAATCGGGGCCGTCACCACTGGAACACCCAGTTTTAACAGCGCCGAGTTCCGAGTGAAATTAAGTAAACCTGTCTGCAGTTTCTTGGAGGAAACGTGGCTGAGTAATATCAACCTTGCCGGGGTTGGTCCGTGGATGGGTGCCCGGGGGCCTCTTACCAAGATCCTTCTGTTCCTCGGAAAGCACGTTAACGTTGGTCCCGGCTGACATACGTGGATCTTTGACAGTCGTTACGTCAAAAACAGGCCAAGGGGTAGGTTAGGTATTACCCAGTTACTGGGTTGTGGAAGTCAGATAGGCAGTTGCTCCATGTAAAATACTGGTAAGTATTCAGCTGCATTCGGTTAGTTAGACTGGAAGCTGACCCTTAACTAGTTGGGAAAAGGCTAGGCAGATTGATTGTCTGAAGTTTGTCAGTAATCTTCAGTCACTCATCAATAAGGTACTAACTATCATATATAAGGTGCTATAAAAATATCTGCCACGGCTTTAATGGGAGGTAGTATTGTGTTTAAAGATTACAATAGTGAAGAAATTTCGTACATAGTTCGTACATTCGGCATAGTTAAATCAATTTGAGAAAATAAAGTAGTTAAATAAACATTGACTCTACTCTGCATAACGTGGTTCACAAATTAAGCGCGATGTGTCGCTTCGTCAATGAAAACAACTGCTATCTCTTTCCATCTGTTCTGTGAATGAAAACTGAAATCAGCTGACTAGTTCGTCACTATCTAATCTACTAGGTAGGTACGCAATAATGCGCAGGCAAACAAGTGTTTTAAAAGTGCAATTACTTACCAGCTACCGCATTCTTCCAAAAAACTGACGTAAATAAGATGATAAACTTCCCATCACACTTAAAACATCCTTTGGACTGTCAAGTTAGTGTAAGAATCGCAATATGATGACTCACTCGCACACCAAACCTCTGCTGGTTTAAGTTTACTGCATGCGAAGTTATGTAGTTACACTCGCGGCAGCACAATACCATTTCAAGATATTATTCTTCATTGGAATACCGTCGTCGTCTGGGTGGCATTTTTAAAGAAAGCGCGCGCGATATTCCCGTCGCTGACCGCTAAAACTAACTTCCGAACGGACGGACGGGCGACTGGTGGGCGACTTTTGGGCGACTGGCGGGCCGGGCGGTCGACTAGCGCGTGCGACGAACGGGGTAGTGCGGGTGAAGGTGGGGACGCGCGGGGCTGCACTTTAACGAGCGAGTGCCGAGTGGCCGGCGCGCAGCGGCATTGTTTGATAAGAATGGCAACAGTGTATGAACGGCGCCGGCGTTTCGCGAATTGAATTCGGTGCGGTGCGGCAACAGCTTATTAAGTCTACGGGATGGTTTTATGCCAATAAATCAATATTTCTTTTAATAAATATTTTTTGTATGAAAAAAAATATGACAAGTGATCAATAATTTTATTTTTCTCAAACATGCTTGGAAATTCGAGCATTATTTTGACAACCTTCTTCGAGATAAATCAAAATTGCTGTACTGGTAAAAAACAAGTGACGATGCGGCCAGCAAAGTTACTATGAAAATCCATATCTGGCGTGTTTAGCGGCCAAATAAATTACTATGAAAACTCATATCTGTCGTGTTATTTAAAAATGGAACGAACTTTTTACTTCAACACACGGCAACCAAAGGAGGTAACTTATCAAAGATTTTATTTAAATTTCGAATTGGCTTGCAAATAGAACAAAGAAGAAACAAATTAACATATTGGTGCATGAAAAATGATAGTTATTCGTCATTGATTCTGGAATTTCTATTTAATTTACTCAGTTTGCATTTCCGCGCGTTGTTTGAGAAAAGTACTATACAAGCCTTGGCCGCAATCAGGAATTGATGGACTCACGCATGAGTGCCTCGGCTTCGCCTCGGCCCTCGTTTTCACGATCGTCCATCAATCCCCTTATTGCAGGCCGCGACAGTAATGTACTATATCTTTACTATTGTAATCTATAAACACAATACTGTGTCCCATTGCAGCCGTGGCAGATATTTTTATAGCACCTTATATAATTTATGCTTAGCATTCCATTCCGTAAGTATCAAGTTACACAATGACATTACTTAGGTAGGTAAGTAGGTACTATTAGGGTACTCTGAATCTCATGAGTTACTTGAATTCATTCTTCAAGCCTAGTTTAAAGTTCAATGCATAACGGAGTGTATAAATCTATGGGGTCAAATTAAATTACCTAGCGAAACTCCGCAGACATGGTGGGTGTCACTGGTCGCCGCGTAGTACACACGGCTACACATCAAGCTATACATTTTCAGTATAAGCTGACCTCGCATTGTACAGAAATCCTATACAATGCGAGATCAGCATAAACTGGAAATTTATAACTTGATGTGTAGCCGTGTGTACACTACTTTCTATACGACTTATTACACTACATTATTTAACAATGAGCTGAAACAGAAACGTGGTCTCGACTATTATAGTACATGTTTTTTGCCAGTTGGGCATGATCTGTTGAAGAAAAGGGGATACTTTTTATCCCGATATTCCTACGGGATCGAGACTTACGCGGGTCAAACCGGGGCGCAGCTAGTTGAAAATACAGTGAAACGGAATCACTATCAGTAATTTATTTATTTATTTAATCTAATCACCATTATTGGGAAACACATTGGTGATTTAAGAAAATATCACCACTGTGATAGAGGGATTCCTATCACGATTCTCTATCAGACATCACGATACTTGATCAACTTCGATAGGTTGTTCAATGTTCAGCAAACTGATAGTTCGTCCTGTGTGTATGTGTGTGTGTCACTTCTATGATGTCATCAGTCATCGACAGACGTGAGTGAGACAGTTGCGTAATTATTCAAAGAACAGCTCTCGTCTCGTGGTACCGAACGTGATACCTATCTATGCGATGCGGGTCTAGTCTAGCGGCAAAAGATCCTTGTATAGCTGCCGGCGTCTTTGTCTGCGATCCATAATGAAAAGTAGCCCATGTCCTTCTCCAGTCACGGGCTACCCATGTGCCAAATTTCAACCAAATCCATTGAGCCGTTTCAGCGTGAAAGTAAACAAACAAACTAACTTTCGCATTTATAATATTTATTTATGTATAATTTATGGTATGTACACCAGAAAAAAAAAACAGAAATATTAGTTAGGTTAGGATATAAAATATAAATACATATAAAATTAATAGGTTTACAGGGGTACACGACATTCACCTATTAATACAACACACAGTAACAAATCAATACACACACACCAGTGTGCGTGTGTCAGTACACACACACATAGTATTACCCTAATCATCACACACTATCACACGAGTAGGTCATACGTTTGTCGGGCGTGCATTACGTGCATATTTCCGTCCTTGCGCTCCAATGGGCCTGAAGCATAGAAGCAGCGTGAACGCTTCGTGAGAGCTTGTCACGCCACATGCACGATTGCACGCGGCGTGGGCGCCAAGTCAACGCCACACCCACGGTGGACACGCCCGAGGCCTGTCACGTCTTCCGATGCTTCAAGAATTTTAGGAAATGTGGAAACTTTATTATAGAAAAAAACTTTTTCAAAAATAAAAACTACAGACTTAAAAAAAAACACTATTATATATACACTTAAAAAAAAAAACACTAATGTGAAAAATATCTTTAACTTCGGAAGTCGGTGTCTTTGCTTTTCAATGTTCGTTTTTTGCCACCGACTTCCGAAATTAAAGTTATTTTTCACATTTACTTTTTTTTTTTTTAAGCCGGTTATAATTGTTTTTGGATAAAAATTTCTTTTTTTACTTTTTAGTTGTGGTACCTACCCCACACAAATTCGAATACCACTAACTGCTATGTAAATAACAGTGACGGAGGCAATTAAGATATCGTCTACATATACAAAGTGGGAAAAATACGTAATTATTGATTGAGCTAACTCAAAAACTACGTAAGCAAAGTTATATGGGACCACCTCTGAAGCATGACCTACCAAACAAAAAAAGAATCATCAAAATCGATTCATAATTTTCGGAGTAATCGCGTGACACAAACACGCAAAAAAAAAAAACTTGTTAGTATTATTAGTTTAAGTTTCTAGATTCAGGTTTGAGATATGGACCCCTCATGGGCGATGGCCTCCTCTAGCATTTCCCATTCAATGATTTTTCTCTTTTTAGTGTTTTTTTTTGAAGTCGGGTTTTTTTGTAAAAAGTTTTTATATGTTTAACTACTAAATAGGTACCTTCTTTTTTATTTCGACCACTTAATATAGTCAAGTAATCTTCAGATTAGTGATCGCGTAACTTATGATTTGCCTTACAATTTATAACGATAGGGTATACCCCGAAGCGGTTCTCGCGGGGCAGAGCTATCGCCGCGTCATCAGCAAAGCAGTCACGTGCAAGCAAGCGTAGCCCGGTCGACTTCGCTGCAGCCGCGGCGCTTCCAAAAGACACCCAGCAATTGCCAGCAAAACCTATACCAGATCATCCACACACCGCCGCACTACATGAGAATCAACCTCAATACGCAGAAACTTCTTAAAATATCTAAAAATTTTCACTTTACCCTAGAATTTTGAGTTCACGCATCGGAATGTGCGCCGGCATTCCGACGCCCCCCGTCCATATTTTGACGCCGCTGCCGCGTCACATGACTGAAACCGGCCGGTGTTTGGAATACATCCGTTCACAGTGGCCGCGGCGCTCTCAGGGTGACGACGTTTGCCACAGCTCCGTATATGCAGTTAAATACGATAACAACAATTTATATTTACTGTGATCGTTTATCGAAAATGGATTGCGGAGATTTAACTTAAGTGCTATAAGTAGCTTGTGATTATTAGTGCTGAATAAACCTACCCGTTATTACGGGAATAAAATGTAAACAGAACTTGTATTTGATATTATCATCTGCAATTTTGTGATACAGTGGTTTGTTGTTTTGTTTGTGATTCCAAATGAATATGGAAACAAGGCATTATTGGGAAGAGAACGGGCATTCCGTGAAGTATGACAAGTAAGTTTATTATGGACATGTCTATTAAAATTACGTTTTAATAATACGATTCTTCATCATAAAAATGGCTCGATACTTGAGCCGATTGTATTATGAATTACTTATGTGTTTACAGGAAGTGGTATCAATACACCATTGAGTGTAACATAAAGAGAGAAATTACCATAATGATTACGATCAATTCTAAAATCACACTCACTTTATTCACAGTGTGATTATCAAGTGAGTAATTCTACATAGTTATGCTGGTGTGAATTATTACAATCTAAGGTTTAACAAACCTACCTGTGGTTTTATCAGACTAAGCAGGTAATCATTGGCAATACTTTTGTCCAAAAAACTTTATCACGACCGACCTTGACCCTTTTAAAACCCACTCGTGTTGCTTCAGTTGCCTATAAGTGACCGACCTTGACCCGGAAATCCATTTTCGCTCATTTTCGGCACCTAACTGCCTCAACTATCCCGCTTTGCAGTTCAAGACATCTGTTTATGGGGTTCAAACTATTTTGATTAGCTTATCATGGATTTTCTCCGCATTTGTACCTACATAAATCTAATGGGTGCTAATAATGCTGTTTACGGTGATCAACTAATAATACGCGCAAAAAAAAAAAACTGTAATGTCTGTAATTTCATACTCAGTTTAAGAATTTCGACTTTATCACTTCCATAAAGGTACTTAACAAAAAAAAAAAAGTAAACAATTGATTGTGTGACTTACTTGCCAATCGCTTTTAACGACGAAAGAGTTTCAGTGACTTAAAAATACTGACCCTTTGCGTCAGTAGGTACTTACCTACGTTGCATTGTATTTGGCAGCAAACAAACAAAAAGAACGAAACATTGTATTTTGAATGATCTTAGGATGTTTATGGCATCGACATCAATTTTGATGCATAAAGTATCCATTTTAGCAGATGAGAGATTTGTTCTAGGTACCTATAATTTTTTTATAGGTAGGTATGTGTCTTTATGCAGTATGAACTGTGATAGGCCGAGTTGAATGGTTTTGAATTATAGTTAGTTGGGTCCACTACCTGGTGTACGGGCCCAGTTGGGCGACAATTTAATAAATCAAAAAATCATTCAAATACACTAATCAAAATAAAAAGATTTGCCTGGTTCTCTCAATTCGAGAGAACTCCCTGGGCTGCCAATTTCAACTAAGACCTTTACCCTTGACTAGATGAATAATAGAGCTACTCTGACATCTGACACTGTTTTGGGATTAGTTCTTCTAACACAGTCCCTTAGCTTGACGCTCAGCACTCTAATAGCGTAGGTAATACACGATCAAATCGAATCGTTTCGAAACAGATTGCAAATCCATTGCATCATAAGTTCGAAAAAAATCTGCTCAACAACGTAAATAACGCAATGAATGTTGTTGAACTGTCAGAATGAAACAGATTCGAAAATGTGTTAGGTACCTACGCAATATAGCCAATCGTGAAATTATGGGACTTACCTACGGTAAAGCCTCGTGCAAACTGGACGATATCGCTGGCGCGACAGGCACCGCAACCCTTGTCGCGCCTGTTTGTGGGAGCCTTAACGTGTTCTCTAAATGGACGATGAAGCGACGATCAGGCACCTATTCGTGAAGAATGTGAAGAGTTATCAGACCAAATTACCTCTTAAATGATACTGTTAAGAAAAAATGTGCTAACCGACTATGAACCAAAGTTTATACGAGATTATTGTAAACTGCTGACTATAACGAGGCAAAAAAAAAGCACTTTCTCACCCAAAGTATTATACACAGTTAATACAGAGATAGGTTTTTGTATGAATCTTACAAATCTATTACTTTTGATAGCACTCCGGCTCTAGTATTTAGGCATACGTCAAACAGTCTCCGCGTTAGCAATGCGTTTCTCAGAATTAAATTATTCTTATTCCTTCGTTTGTTGGAGCACATTGTACAAGTCTACTTTTGGTTCTGTGGCCTACATTTCAGGGTTAGGGTCGGCAGCTTCTACCACTATTGCATTTGCAACATTCTAGTTCTACTTAGCCATTGTTTTTTCTTGACGACAAGTCCAACTTGTTTTCGTAACCGATTATGACTAATTTGTTTCATTTTGACAGTTCAACAACATTAATTGCGTTATTTACGTTGTTGATCAGAATTTTTGTTCGAAAATACGGATTAGACATTTGTTTCAAACCGATTCCAATTCTGATTGATCGTGTATTACGCAATTAGGGTGCAGATGAGAGCCCTTCTTCTAGCTAAATCACCTTCTACAAAAATCTTCAGTCTTCTCCTACAGAAATCCTTCCCAGATAATTCGCACTAAAGTTTTCTTTGTGACAAATGCAATAATACTGTATCATTATCAAGTGTTTTAATCAATTTCTTGACCTCTTCAGAACCCAGTGACTAAAACACTGACACTACCTAATTTATCAAGAAACTCTGGTTACATCATGGTCACAGCTTTGATTGGCTATTATAAGATTAAAATCGTGTGATGCATTTGATGGTTAGCAATCATAATGGCTATGGCCTAATTTCCATTCCTTAACCAACTGTCTTTAAATAATAGTCAGAAATATATCAAGTCGCTATAGGGGCATACAAAATCATAGTATGGATCCAAAATTGAAAATATTTTCTTTTAATTTTCATTTTTCGAACCATAAATTATTTTTTTGTTTAACAAAGTGACGAATTGCTTTCAATTTACTTAAACGTAGATTCATAAAATAAAATAGATTGAGATGTTACCGCATAATCAAATCATAAATCAGTAAATCGACATTCTGACACATAAATGATTATGATACGAGAGTCGCCTACATAATTATATTAATTACGTTGCACCTTTTTTTTCTTTAGGGTGGGTACTTCATTATTAATAATAAATAATAATTAAAAAACTACAAGAAATAATTAATTATTACACAACTGCGCATAATGTTTATCTTTACCCTCAGAAACCATTTTCCTGTTTTCCATGTTCCTTAAGTTCGGTTACTTTCGTTCCGTCGAATTTTAAGCAAAGCTATAAACGGCCAGATATTTTTGTAAAACTTGACTAAAACCTATTTTAATTCTTGTTTCTTTGCGTAAATATTTTACAATTTTACGTTAGCTGATTGGAGTACCGAGTAAGGAGTTTTTACTGCTTTGTTTACGTTTAAAACTTTGTGACGAATGGAGCAACAGACCTTGAAGTGTGCATAACTGACGACGTTGTATTTGTATGCAATAGTCGATACATCTTATCGAGAAGTGGAAAAAATATGTACTTACCTTGGGCCTTGAAGCCTATTGGTGATAAGTATAACGTTACGGTTATGTCAGTATTTCTCCTATGACAATTACATAATAGAATTGGTCCTTCTTCCCTAAGAAGGACCAATTCTATTATGAAACTTCAACAGATTATGTAAAATCCCTCATCCCTATGAGGGATTTTACATAATCTGTTGAAGTTGTATGGTTTGAAAATGCCTGTAATTTACATAAGCTCGGCTTCTGCCTGCACATGGCCTGCACTAAAATCGATAACTAATAAAGTTCTTTATTGCACTTACTTATTTTAGTTTCATAAGCACTAATGAGAAATTATAAATATTTATTAAAGTTTTAGCTTATGCATCCTAGTGTTACTGATACTGTGATATGGCCAGCTTCACGGGCTTGTAAATCTGTGCCACCTGTAGCCAGGTGACGTCATAGAAACTTGTTTATAATCTATTTATAGACTAGAGTTCAATGCTACAAATGTTGCAGAGCTAATCATCGAGATAGTGCGTCAGATTCTGTATCGAGAATGTAGGTACTTAGTACCTAGTCATTTGTTTTTGATCGCGCACAATTTTACGTACTCCGTGTGGTCACTGACTGCGCGCTCCAAAAGACGAAAAAAAAATACATTTGTAGGTAGGTACTTACGAGTACTTACAGTACCTAGGTTAAACACCGTACATAAATAAATTCACGTAACAAAACGTATGAATCGAAGGTTACGTAAATATTCCGATAACTATTAAAATAATATTGGTTCAATAATTGAATAACAAAGCAGGCAGCGGCAGACTGAAAATGAAAACCCCCAATTGATTAATTCGGCATCTGAATAGATATTGTGATTTGTGGCGAAAGCGGAGCAAAAATAACACCTCGATAACACGTGACAGGAGAGCGGGGGAGCGCGGGGCGAAGGGGCGCGATGCACGCGCCGTGGCCGCGTCCTCAACACGCCGCGCAAAACGTGACCGACACGCACACACACACAACACGTAACGTTACGCACACACACAAAACAATGCTCACGTTCATATCGCCTGACTCTATTTGTGGGTATACCCAACTGTTTTAGAATTCGATTCTTTTATATGGTTTTTTCTTATGAATGGCACCTGTTATGTCATAAAGGAATTGAATTATGTTTAGACTCGGGAACACTTCAGATTTTTTTTTAATTATTATTTTTGGGTTTTTTTTGGTGTAAGTAATGGAGTTGTTGTAACTCGTGGTGAATGGAATTGGAATTAGGTTAAAAAAAGAAGGAAGTTTTGTTTAGACTTTTTTTTATGGATTTGCAAATTGATTCTTTGCTCTTGTTTACTTTTGTGAGTATGCTGATTGATTTGCATGTAAAACAGTAATAAACACGTGCATAATGCGTTTTATAGACACAGGGAAGGAAGATATACTTACCTTCGTAGATGCCGCGTGATTCATGTTACCTGCATACCTACATAGTAGAGCTAGATACCTAGGTATATAGAATGAACTAAAGGCTCCTACATACTGGCGCGACGCCGCGCCGCTGCATTGTTCGCCGTGAAGTTTTCTCAGAAATTGTTTTGTTAAAAGTCGCGCCAGTATGTAAGAGCCTTAAAGAATCGACAATATGAAGAGTAGTACGTACTCATGGAATGAATTACACATTGAAATTCACTGTGTAATTCTGGAATTTACTTTATTATATTGAATTATTCCAGTGAATTTAGGAAAAGTTTTAGAAAAAAAAATACTTTACGTAATACAAAAGTTATTATTTTAATAATTTTCGGCGTATCTTCCACGGTCTTCAGTACATTAAATAACGCAAAATATAATTACCTAGGTAGTAATATTACTACAAAGAAAATATACTTGCTTAAATTCATACCTACCTTCAATAACGGAAAAATAAACTTAATAAACTACTGAATTGTTTTTCGCTAGGGTAACCAACCGTAAGAATCCCGGGTGAAATTCCCGGAATTTATCAAATACTGATAAAACTCTGATTTAATACCTACATAGTTTTATTTACCTTCATTTTTATTAGATCACGCTTTGGAAATTCTATTTCCGCACTTTATAAAAAGTAAGTGTTACTATGAACATGGAAGAATTTAATTTTATAAATATCACCGACCGCGACATTCTAATTGTTAATGCAGACAAGTGTGATACAAATGATACATCTTTTGGTATTTCTATTTTTAGAAATGCCAATTTTAGTTGTCTTGTTAATTTAATACAAATGGTGCTAATTTGAGAATTAGGTACTTATTTCTATAAATAAAAGTAATTTGTCTATTATTGTTTGAAGGTGGTAATTAAATCGGTAACTTCCATTTTAGAACTAGCCTGTCAGATGTGTCATACATAAATGTAAAGTAAAAATTGCTCACAAAATCAATAATTGTACACCCGGCTACACATCAAGCTATACAAATCCAGTATAAGCTGACCTCGCATTGTACGGAAATCCTATACAATGCGAGATCAGCATAAACTGGAAATGTATAGCTTGATGTGTAGCCGTGTGTACCACGAGCTAGTTAATTATAACTACAACTCGTAAATACATATATATAATTAATTCATACAAGATAACGTAGGTATTAATGATAAGCCACGTAATCACTGCAAGTGACATGATTTAAACGAACCTGTTATTTTTGTCACTACTCTGTTGCAGGGTGTGCGATAAACGATAAAAACGGGTACGAACGTCTGGTACACGTGCATCGTTTTTTTTTCGACAATTCATACCGACCGAACACGTGTTTCGGCCACACCTAACGTAAGATATCATTATATTATGTGCTTATGTTTTATATAATGTCTAGCTACTAGCTAGGCATTGGACTACTACAGAGGCTACAGATTATCTTCCAAGTCTCATTATGAGGGAAACTTAATTCTAAGGGCATATTTAGCTGAGGCGTCTACCCAGTTTTCCAGAAGCTATAGAGTAAGCCGCACCAGTATTTTTCATGAGATAATTTAAGCATGGATGTGTGGCCTTTGCCCCGCAGTGGGAAAAATTGGCTAATAGTACAAAAAATAAGCATAATCAGTTCAGAAAACGGTACTTATTACCAATGTACCTATTATTCATAAACGTTGCTTAAACAAACGTAAGTGTTTTAAGTACTTAAAAAATAAAAATAAGGCTACAACTACCCACCGAATAAAAATAATGTCTCAGCACTTCGAACTAAGCAAGCCAGGAGCATTTTCTTAAAATTTTAACATGAGTTATTTATATTTAATTGCACATTAACCTAGAAGCACGAAATCGTAAACTAAACTATAAAAATGACCTATGAACGGTTACGTTGATAACGCATTAGTTTCTATTTTTGCACAAAACAATAAATACTAAAAAGTACAGTTATGTAACTTAACCTGAACAAAAACTTATTTAATTTACCTTTCCTGGCTTATATTTAAACTTAAAGCTTCAAATTACATAAGGCAACAAAATCTCCACAAACCTCTATTCATTTCCCCCATCTCAATTCACGTAAAGAAAGAGTTTTAACTCTTCATTCAAAAACCAACAACCTTCAAAACGTTGCCATAGCTACAAACAGTTCACGGCCAGTCGGCACACCGTTGTTTTATAACTCCTCGACTGCTCAATAATTGAATTCGTCGAGTGAATCGAATGATCATTGTACCAGCAAGTAGTTCATTCATTACTCACCAGTTCATCGCAGTACATCGCCACACGTGGACGAAACTGAGCAGGCAGCACGTGTTTAGCATTTATTTACTGTGAACGCACTTCGCAACACAGTTGCAAGTAGGGTTGCCAGGAAGAAAAGTAGAACAGCGGATTGAATTTCTGACATTATTCTTAACGCCTCGCAGCGTACTTACTGTTCGTTCTGGCATAATGCATAATTGAAGACATTTAACAAACTGTCTCTTGCTAGAAACAAAGTTTTTATACTAAAGATTTTTGTAAGAAAAATGTCGGAAGAAATTTGAAAAAAAAACGAATGAAAAGTAGACATGACAAATTAAGTAGGTAGGTAGGTATAATAATTTCAGGAAATCAAGTTAGTCAAATACAACTTTACGGTACCTATTCCGTTCTTAATAAAAAAGGATTATTTAAATCAGTCTGAAAGTGTCGTACAAATAATATACATCACTGAAAAACGTAGGTAGTATTTTTATTAACGTTTGCTTACTCTCCTTATTTTCGAGTCCGGAAAATTCCAAACTCATGGTTAACTTAGTGGGTATTTATGTCTTGGTAAACACGTTCCTTCTTCTCTGTTATGGAACGTGTACATTTAATTTATTGAAGGTTTTCCTCTCAAGGCGTGGTGTTAAGGGCTGGCAATTATTTTTACTTTGAGTTATTCTGGGAATAAGGAAACATCGAGTTATTTAAAGTGCACGTTGCATAAAATATGCTATTAACACCCCTAATTCGAAAGTAGAAAGTATTCTTGGAAACGAACGTGATGTAATTACATCTTTGAGTCATTTCAACATTTTTATATTTTTATGAAATTCAGAAGTTGTAACTTGAATCAAGCTGAAAAAAAACTGGCGGGGTATACCTATTAGGTACCTACTTATACATCCCTACCCCTTTGGGAAATACAGCGTGATGTTATCACGTGTCAGTTATCATATCACAGTCATCATGGTGGTAGGGGACAGGTGACAATTTGTAAAGGTGCGGCGGATATACATTCGACATTCACCATCACAATCAGTAATCGACATTTCTATCGATAAAGATTGCTTGCATAACTCCTCTGAAAATAAAATTGCTTAGACTGACGCATGACGGACAGAAATGATCCTACGATACATAGGTAATGGACAGATTGCAGTTTTGCACTGAAATAACAACATACTGCGATCATCATACAATATGTATGGCAATATTCTGTACAATTGTTCATTGATGCAGTCCATGAGATGTCACGGACTTCTTTAATACATCTTCATGCAATCATAAGTTACCTATGCAATAGTAAGAAATGGTAGATTAGAATAAACCTAGACAGCACCTAGGTAGAACACAGCATGTTACAACATAACAAGTCTAACTATAAATAGCAACAACAAACAAAGTAAAGTTTGACATGTTGATTTCGTTCAGAGCTGTCAATGTCAATATTTCTCAATAATGATGACACTGACAGCTTGGAACGCGGTTTACTTAAACTACTTGGCGGTTTAGATGTGCTGCTGAACGGGTTCAGTTTCATTGGTGAAAATCCTCCCTTAGTACCTAGGTACCTGATAACCTGACTACATCGTGAACAAAGAGTAGAATAAGTAGGTAGGTATATAAGGGGATCATAGCAAGAATAAGTCATTATGTTATGAAAAATCTATTGGATTATTATATTTAATTTGATACGTGTAAGTGCTATTGTAGTACGTATGACTACTTGTGCAGTAACGCATACTAATGGTATGTAGCAATTAGATCCAGCAAACCAATTGACATTAGGTAATTGAATTTGAAGAAGTGATACTAGTTTAGATTTGGACAAAAGTAAAATGCACCTAGGCCTATCACAAAGCATGTCAAGATTTGAACAAATTAACTATAAAACTACAAATCATTTTATTTTATGATTGTATCGGTTAAGGATAAGAATTGATCACGACGTTATGAACGACTGATTTAAAGATATGAAATAACAATTTGCAGTGATGATGAAAATTACATTTAATGTTACTAAGATTAGGCGCCCTTAGGCACATGTCCCACCGCCGCCGCCGCGTCGCCGGCGCTGCAGCCGACGAGAATGCGACTCAGTATATATATATATTAGTCTATGAATGCGACTATAATAGCTAGCTATCAACGATTTTCTCACTCAAGAAACGTACAAAAGATTGTAGGTCCTGCCGTGTAAGTAAAAGGTTAATCGCTGACTGTTCACACCACCGAGCGAGTACTAGTTTGTCACAGCGACAAGAGCTATCAGAGAGAATACTCGTACAGCGACAAGAGCTATCAAAGAGAATACTCCCTCAGCGACAAGAGCTATCAAAGAGAGTACTCGCTCAGCGACAAGAGCTATCAAAGAGGATACTCGCTCAGTGACAAAAGCTATCAAAGAGGATACTCGCTCAGCGACAAGAGCTATCAAAGAGAATACTCGCTCAGCGACAAGAGCTATCAAAGAGAATACTCGTGCAGCGACAAGAGCTATCAAAGAGGGTACTCGCTCAGCGACAAGAGCTATCAAAGAGAATACTCGCTCAGCGACAAGAGCTATCAAAGAGGATACTCGCTCAGCGACAAAAGCTATCAAAGAGGATACTCGCTCAGCGACAAGAGCTATCAAAGAGAATACTCGCTCAGCGACAAGAGCTATCAAAGAGAATACTCGTGCAGCGACAAGAGCTATCAAAGAGGGTACTCGCTCAGCGACAAGAGCTATCAAAGAGAATACTCGCTCAGCGACAAGAGCTATCAAAGAGGATACTCGCTCAGCGACAAAAGCTATCAAAGAGGATACTCGCTCAGCGACAAGAGCTATCAAAGAGAATACTCGCTCAGCGACAACAGCTATCAAAGAGAATACTCGTGCAGCGACAAGAGCTATCAAAGAGAATACTCGCTCAGCGACAAGAGCTATCAAAGAGAATACTCGTGCAGCGACAAGAGCTATCAAAGAGGGTACTCGCTCAGCGACAAGAGCTATCAAAGAGAATACTCGCTCAGCGACAAGAGCTATCAAAGAGGATACTCGCTCAGCGACAAAAGCTATCAAAGAGGATACTCGCTCAGCGACAAGAGCTATCAAAGAGAATACTCGCTCAGCGACAACAGCTATCAAAGAGAATACTCGTGCAGCGACAAGAGCTATCAAAGAGGGTACTCGTGCAGCGACAAGAGCTATCAAAGAGAATACTCGCTCAGCGACAAGAGCTATCAAAGAGAATACTCGCTCAGCGACAAAAGCTATCAAAGAGGATACTCGCTCAGTAACAAGAGCTATCAAAGAGAATAATCGCTCAGCGACAAGAGCTATCAAATAGGATACTCGCTCAGCGACAAGAGCTATCAAAGAGAATACTCGTGCAGCGATAAGGCCTATCAAAGAGAGCACTCGCTCAGCGGCACTGGCTTGGCGAGCAAAACACTCGCTGAAAGACTGACGCTTGGTAGAATACATAATTATCAGGGGCACAGAATACATAATAGTACTCAGGGGGAAATCGCTCGTCGCCGTCGCGCACTCGCTGCTCCTCACTCGCCAACTCGTTTTTAGTTGGTAGCTAGGCTCGACCGACTAAATTGAATAAAAAATTCAAACTTAGAAACATGTTGTAAATTAATATTTATTATGGTCGCGAATCATATTTTGTTAATCGTATGGATTGAGGAGCCATGTCGCATATTCAAATGCGAAATCTGCCAATATTTAGTAGTAAATTATCCGATTTGGTAGCCCCGATCCTGGAATTTGTAGTAAAACCCTTAAAAAGTTACAGGGCATTTAAGGTGGCTCCTCAATTCAGAAGTCTGGATTGAGGAGCCATCTTTGAACTCGAAAACTAGCCGATAGATCTTATTGTTTTGGTAGTCATGTTCACGAAATGATACTTGAATTATTTAATTAAGTAATAAAAACATGTAATAAAATAATTGGTCCTTTGACAACAACGTTCATAGAAGATTTTGCCAGTAATTTAATTAATTGACGGAATATTCATTCTGATTCTGAATTTCAAACACATCAACATCATCATTAATTTATTAGATTTCTTACCCAGCTGTATTTCATGACAAATTCGACACTAATTTCATTATTTGAGAGATATATCGGAGGCCCGTGACTTTTTGTCAATATTAGGTAAAGAAAACCTATAAGTACTTAAAACATTGATTTTGTGTTAACGTACGCGGGCATACTACATAATTTTGTTTTGCATGAGTGGAGTAGTGCAATAAATGAAACCATATTGGACAATTTTTTTTTGGCGAAGCTGCTTTTATAATAATCTAAGCCAAAAATAAACCGATGAAGTCATTCGAACAGAATAACAATACATATGTCTACTTTAAATAAACTAGTGCACGTGTTTCGTTTATAATGATAAGGCAAAACTAACATGTGGTGTGCATGAACGATGTGCTTGCAGATTACAATATTGAAATATGACATCAGATCTATTGTTTGTTGGCGTTTTTTACCATAAACTTCATCACACAATTTTCCGTCTTTAACCATTCAGAATTAAATAATATTATAACACTAAGCTGAGACTAAGATTCCGTTTATGAAATCAGCAAAAATTATGACCTCAACATACTACCCTGTGGAACAACCATAACGTTACATAAAAATCACTGGACTAATTACCTATTTTCAGAATTACAGACCTTCCTTTTGAGAATTATCTTTAAGCCAGTCGAGAGTTTCTAAGTTTTCTTCCTAAACCTAATTATTTCAATTTTTTCAGGAGCAGTTTAGGCGACAGCGTGTCAAACGCTCTCGCCAGGTCTAGGAACACCCCGAGGCAAGTGCCTCAGTTTTTACTAACTCTTTGTTTAGGTAAATTTTTCGTCGTCTTCTTTAGTTACTTTGTTATTATCTGCCTGGATTAGTGTTCAATTAAAATAATCAATGTCTATCGTGTCCTGATAAACTATAAATTAAATTAATTATTTTATTTATAGTTTATCAGGACACTATAGATTCAATGCATGCATATTTTCGTTATCCTTGTTTCTAAACATAAGTTAGATAGTTTTGCTTTGTGTTTTTGTGGCTGTAAGTTAGAATTTAATATTTCAAGTTTGGTTGTAATTGTCAATGATTTTCGGGATGAGAGTCCAACACTACATTATCATTACTGCAAATTGCGCAATTACTAAACACTATTATAAGATAAATATGACAAGATACACAAAAGGGTCATAAATAAGTAAATCACTTGCCCGATCCACGTTATCAGGAGAGTCAGTATTTGAAGAAGGAACTAGGAATCTAACTTAGAAAAAACGACTAGTGCAGTTAAACCATGACCTTTATACTACATCCAAGTACTTAAGTGCAATAAAAACGTAATTGCAAGGTTATACATAAAATTCTGCACATAATCCAGAAAGACTTCGCAATGTTAGCTAGAACACATTTCCATGCACGCTCTGTTATGCATTCTCTTCGGAGAATTGCCATCGTATCTGTTAAGACCGTCGTATCTGTTAAGGTATTATATTATTGTCTTCCGTTAATTCGATTTTATGATGTATTGTTAGAGATATTAAGTTTGATTTCCTAATGGCGCGTATCGTGGTTTGGTTATCGTCTACGTTACGTCACGGAGGCGGTTAGTCTGTTCTGTACTTTGCGCAACACTCCTCGCGAGGTATAACGTGATCGGCTGGCACACGTGTCCGGCCATGCAGTACTCCGAACACCGACTGATTATTATATTAATAACTATCCGATCCGATATTTAGATGAAGGAACATTGTCCTACATTTCCTTTATCAAAAAGTATTTTCAATATATACTTCCTTAAAAAAAAAACATTTGTTCGGCTTTGGATACAGGAAAATTCCGTATCGTTTATATTTTGCTGTGCAGTGACTTTTAATTTAGTGTTTTGCTTCTACGCTGTTTTTTATTATTTCAATGTCTTTACGAACATATCTGTTCGTTTCCAATTTAATACATTCTTCATTATGTATAACCATATATCATCGTCAATCATAAATATACTTACCTAACTTCTTTTAAATTTTATATGAATAGATTTGTATTTAAACACATATATACGAATGTGTGTATATATATATCTATATATATATATTCCTTTATCCTACATCGTAAACTAATTCATCGTGGTCTTTATTAACTTTTTCTTACTTCCATGATGATTTTGTTGTTTTTATTCGTATTTCCCTTGCCCAAATGGTAACAAGTCATTAGGATTTTAGCCAAATTGCTATCACCTTTGACAAGAGTCAACAACAGATATAACTCCACATACTATCGTAGAGTTACATGGTACGTGCCATTCGTGCATTTCACATAACACGTTTGCTCCCACACGTTGTGGCTAATACCTTTAGAAATAGCCCAATCACTCATTTTAGGACACAGGTTACCATCTAATTGATATTTTGTACAGACCTAGCTGCACTGAATGCGTTTCAGCTTGGCAATTAAGTAGTATATGCAAACCTAACAAATCCATTTTAAGACTTGCGCCTCGTCCACGTGCGTCTGTTTCAATGCCAAGGGTTTTACGTTAAGGTCAAAATATGCAAACAAATTCAAATAAGTGGTAAGTTAGTACGTAAGATGGACAGATACACTTTACGTTGTAGTAAACGTTTTATAACAAAGAATCTTGGTGCTTGCACCAAGATTCTTTGTTATAAAACCTTTCACGATATTTTGTAGATAGATTGATGGGAACCGGATCCTCCTGAAATGGTAGAATAAACAGCGTTTAGTGTTCAAATAGCTCTACCTACAGAGCTATTTGAGCACTAAACGCTGCATAGGTTAATGATAAATAAAAGGATAATTTAATCAAACCATACGAAGAGAACTGGGGCTTGCAGGAGATCAGTTTTAAAAATACCAGCATTCTCCATCTGTATATAGATGTAGATTCTCTTAAATAATTGGAATAGATTGCTATAATTATTGAAATAGACATTCATATAGATCTTATATAGATTCAAACGTTTAATAATAAGCTGACGTTCCTAGGCAATCGACGAAGGTTAGAACAACCGTGACCTACCCCAAGACTCACTTGAGGCACGTGGTCAGTCGCGTGCAGACGTTACGTTATATAAAACATCTAAAGGCATAGAACGTAGAACAAACTTGAATGTGACTAGTACTAGAGAAGTAAATTGTTACAGCCTTGCAGGTAACGATACAGTCATGTTTTTGTTTATCGTCTAATGCTTATTTATTTAATAAAGAACACCAACAGCATATACATTCAGTATAAAGATAATAAGAACCTTTGTGTTGAAACAGTGATTTCCGCAGAACAAAAACATGAGGCATTTGGATTTAAGAACAATACTTTCCTGTTAGCATCGGCCCGTGTAAGCTAAACTTATTAATTTTTAAATATCTTGGAATCCTTCTGCTTCCTAAAATTCAACTTTACTCAGAAAGTAAAACAATGAAAGAGACATTAACACTTTGATCTAATCATAATATCCATAATATCATCTTCATATATTTTTTTAAGAAGAATACAAATGAAAATCACTACAAAATTGCAAGGACAAGTTTACTCTGCAAAGATAAACGCAAGGAATTCCAGCTCTCCTCAAGCTAGATGAGACCTTGTAGCCGACTTAGTTGTCAAGGATGGGGAGCTAAGGGGCAATGAACTTGTTATCAAAGACGAAGTGGAAAAGATAAAGCATGAAGGCTGATCTAAACACTATCGGGTAAATTGTGAGGTAGAAAAAGAATTTGGCGTAGCAGAAATAATATGTAGGATCTTAAATGGAAAACCTTAGCTTCACCCGGAATCCTCAACCAAAGAGTAACTGGCTATCTTACTTCACTGCAGAAACACCAATGCTGTTAAAATCGTTAGAACTAGATAGAATTTGTAATGTTCCTTACAGTTTTATTTCTGTGAAACATTGATATTTTTGTGGTTGTAGTGATAAAGCGTCTCTTCGGTTCTACTGCTTGACTATAGATAGCGTCAAAGTAAGAAAAGTGTACAGAAAAGGAGCTAGTTTCTCCGTCAATAATGGACTGATAAACATATATTGTACTAACAATTTTGACTCTGCGAAAAGAAATGCGATAAAATATGAACACATATTTAAGTGGGCTTGGCACTCTTATCAACGTTTCCCAGCTTTTACGTTCACGATAATCGAAACGTGCGCCTATCTTTTGAGTGATGTTTAATTTTAGAAATAGAAAAATTATAGAAACCTTAAATCCTCCTTACCGTTTTTAACCAGTCCTACAATCACTAACCTGCATCCTAATGGTAACACACACGATCAATCACATCTGAATCATTTTGAAGGATATTGCTAATCCATTACTTCATAATTATGTTCCGAAAATGTGTCTGCTCAACAACGTAAATACCGCAATTACGCAATGAATATTGTTGAACTGCCAAAATTAAACGGATTGTGAGAGGTCGTGTGTTACGCAATTAGGGTGCTGCTTTTGGGTTTTTCTTCCCAACTCGATGTAACCAAAAAGTTTAAAACGTTATTTTAAGAACAAGGAAAATTCCTTAACCCTTTTCTGACCTTGTGGTGGTGAAATTTTACCAAATTAAACGAGAGTTTCCGCGAAACCCCACATATATGATGAAAGGAAACTTTCTTTGCTAGTGTTTTCCTGGCTAAGAACGAGATTACCTAATTGAAAAGAACGAATTGTCTTCTATAAAAAACTTCTGTTAATTTAGATTGGGGTAAGTACGCATGTTTTCCCTCGGTTATATAATAAACTCGCTTTTAACCAACGTGTTATTTATAACTTCTACTTGAAGAGGTAAAATAAACTTTGCTTATATAACATGTTTTTTTGGTTTTGTGTTCTTTTTTTCCAAATTAATTTATCATTTTCTTTTTCCTGTAGGTTAAAGTTTCCTTTTTTAACCGTATTTTTTGTGGTGTACATAATAAAGAGTATTCTATTTTATTCTTTGCATCCTCTATGGACTTATTCAGCTTCCTACAGAGCTTTTTTGCTTGTCCTGTTTTCTATCCATTAGACAACGGGCAATACTTCTTATCGTAGCTCTTCATCGTCATCATCCAAAGCCCGACTTCACGGACTACTGCTGGGTATATCCCCTGCCTCTCTTCGTTTGTGCCCCACGCAGTGTGCCAGCTGCAACCAGGAAGTCTTTGCGTAACACACTACCAGTAGTAACGGCTTTCATTTTGAAAGCTTAATAACATTCATTGTTCTTTACGTTGTTGAGCAGACAAATTTTTCGAACAATATGAAGCAATGGATTAGCAATATCCTTCAAAATCGTTCAGATTGTGATCGTTACGCAGGTTTTATCGCAGCAGCAGCTCTTCGTCTTACTGAGTTGTCTTCAATTCTTAGTTATGTTCCTCCTCATTTTTAGACGCACCTCATCCCAATTTGGTCCTTACGAACAAACTTTGGTCCCATAGAGTTGTAATTACTAGTATATATCTCTATGTTTGGTCCTTATTCGACTGTATTCCCAACATTCGTTGCTCATTGGCTCATTTGTGCCCCCTTCTTTTTAGTAGAAATCCTCCTCACTTGATCGTTGAGACTTTTCATTAAGACTTGCTGGAAAGGCGCTAAGTCCGCTTAAGGGTGTGGCGACCGATGAATTGTCCATACAAACGTAATACCAAAATCATTTGCAATTTGAGCATATTTCCACCATATTAAGTTGATATTCGGATTTAGACAGTATTTATCTAGGTTCCTACAGCTTTTTTTTTCCAAAAATCTTACGTAAAATGAAGTTTAAGTGAATTGAATTTCGCACATTTTTACAGAGTAAATGACATGTTTTCATATTGTTTTTTCTGTATTATAAACAACAATACTTGTAATATTGTTTCAGCAGAAACATAGCTCACATTATCAAGTTACAAATTATAGAAAAAGAATTGGAAATACATTAAGTTTTCATTCATCATTTTTGGTATTACGGAACACATCTAAATTTCTCATAAAATTTCTATAGCCAGTATTGCTATCGCTTCACGCGTATGTCAATGTGTGCGTGGTCGTACAGCTCACGGTAGCTGTGTGTATCGCTTCAATAGGCACATTAGGCAAATAACACAATGGGCGCCGAGGGTTGAGTGAGGCTCGTTCGGGGTGTTTGTTGTCAGTGTTAGACGATTACTTTAAACTTTTAAATTACTGTGCGTGCGTAATTAATTATTTGTTTGCTAAATTTTATTGTAATCTTTCTGACACAGACCTATGCTACGAACTTGGATTTTGATTTGCCTTGTGATTTGGTATCCAGTAACCTACATTCTTACGAACTTTTTTTTGTTTACGGACTTCGAATATTATTGTTTACGATGTGGATTTGGTTGAAAACATGGCCTCCGAACGGAGGGATGTATCTCACAGTAAGTATTACCCAATGATAAGATAAGATAAGATGATAAGATATGATAAGTTTATAAGTTACCTATAGGTACTTTTTTAGCTAAGTACTAATTGTTTACATATTTACAACTTAGCCCAAGAAAATAAAGACATTTTTTTCTTGCTATTTTCGTTTCTATCTTTAGATGACATTTAGATCTTATCCGTTTCATACTAATATTAATTGGAAGGTACCTACTTATGTATCTAAAGACCCTCTGTGAGCTGTGGGCTCAGCTAGTGTTTTGTAGTTTGTACGTTACGTATTTGTCATAAAGTTCATTATGCTTTGACCCAATTTCGTGAAAATAAACTTCATGCCGTACCGCGGCAATGTAAATTGAGCCTTATCGTGAGTACCTACTGGCCGAGCCCGCCGAGCCGGTATAAGCTGGTTTCTCTCCGTACGCGACGAACCCGCCATCTCAGCCGTCAAGCAGTCAAGTTTGTAGTAGTGTACCTATCATAGCGCGGTTGAATGAAGCTTTGTCATGTCACTGTTCCGTTTCTTTACCTACTCATATGACCGAGCGGGCGTCATTATTTCAAAGACACTGGTGATAACACTGCTTGCCACTTGACTGTGATAGGGAAGGTGTGTATTTACGCGACCAGGTTTTTACACCAGGTATTTACTTGCTGCGGGAAAGTCCGAAAGGGATACCGGGACCTTGGCAACAGGCAACTGAAGGAACACGGGTGGGTTTTAGTCAGTAAAAGTCTGACACGCCCTTCCGCTCCGCCCAGAGCGGGAGAAGTCATTTGATGATTTACCCCCATCAGGAAAAAAAAAAGGTATTTACTTGCAAGTACGCCGACCAAGTGCGGACCCGAAATACTTCAAAGTATTTTGCTCCGTCGACCCTCGACGCTATTCTGATCCTTATTCGTATGTGAGATAAGGATCAATGTTCTGTGAAAGTATTTTTACTTTAAAGGTTTGGAAGTATATTTTTTTGTGGACGCAATTCTGCTCCTTATTTATATTACATTACGAATCAATATTCTATGCAAGTATTTTTCTACCAACAAGGCTTGGATCTTATGCAAGTATTTTTCCTTTAAAGTTTTGGAAGTATTTTTTTTGTAAACACGATTGTGCTCTTTATTTATATAAAGTTACGGATCAATGTTCTATGCAAGGATTTTTCTTCCACCAAGGCTTGGTCAGAAGTTGGACGTATAGTTTTTTGCATACGCGATTGTACTCCTTATTTGTATAGTATTACGGATTTATTTTCCATGCAGAAAAAAAATACTTGAAAGTATTTCGAGCCCTGGTTTTTGGCGCTGGTGTCCAAAGGTGGACGTACTTGGAAGCCCTGGTACTCGATTTTGCAAGTACGACCCATGTCTACTGTGATGTTTGTCCAGCGTATCCGGGGTAGGGTGACCATACAATTTGATTCCGGATTTGTCTGGACAAGTGCGGCTTTATGGCCACGGTCCGGTTTTTGCTCGGACTTTTTTGTGAAATTCCTATTACATAAGTAAACATTGATAAAACTAAAATAAAAGTTCAAAGTCGTTATAGTTTATTTAATCATTCTATGATTTTTATCTGGACTTTGGTGATCCTTACCTTGGGGAAGTTGCTCCGATAATAACTTGCTTGATAACTAACTGGCTAATCTTTTTAAAATGACAGGACCTATTCGGATATTGCCCGTGTCGACTTTGCCTGGTGGGATTTTAATATTATTTATACATAATAAAACTTCTTGCCGTTTGATTACGGTTGATTATCATCTTATGTATGGTACTGTAGATAACATAAAGTAACAAGCTAAATCTTATAATAAGCGTATTTTGTGTGGATCTTTGAGACTACCTATGTATTCTGATTACCATAATAGTTTTTTTATAATACGTTCAGTCGATAATATATGGTCACCCTACACGACGAATCGATTCATATTTAAAAACAAATTGAATCAATGTCTCTGATGTTAGAACATAACTAGGTAAATAAATGTTTTTTCTAAACACTTGTTTTTTATTTTTATTACTCTTAGCTCAGAACGCTGTTCTTTATCTGAATTTACATCGCGTAAATATAAATTATTGGAATATTTGTCTTTTACTGATACTTTGCATAGTAGTAAATAGTAGTACCTACTAACACTTTTATTATTCGACTTGTATTCATTATTTACTAATAACAATATTTAAAGTCTAGTAAAAAGGAATAGGTAAGTACTGAAATAGGAAAGAAAAAGCCGGCCAAGTGCATGTCGAACCACGCACAATGAAGGGTTCCGTAGTTGGGATGAATTTATCCAACAAACTTAACATTGTATTTGAAAAACTAGTTCTCCCATACAAAATGTATGGGAGAACATGTTTAAGCAACTGCAAATTAAAGTTGGTCGATTATTACTCGGTAACTGGTGGAGCCTTCGTAGCGGTGATAGTTTTCCTTTTAATTTCGTTATATATACTACTGCCGTGAATTTTTTCAAACCCAACCATTTAGCTGGCAGGGGGGGAAAATTGACTCTAACAAAAATTTGCACTTTAAAGCTTAATATTCCGCAAACGGAGCCCTGAATCCAAAAATGGTTTTCACAAACTCCCATTATTTTTAAACGACCTTTCCAACGATACCCCACACCATGGGATTGACGAGAAAAAAAAAACAATCCCCACTTTAAATGGAGGGGAGGTACCCTAAAAAAAAATATTTTTACCACTTTGTCGGCGTGTTTTATATGTATATCCATACCAAATTACAGCTTTCTAGTACCAACGGTCTTTGAGCTAAGCCGCGGACAGACGGACAGACAGCCGGACATGGCGAAACTATAAGGGTTCCTTGTTGACTACGGTACCCTAAAAAACCTTCGTTTATTCAAGTGAGACCACCCAAAGGAAATAAATAAACATGTGTTTATTGATTTCCTTTAGGGTTAAAATAAATAAAAATAATAAATTGTAATAATAAATACCCCAATAATTTATATTTACGCGACGTGTGTGTGTCAACTTTAGCGCCGTTCTTCGGTTCATTTGCCCCCAAGGCCACGCACGATATCGATGTAGGTTACCTTATTTGAGATCTATTAAATTTTCTTTACATGGCCTAGATCTCGAGATATCCTAATAAGTTGAGATATTGGCATGGAAAAGAAATTTCCAGAAAACGCATTACTAGTCTATACATTCACTAACGATTCCCCAAAGTAGTCAACAAAAATAAAGCAATTATTGAACATACCTAATTACTAATAATAAATATAAATGCCGTGTGGACTCGATGAATGAATGGCAAGTACAGCTAACAATATCTATCTATCCACTCACACACACGCACCGCTTCTCCCGCCCGCGTTCATTTGTCAAACAGAGATAGCAATATACCTAAAAAACTTTCGCTCGCATCTCGATTTGTAGTTGAGAGCCGTGTACGGTGGCCTCTTAATCATATTATCTGCATTTCTTCATATCATTATCATGATTTATCATTTAGTAGGTACTACTTGTTACGCGGAATCCATAGATATCTTTTCACTTTATAATTCAAATGACTTGTGATTAGATAACTTGCACATATTTATCCTCTTTTCGAGAATTTCTCTATTACATCATATCCGTAAACCCTGATTTTCTTTATCTGTTTCGATTTGGAAAAGGCTGAAATTGGAACTGAATATGAAGTGGAACACTCCCTGATTTGACATAAGATCACTTGAAAGTTAGGACGGGTTGTTTGAGTACCTAGCTTTTTTTTTTTTTTTTTGAGGGTGGGAAATCATCCAATGACTTCTCCCGCTCTGGGCGGAGCGGAAGGGCGTGTCAGACTTTTACTGACTAAAACCCACCCGTGTTCCTTCATTTGCCTGTTGCCAAGGTCCCGGTATCCCTTTCGGACTTTCCCGCAACCCTGGCAGGTTGAGTACCTAGCTGAAGTCCATTTAGCGAAATTTGTACTTACCCACTAAACTCTCAGGATCTAGTTTGTTGCCATTACCAAAAGGTGGTTCGAGATGAAATATTAGCCATTTATAAAGATTGATCTTTAGGCGTAAATCAATTTACCACATGGTCCTTTTAATAAAAATATTATTCTGTTTTCAATCTAGAATGATTTCACTCTATTAATAGACTTGTGTGTACTACTAGGTAATGGAAAATATCAGTCACATACATTATGTAGGTTGAATTAGTCGTGTCGCGTATCCGCTTTTAACGATTAAACTGTCATATTTTATTGGTCATTCCCAAATTAAAATATTTAATCTAACGCCTGTTGGTTGTTGCGTAATCATAATTATGATTTTCTTATTCGCTCGAATGTGTCACGTTTATCGACTCACGTGCGTATCATGACAAGAGGCGAATGAACTTTCAGTTCGCCTGGCACCACACTTGTCTAGAGACAAAGGCTTTTTCTGTTCGGCCTCAAATCCCAAACGCCTTGTTTCTGTACTACACAAAATGTAAGCCAAAACCGAGAAAAAAAATATAATTATTTTTCCCGCTTAATTTTCGCTATCATATTTGTCAGTAATACTTAGTAAATGAGTCACGTTTTCGTCCATCACTCGTTCTCAATTAAAGGCCAATTAAATTAATTTGTAAATTAAAATATTCCAGTAGAGCAAGTTAGAATGATTGCAGAAACTTCAGAGAACCTTGAAATTTTGAAAAAAGAAATTATAATTCAGCTACACGTTGTTTCCGTAATGGATCACGGATTTTTTTCTTTTTCGAAACTTTTCACGTCTTTTAGATTAGATTTATCTTTACGGGTGTCATGGAATATAGGTAGGTTTATTATAAGGTTAAATAAAATTAAACGCGTGATAACTATTACGTATTACATAATGTTATGTAGATTTCTATTCTAATATGTTGGTATGTAATCTATCGAGATAAAACTTGCAATGAGGTTAATGTATGTATTCACACACGTGGATTTAATATCAACCACGTGTAAGAAACTCGTGAATATAATATTAAAGCAAACCCTTGTTTGAGTCATTGACAAATATTTATGTGTTTATGAATAATTCATTAGATTGCTTACATAGACAATATTCTCTTTGTGGCTTGTTCTTGCTATACGTAAGTAAACGACGATTTGAAACAACTAGAAGGGAAAGAATAACCAGCCTATTTAATGTCACTGCTGGAACACAGGCCTCCTCTTCGGTGAGAGGGAGTGGGGCATAATCCACCACGTGGGCCCAGTGCGGGTTGGCGGATGTTACATGTCTTCGAATTTTTGGTTCTAAGACAAACGGTTCTAGAATACGATGTTTTCCTTCGCCATTTTGAGAGCAGTGGTGATGAAAATAATTTACTGAAAGCACCTGTTTGCCCATGATCTACTGCAACTTGTAAGCCGTGGCCTTTGCCACGGGGCCACGCCTGGGCCACCCTTTTTCGTGGGTTTGGTCCTTTGGTACCACGATTAGTACTCACAAAAGGAATAGATTTCCATTTGTTTCTAGACTTGTTATTCTACTGCGCGCTACGTCACGTCACGTCATGCGACTGCTGCAATTGACACGAATCATGTAACCGCGATAATGCAATCTACGACTCAAGCAATAAGATTTCATATTGATTACCATGCAAACGGTGAATGCGCCCGTTGAGTTCTGTTTTCGTAACCACACGTGACTTCCACATCGCAAACTACGCTACGACGTAAACATGCTTATGTATTGTCAGCAATATTTGGGCTCTAAAACTAAAAGCATTGAGTTCAATTTTAAATGGGATTAATTTATGTATGACACCAATTTTGTCCCATTTGACTTTCATACTTTGGGATGTATTTGCATTTAACTCCGGGAAAGATCATGACAATCACGATGATTATTATTGTTTGATACTTAGGATTAATTAAGAATGACCCAAGGTCATCCTCAAACACTTATTACTAAACTTTTAGCAGTTTCCAGGAATTCATTTTTTTCGCAAATGTGATTTTGCGAAAGATGCAGTTGAAACTGAAATTATTACCGTAGTTTAAGATAACTAAGATTTTTCGGCTTTAAAAATCCTGAAATTCTCACAGGTCAATAAATCCAGCCTGTATTTAATAAATCAAAAATCCCTCCGGTAGATTTCACTGGTGGGTTACGACTTGTCGCTTGTATTTTATATGTAGTTTGTATAGTCAGTGCTAGTGTTGTGTTGTATAGTTGTATGACAGCCAATACTAAATTGGCACTTCACTTTCTCCTTAAATAACTTGCCACACCCCTGACTGAATCACAAGAAATAATGCGTAGAAAAGTATTTACATACATGAACATGAACACATATTTTATGTCAAGGTGTTCAGTTAATATAAAAACTGCCTCGTTGGTCTACTGTGCGCTACTGCTGAGCATGAGTTCGATTCCCGGGTCGGACAAAGTGGTATTGGGTTTTTTCATCTGAAAGGTGTCAGTAGCTGCAGTCGGTAGCCTGGTTTTTTGCCCGATTGATGGCAAGGCAATAGGCTCGCCCCCTATCACATGGGACTTAAACGTAACTGGCGAAATGTGGTGTACTATAGGTACCTACACCGTCCTCTGCCTAAGCCTGCAAGGAATACAGGCGTGATGCATGTTATTTCAAGGTGTATAGTTAAATGTGACCAGTTAATAAAAATAACTAGGATCCGATTGCGATTAATCGCTGAATCGATATTCTCCGATCGCTTCGCAAACCACCGGCCGTCCGGCACGTGAACGTGCGCCGGAGCACGTGACTGATGACGTCACCCACCGGGCCGCGCTGCAATTGCACCGATTATAATGATTGAACGAAAATGGAGCATTGAACTAGTGATAGGTACGTTTTGTAATTGTTACTCAAGGCAACCTCGATTATAATCGATGTGTTTTATTTTATCGAATAATATTTTTGCTCGATACAAATAGGGCGGGTGACCATGTCTCCATTTTATCGAATAATATTTTTGCTCGATACAAATAGGGCGGGTGACCATGTCTCCATTTTATCGAATAATATTTTTGCTCGATACAAATAGTGCGGGTGACCATGCCTCCATTTGATCGAATAATATTTTTGCTCGATAGAAATAGGGCGGGTGACCATGTCTCTATTTTCTTACATCGCAATTTATTTACACTTTTTATTTGGTTTTTTTTATCTGCTATATACTATACTAGCTGATGCCCGCGGCTTCACCCGCGTGGATGTCAGTTATTATATACTTAAACCTTCCTCGAGAATCATTCTATCCATTGGTGAAAACAGCATGAAAATCGGTGTAGTAGTTTTTGAGTTTATCGCGAACTGACAGACGCGGCGGAGGACTTTGTTTTATAATATGTGGTGATTGTGTGCCTTTTAGTCTGTGCTAAATAAAGGTAATTTTCTTTTTTCTATTTAGAAGATTTTATAAATTAAATTTTTATTAAAAGTAAGAAATGTAGTGCATTACAGATGGTCTGGTTTTTTTAACAATAAAGGGAAAGCTTCTCACTTTGAAATTTATTTTAAATTAGGTGTTTTCTAGTAGGTAAATTATACATTCAACATTCAAATTCTATTCTAGTGATATTCTTACCTACTGTGTTAATTTAAAGTGGAGATGCAGACAGATATTTGTATCAGCTATTTTATACAGTTACCTGGGTACACACAGCTACACATCAAGCTATACATTTCCAGTATAAGCTGACCTCGCATTGAACGGAAATCTTATAAGTACAATGCGCGATCGGTATAAACTGTAAGTAAATTATTAATTGTGAGTTATGTGAGCTTATGTCACAGAAATAAATAAGAAAGATTTCATTCCGAAATAGATTTTACGTAAGCAGGTAGAGTAGCCAACATCCATTTATGATGAAAATTTCATAAGGTATCTAAAGAAAAAAAATACACCAAGACCTATTTATGGATAACCCTTCTGATGACACCGAATGACATGTTCATACGAGCGTCACACATTCATTCGAAATCAAGCCGGTACGTATACATAAATATGTATTCTCGTCTCGTATACTACACGGTATACGTTGGTATGTATATGAACCCGTCGGTGAAACACGTGCCTCGGCCAGAGTGACCATGATGCTAATGCAAACGGGACAGTCTGTTTTTACTTTGAATATATGTATATTTTTTAAATTTATTTCTTATTACGAATGTTGTTTTTGACAGGGAAGGCAAACAAGTTCATAATAAAAAAATAACAAAAAACGACTCCATAAAAAACACTAACAAGTGAAAAATAACTTTAATTTCGGGAGCGGTGTCTTTGGTTTTCGATTTTCGTTTTTTGCCAAGGTCCACCTTATGGGCACGACATTTTAGGGAGAGACTGGTGTTCGAAACAGGCGTAAGATACCTGTGTTACGGCTCTCTCGGGTCACCAGTCCCACAATGAGTTTGTTGTTTGTTACGCTTTCACGCTAAAACGGCTGTGAACTGATTTGGATAAAATTTGGCACATGGTAGACCATGACCCGGAGAAGGACATAGGCTACATACATTTTCATCCTGGATCGCAGACGAAGTTGAGGGCAATAGCTACTTACGATTTTATCATATAAATATTTTGCAAATTGAATGGTCCCTCTTGGTTTATAATTTACGTATGTATTTTAACACCAAAACACGTGGGTGAAACTTGGATTATAATATAAGACAGCTAAAGTTTAGGAAAAATATATTTGTTTCTTTTATAAAGATGCGTTGTACTTAAATGGCAGGTTCTCTTATAAAAAGATATGTTGCACTTAAATGGCAGGATCTCTTTAATATTTTTGCCTTTTGTTCTCATTTTATTTAATTAATTTATTTATTTATAAGTTTCACACATGCCAGGCATGGCAAGCCAAGTTCTGTAGAGAAAATCCAAGAGCTAAACAAAACGTTTAAAAAATTGTTTAGTGGTCCATGTCTTCATTTTCTTTTATTATTGCTACTCGATAACATTTTTACGATTTTCTACAGTAGAGAATATTTGCTGTTTATTTGAAATTTTTCGACGTTTGATAAGTTCATTCGTTATTTTTAGCAAACGCTTTAATTGGAATTATGATCAATTTCTAGTAGATAGTGGATAAAACGTGGTTCATCATTTCGTAAGTATCGCGTATTCGCGTGGGAAGCGGCAAGACACGTGCTATAGATTCAGTGACCATGACGCCACGCGCAATCGGACCAGCTAGAGGTATGCGGTATCAGCGTTTTTATCGTTTGACTTTAGCGTTTTACCCGATGTTTCTTAACCTTTTAACCGCTTACGTCGGATTTGTCCGACAAATATTTTCGTGTCCATTTTGCCAGAGTCGTAATTTACGACACTCGTTTTTTTAGTTTTTAGCGAAAACGTTTTTGAGTCGCAAGTTACATAAGTTATTCCTTACAAGGTAGATAGCCCTCTTTATTAAAATGGAAAATATAAGCAATTTACAAAAACTTAAAATCATACTTAATTGAATCTAGATTTTGCACACAATATGCATGTGAATTAGTATTTTTAACATTGAACAATGCTCATAGTAAATATATTTTGTCATTGTTTAAGCAAGTGTGAACGATTTTCGTATCTACTTTTCGCCAGCTATCGCGCAAGATAGCATATACATGAAGAAAAACGTGGTGTAAATGTTCAACGTGAGTTTCTTGGCAACCATTGTAGGCACATTTTTAAGCAGCACGTCTTTTTAATTTTGAGATTCGTTATTCAATTTTTTTTTTCTGTTTATTAATCTTCAATATTTGTTGTATCGCCAAGAAATGCATTGAAAATGACACTATGAGTATGGTGCTCCAATATGAAGTGTTTGCTCTGTATTTCACCAGTAGACAATCGATTGTTACGACCTCTTTGCTATTTTCATGAAAACAATAATTGGTTCACCTTCGAGACTATCCCGCAGAATTCCTGTCGCATGACCATCCTACCAACACAAAGCACATTTTAGCACATCACTATCGCGTTTTGTGCGTAGTTGACGGACGTGTTATCAGCGTTTCAACTTCAACCGCTGTAACAATCTTGGACTGTCCCTTATTTCTTGCACTTATATCGAACTTACAGCACATGTAGTGTATCGCTGTGTCGCTACATTGTGTTAGTAGTGAGCGTGGTCATGTACTCACCTGTCGCGTTAAGTAAATAATAAAATTGTGATGAATATTTTGTTGATGCCGTTTTCGCGGTCCGACGTACGTGTGCCGGACCATCTGCCAGGATTGCTGGCGTAAGTGTTTGTTTTATAATTGTAGTGTAAGAAGTTAACTGTGGCAAAGGTGTTTGTACTGTTTCACGTTGAACAGGAAAGAGGTAGTATTTCATCGATTAACTGACTCAAGTTGACATAGAATTTAGATGTAGTTTTAGTTGTATTGGGTTATAACTTTATAAGTCTGTGTTTTTGAGTTTATCTTTCAATCATTTTGAAGAGTTTTCGATAGATTTAAAGTTATTAAATGTTATCTGTCTCTGCCACTTTGCTTATCCTGCAGGCTGTTATAGTGAACTTTATATACTTACGCAGTTATGATCTGACGGTGCTGTCATATGGGGTATAGTATGTTATTTTTACAAGAGGGAGTAAACTGCTGGTTAAAATTCTATTCTATGTATTAGCTGGACATACATACGTCATACCAACAAATAATATTATTAACCGAGATAAAAAAGGGGGTTATGTATACTACATCTGATTTTAAACATACAAGTTGTTGAAAAATATAGACGGTTGAAGGTCGTACTTTTAAATGTTTGAATAAAATATTATTCCCTCACGTGGCTTTATAAATTATGTAGACACATTGACCTATAAAATAACATAATAAGTATCTATTATATAGACTAGATAAGTGCATCTGATTCGTGTATTACACAATAAAAGTATAGGTGTAAATAGATACGTAAAGTAAACATCGGGCACAGAAAAAAAAAACATCAAAATATTTTGTTTCACTAAACATGGGCTCTTATGAAACGTCAGCAGCTAGGTGCACGGTTCCAATTTTATTGGTCGTTTTCTATGGAGAAGAGCTAGGCAGAAACTCCACGGTTACTCTTTCAAAATAAAAGGCTTTAATAATGTTTTCAAATTACAGTGTTAATAGGTATGGGAGGATAGTGTAGAAAAAATATTTAAACGTGAAAGAAAATCCTCATAAGTTTCTCCTTCAAGCATAATAAACTTTGCTGTGTTCTTTGTGGACACCCATTGTAATATGACAGGATGTTTGGAAATGGACTGAGTGGAAACTTGCTGAAACAATAAAATTATAATGTAATATGGTAAAGGCATAATATATTAGTACTATCGTAGTCTGAAGCTGAACCTCCCGAAAAGGATAATGATTAGGGCCAATAACCGGTACAAAAGCGCAATGGTTATTAGTAGACCCTCAGGAGCGGATTAGTCTGTCGATCGTTCCTCATAACATCTGATGTAGCAATAGAAATCCTTTTATTTATAAGTAATTGTTAATTTATAAATAAGTAACTTTTTTAATACCTAGGTACTATGTTAGTTAATGCATTTTATCTGATAAAGTTAAATTAATATTTTTCTCTCAAAATAAATGAACACCTACAGCAAGTTGACAAAAAACCATATAATATTGATATAAATAAAATATCTACCTTATACGTACTAGCTTTGGAATATATTGTGCAATAAGTTGAAACTAAAAACATATATAGCTTACAATCCAGCAACAAAGTTTTGCAACTCATAGTCCATACGATATTCTTTCGACATAGTAAATGTAATATGACTACCTATTGAGTTTTGCAACGGGATTAATCACATATGAAGGAAATTAGTAAAGATTTCTTCGAAATAAGTAACTACGCTATTTTATAATGATTGATACATCCAGAAAAACTGAAACAAAGTATTTAAAAGTTTTAGTTTAGCTTATTTATTTTCACGATATTTAAGTATCTAAACAACAATAGTTTAATAACAAATAAAAATTAACATGCCATTTTTTTCCTTTTTTTTTCTATGTCCTATATTTTAATTCAAAATTTTGGAGTCACTAGCGCATGCGCATCCCCCAAAACGTGATGGAAAAAAAAGTTTATGTGAAAAAGTGGCCGATTTTTTAAATTAAATACCAATGTAAATAAAATATATAGGACTTTACCATTAATAATGACAACCATCATTGAAGCAAGTATGTAATCAAACCTAAGAAAAACATTACACTCTCAATTTCTATCTCGTTTTTTAACAAGACGTGCGGCGTATGTGGAGCCGTGTATTCTAAAAATATCTCCGGCACGTGTAGAGAGCCTCACGTCACGTTATAATTTTCACGTGCTCGAATACCTACGTATATTTCTTATCTGTCAGAGTATCGTGTGACCACATTATCGTTGTTTACTTATAAGTTGTAAAAACAAGTTATAGGGCGTGTGGAACTGGAGTTGAGTTGTTTGTAATGGTAATGGCTTGTGGTGTGGTAGGCAGAGAGGGGCCCCCTCTCTGATCTCTCTTGATTAAGCCTTAACAATTTGTCATGTACGGTACATCGGCTTGCCTAATGGATGGATAAAAAACTTGAATTTTCCTTGCGACCAGCTCCATAATCTAAAAATCTGGGGTGTTCTAGTAGTGTCATTACTCATTAGTAGTCCTAGTGCTTATATGCTTCATTTTAATGCAATTGCATAACGCTGATGACATTTGCAAATTATAATCGCTTTAACTTTGTCAACTCGTCAAGGTGTTACATCAATGTTCAATCTTATGCCACGAAATATATATGTATAGCTATACATAGAGCTATACTATAGCTCGCTAGAAATGCATAGAAATGTGTAATTGTGAATGTAGTACACATTCATTAACAAACCATGCTGTGGCATGGTTTGTTAAAAAGGTGGTTGTTTAAAAAATGGTATGCCATCACGACTTTTTAACCGACTTCAAACAAGGAGGAGGTTATCAATTCATCTGTATTTTTTTTTTTGTGTTTGGTACCTCAGAACTTTCGACTGAGTGAACCGATTTCGATGATTCTTTTTTTATTTGAAAGCTGGTGCTTCCCGTGTGGTCCCATATAAATCTTATTAACTTTGCTTGAGTAGTTATTGAGTAAGCTTCAATAATTACTTATTTTTCTCATTTAGTCTATATAGACGACATCTTCTTTGATACAATCACTGTTATTTACATAGCAGGTAGTGGTATTAGAATTTGTGTGGGGTAGGTACCACAACTAAAAAGTAAAAATAAAAACTTTTTACAAAAAAAAACAACCGACTTCCAAAAAAAATACAAAAGAAGTGAACAATAACTTTAATTTCGGAAGTCGGTGGCAAAAAACGAAAATTGAAAAGCAAAGACATCGACTTCCGAAATTAAAGTAATTTTTCACTTTTTTTGTGTTTTTTTTGGAAGTCGGTTGTTTTTTCTAAGCGAACCCCAAAAATAGCGCTCTAAACATCAAAATAGCCACGTGTAACTTCAAAACAAACTCAAAAAAATATTATCGTACTACCCTTTCTTTCGTAAAAAAATCCCCGTCTCGAGAAAGAAAGTAAAGAAACCCACTTTCCACAGACTGACAGAAAAAATAAACAAACAAAGTTGAACCGAGCCGCGACTCCGCAAGTGCGCGACGCGACGCGGCCTTGAGTCTATGCGTTTTGTAGGTCGAACACGTGACGACTGCACCTTGTTTAAGTATTTTTTCATCCAATCATAGCAAGCACTTTTTTGTTTTCGTTACCAAGTTTGTATGGAGTAAAATCTCGCGATGTTTGGTAATAATCTTTAAATTTTTTATGTTAATGAGTTAACGCTGTGTATGGTTGTTGAAGGTTATAAAATAGTTTAGGTAATTGCGTTTTAAATAAAAAATAAAAAAACATAAGACCTGCTTTATAGTTAGTTCAGTTATTATTATTATGCAAAGTTTCATGATCTAATTTGAAGTATTTTTTTGAATACCAGCGGTTTATATTTCGGTTTAGAGGTAACTTTGGTTTTTTTTTCTGTCCAGAAAATTTTATGTACCTAATCGTGTTTTCGTCAAACATAGGACCTAGCATCAATCCTCAACTTTAACATAAGTAATGAAATTTATTTCAAAATGAATGCTGCAGTATTTTCGGCATAACGGAGGATAATGCTAAGCAATTTGAGGCCCCGTCACTATGGGAATCCCAAGCTCCCGCAGTTATAACTTATAAGAGTTATAAGCTACCAAATGGTATCAATTCATTAGAATCACCATAGTACAGTGACCATAGCAACTTACATAACCAAATCTCGTTATGCTCATCAGAATTTGGGATACCGACCAGTTTGAAATTCCAAAAGTCCTGACATTTGCAAAAAAAAAGTCCAGATATTTTACTTTTTATTAAAAATATACCCTTCTGTCGAAAAGTCCAAAAAGCCGGACATGTCCAGACAAATCCGGATGAATGGTAACCCTGGGCTTAATTCAGCTCAACTTTCCGACTGTTATGGGCGAGGAAAAGTAACGACACGTGCTTAGTGCTTATTATGTTATTATTATTACTTAACACTTTTCTGTTGTTATTTATTGACTTCGCTATTTTGTTGGTCGATATTAGGTCGTAAGTTCTTTTAACACGCTTTTTTTAAATTAAAAATGTATAAGGAATAGATTTCGAAGGTGATTAGCTGGCACAGTGGTTCTTTATAATTTTTCTCGTCATACGTGTCGCGCAGGGTTGATTGAAGAATTTCCAGGAGATTTTAATTTGAGGCCGAATTTGGTAACAGGATTTTAATTTAAAAATATGGTTTTTCAGAACGGCGCGGCGTCGAGTTAAACGTTACAGGCTAGGACGAATGTCCCCGACATAGCTAGCTACCTAAATAGGTACCTATCTATACCTATCAGAACTTATCAACTTACTTCTAAACAAATAATTGTTCGGATCAAGTATCAATTGTTTCCAATAGTTCTCAATGACCTTGTGACCACGTTTTGTGATCACATGTCGCCAAAGACAGCCTTGAGCATATAGTATAGAGTATGTTATCTAATGAAGGGCGTTCATGTTAACCTGCAATAGTATAGCGTCTTTAAATGAAAGAAACATATATTGCCATTAAAAAAAAACTTTTATTGTAAAATATTCACAAAAAATATTAAATTCATACGGAAAAGAAACACTCTGTACACGCACACTTGTCCCACTTGTCTTTCTACGTTGAAATACAAGTGTGCGTGTACAAACTGCACTTACAAATAAATGTGTACGTAAAGGTACAGTCGCGGCCTGAGAATGTTTACCACCTTAAAGCTTATAATTGCATGCACACATCTAGGTCACAAAGACGACGATTCAAAATTCAAACCTATTTTCTTAGTTAAATGTCACTATGGTAATGTGTCAACTTTAAAGTTAAGATATAGCATTTTAGACTTTACTGCACACAATGTGGTAAAGAATCTTGTTTGAAAAATGTTTAAATTTTTTAGACCGCGATAGTACATGTCATCTAGAATGAGCCAGTCAATGTCGTACAAGAGAAATGTTGAGCCAGTCGTTTCAAAAATACCCAAATAAACAAATTATCTTTTTTTACTATCAACAGCTAAACTTCCTTTTTTTTTTGTTACAGCTATAATTCCAACGACGGCTTCGGCCGCGTTGGTGGGGAGCAGCTCAACTTTACGGCCCCCTCCGAGGACGAGGCCGAATACCCGCCAGGCGCCTACTTGAAAAAGGGGAAGGTCTCGAGGGCAAGTCATACTGAATATGCCCGATTTTTATACTTTTTTGACGTGAACTAGTAATGGGCAGACCCCGTTTTGATGTTTGTGTTACAAGAGTGTCAATTTCCATATGCATGCGATGTTGGTGGTGGATGATTCCTTATAAATTTGAAAAAAGAAAAACACTCATTTGGTACTTATCAATTTCATAAAAAAATATTGTTTTGATACCAAATAATATTCCCCGAATCTAAAGTCGAATAACTATTATTCCGAGGGATCATCCACAAACTATTCAATTCTTATTTTTTCCTTGATAAATGCCTGAATACAAAAGATGATGTGATGGTCTAAAAATATTATTAAGTAAGTTGATGATGAAATAATAGATTGTCTCAGTAAGTATAAATATCTACATTATATAAAAAAAACAAAATTGCATCACAACAGCTTACAAAACTCAGTACCAAATATCTAACAGTTCTATTACTTCTATAGCAAGACCCGATGTCGCACAGAATAATAGAGAAGCGTCGTCGGGACCGAATGAATAACTGTCTAGCAGATCTCTCGCGGCTCATACCGCCGGAGTACCTGAAGAAAGGCCGCGGCAGAGTCGAGAAGACAGAAATCATCGAGATGGCAATACGCCACCTCAAGTACCTGCAGGAACGCGCGAACGGTTCGTACGGAAAGCGCGCTTATTTGGTAAACTCGTTAGTTATAATTGGAAAACAACAGAGAAAGGTACTTTTGGATTAAACTCCAACCCGTCAGATCTTTGATTCTGTTCTGTGAATAATGAAAATAGTTGTATGTATGTTTATCTAATCGCTAAATTCTACCAATGAAGGAAGGAAGGTTGGCTGTATTTGGCGTGGAGCTACTACTATTTTCAAAAATTTGACGTCATTGATAGGAATTATTTGATCGAATTGATTGGAGTGTTTGAGATTTAATACAAATTGTATGCGGGCTTGTTTTTGCGAAAAACTGAGACTGCAGTAACTGTTAATTAAGCTGGGGAATATATACATATTTCTACAGGAAATATCGCAGATTCAAGCCCAAGTTGTTTTTTATATTTTTCAATTATTTCTAACATAGTCTTGTATTTACTAAGGCACATGTTTAAGATATGGAGCTAAAGACCATATTCAAAAGGGAGTTTGAAAAAAATTTATTTTCTTCTAAATGAAGTCCCGGCGCGGCTTAGTGAATACAAGTCTTATTTATATTTCAGTGATAAATAATAAATGAGTATTTAAATCATTTGTTATTTTGCCCACACCCAATTTTTATAGTTTTTGTGCAGTACTTACAGAAAGTCTGAAAAGTAATATTAAAATTCTCAAGTTCAGTAGTTCTGGATATTTCCAGTGTTTTAAAATCAATCTTGTTAGGAAACGATTACCTGTTAGGTCTCCGGTAAAACTTCTAGTGACATGGTTTTCTTCAGAAGCTTTCAAATGTTTTAAGATTGATGTCAGAATACAAGGAAAATAAAGCAACCTAACGACCAAGTTTGCTTTAATATAGGTTACATTCGTATTCCTGCATAATCCTTGAATGTTTAAAGTTGTAACATTTGTTTAACAAGAGCAATTTGTAAGCCTAATCTTACAAAAATACAGATACACAAAGACAGTATCTGTTTGTAACCTATATAATAATCAATTAAAGAGTTTGTGAAAAAATATCCCATACGTAGGGCATCAACGGTAAAATAATATTTGTTTATGAAATAAAATAAAAGTAAAATTTTGTCAATCCAGTACCGAAGAATAATAGCTATAATTTATATTCGTCAATCATACTGAATCCAGTCCCAACAAAAAATATTGTACATTGTAAATAACATTGTCCTGGTAGGCTAGAGCCCGCATAAGTTTTTAAATGATAAATTTTATTCAAATCTACGCTTTGATACAGAATCTACGTTTTTGCATTGAAAGTAGGCTTCTAACACTAATTAAATCTCATTTACTATCGTCATCCTATTCTGATTTGCGTCATTGCTACCAAATAATGGCTAGGTATTTATATAATGAGTAATTCAAATTATTGAAAGCAAATTAATTTACAAAAATCAAATAGAATGGTAAAATCTACTATAGCGTTTTAGAAAATCTGCATGAAAGAAGTCTTCTGTAAACAGAATTTTTGTTGTATAATTTGATGCCCGGTGATTTCCATCCAATTATCCTTTGCACTATCGCACATAAACCATTTTTATTTTACAAATTAATTGCAGGTTTATAATAACAAATTGCCAAATTAAAAAAAAAATTGTTCCTTTAACAAAAGACACATTTGGAAACATTATTAAAGTAAAAAAAGTAACTCATCAAAAACTTTTCACATGGTTTATGGTCGAGCCTCCACCGAGCACAAATACCCACAAACATCTTTTTTAAACACACCAACATCCTTTACAAATCCAATTTTATCAAAACCTCTTTTTTTTTAATCACCTAAAAAACAACATCCATCGTCAATGGTTTACAAAAAAACAGAACACGCTCATATTACCACTGAAGAACGCTAATGTTGTTGGGAGTTCCCGCCGGAAGATGTTCCATCTTCGCGTGGGGTTCTGTTATAGCTGCAGACCGGGGTCTGGGCGAGGAGCACTTCAGGGCTGGCTACCAGGACGCGGTGGCCGAGGTCATGCGCTTCCTGGTCGAGGTGCACGGCTACGGGTCAGGGGATGGCTTGTGCGTGCAACTGGCTGCTCATATGCAGAGGCACTGCGAAGCTGTTGCTAAAGGTGTGTATTTTGTGCTACAATTAGAATTATTGGAATTATGTAGTGGTAAGAAGGACAGCTTCATATTTTTCCAGTGTCTGAGAAGTCTTTATTTATAAAAAAACGGCGTTTTTTTATTCTCTAAATAAGCTTCCAGACTTTCCAGTATAATAATTATTATAATTGTAAGTTAAGGCCCTACCCTACCTCAAATTCTATCTCACTTGCACCATACTACTCGCGGCCTGAGTGCGAGCGAGACGGAGTGGGGTACTGGTGGCTCCAAGCCTCGAATAGTTTAGGTACCTAATTGCTTTTTACAGTGAAAATAATGGTAATTTAAAAAAAATAAAAAACATATGACCTGCTTTATAATAATTAATTTGAAGTATTTTTGAATAACAGCGGTTTATAGTTCGGTTTAGAGGTAACTTTGGTTTTTTTTTCTATCGAGAATATTTTATGTAATCGAGTTTTCGCCAAACATGGGACCTAGCATCAATCCTCAACTTTAACATTTATGTATATTTATTTCAAAATTAATGCTGCAGTATTTTTGGCATAACGGAGGGTCATGCTAAGCAATTTGAGGTAGGGTAGGGCCTAATTGGTTAATGTTATTGTCTCACGTTGTGTCGGGTCGTTGAGCTCACGTAAGCTGACGGATGAATGCGTTTTGTAACTTTCCTCCAAAGGCCAGTAATGTCCTATTTACTAAAGTAATTTCATTTCACTTTAAGTCAGTTCTCGTCCCGTCACCGGAGTTCAGAATTTCCAAAGTCCATTCTTTAGAGATATTGTTGTGGTTTAGAACTTAGACGAATATTGTACCGTACGATATTTATAAACCTCTTCCTCACTTTTCCAGGCGAGCCCCTACTCCGTGAGAAGCCCCGGTCCCACCCTGGCTCATCCTCCGAAACAGCAAGTTCGTCTAGCAGTTCCCACGGCTACACGATGAAGCCGGGAGTCATCGCGCAGGCGCCGCCCCCCGCGCCGCCCACCTTCGCGCCCGACACTTACGAGGAGCGTCCTCAAGAACATCCTTACTCCATGGAATGCGAAAGAGGTAATAATAATGATGATGATATGATATTCTAATGAGTAGAAGCAGGCAAAACAGAGAGGCAGTGAACGCCGTCAACGAACTAGACACGGGATTTGATCACACATCCCGGTGCAGGTAAAATTATTTTTTTAATCTGTCGGCTCATACCAACCAAAGAAGTCCTTTTTTTGTTGGTCAGAGTCTGTCAGATATAAAAGTCGTTGACGGAAGCAGACGGATTGTCGTGTAGATTGTCTTGTCTAGACGCGCCAACGGGGGTAATGATCGAGGCAATCTAATTTTTTATCGCTGTGGTGTTGATAAAACTCAAATATTTATATTTTTAGTTTTATTACCTTAGATTCAAGACTTATTGCTGTCAGGCGGAGGCCGCACAGAATCAGATAGGTGCGTTTGCTAAATCGACAGATGAGAATCCTCATTTTACAGTCTGATGTGTTTACAGTACGACAACGTCGAGTACCAAGACGAATTGCAAGTAAGAATAGCTAGGGTTGAATTCCCGGCAGAGTACTATTGCGACTTTATCGCAATTTGTGACTCAAGAGTTCGATGACCTTTGTCACACACACAGTAAATCTTATCTCAAATACTAATGTTTCTATAATTTCTCTCAACAGTATCAGTGACGCAGACGCCAATGGCATGCGAAGGCGAAGGCCTACGAGAGGCAGAGCCCCTGCCCCTGGATGGGCGACGCAAGAGGGAGCCCACACTGCGAGCAGTGAGGAAGCCCGATCATACCGAAGACTACCTGCATTCCTACAAGTTCAAGAACTCCATTGAAAGGCGATTCTCCAGATCGCAAGACACGGAGGTAACTAAATACATTTTGATGACAATAATATTTTCTGCCATAAATGAGGCTAAACTCATATTATAATGTAGTAAAATCTAGGCAGCCGAGAGGGAAACAGTCAAACAGGTGACATTCTTTGTACTATTTGTCATTCGGAAGTTAATTTCTCCTTGAGCAGAGGCCAAGGTCTTAAAATCATAAAATGTGTTCATGTCGTGTAGGTAGTAATGACGTAGAAATCCTACTAATATTATAAATGTCAAAGTTTGTATGTTTGGATGTTTGTTACTCAATCACGCAAAAACGGCTGAATGGAGTCGGATGAAATTTGGCAAACAGATGGTTTATAACCTGGATTAACACATAATACTTTTTATCCCGATATTCTCACGGGATCGAGACTTACGCGGGTGAAACCGCGGGGCGCAGCTAGTTAGGATATAAAAATACTATGTTACAACCACATAAAGATAGTAGCACAGCTCTTAAGTGGGTGATAGACATGTGTACTTAAAGTACGCGGTCTTTAAAGTTCGCAGACTTACTCGGCTAGGCGTCGCGTCGGGGACACACGTGAAGCTTGCTCGAAATTTCTTTGTCAAATTGGCTCGCGGCTCGCGGCTCGCGGTGAGGACAAATAGGCGAGTAAGCTCGCCGAGCCATATGTACGCGTACTTGCTCACACGTCTATCACCCCTTTTAGAGGGCCTCCCCGAGCGACAGTAACTACAGACCGTTCACTGTATCTTGTCCCTTGCCGCTTGCCGTCATGTTGGCACTATTGTACTTCAAAATGGCAACTGACAGAACAGTGCTACCAATCGCGTCACGGGACAACTTGTAATTAACGCACTGTACTACGAGCTGGCAACCTGGAAAACAAGCATGCTCGTGACTGTAACTACAGCTTGGCAAAAAAGAGTCTGGAAAAAATGAGGGCGCCACTACCGCATTTATGTCACTTCAAATGGGAAATGCGTCAAAGAATTTAGACCAATAGTGAAAAACGTTGCTTGTACTGACTCAAAACCTACTAAGTACTAGCACTTGTCGGCAAAGTAGTGCCAACATCATAAGTTTGCATTACTTAAAAGTAAAATATTTAGTTTGATCTGTCACCGCATCATACTCTTTTTTTGCCAAGCTGTACACTGCTACAAGGATCTTTTGGCGTTCGAATGACGTTGACAGGGGAGCGCTGTCGTTATACAGTTGCGCAATTTGGTTTTGTGAAATGCATTGAAAAAACAATATGGTGGCGTTAGTTCCGAATTTGGCCACGCGCCAAAAGGGCCTTGTAACTCTCCAAATACGACGATGTGAAGTTACTGTATTCGCGTATATTTGCTTATTTTTCACGAACAAGACGAATACGCAAATACACGAACACTCGTATCCACTGGGTTGTCGGTTTTTGGTCACATATCAGAGGATTGCGTATATACCGAATAAGTTCGTTTACCGTCCACACATAGCTTGCTCAGTAGAGTGAGGTTTTATACATGTATTGGTAATTAACACAGAGGAAATATCAAGTCGCTGCTGCCACTAACTCGTCCATCTTTGCGTTCAAATTTGCATACTTAATTATCTTTATACTTACCAAAAATATTTTTGTATGTTCGGCATATTCGCTGTTCATGACGATGTGTGGACGGTGTATTCGAGTTATTCGGACTTTTACCCAATAAAGCCGAATAAAACACAGTAAAAAACGCGAATACCGAATAGCGATGTGAATTGCCACCATAACGCGTACAAAGCGCGTAACGCGTTGTAGCGCTTGTACTAGGGTAGTACGCCCTGGACCCTGAGCAGTCAGCCCTGCTTGTATTAGCTGCTGACTGACTAGTCCAGAGCATGAGCTATTTTCATGTTACAAAAACAACCGACTTCCAAAAAAAATACACTTCAAAAAGAAAAATAACTTTGATTTCGGAAGTCGGTGTCTTTGCTTTTCAATTTTCGTTTTTTGCCACCGTCTTCCGAAATTAAAGTAATTTTTCACTTTGTAAGTGTTTTTTTTTAAGTCGGTGGTTTTTTTTTTTTGTATAAAGTTTTTTTTTTCACTTTTTAGTTGTGGTACCTACCCCACACAAATTCTAATACCACTATCTGCTATGTAAATAACAGTGATTGTATCAAATAAGATGTCGTCTATATAGACTAAGTGAGAAAAATACGTAATTATTGAAGCTAACTCAAGCAAAGTTAATAAAATTTATATGGGACCACACGGGAAGCACCAGTTTTCAAATAAAAAAAGACTCATCGAAATCGGTTCACCCAGTCAAAAGTTCTGAGGTAATAAACCTTTAAAAAAAAATACAGACGAATTGATAACCTCCTCCTTTTTTTGAAGTCGGTTATTATAGTAACACGACATGAATCGGCCTTTCACCAATAACTGAGCATGGGTCTCCCAAAACATTTACAAAAGGGATTTTGCCAGACCAACAAAAAAAGTTAGACGGAACGCTGCTAACATCAAAAGTGAAGCCACCTTTTTATTTGTGTGTGTAAAAAGGGTTGTCATTTGTTAAAGTTACACACACAGGCGCACACAGGAGTGCGCTGTCCCATCCTCTTTACGAAATTCCGCTTTCATGACAAATAAATCCGCAAATCATGGTTCAAGATTTAAATAATTTTAGTAATATTGCAAATATTATAATCACATTTTCCTAAGTACTTACTTAATTATGTAGGTCACGCACGTAGATGTATAATAAGAAATTCGTACCCTTTAAAGAATCTAGATTAAGCACTAAAGATAAGAAAATATTTGAGCAAGGTACCGCCCGTATCCGTAACAGGTTTACCTCCGAATAGTCCTGACGACGACGCGTCACAATAACCGACAAGTACGATAAATACTTTTACCTACGAAGGCCGTGAAACGTGAAATTTTAAAGAAAAAACTCACTCTTTCTACTTATCGACTGCTGTACCAACTTTGTGGTTACACTATAATAAGATGATTAGATAATCCCCATCCAGGCTGCCGACATGTTGGCCCGCACAGCTCACGCGCACGGGAAGGTGTACTCGCACAAGCGCCGCCGCGCCGCCAAGCCTGCGCCTTCTACCTCCACCTCCAATTCCGGATCTACTGAAGATGCCAGGGACACCTCGCCACAGGTACGTTTTTACAACCTTCTTCAGGGAAAATCGCTGCAAAGATATTAATTGTTTTAGGTCCTATCCTACCAGCTGCTCATATTTCTAAACAAATCTCTAATCTGTTTGTAGGACACGTCAAGCGAATCACCTCATCATCATCACTATGACAAGCCACCTCCTCCAGCGCAGTATGTCCCTGTTTTCGCGTTGAATGCTCTCGGTAAGTTAATAGTGATTCACTAAAAGTTGCCTGGCTTTTCAAAAACAACACAGTATAACAGTAGACCCTACTTTTTTATAAGTATAACCTTTAGACTTTACTTTTTGCAGGAAAATACTATGTCCCGCTAAGTGTCGACTATGCGTGCCTTCAAAGGCACCTTGGCCCCTACGATGTGCTAGACGCTAGGGCTATTCATCTAGCTGCGCCATTGCATCCTGTGACGATTCACGTCAACTTTCAGCCGTGTCTCAACTACCACGTCAAGAGGGAACCAAACGAACGAGACCAATGGCGGGCTGTGTAAGCAAAAGACACGTATCCAGAGCCTGATGAGCTGAGGTCGCCATATTGCTATAATAATGGCGCTAGTGAACGTGACAGCCAATTTTTCGAAAATATTTTATGGCGGCAATCATTGATGATTATTTAATTTTGAAAAGGAAAGATTACTCCATAAATTAATGTAACGAGGCTTACAGGTACAATAGCCAAGCTATTTTCCTAATTATATAAAATATCTGAACAACGCCTCCGAAGAAAATTAAAAAATCATATATTTTTGTAATCAAAACAGCTGAATATTTTTGAGATTACTAAACGTATACTGGTTATTACCGGTATAATGAGTATACCTAAACAAAATAATACTATGGAGTGTAAGTGCAGCGCGAGTGAACGAGTGCTCATGATCTAAGAGTTCCGGTGCAGCAATTTGATATTATGAAGATTACCTATACGCTACCAAGAACAAAAAAACAAAGAAATCCTTGAAAAGAAGCCGAATAGTAAGTTCAGCTGTTAAAATATTTTATTGAACCTAAACGTGGCAAATCTTCAATTCTTCAGCTGTTCTAGTCAAATGTGAGTAAAAAATAAAGTGCAATGTGGAACGTTGTAAATACTTGCATCGTACCATACCATATCGACGAGTGTTTTGTTATAAATAATTTATTCTGTGGGCATATTAATGAAAAGGACATTATTAGTTTTAAGTATTTTAGCTATGAACACGTTATGCCCATAGTTTCGGCGGCAGCATAAAGTGAAACGTTTTTTTTGAAAGACTAATGATTGTGTGGACAATATTTTCTGTGTTCTTAGTTACGGCTGTGATAAGTAAAGTAGTCGAAGATATAACTGACCGCTGTGGAGCATTATTAACAGAACACGGATGGTTCGACATTTGATACTTGCTATATTAGTACAACAGTACAATATAAAATTAAATTAAAAATGATGTGTCAGCAAGTTAGAAAATCATTATATCTTTTATTTTGAGTACGAATGTGTATGTGCTGCTATAGTATCAACTGGAGAAACAACCATATGCCAACTGATGATAAATCCCCTCAGAAATCAGACGTTACTACTTACATAATTTGAAACATTATTTTAAGCTGATTCAAGACCAAACTAAATTTATTTTTTAAGACATTTTTTCCCACCAAAATTCCACAGCCCTAGTGTGCGTTTTATTATGAATACGGAATTCGCATAGGGGGAGCTGCTGAATATTGTTTCAAATGCTTTTATTTTTAATTCGTGTTTGAAGGTAATGTGGAATAATTAAGGTGTGGTGTTCACTAGTCGTGGACAAGATAAAGACTGAGGTTTTTATTTAGCTGTAAAGTTATGTTTCTATGATTGTTTCAACATTGGATTCTCACTCAAAATATACCGCAAGTACCTACCGCAGGTTAGAGTTCAATGTGCAAAGTGTCAAATTTTACGTAAAGTTAGTTTTAGAATAGTCTGTTAAAAGTTTAAGTACTTTATATTTTGTAAATAAAAACATGTTTAAGAAATAAATGTTAAATATTTTATGGAGGTGCGTGTATTATTTTTACCATCGTGTTTGGTTATTAGCAATAAAGGAAAGGCGCTACATTCAAACGAAGATTTTATGTAATTAATTATCATAACATCTTTTATTCTCTAGTATTATTTTAAATTTTACATGCTTAGTTCAAACATTGAGAAGAAATAATAATATTTAACATCTGGATAATATACAGCTTTTTTATTTACGATCCACTTAGCGTTAAAAAATTATATTAATATATATATTGCAAAATATTCTATTGTTACATCGAATACCTTACATAAAAACATCCGACGGGGGAACGGGCCAAGCCGAAGGTGGGTGCGATCACAAGGAGTCGGAAGTACCAATCAACTAGCTTCATAATATGGCAAACGATAGAGAGTGCGCTTTTGGTTCACCATAACAAAATATAGCCTTCACTTAACATTAACTATTATTATATTTACACAGACGCTTCTCTACGGGTTGATATAATTAAGAAATTTTATCACAAAGATTTTCATCTAATATACTACAGAAACATTAAAACGTTGGACTGCGTTTTGTTGTCAATTAAATCCTTCTATATACAATTGCTGGGCTGCCATGTGAATTTTAAATCTACAACTATTTCAAATCCTATGTATAGGTACTATTTTATTTACTTATAAAGTTATGACGTTGAGAGGAAGAAAACTAGTTGAAAGTATTGTTTTCTATAAAATGCACATCAAAACGCAATCCAACAGAAAGATATTAAGCGATTAATTTACAGTTTATTAAAACCAGATCGAAATATTTACATTATGTATTTGACATGAGCCCCACACTGTCGCTCTAGTCGGCTTGCGAACATTCTGAACATCTCATACTAATCTACATTTGATTCAATAGAAAAAATCATAAAAATCTTCCTACAGTTCTTTTTATACAATACAAAAATAATAAAATCATGGATTAAATAAAGTTGTTAAAATATATTTTTCTGTGTGTTAATAACTATGTGTATTTGCCTTGAAGGCGTATTATTGCAACGTATTTGACTATAATCTAAGTTTTAAAGATTATGCGTAAAACACTTAAATTTTTAAGTAGTAGCTCCGTGACGACCCGAACTTGCGGGTAAGCGAAGCATAATGCAACTACATAGAAACTTTCTAAACGGCTGCACGAAATAGGAAATCAAGACGTTATACAACAAGTTAATTGAGACGACTCTTCGATATGTACTTGTTAGCCACATAGCTAACTTGGATTCAATTAAAGATAATAATTTTATCTTTGAAAAATAAATGACTCATAATTAAAAGTGCATTATAAGTTGACAATCATCGAGACTGTAATTGACACGTAATAAGCAGCGAATGTTGCCAGAACATCATTTTTACATTCCGCAAAAAGCATACAATCTAATTACAAAGGGGTTCCAAATAAAACACCAATTTTCTGGAACCCATGTTAGAAAATTTGAGCAATAATTTGGATGAAACGTCAGACACTGGGCATTATAAACGTAGTTTAACTACATAGATTTACTCTACAATATCCACAGATTGTTTTACCTAAAAATGGGGCATATTCCACCAATAATAAAGACACCGACCAAATAGTTACCCACTATCAAAATATCAGCGCCCTTCATTTAGCAGAAAAGCACGAAAATTTATTTAAGGAACTTTAAGAATATATTCCCTTCCGAAAGCGTTATTGCGTAGAAGCTAATTATTGCGATCAAAGTCACAGACAAAATCATGGAAGTAGAACCGATTCACTGAAGCGCATCGTTGATCAAACTACAAATATAACGCAGCACTAGTTTAATACTCGTCGAGTACAAAACACTAGAAAGATTTTATTTTGTATTGAATTAGACTATCTGTAATAGCGATTTAAGGCATCAATCGCACTGCGAATATTAGACAGCAACTTCAGATGGCACTCGGTCGCTTTTCAGTGCAAATGTTGTTTATCAGTAGAGCTGTAAACTAAAACTAGAATCCCTACGGAAGCCTACCTAAATATAACAAACAGAATATTTTGCAAGTGCCTGCACATAGCTTCCTTAGATCACTGGGTGCTTCGGTGATAAACACTATTTTAGCCCGAGGTTATTCACAACATTGATTCGTTGTTATTATAGAAGTATTTACAGTTGGCAGTATATTAACAATTGAAATATTAGTACATAACATTCATCTTTATAAAGGTTACTGTAATTATAAACAACTTTAATTCCAGAATAAAATGGCAGAATGTTATAATACAAACTCATTTTGAACTCTGCAGTTTAGTTCTTACAAAATAATGTAAGGTGCAGAGCTGTAAAGCTCTAAAGTGCAGAGTTTAAAAATGTATAATTATGTTACAACTTAACACTTGTTAACATTATGCTGTGTATACAATGTGTTACAAACAACTCACAAAATAACAACCAACTCAAGAATCGACATCTCAACGACCACGTCGCTTCTCAATGCAAATTGCACACAATGTACACAGTACACATCTCATTAAGACCTACAGACGTTGATTTGTAACACATTACAAATTGGGTTATAAAGATAACTCATTAAAAAATATCACAATTTACTAACAAGTAAATAGTGCTTAATTAGAATCTATTTTCATTATTTGTTGTGTCAAACCAAACAGGTATTTTATTAGTACTAATGTGATTGCAATTCATATCAGTCAATATTCACGACCTCGTTTATCCAATTAGGATGCAAAAGCCACGCTAAACTAAGTCTTCACCTACAACACCACTTTGCAACTCTGCAATTTAAAACAATTAATATTTTTATTATGAACAATTCAGTTCATGTATAATACTTGAAACAACCAATAAATATTCACTTTCGAACCCTGCAGAGTACAAACTGCAGAGTGGTGTCGTGGACAGTTTCAGGACTCTATTACCCAGCTGCCTCAACATTCGTCCTTGTGATGATGGACCAAAGAAATAAATCTTTGCACAATACGCTCCGCTTAAATTATAACAGATTTAACCTCTAGAAATGGCTAATGCGACAATGCGTATCTGTATTGAAACGACTCTAAAGTACAAGTGAAACCTCTAACACTAACAAGAGACCTAGAAACTAGGACGAGCCCTCGGACCCCCTATGTATGCTAGAAAAAACAAATAATAAAAACAACTATAATTTACTTAAACATTATGCGTACAAAAATCCTAGTCTTCGTTCCCTAAACGCACTATCGAATTAATCGATAATAAATAAATATATCAATAAGATACATAAACATTGTACATATATAAAACTCTTTCATACCATTATACATATATACTTTACCGAGTAGGTTCCCTATATTATATTATCTTAACTCTCCTATATACAATATGTACAAAGGGAAATAAAAACAATTTGTACTTGCAGAAAAACCGTGGAAAATAAAAACGTAGAAGTGAAACGGAAATATACAATATGCGCGCATCGCATCTAACGTACACTCATAGAAAAGTTCCTTTATGCTAATTATTATATAATACAGGCGACGGATTAGTCCATCTGAGATTTACAAAAATAATGTGTTTGTGTGGCAGGCCACAGCCGACTACCTGTCGCCCCGCTTCGCACCGCCCGCGCCATCTGCCGGACAAAGCATACCAGCGTTTAGAAATGACAACACTATGCTCGTATATAACAGTTTATTCAACATGCCAGCATAATATCTCTATGTATTATATACAAAAATAATATAAATGTAGTAGGTTCATAATTTCTATAGATTAAACAGTAGCACATGGTACAATACCCTAAGTTTAACTATAAGTATGATTACACAAACCAAATACTTTTTCCACAAGCAAGATCCGTTTAAGGGGGATGCGCCAAGGTAGCCCGCGAAATTGAAATTTTCTTACGTTTTTTGCAATTTGCAGGTCAGTATCAGGTTGTATGTTGATCTAAATATTATTAGAGGCCGTAACAGGAGCTCGTGGCTACGTAATAACAGCCGCACGGGTCGTTGCATCAGGTTAAGCTACGCTTGCCGGGGTTGGTCCGTGGATGGGTGACCATCTTTACATACCGAGACTCCTCCGTGCCTCGGAAAGCACGTTAAGCCGTTGGTCCCGGCTGTCATTTGTGGATCTTTGACAGTCGTTACGGGTCGTCAGAAGCCCGAAAATCTGACAACCAGTCTTACCAAGGGGTATCGTATTACCCAGTTACTGGGTTGTGGAGGTCAGATAGGCAGTCGCTCCATGTAAAATACTGGTATTCAGCTGCATCCGGTTAGACTGGAAGCCGACCCCAACATAGTTGGGAAAAGGCTAGGCGGATGATGATCAGGTTGTATGTTGATCTAAATATGATTAGCGATGGATTTATAGAATTATAAACATTAGAATCAGCAATACAACTCTCTAAGTTCATGTAAGTGAATGACTATTTCATGATATCATAACATTTGGCACTTTCATGAACTTAGAGAGTTGTATTGCTGATTCTAATGTTTATAATTCTGTAAACCCATATTTGTTACGGCCTCTAATAATATTTAGATCAACATATAACTTGACACTGACCTGCAAATTGCAAAAACGCAAGAAAATTTGAATTTCGTGGGCTACCTTGACGCATCCCCCTTAAAAGGACTTGGTATTTAAAATACGTAGCAAGATTTGGCCATCGCCTAAATCTAATGATACTATTGATTACAATTATTAAATTCATACACCCCTTCTGCCCCACTTTAACCCTTTAACTCCTGTTTTATACCCATAAGCTGTACTATACATATTATTATTCCATTGGTTATCAACAAGGTGTCCCATTTCCTCCAAGGTTTTTATATTTTGTCCCCAAGGGTCTTCATGACAGTTGGATGGAGCAGGAGTTGGTCCCGCATGCCCCATATGGGTCGGTCTGTCATGTCCCTCTGGGGATTCAAATATGTGTTGGGTCACACTGCCAGCACCATGTCCCATAATGTCGTTATGTCTCCAAATGGGCATACCGGTGTTTTCGGTAGGTGGTCTCGCTTCTTCGTCGTCGGGTAAGGCAAGTCCGAACTCCCGTCGTAACCGCGAGCTGAGGTTCTCTCGCTGGCGCTCAGAAGCTGTCGGCTGGGCGTCGAATACACCTGCACAAACAACAATATGGTTTAAACAATAGCTCAAATTATAATGTACTGGGTATTAACATATGACGGTACTATTTTCGGAGGCCGCAGCAATTTGTAAGTGTGCAGTGTTGATATTAAAGAGCATCCTTCACTACATATTATAAAACAGAGTCCTCCGCCGCGTCTGTCTGTCTGTTCGCGATAAACTCAAAAACTACTGCACTGATATTGATACTGTATTCACCAATGGATAGAGTGGTTCTCGAAGAAGGTTTAAGTATATAATAACCGACATCGGCGCGGGCGAAGCCGCGGGCATCAGCTAGTAAATAATATAAGCGTGGGGAATGCCTTTGCCTGAAAAAAATTGTTGTTACCGGTTTGAATAAAACTCCGGACTGTGATCAGCAAGACCCACAATACATAGCACATTTAACTCAATGCCCACAAAGCGAATTTTCTGGCCTATATGTGGTTCAGTACATTGCTTCTAAATATTCCTAAGATTTCGTCATTAGTATATTCCACTAAACCTTAGTTCAAACATTCTAAAATTACTAAAAACGAAACAGTAACCCCATTCTACGCTCGTCACGTTTACCGCGATCGTGTGCTAAAAATAACGTGCTGGTGCACTTTACGAACCAATTTGCCGCCGTCATAATTATTATAAGTGAGTGCAATAAGATTTTGTACAAGTAGATATACTATAGGTGTCGGATTATCTCAGCGCGTTGGCATGTGGGAGTGAAATAAAAAAACCTCGTATGAATATTAGTTAGAATTCTGTGCGGCGCAGTATTGTGTTTACACTCGTTGTGAAGGTCGCGGCGGTAATGATTTTAGTCTTTATTGCTGAGCTCCTCGCTCGTTTATGCGCCGCTAACGTTATTGCTTTGTCTTGATCATTTAAACAGAGCTTCTGTTAGTTTTATTGAGATGCTTGGCTGCTTTAGTTGATGTACTGTTTATGTGAATCATTTATATACTTTTTATGGTACAGAGGCCATAATGGTTACGATATTTGCATGATGTTTAAAGGGCCTCTAATTACGCCGAAGTTTGATGCGAAACGAACGGCCTTGTAAATAATATATATCGCCAGCTATATCTTTACTTTACTGCGCAATAAAAACAACAAAAACGCTTTAATTTCCTCGTGATTTTGACAGCCTATGGATTGCAACGACAAAACTATCCGACTGTATTTTACAATCCTGAAGGTTTCAGCAATATAATACTACTTCAGATTGCTACTCTCTACCAATATACGTGCACAATATAATATAGATAAGGCGGACACGGGTAAAGTTGCTATGGAAATATTTGACATAACAACAGCAATGTTTGTGTGAAACGCCGTTATCAATGAATTTAACACAAAAACATACGAACCATCGATAAACTGGGGTCGATGATTGCATAACGCAGTCGCAACATACACGAGTATGTACCTATTATATACCTATGTTACCTACGTAAATATGTACAGCAAATGGTTAAAAATCATGCTTGCTGTATCCACAGTATGCAAGCATAAAAGCACATTTTCTTTCGACTATCCGGTACACTGTACTGGTATTCATAGTTCTGGGTACAGTGATGAATAGAGGTGCTTCAATTTCTAAAATATTCCACTGCGCTAGAAATGTTGAATACATGCAGCTGCTTATCTTAGCTTGAGTTACGAGAAATGAACAGTAACTACTACCTTCCTTCCAGTAAATTATGCAAGTATAAGAAACTGGGTACGTATCTCATAATGAATGCACTAGTTACGTACCTACAGCCCATCATAACCTAGATCAGCAGGAGTCATCAAATGGCGGACCGTGGTCCGGATGCGGACCTGCGGACTTTAAGTAAACTGTGAATGTTAACTAAAACTTAGTGTGAAAAAATATTTAAAAACAAAAGAGTTTTTGCTTGCACCAACTCTACCCCTTCAGACAGATACTTAGTTCAAAATAAAAAAATTAACTTTTCACATTAATATTAATTACTTACTTTGTTATTTTTGTTCATTAGATAATATCTGTTTATTAATGTTTTTTTTTTTTTAAATCGTTTATTTTAAATCGATAAAATCTTAAGTTGCTAGTAAAGTAGTAATCAAGTCATATTATTTTACAAAACAGACCTCTTATAAAACTAATTGGTGATCCCTGACCTAGATTGATTTAATTCATTGTATACTGAGAGGAAGTACTATTATACTAGACATATATCTCTTTATAGATCGCTATAAACGACCATTGAGTATCGTTATAATGACAGTGTAATTAGCAAACTAATTTAGCTGCCAGCCTTTTGGGCACTTTTCCCACTGACAGCAATGAGGAAGAATTTTTTCCCTTATATTTTATTTTTTCCCTTTGTACATAATGTTAGTGTTAGATTGTATATTTTATTAAAAAAATTAAATTAAATATTAGTTAAATAAATAACTTAAAATGATAGATTTAAATAGAAAAAAAAAAAAAAACTGATTCATGATCCCAGTTGGAAGTATAAAGGAGGCTGATGCTGCTTATTCCCTTGATATAATCCCTTAGTTATGTGTATGATACTCATCATAAGTCATACTATGGTAGCTATAAACTTTATGCATACGTACACCTTAAGGAACTTTTAGGCAAAACCCTATACTAAATCGTTCTTTTCCTTACAAACTTTTGTTCAGTCTAAACTCGATTTCCAATACAGTTCTGTGCTCGATAGTCCACATTTCCTTTCGAAAGTGCATTCACGAGGGAAGCGTAACAAGCCACGACACTAATCGTCTATGGCAGCACGTAACCGGTGCGCGGGCGAATCAACCAATTGAATCAATTGCTCGCGTGCTCTACTTGACTATATAATTGTCCACAATCCGATGATGCAGTTCCGTAATCATATTGTGACTAGTATTGACTTGATTATAATATTGTACCGATTTGTTGTTGTTAGTCATGTGTGTGCGCATGATCTATTTTTATTTTGGTTTTTTTAAATCGGTAAAATTGTATTAGGGAAAAGTTCATATCATAATATTATGATGAATCTAACATGTATTTCTAGTGTACCATGAAATGGCTCTGACGATCAACCAGTGAAAACTATCAAACTTTTTAGCCCTGTCTATCACTTGTATTCTGGTGAAGGAAAGTGTTATCATGAGTGCCAACTCACTAGCATTGCAGGCGTAATTGTGATTCCTACTTGTATACTTATACATAGGTAAATTTTTGGGAAAGATCTTAAATCCTCAAGTACCTCCCCCAAGTAGTCCCCACTTCTAAACTTAAAATTAGAGATGGGATAAAGATGAATATGTTATGTTACCTTTAGGCAAGTGGTCGGCGGCGAGTTCCCGGTGCAGGCGCTGCTCCAGCTCGTCGGCGGCGGCCTGCGCGGCCAGGTCCAGGCGCTGCGGCGACAGCGAGGCGGCGCCCGATGACTCGCTGGACCACTCGGGCGCCGCCTCGCCGCCCGAGCCCGCCTCGCCCGCCTCGGACGACGAGCCTGCGCCTTCTTCCGCACACCCGCCTTTGTGCCTCTTGCGGTACTCCGTTATAGAGAGCTGCACAACATTTATACATGCTCCTGTTACTTTTAGTAGTAACGCTAAGGCTCGGCGCAAACGAGCTACCGACCACAGGCTTATTCCACAAATCCCCCCTAGGGGGAAAAGTGGAATCTATAAAAAAAAAGTGTAGAATTCCCCCCTGATAATCCCCCCTAGGGGGGAAAACTGGAATCGAAAAAAATACTTAATCCACAGATCCCCCCTGAAAGTATCACTCAGGGGGAAAACTGGACACTTAAAAAAAAAAGTCCTGAATTCCCCCCTGATAATCCCCCCTAGGGGGAAAACTGGAATCGAAAAAAATACTTAATCCACAGATCCCCCCTGAAAGTATCCCTCAGGGGGAAAACTGGACACTTAAAAAAAAAGTCCTGAATTCCCCCCTGATAATCCCCCCTAGGGGGAAAACTGGAATCGAAAAAAATACTTAATCCACAGATCCCCCCTGAAAGTATCCCTCAGGGGGAAAACTGGACACTTAAAAAAAAAAAGTCCTGAATTCCCCCCTGATAATCCCCCCTAGGGGGGAAACCTGGAATCGAAAACAATACTTAATCCACAGATCCCCCCTGAAAGTGTCCCTGAGGGGGAAAATGGCCTCAAAAAAAAAAGTCCTAAATTCCCCCCTGGTAATCCCCCTTACGGGGGAAACCTGGAATCTGAAAAGCCAACGTCCAGAAATCCCCACTGAGGTTCTTAAAATTTAAGGAGTGCTTCTGCTAACAGCTCTGGGCGCCCAAGTAAATTTTAAAAAATACTGGAATTAACTAAAAAGTACAATATAATACATATTCATTAATCAGTCTTTTTACACAGAATTATGTATTGATTTGTACGCTCTCAAAGTAAATAAAAAATATATTGTAAAAAGACTGATTAACGAATATGTATTATATTGTACTATTTAGTTAATTCCAGTATTTTTTAAAATTTACTTTAAGAGCTTAGAAATCAAATCTAAAAATAAGGGGGAAAAGTGGAATAATCCAAATTGATAAGGGGAATTTCAGGATTTTTTTTACATTAGGGTCCAGTTTTCCCCCTTGAGGCAGATTCTCTCAGGGGGGAAAAGTGGAATAACTCAAAATGAAAAGGGGACTTTCTGGATTCCTTTTACATTAGGGTCCAGTTTTCCCCCTTGAGGCAGATTCTCTCAGGGGGGAAAAGTGGAATAACTTAAAATGAAAAGGGGACTTTCTGGATTCCTTTTACATTAGGGTCCAGTTTTCTCCCCTGAGGGGGATTCTCTCAGGGGGGAATAGTGGAATAAGCCCGACCACAGCCACCGGTGGCTGTCGTCTCTTGCTGCGGTATTAAATACTGCTGTAGCGAGTGGCCGCCCCCGGTCACACGTGTGCGACGAATCCATACAAAACGTATGAAAAAGCATGTGAACTGCTTGTCGCTGGGCTACCGGTGGCTGTGGTCGGTGGCTCGTTTGCGCCGAGCCTAAAGGTTAAGTCCATCAGACAAGAAGATAGGGAAAGAAAACAAGCTCTTCAAATAAAATTACAGAAGCAAGTTGCATTCGGGACTTTCTGCATCCGTACATGACTAACTTATGCGTAAACACTGCCATGCTGGACTGGGTTGTTATAACGCCTACACTCTATTGTTTGCTGTAGGTACGTTTATTTTGATTGTGTGCTGCAGAGTAAAATCCTTTTGTTTTCATTACTTATTTTGTTAAATTCCAGCTCTGGTAGGCTACACTATGTTGACCACTAATCTTGGCTAAGTTCCAAATTAAAAACTTACCAGCCTTCAAAAACCATACGCGTTTGCTGTTAAAAAAGTGTGACCAACATAATATGTAATATCGTATTCAATTGACAAGCATCAGTTTATCGAGACATTTCGATTTTCGTCGAGCCTCGATAACCGAGCTCTCTCTAGCATTAGAATAACATCCGTCGCCATATCGGTGGATGCACTGTTTTGAAACACTCGAGATAGTCACGTTGCTAGAGTGGAGGTTCAATACTATGTATACCCTGTGGTGTAGATAGCGAATACGCGGCACAAGCGAAAGTTTAACCTCTAAATATAACTGAAGATAAGAACGATTAAAATAAGTAAATAACTAGACATGAATTATATAATTTCTCTGTATATAAACACATTGAATGTAGGCTACTAAGAAAAGTCCTCGTTAGCGCGAATAGCACGTGGTCATCAACTTTTATTATTATCTAATCTGTGACCTTGGAACTGGTTTTACGTGTCTGACAACAGTTTTGGCCATTTAATTTGTAGGTAGGTAAATAAAAATTGATTCATTGCTGTTCTAGTAATGAATGATTAGCCTTGTTCAGCTATCGCACAAATTGATTTTTGAAGATATCTGCTTTCGAGTCCTTGCTTGCCCAGTAAAAGTTGGTGAGAGGCAGTACGAGACAGATTTTGCCCTACCTAGTGACTGGAGTTTTGAAAGAGATATTAAATCTGAAAAATGAAAATAGGAATATAAAAGTGCACTCACCTTCCTTCTAACAGGTTTAGGTTTTTCTACAGGCGGAGGATTCAGTCTAGGGTCGTTGGTCCGCGGGCAGTACGGCTTGGCGAGCGGCTTGGGCGACGGAGCCAAGAGGCCCGCCTTGCTGGAACTGCTCAGCACCCCCGATAATATCACACTATTATTTGAGTCCATATTGTTCACTCGCGTTAATATCTCCTGGACACTCTTCAGTTCGTCCACAGGCGTAATACTGTCCTTGTCAAACAAACTACTATCTAAACTTGTAGTCCTATCTATTGCACTCTTTATTATAGACATGTTTGGTACGTTCTCGTTTATTGAACTGTCCCTGTCCATGTTGAACGATTGAGACATGTTACTGAAAATACCGGAGAAGAGTCCCGTTGAACTAAAACGCGACGAGAAAGGTAAAGTTGAGTTCTCTAACACAGACGGCCTGTCGATTGAGAAGGGCTTGTCAATTTTCTCCGGCTTTTCTACTACGGGCGACACAGGACATGTAGCCTTCACTGGCTTCATGGGTTCTTGAGGCAAGGGTATCGTTTCTGGTGGTAGTATTACCGGCATCGGACTCGGCTCTTCGGGCAGTGGTATGTTTTCTGGATTGGGCAAAGGTATTGACTCGACGGGCGGCAGAGGTATGTTCTCAGGAGAAACATGCACTTTGAGGTCACCGTGAACATCGTTCATTTCGTCGTGGATGTCCCCGTTGATCTCTATTGGGTTTGACGTGTCGTTTTCAGTCCTCAGCTGAACACTGATCTGATCATCCACCATGTTGAGATCGAAGTTTAAATTTACTTTCTTTCGTTTCTCTTTGGGTTTCTTATTTCTGCTTTTTAGTATTTGTATGTTCTCCGTGTGGAATGAGTGTATTTTCTTCTGTATGTCGTCCATTTCGTCGCGTTGTGGCGAAGAGTTCCCGCTCGTGTCAGCCGACTGGCTGCTGTTCAGTTTATCGTTTGGGCTCTCAATTCCTTTCACGTCTACATTACTGTCGACTGACTCCTGTATTTTTGGCTGCGCAGGTATTGTAGTATCTATTTCCATTGGCACCACTTTGTTGTAATTACTTTCATCTATTTCAACATTATTATTATTAGTTTTGATGTCCTCTGGTTTAGGTATTTCAGGCGGAAGTTCCTCTTCAGGCGTCGGAACTCCTATTATTCTCCTAATGTTCTCACTGTCCTGAGGGTTCTTAATGTTCATGTTTAACACGTCATTGTCTATGTTGCACTGGTCGTCGGATCCCTGGCCGCTGTCCGAGCGAGTTCTATCCCTACCGTATATACTATCCATAATATTTCTCACTTTGTATTGCCTCGTCAATGCTTGCGTGTCATCTTTGACCGGCGAGTCTTCTGACGTTAAAATAGGCGAAGTTTCGTCATTACACTGTGTAAATAAAGTTTTTGGGTTAGTAACTTTACTGACAACAATCTCTAATAGACAATTGCAAAGCTACTTACAGGCACAATAGTGTTCTGTTCGCAAGATAGCGATTCTCTCGCTAACCGCCTCTTCTTCAATGGTGTCACCATTTCGCTGGGAGGCGATTCTGAAACAAACACATCTAAAATTCAACATAGAAATACTATGTTCAAAAAAGAATTTAAATAATAATTTGTTAATTGAAATTTAAATACAAACCTGCAACAGGCGAGTCACTCTCCTCACTGATGGCTTGTCGCAACCACCTCTTCTTGGCACTGTGTTGCGGTATGATTGGCTGCACCACCTCGGGTACCTCGGCGGGCGGCGTGCTCCTGGTTATTCGCTTGGCTTTCTTCGGAGGCTTATTTCGATCTCTACCAGGAGTTCTGGGAGGAGAAGCTCTAGCATCCTCCTCGTGGTCTAAATCATGTCCACCACTTAAATCGCCTATCATCGTCGATGCAACTCTGACTAAGCTTTCAAGGGACGGCGCGGACACTAGGGCAGGTCTGTAAGGGGACCTATAAGGCGATGGCGTCCGTTCAGGCGACCTCCCTATCCATTCTGTAGCCATCGTTTTCTTGGTTTTTGGTAATTTGAAGGCGGATTCCACTGATCCAACAGCTGCTTCGACTAACAGACATGCTGAGCTTGGGTTAAGCATGAGGCTTAACCCAAGTTCCTGTAAATAAAAAGTTTGATGTAGACAACTATTACACAATAAAATATTAGTTTTTGCTAAATGTTATTTTTATTTCACAACACTGTTTAGTTAGAAATTTTAAATTGATCAGCAAGGAGTCTTCTAATTCCCATTTGAATCAAAATAAGATCCAATTGGAATGACATAAAACTTTAAGGTAAGATACCAGGTAAGGCCTCAAAATAATAATTGAATGCTACATACCGGCCGGCATGCCTCATGCGGCGCGTCATTGGTCCGGTCCTGGTCGAGGCTGGGCGGTGGCAGGGCACTGTCCCGCCTCACGGGCGCAGCCCTCGGCGGCGTGACCGGCGTAAGCGGCGCTTCGTCTCCTGACGTCACCATATCGCTGTCAGCTGAGTTCAGGCGACGCCGGTTGGACTGCGATGTCGTACGGGCACGGCCCTTGCGCCTACACAATTTAATTTAATATAAGTTTTTTTTTTAATTGTGGATGAAGCAAAAGATGCCATATGGCAGATTTCAAGAAAATTATGTAATTAACTTTGTAGTTACTGGTATGGAAATATGCATGTATCTAAGCGGCGTATAAAATGTAAAGTAGTTACAAGCCTCGATAGCTATATTAGCCATAAAATAACCTACCGTTTTTCGCCTTTAGAGGCGAGTAACATTTGAGTTTAAGAAAGTACATGAGAAAATCAGGAGGGCTATGTCGAGCATCTAGCTGTAAGAGAAAGTATCTTCAAAATAAAATTATTGCAAATATTAATTATCGCAACAATTTCATGTAATGAAACAATTCCCTACAGTCAAATTATATCATAAAGTAATAAACTTTATTGCTTATTTCTCTAATCACAATTCAATCTACTGATTTTTTATCAAGCACCTGCAATAGATTTTTTTTCTTTTTATTTCTTTTATTGAACACAAAAAGAAATCCCAGTACATTTGCCTCCTAATAGTTGTTTGAAATTGGAATCTAGCCAAATACATATTTAGAAAAAAAAAAAAAGTTTTCTATGTGCAAGCAAGTGGGCAATGTAACTATAGACAATATGAACTTACTTTTTCCTCTTTTTCGAAGTGTTGTGAACTTCTTCATCGTCGTCCTTTTCATTAGCATTGGGGTGAGGATCAGATTCTCGTCTCTTCTGCCTTTCTTTGACTTCCTGTTTGCGCTGTTCGGCTTTTTCCATGCGTTCAAACGCCTTCATTATAGCTTCCATCTTACGTTCCTCGCGCGTCTGTAATTTTGATACAGGTTTTGAACTTTGTCTGGTCCCAAGGCTAGGAGGTGGTTGAGTTTCGATTGAGTTTCTCAAATTAACCATTTTCCTTTTTTCTTTATCTTTGTTATTATTCTGTATTTTGTCCTGAGAATCATCTGTTTTGTCGTCTAGAGAGTCTTGGTTCACGCAAGTCGTTCGACTGGATCGTGATGATCTGTCGTGACACGCTGACTTAGCCATGAACTCTCTTGTCACCGGTCTATCTTCTTCTATTTTCGGTTCCTCTTTAGGTTTCTTCTCTTCAACTTTTTCTGGTTTCTCCTCATCTGAATAGACAGGCTCTTTCTCTTGTTTTATTTCATTTATTATCTCCCTTACTTCTGCTTTCGGCATGATAACAGGCTTTGGTTCCTCTGCAATTGGAAGCGGAATAAGCTCAGGGCGTACTTCCTCAAATTTCTCTTCAATAGGTTCTGGTTCTGGTTTACAGAAGTCTGGTTCGTCTAATTCTTCAGGCTTCATTTCTTCTTTGGCTATCAGATCTATTTCAGGTTTTATATCTTCTATTGGTTCTGGTTTTGGCGGTTCCTCGAACTTCAAGGCTATCACAGCTGTTTTAACAGGTGACAGCGGCGGGTACTCGTGTTTTATCAGTTGAGGCGATTTCTTTTCAGATTTGATTGCGACAATTTGTGGCGCGAATTCTTTGATTGGTGTGGTGACGGGAGGCGCGAGTGGTGGTGAGACTGGAGATGAAGAACTGAAGCATCTGTTCCTACTTCTCTTTTCCCTCGGTGGGTAGTCGACGCTCTTTCTTGACGCTAATGTGTTGAGGCCGTTCACCTTGCAGTGTTTCGGGTTACCGCAAGCGCAAGGCTGCTTGCTGCCATCAGCATCGTGACCCACAGTTATTTCAGTGTTTGACTGGACAACTCCAATACTCACTAAATAAACATGTAATGTGCCTTTTACTATACAATGTTGTAATTCGGCATTCGGTTTACACGATCTTCGAACGAACCTCGCTTCGTTCCCGTACGTTCTCGTGTCTATACATATTTGCGTGTTGTCTTTCGGAAGTCTGTAGAAGAAAACGAAGGGTCCAGGCTTTTGGCTTCCTGCTCTAGCAGAATTTTGAAGTTGTGGCCTGTGCTGGTTAGACAACATATATTTGCCACGTAATTCTATTACTGGCGTGTTTTCTTTCAAGTCCTTTGTTGCAATTAGAATCTTTCCACCAGCGTGGGGCACAGTGGTACATAAATGCGCGTTCATAGCATACGCCATGTTAGGAGTATTGCCCAATTTACTGCTGTACTTCATTATCTTAGCCCTCAACTCTGGGCTGTAATGGTTTGTTACAGCTAATTCGTATGAATCTTGGAAATGCGATTGATTTGATAATGTGGAGCTATATTTACTCCTATTCAGCAACATTTCTTTCTTGCGTTTCACTCGTTTTTCTGATAGTTTTCTCTTTGTGCCTTTCCGTACAACCTCTGGTTTCTTCGGTCTCTTGGGTCCTCTTTTGGGTAACGCTAATGATGGTTGCGGCAATGGCGGAAGCACTGGGAGGTTGGAGTTATAAGTAGTGACGCATGAGCCACTCGTGTTGGTATAAGTCGTGACGGTCAGTAATCGTTTTCTTCTTTGTCCAGGAGGTCGGCTGTTTTCAGAAGAGTCAGTATCTGAAGCTCCAAGAGCACTTAGTTCCTCTCTCTTCCTCAGCTGTATGGCACGAGCGTGACGTCGATCAATGGGCCTTGGCATGCACAGCTCACACATGTAAGCGTCCGGTATGTTCTGCCGGTCAATGCCCATACAGTCGACGTGCTGCCACTCGCCACAGCGGTCACAACATATCATGTAACCGTCGTCGTGAGTGAATTCGCAGATGCATCGGGTCTTGCCTTCCTCCTCGCCTTCAGGGGCGGTTTCTGTGTCGCTACCACCCCTGTTAGCATTCCTGTCTCCGTCTAAAGAGGAAATCACTGAGGCAGCATCGTCGTCCGGTGGCGGAGGCGGCAGCGGCTTGTAAGTGATAGGCGCCATTTGTATAGAAGACACAGGTATAGGTGTTCCAACAACACTGGTAGGCACTGTCAAAGGCATTTCGTAAGAAGCTGTGGACATGATTACAGGTGAATTACGTTTCAAAGGACTCATTGGTGATGTTGTTAATGTAGGTGAAATTATGGTAGGAGGTGGGCCAGTGGACACTGGTGTTGTGGGCGGCGTGACTGTAGGCTGCTTCTGGGCAGGCTGGGCATACGTGTGGTCCAGCATCACGAAGGCTAAGGGTTGGAAAGAGTACCTCCTTAGTTCTTCTGAAAGGTTTGGTCTCTCCTCCATGCCGATTATGTCGTCCTCAGTAAGTAGTGTTGTTTTGTCGCCACTGAAACAAAGAAAATAAAAATGAAGAACAAATATTGATTTAAAAAAAAAATATAGTAGGTATTTAATATTTATAGGTCAAGTTGCCTTTTAAATCAAATTCTCTATTCCATATACTTACACAACAATCCTTTTTTGATTTACAGGTTTGACCTCCACTGGTTCCTCCGGCATAAGTGGTAGAGTTGTTATATGATTGATAGGCGTGGGACTCGGCTGCAACATCAACTTGGGTTGTGACAGTGACTGCAGTATCTGGGCTGTCAGCTGCTGGTTTGCAGACACTTGTGACACTGTGGATATTGGATTATCTGCAGGCCCATATGTCTGAACGTACCGTAAATTAGGAGTAGAACCTGATTGCACATAGTGGGGACCTTTTGGTAAACTCGTACTAATTGGAGCAGTCGAAATCAAAACAGGGCCACACGGAGACTGTAATACTAAACGCTCCCCTTTGGGAGGGAACTTTGACAGAGACAGTGGTTGGCTCTTATGTGTTGGACTGCCTACTTTCTGAATAATTTTGGATGCATTTGAGTCAACAACTCCGTAGCTTGGCTGCTGGCTCTTGTATGTGACGCTGGCGACAGGCCAAGACTTCGCCTCGGACTTGTTAGCTGACCCAGTCTGTTGTATTATTTTAATTGGCCTTGACTGATTCTTCTGATTAGAAACTTGCCCAGAACTCTTAGATCCTTTAAAAGTATTTACAGATTTTCTTCCAGAATGTACAGACATCTTATTAGGTCCAGAGACAACACGAGATAAAATATGGCATTGTGTGTTGCCTGAGGAGGCAGCAACCATGGCATTTAGATTAGCACCATTGTTTACCTTATTCAAAGTTTTATTTAAGTTTGTGGTTTTGGTAAATGTATGACTGTAGGGCACATTCTTTATAGGGCTATTGTTCACAACATTTGGCGATAAGGTAGAGCAGCCAATCAATGATTGACTCTTCTGGGGTTTAGTGCAAAGAACTGAGTTACTCAGTTTGTAAACATGATTTTGAGTGCCATATACAGGAGCCATTTCTTTTCCAGTTAAGTATTGCTGGTTATAGCTTGGATTCTTCGGAATAGATATGTTACTTAAAATCTGAACTTTGGATGTCTTGGGTCGGCCTATGAAGTTAGTCTCTGTGACAATGTTTGCTCTTCTTGTTTGTGTTGTGTCAGTAACATAACTTTCACTGGTGATAATGATTTGTGACAGGCCGGCTTGTGATCTATCATCATCCATCTTAGGGTCATTTGTAGCAGCACTGGTTGCGAGTATTGTAGGCAGCCATAAAGTCTGGTTTCCAGATACATCTTGTACATTCTGTATAGATGTTATGTTTCCAACAGCTGCATCAACATTAATTGTAAAGTTCTGAGGCAATTTAGTAACATTTTGAACAATTGCAGTGCTCAATGGCGCTTGTATTAGGGTTGTGGAGTTATCTACATAATTACCATCATTTGAATCTTCAGTATCTTGTAATATGGGGTACGCTATGCGCCCAACATTATCTATGGCCTCTTCAAGCCTCACAATGCCAGAGAGGGAGTCCACAGACATATCTGTATCACAGTGTTTCTCAGCAATGTGATATTCAACTTCTTTGTCTAGTTTGTGCACAGATTGAATGATACTTTCAGGGTGTGTGGAGTCAGGTTCAGGATCACCTTCAGTGGGAGACAGGGGCAGGGCCCTCAACACAGGAGTTCTCACACTAGATACATTCATATTCGTTAATTTGTGATCCAATACATGTTCGTAAACATTTTCACTGGAGGTGGTCGGCCCGTAATCCTATAACAACAAAGAAAATTATATTAATCTTGGCGTTCAGTTAATGCAGATGATGCACATAATTTCGAATTTGTAATTAAATGTGACACTTTAGCATGTGCATGAATAATCGCTTCAAATTATACATACAAGCTGTGTTGCTTGTGACTTTTTTCCAAGTAGTGTGATTTTACTAAGGTATACGAGTTGTGATAGTGCACTTTTATTACATGAAAACAAGATATTTGAACACAAGAGTAAACCCAATAGTCCTTTTACTTTATAAATAAGATACAGTAATAGCTGATAACTATGTCCCCCATACAATGAATTTATTAACATATTATCAAATAAATTTTGTGAACTATCAACAGGAATCATGGAATGACAATCATATCAAATGGCCTCATTCATAAAACTTGTGATAACTCCCTCAGTAAATATATTTAAAAACAATCTCACATTACTCACCTATAAGCTGTAAAATAAAAAAATTAAAAGGATATCAATGAATACACCTTTCATTTCAAAACTTTATTTCATACAATGTCAAGATCCTGAAAATGGGTAATCTGTGTAATAATTTATTTTACTGTTTTTAAAACACAACTATGTAAATAGTTTTTCCATTATTAAAAAAAATTCACACTTCTTACTTATATATTTATCTCAGAACCAAGTCATAAGCACTGTGAGGATAGTTAGTAGGTATATGCAGGATTTATGAAATTGTGTAACATAATAGTGGTGAAGGAAGTAGGAAAGCAGAGTGGGAACATGATGTTATTGGTTACAAAATCATAATATTTACAAATATACTGCTAAGTGACTGGCTAAGTGTCCATGTCAGCAGGACTGGTCAGGGACCTTGGTGGTGGGTTTTATGTTAGTAAATACGTTGTACTCACTTGCCGGGCCGCTGATTCGTATTCTGATGTAGCAGACATGCTGTATATACTATCATCTTGGGTCAAACCCGAGATGACGCCTTGGAGTGCACCTCGGCCCCCAAATTTTATTTCATGTGACTGCAACCGAAAATCTACCCTTTACCCATATATCCACAAAATGATCAGGTATACGTGCGATGTACACCATAATTTTCTTGGTAAAATATTTTTAGTCCACAAATAGGATACGACCGCCGAGGTCATTGTTCCACAAAACTATTTGAAAGTCACTTTATTTCCTTCCCTACGAGAAAATATAAAGAATAACAATGAAATAATGCTTATCAAACGTAACAGCAATGGAATAAATGCGTAAAATAAGCGAATAGGTTAATCCACTGCCGCCATTATTGTAGCACGGAAACTGAAATGTCCCAGCAATAAACATCAAAAAAAGTAAACACTATGCTCAACTGAGAAATTAAACTGAAATATATCGGTAGCATATTGATATAATCGAAATATTTAACTATGTAACGCCACTAAATCCCCTTAGTAACAAAGACATGAGAAATAGAAGTACATACGAAAATGAGGTTTGTATATTTATATCACCTCAATAAAATAATAATGACTTACTTGTAGCGATATCATGTGGAATTGCGGTTTATAATAAAGAATAAACTAAATATTTATAGAAAATGACAACATCACAATAGTTAAAGCAGTATGAAATCCAGATGTAAACACTTTTCGAGAAAATACTGAAGGAAACTTGTACTGACCTGTATATGAGCGAATTTACAACACCTAGGACGTAGCGAAACGAATTCCATCAAATAATTGCATAGCACGTAATAAATAGGCCTCAAAGTCCGTAACTACGACCAAAACATTCACAAGAGTCGAAGATGGCGGCCATTGCATTTTCTTGATACAAAACAACGGGGGTTTCACGAAACATGTCGAACTACTGAGTATTTCCGGTCAAATGAGTGAACATTAATTAAATAATTTTTATAAACGACAAAATAGGAAATATGGTTATGTTACATGAGTTTAAATTAAATATAATTATTAAAAGTTTATGTAGTAATGATTTTACTAAAGTAATTAAAACATTTTGATAAAAAAAGTAATTAAATTTGGTATTTTTTTGTTTATGGCTAGAGTTTAAAGACAATTTTTCGTTTTTTTTTATTCCATCTAAATAATAGACAAAATTATTCTAATTACGAATGCGTTCTAAAATAAGGACTTACTATGTAGTCTGTGGATTCCAAATACAAACGATTTGGTTTGTTTATCGTTCATGAGAAAAAAAAATAACGCCAAAATTTAATAGTAGAGTGCGTTTCAACTATTTCCTTAGCCGTAATGTTCATATTAGGCAGCGCCGTAGCGGCTTACCGTATTCGTTTTGGACCTACAATAGCGGAGTCAACATTACAGCATAGGAACTATGTGATGAAACGCACTCTACGCTTTCCTGAAAACATTAAGACTTTTTTTTAATGTTTGGGAAACTGATTTTACTTTCAACTCTGTGTTGTTGGTTTCCAAATACAAAAAAAAATTGGAAGCCACTGACTGGCAAAAATAGTGACCCGGCTTACTGCGTTTGCACTGGCAAAATATTCACATCAAAACATGTTGCAGTGCAAATACAGTAATTGCGCTGATGGCATCCATCTATGCTCCTCTTCTCATATCACGCACGATACGTAGTATCTTTATGTAGTCTGTGCGAACGATCCAGTACGATCATATCACAGAGCAAAATCGTATGATGTTATGATGTCCGATTGCCCGAGTCCCATTCAGTTAACTCCCTGTACGTTTGCACTGGCGAAACATTCACAACGAAACATGTTGGAATCTCTATTTTCTGTTAATATTCCATACAATTTTTGACAAAAACTAGAGACTTTAACATGTTTTGTTGTGAATATTTCGCCAGTGTAAACAGACCGTCAGTTCAGTCTCACACCCAGTACTAATGTTCTGTGGTCTCACCGTGCGTTTGCACTGGCGAAACATCCAAGACAAAACATGTTGAAATCTCTACTTTCTGTCAATGTTCCATACAATTTTTGACAGGAACTAGAGATTTAAACATGTTTTGTCTCGAATGTTTCGCCAGTGCAAACGCACGGTCACATTACAGAACAAGTTATAAAGTTAGTTACATACACAGCATATACATATTTTAAAATCGCTAACGAGTCCAGTTCGATCAAAGTTTGATCGAACGGGGCTCGTTAGCGATTTTAAAATCTTACGTCCCACACATATTTCTGACTTTACAAGTGGATTTTCTGCTAAATCGGTCCAGCCATTTTCTAGTGACACTCTTTTTTAGTTACCCCCTTTCTATTTTTATTACTTTTCTATAAGATGAATGCTTCAGGGAAAATTTGAATTTCGCGAGCTACCTTATCGCATCCCCCCAAATGTGTTATAATATTGTTAAGTGGGTGATAGACGTGCGTACTTAAAGTACGCGGTCTTTAAGTTCACGACCTTACTCGGCTCGCCATCGGTGACACATGTGAAGTTTGCTTAAAATTTCATTGTCAAATTGGTTCGCGGCTCGCGGCGATGACAGACGGGCGAGCAAGCTCGTCAAGCCATAAGTGCGCGTACTTGCTCGCACGTCTATCACACCTTTTACAAAAAAATATGGATAGTGTCATGTCAAATTCGTGGACTAGTGATAGTAGCGACATCTGAAATGAGCGAGTGGCAGTCCCTTTAGGGGTATCAGGAAAAGGGTGTAAAGTTCACTCATCCACCAAAGAAAAGGGAGGGTCCTCCGACCAGACGGGTGTTGTGTCTGGCGGGCAACTGCCAATGATTGATGTCGGGTTGTTGTATACATGTCCATTGCACGGTAAACTTTAATTGCGCAATGCAGGATTTATGTGACGTCAGGATTTTTGTGTGATGTCAGGTCTTTGTTGTGTAGTTCGCATGTGGCGATATTGTCCGTTGGCCCGCTCAAGGGCATTTATGGTGGCTCCGCACGCTTGCCAAACCTTGACAAACCCTAAAATTAATACATGTGGCTAACCAGTGCCAGTGCAAACGCACCGCAAAGCATTTGGCTTTGCTTGTGGTGGGCTTGCAACTGCTTGCCACCGATCCGATTACGTTTCTGTGTTTGTGAACAAACCAAAGGAAAGCGCTTGCTATGCATACACACGTTTACGTATTTGTAGAGGTTTGTAGTTTGTGGCAAATGCAAAGCGTATGGAGGCTCTAATGGAATGAGGATAAAACTGCCACTTGCTCACTTCAGACGTCGCTACTACCCAGCGACATAGAATTTGACAGCTAGCTGTCACTAGTATCCACTAGTATCCATACATTTTTTGTAAACTAGTGACTTCTTTCACGCATAATTAATTTAATATGCCTCTGTGCAGCTGTGAACTGAAAAATATGGGGACCCATGTATTTGTCAAAGATGTTAAAATATGAAAACAAGAAAAAGCACTCCGAAAAAAAAATTGAAAACTGGAAACCTGAAGACTATATGAGAGAAATTCGTGTTTATGTGATGCTCCCAAGAGAACTAAGTCTGTTTTCTTTACTTACAGGTACTTCTGATGTGTTATTATGTTAATTCTAGTAACAGTGTGAATGTTTTGTATTATCATATTAGAGCAGTGCTAGATGTAACATCTCTGAAGTTTTTCAGTCAGGAAATTATCCTCAAGTGTGGTTTTCAACTCTTATCAGGTTATTTCTTTCGTACGACTGGAAGCGTAGTCGCATACATATTGAACTAGTTTTCGTATAATTTGTGATCGACACAAAAGTAAACATAAACATAATAATGGCGATTTGAAGACGGACGATTGGCCTGCCGCCTATAATGAGCTTTCAGTTTTTAAAAGCTTACTCATGTGATGGCAGCACTACTGAGTGGTCTGTAACTGTCATTATGCTAGGTATACACCACATAGACACTGAGCAACTTTAGTCACCGGTGACTTTTTTTTTATATTAGCCCACTAAACGATGCTTGGAGGGATTTGGGGGAGGCCTTTGCTCAGCAGTAGTGACTCATTGGCGATTTTAATTCAAAATCTCTCGTCCATAAACTGATTTTTACTTTGCTTGCTATAAAATCAAAGTTGTGTGTATAAAAGTTTTTGTATATGTTTTAACCGGCAAAGATCCGCGCAGAATGCGCGCGATAAACATAATAAATTTGGATAAGGGCAGGAGAATGAATGATGATTAAGTTTGAGGCCAATTCTAACATAGAGAGTTGTATTGATGATTCTAATGATTTGAATTCACTACTCACTATGTATGTTTGTTTCTGCTGCATGTGTTGTATTCTATTAAATTGTAAATCCGTAATTGGCTGTGAGACAAGTATAAATATTTTAAAATAACTTTTCAGAGAGCGGTGGATTTTGTGAATAATAAATAAATAAATTCTGAAAATACATATTTGTTACGATTGGCAATAATATTTTGATCAACAACCAGTATGACCTGCAAATTACAAAAACAAACTAAAGAAAATTTGAATTTCGCGGGCTACCCTGACTTGCGCATTTATATGGGGTGTAAAGTGGGTGATAGACGTGCGTACTTTTAAAGTACGCGGTCTTTAAGTTCGCGACCTTACTCAGCTCGCCGTCTATGTTCGCCGCGAGCCGCGTGCCAGCTGCCGCGAGCCACCAATTTTACAATGAAATTTTGAGCAAGCTTCACGAATGTCACCGTCGCGTCGGCGCGGCGAGCCGAGTAAGGTCGCTAACTTATAAATCGCGTACCTACTTTAAGTACGCATGTCAATCACCTTCTTAAGTGAGTACATTAGATTATAAGTGTAGTGTTTGGTACGAGATGATTTTACCCGACGCCACTCGTCGGATAAAATCATGAACTTCATTGGTCAACATCATCTGTACGTTTGCACTGGCAAAACATTCACAACAAAACATGTTAAAGTCCCTCGTTTCTGTCAAAAATTGTATGGAACATTGACAGAAAATAGAGATTTCAACATGTTTTGTTGTAAATGTTCGCCAGTGCAAATGTACAGTAACACAGTAACATTATTGTATTCACACACTGCTATTCCATAAAAATTTTATGCGATTTAATTATTATAATATGTATATTTATGTATAATATACATATATTTTTGTATCATTATTACATAATTTCCAAAATAATGAAAATTCATTGAAGTTTTATTCGTGTGCAAGAATGCATGTGGTACCTACTCTGGAAATTGTCAACCTAACCGTGCGTTTGCACTGGCGAAACATTACAACAAAACATGTTTAAATCTCTAGTTGCTGTCAAAAATTGTATGGAACATTGACAGAAAATAGAGATTTCAACATGTTTTGTCTTAAATGTTTCGCCAGTGCAAACGCACGGTAACGGAACGTAGTGGAGTCAGTGGAGCTCTTGAGTATTAATGTTCTGTGGTATTAATGTTCCGTGCAGTGGACTCTTTAGTATTAATGTTCTGTGGCAGTGGAGTATCTGCTAAATGTCATGCACATGTTTCTAAATTGAGGTTATGTTGTTGTGGAATTAGAACTTATTGAGCATTTCTATAACCATTTTTTAATACTAGTCATAATGAGTGACTTTGTATTAAATGACACAGACTCCGAAGTTGATTCAGATGAAGAAGTGAGTATTTTTTATGAAATTTGTTAAGCTGACCCGGGGTAAAAGAAATATCTAATAATTTCTGTAATTTTCTTTTTTTGTGTGTTGTAGTTGCAAGAAGCGTTTGCCAAAGGCTTGCTAAAGCCTGGCCTTAATGAGGAAATAGAAAGGATTGAGAAGAATTATGTAAATAACGTTGCTGATTTAAAAGTGAAACTGAAGGATATTCAGTTAAAATTACCATGGATCGAGACTTTAGATCTCGTGACCGCTGTAGCACCGATGGCACCTGACGTAGCCTTACAAATGCAGGAGACAGCACAGAGAAGAAAGTATGTATACCTAATAAAATAATAACCAACTTTGCATGGTGTTTTGCAAAATATTTCATATCATTACACATTAGTTAATTTTGTTTGGAACTCTGGGTTAATTTTTGTCTTACTTAGCTACAGTACAAGTCGAGCTGTATTTGAATATAAATTCATGTGGTTTTTCCATGTTGCTTCTTCTCCTGTATTGTTACAAACTATTTAGAGTATGGGCGGCTGACATTGTTACCATCGCGGCTCAAACCTGGCACCTGGTAGCGGGTGCCAGCTGGGAGGCATATACCTCCCAGTATACGCAGGTATATGCTTATTCTTACTTTATTCCACAGTTTTAATAATATATTAATTTTGTTTTAAGTACTATGTAGGTATTCTAGCTACCTACTATGGAACCCTTCGTTGTGCATGGTCCACCATGCACTTGGCCGGTTTGTCTTTCTTCTTCTATGGCATTTGTTAAAGGGGGATGGACTATTTGAATATAGAAAAATATTTGGCCTAGGTCTTAAGGGGGAGGCATGAAAATAGATTCGCTGTTACAATGTATTAAAGATAATGAATTTGTAGGTAGTACCCTAGAGAAGGAGGGCAAAGGCCTCTCATCACAATTATTCCAATTTAAAACATTAAATAATCACCAAAGTAGACATTCACTTCCATCTCGTCTCTCCTAGAGCTGCCAAATTGCTATCTCCTGCTGTTCAAGTAAAATCAACTCAAGATTCTTATAACATACTTTTTATTTATAGGAATCTAAAAGAGAATAGAAAAGGACAACAGAATTATGACCCAACTCAAGACCCAGTCCTCAATGAGTTCAAAAGAGAGAACCTCTTACATAGACAAGCACAGGCTGCCGTGTTGGAAGGTATCAAGAAGCTGAAAGATCTTGGAGTACCTACAAGGAGGTAGGATTCAATTTAATATTTCTTTGTTGTTATAATTATTTGCCTTATATGGGTATAGTTTGACCGAGGTCCTTGTTCCGCGCCCTCGGAATGCGCGGCATGGTGGGGGGCGACCTGAGGCCCTAGACGAAGTGACATTCTATCAGCAATAACGATGATGGAAAAGGCATAAATGTATAGGACTGACATAAGCTATCGAAAAGCTTATGCCAATCCTGTTGAAAGTCATAGAAATAATACTGAGATCAGTATTAAGGTCTTCTATAATCTATGTTAGGGATTTGGTTTCTGCACTCAGTCTTTAAAGTGTACCATTGTGCGTGGGCCATGGCGGTCGTTTGTGGTTATTTCAACCAGCCCACCAGAAGTTGATTAAATCTCCTGGTTTCTTCAGAACATCAGTCTTAAGGTCTTTTATATTGCACCACGGCATCATCATAATTTAAACACATTTTTCATCCTTCCAGACCAGACGACTATTTTGCAGAGATGGCCAAGTCAGATGACCATATGCAGAAGGTACGCAAGAACTTGATGGCGAAACAAGCAGCACAGGCTCGTACAGAGAAAGTTAGACAGCTCCGAGATCAGAAGAAGATTGCCAAGAGAGTACAGGTAAACTTTAAACCTTATACAGTGGTGTCTTCCCATTTACTGCATTGCTGGCCTTTTTGGTAGAGCGAGAGGGAAGAAAGTTAAACACAAAAAAACTAAAACACTTGTTGGCTCTTTTCGGTCATATCAAATAATAAAATAAAAAATACTGGGAATGCATTTAGTTCCAAAACTGCAGTTGCATCAAATGTGCAAATACACAGGAAAGAATAATTACTTAGTTTAAAAAAAAGATTCAGTAATGTTTAACGAGAATAGCATTCTATATTTTATAATTAGTAAATAAAAAAAGATGTTTTTATATCGGTTCACAATTGGCGAAAATATGGATGAGCATACAAAAAAAAAAACATACAGACGAACATAGAACGTCCTCCTTTTTAGAAGTCGGTTAAATCTACTGGAAATGAATTATGAAATAAAAAAAAGTTTGCGGCTGCGAAAAGTAAAACCATTGTGTCGCCACAGTGTCGACACGTGCAATATCGGCATTGTATGACGCTGAAGTTCTTATATCACGAGCATACATAAACAAATAACATAATCTTATTTATGATTAGCTGCCCGCCCCGGCTTCGCACTGTTGTCACCTTCTATGGGAATTGAACAGATGACTGATTAGTTGATTACACTTTCATTGGCATACAAACATAACATCACACCACTTTCTCCGAAGAGTTACGCGGACGTATCCATAGTACACCCACATTTGTAAATTCCATATTTTGCTGTTATAATCATGCTTTTTTTTAATGAAACTATTTATAGTAACCAATATGAATCGCACACTTGGTCGGCTAGGTGGCCGTGCGACCAAGTGCGCGATTCGTATCGGTTTCAATAGTTTATCTGGTCGGTGCGACCACTGCTCGTGGTCGTCTTGTGCGCAAGATCCTAACAAGTACACTCGGCTACACATCAAGCTATAAATTTCCAGTATAAGCTGATCTCGCTTACGGAGATCTTTTATAATAAAGGCTCTTACATACTGGCGCGACCTGTCGCGCGACGTGACTTTTAACAAAACAATTTCTGAGAAACTTCACGGCAGAATAATACCGGCGGCGTCGCGTCGCGCGACTAGTCGCGCCAGTACGTAAGAGCCGAGATCAGCATAAATTGGAGGAGCCGTGTGTACATTGGTACAGTTTCATGCAATATTGTATAATCAACTTTTTACCACTCGACTTCTATCTTTTCGTTTTATTTCCCAGCGTTTATTTTCTCTTGTGCTATTTTCTATAAGTAAATCAAACTTCTTATTTTCCAGACCGACACAAGGCTAAAACAAGCAGCAGACAAGAAAGAAATGTTGGAACAATTAAAACGTGTACGAAAAGGAAAATCATCAGATTTAGGATTCCTAGATGACAACAAGGGTAGCAACAAAGGAAATAACAAAGGCAAAGATGGTAAAGGACCACAGAATAAAGTCAATAAAAGACGAGCCATGAAAGACAAGAAATTCGGCTTTGGCGGTAAAAAGAAAGGCGGGAAACTAAACACAAGGGAATCTTCAAACAATTTCGAAGGTTTTAATGGCGCTGCTCCTCAGAAAAGACAGACCAATTTCAAAACTAAATCGTTCCAAGTCAATAGCAAGAAGAATTCTAGGCCTGGCAAATCTCAGAGACCTGGCAAATCTAAAAGGAAGAACAGTAGTAAGAGATAAGGATTAATTTAGTTCCCTATGTTCTAGAATAAATATTATGCGTATAATAAGGCTGTTTGTTTTATTTCGAACTAGCTTCCGTCCGCGTGACACCCCCGACATTTGGAAAGGAGATAGATGGTATCCTGGGGAAGGCCCCTGGATGCCATCTATCTCCTTGCCAAATTTTGTCGAAATCTGTTCAGTGGTTTAGGCGTGAAAAGGTAACATACAGACAGACAGTTACTTTAGAATTTATAATACATATTAGTATGGATTCATGTATTTTTTCTTAGTACCAAAGCTTGGACATACTTGATTCATAGAGCGATCCTATCTCTAATAAGAGTGTTTTTAGTATCGTGCGGATTTCATCACGCATGCGAAATTGTCCCTCATGCAGAAAATTTCACGCAGCGTGAAACACGCTAGCCTACGATCTTGTTTTCTGCGGGCTGCTATGCGCTGTGGTTGTGTACAATTGACGACAAACCCCGGGGCTGTTGCCCAGGATCACGCGCCGCGTCTCGCGTGCTTATTCCACGCATTACAATAAATGGAGGGAATTACTTGTATGAAAAGGACATAATTATGCGGAGATAACCCGTGCGGGGCAATTCCGTATGCGTGATGAAATCCGCACGATATTAACAACACCCTAAGAGATGCAACTCAATTGATAGAGCAGTTGAGCTGAGAATTTTATTTTGTTTATGTACGTGGAATGTGAGTACCGAGTGAGTCTAAATTCAGCTTTTTTATTCACAAGGGGTAAATGGTTACATAATAAAACAACACACTGTTGATATAATCATATAATATTGTTCTTGTTCGACCACTGGTCCTTGCCCTTCTGCTGTTGTTAGGCGCGACCACACGCTGTCAGTTTGTTTCATGTTTGTCGACGCCGGAGATTTGTAATTATATTCTTTGTGTACACACGGGTACACATCAAGTTATATTTTGTAGCTTTTTTTAGCGTCATGTTTGCCGCAAATAAACGTATTTTCTTTCTTTCTTTCTATAAATTTCCAGTATAAGCTGACCTCGTATTGTACGGGAAATTCTATGCAATGCGAGATCAGCATAAACTGGAAATGTATAGCTTGATGTGTAGCCGTGTGTAGGTACTAATAGGGGAAATACTGGCGTGATGTGATATGTGTGTGTTGTGTATTGTTCTTTGAGGACTGTAGGGACTAGGAACAAGATCTTCTCTTTCTGACTTCAGTAATAGTCTACAAATAAACAAAAAGTAAATTAAAAAAATCTGGCTCGCGTCCAATAATGTTTTTATGCGTGAGCATGGTCAGCACAGACGGTTAGAGAGGCGACAAACAGAAACCCATAAAAATAAGTGAGATGAAACCCAGTTAGCTGATGGAGTTCAGTCTTTTATTTTGCTTATTTCCCACGTATATGAATATGAAAATGATCGCAAAAAATCGCGCGTAATCTGCTTCTATTGCTTCAAATGCAGCAATTTACGCGCGATTGAGAATTAGTTAGGGTAGCTCGTAAAATTAAATTTTTCTTACCTTTTTTGCAATTTGCTGGCCAGTATGAAGTTGTATGTTGATCAAAATTCGATTCAAAATATTATTTTAGGACTACTAGATCCAAAGGTTAGTATACAAAAAACTTAGAAACTATTGTTAGTAGGTACTTAGATCCAGTCACACTCTTATAACTACTCTAGGATCAATCTATCCATTACACACAAAAATGCAAAAATGCACCTGTGCAGAGATACCCCGCCCCGTCAAGATAACCAATATGGAGATACATCCCTAAGGACCACCAGACGAACGAAATGCCTCAACACAGGCGCGCGTACATCTTCAGCTATAGCTTTCAGGATGCTGTTGTGACTCCCCCACACCCTCCTCGCGAGATTCGCGAGAGTTGTATCAATAATTTTAATTTTGTATCTAAACATATCTATGTTACGGAATCTTATTTTGATCATCATACATGATACTGACCTGCAAATTGCAAAAAAACGCAAGAAAATTTGAATTTAGCGGGCTTCCTTAACGCCTCCGCGCCTTATATTGCGATGGTTTTCGTTCGAGAAACTGGCTGTAAATTAAGCTTTTTTATCGTCAATGACAAAATGGGTGTACTAGCTACACAATAAAACAACACATAGCTGATATATAAAACATATAATATAGTTGTTGTTCTACCACTTGCGGCCCTTGCCCTTCTTCTTCTGCTGCTGCTTGCGCGACCACGCGCTGTCGGCCAGCTTGTCCACGCGCGGCGAGCGCGCGCCCGGCGCGGCCGGCGCGGCCTGCTGCTTGCTCATGTCGCTGGGGAAGTGGTGCGATAAATCAAATCATTTTTATTTGCATTAAAACATATTTACAATATAATCTAATACTCTTTATTATGTACACCATATCAATCTGCCTAGGCTTTTTCCAACTATGTTCGGGTCGGCTTCCAGTCTAACCGGATGCAGCTGAATACCAGTATTTTATGGAGCGACTGCCTATCTAACCTTTACAACTCAGTAACTGAGTAATACGATACCCCTTGGTAAGACTGGTTGTCAGACTTTCGGGCTTCTGACTACCCGACTATCCAATATCCACGGATGACAGCCGGGACCAACGGCTTAACATGCTTTCCGAGGCACGGAGGAGTCTCGGTATGTAAAAATGGTCACCCATCCACGGACCATTTTCTTATTGCTATCAATAAAAAAATGCACCTTTGATGTTAAATATAAGGTACAATCTTGGAGCATGACCTTGAAAATGGAAATGAAAAAATAATACGAACCTTTTTATATAAAAGGCGTGGCTTATGTAAATTGTAGTTCGTATAATAAATATTACATCATGCGGGTCTTATGTACCGATTTATAAAAAAATAACTCCAGTCTGCCGACGGAAGAGTAGACAAAATGACAGATAAACAATCGCAATCTGTCATTTTGTCTATTCTTCCGTCGACAAAACCCATTTCTACGGTAGTCATGCTACGCGTGCTGGGGAGCAAATGTTACCAACTTTTTTAAGACTGGATAAATCTTATACTATGGCCTACCTACGGTTTTGAGAGATGAAGTCATAATACCTACACATAATTTTGCCTTTATACTCACTATTGATCAGTAGCAGTGGTGGACATGCCCTGGCTGCCCTTGATGACGTCACGCCGCACTCCGCGACGTTTCCGATACGCGGTGCGCTCGTACTTGGGTAGCCATCTGTTGATAATAAAAAACGTGTCGGAATTAGGGATTTTTTGGTTAAAAGCGCTGTTGCGCAAAAAAACAGCTATTTACTGAAAAAAAAAAACAACTGATGTTTCTTGGATCCAAGAAACCTTAGCTGTTTTTTTTTTCAATCCATTACGGGGAACCTCCTTTCCTGCAACTCACCTGATTAAGAGGAACTAGCTATCATACCTCTAACTGCCGAAACACATTGTTGTTTATAGCGACAGACTTAGATAAGATGGTGATAGCTAAACAAGCGGACTTAGAGCAATCCTTACCACCAACCAAACCGAGCAGAAAACTTTGCCGCCACTGGGAATCGAACCCGGGACCTCTGGGTCTGAGACAGGTGGTCTAACCACTAGACCACAGAGGTGTTTAAAATATTAAATGATTCTGCTTTTTGACCAATTCAAGTATCAGATACTGCACAATCCTCGGGGTCTGTATTGTTTCAAACTTTGGCAACAATAACCCAACCAAATGGGTGAGGTTATGTTAGAACCACCGTGACAAACCACGCTGAAAACCAGCGCTGGGGCTCTGTCGCGCATAGGGTCGCAGCATTATGCTGAGCGATGGCCGTTTTGCGTGAATGTGACGCATATTTCCCCCCAATTTGTTATTTTTCGTGTATTTGTCCTTTCTTAGCGTCATGTTTGGCGCAAATAAACGTAATTTCTTTCTTTTTTTTCTTCTTTTTTAAATTAATATGGCTGGTGTAGTGATGATTAGGTAATAATATATGATGTTAAAGTATTATTACCTCTCTGGATCCGGAGGTTTGGACAGGTCGGCGTTGGGCGGGAGTTTGGTCTTGCGCTTGCGCGTCTGTTTCTTCTTTCCGAGGAGTTCCGAACCAGGCGTTCTGTAAATAACATAATGAAATAAATTATCAATATCTTAAAAAAAGTTTGTCATTACTAATATAATAAGGTGTATCTTTTATACACGAAATCTCTTAAGGGGTCATTATACTCATCATTATGAACAACTTTCACTATGAAAAAAATCAGCTGTTCCCTACATTTTGACGAGCTATGCGAACATAAATGTAGGGAACAGCTGATTTTTTTTCGCGATTTCAGGGTTGGTCCCGTAGTGAAAATCCACCTTATATAATACGACGCGTGGAGGTCAGAAATTATACCATGGGATTATACTACCGGGTTAAAAAGTAACCCATGTCCTAACCCAGGTCATGGCCCAAATAAAAAAAGCCGTGAAAAGATAACAGACAGAGTTACTTTTCTATTTATAATATTAGTGTGGATGTAATATATTAGAGGACATCTTTTTGATAGAAGATCGATGATTAACTTTGATCTACCCAATCATTCTCAAGAAAATCCTTAGAAATTCATCATCATCTACCTAGCTTTTTTCCAACTATGTTGGGATCGGCTTCCAGTCTAACTGGATGCAGCTAAATACCAGTATTTTATATGGAGCGACTGCCTATCTGACCTCCACAACCCAGTAACTGGGCAATATGATACCGCTTGGTAAGACTGATTGTCAGACTTTCAGGATTCTGACTACTCGACTGTCAAATATCCACGAATGACAGCCATGACCAACGGCTTAACGTGCTTTCCGAGGCACGGTAAGTAAAGATGGTCACCCATCCATGGAACAAGCCCGGCAAGCGCAGTTTAACCTGATGGATCGATGTGTGCGGCCGTTATTACGTCGCCACGAGAAATGAATGTAATAGTTACCCAGGCGATTGTTCCTGCTTGCTTTGTACGGTCTTCTTCACAACCTTCGCCCCCATCATCCATTTTGATGATTCCAAAGCGTCTATGTCGATCTTAGTCTGAAATGATCAAGTAAAGATTTAAACACGTACGTTTGGGGTGGTAAAGAATTTTTGTAAATTAAATAGTCATAATGTTATTGTATTACTAATAATACTATTAATATTAGATAATTATAAGAAACTAGCTTCCGCCCGCGGCTTCGTCCGCGTGGTATGTCGATAAAAAGTAGTCTATGTCCTTCCCCGGCATGCCATGTATCTTCCTGGCAAATGTTTCCGTCACCTCGAGCTGGTGCAGCGGCGGCAAGCTGTCGGCCAGCTGGCGCGCCCGGCGCGGGTCGTGCTGCGCGAGCGCCTTCACGAGGCGCGCGAGACTCCTGCGGTCGCCGGGCGCGGCGCGCGCCACGGCCTCGTGCGCGCGCGCCGCCGCGCCCGGCGCGCCCGCGCGCGCGTGCACGTGCGCGGCCGCGCGCCACACGCTTATTAGGGACGCGAAACGCTGTGGGAACAGGATGCTTTTTATTATGTATACACCATACAGTGGGATAGAGAAATAGTCATATTATTTGAACATCAGGATAAAAGTATCCTATGTCCTATTCCAGTTCAAAACAGTGAAAATTAACTTTAATTTTGGAAGTCAGTGTCTATGCTTTTCAATTTTTTGTTTTTGCCACAGACTTCCGAAATTAAAGTTATTTTTAACATTTTTTTTGTGTTTTTTTGGAAGTAGGTTGTTTGTTTTTTGTAAAAAAAAAAAAATTTCACTGTTTAGTTGTGGTACCTACCCCACACAAATTCTAATATCAATAATTATCTGCTATGTAAATAACAGAGACTGTATCAAATGAGATGTCGTCTACATACACTAAGCGAGAAAAATACGATTGAAGCTAACTCAAAAACTACGCAAGCAAAGTATATGGAATCACACGGGAAACACCAGCTAACAAATAAAAAAAAAACATCAAAATCGGCTCACCCAGTAGAAAGTTCAGAGATAACAAACATTAAAAAAAAATACAGACGAATTGATAACCTTCTCCTTTTTTTGAAGTCGGTTAAAAAGTATCCAATGTCCTATTCCAGTTCATGGTCTACTCATGTGCCAAATTTCATCTAAATCCGTTTAGCCGTTTTAGCGTGAAAGCGTAACAAACACAAACTCACTTTTGCATTTATAATATTAGTTAGGATGGTAGTAAAGTTAAGGGCGGAAAATATTGTTGCTACTGGAGATAGAATTTGGATGAGATTGGTACACACGTGTGTAGGGGGGGGTCTGGATTTATGCTTTCACGGTTGCACAACGACATGCTTTGCTTTGCTTTGCTTGGTAGTATAGATGCAGGCCTACTCTGCCACCTCCTTCAGAGGTGGTAGGGTGGCGGGGTCTTGAGGGAGAGCGCTACAGTCGTGTAGATCCTCAAGGCAAGTCTGGCGGATGTACCTTCTCGAGGTTGCCACCCCGTTTCTTGGTCTAATTCCATAAGAAATAGACGTAACTAAAACCACCAGGCGCTTTTGCATCCCCTCCCCAATATCCTTACCCTATCCTTACCTGTCCTATGCCCTCCTGCCCCAACTCCCACAAACCCCCCCCACCACATCCCATCCACTCCCCTACTCCTCCCAATTTCCCCTTTCCAATTCCCACTCCTAACCGTGACCCCCCGTGACTGGGTGGTGGCGGGCTTGTCTGTCACTAAAATCAGCTGACGGCGAGTAGGAGTAAGCAGTCACCTGCGCTAGGACCTGCGCAGTTGAGCGCCGTGAGCGGGGATGAAGGAGTCCTGGGGGGTTGAGCCGAGCGGCTCTGGCTGTAATGTGTCCGTAAGGCAACACGCCCCCTTTGGTCTGGATTTCAAGCGAAACGGTGGCCCTACCCTTTAGCCAAGGGTAGGGAAATGGCCACGGTGTCCCGTCAGAGGGCCACAGGCGAGGTGCGTGAGGTCCGCTGAGGTCGTCCCCGGACGGCCAAGGCGGTAGGTAAAGGTCATGCTGACGGTGTAAGTGAGGGTTGATCAGTTCGTTGGGGGTGGGCCTTTCGACCCCCTACGCCAACCCGATCAAGCACCCGATGTCGCACTGTAAACCAGCCTTGCGCACCTATATCTCTCTGGTAGTCCTAACGTTCTTGCTTCTTCATAGTAAGACGTTCCCAGTTGCGGGCTCCATGGAGGGTGGGAGCCAGAGAGATGAATTTTAATTTACAAATAACATGGATTCTACAAGGCCTGTTAAAAAACCCAAGGGAGGTGCTTGCACTTCCCCTGCCCCTGGTGGCGTCGCAGTTAACGCTGCGGGCACCAGCGCGGGCACCGGTCCGGCTGTGGCGAAAACCGCAGCTAAGACCAAACCCAAGTCCCAGTACAAACAAAGGACGTCGGCGCTGATTGGGACCAGTACCGACCCTTCCAAACAGACGGTAACCACGGCGACGATTCATTCCACTGCCGGTCTGACCATCTCCACACTGACCCCGGTGCCGGGTAAGACCGGCACCGGGCTCCCAGCCAAACACCCTCCTCCTCCTGTGGCTCCTCTAGCCTCCCATCGAACGGCCGTCACCGGTCAAGCGGAGACGGCCAGCTGCACCGAGGACGCGTTCTCGCGCGCCTGGCAGGTTGTGCAGAAACGCAAGGGCAAGGGTAAACATACTCCACAAGCCCAACGCCCTTGCACCGACCCTTCAGGTCCAACTGCCGCCACGGAACAAGGCAGAAAGAGGGAGAGATTGACGAGGAAGGAGCGCCGTCAAGCCCTTAAACGGAAGCCAGGGAATGGCTCCCGTAATAAACAGGCCACCGCCGCCAGCTCGGAAATTTCGACTGGCGGCCAGCTAAACTTCTCCGCTGGGAAGCGGGCACAGGCAGAGGCCGGCACGAGCCGACCAGCGCCCAGTCATCCGCCACCCAGCGCTCCGGAGAGACGAGCCGGTGGCAACAAAACACAGCGACCCGATTGGAAGGATCAGGCCGCGGCCAAGCGAGCTCTCAACGAGTCCTTGACACCTCGAGGGGAGCACAAGCGGCCGCGGCTTGATCAATCCAATAGGGTCGCCCAACGAAGCTACGCCCAAGCTGCCAGCGCTACTCTGGACGTCGCGATCACCTGCGAGCGCACGGGGATCCTCAGCAAGGACGTATCGGACCAGGTACTCGCTGCTATCCAGAAGCAGATCATCTTCGAGGCCTGCTCCGCCAAACAAGATACACCGGGACCGACCTTCAACGCCAAGCCGCTGTTCGCCGGGGGTGTCCTGAAACTGTGGTGCGGTAACGACCACACCTTAGCCTGGCTAAGGAAGGCAGTCTCCGACCTGGCTCTGCCAACTAGCACTCCGCTAGTCGTCTTGAGCCAGTCGGAGGTCCAGAAGCGTACGCGGTGTGGGGTAGTGATCCCGGACGAGCAGGGGGTTTACGGAGAGCCGACCAATATTGGGCGAGCTCTCAGCTACCAGAACCCATGGGTGGACATCAGGAGGTGGGTCCTGCTGCACGCGGACAAACAAGCCGCGGCGTGGTTCGTGGTGGTCGGCATCCCTGAGGACCAAATCCCGACCCTGATGGAGGCCGGACGCCGTCTCTCTATTGGTTTAGGGACGGTGTACGTGAAGTTCCAGGGTCGGAACGGTAGGTTCACCGACGTCCCGCAGGGATGGGACGCCGCCACGGGCACCGTCTGCGAGACGATGAAGCAGCAGAGCAAGGGGGAAGCAGGAGAACCTGCTCCCCTTACACACAATCCGGTAGCGACCACGGCCGAGCCTGCTGCTGCAGAGCTGGCCGCTCCTGCTGCCGCCACCGCGGATGCCGTCCCTTCATCGGGCGAGGAGCTGGACGACATGATCCTGTCCCCAGCTTCGGGCCCGGCAGGGGAAGGCTTCGACGAGGGTGACCTTTTTGCCGGACTCAAACTGGGGGGGGACGAGGAGGGTGCGACCAGCGATGGCGTCCCTTTTGTCGGCCTGTAAAGTCCTCCAGGCGAACCTCCACCACAGTCAGACCGCGACGGCTCAGCTTCGCAAGTGGCTGGAGGTACAACACACGGCCATTGCCCTGATCCAGGAGCCGTGGATTAGGGCGGGCCGCATACAAGGACTATCCAATCTTGGCGGTAAGCTCCTAGTCACCTCAGATCATGATCACCCCAGATCGTGCATATATGTCACAGGTAACCTTAAAACACAGCTTTTAACTGACTTCTGTTGCAGAGATGTCTCTGCAGCTAAGCTGCTTATACAGCGCGACGACGCCACGGAGAGGGCAATAGTTTTTGCCTCAGCGTACATGCCCGAAGCGGAGGCGCCGCCTCCCCATGACCTCGCCCGTCTCGTGAGCCATTGCGAGAGATGTGGGTTCGAGGTCGTCGTCGGGGCCGATGCCAATGCTCACCATCAACTGTGGGGTATGGACACGCAAAACGAGAGGGGTAAGGCCTTGGTTGAATACTTATTCTCGACTAACCTATCCCTATTAAACACTGGCTCCGAACCAACATTCGTAACCAGGCGAAGCCGCACAATCATCGATCTCACCCTGGCAACTGAGAGCGCTGCGGCAACCATCACTGGGTGGCAGGTCTCCAAGGAGGCCTCCTGCTCTGATCATAGGTGGATCCGCTTCGACATCCAGATCCGTGTGCCACCAACACCACCGCGGCGGAACCCGCGCAACACGGATCGAGACACCTATACACGCAATCTTGTAGGCAAGCTTGCGAGCTTAAACAATCCGTCGACCTTTACGGACCCAACACAGATTGAGGTACAAGTAATTCACCTTACTAAGTCAATCATAGACAGCTACGAAAGTGCCTGCCCAGAGACCACGCCGCGCAGTACACCGGGGAAGCAACCCTGGTGGGGCGCTGATCTGGAGCGCAAGCGAGGTAAGGTAAGAGCGGCTCTGAATAGAGCCATGAATACATGTGCGGATGAGGACTGGGACATTTACTATGCGGCCAAATCCAGCTACAAAAAATGCATAAGATTCAGAAGCACCTCAGGATGGCGCAAGTTCTGTGGTAGCATTGAATCTTGTCAGCAAGCTAACAGGGTAAGGAAAGTACTGGCGCAACAGAATACACCTGGGCCCGTCAGCCTACGCAAACCCGATAACACACTCACGTCGTCGCCTGAAGAAACAAGACGCGTCCTAATTGAGACTCACTTCCCCGGATGTGTCTTCGCGCAGGTAATCGACTGGCAAGATGTAACTCAAACACCATCAGACAATGATTGGCGTTATGCAAGCTGGGTGATCACGTTGGAGAAACTTCAATGGGCCATCCAGAGCTTCCATCCCTTTAAGGCAGCTGGTCCCGATGGAGTGTTTCCCGCTCTACTACAGTGGGGGGGGGGTTTCCGTCGCTATAAGACTGGTGCCATTAATGAGAGCGTGCCTGGCCTTAAGATATGTTCCTAAAGGATGGAGGGAAGTGAAAGTTATATTCATCCCAAAGCCAGGTAAGGGTGACTACACAAACGCCAAATCCCACCGACCGATCAGCCTAACCTCCTTTCTGCTAAAGACCTTGGAAAGGCTTTGCGATAGGGAGCTGAGAGACGGCGCCCTGAAAACCATACCGCTGCACTATAATCAGCATGCATACAGCTCAGGTAAGTCCACCGAATCTGCTCTTCATCTAGTGGTCGGTCAGATAGAGGAAGCGATTCATCAGAAAGGAACCTGCCTGGGCACTTTCATAGACATCGAAGGAGCCTTCGACAAAACCAACTTCTCCAGCATCAGCAGCGCCCTCTCCAGGCATGGAGTAGAGCAGGTACTAACGGACTGGATTACGAATATGTTAAGCAAACGAGTGGTTCGCCTTGAAGGAGAGCAGCAGTCGGCAATGATAGCCAGAGGCTGTCCCCAGGGAGGGGTGCTATCCCCCCTTCTATGGAATCTGGTTATCAATGACCTTATTACTAAGCTCAACGCCAGCCGCTATTATACAATAGGGTATGCAGACGACCTCGCAATCCTTGTCTCGGGGAAGGTGACGGGAACAATCTGTAATCTCACCCAGCAAGCACTACGCATCGTAGAAAAGTGGTGCAGGGAATTTGAACTATCAGTGAATCCCACTAAAACTGAACTAGTCATGTTTACCCTAAAACGTACTTTAGGGCCCTACCGCCTACCAAAACTGTTCGATACAGAACTTCAGTTGGCCAACGAAGTCAAGTACCTCGGGGTCACGCTAGACAGTAAGTTAAACTGGAGTAGCCACTTAGACAACAAGCTAAACAGGGCCTGCATCACCTTTTGGCAGTGCAGGAGAATGATAGGTAAGAAGTGGGGCCTATCCCCTAGAATTATACTATGGCTGTACACTGCAGTGATCCGCCCCATGATCGCGTACGGGGCTGTGGTCTGGTGGCCCCGCACCCAGCTAGTGACAGCATCTAACAGACTACAACGCATGCAAAGACTAGCCTGCGTGGCGATCACGGGCTGCATGAGGACTACTCCGACCGCGGCGATTGAGGCCATGCTAGACTTACCCCCGCTCCACCTGTTCATACAGCAGGAAGCGACGATGGCAGCGGTGCGTCTTAATGCAACAGAGCTCTGGGGTAAGAGAGTAACACTACACACCGCCCTGCTCGAGGGTCTCAATAACGAGTTCCCCATTACGAAAGCCATAAATGACCGGGTACCCAAACAATTTATCTTCGATAAAAAATATAGAATCCAACTGCACGAGGATCGCCAATGCGAGGGCTTGCGTCCTGCAGAACTACGCATCTTCACGGATGGTTCTAAAACAGGTAGTGGCACAGGTGCTGGAATCTTCTCGGAGGACTTCAACATACAAATAGCCACACCTTTGGGAGTCCATAACACAGTTTTCCAGGCCGAATGCATGGGTATTTCTCTTGCCGCTTCGGCCATCATGGCCAGGGAAGTCAAGGATTACTCGATACGTATACTCTCAGACAGTATGGCTGTTCTGCAAGCGCTAAACAGCCACACTGTTGACTCTGGGCTGATATACGAGTGTCACCAACGCCTTAACCAGGTGGGTAGCCTCAATAATATAACCATTCAATGGATCAAAGGACACAGCGGCTCGCGGGGCAATGACGCAGCCGATGAACTTGCCCGAAGGGGGTCGAGCATGGCACCGGTGGGGCCTGAACCCATTGCGCCACTCCCCTTCGGGTACCTACGCTCTCTGGTAAGGAAACGTACTAGGGATCAACACTACAAAATATGGTTGGACCAAGGTGACTGCAGGCAGGCGAAGCAGGCACTCCCTGCCATTGATTGCCGCCTCACGAAGCGGGTGCTCCGACTAACGAAACAACAGCTGCGAACTGTTACAGCAGCTATAACTGGCCATGGGTCCTTTAATAAACACCTCTTTGTCATAGGAGTCACAGACAGTCCGCTGTGCAGGGCCTGCATGGAGGACGACGAGACAGCATCTCATGTGCTACTACACTGCCCGGTGGTAGCCACATACAGGGCAAAGTACTTCGGTAACCCAGGTACCTTACGAGAGATGGTCAGTAACACCAAGGCGTTGCTGGCCTTCTTGGAGGAGCTGGGGTGGATCGAATAAGCGATTTCCCACCCGTACGCAAAATACGCGCTTTGACGTGGAGTTGCGGATACCAGCCCGTTTTACCTATTACCTATTATTACCTACACACGTGTGTACTAACAAAGAAGGGTCAATGCCCAGCAACGGGTGGAAACAAACTGAGGATTATTATTATGTCATAAGTTATTCTGTAATTTATCGCGTGAGTCTGTAGACATTAGTAAAATTTTCTTTAAAACTGTCATAACTATTTCGTTTTAAAACAGATTCATGACCAAAAAGTTACAATACATTTCTCAGCTAAGAACCAATATTCAAACTTTTCTGAAACTATAATATCACAACATAAAATTAAACTCTACAGGGCTGCTTGCTGGCAAAAATAGTCATAAGAGTAAGTAGTGTGTGTGCGTGTGTGTAGAGTAAGTAGTGTTTCTCCATATAACTTAACTCTTCTCAATATAAAATGCTCTCTATTTTCATCAAAATACAACCACGTTATTTCAAAACATACCTCATCGTTCTTATAGTGCTCATACACATCGGTGAACAGTTGCGAGGCCTTTTCGAACTCGTTATCGGCACATAACAGCGTGCAAAGTACGCCGATGACACCCGGTCGGTATTTAAATTCGCTCTCTTCAAGAAGTTTCACTGCGCCCTTGCGGTCACCCTGGAAACAAAATAATTAGAACATTATGGGTTTGTTTCACTTATATTATTATATTGTGTTTTACCAAAGTCAGAGTTGACTCAATCTTATAGAGAGTGTTGTATAGATTAGCTGTCATTCATGGTCTTCCTTTTATTTGTGACACTATGTTATTTAGCAAAAAATAATACTTATGATGAAGCCTTTCGATCGGTATGATAAAGCTACAGGGTGATTATTTTTCTCATGTAACGGGTTCGATTCCCGGTTCAACCATGTAATTATTTAAATATCTATGAATGCAGTATAAATTGTTTTTTAAATTCCAATAATGTCTTCTTTCAGTAAAATGTTCCATCTACAATATTCAAGGTACTTTCACTCTATGTGGCATATACGTGGAACGCCCTGTATAATAACATATAATCTTATATATAAGTATATATTATGTATATAATAAATACATAAATTTTTAACGTTTGTTGTGTCCTTGTCTCCTTATTATTATTATTTTGTTTTTACCGTGCACCATAGTCATCGACTACATAATTTAGAGAATAAAAACAACTGAATTAAAATAAAACAACAAAGAAATTACGACGATAAGTGAAATCTAGCAGTAGCCCGTCACCTGCGCCAGCAGCAGCTGCGCGGCCGCGAGCGCGAGGTGCCCGCCCCGCCGCAGCAGCAGCAGCACGGCGGGCGCGCGCGCGCCGTCCTTGGCCAGCGACGCGGCCTCCACCAGCGCCGCGCGACTCGAGCCGCCGAACTCGCGGACTAGCTTCACGCAGCATTGCTTGCAGAAATCGGGCTGGAATGGCACAGTTGTTAAGAATCGACAGAATTACGCTACAATTTCATGATTGTTAAATATATTGCGGACAGGTCATGAGTACGGGATGTCAATTGACAATGAAACGTAAGTGTGAAGACGGCGCGCTTCGACAGAGTCTAGCCTGACGTTCGTACGAGTCGACGAGGACGCTGAGGTGACGTGGCGCAGCCCCTACTTATTATACTCTTTGGGCGCAGCGCACTTTGCCATCGGACAACAAGTGCCTAGAAACTGTCCAACGTTTCGTTTTGTAAAATTCAAATATAACCTAAAAATCAATATTCAACTGAAGACTATTTATTTTCGCCCGCAACGCACATCTACGCCCAGTAACATTTTCAACAATGAAGATTCCAGCTCCAATTGGCTCCCTGCCCCGACATATAGAATAATTCAAATGGAATAATATCTAACCTTTTATAAAAAGGGTCGAATATTTAATCCATTTTAATTATACGATATTTATTGCCACAAAATAATATCTCTACTCAAAAACGTCACTTTTAGGCGGTTTTTTTCGTAAATGCAATGCTGCAGATTATCGGCACATACCTGGTTAGAATAAATAGCGAGTATAGCTTGGTTGTAAGTGATGGAGGCACGCTGTCTTGAGTTCAGTTTATGTTCCAATCCGTCCGCAGTCGCCGCTTTCATACGCTTGCGGGAATCGAACACGTTCGTGTCCCTGGAAAATGAGAAAAAAAATAGTTATCTATATATAAAAATAAAAATACTTACTCACTTAATATCTGACTAGAACATTTGTAAATTTAAACTTTATTGTCAAACAAGAAAGTGCTCTACAGGTGCCTTACTGAAACTCAGTTTACTGGGAGTTGTAGGCAAAACTGGTAAACCAATTACGAGGCCGACTTTATTTTCCATAAAGAGTATGTAATATGTAAATAAAAAAGTTACCTGTTAATAACAACAATATTGTTGCTGGCAATAGCAACAAGCGCTTGGTCGCTCGGCTTGTCCTTCAAAACGTTCTGGTAGATGGCTACTGCTTCCTTCTCCTTGCCCATTTGTTGCAGACAGTATGCTTGTTGCACTCTGTTGACAGACCACAGATTAAAATACTAACGCACTCGACCTGCTCCTGCTTCGCACGGTTTTTACGACTTCAAAAACATCGAGATTTCTTAGTTATATGTAACTTTAATAATAACGTACACACACGAAACCTTCCGGATTTTATAAACAATGTTGAAAACATCAAAATCTGTTGCGTGGTACATATTATAAATTAAAGTCCCTTTTCGTGTTTGTCTTGAAGAAATGTTTAGCGTGTGTATTTTTTATATCTTCTACCAGGCATTAGAAGTAACACGGCTGTTTGTATGCATATAAAAAATCTGGTTGGCGATGCATTAGTAAATATTTTATATTGAGTATCGGGGTCCCCCGACCGCACAGGTTTTTTTCTTGTCCTTCTCTGTCCCACATCTGGAGAAAGCCCTTCACCCCTTCCATATTTCGCGAGCCCGCGCGTCCTTCTCAGTTTTGACGGTATATTTAAATAAAATTTCCAGCCAGCCAGACATGATGAAATACCTGATAATAGCAGCTTCCTCTTTCGCCTCCTCCTCAGTCCCTCCATCTTCAATCACACTCTCAGAGCAAGCATGTTCAGCCTTCTTCAGTACAGGTAATGCTTCGTTGTACTTGCCACGCATGGCCAGCGTGCTGCCAGCATTGTATGAGAGCTCATAAGTTGTATCTTCGAATTGAGGGAGCTCTGAGGACTGGAACAGGTCACGGTTGTTATTTGTTTAGGCAGATTTTTGTTCAAAAAGTGGTGGTGGAGGAGTTTGGATGAAAATTCAACAGTGACAGATATTTTAGCTGATAATTTCTAGTACTCCAAGTCCTAAACAAAAGCGATTATCACGCGAGTACGTGATCGACGCGATCGTGTAGATGAATTTTGACGTTATAACGCGACTAGATTGGTCGCGCGAGTTTATGACATACAATTAAATTTGTATAAAAGAGCGTGACGATCCCGTACACGCGCGGCGACGGCTTTTGGTTAGGACGCGGCCTTATTGTTTTGTCTTATAGTTTTTATTAGTTAATCTCTAGTCTCATGTTAAGTGTTGTGATTTTTTGAAATAAATAGTTTCTATACGACACTGGATACTTTGAATATGCATTAACAGGTCGAGGTCAGTTACTAATGTTCAGTGACTTATTTGGCTTTGGTATTTGTTTCTAATATTACTATCAATCAGAGATAGATTTTATTAAAGACACTAAGCTTCTGCGCGCGACTTCGTCCGCGTGTAATTTCGGCCCCCGACCCACCGCGTCGCTGCGCATTGCCCCCGCTATTACTTCGTTTTCGCTTAGCGTTCTTTCCGAGATTTTTTCTTTTTGCTAGGCTCATAAGTCAGTCTGCCTAGGCTTTTCCCAACTATGCTGGCGTAGGTTTCCAATCTAACCGGATGCAACTGAATACCAGTATTTTACATGGAGCGACTGCCTATCTGACCTCCACAACCCAGTGACTGGGTAATACAATTGTTAAGACTGGTTGTAAGACTATCGGGTTTCTGACGACCCATAGCGACTGTAAAAGATCCTCAAATAACAGCCGGGACTAACGGCTTAACGTGCTTTCCGAGGCACAGAGGAGTCTCGATATTTAAAGATGGTCACCCATCTACGGAACAACCTCGGCAAACGTAGCTTCACCTGATGGATCGACTGATCGATCTGGGCTCATAAGTGTGATGTTAAATATGCCTATAACCTTCCTCAAGAATTGGGCTATCAAATGCAAAAATACTTTTTCAAAGATTATTGTTATTATTAGTTTCAGAGATAAGCCTGTTCAAAAAAGAAAACAGACTGTGTAGAGTCTGCTTTATTATATTAGTATAGATATTTCAGACTTTAGATATTAATTTAATACTTAAGTACTAGCTACTTCTTATGCATTGATGTAAAATTAAATGGTTATAACAATAAATAAGGTAACTCACAGGATTAAGTGCAGCAACGTTAGCCACAACGGCAGACATATTGGCCTTCCTCTCATCTTCATACTCATCGGTGGTATTCTTCACTATGTCACGGTACAAGTTGTAACAGTCCTGGTACTGTTCCAGACGGTACAGGATTTGAGCCCTGGATTTATATTCAATGTTAATCATCGTTTTAAATTGAATAATTATGCTATACTTACAAGTTAATTGATTCAGGCATGACTTTACAGAAATCCATTATAAAATACAATTGATACAGATATATTTAGTAACCTATTCTGCTTAATTATTCCTCAAGAGCCATAAAAAGCCCTGTAAGAAATCGACACGTGTTTCACCTCTCAACGAGGCATCCTCAGGACGACGATTGACCAGTCGCGAACCCGAACACGACGTTTTGCCACGCCGAGCGCCAGACGCAGAGACATTGTCAATGTGTGTCGATTTCTTACAGGGTTTTTATGGCTCTTGAGGAATAGTTTAAGCAGATCTATCTTATGCTATACAAGGTTAAACAATTGGTTGAATAAAACTAGTAATTAGTAAATAACATTGGTTTTTGTTGCTATCAGAATACAATAGCCGGATTTATATTACTATGTTGTGTCGTGTCATGATGCCTTTTGATGTAGTGTTAGCCAATCAAAACTCTTTGTGCTTTTACGTAGTCCTGAACGGATTCGTTTGATTAGTGGATCCCGCGTCACGACACTACACAACATAATAATGTGTTGGTGGCTTTAGAAATAAGTAGATTCAGTTCTGTAGCCTTTTTAGTTGCATCTCTATCAGACACAGGGGCACTGTGAATTTATTTAGTGAGGACATTTCAATCATGAGGTATGAAAGTGCTGACTGTGATAAATGGCCAATGGCCATTTTCCCAAACTTGGTCAAAGTTACATCTGATTTCCTTTGCTTGTCAAAGTAAATGATTATCTATCTACCTTAGTTCCTTTAAAGCTGTTGTCAACTCCGGAGCATTATCAACAGTCTGCAGCGCATCCTTGGGGCAGTTGAGACGGTACTGCGTGTATGCCTTCTCAAAGTGCAGGTCAGAAGCCAATGCAGCGTTCTTAGTGTTACAAAGCACTGCCAGAGCCTCCTTGAAGTTGTGCAGTTGGATGAGGCACACAATCTTGCATTGGAATGCCTTCTGCTCATTCGGAGCTATTTGAAGGACTGAAATGGTGGAAGGTTTGGTTTATATTTTCGATTTATATAGATCATCTTTTTAGTCTTCTGCCATTGTTTGATAAGTAGACCTACAATTACTAAATTTGACAATAGAATTTACACACAAATTCATGCTTTCTCCCTATGGGGGGTAGGCAGAAACTACAGAACACCACCTGCTACGATCCTTACATACTTCTACATAATACATTACACACAACACCAATACATACAATAGAATTTCTGCTTCTATAATTATGATTAACAATGTAGGCAGTAGTATTCAGCATTTCTTTTTGTTTCAAGCTTTTATTCAACTTGCCTTGGTATTTTACATGTGGGTAGTTGAAGAAAGAGGGTATTTTTTACAATCAATCATCCCAAAACAGCTTTTAGACACACTACATTCATGATAACATATGGATTGATTACATAGTATGCAAGTATAAAAAGAAAAACTAGTAAAACAGGTCACATGTAGCAGGTAATTATGTGGTTTGAATATGAAATGAGTAGTAAAAAGCAGACGCATACGGACAGGAGGAATTGAAGAAGATTTTGTGTCAATTTAATTGTTATCTGTTGAATAGTAAGTAACTTTATACTATGACATGAACTTTTGAAAACACCCAAATTCAAATTATTTACTAACGTTCCATTATAAATATCGATCAAATCTCAATTGCAAATCAACATAACAATAAACTTAAGGTAGATTTCTATAATTTCGATGAAAAATATAGAAGAAATCGAGAGATATGTGAAGAGATAGGGCAAGAAAGTGTGGTAATCTTGTTTCGTCATTTATAAATAAACTGTGCATAGTTTTTGGACAATATTACAGTGTTAGATTCCTTACCTTTTCCCGTTGCTTTTAACGCTCTATCATAGTCACCACTTTGGCAGAATTTATTTAGTTCAATATAAGCCTGAACAAGGTTATTCTCCTTGTTGGCTGACATTTTTTTGACAACTTGGCATGACAAACGTCAAATCGTCATCGTTTAGCTGCGTTCAGTTTCACGAATGGTTAAATGAAAACCGTAGTAAGAAAACCTGGGCTTTTGCCTTTTGATCACGAATTTCAGACCCTTTTTAATAATTTTACGAGTAATACCTCTCCACTCCCCAAGCACCTCAGGATGTGTTGCCCCGTTGTCGCTACGTCACTATGTACTGTCGCCAGTTTTCGGTGGCTCATTATTGAGTGTGCAAGCAAGGCAATCCCTACCATTTTACCCGTGTAAATAAATATAAAACATTGGTCAGGCAGGGGTCATAGCCTCTTCATAGTTCTAAATAGCCATTCCACTGTAGCCACCCAAACCCATAATCCAATATCCTGCAATCGTTCTGCACCAACCGAGTATTGTCTTTGAGTGCACTTGAGTGCATACAGAGATAGAAAGTGCTCGGCGACACGAAGCCGCGACCGCGCCGCCGCCCCTCGGACGCCACGACGTTCCACTTGATCGCCGGCTGCTTGCAAAAGTGCATGCGCTTCATATTAATTTAATTAATCAAGCGGAACGGCGTGGCGTCCTAGGCGTGGCGGCTCGGTGGCGGTGTGGCGGCGGGGGCGTGCTCACGGCCTCGGTTCACCGAGCACTAAGAGTGTCTTACGAGTTGGCTACTGCCCCTGGTATTCATTTCAAAGGTCCGGACCCCAGGGTCCCGAGATAAGACCTTTTTAATAATTGTATTATTATCAATCTACCAAACCGATGCACTGGTGGATTACTTCAAGGTTCTGGACTGGTAAAGGGGTTGGTAATTTGGCATCAACATCGATAGCGAGTACATCACTCACCTTCGGTTTGCCAACGATATAGTAGTCATGGCTGAGACTATGGAGGACCTCAATACAATGCTAGATGACCTCAGTAGAGCTTCCGAAAGAGTGGGTCTTAAAATGAACATGGACAAAACGAAGGACATGTCGAATGACCATGTCACACCCACAGTCATGAAGATTGTAGACTCTACACTCGAAGTTTTACAAATGTTTACCTAGGATAAACATGTCCAGTTAGGTAGGTCCAACTTCGAGAAAGAATTCAATCGTCGAACCTGACTCGCCTGGGGGGCATTCGGGAAGCTGCGTATACTTCTTGTCTCATATACCATAGTGTCTCAAGACAAAAGTTTTTGACCAGTGTGTGTTGCCAGTGATGACCTATGGCACTGAAACGTGGTCGCTCACGATGGGCCTCATTAGATGGCTGAAAGTCACCCAAAGGGCAATGGAGAGGGGCCGAAAGGTTCTGGAGTGGTAACCACATACTGGAAGACATAGCGTTGGAAGGCCTCCAACAAGGCGGATAGATGACCTGGTGAAGGCCGCAAGAATCCGCTGGATGCGAGAAGCACAGAACCGGTCGAAGTGGCGGGGCCGGTTAGGGGAGGCCTATGTCCAGCAGTGGACGTCTTTCGGTTGTAATGATGATGATGATGACCAAACCGATATGCTACCCTTGTACCTGTATTCCCTAAAGGGGTAAGCAAAGGTGTATAACTTAGTACAGTACGACACAACTTAGATGTAGCATCCTCAGACCAAATAAAAAACCAAGACAGAGCGCTGTCAACAGTGACGTGAGGCCGGTTTCGTAAATCTTTACGCAAACGAAATAACTTGTAAAGTCTTAGACCCAACCTTCATTCCTAAAATTGAAATGAATTAATGCCAATTTTCAAATGTATGCTACATTTAAGTTGTGTCCTGACTGTAAGTACTTAGGTACACCTACATGCTATGTTCCATAAAGACAACAACATTACAAAACAGACAGAAATACATCGCGGTCGGACCGTAGTCGGATGACCAGACATGCAAGTAACGTCATTCACACACAGCATGGTCATTCAGACGTTTGAATGGCATGAGCGACGGCTACGCTCAAGGAACATAATTATACTCACCTACGGCGAGGCTACGCTTGCTGGCTGTTGTTGTGCATGAAGTACTAACGTTTTTGACACTTAATTTTTATAACATTTGATTTCGCTGCACTTTTTAAGTCAAGAATTCTATTAGGTAGGTAGGTAGGTATTCATTTTTACATTGTACCTATTCTAAAAACTTTGTCCAAAAATACACAGAATTTAAAACACATAAACGTCGAACGAACAAAGCGATGACAAAGTAAACTCGGCCGAGAGTTTTATTCAAAAGTATAATAAAAAGAATGTAAAGGAAGCATTGTGCAAGTTGGGGCGCTTACGCGGGCGTTGTGTGTCGAACTCATCAAAGTTAGACTTGCGCAAGTTCCAGGACCAGCCAGTTTGTTGCTAGTTTTTGAACGTCGAAAAATTGAAAATTGTTGCTACAAGTTCTAGGAATGTAGGTCATGACGTGGTTTGATATGCGGATGTGATTGGAAAGATCAGAAACATGATCTGGAACTCAGATTTTTAACTTACAGATGGGAGATGGTTATGATCTGACGATCACAAACCTAATGAGATTCGTCAGACTATGTAAACCAATGCACCAGCAGGCAATGTTGCTATTGAGAAGGTAATGTCTCAAATCATCAGCCTGGTGAATTCAATCTGCCTAAATAGCTGGTTTTGTTCTCTATATCTATATATCTCATTGTTCACACTGTTCACAGAGCCTATAGTGCTCCACTTATTCCATCTGGGTGCCTAATTTTAATTCATATACTTAATGGTAAGTAAAAATCAGCTATTCCCTACATTTTGACGAGATATGCGAACATAACATAACATACCCGTGGATTAAAACGAATAAAATTTTACTCTGTATATGTAGGTATCTGATTCTGTACCTACTACTGGTACAGTTCTGCCTTAGTACTCAATAAACGCTTCAACTCGACCTCTAGCCCAGCGAGTCAAGTCCAAACAGAATCAAAATTATCATCCTGTTACACGATCCTAATTAATCACCCCAAACAAAAACAGTGAGAAAACTTCACCATAATAACGGCTTCAATGACGCAGTCTCGCTGTCCGAGGATGTCGCAAGACAAACAACGTTAAAGTAACATCTATTGTCGCGTCCGCCGACAAACTCGACTTTTAATCGCATTACTGTAAGTTGCCGCGAACTTCAGCGCGAAGTTTCGTATTGCGATCTAGACGAAGTCGGCGCGATTGTGGTTTCTAAAGTAATTTCTATTAGGTGGAAGCTAGTAATGTTTAATCTAGCTGTGTTTAGTGGTTCATGATTCTGTATAGGTACCTATTGGTGTTAGTTAAACCAGCGACTTCTGAATGTTGTGCCATTTTCATCGCTGGACCTTTTTGGCGCAGCCTTGAGGTGAGGCACACTCCCCTGATAATTTCCTACATCGCAATTTTACACTTTTTATTTGATTTTGTTAACTGTAGTTTATTATATTGTGTGCTTTTTAGTCTGTGCTAAATAAAAGTATTTTCTTTCTTTTTTTCATCGATAGAAGTGGTTCCATGAAATATTTGGTGAATAGCGTTGTCTTGGAATAACTTCACCATACCATAAACCACGCTGTCGCGCTGGGTAGGATATATGGCAGTGGTTCGGTCCCTCGCCCCGGTGCAGATTTTCTTCCAAGCCCAAAGAGTAAAGTAACTATATATAGGGATCCAAGCCATCGACCATCGACCTTTCGATGAACAAAGGACACACAATACTCACAAAGTGCGTAGGTGTACTTACCTACATAGTACACAACCACCAACTTCGCCCATTTACGATCTCATTTTATACTCTCACCAAAAATCCATAACCATCCACCTTCCACGCGGAGCATCACTTACTAAATGACTCCGCGCATACTCTTGTTGAATTAAATCGTTTCAAGGTGGAAGGGGGTCGTATTTTATCGAAGCCCCTGATAAATTGCGCGAAATTCAATTTAAACGGGTAATGTTTGTGTCCGTATTACAACGTCACTCGACGCCGGCCTATAAACTCTGCCGGTCCACTGAACAATTGAAATATTGTGCCTTCAGGTACCTTGGTCCATAAAAATATTGGAGTAACTGAGTGGGTCGTGGTACTGCGTCATTAAAACTGTTGGAGTAATAGGTGGGGTTTTTGAGAATGTTTAATGATTTATAGATTGTGCCCACTCGGTTGGTATCTTGCTTTATCTTCACCTGACGTCTTTTGTGTTATAAACGAATCTATAGAAGAGTAAAGCCAAGACACCTGTTTTCACCGTCATTCCAGCGTTTATTCATCTCCATCTGAACTCCTATCGTCCTGATGTGTGTCCGGATGGTGCTTCTTCGCTCCTTGTATATACATCCTAATTTCAATAGCTTCATGGATGATCTTATTCTACACAAGACTTTATCTGATCCAACGGTTCTTGAAACAAATGTTAAATACATGTGTATTGATGGATATAATAAAACATCGTAAAGAGCCAATAACAGGATCCAATTTATTTGCAAACATGAGTGTCACTGTTACATAATGCTCCGCCTCCCGAACTAGTTAGTTAACCTGTACCTCAGGAGACATTGGTTCGGTTGATTCTTTAACTGATTCTTACCTTCCTCTACCCTACTGCTTATGACTGTTGGCTGCAATTTTAAACCTAAAGGCAGGGCAAGCCACATCTACCTAAACGCTGGTGCAGTGCTGCTGGGCTTCCCGTTAGGTATTGTTAATTTGATACGAATTTGGTACTACTTAATTATAATTAAGCATTTTTCTTGCAAAAAAAAAACTTACAAGCTGACGATAAATGCCAAGCCGGATGAACCAGGCTGGCTGCAGAAAGAAGCCTGCTTAGGCTAGGGATGAAGAATAACATTTTCGCAGAACTATAGCTTCGTACAACTTCGTATACTGCTTATCTCAAAATAGTACAAGCGCTATGAAATACACTTCAACTAATCGATCATTGTTTATCACAACAATAATAATATTTTCAATTAAAATGCACAGGGCCGCACTAGGACGGCATTGGGTGCATAAATTAATTATTTAAAATGAATTCAATTTCGAAAAACCGTTAATAAGTACAACCTAAATCCCTAAAAGCTCAATATAAGCTTCACCGACAACAAGTATATTGGCATAGACACTTAAGTATTCAAATTACCCTTCATTTACTATACGAGTGCCCCCTGGATAATCTAATGGATTAATGTATAAAGTTTTGTGGTCTAGTTTGGCTTAAATTTCTTCATGACGCGCTATTAAGTTTTATTTATGTCCTCATAAAAATTGTAACCAAGGGACCAATGTACAACAACTGTCATCAAACTTTATATGTAATTTGTCAATATAAATCCTCCTTGTACCGACGACTAATTTTCATGCAATACGCAAAGGGATAACAGATTAGAAAATTCCGTTAGGTAGTCTAAAAAAGGTTGACCCATTTGTTACCACGCGGGACACTTTTTTTCCTGACAAATTGCCTGAAAGTAATTTTAAGCCCAAGACCAGTTATTTATGTACATTACTTTAGCTTTATGTTCGTTCAGCAGCGTGTAGATATTCATTTGTGTTCTTTAACAGATCGTTTGCTTTATATCTACGAAATTGTAATTGCAGTACCTACGTATGACAGAAATATTGAAGGAGCTGGTTAAATTAAGGCTAGCCAGCCTTGATTTAAGTGCTTGAGAGGTCCGATCTTAGAATGCCTGTGGGTAATTAATGCTTACACAAATTATAACGTGGCGAATAAACCTCCAACTGTCACTAACGAGACACAATAGAATTTTAATTGTTATCACCTCAATCAGCTAATAATTTATCCTTGTTGCCAGAGAAACACAATGAAATTCCAGGAAAAGCGAATAAGTACTTAATCAAGACTCCACCTAGATAGAAACAGAGTTGATCAACCTGTGCGGACTACATTAATTATACTACTGCCTGTACAGGAATAGTTATTTATTTACACAAGGATTTATAAAATTGTTAGGGTATGGACTACGGTGCAGACTCAGACCAAATAAAAAACCAAGACGGAGCGCTGCGAACAATACAGTGAAGCATGCTAAAACTACACCACCGCTCTGTGCATACACGCTCACATACACACATTTACAATGACACTACACCAAACTAAGGTCGCACATGTTTACGAAACCGGCCTCACGTCACTGTTGGCAGCGCTCTGTCTTGGTTTTTTATTTAGTCTGAGGGTGCAGAACATGGCACGACAAAGCTTCAAAAGGCTTTTCTCTATTCGAAGTTTCTGAACAGTACATAGTTGTCGGCTACCCTAAAATAGTTCTGACATATATTATTTTTATCTAAAGTTTCCCATTCTAAAGAACCACTAACGTCAAATTCCACTTTCCAAGGCACCAAAGTAAGTATTTTGCTCAAAATTCAAGTATTTAATTTCATCTGCGAAATTGCTCGTATCATTACTGTAAATGAAACGACATCGGATGCATGTGGATGATGATTTGACGCAAATTGGACAGGTGTCAGGAATGCTTGCCGGCGCGGAGACGAGGCTGCGATCCTCAGATTCTACTCGTCGTTAGTAGTATACTAGACTTAACGAGTTTGGTTCTCGAGGTGGGATAGGGCTGGCATGTAAAAATGTATTTTTTCTGAATATTTTTTGAGGTGAGGTTTTCTAAATACCGGTAGGAAGACCAAATATTTAATTGTAAATAGCAGAGAACAGATCTGAGAAAGAAATAGTCTCATTATAAATGTAATAATCTCTTAACATCCCAAAACCAAGATGCTTGTCTTCACAGTGGATTTTTAAGCATTATAACAACCATCCTTAGCCAGGTATATGCTTTTTGAATTAAGTAAATAAAGGCAACGTTAAAACGAACAATGTTTAACAGATTTAACCCACACCACATGCATATTAACTTCGTACGAGCGGTGCTAGCAGCACAGATTACTAGCAGGTCAATTCCCGAACTTCACCCGTTGGCGTTAAACTCGTTCGAGGTTCCCCCTGTGTTTGAATTGGAAACAAACCAAACCGAATTACCAATGGAGTTACAATATTGTGCATGAGTTCCGTTCATAAAAGCTGATATGTAATGGTAGTGCTGGAGCACAAATGCACAAGCCAGTGGCTGTTTTGTTGAGTTGAGATGCCTGCTGATTTTGCCTTGTTGGTTGCCTAATTTAGCAATGCCCAGAAAATAAAATATATTTTTTTTCGTGCTTCTAGTGGTAATGTAGACAGAAAACTGGCAGACGATAATAAATGAATTCGGTACATCGTTGATTGAAGTATTTTTGCTATACCGTGCCTTCCAATTTGAGACGCTTTAAAATCCCACGGTGGCTCGGGAATCTCAAAGGTTTCTTTATAGAAAACGTTGAATTTCTCTTTGAAAAATCTAGTCCCATCTCGCTAACCCTATCCAGAATGGGATGTCAGTAAACCACCTCTGGAGTCGAGTCGACAACGATCGCTCGCTATTGCCTAATAAAGGCCCGGCCGTATGAGATTTCAATTTGGCGGCTCAACCGGGCTTCATTTTGCGAAGCACGACACGTTTCGAATATTATTAATGGGGTGGAAAGAGAAAGTACGAATAAGGGGCGTTAGATAAATTATGTGTTAACAGAAATGCATGCGCGTGATTGGAATTTTTGGATTTTATTGTCATCTCTTGGACGTTGGTTACGATATAGATTTGGCGGTTGAAGTTAGGTTGGCATTAGTGACATGCTTTTGGTGCTAAGAATGGTTGGTTAGATGGGTCCTATTCCACCATTAGTGGAAGTGGTCGAGGGGACCTATACCCATTACAACACAACATAAAATCACGCCTGTATTTCCCGAAGGACTAGGCAGACAGAGGTTCACAGAAATGTGGGTACATTTCACCACTTATGTTTAAGTCCTACGCTGGCCCACGTAATAAGCGAGTCTATAGCCATTAACCGGACATTAATTTAGACTCCGGGCCCCGGGCTCGGGGAATCGAACCCAGGACCTCATGCTCAGCAGTAGCGCTTGCGACTGTGGCGGTACCTACATCGCCACATTCGAACTACGCATCAAAGACCTGACGTCACACAAAAGTCCTGACGTCACAAAAATCCTGCATCGCGCAATTAGAGTTTACCGTGCAGTGAACATATATACAAAAATCCAATATCAATCGTTGGGCAGTTGCCCGCCAGACACAACACCCGTCTGGTCGGAGGATCCTCCCTTTTCTATGGTGGATGAGTGAACTTTACACCCTGTTCTTCATACCCCTAAACGACCACTAGACTCAACGAGGCAGTACCGACCGACCGATTATCCGACACTTGCTCAAAAAGGATACATGTTACGCTGCGATGTTGGAGACTTCTAGAATTGTAGACAGATATCCGTTTTTGTCGATTTTCGAAGGTCACGGCCACATAATTTAAATTGCCTCAATCGCGCATCAATATGTAAAGAAGATAAATCTTATTGTCGAAAACGAACTGCTCACATAGTAAAGCCAAGATAAAGTATTGCTAAGATTTTGATTTAGGTAGACTATTTCAATTTCGACCGAGCTGACTTTTAACCCTCCATTAATCTTCATGTATTAGAAAAAGTATCAAGCTATTTTATTTTTATCTAATTTACTGTGTGCATTAGACATTCTAATGGAGTATTTTATATAATACATAAAACACCTACATTTTATATACTTATATACATAAATTATGTATATATCCTTCCTTACACATTATAAAACAAAGTCCTCCGCCGCGTCTGTCTGTCGTCCTGTACGCGATAAACTCAAAAACTACTGTACCGATTTTCATGCTGTTTTCACCAATGGATAGAGTGGTTCTCGGGTAAGGTTTTAGTATATAATAACCGTCCTCTGCGCGGGTGGAGTCGCGGGCATCAGCTAGTAAGTATATACAATTTAGGTACACAAAAAAAAACAAAAACACACAAGACACACAAAATTATAAAAGCGGTTAGGTACTCAACCTACAGATGCACCTTTTTTTTTAAAAGAGTTCATAATAAAGTAAAATAACGTATTTTTCGAATCAAATCGTAAAAATAACTCAAGAATACAAACCAGCTCATTGAATGAGTCGTGCTTGAAGACAGCACTATTGTCTCGTGTTCACACAAATCCGTCGTTGTGAAGTAGGTAATACATCAAAACGCGACGCGTCAGCCCGCGGATTCTAATCAGCAGTGGATAATGAATCCCTACTAGTGCAGTGTGAGGTGTGATGTAATTTATGGCTGGTACATTTGTAGGGAAGCAGGTTTTTTTATGTTGTTTTAGAACGATGTATTGAAGGGGATTTTCCCTATTGAATATTTTGATATTTGTAACATAAGTAGTCTAAAAGTTATTTACTTTTGTTACTTTAGTTGGGTAGGTAAAAGGTCAAAGTTATAGGTTTAAAGTTAGTCTCAAGACAAACTTGAGTAGTTCAATCTACTTCAGGCTCTTACTGTGACGTCAAATCTTCAGTAACGTCATTGTGCTAAACTTCTGACTTTTGAACAACAAGCGGTTTTGTATCCGAGTACTAATGCTGCTGTATCATAGGATGTACGACTGGTTCACAAGGAACTCTCACATTTTGTCGATTGAGATGTTGCTGGCATGTCCGAATAAAGAAATATTTTCCCTAATTTCTAAAATGTATCCTATATGATTCTGTTTTCTGATAACGTTTTCATCCTCTTTATAAACAAGGGCCTCTCAATTCCATTCCCAAACTATTCCCAGTAACGATTTAAAACAGACGTTTTCGCAAACTCACCGAAAAACCTCTCGAATATTCGAACAGCGCGCATTAAAGCACAAATCCTCATTGGAATCGAGCCTAACAGTTCAATTATAGAGATCGGCTCGGAGCTAGGTTCTTGATCGCCTACATCTAGATTTGATTCGTTCTAACTAGACATCACAATCCGTTTACCGCATCCGACTATTGAAAAGTTTTCTACAATGTGCTCAAATTTTTTATTAGGTCCTATAATTTTTTGAATTTTTTTCAGTTGTTTCTTGCTGAAATTACGAAGGAAAGGCTTACGAGTTCTTGAAGTAACTAGGTATTGTTAATAGCATGACGGGCAGCCCGTTTATCAAAAAGATACCTGTTTCAAAAGTTGAATCTAGACAATAAACCCAGAGAGAGTATTTAAGGAAAAATTCTGTAAAAATAAAAATTATGTAAAACACCATATACTTCTTTTAAACCGTGTGCATTTTTTCTATGTCTACTGTAGAGGCGGCCCAGTGGGTTAATTTGGTCGATATCGGTGGTGCGCGGTGCACGGCGTTCAGTGGGCGATCGCACGGAAAATTGGTCTTCTTCGCCATTTGATTATGTACCAAGATCCCTTGCGAGAGTTCAGCCGATTCCCCGTGAAAAATAAATTGGACAATATGAGAGTCAGGTGGGGAATTTTTTTAAAGCTGTTTTTCGTATCAAAATTCTGTACACGAACTTGTTTTACGCTACAGTGAGTAGACTCGTTTGTAAAGATGATTAAAAAATTGATAGAATCGGGAACCATTTTATTTTAGCCCTTGCTTACTTGGGGGGAGCATTGGTTAGTTGGGGAATGTGCTACTAGATTGATTGATTGTGTCTGGACAAGATATTTTATTTTTCTTAATCATAGTTAACAGAAGTTTATATTTTTCATTTACTAGTCGTGGTACCTACCCCATAAGAATTCATATACCACTACTTGCTATGTAAATAACAGTGGCAGGAAGTAATTATAACATCATCATTACGTCGTGGTAAAAATATGTATTATTGAAGTTAACTCAAAAACAACTTATCAAAACTTGACCAAATTTTTATGGAACCATTTCAGAAGACAACCTTTTCAATCAAAAAAATAATTATTAAAATCGGTTCATAAATAAAGAAGTTATGCCCGAATATAAATAAAACATTATGGAGACGAATTGTAAACCTCCTCCTTTTTTTAAGCAGATTAAAAATATTAAGTTATTCACAAGCAGGTTAATAAACCATAATCAATCCGGGTCAGTGACAACTCGGCCCGTGTCAACTCAACCCGAATAATAATACCAGATACTACGTCGTCAAAACGCCTAAAAAAGTGGTACGAACCGTCGTCGGAATGAAAAGCATCGACCTCTTAAAATATTGAAGATTTTTTTAATTTATTGCTAGATTTTAATTATTTATTGTTATGAATAAATGTAATAAATATTATTATTTAAAATGAAATTGAATGCTAGAACTTGTTCTGCCGTAAAGTATGTTTTATTTATTTAAATAATTATTCATATAAGCAGAAATCAGAATCCCCGAAATCGCCTTCCTGTCTTTTATGTTCTGATAAACTTAATGCGCAAGAGTGAGGTAGAAAACTTTTCGTTTGTCATCAGATCCGTCGTGTGTCATTATCTGATCAAAGGAACGCTTGTGTTTTTTAGTCCAGACAATTTATAAAACTAATGAATTAGACTAGGTATTTATATAGGTACCTACATATCATAATTGAAATAGGCGTTGAAGATAATTATGTTTAAAAAACCAAAATCTTGGAAAAAAAAATTAAATTCGTAAGAACTTATTTTAAAATATTGATTTTCTGCCTGACCGTACAAATCACCGTAATCGGAGTAAAATATCTGGTATATAAAAAAAAAAAAAAATTAATATATAAATTCGGGTTGAGTTGACACGGGCCCAGTTGTCACTGACCCATCAATCCTTGTATAAAAGTAACACTTCTCAAATTCATTAATAATTAATTAATTCAGTGTAGGTAAACCGTTAAAACATAGACTCACGCCAAAAGTACATCACAGAATCCACTACTAACCCACATACAAGTTAATAAATAGCCGAAATCACATTAATTCATCAACTGCCGGATAGTTACGGTACCGAATGTATTTTTAAACTGGGTTTTAATTAAATGAAACGTCGAACCTTTCTGCGCTGTAAGATCGCGTTCAATCAATTACAGGGCATACCATTAGTTCTGCTCACACGCTTTAAGGCGGTACCCTGAGCAAAATAAACTTGAGCATTTGTTCCCTCTTCGCAGACCGAAAATCCCGGTAAGATACAGTAGTGAATACGCCCAGATTTTAGAAAAAAAAATGAATATAAACCAAATTCCGGTTTTTTGAAAAAAATAATTGTTCATTATTAAATTGTTTATCCATAAATGCCATTAGCAAAATTAAATAATGTTTACTTTACGAGGATATGCATGTTATCAATCATTATTTCTCATTTTTATGGTTTCGTTGGAAGGAGATTAATGAAAAATATACAACTCAACAAAAAAAAAGAAATGCACAATTTTGGAATCAAGATTATGTAGAAATTTAATGTATTTTTATTATTTGATATTTATTTTTAAATAACAAGTAGATAGCTCCTAAAAACTACACAAAAAGCGGCTTGCGTGGCGTTTTGCTCAGGGTACCGCCCCGCCTTAACTAGGACCTGTGGGATAGATCTTGGCAATCAAGGTTTTAAGTGCTTGTTGCTGCAGTCTACGTGTGTTTGTCGCAATAAACAAGACTAGGGATTGATTAGCAGAGCGTATCTAGGTAACCAATGGCCCCCTCGCTTTTCAGATTTTGTTTTCGTCGGTTTTAGTTTTTTCTAAAAAAGTTTTTTTATATCAAGTCAAACTATAAATATTTCGAAAAAAAAACAGCTGTTCCCTACATTTATGTTGGCATAGCTCGTCAAAATGTAGGGAACAGCTGATTATTTTTCGCGATTTCAGGGTTGTTCCCATAGTGAAAGTTGTTCATAATGATGTGTACAATGACCCCTTAAGAAATTTCATGTATGAGAAAATACACCTTACACATGTATATTATATCAGAATATTTACTTTAGAATTGGTCACACTTTTTTTCAAAACTGACAACTTTTTTAGTCATCCTTCTACAATTTGACGATGTCGTCGATCATATCAACGACAACGATGTCTGCATAGCACATTTAACAGCGGGGGAATCATGGGTCATCGACCTCATCAGTTTACGAAAATGTGAACGATCAATCTACTTATGACTTGGGAAACTTTACGAACAAAGAGGGATAAGTTTGCCTTTGTACATGACTTATCTATACATAAACTGTTTTTAATGTTTTATGTACACAGCCAAAAACGATGAACTGTTGTGCTATTCTGTAAAAATCTCACCATCAAAATTTAGGTGAAGTGAGCTTGGAGTGAACTGTCACTGCCTTAGCATCAGTAGGTATCGATGACAATGACAGCTCACTTCACCTAAATTTTCACGGTGAGATGATTACAGAATAACAATGCTGGTCCATATATAGAAGTTGTAAAAAAGTACGATTTTGAAAAACACCTGTTGTACTTGTAGGCGTCTTTCGGAAAAGGTCTCTGAAGGTTGTAAGGGCCGTTTTTCATTAGGTTATTATCTTGTTAGTTGCAACCTATTTTATTGACATGCCAAAGGGGGGAGAATTTTTGGCTAGTTCAATACGAGGTTTGCTGGTCTGGTTCCGAGGGCTCTATGAGCTTGGGGGCTCCGAGGCACTGCCCCGGTTAGCCCCACGGTAGCTACGCCACTGTTGATTAGTAGCTCTCAGGGATTTTGGTCTTTGACAGTCTGTTGTTATGTTAGTGTGGATAAACTAAAAAAAAATGTTACCTGATACACTTTCAATTTTAACCAAAACTAAAGCCAAAATTCCTGCCTCCTATTTATAGTTTAATTTTGTTCGTTCGTTGTTGATTTATTATAATTCAATAATTACCATTCAATAACTGTATTAACCTATAATAAATGTAAAATTATACTTACAACATTAATTATTTTCAATGTCGCAGAAAAAGCACCCAGTTTCCTCCCTAATTCGGCCCTGGTTAAAAGAAACACGTCAATAAAATTCGACGTCAGCAATTATTTTTATTTATGTCAGATAACGACTAAGATTAAAGCCTAATGTCAATAAATTATTACTATTATTAGCAACATTAAATAATGTGCCAGTTAACATCACAATCACTAAGTTTTGTAAACGCTAAGTGACGTTAGATTTGGACCATGAATCTGGGGCACGCACGGCAGCGCCTCAGATAGGTACTGCTGTTATTCAATCAGACTCCACGAAGGAATAGTTCAGGGCGGAATTTATTTTCACACGATGAAGAAGATGTGTTAACACCTGAGTTTATGAAAGAGGGCGGCCGATATAGTAGAAAACTTGCTACCCAACAAATCACGGCTGGTTTACATCAAGCCTACGATGTTTTGCAATTGGAAAAATGAAAATCAAGCTTCTGGCACATTTTCTGAGTCTGTTTTCCTAACTTATTTTAATGAGTTGTCAAAGAAAAAGTCAAATCACATTATGGAGTTAAATCATCGAAATTATGGATTATGTATTCTATGCTACGGAGTACTATAAAAACAAGGCATAACATTGCCATAACAACATACTCGAAGTTGCAAGTTCTTTTTCTTGCAGTCATGGTATAAAGTACACTATGCAACTCTTGAATAAAACGGATTTATGTCGAGGGCCATGAATCACTCGCGTCGTTCAGGATTCTAACGCTTGAATCCACAGACTAGTTAGTCTTTGAATCACTTGCTATACTCGTGATTCAATCATCATGAATCACTCCCTACGGTCGTCTATGGCCCTCGCTTTAAATCCGTTCTTTATTCACTAATTGTATAATATACTATTTTCATTTGGTAGAGGCACCTTACGCGAGGTGGTCCCTTATACATTTTTTCTTTGCTTGGATATTATTTGAATTAACTTTGATAAATAAAAAACATTTCTCCAAAAAAACCAACAGGCCTAAAGAAAAAAACACTACTTTTAAATAGCATATTCTTGTCAGATTAGCCAATTCTGTACCGGAAAACTTATTCCCTATTATTTTAGGTATTTCATAACTGCTCTGCTCCTTTCTATTCCGTCTCAACATAGTATAATGTACTCTGTGGTCTCAACAACAATAGTGAGCAAGCACAAAGCTTCAGCTAGGGAACAGACAGGTAACACGGTAAACAATGACTTTTGGAACAGTTAACAGTCGGGTAACTTTCCCAATTAGCGGCCGCGTGATTATGACGAGCACGACCTACTCGTATTGCCACGTGATAAATTGTTTTCACTATAATTGTGTTGTAAATGAATTTGGTAACTTCTCTGTCAGTGATGTTTTGGATTTAAATAAATATAAAAAACCGGCCAAGTGCGTGTCGGACCACGCACAGTGAAGGTTTCCGTAGTTGGGATGAATTTACAACAATGAAAAACAGATAATGTTCAGAGGAAAGATGTTATCACATCAACTAACTAATTATATTATTTTATTGTTATAAATGCGAAAGAACACCACCCCTAAAAGCAGGCTTAGGTATTTTTTATACGTTTCATGCGGTATCACATCCAGTCACGTACACACGGCTACACATCAAGCTACACATTTCCAGTTTATGCTGATCTCGCATTGTATACTATTTCCGTACAATGCGAGGTCAGCTTATACAGGAAATGTATAGCTTGATGTGTAGCCGTCTGTACATAAACTCACGCCAGATGAACGTAAACGAAGCAAAAAGAGTATTTATGGATGGTGGTAGTGGCGTTGAAGGTGGCGTTCTGTAGTTTCTGCCTACCCCCATGAGAAAAAGGCACATTTAATCACATTCTGTACCTTCCTACTTATTACCTTCAAAATGATATTATTAAAAAAATATAACTTATTTTCATACAGCCATCAAAGAAACTTAGTTACGCAAAACTTCTTGGTCCTTCCACCTAGTTTCTCAAGCCCGACTAGGTTGTTTACATACAAAATCTTATTCAAGCTCGCTAAGACGTCGTGTGGAGTGCCGAGTACCGGGCTTACCTAATAAAGGACTGCTACTCTGTTCCGGTATGACGTTTCCGGATCACATTATAACGTTGAGATTCCGGCTCGCTTGCAAACAAACTCTCATCTCCTGTTTGTAACTAGGGTCCCTTACTATGCGTGGGTACTCGAATTTGGGTAATTTCGCTAACAAATGTTACAATCGCGTTCGTGTAGGCAGTGTATTATTTGCGTTTTTTTTTATCATTATGATAGACAGAAAGAAAATACATTAAAGCCTGTCTGTTTTTATAAGCCTGTGTTGTCCCACTGCAGGGCAAAGACCTTTCCACTTTTCCCGATCTACTTCGATTGCGGGCCTCCTGCACATCCCGCCATCTCTTTCTGGGCCTGCCGTGTAGTTGTTTCCTGCTATTTGGGATAAGGTGATAAAAAAGTGATAGGCATAACAGAAGTAAGCTAATAACCAGTAACTTTGACACTTTGGGGTCAATACCTGGTAACAACTGGAAAACGGATTGCGTTATGTATCATAAAGATGTTTTGGTAATTAGATCTAAGCAAACTCGCACAATGTATTATCATTGAGAAGTTCTGTTTTGAATTAATTATTTTCTTTAATTTTGAATTAAGAAAATAAATGTATAATCAGGACATCCGGATCAGTAGGTACCCGCAGTGTAGATTGAAGGCGGAAGATTTACTGTCTGAATCTAAAATAAATAGGTACCAGCGCCAGTGAGTGTGGTGCGTGGTCCACTCTAGGAGAGTGCTAAATACTTATGTTACTCTCAAGTTTTCCATTAACAGACCGTTGAGAAATAAGCAATACTCAGAGATTAGGCCAAAGAATATTTCAGATGGAGCTTGCAAAAGGGTTATCGTCGATATCCCAATTTATTTGTGGTCGGCGCAACATGTCTTTTTCTTCCATACTTCTCTATTAGTCGTCATCTCGGTAGTCACCCCCTTTCTAGCCATATCTTCTCTCACACAGTCCATCCGTCGTTTCTTTGGTCTTCCGCTACTTACTCTTATAGCCGTCGATATTCATACTCAAAACTTTCAACCACAATAATACACAACCCTCTAGAATTCTAGATAATAAAACCGATTCCGCTATCAAAACATATGGTAGGGGTACTGGCATTTCACATAACATTACAATGCATAGTCTTTTGTCACTTTAGTGGGGAGTTACCCGAGAATTTGTACAAGTCGAGCGAAATATTTGTGCTCAAATTATGCTAGCACAACAAGAAATTTGGATTTATTCAGAGCAGAGGAGCATTCGAAAGGGTGCCGACAGACGATCAAAATATTATGTTTGATGGGGAACCTAATGTAGGCCCTAACCTGTAGGTATTTTAGAAAATGAGATAATGGTCCTTTTCTCTACGGTTTTTTCGCCAAAACATTTATATACGGTAAGTTTTTACGGGAGACAAGCAACAGGGAAGAAATAAGAAAACCTTCACCTTCCGCGGTATTTAGATTTCTTTTCCTTTTCATGGACCCTTATTTGCCCGCCACAATCAGGTGGACACATACTCGTACCTACTATTCGGGGAATTTCGGTTCAGGAATATGGCAAGATATTTTCAAATACCGGACTATAACAATGGATTTACAACATTGGATTTTCTTAAATAACTTCTAAGAATATTGAAACAGGGAAAACAAAATAAGCCCAAGAATTTTACAGAAATAGAAAAAGGTCATTTGCATTTCTTCCTTCTATTTGTAAATTCATGACATCTATCTGTGCTGTAGGCAACGGGCCGGTGGAATTAAAAAAAAAAACAACTCTGAACGGACCTTCGTCAGCTGTCACCAGCGTGGACTCCCGTTCGAAATTTAATTTGCCGCCATATTACTTAGAGGAGTTGCCATATAAACGGTTATAATTGTGTGATAGAAAATAAATAAATGGTGAGGTTATAATTATTCCCCTGCACATTTTGTGGTGTACCTATATCTATTAGAGGGTTGCTTAAAACATAAGGATAATCTTTTTTCTCAAACATGCTTGGAAATTCGAGCATTATTTTGACAACCTTCTTCGAGATAAATCAAAATTGCTGTACTGGTCAAAAACAAGTGACGATGCGGCCAGCAAAGTTACTATGAAAATCCATATCTGGCGTGTTTAGCGGCCAAATAAATTACTATGAAAACTCATATCTGTCGTGTAATTTAAAAATGGAACGAACTTTTTACTTCAACACACGGCAACCAAGGAGGTAACTTATCAAAGATTTTATTTAAATTTCGAATTGGCTCGCAAATAGAACAAAGAAGAAACAAATGAACATAATTATTGGCGCATGAAAAATGATAGTTGTTCGTCATTGATTCTGTAATTTCTATTTAATTTACTCAGTTTGAATTTCCGCGCTTTGTTTGAGAAAAGTACTATACAAGCCATGGCCGCAATCAGGAATTGATGGACTCATGCATGAGTGCCTCGGCTTCGCCTCGGCCCTCATTTTCACGATCGTCCATCGATCCCCTTATTGCTGGCCGCGACAGTAATGTACTATTTCTAAGTCGCTTCCGGTCCTTAATTTACCTTAAGCAGTTAGCAGTACCCAAAGAACCTAAAGAATGCCAATGAATTATTCAAGACTTGAAAGATTATCCAAATTCTTCGAATTATTTATTCGATTTGTAAAGTCTAGATAAACACATGTACAGTTAATTGTTTTCAGGTGTTTGCCTAAACGCCCAAACAAAATTATGACAAAACTCAAAGTCAATACCATTTTGTTGAATACGGAATGTTAAGGAAGTTTTATCTTTTTAATCGTTGGCATTGACCCCAAAATGCCTTCATAATTATTACTGGGAAGAAGAGGTCTCGTAGATTCTACTTTTTATAAACTCAAAAAGTATACTGCACCGATTTTCATGCTGTTTTCACCAATGGATAGAGTGGTTCTCGAGGAAGGTTTAAGTATATAATAACCGACATCCATGCGGGCGAAGCCGCGGGCATCAGCTAGTAAATAATATAAGCGTGGGGAATGCCTTTGCCTGAAAAAAATTGTTGTTACCGGTTTGAATAAAACTCCGGACTGTGATCAGCAAGACCCACAATACATAGCACATTTAACTCAATGCCCACACAGCGAATTTTCTGGCCTATATGTGGTTCAGTACATTGCTTCTAAATATTCCTAAGATTTCGTCATTAGTATATTCCACTAAACCTAAGTTCAAACATTCACTAATTATATATAATAAAGATAATTGAAAAACGAAATTCAATTCACGGGTTCGATACGGGTGGGTATAGGGCTGCGTAGATGCTACGCCGTAGCCAACATCGCTGCTACGCCAGTAGACTCGTAGCAGTCGTAGCTCATGAACGTTTGGCTATGGATGTTTTACGAAATAATACAACTTTGCAATCTAGGGGCGAAGTCTACTAAGTTACAATTTAAACGTTGCAACGTTGTCGTTGTGAGTTTTTGACAGATTTTGTATGGAAAATCTGTGAAAAACTCACAATGGAGGGACCTAAATTATTAGACTTAGGCCCCGGGCTGGGGGCACAGTAGAGCCTCCACCAGCGGAGCTGACATTATGTTTACTGTACTTAACATAAATGTACGACCAATTGTTTTTGCCGACTTCAAAAAAAGCGGGGAGGTTCTCAGACTGGATGCATTCACCAATTTGTGAACCGGTTTTAATAATGTTTTATTTGTCAGGTCTCTATTGAATAGTTATTTTTATTGCGTATGTACTATTAATAGTCGTAAGAGGAGCTCGTTGCTAAGTAATAACAGTTGCACGGGTCGATCCATCAGGTTAAGCTACGCTTGCCGGTGTTGGTCCGTGGATGGGTGACCATCTTTACATACCGAGACTCCTCCGTGCCTCAGAAAAGAACGTAAAGCTGTTGGTCGCGGCTGTCATTCGTGATTGATTTCGCCGATTAATTTGACAGGACTAAACTAAAATTTACCTTCTGTCCTTTTCTTAATGAAATAGAAAGAAAAAGATGTACTGAACTTAAACAAACTTTAGTTTCGTTTGTGAGTGAACAACAGAATCGGCACCAATAGTTAACTATTGTGTACTATTATTTGAATTTTGCGGCACTGAATATTATATCATAAGGTACCGGATATTTCTATGAAAGGGAGGAAAAAAGATATGACATTGTATGTCATCCAGCCAGAGTTTCACAGCTTATCCAATCTCAGTACAACCGCTCGCTAAACATTAGAGAGTATAACTTCTACTCAGCACTAATTCGATATACTTTAGTACACCTAGTACTACGCCGAAGGTAGAGTAAATGAGGCTATTTATCTACGGGGTAGGTGCCAACGGAGTTAAATTACGTCAACAGCTAATTCCGAACTAAGTCAATCTAGTCGTTTCCAGGTATATACAAAATACTTAACTCCTTGATTGGATTTGGAATTTTCGAGTGATCTGGGTAGCTTGATGTTTAAACATATAAAATTCTGTGAGAGATGTGGGTTAAGCGATGAGCGAGTGATAATAAAGTTTATATTTTAATTAAAAAAGTACATCATAACTTTATATAATACTAGTTGATGCCCGCGGCTTCGCCCGCGTGGATGTCGGTTATCCTTACCGTGCGTTTGCACTGGCGAAACATTCGAGACAAAACATGTTTAAATCTCTAGTTCCTGTCAATGTTCCATACAATTTTTGACAGGAACTAGAGATTTAAACATGTTTTGTCTCGAATGTTTCGCCAGTGCAAACGCACGGTTATCCTTACTAATATCACAGATATTATAATACTACGTACCTACTAATATTATAAATGCGAAAGTAACTCTGTCTGTCTGTCGCGCTTTCACGCCAAAACTACTGAAGCGATTTAAATGAAATTTGGTACACAGATAGTCTAGAGCCTGAAAAAGGACATAGGGTACTTTTTATCCACATACCATGCGGGCGAATCCGCTGGGGGAAGTTAGTTATATACTAAAACGTTCCTCGAGAACCACTCTATTCATTGGTAAAAACAGCATAAAAATCGGTGAAGTAGTTTTCAGTTTATCGCGAACAGACAGCATTCAGACGCGGCGGAGGACTTTGTTTTTATAATATGTAACAGCAAAAATAACAGAACAGTAAAATTCTGTAGAACGTGTTATTCTGTGTGCACGTAAAAGTTTAGCCAAGTTTTCGAAAAGGTTTGAATAGGTTTTTTTTTTAACACATGAGGTTGTTTTGTTTTTGTTAAGTTATGTTTCATAACTGTAACTTTAACATTACACATATTAATCATACAGACACATAATCAACCTATAATGTTCCCACTGCTGGGACACAGGCCTCCTCTCTTCGAGAGAGAGTGGGATGTAATCCAACACTCCTACGAGTTTTTACAAATAAACCAATTTAAATTTTTAATTTTATTTTATACCTGTATTCATTTCATTTTTTTTTTGATGATTATTTTATAATTTTCTTTATTATTGCTTTGTATTATTTTTCTTTGTATGTATAAATTCTAATTTCAATAAGCTATAAATATGTTATGTAAGCCGTTTTTTTGTGCATGTGGTGTTAAGCTGTAATTAATTGTTGCACTTGAATATGTTACTCTAGTTATTAAATCAGAAATGTATATAGTGTGGCGGTACCTACATCGCCACATTAGAACTACGCATCAAAGACCTGACGTCACACAAAAATCCTGACGTCACAAAAATCCTGCATCGCGCAATTAGAGTTTACCGTGCAGTGAACATATATACAAAAATCCAATATCAATCATTGGGCAGTTGCCCGCCAGACACAACACCCGTCTGGTAGGAGGATCCTCCCTTTTCTATGGTGGATGAGTGAACTTTACACCCTGTTCCTCATACCCCTAAAATAGTTTAAACAATTGTTGGTTAACCTAAATAAATAAATAAATAAAACACGCGGGCCCAGTGCGGGTTGGTAGATGTCACATGTCTTCAATTTTTTTTATTCTAGGACATGCCGGTTTTCTCCATGTTTTTCTTCACCGTTTTGAGAGCAGTGGTGATGAAATTATTTACACAAAGTAAAGCGTCAGTCTGGGTTCGAACCCATGACCTACGTCTCGTAACCACTGGGCCACCACTGCTCACATATTAATTCTGTCGACGAATTCAAAAGTTGTTCAAACTTATAAGTTTATCGTGAAATTACTACTACTACACTACTATACTCGTATAAATACGAGTATAGTAGTGGAGCGAATTTCACGATTTACCCACATCGAGTAAAATCGATTAAAACCAGTCTACTAAGTCTAATACATTCTACGACTAGTGAAAGTTGTGTTGGCAACTCGGTTGATAGCTCTTTTGGGAGCTGAAGTGTATTAAAGTTTAAATTGTGAGTGTTTCTGAGTTTTATTTATATCTTGGGCTGCCGCCCCGAGACGCTGTACTCCTTTGGATCTTCTAAAGTTTAGATAAAGTAAGCGTCAAGTTAAGCAACAGAATTTCAGTTTTAATTGAATCCAAACAATTGCATCAGCAAATTTTACGAGCTTGTGAGGAAATGTAAATAAAATGTGAAAGCTGAGAATCCCTTGTGGATCTTTATTAACCGACTTCAAAAAGGAGGGGGTTCTCAATTCGTTTGTATTTTTTTTGTATGTTTGTTATGCGACTATTTCGAAAATTTCGAATTGCTTTTGATGATTCTTTTTTTGGTGGTAGGTCATACTTCAGAGGTGGTCCCATATAAATTTTATTAACTTTGCTTCCTTCCTACTGAGCATGAGGTCTGGGTTCGATTCCCGAATCGGGCAAAATGTTATTAGTTTTTTCCATTTGAAATTTCTCAGTGGCAGTCCGGAATCTGGGTTTGTGCCCGGTTGGTGGCAATAGGCTCAGCCCCTATTACATGGGGCTTTAACATAACTGGCTAAATATGGGTGTACTATAGATACACCTCTGCCCATCCCCGCAACCCTTCGGGAATACAGGCGTGATGTTATTGAAATAAAAGAAATAGTTATAGTGATATTTTGGTGGTAGACTTAGAGCTTTCAAATGCTTGCACTGACTGGACAGGTCCACTCAAATCTGTGTAGTTCTTTTCTCAGAAGACCATTTCAGACGCTAATCTACATGGTCCTTATATGGCCTGACCAAGATTATGTCTGGACTTTAAAAGAGACTGCGACCTCTGAGTTTGTTTCGGCCTTTCTTCTCAGAGTAATCAGATAGGAAATGCCGACCTCATCTAGCTTACTTTAAATTTTCTTTAATATGACATGTAAAAGTGATTCTGATATCCTATTTACAGAATAAACAATTTCATTTCATTTCATTACACGCACAAAACTTTTTATATTATTCCAAAATGTTTGGCTTTTCTACCTACTTTCTGAAGCAAACGCCTGAAAGTCGCGTCGGGGACTCGTGAGAAGCTTCAATTAGTGAACACGATGTTCAGTACATTTCACATGTCTTTGAAATCCGAAACCCCCTGTAACTACAAACACCCGAAAACAGAATACGCGGCGACAGGGAGGTGGCTTCAAATGAAATATTCCCAGAATAATTACATTCACGGCGACGAGTTTCCGAAGTCTCTGTACATCATACGCAGGGCGCAGTTAACACGAAATTATGCGCTTAACGGCCCTTCTGTAACGCCGGTTCTTATAAACACATCAAGCTAATCTGACTAACAGATCTCGAGTCTTAACTCGTTAATTCCACTCAGATTTGTCTAACCGCACAATCAGGAATTCAACAACAAATCTTGAGTTATAGCAATTACCATGTAAATTTGCGAAGTTCGCGAAATAATTTAACGCGGTGTAGTCGACGGATTCAAAACAATTTATATGTTAATTCTGTAGATATGGACTGGGCTCTGTACACAAACGAATTAGAGCCGAATACTCCCGAACCACGAACAAGCTGGCACGTTGTCAATCGTGGAATCATGTACTTTACTGAGATGAGTAGGTACAACACGATCTGTTTATTGCTATAGAATTTGTATGAATATTCGAACAGACAACAGACGAATCTAAACAGTCACTTACATTACAAAACTAACACACTCAGAAAATAGAGGTATTCCACTCAGAACACTAATTTCAACAGCACTAGACCGAACCGCACCTGAGCACTTAAACTAACGGCACTGAAACAAAATTTTGATAAATGCTGTAGAAGAGTTTATTAATATAATGTTCAGTCCCCGAACGGCACCTACGTATTGTTTTTAGTGATGGGATTTTTTTTTCAACCTCTTATCAAACAAAGCTTAGACGGCCAAAACCAACTGCGGCATATCCAATAGAACTTGGATATGTTGCATCTGTCTTGTTCTTGACAACTACTTGTCAAGACAGGTAGTAGGTATAGTGCGTTTCATTTTATAGTTCCTATGCCGTAATGTTGGCTCTACTGTTGTAGGATGAATACGAATACGCTACGTCGCGGCGCTACGGAGGGCGCTACCTAATAGGTCCGTTTTTAAATTTAACAGTGGAGTCAACATTACGGCATACGATCTAGATGATAAATGAGTTCACTTGAAAACAGAGCATGCTTCAAAAGAGATTATAGATATCATATTATTTAAGTTGTAACTTTATAAAGTCAGTCCACAAAAAGGAAATTATCCATTTATAATATTCCACACGAAAATGTTTCGTCCTATTCGTGTGACACTGACTATTTATTTCTAAGTTTGGACTAGCTTGGAAACACAAATTGTACTGGGTCAGCGAAGTTAGAAAATGGAGCTATGCAGGGTGTGTCTGTGTAGAACCCAGATTAAATCCAGGTAAAACAATATTGTTGTACTAGACGGGAGCGGAAATTAACTTTAGACGGTCAATAGGATATATTTTTAATCATTTCTGTAGGGTAACTTTCATAAAGCAAGGAATTTATCTGCATAACTTAAAAACTTATGATAATACAGTGTGTCCCTGGATGAAGTGCAACCCCGAAAGGGACTGAAAATACACAAAAAATTATTAACAAAAAAAATAGAAAATAATATTTAAGTAAAGAAAGTATTTAATGATTTATTGATGTATTACTTATTACGGACATGATATGACATGATTACCTGTACGTACACTTGGCATGATTATTGTTTTTATTTTAATTAAATAGACCTAAGTACTTTAGAAGAAATCGATTTTATTGTATATAGAGTTCTGAATAAGTAATAGAAATCTTAATTGATATATGTATAAAAATAAAACATATTTTTTATATTTTTTTTGTAGTTTCACCCCCTATGGGGGACGCATTTTCATCGGGGACTGTATAATCAGTTCTTTGAAAGTTTTGAAGGTAAAATCCAAACCTAACAAAAATTTATATCCTGGAAAATTCTACCACATTTAAGTTTAACAATATTGAACAAAGGAATATCGGTTCCGTGTCAACGAAACCGACCTAAATCGACGAACATGAATATTTTCGAGCCATTTGCACACCGATCAGCACAATAGATTAGGTGGAACGTTGCTGGCATACCAGGCTATAGCACCAACGTTATTTGTCTCTGTTTGGTGAAAAGCTTTAGCGAGTAAGCTCATCAATTTGGACCGACAAAATCGTATTGGTAATTGAAACCACAGGCGCTGGGACAGTGATAGCTCATATGAGGGAACACGCAAATATACTACACAGCATTTAATCGAATTCAAATCTGCAACTGCATTGCAATCGAGAACTCGCTGAATCAGAATCGATTAAGCTCGAAATTTCTCGTTAATCGATTTAGTCGGAATCTTGGGAGTTGTCGAAGTTCACTGGCGTTAGTTAATATTCGTCTGATTGTATCGTATTGTAGAATGTAAGGTATTGATAGATTTCGATGATGACTTCTACAGAAATGGTTTTTAGGGTTCCGTACCCAAAGGGTAAAACGGAACCCTATTACTAAGGCTCCGCTGTCTGTCTGCCTGTTCCTCTGTTATCAGGCTGTATCTCATGAACCGTGTCAGTTAGATAGTTGAAATTTTCACAAACGATGTATTTCTGGTGCCGCTATAACAACAAATACTAAAAAACAGAATAAAATCAATATTTAGGGGGCTCCCATACAACAAACGTGATGTTTTTGCTCGTTTTTGCTCGAGGTTGATAACGGCAACAGAACTTGAAATATTCACAGAATATATTCACTTTAAAAATAAAAAATAAAATAAATATTTAAGGGGGGCAAAAACGGCAAGAAAATCATGTCTGTTGTATGGGAACAACCCTTCGTGCGCGAGTCCGACTCGCACTTGGCCGATTTTTTTGTTTTAAATAGGTATGCAACGGGTTTGCATCAGAATATTTAGTACAATCACCATGACTGAAGGAGGTCCGATTTACTTACCTTCGATAACTCAATCTCAATGATCTTCGATATTTCCGGAGAGACTGAACTTTTAAAACAAGGGTCAGTCTGACTATTAGAATATTTTTACCTTCACCATCACGATTGAAGAATATATAATACTAGCCGAGGCTTCGCCCGCGTGGATGTCGGTTATTATATACTAAAATCTATATCGAGAACGGTGCTGTAGTTTTTGAGTGTATCGCGAACAGACAAACAGACCGATGCAGCGAAGGACTTTGTTTTATAATATGTAGTGATAAATAGATTGCCTGTCTTCGATAAGTGGTAGGTATATCTCACTCATTGGTCTTCGATATTTCTGGAGAACTTTTTTAACAAAACATCTTGAACCTTGTAGTTTATCTTATTCTGATGTAACGTATGGAAAGTTTTAATTAAGCGCCTTCCCATTAGCTTGATATAACAAACAATTACAACATCCGTTTTTTCAGTCCCTGTGGAGTTTTGGCTGCTCGCCAATCCTATATGCAATACATCAGGTCAGGCACATACAGTATGCTCCTTGTTCAAGGGATTGGCCGGTCATGCCAGTTACGATAAGCGTAATTTCGACCTGTAATTCCCTGAAATGTTGACTTCGCACAGACCTGTGCCCCAGGTACCTAAATCCTGTAGATTATTCATGAAAACATATCCGACTACCTACCTGCTTACCTCTTTCTTTTTTAAAGCAGTTTTTATAAATTCCCCAAAGAAGAGCCGGACCCAGTAATTACATTTATTTTGAATATTAAATGACCCTTTTCAGTTTTTATTATACTTGCATTAATAATTTTATCAATAGAATTCCGGAGAGATTTTCAGCTATGGTTGTAAATATTTACGGAAATACGCGGGAAGAATTTTAAAGAAATAAAAATTTTAAACCCATTTTTTAATGCCATGATTTCTTTACTTGGCAGCTACTGTGAATAACAACTCAGAACTATATTTTTGCTCGAACTCGGCCGTCCATGCGGCTGTAGTGTAGTGTGCATTTTTCTAATTCGTGCTATTCAAAAGAGTGTAGAAGCTGTAGCTGGCTCTTAATATCTGAAACAATGTAATCATTTATGTAAATGACGTAAATTAATCATAGGAAGGTCCTCATCACCTAAGTTTTCACTGTGAAAACCTAGGTGAAGTGAGCGTGGAGTGAGCTGCATTGCTATTCTGTAAACATCTCACCGTAAAAGCGTGGAGTGAGCTGTCACTGCCTTAGCATCAGTAGGTATCGATGACAATGACAGCTCACTCCACGCTCACTTCACCTAAATTTTCACCGTGAGATGGTTACAGAATAGCATGACTGTCATTGTCATCGATACCTACTGATGCTAAGGCAGTGATAGTTCACTCCAAGCTCACTTCACCAAAGTTTTCACGGGCTTTTTACAGAGTATGTAGATCAGCTGCACTTTACCAGAACACAACCAAGTTGGCGGCACATATTCAATAGCCGCAGTCGTTTCCCAGACAAGTACGTCTCTACGTAATATGTCCATCCTACGTATTTTTCATTAAAAAAAAATGCTATATAATCTTCGCTTACCGCAATAAAAGTAGCCAGGGACATTATATTGAAGGGTCCGGCTCTGAAGGTGACTATCTTCTCAGTCGTGAGTCCTAATAATGCCACTTCCCTTTGTATCTTCCTGTTAGCTACCGGCCAATTGCTTTCAAAAGTACTATAGCTCACAAAGGTACTCTAAAATTAAAAATTAAAAACTTGTAATGGATTTTTTTCTCTTATTTGGGTAATGAAGAAAAACTTTTTACCCAAAAATACAACCGACTTCCAAAAAAACACTACAAAGTGAATAAAAAGGTTTTACAAAAAAAAAAACAACAGACTTCGAAAAAAAAAAAAAAAATTATAAAATATTTTTAACCTGTATGACCGCAGATGGGCCGCGCGGACCAAAAACTATTGTAGTTAATTAGAAAGTCCTTGAAGAATTAATTTCGAAAGTCGGTGTCTTTGCTTTTAAATTTTCGTTTTTTGCTACCGACTTCCGAAATTAAAGTTATTTTTCACTTTTATTGTTTTTTTGGAAGCCGGTTGTTTTTTGTTTGTAAAACGTTTTTATTTTTCACATTTTAGTTGTGGTACCTACCCCACACAAGTTCTAATTCCACTACCTGCACGCGTAGCATGACCACCGTAGAAACAGGTTTTGTCGACGGAAGAATAGATAAAATAACAGATAAACAATCACAATTTGTCATTTTGCCTATTCTTTTGTCGACAAAACCCGTTTCTATGGCCGTCATGCTACGCGTGCCGCTATGTAAATAACAGTGACTGTATCAAATAAGATGTCGTCTACATAGACTAAGTGAGAAAAATACGTTATTATTGAAGCTAACTCAAAAACTACGCAAGCAAAGTTAATAAAATTTATATGACACCACACGGGAAGCACCAGCTTTCAAATATAAAAAGAATCATTAAAATCGGTTCACCCAGTCGAAAGTTCTGAGGTAACAAACATAAAAAAAAAATGCAGGCTTATTTATAACCTCCTCCTTTTTTTGAAGTCGGTTAAAAATAGTAAAAATATTATCTTTGATTTTGAATTTTCGTTTTTACGACCGATTTCCGAAATTAAAGTTACTTTTCACTTTTTACCACTGATGTTTCAAAATCAGTCAACAATATTGACGAAAATATCGATGAACTTAAATAAAAATAAAATAAAAACATTTCAATTTCTGCATTATCAACACAAGCGATTGCAAACTTCATCGTTAAGTAGATTAGACATATAAATAAGCCTTTTTACAGTCCGTTCAACCGATTTTGACTTCTATTGCGCTGGTAGCATAACAAATGGCAGCTGCAGTAGACAGTTGGTATTGTGTAACTTTTTTTGCTTTTAAGGCCATCCTTATACTTAAGGTATAGAAGTCAAAATCGGTTGAACGGACTGTAAAAAGGTTTGTTTACATGTCTAATCTTATTTCAAATGGAGTATAGAGCATGATGAATATCATAATTTCTTAATACTCTAGCAATAATACCTAATCCTAAAAATGAACCCCAAAATGATTTTCTATGGGAGATAATTTCGTTAATTGAAGGTAAACTTGAGAATGACTGAACATCTATAGAAATATCACCATGAAAACTCAGGTGAAGTGAGTTGTCATTCCATTGATGTTAGGGATTTACACTATGTATTGATGCTCACTTCAAGCTCACTTCACCTATGTTTTCACGGTGATATTTTTACGGAATAAGTAGACAGGACTGTAGGTAATGAACTGCAAAATTAGGTACCTACCTCAACAGTGACTTCATTGGCGTACCAGTAGAACAGCAGGAGTTGGATCAAACAGGCGACCACAAACAGGATACTGGACAACAGCGTTGCCATGTCGTCATGAATCTGCACAGAAAATTATTTATTTACTAATAGATATACGGAAACAGGTATGAAAAGACTTGCACTTCCTCGTGGCACCACGCCACAATCAGATAAATAGAATATTTTATTTTATTTCATATATTTTGAGGTACCTTACCTGAACAATCTGTATGATATTGACACCCAGGTTAACTGAAATAACCACCAGGTACACGAACATCACCGGTGATATCAACGCGTTGAACATACGTGTATATCTGAAACAATCGAATTTCCATATCTCTACGAATGGATGGTTGGTGGATTGATCGGACTCAATCGATGATTGCAGTATGTACTATTACCTAGTACTTAAGCACTTTTTGACACTTGGTTATCAACGTACATCCCTGTAGATTGCGTACCATAGACATCACATACCGGACAAGCTCTCTCCACGCACCGCACAAATCACAATAACATCGATCCCACATTCACACATCCATTTCGTTCCAAATGACTGATTTGAGAGTGGTCCTTTTAGCGGATTGCCCTCTCAGGTATTTGCCTCAATTTTATACTTACTCAACCAACGTCGTATGAAAACGATGACACTCCGCGATGTTACGATGGCTTTTATTCAAATTCGCAACGTCGATCATCATCCTACAATAAAGACAGGTGATCTTCAACTGCCCAGCGAAGAATATCATTATAGAAACCACGAGAGTATCCCAGCCAACCACGTAGGCACTGACAATGTGACCCAAGAATGTCTGGATCGACATAGAGATGTAGTAACCAGGAGGCTCCTTCCGAAATGGAGTGTAGCCATCAAATACGTTCAAATAGATGCTTGTTCCATTCACATTTATCTGATTCTTCTGATAGGGCTCGGAAAAAATGCTGAAGTTAGAGAAAAAAGCGAGGGCCCAAAAGAAGTAGGACACCTTCCGATTTCTTTTGATATAAGCGTGAATTATTTCGTCATGCTGCTTGTCATTTTTGGCCAGCTGGTCCCGTTCGACATCAGACATGTAGCCAATGAGAAGCTGCCACTTCTTGTAGTCCTTCTGAAAGAAACAGGACTTTAGGATGCCCATATGAAACGGAGCATACTGCAGAATCAGTTTGAGGGAGTCAAAATTGAAATTGATGAAGCATTTGATGTACTGGCTGAAGAAGAATGATATGGTGACGTAGAAGAGAATTTTTTTGAAACGTCCGATAAGGGATTTTCGATTGGGGTGCCAAAGACCAGTAAAACCTAGCAGTTTTAGATGTGGCCCTATGGAAGGGTATTCAGGGTCTTCGAGAAATTTTAGAATATTTAGAATCGTAAATTTTTTTGTCATTTTGGAAACTTCTGATCACTCTGAAGTGGTAGTATTAAATGATACTAAAATTCCTTATATAATTGGCGTGAGAACTCCTATGTGAAATCCAGTTGTTACGTGTATTTAGTCGCGAATAATAACAGGGTGCTTTTGCCGTTCAGATTTCTTATTAAGAATTCAGCTCTTCGACGTATGTTATTTCATATTCCTTAATTACAATGTATGAAATACGGAATATGATTTCGTTGAAGACGTGTGTTATTTTATTAAATTGTTTTAAATATTTCTTTTGGGTGTTATTAAAAGGTTATTAAGTACAAATTACAAAAAAGTTAATAAAAGTAGGTATTTCAGAATGCGTAACAGATGTATGTAGGTATATCCAGCGCAGGACAAACATCTCAAACAAAATACCTATCTAACCTGTAATCACTGCATTTCTAGACAAAAGGACCGAACTTGGTAATACTTTCTGCTTAATAAAATTAAATACATTGTCCATAAATCTCTGCCAAGGTAAACACATACCTAGCTTAATGAGCATTACTGTTCATACCTGAAAAGTAAACAGTGGGAAGCCATTGCCAAAATAAACAGAAATAAAATAACATAACAGATCGATACGTATGGTAATGACTGTGCTTGAATGGGACTCATAATTATGACGATGACCAGATAAAACTGCGGACATCATTAACGTATGATGCAGATGGTCGACGTGAAAACTGTTACCAATAAAATGAAAGTTAGTAGTTATTTTGTTCCCTCGTGAGCAGTTTCGCAGACTGTTCAGATCATTTTAAGATTCGAATCTAGTGTCACCAAGCCAGAGCCGACACTGCAAGTCTTATGAAATCGCGAAAAAAAAAACAGTTGTTCCATACATTTGTGTTCACCATAATCGACAAATTTGTATGGAACAGCTGTTTTTTTTTTGCGATTTCATGTAAAGTCCCATAGAAAAAATTGTTCAAAATGATAAGTACAATGACCCCTTTTCGTGTTTAGGATAAGCAAAAACGAATGTTGTATTTGATATTTTCCGCCTACTTTTGCTCTTTTATCGACCAAACACTGTCCGCTCTCACAATATTTTAATGTGCATGCCATAAAATATACGTAAGCCCGCGGAATAAAGTTAAGCTCCATCGATAAAGTCCGGACTGTCCCGAGGCCATTACTGCGATGACAAAGGGGTACATATTGAAAGATTGAAATTATGATATTGAACTGACCAGTTATATCTTCCCTCAAATGGGTGTTAATAAAAGGGCAACAAAATAAAAATCTGATAATGATTGTTTGTAAGACCAAATTGAAAAAAAAAATGAGTCCGGTTCCGTGTTGTTAATGGGGCTGCTTTTTCTTGTAGTTGTTAGTATTCCAGTACCCACAATATTAAGTTATTAACCATTCAAGGAGTATGTAGATACCTACCTAATTAGGCACCTACCTAAAATAAACATAAATAGTTTTTTTTAATCAAATTCAAGTGAGATCTAGAATATATTATGGAAGTACATTCTACTTATAAATTAATACGCAAATATATACTTAAATATAAATAATCATCAAAGTTAATACCTACATACACATTACCGAACGCTTATGTTTTTTTTTATAGCAAACATGTTTTTCTGCAGCCAGCCACCTTCTCCTACGATCATTCCTTCATTAGACTAGCTAACCCGACAGACGTTGTCCTGTCTTTTTAATAATTCATACAAAAATCCTATAGAAAAAAGGACTTTCTGTTTTTCTCGATTTTGAACATTTTCTGGAAACATTAAAAAAAAAGTTTCCATGAAACCCTAATTTTTACTATCTATCTAACTTAAAACTCGTATTAGCGCCATCTATATTCTATAGCCCAGCACTACGCGAATCCATAATCCATAAGTTTACTCCTGCCAAAAATCGCTCAACGTGCCTAAAAAGTTTTCACTTCAAAAATTGTCAAATCGGTCCAGCCGTTCTCAAGTGATGCGCTTACCCACGAACAGAGGGCCTAACACCACCGCTTACACCAGTATTATTATAATCTTACTTCCTGGGGGAAAGAGACGCAGCTATACGTCCTGTAAACTTCATCTCTTTCCTACACTGAAGTAATATTAGCGGTGGTGGTAGTAATAGGGTTCCATACCCAAAGGGTAAAACGGAACCCTTTTACTAAGACTCCGCTGTCCGTCCGTCCGTCTGTCACCAGGCTGTATATCATGAACCGTGATAGTTAGACAGTTAAAATTTTCACAGATGATGTATTTCCGTTGCCGCTATAACAACAAACAAAAAACAGAATAAAATAAATATTTAAGGCGGCTCCCATACAACAAACGTGATTTTTTTGCTCTTTTATAAAGAGAATGGTACGGAACCCTTCGTGCGCGAGTCCGAGTCGCACTTGGCCGGTTTTTATTTATACATCTTAGATAAATAAAACACAGTTTCATAGCTATGACTACATAAACAGTCTAATATAGAGGAACAATGAAAGTGTGTCTATTTCCGAAGTTTTAGTAAGAATCCCGGTTGAATGTTAAGCCTGTCGTTATGACCAGATAAGATCGCTGGCGGAAATTAAGCGGAAATTGTATTTGTTTCTTATACAGCGACGATGTCACAATAAAGACGATATCCTTGCGACGCTGTGTATAAATAAATGTTAATTTTCTATTACAATTAGTAGCTTAGATGGGTAGATAATACTTTTAGTCTGAAAGGGGTTCTTTGTTATAGTAAGAGTCTATTTGAGTACTAAGTACCTACATAGTAGATATTTAGCCAGTCTATCGTGTGTAGTTAGGTTAGGCAGTCATTTTAAAACTTCTGTAAGTTCGCAATTTTTTTCGACTTTTACTCTTTTCTTGTTTAGATTAAGTATTTGCAAACAAATATCAACTTTTGGTACAGGGTGTTAGGCAGACCGTTGAACATACGAAAATGGCGGATCCGTGGGGCCGTCTTACGTGTAGACCAAATAAAAAGAACAAGGCCACACGATTTAAAAAAAAATGCCTTAAAAAAAGCACACTTCGACGTTGGTCAAAATTTCATTCAATAATCTCATTAATTTCATTTACAATTAATAAAACTGGCAACATTTTATTTTCATTTTCATCTAGAGTAGAGTAACTGTAGAAGCCAAAAAAATTCGTATTTGAAGCAGACGATTGATGAATTTAAAAAAATCTGTAAGGCCTGGGTCTTGTTATTGGGTCTTCCTTGGGTCTAAATACGTTTCATATGTTCAACTGTCTGCCTAACTAATACCCACAGCTAATACCATACAGAGTTAGATTGGGTACAAGATTTTTTTTATGTCACCAGTTGATACAATTGACTGTCGTTTTTAATATTTCTTGAAAGTAAGTATTTTGATGTTATTTTAATTTTTTATCGGAGAAACAAATTACTTACCGCAAAATAATTATTTCTCTTTTCTCTTTTCATATAAGTGTAACGAAACGTATTATTTATGACGCGGGCGACGAACGCGTCTGTCAAGTTAATTTTAAAATTTGACGGTTACTTTTACGCAAACGAAAGATTTTCAAACGCCGCTGTTTTTTAAACAGAGTTTTTAGTTAATTAATTAACAAGGCTTGTGAATCTTGTGATTCATGTGACGAGAAGGAACCGTTACAGCTATCGTTTAAGTTGTGGGAAGTTGTGCTGGTCTTCGTTCAATGAGACATAATAAAAGTTTTGTGGTGCGTTAATAACATTAAAATGGAAAGAGCCCCAGGGAGACTGAAAAGTTCATCAGCTGCCTTAGCACCATCGAAGAGTGGATCGACACAAAACATGGCTGCAAACGTCAAGGTTGTCGTGAGAGTTCGTCCTTTGAACACCAGGGAATTGGAAATGAACACACGCGTCGTGGTAGACGTCGTGGACGAAAAGATGCTGGTGTTCGACCCTAAAGAGGAGATACGACCTTTTTTTTACCAAGGAGTCCAACAACCCAACAAGAACTTTTTAAAGCGTGCCAATAAAGAGTTGAAGTTTGTGTTTGACAATGTTTGTGGGCTGAGTGCGACCAACATGGATGTCTTCGAGACTACCACGAAGGATATCCTGGCTTCTTTGATGGAGGGCTACAACTGTTCAGTGTTTGCGTATGGGGCCACTGGTGCAGGGAAGACTTTCACTATGATTGGTAGCAAAGAGCACCCGGGCATCACATATTTGACTATGGAACACCTATTTTATACCATAAACTCTTTTGAAAAGGAGAGGGAGTTTGATATTGGTGTTTCTTACATTGAAGTAAGTAATTTCATGTTATTTTTTAAGGTTTTTCAAACTAAGTATGTAGCTAATCTCTAGCAACTTTTTCCTGCTAAACTTGCTGTAGCTGTTTTGTTTTCATTAATCATGCATTAGTTTGTAAGTCTGTCTTATAACCCTAATTAAAAGTTGTAAATTAGGGTAATAATTATAATTAGCTTAGATAAGAGTAGATTAGTGCTCATCTTTTGTATGTAAAGTTTAGTAACTAAACATAAAACTTATTTATTACTTTTATTGATTCAGGGTTGAAGATGAATTCTTTTTAGGGTTCCGTACTTGATGGGTGCTAAAAGGTACCCTATTACTAAGCCTCTGGTGTCGGTCCATTTGTTAGTGGACTGTATCTCATGAACTGTAATAGTTAGACAGTTTCCCAGATTGTGTAATTCTATTGCCGCTATAACAACAAATAAAAATAAATAGTTAATAATTAAAGGGGTCCCCCTATACAAGAAACATGTGATTTTCGGCGTTTTATGCTCGATCTTAATATGATACAGAACCCTTCATAATTACCTAATGCCACTCCATCTCGCACTTGGCCGATTTTTTCTATTTTTTCATAACATTCATCACATTTATTTATTTACATCATCATAATAATATCATCTACTTACTAGTCAATCAACATGCATATTTTTTAAATTCCAGGTATACAATGAAAATGTATATGATTTACTAAAACCTTCAAGCACCCCACTACAATTGCGAGAAGACTCCAAGTATGGTGTGATGGTGGCCGGCCTGACCTTAAACAATATCAAGACTGCGAGGGAACTACTCAATATGTTGGAGAACGGTAATAAGAACAGGACTCAACACCCTACTGATGCTAATGCTGAGAGCTCCAGGAGTCATGCTGTCTTTCAGGTTTGTTATTTTATTATGATGTGATCTAAATATTGTACTCTTCGGAAGGTGTTAAGGTGGAAGTGTTTAATTGTTAATTTGAACAGTCAGGATCAAACTTCCTGCATACAATCATAGTATTAATTCATAAATATTAAAAAAAAACACATTTTAAAATGGCTTATTTCTGTTACCAATAACACTTTCTTTGCCACCTCTATTTTCGTGAAGTTCTATAGAATAGAATAGAAGTTTTCTTTATTAAAGTATCATGACTCACAAATGGTTAGTAAGACTTACAACTATGGTAGTAAAAACTGACACTACACAAAAACAATAACAAACGAATAGTATTGGATCACCGTTGTGGCAACCCATGTGATATGACACAACAGTGACCCACGAAAAGACAGTCTAGGCGACTCGAAATCATACTTAGGATACTGTTGGAGCTGCTCCACACCCTGCGCATCATGGAAGTGCACCTTTTGCGCATGGTTGCGTAGAAACAATCTACATGCGCATCCGCGAACATCCCCGACGCAGTACAGAAGCGGGGCAGCCCCACCAGCATCCTAAACGCGTTATTATAATGAACGCGGAGAGCGTTGTACGATCTTTGCGTATATCTAGCCCACAGGCTGCTCGTGTTAAAAGACGTACAGTAGGCTCGCAAGAGCGTTATCTTTACCGGAAGTGAGCATCGTGCAATCCTGCGAGCCAGCATGTTCGCTCTAACAAACAACGCTCTCCGCTCCTGTTCAATGTCGTCATCGTCTTTGAGATTGGGGGTTAATATATGACCTAGATACTTAAACTTATGGACCCTTTTTAAAGGTGTGCCATAAAGTAAAACAGGCGGTACCTTATTAGGGCTCCTACCCCCAACCTCGAAGACCATGATCTCTGACTTCTTGACGTTATATGCCGGGCCGTGTAACCTAGCAAACGTCTCACACTGGGCAACAAGTTTTCTCAACCCACAAATTGACGCGCTCAGCAGCACCATGTCGTCCGCGTAACTGATATTATTAACGCAGATACCGTCTACGTAACAACCAACCCTGGTACTGCTGAACTCGACAATCAGTTTGTTCACATACAGGTTAAAAAGCGTTGGTGAGCTCAACCCACCCTGCCTCACCCTGTACTCCAACCCGTATGGACGAGACAACGCCCCAGCCCATCGTACAGCGTTGAACCAAAACTTATAAATATTTAAAAGTTCTGTGTGTTCTGGGTGTTCCTATAAAATCAAAATCAAAATATTTTATTTCACATAAACCTACATGGGCACCTATGAAACGTCAGAAGCTAGGTGCATGGTTCCAATTGGTTGTTTCCTATGGAGAAGAGCCGGCAAGAAACTCCATGGTTACTCTTTTAAAAATAATTGGCTTTTACAATATTTTCAAATTACAGTGTTAGTAGGCATGGGAGGACAATGTAGGCCTTTCAACAAGTACCAGGTACTTAACAAAATAGAAGATGTTCAACAAATCTACAGTCCATTAGACTATACACATTACAAAATGACATTAATTTAGTATCAAAACTGATTATTTATACTTAGGCCACCCTAAAAATCATCAATTTACGGCGTAATTATGTGTGCACTGTGATTTTGAAGATGCTTGTTTTCCAAAATATTACTGAAATCGTCAAAACACGTGCGGAATGTCGTCGACACTGAAACTGAAATGTTAGATTCAAAATAGTATAGTACATTCGCTTAACACCTTTTTCAACAGGTGTATGTAAAAATGCGCTACAAGACAAGCAGCCAGCTGCGTATAGTGAAGCTGTCTATGATAGATTTGGCAGGCAGCGAGCGCGCCTCCGCTACCGGCTGCGTCGGCGACCGGTTCAAAGAAGGCGCTAATATCAACAAGAGTCTATTGTCTCTGGGCAACTGTATCAATAGGCTTGCTGATGGCAGCAGTTACATTCCTTACAGGTGAAGTATTGTTTTAAATATCTTTTAGAATAAGACATTTAGATGGGTGAAACTAAAGTACCTTTTTATGGAGGAGAACTTATACTATCTGATACCACAACAGTAAAATTTGAATTAAACCCAGAGAAGTACTACCACCATTTATATTTCTGTCGGCATACACCATAGGTTTCTTCTGGTTTAAATGCTAGTGTTAGTAACTGTTGAAATAACACAAAAAGGCACATGAGATATTTCAACTTCATCTATAGTTGCCGTCATAATAATCCAAACTATTATGCTACCTATTATGATAAATGCGAAAGTGAGTTTGTTTGTTTGTTACGCTTTCACGCTAAAACGGCTGAACAGATTTCGTTGAAATTTTTTGGCACTTGGGTAGACCATGACCTCGATTAGGACATAGGATACTTTTCATCTCGATATATTCCCACGGGATCAAGAATTATGCGGGTGAAACCGCAGGGCGCAGCTAGTATAACATAAAAGAGAGTGTACATAGAGTAGAGGTACCTAATTTATGCCACTCAATAGTTTGGTATTTATAAACAAACATGATTTCCTTGTAAAACTATTCGTAACCAAAATCTACCCCTCCAGGGACTCAAAACTGACGCGCCTCCTAAAAGACAGTCTCGGCGGCAACTGCAAGACAGTTATGATCGCCAACGTATCCCCCTCAAACGTCAGTTACGAGGACACGTACAATACACTCAAATACGCAGCCCGCGCCAACAAGATACAGCTAAGTATCAAGAAGAATATTGTCGATGGAGATATGAGGCTGTCGCAGTATGTGAAGATTACTGAAGAATTGAAGAAGAAGGTGAAGGAATTAGAGGCGAAGTTGTCGCTGTCTAGTGTTAAGATGGTCTCGCGGGAACCGGACTTGGCTAAGGAGAAAGGTGTGTGGATATACAATAGATTATATGCTAGATTTTTCGGGAATAAATCCTTACTAATAATATTATAAATGCGAAAGTAACTCTGTCTGTCTGTCGCGCTTTCACGCCAAAACTACTGAACCGATTTAAATGAAATTTGGTACACAGATAGTCTAGAGCCTGATAAAGGAAATAGGCTAATTTTTATCGACACCACGCGGGCGAAGCCGCGTGCGGAGGCTAGTAAATAGTAACTCCCATTATTTTATGCTGTGGCAGTAATTCATGATTTCTACATAAAAAACTAACAATGTTTGATTGCTTGGCCATAGAATTCGTCATAACACACCTCTTAGTGTTGACATATCTGTGCGGTTATGCATTGAGTCAACAAACTTAACTCATAATAGTGCAGTATTGTTATGACGCGTTCCGAAAGAGAACTGAATATGATAGTGATAGATGAATGGAAAATCACAACAATTCCATTTTGATGAGAGTGCAAATATGCAATGTGTGGATATACCATACAACATCTAACGCCTTAAGCATCCACAGCGCGACGACGCATGCCCATTCGTACCAATGCATCAAAACTTTATTCTGTCATAGATATTTGGTTTAAAAAAAACATCGTTTTCTTTTAGTAAAACAAGAATGGCGTAAACGTATCTCAGAAGAAGAGGAGGTTTACAGCTTATTGGAGTCCAAGCTGCTGAGTTTGATGGCACGTCAGCGAGTGCTCGCGTTACGTCAGAGGCTGCGCACGCGCGCCTTCTCGCATGTCGCTGATCTTGCGCATCGGTCCTCTTCTGAGGCTATGGAACAGGTAATATTCTAGGCTACGTATTTTAGATAATTAGATTAATAGTATGGATAACGTTGCCGTGCAGTGAAAAATCCTCGTAAATAATTGCTTTTCTTTTTGTTCTGTAGAAACGCTGGTAATGCATATTGAGAAAAAACGTGCACAGCGCTAGTGCTAAATGCTTCAATTGATGATAAGAAACACGGAAATGACGGTCATTCTTCAGACAGTTTTAATCTTCCCCTGTTAAATAAAGATTATTGCAATGACGAGGTTTTCACTGCGCTGCGACAATAATAATGACCTATGTTACTATACAGCTTGTTAGCCAAATGTAGCAAGTTGTTGCGCAGCGTTATCACGATCAAAACATGTGTGGTTCTTGTAGTGTGACCACTAACCAGTTTTCCACTTGACTCCCTAAATCAAGTGGAAAACTGGTTATCTCGCGTGCTAGACGGGTTTAACCACGACCGCGACCAGGTAGACTATACAAACCGATACGAATCGCGTACTTGGTCGTAACGGCCAACTAGTCGCATACCATACTATACCACTAGACGGCTAAGATAGGCCGGAGTTTTTGCCGTCTAGTGCGGGAGATCCCTAACTTTCGACAGTCGACTAAAACCTACTGAAAGATTTTTAATTTTACTGCAGTAATACGAAAAAATACTTGTATTTATTGACACCTATTCTTTTTCAATTTAGATGTGTACCGAAGATATACCGCGACAAGAGCGCGCAGCCGAAAATTACATTAAACAATCTGTACACTTAGACTCCAAAGTAATGACCACATGGACGAAATGGGACCAGAGCAAGAAGAAAATGCACATTATCTGTGAACAAGCTCTATCAGACTGTCCAGAATTATCTGATTTCGTTGCCAAAGTACAGTTGCAGAGTGAACTACGACAGAGCAAGGCCAGAGATAACCTGAGACAGAAATTACTGTCCATAGAGAATGATGAGATCGAGGCCTTTACAGAGTACATGAGTGATATGCCTACTATGTTGAAAAAGTTATACTTGACGTTAAAAGGGTACGACAAAGCCCCACCAGCATTGACATCTGAATACCTAGAGATAATGAAAAAAGCCAAATCAGCTAAAAGCATCACGTGGTCAGATGATGGTAACGAAGGTGACGCACACTTCAAATTCATCTCTACTCTAGACTTACACAAACCTTCCACAACATTAGAATACAGCTTCTTCAAGAAAGATGACGTTAACGCAACCGTAGACATCATAACTGACAGCGAAGACCTGACTGACATAGAGAATAAAGCACCAATCAGGTTATCAGCCAAGAAACGTAAAGGAACTCCCATCAAACTGCCTAATAACGAAACTATAATTATAAATGACTCCTTTGAGAGTTTGGACACGACGAGGAACTTGAATTCTGCAAAGAAGATCAAGAGGGAATATGACATTGCAGCTGATGTTGAAAACTTTGGACCTATTGACCCTAAGGATTTGAACTCGACGTTTGTGTTGACTGGGAAGATGGAAGCAGCATTGAAGAAACCTCTGAAGACAGAATTCAAGATGGAACACATTCCAGTGAAGAGGGGATTGACGGATAGGACCAATACTTTGCCGACGAGGACTATTAATTTTGGTGATAAAGGTAAGTTGTTTAATTGAATGCTACGAGATTGCAGCTGCTACTTTTTAATCACGCTAAATATTTTTTAAAGAGAACGCCTTATTAGATGTCCCTAAACTAATAAGTATGATGTTGTCAACGATCTCGATTCGGTGGTACGCACTCTATAGGAAGTTTACAATAAAACACGATGATACAGCAAATCAGTTAGTATTTCACTTTCAGAACAATCATCACAGTAGGTACAATACTAATTTTCACGCACTACTTTCTACGTTCGGGCAAACCGACAGTTTCGCATAGAAGATGTGGAGGTCTTTGGTGGTCACACACACACCACACACACACACCACACACACACCACACACACACACCACACACACACCACACACACACACCACACACACACACCACACACACACACCACACACACAACACACCACAAACACCACACACACACACACACACACACACAACACACCACACACACGCACACACACCACACGTACACACCACACATATACACCACACACACACACCACACTCATCACACACACTATCTTACACACCCTCTCACACTCACTCACGCACACCTCCATCACACACAAAGATAGGACTGTTTCCGTACCTATATTGTTACCTTTTTAAGCTTTTTTAAATTTTGTAATTATACATATATAATTTTTTCTAAATTGTCTTATACATGTTGAATAACGTACATTTCCATACATGGTAACATTGTAATATTATAATAATAATACTTAATTTGTAATTCAGGGGGATTCGGCGTTGAGGACTGAAATATAGGTTATGCCTAGTTCGGCCCCAAATGCTAATACTTTTGTGTACTCTAAGTTTAGATAAAGCACTCAACTTGTAAAAAAAAATTACATTTTTATGTGAATAAACATTACTATTACTATTACACACCACACACACCACACACACACACACGCATACACGCACGCACGCACATCCACACGCGCACACACGCTCACACACACGCGCACACACACACACACACACCACTGACTCGTCGCTCAGCCACTTCCCTTAACACGAATCTGTCCACGTGCCGCCCCACGCTAGTGAGCGCGTCACGGCGTTTACCCTCATCTTAGTACTACAATAATCAATTGAGAGACTATTATCGCTCAACTTTTATAATCTACGACAAGTATTATTATTTAGTTCGCGAATCGCGACTTTTCTTTTCATAAATCAAGTTTTAGAATTTGTTCATGAATCAGTTCCCAATACCCATACTGATATTAAACAAGTCTTAAAACTTCCGAGTTGATGATGCCCAATATTTTTTTGTGCAGCAAAAATCGTGAAGACAGTTATCGGCAAAGCGATACCGTTCCGGAGGCCGCCGCAGCAACCGAACCCTCCGCAAACGAAAAGCTTCGGCTTCGGATCCAGCGTGCCCAGAGATGCGCAGACGCAGAGAAACGTGCAAGGTACATGTCAATAGCAACCTTATGCATATTGGTATACAGGCCTGTTTCATTCTAAAATGTCAGAAAAGTAATTCAAAGTTGATTAATAAATTATACCTTGATGAATCCCGCGAAAAATAAGTGGCATTATTCGCTATCAATCATTGAAGCTAGCTTTTTATTTTTACAAACCTTTTTACAAACCTACTTACAGAAATAAAAATCATTTATCATCATAATCATTTATCATTTATTGATTAAATGCACATATTACAAATAAAATGTTCGGTTTTAGTGATTCTTTTGTATTTTCTATGCCAAATTCAACTATTTCATTACAAAACTTGATACCTACTATGATAGTCACTTAACTAGATGTCGTAAAACAGTCAAATTGACCCGTCCTTGTGTTTATAGTAGTATAATTTGTGTCCTATTTAAAAAAAAATGGAATTTTCAAACACAGTTTCGAAGAGTTATGTAAGTTCAAAATGCCGTAATACTTTGTTATACCAGGAAATTATTAAGGCTTCGTGCTATTTTCAGGCGAAGCAGCAATAAATTTATTGTATTTTAAAATTACACTATTTGATTCTCAATCTTTGGTGTCAATGTCAATACACATTAATGCACCATTGATCCAATATAGTTCTGCTCTTACGACGTTTTGCTCACAAATTCATTCTACATATTAAAAACAGTTGTTTGTGTCGGTCCTCAATATAATAGCACCTAATTCTAACACTGAATATAACATAACATCACTCCGGTAATCCCCGAAGGGTTAGGCAGAGGTGTATCTATAGTAAAACTGTGAATGTCCAAATAATTAACCCACTAACAAATTCCCTTACATGTTCGTGTGTGTGCCGTATAACAAACTAATAGACTCGATGGCTCGCGGGAAGACGAATGTAACTCAAAAATCAGTCGGTTACAAAGCAGTGAGGGCGCGGGACAGGTTCCAGTCACACCCTTACTCCAGACCACCTGCAGGCAACAGGAAATGACGGGACCAGAGACAAGAAGAGGACTGTACAAAGTAGGTTAGACAACAAAGGTTTGTGCTATCGTCGAGTTTTAATTAAGAATTTTGTTTGATACTAAGCTGATTTTTAGACATTAGACTGAACAATTATAATCCTGTTGTGTAAATTAAGATTTTATTGAATTAAAATGTTTAATTTACTGCTATTTTAGGATTGGTTTAATTAACTTAGAACATGTATAGTTGAAATGGAGAATGCTTCTTTTGTACTTTAGAGAACGTCTCAGTCACAAATTAGAGAACTAACTAATTAATTTGTCACAAGAATGTCTCTAAAAGCTTCGAAATTTCAAATATACATTTTGTACACAGAAATAATAAATACGAGTCGAAGTTTGTTGTTAATTCCAATTTATAATCTACACAAAACAATTTCACAGAGTGGTTGATATTAGAAATTCATATAACACTATTGGAAATAATACGTTTTAGGACTTTCGATATGTAGTCAGACTTGATCGTGTCTACATACTCGAAGTTAGGACTAAAATTTAATCTAAATCGAAACTTCTGTGTTGGGTACCTACGTCAGATTATTGAGTGTGTCCCTTTGATGGTCGCTCGTATTAAACCCTCTATTTTGTCCACCCGAGATTGCTAACACTTTGTGGGAATATACTCTCACATACAAAAAACATTCAACTGAATGTGGGAAATTGCTTCCAAATTGACTTTTGAAAAGTTGACATTTTTACATAGGAAATAATATTATCACAGAAAAATTGATTTATGTGCCCTTATCATTTGTAATTGATTGACATTAAAATGAGATATAAAATTTGTGCTATTTATATTGACTTCCATGTGTGTGTATGCTAATTTTTATACACAAAAATGTAGTATTACACTGGTGTAAGTGACGCTCAAATAAATAAAATTAAGTATGTGTTTTCTGGTGCGCATTTGTATTCTCACTCGTATCGAATTTGCCTATCACCAAATTAAATCTTTCTTATTTTTTTTAATAATACCTAATTTATTTGTTCAAAGACAATAATTGTTTAGATTTTAATGATAAACCTTCGACTTATGGAAAAAAAGCAATTCTGATACTTCTAAGTATTCTTTCGTTTTCTCGACGTGTTTTAAAAACTTCGTTTCTATAATTTGTAAGTGTAGTTTTAATTTAACACTAGTTTTAAAATATTGCTTTAATATTTGTAATGATTTTGTAAATGCTTTTTTAGGAATTTTGTTTTTTATAACTTACTGTTATTAAGTTAATGATCTAACTAGACATTTTTGTGAGGAATTGAATAACTGTATTCCCAAACTAATGCCCGTTTTCAGTACTGTAACCCTAGGCGACACCGAAAGCGGTTCCATCACGGCCGTTGTGAGAATCTGTCATTTTTACCAGTTGACATTAAGGTGTCACAAAACGCTCTGACGTATGTCAACAGCCGTTATTGTCTGATCATTCACCGGTTTTATAGGAAACTATCCCTTTAGTAAAAACGCGTATAAAATGTTGAAATTATTCGTAGATGTTGAATAAAGTATGTAAGTATTGATATTTCCAGTGATTAAGCTAAGACTTAATTAGTGTGAGATATCCACAGTGCCATTCAACTGACATTTTAAATTCCATCTTAGTCTAACACAAATAAATATATTTTCGTGTTTCATTTTTTATAACATAGAACTTTTCAACCACTATTTTTATAACTTAATTTCTAAATTATCGCGGCAGCTTCGCAATAAAATCGAAACGAAAGTATTTGATACTTTAGCATTTTCTGATACTTATCATTTTTAAATGACGTCACTAAAGGAATCGATTCTTGCCGATACTACTTTTGTATGAAATTGTACTAACTTAGATTACTTTTGATACATTAATTGTTTTTCTATAATAGCCTTACATTTCCTTTTTGAAAAATGATGATTGAAAATGATTTTGAATAATTTCTCATAAGTATTACCTCTAAATATCTGGTATTTAGTAAGTAATTATAACCGTATTTATAACAGAATTGTAACTAATGTTTAGAATTTTAATATATCATGTGTATAATTATTACTAATGACTGAATTCTTTTATAGGCGTATTGTTTTCTAAGATGTAATTTTAATTAAGAAAATGTGGAGGTATAATTAAAGAATATTACGTGAATATTGTTTTTGTCGTCATTCTTAACTTCATATAAGTGGCTAATCATTTTGGGCCTCATGTCCGTTCGTTGTGTTCTAATGTCGATGCCGTTAGACCGGTACAACCCATAGGCACTACATATCTATCTACATATTTCATCTTACTAGGGTAAGTTCACAAAAGCTGAGCAAATCCGCTTGGAATCTTAATTCTTTGTAATAAAGATCATTTTTGTTAATAGGTTTTTTCAACGCTGTAGATATTTTAGGAAGTTGTATTTATCTAATAGTAAGTTGTTGTCTAGCATGTTTTTATTTAAAAAAAGACCCTTAATAATAAGTTGCTTTCTTTCTTTCTTTGATGCGCGATGACTCAACAGACTATCTATTTAGAAATGCAAAAAATCCTGTTTGTATCCCTATGGCATGCGACATGTCGAGCACATCCACTTTGCCCCTCGAAATTTGAACCCATTCAGTTCCACTTCACGCAGTCTACAGTTACACTCAACACCTATGTTAATTTATTCCTATTTTTCACTGCATTCCTCTCCACTGTGATCTGACCCGTATGCAGACCCCATTAGATCCCGGTGCACTCCGGTACAGGAGTCTAATTACGACGGGTACAAATTGAAGGCTTTGAAATATACCCCGGCTTTCTACATGCCTCCTGTACCGTGCAGCTAAGTTCAAATGAGATATTCGATTCCAAAATTTGCACATACACAACTGAATTTAGAGGAATGCGGCACAAAAATGCGCGCTTTATAGTTTTCGTATTTCGATTGAATTGAAATTTTTGTGAATGGAAATAGGACTCGCATATTTCTAGCTTCCTAGTTTTCTATCCGGTTCTGCTTTTGTTGTAGAGTTATGTTAGCAATTTGGTATACTGTAGTGTTTTGCGAAAGAAGAGGATAAGCTGTTTCTGAATACCTACTATGGGAGTGAGAATGATGGCGGTGTGGTTGTCTTCCATTAGCCGTACCAATCCTTTACCTGTACAGTTCGATTCAAACCGGTACAGTGTACAGCTCGGAACATGAGGCAAGTCACTGCGCAGTAATAATTTCATGTGTCAGCGGGGGTCAGCGGTGGGGTACTGCACAGCGAGTAACTTCCGAGCCGCCATTACGTACCTTCCTGCTAATTTAATGAACACTGGGCAAAAACATTTTCATTTGAATTTTAGGCCAACAAAATTTAAAACAGTCGTTCCATCCACACGAAGAAGATTTAGATTCTTGGAATTTAATAAAGGGTGGTATTTTTATCTTTATCTAGTATGGCTTTTCTCTAAAGTGATCTGGACAGTGGTCATGGAAGTAAAACAGTTAATTAATTAGCTTAAATAAAACGAGAGTTGCTCAGCACCATGCGATTAATTAAAATTGATGTCACGTCTCGTATCATTCCGTGCGGGGCCGCGAAGGTAGGCAAAATAAAAAGTCAGGCAAAGGTGTCAACAAAAACGCGTCGAACCCTAAACGAACCGCAAATGAATTGATTCGACGCAATCAATTTTTTCCCGCCCTTCTTTCTCGGGGAGCTAGGGTACACACCGACTCATTCACTCCCACTCTGATTATCGGTCAATCATTCGGTCTCACCGTTCAGTTAACTGGAAAATTGGTAATTAGGTATAGGTGATAAAATGTGGAAAGTGTGCTGTTAGGAGATAAAAACGGTCAATGGCGAATATATCCGCCAAGATTAGAATAGTTTTTTTGTACGTTAGTGAGGGGATCAATCAATTTGCCTGGCCTTTTCCCCAACTATGTCGGGGTTGGCTTCCAGTCTAACCGGATGTAGCTGACTACCAGTATTTTACATGGAGCAACTGCCTACCTGACCTCCACAACCCAGTAACTGGGTAATACGATACCTCTTGGTAAGACTGGTTGTCAGACTTTCGGGGTTTTGACGACCGGTAACGACTGTCAAAGATCCACGAATGACACTCGGGACCTACGGCTTAACGTGCTTTCCGAGCCACGGAGGAGTCTCCGTATGTGAAGATGGTCACCTATCCACGAAACGACGCCGGCAAGCGTAGCTTAACCTGATGGATCGATCCGCGCGGCTGTTGTTACTTAGCCAAGAGCTCCACACGTTAGTCAGGGGATCAAGATGATACTATGTATTTACAAGCCTCAAGGAAGAATGATTAAAAGGTAAGTAAGTACCAACTTATTGCTTTCTGGAATGTAGACAGAGAGAGATGCTGAAAGTATGTAAATGTTATGTACCTAATCATATTTCACGTCCGCAGTGACGTCCATGTGAACAAAAGCTGTGCCAGAACAAAACCTATGCCATCGAAACGTTGTGTGCCACAACAAACCTAATAATTTATGTGATTCGGAAGGTTCAATAGGCCACTATGCTAGAAATCCGTCCTCGGACCTCGGAAAATATTTGCATAAAACTAATTAAGTATCTTGATATCTACGTGTGTTTGTTATGCGGTCTGTTGAAGCTTCGGTCTAGTATCTCTAAGTAGTCTGTGCTTCGGTCGTAAGTTCTAACCGAACTTACACAATAATTACAATCAATGTCGAAACTAACAATTGAACGAGTTGGCAATTTGCCTTCGGCATAATATTATTTCATAACTGCGAGCGTTTTTAAACGGACGACGCCGTATGTAGGCATAATGACGAATCATATAACTTATAAATAATATAAATTATTATTTTCAGTAAAGCAGTGCTGCTCGATACGACGGCATAAAACAGATCTTTGTGGCGAAACTTTGTGACATCTGTCCAACAATGGACGTCTTTCGACTGAATAATGATGCTAACTATGCACACTGCAAGGTATTTTAACCTTCTATGAACTTGAATGGCCAAGGTCTGCAAGTTAGCCATCGTGATGAGAGCAACTGGAGTTGTTGAGATCACGTGCGTACGTGCGGTCATTTGTAAAAGTAGATACCTACTTATTATTTGTAAGTATCCTGTAAACTTTCCGGCGTGCTTCGAAAGCGAAACGTCCACTGTTCTCGAAGACTGCACCAGCGGCACCAATAAAGACGTTTGTGGTGTAGTATATGTAGTTATCAGAAAGGGACCTAATACATACCTACTTGCCTAAGATACCAACATCTACTATTGTACAATTCTGTGTAGCATTGTGGGTCGGCCTTCCCGGGGGGACAGTTTCGTCGTTCACAGATCACTACCCCCATCTGAAAGTAAACTTCCTGAACTTCAGTTGTTTGGATTCTTTTTACACGTGTGGGTTTGTTGTTCTTTCCAACTCGGATAGAATATACGGGCTTAGAAGGAAGTATTAACTTTTTAGTTTTTAACGTATCAAAGTGTGGTTGGTTGTAGGTACACATGGCTACATAATGAAGCTATACATTTCCAGTATAAGCTAATCTCGCATTGTATAAGATTTCGTATAATGAGAGGTCAGTTTATGACACTTTATGGCGGCTCTGAAGTGCGCTACTAGCTGCGCAGTACCCCACCCCTAACGCCCGCTGACACTAGAATTTGTTATTGCGTAGCGATTCGCCTCATTTTCCGAGCCGCCATAAAGTTTCAATCGGGCAGTATCTACCTACATACTTCGTAAGTATACCTACGCACAAGCGCACCAGGAGTCTTCCCGCTGAATGCATGAATAGCGATTTATGTGAATAATGGCATGACGGCGCCGCCGTCGCCGAGGCCGACCCAAAGAGATGGTGAGACGATCTAGACGCGTATACCGCAAGGGTTAGATCGAGGTGGCCCTGGAAAAGGATGTTTGGAAAGATTTGGGGAAGGCCTTTGCTCAGCCGTGGGACCTACATAATACTTTATGAAAAATGCCATGTCCAAATAACCACAGTAAAAATGTACACTGCTACAATAATGAACATAATTATACTTACCACAATAACCATATTAGGCTTACGGGCTTGTGATCGCAAGTTGTTGTTAAAGTGCACGGACGGTCAACACGGTGCTACACGGTCGCCAATCGCGTCCCGACAGAGGTGACCTTGGTGGTTTACAACCGTGTAGATGATGGTTTACCTACTACCAAATTTGGACAGCTCTGCCGGTCGCCAACCAAGGTCACCTCTGTCGGGGACGCGGTATGCAACCCGGTAAACAACCGTGTTAATTAACTTAGGTGTTTTTTGGATACGCGCGCGCTCCGGCCGGTTGTTTAGCGGTGTGATGGGAGATCATTGCTGACTATCATAAATTCCTTGTTCACAGTTTACAACGTTGATCAAAAACTCCGTGAAGACTGCGATACTGGTGGAGATCGAGTGACCCATTCTTGTCAAGCATAACCGCTTTGATATAACTTTACCTCTGGTTATAAAAAAGGAGATCATCATGGGAAATTGGGCATTATCCGTAACAAGTTTTCTTACTAATCTAAAAATATTTTTTCTTTTTGGGATGATTCCTAATTTTTCACATAATTCGGCCTGAATTTCCATCTTAGTAACTCACCTTGTTGTTTTTCATGACAATATTTAACGTATGACATTATGTATACACGGCTACAGATCAAGCTATACATTGCCAGTATAAGCTGACCTCGCATTGTGCGGAAATCCTATAAATGCGAGATCAACATAAACTGGAAACGTGTAGCCGTGTGTACAGCCCATAATATTTATAGACAACTCGTGATGGAAAAACGGTAAACCCTTGAACAGATTTTCCAACGAAATATTAGGTGGGCCAACTATGAAATCAGCGTTTTGTATGGAGAATTTTAAAGAAGTGGCATTTCTCATACTAACATTTTCTTAATTTATACAGGGTTACTGGTAACTCGACGTATTCCTTGCAGGACGTCATAGTAGGGTTAAAATGCAACAAATTAAGCCACCAAATGTTCTACCGAAATTCAGTAGTTTTTGAATTAGTTAAGAGTTTTAGTTTTTTAATGAAAATCCCAGATTAAACCATTTGAAACCAATTTAAAAATGATTTACGGCGCGACTGTACTGAAATTTAAGTTATTATCATAGTTGACGCCGTAGCAGACCTTTGTTAATAATTAAAAGTTCAATAATGCCTAAAACTTTGGCAAATATCACTAACAAAACATTTAATTTTTTTGTAATTTTTAGCTCTAAAACTCTTAACTAATTCAAAAACTACTGAATTTCGGTAGAACATTTGGTGGCTTAATTTGTTGCATTTTAACCCTACTATGACGTCCTGCAAGGAATACGTCGAGTTACCAGTAACCCTGTATAACAACCATGAACACTTAAGTTTTTATAACTTTTATGCACTAATGTTTAAAAACTAAGATAACGTGACCGTGCGTTTGCACTGGCGAAACATTCAAGACAAAACATGTTGAAATCTCTATTTTCTGTTAATGTTCCATACAATTTTTGACAGGAACTAGAGATTTCACGGTAATATGCCACTTAGATAAAGCGACAAAATGAGTTTTGGCTAATTTAAAACAAATAGTGGTCATTTCTGCTAACAAAATGAGGAGTGTAATAAGGTTTTTTTTCTATTGGTAGTTGTCTATGGTGGTCATTATTCGATATAATACCAAGCAATTGATGAATATTTTAAACGACGAGGTTCTCTATTTTGTGAGAAAAAAAACGTCAATTTCATAGGTGGGCACCCAATAATACAAATCTTAAAAGACAGGAGTCCAAAGTGTCATCGCTCCGTGCGCGTCAATGACATACGTCATACGTCAAATGAGAATTGTCAAAGTAGGTAGGACTGCATCGTGCCGTGTCGCATCCTAAAAGCCGAAAAGTCTACGTGTAAAGTGGTTTTTACGGAAATAATTTCCATTTCAATTAAATAATAAAGGTAAGTGAGCTAATAACCATGAAATAATAAAGTTAGCGACCTCAATGTTTTGTCTTTGAGGTTGTATTCTGTCAAAGGTTAGGTTAAAATTGTTAAATATGTAACTGCTGTTAAATATTCCCAAATAAACGTGCTTACAAATTTACGGTTAATTCTAATAACAAGTAAATTAAATTGTTTCATCCCACAAAATAAATCCAGGTCGTTTTTGATACAACTAGTGGCATCTATTCGATTTTTTCGTAACTAGGTAAAGTTTTCCGCGGTTTTCATGAGTGCTCGGGTTTTCTAAAAAATATTGGCAAATATTTTCATTGTAGGTAGGTATTTTATGCTTCGATTGGAATTCTTAATTAATTAATCAGTGTTATGATAGTAATTGAATTTCGAACCTACTGTCGACGATAAATATTTTTTTTCTAGACTCTAGAGGCCTGTTCCTATAATTAATTTATTGGACGCGGTTGTAGGTAATTGATATTATGCACTGTAAATGTAAAAAATTACTGATCCAAATATTGTAAAAAAATATATTGTACATACAATATATTTTTTTACAATATTTGTGGCGCGGCAAATATTTGAAATGGCCTGCATAGATTGCATCATGCAACGTTCACAATACGTACGAGGTGAGGCGAGCTGGCGAGTAACTATCGCTAATCTACTAGCGTACCGGGGAAGTTTTTAGGTCAGCAAACTAAATAATACCGTCCAAACATACGCACAAGTATTAAGTGTTAATAATTAGTTTTAGCAAACCAATTAGTACAAATTTTACGCCCTTTAGTCGCGCCGTTCATTCATGGTTTTAATTTGTGTATTATTAAACATTTGCATTCTACCATTCTACTATCGGTGAAAAATATCGCATTTAGGTGGCGCTGATTGCTATGGGATTGGCACGTCATCATTTTCGCGGGAAAAACTTCATGAATGACGTCAAAATTTTCGATAACTAGTGTCGCTGGTACAAATCCGTGGAAATGCAGTACTTATCTATTAATTAATTACATTATTGATCCATATCTGCATTTTGCAGTATTTTGCTTCCTGGTTCTACCGTTATTGCAGGAAACTAGGTAGGTTGGTACCTACTTGTAAAACTTATCTTTGAAATGTGCATTATCGCGCGATTTCACACATTGCAATTTTCATACACGAATTAATTTCATGCAATATGCAAGAGACCTTTTTCGCATATATTTACCGGTTGCACTTAATTTACAAATTATTACAGTAAATACAGTTATTCATTGAAATACTTATCGCGTTAGTGCCATAATTAAAAAACCGCCAAAGGAATCTATGGCACTCTTTATTCAAAAAGATTATGCCGTTATTTTTTTGCTCAATTAACAATCACTGCTCTTCTTTATTTCACCAAACAGATGTATAAAAAACACATCCTGGTTCAAATCGTGATGGTTTAATAGACACTCTACCGCACGATCATCAAACCTCAATTTATTTGGTAAATTATGTACTTCTTAATAAATTGTAGTAGTAATAATGATTCAATGCCATTGTCCGATAAAACTAAGTACCTAGGTAGTATAGATTTGCACGCGTTAAAATTTTGAAGACGAGACCGATAACAATGTTTTTGAACATGAATCCAACTTTAATTTTAAGTATAAGTTTTGAATCACTCTATAAATTGTCGTGCTTTTATAGGTACCTGTTGCTGTAGATTTTTAAGGTGGATGCGCCAGGGTAGCCCGCAAAATTCAAATTTTCTTAAGTTTTTTGCAATTTGCAGGTCGGTGTTAGATTGTAAATCATGACATTTGAGACTTTCATGAACTTAGAGAGTTGTATTGCTGATTCTAATGTTTATAATTCTGTAAATCCTTATTTGTTACGTGCGCAAATCATATTTAGATCAACATACAATCTAACACCGACCTGCAAATTGCAAAAAACGTAAGAAAATTTGAATTTCGCGGGCTACCCTGGCGCATCCAACTTAAGGATTCTAGGTCTGTTTCTACTAAGTATGTGTGTTCTCGATGCGGTTTCTATTGTGCAGTGCATTTCTTAGTCGGTATACAAAGTGCTACATCGTGAATTCGTGACGTTACGTCAATTCTTTGTTTCTATGGAATCAGTAGTCAAGTTAGCACGTGTAATTTCGATAGTCTCTGTTTTTTTCGTCCGAAATCCAACTAGAATATTCAGCAGTTGTATTATTTTTCCTGATTAGATTTAGTCAAGCGAGTTTACTTTCTACCTGGCTTCATGTATACCACGATGTATAGCTGCATTTGTTTTGTTCTTTATATTTACAAGTCAATGATGCGAATGCAACATTCATTGCATCAGCGCGTGCATTATAATGTATCAGGGAAGTCCCGATCTCGAGCGAAATACTTATAAAGGCAACAGCTTAGGTGTTGCTGTTATTTACGTATATTGTAAGTCGAAGTAGAGTTTTCTTAGATTCTTAGTTTATTATTAATAAATAAAAATATAAAAAAAATTACAAACACACACACACACACAGATATCTAAAAATGAAATGCTTTTCGTTGGTAAGTGCTTCACTTGAGAACGGCTGGACCGATTTGGCTATTTTTGTTTTAATGTTCGTTATAGTCCGAATCAGCTTTTTACGGGGAGATACTTTCCCCGAAAATCTTCAAATTCGGGAAAAACTAAACATGCTTTTTTGTATGAATTATTGATACGATTAAAATGTTAGTAAAAGATCTACCCTCGAGTAATTTTACCATAGAAATATTTAATACTATCTGCACCCCGCATTTTCACCCGCGTAAGTCTCGATTCCGTGGGAATACTCGTATCGGGATAAAAAGTATCCTATGTGTTAATCCAGGTTATAACCTATCTGTTTGCCAAATTTCATCCAAATCCATTTAGCCGTTTTTGCGTGATTGAGTAACAAACATCCAAACACATAAACTTTCACATTTATAATATTAGTAGGATAGTAGGATATCTATGAATTTTTGCATAATGAGTTATTTGACAAAAACACCTGAATTAACTGACTGTGTTTGCCTATTAGGCCTCCTTTGGGTTACACTCAACCAGTTGTACAAAATAATATATTAATCGAAGACGTTTCGACGTATTCAGAATTTGTAATAGTACAAGGCCAAAATTATATATAGTTAGATATTTTTTCATTCTGAATTCGTTATCGCCATGCCATGCGTATTTATAAAGTCAAGTTCAGTGTTAATGCTTATTTTAACATGGTTTTATTTTTAGACTAGTTATAAATAGGTATCTTCCATCTTCTTAATATATAAAAATCAATGGACAAAGAAATGAGTACCTATATAAACCTCCATCTGTCACTAACGAGACAATAGGTTTTTAATTGTTATCGGCCTTCTAAAGGCCGCGTGACAGACACGGGGTTTTCAAATTGGCGCCAGTAACAGAGAAGTTGAAAGGAAATCGTTTGGCCTGGTATGGCCTCGGAAACGCATGTGACTAAAAGAGTGATGAATATAAATGTTGTGGGATGGAGAGGGAGAGGAACGCCAAAAAAAATGGATGAATTGTGTGAGCAATGATAATGCAAGCCGCGCTGCCGCCGTATTGTTCTGCCGTGAAGTTTCTCAGAAATTGTTTTGTTAAAAGTCGCGTCGCGCGACAATTCGCGCCAGTATGTAAGAGCCTTAACATGGGACAAGGGCAGGAAGCTGATGATGATGTTTGTTCGTATTTTATTTGCTGTCATATCGTTAATCCGATTGCGATAAAACTTTGTCAACTAGCACTTGCTAGTGGCCAGTAATCATAAAAATTAAAATATAATAATTCGTAAAGTGAAATTTTTTAATTTTCAAACAAAATAAATAAAACAATAACCAAAATTGGGATCACTCTGTGTAAAAGGTTCATTCATAAAGCTACTTACCAGCTGGCTTACGTTCTATCGGTTCGATCCTTTGACGGCATAATTTCTAAGATATCGCGCGGCATTCCTTCAATTCGCCTACTTTTTTGCACATTTTCATTGATGCGATGTTATGATCCGTGACCCCGGCAAATGCCCTCTGCGCTACATTTCCTTTAAGAGTACAGGTTGCTCCAAGATGCTATTTTAGAAAATTGCAATTAAACCAATAAATAATAATGTTCAATGAAATTAAAATATTTTGATAAAACGAATATACGAAACCGTATACTTATGTGTGTTAAATTAATGTCGCCATTAAAGCGGCACGCTGTATAGTAGCATATAAAAAATAAATTAAGATACAGACATCCGGGACACGCTGACCTAATTACTTAGTAAAAAAACGGTGGTATAAAAGACCTAACTTTATTTAAGTTCAGATAATAATTATTTATCTTGCTATTTAGAGAAGGTACCAAACTACAGTTTTGTTAGTGTTCCGTAAATATAAGTTACTCTTCGGAAGACGATAAGCTGTTTGGTTGATATGGCGGCTTATCACCTAACAATAACAGATAAAGCAGACACTGTCTGAAATAGTTACGATATTACGTAAAGACTCACGCAGACAGGCGCACCGCGACTCTGGTGGAACAATTTGTATGAAAACTTCAAGGAAATTGTTCTAACGGTGTCGCGTCGCGCCTGTTACGGGAGCCTTACCGCAGTTTTGAATAATACTCAAGATAGTTCGAACATGAATCGGATCTTTGGACAGAGCTTTTCTTGCGCACCACCCGTGATTCAAATCAACGCCACTGGCCGAGTATAACCCAATTTGATAATAGAATTTGGACGTATTTAACTCTCGAATCTAGTGGCCCAACCGACACTTCAATTCCACAAGTAATATTTGAATTAAACCGGAGACGATTCAACGCCCGTAGGGAACAGTGTCGCCAAAATAGGGTACTGGTCCCCGAAATGGGCTGGCGGCCTCAACACGGCCCGTCTTGTCAGGGTTAATTGATTTATGTATTCCACTCCCGTAGGCTCAGATTAATAGATTTGTTGCTTAAATAATAATCCGTGATGAATTTAGAATTGGCAATTTAAGTTAGTATGGAGATTTGACGTTATTGTTGCTCCAGATTTATTATCCGGGAATTGGACGAGACTTGTTGGTGAGCTAGTCGTTGTCAATTGCTTTTTGATGGATTGGTTTATTTCATAATAAGGGTTATTATGATTTTCATTGTAGATCAAGCTGTAATAAAGTTATACTATTAAGTATTCAATTGACGACAGTAAGGATGAATTGAGTAGCAAATTAAATACCTATCAAAAGGTTTTGTGTTATTGTATCTTATTTATACAGGGTTACTGGTAACTCGACGTATTCCTTGCAGGACGTCATAGTAGGGTTAAAATGCAACAAATTAAGCCACCAAATGTTCTACCGAAATTCAGTAGTTTTTGAATTAGTTAAGAGTTTTAGTTTTTTAATGAAAAATCCCAGATTAAACCATTTGAACCCAATTTAAAAATGATTTACGGCGCGACTGTACTGAAATTTAAGTTATTATCATAGTTGACGCCGTAGCAGACCTTTGTTAATAATTAAAAGTTCAATAATGCCTAAAACTTTGGCAAATATCACTAACCAAACATTTAATTTTTTGTAATTTTTGCTATTACTTAATAAAAAATTTAGTCTACTGCAAAAAAAAAATACTACACCTGGTGTACAAATTACTAGGAAAATATCCTTATATCCTATCCTATCCAAAAATTACAAAAAAATTAATGTTTTGTTAGTGATATTTGCCAAAGTATTAGGCATTATTGAACTTTTAATTATTAACAAAGGTCTGCTACGGCGTCAACTATGATAATAACTTAAATTTCAGTACAGTCGCGCCGTAAATCATTTTTAAATTGGTTTCAAATGGTTTAATCTGGGATTTTTCATTAAAAAACTAAAACTCTTAACTAATTCAAAAACTACTGAATTTCGGTAGAACATTTGGTGGCTTAATTTGTTGCATTTTAAACCTTTTTTTTTTTTTTTTTTTTTTTTTTTTTTTTTTTTTTTTTTTTTTTTTTTTTGAGGGTGGGAAATCATCCAATGACTTCTCCCGCTCTGGGCGGAGCGGAAGGGCGTGTCAGACTTTTACTGACTAAAACCCACCCGTGTTCCTTCATTTGCCTGTTGCCAAGGTCCCGGTATCCCTTTCGGACTTTCCCGCAACCCTGGCATTGCATTTTAACCCTACTATGACGACCTGCAAGGAATACGTCGAGTTACCAGTAACCCTGTATATAGGACACAATGTCTGAAACATCATTGTATTCTATTTATACAATGTTTGTTCAATGTTTATATTTATTTAAAGTTCGCAATGCTGTTTACTTTAAAACCCTGATAAAAATTAATACCAAACCAGCCACCCCCACATTATTTTCAATTTGTGGAGACGGAACACACAGTTGGGCTCTTTGTTAAAGTGAATCAATGCTTTTAAAGTGAACATTTAGTAACTCTGAGTTAGCCGCCTCAACCTTATCCTAATGCTCTCGTTAATGGTTTAAGTTTCAAGTTAAATTTGGTTGCTTAATTAACTCTATAAGTTATCGGTTCTCGGTTCATTGTAAAACTAATGCAATCTTCGGATTTTGTGGGAGAACGTTAGTAAATTCATCTTCGACTAGTTTGTCAACTTCTGGGGACATTTTTTTTTTTCGGATTTTGTACCTTTATTTCAGCGTATTGTAAATGAAAACCAAAATACGTGGAGCTGCTCAGTTGCTTTTCTTAGTCGGGAGCTGTACGACAAACTTTTTGTGTACTAGACTATTAACGCTAAAATCCATAAACTTGTTCTTGTAGCAAAAAAACAGGGTTCTTTATAACTTTGCCGAAGTTTGTTTATTAGCTAGTGTACGGGACTTCATTAAAACTTTCTTTAGCCTTTCCACTGCATAATACGTCGTTAAAAGAACTAGTTAATCGCCTTGAATAATTTTCTATCCATTGACTTAGTAATTTGATAGCCGTTACCAGGTAAAGTCTCACTGTTTCGTGTTGACAGGATAATGACAGGGAATTTGCTTAATGATATTTGTTCGCAAACGCGAGGAGTTGATGTCGGGCGGTCGGTCGTTGTTTTGTGAACTCCAGTTTCTTTTTTTATAAGTGCTGTTAGAAATAGTGACCCAATTTCAGTACAAGTGATTCGATTAATATTCGAGTATAGCTTGCATTTTCGTTAGCCATAGTAAGAATAATATCGCTTTACTGTTATTACATTACAGTTAGTTTGTTTTTTAATTTCAGATCCAAAATGTGTGGAATTTGGGCGTTATTTGGCGTGAGCGAAGACTTATGTCCACTATGTACGGAGAGCTTCGTGGCGATCCGTCACCGCGGCCCTGACGCGTGGCGCTTCGAGGCCGACGCTCGGGAACCATTCGCGATATTCGGCTTCCGACGACTGGCTATTGTTGACGGCCTTCACGGTATGCAGCCGATGAGATTGCATCTCTATCCTCGCACAACCCTCATTTGCAACGGAGAAATTTACAACTGCAAGCGGCTACAAACACAATTCAAGTTCCCATATGAAACAGAGTGTGATGTGGAGGCCATCACACATCTATATCACAACTTTGGCTTCCAAAAAACTGTGAAGAACCTCGACGGTGTCTTTTCATTTTGTCTAATGGATGGTGAGAAAAAGAAAATCTGTGTCGCCCGTGATCCTTACGGCGTCCGCCCTCTTTTCGAATACTGGGATGAGGAAAGAGGTGTCTTAGGAATCTCTTCGGAAGGCAAGGGTCTGATTAAGTTAAAACAAAACGGCAACGGCAGTTCCACGCTAAGACAATTCCCGCCAGGTCATTATGCGCAATGGAGTATATTAGACGATGGCAAAGTAAAACTTGACTTTATCGAGCGATACACGTCGCCCGGTATGCCACCAAACTTTCTGCCATATGTTCCGGAGGCAGATTTAGAAGGCAAGAGCATAGAAGAGAAAACCGCGCAACTCTTAGAAGCCGCGTGTGAAAAGAGATTGATGTCAGACAGACGTATTGGGTGTCTACTTAGCGGTGGGTTGGATTCATCTCTTATTGCTTCCTTAGTAGTGAAGCTTGCTAAAAAACATAACTTGCCGTACAAGATACAAACATTCGCGATAGGTATGGGCGATTCCCCAGATTTGATAGCGGCTCGATCAGTCGCCGATTACCTGGGTACTGAGCATCATGAAGTACATTTCGACGAGAATGATGTTAAACAAGAATTGGACAATGTGATATATCATTTGGAATCTTATGACATAACAACGATACGTGCTAGTTTGCCTATGTATTTGCTGTCGAAGTATATCAAAGAGAAGACAAACACTACTGTAGTGTTCAGCGGGGAGGGAGCTGATGAATTAGCACAGGGCTATATTTACTTTAGGGATGCTCCTTCCGAGAATGTTGCACATGAAGAGAGCTTGCGTTTGCTCTCAGACATTTACATGTACGACGGTCTCCGAGCGGACAGGACTACTAGTGCATTCAGTTTGGAGCTCCGTGTACCGTTCTTGGACATTCAATTTACTAACCACTATCTCAGCGTTGACCCAAAACTGAGGCAACCCCAAAACGGCATAGAGAAGCATTTGCTCAGGAGTAGTTTCGCTAAAAGTGGATTGCTGCCAGACACGATATTGTGGCGTCCCAAAGAGGCCTTCAGCGATGGTGTTGCGTCTATAAAGAAGTCTTTGTTCACTATTATCGGGGAGGTAATCGCTGAAAGGTCGATAGAGGAAAATGCTGTTTATCCAGGAGTACAGCCAAAGACAGCCGAGTCGAAATATTATCGGTACGTGTTTGAGAAGTCATACCCTGGCCAGCATGTATTTACTCCGTATTATTGGATGCCGAAATGGGTCGTCGGGGTGTCCGATCCTTCGGCGAGGTTTATAAAGCACTATACGGCTGAGTAAAGAAATTTCGTGGCTGTATAAAGTTTAGAAAAACTTAATTTGCGGCAACCGCTTATTTATGTTGACCATAGCTCTTACGATTAGGATTTTTTTTGTCGATTGTCCATTATTTGTGCCTACCTACATATAATTTATTAACACAATCAATTTTCGATCGTCTTATGTACCTTTACAGAAGGTTTAGTATCAATCTACTTGCAACTTCAACCCAACTAATTATGTTACCAACGACACTCATTAAATTCAGTTTAATTTTGTGTGAATACTAAAGCTATTCCTATGTGGAAAGTGTAACAAAGTGTGTTGACTCCCAATAATTGCTTTGCGGCGTTCCGTACCTACAACTTGGCTCTCATTATCCCCAGGACGATCTCGACTCTTCCCAGTTGGTCTTAGAGTAAAGATAATATACTTTTGATGTTAATATACTTAATCGTTTGGGCTGTTATTTAATGTGATCGCTCTAAGCGTTTGTTTTGTTTTTTTGTTCACATTTTATGTACTACATCCGTTTGAATGTTTATATTTTTTAAATACCGTATTTCAAATGTAAACTGTGCAAAGTCGAATGGTTAAGAAATAAATGATTTTAAGGAAAAGTGAGAAAACTTACAATCTTTATGTAAAAAGTTAATTAAGTGTTATAATAAATGTTTTATTAACGAATTGATTTGTTTGACAACTGAAATATTAGGTTGTTCGTAGCTTGAACTTGCCTAATATAAATTGCGTGATCTGTTATCTGTGTATCTTCTGACTTTTATTAAATTAATTCATTTGCCAATGTTTTTCTCAATGATTTCTACCAGCCATCCATTACCTGAACATACCTACCCAGTTGCCGTCAAATCGCATTGTGAAATGACCGGAAAAGCTATAAACGAAGCTTTTAGCAAAATTAAATGCTGTTATTGAACATTGCATCTTACGTCCGCAGAAGAAAATTTTGAGGTTGCAATCATTTCTAAAATATTTGGGTTATTCCGTATATTCACCCAAAAAAATCCATCCTGAGGTGGATACTCGGAAACGTATGTCCGAGAATTCACCCTAGGCCTAGTTGGATAAACGGAATTCTATTGGCTATGCAAAAATACGCGTTACTGAAAAATACTGTAAGCCTGAATACATAATCCTTACATATTATAAAACAAAGTCCTCCGCCGCGTCTGTCTGTCGTCCTGTACGCGATAAACTCAAAAACTACTGCACCGATTTTCATGTTATTTTCACCAATGGATAGAGTGGTTCTCGAGTAAGGTTTTAGTATGTAATAACCGACATCCACGCGGGCGAAGTCACGGGCATCTGCTAGTTAATTATATATCCCTACAATAAAAGACAACACATTGTTGTCATCAGAATAGGCAGCACAAAAAACAAACTACGATCACCGACCACCACCATCCTGTGCATATATAGGTACTCTACCAATAGTAAACCCAAAACTCGCAGCTAATTAATCACAATATCAATCAAAGAAATCAATGAACGGCACGCTGACACGTTAATAAGAAAATGAACAGAATTCAACATGGAATCGCAGTCCGGAGACTCACTAAAGAATCCGGCAAGTTTCCCGGGCTAATGGAACGGATTCCTATAAAGGTCGGAAGCAATCCGGTGTCGGATGCCGACCGGAATGCCGATAGACCGGCGTAATTAAAACTGCCACGTATTTTAACTGATATCCTGCCACCTGGATTGTTAGACCGGGAGATATCTTTTGGAAGATATTAGTTAGTTTCTGCTATAAGTACATTTGTATTATGTTGTCTTGGTGCTTGGATTACCTAGCTAAATTATAATACAATAAGTAAGTAGGTAGGTGCTACTACTATATAAAGTAGCTAGGATTTTTTTTTTAAAGTGAGACGAGTCCTCTCCTTCAACTGTCACTAACGAGACACAATAGAATTTTAATTGTTATCGGCCTTCTAAAGGCCAATCAACGGTTGAGCGGTAGGGCTCTTCGCATCTCACAACTACCGACATAATAATGATCTGTGCGTACGGCAGTTACTTCAAAAGTAATTGTATTCATTCATGTAGCTTTAAAGCTTTTCTGTGAAGGAACGCATATTTCTGCAGTCGGTACCGCTGAAAACGGTAACTTTACCAAAATAAATTCTTATGGTATGGTACCTATTGTACCTACACAGCTAAGTAGTTGCAGGGACGTCTTTATGCAATCCAAATTGACGATGTTGATTCAAGTGAAACCTATGTTACGAAGCCATTTTTAATTTTCTATCTTTTATTATGCGAAATATGTACCTATACTTGGTCTTGAATGGTAGGAGTGTCTTAGGAAGAAAAGAATAAAAAGGCAGGTTAGTATTTTTTTAACATTTACGCTCTTTTACGACTATAGTTCAATAACTTCATCAAAAAATAATAGGCAATCATAGAATTCGTAGCTCAGATAACGATTTCGTGTAAAACATAACAAAGTATCTTTAAAAAATCAATTCCAAGCTCCTGGACTACCGAAGAGTTTTCTTCCTCTAGGAATTCGGCTCTATCGCGCTACCGAATAGTTGTCGAACATTATTCGGAACAATTGGAACGGTAAAATAAATCATTGGGACAAGTATTTTTCTTGTTACATTCATAATTTCAATTAATTAAAGAATTGAGGGCACTCAAGCTCTTTGGTAATTTGATTAATTTGTTTAAATACGTTTACAAGTACGTATTATTTTATTCGTTGGCTTTGCCTCTGTTTTAAGTTTTTTTGTTGTTTCAACGTGTTAACGCCTCCAGAAGTCGCAAAACACTTATTATAAGGTATGGGTGGCTGGTGTATCAAATGTCTGATTTGAGCTGCACCCTAATTGCGTAATACACGATCATTGTTTCATTTGGACAGTTCAACAACATTCATTGCGTTACTTATTTACGTTGTTCAGCAGACAAATTTTTCGAAGATATTCTATATTCTAAAATGATTCAGATTGTGATTGATCGTGGGTTATGCGATTAGGGCGCTGCGCTGGTTCAAAAATAAACAACGTAACTGGCCTTCTTAGGGCGAATTCGACCAAACTTTTATCCCTAGTATAAGTCTAATCCAGCGAATAAATATTACATTTTTGACAGATTTTCAATACAAAAACTGTCAGACGTCAATTTCATTCCCCGAATAAAAGGTATTTGACTTTGGTTAAATCAGCCTTTAGTCATAAAACTACGTAAGGAGGTATCTAATTAAAATGAGGGATCAATGGCATTTCACAGACAACCGATTAGATGTCCCGTACAAAAGGAACAAAAATAGGTAAGTACTTATTTAGTAGGTATACCTACTATACCTAGGTAGGTATAGCTCATAGCATCTACTGAAATAGGGATTTATTTTCCAAGAAGCACGTCTCCAAGTACTAATAAGTATGACCTTAGCGTCCTACAAGGTTTTACGCGAACGTTTCGCCGCGTTACGAAGATTAGATCAATTTTATATCGCCACCGTTACCCGGGAGACACCTGGCTTGCTCGTAAACCATATGTCGTATTCACTGACCGACATTTTCAAACTGTTTTATGGTTCGAGCGGTGCCATTTTTTTTGTGGCCGCGATATTGCGATATTCATCCGAGAATAGTTTTTTTTCGGTTTGTGTGCAGATGTTGTAGTTTGATGTGTAGGTACCAAACAGTTCTGTAAGTATTTTTTTTTACTTTGAATCCCTTGACTATCAGGTATCACCACATATTATAAACCAAATCTTCTGCCAAACCTTCTACACGTGCAGCTTATGGGTGAAATATACTCAGAGAGCCTACAACGTCCTGCGCGTTCAATATAATAATGGATTTAGGATGTTGATGGGGCTTCCGCGCTTCTGCAGCGCTTCGCAGATGTTCGCGGAAGTCCGTGTTGACGATTTTCATGCCATTATGAAGAAGAGAACAGCCTCAATAATGGGTAGGTTGCGCGGGAGCTCCAACAGCATCCAAAACACATTATTAGACAAAGTAGACAGTCCCTTTATAAGTAGTATATAAGGCACTGGGTACGGAGGCACGTGCCCACGTGTGTTGGGCCACGTCAGTTTTAGTTTGTAAAAGTTTACTAACATTGTTTTTTAAGTCATTGTTACTAACACTATATTGTATTGTGTGTACTTGTATGTGTAGTCCGAAATAAAGAATATATTATTATATCCATATCCTTATCCTTACATTATAAAACAAAGTCCTCCGCCGCGTCTGTCTGTCGTCCTGTTCGCGATTAATTCAAAAACTACTGGATAGAGTGGTTCTCGAGTAAGGTTTTAGTATATAATAACCAAAATCCACGCGAGCGAAGCCGCGGGCATCAGTTAGTTATATTATAAAACAATGTCCCTCCGCCGCGTCTGTCGGACTGTAAACGCGATAAACCCAAAAACTACCGAACGGATTTTAATATAGGTAGTTAGGGGTTTCGGGTAGGTCACCAACGGGCGAAGCGATTCATTAGGAAGGTTTAAGTGTATGATTCATTACCGTTTTGTGTAAATTGGCTGAAATATGACGATGACTGTTGAAGAAGTCGAAAAAATCAAGCCGACTGGGAGTTTTACTGGGGCAACCAATAGAGTTATGTAACGCGTAACCATACACAATGTATTACGGAATTAATACATTGTTTATCTGGATTAACACATATGGTAGGTAGGTACTTTACCGGATAGGTACACACGGCTACACATCAAGCTATAGGTAAAATTACAGTATAAGCTGACCTCGCATTGTACGAAAATCCTATACAATGCGAGGTCAGCATAAACTGGAAATGTGTAGCTCGATGTGTAGCCGTGCGTACGTTCCCGTGGGATATTTTCCAACATCCACGAGGGCGAAGCCGCGGGCAAAAGCTACTCGTCCTTTACAAACTATTTGTGAAACCTGGGCTAAAAAAGCGCATAATTGCCTAAAAAATATGACATGCTATTGACATCAAGTCGAAAAATGTCTAAGTACAAGTGCTTAAAACGCTGAAAACTGATATTGTTGGGTGCTATTTAGTTACACTTTCTTCAATATTTTTTTATAGTCAGAGAATGTTTTTTTTACTCATCAAACATCAACTCTGTCTAGACAAGTAAGTTTTCTACAAATATACAATCCCAAATGTGCAAAAGAAAATGATACACGAACTGATCTGTCAAACACACTGTAGATTGATGTTCAATGAAACACCCCTTGTGGGTAGGGTGGAAAATTCGTCTGAAAGTATTGAAAACCGATGTTTCGTCTTACACCTCCGGGACATACAAACTTCTGTAATAAATGTGTGTAAAATTTTTTTTTGGGTTCCGCACCTCAAAAAAAAAACTGCCTGTCAGTCTGTCAAGTCCTTTTTTCTCAGAAACGCGTGGAGGTATCATATTTGAATTGAAATTCATAAGTATCAAATGAGTAGGTCTATGGTTCTTAACGAGCTTCAAAAATCGGTCAAGCTTCTAAGTCAACGCAGTAAAAAAATACGGCCATTTATGCGACATATTTTGATACTCGCAAATAAAACAAAACCTATACGTTACTTCCCGTTGAGCTGAATTGGCAAGAAGCAATGTTTCATAGCACAAGTAAAGGAAAAGGTCCGAAAATCCTTCATTTGTATTATTATCACTTTTTTTTTTTTGCGATTGTGTACTTACATTACTTACATTTGCAGTTGGGGAATTAATTATGATATAATTTTATCGATGTATGCGAGAACAAAGTTAAGTTTCTTTTTGGGATAAATTCAACCCAACTACGGAATCCTTCATTGTGCGTGGTCCGATACGCACTTGGGCGGGTTTTTTCTTTTAAACTTCTCTACGTAGCTTACGTAATAGTATAGGACTTTGTAAACAGGTGTTTATGTAAAAAGGTCACACTTTTTTACTCTTTTTATTGATGGAAACCTGAGGCACTGATTACTCCGGTAATATGACTGAACTGATCAATGAAATAAGAATAAAATAACGAAGCCTTTTTTTTTTTTTTTTTGAGGGTGGGAAATCATCCAATGACTTCTCCCGCTCTGGGCGGAGCGGAAGGGCGTGTCAGACTTTTACTGACGAAAACCCACCCGTGTTCCTTCATTTGCCTGTTGCCAAGGTCCCGGTATCCCTTTCGGACTTTCCCGCAACCCTGGCAGGCATCGGTCCTACCGGACCCCGTCAATTTTGCTGACATCTCTTTGAGGCGCGCGTGGAAGACGACGCGCCATCGACCCGGGCCTGGTCCTTATCGGACGGCGAGCACCCCTTTGCTCGCCGTCCGCAAGCCCGAGCCTATGGTGGCCGGGAATCCGCCTGGGATTCCCGACGCCCAGGGCGTCTCCAACGGCGGCGGTTAGGGGCGTGAGGGCGCAAACTTTGCCTTTCCCTCACGCGTTCCGCCTCCTCCTTCGCGAGCATTACTGCAAAATAACGAAGCCTGGAGACCAATTAATAATTGGTACTTAAGTTTCGGTGAATAATGGCGGACCTATGTAGGTATATAGGTATTTTGCAGTTTCTAATCTATGTGATCTCGAGTTTTTGATTTACTACTGATTTGTTAATTGAAAATTATTATAGGGCATCAAAAAATTCGTCCGCATCACTGTCAACAAAAATGTGCCCAAAAGGACTAGCATTGCCACTTTGTATGGCAATGCTAGTCTTTGTGGCCAAATAACAGGACAGCCCTATGCTTCTTTCCCCTCCTTTTTTATTCACTTGTAAATTATAATTTTAAGTCTCTTACCTTTTAAATTATGTAGATTTTATCAGAGAAATTTGTATTTCGATCAATGGCGATCTTGCCGTAAACAAACAATTAAGTAGATACATTATGTAACGGTAAACGCCAGTAGGTATAATTTCAACGATTTCCAGTCAATTCCCTATCGGTGGGTTCGAACTTGAAATATGTGAGGTATGGACGCTGAAAGTGATTTTAAATGGTGGTCATATTTTTTTCGTTATTTTGTCCCTTGCAGAAAAATATTCTTTATCAGTATATTTTTCGTCTCCTTCCTTGATAGAAAGAATGAAAGAAAGAAAAATATTTTATTTGGGATACGCACAGGAAATATACCTAACAATAAAACCAAACAGGGTCGATCACCTTGGTCACCTTGTAATTATTTTATCATGCAAGTAATTTGCTGAATAACTTGTAAATCTACGTGGTCTTCATATGGCCTGACCAAGATTATTTCTGGACTTTTAACGGAGACTGCGACCTCTGAGTTCGTTTCGGCCTTTCTTCTCAGAGTAGTCAGATAGAAAACGCCGACCTCATCTAGCTTATTTTTAATATGACGTGTAAAAGTGATTCCGATATCCTATTTACAGAATAAAAAACATTTCATTTCGTTTCATTTCGTTTTGCTTGGCTGATGGCAAGTTCATTCGCTTACATAATATTCCCAATTCGTAACGATTGATGTACTAATTAACGTAGATTATTCACTATAATTTTCATCTGATAATGTTAATTTGGGTTAAAATGTCCAGTACGAAAGACCTTATTGGAATTTTCAATCAAAAACTATATAACGTTTTAATGGAGCGAATTAATATCAAAGGCGAGGACTCTTCCATTAATATTAAATACCAAACAAAACACAGGCTTGTTTTGAAATCTCTGGTTTTGTCGTAATTGTTTAAATTTTGCTGCCGCCTGCCATATGTCGCCCTTTTGTCCAAAAAAATTTACAAAGTGAAAAACATGTTCGACCTTATTTCGTCCTCTAGTTGGGAGACGACCCTAGCACAATATACCTAAAGAATTTACTGATAAATATAAATGTCTGTAAATCTAGATATGCCAATTTGATGTCAATTTAGCCTATTTATATGTTTGTTAAATTGTCTGACTTCGATAAGGTACCAATTTGGTTGCTGATGTAAAGTGAATGTAAATTCTATGTCGATAGGTAAGTTGTAAGTTAAAAAGCTGTACCTACGCAATCTATTGATTAACAATCTTTCGTAGCAGTAGTAGTAACTTTAACAGACAGGCGCGACGCAACCCTGGTGGAACAATTTCTATAAAAACTTCACGGAAATTGTTCTAATCGGTGTCACGTCGCGCCTGTCTGTGGGAGCCTTTAAGGTTCTGACACTCATAGATACTCATCACGAAAGCACGCAATGTAGTAATCAGCATTTGTATCTTGTAATATGTGTGTGAGAACATTGAAAATGTAAAAAAATATAGGTAGGTTGTATGCTAATTTTAACCACAAGAGAGCCTGATACTTTTAAGGATGCTTTTATGCGAATGTGTGTCAGTATCTGTAGGCATGTGTCGTGCCACCCATCCTGGCGTGCACCCTAATTGTGTAACTCACGAGCAATCACGATCAATCACAATCTGTTTCAATTTAACAGTTCAACAAAATTCATTGCGTTATTTACGTTGTTGAATAGACAAATTCGAACTTATAAAGAAATGGATTACAAATGATTTAGATTATGATTGATCGTGTGTTACGCTATTAGGGTGCTGAACAGACTAGTATAACAGTATATTAAGACTACTACCAAAGCTGTATTCAATAATAATAATAATATCCCACCGCCGTATCTCTACGTTGACGTCGTGGTGAGGCTTGCGCGTTCCGAACCCTAGGTCTGTGCCGGTAGTTTACTTTGCCGGAATGGGTCTAAGGTGAGGAGCCAGACCAAGAGAGATACAAAAACCCGCAGGGCAGCATGTGGCGAGCTGTTTGGCAGTAGCGACCCCACGGACCCTATCTCCCGGGAGAAGTCTGTTCCTCACCTCTGGCTTGCCTTTATTGGCCGGCTGGAGTAAACACTGACGGGGAACAGAGCTCCTACCTCATTCTTGCCTTGATTGGCCGGCTTGAGTGAGCAAACGTGCTCGGAGGAAGGAAATATTCCAGTAAGATGCTGGTAGGGATCTTGACCGTACTTCCGGGATTGTCCTGATAGCCGTGGAATACCTCTCCATTCCTCTTAAGCACCTCAGGACATGTTGTCCCCTTGTCGCTACGTCACTATGTGCTAGCGACCGTTTTCGGGGGCCCATTATTGAGTGTGCAAGTCACCCCTTGCCATTTTATCTGTGTATTTTATAAATATTGGTCAGGCAGGGGCCATAGTCTTCCCATAGTTCAAGATAACCAGTTCACTTAGCCACCCAAACCCATAATCCAATATCTTTGATTCCATGTTCTGCAATAGTCCTGCACCAACCGGGGGTTGTCCTTGGGTGCACTTGCGTAGTGCATACAGGGATAATCGTCGGCTGGTGCCTCATTCTTTTTGATAGTGTCTAAGGGGCCTCTGCGAGTTAGCTTCGGCCCCTCGTACGCCTTCCAAAGGACCGGGACCCCATGGTCCCGAGATATGTAAACACATAAAAATATAATAATATTCAATAATCGTAAAGGCTCTTACATACTGGGGCGATTCGTCGCACGACGCGACGCCGCCGCATTGTTCGCCGTGAAGTTTTCTCAGAAATTGTTTGTGGGTGAACTGTCAAAATGAAACCCATTGTGATCAATTGCCACTATGTGTGTTACGCAATTACCTTGCAGCTGATGACTCACTAATACAGTGCTGTACAGCGTAATAAGCTGCTTGTTTGTAATCCTGTGGGAGCCGTAACACTCTACGGGGGTGTTGTGAAGCCACTAGGCCTTCTGTCTAAGTATATCGGGTTGTGGTACCATTTAGTGCAACACCGCGTTGCTGTATTTGACTAACAACCTATGCTGACTTCGATCAGGTACCATACTACTAGGACAAGGATCAGGCTAAGCTTAAAAAAAAACTTATGGGTTGAAAAAACCTTAGGGCTTTCTACAGTTTTCTTTTGGGAAATTGGAATATCTATTCAAAAACTAAAAATAAAATGCTGTTCGTTGGTAGGCGCATCACTTGAGAACGGCTAGTCCGATTTGACTATTTATGGAAAGAAGAATTTGAAAAGTAACCCGGAAAATTTTCAAATTCAGGAAAAACTAAACGTCCTTTTTTCCATGGGATTTTCGTATGAATTATTGAAAGGACAGGACAACGTCTGTCGGGTTAGCTAGTTAGATATAATAATCAGAAGATATCCACTTATCTAAATACGCAGGGACAGACCTATATTACCGCTTAATTACTACATAACATCATGACTGTGTTCCCAGAAGGGTTTAACAGACGTGTATAGTACGGGATACCCACCGCTTCATCCTATTAATTAGAAAAACTAATGATATTTCTTGAAACTTTCAAATTGCCAGAAATTTAATTAAACTATAAATCTTTAAACCCCATCTTTATTTATAAATCTTGACCCCCAGTAAAATAAATTGCAAACACCTCTACGCTCAAAAACTGTATGCGCCGCGCTAAATAAAACGTAACTCCCACCGCGAAACGTAACAAAGTCGGTAAATCTAATAATTTATTTTTCCGTGTAGCCACAATCCGTTATTTTATTAGCTTGCAACACTGCCGCCGTGAGGAATTAAAATATTTATGGTCATTGCCTCGGGCCCGTTTAGGGGAACATGGCCATTGGAATTATTTTACGGTTTTAAGTGGCCCTTCCATTTTAGTATTCAGTGCGTTCGGGTTATGATTAGCTGTTTCCCTCACAGGCTCTCTTGAGGTTTAATTAAAGGAGCTTCTATAAGGTTTATCAAAAGCGGGTTTGCAAAAAGTTTGACGTTAATTACCCGACCACGGCAAAGTAAAAAGGAGGGTTATGATTTTGACCGGTATGTATGTATATAATTATGTATGTTGGTACGTATGTATGTTTATGATGTGTTCCCTCATATCTTTTAAACTGCTCATCACAATTTGACAAATGAGGTATAGTTGGAAGCCTCTTGATCGTCCGCTAGTTATAGGCTATTTGACGTCACATTAATATGGCGCGGTCTGGAGGAAAAAAGTAATGAACTATACAAAAAAAGTTTTTTAATGAGGCCATGTTCTGGTTTAATTGGTACATTTCAAAAATATTTATTTTCTAACCCCAAAAACATTTAAATAAAAATAAAAGTTATAAGACTAAACCCCAACTACAGCAAAATAAAAATCCGGAGTCACACGTATCTGTTTGATTTAAGCCCTAACATGTGTCACTCCGGATTTTTATTTTGTCTGTCTGTGACCTTTTTATTAGTTGACTTTTTTCCGTAGTTGGGTTTTAGTTTTATATTCATTTTGTTTTAAAGTTTCGCATATTCCTAATTTCTATCCTAATTATCAGCTGTTAAAAGACAGGTGATAGTTTCACTAATAGTGGGTTGATACGGTTCGATTTTAGTTGATCGATTTGAACCGATTGAACAGATTTTTAATCAGATTTAATTTCAAATTCATAATGATTCTTTGTTGAAAAAAAAAGTTGTTCTACTAAAATCGATCCATGTGATCCCGGTATAACTCAACGCAGTGTACCATAGTAAGTTCTTCAGTGTTCTGAAAACAAAACTGGCTGACATCTTCTAGTGCAAGTTTCAAGAGCTTAGTGTCAGTTGTCGCCAGTCGCGGGTCCTTGTGGTAGAGTTATAACTGTACTCCTCAAGATCGTTTGGGCAACAACTTCTCTGTAAGTACTCCTTTTGATTCTGTACGAAAATGTACTTTTTAAAGATTAAAATAAAAATATTGAATAGTTACGTGCAATTTTTTACGCGTCATTCCATTTTTCGGAAATAATTGAATGACAAATATACAAGAACATTTTTCATCCCAAATTTTTATTTGCGCAAATTTTTTATTGATGTGTTAATAAAAACATTTTACTAAAAAGCGCAGCGGTGCTTAATTTCGTTTCAATTATACCGTTTTATGTAAACACCGCAATAAAACACGGCCGTAAAATGAAATATGGAGTTTTTACCATCTATCAACGTTATATACCTAGCCTTATATAAATGTATACAGCTGTTAAGATACTTTAATTTACATTCCTCCTTTAAGGGTGCAAGTTAAGACACCTCAGGAAAATAAAGAGGTTACTCAAGCGCGTTATCTCACTGAGAACGTGATAAAAAGCTGATTATTTTATAAAAGAACTGATTTATTCCACTTTATCCCACACACAGACCGCATTTTGACACCGAAGTCTTCGCAAACTTTTCACGCTTAAAATTAAATTATTTACGTGCACTGGCAAAACGAATAATATATATTTTTTGTCTCTGGAATTTAATATTTTCCAGTTTAACGTGTTTTATGAGTCGCTCTTATTGAATTTTGTTGCTGCGTTATTTTTGATTAAGCGCTACGCTTTCCCCGTGACTAGGGCTTGTGAAATTTTAAATATTCGGTGTGGGAGCGTTTCTGTGCGGAATTTTCTTATTTTATTCATTCGTACAGGTGTGTTTGTTGAGATGTTATGAAACGCTGCACTCGGTACGCATATTTTCGTCGGCGACGGTATTATTTTTGCTGGCTGGAATACTTATGCGTATTTTTTTATTTAAAGCTTTTTGCTTTTTAGATGAATACGCTGTTTTGTCAACGTAGACGTATGTACGGTTGTTTGTGTAAGGAAGTATGAATATTGTTGAAACTACTCGTATTGTTGTGGATTTTGGAATAGATACCTATGCGGGTAGTTTCATGTGTATTCCAAAATGCACAACTACTTATGGATTTTGGAACAGGTACACAACTATGAGGGGAGTTTCAACATTGTTCTAACTTTATTTTAAATATTTTTCAGCCTTTAATAGTTAAGAAACCTTTTAACAGGAAGGTAATATAGGTTTAAATTAATAATGCTACAACCATACAAGCACCCGGCACAGGACCACAAGCCGCATACTTACAAATTACCTTTTAAAACAACTCCATAATTGATCCGGCTGCGTAACTCCAACTTCCACATCAAACTTGATATTATTCTATCGTAATTCCATAACGAGTTTCATTAATACGATAATGGCTTACTTGAGTTTTCCACAAAGGATTGAATGTGATGCCACGTTCGATCGAGATGTTAATTTCCGTAACTTTTGTTGCTTGAGCGTGTATCCTTTGTTTTTCAATATCCGGCCGTGTCTTTAACGTATAACTATGCAAATATGATCGGTTTTCTTTTTAGATATTTTTGTGACATGCGCTAAGTTAGTGAACTTGTTTTAACGCTCTATTTCTTGAGAAATCGCGCAATATACGCCCTTTGATGGCGTAGCCTTTTCGATACTTGTCTGTGTTCAGCAGTGGATTTTTGTAGGCGGATATTATCTATAGCTGTGGAAATTATATAAGCTGTATTTAGAACTTTGAATTCCTAATAGGTAGTAAAGTTCCGGATTGTTTGGTTTTCTTGCTAAAACAGCTGCTATGTGGGACCTTACGATACGAATAAGAACAGCAGTCAACATTTTAAGCTTCTATACAACACACAGGTCAAGAAAAGAATATAAATTAAAGAGTGCTTTATTAAAACCTCATCAATTAAAGTAAACAAATAACACGCAAAGGTAAGAATTAACACCTTTATTTCTAAACCGGATCACATACAACCGCTTATTTCTGTTACCCGATTAACTTATCAGAGGTTTTGTACAAAAGAATCACCCTTACCTTACCTTCAGGGTGAGAAATCACCTTTCGCCTTTTTTCTTAAGCGAGTCGAGTTTAATTACATTTGTAAATTAAGCAATGGGACGGGGCGAACGTGCGCTGATTCCAGATAGGGTTTAATACAAGAAATAGAATCTTTTGTTCTTATAGCGGTCGGATAATTTGGTGCGAGACTGGCGTGATTATGGTGGGAGTCATTAAAGAATTGAGGCGAGACTGAAATGTTATCGGTTTTGTGAGGGTTTTACAAATAGATTTTGTGGTTTTGTGATTATGTCGATATTGAAGCGAAGTATTTGCGTTTTTATTATTTCCTCTCGTATCGGCTCGAATTAAATATACCATAACGCCACCACACTAACCAAAATTAATTTAAAAGAATGTTTTATCATGTTTAGATATCGATAATCGAGGAGCTCGTGGCTAAGTTATAACAGCCGCACGGGTCGATCCATCAGGTTAAGCTACGCTTGCCGGGGTTTTTCCGTGGATGGGTGACCATTTTTACATACCGAGACTCCTCCGTGCCTCGGATAGCACGTTAAGCCGTTGGTCCCAGCTGTCATTCGTGGATCTTTGACAGTCGTTACGGGTCGTCAGAAGGCCGAAACTCTGACAACCAGTCTTACCAAGGGGTATCGTATTACCCAGTTACTGGGTTGTGGAGGTCAGATAGGCAGTCGCTCCATGTAAAATATTGGTATTCAGCTGCATCCGGTTAGACTGAAAGCCGACCCCAACATGAACATAGTTGGGAAAAGGCAGGCAGATTGATGTTTAAATCTCGATACCCAACACGTCTGCAGAGTTTAGCTAGCTAATTTAATCAAATAACAAATAAAAGTTTATTGAGGTAAGAAAGTAAAACACTCAATACAAAGCTTAATCTACGAAAAATTCAATTGTTTCATGTGCCTGAACTTCTAGGTCATCCTGTGTTTCAGACGAGGCAAGGCATAGTATTTCTAAATAATCACATACTTAATTATAAAAATCTAGTCATCCAATAGTAATCCTGTATACTATGCCTTGGTATTATTATTAGCCATTCAGTAAGGTGGCATATTTGTCGCGTTGAAGCATGGCAATAGCGATCCACCTTCTAGCATATTTTATTCCAAAAAGTTTTTTTTCCAAAAAAAAAACAACTGACTTCCTAAAAAGCACTACAAAGTGAAAAATTGCTTTATTTTCAGAAGGCGGTTATTTTGGTTTTGAATTTCGGTAAGTATTTTGCCACTGACTTCCGAACTTAAAGTAATTTTTCGAAGAGAAGATCAGTCGGTGGTTTTTTTTATAAAAAAGTTTTTATTTTTCACAATTTAGCTGTGGTCCTGCCATATGCAAAGTCGTACTTATACCATTTGCAATGTAAATAACGATGACAGGAAGTTATTATAACATCATCAACTTATACTAATTTATATTCCTTCCGGAATAAATTCTCTAAATGATGGTGAAAACCTCACCAAAATCTGTTGCGGTGTTTCGAAGAACAACGCGGACATACAGACAAACACGAAAAGCGACTTTAATTTATAATATGTAATATGTACAGATATAGATGACCTGCCATAATAGGTAACCTAAACTGAAAATATCTGTCTATTCTTATCAAAATATTCACGAAAATACCAATAACATAATAGGTCAATACGCCCAAACTAAGTTATAAAATTCCGAAAATACCTTGAAACCGGGAAGCCGTCGTCGCGTCGCTCCCCAAAGCGTCGTTCTGTTGACAAATTCGTCGAAAGCTGCGAATTATTTTTGGGCTCGATCGATCAATCAAAAGAATTTCTGCATGTACCTACTTCTAGGTACACTATGTAGTTTGTTGGTAGTTTCTGATAGGTATACATGTTCCAAAACATCGCTACTGCATTCCCCTAAGGGGTTAGCAGAGGTACCTATATGGATGGATTTGTTAATTTGTCGAAAATATTCACCAGTTATATTAATATTTCCCGGGCAAGTCTATCATTAATCGAGTACAAATCCGGACTCCGGGTTCCAGTCCACCCAAATTTCGCCTGTGCTGTTTAACTACCATGAAAAGGGGGCGAGTCTACACTTGCCATTAACCGGACAAAATCCAGACCCTGGGCTGGTATTTAGCTATTCCAAATAATTCTCATTTCCTAATTTAAAGCAACATTTGACCTACGTACATCGATATTATAGGTAAAAAGAAGTAGATAGGTTATACACGCCGCAAGTGGCACGTTTAAACTAGGCTAGTTAGCTTAGTTTCCTTCGTTTTGTCTCTTTTTGACTCCCGTTAATTATGACATGCCGTCCTATTTGCACGTGTCGTCTAATAGTGTGACATAGTCCATTTTTGAAGATCGACTGTTGGCCAGGTAACCTATCTACGTCTTTTTGACCGAATTCCAAAAAAGAGGACGTTCGATTTAATGTTTTTTTTTAACTTATAATATCACTAGCTGTGCCCCGCGGTTTCAACCGCATAAGTCTCGGTAAAAGTATTCTATGTCCAATTCCAAGTCATGGTCTACCCTCTGTGCCAAATTTCAACCAAATACCTTCAGCCGTTTTAGCGTGAAAGCGTAACAAACAAACAAACAAACTCACTTTCGCATTTATAATATTATAATTATATTACTAGCTGCACCCCGCGGTTTCACCCGCGTAAGTCTTGATCCCGTAAGAATATCGGGATAAAAACTATCCTATGTCCTATGTCTAAGCGTCTCTGTGTCAAGGTCAAACAGTCCAAATAGTATAAATGACAGCTACGCGCACAGACTGCAATAAGCCTGTGGCGCGTGAGTCGCTGACGGAACGGAATGTTGCCATCATAAATATTATATTTCTGTAAACACTTAGTATATTTATTTTATTTCTTATTTTGTTATTGTTAATTCGTTATGTGCTACACCGTTTTGATGTCATGACGTCAACGCCGGCTGTCACTGAAAACCAGCGCTGGGGCTCTGTCCCGCATAGGGTCGCAGCATTATGCTGAGTGATTGCCGTTTTGCGTGAATGTGACGCATATTTTCCCGCAACTTGTTATTTTCGTATATTTTATTTGTCCTGTTAGCGTCATGTTTGCCGCAAATAAACGTATTTTCTTTCTTTCTTTTCTTTTCTTTCTATGTCCTATTCCAGGTCATGGTTTACCCATGTGCCAAATTTCATCCACATTCGTTCAGCCGTTTTAGCGCGAAAGCGTAACAAACAAGCAAACTCACTTTCGCATTTATAATATTACGTAGGATTAGGATTGCCTAACTATCTATAAAATAATAGTTAATTTCGTGGTAAAAACCATCAGCAAGGTGGCAGATGTAGAAATTGACTTTTTGCTAGCCAATATCTTCTAATACTCTTATACTTACCTCCAATTACATTTCCAGACAACACAAACCGAAGACAAGCCGGTCACAAAATAAAACAATAACATCGACAAACGTTTCGCTCCAGTATTTTATTTTATTGGAAGTAATGTGAAGACGGATCACTGTCGATACGGATCGTATCACTTTCACAAGAGGTATTTGTTCACTGTTTATAGTCGTGTTTTTGGTGACGAATCGATGGCTCACAGTTAGTAGAAGTCCATATTTATATTAAGGCTGTAGGTAACTTTTGTGTGGTATTTTGTCAATATGTAAGTCATCTTGGCGAGATGATTAGGGATTATTAAGCCTGATATTTTGAATAGCTATTACGTTACCTGAAGAAAACGTCGTTAGGAAACCGGCATATCCTAGAACCATAAATTCGAAGATATGTGACATCTACCAATCCGCACTGGGCCCGCGTGGTAGATTTCAGCCCAGCCACTCTCGAAGGGAGAAGGCCTACGTCCCGGCAGTGAGACCATCATGGGCTGATTTTCGTTAAGTTTATACTACGTTATCGGTTGGTTTATAGATGGTTCTAGTGGATGGGTTTAGTAAAAGAGGTGAAAGACACAATTATAACACTAGAATTATGAACCAATTACTTCAACCAGGTTTCAGACTGGGTTACTGTTTAAAATGTTACAATAAAATACCTCTCCACATACTTCAATTGAATGAAACAAAATTTTAATCTTGTGTAAAACGCACATTATACAGCCAAGCAGGTTATAAGTTGAGGGATGACTTAGCTGATAAAAATGCTTGGCTCAACGCTGGTCCTGCCCCACAAGGGCGCATAAACTAAATCTATCTTTGCGTTGTATACATTCAAACTCTTAGTATTTTATAATTGCATAGCACATTAGTGATTACTATCTATGGACCTACCTGTCATACCATTTACTGGGTACTAGTGATGGATTAATTAGCATTTGCATTCATTGTTAGCTTGTGAAAAATCATTTAGCATTTAGCTTATGAAATTTAGTTGCGTAATTTCGTGAAGTGCTAAGTGAATTATCGCTTCGTACATTTTCATTTTCATTAAAAGTGCGAATTAAAATGAGCGTTCACCATTTTAATTCGCACTTTTAATAAAATTTTCATACTTCATTATTATCAATTATCATCATATTAGCTATTAGCATAGCAATAGCAATTATCATGCTAAGACTCAATAATTCACTTGCTAATGAAATTAATGAAAAATCGCATTAATTGCCATTACTACTGGGTACGTCAAAGAATTGGTAAAGAAACGTGTAGGAAGCTGTTTTTTTTTTTTAAATAACCGATGAAAAGATTCTGCTCTGGGTGGTCTAGAATAATGTACTGAATTCAAGGTAACAGTTTGCTCGTCGATGTCACTTCCACCCTGTATACATCCAAACTGGCCCCTGAAGTTCTTATGTGTCAGAAGTTTCAGCAACTCCAATCATCTGACAACAGCTGCAAGGGCTTGACACTGAAGTTTATAATATCATTCCATTTAAAATTGTCTAAGGGGCCTCTGCGAGTTGGCTTCGGCCCCTCGTACGCCTTCCAAAGGGCCGCGACCCCAGGGTCCCTAGAAATGTCAAAGACTAAATAAGAATAATATAATAATTTTTATATTTTTAAATATTTTTATATATTTTATTCTAATATTTATAAATATAATTTATATATGTAAATAATTAAATAAAGGAATATATAATATTAAAACCATTATTATCAGACCACAGAGATCAATACAGTGACGCAGCATTGGACAAACCCACCTACCGCAGAGTGTGCTCAGGATGCTGTGGGAGCTGACAACCATTCATGAAGGATCGAGGCACACCGGTTTCGAATGATACCATGAAAGACGTCTATCCTCGCCTCAGTAAACATCCACGAAGCGCTACAAAAGTGCGGGAGCCCCGCCAGCATCCTGAACGCATTGTTGTACTGCACACGCAGGGCCTTAATCAAGCCTGTCCATAACTCCAGACAGCTTGTTTCCTCTTATTATAACAATAAGAGTACTTAATGAGGAGCTCTCAATTAGTGTCGATGGCGGCCGACAAACATGTCGGACACCCTGTTCAATGTTCAATTCTAGTTAAGAGCGACCCGCGCGTTAACTCTTGTAACTGAGATCTTGTCATGTGGCCTCTAAGTTAGCGGACGATTCAGTTTTACTCATTCCATGTAAAATTGATGAACAGAATTAGGACAAAAGAAATTAGGAGAAACATTACATCAAGGCTTGTTTCCCCGAAGGGTTGGGCAGAGACGTACCTATAGTACACCCACATTCCGCCAGTTATATTTAAGTCCCATGTTATAAGGGCCGAGCCTATTGCCATTAACCGGGCACAAATCCGGAAATCGGGCAGTTACTGACAAATTCCAGATAGAATAACACAATAGCACATTACCCGACCTGGGAATCGAACCTGGACCTCATGCTCAGCAGGAACACTTCCGACCACTAGACCCACTACAACAATGAATGATTTACTCAAATATTCACTAACTTACATACGCAGCAAAAATGGAGTCTTAGAAAACGTTAGTTAGTTATTTGATACGTGGTTCGTTATCTGTGTTTAAGTGTTTTTAAAAATATCCACTATAATGTTCGCACCTGCTACTATACCTACACCCAGAAATGGATACATATTAATATTAAGGAAGACCAAAGAAACGATAAAAGGTCTATGCGAAAGATTAAAGGACTGCGAAAGACGATATGGATAGAAAGGGGGTGATTACCGAGATGACGCGACGACTAATAGAGAAATATGGAAGAAACAGGTTGCGCCAACACTTCAAATTTTATCTCGCTCGCACCATACTACTCGCGGCCTGAGTGAGAGCGAGACGGAGTGGAGTGCTGGTGGCTCTCAAGCCTCGTATAATTTAAGTAATTGCTTTCTACGGTGAAAATAAAAAAAAAAAAAACATGAGACCTGTGTGTCTGTTTCATGATCTAATTTTTTGAAGTATTTTCTGAATATCAGCTGTTTATAGTTCGGTTTAGAGGTAACTTTAGTTTTTTTTTCTATCGACAAAATTTGATGTAATCGTGTTTTCGACAAACATAGGATCTAGCATCAATCGTCAACTTTAACATAAATATTTATTTCAAAATTAATGCTGCAGTATTTTCGGCAAGCAATTTGAGGTAGGGTAGGGCCTTAAATCAGTTATTTTTTTTTGCTTTTTAACTAAAAACAATTATACCTTGCCTTGCTTGCGTTATGAAAACGTGTGAGACAGACAAGTTTTCAAAACTCATGCCACACCAATTAACAGCAATACGCGTTTCTCCTACCCCCACATGGCAAGGGTTCAAGTCATCTGAACAGAGATAATGTGTCGGATCACTGCTTGATTAATTTCGTCCCAGCAGACACCCGACGTGCTATGTAAACCTAGTGACACACTAATTAATCTGCCCTCCGTTTTATATGTAATTATGTATGAAGAATTTTTGGAATGATGGGTGGGAGGCAATATGTTGGAGTTGTTGATAGGCGAATGAGTTAGGTTTGGTAGGATCTGACTTGTTTGACGGTTATATGATGTCAGTACATATATTTTTTCTTACGTATGTAGATAGTGTCATTATTATGCAGAGGTACTTCAAGGGCCTACCCAAGCTCTTTTATCTCCCTCGCACCATACTACTCGCGGCCTTAGTGAGAGCGAGACGGAGTGGGGTGCTAGCGGCTCCAAGCCTCGAATAGTATAGGTAATTGCTGTTTACAGTGAAAATAATGGTAATTAAAAAAAAAACATTAGACCTGCTTATAGTTAGTTCAGTTATTATGCAAAGTTTCATGATCTAATTTGAAGTATTTTTTGAATATCAGCGGTAAATAGTTCGGTTTTGAGCTAACTTTGGATTTTTTTCTATGTAATCGTATTTTCGTCAAACATCGGATGTATCAACAATCCTCAACTTTAACATAATATATTTATTTCAAAATGGATGCTGCAGTATTTTCGGTCTAACGATACGGCATAATAAGGATTATGTTAAGCAATTTCAGGTAGGGTAGGGCCTTAACGACAGATAACCTGAAGAGTCAATTTCCCTACTTTTTAGAACGTTCGCATTCGCATCTCATTCACAATCTGTCAAAAATACAATCAGTTTACCAGCATTTTTGACAAGTTTGACAGATTGCAACTTCAATGTGAACGTTTTTAGGGTTCCGTACCTTAAGTTACCGTTACCGTTTTTTAAGTACGAGATTTGGCGTTCAGGTATTTAATGAGGATTGGCGGCAATGACCTCTCGCGTCCGGCCCTGGTCCAGGCCATGGTACGGAGCGAGAGGGCATGGGAAGCCGTCACCTCCTTCTGCGAAGCAGTAATGCTCGCGAAGGAGGAGGCGGAACGCGTGAGGGAAAGGCAAAGTTTGCGCCCTCACGCCCCTAACCGCCGCCATTGGAGACGCCCTGAGTGTCGGGAATCCCAGGCGGATTCCCGGCCACCATAGGCGCGGGCTTGCGGACGGCGAGCAACGGGCAGCTCGCCGTCCGATAAGGACCAGGCCCGGGTCGATGGTGCGTCGTGTTCCACGCGCGCCTCAAGGAGATGTCAGCACAATTGGCGGGGTCCGCTAGGACCGATGCCTGCCAGGGTTGCGGGAAAGTCCGAAAGGGATACCGGGACCTTGGCAACAGGCAAATGAAGGAACACGGGTGGGTTTTAGTCAGTAAAAGTCTGACACGCCCTTCCGCTCCGCCCAGAGCGGGAGAAGTCATTGGATGATTTCCCACCCTCAAAAAAAAAAAAAAAGTTATTTAATGAGAATTATTGAGATAATAAGAAAAATGTATTACAGTGTATCTGAATATTTGCATAAGCTTATGTTTAAACTATATTTTGAAACTAATTTTATTGATCTCAGTTCTTAATTTTATTCTGCTTTTTTTTTAATGAACTTTGCATGCCGACGGGTGCAATATGGTGATACCAAGATTGTTATATGAATGTCAAACATTTACATATATTTTTGACCCATATTTACAAATGATGCTTTTGGATTTGAATTTGAAAAAGTCATTTCGAACGTTACCTAAACTTTTTCCCAAAATCCACAAAATCTTAACACCATCTTAGATTCTAAGCTCACTACCATCAAACTTTATGCAGATTACCCACCCTCTCTGAAAAGCCTAGTTCTACAATATCCATAAAACGGTTTCTGTGAAAGTACACTGATCAATGCAGACCGCACTAAACAAAGCAGGTATCCTCCGGGGGGCTATATGTATGAGGGATAGGTTGCCAGGATTCTGTGTGCCAAGGTTTGATCCGTCACGGAGTGGGAAGATTTAGAGGAGGTAAACTCATAATAAGACTAAGACACAAACAAACTCAAACTCAAAGCATTTATTTCAAATGAACCATTTATAGGCATTTTTGAAGTCGGTCATTCAGAAAAATGAAGCTAGTCGAGCGTGTCCATTTTCATGCAAGTTAGTGTGTGTTCAGAAAGCAGTAGGTAACCTCGTAAAATATGTTTCTACCTACATAGGCGGTAAATAATTTTATTGACCATTTTTATCATTTTCGTGCGCTGCTAGTGTCGCGAAAAATGATACGCGGTCATACGCACAATGCCTACGAGGCTACGGCGTAGATAGCACGATGCTACGCAACAGTGACTGACTACGTAGTCGAATCGTATCATATGAGCTACGCTTGCTCACGTCTTGTGATTCTGTTCCTAGCGCAGATTTTTTTGAAAGACTTAATTATTTTAGATAGATTTATTTATTTTCACGTCATTGGCACAAACATCTGTGTATTTACAGGGAATATGTTGTAGACAAATATGAGATGATAATGCTGTAGTTTACGCAGTACTAACGTCTCATGTATTTTCCTTATAATTAAAACAATTTTATACGAAAAATCGCTTCGCAGCGTCCTCTAAAAATGTTCCTAGCTCCTTGTAGAGAGGCTGTATATTTTTAGTTTGATCCATCGCATCTCCCGTAGGCTCAATCTGTTGAGCGGACGAGGGTCGGCATGGCAAGCTTTAACATAACAAATTGGCGAACTGATCCGACACCCATGTTCCACTCCTATGCTGATTTTTCAACACTCTGACTTTGTATTTATTTATTGGTATCAATAAGATTTGAGTATTTTTATTGGTTGTTCTTTATTTTGCCGAAGTGTTTTGTAGACCCTAATTGTTGGGACGCATTGTGTGAAAGTGATTTTGCGACATTTCCATTCATTACAGCGTTATGACGAATTTTGCAGCATAGTGCTCTAATTCTTGGCTTGATTTCCATTTGTTTCCTGACACTTCACTACTTTAAATTTTTAACACAATTTTTTGTAAAGAATCATGTTTTGAACGACTGGTGCAACAAAATTCACAAGCGATTCAACGCTCAAGTGGGAATAAATTGAAAAATTTTAAGCGCCCGCGAATTCACTAATGAAAGTTTTAAATGACCGACGAAAAACAAAAAGAGTGACCTCGTTATTACGATTACAATTTTTTGTTTGCAGTTGAAAAAATATGTTGTGCACCATTAAAGTTGGTAGAACTGTAGGGATAGAGCATAGCGTCGAGTTTGTGGTGTTTTGTGGGCGCCGGGAGCGGGCGGCGCTCGCAAGAACTTTTTTAAACTTTTTTTTACAAATCCGGCCAAAACAATAGCCCGCGAATTTCATAAAAGGGTCCCAAAGCGTCAACAACGTCCCGCACAATGGGGCGCGATTTGAACAATTAATCTTCGAGACGAATCGAACTTTACCAAGTTGCTCGCAATTATTAAAACGCTGTGGTTCTTTTATGGAAAATGTTTTCGGGATTTTCTTGTACAAGGATGATGAGGGTAGAAATTAGAATTAAATATCATTTTCGATGAGGAAGTGGAAGTTTTGAATCTGCAAAGTTATGAAATACATTGTTAATGAGAAGGGGCGTCTAAGGTATAATGAGCTAATGATGATCAAGAATTATGCCGTTCACAAGGTCACAGCTAAAGTAACTCGCTTTTATTAACGACTCACCATTATTAGCTCAAAATATTTGAGCTTGTAATCATACACACAAAATAAATTGATTATAGAAATGAGTCCAGCGCTTCGCACCAATACTTAAACATTACACGAGATTTAACAAAGCAATATACAAGCAATACCTACATTACATATGAACTTTTTCCTTTTTTTTTTTTCTTACTTTAAAAAAAAATAACTCAACGTCACTCGTTTCATAAGTGCACGTCAGCAGCTAGGTGAACGGTTCCAATTCGTCGTTATCGTTTCTTACGGAGAAGAGGCGGCAAGAAACTCCACGGTTATTCTTTTAAAAATAATTAGCTTTTACAATGTTTTAAAATTAGTGTTAATAGGTATGGGAGGCATTAGGAGGACAGTGTAGGCCTGTCTACAAGTACCAGGTGCTTAACAATATAGGAAATGGCCTAAAACTACCGGCCGGTACGCGCGCGTATCCAAAAAACACCGAAGCTAATTAAAATGTCCTTGAGCGCTACATCTATGAGTCTATAAGACCTGCAAAAAACTACATAGTACAATAAAAACTAAATCAACGTAGTGAAAAACAAAAAATCCTGCTCTAAAACAGATTAAACATTCCTGGACCCTTATATGTCCCGTTACGATGGCCCATGTCCAGCAGTGCAATTATTTGCGCCGTACGAAACTGGGATCAGGACGGACCCAACTTGAATACGAAATAATGTAAATGCGAAATTGAAATTATATGGAAATGTATAGCGGAGGAGGAAGGGTTGTAAGGAACGAGGTTGGTTTCATTAATAAGTTTTGATTACTGTGAGAATTTTGGTTGTAGGTTTAAAAGTATGGTATTTTTTGGGTGTATTTTAATTTTAACCTTGTGTTATTTTCGTTTTTTTTAATCTGTCTATTTCGTTTTTATCTTTATTTGACACCGCGTTCGCATAGTATTGATTTCTAATGTGTTCAAAAGTGTCTAGGACTAAATGTCAAGGAGGCATTTCGAGCAGTGATTACTTTGCTCCACTGCTGGGGCACAGGCCTTCTATCGGTGAGAGGGTGCAGGCCGCAATCCGTCACGCTTGCCTAGCGTGGGTTGGTAGATGTCACATGTCTTCAAATTTTCTAGGCTATGCCTCAGACCAACAAAAAGCCGGTTTCCTCGCGATGTTCTTATTCACCGTTTCGAGAGCAGTGGTGATGAAATAATTTACACAAAGTAAAGCGCCTGTCAGGGTTCGAACCCACGACCTATTTACCACTGGGCCACCAATGCTGCTAATTTGTATTATTTTATACAAATCATAGAATAGAACGAATCTAATCTTTCTGTCGGTCTATACTTACAGAATTAATTTCCGAGTTAAGCTCGCCCTTGCACATAAATTTTCCACGTGGAACAATTGAAATAATTTTACGTGCAAATTATAATCAAAATAGATGCTATTTCTCAAATTGTAGCCGAACGAAAAGGATTTAGGATACTATATTTAAACGTCATTGAGCTGAACCAACTAATTTTTTAACACCATATCAAATCAATTTGAGTTAGCTTTTACATTTTGTGCTTCTTAAATATCAGATTTTCGTTCTATTGAAATATCTCTTCTAAGTAAAACAGAGCGGATTGGAACTGAGACTCGATCGTCCAATAGGATTATGGTGTTCACTCCGCTCATCTGTATGACGTGATAATAATAGAATCCTATTGGTCGATTTTTTTGCCTGTATTCTGTATTCATAAGAGCATCGAATATGCATAAGTAGGTAATGAACTTGTTTTTATACGTTACTCAAATATCATGAGAGAACCATTTGCCGCAGACAGCAACTCTTGACGTACAGTGAGCCACTAAAATCTCTGGCGTTATTAATGTCTCAGTTGTGACTAATGTATCGCAGTGATTACAAAGTCGCTTGTATAATTAATTTGTCTGAGTGTACCTGTCGTGTGACTTATGATTAATTTTAGTATTTGCTTTATTGTTTAGTTATTTTTCGTGTCCTCTATATTTCATAACTTTGCAAAGTTTTTGCAATTATGAAGTGTAATTTGTATTTATATTGCAGTGATAAAAACCTTAAGAGGATTTAGGGTCGGTCCCCTCTCCATACAAACGCTCTCGTCTGTTTTCTTTCTGGTTTATGACCTTACAGCAATGATTTTTTACAATAAAATAAATATCAACTAGTTCTATGCCCCCATGTTTTCTGTTTTGATGATTCATTATCTGTAGAAGCACTAGAACCCTCAGAAAATGCTCAAAATTGCCTGTTTAGACCGTTTTCATCAGAGACCTATTGTACTTTGACAAACATTAATAAAACATAAAAAACATAGGGGCACAGTAATTATCCTTCTTAATCAACTTATAATATATCTTTCAAATTGGTCCAACATTGGAGGAGGAAATAGATGAGAGCCGAACCTCGAATTATGACTTTTTGTATGGAGAAAAGACCGACCCTATTGCCTCTTAAAAACACAACTACTACAACGGTGCAAAGAATGACAGTCAGACAGAAATAATCAAAAGAGAGTAAAAAAACAGTTCCAGACATTTATTAATTCAATCCAAAATAAAAGAATGTCGTGAAAAAGTTATAATTTTACTACACAGTCCGTTTCTCCATATCTACATTTGAATGTGCGCATAACAGAAGTTTTGGCGTCCCCCAAAAGTTACACAATACGGTCTTGGAAATTTGATGTCGGTGACGATGGTCAGGCCGCGTGGTACATTATGTACTTATAACAGTGGATTTTGAAATGTATTGTTCGGTAGGTTTTATGGTTTTTGGAACTTTACGAGAAAGTATTAAAGTGAGAGAATGTGTGAGGTAATGAAATTAGTCTCGGTTTATATCTGCCAATCGGGATGTCAGATAATATTCACGGTTTTGCAGAAAGCTGCTGGTCCTACAGATGTCGATGACAACTAGTCACAGGAAACGCCCAATTGGAACCGTGCACCTTCTGACGTTTCATAAGTGTAGGTATAAATATGAAATAAAATATTTTGAGTTTTTAATGAACGTTGTCATCTCATTTCTATTTTCTTGGTTTATGATGTTAGATTACTTACAGAAATAATTTCTAAGCTATAACTGTACAATCAATATCAATCAATCTACCTAGCCTTTTCCTAACTATGTTGGGGTCGGCTTCCAATCTAACCGGATACAGCTGAATACCAGTATTTTACATGGAGCGACTGCCTATCTGACCTCCACAACTCAGTAACTGGGTAGTACGATACTCCTTGGTAAGACTTGTTTGTCCGACTTTTGGACTTCTGACGACCCGTAACATCTGTCAGAGATCCACGAATGACAGGCGGGACCAATGGCTTAAATGTGCTTTCCGAGTTACGCAAGAGTCTCGGTATGAAAAGATGGTCACCCATCCACGGACTAACCTCGGCAAGCGTAGCTTAACCTGATGGATCGACCCCTGTGGCTGTTATTACTTAGCCACGAGCTCCTATAAGATATAACTGTACATATTCCATAAATAAATTCGAAATTTTTAATAATCACCTATCCTATCCTATCCGTTTGCCCAACTCAATCCTCCCACACATACATACGTCCATGGTCACGACATCTTGTTTTCTGGGGTCGTACGATGTATAAAGTTTGGAGGGTCCCTCCGCCCTCCCCCGGAGGTCGGAGCGAGGATAACTAAAGACATATCGACTGTTATTTAGTTTATTGGATGGGTTTTCGGAACGTAAACTTAGTTTGGGATAACACAAGGGCCTTGATCCGATCTTTTTGTTTGTATTTTTAGTATTTTCTGTTTCAGTGTTTTGGTTGTATTTAGTTTTGGTGCAGAGATGGGATTTGTTAAAAGATATTATACGGTGTGTCCGGACATGGACTAGCGATATTCTAAATACCTAAAGATAAACTATTTTAAAGCATAATTTTAATGATTACATTTTTTTCATGTTTTTTTTTATGATTTTCTGTTTAGGGTTCCGGCAATTGCCTTGCAAAAAGCACAAAGCTTGCGCATTCGCTATGTTCAAACAACAATAACTCTTAAAGTATTAGACATACAGTTGTGAATTTTATGTTGTATTGTAGCTTAGCTCAAAATCTGTCGATCTAGTAAAAAAGAAAAAAGTTGTCAGGTGTGATTTTGTAGTCATTAACAATTATTGGTTGAATTGCATAATTTTTTAATTTTTTTTCGACTTTAAAATTTTTTCGCACTCCCTAACTTTAACGCGTTTTATCTAAAAAAAAATTTATTAATATGATAAAGCAAAAAATACTTATCTAATATTTTGTACTATCTCGCTGAAGGACTTTTTTTTTATCCAGTCCACATCCATGTTGACTAGCCAAAACAGTGTTGCCAAAAAAAACATTACCCAGTGTAAATATAATGAAATCGAGTTGCCAGTACTGCCACTCATCAATTAATTTGAACAACATAATCAATGATTCCAATTACAAATAAAGTAACAGAATCAAGTAGCATTTCAATATTAAATGAGCTGTTATTTCACGGTTCTGTATCATTGATAATGACGTAATAATTAATTATTTTAGTTGACAGCTCTGTCCGTTTTGTTATTAAATGAGATATTTTAATATAGTGTGGGTTGTTACTGAGAGAGAGAATTACTGTCTGCGACTTTTAAGGCATTTGATATGATCTCTGGCAAAGAAAGAAAGCTTAGGCATTAGTACATCTGCCAGTGTTGCGGGAAAGTCCGAAAGGGATACCGGGACCTTGGCAACAGGCAACTGAAGTAACACGGGTGGGTTTTAGTCAGTAAAAGTCTGATACGCCCTTCCGCTCCGCCCAGAGCGGAAGAAGTCAATTGAAGATTTACCACCAAAAAAAAAAGGCGTTAGTACATAATAGGTATGTATTTAATACTCTTTGTGGGGTGTTACATGTTGTAACAACGATCATAAATATAGAACAAATTACCAATGTTATCTTACACTTCAACAATTGTTTCATAAGCACCTGAACCCTTCATGTTATAAAGTTTGTTTATTGTTTCCCAAAAAATTACATGTAAAACAGTTTGTTGGCAAAGTGGGTAGTGTTTTACACTTAAGACTACCTGAAGAAACCCATTTGCAACATGAAGGTTTTACACGTTGATTGTTAATAACTAACTTTGAGAGTTTGTAGCAGCCTTCTTCTCCCAGTTAAAACATTAGAAAACTTTGTAGGAGCCTTTTATTGTAAAGATGAGTATATACTAGACCATTACCATGTAATGTAACGTGCTTATGAATGGTACAGTACAAGAAAAAGCTCAATAATTTATTTTATGTCCGTAGGTGTGTCCGTGGCATCACAGTGGGCCCTATCAGAATACCAGCGCTGCGATATTTGTTTATTTTTTCTCAAATATCGTAGCATTATGCTGAGATAGGAGCCTTTTTGGCCTCGCACGGGTTTAGTTTTCTACACGTTGTTTTATTTTATTTTATTAATTTTGTTAGTTTTAATGTTTGTTTGTTTTTATTGTTATATTTCCTGTGCGTGTCCCAAATAAAATATTTTTCTTTCTTTCTTTCTTTCAATAAAAAAATTAAAAAAACATTTACATGTAGCGTAAGGTTCGCTCGATATGGTGTTCGAACTAATGCTCACAGCGAGTGAGTATTTACGTTACATTCCTTTCTATTTTGCGTTTACTTTTCGTTGAAATGTCAGATCGCACGTTTTGGCCGCGCTCGTGTCTTTGCTCCATGAAATGTTACACAAATTCGCTCGTATGTTTGCAAAATCAAGTTGTAACAAAGCGTCGAGAGACGTGCTTATTGTTCGTTATGTGAAAGGGCGTTAGAGTTACAAGTAAATGCTGTAGTCTATACTTACCGTTAGACTTGAAACTTGTTATTGTTACCTTGTTATGTTCATATTGTTATAGTTAGATGTGTCTTGTAACTATTGAATTAATATCAAAATCGCTGTCAGCTGCTCCGTGGCTTGCCCAATTCGCCCCGAATATAATTGAATAGGGTATTAATTTACCTAAAATCAGGTTTCATTAATTAGCCAACTATCCTTTGTCTCATCGGGTTTAACAATACGCATTGACGGCTTAATTAATTAATTGTTATTAAGTAAGACGCGCCATTTATCATGATTTTCATAAAATTCTGTATTACACAATGGGTGTTGTTGCTATAGAAATGTTGTCTTTTGTCTGGTGGTTTGTCTGTGTGAATATATTAAGTGAGTCTTATGTTTAAACTTATCTTAATTGCCAATTACCTATGCAATGATAAAGAGATTCATAATATTGTCTATGACACGAATTCATAAAACTCGGTGTAGGTATCCGATTTTTCTCAACTGTTGGTAAAAATATCGCTTTACTTAGGTATTTATTCATTTTTGTATTTCATTCGAAATGAAACGTCTTAACACATAATGAATCAAAAGTGAAAAATAAATTCATTAGTGGACCGATCCAACGATATTCAATTTCAGCACTCGCTTATCGATAAATGAAATGAAATGAGCGTTCATTTCTTTGTAATTTTGTCGGTGCCGTGTGAACTTAGAATGAAATAAAAATGAACATTCAATCGAGTGAACTATTCACTCAACTACATTAGCATAAAATCAGTGTGCACAGTTGTTGCTGAACCAACAAAAATAAATAAATATCAGCCTTAGAATGCAACAACTCCATAAAAGTATCGTCACTAGTGGAGGTATTTATCGAGTCTTTTAATTTTTTAACTCATTAGGTAAGATTGCTTTCCAAGCCATTGATATTTTGACTTTATTACAACAAGTGCGACCGGTCATACACTGGTTCGCATATTGTGGTGGTCATCATTACATAAACACACATCCGTTCCGGAACTAACATCTGTAGGTACGGTTATATCGGATCATAATTAGGTACTTTGTGTGTGGTTAGTAATTGTGTACTGTAAGGTTCTGTGAGGTAGGTGTGGGTGTACTATAGGTACACCTCTGCCTAACCCTGCGGGGGATACAGGCGTGATGTTATGGTATGTATTAGTTACAGCTGGTATACCATCAGGATCTGATCCAAATTTTCTGTTTGTGAGGTAGCTTATTGCGATAGATGTTTCGGTCCTGGAAAATATTAATACATACATTCATACATAAACTCACGCCTTCTTCCCATGGGGGTAGGCAGAAATTACAGAACGCTACCTCCTACTATCCTTACATACTCCCAGCAGGCGTAGCATGAACGCCATAGAAACGGGTTTTGTCGACGGAAGAATAGACAAAATTATAGATTGTGATTGTGAATCTATAATTTTGTCTATTCTTCCGTCGACAAAACCCGTTTCTATTGTGGTCATGCTACGCGTGCAGAACCCGTTTCTACGATGGTGATACTATGCGTGCTGGTCATACACGCACGCCAGTTGCGAGTACAACGAATCTGTCCTTTCTGAAGAACAAAGAAAAGTATTGGGTTATTATAGTTATATTTTAATTTTCCTTTCCCCTTAAGTTATCAATAACTGCCCAAGTCTGGTTTTATGCCCGGTAAACAGTCACTCTCAATTCCACGAGATTATAACTGGCGAATTATGGGTGCACCTAAATGACATGGCAGAGATCTACCATCACCCTTAGCTTAAGGGAATAACGGTTTGATGTTATGTCTAGCTATCATAAAAATACCTTTGTATATAGCCATGCCAGCTTATGTATCTACATCGCCACATGCGAACTACGCATCACACTGACGTCATGCAAAATCCTGCATCGCGCAAGCAGCGTTTACCGCGCCACTAGTATAAATACAACGTTCCGACATCAATCGTCGGGCAGTAGCTCCGAGCAGACACCCGTCGGCATGCTTAGCATGACCACAATAGAAACAAAACCCGTTTCTATGGTTGTCATGTTACGCGTGCTGGACGTAGGACCCTCCCTTTTCTATCGGAGGATGAACTTTTATTACACCCTGTTCCTCATACTTCTATACCTTCACGTAATATGAATCATATATACGATATAAAATGTCGGTATAAACCTAATCCGTCGTTTGCCCTCCACCCGACCTGCTAGCGAGACACAAGTAAGTACTGTTAGTTTAAGTAATTAGTAACGTACCTACCGATATTGGCGTACCTACTGCCATTTTAGCGTTGGGGTCCCTATTAAACTTTAAATATCTAAACATTTGGCCCTACGTTAGAGTCCAGATGTTACTTTGTGGTCTATGTTATGAGAGGTAGCGAGTTGATACTAGAACAATGAATAAATATTACTCACTGTAGAGAACAGCTTTCTTTTGTCTAAAATATATGGCCCTACTAGCTGCGCCCCGCGGTTTCACCCTCGTAAGTCTCGATCCCGTGGGAATATCGGGATAAAAAGTATCCTAGGCTATAAACTATCTGTTTGCCAAATTTCATCCAAATCCATTCAGCCGTTTTTGCGTGATTGAGTAACAAACATCCGAACACACAAACTTTCACATTTATAATATTAGTAGGATTAATATATTAATATTAATATATTAATTCTTCAAGGACGTTCTAATTAACTACAATGGTTTTTGGTCCGCGCGCGGTCTTACAGTTAATATTAATTATAGTAGGATATTAGTAGGATACCACAAAACTATACAAGTATACAAAATGGTTAAATTGTAGAAAATATTCGTAATATACAGACGTAGATATATTTAGTAAACTTTTCCGCTTAACTATTCCTAAAGAGTCATATAAAACTCTGAAAGAAATCGACACGTGTTTCACCTCTCAACGAGGCATCCTCAGGAACTCTCTTTAGGAATAGTTAAGCGGAATAGGTTACTAAATATATCTACGTCTATTGTATTTTATAATGGATTTCCGCAAAGTGACGCCTGAATCAATTAACTATCTTAAATATGTATGAGTTACAATATTGTAGACTTGTCACTGCAATTTACATATTATTTGTAAAGTGTGTGTGTAATAGTGTGGCTTAGTTTTGCGGTACACGCACTTGTAACATTTACTGTAACTTTACAATTTCATGTTACACTGTAATTGTAAACTTTTGTGGTATAGAGTCCTTGTTTACATGATGCGATTTAATTGCCAGTGGCATGCTATAAATTGGAACACCAATAAAATTGCATTAAAGAATGGATTTTCAGACATCTCTCTGTAAACGAACTTTTGCGCAAAATGTAATGCTTCTAGATCAAGCGCGGCAGTTTAGGCTGTGGATAGATGAATTTAAGATTATTATTAAGGAGACTATATTTGAAGAATATTATCTGTATTGTACCACAGCAAAATGTCCGTAGACAAGTTGCGAACTAACTATGGTTGCTGCACTTGTGTCAATATATTTCGGTTTTACAACTATACAAAAATATATGAAGGAAGTATTGTAATTATTATACCGGTTTAACTTAGCAAGTCTGAAATTCAGCAGTTGCCATACGTCGATGAAAGATCCCTTCATAATATTAAATGGAACCGATATAAATCATTATTTTATTCTGCTGTAGGTACGCAACATTGATTTTATATTCGAACTTATATGTTGGCTTACATAATACAGATGACTCAATAGTTGCTATTGAATATGTTTCAAGACATACAGATTTCAAAGAAAATTCCTCGAATAAAAACTCGACATCGTTAGAATTTCCATGAAGTTTTCATAGATTTTTTGTCCACCAGAGTGGCGTCGCTCCGTCGCGTGACGCCTGTCTGCGGGAGCCTTTACATCGTAGAAGAAAACTCAACACGGCTGATACTGCAGGCACTCCTACCTACTATATTTATACACACACAGAATAAAACTAATGAACTCAAAAGAAAAATCAAATGAATATTAGATTCAAATTACAATTAAAACTACACCGGTTTCCTGAAAAAGTTTGATTAGATCTCATATGTACATAGCCCGTCTAAATGGAAGTTACGATATGTTTTTCCCAGGAATAGCCACGTTTGAAGCCCGTTAGTGCCTTTTACTAAAACAACGGAGCCTTTTATGCATAAAATACGAATTTTTGTTTGTAAGTTTTTGACGTAACGTCCCGTATTCGAGGCTTCAATAGACAAAGCTGAATGAAAAACATGTAGGGTGAAGCGACTTGTTGTCAGCCACCGTAGTAACTAATATTTAGGACTATGACACCTGGTGCTGGCCTTTTCTTTATCGGTAACCACTCTATGTGTTTATTATGTATTGGCGAAATAAGATTATTGAACGCCTACGTTACGTTTCCTTCACGACACTTTCTTTCACATGAAGATAATCGGTCGGGTCATAGATTAATCAAGATAGAACATAATGACGTTGTAGTCTAGGCTAGGTATGTATATGCTAATCCCTCGACCTTCCGTGCCACTAATTATACATTTAAAACGTTCTAAACTAAAAATGGAAACAAAACTTTTAAAGTTAAAAGGCCAATAATTAAGTTAATTATAGTGGTGAGCACAATTAAGTTAACATTTGAATTCTTAATGGAATGCTCTTTTTTAAACGAGTATGTTTCCAGGGAAAGTTAGAGAGATAAACTTCACAGTGTATCGTTCTGTTCGAGTGTTTTGGTAAGCAGAACTGTGGATTAGGAATAAATTCACTCACACACCACCCTACAGTAAGGACACCCAAAAGTAGAAAAATAAACCAATCTGTCTCACAAATCTCGAGTCAAAGATTTATGAAGATTTTTTAGGTGCCCATTTATAATGGTGTCCCAGTGGTCGATCGGCTCCAACTTACGAGTTATTAGGTCGTGAGTTCGAATCCAAGCAGGCACTTTACTTTGTGTAATTACTTCTACACTACTACTCTCAAAACGGTGAAGGAAAACATCGTGAGGAAACCGGTTTGTCCTAGAATCGAAAATTCGAGGATATGTGAGATCCACCAACTTGCATTGGGCCCGCAGGGTGGATTACGGCCCACTCCTTACGGAGAGGAGACCTGTGTCCCAGCAGTGGGAACATAATAGGCTGATGTTATCTAACGAAGGGCGTATAGTAAAATATTCACAATACATATTAAATTAAGTATGGAAAAGAAACACTCTGTACACGCACACTTGTCCCACTTGTCTTTCCACGTTGAAATACAAGTGTGCGTGTACAGAGTGTTTCTTTTACGTATCAATTTAATAATTTTGCGAATATACATATCACTACTTAATTTGGTTTTTTAATGTTTTTTTTGAGTGCAATTATTTTTTTTGCATCTATGTACGCTATATTAATATACTGTATAATACAGGGAAGCCCCCACAGCCATAATTACCACAAATTTCATTTCATTTCATTTATTTCAGTAACAATTTTTACATTGTGTCGAAATTTTATACTAAGATGATAAAATTAAAAATTAAAACAATTACGTTTTAATTTTTCAATTTTTCAATATAAATCATAATTAAAACAGTAACCAAATAAATTAAATTAAAACGTAAAACATTTGCAATTACCTGCTATAAAATTATGTACGTCAAAAAAAAAAAATAGATTCCACCATTTAGTCAAAAGTAGGTAAGTGTTAAAAGTGTGTGATGTACCTATGTCAAATAAATAATGTAAAAACAAATTAAATCTGATTCATTCATTACACAAATTTAAAAATAATAATGTCAAATGAAAAATATTGCCCATACAAATGTCCAAAATAAAAATACTGCTAATTCATAGACAAATGTCAAAAAATAAAAATATAATGTCAACAAATGAGGCAATTGCTTAGTAATTGTAATCATAATTACTTAATATTCACAGGACCCGTATTTGAACCTACTAGCAGCTAGCAGAGCCGAGAACTGGCATTTCCACCCTACAAAGTGAAACCTATAGCCCCTTTGAATGCTGACTGTGCTGTAGGAATTTTTGATTTTATTTCTGTATGAAGCGAACAAAGCGGATGAACAAGTTTTTTCGTTTTTAAACAGGGTGTTTGTTTTCAATAAGTGGGTCACAGGGGTCGGGTCACCCGCCGTGTCCTCGCGGAGGCGATTGGCGGCAATGACCTCTCGCGTCCGGCCCTGGTCCAGGCCATGGTACGGAGTGAGAGGGCATGGGAAGCCGTCACCTCCTTCTGCGAAGCAGTAATGCTCGCGAAGGAGGAGGCGGAACGTCTAGGGAAAGGCAAAGTTTGCGCCCTCACGCCCCTAACCGCCGCCGTTGGAGACGCCCTGGGCGTCGGGAATCCCAGTCGGATTCCCGGCCACCATAGGCGCGGGCTTGCGGACGGCGAGCAACGGGCAGCTCGCCGTCCGATAAGGACCAGGCCCGGGTCGATGGCGCGTCGTGTTCCACGCGCGCCTCAAAGAGATGTCAGCACAATTGGCGGGGTCCGCTAGGACCGATGCCTGCCAGGGTTGCGGGAAAGTCCGAAAGGGATACCGGGACCTTGGCAACAGGCAAATGAAGGAACACGGGTGGGTTTTAGTCAGTAAAAGTCTGACACGCCCTTCCGCTCCGCCCAGAGCGGGAAAAGTCATTTGATGATTTCCCACCCTCAAAAAAAAAAAAAAGGTCACGGTATTTTCTATTATAATTTATACATTTGCACTTGTTTTTGTTAAAAATTGCTGAACATAAGTGGCAGTGGGCATGGGCAGCAGAGTCATTTCTATACTATTGGACGACTATCCGCACTGATCAGCGGGGCAATTCCCTTATTTTTGAGAGCGTTCACATTTACAATCTGTCAAAAAAAAAAAACAATTTACCAACATTTTTGACAAGTTTGACAGATTACGACTTGAATGTGAAAGGTTTTTATGTAAGAGAATTGACCTTCTGGTGGTGGTGCTGGATGGACGCACATCTGACGGAAGATGCGTCGCGTATCGTCCGTCACGTAACGCTAGAACTTACAAGTAGATAATAAAACATTCGTACTAACTGGAAGTTAACAAAGTTACGCCCGACGCATCTTCCGTCAGATGTAAGACCACTCCTTACCTCGGTAAAATCTTTAGCAGCTAGGGTGATGGTTGTTTAATAAAAAATATAAAAAATGATGTTTAACAGACGTGAGGTCTTCGTTTGTTCTTTTGTCCTATAAACACGATATAGACAAGGCAGAAAGCTTACTTCAGAAAACATGTACGTACTTTTGAAATCATACGATTCAAATAATATGGAATCCCTAACTGAATGAAGGACCTAACTGTCCTGTCCTAATATTCCCAACTAATATTATAAATGGGAAAGTGAGTTTGTTTGTTTGTTATGCTTTCACACTTTGCGACAAAGATGCCTATTTTCAAGCACTTACTGCTTTTCATGACATGGCCCCGTGGTAACGGTTCCGACTTAGGAGTTGTAGGTTGTGGGTTCGAACTCAGGCAGGCGCTTTACTTTGAGTAAATCATTTCATCACCACCGCTCCCAAAACGGTAAAGGAAAACATCGTAAGGAAACCGGCATGTCCTAGAATCGAAACTTCGAAGACATGTGACATCTACCAACCCGCACTGGACCGTGTGGTGGATTACGGCCCACTCCCTCTCACCGATAGGAGGCCTGTGTTCCAGCCGTTGGTCTCATGGTCGCATAGTGCGACTACTGAGCGTGGGGTCCTGGGTTCAATTCCCAGGTCGGGCAAAGTGTTATTGTGTTTTTCAATTAGGAATTTCTTAGTAACAACCCTGGAGTTTGGAAATTGGCGGTGTGATACGCCCGTGCCTCGGAAAGCACGTTAAGCCGTTGGTCCTGGGCCTGATCTCTCTCTGGTCGTGTCGGGTGGCCGTCCCATCGGACTATGAGAGTGACGGAAGAGAGAGAGTGCACCTGTGTTTGCGCACAACCTTGTGCACTATAATATCTGCCGGGCCTAAGCCTAAATAGTCTATATTTATTTATTTTCTTTTTAGGAAAACTTACCGCTAAACAGATACATTTAAACAAAATATGGCCAATTACAAGTTTCCACAAGTAGTACGAAAAATCATATGAAACAGAAAATTATAAGACGTTTGAGTTTGAAATAGAATTTGCTTATAAACTATATTAACACAAAAACAGAAAAATTACTATTTACGTTCGAAGAAGCGACTATTCCGTTGAGATTGGCCGCCATGGCCGAAATACGGTCTGGAGGACTATATAAAGTATGTTAACTAATAAAGGCGTAATCTGCAGTAGTATAGCGTCCATACACGCAAAAAAAAAACAAAAAAAAAATTGTAAAATATTCACAAAAAATATTAAACTGATACGGAAAAGTACACAGTGTACACGCACACTTGTCACACTTGTCTTTCTACGTTGAAATACAAGTGTGCGTGTACAGAGTGTTTCTTTTACGTATCAATGTAAATGTTTCACGACATAAATTAAAAAAAAAATAAGTTGTAAAATGTTTATTTAGCATCTACATACGCTATACTATTGCAGGTTTAACGAGAACGCCCTTCGTTAGATAACGAAGAACTGTTTATACGATTCGCCATCAATGTAGCCAATTGCAAAAAAATAAACAAGTGAACCTTCTCCACGACTACTTGTACTTCATAATAACTTCGTTAGCAAGCTCTCACTTCGCTAATTTAATGAGTAAGCTGTCTTGTGTCAGGCACAGAGCATCTTGACGAGTATGTAGCTGAAATTTCAACAAAATTGCTATATTTTACTTCAAGTTGAGCGAAGTTTCTGTTATGGATTCCCGGCGTCTATTACATAGTCATATTAACTTTACCTTTGTTTTACTTGTATTGCTTCACAGATTTTTGATCTAGCACGATCTATGCAGCAGTTATGGATGGCTAAGTAATAACAGCCGCACGGGTCGATTCATCAGGTTAAGCTACGCTTGCCGGGGTTGGTCCGTGGATGGGTGACCATCTTTACATATCGAGACTCCTCCGTGCCTCCGAAAGCACGTTAAGCCGTTGGTCCCGGCTGTCATTTGTGGATCTTTGACAGTCGTTACAGGTCGTCAGAAGCCCGAAAGTCTGACAACCAATCTTGCCAAGGGGTATCGTATTACCCAGTTACTGGGTTGTGGAGGTCAGATAGGCAGTTGCTCCATGTAAAATACCTGTATTCAGCTGCATCCTGTTAGACTGGAAGCCGTCCTCAACATAGTTGGGAAAAGGCTAGGCAGATGATTAACTTTACCTGTGTTTTACTTGTACTGCTTCATAGAATTTTGATCTAGAACGATCTATGTAGCAGTTATGGGTGTGATGGGATTTAATGGGATCAGCCGGGATACATTTTAAACAAAATAATTTTACAATCCGTTTATTAAGTGCGACTTTAAATACAATTAAAACAAATAATATCTATGTACCAAATTGTTGTGAATGCTCTCATTATTTTGTGACAATAAACTTGTTTTTTTTATTTCATCACTAGCTGATGCCCGCGACTTCGCCCGGCGTGGATGAGGGTTATTATATACTAAAACTACTCGAGAACCACTCTATCCATTGGTGAAAACAGCATGAAAATCGTTGCGGGAGTTTTTGAGTTTATCTTATACAGGACGACAGAAAGATGCGGCGGAGGACTTTATTTTATAATACGTAAGGATTATCATCATCATTTCAGCCGAAAGACGTCCACTGCTGGACATAGGCCTTTTTTTAATTTACTACAAATAAAAACAAGACGATAATGTGTGATGAAATGAAATCGAACAACAAAACTTCTTTAAATTACTCCTTACTACTAAATTCCCCATGATTATTTTACATTGCGCAGCTTTCACAACATATTATGTATTTATTCTATACTATTAAATGAGCAATATTTGTATATAAATATATATACTTATATATAATGTTATCACGTTCTCGAAAACGGCTCTTAACGATTTTTATGACAGTTGCAGGATAGAAGTTTCCGGAGCGGAGAAAATATCTATCTGGGAAAATTAGTTTTCTCTTTTTTTTACCCGAGCAGAGCCCGGTGGCCCAGGTACTGTATCCATACTAATATTATAAATTCGAAAGTAACTCTGTCTGTCTGTATGTTACCTTTTCACGCCTAAACCACTAAACGGATTTTGATAATAGATGCATCCCGGGGAAGGACATAGGCTACTTTTTATCGACACGCGGGCGAAACCGCGGGCGGAAGCTTGTTTTATATAAGGTAACTTCATGGCTGATATTTATTAGAACATTATTATTATTCCCATAGGAATGTTTTTGAAAGCTGTACGTGTACAAACATGTGCATATTTTGCGATTATCTACTATAAACTACCTGGCTTATGTGGACTGAGTGACATCTACATAACATATCATCTGCTAAGCGTAGGTATTAATTATAAGATTATACTGCGAAGAAACTTCTACGAAGTTAGTTGAGCCAATTTATAGGACTGATTAGTAACTTACTCTGACTACATTGTTGCAACTTACTCGTAACGTGTGACCAAACAATGTGCATTAGTGAATTCAAATTAATAATTCAATTATTTTTGAGTACTTTTTTGAGGTTTTTATTAATTTTAATTTTAAAGTAAATAATAAAATGTAATACTCGTACAACTACTTACTGACTTAAATTAATAATAATTATGTAAAAGTATATAAAGAATGGGGGGGAAATGATCAAAGGGCATCAAAAAACTCGTCTGCATCGCTATCAACAGGAAAAGTGCCCAAAAGGCTGGCAGCATTGCCACGTTGAATAGCAATGCTGATTTTTTGGCCAAAAAATAGGCCAGCTCTCTGGTCACGTTAAGAGTCGACCAACCACTTGGCGATGTCTTGAAAAACCCTACATGGCCCTAGGATTTCAACCCCAAACGGCTCGAACATATACGTCATATATTATTTTTGCTGTTGATATACATTAAGCTAGTGTACTACTTTAGAACACTATCGCTAAGAACAATTTCTATTCTAGTTTTCAATATTATCTACTCCTTAACCTCGGGCCCCAAAGCATTATCAATCCCGGTATACACAGTTGCACACACTCTCTTGCACCCTCGTTTGAACAGCATGACAGATTTGCCCAACACTAGCAGTTTCTGTGCTTTTCTGTGCTCGCTCGGTGGTATTTCCCGATGGTGTTTAGATCGGCGGTGAAGCTGGATCTCCACTGCCAAAGATATTGCTGGAAAACAAATGAATGCTAGTGTTATGGATTTGAAGATGTCAGCAATTATTAGCTGAACAATGCAACGATGGATTGGTTGTGTGGTTACAGAGATGACGCCTAATAGTGATGTTTGGAAGAAGACATGCTGCCAATGACTATAAAGCCTTGCGGTGGCCATTTAAATTGAGATAAAGGCAATATTACAATATCGTAAGAAATACGGTTTTTATATTTTACTTTTGTATATATTATTATACTTATTTTATTGTTTTTTTTTTTATTTATTTATCATTTCCCTAGTGAGATTTATTTTATGTCCGTCGATGTGTTCGCGGTATCACAGCGGGCCATATCTAAATACCACCGCTGCGGTATTTGTTTTTTTTCTCTCTAATATCGTAGTAGCATTATGCTAAGATAGGAACCTTTTTGGCCTCGCACAGGTCTTTTTTTTCTCGTATTTTTTGGTTTCACTATTTTGTCAGTTTTAATGTTCTTTTCTTTTTTTAATTATTATTTTTAATATTTTGTTGGTTTTGAAATGTTCTTTGTTGTTATTGTTGTATTTCCTGTGCATATCTCAAATAAAATATTTTTAATTCTTTCTTTCTTTTTTGACTAGTCAAAAAGACAACTGGGTGGAATTCGGCCCATCTGGCGCTCCCAGCTAGCGCCTCTGGCTTTCGTCTATAGTAGGTACCGTTCAGAAACTTCAAATATTTGCTCATGACTTTATAATTGACAGTTGTCTGATTTGGTACCTTAGTCGACTAGGATAGTGGCATGAGAGATGCATTATAGGTATAAATAGATAGTCATTTGTTTTAAAGGGAAAGTGATTATTTTGTTAAAACAAAAAGTTGCTTACTGTAATGTAATTTGCATGTTGTGTGAGTTTTCGTTATGGCTATCATTATTTAAATTTTATATATAAAATGAAAGGTTTCCATCAGATATAAAATAGCTTGAAACGTTTGTTATGGAATGTGTAAGTAATTGAATTATCCCCTAAGTACGGTAACACGTGATTATTATGTGAGTTACTGGCTTGTGGAGGTTAGATAGCAGTCGCTCCATGAAAAGTACTGGTATTCAGCTGCATCCGGTTAGACTGGAAGCCAACCCCAAGTTTATCTACCAAAATACCCGCGAAATTCCGCGGTTGCATAACCTTTTAATTCGTCGAGATTTTTAATTCATATTCTTTATGGCATTTCTTTAGGTCATGAGCTATCCGAATATCAAAAAGTATTTGGTCTAGGTCTTAAGGGGAGGCGTGAAAATTGATTCGTTGGTACAATGTATAATACATACTTTTCCAAAGAATTTGTGCTTTCAAAAGCGGCGCGCGATTTGAGCGGTTAAATTAATATTCATGTTAAAACTACCTGCTAACAGATGTCCGATGCCGAGCAAACAGAAAGCGCCTCTCAACATCCTTAAAGAGACGGGCTGCAAACCTTTTGTGGATTCCCCTTGTGGCTGCAAAACACAAACTTGGATGATAAATCAACTACAATCCAAAACTTATTGTTTAGAACCTCTAGAGAGGTTGTTTTAAGATCAATGTCACATCTAAATTAAGAAATAAGGTGATTCCTTCAACGTTGCCTGCGAAATTCAATATTGCCGTGTATTGAATTTGATCAACATACTACATAGAACAGCGATGTTATTTGAAAAAACGTAACAAATATTGAATTTTTGCGGGTTATATTGACGGATCCCCCCCTTAAAGACAAAAAAGACACAAGTGAAGTGTTATGATAGATATGTTACGGCCGATATATTCCACATACTTTATATTATCCAGTTAAGGCTCCCGCAGAAAGGCGCGACGTGACACCAGTAGAACAATTTCCGTGAAGTATTCATAGAAATTAATTGATCCACCGGAGTCGCGTTGTGCCTGTCTGCGGGAGTTTTTAACCAGGGAGAATTTAATAAAGAGTTTACCAAAAATAAAATATTGGATGTAGAATCTGGTAATGTTTTGATGGTCGATTAATTTATGTAATAAGTGTCCGTAATTGTTAGGTTAATTTACTGTAAAATTATTATTAACACTTTGAAGATTTTAACTTATAGACGACTTCTGGTATTGAGGTTTAATGGTAAAGTAAAATAGCAACTATAAGTGGCTAAACTCTTATGGTTATTTGCAGGTGCTTGGAAAGAAAAAATATAATTACGAGTATAATGTCGGATAAGCATAAATAAAGAAAAAAATAAATAAAGAAAAATTGTTTTTCTGCACAAACATAACGCACATTCAACAAAAAAAAACAAAGACATAAAATACACATATCCAAAAGTAGCCACAAGTCTAGTATTCCCACTGCTGGGACACAGGTCTCCTCACGGTGAGAGGGAGTGGGCCGTAATTCACCACGCGGGCCCAGTGCGGGTTGGTAGATGTCACATGTCTTCGAATTTTCGGTTCTAGGACATGCCGGTTTCCTCACGATGTTTTCCTTCACTGTTTTGTGAGTTCTGGTGTTGAAATAATTCACACAAGGTGAAGCGCCTGTGTTGGTTCGAATCTACGACCTACAACTCGTAATTCAAAGCCGTTTACACTGGGACACCACTGCTAAAAGATCAAATAATAGCGATTTTTCATTACGGTTTGCCATTTTGAAAATTTTTTAATATTCAAACATCAAAATTAAACATTATGATTTCTGTTCTGTATTATAAGTAAGTTTAATATTAATGTGATAAATCATCACACCATAAACCTTCCGGAATAAATTCTCTAAATTATCGGGAAACCCGCAATTCAATCCGTTGCGAAGTTTAGAAGGACAACGCCGGAGGAACACAGATAGACACGAAAAGGGACTTTAATCGTAACATCGTCATTAAATGTATAGATATAGATAATGGCTACTTTCCACTGTATGGTTTTATATTTCTGGACCGAAGTTCTGTTGCGGTAGGAGTTAACTGGTAGATATCGTCACGTAACGAAAAAGCGTTACCTATGTCCCTCCATGCGACATTCTCTCTTTGAGACAGAGGGAGAGAGAAAGTGTGAAAGATGATGAGATGGTGTGTGTTATATGTTCAAGATGGCGGCGAATTTTTTTTCATCATTCGTGTCGTTTTCACGGTTTTCGAGGGTGTAAAAGCCGATAGTGACGTTAAAATGAAAATTCAGGATGGGGGCTGCGAAAATTTTAAAATGTTTCGTCATATGTGTCGCTTTAAAAGTTTTCCAGGGCGTTAAAGTCGATAGTGAGGTCAAAAGGTAAATCCAAGATGGCGGCTGCAAGTTTTTATTTTTAATCATACGTGAGAAGGAATTTCGTTCCTTACGTGAGTCCCCGACCGTACATGTTTTTTTTTATCTACGTACGGCTTGTGATGAGGCAGCTGTAGATTCCCCCATAACTTCACCCCCCTGTTTATCACTCTCAGTGACGGGGTCTGACCTTCTGGCCTGTTCTGGAAGATTCTTATACTCATCTGTTGTCATCTTAGCTATGATGCCAGCTTCGAAGAGAGTCATGACGCTGGAAAAAATATGGGTTTTTTACTGCAGTCGCATTTTTTTATACAGTTTGAACTGCCCATCATCATCTGCCTATTCAGTCTAACCGAATAAAGTTGAATGAAATACAGTTTGTAAGTTGATAACATGACTCTAGATCTATCTAGTACACATAAATGACACCAACACGACCAACAAAGGAATTATATATTAAACACTATAAGTTTTTTATATCCTTACATATTATAAAACAAAGTCCTCCGCCGCGTCTGTCTGTCGTCCTGTACGCGATAAACTCAAAAACTAATGCACCCATTTTCATGATGTTTTCACCAATGGATAGAGTGGTTCTCGTGTAAGGTTTTAGCATCTGATAACCGACATCCACGCGGGCGAAGTCGCGGGTTTCAGCTAGTTTTTTATATAAGACACTTATGCTTAGCTTGAACTTGTATTTTATTTAGATTTCAGTCTTTACTTGCTTTATTTAATAAATAAAACTATGGTGTTCAGTTTCTTAGATAGTTTGAACGTCGTAATGTGAATTACAACAAATTCCTAATTCAGTTAAGTTTCTCTTTAAGTGAACTGTAATTTTATCTTTGAGAAATAAATGTCTTTAAGCCGAACACAATACCACTGTAAAGCCAATAGAGATGATGTTTTTATTTTATATTGAACTCTTAAAAATATTGTTTACAAATAGTGTAAACAAATTTTTTTAAATAACTTCTGGACATACTCGTAGTACCCTACCACAGAAGACATTGTCCGTACTGCGCGACAAGGATGGGACTAATGGCGTGTAGCTTCTCCAAAATTTTGCAGATCGACTTCTCATTTTACAATGCCTATTACGTAATGACATTAAACATTTGTTCGTTTATTTATAATAATTATCATAATCCCTATTTAAAAACTTCAGCAAAAATAATAAGTTTACTGAAATAATCTTTTAGTTCAGCTGAATTTTTCATCATTTTATGTGTATTTTACTTACGCATTGTTTAAAGTTTCCAAATAAGGACATCCGATTTGTAAAGCGATTGCCGAGTATCGTGTATACAGTTTTTCGCTCAAGTGAAAGTTGTGGGACCCTGAAACAAAATTTTGTTTCGAACTTTAATTTAACTGAATTTTGGGATGGTTGCCAATCGCTAATTACGGATATTGAAAGGTTTGAATTTATAAGCCTTGTTTATGATATCGTCAGCAGCAACATAGATTTATACCGACGTATTTACATAGTATGTGTACGAAGATAATAATAATTGTAAACAAATAATACAAGGGTGATCAACTGGACGGTGTTTAGGGTATTGTATCCGATGTTTTGACTGCGTTTACAATACCCAATTCCAGTGCTCTTAACGACTACCTTGTTTATAATATAAACATAACATCACGCCTGGATTCCCTGAAGGATTGGGCAGAGGTGTACCTTCAGCACACCCAAATTTCGCCAGGTATATAGCTATTGCCGTCAACCGGGCATAAATCCAGTCTCCGGGCTGCTACTGAGAAATTCCTCATAGAAAAACCCAATAACACCTTGCCTGACCCGGAAACCCAGGACCTCGTGCTCAGCAGTTACCTACTGCACTTGCGACCATTAGATTGATCTACTGCCTCATTGATGAGGCACAGTTATAATATTTTGTAGTTAAAATCAAATAAAACTGATTCTTGCTTAAAAATGACGTAGTCATAGTTGTGAGTTACAACTTTAGCTGTTAAATACATTCAGTACATACCAAATCTCTCAGTATCATAGTAGAGCGTCTCCCTACCACCCAACACGGCCACTCTTCTATGGGACAACACTAGTCGTACGCCCACCTCTACGTTGCGCACACGTTGTATCCTCTGTCGACGCATCAGATTCGCGAGACGACCGTAAACACCGGTACCGTTCTGAAAAAAAAAACGAACCTGAAAAGTTCAATAAATATTCAACTTATCACCTTTTTCATTCTGGAACGACGCAAAGATACATCATGTGCTAGACAAGGATGCAACATGCGGTAGATAAAGACGGATACCTATACTTCAAGATTTCAGGTAATGATATTGATATTTTCTCGTTCTCATATCTGTTTCGTTTTCACAGCGTCGCAGAGACTTGACTTGATTGTCATGGAAACGGCTATTACCGAATTATTCTGTGAGTTCACTCTTCTTTTAGTTAGTATGGGCACTTTTTAGCGCGACTACTAGGGTGAGGGCAAATCTAACAATTTAAATCTTTGATTGTTAAGGTCTGATCACTAGCAGATGGTTCACAACTTGAAGTTGCCAGATCGCCATGCCATCGGTAACCGGTCTATGTCGGGTAAAAGTAGGTAACAGAATTACTTCTACAAAGTGTGTTGGAGTTCATGTGACAAGGATTATGGACTTGACAGGCTTTCGAATTAAAGACAAACGACAGGCTACCATTAAAACTGCCAGGGTTGCGGGAAAGTCCGAAAAGGATACCGGGACCCTTGGCAATAGGCAACTGAAGGAACACGGGTGGGTTTTAGTCAGTAAAAGTCTGACACGCCCTCCCGCTCCACCCAGAGCGGGAGAAGTCATTAGATGATTTCCCACCATCAAAAAAAAAAGGCTTCCATTAAAAAGAACATTGATACCTACTTCAATAGTATTTACGGTAAATTGAACATGGATCTCGAATATTCAAATAACATAAAATATTTGTTCATTTAGTAAACATTTTCATCGAGGCCTTAATCCTGCATTACTTACATCGGATCTAGTATAGTGTTATGAAGCATAAAAATACATAAACCTGAAATAACAAAAGCATATCGCTCGCTGGAATTTGCACGAAATCAACACATGCATGAATATAAATTGACTATGAAACTAATAATGCAGGGTAGGACGTATGGAAGTAGAACCCGTGATTTTAACAGAAAAAATATTCTACTTTTATACTATCCTAAAATACATGTGATTCTATGCATGTTTATTGAATATCATAAAGAATAAATTAAGAAATAATAAATAAAAATAATAATAATCAATAATAGGTACGTCTCGCATTGTGAGGAGGTTCCTGACCCTGCAGCCCTAACCACCGTCGTTTGGACCCTTGCTGACACCGGCGGACCTAAATTTTTTGTATTTTTGAATGTTTTTTTTTATGTTATCATTTTAATTTCGGATATATTTAAAAATGTAATTACATAAGAAAGAAAATAAATAAACGAATAAGAATAAATATGTTTTTATACTCTTAAATGTTCGAAAATATTTAATAATGTAATTACATAAAAAAGAAAATCAATAAAAGAATAAATAATGAAGAAATAATAAAAATAAATATTTATCAAAAGTCACTGACTGTGGCTAAATTCTGAGCTGACAATCTCATTAGATACCATATTAAGTAATTGGTAATATTAATTAATTTTCCAGGTACTAATCTGAAGTTAAAAAAAAGCCAATAAAACAAAATAATGTGTGTGCGTAAACGGTGAACTATAATAATTTTCTCACTTCCAAAATAGCTAGCGATGAGCTATGACTTTCCACCACTAGCTCATACCCGTAGTCTCTCATAGCTTCTTCCAAGGCTGGTAAGGTTCCTATGGGGCGTTCCCTCGATGGCTTGGCTATGAGACTGGTCAGGTTGGCTGAGTACATGTCACCGATGACGTAGGTAGCGCCGAGGGAGATCAGAACTGAGACGAGACGAGCTTTGTGTGTACTGGACGGCTCTTTGCTGGATGCTGAGAATTATTAAATATTTATATATACATCAGCCTATATTCTTCCCACTGCTGGGACACAGGCCTCTTTTCGGTGAGAGGCAGTGGGCCATAATTCACCACGCGGGCCCAGTGCGGATTGGTAGATGTCACATGTCTTCGAATTTTTGGTTCTAGGACAAACCGGTTTGCTCAAGATGTTTTTCTTCACCCTTTTGAGAGCAGTGGTGATGAAATAGTTTACACAAAGTAAGGCGCCTGTCTGGGTTCGTACCTATCGACCTACAATTCGTAAGTCACGGCCGTTACCACTGGGCCACCACTGCTCTCTATAGTACATATTTATTTCTTTTTGTAAGCTGAAATGTATCTCCCGTAAATGCTATAGTAATCTCCACTCTTGCCCGAAGGCAGCAGTTTTGTTGTTAATTATAAGAACACATGAAGACGTAGCCCATCATGTTGATTATAGTGGGCGTTAAAATACGAGTGTGTGGCGGCATCTACATCGCCACATGCGAACTACACATCACACTGACGTTACGCAAAATCCTGCATCGCGCAAGCGAAGTTTACCGCGCGACTAGCATATATATACAATGTCTCGATACCAATCGTTTGGCAGTAGGCCCCCAGACATAACACCCGTCTGATCGGAGGATCCTCTCTTTTCTATAGAAGATGAGGGAACTTTTCACCCAGAGGCTCTAGTGTGAGTTTCTTTTAACCATCTCGACTTTACGCATCGACCGCGTTCGGCGCTCCGATTGGCCCTTCACCAGTGAAGGTCAGTGAAGGACCAATCGGAGTGCCGAACGAGTTCGATGCGTAACATTGAGATATTTAAAAGAAACTCACACTAGGGCCTCTGTTCCTTATGCATTTGGCATTTATCATCACTGCTCTTCAAGAACTCAAATATTTAAAGACTTGTGGTGATGAGAAATGCTTGAATATTATGGGTTCATCGTCTGTAAAGTACACATCTAAAGACCTCAATACTGTCTCTTACACTGCCTCAAGAAAAGTGTAGTGGTGAACCAGCAACAACTGCTGAACAGTCCCAGCTGGTCACATTTACGTCGTTGCCATAGCGATGGAGCTGTGATCACTATCCAGAGCGCTGGGCCGGTCACCAGTAAGGTAGCGAAGACTAGAGGCCAAACCTGAAAAGAAGAATATTAAGATTTGTTGTTTATTTAGTTAGTTAATTGGGTATAAGTTGTACATTGTTAAAAAATAAAAGTTATAACTAAAAGCCAACTAAAAATATATAAACAAGACATCACAGACAGAGAAATTAAAAGTCCGGAGTCACATGTCGAGCATAAATCGGACAGATTACGTGAGGTACATATATCTGGATTTTAAATTTGTCTGTCTGTGATGTCTTGTTTACGTATTTTTAGTTGGCTTTTTTGTCGTAGTTGGGTTTTAGTTTTATAACTTTGCGTAACCTCAACGTAATTCAAAAAGTAGACGGTAGATGGCGCTAAAACATTTCTTCAAGCGTGACGTTGACGATGACGCGAGTTCCATAATTTTTGTTCATCCAAAAAGTGCTCAACGCGCTTAAAGATGTTTTCACTTCAAAAAAAGCTTCTTACCTCCCACTGAAAAGGCCTTATGATCGCCAGAGTTTCGCTTAGCTTTGCTGGAGCATGTGTGAGGAAAGCGCCAGAGTCTGCAAGTGTCATGAACGAGAACTCGACTGCTTGTAACCGCTCCCAAGTCATTGTAACATCGCCTAGGAAGAAATCTGCTTGCTGAAAAGTCTCTGTGATTAATACAAAGGCGCGTAAAACCGAAAGGATAAAAAAATCGACTGTACCAAAATGCGTGGGACACCTTCTTAATCAAAATGAATGGAACAGCTGTTTTATTTTTAAATAGGTGAGAGATTTCAATGCTGGCAATCTACAATCATGTTCTGAGCTCCTAGTAAAAGGTTTCCTTACATACATTATAATCTAAGACGACGTAGTACGTTGTAGTTGAATGAAGAAGTGCATGCTCTCATCCAAATATTTCTTACTTCGGAGAAATATTTGTAAGGCCTATAGTTCTGCGCATTAATTATAACATTTACTCTGGAGCGTATTCAAGATAAAAATAATATGCTGGAGGGCCAAGTTTTGTTAAAAAAATACCTTTGCGTCCTGGCCCTATAATAATATCCGAAAAAGATCATCATCTCATCTGCCTAGCCTTTTCCCAACCATGTTGGGGTCGGCTTCTAGTCTAACCGGATGCAGCTGAATACCAGTATTTTACATGGAGCGACTGCCTATCTGACCTCCACAACCCAGTAACTGGGTAATACGATACCCCTTGGCAAGACTGGTTGTCAGACTCTCGGGCTTCTGACGACCCGTAATGACTGTCAAAGATCCACAAATGACCGCCGGGACCAACGGCTTAACGTGCTCTCCGAGGCACGGAGGAGTCTCGATATGTAAAGATGGTCACCCATCCACAGACCAACCCCGGCAAGCGTAGCTTAACCTGATGAATCGACCCTTGTGGCTGTTATTACTTAGCCACGAGCTCCTCCGAAAAAGATACAGCAACAAAATATAGAACACAAATTAATATACCCCTTTATTTAACAAACTAGCTGATGCCCGTGACTTCGCCCGCGTTGATGTCGGTTATTATATACTAAAACCTTACTCGAGAACCACTCTATCCGTTGGTGAAAACAGCATGAAAATCGGTGCAGTAGTTTTTGAGTTTATCGCGTAAAGGACGACAGACAGACGCGGCGGAGGACTTTGTTTTATAATATGTAAGGATGGTACGGAACCTTTCGTGTGCGAGTCCGACTCGCACTTGGCCGGTTTTTTTTATCATCCGCAAAAGATACAGCAAAGTATAGAACCCAAAAAAATATCCCTCTTTTATTTTACAAATAAGTGAAACATACCTAGAGTTGGAAATAAAAGATCTATATTGTTAAAAAATCCTTTCTTTGATAAATAATTTTCATAAAAATTATTTCATTGATACAATACAGCAAAACTTACACGTTTCCAGATCAGACCAAGAGTACCCTTGAAAGTTCCGTTACTTGAAATACTTGACCCCTGGCTTCTGTCTGGTGGGTCGTAGTACTTATACCTGGAGGAAAACGAGCTTTAAAACGAAAGAAGTAAGGTCTAAAATAGGTATTGTCATGTAAATTTTAAATGGCCCTGACCAGCAGCTTTAATTAGGGAGAAAGTGTTAAAGGTAAACTCGTGTAAGAATTTAATTTGTATCGTAAATAATGTCACGATTGTAATTGTTAGTATTTGGACCCTAGAGGTGTGCGGTCAGTGTTGCCAACCTAACCAAGCTAAAAAGCAGCAAATCAATAATTAAAAAACAGCAGGAAACAGTAAATGGTAAATTCTAACAGTAATTCTACAGTCGAGCCAGAAAAAAATGCATTCAGTTTATTTATTAAAAAAATAATCAATCAATCTACCTAACCTTTTCCCAACTATGTTGGGGTCGGCTTCCAGTCTAACCGGATGCAGCTGAATACCAGTATTTTACATGGAGCGACTGCCTATCTGACCTCCACAACCCAGTAACCTGGTGTGTGTATGACCAGATGTATGACATAAACGAAGCAAAAGGAGTATGTAAGGATTGTACCGGGTGGCGTTCTATAGTTTCTGCCTACCCTCATGGGAAAAGGGCGTGACTTTATATAATATGTCGTAGATTACAAAAGTTGAGCGATAATGGTCTCTCAATTGATTATTGTAGTAATAAGATGAGGATAAACGCCGTGACGCGCTCACTAGAGTGGGGCGGCACGTGGACAGAGTCGTGTTAAGGGAGTGGCTGAGCGACGAGTCAGTGTAGAGAGGGTAACGAACGGATGCAGACCTCCACTTCTCCAATGTGAAACTGTTGGTTTGCCCGAACGTAGAAAGTAGTGCGTGAACATTATTAGTATTGTACCTACTGTGATGATTATTCTGAAAGTGAAATACTAACTGATTTGCTGTATCATCGTGTTTTATTGTGAACCTGGGCTATGGATTCCGTACCACCGCCGAATTGAGATGATGACGGCACTATCGCTCAGCCATCGCTGACACCGTCATGTATAAATGTATGTACTAGTAAAAAATATTGAAAGCCTCTAATGATATTAGTTATATACTCGTACATATTGCGACGTTAAATGTTTTTCTTACTTGAAATTCAGCTTCTTAGCTATAAGCGAGAGCAGTTTGTCGTCACGGCCTCCAGTAACAGTGATCGTGTTATCATTGTTGTACTTCACGAAATGCCACGGAGGTGCCTACGAAAATATTATGAGTAGGTACACAATAACATCGGTACATGTTTGGATTCCGTCGAAAGGTTATAAAATAGGTTATGCGAAGCCTTCAACAATCGGATTTTAGTTTGTTTTTACACGTCTGTAGAGTCGAAAACTAGTGATTTTACCAAGGGATTAAATGCTGATAATTGCGAGATTCATTCTCACTAATACCTTTTACAGTTTTTGTTTATTATGATGCTTGTGTCCAAAATTACACTGATGTAGAAAAAATTAAGAAATGTACTACACAAGCAAACCCATTTTGGATACATTGATTTTCATCATTGAACTTTAACTAACCAGTGAACTTTAGTTAACCTTGCAATTGGGTACTTACATGCAGCACGGGAACTTCAAAGACCCTTCCTTTGAAGTCTGTATAGACCTTGTCTGGTGGAGGTAGCACAGGAGACTTGTACAGGCTGCCAGCCCACCAGTTGACCAGCGTCAAATGGTTCAGACGATGCGATGATCCTTGGTTATAGTAAATGCGGAACCTAAGGAAAAAATGGAATTCCATTGTTTGTTGTTCCATTGTTTTTCTATCCCTCGGGAACAGTACTTTTTTATGGATTAAAGGTAATGTCCTTTTCTGTACACCTGACAACGTGTATGCAGATGATGATCGATTGAGTAGTTATTAGATACGCGAAAGCGTAACAAACAAACTCACTTTCGCATTAGGGCTCCCACAAACAGGCGCGATATCGCGGGCGCGACAAGGGTAGCACTGCCTGTCGCGCCCGCGTTATCGCGCCAGTATGTAAGAGCCTTTAAGATCATTTAGCGTCCATAAAGTTGAAATACCGGCCAAACAAAAAAAAGCTATATTCCGAAAGTGTGCGTTTTTCCCTTCATTTTTTATTACTAGAAGCCATTAATTTAATTAGATTACTATTAATTATTGTAACTACAAAATATATCTACTGAAAAGAGTATTTTTCAAAATCGTTTAACAGCGCAGGGTATTGCCCTACATGGCCTAATAGTGAAAAGTGAAGAGAATAATATGTTCTAACGGAATATATCTTTTTATTTTATTTGGCCGGCCCTTTCATAATTTAGCCCAAAATGAATGACCTCCTTTATAAAATTAGTTTCAACATTGTTTTCTAAATTGACACTGACAAAATACCCAAATCCCAATAAAAAAACTAAATTAAAAACAAACCTGATTGAACAACATTTCCACGTAAACCCAGTCCGTAACCAAAATGAAGAATGACAGCTTCATTGTGGTAAGCTAATAAAGCAATAAGTCTCTCAATGTTTTCTTTGGCGCTTATAAAATATCGTGGGCATCTGCGGGCCAAGTCTCAATCGGCATCCCAATCAAATTACAAGGCACGTGATTGTCCAAGACTTTGTATTCGAAGAGCTATTGAACTTTAGAGGGGGGAAGGGGGAGAAATGTAATTTTTAGACATACCCTAAGGCGGAGTGGTGGGGCAATCAGCCGGTTGGTAGTAAGTACTGGTGGAGACAGAAGGGTTTTGGACAGTTTTATGATGTTGTTATGGACGTAATATTGTTTTTTATTTACTGCATTGAACAAAGTTTGGTTTGATAGGTTACTGTAGTCTTCAAGGAAAATGTACCTAGGGATTACCTTATAACAGGATAATTCGAAAAAAAAAATTAAGAGAGTAGCCTTGGATTTTCTTGCCATCTCTTCTCGATAGAAAACGACCAATTGGAACCGTGTACTTAGTTTCTGGCGTTTCTTATGTGCCCATGTAGGTTTATGTGTAATTAAACATTTTGAATTTGAGTGTTCCAATTGCTTATGCTTACTGAGTTTAAAATAATAATAAATAATATCAAACATCGACACTCTCTGAACTGACAGAAATGTAAAAATTTGGTAAAATAACACGCATTTCGGTTTTACATTAACCGAAACCTGTACAGAGTGGTTTTGATAAAAGTTGCATTTTTTATTTGCAATTTTATTGAATGAACATTTAAGTGCATCTGTAAATGTAAAACATAAAAAAGTGCAATAAATATACTTCTGTCACAGTCTGTACATAAAGGACGAGAGCCAAGTTTCATATGGTGCACGTATTCTCTCAGACACACTGTATTGTGTCGACTGTTTACTTTCCTTAGTCACATGCTCCTTCTGTGGGTACCAAGTTTTATCTGCTTGGACACTTGCGACTTAGTAAGCGGAGCTAGGGTTGATTGTCACTTTTTTTGTAGATGTAAAAATTGTTCTTTTCCGCACCTTTCAATTGTTTCCGATGTGTACTGTGTCGACTGTTTAACTTCTTTTTTTATTTGCTTGGACATTTGCGACTTAGTAAGCGGAGCTAGGGTTGATCGTCACTTTTTTAGTAGATGTAAAATTTTCTTTTCCGGGCCTTTCAATATTGTTTCCGATGTGTACTGTGTCGACTGTTTACCTTCTTTTTTATTTGCTTAGACACTTGCGACTTGGTAAGCCGAGCTAGGGTTGATCGTCACTTTTTTAGTAGATGTCAAATTTTTCTTTTCCGGGCCTTTCAATTGTTTTCGATGTGTATTATGTCTACTGTTTACCTTCTTTTGTCGCATGCTTCTTCTATGGGTATCAAGTTTTATCTGCTTGGATACTTGCGACTTAGTAAGTGGAGCTAGGGTTGATCGTCACTTCTTTATTTGATGTGAGGGCCTTTTTAAATTGTTCTTTCCAGCGCCTTTCAATTGTTTTCGGTGTGTATTGTGTCTCGACGGTTTACCTTCTTTAGTCGCATGCTCTTCGGTGGGTAATACCGAAATCCCACGATCCGCGAATTTGCGGACGGACACCGACAAGCCCGGACGACGGACCGTGGGAAGGTGTACGTGCGGGGATTCGCAGGCATCGAAAGCGCCTCTGTGCGCGGTGCGTGGCGGTCTGTGGTCATCTGCCGTGCGTGTCCGTCTGCAATATTGCCGATCGTGGGATTCCACCATAAGATATATTTGACAGTTGTGATTTGGTAAGTGCTGGGACTGGTCTGGCCTTTTAGAATTGTTCTTTTCCGCACTTTTGAATTTATTTTTTATTCGAAAATCCTTCAGCCAACTAGTAGCTAGCTAGCTAGCTTATTATCCGGCACACAATCCATTAATAGTTTCTTTGGTCTAAACATCCAAGTCCTTGCTGAAATATTTTCTTACACGACGCATGTTTTCTTTCATTACTATTCATCACATGCCAACACGTCACCGACGTCAGTTTCAAATTATCTCACATTGTTAGTTCTAATTCTATCTAGGCGAGACAATGTATTCATTAGTCTATTGACCGTTATGACAAGCTAAATCACTAAACAATGGTCCATCCATTATATTATTATTAAAACGTCAATATGTCAAACGTTTAACACGCGCGTTTGTTTCACTGAGCTGTGATGTCATGACAGATATTGCATTAACTGGTTAACGTTTTAAATGGAGCGGAAACCGATGTGGAACACTTAAATGAGGGAAATATTAAGTGTTATTAGTTATTTAATGGCGGGAAATGGCTGTTTAATTTTAGCAATACAATGTATTTGCTGTAGTTTAAGGGATTTCTGGGTTAAAATCATGGTAAAGCTATAAGAAATTGTGGTAGAAGGTAATCGTTGGTAACTCTGTTTTAAAAATAGTCCACTACTCCGTTCAACAACAATTCGTTCATGCATTTCGTGAAGTGAAAATGTGGAATCCTAATCCTAAATAATATATTTAGTAGACGTAGATATATTTAGTAACCTATTCCGCTTAACTATTCCTGAAGAGTCATAAAAAACCCTGCGTCCGGCAGTCGGCGTGGCAACGTAGTGTTCGGGTTCGCGACAGGTCAATCATCATCCTGAGGATGCCTCGTCTCGATTTCTTACAGAGTTTTACTAAATATATCTACGTCTATTGTATTTTATCATGGATTTCCGCAAAGTCACGCCTGAATCAATAAACTATTTTAAGCAACGTTTATAAATAAACCTCAAAAGCGCTAACTAGGTACGTTTTTTCTACACAAAAAATCATAATGTACCTGTCGTAAAATTTTCCGCATTCCGTTGTCAACATGCGTTGGCACGCTGTGTATCAGTAACCCAATTACACAGAGGTCGGTATCTACTTATTCAATTATTTCATTATCCATTAATTATCGCTTCATCAGTATTTCCATTATGTTCTAGCGCAGGGGTGGCAGAAGCTTTTAAAATTCTTGTCAAGTATAAACGTTTGTGAAATGTTTTAAACGGTATTAGCGTGTTCATGTACGTATAAAATAATTAAAGAAAAGGCTATCCTATTTATTCACTTAGGTGTGGGTGTTGTGAAAGACGTTTATTGTAGATTGACCACTAGGCTGAAGAAAGACAGCCAGATTAAAAAGTTATTGCCGCTTCCACACCAGAAACAACTAACAAACTAAATTGAAAAGCCTCACATATTTTTATCCGACTACGGCGAAGCAAAAAGTAGGGTTATGATTTTGACCGGTATATATGTATGTAAGTATGTATGTATGTTCATGTGTTCCCACATATCTCCTAAACTCCTCATCAAAATTTGACAAATGAGGTATCGTTGGAAGCATCTTGATCGTCCGCTGGTTATAGGCTATGTGAAGTCACAATAAATTGAATATTGCGCTATCTAGAAGACGTAAAGACAGGAACAAAAAAAAATTTTTTTTTTTTGGCCATGTTTTGTATCTATTGAAAATGCTTAATTAGCACATTTAAAAACATATATTATAACCTCAAAAATAAAAGTTATATAAAACTAAAACCCAAATACGAAAAAAAGTCAACTAAAAAGGAAAGACAGACTAATTAAAAAGTCACACGTAATCTGTTTAATTTATGCCATAATACGTGTGAACCCGGATTTTTAAATTTTTCTGTCTGTGATGAACGATATACATACATACATACATAAAGTCTCGCCTTCTTCCCATGGGGGTAGGCAGAACTTAAACAACGCCACTTGCCGAAAGGAGAGAGAACGTTTATACATCACACACGCACGCCTGTTGCGGAGCTCGTGGCTAAGTAATAATAGCCGCACGGGTCGATTCATCAGGTTAAGCTACGCTTGCTGGGGTTGGTCCGTGGATGGGTGACCATCTTTACATATCGAGACTCCTCCGTGCCTCGGAAAGAACGTTAAACCGTTGATCCCGGCTGTCATTTGTAGATCTTTGACAGTCGTTACGGGTCGTCAGAAGCCCGAAAGTCTGACAACCAGTTTTGCCAAGGGGTATCGTATTACCCAGTTACTGGGTTGTGGAGGTCAGATAGGCAGTCGCGCCATGTTAAATACTGGTATTCAGCTGCGTCCGGTTAGACTGGAAGCCGACCCCAACATGGTTGGGAAAAGGCTAGGCAGATGATGACGCACGCCTGTTACGAATACTACGCACCTGACCTTTCTGTAGAACGTCACCAATAAGGTCCCTAATATGTTCTCCTAGGGCGTCACCTCCCAGCGTTTCCACTCACATCTGCCTTGTATTAGATAAGAATGATATTTTGCTCAGATAAGAAGGAAACTAACTTGACCTAATACCCACATTAGTATAAAACTTAAGAAGGGAGCTCCACGGATATGTATATGATGTCACATATGCACATAACGGGTGTAAAAAGACACTTAACGAAACCGAAGGTCACTTGTTATTCCCGTCATTGTGATCATTTTTTTGTTCTAAACTATACCTGGGAACCTTCTGGTTACAGAGATATTGAAGGTTAAAGTTTTAACTTTTACAGACGTTTTTTAAAGAAAGCAAGTTTTAAATGTTATACCTAATTTAATTTTAAATACATCCACAAACCCTGAACCGTTGCATGCACTCATAAACACGCAGTTTTGCGTACGTTACGTTGTGCAGTATCGTAAACAGTGATTTTTCACAACAATAATAAAAGTCTTTTCCAAGCAATAATTTTTGTGCAATGTTACTTAATTTGTTAAGTTGACAGCTATGTGATGGTTCTTTTTACACCCTGTATTTAGAGCTCGGGATTCCGAGAGACTGTTAAGGTTGTCAGCTTGTAGGTAGTGGAATGACACGTCACCATTGAGTGGTCACGTGGCCGCATTTTTACTGCTGGATTGACGCCAAAACTTAACCAACCCTAACATTGTATTTATAACGCCGGTATGTTTATTTTTACCTTGTTTGGCGTGCAATGATTTATCGAGTTAATATAGGTTAATTCTGGTAATGTGTGTAGTTAATAAAAGTGTACAAGTCAAATATTATGGTCCAGCTTCATCCGATTTGTTGAACCGTACTGCTTTTTAACAAAAAGGCCCTCTAATTTAGAAAGGAGTTTCAGTTCATTTCCTTTCTCATGATCTATAAAATGAGTCCTCGTGAGTCTCTTAGAAATAAATTCAAAGAAATTGATATACTCACTCTGCCTTCTCTCTATATCTTAGAAAGTATTTTGTATGTTCGCAAAAACTTAGGGCTTTTCAAAAAAAGAAGCGACTTCCATAATATAAATACACGTAGTAAACATGGAATTGTGATACCCAAATTTAGATTAGCGAAAACTAGTAAGTCGTTTCTTATAAACAGTATCCGCTTTTACAATAAGTTACCAAAGCCAGTTACAGAACTTAGCGATGGTAAGTTCAAAACCCACATCAAACGTGTCCTTATCAAAAAAGCATATTATAAGATTAAAGACTACGTTGAAGACAAGGAAGTTTGGCAATAATTCCTTCTGCACATGTGGCTTCCCTGGTACCTCATTAACGGCATAATTTTGTAAGAGTCTATTAACTGCTCCCAAATTACCATGTTTATTTTTTATTTTTATACATTCATCGCAGACAGACATAATAATAATCATAGTATTATTTGACATTATATACCTACTATTTAATTTCAACTCTATAGTAGTGGCTTTTGCGGACATGTTAATTATTCAGATTTGTTACAGTTGTAATGGCAATCATGTCATTTGCTTTAAATAGGTTTTTATCTGTAGTATCTTATTTATCGTATATAGATTCCTTTCTATCTTGTGAATGTGAGAACGTCGTAGGCTTAGTGAACTGTAGACTTTTATTTTTAATTTTAATTTAATTTTAATATTTTTTTAATCTGAAACTTTTTGAATGGCCTACACTGTCCTCCCATAACTATTAACACTGTAATTCGAAATTATTGTAAAAGCCAATTATCTTTTAAAAGAGTAACCATGGAGTTTCTTGCCGGCTCTTCTCCATAGGAAACGACCAATTGGAACCGTGCACCTAGCTTCTGACGTTTCATAAGTGCCCATGTAGGCTTATGTGAAATAAAATATTTTGATTTTGATTTTGATTTTTTGATTTTCTAAGTAGTTACTTTCAAGGTATACAGTCATACAAATTATGACACCGAAATTTCTCAAAGAAAATGTGTATGTAGTTAATTACGCCATAGCTAAATAACAAAGTAGGTATAGGTAGGTATACTAAAACACGAAGGGTTATGAAAGACATAGAAATACAGTGTGTAGTATCTTTATTCCACTAAGAGACGCGTGCTTTACTTGTGGTAACCAAGTCTACACATGCTGTGAATGTGTGTGTAAGCGCAGGAGCTCTTGGTACCGTCCGAAAAACAGGCGAAATGTGAGTGTTTAAGTGTATGTGTGTGTTACGTGCTAACGCTACTCGTTTTCACGCACACATTTACAGCGTGTTTGTACAAGTAAAGCGCGCGTCGCTTTGGGAGATAAAAATACTGTAAAACAGTTTGGCTGGCAGAGCCTGCCCGTTTCATCTTACAGGTTTTTAAGTTACATCGAAGTAAAATCCGGGCAGACGTACCTAGTTGTGGTCCTATGGGCGCACGGAACGACTAAACTATATAGTTTTTAGGAAGAAAGTACATATTTATTTAAGGAAAAACAAACAGTAGCACAATAAGATACAGCTATAATATCTTAAATATTACATTTTAAACAATTATGCTACTCGCTACGTTCTCCACAGATTACAATATAAAACTAGTAACACAGATACAATACCTATACAACAAACACTATCCCAGAACTTATATCTGGATTTTTAAATTTATAAAAATAAATTGGAAAGGTAAGTTTGTGTGCGTTTTTAATTTATTATATACTTACACGCTCTCTCTCGGGTTAGTAATGACAGCGACCCTCATAGCTTCCTTGATGGTCATCAAGAAGGTGTCGCTCACCGGTCCGTAAGACCAGTAGAAGAAGTACAGGATCATACTGTGGATCAGGTTGTTTTCTGTCAGCTGAAATAATTTTCATTATTGCAGTAGCAATATTTCAGAGAGGTTACTTATTTAGTACTTGGAACACCTTCTACGTTTGTATTTTTTATCCTGGTAAATCACATTATATTATGTACACGGATACACATCAAGCTATATTATACATTTCTAGTGTAAGCTGATCTCGCAATGTACGGAAATCGTATACAATGCGAGATCAGCATAAACTGGAAATGTATAGCTTGATGTGTAGCCGTGTGTACTAGCTGATCTGACAGAAATTGTCCTGTCAAAATCCCATAGAAAAAGGGACGTTCAGTTTTCCCGAATATTCACTTTTCAAAAAATGATTTCCGCAAGAACCTAGTTCGGACTACAAACATTTTAAAACAAAAATTTGCCAAATCGGTCCAGCCCGTTTGGAGATATGCGCTTACCAACGAACAGCATGTAGTTATGGGTTCGTTTTTTTATATGCTAATAGATATTTTTGTCATTTTCGTATTATGGACCGATTCAAAAAAACCTTGTTTGGTTTGGTAGAGGAGGCTTGCGTGGTAGTTCCATATAAATTGTATAAAGTTTGCTTGGGTAGTTTTTGAGTAACCCACTTTGTGTATCGTGATGATTTTATATACCTCCAACTGGCAAATAGAAATTAAATTATTATCGCCTTCTAAAGGCCAATCGACAGTTGAGCGGATATAAATAAATTAATGAGCAAGTAGTTGTATAGGAATTGGGTAGGTTCCGTAAATATTTTTTTTTTTTTTTTAACAAAAACACTTAAAACTTAACTTAATTTCGGAAGTCGCTGGCAAAATACTAAAATACATTCTGTATTTTAGTTTTTTCAAAAGACACCTGAAGTTAAAGTATTTTTTACATTTTTATAGTGTTATTTTTAGAAGTCGATTTTTTTCTCAATTGAAATAGTTAATTGCATTGACAATTAATAAAACAGTGGTTGCAAAAGCTTCTGTTATCAATCACCATGCGTAGTAAAGGATTAGTGAATATCACAGTATGCTACTATTTATTTATTTTAACACAAAACCTGCTACCTATTCGCCAATTAACCATCTCGCATGCTAGGCTACATGCGATTGCGACACCTCGACGACAAGACGCTGCTGACCTGTCGCATGCGACTGTCTTCGGATGAGCCGGGATGCGCGTGCACCTGCGTCTAGATGCGCGACAAGTAGCGAGAGCAGCTCCCCGAGCTTGTCGTTGCAACTTTGCAACTGGACGCCAATTCTGCGACGCTTTGAACAAAATAGATTAAACTAGCTTCCGCCCGCGTGGTATGTCGATGAAAAGTACCCTATGTCCTTCCCCAGGATGCCATCTATCCTGCCAGGGTTGCGGGAAAGTCCGAAAGGGATACCGGGACCTTGGCAACAGGCAAATGAAGGAACACGGGTGGGTTTTAGTCAGTAAAAGTCTGACACGCCCTTCCGCTCCGCCCAGAGCGGGAGAAGTCATTGGATGATTTCCCACCCTCAAAAAAAAAAAAAAAAAAAAGGATGCCATCTATCTCCTTGCCAAATTTTATCGAAATCCGTTCAATGGTGTAGGCGTGAAATACAGACAGACAGACCGACAGACAGAGTTACTTTCGAATTTATAATAATATCATAATATAATTACGAGTATAATATTAATAACTATGGATTTTTCGGCTGTTGGCCGTCTTTGCGTCTAGTTGGCCAGCTGTCGCAGTTGGAGGTCGTATAGTGTGCGAGGTGATTTACATCAGTTAATAAATTTAAATCACATATTTAAATCCCTTTAACGTTACTTATATCCCCTTTTCATTTAAAAATCCAAACCAATAGATGCTAACCTATCCACAGCCGAAAACCCAGCTCAATGAGCTTAAAGCCAAGTAAATTAATATTCTGAATAAATAATGTTTGTGTAGTAAATTAAAATTGTGTGTTAAATGGCCTTACAGATTCAACTGCAAGCTTTTAATAATGCTCACTACCGTTAGTAAATTCAAATAGAGATACAAAAAGTGATTTATTAATGCAGTCAACGCCATCTTTTTAATTAATGAAAATCGTGGAAATATTAATTATGGAGTACGTTATGATATTTTTGTTCGTTTCAGTGTGATATTATTATTTATTTACTTATCTGATATACTTACACATTAAAATACAAATGTAAATATGGCTTTCCAATTGGGCTTTTTTTTTGACAATAGTTTGTTTAGTTGGTCATAGATAATTGCGTGGCTTTCAAACAAGAACATTAAATTTGACGGCTTTGATTAATTTCCGTTTGTTTTTTTTTTAACAGAGAGCAATAATTATTTGTGCAACAAGAGAGCAAAGCTGTTTTTTGCTGCGAGTGTTGATTTGAATCCCGAGTAAGCGAAGGATTCTATAATTGAATCACGTAGCGTAGCGCGTGATTCTAGGTTAGAATCCTGAGCACAGCGAGGGATTCAAAGACACGAGATGCAAATAACTTTGGTCTCGTGTAACACATACAACTTTTCACCTCAGCAGCGAGAACATATTAGATATTAGAACATATTAGGGGAACATATTAGGGGTTTAACCGTATAGTTCGGAAGCGCTCCCGATTGGACCCGAACACAAACCTCCGCCGGCTCGGTAGCGGGTCCCATTGGACCCCAGAATGACGACATACAAGACCCTAACTTGATTATGTAAATATTTAATATGCTACCTACCCATCAAATCTTATAAATGTGCGTTAATTAAGTGAGTTTGATGAAAACTCATTAAGTTAACGCCATTAAATCTTTTTTAATTAGCGCGTAAGTTAATTAATTTACCTTGTAAAATTCAAGACTGTCAATACGATAATCGCCATTTTGATGACAATGGTGGTTGAGGCTAAAAACATAAAAATTAGACATTTCGAACATCCAAACTCCACCACAGGGGCAGTGAACAATACATTATTAAATTATTTGATAAATTCATCCATTGTTCAATTAAATAAATAGTGGTAATGAAGTTTTGTGCTATCCAAAGTCGAAGTTTCGCGCCAATCATGCGTGTTAATAATTTTACTTTTCAGAAATATCACTCATACACATGTAGATACGATTCAAAATGTGACAAATATTATTCAAAATATTATAAACAACTAGACAATGCCCAGATCTTAACATAATATAAGAACACAGGTCCAATAACACGTACATTACCACTACTCAATTTGTGTTCTAAATCACCGACCATTTTTTAATTTTTGATTGTAATTATGTCCGAAAGCGATTAGAGCAAAAAAAATTTTTTTCAATTTCGTTCTTCTCGGAGTATTGATATGTCGAATGTTGGAAATCGATACTTGAAAATTAAAATAAAATTGTTTTAGGCATATATACAATAAGCACTGTCTATAATAATGAATTATACTTTTCTAATGTCATATTAATAGTTTTTCAGATATTTTATTGAAACCTTTATATTTATTCTATTGACTCAACAGACAGGACATAAATACCCGGGATGGGTAGGTATTAATTAATGAATTTCGCGCTGAAATATTTCTTTATTTGAATTTAAATTCGGAATGCGCTCGCTGTTCAAAATTATTTTAATTAATTGGACAATTATATAATGTGGATTTTATTTTTGATACTTTCTGATAGTATTTTTAAGGTATGTTTGGGAATGATGATAAAATTAATTCTTATAATTAGTAGGTGTTCCGCAAACACTTTTACATAACGTCAATATTTTTTGTTAGTTGTATGAGCTTGGTAGTTTTTGTTTGTATTAGGTTATTTGAGTAATAGAAAAATTCAATATATCTTTACTTTAGAAGCTGAATGCAAAAACAATTGAAAGTAAAAAATCGAATCGTGTGAAAAAAGTTTTACTCTGGAATCTCATATCATGATGCAAGTTTAATTTTAATTCAAAGTGGCCAGTACGTTAAAACGGCAATTTCATATTTAAACTCATATTGTTACCTTAAGGTAAAAAATACAACATAGTAAACATTAAACCACATGTATATTAGTATAAGGCACAATATAAAAAGAAATTAAGTAAAATTATTACATTTAAAACCTTAACAGATTTGCAATTTTATGGTTATATGGGTATCCGAACGTTTTCTTGTTTGTTTCTTTTTTGGGCCTACCTAGATATCGAAATTAAAATCGAACTTCGAATCGACTTGTTTCTATCTCTCGCTTTTTTCATATCGAAGTAAAAGTGACAGAATAAAGTGAAATTCAAATCTTTCGAATTTTGTGAGTAGTCCCATGACATGTTCCAGGCATTTAAAAAATAATAATTAATAAAAAGTTACTTTGTCTCACGCTCGCAGCAAAATCGAATTTTGCTCACTGTCTGTAGACAGCAAAACCTGCTTGTTTGAGGTGCTGAGGTGAAAAAGATTTTTAGTGAATGCTTAAGTTCAGTTGGTGCATTAAGTTCAATCGGCAGTATCGGCAATTCGGCATTAATATAAAAAGAAGAAAGAAAGAAAATGCTAATTTGCGGTAAAAGACGTTCAAAAGTGCATTTTATGTGCCTATTTGAAAAAAAAATTACTTTCACTTTGATACATGACGTTGTGGCGGCATCTACATCGCCACATGCGAACTACGCATCAAAGACCTGACGTCCCACAAATCCTGCATCGCGCTAACAGAGTTTACCGCGCGATCGATATACATATAAGACTTCCCGACAGAGGCTTTTATTTATTGAGGCAGTCACAGGAAAATCCGGTTAAGCAGTCGACAACTTCCTAAGTTGACCTGAGAACAATTTAAAAAAAAAAAAGACTTTGGGCAGTTGCCCGCCAGACACCTCATCCGTCTGGTTGGAGGATCCTCCCTTTTCTATAGAGGATGAGTGAACTTTACACACTGATCCTCATAACTCTAAAACGCAAACAAAAAACACAAACACGAAAAATAACAAGAACAATATCAATTTTATAATAAAAATAATAACTATTAGTAATCTAATCTATTTTATTTAATAAAGTGGTTAAACTATTTGTTTGTTTGTAAGATGTAATCTCTGGAAGTACTGATCCGATTGCAAACATTCTTTAACTAACAGGAAGCTGTACAATGTTGAAGAATGTTTTATGGTATAGTTGATTTTCACACGGCGGAAGTCGCGTGCAGAAGGTAGTATTATAATAATAATCATTATACATATAATAATAATCATTATTCAAATTGTCTAGTAGTGTGACCGTCCGACTGCTAAGTCTCAGGTCGAACCCAAGCCACACACCTCTGACTTTTCGGATTCATGTGCGTATTGTATAATTATCACTTGCTTCACAAACGGTGAAAGATAACATCGTGAGGAAACCGGCATGCCTGAGGGATATTTCTTCTTCCCAGCTGAAGCACTAGGAAGTGGTGTGGGGTGGGCGTTTTGTGGGACTGTCTTATGTAATTTTGAAATTCGAAAAGTGCTGATTCTCAGCCTAATTTGAATAAATGACTTTTGATTTTGATTTCCCGACGGCATGTGAAGCCAAAATCAGAGCCCTTTGCGCAGGTTTAAAACTCTGGCACCAGGTTAGTTAGTCACTAACCACACGAAAAGAAGAAGAATATTATTCACCTCATATAGAATATTCTCACACTCATACGGCTCACAGAGAATGAGGCTGGTTCTTTGATCCGATACATCCAAAGCTTTTCGCAGAAACTTGTAATACTGAAACACAACAATTCAAACAGGTTTAGACCACAGAGGACGTCTCCCGCGTCGGTCAGCGTCTAGCGACGGTCACGATTGCCATTCAAAGCCATCGTACTTGAATCCGATTCGAGCAGCGGAACATGACGCGAGGCAGGACAATTGAACTACTGCGGTTTCGCTGCTATGCTTTCGCGGCGGAGGTGTGCACAGTGACACGCAAGTTCAGAAGGTGCACATTATTTGTTTGTTTGTTTCTGATGTGACCATTTGGTTTGTATTGCTAAACAAATTCTTTAACTAACAGAAAGCTATTACATTAGGTATATAGAAATATGAAACAAGTTCCACAGAAAATTGTGTAGATTCAATTTGCCTCTTTAACATGAAATATTTTTCTCGGAAAAAAATAATTTTCCGTTACTTCTCGGCAAAAAATATATTTCGTTACTTCTCGGAAAAAAATGTAGAGAATTTACCTTATGTTTGTTTTCTTTTGTTGCGATGTCCAAATTAGTAGTCAGTACGTTGTGTTCACTCAACATACAGAGTAGTTCGAATACATCTTTTGATCTGTGAAAATATTAGGTTACCTAAAGTAGGTACGAAAACCTTTTAAAGGGTAATTGTATTCATCATTATGAACAACTATGGGAGTAAAACTGTAAACACGACAAAAAAAGACTAAAACAGAGCTTCGTTATAAAACATTCTCAATATCTGCTGTAATAAATACTGGATTGCCCACAAACAGAAAACTTATTTAAAGAACAATACTCATGATAATTAAATAGCAAACCAACTCTCACATATAACCCAAAGTCCAGCCACCAAGCACCATCAGTCACTGACACACACACAAAAATACAACACACTGAAATATACACAAAAACACACACGTACACAAACCACTCCAGAGCATGCATGCACTAAATTCATTTCATTTTATATTATTTTAATTTTATTGCATAAATTGTTAATGTTCAAAAAACGGGTGAAGACACTGGCTCCTGTAACACAGGTGCCACAAAGCTCAGGAGTCAGGGCTTCAATTTAAAATGTAACACCTATTTTATATGTAACGGACATAAAAAATAGGTGTTACATTTTAAATTGAAACTTTTTTATTTATTATTTTATTAACTTATTAATTTTAATAGTAGGGGTTGAAAAATGAAAAATAAATAAAGTAATAAAAACTAAAACCCAACTACGACTAAAAAGGTATAAACAAGACACCACAGACAGACAAATAAAAAATCCGGAGTCACACGTGTTAGGGCATAAATCGAACAGATTACGTGTGACTCCGAGTTTTTAATTTAAAACCTTAAAAAAAAACATCTTAGTTCTCGTGAATACTCTTACCTGATATTCGTAGAATTACCCCGGACTATTGTTATACTCTTCGTAGGCAAAGCTTCTGCAATATCTTTGACGGCTATAGAGAAGTCTTTTGGCAGTCTCGTCAACGTATCTGACGTCACATCTCGGATATCAAAGAAGCCAAAAACCGTGTTTACAAAAAGGAATATGAGCAGTACATTCTGCATTAGTTTCATTTTTATTGCGTTATGTTTTTTAAATGCGTTATTAATTAAAGACTCTTTTGAATTTATGTAGACATAAACAAAGTTATTTCTTTAAAAACATCCTCAAAAGATGCAGAAAAAGTTTATCTCACAGGAAAAACTTGAACGCAATAAAATAAGTTACTCTCATGAACTGCAAAGTAATAATGTCTAGCTAATTGAATGCCGTCTCGAACTATTGAGTTCGATGGACTGGCTTGTGACTAATTCCCTCTAATATCTTATGATATTACTTCTTATGTTATATTTTAGGCATAGAGTAATAAGACACACAGATGCGACAGTGGTCTTTATTTTTGTCGGTCACAGCGCAACGCGATCCTAGTAGAACCATTTTCATGAAAACTTCATGGAAATTGTTCTACAAAAATCGCGTCGTACCGTCGCGTCGCGCCTATCGGCGAGCCTTTACTATAACAGCACGCGTAGCATGACCACCGGACGATGAAAAAATTGACAAAATGACACATTGTGATTGTTTATCTGTCATTTTGTCTATTCTTCCGACGACAAAACCCGTTTCTATGGCGATCATGCTATCACTGCTGGTCTAGCATCACTGTCACGTCTATTAATTTACCAACTCTATGCGCCTGTGCAACGAAGTATATCGGGTCCCCTCCCCACGGGTCGCTCGGATTGGCATTTGACGAGTAAAGTGGCTACTTTTCATCGGAAGGGCCCACATGACCGATGAGTTGAAAGCTTTACCGTGTTGCCTTCCACATTCAACACCTTTGGGTCGAGGGATGAGGTTATATGCGAGTGACGCATTTCAGTAATATTGTCATACGATTTTATGATTGGTCTTGATGACCCGCTCCAGCTTTGCAAAAACGGCCTAAGTATTAAAATAGGTAATTACATGTAAAACATCTTCGGTAATTCAAAAGTGGCCTGTGAATGTTTTAATTGAAATAAATGCTTTGACTTGACCCCATCAATTAGTGATTGACAAAATTAAACTTATTTTTATTAAATTAGTTTGTACCGTTACAATTTTGAAAACCAGTCTTACCAAGTGGTGGTGGTGGTGGTTACCCAATAAAGGTTGTAGAGGTCCGATAGGCAGTCACTCCATGTAAAATACTGGTGTTCAGCTGCATCCGGATAGACTGGAAGCTGAACCCGACATAGTTGGGAAATAGGTGCAGGTGATTTGCCGTTCCATTTCATATTTAAGGAAAGATCTCCACCATTCTGCTCCTTTCTTTCCATTTCTCTTGATTTTATGCTTCTTAGCAATAATTCCTGACTGAGTTGAAAAAATGAAATTAATTTTACTTGAAATAAAAACCAACAAATAAAGCTCACTTAGATGAAAAATGTAAATATTTATGATGTCTTATTTAATTTTTTCCTTGTTATGGGTCTAGATTAAATTCGCCTGCCTAGGGAAATCACAAAGTGAAATTTGTTAAGTTGCCCACAATATTTCATTGTGTATTTTTTAAGTTAAGGTGCTTACTCTGAAACTTATTCTTGTGATGAACAGCCGTATATTTAAACTCTGTTTTTTTTTTTCTAAATATGGCTTATGTCACTGTTATTGTGGCAGGCCATTAAGTCTTAGGTTAGATTTCAAGTTGTGTCACGAGTTTTTGGGAAACTTTAAGTACCTCATGGTTAGTGAATTTAATAGGCTTTGATTGCAGAAAAATAAGTAATAGAAAAATAAGCTAAAATTCACCGACACAACGCAACGCCGCTGGGTCTTGAAGGCTCGTATAGACTGGCGCAATATCGCGGGCGCGACAGGCAGTACGACCCTTGTCATGCCCGCGATATCACGCCAGTTTGCACGAGCCTTGATGGGATTTTGCATATGAGTAATTGAATGATTTTTGAAAATTGTTCTCCTTTTGGGGTTGAATGGGGCTGAAATGACGAAATTTACGTAATTTTTGTCTATCTGAAATCTCATCGGGCTTGCTGAATAATAAAATTCTACTTACTCTGTTCTAGAAGAAATACCTAGGAACTACGAATATAAGACTGTTAGCTTACTGCTAGCTGCTGGCCGCGACTTCGTCTGCAATCCAGAATGAAAACTAGCATAGGTATGGCTTCGTCCAGCACGCGTGGCATGACCACCGTAGAAACGGGTTTTGTCGACGGAAGAATAGACAAAATGACAGATAAAAAAATCACAATCTGTCATTTTGTCTATGCTTCCGTCGACAAAACCGATTTCTACGGTGGTCATGCTAGGTACGCGTGCAGGTCATGGTCTACCCACGTGCCAGATTTAATCCAAATCCGTTCACCCGTTTTAACGTGAAATCGTAACAAACAAACTAACTCACTTTCGCATTTATAATATTAAGTTAGGATGACTACACGCAAAGAGGTGTACCTCTTACCAAACACACTTAAAGTTGAACACAAGTTAGACAGAATAACAAGGCATTGAGAGATTGTTAGCATATCGTTCTCCATTGTACATCTTACGGGCACTTACATTTACTTAAGTCGACTTACACAAATTGTTCCGAATACAAACTGACGGACGGTGAGTGTAGTCTATTGGTGAAGTGGATTCAATTAAGTTAGTAGGTTCTTTGCTGAAGGAATAGTTCTGTAAAGTAACAGCTGAATTGCCAAACGTCATGATTTCATGAAATAGTCATTCAATACACTTATATGAACTTAAGGAGTTGTATTGCTGATTCTAATGATTATAATTCTGTAAAGCCATATTTGTTACGGTCGCGAATCATATTTTAATCAACAATGACCTGCAAATTACAAAAAAAGTAAGAAAATTTGAATTACGCGGGCTATCTTAGTGACAATAGTGACTAAGGGGGATGCCTTAAGTCACTGTCGTCACTTTAACACTCGGTTTCTGAACTGAGAACTTGTCAAACTCTTCTTAACAACTCTTTTATTACTTATAAGGTATTTTTTGCATGCTGAAATGTATAAGTAAGCAAAATATGTGGAACTTATAATATTTAAGACCTTTTATGTACCATATTTTATGCAAAATAAAAATATTCTATTCTATTCTATTCTATTCTATAACATAACTTAAGGCGGTTCCTCGGACTGTCTCGTTGGTCTAGTTGCGCTACTGCTGAGCATAAGGTCGTGGGTTCGATTGCGGTCTGGCAAAGTTTTATTGGGTTTTTCCATTTCTCAGTAGTCTGGAGTGGGATTTGTGCCCGTTTGTTGGCAATAGGCTCACCCCCTATCACATAGGACTTAAACATATCTGGCGAATTGTGGGTGTACTATAGGTACCTCTGCCTAACCCTTCGGGGCAACAAGGCGTGATGTTATGTTCATTAATTGTAAAATCTTTCCAAATTACTCAAATTGTACATGGCTTTGTTGCTACTGAGAATCACTGACTCCTAAGTCACAGGAACCTACACCTAGTTTAGGAGCCAGAGTATTTAAGTATTGACTATTGTATTAAGCCTTTCTAGCTCGTGGCTAAGTAATAACAGCCACACGGGTCGATCCATCAGGTCAAGCTACGCTTGCCAGGGTTGATCCGTGGATGGGTGACCATCTTTACATACCGAGACTCCTCCATGCCTCGGAAAGCACGTTAAGCTGTTGGTCCCGGCTGTCATTCTTGGATCTTTGACAGTCGTTACAGGTCGTTAGAAGCCCGAAAGTATGACAACCAGTCTTGCCAAGGGGTATCGTATTACCCAGTTACTGGGTTCTGGAGGTCAGATAGGCAGTCGCTCTATGTAAAATACTGGTATTCAGCTGCATCTGGTTAGACTGGAAACCGATCTCAACATAGTTGGGAAAAGGCTAGGCAGATTGATTGTATTAAGCCTTTTTAACCGATGAAAAAAAAGGAGGAGGTTCTCAAGTCGACACGTATATTTTTTTTTTTTTTTTTTATGTATGACCACGCATAACTTATTAGTGAGTAGTCCGATTTGAAAAATTCTTTTTTTATTGGGAAGGGTATACCTCGAAATTGGTCCCATTTAAAATTGGAAACTATAATCCACCCCTAAAGGTAGAAAAAATGGGGTTGATTGATTTTTCACCAACTGAATTTTCAACTGTGAACCGATTCTGTTGAAATTTCGCACACATACATAGTTCTGATGACACAACCACTCATCATCAACTCCAGGTCTTTAACCTGGAGTAACCCCATGGAGTACCCTGGAGTGGATGGTAACTCAAAAGCGAAAAATAAAAAACTTTTTTACAAAAAATTAACGTGTCATGGTCTGTCTACCCATGTGCCAAATTGCATTTAAATCATTTCAGCCGTTTTAGCGTGAAAGTGTACCTACCAAACAAACAAACTCACTTTCGCATATATAGTATTAGTTAGGATAAATAAGTGTATAATTGAACAGCAACCACACTCAAATTATTCAGTGGGACCAACGGGAATTAAAAATAAAATGACTAAATCATTTCCCGTTCGTCCCACTAACAAAGTCAGTGGGACGAGCGGGAATAAATTTAATATAATTTATTAAATTCCCGTTCGTCCCACCAGTGGGACGACGGCAGTGGGACGAACGGGAATACACGAAAATTAAACCGACGAAAAAAGAACTGAAAAGCGAAAAATAAATATCTTAAATTTCGGAAGTCGGTGGCAAAAAACGAAAATTGAAAAGCGAAGACACCGACTTCCGAAATTAAAGTTATTTATTTTTCGCTTTTCAGTTCTTTTTTCGTCGGTTTAATTTTTTGTAAAAAAGTTTTTTATTTGTTTTAGTTATAAAGATATACAGAAGGGCGTTTGGTTAAAAAAAAAAAAACTTAGTTAGATGAAGTAGATTGTAGCTGCCAATCAATCAATGTGTTGTCATGACGACACGCTATCATGACAATTTGATGAAGGCGGTTGAAAAAACCAAATTTTCAGAAACAGAGTGCTGTGTTTATGAAACTAGAATTGTTAAAATGCTACTCAATTGAAGGTCGCCTTTAAGTCACATGTCTTGTCATTTTAACGGGGTTCTTTAGAAAACTTGTTCCATATAAGTGTCGGCTTTTGCATCATGATGTTATGTCCGTAGCTCGAAAGACAGGATATTTCTCAAACATACTTAGGCTCTTTTCCCATTGGTCGGTAAGCAGTAGTGTGGGGTAGAGTATGCTCTGTATATCAAAACGATACCGCACTGCTTTAATTTTTAACCCCGACGGAAAAAGAGGGGTGTTATAAGTTTTTATGTTTTCGGCATAACTTGTGCAGTACCACTTAAATCCTCGCGAGAAAATGTCGTTATCGAGTAATGAAGATGTTGTGTCGTGTTATAATTATCTTCGTTTAGGAAAAAATTAAAGCACTGTTGGTGACATCCATAAATCAAAAATATTAATTTTATTTAACTTACTTAATTGAAAATATAAAATACTATAATAATATTTTCGATTGAGACGCGTGACGTGTCTCAAAACACCTATAGCGGGCACTGGGTGTTTCTATCGAGAAGATCCCGCCCCGCTCCCGCGCATACAGAGCCAATCAGGAAACGGTCATTGAAATAAAGGCGCTTGGTGAGTTTTCGGTACCGACCGGTTAATGGCCAATTCCTATAATTTAGGAACCGTTATTGGTTAAAAAATAAAACTCTTGTATACTAACCAATAATGCAGCAAATACCTTTATATCCTTGCATAGTAGACCCTCCCTTATGGAAGAAGCTATAACAGGTAAAATTAGCTTACGAATCCATTTAGATGCCCAGTTTGGCAATAAACAAGTTACCATTGGTAAGCAAAACGATTCGTTTTAGTTTATAGGAACCGAGCATAAACCGGGGCATGCTGATCCCAAACGGCCTTTCTCAAATACTCGGGTAATTAGGTACCTGCTGCAGTTACTAATCTGTTTGCCATATGTTACTGTGGCTAAGGTTGTGCATGAACTCTTATCAAATTCTATTTAACAAATTAGGTACTAAATCAGGTTCATAATTGATGTCCAATCGCAGCTAATTAAAGCACAACATGTTCAAAATAAACATGAACCGACAATTAATTATGATTAAGCAAAATGAAAATTCATATTACAAAATTACAATAGAGCATGAAAATATTTAATTAATTAAATTTATGAAATTAAATCCGGAGTTAAATTTTTTAAACCTTTTAATATCCCGAATTCATTTATTTGTGGGTATTCGGATGTTCTGGGATTCGGTAAAGGATGCTGGGCATTTTTGCGTCCCCTTTCAGAAATGGTATGTATTTTGATTGAATTTTTCTACTAGGTATATAATTTACATTTTTTTAATGAATAAAAATCTGTTTTGCTGATCTCGTGTCGAAAAAAACGAATTAAGGAAGGCTTCACCACAAATTAGTGAACGTTAATGACTTTTGCAACGACGTCTACCAAACATCAAGTCAATACATAGGTAGCTAAAGTACATACATACATAAACTCACGCCTTCTTCCCATGGGGATAGACATAACTACGAAACGCCGCCTGCTACTATCCTTACATACTTGACGGCACGTCTAAAGATTTTACGACGATAAACTTACGGAGTTGATTTTTGAACGATTATGACAGCTGTCAACTTGACGTAACACCGAGTACTGAGGAGGCGGCCCCCCGCCAAAATAAAGGAAGATCGCGGAGATGGATTGAAACCGGGAAACCGGCAAGGATTAATGGCGACTGTGGTATTGGTGAACATGGTGACCACCCTGGCAGGGCAGTGAGTTGATTGATCTGCGCTCGCGCTTCACGTACTCGGTGGAACGTCGTTTACATTATTGTTTATTACCTAATGTGATTAGAAATTTGTGATTATTCAGAATATTAAGTATTGTGTTTCATTTAATTACATCTCCTAGCCCGCAAAGCCATGCATAAGAGACAATAAGACTTCTTCTAATAAAGATGACTTATTGCCTTTATACTCCCTTTTACTTCGCTTACGTAAGCAGCTATAGCAGTTTCTGAGAAAAACGGCCGTAAAACACATATAGACCGGACTTAATCTGCCTAGCCTTTTCCCAATTATGTTGGGGTCGGCTACCAGTCTAATCGGATGCAGCTGTATACCAGTATTTTGCATGGAGCGACTACCTATCTGACCTCCACAACCCAGTAACTGGGTAATACGATACCCCTTGGTAAGACTGGTTGTCAGACTTTTTCGGGCTTCTTTCTGACGACCTGTAACGACTGTCAGCGATCCACGAATGACAGCTGGGACCAACGGTTTAATGTGCTTTCCGAGGCACGGAGGAGTCTCGATATGTAAAGAAGGTCACCCATCCACGGACCAACCCCGGCAAGTGTAGCTTAACCTGATGGATCGACCCGCGCGGCTGTTATTACTTAGCCACGAGCTCCTCAGACCGTACTCTGAATAATAAATAAATAATAATGAATAATAATAAAGACAATAATTTCTTTATAGAACCTCCCTTTACAAACAACTAAAAACCTTTTTAAAAGCACTTTAAAAACTACAATAAAATTGTTTATTCGCTTAATGAAGTGGTAAAAAGAAAGGTGTCGGGTAGATCGTTTATTCTCGGGTGCAATTTAACTGTAGCGTAGGAAATGGGGTAGAGGTGCTAGTTGATAGGCTAGCTATCTGTCAGCGAGCACTTGTTGGAAGGGAATAAAATCAACGTTTGTATGTTGCGTTTTTTAGTGAGAGGACTGAAGAGCACTCCTCTCAGTATATATCAGTGATACCAGACGCTTCTCTCGGGTGAGTATTCAGTTTTGATTCAATCCACGTTCACACAACACCGAAAAAATTACTTTGGTATGAATCAACGTCTATTTAGCGCTTTTCATTTCATTTTTCTATCATCGTAGGCGACTAAATTATGCTAAATGAAGGGCAAAAATGAACGAAAAGTGAAGCTGACTTTGCCTTTCACAACGTGCGTTTTTGTCCACTACTGGAATAGGTTTGTGTTTAGTTCATGTGTGGGACAGGAAGTTTATGAAGTCAGCTTTTTTGGAATAACAAAACCCTAAAATATACTTTCAAATGTCAACGTTTGAAACCTCTGTTTTACGGTAAGGAAAAACACAGAACCCTGGCTGAGTGTTTGGAATTTCCCAATGAGAAAGCGTGGTAATCAATGTCTGTTCCTTCTGTATAATTATGTATTCTTTTGTTTAATTACCCGACTACGGCGAAGAAAAAAGGAGCGTTATGATTTTGACCGGTATGTATGTATGCATGTATGAATGTATGTTCATCTGTTCCCCCCCTCTTATCTTCTAAACCACTCATCACAATTTGACAAATGAGGTATAGTTGGAAGCGTCTTGATCGTTCGCTGGTTATAGGCTAGACAGACAAATTAAAAATCCGGAGTCACACGTAATCTGTTCGTTTTATGCCCTAACACGAGTGACTCTGGATTTTTAATTTGTCCGTCTGTGTCTTGTTTATAACTTTTTAGTCGTAGTTTGGTTTTAGTTTTTATTACTTAAATTTTTTCGCTAATATTGGATATGGAGCATGATCCATAGTGTATAACGCGGTCCTACCTATCAAATGTCACAAGTTGTTGACTGGCAGGCTAACGGCCTCTGAATTATTAATATACCTATGAAATACCAAAACGTAGTCCTTCACTTATCGTCTGTCTCAAATATCATACGCCAATGTCAAAGTAATATCGAGAATAATATAATGTTCCGGTTTTTCATGACAATTAAGAACATGGAAATTTTAGTCTCAAAACGGAACTATGTATATTTTTAACTGGTTTCATCATCAGGTTTTTACAAACTTGGAGGAGCTCCTGAATAAGTAATAACAGCCGCACGGATCGATCCATCAGGTTAAGCTACGCTTGCCGGGGTTGTTCCGCGGATGGGTGACTATCCATTTTATATGGAGATCCCTCCGTGTCTCGGAAAGCACGTTGACACGTTGGTCTCAGCTGTCATTCGTTGATCTTTGGCAGTCGTTACGGGTTGTCAGAAGGCCGAGGTGGCGGTCAGGGCCATACCACAAAACTTTACTATTTTATTTTCCTCAAAATTGTTAAATTGTAGATAAAAAATCGTAACACTGAAATTACAAATATATGTGAATTACAAATTACAATCTGCAATTCTTTAACATTTTTAAAAGTGTGTCACAAAGCCTAACCGTGCGTTTGCACTGGCGAAACATTCAAGACAAAACATGTTGAAATCTCTAGTTCCTGTCAAACATTTTATGGAACATTGACAGAACAATAGAGATTTTAACATGTTTGTTATGTATAAATTGCAGATTTATCAGTAGTCACTACAAAGTAAGATTTTACCGTTGTGTGGCAGAGTTTTGTGGTACACGGACTTATTTTACAAAGTAAAGTTGTAGCACCACCGAACGCCTACAGCTACGCGCCACACAACACTGCTGTGTCGCGACATCACTCACGCACACATCGTTAGGCCGCCTCGCGTATATAAGGAGCCGACACGGCCTCAAGCGGTCAGTCTGTGCTAGCGCGCCGCTGTTTCCACGCATTGGAAGAGCTCGCCTAGTCTAGACGCCTCTCCCCGCGCGCCCCACGGTGACGTATCCTACTTGTTTCGCGACGCACCTCACATCACGAACTCGCTGGGAACGTACCGGGTAGTATTATTTACCGTCGTAACTTAATAAGTTTAGTTTATACCTACCATTGTGAACGGAAAATAAACCACGTTGTTCATATTGACTTCGCTTTTAATCATACCCGCTTCAATCTGGCGCCCAACGTGGGGCGCGCGGGGAGAGGCGTCTAGACTAGGCGAGCTCTTCCGTCATACCGCCTCTCACCGCCACGCATGGCTGTGTTAAAGGAAGAGGTAAAGAAGATGTTGGACGGTGGAGTAATTGAAGCATGCTCATCACCCTGGTCTGCACCCGTTGTAATGGTACCAAAGAAAGATGGATCAGTACGAGTTTGCGTTGATTACCGTAGACTTAATGCCATAACGGTTCCTGACAAGTATCCTATCCCACGCATGGATGATCTGCTTCATGCTGCTAAGCCAACGCCTTTCATGTCGACCCTGGATTTACGCGCTGGTTACTGGCAAGTGAAGGTAAAACTTGAGGATCAGGACAAGACGGCATTCATAACTCCATTCGGTATGTACCGTTTTAAGAGGATGCCATTTGGACTTCGCAATGCGCCCTCTACATTCCAGCGTCTGATAGACAGGATTCGAGTTAGCCTAGAGAATGTTAAGATGCTAGCTTACCTGGACGATTTGATAATATTTTCGGCTACCTATCAAGCACACCTATCAGATTTGGGTATGGTACTAAGTAAGCTGAGAGAAAGCAACCTTCATGTAAACTTTGTTAAGTGCCGATTTTGTTGTTCAACAATTAAATATTTAGGGCACATTATTACTCCAGAGGGTCTGAAGGCTGATCCCGACAAGGTGGCAGCAATACTAGCCTATCCAGCGCCTAAGAATCTGAAGCATCTTATGACGTTTCTACAAACCTGTTCCTGGTACAGGCGATTCATACCAAGCTTTGCTGGAATCAGTGAACCACTCTCCCGTTTAACTAGGAAGAACTCTGTATGGACTTGGTCAACGGAACAGGAGCAGGCTTATCAAGAGCTCAAAGTACGTCTTACATCCACCCCTGTGCTACGACAAGCCGACGAGACGAGAGGTTATATTATCAAAAGTGATGCAAGTAACTATGCACTTGGAGCAGTTCTGGTACAGGGGGAGGGAGCGGACGAGCATCCCGTCGAGTATGCCAGTAGGCTACTGATCCCTGCAGAACGCAATTATTCCACAACCGAGAGGGAGGCTCTCGCAGTAGTTTGGGCGATTAAAAAATTCCGTGGATACATTGAAGGCCTCCCAGTAACAGTGGTTACGGACCATCAAGCCCTGAAGTGGTTGATGTCGTTGCGGTCTCCAACTGGTCGATTAGCTAGATGGGCTTTGCAAATACAGGCGTATGATATTACCATCAGGTATGCACCTGGTAGGACGAATGTGGTTGCAGACACGCTATCCAGGCCTATTTGCGATGAAAGCACCGAAAACACCTGTGGAGTATGTAGCGTAGCCGTGGATATACCGCAGAGACCATCATCTGAAATTAGGGCAGAACAGCTGAAGGATGGAAATATCGCCAGCATCATAACTGCCTTAGAAGATGCAGATCGTAAAGATAATGCCGTATACTGGAGCAACAAAGGGTACGTCATGAACAACGGGTTGTTGTACCGATATCACCCGTCGGATGACTCAGATGAAGCTCAACTCGTAGTTCCTCAACATGAATGGGCAAACGTTCTTTCAGTATACCACGACGACCCTTTGGCAGGACATTACGGCGCTGATAAGACATATCAACGCATCTCGAAGCGATATCATTGGAAGGGTATGAGGAAATATATCGAAGCATATGTTAAGAACTGTGTTGCATGTCAGAGGTTTAAGCCATCAAACCTGAAACCAGCTGGTTTGCTCCAAACCCAACCCGTCAATCAACGTTTCGAAACCCTCGCCTTTGACTTGTTTGGACCTTTGCCGTCAACGACTAGCGGTAAGACATGGATACTGATAGCTGAAGATATTGCTACTGGTTGGATAGAATTATTTGCTTTGCAAACTGCCAGCGCTGAAAATTGTGCGACAGTTTTGTTGAACGAGATTTTTCTTCGATACGGTGTGCCCAGACGCCTGATAAGCGACAATGGACCACAATTTGTGAGTGCTGTGATGCAACAATTAACCTATTGTCTGCGAATTAAGCACACATTCACACCAGTGTATCACCCAGCAGCAAACCCAGTGGAAAGGAAAAACAGAGACTTAAAGACACAACTGGCCATTTTAGTAGGAGATGAACATGGGAGTTGGAGTGATAAGTTACCCAGCATACGGTTTGCGATGAATACCGCAACTTGCCTCACTACAGGACATACGCCTGCGTATTTAACATTTGCACGAGAACTGCGAACTCCGGATGACAATACTCACGATTTTCGTCAGATTTTACTATCTGAAAACTTTGTGCCTGAAATTACGCCGAAGTTACTACTACTTGCCAACACGCTGAACAAGGCTAGAGATGTCAAAGAGAATCTAGAAGAACGCAGAAAGAAGATGGTAGATCAAGGACGTAGAGAAGATCCCGGTTACTCTCCCGGTGACTTGGTATTAGCAACTACCCATCCAATCAGTAATGCTGCTCGAGGAATAAGCGCCAAATTCTGTCCTCGCAGGGATGGTCCATATCTAATCTTAGCACATCATGGTGCTGCATCTTATCTGATTTCAGATCCCGCTACTCCAGGTAAACCCCTTGGAGTGTATCATACATCCGCCTTGACTCCGTTCCAAGGCCATGCGGCAAGTCCCCTTCCTCCGCCGATGCGCCCACTGAAGAAACGCGGGCGTCCACCCAAACCTAAGCCCAACCCCGAGGGCGCCACTCCGCCCTCTCGTGGACGAGGACGACCACGGCGACACGCGTCTCGCCCAGCTTAGTCGGTGGAACATTAACCTTGACTGGCTACTCGTCGGGGCGACTTCGCATCCAGAGGGGGAGCCTGTAGCACCACCGAACGCCTACAGCTACGCGCCACACAACACTGCTGTGTCGCGACATCACTCACGCACACATCGTTAGGCCGCCTCGCGTATATAAGGAGCCGACACGGCCTCAAGCGGTCAGTCTCCCGCATCCCGGCGCGCGTCAAGCTGGGCGTGTACAAGTTGTACGTACGCCCAATATTGACGTACGCCGCCCCGGCATGGTACGCCCTCACGAGCGAGGGACACCGTAAGAAGCTCCGCACGCAACAAAACTTTGCGTTGCGGACCATAGTGGACGCCCCTCGTTTCGTGAGGAACGACATCATCCACCGGGACCTCGGGATTGAGAGCCTGGAGGAGTTTGTGGGGCGCCTCGCGAAGGGGATGTTCGCGCGTGCCGACGCGTCTGCCTGGCCCCATGTCAGGCAGATCGCACCGCTGCATGCGCGCCCCCCTGACGCGAGGCGCCTGCCCCGCGACCTGGTTGCGGACAGTGCCCCCTTACCGGACTGACGCCTCGAGTAAGCCGCATCCAGGTTACACGCGGCTTACTCGTAAACAATAAGACTCCACAGATGTACACATACATCTGTTGCGCGGCGTGTGCTAAGTTAATATAGGCATGTCGCGTAACTAAACACAGATACCCACTACTAGACAGACGCCTATATATAACACGTGCGGGCGCGACGCGGGCCGCGACGCACGCAATCACTGAGCGGCGGTACACAACAACACAAGCCGCTCATACATACATACAGTTTCTCCTTCAAACCGCGAACGGCTAGATCTGTGACCGGGGCGAAGGAAAACTACACCTTATTCTGTAGGAGCGTCGAGTCGGCATCTCTGTCGCTGGTCGTCACCCGCTGGGCCTCCCCTAGGCAACTAGGGGTCTCACCTGGCGGTGACTGACCGCCGAGATGTCGTGAAGAAAGCGGCGCTATGGATATAGCGCCGTGGCGCGCCTACAGAAAAACTCATTGCAACCTGTCACACGGACGCGTTATTTATAACGCGTCCGACTGATGCCGTGGACGACAAAGGCAAACAGAGGGAGGGGCCCGCAGTGGCGGGCCACCGTATAGCCTCCGCGGGAAGGGGGCGAAGCCCCGACCCCGCCCGCCACGCCCCCTTGCGGGGGCGTAGCGATATCCGAATCAAGCGGTCAGTCTGTGCTAGCGCGCCGCTGTTTCCACGCATTGGAAGAGCTCGCCTAGTCTAGACGCCTCTCCCCGCGCGCCCCACGGTGACGTATCCTACTTGTTTCGCGACGCACCTCACATCACGAACTCGCTGGGAACGTACCGGGTAGTATTATTTACCGTCGTAACTTAATAAGTTTAGTTTATACCTACCATTGTGAACGGAAAATAAACCACGTTGTTCATATTGACTTCGCTTTTAATCATACCCGCTTCAAAGTTATTTTACAAAGTAAATTGTAACTTGTAATTGTAAAGTTTTGTGGTAAAATACTGACTCCCTCCATGTAAAATACCGACTCGTTTTTTGATTTGTATATTCCTTTTGTGACTCATTTTTGTACTTTTTGCCAAGCGTTCCTGGAGTCTGGACAAAACCAATGAATATTAAGTAAAGAGCCCATAAAGATAGCTTGTTTAGGAAATCCAGAGAAGCACTGGTAGTATCGAAAGTGTCGTCTTAATTTGCTAGTCAAAGCTAACCTTTATCACTATAAAACTATCTATCTATGCAAATTCCGCCTAACATACTCAAACATATTCCCCGTATTAGCAACACATCTCAATACATCTCTACCCGCCAGTATGCATAACTTGTGTATGTAAGCTCTAACATACACCCTGCATTACCTGTTGTATCACCGCGTGCTGGGTGCCGCAGGAAACTGAACACCACTGAGGCTAGTTCCTTAGGTGCAGGCGGCGGTGTATGTAATCAACTGTTAGCGGTTCCGAAAGAAAGGCAGTTCACGTTCATTCAATAGTGACACCTGGATCTCTGGACGCTCGCTAAGTCGGCACTTGATCGGCTGTACCGTGCTCAGGCCGCCGCCGCTTGCGCCGTGCTGCAGACGCGAAGCGAGCGCCATCTATGACTAACTTTGCGTGCGCGCAGTATTAAACAATAGAGATAAGTAGCACGCCTTTTTTAAATGAGGATCGTAGGAGGCACCCTTTTTGCAAAGTATGTTAGCACAATGTGCTACCACGAATGAGGCGAGGCTGCGGTGGCTTGTGAGCACGAACGTGCTGTGAGTGTGTCAGTGAGTCGCGTGACTCGCCGACTCGTCGAGTCACCGCGCGAGTCGCGTGTGTGCTGTGTGCTGTGCAGCACACACGCGACTACACGCGCGAGAGGACAACGCGACACGGCCCACATACGCAGTTGAGTAGGCACACGCGCGATGAGTTCTGTGGTGTGTTTCCGCTAGCACACTTTTGAATTTGTTCCTTGATTAGGTGAACGAGCAGAACTTCGTTTGTACAGAACATTCTACAACCAGCGGAATCTTACAGTCTACTCCTCTATTCCACAAATTCGGTTTTAGCTTCTGCATCGATGGTGCTAGCTTTCTGTTATACGTAGTGTACGTGTCAATGGATTTCTGCAGTAAATAAATAATGAAACCGTCATCGGTTTTAAATTGCGCCACATTCACCACCTGTCACATGAATTTCTACCTTGTAACTTTGAACATACAGTCGGTTTAGCAATGCCGTCGTCTGATATTTTACTCGATATTAATATTACAAGGTGGGAGCATGTGGGAAGCGTATAGTGATAATGTTTTTCGAGTATATTGTTAGGTTAAACACTTAAAACATATAACGGTACAATTTTTTTGGTATTTCTTTATAGGCTTACTTCAGAGCAATTTTCGTTAAAAGACTATAAATTGAAGCTTGATCATTCAGTGATCAAGCTTAGCTTAGGTATTATTTAATAGTGTTATCTTGGTCCTTTAAACTTTTGTTTGGTCCTATGATACGGAAATTGGGTTTCCAAGAATATGTATTATTGAGGTTTTCACGTTAAAATATCAAAACATAATAACGTACTTGCGTAGTACTTTTTCTAACAGAAAAATACATTATAATGTTCGCCTGAAATTGGCAACTTCAAAGCTTCTTTGCCATAAATATTATAACTGTCTGATTTTGTTATTTTTACATTCAATTTAACCAGCCTAATCTTGTTAGAAAATAGCGTAATAAATAAAATACATCATATTTTATTTGCTTCCATCCAAGGTTGTCATATTCAATGAACATAATTTTGCGGGTGTAACTAATGTTCCTAATTCGTAATATTATTTGGTGTGACAGACTACGTAGGGAGGCAATAGTGACTGCCTCGAGCGATAATTAGCAAATGCCTCATACAGGGTGGGAGGGACTTCATCGCGCAACCTGATACTATGGATCCAGTTCGTGATTCTGAAGTCAGAGTTAAATTTCCCGACGGTTATTAAAATTTTTTTGCTGTTCCATACATTCTGATCGCGTTGGTATAGTACCGCTTTTCTATGAAGCAGCTGATATACTCGTATATTTTTTAAACTGAGGATTTTTTTTAACGATTTGTGTCTAGAATCCCTTGCTGAATGGTTACAGTTTGCGCGTCAAAATCAAAATCAAAATATTTTGCTTTACATAAACCTACATGGGCACTTATGAAACGTCAGAAGCTAGGTGCACGGTTCCAATTGGTCGTTTCCTATGGAGTAGAGCCGGCAAGAAACTCCACGGTTACTCTTTTAAAAATAATTGGCTGTTACAATATTTTCGAATTACAGTGTTATTAGGTATGGGAGGACAGTGTATCGATGTCCCTACTCTGTATAGTAGGGACCTATTATATTCTACATTCCTATACATAGAACATTGAGACTTCGAGACGGCCTTGCATTACCATACATCCGGATTTGTCCGGACATATCCGGTTTTTGGTCCCCCTGCCCCGAATTGTGCGGGCTTGTCATTTGTCCCGACTATTTGACTTAATAGCACTTTTGTATGTAATAAAAGTAAATGATTACTGAAAAAAAAAAATTAAGTTATAAAAACTAAAACACGACTACGCCTAAAAAGGTATAAACAAGACACCACAGACAGACAAATTAAAAATCCGGAGTCACACGTAATCTGTCCGATTTATTAACACGTGTGACTACGGATTTTTAATTTGTCTGTCTGTGGTGTCTTGTTTATACCTTTTTAGGCGTAGTCGGGTTATAGATTTTGTCGGGTTTTCAAAAAAAAATCTTTTTGGGTTATAATATATATATTTTTGAAATGTGCTCATTTCATGCCTTTCATTTGATACCCAACATGGTACGATAAGACATATTTTTTTTTTAATTTCCTGACTTTATGTCCTCTAGTGGTTGCCATTTTTATGTGACGTCACATAGCCTATAACTAGCGGACGATCAAAATGCTTCTAACGATACCTCATTTGTCAAATTGTGATGATTGGTTTAAAAGATAGAAGGGAACAGATGAACATACTTACATACATACATACCGGTCAAAAACATAACCCTCCTTTTTTCTTCGCCGTAGTCGGGTAAAAAGAAAGCCAAAAAAGTTCAATGTCCGGCTGTTTGTCAGGACTTTTCCAATTTCAGAAATGGTTAGTATGGCTACATGTCTAGTGGTCGCAAATACAACTGATGATTCTGGATCGAGGTCCTGAGATTGATTGCATTGCCGTGTTTTGGTTTGAAGGGTGCCGGTGCAATGAGACATTTCACCATTGTTTTCGGGACGACATACATCGCAACTGCAATGCATTCTGGTATTGCCGATGTCCATAGGCTGAGGTCACCACATACCTGAAGACCAATTCCCGTATTAAAAAACTGACAGATTGAGATTAGGATTCAAACGACGATTTGGAACGTTCACATTTCAAAATCTCATTCTCAGCCTGTAAAAAATATCTCTAATGATTGTCTTTGAGATGAGATTGCGACAAGATTTTGAACGTTTTTAATTAAGGGAATTAAAAACCATCAGATACTGCCTGCTTATTACCAACCATTATTACCCAATTACCCAATAATTTAAAAAAGGGCGGGTTCGTAAAATCATTCTATGGATTTATATGAAACATAATTTATGTAGACTAATAGTAAGTGTAGGTTGTCATATTGATCCTGGCTCGAAAACTTTCCTTATGGTATGAGAGATAGGATATGGTGCACCAGGGGGCTTAATACGGTGAATTTAGTAGAATCATAATATGAAAATATTATTAATCATCGTAAAATGTCACAAACTGAAAATCCTAAATATGATCTGCGTGTAATTCATATTACGAAATAATTTATCTGTTTGACAGTTATCTATGGAAAATCGCGCAGTAAGTATGTTTGGCATACGAACATACTTACTGCATTTATCGCAAGCGCGGCAGAATTATGAATTGCTTTTATGTCAAATTAGAGGAATTGCTAATAACAGCTGGGATTCAGGAAAAGAACTGCTATTAGAGGAATTGCTAATGTGGCCGGTTTAGGCCCCCAGATATTTATGTGTCGTGTTACAGTAGATATTAATTTAATTTAATTTAATTTCAACCGTTTCAACCTTTTTAATTTTTAATTATTGAATTGTTTTGTATTGTCAATTATTTTTGTTTTTTTAAATAATTAATTAATTGTATTCTATTCTATTCATTCTTTTTTATTTTTTTGTTTTAAATCTGAGTAACGCTAATCTAGTGGCACTTTTTTGCATCATTCTAATTTTGTAAACATGCGGACAATGTGGTGGGCTGCAATGTTGTTAATACTACTTATGAGCCTAGTGTTATCTATAAACATTTTATATTGTAGCTGTTTATTGTCTCATAATGAATAAAATAAAATAAAATATTGATTGGTGCACCAGCTACGTGTCGTCTGCCTATCGGCTACAGCGCTGCGCTCGCCGCCCCCGCCGGCGGCATTGCTGCGGACCGCCTTTTATCTCCACGACATATTTTTTAATATACTCCTTCTATATTTTCTTTAACCTCGTTGACCTTATTGCATAAAAATGTAAAAAAAAATAGCAAAAGGTTCTTTTTATTCTTCCATACTACCATCATCTGCCTAGCCTTTTTCCAACTATTTTGGAGTCGGCTTCCTGTCTAGCCGGATGCAGCTGAATACCAGTATTTTATATGGAGCGACTGCTTATCTGACCTACACAACCCTGTAACTGGGTAATACAATACCCCTTGGCAAGACGTTGACGTTGGCGTTGACGACTAGTTGTCAGACTGTCGGGCTTCTGACGACCCGTAACCACCGTCAATGATCCACAAATGACAACCGGGACCAAGGGCTTAACGTGCTTTCCGAGGCACGGAGTCTCGGTATTTAAAGATGGTCACCCATCAACGGACTAATCCCGACAAGCGTAGCTTTACCTAATGGATCGAGCCATGCGGCTGTTATTACTTAGCCACGAGCTTCCGGGTGAAGGAAATAGCTTTCTTATAAAAACCATCTTAGGCCCGCTTGCACAACATTGAATGGTGTTAAATATAATTTAAATGTCATTGTCTGTCTTTGTCTACTTCAAAGGATTGATAGAGACACAATGATGTTTGTGAAGAACTGATTGGATTCGCTGTGTAAGCGGGACAGTTATGTGGTGAAAGTCATAAATTAATTGTTTTATTGCAAACGAGACTGACGTACGGATTATTTACGAGTAATATTTGTTGGTAGCATATCCCGTAGTCACTACCAAATTCTCTATTTTATAATGCTGAAATACGGCTTTACACAAAAATAACATCACGCCTGTATTACCGGAAGGGTAATTCAGAGGTGTAGGTACCTATAGTACACCCACATTTCGCCAGTTATGTTTGTCTCATGTAATCAGGAGGCGATACTATTGCCATCAACCGGGCACAAATTCAGACTCCGGGCTGCTACTGAGAAATTCCTGATGTAAAAAACTCAATAACACTTTGCCCGACCAGGGAATCGAACCAAGGACCTCATGCTCAGTAGTAGCGCTTGCGACCAACGAGGCAGAAATACGGCTTCTTTGTGTTTTTAAAAGGGAATGCGGTTGACCCATCTTCTTTCCAAGAGAGAGGACATTGACATATAACCGTAAAAAATAAAAAAAAAGAAGATAAATTCACATTCTAAAGTCACTATTTCCTCAAGAAGTTGTTTCTAGAGTTAATGGTAAAAGAAATGTTTGTTTTAAAAGCTTATTTCCCGGCAGCACGTAGTTTTAGTGACTGCAGGCGTTTCGCAGATTGGCTCCACGGCACACCGACCACGCCTTTTTACAAACAATTACTGTTTTCTAGACTTATAGTTGAAGCTTTTCTTGGAAATAAAAACTTGTGGGTGCTAGTGCCATCGCGAACAATATAGGTACGACATAGCAAGCTTAGAATGTATTGATAGTAATGTCATCATCATTTCAGCCGAAAGACGTCTACTGCTGGCCATAGGCACATAGGCTTCCCCCAAGCACCGCCACTTCGACTGGTTCTGTGCTTCTCGCATCCAGCGGATTCCTACGGCCTTCACCAGGTCATCGGGCACATTGCTCGCAGAACAGATGGCTGATGGGGCCGAAAGGTTCTTTGGAGTGGCGACTGCGTACCGAAAGACGTAGCGTTGGAAGACGGACCACTAGGTAAGAATGATAATGAATCATAATAATACTAGCTTATTTTACTATTGAAGAACTTCATATCTTAGCAGTTTCAAAACAAAATCCCGTGAACACGATGACCACATCTGTTACCGCCCCGGTTCTATAACGGCCGAATGCTGCAAGCAGAAATAGTCCTTACGGTGCATAGATATGAACTTCTTCGATGGTACCACCACCATTGAACAGTTGTAGGCCCGAACTCTGACTCTAAATTATTTCATCACCACTGCAAAATAGAATAAAATGGTGAAGGAAAACATCGTGAGGAAAAATCCCAGAACCAAGAATTTTAAGACATGTGACATCCACCAACCCGCACTAGGTCCGCGTTGTGGATTACGGCCCACTTTCTCAGAGAGGAGGCCTGTGTCCCAGCAGTGGTAACATTATAAGCTGATTATGCAATACAAATTCCAGAAAAATAGACGGTAAAATTTACTGTAACATTCAAAGGATAAACATGACATCACTACAAATTATAAAACAAAGTCCTCCACCGCATCTGTCTGTTCGCGATAAACTCAAAAACGACTGCACCGATTTTCATGCTGTTTTCACCAATGGATAGAATGGTTCTTGATGAAGGTTTTAGTATATAATAACCGTCATCCACGCGGGCGAAGCAGCGGGCATCAGCTAGTTATATTATAATTGTTTGTTTTTGTCTAATATCTGTAACATCAGGCTGAGCCCAAGGGGGCTAGACCACAGTATAATAAAATAACAGTATTATGTCTCAGAAGCGACCTTGAAATAATTATCGACGGGCGCTCGGTAGATAAACCTTCCGCGTCCATGCGTAGACTATTGCGTACACATACACTGACATTTCGAAGCGCGTTGTTTCGGCCGTTTTCTATAAAGACATAAATACTGTTACTTATTTATACAGCGGTTACATAGTAGGCTTTTGTATTTTACATAAATATAATTATATAGACTAGACATGTTTTTAAAATTAGATTCAAGCAAATTGATGAGTCTTTTATGTTCGTTAATAAGATTACTGTGCTTTATTTTAATTTGAAATTGAGGTATCTTTTTATTTATGACTTGAAAGTGTTTTAAATTACAAAATGTAGATTGTATGGTAACAGGGATTTTTTGTATGTTTTCGAAATTAACACGTTAAGTAAATTGGTATATGGCTCTGTAGACCTAACTTTATTTTTAACTAGTTGTTGCCCGCGATTTCGTCTGGGTTCCAGGATGAAAAGTAGCCTATATCCTTCTCCAGGTCAAGGTCTACCTCTGTGCCAAATTTCATCCAACTCCGTTCAGCCGTTTTAGCGTGAAAGCGTGAAAAAAAAACAAACTCATTTTTGCATTTATAGTATTTAAAACGTTTTTTTCGGCGTTTTTTGCTCGATCTTAATACGATACGGAACACTTCGTGTTCGAGTCCGACGCGCACTTGGCCGGTGTTTTAGTTTTATCGCATAGCTTTTTCTTTTCATAACAACAAACGACATAATCTTTATTAACTCGTGTCTCGTCCAGATTAGTTTGTAGTGCATCAAAAGTCGATATAGTAGAAAACGGGTAAGTTGGCGCAAACTTATCGAATCTTTCAGTTTGTTTGTTTAATTATGAAGTTGTTGTGGGAGCGCTGTGTTCTCCACATGTTGACGGTATGAACAACACTTACGTGATTAGAAAATACAATCCCGATATTCTATAAGGAGTCGAGAGATTTTGGTTGTTGCTTGGCGTTCAGGGGCTATATTTTTAATTGAATTTTATGTATGATTTTGAATTTTGCATGAGAAATTGCAATATTTAAAATAGGTACCTATTATAAAGTTTAGTCGGTTTCGCGATTCTGACTGCTCGTAAAACCTGTGCATGTTTATAATGTAGTTTTACGTATCGTAGAGTACTTGTGTGCATGTGACTGTTCATAAATTAACCTAGGCTGATTAAATTAATTATGTTAATATTAGTGTTTAGATCGGTTTCCCATAGTATATAAGATGGACAAAACAAAGTAGTAGTCGTTGACAAATGACTTAAATGTAGGTAAAGGCATAACTTCATCTGTTTTTTAAAACCTGCGTTAATACGAGATTTTGTCATAGCTATAAAAAAAATTAAGTAATAAAAACTAAAACCCAACTACGACTAAAATGGTATTAACAAGACACCACAGACGGACAAATTAAAAATCCGGAGTCACACGTAGACTCCGGATTTTAGTTCTTCACTTTATGTCCTCTGGAGGGCGCCATTTTTAATATAATGTGACGTCACATAGCCTATAATCGACGCTTCCAACGATACCTCATTTGTCAAATTGTGATGAGTGGTTTAGAAGATAGGAGGGAACAGATGAACATACTTACATACATACATATATACATACATACATACAAATACATATATACATACCGGTCATAATCATAACCCTCCTTTTTTCTTCGCCGTAGTCGGGTAAAATGTTATTCAGATCAAAAATAATGCCAGTGGCTTGCTTTGCATATCTGTCTGCATAGATAACTTTTTAGTCGTGTATTTGGACAACTGCACTATTAATTGATTACCACTTTTCTGAAGTGGAGCAGTGTTTGGAGGAGCAGTGGTAGCGCGACTTATGAGTTGCATAGTTCGTAGGTTCGAACCCTGTCAGGCGCTTTACTTTGTATAGATTATTTCATCACCACTGCCCTCAAAACGGTGAAGGAAAACAACATAAGTATGTAGAACCAAAATTCGAAGACATGTGACATCTACCAACCCGCACTGGGCCCGCGTGGTGTATTATGGCCCACTCCGTCTCACCGAGAGAAGGCCTGTGTCCCAGCAGTGGGAACATTAAAGGCTGATTAATGCTTTCTAGAGTATGTTTTTGCGTAAAGGGTACTTACCCAATTAATGAAAGCGTCTATACATATAAATAAAACCCTCATTCCACATAACAAGCTCTTAAAAAGAGATCAGTTTATCAGCAATAATATAACAATGGCGGTAATGAATTAGTCGTTAAGTCTAACAGCTCGTAAGACAATTATAATGCTGGTTAAACCCGCAAATTAGCAAACGTTAACTGAATGATTGTGTCGTTAAGTGAGCGCCTCAATGAGCCTTTGTTTTAATTGTACGAATCGCGTGCGAAGGAACGATACGTGAACATGAACGGAAGTTATGGAAATGAAAGAATTTGTGTAACTTTGTTTTATAAACGTACTAGCTGCGCCCTGCGGTTTCACCCGCGTAAGTCTTGATCCCGAGGGAATCATCATGTCATCATCTGCCTAGCCTTTTCCCAACTATGTTGGGGTCGGCTTCCAGTCTAACCGGATGCAGCCGGAAACCAGTATTTTACATGGAGCGACTGCCTATCGGACCTTCACAACCCAGTAACTGGGTAATACGATACCCCTTGGTAAGACTGGTTGTCAGACTTTCGGGCTTCTGACGACCTGTAACGACTGTCATAGATCCACAAATGACAGCCGGGACCAACGTCTTAACGTGCTTTCCGAGGCACGGAGGAGTCTCGGTATGTAAAGATGGTCACCCATCCACGGACCAACCCCGGCAAGCGTAGCTTAACCTGATGGATCGACCCGTGCGGCTGTTATTAAGGAATTTTATCGGGATAAAAAGTATCCTGTATGTCTTATTCCAGATATTGGTCTACTCATTTACCATCTAAATTCCTTCAGCCGTTTTAGCGTGAAAGCGTAACAAACAAACTCACTTTCGCATTTATAATATTAGTTTGTATTTGCTACTATAATTCCACGTATACCTATATTTATCAAGGAAAGGTTACGAATGGTTTTCGGCAAAAAATGGCTATCCGTGGAAGTTGAAAAGCAACTCAGTCATTTTGACAACTAGTAATGTACCATTTAAAGAGTATCCACTAATGATGATACAGTATCGCAATACGTTTATAATGACTTATTATTGTTAGCAAAAATAGAAGTACCTTTTCAGTATGTATATCTGATGCTCCCAGTTCTCCACACCGGAAAGAATGAACGAATAGCGTCCCATTCTCATAAATGATCGCGTGTTAAGTGAACTATTATGTCATTAATTGAACGCCTCATTGAGCTTTCGTTTTAATTATCCGGCCCGAGTGTGGGTGTATGAATGGAGGGTATTGTTGAAAAATAGTGATGTGCACATATCACTAAACTTTGTAGGTATTTTGATGAAAGGAGCTGGAATTAGGGCTCTTCCAAAAATAGTGTAATAGACACTTGAGTGCTATCCACGCTGTGCTGGTAAGCGTTCGCACTCTAGAACTTTTTGGCTCCATCTGCCATCCGTTCTGCGAGCAATGCGTTTATAAACCACAAATATGACATGAACACTTGGCACACGAGGGATAGCTATACACTGGAAGCTATTTTCATATAACTCGTGTCGATACGAGAAACGAGGACACGAGTTGCCATTTCCCTGAAACTCAATTTATTGTTGATTATAGGTATTAGGTTAAACAAATATAGAACATATTCTATAATTGTTTGAACACGAGGCGATGGTGTGTGGGTGAAACTCATTATTGTTACTTGTTACCTGGACAGGTTTCACACCAATATAAATTGGTTATTGATAGGGGGATAGATCTTTATCGATTTGTATCTATAAATACATCCTGTTCAACTTGAGAACCAGTATAACGCTGTGTTCTAGTTTATCTATTATTGAACATTTTGTAGACTGAACAGGTCAACCCAAAGCGTCTGCAAAGAAGTTATATTTTCGTAAAATACGCGTTGTTACAATTTGTGCAATGTGCTGAATATTATTATTATTAAATACTAGCTGCGCCCCGCGGTTACACCCGCGTAAGTCTCAATGCCGTAGGAATATCGGGATAAAAAGTATCCTATGTGTTAATCCAGGTTATAAAATATCTCTTTGCCAAATTTCATCCAAATCCATTCAGCCATTTTTGCGTGATTGAGTAACAAACATCCAAACACACAAACACATAAACACACAAACACACAAACTTTCACTTTCACTTTATAATATTAGTAGGATAGTAGGACTAATGTTTAATTATTAACTTATAATGAGTCCAGCTTAGCCCAGTTTCGTCGACATCATTAGCAGCATTGTGATGATGATGATGGTGTGTGATGTGTGCGTTAATGTGTGTGTGAGTGAGTGTGTGTGCGTGTTAGTGTGTGAGGTGGACATTTGCCGCATTAGTTAACAGACTAGTTACGGAGCTGTTGGAAAAATGAGACTGGCTCTAATTCTCAAACGACTTTTAACTTTGAGACGACTCAAGGGTATCGCGCTATCCAGTAACTGGGTTGTGGAGATCAGATAGGCAGTTGCTCCATGTAAAATATAGCTGCGCCCCCCGGTTTCACTCGCATAAGTCTCGATCTCGTAAAAATATCGCGATAAAATGTATCCTATGTCCTAACCCAGGTCATGGTCTACCCATATGCTAAATTTCATCCAAATCCGTTCAGCTGTTTTAGCGTGAAAGCATAACAAACAAACAAACTCACTTTCGGATTTACAATACTAGCTTCCACCCGCGGCTGCGCCCGCGCGATATTTCGATAAAAAGTAGCCTATGTCTTTCCCTAGGGTGCCATCTATCTTCTTGCCAAATTTTGTTGAAATCCGTTCAGTGGTTTTGGCGTGAAAAGGTAGCGAGGCCGCGGGCAAAAACTAGTACTTCAAATAAATAGCAGTACTCTAAAAATGCTGTCTATACGTCTTTAATTAAAATGAGAAAAAAATACGTATTGTACCTACTTAAAAACTGCACTGATCTTTTAGAATTCTACCGAAGTGTTTTAAAATTAACTTATACCCTTGCAGTGTAACTTGGAGACCACTTAACGTGGTTACTAACTTTTCTCCTCGATGGTCCAAGAAACAAAGAACGAATTGTTTTAAAGCTGTGTTTTAAATTAATGTATTATAGCAACCAAGATTTGGTGTTTTTTTTAAATTGAATTATTTACAGAATAATATTAAGTAATTAACAAAAAAAATAACAAAGTAAAAAATAACATTCACACAACAACAAATTAATATCAAAGAGCGGGGTTGAAGGCTCGTACAGACTGGCACGATATCGCGGGCGCAACGACAGGCAGCGCGGCCCTCGTCGCGCCTGCGATATCGCGCCAGTCTGCACGAATCTTAACTTAATTACTTAATTTATTATTATTAGTTTTAGTTACCCCACTTATCAAAATTTTGATTCAGTGCTGTTAGTGGAAGTGCTCAGGTGCGGTTCTGAAAAGTGCTGTTGAAATCAGTGCTAAGAGTGGAATACCTCATTTTAACTGTTTACCTAAGGTCCACAAAAAATAGGTCGGTCGGTGACTCCGTATTATAGTAACCGGTGGCTCCACCAGTATAGCACCCTTGATAAGTTTTTGGATTTTTGTTCAGAATTACCGTGTTTTAAAAGGCTAAGAGTAAAGACTACCTTCAGCAGAAAGTAATATAAAGCCATAAGAAGAAAATTATTACTATTTCAAGTTATGCTTACAAAACACAAATTAAAATAAAAGTCATAGGAAATTGAAAAAACGGTTTAATTGATGCAAAATGAAACTTCAAAAACCCTCGTCCCCTTGATATTTTATTTATTTTCAACCTAATTAATAGATCCAAACTTCAAAGCAGTATACAACAACAGTTTACGTAAAGCATTTCTTTATTTAAAATCCCGGTATCACCATAGCAACAACCCAAGTCCCACTTAACTCAATTCTTATCAACACAACACTTCTGAAAAATACTTGAAACTTTACACAAAAGGGACCCTTAAAAAGGTATTTATGTCTAACGTTTTTATAGCGAGCGATCGATCGTTCTAACCGCGAAGAACTGTTTTTCAATGGCCGGGGTGAATTGAATTCTGCCCCATTCTACCAATTTCACCCCCATTCTATTCTGTTTTGCCCAGTTCACCCGTTAGAACAAGTTTAAAAAAAAAAGTACTTTTAAAATAATAGTTTTGAAAGTTTGCACAAGTATTTTCTAAAATTGATTTTTTTATTAAAAGATTTTAATATTATGACGAATATTTGTGCTATTTCTTTTTAAATGGAATACCAATGTATACCTACGGAGTTTTTATTAGAGTTTAAAATTGGGATCATTTCTTTTGTTTTTTTTTTGTGCATGACGTTATTAGTGTTGTTATGATTTGAAGTCTGAATCTAATAAAGATTGTGTCATCTGCTGTACAAGCGAATTACAATAAGATATTAATAAAAATGGTGACATTAAAAAAATTAATTTGATATGAAATTAAAAGAGAACTTTCTCTCATTACAGATTTTATATTAAAATGAGTTATGAATTACTGCAGCAGTCAACATATATTTCCCACTGACCAAACAGTATAATTCCATGACATGACGAAGAAATTAGATTAACCTACGCAGAAAATCACCACAGATTACCCAAACTCACAATTTTCATGCACCAAACCAATCGACCTTCCTTACCTACATCACAAAAACCCGACACAAACACAATAAAACAATTGACGCATTCGTCGAACAGTCACCGTTCGCTTTGTATCGTCGAAAGCTTTTAGAAGATGAGACCGTGGACCTAGCGGGCCCTTACGTCTGTGCTGGTACGCTCCGATGACCAGCACATTGTTTATTTAGTTAGTAATATTGAGTAAGGAGAGGTGAGTGGTGTGAAAGGTTGATCTACAGCTGTCATACGTCGAGTTATTTGATTGGTCGCTGGTGGTCAACCAATCAGCAGTTAAATTGAGACTTGACAGGAAATTCGAATTGATTTTCTTGCGAAAAATTGTTTGATTGTTTTCAATTTACCTGAGAAAACTTGGTTCATCATGTAGATCAGACTGCGATATGTGAAAATGTTTAAAGGTTTACAAAATTCACGGTAGTATTTATAAACTTGAGAGTCTTTGTTTTGTTTTCACGGTTATAATATGTCTGTACCAATTTTGATGACGTATTCTACGTGCGTACGTAAAATATCTTGGGCCCCATCTTCCCCTGAATGAGTACATTTTTTAATTTTAATTTTTTCTTTAATTTAATGGCTTTATCGCTGAGCGATAACGTCACCCTTTAACATCAGCACAATAAACTAAACCTTTCATTCTAGTGATACTGCTATTACTATTTTAAAACAAAAAATGCTAGTCTGTACAGTATCTTAGCTTGTTCCGATAAAGGGCAAGCTAGGATAGCATTACACCCTCCAATGTCGTACTTATTTGGCGGGTCAAGTAAATTAAATCGCAAAGCTTCATTCCGTACACACTTCGTCAAAACATGTTGCACATCTTCGACTACTCCACATTCTTCACAGTTGGGTGACGTAAGGAGTACATAAACTAGAAAAAAACAACCAATCTAATGAAATCGATGAGAAATTAAGAGTCGAAGGCAGTATGAAAAAAAAAAATCGATATCACGCGTCCGAATGGCGGTCAAATTGCTAGTTTGTTATAAAAAAAGACTTCGTAGGTAAGTAGATAATAAAAACCCCTTGACAATTCAAAAGTGCCTGTAATTGGTTTATTTGAAATAAATGCATTGAGTTTTTGAAAAAAAAATTAAAGTAATAAGAACTAACACCCAACTACGACTAAAAAGGTATAAACAAGACACCACAGACAGACAAATTAAAAATCCGGAGTCACACGTGTTAGGGCATAAATCGAACAGATTACGTGTGACTCCGGATTTTTTATTTTATAGGCTATGTGACGTCATATAGCCTATAACCTCCGGACGATCAAGACGCTTCCAACGATACCTCATTTGTCAAATTGTAATGAGTGGTTTAGAAAATAGGAGGGAACAGATGAACATACTTACATACATACATACATATACATACATACCGGGCAAAATCATAACCCTCCTTTTTTCTTCGCCGTACTCGGGTAAATAGGTACGTAAGAAAAACAAAATAGTGCTCTATTAAAATCAAAAAGGTGTTATTGTATATTTCAATTTCTAAATTAAATTATTTCATCAAGTTACATAACGTACCTAAGTTAAATATTTACAACGCAATTTTAATTTAATTTTCTCATAAAATAAAAAGTTATTTTTACGAAACCGTTTTGGAGGAACTCAATCCCTTGTTAGCTAAGCACCCCAAGAAGACCGGGGAATCATCTGTTGGTGCTGGAGGCAAAGCTGATGGTGGAGTGCGAAAAGTCTAAGTGTTTGTTCCAATTGGTATGTACCAATTGAATTTGTACCTAATCACTTTGTACTTGTGACGTCAGATTATGTAAATGTTGCTATTGTACATGTACGTCTACCTGCTTACTCTTTTTCTTATTTTCACTTCAAAACTACTTTATAATTATCACATCTGTTGGTAATTACTATTAACTTGTTTGTGTTAAAATAATTGTTCCGTGTTTGTTGTCAGGTTGTCACTGTCATAATGTCATTGTCATCTCATCATCTGTCAATTTTAAATTGACGTATGACGTCCCAGTTTCATTGTTCCACCTTTGTGTTGTTTCGTAAATTGCGTTCCGTTTTTGCTCATGTAACTTTGTCATGTATCGTTTTGTTTGTTGATTTCTCATAATATTTTGTGTATATGCTTGTGATGCTGTTTCTTTTCTAAATTGATGTTTTTTTTTATATTATTACTGCTTTGAAGTGGTGCACGGATCTTTTGGCGCTCGATTATCCTTTAATGACGAGTTCTGTTGTAGAACAATACGTCTTAGTTACGATTTTGGCCACGCGCCAAATAATCCGTGTACAACTATACTAGTGCTGCTGGTGGGTGGTGCTCAGATAGTGGTGTTGCACCTAAGGTGAAAGCAATCCTAGCCATAGTTTATTTGCATATTTATTAGTTATTCATATTAATATTTATTAGTTATTTATATTAATATTTTTATTTGTATTTTATGTTATCCGATGATGATTCTTTTTACTCTGCCATTGATTCCTCTAGCTCATCCGCTAATGCAAGTTTCAGCTCCTTAACCGACACCCTTGGTGACTTTGTGCGTCGAAACTTCAGTCATCCGAAAGGTCATCTATTTAATGTCTGCCATATAAATGCCCAAAGTGTTCCAAGTCACTACAGTGATCTGTTAGACACCTTTGCCGACACCAATACCCATGCTGTTCTGGTTTCTGAGAGTTGGCTCAAACCTCAACTTCTCTCCACCACCTTCTCTCTCCCAGGTTTCACTCTTATCCGCAATGATAGAATTGGAAAGGGAGGGGGCGGTGTAGCTATCTATCTTCGTAGCGATTTCCTATTCAAAGTCATTGCCACATCTCCCTCACAATACCATGCTTCTGCTGAGTACCTCTTTTTGGAGGTGTCTGTCAGAGGCGTCAAGACCCTTCTTGGTGTTGTCTATTGTCCACCCGCCGTTGACTATTTTTCCAAACTTGAATTGGCGCTGGAATCCGTAGGGTCTGAGTATGCACATTGCGTCATCATGGGCGATTTCAACACTGACCTTGCTCACCACAACCCCCGATCCCGTAAACTCCTTCACATCATTGAGTCCGTTAGTCTCCATATACTTTCACTGCAACCTACTCATTTGAATTTCTCAGGCGACGACACTTGGCTGGACTTAATCCTCACATCCACTCCCTCCCTTATTTCCTCTCATGGTCAGTGTCCCGCTCCTGGATTTTCCCATCACGACCTCATTTTCCTCTCGTATATCCTAAAACCGCCTAAACCTGTCCCAAAAGTTCTGCACATGCGTTGTTTTGCTCGAATGGACGTTGAGAAGCTTCGTCAGGATGCGTCAGACCTCAGTTGGGAACACCTGGCAGCGGCGACAACAGGAGACGAAAAATTGCGCATTTTTGATCGTGCGGTCCTTGATCTCTACGACAAGCACGCTCCTGTCAAGCTAATTAAACTACGGCGTCCACCTGCTCCTTGGATGACGACAGGGGTTCGAATGGCGATGAGGCGCAGAGATCGGGCCTTCCGTAAATTTAAAAAGAATCGCAGTGATGAAAATCGGAACTTTTACAAAGCTGCTAGAAATCGGTGTAATCAGATGATACGCAACGCTAAACGCCGCCATATTCACGAGAACATATCCTCTTCTTCACCTGCTGATATCTGGAAGTTCCTTGGTACTCTTGGTATCGGCAGACCACGTCATGTGGATTTTCCTAAAACAATTGGCCTTGATGATATCAACCGTCACTTCACAACCTCTTGCCATTTGGATTCCCAAATGTTGTCCCAGACGGTCGATTACATTACAGGCCTAGCCACCCCAATTATAGAACCATTTCACCTCTCGCCGGTCACCTCGGACGAAATTAAAAAGATCATCCTGTCCATAAAATCCAAGGCTGTGGGCTGTGATGGCATCAGTCGTAGTATGGTCGTTTGGGTTCTTGACATCCTTCTCCCTGTGATTACCCACATTATCAACTTTTCTCTTGACTCCGGACAATTCCCATCCTTGTGGCGTATGGCGTATGTACGTCCACTCCCTAAAATTTCAAATCCCTCTTTACCCAGTCACTTCCGACCCATTTCCATTCTCCCGTTCCTGTCTAAAGTGCTTGAGGCCTGTGTACACAAGCAGTTTGCGGGGTTTGTTCACCAGAACAACCTTGTTAGCTCATTTCAGTCTGGATTCCGGCCTGGGCACAGTACAGCCTCCGCCCTACTTAAAGTGACTGGTGACGTTAGAGAAGCGATGGAGAATACCAAGGTTACCGTTTTAGTATTAATTGATTTCTCCAATGCCTTTAACGCCGTCAGCCACGATATTCTCCTTTCTATTCTCTCTCATCTTATGGTTTCGTCTGAGGCTCTGGAATGGTTCTCTTCTTATCTTCGGGGACGTCAGCAGTCGGTTCGCGTTGATGAGAGCTCTTCGAGTTGGCGCGACCTGGATGCTGGTGTTCCACAAGGCGGTATTCTTTCTCCATTGTTATTTTCCATCTTCATTAATTTCATAACTCACTGTCTTCGGTGTTCGTATCATCTTTATGCCGATGATCTTCAATTATATACAGCTGAGCGGGTTGAAGGTTTATCAGACGCTGTAGCGGATTTAAACCGAGATTTAGATGCCATCAGAAGGTGGTCTGATAGTTTTGGGGTGTCAGTAAACCCCTCAAAGTGTCAGGCCATTGTAATCGGGAGCTCACGCATGATGAGTAGGGTGACGCTTACCTCTCTTCCTCCTCTAATTTTCAATGGCACCGTCATCCCCATTACCTCTACTGTGAAGGATCTCGGTTTGCATCTGGACTCGACACTTTGCTGGCAACGCCAGGTCTCTAGTGTTAGTCAAAGGGTCAGCGGTACTCTTCGATCCCTGTATCGTCTGAGGAACTTTTTGCCCGCTAAGACGAAGACTATGCTTGTGCAGACTTTAATTTTCCCCATCATCGACTATGGTGATGTGTGCTACTTTGACTTGAATGCAGTTTTGCTGGATAAGCTTGACAGACTACTCAACAACTGTATCCGGTTCATATTCAACCTGAGGAAATATGATCATGTGTCGAGCTATAGGTCTGAGCTCAAATGGATGTCCATTCGCCAAAGACGAAGTTTGCGTGCTTTGACCACGCTTTTCTCCGTTCTCAATTCTCCCTCTCCTCCTTCTTATCTTGTGTCTCACTTCCAATATCTATGTTCTTCACACACTAGGAATCTGCGTTCTTCTAACAATCTTCTCCTACTCTGTCCTTCTCATACTTCTGACTTCGTTCATTCTTCTTTTCATATTCAGTCCATTCTTCTTTGGAATGCGCTTCCTCTTGATATCAGGACGGCCACCAGTCGGTATGCATTTAAGCGGAAATTGCAGAGTTTTTTTCTGAACAAATAGAGTAGAGTCATATCTACACCTCTCTCCCTAGAATTTGTATATTATTAATGTATATATATATATATATATTATAGGTATATATATGGTGAATCAGTATGTAGGTAAATGTATCATAAGTTTATAGCTTCTTATTCTGTAAAACCTGTCTTATCTATGCATTATGATATAATATTATATTATTAATTATTTTATTTTTTTTCTCTTTATTCGTCACAGTCAGAGCACCTGCCAACTAATCTCTTCACCACCCTTGGTTGACTGGTAGAGAATGCCTAAGGCATTAAGTCCGCCTTTGTACCTCTTTTTTGAGTGCGAAAAGTTTAAATAAATAAATAAATAAACCGTCAATCTGACTACGAGATCAAATAAAGTTCTGAGAAAAATTATTTAAATTGTAAATTGGGACGTTCTCTTGGAAAAAATAATTACTTTGTAGTGTTGTTGCTTGTTCTTATTCTTAATTTATGTTTTCGTTTTGACTCACAAAGACGAAACCTTATCACTTACGATGGGTATCTATTAAAACATTCTGAGGAGCTCGTGCCTAAGTAATAACAACCGCACGGGTCGATCCATCAGGTTAAGCTACGTTTGCTGGAGTTGGTCCGTGGATGGGTGGCCATCTTTACATACCAAGAGTCCTCCGTGTCTCGGAAAGAACGTTAAGCCGTTGGTCCCGGCTGTCATTCGTGGATCTTTGACAGTCGTTACGGGTCGTCAGAACCCCGAAAGTTTTACAACTAGTCTTACCAAGGAGTATCGTATTCCCCAGTTACTGGGTTGTGGAGGTCAAACAGGCAGTCGCTCCATGTAAAATACTGGTATTCAGCTGTATCTGGTTAGACTGGAAGCCGACTCCAACATAGTTGAGAAAAGGCTAGGCAGGATGAATGAGTCAACCAGTCACCTATAGACGAAAACAAATGAAGTGTTTCTATAGGTACACATTCAAGTAGATATGTATGTCATAAACTTTACCTGTAGAAGTACCTAACACAGACATTTTGTAGCTCTCGTAGCAATGTGATTGAATAACTAGGTTACAACAAACTTCAAGGCACTTGCTTTAAATGTTTTAGTCTATTTAAATATCACTAAAGTTGTTTCGCGAAAAAACAACGCAATCAAATTGAGTATCTCATCGTTTTTGGAAGTTAATAATGTAACTAAAATGATTGAAAAAGCTATAACTTTGTTTGAAATGTTAATAATTATATATAAAACATCAAATAAGCCAAACGATATTCCGAGAAAACACTCAGTAGTAACAATAATCTCTCGTAACAGTCCTGCTGGCCCAGTGTTCTTAAAGTTGAGCACAACAATGACCAAACCCGTGTTTTTCTACCGTGACGCAATCACCATCCTACCTTTTACATTTAAAACCGAACCTTATCTAAGAGCTTGAAAAATAAATACTACAGGTATACCGTTAAAGTTTCCTCTAGTTTGACTAGTAAAAGGCCCGGGCTCGGTTGCCGTCCCATCCGGAGTCAGGTGCTAAAACAGTGAGATAAACCGACCAAGGCCGGAAGGTCGCACCGCAAACGACGCCACCCGAATTCTAAAGCGCTCTCAATTCGGTCAGGTTATACCTTGCGCTGGAATCAAGGAGAATTGCAGTTTTAATTAAAACCTTTATGAAGTATTGTGTTTATTTTTAACTCATTTCGTCTCATAGTTTATGTTAATTTTTCTACAGCTGTTTAATGTTGGAACTAGTTTTTATAAGGAAAAACAGGTTGTTTTTAAAAATTATAAACAGTTTCTTTTTTGTCTTAACCTGCAGCAATGTTATGAGATTCTGTTAATAAAGAGAGAACTTGGAGGTTATTTTATTGCTTTGTAGACTGTGTTATGGTGGTGTGTACCATTTTCTTGTATTATTTGTGTGAAGAATTTTAGAAGTTAGCCAGCCTTCATGAAAAGGCTAGACTTCTTTCGAGGAACGTTCTACCAAGTAATACACAGTCTCAGAAAACCGTCATAACAAACCGGTAAGACGTCTTTCGACGAATACTCTACCGATTTTTTCCTAGTAAAATAAAACTGTGCAAACATTATTTTTAAATGTAGTAGTATTTTAAAACTACGCGACCGGCGGTAAGTGTAGACAGGCCAGCCTTCAAGTCTCTTCACTGGCACTACTAAAGGAAGCTCCGAACTTGCACCTCGGCGACGTAAACAGACCTATACAAATATATTAGCGACAGTTTATCGGCGCTTTTTACTACATCCTCCATTGAGTTTGGTTTAAAAGGATCTTGTTCAGTGGACCGTTGTAAAGGATACACTGAAATCTGTGTTAATAGTCGCGGCTGTAGTGTGCTGGCTTAAATAGGGTGTACCATACCTTTCAGTGGCTGTTAGGGATTATTTCAGGTGGATTGGGAGTGTGTTTTGGTTTTAAACTGGTCACATCAAAACATCATAACATCACCTCGTGCACAGTTTCAAAGCTACTACAGCTTTGAAACTGTGCACGAGGTGATGTTATGATGTCACTTGTAGGAGGAACTCGATTTCGCCCGATGGAAAGCGATAGATGAGTTCTATGATAGAACGAGCAAGCCCAGAAGATGCCTGTTCACTTTTACTTTGAAGGCTGACGGGTTATATGTGGAAGGAACACAGACGCTGACAGAGAGTTGCACACTTTGGCCGTGCGTGCGCATAATAAATGTGGAGCAGAATTGAGATTTTTATAAATGTATTGGCAGATGAATAAAAGTGGCTGGTATAATCAGAGTAAAAACAATATTCAGAGTGAAAACACAGCAGCGCTCTGATTTATTACATACATCGTTGCGCTGACACTTTGTAGAAACCTAGTTTTTTTGTGTATGAGGAAATTGCAACGGTTAAGTTTGTGAGTTGCCAACGCATGTTTTTGCGATATGCGATACCAATTTTTTCACTATGATATGAATTCACTGATCTTAATAAAAGAGAGCATGGCAACATCGATTCCCTCAAACCATTTACAAAACAGTGAATCGATACCCAAAAGTGTTTCTTCAATTATCGTTTGACCTTTGAAATGGGCTCAGTAAAAATATTTTTTCAGTCGGATACTTCTTAAAATACTTCGTCATTTACAATATTAGTCTGCTTATCTGTTTGTTTAGGACAAGGTCGAGATGTGAAATTAGAAATGTACTTAAGAGGATCGGATTTAACGTTGAAGAGAGAATCGTGATGGCGGAATAATTAAATCCGGATTCATTTAATCGGGCTAATACTGATTTTGGGTAAAGAAAAACATTGTGAGCAGACCTTGATTTGATGTTTTAATCATCGAGTGAGGTCCTTCTTTGTACAAGAAGAAGTCCTTACGTGGGACTAACTTTCAATATCGGTATTGGTACAATAAATAATTTGTAGGTAGTAAAAAAAAAATGAAAAAAGTTCGGGTTCTGTTTTGGTTTGTTTTCAATACAAGAATTAATGGGTTCGTCCAGTATTTCCTTATAAGCAGTCAGCCGCGCTCATAAATACAGCTGGTGCCGAGATGAAGGTAGAAGAACACAGAATAGAGTCAGGTTATTTTCCTATTTGACCCACTTTCTACCAAGAAGCAAGTACTGCCTCCTAAATTTATTCAGGCCAGCCTACCTGGTCAAGTGTACCCTCTTTAAACCGAAGACGGTTCCACCAGCCGTCGGGCAAACATCAACAAATTGATCAATGTTGCCACTATATTGCATAGCTCTCGGGTTGTCGCACACTTTGAATACCAAGTGGCACGGATTTATTTTACTATAGGCCCAAAGCATACGCGGTGGATCTGCACGCGTACCATGACCACCGTAGAAATGGGTTTTATCGACGGAAGAATAGACAAAACGACATATTGTGATTATTTATCTGTGGTCATGCTACACGTGCAGTAAGGTGATGGAAGATTTGAAGGCTAACGCAACATTCGCAACACGATTGTCCATTTGTTTCTAACATAATATATGATATACTAGCTTTTGCCCGCGGCTTCGCCCACGTGGATGTCGGTTATTATATACTAAAACCTTCCTCGAGAACCACTTTTTATTGAGTGTGCAAGTCACCCCCTGACATTTTATCCGTGTATATATAAAACATTGATCAGGCAAGGGCCATAGTTCTTCCATAGTTCTAGGTATCCAGTCCACTATAGCCACCCAAACACATAATCCAATGTTTTGTACATCCTGTTCTGCAATAGTCCTACACCAGCCGGGGGTTGTTCTTGGCTGCACTTTCATAGTGCGAACAGAGATAATCGTCGGTTGGTGCCTCATTCCATTTAAGATTGTCTAAGGGGCCTCTGCGAGTTTGCTTCGGCCCCTCGCACGCCTTCCAAAGGTCCGGGACCCCAGGGTCTCGAGATATATAAACATAATAATATAATCTTTATTTATATAAAAATAGATTGTAGTTTAGGTAACAGTTTTCACAAAGTAGACTAATGAGGCGTGTGGTGGCATCACAAACTGACTAATATGATTTTCGAAATATAATTTCAGCTGAATTAATCAAAGTACTAATAAAATCAATGATTTTTAACAGGCGATGGGGATATCTTTTCTATAGTTTAGTTCTATTCAAGTTCATTATGTACTTAAAATGCGCTGTAAAAAGTATTTATCTATCAAAAAAAAACTAAATACTCGGTATAAGGCCTGTTAATTGGTTCCCACTAGTGGGAACTGGGGAGTGACCAATTTATTATTATAACCTGGAAAAAACTGATAAGGAATGTTGTGCCTTCCAAGACTGTTTATACATTTAAGTAATAATGATTGCGGTGCCGGTTAGAAATTCTACATGTTCTGCTGTAGCTTCATCTTGAAGAATCAGGTTCAAGATACAGGTTTTTACCTAGTTTGGAATTTAGGAGTTCATACAATTTTAGCCGACATTATTTGTATCCTAGTTCTTAAGAATATAACTGTATTAGGCTATATTTTATTGAGTCCAAATAAACGTTATGTTATGTTAACCGCTAACTGCTAAGCCTAGCTGGCTAGCACCCTATGCTTTGGGCCACACGCACGACGCCATCGCACAGTCAGCGTGCACGCTTTTATCGCCTTTGTGGTAAAGGCGGCCATATCTTAAGGTTAGGCCTCTAGAACCGCGAGATATTGGGGATTAGAATACGTTTATTTTATAACAGAGCCTAGTATTAGCTTTGTATGTGCAAGATCTGAAAGGATTGTGGGTGGTTTCTTACATATCCACGTAGGTATTTGCGTTGGATGAGGTAATATTTTTTTTCGTTTTTGTTTGGTATTTTATTAGCATTATGAGCGATTCGATACAGATTTGTAAGATAAGAAAAAGGCCTCCTTTGAGCTAAAAAAGTGTATTTATTATGTACCTATCTACGCTAATTAACGTCTACCAATTTTGGTAACTACTGAAAAACTCTCAAATATATATTCTACTTATTGTGTATTCATACAAAATAACGTAAAGCAACTGAGAGTTTACAATATACTGAGTGTAACGGACATCGACGCGTAACCGTTACCGTTAATTCAAATCATGATTTTAGACCCACCAGCGCTGTAAAATCCACGCTGGGGGGTATAGACCCATGTGCTGAATTCATAGTAACAGTTTGCGTGTTCCTAACATCGTGTAAAGGAAAGAAATAAGGAATAACGTTTATTTGGACACAGTTCGTGAAACACAAAATACAAATAACAAAATTAAAAATAATGTTTGTACAATAATTGTGTGTGCCTCACGGTTGCGCCAAAAAGGTTTATTTCAGTATTAATGCTAAATACGAGTAGATACTAAGGCGTAAGGCGTTCCTTACATCGGAACGCTTTATTATGCTGAATCTTACCCGAGTCATTCGTGTATATATCCTGATGAATGGTATTATGCAGTATTAGTGCCATCAATATTCCACTGAGAAAACAGGATGGTGCTAGCGGCTTTGTCTAGCTCCGTCTCTCTCTCACAATGGAAAAATGGTGGCACTAATACTTCATAATACGGCACCTGGCTTGCTCCGCTGTCTCCTCACAACTCGCTAGCTCCCTGGCTCATTCATAGATCTGTTGCATCAAACATTTCCGGGTAGCGTTTACGGCTTAGTAAATGTTCTGTAGTACATTTGTTTACCACAAAAAGCTGTTTTTTCCACTAAGACTTCTGTAGAAAGTGCTCTTCTTCTTGTAAGTAAGACCTGAACACTTGAAAGCTTTTCTTTCATAGTTCTGGCATGGATTCCGCGTTTTGATAAGTGGTTTGTCTTATTTTATAAGTCGCTGTACTTGAAAGTTCACTAAGCCTTCTACTTTATTTATAGTAATTATTATTATACTAGCTTTGCCCCGCGGTTTCACCCGCGTAAGTCTCGATCCCGTTTGAATATCGGGATAAAAGGTATCCTATGTCCTATTTAATGTCAAGGTTTACCCTTGTGCCAAATCGTTCAGCCGTTTTAGCGTGAAAGCGTAACAAACAAATAAACAAACAAACTCACTTTCGCATTTATAATAAGTATTGGTTAGGATTTTGTGAGTTCCGAGAAATAGGTTCAATGTTGTTATTGCCAGATTTGTGAGGCACGATTTAACGTTTTTACAAAAAAAGTTTTTAGTTTACACATTAAAGTTGTGGTAGCTACCCTACATAAATTCGTATACCAATACTTACTATGTAATTATTAGTGACAGGAAGTTATTATCATCATCAACATACACTAATTGGAAAATAATACATACTATCGAAAATAACTGAAAAACTTGAGCTATGAGCCCTTCCTTTATGTATATAATCTGTATTTTGTTATTTTTATTTAGCAAACTCCTTTGAATAAACTGTCAAGGATGAATGTAATGAAAAAAAAAAAACAGAAACTCAAAAACTACCCAAGCAAAGTTAATAAAATGTATATGGCACCACCGCGCAAAATTCCTCTACCAAATAGTTCGTTTTTTCAATATCGGTCCACAATTGGCGAAAATACAGATGAATATTTATATAATAAAAAATATATGTTATACATATATTTACAGACGAATTAAGAAACTTATTAAAGAAATAAAAGGTACTTGAATTGTTCTGTCAGGAATTTCTCAGTAGCAATCTGTTATCTGAATTTAATTTCCCAGATAATAAAACTAAATAGTCATGACGCCTATAGGCATCTGAAATGACCATTGCAAGTGAAGGAACAGAACCGCCGCCGTTGGAGACGCCCTGGGCGTCGGGAATCCCAGGCGGATTTCCGGCCACCATAGGCGCGGGCTTGCGGACGGCGAGCAACGGGCAGCTCGCCGTCCGATAAGGACCAGGCCCGGGTCGATGGCGCGTCGTGTTCCACGCGCGCCTCAAAGAGATGTCAGCAAAAATGACGGGGTCCAATAGGACCGATGCCTGCCAGGGTTGCGGGAAAGTCCGAAAGGGATACCGGGACCTTGGCAACAGGCAAATGAAGGAACACGGGTGGGTTTTAGTCAGTAAAAGTCTGACACGCCCTTCCGCTCCGCCCAGAGCGGGAGAAGTCATTGGATGATTTCCCACCCTCAAAAAAAAAAAAAAAAAAAGTGAAGGAACAGAAAGAAAGAAAAATTGGTTTATTTGTCACAGAAACACGCACATACAAAAGATAACAGTACTTAATCATAATATTACACACACAACTTAAAAAAAGAGCAATGCCTTCCCAGAGACAAAACTAAAATGTCTCATCACGTGCATCGTTAAAAATTCCCAAGGAATTTCAACACGCTGAAACCATGGACTATATTCACAAAAAAGATTAGCAGAGAATGTCCCACGCCATTTTCGTCACAGGAATCCAAAAAAAAAGTAATTCCGTAAAGGAAAAGCCATGGCCCCGAGCTAGAAAATTTGATTATAGCCAATCCGAGGTGGCGTGACGTGCCGTAAGCGCGTTTGATTGGCTAACGCCTTCTGACGGGGGCCGATTTTTGGCACCCTCTGAAAAGCTAGAAGAAATACCTTTATAGTTAGTGGATGAAATGAAAAAAAAAAAAAACCATACAGACAAATTGAGAACCTCCTCCTTTTTGAAGTCGGTAATTTTTTTTTTGTGATGGTCCGATTATTTATAGCAACTGAGATAATCAGGTTTCTTTGCTTTACGTTTTTAGAGCTACTAGAGTTAAATCTAATCCTAACTATATCTTAACTAATAGTATAAATTCTAAAGTGAGTTTGTTTATTTGTTTGTTACGCTTTCACGCTGAAACGGCTCAACATATTTGGATGAAATTTGGCACTTGAGTAGACCATGACCTGGAGAAGGACATAGGATACATTTTATCCCGATAATCCCACGAAATCGAGACTTATGCAGGTGAAACCGTGGGGCGCAGCTAGTAACGGAATATAATTTAAAGTAATTTTCACTAATATCTCTTTAATTTCTTACGCTCTGGCATTCCTTTTTTGAAACTCATGGTTATAGTCTCCAGAAGTCCATTGTGAGTTGTCTTTTAACCCTAGAATCTAGTTATACAAAGTTCAAAGAGTTCAATGCAGGTATCTAATTAAGTTTTCAACAGACTTCGACAAGCGAGATTAATGTCTGGGACACGCCATTATATTATTTATAGTAAACTACTGTATGCCTTGCTGTTCCTCATTTTATATAATGAAAAAGTTATTTATACAGGATACCTCATAATTAATTTTCGTTGGTAGGTAATAGGGGTTTATGTAAACAAAGGAGATTTAGCCCAATACTTTAGGGCCTTATACAACCTTAGTGTAAGAAAAATGTTGATGTTAGTTTTTGTGATATTCTCATTACAGTAAGAGCTTTCCTCTTGAAAATTACTTTAGATATAGCATAATCAGTCTATAATGTTCCCACTGCTGGGCCACAGGTCTCCTCTATCGAGAGGGAGTGGGCTGTAATTCACCAAGAGGGCCCAGTATGCGTGGGCAGATAAAAAAAAAATAGTTTAATTGCGGCAAACTTGACGCTAAGAAAATACGAATACACGAAAAATAATAAATTGGGAGAAAATATGCGTCACATTCACGCAAAACGGCCATCGCTCAGCATAATGCTGCGACCCTATGCGAGACAGAGCCCCACCGCTGGTTTTCAGTGATAGCCGGCGTTGACGTGATGACGTCAATCGGTGCAGCATATTGTAAAATAACAATAAAAACAAAAGAAAAAAAATATATATGTAATAAAACCTAATTATAGTAATAGTTAATAGTTTACATAAATATAATATATATATATGGTGGCAACATTCGTTCCGTCAGCGACTCACTTGCCACAGGCATAAAAACTATTTGCCACATTTTTTTTTGATGTCACATGTCTTCGAATTTTTGTTTCTAGGACAAGCCGGTTTCCTCACGATGTTTTCCATCACCGTTTTTGTACACTTTAGATATAATCTTCCTTATTTATAAAAGTGTTTTACAGTTAACTAATGATTAGTGTCTGCTTTACCACACATTTTCGACGTTTAAACGTCGCGTAACTTTAACAAGGTTTATATGGGAGAATATTAATCCTTATATATTATAAAACAAAGTCCTCCGCCGCGTCTGTCTGTCGTCCTGTAAGCGATAAACTCAAAAACTACTGCACCGATTTTTATGCTGTTCACACCAATGGATAGAGTGGTTCTCGAGTAAGGTAATAATAATAACCGACATCCATGTGGGCGAAGTCGCGGGCATCAGCTAGTTATGTATAAATAATTATATTTCTCATTTCACTTACTCTACTTCTCACCTTAAAACCCTGCTTACCCCAAAACTCAAACACACACAGGTTTGTAATTCATATGCCAACACAACATGAATAGCTACAGAGTCGGGGGGACCTCAATTAAATCTGTCGTGTACTTTTGATCCCCTTCTAATTACTCCGACACGTTCGTCAGATCTTCCATTTAAAACTGCGTACGTCCACAAAGGTTACGAGTATGTCAAATAAGATTTTGGGAAGGCTTCGAGTTTGAATACGGGTTAAGTTTTGAAGTATATGTAGTAAATGTTTTGGTTTAAGGTTTGTTGGTCGGGCATAATGCTTTCGATTTGGATCGACTTGGTATTGATTTTATTTCAGCAGTTACTGTTTTCGTTTTGTTATAATACTTATTAGGTATGTCCAGGTTTTCATAAAATATTTGCCTAAGGAGGATGTTATATACAGACACAAGATAGACACGTACTTACATAATAATAATAATAATATGTACAAGTACAGAAAAAAGAAAATAATCATAGTGCATCAAAAAAATTCGTCCGCATCGCTGTCAACAGGAAAAGTGCCCAAAGGGCTGGCAGCATTGCCACGTTGTATGGCATTGCTGAATCTTTGGCTAAAAAAAAGACCGTAAGTCAGCGGTCTTCGACCAAATTCGTCAAATCAAATTCATTTATTAAAGAACGTATTTAGTGATTTGAGGTGCAAGCGGGCCTGACATAAAATTGTTTTTTTTTTTAAACTGTTTTTAGCTCTATATGTAGGTTTGGTCCCGGCTGTCATTCGTGAATCTTTGAGTCGTTACGGGTCGTCAGAAGCCCGAAATTCTGACAACCAGTCTTACCAAGGGGTATCGCATTACCCAGTTACTGGGCTGTGGAGGTCAGATAGGCAGTCGCTCCATGTAAAATACTGGTATTCAGCTGCATCTGATTAGACTGGAAGACAACCTTAATATAGTAGGGAAAAGGCTAGGAAGATTGAAGTAGGTTTGTACAAACACTTTTACTCGGCAATCATATTTGAAAAACTAGATTAAGTCGGCTTATCCTATCCGACTAGTCTAAGAAGAAACGCCGAAATAAACTCGAGAGGTCCATTTTAAAGTCCAGACATAGTCTTGATCAGATCATGTGCAGACCATGTAGATTAGTGTCTGAAATGGTCTTTAGAGGGAATAACCACCTAGATTGAGTGGACCTGTCCAGTCAGTGCACGCATTTGGCAGTAATCGTGTAGCTCAACTCAGAACTTAAGGAGCTCAAAGACTCGACGAATTCAAATTAAATTCCTCACTTTATTCTCTAAACCTCAGACCAACCACTTAAAAAAAAAGCTAACTTTAAACCTAATCTTTTTAAGGTTCATTTAATTTGCATAGACTTAGATCCAGACTTTCTAGGCGGTAAATAAATGAAAGGTTACGTGTGAAATGTAAATAGAACCTCTACGTAATTAGTAGGTGGTGTGAGACTTGGCAGAACGTATAATCCAGGCTTAGAGGCTTGAAGGATTTCGTATTTAAATTGAGGTGTATGCTTTAATGAATGTATACTCTTTGTTGTAAGCCTATATTATGATTCTTTATGAGGAATGGATACAATTCGCGTAGACTTTAAATAGGCCACTTTCACTCTTATTTATAAACATTGCTTAAAGTTTAGAGAAATTTAAACGTCAAAAATGTGTGGTTAAACAGACGCTTATTACTACTTAACTTAAGCAACGTTTATAAATAAGTCGTTAATGTTTAATGTGTTTATATAGTTTTTGTTTTAGTATCGACTAAATTATTAAATTCGTAACAAAGTTAATTCGAATTAAGATAAATGACGGTCTATAATAAGTTTGCACAATGTGTGTGTGTAAAAAAGAGGGACCAACTTTTACTCTGACCACGCCATACAAATATAACAAAGACATCTGTCGAAAGAGGCTGCCAAACCTGAATTGGATGTGATATATATAAATGATCTTTAATTATCGAAAACTGAAATGAAGAGATCCGCAAGAGAACCAAGGTAACCGACAAGTTTTGAGTGCAGGAAGGTCTACCGTTGGAAGGCCTTCTAAAAGGTGGACCGATGACCTTGTGAAGACCGCAGGAATCCGCTGTATGCGAGAAGCACAGAACCGGTCGAAGTGGCGATGTTTTAAAGAGTCCAATTTCCAGCAGTGGACGTCTTTCGGCTGAAAGTATGCTTAATGAATCGAAAACTTCAACTCCAAAATTGCCTTCTAAATGAGAACATTGGCATTACTAATGACGAAGATCTCTACTATAATTTACGCTGCCATTTAACTGGAAACAAAGCAAAGATAAACATGTACTCATAACAATTATTCGCACGTTCTGCGATAATAAATCGTGGACGTTTGCGTGTCAAATGTGTTACAGAAATATGAGCGTATGCTGCGCTGGTATAGCAGACTGGCCACAATGTTTACACTCCATAACCCTTCACATAAGTAACATGTTTATACTGACGTGTTAGGGTGTTTAAATATGACTGGATATTCTTTAAATATGAGGAGGTCGTGGCTAAGTAATAACAGCCGCACCGAGTAGATCCATCAGGTTAAGCTACGCTTGCCGGGGTTGGTCCATGGATGGGTGACCATCTTTACATACCGAGACTTCTCCGTGCCTCGGAAAGCACGTTAAGCCGTTGGTCCCGGCTGTCATTCGTGGATCTTTGACAGCCGTTACGGGTCCGAAAGAAACTTGAAAGTCTGACAACCAGTCTTACCAAGGGGTATCGTATTAACCAGTTACTGGGTTGTGGAGGTCCGATAAGCAGTCGCTCCATGTAAAATACTGGTATTCGGCTGCATCCGGTAAGACTGGAAGCCGACCCCAACATAGTTGGGAAAAGGCTAGGCAGATAGATAGATTCTTTAAATATAAACGGCAATTGGTTAATGGTTGAGGTGAGTCAAAAGACAGGTTGTACATGCAGGAATAAAAAATATTTTTAAGAAAATTGACACTACGTCTATTTGGCATGTTATAGCTATATGTATTTATAATGGTTTGTTTGTATTGTATAGTTTTTTATGAAATTTTTTGTTACTTTTTATTTATTGAATTTTAAATTCTGTGACCTTTTTAATTTGTTCCTACTCATTCATTTATTTTAATTGCATTGACATTTTATTTTAAATCTGTGATCTTCTTTTGTACCTACTCATTCAAGATAGTTAATTGATTCAGGCGTGACTTTGTATTCTTCATTTCTCTGCGTCCAGCGCTCGGTGTGGCAACACGTCGTGTTCTGGTTTGCAATTGGTCAATCGTCATCCTGAGGATGCCTCGTTGAGAGGTGAAACACGTGTTGATTTCTTACAGGGTTTTTTAAGAATCTTGAAGAATAGTTAAGCGGAATGGGTTACTAAACATACCTACGTCTGTTGTATTTTTTTTCCTACTCATTCATTTATTCTAATTGCATTGACATTTTATTCTGATCTATTCCATTTTCACACTATGCAGTGTGAAAATGTATTATATTTTATATATTTTTTGCCTGAATTAAATGATTTTTTCATATATTATGGCCGTAACATAAAACTGTCAGTGAATAACAGTTATGATTTGAATATTATAATAGACAAATTAATTCGTCAAGGACTTTCTAATTAAAACCAGTAAATTTTGGCATGCGCGCTGCCTGTATGGTAGCTTTGCGGTGTTGGTAATCAATTGATTTCACAGGCTTTACCTAAGTTTGATTTTCATTCATGACACTAAAGATCTGAACAATCTTAACATTTCGTCGCCATTGTTCAGTCGTTTGAGGGAAAAGATAACCGAAACCTTGTAATACCTAACCTATTTCAAAACAAAAATTCAATTAAACACGTTCAGAGCCGATATTGAAAGTTATAAATAGATTTTCAATAAAAAGGTCCTCAAGTAAACTTATCTTTTACATTCCAAAATACGTTCAAAAACCGGATGTTATCAACTCTGAAAAGAAATTTAATATTACGATTTTTTGAGATAAAATAATACCGTTATCAAAATTACATACAAGAAACATAATATCACGCCTATGTACGAGTACCTCGAAGGGTTATGCAGGTTATGTTTAAGTCCCATGTAATAGGGGGCGAGCCTATTGCCATCAACCGGGCCCAAATGCAGACTGCGGGCTGCTACTGAAAAATTGCAGATGGAAAAACCCAAAGACTGATCCGGGAATCAAGCCCCTTTTTTCAAAACAAAATAATATTTACGTATAACGGTGAAAAAAAAAAAAAAAATTATGTGGCGGCATTTACATCGCCACATGCGAACTACGCATCAAAGACCTGACGTCACACAAAAATCCTGACGTCACATAAATCCTGCATCGCGCAATTAAAGTTCACCGCGCGATGAAAATATATACAAGAATCCAACATCAATCGTTGGGCAGCTGGCCGCCAGACACAAAACCAGTCTGGTCGGAGGATCCTCCCTTTTCTATGGTGGATGAGTGAACTTTACACCCTGTTCCTTATACCCTTAAAAATATGAAATATTAGGTATAATATTTATTAAATAATATAAATTAATCACGTGCTATCTATCTACCTATAAGTCAAATAAAGTAATTGTGTGTGCGTGCAATCTGCAATGAATCCTCACTTCCCGGTTGAGCTCGCCTCAACAATGTCCGAGAGTTCCAACTCAAACGCCGCCCCGCTATAACTCAGCAAACAAGCCCAGTGAATCAACTTTAAACTAATTTATTAACATCGAAGACGTTGTTATTAACACCATTGAGTGGCTCAACAAACAGTTACTGGCGAAGGAACACAGCCTTCTAACGTCATTATTTAGTCCAATTTGCAGAATTAGCCTGATAAATGTGTTTGAATTAGCGTTTTCGTAGACCGATGCGCGCGCCGTAGCTCGTAGCGACTGCTACGGTGCTACGAGCTCAGTGTTACCGCGCCGGTGGAGATCACCGCTACGTTCGCGCCGCGATTCACAATCGTTTACGTATAAAGAACCTATGATTTGTGACGATATCTGTGATTCGTTCTTGTGTTGTTAGTGTTGTGATAATAGTGACTGTGAGTTTTTACGAGGTAAGTTTTATCGATAAAATTCTGTGGTTGGAATATAAGATTTTAATTTTAATTGGTGTTAGATTTAATTTTCTTCGTGTTTATTTTAATCAATTGATCGATGACGTTTAGTTCTCTTAAGAAACGTCTTGGAAATGAAAAAGTATAATTTTAACTGCGATTTTATTATATTTTCCCCGTTTAGGAAAACATTTTCCTGATATCAAAATTGAGGAAAAAGGTTATAAAGGGATTTTCATAAACATACCTACTTTAAAAAATATTCATATTGCTTGCGAGAACTAGATCTATTGATTAATTTATCACAGAAATATTTTAAAAGTATTTACCGCGTGACTAAGAATTAAAGATAAGGTGTTAAATCACTAAACCCTCATAATTATCCTCCAAACAAAAAAAAACAATTATTTGACATCTTTTATCTAAAATATATAAATAATAACAAGAAAAAGACAATCTCCCAGCCCTTCTAAAATACACAGCCACACAAAATAATATGTATAACACAAATATATATTAGAAATATATAAGGATACAATTTGACGTCTTCCTAAATTGAATCCCGCGGAATCCCCTCGGGGATTACACCAGGTCCATCGGGGGGAACGAGTCATAAAATTGATTTTGATGAGGGTTACTGAAAAATGTATGTAATTTACAAACTTGTATTGCTTGTCTACTTTCAGTTTTTTTGGGAAAAGATAAAATTTCCTACAGATTAGATATAATTTTTCGTGATTGATTATAAAAATAATATAGATAGATGTACGCAATGAAAAGTAAGTCTTGTTAAGACAAGAAAAAAGATATTCTGATCCGCTAAATTCATTAATTTTAATATTTCAAGTTATAATTACCTATGAATCGCCAATTTAATATTGTTTCAGAATACTGTGGGCTTAAAACGGTCACTTTAGGAGAATAATAATATGAAAATATTATGAATTATCGTAAAATGTCACAAGCTGACAATTCATAATATGATCTGCGTGTAATTCATATTACGAAATAATTCATCTGTTTGACCGTTTTCTATGGAGATTCGTAAAATGGTCCACAAATTATGAATTGCTTTTATGTCAAATTAGAGGAATTGCTAATGACAGATGGGATTCAGGAAATAAACTGCTTTTAGAGGAATTGCTAATGTGGCCGGTTTAGGCCCCCAGATCTGCCTCATTCTTTATTACCAGTCAAGTTCAATGAATTTAAACCAAATATAAAAATTTAATTTTGAAAACAGAAGCGGTATGTACACCTCTGTCTAACCCCTGTAACAAAACAGGTGTGATGTTAAGTTCTGTTAATTTCGAAAATAAATACTAACAATACTGGTAGAAGCCTCGTATATGATACTAGCTGTTGCCCGCGACTTCGTCTGCGTCCTATGCACCCTATGTCCTTCTCCAGTTCATGGTCTACCTATGTGCCAAATTTCATCCAAATCTGTTCACCCGTTTTAGCGTGAAAGTGTAACAAACAAACAAACTCACTTTCACATTTACAATATTAGTTAAGGATTCACAACGTACTGCGATCACTAATCTGTTAGCTAAGGATTGTGTTCATGACAATATTTACTCATGACCATTTAGCGATATATGACGAGATGAGCTTAACACATAATGGAGCTAACATTATTCATTGAACATTATTCAATAACTAATATTATTATTTATTGCTAATATTATTTATTGAACATTATTCAATAACTAATATTATTATTTATTGCTAACTTTATTTATTGAACATTATTCAATAACTAATATTATTATTTATTGCTAACATTATTTATTGAATAATATTCAGTAGTTTTGTCGATTATGAATTGATGACTTAATAATTATTAATACTAGCTCCTGCCCGTGTCTTGTCTGCGTTTACCGGGGTAAAAAGTATCTGACGTGTTAATCCAGGTTATAAACTTTCTGTATGCCAAATTTTATCCAAATCCATTCAGCCGTTTTTGCATGATTGAGTAACAAACATCAAAACGTACAACCTTTCACAATTTATAATTATTATTATTGTAGTAGAAGGATAAGCAGGGTGGAAAAAAGGGCGTTGCAATCCTTTGTAAATGTTATAAGTCAAAGTCAAAGTCAAATAATTAATTTTAATTAGGCACATAAAAGGCTCTTTTGAATGTCGAAAACAAAGAAATAGAACTGATTCTAGTTGTTCCTTCCAAAAGGTAGTTTTCGTATGGAGAAGAATGGGCAAAAAACTCCATCGTAACTCTTTTAAAAATCTTTTACAATATTTTGTATACATCAATTATATAATTGTTAGTTCTGTTTGATATACCTACTAAATAATCGGTATCATTATATGTTCGGCAGAATAGTAAATATTATCAAAGTCAAAACAACGTTCATAGGCAATTACAAATATTGAATTAAATTGAAATATTACAATTGAATATTGAAATTGTTTATTGAAATAATTCTCTAAGTATTTATTATCAATTTCTTAAAATATGGTTTTAATAATCAAACAAATGTAATTCTAACGTTATAGACAAAGGGAAAAAAATATATATTGAAATAATTGATTTACATAAATATTTACAAAATAGGCCAAAAACTACAGGTTAAAGTATATAATAATTGGATTCTACCTGAACTAGGAATAAACCTGTATCTCAGGTATCTCACTCAAGTGCTTATACATATTATAAGTCATCAACCAAAAATGAAAGAAAAACCTTTAATAGATTTCCCATTATTATTTAAGTTACATTTTAATTCTAACCAGCAACCGCTCCTACATCACACGATTATTACGACTTGACAAATCATTTAAATTTCTTTATTTTATGTCAGTTTTATATCAACATATTATACACACAAACCTTCCGGAATAAATTCTCTAAATTATAGTGTAAATCGTATCAAAATACGTTGCGTACTTTAGGGCGAATTCGAACAAACTTTTATCACTAGTATAAGTCTAATCCAGCGAATAAATATTAAATTTTTGACAGATTTGCTATATAAAAACTGTCAGAAGTCAATTTTATTTCCCGAATAAAAGATATTTATCTGGCTTGGGTTAAATCAGCCCTTAGAAGAATAACGCGGTTACACGGACAAATACGAAAAGTGACTTTAATTTATAATAATGTATAGATTAGTTACCAACCAAAAATTTAAGAAAACCTTTTTCTAGACTATTACTATTTTTATTACATTATATTTTTAATAATTAAGTAGGCATGAGATGCTAAACACATATAATTATATTACAAACAGTACGTTTACATAAAGCGGTTGAAACAGCCCTTTTGATGTAGCCAGAATACTGCCGTTTACGTAAATAAAACCAAAATAAATAAACAGTAACTGCCTTCAATGCGTAAACAACTTAATGAAAATTTTTCATGAACCGAAAAAATATAAGCGAATGGCTTTCGGAAGGAAATCGCTTTGCTTACAGAAAAGCGAGGAGGCGAGTTTGAAACTGTCATAATGTATTTAATTTAATGACAGTACTAAATTTACGAGTAGCTGTAATGTATTAAGTTTATACTAGGAAAATGTATACACAAAATAGCAATAAGAATACATTTTTAACCGATTTCCAAAAAGGGGGAGGTTTTATATTCGTAGCGTAGGTACGGATGTTTTCTTTTTAAATAGTAAAACGCCATATTTTTTTTTGGAACTGCTGACTTATTATAACACCAATAGCATTTTTAAGAGTATGTAGGAACTAAGCTAAAGATAATTAAACCATTTGAGTAAGTGTATTGTATAAATAGTGAATGAACAACAGTAACAATGCTGTGTGCTATACATGCAACACAAAAAAAGTGCAAAGTCATTTTAATAATTATCAGACCCTAAGAAAGTGTTATAGAATTGTGTAAAAGTGCAAATTGACACTATTCTTAGTTATAAAAAATCACGTAAAATAATAAGTTACAGTAAAATTAATTATTAGTCTATTAGGCTAGATTTTAATCAATTACATATTATTCTTATAAAAAATTACAGCAAAAAAAAAAGGACGTAGGTATATTGTTGTTTCGCCTATTTTTAACTCACTGAAGTGTAGCCTTCTTGTCCTACAAAGAAGAAATTAGCACTTTTCACTCCATGCAGCAGTAGTATTTTCTCAATCTGTAAGTAAGTATTAACTTTCCGCGGTCGTATTAATTAAACAAAACAAATTAATTGTAAAATGTGAAATTGAAAATTCGGTCACACTGATTACAAAATCTTTGGCGTTTATGAAGTAAAACATAAACCTTCTGGCTACCACGACATTTATCCCTATCCACCTATAATTTATTCCCGTACATATCGTTGGAGTCTACGCTACATTTAACTTACACGAGTATTTGAGTCAGTTCGGCGGGAAGACAGACAGCTGTATGGTTTTGTTTTATTTTAATTTACGCACGACAAGTTAGATTTGGGAATCGTTCGAATTTGGAACACTCCGAGACTCACACGTGGATTTACAACGAGTCGTCATGCCTGTACTCTGCGAAGGGGTACAGGCAGAAGTGAAAAGTACAGCTACATTACGTCAGTGTTTAATTATAATCCCTATGTGCGAGATGATTTAGGCACTAATCCAGACTCTTGGCTGCTGAGAATTGTCTAATGAAATTGACTAGAAATTTTCTATTGACAGATTGAGAATTTTCTATTGAAATTAGGAATACAAATACACAAAAAAAAAATACAATAGACGTAGATATATTTAGTAACCTATTAACTAAGTTAAGCGGAATAGGTTACTTAATATATCTATACTATAATGTATATCTATTTTATGATGGATATTCGCAAAGTCACGCCTGAATCAATTAACTAACATACACTGTAAAAAAACAGTAAAATTTTTGTACAAATCCAGGAGAAGTTCAGTCAGCATTGGCAAAGGAGTCCAGTGGTTGCAAACGCCTCTGTTACGGTGTAGGATACATCAGTAACCTTGTAATCTCTCCTTGATTTATTTGTCTGTTCAGACCTCAACATTATTTTCACGCTTAGTAAAAGTAGCTATTATTTGCATCGCAAGAAACTATAATTCAAATTTCTCTAATAATTAATATTGTGTCAACTCAATTGACAGCTGTCAAAATATGAATTCGATTAATGTGCAAAGCGTGATTAGATCTCAAGAGTTCTTGAAAGTACTTAAAAAGAGAGCCATACAGCGCAAAGGACTCAAATAATTTTTGCGTGCGATTATTTATCTACTCGAATAAATGAACTCGAAATATTTAGATTTTTATAATGATAATAATGCACCTGTGGGTTAATTGCGGAACACACTAACATTAGCAATGGCTTTCATTTTGACAGTTCAAAATTCATTGCGTTGTTTACGTTGTTGAACAGACAAATTTTTATATCTTTGAAAATCATTCGGATTGTGATTGAAGTTGTGTAACGCAATAAGGGTGCTGCTTGGAAGATTGATTGGCGGCTCAGTGCTTAATGATTAGCAGAAAGAAAGATGCTTCTAGTCATCTTATGACAAAATTAATTACTAAGGCATAATTTATAACTATTGATACACAGGGCTTGTTAACCAGAGGGCCTAGACAAAGTGACATTTTAACAGTGATAAGGATAATCGAAAAGTCAGAAATGTATGGGACTGACATGCTACCGATAAGCGTATGTCGATCACGTTGAAAAGTGCTGTAAATGCGATCTATGCTTTGAAAGCGATTGTCAGTTGTCTAAACCCACTGATAGTAAAGATAATATTGTCAATAAATTTAATTTTTAAAAGTTTAACATTTATTAAAAACAAAACAGATACAACAAATGTATATTTGTTGTTTCATTGATAGGAGACTCAATGTATATTTCAAATTTAGAATAATTTTGACAGTTCACAGTCCCCTTGTCACTTTAATATTTCATTTTTATGTAAATAGTGTCGATATTTTTCACGTTATTCATTGTTATCCTAATTCTAACTCATATTATAAATGCGAAAGTGAGTTTGTTTGTTTCATTTTCACGCTAAAACGGCTGAAGGGATTTGGATGAAATTTGTCACATCGGTAGACCATGATCTAGAATAGGACATAGAATACTTTTTATCCCGATATTACCACGGGGTCGAGACTTACGCGGGTGAAACCGCGGGGCGCAGCTAGTAAATTATATATCAACATTACTACGTACTGAACAAACACATTAGGTAAGTCGCTCTACTAACATTCCTTATTTTCTACAGGCTAGCTAATTACGTCTGTGTTAGTGGTAGGTTCACCACAATAGCTTAACTTCGTACTGGATAGTTACACAAACTATTATGCTACATAATTCCCCCAGTAGTTACTTTGTGCTCAAATAATTAGGTAAGTATCTACATAAATATCTACAAAACAAAAACGTGTTAGTTACACCATTTATAACTCAAGAATGGCTCGACCAATTTTTATGATCTTTGTTTTGTTGCATGGATTTGTCGGCGCCGAATAGTAGAATCATTATTATCATCATCATTTCAGCCGAAAGACGTCCACTGCTGGACATATGCCTCCCCCTAGCACCGCCACTTCGACCGGTTCTGTGCTTCTCGCATCCAGTGGATGCGACGAATGAGTATTAAAACACGGAAAGAAATCACGAAAAAACAAAAATTTGGTTGGTAGTTTCGTAGGTATGTGGTAGATAGATACGTAGGTAGGTGGTAGATAGATAGGTAGGTAGGTAGGTAGGTGGTAGATAGATAGTAGGTAGTTAGGTGGTAGATAGATAGGTAGGTAGGTAGGTAGGTGGTAGATAGATAGGTAGGTAGGTGTGCCGTAGATAAATACTTAGTGCTTCCCGTGCGAAGCCGGGCCAAGTGAAGCTAGTAGTAATATAAGGCAAAGTTCTTGGGCTATTAGGTGCTTTATTTATAAACGTTACTTAAACTAAAGTTATGATTAGCGACTGTTTAACCATAAATTAATTACACAAATTAACCCCTTAGTTGGTATGTATTGTATAAAGGTCCAATTTTTTTTAACGTGTATTATAAGAACTGACGTACCTACACAGTAATGCAATAAATATATTTTTATCTTTATTTTATCAATTTTTTTTTTTAATACGTTTAAAAACGTTTTGTTCCAAAAAAGTATACTGATATTGTTAAATTCACATTGTTGACTTGTTTTTAAACGCAAGAACATTACTCACAATTTTTAGGGACCAAACCTTGTTTCCTTTACCGTTAGATCTTAAGGTGGATGCGCCAAGTTAGCCAGCGAAATTCAAATTTTCTTACGTTTTTTGCAATTTGCAGGTCAGTATTAGGTTGTATGTTGATCTAAATATGATTAGCGGCCGTAACAAATATGGATTTATAGAATGATAAACATTAGAATCAGCAATACAACTCTTTAAGTTCATGAAAGTGCCAAATGTCATGATTTCATGAAATAGTCATTCAATGCACTTACATGAACTTAGAGAGTTGTATTGCTGATTCTAATGTTAACAATTCTGTAAACCTATATTTGTTACGGCCGCCATACAACCTGATACTGACCTGCAAATTGCAAAAAACGTAAGAAAATTTGAATTTCGCGGGCTACCTTAGCGCATCCCCCTTAACGTCTTTCTTGGTAAACATCGTGAGGAAACCGGCACGCCTGAGAGATATTTCTCGACGGCATGTGAGCCAAGTCAGAGCCCCATGGGCGGCTTTAAAACTCTGACACCAGGTTAGTCACTAACCACACGAGAACAAGAGAAGAAGATCTCTCTTGGTAAAATGTTTAAGTATATGCACGAAAATATTTGAAAATTGAAATAGTACAAGAGCTAATAATGCTAGATTTGATAAGATCTGTTATTTCTATCTGTGACGATAAATATGCCTCACTCCTAATATGCTGTCGCTGCAATAATGCTGCTCTTGTAATAATGCAATAATGTTAATTTATTTATTTAGAACATGGAGGAATTACAGCTAATAAAAACAAACAAGAAAGGGAACAATAGTCACCAGAGAGCCAATTACAAATCCTCACGTATAGACATAAGATAAAAAATTGTGGTGTGAGTTGTTGTAAAATGTTAAGTAAACTAAGAGTTGTATCCACGAGAACACTGCCGATAAACTGTTCTGCAGTTTGGCAGAAAAATTGTGAAATACCCACATGTATAACGTTTTTTTTGAAAGAAATAAAAAATAAAAATAGAATCCTCCTTCAATCGTGCATTTGGAGACAAGCGACAGCTAATCAACGCGTGTGTTAGATTATTCATTTTGTGAGGTTATTTTAATATTCAAATATTGTTTGTTCGATAATGACATCTGTCACATTTACGAAACTTGGGACCAATGTACTTGGTTTGACTAGGTATTGTGTTTACCTAAAAATAACACTTAACTTGTAAAATTAATATAGACGTTATTACTATAAAAGATTAAGTAATATTTAATGATACTTGTAGCATATTTTAGATTTTATATTGCTATTTTAATATAATAAGCCGTTTTAACCAAAATATATGATCATCTATGATTTGTTTAAAATGAAGGTATATGTTTGACATAAAGTGACGTTGGTAGGATATAAAAAAGGATTGTAAGGACGTTATCGGCATTTGCTCGGTAGATGTCCAATTGGTTGGATCTAGTACCGTTGTTGTTTGGAATAGACGGGATTGGGTGTGACGTAAGTTAAGTAATTTGATATTATACCGTAATTATTGCTTATTATGATTATGTTGTTGTGTATGGTATACTATTGCCAACATTGAGTATTAAATGTCTAGCCTTGTCTTTCTGTGCCCTCCATCTTTTTTTTTTTTTTTTAGTCTGGGATATCATCCAATGACTTCTCCCGCTCTGGGCGGAGCGGAAGGGCGTGTCAGACTTTTACTGACTAAAACCCACCCGTGTTCCTTCATTTGCCTGTTGCCAAGGTCCCGGTATCCTTTTCGGACTTTCCCGCAACCCTGGCAGGTATCGGTCCTAGCGGACCCGCTAATACGTACAGGAATTCAACGCGCGTTTGATTTGGCATCCAACGTCTTATATTGTGCTCTCCAAAATTTGATATATCGCCCAGCAAAGTAGGGCAGGGTGCCATAAATTCACCTACCTAAGTACTTACTATTAATAAATACACATTTCAATATTCACAATAATATTATTTTACAATTAATCCGTAATTAATTAACAAGGAATTAATTGGTAATGCAAACTAAAATTACGGGTTACCAACAGTCATTGTTTGATAGACGATTCTAATTAAAACGGTAAATAATAATTGATCAACATATCTGTAGTTTGTTTAGATAATTATTATTATGCTATTCGTTTTTGGTACCTATTATAGTTTGTGCGAATGATAATTCAATTAACACTCGTTTACTATGTACTAGTTTGTGCCCGCTACTTCGTCCGCATGAAATTTTTTCTTTCCCCGTCGCATCGCATCGTGCGCCCACGCTTTTACTTCATTGTCGCTTATGCGATTAACACACGGCACCGCGCACCGCCGCGGTCTCTACCGGCTCGACCGCGCGGTCGGGCGGTGTACGTGTGTTAGACATCAATGGATTTAATAGAGGCCAATGCGACATGAGACCACCCACCGCGGCGGTGCGCGGTGCCGTGTTTTAATCGCCTTAGCGTTCTATCAGATTTTTTTTATTACTCAGCTGCAAAGGGTCGTTGCGTGATGTAAGTGCTGATAGCCTTTAAACCTTTCTCAAGAATTGGGCTAACAAAGGCAAATTGTTTTTTTTTTAATTTGTCCAGTAGTTCCAGAGATTTATTAGCGTGATCAATTACACATACAAAAAAACGGACAAACTCTTCGGCTTTATTATTAGTATAGATGTGCTAAAGTTAGTGAAATTAATTGCCAAGCAAATTGACTGTTGACTTAAATCGCCCATATATTCAAATCTCCTCAACCCAGTTACTGGTAACACCTTTTCCTAAGACTGAACTCTGGGCTTCTGACTTCTGACTTTCAGAATTTTGTGCTTCTGACTACCCGTACTATATCAAAGATATACAAATGGCAGCCGGGACGAAGCACAGAGGGTTCTCAGTATAGATGCCACCCATCCCCGGACCGAAAGCGGCAAGAGTAGCTTAACTTTCGATCGACCCGTGCGGTTGTTATTACTTAGCCACGAGCCTCACCTATGTCTCGATGGTTATTAACCGACCTAACTACTTACACCGGTATCGTTTGCAGAGGACGACACGTGTGATTAATTTCAGGAGTCCATAACTCCTCGGTTACCTGCGGAACCCATAGCGAATAACTCGCATCAATCATACGACTTGATGTTTTCTTGTTTGTTTGCGGAGAAATAATGATGCTTTTGGGCTATTTTAAAGTTTTGGATAAGGGTATTTAAATGCAATGTGAATTATAAATATAATTATTAGATTGTCTTTCGTATCTGTCTGTGTCACCGCGTTGTTCTGCTAAACTACGCAACGAATTTCGATGTGGTTTTGGTATGTGTATATATGTCGCAGGGTGATTTTATCACTCGTATTGCAAAAACCCGGATAATTAGAAAAGGGTGAAAAACTGGCTGAAACAGGTTAGGTTAGAACTGTGACCAACCGCGCGCGAGACGAGCGAGCTACGTGAACGGATTTTTTTTCACTATTTCTAATTATCCGGGTTTTCGCAATATCCCTAGGATTTTCGCGAAAATATGAATAATCAAATCACCCTGCGACATCCTTACATATTATCAAACAGTCCTCCGCCGCGTCTGACTGTCGTCCTGTTCGCGATAAACTCAAAAACTACTGCACCGATTTTCATGCTGTTTTCACCAATGGATAGAGTGGTTCTCGAGGAAGGTTTTTAGTATATGATAACCGACATACACGCCGGCGAAACCGCGGTCATCAGCTAGTTAATAATAAACTTACATGTAATTAAGAAATCTCGATGTTTTGTCAAGTTGTAAAAACCGTGCGAAGCAGGGACCAATCGCTAGGTACGTATAATTTTAGATTACTTTGTTGGTCAAGTGGCCACAAGTACGACGATTGATTTTCAGCTCATCTGTACAATCCCTTGGTCAAATTTTCAGTATCAGTTCGGAGTCTCAATTTGTACCCGATGAATGGCAATAAATTCGCCCCCTTTAATATGGGACTTCACAATTGGTTAAATATGGGATAAGTGTACATTTGGCGTTATGTGATCTAGGTACAGACTGTAGGACTAGAGTAGTGCTAGCGGTAAGATGTGAGAGCGTTATTAAATAATAAAATATTATTCCATTTATTCTAAGGAAACGCGTATACTCGTATACGCCTATTATGTCACTCTAGTTTTTTCAAAACAAAAAGCGAATAATAATAATTTGAAAGATAAAAAAATTCATAAATAAATAAATAATAATAATTTTTAAATTCATTTGAATGATCGAATGCAACCAGAGCTATTTTCCTATCAGCCCGAACGACATATGGCCGCCTTTTGCCTGCATAGCTTTCTCATGCAACCTTTCCGAATATTTTATAAATTGATGGCATTTTTATTGAGATAAACAACACTATTTAATATTTAGAAGGATAGAAAAGAATAGAGGATCAGCTTGGAGAGCTGAAAGGAGCGCGTCATGGTGTAAAATGAGTAGAATCAAGTTTAGAAATAATTATCATATATTTTTAAATACGCCTTTCTTTTGATCCCGCTGCAATACTTTGTGAGAATGTAATCGAATCCACACAATCCACCAATATTAAAGTCTTAACTAAATTGCAACTAAATTATCTTTGGCCTCTGACCACAGACTAAGTAGCCTCTGACCCTGACATCAAGTAATAGACAAAATTTGACAAACTTTTTATTGAATACGAGGCTTTTGGCTGATTTAAACTTACTAAATGTAATTTTTTTTGTAATGTGCGTTTAGTTTGTGCAGAATAAACAATTTTTATTTCTTTTTCTAACTTTCTTAAAGTGCATCATTATCCAGGCGTCAATCACACTTGAGTTAAATAAGAAATTGCAATTAAGTTCCAAAAATATACCCTAGTATATTCGCTTTTATTTTTATATAAAAGCGTCTGTTACATTTGTGACGTTGATGTATGGAGTTATACCTCATTTGTCACAAGCTGTTGAAAGGTTGAAAAGAAAATAATGGTCAATCGTGTGATTATACACTTGTTTTATTTTATCCAGCGAAATACAAACAATTAAAAATGTTTTAAAGGCAAGCATAATTATCTCATCTTTGGACTTTGAGGTGTGATGTGATCATGTTCGTTGATTTGCATGGTAATTTGCGTACTATTTCCCTAGCGAATGACTTGGTTCATTCGAGATTTCATAGAGTTGTCCACATGCATTATGTAAACAAATACATTATGGGAAGCAGTCCATTTCGCGGATTTGCCAATGAGTATCATATGAATGTGATAATCCACCGAATTATTAAATACATTAATTTCTATTTCATTTTGATTACATTCTATGTGGCACAAGTCTGTACCTACCATGGATTTTGAACCACCACCACCAAAATAAGTGCTCGCAACACATTTCTAATAAAAAGAAACATATTGTATTCGACTCAATTTAAAAAGTTCTTAAAACGTACACCTGGTAGAAACTATTGGATTTTCTTAGCGCAGATCTGTAGCAGTTCGTCTGGGCCACATAAGTGCTTCCCCAGATGTGCATTTCGTTTATGCTTCAGTGGATTACACTCACTGAGGTGCAATACGGTTTTATCAGTTTTTGCGAACTTGTTCTGCACTGGAGGCGTGTGTTTTCAGATATAAGTTTGTCTGGTAGGCTTAGATATAAACGTTGTAGGGATGTAATTGTAACTTTATGCAGATCAATATGTGAGAGCATCCATAATATTTGAATTTAAAAAAAAAGTTTAATTAACAATGGTTTCGTGTTAAAAAGTAGTAGAAGCGCAATCGTCCTTCATTGATTATGCGGCAAAAGTAAGTTTAATAAGAATGTAATTATAAACATCAACCTTCCGGAATAAATATTATAGAAATTATAGTGGTAAAATCAAAATCCTTTGTGTAATTCAGAAGATTTAAGCGGCCACACGAAAAGCGACTTTATTTTATATTATGTATGGATATAGATAGATAAAGTTTACATAAGTCTTTTCACTGGTTTCTCGACCAGAGCCGCATTTTTCGTGAGCCGAACTGAAACCGAGCTTCTGCTCGACTGAACGCCTCTTATGCCGAAAATACAGTGAAGCCATATTACATCAATACTGGTGATACGTCACTTACTTGTTTAAAGATCTTTTGCTTTCGTAAAACCTTATATTAAGTAGGTAGATTTCATAAAATCAAAATCTCATATTTATGTGTGGTATGACTGTACCATTTCCGTTCTTTTGTTTATAGGACCATTTGCTCATAGGAGGATTTGCGAATAGGACATTTTGCTAGTGTCGTTTTGATTATGGCTCGTTTTGCTAATAGGACGATTTGCTTTTAGGACGTTTTGATACGGAGGGGTTTGTTGCGCCACGTCTTCTTCCCAGCCAAAGCACTAGGAAGCGGTGAAGGGCAGGCGTTTTTGGGGACTGTCTTATGTAATTTTGACTTTCATGTGTCAGTGCTGATACCCAGCCTAAGTTGAATAAATAACTTTTGATTTTTATTTGATTACTAGCTGACCCAGACGTTGTCCTGTCAAAGGAGGCGAGCAATAAAAAATAAAAAAAACATATTTAAATCGGTCGAACTATTTTCGAGATTTTGCGAGACTTATGCAGATGCACGACAATTGTTTTGTATGTATATAGATACATAGATAGTCAATTAAAGTAAATATAAATTCGAGAAAATGGAGTTTATTTCAAACTATATTATTTAAACAAATAATTGTCACTTTTGATTAAATCTTCAACTAGTTTCTGACTGCGAAACTAAAATACATTTGACCTTATTATACATTTTGAATTTAATTACGGCGTCATCAAAGGGGCTCTCGACCGAGTTCCATTGAGAGTTTGTCTATACAAGTCAACATTGACTTATTTACTTGTGATCGTACTGATGTCAAAGCTAAACCTTAATTACAATTAAATTGTTGAAGTTATTTTGTGAGAAGTTTTAAAATTGGGGAGTAAACAAAGTGAAATGTTTCATGATTAATTCGAATTAGAAAGGGAAAATTAAAATTAAAAATAAGGTAACTATTCTATTACTTATTGTATTGAAGAGCTCGTGGCTAAATAATAACAGCCGCACGGGTCGATCCATCAGGTTAAGCTACGCTTGCCGGGGTTATCTCGTGGATGAGTTACCATCTTTACGTACCGAGACTCCTCCGTGTCTTGGAAAGCACGTTAAGCAGTTGGTCCCGGCTCATTCCTGGATCTTTGCCAGTCGTTACGGGTCGTTAGAAGCCCGAAAGTCTGATAACCAGTCTTACCCAGGGGTATAATATTACCCAGTTATTGGGTTGTGGAGATCAGATAGGCAGTCGTTCCATGTAAATAAAATACTTGTATTCAGCTGCATCCGGTTCGACTGGAAGCCGACCCCAACATAGTTAGGAAAAGGCTAGGCAGATTGATTATACGATACCCCTTGGCAAGACTGGTTGTCAGAGTTTCGGGCTTCTGACGACCCGTAACGAATGTCAAAGATCCACGAATGACAGCTGGGACCAACGGCTTAACGTACTTTCCGACGCACGGAGGAGTCTCGGTATGTAAAGATAGTCACCCATCCACGGACCAACCCCGGCAAGCGTAGCTTAACCTGATGGATCGACCCGTGTGGCTGTTATTAGTTAGCCACGAGCTCCTCACTCACTCACTCACTCAATCACTGCTTCAGTAATCCAGCTGAAATACTGGAGCAACGACTCAGCAGTCCAGCCTGTCGGCAATCAAGGTAGGTATTATGAAGGTGCCTCGAGGTATCTGGTGGAATTGAATAGCTTCTCTTGACGACTTATAAATCATTCCACACTATACCGCATTCCACCACACAATTTGCGGCTGCAGAATTTATTTTCGTGTGCGTCAACAAAGATAATGAAAGTCGCACACAAAAGATATATCAAAATCTCAAAAAGTAATATTAAACCTTACTTGATATAATTTTTGTAACGCCATACGAAAGTTTATTCCTGACTTGGTTCAAGTTTTGACGAGTTTCCCTATGGAAAGATTTCCGTGGCTCCTTTTACGTGAAGTATGCTTGATATATCTTTGTAACAGTAGATAAGTTTATGTTGATCCACGAATACGTTATAAGCTAAAAGGGTGTGGATGTCGAAAAGGTTAATTAATATTGTAGAGCGTTGTGTTTTCCTTGTTATTATTTTTATTTGATAGAAGCTCGTCTGTTGTGCATGTACTACCAACAACCATGGCTGTGTGTCAATGTGAATGAGATTGTCAAAATTGTATTTAGAGAGGATAGGGCGGATTAATAACAGCTGGTAAAGGCCTCCCCCACATCCTTACAGGAAGTCTTTTCCCGCGCCACGACGAACCAGTCCTAGCGGTACGGTCGATAAACAATATAACGATTAAAATAGTAATATTGTTTACTTAATTTGACTTAATGGGTAACTTTATCGCTCACAAACATTAATCTCGTATTTTTTTCCCTAATTCCCACCACATTGTAGATAAAGCTTCTTACAGGACGCAAAAGAAATAAATCAGACGAAACAAGTCGAAGATAAAGTCTGACACACCCTTATGTTGGGGGTAGTTATTGTCCACAACACACACACACAAACACATAGTACCACACAGCAATATATCTAATTACTTTATACCGACGTATTGCACCACGCTGGAAAAACCACTAAAGTGCATTGTCTTCTCCAATTCTACGTAATTTGAACCGCATTGTTTAACTGATGTAGATTGAACAATGGAGAAATTAAATCCATTTTGATAATTATATTCTTAGTTACTTATCTAAATCTGATGTCTCGAAAAACTCATATACATGACCTCTTTATTTGATGTATGTCATCAAATAAAGAGGTCATTTATATGAGTTTTGTCTTCTGTTGTCAGTCTAAGGCATCATCGTTAGATATGAAAACTTCGTAGGTTTTATAGGATGTCTCATAGTCGTAGGTATAGCCTGTGACAATGAGGCATCTTATTGAATGCAGTGAATGAAGGTAGAGGAAACCGTTCACCATGTTAAGGATAATGTGGTTACCGTACTACCTCTTACACTCTATTTGATCGAGATAAGGTCACAGTCTTTTCCAATTTGAAAACAGAAGAAATACTTCACAGCGGTTAATACAGATACAATCCCCCCCAACCTTGACTGACTGCTCCAACACTGACACACCCCCTCATTCACACAAACACACCCACACATACTGTCAGAGTCACCAAAGTACCCCACGACTAATATTAAAGATGTTCGATAAGGTAACGTGTGTCCTATCAAGCATCTTGTCCTATTGTTTCCGCAAGGCGCGTCCTTTGAGCATGGGTTCCAGTAGCGAACGATGAAGACAATTGGATATACGAAGCTATAGCTTTTGTTCGTATACGTATGTAGTAGTTAGTTTTTAAAGAGGGTTCTAGTAAAAGACATTTGTATTTTTTTTATTTTTTTTTATTACATACATTAGATAATTAGCAGCGCTTCGCGGATTTCGCGTGGAAATTACCTATGCCAAGTCATTTAGTACAAGAGTAGCTCTCTATCAGTTGTATTTTCGTAATCGGATCGGTATTTCTAGAAATAACATAGCAGAAAAAACGGTGTACTTCATAAAATGTCGTGGAAAGCTACGTAGGTACCACAGACGTTAATAGCGGTATGATTGTTGACACCCATAGCACATGCATATTCATTGTAATATAATTTATATAGATGGTGTACAATCAAGTGTATTTCCATTCTATTCTAGCGTCTGAATGACTGAGGATAGTGTGAAAAAGTGCATGAGAATTGACCTTCCCACGATCATTTCATGACCGTACAATTTGTGACACCTTCTGTAGTAAGTAAATCTAGTCTATTGGGACTGCTCGTGTCTTGATTTCTGAGTGTTGACTTGCTTAATAGTATCGTAATTACTTGAAATTACGATTTTCATTTCTATCGCAGTCTGCCTACCACAGAACTACAACATAATGTCACATAATTTATTTATATATTTTATTTTATTTTACAATTTTTGGAAAACTTACAGCTAAACACTTTTGCACGAATAAAGTAACAAAAATAAGGCCAATTAAAAGTTTTAACAGATATAAATATCATCGATAATCGTAGTCTTGTCTATGTTCAAGTGTACCAAATCTATTGCTATCTCAACAAACACTATCACAAAAGAGCAGCGTACCTACACACTTAGTCACGTACCGCTTCAGACGTTATCGCTTCTCTTGAAGTGGACTGCAGGACGTTTGCTACGGAGCGACCAAAGACTATCTTTTATACTGTTCTATGATTTGATTCTATGTAATGCTGTTTAGTTTGTCCGTTGATGAGGATTGATTTTTCTCTCAGTCAATCTGCCTAGCCTTTTCCCAACCATGTTGGGGTCGGCTTCCAGTCTAACCGGATGCAGCTGAATACCAATATTTTACATAGAGCGACTGCCTATCTGACCTCCACAACCCAGTAACTGGGTAATACGATACCCCTTGGCAAGACTGGTTGTCAGACTTTCGGGCTTGTGACGACCCGTAACGACTGTCAAAGATCCACAAATGACAGCCGGGACCAACGGTTTAACGTGCTTTCCGAGGCACGGAGAAGTCTCGATATGTAAAGATGGTCACCCATCCACGGACCAACCCCGGTAAGCGTAGCTTAACCTGATGAATCGACCCGTGCGGCTGTTATTACTTAGCCACGAGCTCCTCCATCAACATCTTCATTGATTTTTCTCTCAGTGAGGACTAGAAAATATATTAGTAGGTAGGTTGATTCGTTCCTGAGTTTGCAATACAATATACATAATTTTCCGAAGTAGTAGTACCTCTGTGTACCTCCACTATTCGCTAGTAATGTTTTAGTTCTAGCAAGCCTATAGCCAAACCCATTCTCCGGGCTGTAACGAAGAATTCCTTTATTCGATTCGTATTTATCGATATTTAATTTTAGCACATTTGTGTTTTTTTGGATCACTACATACTCGTAACCATGTCTGCATCGCTACAGGTATATGTGAGATGTCTAAACTATTTTTACCTGTACAGACACTTTTATTGTGATAGTATAAAAGAGCAGCGTACCTAGACACTTAGTCACGTACCGCTTCAGACGTTATCGCTTCTCTTGAAGTGGACTGCAGGACGTTTGCTACGGAGCGACCAAAGACTATCTTTTATACTGTTCTATGATTTGATTCTATGTAATGCTGTTTAGTTTGTCCGTTGATGAGGATTGATTTTTCTCTCAGTCAATCTGCCTAGCCTTTTCCCAACCATGTTGGGGTCGGCTTCCAGTCTAACCGGATGCAGCTGAATACCGGTATTTTACATAGAGCGACTACCAACCTGACCTCCACAACCCAGTTACTGGGTAAAACGATACCCCTTGGTAAGACTGGTTGTCAGACTTTCGGGCTTCTAACGACCCGTAACAACTGTCAAAGATCTACAAATGACAGCCGGGACCAAACGCTTAACCTGCTTTCCGAGGCACGGAGGAGTCTTGGTATGTAAAGATGGTCACCCATCCACGGACCAACCCCGGCAAGCGTAGCTTAACCTGATGGATCGACCCGTGCGGCTGTTATTACTTAGCCAGCTTAGGCATATAGTACATAGTAGGACTTGGTGACAATTACTGATTTTAAAAGTATAGGTAAATACAGGTTTTGTGGTTACAACAGTACTGTGATGATTGATTCGAGTTCAGAGGTATTTACCAAAAAAAAAAAACTTGTTTTATTTAAAACTAGTCGTACTATTTAAAACTATTTAAAACTGTCGAAAAAAAGAAGCCTATGTTCTTTCTCGGGCTCTAGACTATGTGTACCCAATCGATCCAGTAGTTTTGGCATGAAAACGCGACAGACAGACAGACACACAGACCGACAGACAGAGTTACTTTCGCATTTATGATATTAGTAAGGATTCCTCTTCTGACTTTAGTCACGTACTACAAAAGAGGTTATCGCATCTTTTGAAGTGTACTGTCTGAACGTTTGCTAACATAAAGTGGAAGGTAAAGGTGAAGGAAGGATGTTGTGAATGTAATTACGATACGCTGTCTTCTCATTAAAACAGCTGTTGTTTATCTATAACTTGATGAAATTAAAAGAACATGATGCTGTTGGTAGCGAGTAGTATTATGTTGTTTATATTTCAGACATGGTTCACATATAGTGGATTAGATTAACTAGGTAAACATAAACCACTGAATATAATAATTTTAAAGAAAATTGCACGAATTAGAAAAAAAAAATCTGACGCAATATTGAGCCCAGAGATTGCGTATCAAAGAAACTGTTCTTCTTCCAAATAAAATACTGATATTGACCTCAAAAGACGAAAGTGGTGTCCAAAACAAACACGGAAAAAGGTTAGCAAGAAGATGAATACACGATGACCATGCAGTATCTACCTAAAGATATGTGCACACCTGTCGGAGCCGTCTTAATCGGTATTTAATGCTTACCGAAAAGATACCGATACCGATACCGATGCCAATTTTACCTACATACATCTCTTCTTTAGTCCGAAAGTCCGACAACCAGTCTTACCAAGGATTACTGTGGTGCCCAGTAACTGGGTTGTGGAGGTATCTGACAGTGCCCAGGTAGTGGCTTCATATAAAATAATACTATGCTTCATCCAGTTAGGCTGGAAGCCGACCCCAACGCAGTTGGGATTGGCTAAGGCTAGGCAGGCAGACATTTCACTCTTTTGGTTGGATTTGTAACTGATTGTTGCTTTGAAATGTGGTCTATTGTTTAGGTCCACTCGCATTTCATGGCACTGTTTCAATACTTTGGCTATTTTGGCCAAACGTCCTATTGTTTTTTTTGTAAATACAACGTAACATGCTATAATTAACTTAGGCAGTATTTCCTAAGGCTCAGTACCAACACACATTGGTAGTCTGGTTGGGATGAACAAAATATTTTGCCAGATAGTTCACGGTACCGAGTAAACAGAGGAAACCGATACCGCGCTTACAAGTGGGACCCGACCTTAATAGTGAATGTGGTCACTAAAAATAGATATAAAGTCGTGCACGAAGAAGGGTATCGCCCACTCTACACTCGGCTACTAGTTTAATAACTGAAGGGTCATATAATATTTATACGCAAGTGAATGCTGGTCATCTGTAGAGACGTTGAAAGGGCCTATTCCTAACCAACCAAGCTGTTTCATTTGTTTACATGATTCCAATTACTTAAGGAGAGTTTTTAAATGTTTAAACTTCTAGAGCATCCACTTAAAATATTGCGGGTTGTATAATTTTATGAAATTCAATAGTAACTATTCAATATAGTTAATTGATTCAGGCGTGACTTTGCGGAAATCCATTATAAAATACAATAGACGTAGATATATTTAGTAAACTGTTCCACTTAACTACTCTTCAAGAGTCATAAAAACCCTGTAAGACATCGATCATCGATCGATTTTTTATGACTCTTGAAGAATAGTTAAGCGGAATAGGTTACTAAATATATCTACGTCTATTGTATTTTAACTATTCAATAGTCTAATTTTTAATTTCATAAACTCATATCTCGCATCTAACCTTAAAATAACCCTTCAAATGCCATTTTATTATCCGAAACCATCCCAAACCCAGAAAACGTCCCACATTAGACGCAGTCCTAATTATTTTCAAGAAGGAACCTGCGCCTCTTGACTCAGTTCCCTCCGTAACGAGTGTACGTCCCAGTCCAATGGCCCTCTTGTTAAAAATGCATGGAAACGAGGCGTAACACCCTGTAACTACCTCCCTTTAGCACGCCCTACGAGTGTTCGTACGTATCTCTTTGGAATTCAGCTCTGTTTCACCGGTTTTTGATGGCTTATTTTTCGTGAATGGTTGTATTGATTGAGTATGGATGGTTTTAGTAGATAGAGATGTTAAGTTTAATATTGTAGGTATAATATCAAATTCATGGTGATCTATCGCAAATGTGTATCAACAATTTTCGGTTCATTCAACTCAGCCTATCGCTGGACACTCCATTGCTGGACATAGGCCCATTTTTGGTTATGTTAATGTTACTGATTGATATTAGAATTAGAGCTCATTATCTCATTGACATAAGGGTTTACTAAGTAGCTAATAAATAAATGATAAATGATTTATTTCTGTTAGTAGGTTTGTACAAAAGGGTTTTACATGTCAATGATACAACTAAACTAGATGAGGTTTCCTATTTGACTACTATGAGAAGAAAGGCCGAAACAAACTCAGAGGTCTCTTTTAAGTCCAGACATAATCTTAGTCAAATCATGATCAATATTACAGTAACAAGCAGTTTTATTTATTTTTCCATATCAATTAATCAACAATGAATCAACTGCAGTCGCGTATTTAAAAAGACCACAAACGCAATTCCCACATTTTGCCACCCTATCATTACATGCAAGTCTTCAGCCAAAGTCACAGTCGTTCTGTGCAATTGCATAGCGTTTTGTAGATAAAGCCGGGCTCACAAAGCCGACGACAAAGGGCAGACAGTCTTTGTGTTCTCGATATTGTCGACAAATGACGCATACCTACCATTGCCTTTTGAAGGTAATTCTGTTGTCATGAACGTTTGTTTTGTCTCCGTTTTGAGAGGTTTGTCAATTGTGATGTAGTCTGTTCTGAGTCTTAAAGGAAAGTCTCGATATTTTTAGGATTTGTATTGTGTTACTGTTACTCAAGTCATAGAAGATTTCTTGAAACGTGTATCGCAGTTTCGCTAAAAATGATGTTGTATTTTAGATCCACAAAAAGAAGATAGAGACGATATTTTCTGTATTTTTGTCCTAAGCTATTTTCAAAGAATATGAGGAATATTGTATAGCCTGTTTTATTAGTCTATTCAGATTGTCCCAAACATGTTCTTTGTACATGAAACTACGCCAGTAGCACACCTGCGCTGCGAAACCATAGCAGCGAAACTGCAGTAGTTCAATTGTACTGACTCGCGTCATGTTCCGCTACTCGAATCGAATTCACGTAACTGAACATGACGCGAATCAGTACAATTGAACTACTGCGGTTTCGCTACTGTGATTACGCGGCAGAGGTGTGCTACCGGCGAGAACATGACCTGCGAAATGTGTGTAGTATATTATGTCATTTTCAACTCTGTCTATCCCTTCGGAGAATATGCGTGATATTATGTATCCATTTCCATAATCCTAATATCCTTAATTCACGTTTATATTAACAAAAAACGTTTAAAAGCTTAATGAATGAAAGCCCATTTATAAAAAATATACAAACTGTATTTAAAAAGTAATTATAAAAACTAAATTACGAGTAGTTTGCGGTGAATTTATGAACGTTATTATAGAGTAATGCGTGATTTTTCCTGAAAAGAATTAATTATAATTCACATAATTGTACCATTTACTGTTTATTAAATGGTCGCATACGATGTGAGCACAAGTTATTTATTAGCACTTTTATTTACACAAAATGTACTAAATGTTGACCTATGGAATTACCAACCAAACCTAACTTACCTTAATTTTCTAAATAATGACTTATTCTATTTTATGTTTGTAGGTACTTTAGTTTTATACCTCCATACCATGAATCAGCCTGTAATGTTATAACTGCTGGGTCACAGGCAGTCTCTTTGTGAGATACCAGGACCTCAATACCATTATCAGCCTATAACGTTCCCACTGTTGGGACACAGGCCTCCTTTTGTGAGACCATGGGACATCAATGACAAGGCGAAGTCTGAAATTCCGCTGAGAGAGTAAAAACAGATTAGAACAAGTTGAAAACATCTCAAGGAGTATATACATACATTATGTTAACCTGAAGTAAATTGATGGATACTATAATATATGATTTGAAGGCATTTATACCGTTACTAGCTGATGCTCGCGGCTTCGCCGGCGTGGATGTCGGTTATTATATACTAAAACCTTCCTCGAGAACCACTCTATCCATTGGTAAAAACAGCATGAAAATCGGAGCAGTAGTTATTGAGTTTATCGCGAACAGGACGACAGACAGACGCGGTGGAGGACTTTGTTTTTATAATATGTAGTGATATGATTAGAAGGAATTTATGCGCGTCTTCACTAAATCGTTCTATGTCTATAATCGTTCTATACTCGATGCCGAAGTGTAAATCTCAAATTAAATCTAATAGAATCAAATCTAGTTTTCACACACATACGACGATCCTTACGTACTCTTTTTCTTTCGTTTACGCTCATAATCTGAGGCCCTAGTGTTAGTTTCTTTTAACTATCTCGACTTTGCGCATCGACCGCGTTCGGCGCTCCAATTGGCCCTTCACTGGCCTTAACTGGTGACGGGCCAAACTCACACTAGGGCCTCTGGTCATACCCACGCCGGTTGCGAGTACTACGCACCTAGTTTTCAATGGAAAATATTATTGAATGATTGCCTCCCTCTCTAAATTTACAAAAAGTACTCAACAATCGTATCAAAAATATATAGAGAATTTTCAGAAAAATTACAAGGAATAAAATGGAAACAATGATAGAGCAAAAAATATCCTCTCTGTCGGATACCATTTAATTGGACATCCTGCTCTTATTCATTACTCAAAAAAGTTCCAACCTGTGTGTGCATTTTTAAAAATAAAATTTATGGACTCACAAACGGAAAAAGGAAAACGGTGTTACATTTTCCCTTTTCAGCTCAAGGAAATATGATAATTTTGGAGAAAAAAGTAAAAATTATCGGCCTCCTTTCTCAGGAAAAGAAAGAAAAAAACATTTGACAGTGAAAATAAATGCTGGGATAGAATTAATTAATAAATAATATAGAGATTCTTATTCTATGTAACTTAGTCTACGTAATAACAGCCGCACGGGTCGATCCATCAGGTTAAGCTACGCTTGCCGGGGTTGGTCTGTGGATGGGTAACCATCTTTACATACCGAGACTCCTCCGTGCCTCGGAAAGCACGTTAAGCCGTTGGTCCTGGCTGTCATTTGTGGATCTTTGACAGTTGTTAAAGGTCGTCAGAAGCCCGAAAGTCTGACAATCACTCTTACCAAGGGGTATCGTATTACCAGTTACTGGGTTGTGGAGGTTAGATAGGCAGTCGCTCCATGTAAAATACTGGTATTCAGCTGCATCCGGTTAGACTGGAAGCCGACCCCAAAATAGTTGGGAAAAGGCTAGGCAGATGATGATTTTTATTAGGGTCTATTGTTTTATTATTCCGAGTAAATAAAAGGCGATAAAAAACTATCAGACTATAAAAATAGGACTTAAAACTATCGGCGGACGCCTTGTTTTGAGATCGACGTTTCGATCAAATTCAGTCAATACAGCTACACTTTTACTGAGGCCGCCTCGAGGCGAGAATAAATAAGATCTTGTTAGTTGAATATGAACTAGACAGACTACTGAATTGCTGTTTATGCTTAGTTAAGTTATAAATTGTTTGTGATATGGGTTTATACTTTTTTGTTTTTTATTATATATATAACAGCACGCCTTGTTTCCCTAAAGGGTTGGGCAGAGGTTTACCTATAGTACACCCACGTTTCGCCAGTTATGTAATAGGGGGCGAGCCTATTGCCATATAGCACACATTATATTAAAAAGTTGTCTCTTCAGAATCTTAAAGATAACCATCTCTATAAACATACCAATATCAATTTCAAAGACACTAACGAAAATGAAGCTACTATGTCATTGAGGCAGCCTCGAGGCACAAATAAATAAGACGCTGTAAGTGCCATACTTTATTCAAGATAATCCTTGCTTACACGTAAATAGTAATTTGGTAGGAAACCGACTAGGCCTTAAAGTTATGTCATTAATTTTATCTTATTCCAGCTTATTTGGGACAAAAGAAAAACATGAGATACCTGGAAGCCTACCACCACTGCTTATAGCAGTATTATTATAATCTTACTTTATGGGGGATAGAGATGGAGCAATATGTCCTGTAGAGCTTCATCTCTTTCCTACAACGAAGGAATATTAAAATAATACTACTGTTAGCGGTGGTGGTAGGCCTCCAGAACTTGTTTCTTACTTTGATAGTAGTTGTTTGTTTTAGTAACGCAACTTATAACTTATTATTTTCGAGCTAGTTATAAATTCAACTTGAGTTTTTCAGTTATTAAAATTATGTTTATCTTACAGTACCTACTTATCTTTAACTTAAAACATTTTACGTTCTATATATTTAAAGCTGCGCATAACTGACTATCGTGGAGCTCGCGGCTACGTAATAACAGCCGCACGGATCGATCCAACAGGTTAAGCTACGCTTGCCGGGGTTGGTCAGTGGGTGGGCGACCATCTTTACATATCGAGACTCCTCTCTGCCTCGGAAAGCACATTATATAAGCCGTTGGTCCCGGCTGTTATTCGTGGTTCATTAACAGTCTTTAGGGGTTCGTCAGAAGCCCGAAAGTCTGACAAGCAGTCTTACCAAGGGGAATCGTATTACCCAGTTACTGGGTTATGGAGGTCAGATAGGCAATCGCTCCATGTAAAACACTGGTATTCAGCTGCATCTGGATAGACTGGAAGCCGACTACAACATAGTTGGGAAAAGGCTGGGCAGATTGATAAAGGTGATAATTAAAAACTACACATATAATTAGAAAGCTTTCCAACACCACGATATGCAAAGTATTTATTTTACTTAAAAAAAAAAGCAAAAAAAGTGGAAAATGCAGACCAAAGACCTTGGAAAATTAAAATTTTAATTAAAGACACGAATTTAACTAAATAATAACCTCCATATAAGGCAACAATTTCTTCCAACCCGTACACGAGGCACACATGAACCAAGGCAGCCATTACCCTCCGAGATTAAGAAAATAACAGTTACAATTACATAAAACCAAAGCAACAAGCACCCAATTCAATAACTAAGACCACAAAGGTTTTACTATTAAGCAGGATACTGTTCAAAATTTTCATTCGCGGATAAAAGTTCTAGAGACAATTCATAAAGTGAGCACAAAGAGCATTGAGACATCGCAAATGGTTCTGTTCAGGAACTTAGTCTATTGTATCTCGTGAACCTTTTGTTATACTGTTGAATAAGCTAGTGTCAGTTTTGATGCTGTGCTGTGTGACGATTGAGTCACGTTTTTTACCTAATGTGTCTATGAGATGTGAGAGTGTTGTGAGTTTTTTGATTAGTGACTGCATTTGTTTAGAGTTATAGTTTCATCTTCTATATCTCTCTTATAGAACGGCATATTTAATAATTCCTCATATTGGAAAAAGATTAGCCAGCGTGAAGTCAAAAAGGGTCCTTGGTTACATCGGACATAGGTACTTCAGTACCGTATCTTTACACTAAAAGGCTTTCCTAAGGGGATGCGCTAAGGTAGCCCGCGAAATTATTTTTTTTTACGTTTTTTTGCAATTTGCAGGTCAGTGTCAGGTTATATGTTAATTAAAATATGATTGAAATAAGAAATTTACAGAATTATAATCATTAGAATCAGCAATACAACTCCTTATGTTCATATGAGTGCCACATGTCATGATTTCATGAAATAGTCACTCAATACACTTATATGAACTTAGAGAGTTGTATTGCTGATTCTAACATTTATAATTCTGTAAATCCATATTTGTTACGGTCGCGAATCATATTTTAATCAAAATACAACCTGACCTGCAAACTGTAAAAAACGTATGAATATCTGAATTTTGCGGGCCACCTACCCTGAAGCTTTCGCCTTAAGGCGGTACCCTGAGCAAAACGCCACTTTAGCCGCTTTTTGTGTAGTTTTAAGGAGCTATCTACTTGTTATTTAAAAAAGAATACCAAATAATAAAAATACATTAAATTTCTACATAATCTTGACTCCAAAATTGTGCATTTTTTTTTTTAAAGGAGTTTATGTTTCGTTAATCTCCTTCCAACGAAACCATAAAAATGAGAAATAATCATTGTTATCATGCATCTCCTCGTAAAGTAAACATTATTTAATTTTGCTACTGACACTAATACATACAAAATTTAATAATGAACATTTTGTAACAATTTTTTTTAAAAGACCAATATTTGATTTTATTCTAAAATTTGGGCATATTCACTACTGCAACTGACCGGGATTCAGTTGAAACGAATTTATTTTGCTCAGGGTGCCGCCTTAATACAGCCATAGAATCGTAGGCGTGTATGTGTGCACAAAATATGGTCTCTGAATATCAATATTGTAACTACGTGTATAATACTTTACCTATTAATATATTATATCCAAACTAGTCCTTTATTCATTTTAATATTTCTATTATTACCTTAACCTTTATTAAGTTCAATAACACGTTTATTGGGAACTAATTGGCTTTCCCTATTATTAGCACCGAAAATATTATCTCTTCAAACTATTTCTGTAGAATTCTCGAATCAAAAATTTATCTGCCTAGCCGTTTCCCAACTATGTAGGGGTCGGCTTCCAGTCTAACCGGATGCAGCTGAATACCAGTATTTTACATGGAGCGACTGCCTATCTGACCACCACAACCCAGTAACTGGGTAATACGATTCCCCTTGGTAAGACTGGTTGTCAGATTTTCGGGCTTCTGACGAATCCTGTAGAATTCTCGAATATTAACAATTATTATGTATACTGTGTACTCAAGATGTTCTTGCTAACGTTTTCATTTAAACTTACGGAAACGAAATTAACAAAGTTTATGAAACAGGCCGAGTTATTGTATTAATGTTATTCTAATTGAGTCTATATTAACGAATAACTTTTTCAATGAATAAAATAAAATGTTGATATAGCAAAATTGTCGAGTACAGGGGAAATCTTACATTAAATGAACTGTCTGAAATCTTGAACAGGAAAGAAATTTACGTAAATTATATGTACATAGGTAATGACATCTGGAATTTCTCAGTACAAGGCCGGAGTATGGATTTGTGCCTGGTTGATGGCAACAGGCTCGCCCCCTATTACGTGGGACTTAAACATAATTGGAAAAATGTGGGTGTACTATAAGTACACCACTGCCTAACTCTTCGGGAATTACAGGCGTGATGTTCCTACAATGTACGTCTTTGTTCATGACTTCAGAAGTACATAAGTACTTGAGGCTATTTTGGTAGCCACGTATTATTGTGCAAACGAGATTTTTACATAATAAATGTACGCTAACAGTCTTAAAATAATAATACGTACATATATAGAATAAGAATATATTTATTTGCAAAAAACACGGTATATAAAGATGGTAAAAAATACAATTTAGAACAAAACATGTTTTGCCAATATAATAATCAGCGTGCAAATTTTTCAGTTCGTAACTTATATTAACATTTTATGTCAATTAAATCTTTAACACTATAGAAACTATTAACACATAACCATTCGTAAACTTTATTTTTAAATAATCTAGTGGATACATTTTTGAGATCATTTGGTAACTTATTATATAAAAAGGGGACGGGGGAGAATCATAGAGCAGTGCCCAAAAGGCTGGCAGTAATGCCACGTTGTATGGCCGTGCTGATTCTTTGGCCAAAAATAGGCCAGCCCTCTGTTCCTGGCATGGCTCTGGTGTTCTAACATAAATGTACAGAGCTGAACTGAATGCCATTTATGTATGTGCCTATATAGCTTGTTATACATAACTATTCATGGCTACCCCATAACTATTAGAAAAATAAATACAGTACAGTCCAAAGCAGTCAACGATCAATAAATAAATAAATATACTTACTGAATATACAATAAAGGATTACTCAGTTCCGATCGAGAGCCCATGTAAAGGATTTAGTTCGCTACAAGAAACTTTTATCGAGGTCAACGCTTAAATTGGACACAAATTGTGTATTGTATTAGGTAAATGTGCTTATATTAGTAATGCGGCTCTGATTTCGTTGGCAATTTTATCGGTATTGCTTTAATGAAAGGTTATAGTCTAAAAATAGGTTTTTTTATTTGACTTTTTGTGTGGGTTTCAGTAAAGGAAAATGTAGTCTTTTGAGTACGTGATAGAGTAGCAAAATTAATTAAGGGACTGTTAAGATGTAGGTAGGTACTTTAAGAATCAACCAATTGCTTTGATAAGGCTTAGGACCTCTGTACACCGGATGGTACGCAGGGTGATGTGCTTCCCAGGCGGATTTCCGGCCACCATAGGCGCGGGCTTGCGGACGGCGAGCAACGGGCAGCTCGCCGTCCGATAAGGACCAGGCCCGGGTCGATGGCGCGTCGTGTTCCACGCGCGACTCAAAGAGATGTCAGCAAAAATGACGGGGTCCAATAGGACCGATGCCTGCCAGGGTTGCGGGAAAGTCCGAAAGGGATACCGGGACCTTGGCAACAGGCAAATGAAGGAACACGGGTGGGTTTTAGTCAGTAAAAGTCTGACACGCCCTTCCGCTCCGCCCAGAGCGGGAGAAGTCATTGGATGATTTCCCACCCTCAAAAAAAAAAAAAAAAGGGTGATGTGCTTTTGTTCTGTTTTAATTGGTTCTGCATTTCATTAAAACAAGTTAAATTAAATTTAAAAAAACCCAACAAAAACAAAGCGTCTAATAAACGATTTTTTTAATTTTTTTATATCTAAGAATACTCTCGATCAAATCGCCTTTCAAAAAAATCGAAATCGGTTCAGCCGTTTGGCAGCTACGATGGCGCAGACAGATACACAGATACACACGTTAAACGTATAACACCCCTCTTTTACTGTCGGGGGTTAAAAATCGCAAAATTAAAGGAACGTTCGAGGAGGACAGGACAGGAAAGACATTTATTCGTCGGATATGGTAGGTATAAAGTTCGTTAGCATAGTTATCTATAGAAAAAGCGGCATACGAATATTTACATTTAGGTACATGGTCATAAAACCTAACTTACATACTACTTATATATATATATATATATATAAACAATACAAAGGACATGACCAGTGGGACTACGGACGTCTGCTTAGGTGTCGAAATAAATGTGCAGCAAATATTGTTTTATTTTTGCAATTGTTGTATTCTAGAGATTCCAGATAAAAACGTTTCACGAGTCTAAAAGACCAGGAAACGTGAGAAAAATAAAGATAAGTAGTCTCTAAATAACTCTGTTTTTCGATATGAGATGGCGCTATGCGTTGTGGTTATCGAGTTTAAGACAAGTTTTTGACATTGACTGTCCCTGAGATTGCGACTTGAATTTGAACGTTTTTAGTTACGGGCATTAGGCAATCACTGCCGCCCATTGACATCCACAACATCAGGGTTTTTGCTGTTGCGTTGCCACCCTTTTCCCAAGAAAACGCTGCTTTATTAAGTTTTGCTCTATGAACAACGAGCTACTGCTGACGCCAGGACAGTGAGCCGTAGCTAGTATTTTTAAATCGAAGGATGCGATTATGCATTCCACGAGTTTTTTGTTACCATGCATTCAAAAGTGTGCAATCATTCGCGCCAATATTTCGTTTACGAACTTACTTATAGTGATTTGAATAGTATGCGCATTGAAATGTTTCTGACCAAAGAAACCCCATCTTGCGTGTGAGCTTTCAATGCTCGATTCAGCGTATCCACTGTTCAGATGCTAGAAGCCGAATGCTAATCGTATGCCAATGCCCTCGGTGTGGACGCACTTGTTGGAAAAAGACTTAATTTGACAATCTTAAATACAGTTTACATGTAACACTTTTCATTTATGTATGAATTCAAACAAAGTGAACACAATTTAAGATCCAGTGATCTAGAAAATGCGATACCGAGTCTCACGAACTTAGAATTCAATTTTGTTGCAATTTTATTATTCTTCAGCAATTTGGTAGAAACATTGTATATAGATGTAGGAGTTTTAGCTCTGTTTAAAAAGCTGGATCAAGGGCTTAAAGACTCTCCAGCTTGGAAACAGTACTTTCGATAATGTTGCTGTTGCTATCTACCAATTATTTGTCACGTTTTTATGAAATAGTGGAAATAGGGTCGATCCCCTCTCCATTCAAACGCTCTCGCCTACTTTCTCTCTGGTTTATGACCGTAGAGCAATTATTTTTTACAGTAAAATAAATATCAACTAGTTCTATGCTCCTATGTTTTCCGTTTTGATGATACATTATCTGTAGAAGCACTAGAACCAACAGAAATTGCTCAAAATTGCCTGTTTAGACCGCTGTCATCAGAGGCCTATTGTACAAATTTGAAAACCATTAGTGAAAAAAGAAAAACATATGGCACAGTGAATATCTTTAGGAGTATGAGGAACAGGATGTAAAGTTCACTCATCCGCCATAGAAAAGGGAGGATCCTCCGACCAGATGGGTGTTGTGTCTGGCGGGCAACTGCCCAACGATTGATGTCGGGTTCTTGTATATATGTCCATTGCACGGTAAACTTTAATTGCGCGATGCAGGATTTATGTGACGTCAGGATTTTTGTGTGACGTCAAATTTTTGATGCGTATTTCGAATGTGGCGATATAAGTACCGCCACATATCAATCTTCAATCATCAATTTATAAAATATCTTCCAAATTGATCCAATATTGGAGGAGGAAATAGACGAGAGCCGAACCTCGAATTATGACTTTTTGTATGGAGAAAAGATCGATCCAATTACAACAGGTGTTAATGATAGCTTTTATGTGCATTCAAGGACCAAAACTGATAAGTTGTTTTAAAATAAATTCGTTTCCTACATGGCGGGCTCATGCCACCTATTCGAACTGAATTTTTATATATCGAGTTACTTTTTCATAATGAACTACGTACTTGGAAAGTTTTCGTTGTGGATATTTCCAATATTTTAATAACACTATTTATCTATGACTAAACATACACATAAACTCACTTTTTTCCCATGGGGGTAGGCAGAAACTACAGACGCCACCTGCTACAATCCTTAAATAAACGCACGCTCGTTGCAGTTCCGGTAGCTTCTATGTTTATTATAGGAGTTATATTTTTTGTAAAAATGCAGCCATAGCGACCAATGTGCTGCCAACGACGACGCCGTAGAAATGGCGAAGTTTTGGGCCAACAAAATTTTAAACACTGCCGTCCCATCGACATTATAAAGAAGAAAAGGTATATTTTATTATGTGCTAAGTAATAACCATCAAAGTTTTGATATTTTGAAGGCCTTTTACCTAGGCCTATTTTAGATTCCTCATCATCATTTCAGCCGAAAGACGTCCACTGCTGGACTTAGGCCTGCCCCAAGCACCGCCACTTCGACCGGTTCTGTGCTTTTCGCATCCAGCGGATTCCTGCGGCGTTCATCAGATTAATTAATTCTAGATTAATTTGTTAAAATCAAGATGCATGAGAGTATATTTTCAAAACCCGCCAAAGGTTTACCTACACTTCAAAATTATCTTAGAACATTGCCAGTTGCTAAGCAATTATTCTACCTATAATATTATTCCTAAGAGAGTCGATTACTCGTCGACACGCTTGCTACGCTAAGTGGCTCTACTACGTTTGTCAAAGTCAAATAGCTGCAGACTAGAGTAAATGTAGGGACTGTGTGTTTGACATAGTTATAACGTACAGCATAGTGACATGTTACGGTTTCTAATTTGAGAAGTTGCTCAAAGACTAGTGAGTGAGTATTGTCATTTGAACAACCGATTACTGTATTTATTTAACCATTTATACACACACACACACACATATATACAGACAAGAAGAAAGGAACAGAAAAATACATACAAAGGCAATGTTTATTTCTAAAGAAATCTCTTCCAGCATTACCTGCGATGCGGGTTTAGTCCTAAAGGGATACCGGGGCCCTTAGCAACAGGCAACTGAAGGAACACGGGTGGCTTTTAGTGAGTAAAAGTCTGACACGCCCTCCCACTCCGCCCAGAGCGGGAGAAGTCATTTGATGATTTCCCAAAAAAAAAGAATTACCTGCGATAGGAAAGTAGATAAGAGATGTAGACAACAGTAGTTGTAGAGTGGTAGCTAGCTCTTTGCGCAGGAGCTTGTCTGGGAAAAACTACTACAATACTTATTTCAGACGCCAAGCTGAGTCTTTCTGTGGTCTGGTTCGGTCGTGGATGGGTGACCATCCATGAACCTCCGTGGCTTGGAAAGCACGTTAAGCCGTTGGTCCCGGCTATCATTTGTATAGATCTATGATCTATGACAGTCGTTACGGGAAGTCAGAAGCCCAAAAGTCTGACAACCAGTATTACAAAGGGGTATCTTGTTACCAAGTAACTGGGGTGTGGTGGTCAGATAGGCAGTCGCTCCATGTAAAATAGGTACTAGTATTCAGCTGCATCCGGTTCAATAAAAATTAAAAGTCATTTATTGAAACTAGAATCAGCACTTTCGGACGTCAAAATTACATAAGACAGTCCCCCAAAAAGCCCGCCCTTCGCCACTTCCTAGTGCTTTAGCTGGGAAGAAGAATAAAGAGAAAAAAAAAAATATTCCATTCTATTCTTTTCTAAGAAGAAGTTAGACTGAAAGCTGAGTTTTTCTACATCGTTCTCACAAATTATTATGTACAATTTCAACATGAATGATGTAAACCAATATTTTGTAACTTTTAAATTTTTTATTTATTCAGGGAGTGACCATGGAGTTTCGTGAATTAAACTTATTAAACGTATTATTATAATGTGTGAATTTATAATGTTCATCTGGTACCTAATAAGAAACTGCATATTAAATGAATTAGGTACCTAACTTAGATTTGATGACGTCAGCGGATAACCACATTCATTTGTTTTCCTTTGACTCCCTTATCACGGAAAAACCACCATTCTTTCAATTACTCCGTCCATTCTTTCAATTGACTTTACTCTGCAAGTTTCCCCTTTCACTCCGAGGTGGCTAAAGATACATTGTGCATTTACATTAATTCGCCATACGCATGTAAATGTTCGGGGGGTCCGTCCATAGTATTTGTGAGTTACAGTTGATGGCTGCAACAATGTAAGGTTTTGTGAAATACAACATGGCTGCCGGTGCAGATTCATTTGACGAAAGATGAGGTACCGTGTAATGGTTTTGTTTGGTTCAAATTTTAATTTATTAGAGTTGCGAAATGGCATTTTTTATTTCTTTTATTTTGATAGAGTAAAATAAGGGGACAAATTGAATTTAGATAAATGACTTTTGTGTCCAATAGGTTAAGGCTTGGCTTGGCTTGGAGGGGCTTGTGGTTAAGTAATATCAGCCGCACGGGTCGATCGATCAGGTTACGCTACGCTTTCCGCGGTTGGTTGGTGGATGGGTGACCTTCTTTACACAGCAAGACCCCTCCGTGCCTCGGAAAGCACGTTAAGCCATTGGTCCCGCTGTCATTTGTAGATCTTTGACAGTTGTTACGGGTCGTCAGAAGCCCGAAAGTCTGACAACCAGTCTTATCATGGGAGATTGTGTTACCCAGTAACTGGGTTGTGGTGGTTAGATAGGCAGTCGCTTCATGTAAAATACTGGTATTCAGCTGCATCCGGTTAGACTAGAAGTCGACCCCATCATACATATTTGGGAAAAGGCTAGGCAGATGTATATGTGTCCTGTAGGTTAAAATAAAAAGAACCGATTGCTACTATAAATGAAATTGTTGAAGAGTTCAAGACACTGGCTTAAACAGTGATGAATATAAAAGTTAATAGTTGGAGAGGGAGAGAAATGCAGAAGAAAAGATGGATGGATTCTGTGAGTAATGATATGAAAGAGAAGGGAGTGAATGATAGCGTGACGGTTGACAGGGGAGAATGTAAAGAGAAAACGTGTAGCGCTGACTCCAAGAAACATAGAACAAGGCAGGTAGATTATGATGGTGAAGAGTTAAAGGAATTTTAACATTTCGTGAGAAATACTGTCACAATAGGTACAGGAAGGCCAAGAAGACAAAGATAATCAGCCTATAATTTTCCCACTGCTGGGACACAGGCCTTCTCTCTTCCAGAGGGAGTGGGCTGTAAAATTAGAAAATAAAAAAGCTCGGCCAAATTAAAAACATATTAAAAGCATACTTTATTGTGGAAAAGTTTAGAATAGGGGAGGGGCCTACGTGTGGGTCCACTATCAGCCAAAGTCGCTTGTGAGTAACGCATTATTTTTTGATAACGCACATAATCTTTCTATAAAAGATTAAGCGTTATTGTACTGTAAAACATATGAACGTTCAATTTTTTTTAAAATAAATAGCTTGAATTTTTTTATTTTTTTTAATCTACCACGCGGGCCAATTGCGGTTTGGTAGATGTCACATGTCTTCGAATTTTTGGTTCTAGGATGTTACCTCACGATGTTTTCTTCACCGTTTTGAGACAAGGACATAACCAAAAATAATTTAATGACATGAACCAAAAGCACGTATCCCACGAACAACTAACCAACACCTGAAACCAACCCAGAGCTGACCGCAAACCAGTTACAATTCAACTTAAGACTAACTTACAGTAAGCAGAGACTAAGTTAAATTCAAGATTACAGCGCCAACTTGGTCCAGGCGTTGCTTAATTCAATTCTAAGCACGGTTTAAAACTTACATTCTGGATCTAGTTTGGACTGCAACTGTTACAGATTAATTGTGATTTAAGTTAAATTCTGTTTAAATTGAATTGTGTTTTGTTATTCATCTGTTTGGCAACTGTGTGTTTATTGCAAGTTGTTGCTGGTATATGGTATCTATACGTGGTATATTTGAATAGACCTTTAATAAAAATCATATAATGTATAAACAGGCAAGGAATGACAAGGCTGATTACGTACAGGGCAATTATTTTTCGCGGAAGTGGAATTCATTTCTGAATTGTATAACCTTTTCAATTATTTGACTCATAGCCATGAGATAAAATGTATATAATGCATCTGCTGTCAGATTGATGGATACAGTCAATATTAACAATCAATGAGGTTTGAAATAAAAAATAAAGTATTGTAGGATTGTAGGCGTAACACACTTTTGAACACAATCCGTGAGTTTTGAGGGATATTTATAATCAACTGCTTCATAGGTTTAAAAAATAATTCATCTGCTCAGCAACGTAAATAACGTAATTAACATGGGTGAACTGCCAAAATGATACCCATAGCCCAATGATACCCATGATACAATTGATCAATTGTCATGTTATGTGTGTTACGCAGTTACTCCACGGGGTTGTGCTGAAGTCAGATAAAAAAGACCATGAAGAGACGATTTATGTAAGGTGTATCTCTTCATACACAAAATCTCTTAAGGGGTCATTGTACTCATCATTATGAACAACTTTCACTATGGCACCAAACCTGAAATCGCGAAAACTCAGCTGCTCCCTAGATACATTTTGACGAGCTATGCGAACGTAAACTTAGGGAACAGCAGATTGTTTTTCTCGTTTTCAGTATAGGCCCAATAGTAAAAGTTGTTCATAATGATGAGTACAATGGCCCCTTAAGAGATTTCGTGCATTAAATTAATTTAATGGTTAATTTGACGTCTAATAAACCTACCCAAAATAGTTTTAGGTAGGTATAGTCTCACAAAACTACCAGAAATACAATATAGAAATACCTACTAACTATTTGGTTTTATAAAGTGAGCACTTAATACTTGGAAACTAGCGCACAACTTTATCCGTTACGAGAAAACTCGGGCAAAACTAATAATTCACGATCTAATTGCCGTTTTTGCAACAAGGACATGTTGCTGCATTCACTAGAGGTGTTATTTACTGAAAAAATATTTAGCCACGTACAGACAATTAAAACGGCCCACCCATTTTGCTTGTTTGTACGTGGCCAAATATTTTACAGACAAGCAAAATGGCCCAATGGATATTTTTTTCAAGTAAGCATTGAAAATGCTTTTTCGTTCGCTTCAGCAATACCCGTTTTGAAGAAAAGTGCGACCGGGGGCTAGCGCCCTCAATTATTAAGATAGAGAAAGATGAGTTACTGAAAGGGCATACAGCAAAATGTTTATAGGTATACTCTTTTAATTTAAGTAAAAAAAACGCCAATTTCTTTTGGGAGTTTTTTCCAAAGAATCTTACACTTCTCAAAAATGAAAAGAGATATCAAAAAATAAAAATAAAATATCCTGGAGGATTTAAAGTGCTTTAAAATGATAACATTCTGGGTTCAATAGGATTATAATTAAGGGTAGATGCTTACCAAAAGGGGTAAGCATCTACCCATAACAGGCACAGGAAGGCACTTTAAAATTAGAAGAGATAAAGATCTCTTCTAATTTTGAAGTACCTTCATGACACAAAGTCATTTTCAATGCGCCGGAAGGTCATGGGACCATGAATTTTGTGGATTTTTTGTTTTATTCCTAAGGACAATATTGAGAGACTAAAGTAATTTCTTATCTGGAACATTGATTGGTAAAACACTAATTGAAGAATCCATAAGATCAGCAAAATAAGTAGTTCATAAAATAGTCTTTTAGACACCTTAGATCAGCCAAAAAAGTAGTACCTAAATAGTCTTGCAAAATTATAGGAGCAGCTCTTTATTAGAATGATGAAAAGATTAAAGTATATCATTGCCTAGCAGTGGGTCAATAAAACTTGATAAAGAAAGGAACTGTAAAAGTATTATGACGTAAAGCATAAAATAAAAGCTCCATAAATTAAAAACCCATAATAAGTTACCAGGAAACCTCATTCCTCCTTGCCAGGAACAAATATTTCTCTACCTAATTGCCCTTTTGCAACAAGGAAGTTGCAGTCACAAGTGGTTCCATTTAGCGGAAAAAAATGCTGGGTTACGTTAAAAAGAGGCCGTGTTATACCGCTCGTTGCAACAATTAAATTAATGTCTTGGCCCGACGGGCCTAATTAGCGCCCACTACGATTTAATTGGCTCTCTTTACTTTTTTAGAAGACCCGCCGGCAATTTGGCGAGCATTTTAAATATTGTTTGGCTTAAAATGATGGCTTATGTAGCCAAGAATGAAAAGTGTAGTCGAGTATTTTATTTATTATAGTGGCTATGGCCAAACGGTTAGGAGCGGGCCGAAAGCAACATTGCCAATCGTAAATTAGATTTTTCATGAAAGTGATAAGATTTAGGTATAAAATAAAAATAATATGAGTAACTATTTGTGATATATCCAGACTTATAAATATAAAAAAAAAAGATTAGACATTAGGAAGTTACGTCTAATTTCCACAAATTTTCGATTTGTACTTAATATGCTAATGACTTTTAATGTACTGATAATTAATTGCATTAAAACAAAACGAATATTCTGTGCAGGCGTTTTTATGAAATTCCTGGTTTTTTGGATTTATTACGATAAAACGGTTTCAGCACTTACTACGTTTTTCTTCCGCACCTTTCCACACCTTTCTCATTCATACATGCTGGTATACACAGCAGTTACATGAATAGTTTAGAGACGGATGCGTGTAAGGGCGACATATTGCCGGCTTACCACATGCAAGCACAACATTAAATAGAATGGGTGTCCCATTCGCCTTAATTGACTCCTATAACTTGCATGGCTTTACAAGCCAACGAATTGGTACAACCCGTTTTTGTCCTTTTTTGATGAGCCGTGAAAGAGGGATAAATATTTAGTTTTCTCTTGCTTTATTTTAGAGGAAATAATTTTGAATTTATGTATAAAATACCAGAATACCAGCGACATTTAGCTGATTTTTAATTCATATTCTTTATGGCTCCTATTTAGGACATAATACAGCTATCCAAATATAAAAAAATAACTACTATGAACTAGGTCTTAAGGGGGAGGCGTTTAAATTTATTCGCTGTTACAATGTATAATACATTATTCTGCATTTATTAAAAAATAATATCGCTATATTTCGTACTCTAAAGTTTAGTAGAACTAAATCTCTTGTTTTGTATTTACTAACTTCAACAAAAAAAATTTTTGTAAGTAAACCTCCTCGAGTCGCTAACGGGACAAAATAGGATTTTAATTGTCATCCGCCTTCTAAAGGCCAATCGACAGTTGAACGGCGAGTTATTATAAAATAGTGACAGCTACGCAGTATCTCTGCAATTAGGTAATAATTACATAAAACAACAGCCGTTATACTTTTTCAAAATTGCAAAAATACACAGCAATATTTATCATTCCTCTGCCGCCATTACCATACATAACAAAAACTTATTCTATTATCCAGCGACCTACTTACAAGTCCACAATAAACATTACTCCTGATTCTTGCTCCGTTTCGCATTAACATGTGCAATCTTAATCTTAATAAACGATTAAATAAATGTTTGTTCATTACGACGAAAGTTTTGCGAGGACCTTCCTGTTTGTACAGTCACGAGAATAAGTACTTAACCAATACCTACAAAGCCTACCTTAAAAGCGATTTTCTCCTAAAATTTATATATATACTTAGTGCATATTATAATATTACCTACTACAGGCCCGTCCTTGCTTCACACAGTTTTTACAACTTGACAAAACATCGAGATTATTATGTAAGTTTAATATTAATGGTTTATATACATAAGCCTTCCGGAATAAATTCTCTAAATTATGGTAAAAAGCTTCGCGTAGCTACGCAACAAATTTTAGCGGTGAATTACGCGTAGTTAAGAAGAACAACGCGGTCAGACACACATACATGAAAAGCGTCTTTCAATTATAATATAAATAATAGAAGATACTATGTTCGTAACATCATACAATAATTACTTTTGAGTTTGGCTAAGTGATTCCACATTTATGCTCGTGACTGTACTATGGTACGGTAATGTCGCGTTATGGTGAATTCTGAATATATTTCGTGTTATTAATAATGGTTAGTGAGGTGCAAAACAACTCTGTGTAGTCATTTTAATTAGTGTTATGGGTACCCGAATGGTTAATTTAATGATAGCCCAGAGATTCAAGGAACTGCTTTCAAACAGTGTGAGAGTTTCAAAAACATGCTACTGACCTATGTGGCTTTTCCATGAGATTCCATATTACTTATAATAGTTATGAATACTGGAGTGAGAATTTCAAATTTGGTTTTCCATGTAACTTTTTCTTGTTCATGTGGTTAGGGACTAACCTGATGTCAAAGCTTTAAAGCCGTCTAGGGGCCTCTGACTTGGCTTCACATGCCGTCGAGTAACATCTCTCAGGCATGCCAGTTGCCTCACGATGTTTTCCTTCCTACGATAATTATAAAATACGCACATGAATCCGAAAAGTCAGACGTGCGTGTCTTGGGTTCGAACTCGAGACCCATGACTTGGCAGTCCGACGATCACACCACTAAGCTATCACTTTTCCATCCGTGTAATTATTTAATGCTTTTTATGTTTGTCTCATAGATCTGTAGCTACGATGGGGAAAGCATGGTCTTAATGGTTTGAACTTGCCAGCACTTAGTAAGAGTAATAATCAATAATCGTTAGATCGTGAGCAATGGTGGTCCAGTGTTAACGGCAACTTACGAGTTGTAGGTCGTAGGTTCGAACCCAGACAGGCGCTTTACTTTTTGTAAATTATTTCATCAGCACTGCTCTCAAACGGTCACATCGCGAGGAAAAAATCGTGATGTCCTAGAATCAAAAATTCGAAGACATGTGACATCTACCAACCCGCACTGGGCCCGCGTGGTGGATTACGGCCCACTCCCTCTGTCTAAGAGGAGGCCTGTGTCCCAGCAGTGGGAACGTTATAGGCTGATTATGCTATGTTGTGTTAGATCTCTGTAAAAAGAAGGTATTATCCGTAGGCAGCATCATCTGTTGCTATCATCGTCAAGATGCAGCAGAATCCATAAAATCAATAATTATGTTCTTGCTGTACTTACGCTGATATACTGAAAATGACAATTGTTGCTTGAATTCTCCTAAATATACCTACACAAATGAAAATTCTACAATAAATTCCAAAATTTACAGATGTAAATGTAAAATATGACCCAATTACAACACAAAATTGGATTTTAATTGATAATAACACTCAAATGAGTGCGTAATACGGCCATTTCATTCTATCGTACACTCCCAAATAATGCCATCAAGCATTTTAAAAGAGGAACATCAAATAAATTGTCGGTCCTCACAAAAGTTGACTCGCTTATAATGTTACTCTTACATGAAAAATGGACTCATGTCGAACAATGAGTTGAAATATAGGCCAGAGGTAGAATCGGGGAATTATTGTTTTTATTTAGTCCGTAATAATGCCATGGATTGTGCCAATTTTTTCTGGTACGTTGAGTAATTTATAGCCTACTTCTTACTTATACATACTGATTACTTACACCTTTTAATTATTATTTTTGGTTTGAATTGTGATTTTATTGTATCGAAATATTAAGTTATTTATCATCACAACTTTTTTATTATTTGCATTCTACAAAATGTTAACATCTCAACTTGATGGCTATTTTTAAACGTTTACTATTTGAGGGGTTCGGCACTGATAGCCGAAATACATGCTTTTGCCTAGTTTGGCTACGGATGTTTCATTAATTTGTCACAAGAAAATATAGCCTATAAGACATTTGTGTATAATTATTGAATAAACTTATATTACATACATTCCAAACTGCTTCATCAAATTGCTGCTAGTACATTATGTTGGGAGTTTTTTACTAACACAAAAGTCCGGTGGTTATAGCCGGTGGCTCGTGAGCGCTTACCCTAAATAAGTCTGATGCGTAGTATTTGCGAAATAGACTTTTTTTATGCATGTTGGTAAAATATATACCACATTTTCACCTTTATTCTGTAGATAGATTCTACCACAAATTACATACACGAAAATATTGACACAATTGCACTATAGGAATGTAACATGGAAAATAAAGGTCTTTCACACAGGCAGGTAACAGTGTTACTTTGATACAATTATGTTGATGAATCCAAACTCCGCTGAAGTTCTCAGGCGTCTGAAGTTGCTCTCGATTGTTCTGTCAACTGCTTTGTGTTAATCCTGTTATTTGCCTTAAGCAGAAAATCTTTAGGTATTACTTTGGGTGGTTCTTTAGTAGTTGAGATCTAGGTGATTATTTATTTATTTATTTATTTATTTATTTACAACAACACAAACTATCTTTACAGGTTAACCTAAAGTGATAGAGTGGTACAGAACACAATTAAACTAAGATATAATCTTAAAACTAGGTACTTAAATCTAACTATACATGCAGATCAGAATAACACAATACTCTAGTGGTCTCCAGAGTAAAATCGTTCAGTGCACAAGAGAACAGGTCCAAGCTCATAGCTACCGCGTTGAGAGTGCCCAGCGCACGTGTAAACGGGGCACGGCGGAGAAGGTTGGTGCGCGCTTTCGGTACCCCCAGCAGCCGCGGCCGCCGCCGCCTGTTTACGTACTCGTCAGGTACCCACAGCTTAATTGTCTGTAAAATGTCAGGATTGCAAATTTTTCCCCTTATTACTTTAAATAAGTATGTGGCTAATGCAAGCTCCCTCTTTACTTCTAATCTAGTATAACCTACCATGCCTAATACAAACAAGGTAGGATACAGCAGTGGGTATCCCGGATACACTCCATACATCTTATGGTACATAAACCTGATATATTTGTTTTGTATCCGCTCTAACATTGTATTGTATTAGTACCTTTGACTAATTCTTTAATCACGTGTACCAGCGATGAAACAGAAATTAGGTATTCCTTGAATCCTTGAAATGAATAATACGTTAACAAGATAATGGAAGGAATAAAAAAAAAAATTGGTTCTCAAGTGGAAATTCAGGAGATGAAAATTGTACCTACAATGTATTTTACTATCCTACGGAGTGAATTTTATTTTTCATTTCGGACCACGAGCATCGTCCAAACCGGACGACTGACTCCAGCGCCCGGCGTGGCAAAACGTCGTGTTCGGGTTCGTCACTCGTCATCCTGAGGACGCCTCGTTGAGAGGTGAAACACGTGTCAATTTCTGACAGGGATTTTCATGACTTTTTAGGTATTCCTAAGCGGAATAGGTAGTATATCTACGTCTACTGTATTCTGTAACAGTGGTCATACATAAAAAAACGCTCCTTTTTTCGTCGGTTATAAAATTAATAAAGTTTGCATCGAATAGAATCTGTTATTCAGACAGGTAGACAAGACCAAACATTAGTGCTCATAAAACTATCTTTCCACGTAACTGGTTCAGAAAAAATAAACAGGCTCAAAGATATATCGAAGGTCGGGCACCGGGGCACGTTTCTGGACCTATATTAATCACTAGCTAGATCTTTTTAGGGTAACCTAATCCCTACCTGAATTAGGGACTCGATCATGTGCGTGTTTTCAGTGGTCGTGTGGCGGTACCTACATCTCCACATATGAACTACGCATCAAAAAGACCTGACGTCACACAAACACCTGACGTCACGTAAATCCTGCATCGCGCAATTAAAGTTTACCGTGCAATGGACATATATACAAGAACCCGACATCAATCGTCGGGCAGTTGCCCGCCAGACACAACACCCGTCTGGTCGGAGGATCCTCCCTTTTCTATGGTGGATGAGTGAACTTTACACCCTGTTCCTCATACCCCTAAAGTCGTTCAAAGTGTATGTAGGTGTTACAGGATATTAATAATTTGAGATTCAATTTGTAATCTGTCTCCTTTCGCTGAAACGTTCATTATCTTTACTTATTCAAACTTAACCATTTGTATTCTTCGTTAGTTTTTATGCTATGATCATTTGCATAGTTCGACGTAGAACGTGATACACCACTTGTTAATTTGAAGTCAACCAAACATAGGCCGAGTGAGCAGTGGTGGCCCAGCGGTAACGGCCCCGAATTACGAGTTGTAGGTCGTAGGTTCGAACCCAACTAGGCGCTTTATTTTGTGCGAAGGCATATGACATCTACCAACTCGCATTGGGCCCGCGTGGTGGATTGTAGCCCACTCGGTCACAGAGAGGAGGCCTGTGTCCCAGCAGTGGGAACATTATAGGTTAATTATGCATATGCTTATGCAAACATAGGCCTAATTAATTATTAAAGTGTCCTGAAAGTTATCAGCATATTAAGTACAATTCGAAAGTGCGTGAAAATTAGAGATAACTAAGTGATGTCGAGAATTTTTTATTATTTTACGTCTCTGTTCCACAAAAAGTTTGGAAATATCATGTAGTTACTCTTATTATTTCTAGTGCCTCGGCGCTCGAGCTCTGCTCGGGTGAAAATACGGAGAAGTCGAATTTTCCCATGATATGAGACCTACCTAGATCGATTTTTCGCCGCCGTAAACCTATAGAGCCGTTTTCGAAATCTATAGAGCCGTTTTCGAGAACGTGATTACAAATATATTTACAAATATTGCTCATTTAATAGTATAGGATTGTAAACATATGTCTAATAAATTTCATGAAAAATATAATAACGGCAACTTTGCTTTCGGCTCGCTTTTAATAATGGCCTTATTATATAGCGTTGATTCCCACCATTTATTGTCACTTCCGCTAAGCTTATTCTCAAAACGAATACTAAAACACAGAAACAAAATAAAAACTCGATAGAAGGAATACATATCTCCCGATCTGCCATAATAACGCGACCTTTCTGACTCTATTTCGTGACGAGGCAGTATGATATTTATCAATAAGTCCACTTGGCCTCCTGTCAGTAAGACAATCGTAAATCCATCTAAATTTTTTATGTTCATTCTTTTTTATGACATGACGGAAGCTAAGGACTTTCAATGTATGGATTTCGTACGAAAATCCTACTAATATTATAAATGTGAAAGTTTGTGTGTCTGTGTGTTTATGTGTTTGTGTGTTTGTTACTCAATCACGCAAAAATGGATGAATGGATTTGGATGAAATTTGGCAAACAGACAGTTTATAACCTGGATCAACACAGGATACTTTTTATCCCGATATTCCCACGGGATCGAGATTTACGCGGGTGAAACCGCGGGGCGCAGCTAGTAGACATAATAAAAACAAAAAAATGTAGATGAAAATTGTCATCTTAATTTGTTTTTCGGACTCTATTTTTGGTCTAGGTCCTTTCAATCCTGTGGTCTAGGTACGTACAATTCTAGGTGCATACACTGCTTGCCAAGAGTAATCTTAATGTTTTTCGCAATTTACCATTAGGTACTCAATTAGTATAGCTACTGATTCTTCGATCCATAAAGCGTTAATACGAGGAATTCCTAAATTACCTATATCATATCCTAATTCCGGGTTCCATCGGATTAGTTATCATTTTTGTCGCTAATCACTTACAGTTACGTGATAAGTCGATATAATATGAAGTAATAATATGACACCAAGACGTACATATAGTATACTATTAGTAGTTTCGTCATCTCGTCACCATTATTATACAAGTTGTGTAATATCTTGAACTCTCGATATATATCAATGGGATATTAGTAGAACGTCTTCGTTTGACTTCAGGCCCTTTCAATGAACCGACCGTAATTCCTAACTGTCGAGTAACTACCAACTACTCTTTTGATTGGAGCAAAAGTTTAGCTTCAGGCTTCAGGTAGATCGATAAAACTAACTCATGAAACGAGGGTTTTCCTGTACCTAAGCCTTATCAACATTCTGATCAGTAAATCTGCTACCAATGGTGTGATTGGTTAATCAAAACTACCAATTATAATAACATCTGTTTTTAACAGCATATTATTTATTTAAATAAAATTCTAGAAAATGGCACCTGTAAATGTGAGGACTTCGCTATCCTAACTAATATTATAAATGTAAAAGTGAGTTTGTTACGCTTTCACGCTAAAACGGCTCAACGGATTTGGATGAAACTTGGCACAGGATTAGGCCATGACCTGGAGAAGGAAAGACAACGTTGCGGGCAACAGCTAGTTGATAAAAAAATACGATAATTTAGAACCAAAACCTCCTTTTTTCACGTTCACCCAGATCAATAAACCATGAAACCCTCAGTGTCTCCGCCATATTATGACGTATCTGGAGAATATTATCAATAAAGCCCACTTGACCTCCAAATTGTCAACGAGACAATCGGTTTTTCTTTATCCCCGTATTAACATTCCGTTCTGGACAATAACCAATTCTCACAACTTACTCTTAGGCGTAGGCGTGCTCACGATACGAAAATACACACGTTTGGGGTACTGGGTAGGTGGGAAGCAGAAGGTTAGAAAGGCATAGAGAAGTGTCGTATAATACGGTGTCATAGTAGTACTTGTATGATTGTCGGACTGCCAAGTCATAGGTCTCGAGTGCGAACCTAAGGCACACACCTCTGACTTTTCGGATTCATGTGGATATTGTATAATTATCACTTGCTTCAAAAACGGTGAAGGAAAACATCGTGGGGAAACCATGCCTGAGAGATATTTCTCGACGGCATGTGAAGCCAGGTCAGAGGCCCATGGGCGGCATAAAAGTTCTTACTCTTGATACCAGGACGATTCTTGATACTTCTAATTCTTGATACCTAACCACACGATAAAGAAAGATTCGATTCCTTTTGGCTTTCCTTTCTAACCTTAGTAGATACTAGTGGTATGATTTGTAGGTACTTATTTTCGAACCGGCTTATACCTGGTTAGGGTGGTGTCTTTCTGAGATAGGTATAATGTCTGCTACTATAACTGCCCCGTTAGTCTCATGGTTGCAAGCGCGACAGCTAAGCGTGGGCTCCTGGGTTGGATTGCCAGTTCGGGCAAAGTCTTATCGAGTTTTTCCATTAGGAATTTCTCAGTAGCGGCCCAAAGTTTACAAATCGGTGGTGTGATCCCCGTGGCTCGGAAAGTACGTACAGGAATTTTCGGTCCTGTCGGATTGCCATCCCATCCGATTATGAGAGTAATGGAACAGAGAGTGCACCTGTGTTTGCGCACACACTTGTGCACTATAATATCTCCTGCGTACCTAGCTAATCTCCGTTGAGATTTGCTACCACGACTGAAATCGGTCGGGAGGATATCATTATTAATTCTAAGCACCCTACAAATATTCGCTTCATATCTGGACTTATCTCTTGTGGTAGTTTTAATTTTTATTGTTCTACAATATCTTCTATAAACCAGAGTAGTCATGTAGTACTTAATAGTATGGGTCATACACTTAACTCTTGTATATTTAAAACTTGACTATCATGTGTTCGCAGTCATTGCTTCCACCTTCACTTTGCTTACTGACTTCATTGACCCGTATGCTAGTATTGCCGACCACCAGAAACTGTTATTCGGTAATCGGATTACGACCATAAGCAATACCTATGTACTGTGCCATCTTTTTAATTATGCCTACAGCATACAAATATGGATTTGGGTTATCCTATCTTACCTTTACTATAATATATTATAAATGCGAAAGTAATTTTTTTTGTTCGTAACGCTTTCACGATAAAACGGCTAAACGGATTTGGATAAAATTTGGCACAGGGGTAGACCATGACCTAGAACCTACTTTTATCCCGATATTCCTACAGGATCGAGACTTACGCGGGTGAAACCACGGGGCGCAGCTAGTACAAATATAATGGTCAGTTTCATTGCTATACACCTGCTGAACATATTATTATATATAAAGAAGAATAATTTATAAAACATTTGTAAAATAATCTAGAAAATAAACGGTTATTATTATTAATAATTATTAAGGTATTCATTAATTTATTTATTAATAAAATAACAAATAGGCTGACTGCCTATTTGAAAGATTAGTAACCGCCGTCTATGGTCACATGCAGTGATCAGCAACTCCCGTATTTTTATAAGAATGTTCACATTTTAATCCCACTTTCAATCTGTCAAAAAACCTCTAATTTTACCTTTATTTTTGACAACTTTTGTTGGAGAAACATGGGTGGACTATAGGTGCATGTTTGCCTAACCCTTTGGGCGTAATGTTATGTTTGTGTGTAAGTTTTTGACATTAATGGTCGCTGAGATGAGATTGCGACTTGAATTTCGACGTATTTAAGTACGAAAATTAGCCTTTATAAGCTATTTCATAGGCATCCATAGGGTTTATTAGGCTTCTGTTTATGAATAAGTAGGACTATCCATAGCGGATATACAAAGTTGTGGATAATTAAGTACCGGCTGACGATATGATGAAAATTACAAGTTATGTAAACACTAGAATAAATGCAAGAATACATCAACACACTTCAGAAGAATATCAAATGACGATAAGCAAACATTAGAACGAATGATAAGATTAATGAATGAAACGGGAGTCCTTTACGCGCGATTACGCGCCGTTCATTCGCGTAGTTCATTTCACTTTGCGCCAGTATTTCATGTACTTCACTCTTCACTCCGCCTCGCGTAATTCGTTTGAATATTTTGAATTTAAGTTCGTTCATTGTCATGCGACTGGGTCTGTGTGTCAACTAACTCCACTTGCGATGTAACTTAAAACGTATTTATTTGGGTTTCCTTCATTTGTTTTGTTACACAAGAATGGCTTGTGTCATGGTGTTTTCTCTAGTCAGTAAGGTTGGTACCGAGACCGACTACCTAGGGGGACTTTCATCTCTCGTGGAGGCTTGTATAGGAGCTGTTAACGTTATCCGATTGTTCCTTCTCTTTATGCACTACCTTCGATATTTAGTCTATCTTTGTAGAGGTATTTCTCTTTCGTTCAGAAGATAGAACTGAGTTGTCAAAACTTACTTGCGTTAAGAAGCTTTGCAAGTAGATGCTGTGCAAATATCTTTTAGCGTTCGGTTCAATTAAGAAGTTGTGCATAAAAGCCATTGAACATCGAAGCAGCTGTTTTCAAACCACGCTAAAATAACTTCAGAAGAAAGTTGATAAAAATGTGATGTCCGCATCTCAAAGAAACACATGTGCATATCGTTTACATGCTACAAACAAACTGAAACTTCTGTAATACCATCTATTCTGTATCACCGTTGACCTAAAACTCCACTATCCAAACTTATCTGCGATGTAAACGATGCTAAGGAGCCATGTGGCATAAGACGACAAAATTCAACTGTAGCCTTAAGATTTAGAGTCCATTTTCGTGCATCAACTTTTGGTAATAGTATATTCAGGGTTGCTGCTTCTATTTGGGAGCCGATATCTGTGATACGATCGGGGGCTAGGCTGTTTTGTTTCCTTATTTCAAGCAATACCTATATAAAGGATGAGTGACACTTTGTCGGATTAATTTAGTGTTAGGAGCTCTTGAAATATACGATAGATCGGGCCGAGATTTAAGATTTAGTGGACTGTTGGAATATATAGTTTAGTCGAGTCGAGTAATTTAGTGGAGTCGGTGTAATTGTGTCCTGTTGTTATGGAGACAATAAGCTTGGTGATTGTTTTGTCTTTAAAGGTATTTTAAGATGGTAGTGATGAGGATTACTATTGTTTCAGTTTGCTATTGTTTCTAAGATCGATGAGCTATTGAGAGGTAGTTTTTCTATGAATACTGCTCTATTTAAAATTACGTATTACTTACGATCAGAGTTCGAGGTCGTATTTGAGTTCTTTTTACACTGAAAAATAATTAAAGAAAGAAAACAAAAATGCGTTTAATGGCATGCAATCACGCCAATAAACGCATTTTTCTTTGTTTGCGTTTATGACTTTGTCCAGATAAATCCTTATTTCGTGGTTTGTAATTTAAGTATCTGTGCTCGCAAATTAGGCCCATGTTTAGGTTTTCTGCGATGAAAACTTACCCATACCTAATCCGCAAATCCATGAAATAACACACCTCTCCACAAAGTCCTCGCTAAAGCCGTTTAACTATTATTGCCAGATCAAGTTACAAATCAACTTTACCATTGATACGAGTACCTATACTATTAGAAGGCTCATCTCATAATTATGATTCCTGGATTATATGAGTCTTGGAATGAAGTACGTCTATCGACAAGCGTAGTGTGGGTCACCCCCCAGCTAGAAGACCGACGATCCTAAAAAGGAGGCTGTGGCAGACTGGAAGCGGAAGGCAGAGGAAAGGCTGTTGTGACGCAGCCTGGGAGAGGCCTATTTCAAGCAGTGATCTGAGTTAATTGATATGATTATAACATTACCAAGGAAGCCGTCAATCTTTCCCACAACTCTTAATCCAATTTATAAAAACGTCATAAACTTCATAATTCATCACGCAGAAATCCCTACTATTAAATCCCCCCAATTTTATCACCGTCCAGCAAACCAGCAGTGTATGATTTGCATCGACGATTCACTAGTAATCAGCTTAACTTGGTTCGGATGAAACAAGGTAATGGAGTGTAAAAACAGAGATGTACCGTGACCCGGTGAAATTTTGATTCGGCGAAGTACTTGATGGGAACTGTGGACTTTCAGGGGAGATAGCAAAATGTACTGGACTTCGAGTCACTTGATTTTTTTTCTTGTAAATGGGACTGTTCTTTTATAAGAAGTTGTTTGGTAATCAGATTTATTGTGTTATTGGGTATTTTTTTGGTAATGAAAGAGTTCTGTGTATAAAGGCTAGAACTAAGGCATAATTAGTATTCATTAAGAAATGACTGGAGTATTGGTGCAGTTGCTGGGTGGGCCAGGGTTGAGAATGCTGCTTAATTCCGGTAATCCCGGTTTGAGAACGTTGCGTATCGTATATTTTAAGATACTTTTCCTCCATGTCACTTAATGTCTACTCCCTGTAAACTTGCACTACTTAAAAAATGTTGTAAAAGTTATATTGTGGTGCAAACAAAGCAGGATAGCAATTAAGTTTGACAGAGTTTCAGCGAAAACTCATCAATAATTGAAAACTAGAGGACTTAGCAACAACTTCAAGACAACTTTCCCCCTAAATCGAAGTCCTCGTAAATAGGGGGACACCTCCTATAAATAAAGAAAGAGACAAACACCCACGTAATTGTCGCCATCTCTGTAATTAGAAGTTATAGCGATTGCAACTAACAAACAACGCTTTTAGCTAATTTATCGTCGAATTTCGACAATTGCCATTCGGTACTTAGCGACAATTTAATTTATTACCGTATGGCGAGTTCGATGGAAACTTTTAATGTTATATTTAGGTAATGAACGAAAGCTGTTATGTGATTTGATTTGATAAGTTTAGGTAACTTTTCAATTAGTGATAATTGAGTTTTTTTGTGAAATATTGGACTTCGGGAGTGTTTTGTTTCATCCTTGGTACTCTATTTTGAGTGAATTTATAATTTACTATGCGCATGCAGAATTCAAACTAAATAATTAATTTCTTAAAATAATAGTTTAATATGTAAAATTTGCACGCTGACATTAAAGGCACAATATGAGATCGATATATTTATTATCTTAAGAACTTTCTGTTCTTATAATGCAAATAAATGATTTTGATTTTTTCGCTACTAAGAGTAAATTTTCACCTTTTTTCTCTCCTAAATTGCTCCAAGTCAAGTAATGTAATGTAATTCACGTCTGCTGAATCATAGTAATAATCATTTGTTGTCGTTTAATAGTCTTGTTACTTTTAAGCAACGTTTATAAATAAACTTGCGACCCGCTCCTGCATCGCACGGTTTTTACGACTTGACAGAAAATCGCTATTTCTTAGGTATATGAAACTTTAATATGAACGTATTATACACATAAACCTTCTGGAATAAATCCTCTAAACGATGGTGAAAACCTCATCAAAATCTGTTGCGAGGTTTAGAAGAACAACGCGAACATATAGACAAACACGAAAAGTGACTTTAATTTATAATATTTATAGATGTCTGTCGTATTTATTATGTTCATTTTCTAAGTAAATTCACATCTTTTTATCTAAAGTATCGTAGCATTTTATGACGTCAAACTTTTGCTTTACAAAACTTCGTATGCAATTTTCCTGTGAACTCTTTTAAAGGATAAAGCCGTCTTCTATGCTAAGCAATGGAGACTACTCTTTGATATCGCTATAGATATAAAACATTTTGTTAGAATAAAAATATAAAAATAGTAGTGTAGTGTAGAGTACTTGCTAGCTTAACAGCAAATGTTTTGATTACTGATAATAGTTACCAAATCCTTCGTCACTCGCCATTGCCACCCATGCTAGCAACCCGCGGGAAAATTCGGTAAAATATTAAGTTTTTTTTTTTTTCATTATTTAATAATTGTATAGTTAATTAGATTGTGAAGCAGTGTGTGGAAGAAGATCCGGTAACAGAGTATTTTATGAAATTACGAGCGACTCGCTCCTGTTTCGCACGGTTTTTACGACTTGACAAAACATCGAGTTTTCTTCATTATATGTAAGTTTCAAACTTTCCGGAATAAATGATCTAAATGATGGTGAAACCTGCATGAAGTTCCGTTGCGTAGTTTAGGAGATCACCGCGGTAACACAGACAATCACGAGAAGGCAATTTAATTTATATTATGTACATAATAAAGATTAATTTTATTCAGCGGGTCGCGTGCCCTATTACACGACCTGGTCTATACCACACCTTTCTGATACACGTGTAAAAATCATATTTTATATATGACCATCGCAAAAAAAGTTTCAACAGAGTTGCCAATAATAAAATATATTCGCCATTAACCGGCTATTTCGTTCAATTGACGTTATTATAGTTATTTATGCAGTCGATTAAGTCTGATTAAGTGTCGATTCACACATCAGCGGCCTGCGGTGCTCTGATATTGACGGCCGTTAAATGTTGTTCCATTTTACATTCGTCGGATATTGTGTAAAATGACTCGACTGATCAACTTCATCGATTTGCCGGTGAATGTGTCGGGAGTTGAATGTTTTGTTTCATGTGATTGGTGGAAAATAAGAAAGAACGTCAGAGTGCAGAGACGAGATCAGTGGTGGACCAGTGGTAACGGCCGCGACTTACGAGTTGTAGGTCATAGGCTCGAACCCAGACAGGCGCTTTACATTGTGTAAATTATTTCATCACCACTGCTCTCAAAAACGGTGAAGGAAAACATCGTGAGGAAACAGGCATGTCCTAGAACCAAAAAAAATTGAAGACATATGACATCTACCAACCCACACTGGGCCCGCGTGGTGGATTACGGCCCACTTCTTCTCAGGCAGCAGTCAGGTCCCAGCAGTGGGAACATTATAGGCTGTTATGTAAGGAAGAGCGTCTGGAATATCGTAAATATTTGCTTGTGCCAACCATGTCAACTTTTAAAGTAGATATTTTTTTAGCTGACGAAACGGGCTGAGTAGATATATGGAGCGTAGTACTAGTGTGGTGGTTGTACGACACTACGGATGGATTGTGTGAAGAGGCTAGAATACTAAGGTGAAGGCTGATAGAGATGTACGTATGTTTTTTTTGTGGGTGGGAAATCATCAAATGACTTCTCCCGCTCTGGGCGGAGCGGAAGGGCGTTTCAGACTTTTACTGACTAAAACCCACCCGTTTTCCTTCAGTTGCCTGTTGCCAAGGTCCCGGTATCCCTTTCGGACTTTCTCGCAACCCTGGCAGGAGTGATATACCTACCTGTGGATGAAAAAAAGGTCATGCTGCGCACAACCGGTAATAATGTAGGATAAAAGCAGGAGGCTAAGTGCGAGTCGGACTTCCGAGGGTTCCGTACCATTATCTATAAAAACGGCAAAAAAATCACGTTTGTTATATGAGCCCCCTTAAATATTTATTTTATTCTGTTTTTTTTTGTATTTGTTATTATAGCGGCAATAGAGACATAATCTGTGAAAATTTCAACTATCTAACTATCACGGTTAATGAGATACAGCCTGGTGACAGACAGACAGACAGCGGAGCATTAGTAATAGGGTCCTGTTTTACCCTTTGGGTACGGAACCCTAATAATTGTCATTTTAAGTGACTGCAGTTGGGCTGTAGGCGATGATGTCTGATATTCCGGCCGGACCGCGCGCGTATCCAAAAAAACACCATAGCTTATTAAAATGTCCTTTACACGAGCCTGAGAATTTGCATCTCCATTTACAACACTGGTAGGGCAAAGTGAAGTAAAAATCATTGATTCCACCGACGTGTGCTTATAGTTTAATTGCATGAGCAATCTCCAGTTTCCCAAAATAGTTTACAACCCCGATAATATCTACATTTATAAGATTACCTTCTCAAATATAATGCGAACATTCTCATTCACCACACAAGCTCATACAAAAGGGGGTGTTAATGGGATAACCCCTATCAATTCATTGGGATTATTGTCTATACTATGTTGATATATAACAATGTGAGAATGGGGTATTGTTGTATACAATTACCTACAATTTGTTTCAGAATAGTTAATGTAACTTTAGTAATCAATATTCTGTGTGTTTATGAGCAATAGATCTCCTTCGTCCTTAGAGTCCTTCAACCAATGGTATTGTTATTTAAGAAACTAAAAAATTAACTCAATTTGTTTGTTAAACAATTAATTTCGAATGTCCTGCCAGGGTTGCGGGAAAGTCCGAAAGGGATACCGGGACCTTGGCAACAGGCAACTGAAGGAACACAGGTGGGTTTTAGTCAGTACAAGTCTGACACGCCCTTCCACTCCGCCCAGAGCGGGAGAAGTATTTGAGGAAACCCAAACTCAAAAAAAAAAATGGCCGGCTAATGTGATTCGTCAATGCCACTGTGGTCAAATAATAAAAGTAATTAACGATTTTTTTTTGTTATGCCCTCTATTTCTTCCCCTTTTTTTTATTCACATTCTTGTACATTTTATAAATATTTTATTGTTAGATTGTATATTATATTTGAATGATGTAAATAAAATTTAATTTAATTTTTTATAATTATGTTTTCAGGATATTGCATATAAATATTTGGGCATGTTTCCTTGATTTTAAAAAATGTACAAGTACATACCTACATGGTGATTATAAAATAAATATATAGGTATATACATATGACGGCGGGAGCGTGGGCGTAGCCATAACGGGGTCATCATCTTCGTTCCTTGGTACGGGTTCCATGAAATAGGTGGGTACTCGAGCAAACCAGTAAACCGAAGGTAGAAATACAATATCAGAATCACTTTTATTCGGCAATTTACAGTAGTTGTCGTTATTAGTAGCAACGAACAAGGTTTGTACGGTGAACGTGACAGTTTTGATCGTGTGATCTGCACTCTACGGCGTCAGCCACAGAAATCTGAATCTAGCATTCTCGATCGACTCTGTCCGCGTTTGTGGTGGAAAAATCAAAGCGCCACCTAACGGCGTTCACTATACTAACCGATCAAACATTAAGAATTAAGTTACAGTATTATGAAAAAATCAACGGGTAATAATTATATTAAAGTTGTCGTATTTAAATTGCTTGCGACGACCTTAGACCCAATAAAAAACCAAGACGGAGCGCTGTGAACAATACAGTGAAGCATGCTAAAACTACACCACCGCTCTGTGCATACACGCTCACACACACATTTACAACTATTTACAATGACACTACAATCAAATTACACCGAACTAAGTGTACACATGTTTACGAAACCGGCCTCACATCACTGTTGTCAGCGCTCTGACATTCGCGCTCTGATGTTCTGACATTTCTGACGCTCTGACATTTGTCGGCCATTTTAAGTTGCATAAAATTTGGCCTCTATCTAGTAATTTCAGTAGGTATCACATACAGTACTTTAACATAGTAGTTAGTTTTAAGGTTCGTTTTTTCAAGCGCTTCTCGCCATCAAACTAGAAAGCTTAGCGAGTAAAATTATAAGAAGAAAAAATATGTTTGTGAATAAATAATAAAAAATTAAATAAATAATTTACAGATTGCCGATCATACGGATGAGATTAAATATTCATCATTGAGACTTTTATTTAACAGTGTAGTAATATTTGTAAAAAATATGCAATAAAACACTGAAATAGGTAGATAGGTACGTAAATTAAAATCGAACAACCAAATTCCTGGAATCCATTATTCCCGGCTCATAGAATTAATTTAAAATGTGTCAGACTTCAAAATTGTGTAAAAGCGTTTAATGGATTTTCATAGTTTTACCTTCGTCGCTCATACAAAGAGAATAGATCGGATGTCAATCAACCTGCCTTGCCTTTCCCCAACTATGTTAGGGTCAGCTTCCACACCCAGTTACTGGGTAACACGATACTCCTTTGGTAAGACTAGTTGTCAGACTTTTGGGCATTTTTTCTAGCCGTAACGATTGTCAATGATCTACGAATAAGAAGTTGTGTTTTCCGAGACATGGAGAGGTATCAATAATGGATGGTCACCCATCCACGAATCTACTGCGGCAAGCGTAACTTAACGTTCGATCGACCCATGCGGCTGTTATCATAGCCCCTAGAATATATCAGATGCGAGACATTTAAACTTAATTTCCTGGATTTCATCCAATCAATAGCAATTCCACATAGGAAGCCCAATAACACTTTGCCCGACCCGGGAATCGAAACCAGGACCTCCAGGCTTGCGACCACTAGACCGACGAGGCAGTCCTTGCTAAAACTTCTTTATTGCAATCAACCTATCTGCCATAATATCTACCCTAAAACAGTGCGTTAAGGCCTCTCCATTAAACAATGTAACAATACAAAAGACATAGGGAACTCTGGGCAATAATTCAGCAAATTTTCAAGTAGTGCCAGTCATATTTCATTTTACAACATTTTATCTCGAGACGCTCGGCGCCTTACATCTTTGACTTCGTGTCGTCTGAGCTCAAGAACTTCTGTTTATAATCCGCACCTTAAAGGCTCTTACATACTGGGGCGATTCGTCGCGCGACGCGAATTTTAACAAAACAATTTCTCACGGCAAACAATGCGGCGGCGTCGCGTTGCGCGACGAATCGCCCCAGTATGTAAGAGCCTTAAAGTATATATTCTCTTATGACTTATTGTAGGTGCATCGTCTTCATATGTAATTATATAATTGATGTATACAGAATTCTGTAAAACATTTAACGTGGGGTAACGGTGGAGTTTCTTGCCCATTCTTCTCCATACGAAAACTACCTTTTGGAAGGGGCAACTATAATCAGTTCTATTTCTTTGTTTTTGACGTTTTAAAAGTGCCTTTTATATGCCTAATTGAAATAAATGATTTGACTTTTTGACTTGAGAACTATTCCAGCTTACTTATTTGGTAAATGTAAGTTTAGGACTTGTGATGGAATAAAATGTTTTATATACCAAACACTTCTTTTTAAATAAAAGCAATAGGTACTCTGGTTATTAAACTATAGAGGTGAAAGAGAGTATTAAAAAAAAAAAAACTTTTTTATAAGGAGTTATTCAAACTCAAACTCAAAGCGTATTTCAATTGAATCAATTACCTACAGGACCTTTTCAGCTGTGAAGGAGTCAGTCAGTCAGAAAGAAAAAGCTATAGTTGCCCATTCTAAAACGTAGTAGGTTCCTGTGGAGAAGATCGGGCAAGAAACTCCACGGAAACTCTTCGATTTAAATAAAAATATTGTTACATAATATTGGTTACATCAAAAACGTGATTAAGCCTCTCATTTTCAAATATAATCAAAAACTTGACCTCAGAGCGGCTATCATAAGTTGGCCGTGGCCAATTTATCAGTACATAAATCGAAACGCAAGGCTACCTGCCAAGCGGTTCGGGTTTCTAACAACCGTACTCCCGTATCATCTTACATGCCTGTCGGCATGGCCACGAACTCCAAAAATATCATTCAGTAACTAAATTACTACAACCAACTCGCTATTACATTCAATAACTCAATAAACACGACTCAGTCATCCTAACCTTTTCCCAACTATGTTGGGGTTGGCTTCCAGTCTAACCGGATGCAGCTGAATACCAGTATATTATATGGAGCGACTGCCTATCTGACCTACACAACCCAGTAACTGGATAATACGATACGGTAAGACTGGTTGTCAGACTTTCGGGCTTTTGACGACCCGTAACGACTGTCAAAAATCCACGAATGATAGCCGGGACCAACGGATTAATGTGCTTTCCGAACCACGGAGGAGTCTCGGTATGTAAAGATGGACACCCATCTACGGACCAACCCCGACAAGCGTAGCTTAACCTGATGGATCGACCCGTGCCGCTGTTTTTATTTAGCCACGAGCTCCTCACACAACTCAATAAACACAACAACATTACCAATATGCCAACACAATCACTTGCCAATACAGCCAACAAAGTAAAAGAAACATTTGCAATCAATCACCAAATCAGACTTTCTTTTCTTACAAACTTATCTTTAGGAAAATGTCAGGGCAATTTTACCCATTCATGAATTTACGACATAGAAACAAATCAAAACACGGTACAAACAATGGACTATAAATCTTGCTGGCAATTTCAGATGCGATCTTGTGAATCGGGGCAGGTACCGTGTTATCGCGCACAAGTGACGTATTATTTGTTTCAAATGGCCCTCTAATAAAATACACGGGCTGTATAGTTTTGATTTATAGGGGGCTTGTTAAGGACAGATGGAAGTTAGCGGACTTACTTTAAAGTTATTGATTTGGTTATGGTTATTAAGATTGGGTGCCGCATGAAGTACCGGCAGGGTATAGGGAAGGTTTACCTACAAGGGAAATTTACTTTCTGGTGTTCCATAGTTCTTTTTTAGAGGTATGAGGAACCGGGTGTAAAGTTCAAACATTCTAAAGAAAAGGGAGGATCCTCCAACCAGATGGGTATCTTTTCTAACGGCCAAATACCCCACGGTTTATGTCGGGATCTTGTATAAAGTCAATCATGCGGGAAACTAATTGCGCGATGCAGGATTTTGTGTGACGTCAGGTCTTTGATGCGTAGTTCGCATGTGGCGATGTAGGCGCCGCCATACCTTAAATAATAAGTCTTACTTATAGTTCTTAGAGACATTGACCCATTAAACAGTAGAAAGGTATATAGTACCTACTATCAGTATTTGCCGTAGGAAAACCTCGTTCAATAATATACATAAATATTAAATAAAACTAACTCCAACATACATATTATTATGTAAATTTCTCCCCGCACATCGTTTTGTAAAGCATAGTAACCTATTTGGCAGACTGGAACACACACAAAAACGTTCTTTGAACTCCAACTCCCAAAGCGTAAGAGATTTTCCACTTATCGTTCAAACTAAACTAGTACAATACACATTTTTTTACGTACAAAGCCGGTAGGTACACTTGCGGCCACATTAACGTCACACAAAAATAAAAATATATACAAAAGAATCAAGAAAAAATCGGGTGGTGCATTTAAACTGAGCACAGGTAGATAGTGTCAGTGGCAATCGCGTAGCCTGGAGCGCTCGACTCGCAGGTGCACGCCGAATTATACACATAGACGGTGGAAAACAGCAAATTGAGGCGAGAATTTTGTGCGAATTTCGCCGCGATAACGCCCCGTCCGATTGTCCGCCGCTGACGTCTGGGAACAATATTCGCTGTTTTATTTTTGTACATGTACATTGTTCTTTTGTAATGAAGTGTAGTGTGCAATCGCGTTTCATTTACCGAGGGAATATTGCTGCGAATTTCGTCCTTTATTATCAAAATCTTTCTAGATTATCGAAGTTTGAGATAAAAACGGATAAATTCTGAACAGACTTCTTGTAAAGTGGCGCTTTTGGGAGCAGTGATTAAACTAGCGAAAAGTCTGTTTTTCTAAAGCCTATATTCATTTTTTGAATCTGTATTCGTAAAAATGTGTTGGAAAAATAGGCCCTATTGTGCTTAAGATACCGTTTGGAGGTATGTCACGTCCACACTAACATAAATATAAGAAACACCAAATACTATTACCAGTGTGCGTAGTTTTATGTAATGTAAAGGACCTTTGGCCTTGCCCGCGGAGATATCAAATTATATAAAGAGAAAAAATCTGAAGAAACAGCGGGAAAAGTGTTGAATAGGGAAGTAAAATATTTGTGTATTTTGCGCGCAGACGCTACAATATGATTGGTACAGATCGGCGATATTGTTCGTGCGGTAAGATAATATGGTTTTCCTAACAATTTGCCTGCGGGAGGTATTTTGGCACTGATGTTATAAACTGTTATAAAAATTGTAGTAAATGTTAGATTAATTTGTCTCTTGAAGAAGAGATTATTTATACATAATTAAAGCGTGTGCATTCCAATGTTTAAATAAAAATATTAATGGAGGCACGTTTACGTAGAAAGTGTAAATGAGTACTATCGTTGATTACTTTCACACGTTTCAGTTCACTAATGATGGGAAAAAACCGTTTATTATTTTATACCAAGAAGCTGTCTTACCTATAGTCACATTTCCTACAAAACAAATTTTTTAAGCCTCATTTTCAACCAGATTCCCCCATCAGCGGCTTAGCTCGTGTAAAATCTTTATAAATTATAGTCTATATTCTAAGTGATAATATAGAATTCTACTAGTGAACGAAAGTAAATCTGTCTGTCTCTCTGTAACCTTTTCGCGTCTTAACGGCTGAACGGATTTTTGATGACATTTAAGTCGGACACAGACCACCAGGATCACCATGGTGGCACCATGATCTTAGAGGGGCTTGTGACTAACTAATAACAGTCACACGGGTCGATCGACCAGGTTAAACTACGCTTGCCGCAGTTGATCCGTGGATGACCATCATTACATACCAAGACCCCTCCGTGCCTCAGAAAGCACATGAAGCCGTTGATCCCGGCTGTCATTTGTAGATCTATGACAGTTGTTACGGCTCTTCAGAAGCCCGAAAGTCTGACAACTAGTCTTACCAAGGGGTATCGTATTACCCAGTTACTGGGTTATGGAGGTCCAATGGCAGTCGCTCTATGTAAAATATTGGTATTCAGCTGCATCCGGGTAGACTGGAAGCCGACCTCAACATAGATGGGAAAAGGCTAGGCAGATGATGACAGGCAGACCATGGCATAGGGTGAGACGATCCCATGTTAAAAAAAAAATAGTAGAGAGGTAGAAATTATCCCTCGGGAACGTACCTCGGGGATAGTTTCTGACCTCCACACGGGCGACGCCGCGGGCAAAAGCTAGTAAGTACATTAAAATATTGATGAGCCAATCTGTTTATCCTATTTCACCTCTCAGCGACTCAAACAGTCGTGAAGTTCGGAAATCTGGTAATTTATAGTAACACTGAAAACGTAGTTGCCCCTCACGTTAACAAACATAATCCCTGACGGCTATGATGTGACGCTCACTCAGATGTCTCGCTGATGGTGGCGCGTGTGTTGGTTGAGCTGAATGGTGCTGATCCAGGCGTCATGTTCGTGAACGGGCGCTGCTAGTTGTGACTGGTCATCTCTTAGCTGCCATGGCATATTTTATTTTTTGAATTGTTTTATTATTGCGGACGCTTCTAACGTGCTTTCGACATTATTCTCCCATGTATAATTTTAACATGAATGATGTAACCAATTTTTTGTAACAATGTTTTTGATTTAAAAGAGTGTCCGTGGAGTTTCTTTCCCGTTCTTCTCCATAGGTACCTACTACGCTTTGGAATTGGCAACTAGCTTCATATTTCTGACTGACCGACTCCTTGACAATTCAAAAGTAACTGTAAATGGTTTAATTGAAATAAATACTTTGATAAATTTGAATCTACCATACTGTGATATGGATAGTTGTTAAAGGTCTGACTTTTAACTCAGACCTCGAACAACTATCCTTATGGCCGTACAAATATCTGTTCCGTTTAAGAATCCGACCGAACACGCAGTGCAGCAGCCAATCGCTTTACTTCTGCGCCAACCATTCCCCTCACTTCACAACTACTAAAGGATTTATGGAGACTGTAGGACAAGTAAGTACCTATCAGTCACAATAATAATCTCAGTGCTAATACTTTTGACTCGCTTGTCAGTTACTACAGTACTAAAATGTTCAAGTACTCCTGCTATCTTACTATCGCCCGTTTTAAAGGGGTACGTTAAAATAAAATTTCTGTAACATTACAAAGTCGGATATCTTGTTTTGTGTGAGGAAGACATTTAGAGACATGACTTTGTTTATTACTGTGCCAGACAGTTTTAGTATTCAATAAAAACAATCCTAAATAATATTAAAAATATGTGAAATGAAGTGGTTTATTCTGTAAAAAGAATATTGGAATCACTTTTACATGTCTTATTATAAAAAATTAAAAATAAGCTAGACGAGGTCGGCGTTTCCTATCTGACTACTCTAAGAAGAATGGCCGAAACAAACTCTGCACTGCTATTATGTAACCATCTCACCGTGAAAACTTAGGTGAAGTGAGCTTTGAAGTGAACTGTCACTGCCTTAGTATTAGTAGGTATCGATGACAATGACAGCTCACTCCACGCTCACTTCACCTAAGTTTTCACGGCGAGATGGTTAGAGAATAGCAATATAGAGGTCGCAGTCTTTTTTAAAGTCCAGACATAATCTTGGTCAGGCCTTAAGAGGACCATGTAGATTAGCGTCTGAAATGGTTTTTTGAGGAAAGAACCACAACGATTTGAGTGAACCAGTCCAGTCAGTGCAAGCATTTGTCAGTAATAGTGAAGCTCAACTTAGAACTTAAGGAGCTCAACGACTTGACGAACACGTGCGTTTGTTTGCTTGTTTGTTACGCTTTCACGCTAAAATGGGTTAACGGATTTGGATGAAATTTGGCACAGGGGTAGACCATGACCTGGAATAGGACAAAGGATACTTTTCCCGATAGTGCGTTCCCGTGGGATAATTTCAGTACTCAACGCGGGCGAAGCCGCAGGAAAAAGCTAGTCTAATGCGATTTTTATTGTGAGACCATTTGCTTCGGAAATCATACATGTTTTAGATCCACATTTCACCTTATTAGTTACTTAACTATTATGAGAAATATTTAACTGATTCTCTAAAAACTTATTGATCGTCTAATGATGAACACTTTTTAAAATTGATAATACAAGTAACTAAGTGCGACCTCACTTGACTATTTAGTATTTCCAGGACCATAAAAAATAATTAATAGTTTCACAAAAAGAGGCGACTCATTATAATAGAGTGCTCAATATTTTTAGGAAAGCAAAATGGGAATTATTTGAGGTTCGCTTTACTATACCAACTATTATTAATGAGGATATTATTTTAATATTTTCAATTATCAACTATTAGCTGGTGCCCGCGATTGCGTCTGCGTTCCAGGATGAAAAGTAGCCTATGTCCTTTTCCAGGTCAAGTTCTACCCTTGTGCCAATTTTCATCCAAATCCATTCAGCTGTTTTAGCGTGAAAGCGTAACAAACTAAAAAAAAACATTTATATTAATATTTAGGGTTAGGATGGTAGCAAGCTTCGTTCTATTTTGATATTTCAAAATAGTTTCCCGAACTCAGAGAACTTGAAGATCACGCTCATTCGTCAACTTCACAGCCGCGACACTAACTCCCAACAGTTTTTTAATTAAAACACCCCTTTTATTCAAACTACCCACCAAATGAAGTGCCCGCCAGTGTTTTTAAAAAGATTCAAAAGAGCAAGATGTAATGAAGTTCAGAAAAGAGTTGGTCAATAGGGATGCGACATTCATGACCGATCTATTCAGCTTTATAAAACATAGAGGGGTGCTTTCTAGCAATTTACTCTAGTTAAGGAAGCTCTAAATGAAGTTACATCAAAGCTTTGAAGGGTACGCGTTAAAAGGTCTTGAAAAAGATGGCATTTTTGAGAATGCGCTTTTAGTAGGTACCTACTCGAAAGTGGGCGAAAACGAAGAGCAAAAATCGGGAAACGGTTATTACTTCTTGGGTAATTGAGAATGGGGTTACTATGCAGAAAAGTACGGACATTATACGTCAAAAAAAAAAAAAAACAATTGACGTAGGTATATTTAGTACCCACGCAGGGTGATTAGTGTGAGTGAATTTCTGCATCCAGCGCTCGGTGTGGCAACACGTCGTGTTCGGGTTTGCAACTGGTCAATCGTCATATGGTTTTTTATGACTCTTGAAGAATAGTTAAGCGGAATAGGTTACTAAATATATCTACGTCTATTGTATTTTATAATGGATTTCCGCAAAGTCACGCCTGAATCAATTAACTATGTAAAAATTTTTGTTTATCTGAATTCATTATTATAACATTTTAACAATAAAACAGGCGAGATAAACTCCTGACGGCGAGCTAAAAAATCGGCATGTCCGGACAAATCCGGATGGATGGAAACCCTAACTGAGCATATTCATAATTAGCTGTGATAACTCATTTTTGGGTGTATCTAACATAAGTTGATATTTTCGGCATTTTATATACTTCGAATCTAACTTTTCCAATTTCCAACACAATTTGTCGCATGTTAACAGTGAGTTTTCACGGCCAAATCGACTGAATTGTTGTCAAGCCAGTGTTTGATTCCTGGAAAAACAAACAAGGGACTTTTTACCGAGAAAATACTGAACAATACACTGAGCCAGTATAGCATAATATCAAAACATGTTCCTCCTATAAACATGCGTGGAAATAATATCCGTTTACAAACTACGATGAGTTGTAAACGGATATTAATTCCTAACCTACAAATGGATATATTTATACAACAAATTAATACATAAATCAATTCAAATTCTACCTAACAACGGCGGTGTTCCAAATTAGGGTGATCTTTTTTATGTAAATGTTTTGTCATTCAAAAGTGCCTATGTGAAAATAAAATAAATACTTTTTTATACTATTTTTCAGTGCAGCAGCCAGATCGTTGGGGTGTCTTTCCATTCTTTGTTGGTATCTTTTTGTGATGTTTTTGATCTCGTCCATGACGTTCATCTGCTAATAGTACAAATTGATCGCGGATTGGCCCAAAAAATAAAAAATAATTATAATAATTATACAATTTTCATATGAATTATGCACAAGCTGACAAGTCCATAATGCCTGTTCGAGAACGTCATCATAGTCTCCTTCTGTCATATTATTTTTCTAATGTAATTTAACCAATCCATAAACCTCTAAATAAGAATTTAAAAAAGCATAAAACTGTTATTAAAACTGATGTTCATGTTCGGTCAAGCGTGAGTGGGAACTGCTCTAAAGCTTTTAATCCAACCAATAAAGTTGAAGATTCTTTATAAAAAATATTATTGCTCTCATACTTTAGATGAGGTCAGCCGAGCAAGCCCCGGGCTATAAAAATCGATGTCAAATGGATTTTAATTATCTGTAGAGAAGTTAAAAGTTCAATTGTTGGTTATTTTTTATTCTTAGTGGATATTGTGAGTTGATTATTGAATAGTTATGGTGATATTTTCTTTTTAGTCGGACTTAGGAACCGTGAAACGAAACTTGCATCATCCTAACAATTGTTACCCTTTTGTTTACTCATGCTATGGTTCGAGTTATGGTATAGTTAGCCATACCATTTGTATTTATTCGTTTATTATTTACTAGCTGATGCCCGCGACTTCGCCCGGCGTGGATGACGGTTATTATATACTAAAACCTTACTCGAGAACCACTCTATCCATTGGTGAAACAGCATGAAAATTGGTGCAGCAGTTTTTGAGTTTATCGCGAACAGGACGACAGACAGACGCGGCGGAGAACTTTGTTTTATAATATGTAAGGATGTAAAGTAAAATACACATACATACGACATCATTATAATTTGAGTACAAAAGATACTGCTTATTTCTTAAGAAATTTCTTCCAGGAGACCTGCGAAAGGAGAAATGTAGACATAGTGTGTAGTTATTTCTGTCTAGCTCCCAAAATGCTAAGATCTGAAGCTAATATTTTTTCAGCACAACTCAAGTGGCATAACCTACGTGTGAATTACATTAACCGATGGGATGGAAGTATCTAAGTATGAGATGTATATATGAGTATAGTTACTTTTAATTTAGTATAAAATGTAAATAATTAGTATAGTTTGTTAGTTTATGTAGTGTAAGAAGTTTAAAAGTGATAATAAAATTAAATTAGTATGAGATATTATTACTAAAAGAATGACAAAAGTGTATAATTGTCGAAATCGCGAATCGAAAGCTTAACCATATATTTAAATAACACCGAACTCCACCGTGTCCAATTATCTAAAGAAACCGCATCGCGCACAATCACATAGAATCGGTATTCAGGCATCACTCAGCGAACGATTGAAAAATGTCGTGCCAGCTAACAGACCTATTTAATTAACTTTCCCGAGCATTATGACCGGTTTATACCCGGTTTTTATGCCCGACCCGAGCATTGTGTGGACTCAATATCGGTTGCTTTATTGTCGACAGTTCGAGTCGCAGGACTCTTTGTCAAGTAGCCGGTGGCTCGGCTACATTATAAAGTCGGGTAGCTCGCTATAGCCGGAATGTAGATCCGGGGAGTCGTAAATGGTAGTTGTTGCCGTTTATTACTCGTTAACCGATCGATTTGAAGGTAAACAATAGGGTTTATATATGCGATGAGACGGGTAGGTTTTAGTAGTTATTATCTTTATTGAGTGATGAAAGTGATGTCGTCGTTAGGTTTTCTTAGTGTTTTGTTTGTCTCTATATGAGGAGAAAATATTTGGATGTTTTATGTAAAATTTAGTTGCCTTTGCCTTACAGCCCTCCATAATATTTTAATATTAAATAAAACTTTCTGATAGATATACAATATTACCTGACAGTTTTCTGAATAATTACCTACCAAAATGATTATTTCATACGGAAATAAACCCGTACCCGGAGTAACCCGTTTGTTTGTTTTTTGTTTGGCTGATTAAAGGCAACATTTTATTTGTAAATAAACAGGTTATTTTGGTTATGCTGTAGGTAGTATTTTTTTTTTCTGAAGGTGGGAAATCATCAAATGAATTCTCCTGCTCCGGGCGGAGCGGGAGGGCGTGTCAGACTTTTACTGACTAAAACCCACCCGTGTTCCTTCAGTTGCCTGTTGCCAAGGGCCCCGGTATCCCTTTCAGACTTTCCTGCAATGCGGTAGGCAGTATAATTCATTTGATAAGATGTTAATAAATATTACGTAATTCAACACTCATTCACTTCCATACTCTGGTCGGCTCAAAATATTAAACAAGGTCGCGAGATGAACGATGCCTTCTCAATTAAGCGCACACCAATAATACCGAATGGTTATCGTTCCAATTACATACGATACCTTTAAATACGTTGGGATAAATCAATAAATCTGCTTTGCCTTTCCCCAACTATATTGGAGTCAGGTTCCGGTCTAACCGCGTGCAGCTGAATACCAATATTTTACATGGAGCGACTGTCTATCTTACTTCCACAACCCAGTGACTGGGTAATACGATACCTCTTGGTAAGACTGGCTTCTGAAAACCCGTAACAACTTTGCGTGATTTCCGAGCCACTGAGGAGTCTCGGTATGAAAAGGTCACCCATCCACATATCAAACCCGGTAAGCGTAGCTTAAACTGATAGATCGACCCGTGCGGCTCTTATTACTTATCACGGCATTTAATTATCTATTTAAAGAAATACCTGATAATACACAATTCACATATTAGTTTAATGTATCTGCTCGACGTCCGTATGTCACCGCAGGGATCTAGCAGAATATCAGCGTCAGGTATATTCGCCTGACACATGCTGAGTTGGACTCCCATTTGATGCAACGTTGAGACGCACACCGCACCTTGTATTACTCGTTATTTTTTAAAGTTTGTCATAGACAATATTGTCATCACTGTCTAGTTTAGTTTTCTTTTATTGTTTCTATTTTTTTTTGTTTTTTGTTTTTTTTTTGTAATAACTGGCTTACCTTGTCTTTGTATGTTGTGCTGTCTTTTGTGTGCATCAAATAAATGTTTTATCTATCTCTATCTATCTATCTGATAATATAACGGTTTTTTATTTTTTTAGCTCTCTTCAGACTTCAATTATAATACCTACCTTTTAAACTTTTTAAGAACTAGATAATTCCATAAAATTAAGGTTGTGCTCTTCGCAAATAAAGAGAGCACATTTTTGGACTTCAAATGAAATGAAATGATTTTAATTCTGTAAGTAGGTTTGTACAAACACTTTTACACGTCAATCATACTTTAGAACTAGATGAGGTCGGTGTTTCCTATCTAACTACTCTGAGAAGAAAGGCTGAAACAAACTCTGGGGGCCTAAAACGGCCACATTAGCAATTCCTCTTAAAGCAATTCATTTCCTGAATTTCCAGCTGTCATTAGCAATTCCTCTAATTTGACACAAAAGCAATTCATAATGTGTGGACCGTTTTACGAATCTTCATAGAAAACTGTCAAACAGATGAATTATTTCGTAATATGAATCGCACGCAGATCATACATTGTCAGCTTGTGACATTTTACGATGATTCATAATATTTTCCTATTATGATTCTGCCAAAGTGGCTGTTTTAAGCCCCCTGAGGTCACAGTCTCTGTTGAAGTCTAGACATAATCTTGGTCAGAATAATGGACTTGCAATCTTGCTATCTTGAAAATACTCCAAACAGAAACCTAATACAGCTTTCTAGTACATCTTTGTGTTTATATAACAACTGCACAAACATCGATTATATCAGTTACCATTAAATTGATACCATTTCCTTCAATACTCTTATATTTCCTCGGAAGGTTAGTGAGGGTACATTTTTTATCACTTGCTTGGGGCGTGGGTGATCAATCATTTATGTTAGAAGCGGCTATACGGATGCCGAATTAAGTCATAGCATGTTAAAATGTTTTACTGATTTTAATATGAAATTATGAGAAAGTGAACACTTAGCGATTATTAAAATGTGTGTGTGTGTGTCTAAGAATCAGTTGAGTAAAACAGATATAAATGTTTTAAATAAGTTGATATGTCACCTATGTCACTTATGTCCTGCTGTGGACGTCTTTTGGCAGATATGAAATGGTTTCGGTCAACTTTAATTCCAGATCATAAATCAGACTTTTGAATTCCTATCAGAACGAATTATAAATCTAAATTAATTAATTACTTGTATTTATGCAGTAGGTAGTATACGATATATTGATACTACAATAATTTAAAAAGAAAGGAAAGAGTAACATTTATTTGTACACAGATCGTGAAATACAATATAAAAAACATCAAAAAGTGAAAATAATGTTTTAACAATATCGTGTGCCTCACGGCTGCGCCAAAAAGGTTCATTTCAGCATTAATGCCAGACAGATGCTGTCTGACGCTGGTTTTTAAAGGCAACTACAAGAAAAAAGAAATAAAAACGACTAATAGATAAATCTCACTTAAATGAACGACGTGAACATAAGACCCGTAATAAATTAATAAATTACTTATCGTTAATTTTCTGTTAACTTAATTTTCGACTCAATATTAATTTCACTTATCGAACTTACTAATTGTCTTAAGCAGTTTATTTTCTAAGAGATCTAAGCTCGAGTTGGGAACGACCGAACTTTAGTATTTCAATGGCGAAACTGTCGTTTGGGGGCAAAAAGACAGTTTAGTAGAGTCCATCAAGTTAGAAGTACTGTCCTTACGAAATGGACACCAAATCTGTACATTTTAGGATAATGTATTTTTTTTCTAATTAATTTGTATAATGCCGGGGTCGATATTACAACAAATTATCGTGTGTTGGTCATCAGATCAGCCTACAGCAGTCCGGACATAGGTCTCTCCAAATGCACGTCATTCAACTGAGTTCTCGGCAACTCTCAGCCAGTTGCTACCAGCCACCCTGCGAAGATCGTCACTCCATCTAGCCTGAGAGCGTCCTACCTTACGTATTCCGTTTCGCAAAGATTATAGACCATTGATTAAAATACGGGTCGAAAGAAATTGAAAGTGGACATACTTTGGTACATTTCAACTTTGACATTTTACATTCATCGGCTACGCCGTAGCACAGTCCACACCTTGCTACGGCGTAGCCGCTGGGTCTACGGAGCAACGTAGCTACGTGAGATTGCTACGCTACTCCTCTATCCGTTATAATTTTATATCCACAAACTTACGTTTCGTTCTTAAGGCTATTGAAGTTAACTAATAAAAGAAGATATCTTTAGTAGATTGACATAGTTTTGTTGCTTCTCAAAATATCTTCATTATTTTTGGCTTGATATTCGTCAGGCTTTGTTTCGTCCTACAAAAACCCTCTGTGTATTTTAATCTTGCTTATATCGAATGACGTCTAGCCGAATGCAGCTGAATACCAGTATTTTACATGGAGCAGTGGCCGCTAGCACATCTCCGCCGCGAAATCATAGCAGCGAAACTGCAGTAGTTCAATTGAACTGACTCGCGTCATATGACGTCACATGACGTGAGTAAGTCAATTGAACTACTGCGGTTTCGCTGCTATGATTTCACGACGCAGGTGTTGTACCAGCTTGGTTCTGACTATCCGTAATGACTGTCAAAGATGACATGACAGTCGAGACAAACAGCTTAAAGTGCATAATTAACTTACAACGTTGTGCTTCCAAATATAATTTCATTTCCATATGAAAGTTGCAAAGGATTTTGTTCCAGAAAAGGAAGCCTTTCCGCATTATTACAATATAATTTACACTAGTCATTAGTGTTTCCATAATACCTACTAAGAAATATGCTAATACGAATCACTTAATATGTACCTCGTTCTGCATGTTAATACGAATATAAACATGTAAATTAAGCGGCTAATAGCCAGACGGCTTTTGTGAAAAATGAAGAACAAAATGGTCTCAGTCATGGCGGCGGCGAAAAAATATTTTATTAATACTAGGGGGTTAAAATATAAAGGATAAGGTTTATTTTATTATTTACTAGCTTCCGCCAGCGGCTTCGCACGCGTGACCTCTTTATAAATTATTACTCAGAGCAATATAGCATCCTAATGGTGTATGTTTTTTTTTGTCGTATGACACTTGAGTGTTTTATCTGAAAATCAGCTGAGCTGCAGCCCTTTTGGAATTAAAAGCATTGCTTTCTGTTATTTTTAGTTTTAAGGTGTTTTTTTTAGCTGTAATGCCAATAAATGCATTTACATTTTTTCTTTTAAAATCGGTCCAGTAGTTTTTAAGTTTATTAATTACAAAAAAAATATATAAAAACAATGTTTCATACCGTATTGAATAATGTACATATGTACTTAATTAGACTTCATTGTCATATTTTGTGACGATTAATTACGCGTATGCGTAATAACGCATATACGCGTTTTGGTTAAACTGAAGCTTGTAATGTATTTATTTTAAACATAAATAAATAAAGGACTTGGTAGTTGTAAGCAAATATTTAAATATATCACTGCTCCCAATTAAAATCCTCAAAAAAGACGCAGTGTCCAAAAGCCACAAAAAAATAAAGGTTGCAGTATCCGAAAGCAATTTTCGCTCCGAGTTTAATGCTCACTAATTTCAACTAGTAAATAACGCTTTGGGCACTAAAATGAATCCCGACTAACCCACAACCTTGCCCGGTTATAAAATAAACATTTAAGACCCCTTTTATAACTAATAAACTATTTCGAACAAACATTTTATGGCCCTAAAATATTTATCCGAAGTAGTTCCGGCTTTTCGAAAGATATTTCGTGTAATTTACGTAAGCGAACCCTCCCTTAATTAAAATCTATGTTCTTTGTTCCAGGTGTTAGAACATTCTGGAAGCTGTGACGTCATGGAGTCTCCGTTCTGATGTGAGCGCGAAATTATTTGAATTTCGAAGTGTTGTGATGTCAAAGCATTAGTGATGAGACTTTTTATGTGAAGATGGGGACGTTGAGGTTCAGTGTTTCGTTGCTCATTTGTTGGATAACCGGTAAGTTCCTTAATTTAAATACTCGCTTTAAAGGAGAGCACATTTAATAAAGTAGGTTTCTGGACCAGAGAGAATTTGGGTCGCTCGTAATTTAGAACGTATTTAACTTCAAAAAAGGCGCTGTAGGTTGAATGTAATATAAGATTTTGGCTTATGTTTCGTTTTGAGATGAGTTTGATATGTACGGTTTTGCTCAGTATTGCGAATTTGTACTCATGGTAGCCGTATATCCTGATATTATTATATTTCATTTTATCTGAACTCGAGAAAATTTGATTATTAACTACTGTAAAAAAAAGAAAATCATTAACCAAGTGGCGTAACTTTTTTAATAAATCAATCTCAAACTCATTTCTCAAAGCTCCCGATAAAAAAATACGTTACACAATCCACAAATTGAATTCAGAACTCGAATCCCAAAATTCAACTCAGACTACCCTAATTAAGATATAAAAAAAAACTTGTTCAAATCTCCATAAATTAACTCGTTTCTTAATTCAGGAATTAAAAGAAGGCTTTTACTTGATTAACTTTTCAGCGGGCACTGGAGGTTCTACGGGAACATAAATCAAGCATAATACAATTACAGTAATGTTTGATTAAATACGGCTGGTTGGTGCGTCTGTCGGGCCGCGAAGTTAGCGGAATGTTGGCACTACCGTTGCGGCGGTACCAACATTATACCGAGCTATAGACAAAATAGTTGGGTTGATTAAAACTTGTATAGTAATTAGCTGATGCTGTCGTGCGGTGCAGGTTTATACTTAGTCGGAAAGTAGTGCTTGTTCTACTAAATAATTTTCCTTCAAGTCTAAGCGTAATACGTAATACAGTTAGGTGGAGTTCAAATTATGTGCCCCGCCGTACCTCCTTAGTGCTAGTGTATTGACAAGCACGGTTTCAAGAAGTCAGAAAAAAAAACAATATTGCTAAAATGCTTACTTATTACTTAAGTCCATTTGGTTCATATTGCACTCATATATTGACTAGGTATTTCGCAGAATCACTCAAATCGTTCACGTCGCATCGTTCAATTTTCTTCTTTGAGACTTTGTCAGAGTACCAGAACACCAGTTAACGCATTTTTTTTTGTAGGTTTTTTAATTCATATTCTGTAAGACACCTCTTTAGGTTATGAGTTATCCGAATATCAAAAAATATCCGGCCCAGGTCTTAAGGGGGAGGCATGAATATTGATTAGCTGTTACAATTTATAATAGATGCACGTGCACTCTAAAAAGCATTGACTAGCGTTATACTAACTGATTTTGGTCGATTTTGGAAAATGATAAATTATATTTATTGCTGTAAGTAGGTTTTTACGAACTCGCACGACCTAAGTAATAACAGCCGCACGGGTCGATCCATCAGGTTAAGCTACGCTTGCCGCGGTTGGTCAGTGGATGGACCATCTTTTTTCTTTCCTTCCTTCGGGTTGGGCAGAAGACAACCTAAGGTAACCTCTACAAAGCCGAACTTTTCTTAGACTGATGTTGTGCTATTTATATTGACGACGGCGTACTGTTGTGTGGGAAAGCGATAGAGTTATACGCGACCTATAGCTCCATCTCTTTCCCATAATGAAGTAAGATTAAAATAATACTGCTCTAAGAGGTGATAGTTAGGCCCCTGTACCTACATACGAAGAATTGTTTCCTCTATCGCTCGCTTTGTAGCCCCAACATAGTGTTGTTTCAGCCCTCATAACGAGATTTCGACTTTCAGAATATTTATTGCTTTCAAACGTTCAAAGTTAATTATGAGCGTGTGACGTACGCGTGCGTGTGACCTATGTGAGTTATGTCTATTACGAGTTCCTGTTTAAAATGGGCGCGCAAGTACTTTGTAAATGTTGACCTAAAACCTATTGGGTTTTAGTACGTGTTGTTTCCTCTAGTTCATCATCGACCCCAGTTTTGCCAACTATGTTGGGGTTGACTTCCAGTCTAAGCAAATGTAGCTGAATACTGATATTTTATATGGAGCGACTGCCTATCTGACCTCCACAACCCATGTAAAGCACATACCTAGCCCATATTTTTGTTTCTAGTAAGGATTGGTGTGATAGATACAAAGTGCATTCAAAATATTTTTCTGTTTATTAGAATATGCCAGCACCTACTGCTCGCGTAGCATGACAACCATAGAAACGGGTTTTCTACGGGGTTCGTCGACGGAAGAATAGACAAAATGACAGATTATGATTGTTTATCTGTCATTTTGTCTATTCTTCCGTCGACAAAACCCGTTTCTATTGCGGTCATGCTATACGTGTTGGTGGTGATGTGGTAACATTTGGCTATTAAATCTGTTACACTGCAAGGTCACTTTAGATGTATCTTGCCTTTCATTCTGACGACACAGAAATAGAAGAAAAAAAAATTGCGTCAAAATATTTAAGTGTAATTTACGTACGTATAATTTATTTGCGTAGGAAGTATGAAATCATTCACAAGGAGCTATCTAAACCGCGCATTGCTACCTCTTTAGTATTACGTTTATGAGAATTAATTTGCAGTTAGACAAATTAAAGTTATTCCACGTAGCTAGCAGGTACTCTGAACTAATACTAACCTAGTCTTACTAATTTGATGCTGAGTAATTGCGCGTAAAGATAGGCTGTTGGTTGACGCTCTAAGATACACTAAAGGCTTATTACATTGTTAGTTAGTTAATGGAGTGAGTGACGGTGCGGTTTAAAAGAAGATGGTAGTGACCAATATTGAAAAGAGTATGCTTGGATGGGTTGGTCATGTTGCGAGGATAAATGAAAGGCGGAAACGACGGATAGGGACGCACGAAGGACAAATAGTGACCTTATAAGAGATGTTCTTTAGAAAGGTCAGGTGTGAAGTACTCGCAACTGGCGTGCGCGTATGACCAGTAGTGGTACTCTGTAAAAATCTCACCGTGAAAACTTAGGTGAAATGAGCTTAAAGTGAGATGTCATTTCACACCTGACGCTAGGGATTGACAGCTCACTTCACCTAAGTTTTCACGGTGAGGTGTTAACAGAATAGACTGGTAGATGTATGAATGTAAACGAAGCAAAAGGGGTATGTAAGGATTGTAATAGGTGGCTTTCTGTAGTTTCTGCTTACCGCTATTGGAAGAAGGCGTGAGTTTATGTATTTATGTAGGTATATCGGAGTAAATATTGGGTTAGAACCTATGAAATTGGCGTTTCTTTCTGACAAATAGAGAACCTCGTCACTTCTATGATTTAAAATATTCATCAATTGCTTGGAATTTTATCGAATAATGACCATCATAGACAACTACCAATAGTAAAAAAAATCTTATTACTTATAGTTTTCTAAATATAAAAAATACCTTAAAAACGACTCCTCATTTTGTTAGCAGAAATGACCACTCTTTGTTTTAACTTAGCCAAAACTTATCTTAGTTTTTAAACATTAGTGCATAACAGTTTTAAAACATTAGTGTTCATGGTTGTTATATAAATTAAGAAAATGTTTGTATGAAAAATGCAACTTCTTTAAAATTCTCCATACAAAACGCTCATTTCATAGGTAGGGGACCTAATATTAAGCTTTATTTGATGTCGGTACAACTATACCTATACCTCTTCAAGTAGAAATAATAATGGATTACTTTCTTCAGTCATAAAAAAATCACAAAGGTATGGAATTTAATAACAGCATAATAGTTTCTCCAATTGTTGTCGGTTTTGATTATTTTTAATAATCCCTTTTTCTGATCGCTTCACCGACGATATCCCTTCTCAAATACGTTTCAAAAATATACCACAAAAAGATGATTAATAATGTTATTTTTCAATAATACCTAACCAACCTAAAATTACGCAACAAAAATCACGAGACGTTGAAAATTGCTCCCACGAGCGTTCATATCAAACCAATATGTATCTCAGAATGGAACCACTGACCCAAAAATTCGTTCAGATGACAAAACGATAGAACCATCGGTCAAATAAATTTCAATGCGCATTAACATTATATACAAAGCATATCATTCAATTTGAACAAAAATCAAATCACACCGGAAGAATTTTCGGAACCCGAAAAATATATTCCGAGGAAAGTCCGATATGATTATTCGTCTTCTGAGAATCCAATAATTCGTTATATTGAAGAAAGTTTCTTTCTTACAAAGTTGCCAGTTCAATATGATTTTCTTTGACCCAGCTTCAGCCATTATTAGTGTTATTCTTCGTTGCCAATATTACGATTGCTTTTCGTGCCTAAATGTCAATTCTATTAACTGTTTGTTTTGGCCGATGAAAAAGAATATTAAAGTTGGCAAATCAATGTGTAGGGCGTCTATGTAAGTATATAAGGAAATGTAAATAATGTTGTGTTACTGTGTGGAGCTGAGGAAATGACAAAGAAGATATCTCCACATAATTTCTCGGAGATGACGAGTCGTAAAAAGGTTATAAAGGTTCTTAAAAAACCGGCCAAGTGCGAGTCGGACTCGCTCACAAAGTGTTCCGTACCGTATTAAGGTCGAACTAAAACCACCGAAAAAAACACGTGTCTTGGTCTTGTATGACTTTATTGAAAAATTAAATAAGTATTATTAACTTTATTTAATTTTTATTATTTTTTGTTATAGCGGCAATAGAAATACGAGATAATCTGCGAAAATTTCAACAGTCTACCTATTACGGTTCATGAGATACAGCCCGCTGACAGGCAGACGGACGGAGGGACAGCGGAGGCTTAGTAATAGAGTTCCCATTGGCACCCTTCGGGTACGTAACCCTAAAAATTTAGCAAAAACATTGGGATGCTTCCAATCATATATTTTATGGCAATTACTTATATTAATATTTTAGAGATTACAGAACCTACTAATTGATTTGCCTAGCCGGCCATCGTTAATGGTGACGAGTCTGTTGTTCACAAACTAAATTAAATTTAAGTTCATTGTATCTTTTTCTTTCTATTTCATTTAGAAAAGGACAGAAGATAAATTTTAGATTAGTCCTGTCAAATTAATCAGCGCCAGACGTAAATTGACGTAATTTTAGTAGGCAAGTTTTTAATCACGTCTAAACTTGTATGGAGTATTGACAGGCGCTGATTAATTTGACAGGACTAAACTAAAATGTATCCTCTGTCCTTTTCTTAATGAAATAGAAAGAAAAAGATGCACTGAACTTAAATTTAGTTTATTTTGTGAACAACAGAATAGGCACCAATGTCTATTAGGAGTCGCTTACTTCAGTGATTAGAGTTATCATCCAACCTTATGCAATTTGAATAGCTAAATGCACTCAGCATACAAATAATAGTGAAAATTGAAGAAAGGAGTGTGAACGCACGAGTGAACAGTGACCGGTCCAGTGAACGTACGATTGAACTAATGAACGAACTGAACATTCACTTAACTTGACTGAATGATTACTCTAGGGACACTGGTTTTAATCGTTCAAGTAGAAGTCATTTCTTGATGAAAGTGTTTGCTGTGAACTAAGATGTTTATACAAGTGTTACTTAATTAAAATTGTATTTATTTAATGAAGCAATTTATTTGAGTAAGTAACTTTTCTTTACATTGTTTGTAACTATGGAAACCATCTCGATTTTCACGATTTTTTTTATCAAGTTTAAAAAACGAACGAGTTTTACAGTACTCGCATATGATTTGTAACATCTGACATCTTGGCTTACAGTGCCAATCTCTCAGAAAATGGGTTGATACCATCTGACGGCCAATTATAACACCGCGCGGGCTAATTGGTCAAATCAAATAGCGCGCACTTCCCCGGATTACTGTTACACACTTCCGTCTCTTTTCACGAATTCCCACAGACAGCAGGAAGAAAGAGAGGAAAGATGTTACGCATCAAAAAAATATTCATTATTTACAATTATTACCTTAGAAATTAAAAGAGAGGCCTTATGCTCAGCAGTGAACAATACAACATTGTTTATTTATTGAATAAGTTATAATAAACGGGCCATAGACGTTCAAGTAATTTGAACAAACAGAGTGGTTCAAAGTTAAGTAATTTGATCAACTAGAAATACGAAATATGTCTTTATGCCCCTTTCACAACATTTTTTATCATATTTTCCCACATACATTCATGCCTATTTGATAAAATGGTTTGAACCAGCCTGTTTAATCAAATTACTTGAACATCTATAGCCCGTTTATTTTAACTTATTCAATAAATAAACAATGTTTTATTGTTCACTGCTTAGCATAGGCCTCTCTTTTAATTGCTAAAGTTATACAGTATGTTAACTAACAGATGGGCGTTCCCGTTGACCCGCAAAAGTATAGCGTGATTATGCAATTATTAAAACTCCCTTAGCTAATATTCACAAAACTATTAAATTGATACGTAAAAGAAACACTCTGTACACGCACACTTGTATTTCAATGTAGCAAGACAATTGTGACAAGTGTGCGTGAAAGTGTGTTTCTTTTTTTTCCGTATAAAAATAATTTATTATAAAAAAATATTTTTTAATTTTTAAGTTACGTTTTTTTTTGCATGTATGGACGCTATACTATTGCAGGATAACGGAAACGCCCTTCGTTAGATAACATACTGTATTTGTAAATAATGGATTTATTTTTCTGATGTGTAGCGTCTTTCCTCTCGCGTTCCTACTATCTGTTTGAGTAATTTGATTCGTGAAAAGAGACGGCGCATTTGATGTTATTTATTGGTCTAAGCCAGTCTAAGACCACTAACCACTGAGTCAGCTATATTCCGTCAAAGCGCATAAAAATATAAATATATATTAACCCCAAACATGCTTGCCACACAGGCACAAGAACGAGGCCGTTCAAAAACTCCTCTGAGCCGTTTAGTTTAAACATTTCGAAGCTACTGTAGAAACAGATTGCCCGTAGGGACGGGGCAGTTGTTTCACTTGCCTCCTGCAACTTCCCCTGCATAGTGAACAGTTGATGCACGGCTTTGCATTCAAACTTACAGTTTTATTTTCCTTCTCTTTAAAATTTAAAATGGGGATCACAGTTTGGAAGCCTATTTTAGTTTTTTGAGGAACGGGAACTGTTGTTTTGGTGTTTGAATGGAGGTTCTCGTTTTAAATACGAGTACCTAGATCAGCAAACAAGATGAGAAATTGATGGGTATACAACGATTTGTTTTTGTTTGATGGGTGGTGTATATTGCATGAATGATAAAAAAGATAAATTAATATCCATAAATAATATAAAACAAAGTCCTCCGCTGCTTCTGTCTGTCGTCCTAGACGTGATAAACTCCAAAACTACTGCACCGATTTTCATGTTGTTATCACCAATGGATAGAGTGGTTCTCGAGTTTATAATAACCGACATCCACGCGGGCGAAGTCACGGGCATCGGCTAGTTAAGAATAAATATAACGCATTCAAGGACAACGGGACACTTATTTTTTTTACTTTCATTATTATTTTGACAATTGTCAAATAAAATAAACAATCTAAAACTAACGTTATGTACAAGTATAAAAAGGGATTAAATAAAATATAAAGGAAGAGCTCGTAGAGAGACATTAGAAGTTGTATTGTTATGACGCCTATGGGCGTTTAGTGTTTCTCAAAGTGTTAGTTGTCATCAAAATGGTTAATTCGTTTGGAAGCTACAATGACACAAATAGACACACGTACAGCCAGGCAGTTAGTTAGTCCACGTTGTTTCCAATCATAACTCTTCATTATTAATTTAAAACACTAAACGTATTTACCTTTGTACATAATAAGAAGCACTTTATATTCCCTTTTACCAGATCTGTATGTAAATCTATTTTTAAAACTACAGTCAATAATCTATACAGGGAAGAAAATATTATTCCGTTCAGTTCAACCGGGCTTTGAGCCACGTTGGGTAATAAATTCATCTCGTCCTCGAAGACGTCTCGATAAAAGGCTACCTGATAATGGTTCTGTTATGTAGATGTTATGATGTTCTATTTATGAATTTTAAGCTTATTATCAGTGGTTTGTTGCGCTTACTCCTTTGTTTGGAATTTTAAAGCCAACATTTTTGGTGTTTTACTGTCTTTACGAGAGAAAAAATTAAGTTTTACAATTAAATTACTGCAGGAAATAATATATTTGACATCCAAATCAGAATCTCAATTATATTTTATTATGTCGTATCTCTATGTATTTTATTGTCTACATAAATAGTAAAAAAAAAAATATAGTTATTATTATCTATTTTATTCATAATTGGAGTTAGCATACATAAAGGGCTTTACAATACATAATGATGTGCCTCTATTGTAATAAATATAAGAATAGTCTAACTGCATTTTACAAATCTATTTGCATTTCTTTCCGTCACATCTAAGCCAAATTACAAGTCGATATACAAGCGAGTCTCATCGCTCAAGATGTCCCACATAAATCTGGGACGATTTGCTTCCGCGTCCAGTGTTGTTGAAATAATGCCAGATTTACGTCCAACGCCTGCAATTTCTGTTGCTGTATCTAATAAATTGAATATTAGAAAATTCGGCACGAAAAAAACTAGTGCCATAGGTATTGAGATATTATTTTGCAAATCAATTTTGTCTCTCTGCTGGGGAAAGGTCTGTGGGCCTAAAACGGCCACATTAGCAATTCCTCTTAAAGCGATTCATTTCCTGAATTTCCAGTTGTCATTACTCATTAGCAATTCCTCTGATTTGACAAAAGAAATTCATAATGTGTGCACCATTTTACGAATCTCCATAGAAAACTGTCAAACAGATGAATTATTTCGTAATATGAATCGCACGCAGATCATATTATGAATTTTCAGTTTGTGACATTTTACGATGATTCATAATATTTTTCTATTATGATTCTGCCAAAGTGGCAGTTTTTAGCCCCCTGATCTATAGTTATAATGCTTCTTTGTTAGTTACCTACATGAAATGTTCCTCGACCGCCTCGGAGATAAATTCTGTCCAAGTAACTATCCTTGCTAACCTTTCTCGATGCGTTCTGCAAATAAATGTTAATTTTCAAGTTGTACAAACCGTGCAAAGCAGCTACTAGGTACAGTCGAACAAGCTCTTCGGTATACAGGCAAAATAAAATATAATTCATTTTCCACTACACTACCAAAATTCGTTTTGATTGTGTGTGTAATTGAACTTTTTGAGCTTATGGGAGTGACGCAAAAGGATTGTTGACTACTGAAAACACACAAAATTATTTAAAGTAGTTGCAAGTTATCTGCCTATATGCCAAATAGCTTGTTCGACTGTACAATACAAAAATAGCTGATTCTAAATTTGGCCCAAGATGCCCCGACCGCTGACTTCGCATGTCGAGAACCAGCCACGTCTGTCCCAATCTACGTCATTACATTAGTCTTCAATGCGAAGCTGACTACAACAGAAAATGATACATGCAAATAGCCACAATACAGATAACCAATCCTACCGTTCACTTCGTACAATCGTTCCCGAACAGCTCACTCACTCATTCAATTGCGTGTGGGATACCGCTGTACACATTCACAGTTTTACACACACATAGATTTACCGCGTAAGTGTTGTATATGTTTACGTAAAGAAGAAGTATATGTACTGGTATGGTGTGATTGTGTGCGTGAGTGAGTGAAGTGTTTGTCCTCGTGGTGTGCGTCCAGCCAGCGTGACCCATATACGGTTCGTTGTGGCAACATAAATTCTGGGACCAATTGTTTCCTATATGCCTATTGTGTCTTCCATTGCATTTATTTAGGGGCTATTTTGTTAAAATGACACTCGGCCATTCCTCTTTTTATGTTCAAAATAAAAGTGATTTTATAGACTTAAAAATTTATTGAGTACGTTTACGTAATTGGGATGTTAAACTGGGTTCCGTAGGAACTTTTTTCTCAATTTAACGTAGAGCGTTGATTTAATTTATGTGTGGTTTTATTTAAGGATTTTATGGTTCAGATCCACCTAGAAATAATTAACCTAAGATCCAAAAACCATTGAGCTATTTAGTAAAGCTATCAGTTTCATCGTTATAAACAGTCCTAGTCTGAAAATAATCAAAATAAGAATATCATCAACATCTGCCTAGCCTTTTCCCAACTATGTTAGGGTCGGCTTCCAGTCTAACCGGATGCAGCTGAATACCAGTATTTTACATGGAGCGCCTGCCTATCTGACCTCCACAACCCAGTACCTGGGTAATACGATACCCCTTGGTAAGACTGGTTGTCAGACTTTCGGGCTTCTGACAACCCGTAACGACTGTCAAAGATCCACAAATGACAGCCGGGACGAACGGCTTAACGTGCTTTCCGAGGCACGGAGGAGTCTCGGTATGTAAAGATGGTCACCCATCCACGGACCAACCCTGGCAAGCGTAGCTTAACCTGATGGATCGACACGTGCGGCTGTTATTACGTAGCCACGAGCTCCTCAAAATAAGAATCAATCAAAATAAGAATATAAATAAGCAAAATACGTAACAAAATAATATTGTATACTCTTCCAAGCATCTCCATAATTCGTTTTGGAAGGTAGTTCAGCGTCCATAAGAAAATAAAACCACACACGGTATATATTTGCTCGTTATTTATGTATGTAAATGGCAATTTCGCGACCTATTTGTCTCCCTTCACTATATATTCCCGCGACGGATCGCCTGACGCTGTTTCTGCCCGCTGCCCCTTGATGGAGTTAAAAATCATACTAGAAGGAACACTATTAAAATTACCTTTAGGCTTTAATGTTACCTACCTTACTTATTTTTTTTAAAGAAAGAAAAATTGTTGAATTTGTACAGTATTTTTTTATTTGTGTATAAAGATTTATTACAAAAAAATAAATAATATAAAAATTGGTTTATTTGTCACAGAAACACGTGCGTACAAAAAGATAACAGTACTTAATGAGGACAATTAAACAAAATAGAATTTTGCAATCAGCGAACTTCAGAGCAGTCTTTGTTATTTACAGCTTTGGCATTATTTGTAAGACATTTAGGGCTGACTTAACCAAAGTCATCTTTTACTCAGGGAATAAAATTGACGTCTGTCAGTTTTTGAGTAGAAAATCTGTCAAAAATTTAATATTTATTCGCTGGATTAGACTTATACTAGGGATAAAAGATCGGTTGAATTCGCGCTAAACTCGCAACAATCTAAGTAGTGCGTTTTGACAGCTATAAAAATCCTTTGTGTAGTAGCGATGGAAAAAAAAAATGTTTCTTGGAAACTTATTCTCGAGACATATCGATTGAACATACTTAGAGAGTTTGTAATCGACGACTTATCTACATTGATTAAAACTAATTCTCAAGGCATAACGGTAGGTATTTGCGAATATGATGGCCCGCAGGTTTGCTCGTTGTACCACTGAAGTGAAAATAACATTGTTCAGAGCGTATTGTACATCCTTCTACACGAGTAGCCTATGGGTCTCATACACGCGCGGTCAGTACAACGCCTTGCGTGTGCAATATAATAATGAATTCAGTGTGCTGATAGGGCTGCCCAGATTCTGCAGCGCATCAAGGATGTTCGCCGAGTCGCAAGTAGACTATTTCTATTCTACTATGCGAAAACGGTGTGCATCCCTGGTGCGCAGGGTTCAGGCTAGCTCCAGCGGCATCCTGAGGGCATTCGCGTAGAGGTTCGATTGTCGGTACCTGAACCATTGCTGTATGGTTCACATACTAAGCAATCGAAGTCTATAATTCTGTTCTGTCTAATTGTGTGTTTTAATTTCTGTATTTTTTTAATTTGTCATCTCTCTGTCTATGACCCTTTTGATGGTCGAAATAAATGATTTTTATTTTTTATTTTTTATAACGTTTTATTACATGTACGAGAACGAAATGTCAAAATGGACTTCTTAGATTGTCGCGAGTTTAAGTAATGTATTGCAGGTAAAATACGTTAAATGAGTCATAAAGAACAACATTTTATAGACTCCTACATGGACATAAATGTAAAGTTCCTTTCGTAACAATAAAATCAAGTTTACGATGCCTCTGAGGAAAGAAAACTATTCTTCTCTCAGTCTCTTGATATTTCATACTGGCTGTTTACAATAAAAGTAACATGATAATAATAAACAATCTTCAAGTTCAGTGACCGCCAAATTATCATTTGCTGTATAAAATATAATATGTATACACCTCAACTCAACAATACACCCCACATTAACTATGTTTTACGACAATCTATTACACAAATTATGGGTTCATAACAGTGTCTGCGAAAACATCGTCCCTAGCGTACTTATTTGCCTCTTCCAGTATTTTTCGTGATCATACACGATTATTATCCTGTTGACGTGTTGTGACCGACATAGTGATGCATGAGCGTAGTCCGCGATTGTTTTGATACTAACAACCTCTTTTGTTCACTATTTTAGTCGGTGTTTTTTGTGGGTATGCTGATGTAGGATAGATAAAGTATTTTAGTAGTTGGTGTTTTCTTTTTCTTTTATGTGTGATCGGTGTTTAAGGGCTCAAATTGCTTAGCATTATACTCTGTTACGCCGTAAATACTGCAGCATTAATTTTGAAATAAATATATGTTAAAGTTGAAGATTAATACTAGGTCCTGTGTGTGGCGAAAACAAGATTAAATAAAATTATCTCAAAAGAAAAAAAAATACAAAGTTACCTCTAAACCGGACTTTAAACCGCTGGTATTAAAAAAATACATCAAATTAGTTCATGAAACTGCATAATAACTGAACTAACTATAAAGCAGGTCTTATGTCTTTTTTTATTACCATTATTTTCGCCGTAAAAAGCAATTACCTAAACTTTTCGAGGCTTCAGAGCCGCTAACACCCCACTCCGTCTCGCTCTCACTCAGGTCGCGAGTAGTATGGTGTGAGCGAGATAAAATCTGAGGTAAGGTGGGTACAGCTTTAATTATTTGATCCCTTCCAAATTCAAAATACTTTTAATATATACATGATTTATTAATATAATAATAATGTGCATAAACTCACGCCTTTTTTAATGGGGGTAGCCAGAAATAAAATAAAAACACCTGCTACTATCCTTATACGTATACTCCTTTTGCTTCGTTTACGTTCATATAACTGGTCAAAAACGCCCACCAGTTACGAATACTACGCACCTGAAGAAAATTACCATTATGAAGCCTAGCTTTCTGAAGAACATTACCAATAAGGTCACTATATGTGTGTGTGTGAGTGAATTGTGAAAATAACATAATTTAAAAACCAACACATTTGAAAAATAACTATTTGAAAAATAAATTTAAAAAACAAATACAATTTTGTAATCTAGTAAACCTCATGTGATAATTTCAAGTCTTCCTTACATATTATAAAACAAAGTCCTCCGCCGCGTCTGTTTGTCGTCCTGTTCGCGAAAAACTCAAAAATAACTGCATCGATTTTCATGCTGTTTTCACCAATGGATAGAGTGGTTCTCGAGTAAGGCTTTAGTGTATAATAACCGACATCCACGCGGGAGAAGCCGCTGGTATCAAGAAGTAAATAATAGGCCTAAAAACAATTCCAAAATGTTTTGATCAGTGTATTTCTGTTATGAAATGAAATGAAATGAAATTGTTTATTCTGTAAATAGGATATTGGAATCTCTTTTACACGTCATATTATAAAATATTAAAAATAAGCTAGATGAGGTCGGCGTTTCCTATCTGACTACTCTGAGAAGAAAGCCCGAAACAAACTCAGAGGTCGCAGTCTCTTTTAAAGTCCAGACATAATCTTGGTCAGACCATGTTTTTAGTGAGAACAGTTCGTATGGAGAAAAATCGGCAAGAAACTCCTTAAACTGTTCTATTAATTCTCTATTATTGTTTTTATGCCTAAAATAACAATAAAGAATTTGAATTAGTTTCATGCATATTCAACTGACATTATGTTTGCGGTTTTGCGGCGACAAGTAATATCAATTAACTTTGATAAAGACACATTCACTTATTAATAGCGACAGAGCCAAACAGTAAGTAGGTAACGTGTGTAAAGGTCACGAAGGTATTAAAGTTATGATGAGTTGATCACGATCTACTGTTTGATGTCAAATTTGCACTCGGTTGGCGTAGGAGGTAGGTATACAGGATAAATTCAAGCGAATGAAAGAGGACTTATGAATGTTCAAAGGTTGGTGATTATTTAATTTTGTAGGGGTCTTGTTCAACGTGTGTCTAATGCCAGTCTTACGTCAAACTCCATACATAAATGTTGTGTTTAAAAGGTGTTTAAGCTAAACAACTGATCGACACGGTTGTGTGGTAATAAGGCAATTGTTTTATTTTTCGTGTATTTGTCCTTTTCTAGCGTCATGTTCGCCGCAAATAAACGTATTTTCTTTCTTACTTCTTTCTTTTTTTTAATTCGTAGACTTTGAGGTGGTTACTTGGAATGACTTGTTATTGGAAGAAAAGAAAATAGAAAAGAAAGAAAAAAAGAACAGAAAGAAAAGAAAGAAAAGAAAGAAAAGAAAGAAAAGAAAGAAAGAAAAGAAAGAAATAACAACATTAATTTGGCAATAACCAAAAAATAATGAAAATAATGGTGATATTTGTAATTTTAGTAATCTAAGATGGCGGTGTGTATGTAGCAGCTCTTCACTGTTCACGACCTCCTGATCTCAGACCAAATAAAAAGTGGGCACGCCACAATTGCGGCGATAAGTCCCCTCTTTGAGGAGTGGCTAGAGAGGCGCCACGGCGTCCTCACCTTCCGCCTGACACAGGTCCTCACCGGACATGGCAGCTTCGGGAGGTACCTGTGTAGGATTAGGCGGGAGGAAACGCCCGGGTGTCACCACTGTGCGGATCGCCCGGAGGACACGGTGGAGCATACGGTTGAGGTATGCCCTGCTTGGGCGGAGCACCGCCGTGTCCTCGCGGAGGCGATTGGCGGCAATGACTTCTCGCGTCCGGCCCTGGTCCAGGCCATGGTACGGAGCGAGAGGGCATGGGAAGCCGTCACCTCCTTCTGCGAAGCAGTAATGCTCGCGAAGGAGGAGGCGGAACGCGTGAGGGAAAGGCAAAGTTTGCGCCCTCACGCCCCTAACCGCCGCCGTTGGAGACGCCCTGGGCGTCGGGAATCCCAGGCGGATTCCCGGCCACCATAGGCGCGGGCTTGCGGACGGCGAGCAACGGGCAGCTCGTCGTCCGATAAGGACCAGGCCCGGGTCGATGGCGCGTCGTGTTCCACGCGCGCCGCAAAGAGATGTCAGCACAATTGGCGGGGTCCGCTAGGACCGATGCCTGCCAGGGTTGCGGGAAAGTCCGAAAGGGATACCGGGACCTTGGCAACAGCCAAATGAAGGAACACGGGTGGGTTTTAGTCAGTAAAAGTCTGACACGCCCTTCCGCTCCGCCCAGAGCGGGAGAAGTAATTGGATGATTTCCCAGCCTCAAAAAAAAAAAAAAAAAACCAAATAAAAGACCAAGACAAAGCGCTGCGAAAATTAAAGTGAAGCATGCCAAAACTACACCTCCACTCTGTGTATTTACAACCATTTACAATCAAACTACACCTCATTAAGTGCACACATGGTTACGAAACCGGCCTCACGTCACTGTTAATTGCCCTCTGTCTTGGTTTTTTATTTTGTCTGAGCTCCTGATATATCCAGGTAAAATTAACTGGGATATAATTTAATTTTTATTCTATTTCTTTTTCTATTTTATCTTATTGATTGTGCCTTATGCACAGTTAACAAGCTTATTTTATTTTAGGCTTTGAAATTATTAATTAGGCTCGTATGATAGCAGTGGTGGCCCAGTGGTAACGGCTGCGACTTACGAGTTTGCAGGTCGTGGTTTCGAACCCAATCAGGTGCTTTACTTTGTGTAAATAATTTCATCACCACTGCTCTCAAAACGGTGTAGAAACCGGCATGTCCTAGAACCAAAAATTCGAAGACATGTGACATCTACCAACCCGCACTTGGCCCACGTGATGGATTACGGCCCACTTTCTCTCACAGAGAGGAGTATCCCAGCAGTGGGAATATTATCGGCTGATTATGTATGTATGTACGTATGAGAACAGCGGGCCTAAAACGGCTACATTAGCAATTCCTCTTTATGCAATTAATTTCCTGAATTTCCAATTGTCATTAGCAATTCCTCTAATTTGACACAAAAGCAATTCATAATGTGTGGACCATTTTACGAATCTCCGTAGAAAACTATCAAACAAATGAATTATTTCGTAACATGAATCGCACGCAGATCATTGTATGAATTGTCAGTTTGTGACATTTTACAAGGATTCATAATATTTTCCTATTATGATTCTGGCAAAGTGACTGTTTTAAGCCCCCAGAGGGCCAAGTCTACTAATTTACAAACGTGTCAATGGTCTCGCATTGATGAGTTTTGACAGATTTTGTATGTCAAATCCAGTTCTTTGTTTTTATGGAACAGGTACCTACAGAATTGGTGAATTAAATAAAGGTACAACAAAACAGGAATTATATTTACGCTTTCTTGCTAAATAAACATTTCGTGGCAACAAACACTCCTTTTATGGGTCAAAATTACTTTTTTTTGGCATTTGTGTCCGACAAAGATTCTCTTTGATGGCTCTGTTCGACGGAAATGTCGAAAAAGAATATTTTTCATACAGTTTCCTTTATTATTTTGTGTTGTTGATGTTTTGAGATGGCGCGGATTAAAGCAGTCTTTGACTGTGAAGAGAGGATTTTAAGAAAAGACAATTAAATAATGTGGCACGTGGATTTAAGATTACTAAATATTTTTTTAAAGTATAACCCTTTTTAGAGCTTTATTCATTTTAGAATATGCTTTTATTCATTTTATATCGTCCATTTCAGGGAAGTTTAGTGGACTGTTTTGCTCAATTATGATACTCCTGCTTTTATCACCGTCAGTGGATTTCTATGCTAATGAAGGCTATGCCTATCACTCATAACGGTATTTTACGGCCCAGTGCGTCTGGTGTACTCACGGCACCTGGTTGTTGTGCTTCGTGGTTGCATGCATGCGGTACCTACGTCAAAGAAACTGTGTGAGGTTGCGGGCATGCACCAGCGGAATTAGCGATGGCCGAGCGATAATAAAAACGACGACGATGGTGAACTGTGACGACGCGACGGCATCCGTACTCAGTACTTTAGTAAAACGGTTCAAAATCCAGCGCCTGCGCGATAACAATGCATCTAAGAAATAAGTGAGCAAATATTTCCTGACCCCCAATAATTAATTACATGAAAAATGTTGTCTTAAAAGCTTTTATTACAAAGTCTCCTGAGTAAAGACTTAATAACATTAATTTGCGGAAAATAATGTTCAGTTGACCTTAGTTACTAAAAAGAATGTAAAGTGGTACTTAACCCTTTTCTTGACAATGTATCTCGTGAGAGACATTGTCAAAAATCTGGATCTTCTCAGTTGCACCTGCAATTAAATATAACATCATCTGCCTAGCCTTTTCCCAACCTTGTTGGGGTCGGCTTCCAGTATAACCGGATGCAGCTGAATACCAGTATTTTACATGGAGCGATTGCCTATCTGACCTCCACAACCCAGTAACTGGGTAATACGATACCCCTTGGTAGGACTGGTTGTCAGACTTTCGGGCTTCTGACGACCCGTAACGACTGTCAAAGATCCACAAATGACAGCCGGGACCAACGGTTTAACGTGCTTTCCGAGACACGGAGGAGTCTCGATATGTATAGATGGTCACCCATCCACGGACCAACCTCGGCAAGCGTAGCTTAACCTGATGAATCGACCCGTGCGGCTGTTATTACTTAGCCACGAGCTCCTCTTCTATCATCCTGCAATTAAATATAACATGATAGACAAAATCGTTAGCATTTGTTTTTAATCCATAGCATGGCTAGCATAAAAAATCGAAACTAGTCTGCATTGCTATTTCGACGAATTCATTTTATACTCTAATGAAGCTGAAGTAGTAGAAAACAACTCTATTCACGTTACCAATTTATTCATGAAGATATCATGGGACCATTTAGAGATCCTCCACGAGTACCAAGTTTGCGGATTGTCCGACACTCTTTGCTAAACAGGAAAAATGATTTACCTTCATAGACAACGCACAGAAATGGAATCCAAAACACCTCTTTTTGTACAAAGCCCTACTTTAAAATTAACATACAAGCCACGCCGCTCACACAAGTACACGTAGTAAACTCGTTTCCTCAAAGCATAGCTATGAATGCTCGTCACTCGATATATCCTTCCGTCATCCGTCACGCCTCTAAAATTACGTTAAAGCGCGAGTCACATAGTAAGCGGGGTTGTGTCGTGTTTTCGTGTTATAAGAGTAGAAATAGTAAGGTTTTCGTGATAGTACGATACAGTGTAGGTAATATTAATTCAGAAGTTTCGTCTTTCCATAATTATGTTCGTCTACCATTACAGTGCCGGCGCTGTGGTCGTTGGCCTAAACATTATTGGAATCATTAATCAATCATAATACATTTACATCAGTGAAGACTGGCTCATATTTTACGGGAGAGATAATGAAAGAGTGAGAGTTATCTTTTATTGAAAATTATTTTTTTATACTTCCCGTTGAGAGCAGGGCTTTAAAAAAATCGTGAATTCAAAGATTTAATAGCGTAAGAAAATCAGGTAACTATGCTGTTTCAGGCTTTATGGTAGGTCATGACGGTGGTATTTTTTATGTCATGTGCATGAACTAAAAACTTTATACTTTTCCTTTATCTCCTTTCATCTTTTTTATAATAATCTTTTTATTAATAGAAGCCGTTGCGCCGAACAGATCAGACAATTATGCAATTTTTGCATGTTTAGAAACAATTAAAATTCAATGTCCTACTCCAATCAAAACCAGTAACTTTCAAAACACAAGAGAAATGAACCAGTTGAACAAGCCGATACCGCGGTCCCCTTGTAAGTGTGAATCTCCTCAGAGCTGTAGAAACGTTTCGGTACCAGCAAGTAAGTATCTAGTGTTCTCAATAGTTTGCAGAACAATTTGAAAACGTTCTCTAGCTCGTTCATAGGTACCTGTGCAGCGTGTACGTGCTTTAGTTTGTCAGATAAAATTGATGACGCTGCAATTTTTATGTGAAATTTTTGTATGTTTATCGGTTCCGTAGTCTGATAATATTTATATTAGAAATAATCTATTTTCGAACACTTGCATCGTGTAAAGAGAGTGCCTGTAGATGTCTGATTGATTTATTATTTCAGGATCTCATAGATGGAAGCGTAGATGTTTCATGAGTACCTAAACAAGGAAATGAGCTCGATTCTTTGAAAGAACAACAGCTCTGGTGATGATATATTTGTTTTTTTTTTCAGTATTTAGAAAAAAATTACTCTAAAAAATTTGATTCGAGATAAGAAAACCTGTACGGGTACATAACAGGATAAATAATACACTACACAACTCCTGTAACAATAACTTGTCAATTATATAGGGTTTGAAACGTGATTGCCGTTCCAGATAGCAGTAGCTAGTCCGCGACCAACCTATAAGTACTAGGAATCACACAATTATGCTGGGGCTACACTAACGGTCAACGTCAATGCCCATCATCGCCATGAAAAACGCGGTAATTATTTCGATAATTATAGCGATAAATTGAGTGGACATTTGAACAGTCAACGTCAATGCTCATTAGCCTCCACCTGAGTTACCGCCTACAGTCAAACGCCAATGTGAATTCCGTTATCAAATTCTCGCGATAAGTTGTGGCTGCACCTACGCTTAACGTCCAACATCGCGCTAATCAACGGCGTTTCTCGTTGGTGTGGCCCCAGCATTACAGTGTATCGCGATTTCTTCAGCCTTCAATATGACAATTGCCTTACTCTTTCCACTCAGTTGACTCTTTGAAGTTGTGTGGGATAACAGGCAGCTGATATCAGCTGGCAGCTGGTATATACCTTGTTTTTCTTTCATTACGTCAACTTTAGACAAATGTACAGACGTTATAACCTTCCTTTTGAGTTTAAAACTAATTAATAATATTCTTCAGGGTTTTTTCACATTTTCTTTTGATATTTTTTTTGTATTTATGGTTATACAACCATTAAAGCTTCTTGACTTTTTGCATGGGTCTATGGTGTAAAATACGTTTGTTTTTTGTACAATTTACAATCTAGTTAATATTGCGTTAGCAAGTTTCGTCGTGTAAGGACCGCCACTGAAATGCTAGTGCTGTGATATGCACTGGCACTGGCATTTTCTGGTTACTCATTGGTTATCTTCTTCTTTTCGTGTGGTTACTGTGTCTGGGTTTTAAAGTCTCTGACTTGGCTTCACATGCCGTCGAGAAATATCTCTCAGGCATGGCCAGTTTCCTCACGATGTTTTCCTTCACCATTTTAGAAGCAAGTGATAATTATACAATACGCACATGAATCCGAAAAGTCAGAGGTGCGTGTCTTGGCTTGGGTTCGAACTCGAGACCTATGACTTGGCAGTCTGACGGTCACACCGCTAGGCTATCACTGCTCTCTTTGGTGACGAGAGTCTGTAGTAACACGTTATTTTTGAGTAGCGTCGTGGATGACGGGCGTGTTAACAGATGGCCAGGCAATAGAGAAAAGAGCGATGACGAAAAAAAAAAATTAAGCTTTATTTTTTTCACATAATAACGCGATGTCAGTGATGCGCTCGTGGCTAAGTAATAACAGCCGCACCGGGTCGATCCATCAGGTTAAGCTACGCTTGTCACGGTTGGTCGGTGGATGGGTCACCATCTTTACATACCGAGACTCCTCCGTGCCTCGGAAAGTATGTTGAGCCGCTGGACCCGGCTGTCATTTGTGGATCTTTGACAGCCGTTCCGGGTCGTCAGAAGCCCGAAAATCTGACAACCAGTCTTACCAAGGGGTATGGTATTACCCAGTTACTGGTTGTAGAGGTCAGATAGACAGTCGCTCTATGTAAAATACTGGTATTCAGCTGCATCCGGTTAGACTGGAAGCCGACCCCAACATAGTTGGGAAAAGGTTAAGCAGATTGTTTTGAATAACGCGATGTCAGTAATTGTTATTCGAGAAAACAGCTGTATTTCCTAGACTAAATATTACAAGAAAAAAACATCTTACAAATTCCGAAACGTTATGCAATAAACTGTACGTGACAAGATAAAAAATATTTTGCGAAGAAAAAATTATGTTTGTCACTGTTCACTTGTTTATGAGGCAAGAAGTTATTTTTTGATGAAAAATAACAGGACAGCTAGAAAAACAGAAAAGACGTTCATAACAAGCGGAGACAGGACGTATTATAGTATCGAGTGTCGTTGGATACTGGGGCATTTTATATAAAGGCTAGGACAATTTTTTTTTTCTGAAAGTTTCTTAAAAGGTTTTCGAATAAAAGATGTTCTTAATGTATGGATAAACTAGTTATGACTTTACTGCCTTATGACTTTATTAACTTAATTAATTGGCCTATTTTTAATACATACTTGAGTTCTTTTTCTGAGTTTATCTTAGACATTAAACTAACATCGGTGAAGGAAAATCAACGTGAGAAAACATGGACTTTGAGTTGACTACCTGTTGCCCGTGACTTCGTCTACGATCGAGGATAAAAAGAAGCCTATGGCCTTCTCCAGGTCAAGGTGTACCCCTGCGCCAAATTTCATTAAAATCTGTTTAGGTGTTTTAGAGTAAATGAATAAATGAATATTAGCATGGACTAGCTTTTCCCGCGGCTTCGCCCGTGTGAATATTGGATATCGTCCCACGCTGGGTTTCCTATACAAACTTTCATCCCCTATATCACCCCCTATAGGATTATTTTTGAAACAAAAATTAGACTATATCCATCCTCAGGATACCATATATCTCCTTGCCAAATTTCGTCGAAATCCGTTCAGTGGTTTAGGCGTGAAAAGGTAATAAACAGACAGACAGACAGAGTTACTTTCGAATTTATAATATTAGTATGGATATAATATAATGCTACTTCCTAATATATATATATATCCTACTAATATTATAAATGTGAAAGTTTGTGTGTTTGTGTGTTTGGATGTTTGTTACTCAATTACGCAAAAACTGCTTAATGGATTTGGATGAAATTTGACAAACAGATAGTTTATAACCTGGATTAACACATAGGATACTTTTCGTCCTGATATTCCCACGGGATTGAGACTTACGCGGGTGAAACCGCGGGGAACAGCTAGTATTATATATATATAGTTAGGACTAGTAAGGTTATATACGTTTATATACAATGTATAAATAGTTAGATGTGGTGTAGCTACCTTATTTTTCCTTTTCCACATCCACTCACAACAATTAATGAATTAGGTACCCAATCAAGAAGTCAAAAAGCCAATAATATTCGGCATCTAACGAAACGAATGCTCCGTAACTGCCGCCGGTAGTCCTACGACCCATAAAGGGTTCCGGGCCATTGGGCAGCCCGCAACGATAAATCACTGATACATTACTCCTAGGCGAAGAGACATGTGACGTGTACAGGTAGAGAGAGACGGACGAATTGGGACGAAAGAGAGGGAGCGAGTGTGTAATATTCTATTCGCTAATTGGGTTGGAGATTGGTTGAAAGCTTTATCGATGGGTACGGCTTTTCGGAGGTTGATGTGATAGTTAAATTATGGCGGAAATTGGTGGGAAAAGCTGTTATTTTAAAATTATAGACCTTTTATTTTTGTTCAAAATGATTGCTTTTAAGTTTTTTGTCCTTTAATTTAATTTAAAAAATGACTGTTCAGTTTATTGCCGATGCTAACTAAGCCATTTTTCAAAACCTAATATAACATTGGTGTTTTTCCAGATCTTCACTAGTTACCAATGTTTTATGACCTGCTACAAATTTCGGGTCGCTGTCCAAATAAAGCCATTTGATAAAAAAGAGAACGCGAAAAATACAAAAATATTCCTATAGTTATCCACTACGCCCTGAATTGAACACAACTAAAGCGAAAATAACAAGAAAATCACCATTCCGTTTAATAAAAATACAACCAGTCCACTCGACTTGCGCTATTGAAAACAATCGAAGCCGACTTGCTGGACGAGCGATTGGCAAAGCGCAGCTTCAGGCAGACAATATGTCTTTTGTCGCTAACTGTACATAGTCGACCGTTCCATTGTAATGGTAAACTGTGCTAGATTGCGATGCCGACCGACATTGCCCCCTGAGATTATACACCTACTGTGCTCGACTGTACCGCATAGATAGGTGAAGTGCGCTGTGAGTGTACTCTGAGGACTGTTTGATTGAGGAGCGCAGACCCATTTACTGGTATCCAGTTCTTGGTAGAGTGGTAGACTTGGTTATCTTCTTCTTTTCGTGTGGTTAGTGACTAACCTGGTGTCACAATTTATATGCCGCCCATAGGCCTCTGACTTGGCTTCACATGCCGTCGAGAAATATCTCTCAGGCAGGTTTTTTTTGCGATGTTTTATTTCACCGTTTTTTGAAGCAAGTAATAATTATACAAACAAATAAAAGTAAAAAAAAAACACTTAATACCACTTATCTTGAAAAGAGACATCGCACAGGTAGGTGTGGCAGAGACTACGCTCCACAAATGCGATTTTTTTCTTAAATTCGATGTTCCGTACTAATACCAACAGTAATTAGCTACTGTATAAATGTCCTTTATACATAAACTCACGCTTTTTTCCCATGGGGGCAGGCAAAAACTACAGAATACTACCTGCTGGGATCCTTATATTCTCCTTTTGCTTTGTATACGAGTACATTCACACGTCCGTACATGAATTAAGCAACTGTACCTCCTTTAAAAAAAAACTGACCTAGCTATCTTAACGGTGTACTGCAGAAAAAACCGATCTTTAACTGCAACAGTACTGTTACTTAACAAGGTAGATAAGCGCTCGGTGTGTCTGTGCATTGCTAATCAAGGATACGCACTCTACCAAACACTGACAACGTGTAAACGGAGCATAAGGATGTGCAGCCGATGTGTGCCTCGAGTGTTAATACAGTTACGGAAAGCTTTGCCAGTAACATTGTTGGAAGCAATAACGTTTTGCTTGAGTTAAAGGGAAGATGAAAGGAATCAAACTCAAACTCAAAGCATTTATTTCAATTAAACCATTTACAGGCGCTTTTGAATTGTCAAAGAGTCGGTCAGTTAGTCAGAAAGTTGAAGCTACGTAGTTGCCCATTCCAAAACGTAGATCTCTATGGAGAAAAACGGGCGAGAAACTCCAAGGACACTCTTTTAAATATGGTTATAGATATTACAAAATCCTGGGAACAATGTAAAACAAAAAAAATAAACAAAAACAATTCAAAATATAAGATTAAAAATAAGCCCTGGCAACTAAGAATGTTTGTTTTGTGTCTTCTGGAAAATAGGCCACGCCCAGGGTGACGTAAAAGTGACTAAATTATTGCCAGAACGAAGCAACTTGTGGTTGAGGATTCAGGGTGAAGCTCGCTTTCACCTTCGGCTTGATCATCACTTACTATCAGGTGAGATGCAGGCCGAGAGCTTACCGAAATGTATTTAAAAAAATAATGGGCAGTCTTTGGGGACTGGCGATAGAAGTGAAAACTAAGTAACATTCATTCATTTCTTCAAGCGTTCGGTGACGATGACGCGAGTTCAATGTTTTTTGTTCACCCAAAAAGTGCTCAACGCGCCTGAAGAAGTTTTCACTTCAAAAAACTTTTTATTCGTTTGATTATTAACGTTACGTTTATATCCATTTAAAGAAAAACAAATCTAACAGAAATGTGGGTATGCTATAGATACACCTCTACCTAACCCTTCGGGGAATTCCCGGCTGATGCTATGTATGTTTTCGTAAAGGCTCGTGCAAACTGGCGCGATAGGCAGCGTAACCCTTGTCGTGTCCGCGATATCGCACCAGTTTGGACGGGCCTTCAATCTAACCATTCGGTTTCCAGCAAATAGTTACATACGTATGTATGTATCTTATCATTTTCAACGATTTCAAAATAACAACAAAACCGTTTGGAACCGAAAACTTTCATAAACATTATGTACTTATGAGTCCTTTTCATCTATAAATAAAAATGGTTTCAGATCCTATTCGCACGAATCTTTCGCTCTAACAGACAAACGAAAAAGCTGATACCACAAAAATACGTCATCAAATATACATCCGGGTATAAATATCAACTATTTTCGGTATCGCATAATATTATCGAGGGGGTCCAAACTTTATTGTGTTACTAACAATGGAACAGTCGGCAGTCGTGCGAACCAGTTTAATATGTGGTGTGAATGTGTAAATTTAATGGTAAAGACAGGTAGTTCAATAAATCTTCGATATTAACAATTTGCATGCAGTATAGGATGAAGCGAGTGATCTACGGGGTTTATTTAATTCTTCAAGGACTTTCTAATTAACTACAATAGTTTTTGGTCCGCGCGCGGCCCGTCCGCGGTCATAAAGGTTAAGACTCATTTTCGTTGGTCGTTAGGGCTCGTATGCGGGGTGCGAGAGATTTCTGTATAGCATGCCATAGGACCCGTATTCTTGGAACCGTTTTCATTACTCGATAGGACCCGCATGCGGGGTGCAAGAGATTTCTGTATAGCATGTCATGGGACCCGTATTTGAGTAACCGTTTTCATTAGCCGATAGGGATAGATTGCGGTATACGGAGAATCTGCACCGCACATTTGGCAATTGCTTTGAAGGCTCATTTTAATTGAATCTGAGTCTCCGCACGCTTTTTACTGACCGATGAATTTCATTGGTCGCTACGTCCACCACGGGGATTTCCCACAGACGGTGTACCGACCGCGTTATCGACTTATGACTTTCATTACACCGGCTGCGGGAAGTCCCCGCATACTGCATCGACCGAGTTATCGACTACAGAAAATAAGCCATTACTCGCGTATTTTCGGATGGGTTTTGGTTTTATCTGGCTTTTGGTTTTGACACTTTTCATTAATGGCTTTGACTCGTAATTAGTGAAGATTTGGCCAGAAGAGTAAATCTTGTGTTTAAAAATCTTAACTCAATGTTAGTACGTCTAAACTTGTGTCAGGTGAATGCACCTATTTTCAGAGTAGTATTTTCCGATAAACTGATATCATTTCCAATATAATTTCATTTATTTTTATTTTAAGTCTTATGGTTAGGCTATTTAAACCGAAGTTTGCTTTTATCTACTTTCATAGTATTTAGGCAATTTTATCTCAATAGGACTTATAAAATATGAGAGAAATCTAAATGTATGGCTAAGCTCAGACAACACAGTCCAGTAAATAATTATTATGTAAAACTAACGAAGTGATTATGGAGCCATTGAGCTGGATATGATATCCCCAGTACACACGAGTACCTACTTGTCTTGTGCAAAGGTCAGATGACAAGTTGACGGCCACAGAGTACAAAAGGACAACTTGTAATTTTTGCGGGTATAATTTAGTTGCCTTATGTCTGATTTTGACAACGTCAGATGTCGATATATGTCAAACCGCCATATTTACCCATCTCTTGCAGTTTTTTACCTTTACCCAGTCTTTGAATTGACAATTTGAAGTTGAGAACTTGACAAATACAAAATCTCATTTCGAAAACCGGTTTCAACAGCATGTATCATAAAAGTGTGATCAAACTTGAGGGGGTGGTACAGACCAACAATGAAATAATAAGCCGTTCCCTACATTTGTGTCGAGTAGGTTTTGAAGTTTTGTATGGGACAGCTGATATATTTTTCGCGATTACGATGTTGGTCCCATTGAGAAAGTGGTTCAGTTTTATGGCCTGCACCACATCCTTTAAGACCACACCTTTCTGAAATTCACAGGATAAGAAAGTGTAATGGTAGCCACTCGTAACGATAAACTTGCACAAGTCTGCGTGGCACTGAATGGCTCGGATACGTTACATGTGTGGCCGTTTTATTGTTTTTTTTTGAGGGTGGGAAATCATCAAATGACTTTTCCCGCTCTGGGCGGAGCGGAAGGGCGTGTCAGACTTTTACTGACTAAAACCCACCCGTGTTCCTTCAGTTGCCTGTTGCCAAGGGTCCCGGTATCCCTTTCGGACTTCCCCGCAACCCTGGCGGGCATCGGTCCTAGCCGACCCGTACTTGTGTGGCCTGCATATGGGAATGCATTTTTGCAAGAGATCTAATAATATGGTTGTACTTACCTCCTCTACTCTGCCTGAATTCAGATTCCAGTAAGGTTGTTGTACCACGTTTACTGATAAGCAGGTTTTTAGATGAGTTTCTCCAAAATGGTTCGAGGCTGTGTTAAAGAAAATACATGTAATTAATCATAGTTTAATGTAATAAATGGGTGTTTTTGTGTAAGAGGGTTACAAGAAAGGATTATTCGATTAAAATCTTTTGTGGTCGAGGTTGGTACCTATAGTTGAAAGGTGAAACACGTTAACATTGTTATTTGTAAATATTGTAAAAGCCAATTATTTTTAAAAGAGTTTCTTACTGGCTCTTTTTCATAGGAACCGACCAATTGGAACCGTGCTTTTGACGTTTGTGCCCTTGTAGGTTTATGAAAAATAAAATATTTTGATCTTGAGAGGTGACCTTAGTTAAAGGTGAGTGGAGGGAACATTTGTTATAGTCTCAAAAAAGTTTTTTTTTTTTTTTAATAAATTGTTTCTATGCCTATACAGCATTAAAATAACAAATGAAAACATAAATAAAAAGATTTTTAATCAAACTAACTTCAATAAAATCAGTACCTAGGTACATAATAAAAGACGATTTACGTACTCCTAAGTAAACAATATTCAATCCAAATGTTCATGCTCACATAAATTAGAATAAATTTCATAAAATCAGAATAAAATTGATTCAGTTGAATTTTGTTCAATACTCGGAGTTTTATTATTTCTTTTCTTTATTTCTTTGCTAACATGTAAAACACTGGTTATTAGGCATGCATTAAAATTTCATGACACAGTATTAAGACATGCACCCTGTAAGGGCACTGCAAATGATTAAATTACATATTATAATATTGATTCTAATTATTACAATTCATTACATTAAACTAAACATTAATTATTTAATTATTACGTTTTATTTCAAATAGATCATTATTAATACTTCGTTCTTTCTTTTGAGTCTTAAAGGTACCTAAGCATAATTATTATAGTAAAGCAATTTATTATTTCACATTTACGTCAAGCATATTTATTACTAGGTCAGTCAATTCACAATTTATCAGTTTTAAACTCCTCAACAGTGTAGTAGCCTTTCTTTATCAACAGGGATTTCAACTGTTTCGAGAAAATTGAGTCATTCGGTAGGGACCTTAAGCTTTCCGGTAATTTATTAAATATATTAGCTAGTCTTGAGTATGGGCTTTTCCCGATAACTTTTAAGTTTGTGATGGGTAGTATTAATCTATTCTTGTTCCGTCGGTTATAATTTTCATTTAGCTCGATATTAGATTTGAAGAGGTGCCTATTTTTCCTAACGAATATACAACTTTGCAGTATATATATTGCTGGTAGTGTAAGAATTTGTTGTTTAATAAAGTGCGGCCTACAACTCTCTCGTTGGTCTATGTTCATTAATATTCTGATACATTTCTTTTGCTGTATGAACAGATCCAAAAAGTCAGTACTTTCTCCCCACAGAATAATACCATAATTTAGCCAGGAGAAAGCGTACGCATAATAGGCAGATAAGGCGGTTTTATAGTCTGTGTTGCATTTCAATATGCTTAGTGCATATAAAAATTGGGACAATTTTGCTCTTGTACTTTCTATATGTTTCTTCCAATTTAGGTTTGAGTCTAATGTTAGGCCTAAAAGTGTAAATTCATTTATTTCTTCTAATTTTATTAGGAGTTAGGTAGGACCTAATCCGTATATTGACAATTGTAGTGTAAAAAATTTGCTGGTAAAAACATATATAGCCCTTCCCAAGTCGAGTCAAAACGCAATGCGGTTTTATAAAAAAAAAAACTGGCCATTCGGACTCGCGCATCAAGGGTTCCGTACCATTATCTATAAAAACGGCAAAAAAAAACACGTTTGTTGTATAGGAGCTCCCTTAAATATTTATTTTATTATTCTGTTTTTTATTATTTGTTGTTATAGCGGCAACAGAAATACATCATCTGTGAAAATTACAACTGTCTAACTATCACGGTTCATGAGATACAACCTGGTGACAGACGGACAGACAGACAGCGGAGTCTTAGTAATAGGGTCCAGTTTTACCCTTTGGGTACGGAACCCTAAAAACAAAATAAAATGTCTTTACATGTCTTCTAAAGAGAATATAAAGATATTCCTTTTCTCAAACATGCTTGGAAATTCGAGCCTTATTTTGACAACATTCTTCGAGATAAATCAAAATTGCTGTACTAGTAAATAACAAGTGACGATACGGCCAGCAAGATTACTATGAAAATCCATATCTGGCGTGTTTAGCGGCCAAATAAATTACTATGAAAACTCATATCTGTCGTGTTATTTAAAAATGGAACGAACTTTTTACTTCAACACACGGCAACCAAGGAGGTAACTTATCAAAGATTTTATTTAAATTTCGAATTGGCTTGCAAATAGAACAAAGAAGAAACAACTTAACATATTGGCGCATAAAAAATGATAGTTGTTCGTCATTGATTCTGGAATTTCTATTTAATTTACTCAGTTTGAATTTCCGCGCGTTGTTTGAGAAAAGTACTATACAAGCCTTGGCCGCAATCAGGAATTGATGGACTCACGCATGAGTGCCTCGGCTTCGCCTCGGCCCTCATTTTCACGATCGTCCATCAATCCCCTTATTGCTGGCCGCGACAGTAATGTACTATTTTCTTACTCAAAATCCAAATCATTCTTCGTGTAAAAATAACGTAGCATTGGAAAGTAAATGACCTTAGGATTGTTACTTTCCAATACTTATAATACTTTACAGAAATCGAAAAACAGAATGCTATTAGTCATTAGTGACTAAAAACATTGTGTTTTTCGACTTCTGTTTGACTCATAATTACCATCAATATCTAAGTGTACCTAAGTATATTTATATACAATTATATACAGTGTATCCGGACATGGACTCGCGATATTCTAAATACTTACTCGTAAATATAAACTATTTTAAAGTACAATTTCAATGATAAAAACGTCATTAAAATTGTACTTAGATTGTACATTTCATTTAGAGTACTTATACTGATTAATGTAAATTAAAGTAAAAAGTTTACTGTCAAAATTGAGAGCATAACATAGCATTCTACTGGAGAAATATTTTTTTAAATCGGTACCGTTGTTTTTGTGTTTATCCATTATAAACAAAAATAGAATCTTTTCTCTATAAAATGTTAATATTATATTAATATTTATATGAGATGTAGCACTGGGAGGAGCTCGTGGCTAAGTAATTACAGCCGCACGGGTCGAACCGTCTGGTTAAGCTACGCTTGCCGAGGTTGGTCCGTGGATGGGTGACCATCTTTACATATCGAGACTTCTCCGTGCTTTGGAAAGCACGTTAAGCCGTTGGTCCCGGCTGTCATTCGTTGATCTTTGACAGTAGTTACGTGTCGTCAGAAGCCCGAAAGTCTGACAACCAGTTTTACTAAGGGGTATCGTATTACCCAGTTACTGGGTTGTGGCGGTCAGATAGGCAGTCGCTCCATGTAAAATACTGGTATTCAGCTACATCTGGTTAGACTGGAAGCCGACCCCAATATAGTTGGGAAAAGGCTAGGCAGATATGAGATGTAACACAGAAATCTCGATGTTTTAACATGTCTCTATTGCACCTGTGCCAAGAAGGGGCGGGTGGCTAATTATTACTAAGATCACCTTACACTCAACCAGCACATACCACTACATACCACCTGTAGCTCTATTTACAAACCTACACCAAAAGTATTGTGTGTCAAAAATAAAATCCCATCCAGGTATACAAAAAACGACTTTGGAAGCAAACAAAATTCCATGCGGAGTTCCATGCCACTTTGTATTCCGAGGAAGGCAGACTACGTCACACATTCGATAGCAGATATGTCAAACGTTGTAGACAGATCGGGAATACTAACAGTTCATGGCAAAGGATTCTATTTTCTTTTTTTTTCGACAGCTGTCGTGTTTATAGGTGCGTTTTGGATGAATTTTGATTTGCATAGAGTCGCAGCATTATGCTGAGAGATGGCCGATTTGCGTGAATGTGACGCATGTTTCCCCCCAATTTGTTATTTTTCGTGTATTTCTCCTTTCTTAGCGTCATGTTTGCCGTAATTTTGCTCCGTACACAAATTCACATATTAATTTCATGTATCTGCTCGACGTCCGTATGTCACCGCAGGGATCCAGCAGAATATCAGCGTCAGGTATATTCGCCTGACACATGCTGAGTTGGACTCCCATTTGATGCAACGTTGAGACGCACACCGCACCTTGTATTACTGGTTATTTTTTAAAGTTTGTCATAGACAATATTGTCATCACTGTGTCTAGTTTAGTTTTCTTTTATTGTGTCTATTTTTTTTTTGTTTTTTATTCTTTTTGTAAATTGGCTAACCTTGTCTTTGTATGTTGTGCTGTCTTTTGTGTGCATCAAATAAATGTTTTATCTATCTATCTATCTATCTAAATAAACGTAGTTTCTTTCTTTCTTATCTTTTATTTATATGTCGGAAATACGTTACTGAGTTGACTAATCGGGACGCCAGCGCCGCCTAGCGGCGTTTTGACAGAGTCTACAACATAACGTTCGACCGGTATAAGAGAGAGTTTGTCAGTGGCTGTCGAGAATTGAGCACGTTTAGAAACTGTCCCGCGTTCCGTATAGTTGTGTCGTGTACCTACAGTGTCTGAATTGCTTGTGTGATTTGATAGTAAATTATTACTTGTTCTGAACTGCAAACGGTTTTTCTATTGCGCAATAATCAACACTACCCACAGTAGTTAAAATATTCCTGATAATAACGAAAAAGACGCCTACCCTCTCTGTCATAATTATAATAAGGGTTCGTGGAACACACAATAGACGCACGGGTCGATCTTCAAGTTTAAGCAACGCATGCCGAGGTGGGTCCGTGGATGGGTGGTCATTGATTACATATCGAGACCCCTCCCTGCCTCGAAAAACACGTTAAGCAGTTGGCCCAGCTGCCATTCGCAGATCTTTGACAGTTATTATGGGTAGTCAGAAGCCTGAAAGTCTGACAACAGTCTTGCCAAGGGGTATCGTGTTACCCAGTAACTGGGTTGTATAGCAAATACGTGTATCCTGCTGCATCCGGTTAGACTGGAAGTCAACCCCAACATAGTTGGGAAATTGCTAGGCAGATTTATTGTTTTGGATGAATTTAATGTTGATTAGGCTTTATCGTAGTTAAATGTAAGGTCAGTAGGTCATCTTAGGGGCGGAAAGAGAAAAAATTAAATAGTTTTAGTTACGTAAAATTTTTTCATGAACGTACACACGGCTACACATCAAGCTCAACATTTCCAGTATAAGTTGACCTCGCATTGTACGGAAATCCTATAAAATACGAGATCAGCATAAACTGGAAATGTATAGCTTGATGTGTAGCCGTGTGTACCTTATAATGAACTGGCAAAGTGTGCTTGAAACTCCACCTGTGAAATTAGTTTTTAATTTACCGAGATTAAAAGAACGTGTTACTAAGCTGACTCTAACCAAAATTTCATTAAAACTGGTTTTGTTGTTTAGCTGGGAAGACGTACCAGACAGAATCTACTTAGTATTCATAAGTGAGGAGAAAAAATCACAGCGTAATTAAACCAAATCATTCATCTGTTTGGATACACATAGTACTCGTAGGCCTTCACTAAATCCTCCCATCCAAATGAGTCCAAACCCCGCAACACACACAGAAAAAGTTTCCCGATTATTCATACCTCGATAAGGCCGCAATATCCGCGGAGCTAACGCTTAAGATCCACGGGGGACTGACATTTAAACTTGCCGAATTCCTTCCCCCAAGCCCCCAACAAGGTCCAACGTTACTCTCCTTATCTCCAACGTTGTACATTTACAAAGGTTTTACATATAAATTGCTTCCATAGAATGCACGGGAGAAAAACTGTGATAGCTCGCATGGGAGAGACCTTTTTGAAGGTTAGACAAAGACGCTGAGTGGCCAAGATATTTATCACGCGGTTTTCGGTTATTTTATTGGAAGTTAGTTTTGGTGATTTTCGTGGGGTTCGCTCGTTATGCTAAATTGGGACCGTTGAGTTAATTAAACTCGTTAATTGAAGGAGGTTCTGTTCTCCACTGTAGGTGTTTGAAATCTAATGGGGGTTCCTTGTGGGGGCCGAAGGAATCCGCTGGATGCCGAAAGAACAGAACCGGTCGAAGTGGCGGTGCTTGGGGGAGGCCTATGTCCGGCAATGGAAGTCTTTCGGTTGAAATGATGATGATGATGATGTCACGTTTATTCAAGAAATCACGTGTACTCGTAATTAAAATGGAACTGTCACCCAGAGACAAACTTGAAAATTCTCATAGTTCCTGTAATTACACCCTTGAAACTGGTGACGCAGGTTTATAATGAAAGGACTTCTTTCCCCTTTTATTAATAAAACACGGCAAAGGAATTTCAAATAACACAAGCCCCTCATAGCGTCTTTAGGCGCCTAAAAATTAGTCCAACGAACATTAAAATAAGGAATATTTTTATCAGAATTCGCTCGAGTGATTTCTTTACAATTCACGCTCGAAAAAAGGCAGTCAAAAACCTTTGGTTAACGTCAAAGACCACTTTATTTCGGTCACGTACTCTTCGTTAATGAAAATAATAAGTCCGTCATAGAATTAGAACGGGGAAATGTGCCTTTTTGCTAAGAAAGTGGGTAGTATATTATTATCTGTGCTTATCTTTCCGGATAAAGAAGGGGTTTTCTTACTAAACAACACACTTTATGTCTACTAATTCATTTGAGATGTGAATTGTGTTGATGTCAGAGTTCAATAAGACGTGCTTTTTAGCAATATAAGCTGACAATCTGAAACACAATGCTTCAAACTGCAGTAAATTTCCGTTTCTTTGTATGTGTGTCAGTGAAAAATCTATAAAATGTGTCGAGTAATTTGGATTAGGATCGGCAATCTTATTCGGCAAATAAATGCCACGCCATGGATAACAGGAAGACGCATGGCATTTGTTAACAGGCCTACACTGTCCTCCAAACCTTTTAAAAGTGTTATTTGTAAACATCGAAGAGCCAATTATTTTTAAATAGTAACAATGGAGTCTTGTCGGCTCTTCTCAATAGGAAACGACCAATTGGAACCATACACCTAGGTTCTAAAGTTCCATAAGTGCCCATGTAGGTTTATGTGACATAAAATATTTTAAATTCAAGGGCAATTAGACCTTGTCCCGCGGCGGTATCAACTTGCTTACTGGTTGATCTTTCTACCATGACTTGTGATAATAATAGACGGACTGACGACCTTAAAAATGTGGCTGGGACAGTGTGGATGCGGAATGACCGGGGGCTGTGGCGCAGCCTGGGAGAGCCCTATGTCCAGCAGTGGACTGATATAAGCTGAGTTGGTTAAATGATGAGTTAATACGAGATGAGTTGGTTCAAGAGTAAATACAGCTCGTGCAGACAAGAGAGACGAAGAGTCAACACTAGTAGGTATTTAGTGTCATTACGCTTTTGATAGAGATGCTCAATTAAAACCTTTAAGACATACTAGCGACCCGCTCCTGCTTCGCCCGGTTTTTACAACTTGACAAAATATTGAGATTTCTTAATGAAATGTACCTACCTTTAATTCTTTTTTTTAAATGAGTTGTATGTATTATGAGTACAACATTATAAGACCTGCATTGCTATTCTGTAACCAACTCACCGTGAAAACTTAGGTGAAGTGAGCGTGGAGTGAACTGTCACTGCCTTAGCATCAGTAGGTATCGATGACAATGACAGCTCACTCCACGCTCACTTCACCTAAGTTTTCACGGTGAGATAGCTACAGAATAGCAATGCTGTTTGGATGATATTATGGTTACTATGACATTGGCTGTTTTAATGTTGGCATTAAGCTAACTGTTTCAGAAACTTTTATAGAGGATTTATAGCATGGGTGTAGATAAAATGCCTTACATAACCGCTTTCAAGCAACTAATTAAATAAACTATGGAGGTGGATTGTAAAGAGAATTACAGGTTCCTTTTGTGAAGTTCTCGTTTATTCATAGTAACTTATAAGCCTCAGTTTAACGATCCCATTGAGGTTAAATATGCAACAAAGCATCTGTGTGCCGTAGTGGGAAGACTATCTCCTTCAATTAAAATATGGAATGCTTGTGTTTGAAGCCAGGGAAATTAATTGTTAAGCAAATTGACTACCCACTTAAATTGGCCGTATATTCAAACAAATTAAAACTGTAACTTTTTGACAGTTATATAAGGTGTATCTTTTCATATTCGAAATCTCTTAGGGGGTCATTGTACTCATCATTATGAACAACTTTCAAAATCAGCTGTTCCCTACATTTTGACGAGCCATGCGAACATAAATGTACTATGTATGAAAAGATACACATTATATAAAATAGATACAACATGGCAAATTGACGTAGGGTCTCAAATCGCTTTACGATTAATTTCCCTGAAAGTTTTAAACCAGTTGTAATAAATAAAATTAGGTAGAAAATTATTTAAAAACAACCCATCTTGGTTTAGAAATACCAACTAAGTTCCTCAAAAAAGGGAGGTACTTTTCTTCCTGGAAAATTATAATTATACGGTCACATTTATAAAATACTGAGTATGAGTCGCGAGTAGTGAAACTATTTCGTTAAGTTACGTATATTATGATTCATAATTACATAATGTCCTGGTTACAAAACTCTAGGAATTAAATGGGTCACCGTTTGTTTCCTAAAGTTAATGGTTACGTTACTGAAAATTATAGAAAAGTTAAGTCATTCTACCATCATAAGTATTTTAGAGAATAAATTAACATTCCAAAAGAATATTTTTCGTCTTTTATTAGCTAAGTAATGTTTAGTTTAAAGTAAATTGTCAAAAACTCAGTTTAAAATATTATTATTGTATTCCTGTATTTGTTTTTACGTTTTACAAACCGTTTTACAAAATATTGTGTTTTCACCATACCAATTTTGTGTTATTTCAATAATCAGATGGAAAGAAAAATTAAAAAGGAGAGGAGCTCGTGGCTACGTAATAACAGCCGCACAGGTCGATCCCTCAGGTTAAGCTACGCTTGCCGGGGTTGGTCCGTGGATGGGTGACCATCTTTACATACCGAGACTCTTCCGTGCCTCGGAAAGCACGTTAAGCCGTTGGTCCCGGCTGTCATTTGTAGATCTTTGACAGTCGTTACGGGTCGTCAGAAGCCCGAAAGTCTGACAACCAGTCTTACCAAGGGGTATCGTATTACCCAGTTACTGGGTTGTGGAGGTCAGATAGGCAGTCGCTTCATGTAAAATACTGGTATTCAGCTGCATCCGGTTAGACTGAAAGCCGACCCCAACGTAGTTGGGAAAAAGGCTAGGCAGATGATGAGATGGAAAGAAAAATATTTATCGTTTGCAAAGATAGTACCTACGTAGCTACTGAGTGAAAAAATATTGTTTTTCATCCATGCCTAATATGTTTGCTAATATTATAAATGTAAAAATAACTCTGTTCTATGTTGTTAGGGATTTGGTTTTTGCACTTAGTGCCTAAGGTGGACCATTGTGCGTGGACCATGGTGGCTGTCGGTGGTTATTCAACATAACTCTGTCTGTTTGTCCGTGTCTACCTTTTCACGCCTAAACCATTGAACAGTCGTGCTATTCTGTAAAAAACTCAGCGTGAAAACTGAGGTGAAGTTTGAAGTGAGCTGTCAATCTCTTAGAGTCTAGGTGGGATGACAGTTCACTTCGAGCTCACTTCACCCACATTTTCACGGTGAGATTTTTTACAGAATGTGCCACTGTTCGTCAAAACTCTCAGACCTGAAGAAGGAAAATATGCTACTTTTCATCGTGGATAATTTTGTAAAAATGTTGAAATTCAAAATACACGCAGATGTAGTCACGGGTAACAGCAAGTTTAAAAATACCCAAGTTACTTTTTTTTTTTTGTACTTTATGTTTTTTTAATATTATGTACACCTTAAACTTACAGACATCAAATTAGAAATGGTTGTAATTAATCAATCAATAAACGTTATAGACAAAGGGAAAAAATTATATATAAAGGAAGGGCTCATAGGGCGTCAAAAAACTCTTCCGCATCGCTGTCAGTGGGAAAAGTGCCCAAAAGGCTGGCAGCATTGCCACGTTGGATGGCAATGCTGATTCTTTGACCTAGAAATTGGCCAGCCCTCTGGTCACGTGAAGAGACGACCAACCGCTTGGCGATGTCCCGAAATACTCGATGACTTGTGTTTCAACCCCAAATCCACGTTCCTTAAAATTCTCTAAAATCCTATCTCATAGGCGACCACCGTATCCATTGTCCTCGCGGTCAAAGAATGACATCGCTTTGTTTTCTACAAACAATAAAGCACCCACGGGGGCTCGCGTCACCAAACATTATTCTCTTTTTGTCCAGTTCCACACATCGTTCCGTGCTAACCACTGTGCTATTCGTGATGCACTGTGGTTGGCGTTTGTGGGTGTCAGTATTTGAGTTTATTGATGAGCTTTAATGGTTTTGGGATTTTTGTTGAACGATTATTTTGAAGAGATCAGCACCCGAGAGTAAACAAATGGCACATTGAACTTGGAAGTGCCCGCGACTTACGAGTGCTCGTAGGTGCGGTGAAGTGACAGACGCTTTACTTTTTGTAAATCTGTAAATATTATAAATGAAAGTCGCTTTTCGCGTTTGTCTGTATTCCTGCGTTGTTTTTCTAAACCACGCAACAGATTTTGATAAGGTTTTCACCATCCTTTAGAGAATCTATTCCGGAAGGTTTATGTGTTTAATACGTTACTATTAAAGGTACACTTATAACTAAGAAATCTCGATGTTTTGTCAAGACGTAAAAACCGTGCGAAGAAGGAGCGCGTCGCTAGTTATTTCATAATCACCGCTGTCAAAACAGTGAAGGAAAACATCGTGAGGAAACCGCCATGTCCTAGAACTAATAATTAGAAAACATGTGACAGGTCGGACAAAGTGATATTGAATTTTTCCATTAGCCCGGAGTTTAAGCGCCCGGTTGATAGCAATAGGCTCGCCCCGTATTACATGGGACTTAAGGCTCTTACATACTGGGGCTATTCTTCGCGCGACGCGAATTTTAACAAAACAATTTCTCACGGTGAACAATGCGGCGGCGTCGCGTCGCGCGACGAGTCGCCCCAGTATGTAAGAGCCTTTAAACATAACTGGCGAAATGTGGGTGTAGCTACTAGGGTACATCTTTGCAGAACCCTTCGGGTAAAACAGGTGTCACGTTTTATAAGTAAATATTTGAATAAAGTTTTCATGGCGAAAAATTGACGCCAAGATGACGTCTTCACAAACCGAATTTACAACGATACAATCTTAATAACACCACAAAAAGACAGCTACATTGTCTCGAAAAGTAAAACACGTACATTTCACACCATTTCAGTGCTATACAAAGTAACATTATGAAATTGACGCTTTAAAGGTAATTGTGCTCTGCATTGCAGGAAATAATACTGAACAATGTCGCCCGTTCCTCTTCCAAGCATTTCTTATAAATTGCCGTTATAAGGAATTTTAACTCATTCCTTTCAGCTTTTGTTTTTTTTTATATTAAAGCGCAAATTGCGTAAAAATATCTTACTTTTTCGTGTTTTTTATTTAAAGAAGATGCTTCTGTGGCAATTTTTTTTTAAATGTCATTATATTCGTGAGAGTTTTCAAGTTAGTTTATTTATATTTTTATTAATCTATATTTTAAGTTTGTAAGACTAGTTTCATTCATTAGTTAATCACGCAGTGAAATCGCGACTCTTTTATGATGTGATTTTTGATTTGGGTTAGGAAGAACTTGATTTGGGTTCGATTCAAACACGTAAGTTTGACTGTAAGGAATAAATTATTATCCTGGTTAGTGTAATCGCTGTCCATTCTCAAAATATTTGATAAAAACCCAAATATTGTTTTTATTTTAAAAATAGAATACAAAAGAACACAAAAATATGACTGGCCAAGAACAAAGGCGCGTTCAATCTATTTGATCGTCGCACGGTATCAGAGATGTGGAAGACGTGCGATCGCCGAGGTTCTGTTATTGAGTGCGAGTGAAAACCACACTCTATTAGTTATGGAAAAAGCAAAAATCACTAAAGAAAATATTTAGGGGAACCAGCATATATCCAAAAACCAAAAAAAAGCCCCATTCCCTTTCAGATGCATATCTGAGACCTAAAAATTCGAGAGAAAATTCGAAATACTAGACATCGACCAAGCCATATTGGGTCCGCGTCCGATTATCGCCCACTCTTCTCACAGAGAGATGGCCTGAGCCTCAACAGTGCAACCATACATACATACAGGCTGGTTACGAGTATATAAAGGAAATACACCAAAACCAACTTCATACAAAACATTTAAAAATATAATATAAAAAAAATAGAATAGTAAAATATGACTGGCACAAAACAAACGCGTTAAATCTATCTGATAGTCGCGCGGCATTCGAGGTGTGGATGACGTGTGACCGCAAAATATTGAGTGGAGGTGAAAACTGCGCGGTGGCAGAATTGTTTAGACGTATCGGATTTTTGCTGTCGAATTGCATTGGGTACGAGGTTTCTATTGATCGTTTGTAAGTGTAATCGAAAAAGAATGGTTACCTACTGGGGACACCACTAGAAAATGGTAATTATTTCGTTTAAGTCCATACTGAAGTTTTGGAAGACACTTCAGAGAAAAAAAAATGTTTTTTTTTGTTTTTATGTCAACTACAATGCTTAGATCTACAACAAAGATTTCCTTTGTCAATAACGAAATCCCTACTGAGAAGTAAAACGGAAAGAGGAACGAAAAGTACGAAGCCAAAAATTTTCATTTGAAGACTTTCAAGCGAGTCCATGATAAAGCATTAGGCATGTAAATAACACATGAGATTGATTAATCTTCTTCCTTTTTAACACTGATCTAAAAACACCTGCTGCTCTGGTGCTTAATAATATTAAAACAAAATTTGACGAGTAAATTCTTCATAATTCATACTTGGCGTTTGTTCAACGTTTCATGGAACAAAAGCCGAAATACGTGAACAAATTAAATAAAGCAAATGTACGAAAGCCAATCGGTCTCCCGCGGTTTTCACAGTAAACGCAGGAGGCGAGCATGCAACCGCGGATTCCGCAGCAAATTAACATAAAAATCACAAGGTAAATGCTGATTTAAACGAAAGAATGGAAGCCTGCTCGAGTGGAAATCGTGTCGAATTTTTCGTGTGTTCAATGTACGCGTGTCGGCTATGTTTTTCTCTGTTCCAGGAATGGAATAATGTTTTGTTAAAGTTTATACGATGTCTGAAATAGCCTACCTCATTATTGGGAAAATGCCTCACAAAAAGGAATAACAATCGATCGTCACAACTGACAAGTTAGTCACAAACAAACCTTGTGTTTTGGTCCTATTTTCTACACTGAAGTTGGTGGCGTCTTAGATTAATTTAGAAAGGAATTTCAGTATCTTTTGATATAATTGCGAGTATCAAAATATGTCGCATAAATGGCCGTATTGTTTTTTATTGCGTTGACTTAGAAACTTGTTTTAGCTTAAAACTTGTAGTGTCCGTAGTCCTACATACTTGAAATGAATTTCAACTTGCTACCTCCACGCGTTTCTGAGAAAATGGGTCTTGACACACAGACAAACGGACGGACGGATCCTTTATGGGTTTTTTTTCCATTTGAGATACGGAACCCTAAAACAAAACGGTGGCATTGGTTAAGATTTTACCCCTCGCCTGAAGATCCGTTGTATTAGTACTGCATCTAGTTTCGCAAGCCCTGTTACTAATCCCCTTATGTTAAAACCATGCCTTTCTATCTATCCACTGGGTACAGTTATGGCTGTAGCGCACTGTTAACAACAACAAAAACACCGCAAAACGACATTAACATAGAGAGAGTGATTTTATAAACCGCGTGCGTGTTGTCTCAGTGAACACGAGGGAATGTAGGGATGTCACACTTGTAAATTAGTAGAGGGAGTTATGTTCGGAGCTGGAGTGTAGGTGAATCGTATATATTTGCGGGTTACTTTTAAACGTAATATAATACTGGAACGAAGTATTCTGGGAGTCAAATTTACTGACAGTATGAGAGTATACTCAAAACACAAATCACGGACGTAGGCAACACAGCCGCGAAATGAAAATGGAATTGGGCAGGCCACATCTGCCGCATGTCACATCAGAGTTGGACGAAAGTAGCCACAGATTGGGTTCCGAACAACAGGACCTGACGTCACGGTAAACACCATTGAACAATTTATTTGCGGAAATGTTGCTCGGCCGAATTGCCTTTTTGTGCATCCACGTCATTAAGTGAGAACTTAAACAAAGAAAACTTTTAAACATCACATTTTATTCAACACATTTTGTAGATACCAACAAAATATTGTGTCTGATGTCCCATTTTCATCAACCTTGTACACACTTATGCTGAACTCGCATTGTATAGGATTTCCGTACAATGCAAGGTCAGCTTATAATGGCTTGTACCTACTTCTGACTTCTACATCTAGTCGACTTCTCGCGCAATCTTCTACTGTGAAAACTGTTACTATGGGATCAACTATGAAATTGTGAATAAAATTTGCTGCTTCGTACACATACGTTCGCAAAATTCGACAAAACATGATACCGCAGATTTTTTTAAATCGTTATTTCAGGGTTTATCCTAAAGTGAAAGCTACTCATAATCAAAATGAGTAAACTGAATTCTTAAGAGGATTTCAGATATTTCTATTACACTGTATATATAGGTAGACTCTGTAAATATGTACTTGGATCATATTACAAAGCCATCCATCATAATATAACATCTTTAAAAAAATCACAACCCCGCGCCAACCCTAGAAACCATATAGGTGACAATGATATCTATGTGTGTGTAAACCGTATATTTTTACGCGTTCCTTCGTAATATTACGAAAGCCTCTCTTTATGGAAAACTAGCTCCGTGACCCTTTTTCTACCGCTTCTGTCGTCAAATAGGACTCGTAATCATTCTCTTGATGTACAAGGCTTTGGGAGCTGTTTTTCTGCCAATCTTTGTCTGGCAAATAAAACTGATAGTTCGTCTTTGATTGATAGACTGCTATATTGTTTGGCTATGCGTTTTATGGTAGAAGTAGCGGGTGGAGCACAAAAGTTATGGCTTCTATTGGGTGGTTATTGTTTTGTTTTGTTGTATGAGTTATCTGATTGTACCTACTGTGTAATATTGTCCTTTGTGGCATTTCATATTTGATCTGATGTTAAGCTTTTTTGAAAAATTATTTTATTTTTCTATTTATTTCGACTTTTGGTCTTTCAAGATACATTATGATTCGACGTGATTTAACATAATTTCAAAAAAAACACGGATGAGTAAAAATCCTCGGTAATTTTATTAAAATAAATAAAATACTATGACATGAAAAGATACCACCCACACTTATTTATTTTCATATCGCTATAAACTAAAACACAATTTTGGTAGACCTAAATAAGTCCCCCAAAGCCGAAATACAATAAATTAAAACAATTTACCTAAAATTTCACTACACAAATAGCAATTACAATCACAGTCCAATTAATCCAGTAACATTTTAATTAGTACCAAGCACTGAAGTACTTATATTTCATTCAGTTGGTTTATTCTGACACCCCGACCGTTTTCAAATAAGCAAGTTGAGTATAAGTCAAACGATTTAGAAAGTAAATTGAGCTCGTAGAACCCCGAAGGGAATGTATGACTTCCAATTTTGTTGGATAATCACGGGTGTGTGGGGCTAAAATGTTTCGCAAGCTTTTATTGTTTCTTTTCCTGTATATTATGATTCGGAATGTTCAATTATGTATTATTAGAATCCTGTTTTCATTCTATGCATTTCTTAACCTTTCTATGTGTATCTCATTCGCTCATTCGTGAATTTTCTAATAATGACTCAAATTCAAACTCAAAGCATTCATTTCAATTATAGTACATTACTGTCGCGGCCAGCAATGAAGCGTATTATTTGAGAAAAGTATTATACAAGTCTTGGCCGCAATCAGGGATCGATGGACGATCGTGAAAATGTGGGCCGAGGCAAAGCCGAGGCGCACTTACGTGAGTCCTGGCCTGAGTACTGGCCGTATCGTCACTTATTTTTGACCAGTACAGCAATTTCGATTTATCTCGAAGAACGTTGTCAAAATAATGCTCAAACCAAGCATGATTGAGAAAAACAATTTCCAGGCACTTTTGAATTTTGGTCAGTCAGAAAAATAACTGGATGTAACTTCATTCATCACTGTGTTTTAATGTCAGGGAAGCAAATTAACTAACATTTTAAATTGTCGATTTATTCTAATTACAACTGTCATTCTCTGACAGTTGTATGAAATTGCTATAACACAGCAAATTGACGTAGGGTCTTTTGCTTAGCTTTTAATTTCCCTGTCTGTACCTAATCATGCCTTTTGCAAAGTTCGGTATACCTATTAGTTTCCAGTTTTAGTAAATTATATTAATATTGCATAAACTCCAAGCATCCTAAGGTTATGATTTAAATTTATAACTTCTATAGAACCTTTAGACTTGAAACTACAAACCGTAACGTGGCACTGTTCAAGATGAAGTCTTACATACACTCTCCTTCTACGTATATTACCCGTAAACAAAAAAAAAAACAAAAAATACACAAAAGCGACGTCTATATTCCCAACTCAAGATATCAATATAATTACGTCCGCGAAAACCTACTAAAATATAAATCGACGACCTCTTTTATATGTTTGTCAAAAAAAAAACCGGCCAAGTGCGAGTCGGACTCGTGCACGAAGGCTTCCGTACCATCCTTACATATTATAAAACAAAGTCCTCCGCCGCCTCTGTCTGTCGTCCTGTATGCGATAAACTCAAAAACGACTGCACCGATTTTCATGCTGTTTTCATCAATGGATATTAATAATTCTTGAGTAAGGTTTCAGTATATAATAACCGACATCCACGCGGGCGAAGTCGCGGGCATCAGCTAGTTATCTATAAAAACGGCAAAAAAATTACGTTTGTTGTATGGGAGCCCCCTTAAATATTTATTTTATTCTGTTTTTCTTGTATTTGTTGTTACAGCGGCAACAGAAATACATCATCTGTGAAAATTTCAACTGTCTAAGTATCACGATTTATAAGATACAGCCTGGTGACACACGGACAGAGAGACAGCGGAGTCTCAGTAATAGGGTCCCGTTTTACCTTTTGGATACGGAACTCTAAAAAATGAGCAACATTCGTTAAAAATACTCTTCACAATCCTTAATGACGTATTTCAACTACACAGTACCGTGTCATGAAAGTCGCTGTAGTGTATTTGAAACTGTTTATAACCACACCCTTAGAACCCTCGTTACCCCACTGTGCATTGAAATAGAGTTGTCAAGTATTTTGAACAAAAAAGACTTTTGAAACGACGCCGTAAATATCAACAGATACCACACAGTGGTTTAGGAAAATTCCCCGGGACAAAATGCGACACGGAACGGAGTTTCGAAAAATGTTGGTGGATAAATAATAAATTAAAATATCCGTGCGCTTTCCTGTGTTGCGTAGTTGTTTTGTTTTTTAATGAAGTCGCTTATGTCACATGGTGCAGTTAGATAAAACTACGTTGGCTACGATATGTTATGATTTTTTTTGTATTTTTTACTTATTTTTTTTTTAAGAGCTCGGATTCTGAGCTTTTATAAATATACAGGGTGTACGTAAGGGACAGTCCTCCGCAGACTGATAGGATGAATTCAGTATATCATACTAAGACGACTGGTACATGAAATTATTTCAGGAACGTTATGGGAATCCAATAAACCTGATTTGTTTTATTACCTTACACGCAATGTATCGTTACCGTGGCAAAACGCACGTAGCCGCACTCCCCGTGTCGGGGGGGCGCTCGCGGCACGTGATTTACCAATATAAATTCTTAGCATCACGCATCGTTCGCACAACAACGCGTTCGGATTTCAATATCCATTGCTGATTTTGTTGTATTTTAGTTGTTTTGTTTACATAAATGGAGTGCTACGTACAGAGAATGTAATTTTACATTGATATAAAGGAATAGTAACTGAAAAAATATTTAAAATAATGAACATTTTCCTGAGAAAATTTCCGGTGGAATATGATTCAAAATAAGGAGCTGAATGCCTCCTGTTAATTTGTGGAGGGCTGTCCCTTACACCCCGTATTGTGCTGAGAAAAAGTCGTAGAAAAGTGCAGTAAAATCTCTAGACAAGACATACCAACAGCATACTTATTGAATAAATAATATTAATAAATCTGCTGATACATAGCGCAACTTCAAACAAACGTAGACTGTTCAACATTGGCGTCCTTGGCAGCTCCGTTACTCAGAAAGGGAATTCAGTGGCACAACATTATTATACATGCGTAACAACTATCTAACAATGAAAGTTATGCAAGTTACTCTACATACATATTTCCTAGCAACTAGAACCAAACCTAATTTCCAAGCTAACTTTAAGATAATCTCATGTGTATTTAAAGCAAAACAAGAGTAAACAAAATGTATACAGTGTGTAAAAAAAAACCCTGTCCGATCCGTGAGGGTGTTGTTAAGAATCATACGAGTAGGGCGCGAGCGGCAGTCATCTAGCGGGTGTCTACAAGTCATAACATGTGACCTCTGCAGAAAATTTGGTAATTTATAAGGAAAATTGGGGTAATTTTGGTACTAAAAATGTGAATTTCAAATTGCAATTAAATAACTTTTTTATTTTCAATAAAATAATTATTTCTTATGTTTTTCTGGTAGGTAATGTTAGTTATTGTAGGACCTATGCGCCCCTTTCGGATAGGACAGGGTTTTTGTTACATGTTGTATATATAGTTTGCAAACAGCCCTTAACATAACATAGAACCATTAAGAAAACATTGTTCTTGGTTACTGCACCCATTAGGCGTATAAAACTATCGTTAATCCCGCCCTTGAATGAAACAAAACCAATTATGCTTTCAATAAATCTCCGAACGTGTCCAATGGTCAACCCACGTAGTTAAGATATACTATTACAATTTCCTGCCCCTAAAATTGCACCTTAAACAGTAAACCACAAGATTGAAAATTCGTTAACATAATAAACATAAATTATATTTTTATTGTTCCTTCAATTTTGACTACAAAAATTGTGTTGCGTAAACACCGGGCGCTGGAATTTCATTTTAAATGGATTCTTTGAGTTTTTTTTGTTATTTTTCAGCCCATTTTTTTTTGATAAGTTCGTCTTTGACGCTTTTAATATTTATTCGCGTTGCCAAGGGGAATCTGATGAAATGAAAAATGATAAATATTTCCTGCCTGTGTCACAGTAAAATAACGTAACAGTATTATGTCTCAGCAGTGACCTTGAAATAATTATCTATGGCCGCTCGATACATAAACCTTCCGCGTAATGCATGGCAATTACGCATAATTGCCACGCAGTCGAGACTGTTGCGTACTGATACACAGAGATTTCAAAGCGCGTCGTTTCGGGCGTTTTCTATGAAGACATAAAACTGTTAAAATGTTAGGAATATTGTGATATCGTATATTTTTACAATGTTTGTAAATATGTGAGCACGATGTATTTATTGCATACTTTATTTATTTATTTGTCATTGCTCCATTTTTAATTATTTTTACCTATTGTGGTACAGTAATCGTATTTTAGGTGCATCGTCTTCACATGTAATTATATAATTGATGTAAGTATCTATACAAAATATTGTAAAACTTTTTTCAAAGAGTAACGGTGGAGTTTCTTGCCCATTCTTCTCCATACTCAAACTCAAACTCAAACTCAAAGCATTTATTTCAAATAAACCAATTACAGGCACTTTTGAATTGTCAAGGGGTCGGTCAGTCAGAAAGATGAAGCTAGTTGCCCATTCCAAAGCGTAGGTTCCTATGGAGAAGAACGGGCAAGAAACTCTTTTGAATCAGAATATTATTACAATATCCTTATCCTTATTACCTTTTGGAAGGGGCAACTAGAATCAGTTCTATTTCTTTGTTTTTGACGTTCAAAAGAGCCTTTAATGGTGCCTACTGGAAATAAATTATTTGACTTTGACTTTGACTGTTACTTATTTATACTGTGCCTCTGGTATCCAATGTTGATTGGTGATGTTTTAAATTAAAAGTTGGGTATTTCGAATGTCAAGTCTTTCCCACCATGACAGACAGATGTGGCAATATATTTTTAATGGCTTTTGGACGTTCTGTCTGTCTGATAGCGACCACAATTTCATTTGCATCCGTTGGTGAATGAGTATCATATATTACCGGTTGATTGTAAAGTAAAGTACGTACCTACAGACCATGCAAAGGTTTTTTCTTTATAAGGTTTTAAACTCTTTTTTAGAGTTCCGTTCCCGAAGGTTGCTAAACGGGACCCTATTACTAAGCCTCCGTTCTACGTCCGTCTGTCCGTCTGTCTATCAGCGGGCTGTATCTCATGAACCCTAATAGGTAGACAGTTGACACTTTCACAGATTTTCTGTTTCTATTGCTGCTTTGACAACAGATAATAAAATAGAATAAAGTTAAAAATTAAAGGGAAAACCACATATTTAAAAATAATAATTATATATTTTGCGGAACCCTTCGTGTGCGAGTCCGAGTCGCGCTTGGCCAATTTATTAATTATCACCATCACCATCTTCATCAAAGTTAAACTAAGTCCTTAAAAATTTAGTTCTTATTCAGTTATTTCTCCTTCAAAAAGCAATCTGCACGATATCGAAGGAGTCGCAATAACAGATCTCGGGGAACCGTGTTTTTGTTCCAAGATTAGGGGAGAGGGGGGAGGAACAAAAACAAAGAGTTGCTTATCTTCCCCAGTGAGTTGTAACCGTCAACTAATGGAAATTAATTGCCATGGGGTCTGTAGCTATTGGCTGCTATCTTGTCACTGGCCACACAGATGAGAATTTGGTAGTTTGAATATGAATTCAATAATAATTTTGTACGTATTTAAAGATTGGAAATATTAGCCGCATTATAGTAGGTCACACTGATCCGAACCGAATGCGTCGAATGAATCGAAGTCAACGAGAACGCTAGGAACGGTCTTCTAGATTCGGACGATTCGACGCGAGCAGGTGTAGAATTTCATATAAAGAATTTTCTCATCCGAACCGAACGCGTCGAATGAATCGAAGTCAACGAGAATGCTAGGACCGGTCTTCCAGATTCGGACGATTCGACGCGGGCAGGTGTAGAATTTCATATAAAGAATTTTAAAATTAGTTTCGTTTGGTTCGTTCGACGCGTTTGGCTCGGATAAGTGTCCGTTCACCTTTAATTGGGATTACACAGGGGTGTAAAGAAATTAAAAGTACGATAGATCGAAAAGTTAAATATTTAAATATAAATAGGTCCTTGGTAAGTGAATATTTATGTTGACTAGTTGAATATTGTCAGCCTGCTCATAGTTGTGGTAAAGTAGAGAGTAGTAATGGCCCTGTGATAACGGCCTCAACTGACGAGTTGTAAGTCGTGGGTTCGAACCCAGACAGGCACTTTACTTTATGTAAATAATTTCATCACCACAGCTCTTAAAACGGTGAAGGAAAACATTGCGAGGAAACCGGCATGTCCTAGAACCAAATTAATGACAGTATGTGACATCTACCAAACAGCATTGGGCCCGCGTGGTAGATTACAGCCCACTCCCTCTCGAAGATTGGTAGGCCTGTGTCCCAGCAGTGGGAACAGTATAAGCTAATTACGTTCATAGTTGACGAAAGGTAAAAAAAAAAAACGAAACCACCTAAAAATCCTAAAATATCAAATGTTTAACACAGCACTATAATCAAATTGAACCCAAAACACCTGCACTTAACCAATCACATGTGTAGCTTGCACGAGACAATACCAAAACCATTGTATTGGCGCCAATGAGTCCATTCGAAACTTTGGCAGACCGAACAATCAACGCCTGTGTGACTATGTCAAAAACATTGACAGCTTGATATCCAATAAATTGGAGTGCCTCCCACTGCCACCGAATACTCCCGAATACTGCCGAATGATTCCGATACACCACTTTGATGTGCGCACCGCTTCCCAACTGTCATTTTGTTTCATGTTCAACTTAGTTTTCTAGTAGAAAATTGTGTGGACTTGAGGTGGCCATTTAAAATATTGGCTGCGGTTGGATTACTTTCGGATGAAAATATAATTCGGACGTGCTGGTGACGTTGGTTTTGTTACAGAATTATTTATTTAGTTTTCGACACTTCAAAATGCAAAATATTTACTCAGAAGGTTTAATTTCCCAAAAACGGTCGCATTTTATGGCATATAAAACAGCCTACAGCAGTCCACTGCTGGGCACATAGGCCTCTCCAATTGCACGCCATTCAACTGGTTGATACAATGTATACGAAACTTACACGGAAAAATAAATAAACGCAGATCGACACAGTTATTTTTGAAAAAAGAACAAAAAATTTATGATTTGTTATTTGTGCTAGCAACTGTACACTCTTACAAAACAGGGTTATCTATCACCGTCCAATACTATTATAGCTCTAGCCGATTAGTACCAAAACCGAAACAACACACTTGTGTATCCAATCCAACCACTACATATTACAAAACAACTGCTGGCAAACGTACCGAGCTGTGACCAAGGCGTGGTGTTTGAGATTAGTCCCAGTGACAAACGGTTATAACAAAGGAAGTAATGCGGCCGGACGTGTAAACCTAGCCTTAGTCTCCAGTGCGAACCCGGCTTTAGACTTAGGTCCAGGCTAAATTGAATTTACGCACGCCGCTCGTAATTAAGATTTGGGATTAAGAGGTATATTAGAACGAAATCATTTATGAAATATGGAATGGAATAAGAAGGTTGGGTATTATGCCAGTTGATCTTTGATAATTGTTTTTTTTTTGTTATTACGGTATGCTATTCTTTGAAAACATAGGTGAAGTGCGCTGTCAAAAGTATCAATTCTAATATAATATGCTAGCATCAGTGGAATGACAAATCACTTGAAGCTCACTTCACCTAAGTTTTCACGGTGAGATGTTCACAGAATAGATCGGCTGATTGTAATCTATATATGACGACGGCGACGTAATCATTATTTGTTTTCTTGGCCCGCGTGATTGATTTCGGAATGATCTCACAGAGAGTAGGACTGAGTCCCAGTAGTGGGAATAAAAGAGTCTTGTAAAATTCCCATTGCTATGCTACTCTATGTAAGAGGCAGTAACATAAATCAGTCAATTATGTTTAAGCAAAAGAAAGACTGTCGTTAGGTTAAGAACTTAGGTACCTCTTAAGTTATTGAGATTAAAATACCATGTTTTTTTACTTAACCTGTTCCTTTAGCTAATCTAAATATATTTTCTTTAATTATTCATGTTTACTATAAACAATAATTAAAAAAGAAATTGAAACGGCCCTTGTTTTGAAATAAATAATCTATTTTGTTTTAAAAGAGAAAAACAATAATCATACGCCGTAGAACAATAGGTACAGTTTTTGTTTTTAAGGACATTATTCTCTGACATTAACCCTCGTCTCGCCTATAATAAAATACCTACATCTTTGCTTAAAAGTGTCATTCTTATAAGTCATTCCACACGCGGCATTGCTGCGCGTTAGTGCTGCCAGCCGCGTGATTCCAAGCACCGCGGCGCAACATTCACAAAATGTTATCGCTCTGAAGTACGCCCGCATTAGTGGTCTGCCGCGGCGGCAGGGCGTCATTGCAATAACGCGCAGCATTGCTGCCGTGCTTGGAATGTAATCCATACTAATATTATGAATTCGAAAGTAACTCTGTCTGACTGTCTGTATGTTACCTTCTCACGCCTAAACCACTGAAAGGATTTCGACAAAAATTTCGGCAAAGAGATAGACGGCACCCTGTTGAAGGACATAGGCTACTTTTTATCGACATACGACGCGGACGAAGCCTCAGGCGGAAGCTAGTCTCCTAGAAATCTATAGAAAATGGATAGGGACCAGTAGTGACGCGGCAGCAATGCCGCGGCGCGTGCGTAATTGTTCGGAATCATACCTTTATTCTGAAGTACTTATCTCAAATAAGAGAGCACTTGAATCCAAGTGACCTTGTAAGCCCTTGAACTTAATATTTGACCTTAAAGACGCAATAAATCAAATACTAAAGATTGGCCATCAACTTTGAATATTTCTCCCTGACCTTTGTGAGGTGGAACAGCTCAGCCACACGCGTGACTTAGGTCCCCTTGTGAATGTTCCAAAACCAATATTGAAACTCGTGTTTATTAATAACAGTGATCCGCCCCTGCTTCGCATGGTTTTTACAACTGGAAAACACATTGAGATTTCTTTATTATAATTACGTAAGTTTATAATGTTTTATACACGTAAAACATCCGAAATCAATTCTCTAAATGATGGTGGAAACCGCATCAAAATCAGTGGCTTAGTTTAGAAGAATAACGCGGGCACATAGACAGACGAAAACCAACCTTATTTTTATCATGTCTGTATCATGTCCCGAGTCAGTCTTGTTACCTTGCTGATTTACCACTCTCCTATAAGCCTGGCATAGACCATACCGTAACGAGAGCAGTACGATATCTACAATACAGTCCAACGCAGTGATTCGGTTGCTATGAAATGCGTTTCAGACCAGTCACAGTTTGCCACGATATCGTTGGATGTTCCCATCGATGTAGTTTCACCCCAGAATCGAAAAAATAAACGAAGTGCGAAGGGATTCGATTGAATGACCGCGCGAGCTTCGATGCAAACGCAATGGAATTTTTTGGATGGACTTTGTACTGTGAAGGTGAAACAGTATGAACAAAAAGTGTTTACATTCAGTCAAAAAAGAATCGAGAATGAATAGTTTGTTTAAGGTTCCAAAATCATATTTTTGTTTTTTTTTGTTGTTGTGAGATTTGCACAACTGTTTTCCATTTTGACGGGGGGTTTGAGTTGCATCTGTTAATTAGATGAAATACAGTGCTGTTTTTAGTTATATCATATCTAATGTGTATTGCGAATTTGATATAATGGCCAAAAACATTAAACAAAAAGTTTGTCTTAAATTTTGCGTCGCAAATGGAATTTTGTTTTCGGAGTCACTGAAAATGTTACAGAAGGCTTACGGTGAATCGATTTTATCAAAAACACCTACTCAAAACTGGTACAAAGTGTTCAAAAGCGGTCGAGATGTGATGGAAGATTTGCGTCGCTCTGGTAGGCGATCAACGTTTGCAACTGAAGTTAAATTTGTTGACCAAAAACTCTTCAAATACCATTGAGCAACCACCTTATTCATCAGAAATGGCACCAGCCGACTTCTTTCTTTTCCGAAACTCAAATTACCACTTCGTGGCAACCGTTTTCTTTTGATAGAAGACATAAAGGAGAATTCGTGGCGAGAACTGATCTCAATTCCGGAAAAAGCGTTTAGAAAATGTTTTCGTGATTTGATTATTCGTTGGCTTAAGTGTATCGTTTCTGAAGGAGCATACTTTGAAGGTGATAAAATAAATTTGGATGAATAACTAATATTTTGTGTATTATTGATCTTTTCCTGGTACTTTCTTGACAGAGTAGTATACACTTTTTGTTCACACTGTTTCACCTTGTTGTTTATAGTGTGATACTGGTGCATACTTTAATTAGTTTACCTCATATATGTCCCAAATAAAATATTTTTCTTTCTTTCTGTCTATATATTAAGGCATCCACAGGATAACCCGGTTAAGTAGCGGACAATCTCCTAGGATGACCTACGAGAAGCCATTCTCAAAAATAAAACATACCTACTTTAACACGCCTAACTACACAAATAATAAACAGTAGACCCTACTTAAAAAGTGTACGTAATGCTAACTGATTGAAATGATGACTGCTTATTTGGTGCAAGCAACAATCAACATTCAATATTCTCAAATGAAAGCTTCATAACTTAAATTTGAGAACATTTGTGGCACAATATTTCATTGATTTTCGACATAAAATTGACCAAGATTCAGAGAACGGCATTATCTTTTACAAGAAACCACACACATTTACGACGCATTTAATTAAAGTTTAACTTTGGCTATATTTGACAATATAGACAGACTTCTGTCGGCGACGATTCTCCATAAACGTCAAAGGCCGACCTGGGTTCTAAATACTTCAAACTTTAGCAGATTATTCTCAAGCCTTAGCTAGCAACAGTGTTGTTCGATACAGAGAGCACTAAACGTATGTCTCCGGTGTCCAATGTCGCAGGTGCGGCTAACTATCGCCTCTCCAGCCACTATGAGGGCAATTTATAGTTAATGTGTGGAGGCTTTAGTAAGATGCTGTGTCTCAGTATAGGCTGTGTGTTCCCTAAGGGTATCGTGAAGTATCGTCATTGTAAATTAACGATATTGCACCTGTAAATTGAGCTCTAAAACTATTTTGTTAATAACCAAACATTTGATTGATATAAAGAACGATTATCCAAGTAGTTTCCATGTAGTTTCTTGATCACAACTAAACCATTTATTTATGTTTATTAGATATTTAATGAACAATTTTATTACGACCTAATATGATATAGACACGCTGAATTTCTAACTAATTGTGTCAAATTGTCATGATTTCTATAATATCCTTTTAATTAGGTTATGTCCATATACATATTAATGAAACGGGCGGATTACACAGAGGTAGATTTTAAGCGTATTCAAATTTAATTTCAGATTTATGAAATAACATTTTAGTGACAACCCAAAATATCATTTGTTGAAAATGAATTGAAACTTTTCTGTCATATTTTTGGGATAAAGCAATAAGTTAAGGTATCTACATAATTATAATCCTAACTAATATTATAAATGCGAGTTTGAGTTTTTTTGTTTGTCACTCTTTCACGCTAAAACGGCTGCACGGATTTGGATGAAATTTGGCACAGGGGTAGACCATGGCCTGGCCCGGCCCGGAGAAGGAGGCGTATACGGTTCATCCTGGATCGCAAACGAAGTCGCGAGCAACAGCTAGCTTCTTTATAATTTCAAGAGCTCTAGAATATGCGTACACTAAAATTATAAATCTCATTTATAAAAACATTAAAAAAAAAACAAAGCCACCAAAAATAATGCTTTTGCAAGTTCCTACTAAACAATATTATCATTGTCAACAAAAATGATGTCTTCATTAAAAAAGCCACATTTAGACAAAGTCTCTATAACAGCGAAAATACCTGGCTTTTCCCACCCTCACAATTCACTCGACTTCTCCGAAAATACATAAATCATATCCACGAGTTGTGATTCGACCAGTTCAATTTCTCTGTAATTTACGTCTTTACTTGAATTTTTGCTCTAGAAGGATAGATTTAGGGGATAGGAAGTCTTTTTCGGATGTAATAATTATGTAAGTGTCATAATGGGAAATGGCTTGAGTTGTTTTCTACAATGTCGGGGATCAGTAGTGATATTCTGTAAACATCTCACCGTGAAAACAAGGTGAATTGAGATGTCAATAGTTGGTAAATCCCTAGCATCAGTTGTGCTATTCTGTAAAAACCTCACCGTGAAAACTTAGGTGAAGTGAGCTTGGAGTGAACTGTTACTGCCTTAGCATCAGTAGTCAGTTGATGACAATCACAGCTCACTCCGCGCTCACTTCACCTAAGTTTTCACGATGAGATGGACAGAATCGCAATGCTGATGGACTGACAGGTCACTTTGAACTCACTTCACCTAAGTTTTCACGGTGAGATTTATACAAAATTCACAGGTTGTCAGGGAAGACACTTGTGTAGGCAAAAGTAACACGCACCAGTAAAATGGAAAACTGTAATTTACAAAAAAGGCTTAGTCTTATATGGATTAAAATTGAAATTAAATTTGAGAAGAGGCGTTCACGAGTTCACGGGGCTCGCAAAAACGGGAAACACATCAGTGTGAGCTAATAGTTTGTCTCGCTACCTTATGGTTCACTTGCCAAAAAAATTATTTACCAATTCCACAAACCCTTCGCCTTTGAGCCTAGGGCCCTACCTCCCGCCGCTCGCTCCGTTACCACGTTCAGCAGCAAAAAAAAAAACACAAACTTACTTAAATGAATAACGTAATTTTACGGTAAATTGCGGACGCTATGTGGCGGCCACCGTAATCTTAGGAAACCATAGCTTAATCAAAATATTGACTTTCAATTTATATTACACAGCTCTAAAATAAATCATTTAGCTTAAACATGACGTGTCACAAACAGAGTATGTGGGAACTTACCTATGTAATGTATGTGTAATACTAACCTATTTCCCAAGTAATGTGAGGCTATTGTTTTCGAAGCCAAGCATCTAGCTCATCCAGTTTGTGATGATAACTGGGACAGCCGCCTAGAAATACTAATTAGCCAGCGAGATGTGTTGACAGTTTTAGTTCAAGTGGCAAGTAGAGAGGGTGTGGAAAAATGAAGCGTTTACGTTCTGTCTATTGAGGCGCGTTGATGTTGACCTGGTTAATTAGTGTCAAAGCAAATGAAGCTACGTTGATTAATGGTTTTTTGGTGACAACCAATAAGAGCAGCACTGTATGACTTAATTCCAGTGAACTTCCATTTTTGGATGGAACTGCAAAGTTTATACGAGTAAAGAAAATCAATCTGCCTAGCCTTTTCCCAACTATGCTGGGGTCGGCTTCCAGTCTAACCGGATGCAGCTGAATATCAGTATTTTACATAGAGCGACTGCCTATCTGACCTCCAGAACCCAGTAACTGGGTAATATGAGACCCTTTGGCAAGACTGGTTGTCAGACTTTCGGGCTTCTGACGACCCGTAACGACTGTCAAAGATCCACGAATGACAACCGGGATCAATGGCTTAACGTGATTTCCGAGGCACGGACGGGTTTTAGTATGTAAAGATGGTCAACCATCCACGGTCCAACCCCGGAAGGCGTAGGTTAACCTGATCGATTTATAAAGAAAATGTGTCATAATTACTATTCTTAGAAAACCTAGCACCTATACAGAAATCTTAACACTTTAGGATGAACTTTGTAATGTAAAACTGTTTAATACTTCTTTTATTAACATTTCTACATTTATGACCACTTACTAATTTCACTCTCCCACTCTCCTGAAATAGTAGATACACACGCTAAACAAACGAGATACAATCTTCTGCGTGAATCTTTAGAGTACTTACATCTTCAAATCTTCAAGTCGTGAACACAGAAAACTCAATACCCCAAACTATGAAGTAAACGTTTCATACCAATAAAATCGACAGCACTCGATCACGTTGCTCGCAAAATATATTAACGGTGTTCATATAAAAAGGCTGAGGTCTTATCGGCACGAAGCAGCCGTTTGAAGCAGGGTCAGCTGTATAAATATGGATTAACCAGAGGAAATATGAGAGAACATAGGAGGAATAAACCCTTGTTAGCCCTGCAGTACTGCGGTGGTAATATGCCAAGAGTCGGGCGGTTTATTTTTCTTTGGAGACAATGTGGTTAATTGAGATAACACTAACGATTAGCTGGATGATTTTATTTCGTTTTGTTTCTTTTTAGAACTGTCCATTATTTATAATCAGCCTTTAATGTTCCCACTACTGGGACACCGGCCTCCTCTCTTCGAGAGGGAGTGGGCTGTAGTCTAAAACGCGGGCGCGTTGGTAGATGTCACAAGATTTCTTGTTTCGCTCTCGTCTCTGTCTAATACAAGCTCTAAAGATAATCGAGGTAGCCTCAAACCATAGTCTGAAGTACTGCTCTTCGTGCTCTAAAACCTCTAGTAACTCATGTATCTGAAAAGGTCGAAAAAATAGGCTTCAAAACGGGTTATATCGCACACGTCGAATAAACTGCCACCACCACTGTCGCCACTTTATTCGTCGAGATGAGTTGGCTTTGGATACCAATTAATCCATATCATTGCATAATTAACTTCTATTGTGTCATGATAATTAGCTGGAATGTATCATTTGCACATTTTCCCACATTTTACTACTTGTTGTAAAAAATATATTTTCTAGATAGGAATATACAGTGCATGTTACGTCGATATTGAGTTTCTAGTTCCAAAAAATGATTATGATCTAAGATTCTAAATTCAAGCTTAGTGTTTATTTATTACATATTCGTATAGAGATACTATCATCATTATTACAGCCAAACGACGCGACACTGCTGGACATTGCGCCCAAGCGTCACTAAACGGAAAAAAAAAACCATTCTCTCCTCAAACCAGTCCATAAAACTACATTCAATGAGCGTCAAAATAACGAGGAAAGAACTAACACGAGAGTCTGAACCGCGAGTTTTTGTTCCACTTAACTAGGCGATAAACGCGACATAGAATTATTCGGTTTACTCCGAATCTCACTTGCAATTTGTACAAATGTCATTAACAAGGACTAAGTTTGGAAGTTGAATTTGTTGAATGTAGCCAAGAAGTGGAGGTAGGGTTTATAAAGTCAGTTATGTTTTCGGATTATTATTATTATGTTTGCAGGTGTTTTTGGGAGTTAGGTTTTGTCTACATTATACAGTTAATTTGGTTTAGTTCAGTTCTTTTTACTTTGGTAGAAGCATTTTGTTTGTGGCAGGTCTTAATTCGAGATCCTAAAAAATCATTGCTATTCCCAAGTCCCTTACCCATTTTTTATACTACAAAAGCGTACCTTAAATCAATCCCACCTTCATCACGACCAGTTGATACCCAAGAAAAAGGGATACCCAATAAAATAACTACCCATACATTCCACTTCCATTCACGACGAAAGCAACCCAGCCGGCGTAACAACCCGAAACCGACGCTAACGTGTATAAATAAGAGCCCCCAAATTCCCCAATTTATTTTGCGTCACCCCAAACCCGGGGTGAGTAAAATATTCTAGTTGATGCCCGTTGGAGCGGCACCGACCACTACAGACCGGATTAGCTTATGTGCTTCTGGTAGTAAAAGGATTTTTCTTTTGAATTTTCTGGTTTTTGTGTCTCTTAGGTTTTGTGAATTTTTGAGAGCGTCTGTAGCGAATGTGTCATTTTGACAATGAAGGCTCTCAATATAGATTCGAAGTATGTACGAGTATCTTTTCATCAGTTCTTTCAAAAGTCGTCATTGCTAACACTTTTCACATGCACATTTGGCATGCTCAATGTTAACTCGATCAAATTATGAACCAGTAAAAAATCTCGTGAGTAGAATACACATAAAGTATCTTATAAACGTATTCTATCCGTCGTTGGAAGCCTTACATTAAATACAATACTTTCTTGTCTTTAACCTTTTACATACAATCGAATCAACAAGACATTTCGAATGTCATATTAACATAACCTAAAACGAAATATGAAGATGATCAGGGGTGCAGTTCCCTTAATTTTTAAGAATGTTCGCATTCGCATCTCATTCGCAATTTGTCAGAAATACACTCAATTTACCTTCATTTTTGACCAGTTTGACAGATTGCGACTTGAATGTGAACGTTTTTTTTTACGAGAATTGGCCTTCAGATCGGTCGTTGATTGTTAGCTCTCGTTATGGTAAGGGTTCTAACAACAGGAGAATCTTTGTACAGTGTACAACCCACATTATTCTCCGTACGTATTAGTTCGGATAAAGGCATCCACGCCGTAGATAATCCTGCCGTGGGTGCTATGAATGCAAAGCGCTCTCATTGAAGAAGTTTTCCACCTTTGTAAGTAACAATAGCTTTAATAGCGTTTTCTTGAACTAGATGGCGCTGATGATACTACGACGTTAAATGAGACCACGTATTACGTGATGCGTTTGAACTCGATTGTACTAAGTGGCCTTGTAAATATTCTTTTTCTATAAAAGTTGATCAAGATTCGATGAAAAATTTGTTGTTAGGCACACATGCTGCGGATCTAAACTAGGATTCAATTTGCATTTTAAAAACCAAACTAGAGAACGATGACAGTATGAGTCCACGTCCAAAACCGACCAGTGTACCTTGAGCCTTACATTGACCATTCCGCCTCCCATAAAGTCCTGCGTTCTATGGGTGGGGGGAGAAAGGGAAGGTCTGTTTATCCTGGTTGTAGTTTAGGCACTTTTTATGGACGTTTATCTAGATATACGCAGATGGGTCAGAGACATGTGTGGGACGGATTTCATATTGAACGTGCATTTTTAGGGTTTCGCACCCATGGGGACTGGTGGGGTTCTATTGCGCTGTTATGGTGGACGTTTCTAGTTTTTGTACAAAAACTAATATTCAATCATTCGAACGAGGTTTCCTATTCGCCACGCAATTTTGTATTTGTGGAGCATATGAATGAATTCAAAATCTTTATGCGTAGGAACTCATTTAAGGACTTTTAAAATCGGTACTTTAAAACTAAGATGAAATAGCTGTTGCCCGCGACTTTGTCTGCAATCCAGGAGTAACCCGTGTCCTTCTCCGGATCATGGTCTACCCATGTGCCGAATTTCATCCAAATCCGTTCAGCCGTTTTAGCATGAAACCGTAACAAACAAACAAAACTCACTTTCGAATTTATAATATTAGTTAGGATTACATTTATTGAACCGACTACAAGTACAATGTAATCTCCACTTTAATTACTTCATCACACTCAAATGTCTCATGGACCCGAATACAGCAGTTATCTACAGAACCCACAATAGCTCACACTTGTCCACTTTCATTTGATATTCTGAATACATCAAACAGACAAAAATAAACCGGTGTGTATGATATTGACAGGTTGTTTTTGAAAACCCCGTTTCATGTTAGCTCTTTGTTTTCCAATAAAGCCGTTTGATTCTTTAATAGATATTTCTAAAATTGACTTTTGGTTTGTTTTATTCAATTAATTTTATATTTGTGTTCAAACTCAATTATATATGATGAGAGATGAGATGGATTGATTTTGGTGAACAAGTCAATAACCCTTCTGTTGGAAACTATTACCGACTAGTTATAATCACTGTGTCCGTCTGAATTGACGCCTAAACGCCCTGTAATTTTTTAAGGGTTGTACTACTAATTCCAGGATCGGGCCTACAACATCGGCTAATTTACTACTAAATATTGGTAGTACCCGCGTGTAAATATGAGACATGGCTCCTCAGTCTCTACGGACACTAATCACTTGAATAAACAGCCTATAATGTTTCCACTGCTGGGACACAGGCCTCCTCTCTTTGAGGGGGAGTGGGCAGAGTAATCCACAACGCGGGCCCAGTGCGGGTTGGTAGATGTCGCCTGGCAGGGTTCGAACCTACGAGCTATTTGTAAGTCACGGCAGTTACCACTACGCCATCACTGGTCTCCCTAATTTCACACTCTCACTCTCTCACTCATCACTTGACGTAGATGACGTCGAGAGAGAGTGAGAGTGTGCGATTTGGGATTTACTTTAGGAACATTAAAAAATAAACTGATTATTGATGATTGAATTGATTGAATGATTTACACAAGCTTTTGACCTCTATAACTCCCGATGGAATGAGAACTATTTAATTGTAACTGTTTGTCATAGGATAATTAGCCTATGATGTTCCCACTGTTGGGACACAGGCCTCTTTTCAGTGAGAGAGAGGGGGCCGTAATCCACCACACGGCCAGTGCGGGTTGGTCTGTCACAGAACTTGTATCTAACCGTAATAGATTGAAAGTTGATTTTTGCACAGAATACTTGTTACTTATGCCTTTATAATATCGCTCTTGGCCCGGTTTCCTATTTTCACCAGCACATCCATACTAATCATCACAAATGTAATACCCATGTCACTCAACCGATCATTATGATATTTGACAGATAAGCTGCTTTTCATCCAGGATTGCAGACGAAGTCAGCAATCAAAAGCCCGAAAGTCTGACAACCAGTCTTACGAAGGGGTATCGTATTACTCAGCTACTGGGTTGTGGAGGTCAGATAGGCAGTCGCTGCATGTAAAATACTGGTATTCAGCTGCATCCGGTTAGACTGGAAGCTGAGTCCAACATAGTAGGGAAAAGGCTAGGTAGATTGATCGCAGACGAAGTCAGCAAAGCTAGTCTCGCATAGAAACAAGCAAGTATGCAAATAGACCGCCCAAAACTCAATAATTATCAAATCATTATCCTTCCTCCATTCATCTTAACAATTCAATTCAACTCGACTCCAATCTCAGTTACATTGTTTTCCTTGGTTCACGTGATGGAGTAATTAAGCCCTTCCACTTGATTGCCTGTGGGTTGTCCAACATCAAGTCTTTAAGGGTCTTTGGGGGTGAAGTACTCAAACCAGGACGTTAAGTTTAAGTGGAAATAAATAGGAGTTTGGTTTTATTGTGTACTTTGGTTTAGAGGTTATGTTAGTTTTAAGGCGGTTTAAATTGGTCATGTAAGGTAAACGATATTTTTATTTACTTACTAGCTTTTGCCCGCCGCTTCGACTGCGTGGAGGTCAGAAATTATCCGGCGGGAACGTAATACCAGAATAAAAGATATCCTATGTCCTTCTCCAGGTCATGGTCTACCCATGTGCCAAAAATTCAAATCCGTTCAGCCGTTTTAGCGTGAAAGCGTAACAAACAAACAAACTCACTTTCGCATTTATAATATTAGTTAGGATAGTTGGAATTCAATAATTTTGACTTCATGTCTAAAAACAGTGCTGCAATGATAGAGTAGTTTACTGTTGCAAGTAAGTTGAGACAGCGACTTTTTCTACGAAATCAGAAGGGTGAAATATGTAAGATTTAATCATATTTAAAAGGGAAGAACAAAGGCATTTATAGTAGTACCCATAAAAGGGCCAGCATAATCAGCCTACCACGTTCCCACTGGTTCAGCCACCTTCTCTCTGTGAAAGGATCTGGGTTATAATCCACGACGCGGGTCCAGTACGGGTTGGTGGACGTCAGTGTAAAACGAAAAAGTTTTCATAACTTAAAATCTATCCTTACACACATATTATAAAACCAAGTCGACCCGAACCGATTTTCATGCTGTTTTCACCAATAGATAGAGTGGTTCTCGAGTAAGGTTTTAGTGTATAATAACTGACATCCACGCGGGCGTAGTCGCGGGCATCAGCTTGTTTTAAATAAAATTATTATTGTGATACGGAACGGACAACTGGGTGAGCAGTTACTGCAGTAAGTCCGCGACACAGAGTTTTAAAATCTCCATTATGAAACAAAGGGACAGAAGATCCAGCAAAGCGTCGCAACAAACCACACTGGAAAGTTTGAAAACCTTTGATCTTAGAGTTGTATAGCTTAGAACTGTCTGTCACGAAATAATGAAGACTTGGTTATCGAATCAAGAGAATTGTGAGCTTTCTTGGCTATTACTTATTACTGGTTTGGTCATGTTGAGAGGATGAGTGAAAGATGACTAACAAAAGGTAATTACAAGGCAGATGTGAGTGGAAACGCCGGGAGGGGAGGCCCTGGGACGATATATAGTGACCTTATTGGTGATCTTCTTCAGAAAGGTCAGGTGTGCAGTACTCGTAACCAGCGTGTATATCCAGGGGGCTTAAAACAGCCACTTTGGCAGAATCATAATAGGAAATTATTATGAATCATCGTAAAGTCCATCATGAAGTCCAGACGCAAACTGCACTTGGCTTGCCTTCTGTTCGGTGTAGTTAAATATCAGAAACCGGACTATCTATTCAACAAGCTTAGTTGGGTTACGAGTAGGCGGGAATGCGGGAGAAGGCAATGCTCACAACAACTCTCGACTCGGTCACGGGGTACAGCCGCTTTTAGAGGCAGCTTTCGTTACGCGGCTTCCAAAGTATGGAATAACCTGCCACCACCGATTAGGGTAATTAACACCATAGACACTTTTAGACGACGTTTACGGCAGTACCTCATAGAAGCGCAACGGAAGCTGGATATGGTCACACTAAATGTCTCAATTATTTGATGTGCATTGTACCTACTCACTTGAGTATGTGTCAGTGTTTCTGTCGGTGAATGTTGCACGCAAATATGTATGGCTGTGGTTACACAGTCTCATTGCTGGGAATTGCTCCCGTTCATGCTCGCGCTCGGCTCGCCTCACTTGCTCATGTCCCCCTGTGTCTTCGGTCCGGAGGTTGTTGTTGCGATATCCGCGGCATCGTCAGGATTTCCTTCTGTGTATTTTAAATGTCCGTCTCATTTATTTATAATTATTTTAGTTTTTATATTTTCGTTTTTATTATTATTATGTGACATTTATTTTGTTTTTTATTTTATTTAAGTAGGTATACATACACTTATTATATTATAAAGCTGATTTACATCCGTCACCTCACACTTTCGGGTCCGGTTGAAAACCAGCGTCAGGCACTTACAGTTGTCTGGCATTTTTGCTGAACTGGACCTTTTCGGTGCAGCCGTGAGGCACACTCCCCTACATCGCACGTTTACACCTTTTTTTGTTTTTGTTTTTTTATTTATTTTTTCTATATTTTATTTGTTATGTGCTGTATATTATGTAGGTATATTGTGTGCCTTTCAGTCTGTACTGAATAAATGTATTTTCTTTCTTTTCTTTCTTTCTAAAATGTCACAAACTGACAATTCATAATATGATCTGCGTGCGATTCATATAACGAAATAATTCATCTGTTTGACAGTTTTCTATGGAGATTCGTAAAATGGTCCACACATTATGAATTGCTTTTGTGTCAAATTAGAGGAATTGCTAATGACAGCTGGAAATTCAGGAAATGAATTGCTTATAGAGGAATTGCTAATGACAGCTGGAAATTCAGGAAATGAATTGCTTTTAGAGGAATTGCTAATGACAGCTGGAAATTCAGGAAATGAATTGCTTTTAGAGGAATTGCTAATATGGCCATCTAAGGCCCCCAGGTGTATGAGCGTGGGGTGCGTAGACAGGAAACCTCCCCGTGTGCCTGGAGGCTGGAGTTCCCTTACGGATGCGTCCGTGGGGAAGGCCAGTCTCCGGGACGGTGTACCCTGGGGTGCGGGTAATGTTTCCCCATTGGATGCTGTGTGTTAGACACACAGTACCTAGTGGGGAGGCATTGCCCGCATGCCAATATCCTGTCAGCGGGACGCTCTAATGTGTACTCGGAGGAGCACATGTTTAGCAGCGTCTTGAGCGGGCCCGGCGTGCACTAACCCTGCCGCCGGGCAGGTAGGAGGAAGTCCTTCCTTCTGCCACCGTTGGTCTCGTAGCCCCGAAGAGTGTCTAGGTCATGTCTCTGGCATTTGACGGGGGTCGAGGGTCTTGGCTTAACCGCCCGGGCCGCGAGGAAGAAATCCTCTATAAAAAATTACCCCAAACCTCCAAGCGGCGGCGCACCGTGAGGGAGGTTGATAGCTTGACTGATGGGTAGCTAAATCAGCCATTAGTGCGAACCACACAATTTGAGCAAGTACAGAATGGTAAATACTCGTGGGAACAGAAATGGAAAAATTAAACCCCAAAAACGAAGAGAGACAGGGAGAGAGAAAGGGAGAGGAGGGAGGTGATGCGCGGTCGGAGTCCGACGCGGCATCGAGCTCTAGCTCGTGTGCGAGCGTAGAGCGCGAAGTGGTGGTGGTGGGGCCTTCCGGGAGAAAGTTCTTCCGGAAGCGCCCCAATACGGGGTCGTCCTCAGACGACCGGAGCCGGAGGAAGATCCACTCCGGCCGGCGGGGTGGAGTCCGCGAGAAGGGTGCGGGTAGGGGGCTCCACACCAATGGGGCCTGCGAGTCGAGCCCGTCCAGCCCGGTCAAGCCGGTCCAGCGGGCCGGGAGGCTGGAAGCGGAGGTGCCCCACCCTAGCGGGGCCAGCCTCAGGGCGGCTCCGTCAAAGGTGGCAAGTGGTGTGCCGGGCGCCACTAGTGGCCCCAATTCGCCGGGCGCGGCCAGGCTCGCAGAGATCGTGGTCTCTGCGATAAACAATGTGGCCTTGAAGAGGCTTAAGACCTCGAAGGACAAGGCCATAGCAGAGGCCACGGCCTCCATAATGGCGGCAGCGGAGGCCTCCTGTAGAGGGACTCCGTCGGATGGAGTTTCCGAGATGCGGGCGGAGGTCGCACGACTGACGGCCGCAATGGAGCTTCTCCGAAAGGAGAACGCGGAGCTCAGAGCGGACCTGGCCTTGCTCCGAGGAGCCGGCCCCCAGGAGGCACCGCAGAGGGGGGAGCAGCACGGGCAGGGAGGGCCCGTGCCTGCTGCTGCCGAGGACCGGGTCTTAACCCTCGTGCGGCAGGAGATGGCCGAAATGCGGAGACGATTCTCCGCCCTGGAGGCCATCGTCCTGCGCCCCCCGTTAGCGGCAAGTCAGCCGGCCCCCGGCCAGCGGGCGTCATATGCCGCTGCCGCTGCATCTGCCTCGGCGGGGCAGAACAAGGGCGGGGCGGCAAAAAAGGGCGGGGCGGCTAAGCAGGTGGCTCGGGCCCCGGCCCCGGCCCCGGCTCGGGCCCCGGCCCCGGCCCCGGCTCGGGCCCCGGCCCCGGCCCCGGCCCCGGCTCGGGCTCGGGCCCCAGCTCCGGCCCTGGCCCCGGTGGTCCCGGTGGCTAAACGACCACCCCCACCTCAGACCGCACCCGCACCTCTTATACATCCCCCGGTCGATGCTGAATGGCAAGTGGCCGGGGAGAAGAGGAGGGCGGGCAAGAAGGCAAGGGCGGCCAAGAAGAAAAAGGCCAGGCGGCAGCGGCAAAAGAAGCGAAGCGTCGCGGCTAGGCTCCACGCCCCGAAGTCCGCAGCTGTAGTGGTCACGCTACAGCCGGAAGCGGCAGAGAAGGGCGTGTCCTATAAGGACGTATTTGCCAAAGTGGCGGAGGTGGTGGACCTAGGGGAGCTCGGCGCCGCCGGTGGCATCCGACTGAGGATCGCTGCCACTGGGGCCCGGATGCTGGAGTTCCCAGGTCCGGCTGGTGGCTCGGCCGCTGACGCCCTGGCTGAAAAGCTCAGGGCGTCCTTGAACGCGGATGAGGCCCGAGTGTCCAGGCCCACTAAGTGCGCCGAAATGCGCATCCAGGGCCTGGACGACTCTGTGACGCAGGCACAGGTGGTGGCCGCCGTAGTTGGAACCGGGGGGTGCTCTGCCGAGCAGGTTAAGGTAGGCACCATCAGTCCCGACTCCAGGGGTATGCAAGCCGTTACGGTGAGCTGCCCCGTCGCGGCGGCCAAGAAAATAGCCGGGGTGGGCCAAAGGCTCTTGGTGGGCTGGGTTTCAGCGCAGGTCAAACTGCTGGAGCCCAGACCTCGGAGGTGCTTCCGCTGCCATGTGGGCGACCACGTGGGAGCTAAATGCACCTCCGAGGTGGACCGCAGCGATGCCTGCTACCGCTGCGGTCAGCCCGGTCACAAGGCCGGCACATGCACGGCCACGCCGCACTGCGTCGCATGTGCGGCCGCGGGCAAGCCGGCCGACCACCGGATCGGGGGTAGGGCCTGCGTTCCCCCCGCTAAAGCCAGGGGCAGGGGAAAGCCCTCAGCCACCGTCACCGCCACCACCGTCGTCACCGCCGCAGTCGCCGCCACTGCCACCGCCGCTGCCGCTGCCACCACCGGCGTCGTCACCGCCCCAGCTGCTGCTGCGGCAGGGCCCTCACATGGGTCTCGGGAGGGGGATGAAATGGAGTGCCAATAACGGCCCCATTTCGCCTCCTCCAGGCGAACATCAACCACTGCGCCGCCGCTCAGGATCTGTTGCTCCAGAGCATGGCGCAGTGGTCGATCAATATCGCCGTGGTCGCTGAGCCGTACTTTGTCCCGCCCAGGGATGACTGGGTGGAGGACCTGAGCGGCTCAGTGACCCTTATTTCGTCGGCCGCCGCCGGTACCCCGTCCCTCGAGGCTGTCAAAAGAGGACGGGGTTGCGTGGCAGCACGGTTCGGGGAGTTTGTCGTGGTAGGGGTGTACTTCTCCCCGAACCGAACTCTCGCCGAGTTCCACAACTCCCTTGCGGAGTTGAAAGTCGTCGTCGTCGGGTTCCGTTCCCTCCCCGTGCTCGTACTGGGGGACTTCAATGCCAAGAATGTGGCTTGGGGTTCCCGGCTTACGGACACACGGGGCAGGATGGTGGAGGACTGGGCTCTGGAGACAGGCCTGGTCGTCCTAAACCGGGGTTCCGTCCCCACGTGTGTGCGGATGCGGGGTGAATCAGTGGTGGACATCTCGTTCGCCAGCCCCGCTCTGTCGCCGCGTGTCATTGACTGGCGCGTCATGGAGGGGGTGGAGACGTATTCCGACCACCGGTATATCCGGTTCGACGTCTCCGCCCAGACCTCGAGCGCGCCGGTCCGACAGGCCCCGGGTGGTCCGCGTTGGGCGCTGAAGCAGCTGGACCGGGAGCTTCTCCTGGAAGCCTCGATCGTGCAGGCCTGGGTGTCATCACCGGACAGGCCTGCCGACATCAACGACGAGGCGGAGTGGTTCCGGGAGGCCATGTCCAATATTTGTGACGTGGCAATGCCCCGGGTCCAGCCGGGACGTGCTTCGCGCCAGGTGAGCTGGTGGTCGCAGGAGCTGACAGCGCTGCGCCAGGCGTGCGTTGCTGCGCGACGCCAGTACACCAGGCACCGCAGGCTCCGTATCCGCCCTCCGGATACGGAAGCCATTCAGGCGGAGCTGTACGAGGGGTACAGAGCGGCGAAGACCGCCCTCCAGGAGGAGATCCTGCGGGCCAGGGCACTGGCCCGGGAGGAGACGCTGGAGACTCTGAACAGAGACCCGTGGGGACGCCCATACAAAATGGTGCGGGAGAAACTCCGCCCATGGGCTCCCCCGCTGACGCAGAGTCTCCGGCCTCAGCTTGTGGAGGACGTGGTGAGCGCTCTGTTCCCTTCGAGAGGGGAACATACCTCCCCGCTCATGGCTCCGCCTACTGCGGTGCTCGATGCGGACCACACCGCCGACGACGACGACGACGATGCTCCGGAGGTGACCGAGGTAGAAATGAGAGTGGCGGTACGAAGGCTGAATGCCAAGAATACCGCCCCAGGACCCGACGGCCTTCCTGGGAAGGCCTGGGTCCTGGCCATGGAGGCTCTCGGGCCTCGACTAAGAGGTCTCCTATGCGCATGCATGGAGAGGGGCCAGTTCCCACTTCGTTGGAAGACGGGGAAACTGGTCCTCATTAAGAAGCCGGGGCGCCCTGCGGACTCTCCGTCCGCTTATCGGCCCATCGTGCTGCTCGACGAGGTGGGCAAGCTCTTTGAAAGAGTCATTGCAAACCGCCTCGTCGGGCGGCTGGTGCGGGTGGGGCCGGATTTGGCGGAGAGCCAGTTTGGTTTCCGCAGAGGGCGCTCTACGGTGGACGCCATCATGCGTGTACGGGCCCTCACGACGGGGGATGCTGTGGCCCGGGGCGGGGTCGTCTTGGCGGTGTCACTAGACATCGCCAACGCCTTCAACACCCTGCCCTGGAGTTGCATAAGGGAGGCACTCCGGTACTACCGGATGCCGACCTACCTCTGTCGTGTGGTCGAGGCCTATTTGACGGACAGGGCCGTCATCTACCCCGGTCACCAGGGAATGTGGAACCGGCGAGAGATGTCGTGCGGTGTCCCACAGGGATCGGTCCTGGGGCCGCATCTGTGGGACATCGGATACGACTGGGTGCTGCGCGCCGACCTCCCTAGCGACGTCAGCGTAGTTTGCTACGCTGACGACACGCTGGTCCTGGCGCAGGGGAGGTCGCACCAGGCGGCGGCCGATCTAGCGACACGCTGGGTTGCGACAATCGTCGATAGAATCCGGCAGTTGGGACTCGAGGTGGCCTTGCACAAGTCCGAGGTCATGTGTTTTCATGGCCCTCGGAACGCGCCACCGTCGGGTTCCCAAATTACGGTAGGAGGGGTTCACATCGGCGTCGAGTCGACGATGAAGTACCTGGGACTCGTCCTCGACAGCCGGTGGAACTTCGTGGAGCATTTCCGACGTTTGGCTCCAAGGCTGGACCGGGCTGGGGCCGCCTTGAGGCGGCTCCTGCCCAATCTAGGGGGTCCAAACGCCTCCTGCCGGAGGCTCTATGCGGGGGTCGTGCGGTCCATGGCCCTTTACGGGGCACCGGTGTGGGCGCGTTCCCTTAGGCTGCGGCCAGCACGCCGGTTGAACGCGTCCCAAAGGGTCATGGCCATTCGGCTGGCCCGGGGATACCGCACGGTCTCCCGTGAGGCGGCGAGCCTCCTTGCCGGATTACCGCCATGGGATCTGGAGGCGAAGGTCCTCGCGCACATCTGGGAGTGGCGCGAGGAGGTGAAGCGCCGGGGTGTAACTCCGCTGCCGCGAGAAATCGCGGCACAGCGGACAGAGCTCCGGCAAGATCTTATGGCGGCATGGAGAGTGCGATTGTCGCAACCCAGTGCTGGGCACGCCACAATAGCGGCGATAAGTCCCCTCTTTGAGGAGTGGATAGAGAGGCGCCACGGCGTCCTCACCTTCCGCCTGACACAGGTCCTCACCGGACATGGCAGCTTCGGGAGGTACCTGTGTAGGATTAGGCGGGAGGAAACGCCCGGGTGTCACCACTGTGTGGATCGCCCGGAGGACACGGTGGAGCATACGGTTGAGGTGTGCCCTGCTTGGGCGGAGCACCGCCGTGTCCTCGCGGAGGCGATTGGCGGCAGTGACCTCTCGCGTCCGGCCCTGGTTCAGGCCATGGTACGGAGCGAGAGGGCATGGGAAGCCGTCACCTCCTTCTGCGAAGCAGTAATGCTCGCGAAGGAGGAGGCGGAACGCGTGAGGGAAAGGCAAAGTTTGCGCCCTCACGCCCCTAACCGCCGCCGTTGGAGACGCCCTGGGCGTCGGGAATCCCAGGCGGATTTCCGGCCACCATAGGCGCGGGCTTGCGGACGGCGAGCAACGGGCAGCTCGCCGTCCGATAAGGACCAGGCCCGGGTCGATGGCGCGTCGTGTTCCACGCGCGCCTCAAAGAGATGTCAGCAAAAATGACGGGGTCCAATAGGACCGATGCCTGCCAGGGTTGCGGGAAAGTCCGAAAGGGATACCGGGACCTTGGCAACAGGCAAATGAAGGAACACGGGTGGGTTTTAGTCAGTAAAAGTCTGACACGCCCTTCCGCTCCGCCCAGAGCGGGAGAAGTCATTGGATGATTTCCCACCCTCAAAAAAAAAAAAAAAAAAAAAAAGGTGTATGAGCGTAAACGAAGCAAAAGGATTATGTTAGGATAGTAACAGGTGGCGTTCTGTAGTTTCTGCTTATCCCCATTGGAAAAAGGCGTGAGTTTATCTATGTACGTATTTAGTACTGCATTATTTTTACTGAATTGATATCATCCTGCTAGTTCTGCCTTATGGCCGATTCCTATAATCACCGGATCATTATTGGTTAAAATTAAGACTCTTGTATCATTACCAATAATGAAGCAAAAACCTCTTATCTTTGCATAGTAGACCCTCCCATATGGAAGTAGCTATCACAGGTAAAATTAGCTTACAAATCTATTTATGTGACCGGTTTGGCAATAAAAAATGTTACAAAAAAAAAAAGGGGTTCCTTTGGGTTTATAGGAACAGAGCAATACTTACCGACAGATCTGTGAGACTCATCAAAAAATCTCTTCATGAATGTCTGTGCAAATAAAATGTTCGCCGCGGAAAATAAATTTCATTTCAAGAATATTAAATGCCAAAGACTGTCACTACTTTGAAATTAAAAATAGTTGTTCATAATCCCTTCAGGTTTTCCTTCAGATTAAAATTCTTGGCAATTTTGCTTGAATATTTTTTTTCAGGATTCTCTTTGCCTCGTTTGTCTCGTTACCTATTAAAGCTCTAGCCCCACTGGGGCGAATCCCGCGCGGGTTGTGGGTCCCGACTTCGCACGTACGTTGTTTTAATGATTAGGAAGTCACGCTACTATTCTCGCCGGTTTGAACACCAATACTAGTTAGTTGACGTTGTTTGTCCCGTATCCCGCGCTGGTTTTGTCTCGGTTCGGCCAGAGCTTTACGATATTTTTAAATAAACTGCTTCATATTGAGATATCACTCGTCCCTTATGATGCTGCCATCTGATACCGTCATTTGCAAGCTAGGATATCGGTATCCAAAGAGATCCTCCGAGAATTGCATGCGTGACGTCATAGGAAGATGGCGTAATACAAGAAGGCTGGTTTATATTTCGTTAACTAGCTGAGCCGACAGACATTTTCCCGTCCTAACTCCAATAATTTATACAAAATTCCTACAGAAAATGCACAAATTTTCCCGGCAACTTTTCACGTAAGAACCTAATTCGGACTATTACGTACATTTTAAAACACCAGTCTACCAAGCCAAGCCACCAGTCAAGCTACCAGTCTTGCCAAGGGGTAACATATTACCCAGTTACTGGGTTGTGGGGGTCAGATAGACAGTCGCTCCAGTTAAAATATTGGTATTCAGCTGCGTTTGCGCTGAGCAGATTTTTTAATGCATGAACGTACTGACAGCTGCGGCGCAGGCAAGTGGAACGCAGACATGTGTCCTGCGTCTGGTTGTAGAGCCGGCACAGATTTCTGCGTGACGCGTGCTGTGCTGTGCAACTTTACCTGGGTCCCAAAAACAAGTGACGACCAGCTGTCAGTACGTTTATGCTTTCTAAAATCTGCTCTGTCCTGCTCTGCGTGGACCACGCAGGTCCACCGGCGTCTCAGTATACACTTAGCCTAAATAGTCAAATCGTTCCAGCTGTTCTCAAATTATGTGCTTACTAACGAACATCGTTTAATTTTTTGTAATATAATTTAATATAGATGGATTTAATTTATGAAAATAAACTTCAAGTTTATTTATCTCAACGGCTTCAATAAGGTAGGTTTTTTCAAGATGGCCAGTATGTAAGTTATGTGAGATGACAACTACTAGAGAAGAAAGGAATGTTGCGCCGACCCCAAATAAATTGAGATAAAGGCAATAGAATGATGAGGTGTATATGTATGTAGAGATATGTAGAGTAGTAAGTAGTATGGTATGTAGGTATGTATACTATACTTAATGTTCCAGAAATTTCATCTACATTATCTGAAAGTAGAAAAAAAACTTGTTTTTCGACAAAATGATGATGACAAAGCTGGCCAATTAATAATAATGATATAAAATTCTGCAAACAATTAGACAAAACATTAATCTGGTTATAAAACCGTGGTTCAATTAACTGACATGGAAATTTTAAGGCTTTATTGTCACATAAACTTGAAACAGAAATGGTAATTAAGCGTACCTACCTTTCTCCGATTTGACTGAGATGTTCCGTGTCTCTCTTTACCCGACTACAACAAAACAGGGTAATGTTATTCACGTGTATGTATATTTGTATGTCGGATTCTTTATACCCTTGAAGCATTCTAATTGGCTGAATGGATTTAAATACAACACTTCATGTATTTAAATCCATCCAGCCGATATGCTAGATTTTTATAGAAAAACAAAATGGCAGATTTGAGCTAGAGTAGAGCCTTGCCAAAAAAATATTTTGTCATGAGCATGAAGGGTTACAAAATAAATGAATTGAGAAGACGATTCCAAAATATAACATAATAAGAGCAACCTCTTACTGTGTTATATTTGACATTGAAAAAGCAATTTAAAAAAAACAACTAAAACCCGACTGCAAGTAAAGAGTTCAAAACAAGATCACTTTCCAAACAGTCTGATGCAGTTGCTAGTATCTAATCTCAGAGTGAACTTAAACATAACATCACGCGTTGTTTCTCCGGAGGGTTGGGCAGAGGCGTACCACATATTTCGCCAGTTATGTTAAAGTCCCATGTAACAGGAGGCCAGCCTATTGCCAACAAACGGGCACAAATTCAGACTTGGGGCTGCTACTGATAAATTACAGATGGTATACCACATAACACATTTCCCGACCTGGGAATTGAATCCAGGACCTCAAGCTCACCAGTAGCGCTTGCATCCACTAGACTAACGAGTCAGGGGGTTCCTTCAAAATTAGTATAATTCAGAATAGCAATTAATGCGCTGTAATTAAAGCTCCAATTTGAGTAACGAACTTCAAGACGTTCCGTGTCACTTTTAAATGATAATTATTAATTTGTAACAAGGTGTGCAATGCAAGGCTTTGAGCTTGTTTTAATTGATAGAATGCATGCTATGCCGCTCTGTTGAGGTAATTGTCTTTGAGATGGGTTGTAGACGAAATGTAATTGTAGATGTATACGAATGTGGAACATAATGGGCCCCGTCTTCATAAGAGATAGAAAATTCAACGGTAGTTATAAGTATTTTATTACACGCTTTTTTTTAGTGTCCACTAGTATGCTATTAACGTCGCCCCTTAACTACCGACAATGGACTGAGTTTAACGCTTTTAAGTAGGTGTCACAGATCTATTGTTATCCACGATTTATAATGAGGTGTAATGAATACAATATTACAACTAATATCACACTTTTCGGCTCATTGTCAGGTGACAGCGACGCCATAATTAAGTTTTGTTTTTGGTTTTAGTTAAGTTATTGTATTTTATTCCTTTTCTATGTTTACAGTTAGTTAAATAAGTCATAGTTGTATGTATATTTACATACATACTTAATATTTTTATTAGAACTCCAATGAATGAATATATCTGCGAATATCATACTTCTATTCAATGAAATCAGTCCCCGCAAGCCTTACTATCAGGGTACATTTTGACATTTAAGGTTGTTTTATGAGTCCAAAACGATCACCTCTAACTATGACCGTAAACACAAAACGTGACATAGAAACGACACAAAGATCATTAAATACAGCCAATACACAATACAATACCACTGTCCACATCGCACAACATATATATACTCGTATCCCAAATTGTATTATAAGGCTACCTGTCTATTGGAGCGAGGCGAGTTAACCGAGCAGAGCGAGGAAATATCGCGAAGCATTGCAGCTAAATGTCCCTGTCCATATTTCCATAGCCCCGATCCACCTTAATGAAGCGTTAGCCATAAGGAGGATGCACTTGATGAAAAAACTGCATTAAATTGCAACACTGCTTGTGAATTGCACAAACATCGAGATTGTAATATGTTGATCAATATATGATTCGTCACCGTAACAAACGTGTTTATAGAATTGTTGTAACCATTAGAGTTGGCAAACTCTCTAAGTTAGAATATTGGCCTCCAAGGTCATGATTTCATGAAATAGTCATTCAATAGGGCAATTTTGCTGATTGCTATAGTGTTTTTCTAGTAAGCAAAGATGGAGACGTTTTCGTAGAATTCTTTTATTTAATGTTTTCCTAGCAACTCTCCGCTCTTCTCCGCTCCAGTGGACACGCAGCCTTATAACCCTGGCTTAATTGAAATCAGGAAAAACTTATAAGGAACCGTATTGGATCTGCGGTTGTGTCGCCAGCAAATAATATAGGTGTCATTTTTTATTTGTATCGTGGTTCGTGTATTATTTGTACCAACTACAAGCGTACGAGATAAACTCTGGATATTGGGTTTGTTGATACCTTTAGGGGGAAAGTTTGCACGTGTAACTTTGATAATTAAAAATAATGTTGTAAAGGGTGATGTTGAATTTTTGCTAGTTAATAAAGTCACAAGATTTTTGCGCTTAGCGAAGAAATCTTGTAAGATTTATAATAAATGTAAGCAGAGAATTGCAGAGATGGTTGGGAGAATTTAAAACCCAATGCCATTGATTATTTTAAAATCGACGGTAGCAAAATATCGCCGCGCCATTGCACAGCGTCCTATGTGTGGAGGTCCTACCTCTTATATAAATTATAAAATAAATCTATATCCATTGAACATCCTTACTATCCTTACTAATATTATAAATGCGAGAGTAACTCTGTCTGTATGTCTGTCTGTCGCGCTTCCACGCCAAAACGACTGAACTGATTTAAATGAATTTTGGTAAACAGATAGTCTAAAGCCTGAGAAAGGACATAGGCTACTTTTTATCGACATACCACGCGGGTGAAGCCGCGGGCGGAAGCTAGTTGATAATGAATAAGCGAATAGAACGTGCGGCTATATAACGCAATGTATCTCGGTTTCCGTTAAAACAAACGCAACCACAGTGCGGTGGCTGATATTTTGGGCAATAATAATCCACCATGCTTTAATAACATAGCTAACTAATAATCCTATTAAAAATTTGATTGCTTCTATTTATAGAGGATGGAGAATTGCTAAGGTAAAGTGGACCCATAATACGTATAATTATGTCAAAAATCGCGGATCAAATACTCGTCTGTTCAGTGCGATTAGCCATAGGCCATAGGTTAATGAGTACACCTACCTGCGCATTTAGCATGACCACAATAGGAACGGGTTTTGTCGACGGAAGAATAGACGAAATGACAGATAAACAATCACAATCTGTCATTTTGTCTGTTCTGTCGACAAAACCTGTAGAAAACCCGTTTCTATGGTTGTCATGCTACGTGTGCTGGCATTATTTTCCTTTGTCTAGCTGTTGGAAATTGAAGGCTGTGATGCCATTCATATTCCCAAGAAGCCCAAAAAGTCTGACAACTAGTCTTACCAAGGGGTACCGTGTTACCCAGTAACTAGATTGCGGAGGTCAGATAGGCAGTCGCTCCATGTATAATACTGGTATTCAACTGCATCCGGTTAGACTGGAAGCCGATCCGGTTTTATTTGGGCAAAGGTAGGCATATCTTTAGAAATTATAGCCTATGACAATATAGCATTCTAATGGTGAAAGATTTTTTAAAATAGTTCCTCTAGTTTTTAAGTTTATTCATTACAAACAAAATTACAAATCGTTTATCTTTATAATTAAATATTAGTGTAGTTAAGTTGACAAAAACCATCTTTATAAATCTAGTCTCAATTTTAGATTGTTTAGCGGAAAAATTATGACTAGGACCTTACGTCCAGAGTTTGAATCCAGCACAAACTATTGCTTCTCTTTGAGCATATTTAACTTAGTTCCCGGCTAACGAGAAAACTTTGTTATGCATCACTAATTTTAAAGCTTTTCAAAAAAGCGCGTGTAACTTACGTAAAAGCATTCATAAAATTTGTGGAACATTTTTATTTCCTAGGTATTTTAATAAATAAAACATTTTGTTGGCGTTGATGTTGGGTTTAAGGTGGAAGTTTTAGGATTATTATCGATCGTTTAAACCTTTTTGGACATGAATTCTGCTGTTGTTGGCATGAATTAAACATCAACAAGGTGTTTTCCAAATAATTTTCTTCACATAGTTTTTCATGGGTGACAGAACCTGAGGCATCATGTTTGGTTCTTTAGACGTACTCGTATGAGGAACAGGGTGTAAAGTTCACTCATCCTCCTTAGAAAAGGGAGGATTCTCCGACCAGACGGGTGTTGTGTCTGGCGGGCAACTGCCCAAAAATTGATGTCGGAATCTTGCACATAATTATGTCCATCGCGCGGTAAACTCAAATTGTGCGATGCAGGATTTATGTGACGTCAGGACTTTTATGTGACCTCAAGTCTTTGATGCGTAGTTCGCATGTGGCGATGTAGTTCGGTAGCTAAATAGTGAAAATTCGATTTTTCACAGAAATAAAATAAAGAAAGATAAACATCACGCCAGCATTTCCCAAAAGGGCAAACATGTTATGTAGAGATGAAAAGCCACAATTTGCTAGTTATGTTATACGTCCCATGTACAACGTTCAAAAATCTCGACTCCGGTCTGCTATTGAATATAAAAATGCTGAAAAGTAATATTTATACGTTGTGAATACCTTACATTTAATGCCTCATAATATTTTTAACCCATACCTCTCCATCGAAGCCAATAACTCTCAACCCATCTTGAAAAAACAATGACTCAAATTCGAAAAAAGGCCATTACTCTTAAATAAGGCATTCGTAGTCTTTATACCTTTCTTAATCCGAAATCACTTTGTAAAGGAAATACTTGGACCCGGATAACCTAACAAATTCTAAGTGGACGAAGGTCATCTTGTACTGGCTACTGTTGCGATCCGTCCATTACCTAAATAGCCTGCTCAGCCCGATACGAAACCAATTATGTTTTATATAAATCTTTATAGTACATACCTACATTCGATTGAATTGTTCCGAAAATGTTTTCAAAGGATTTCCTTGTACGGTCTGTTTTCGTTGATGGATATATATTTATGGAATTTTTTAAAAAAATGATCTGAACTGTCTCGTTGATCAGTAGATCAACAAGGCAGTTCAGATCATTTTTTTTGCGAGCGCTTGCGACTTGTACGCTACTGGTGACCTTTTGGTCAGCAGTAGTCTTCGGTTCGATTCCCGGGTTTGGGCAAAGTGTTATTGGGTTTTCCATTTGAAATTTCTCCGTAGCACTCGTAGTCTAGATATGTGCCCGGTTGATAGCAATAGGCTCACCCCCTATTAAATGCGACTCAAACATTACTGGCGAAATGTGGGTGTACTATATAGGTAGGTACACCTCTGCCTAACCCTTCAGTGAATACAGACGTGATGTTATGCGTATTAAATAGATGATTTATGTAAGTATAAACGTACATTCGAGAAATGAGGTTGGTAAGGTTGACTGGTAGAAAATGCCTCAGGCATTAAGTCCGCCTTTGTACAGTATTTTTTTTACTTGTGCATAAAGTTTTAATAAATAAATAAATATGAAAAGGTTAGGGAACTTTAGGTCAATTATTACCAGCACCGTGCGTGCGAGACGTTTTGAACGCAAATAAAAATGTGCCAGCTGCTTTCAAAGTTTATCTTGGATATTACTGACATCGGTGATGGAAGACGTCGTGAGGAAATGTTGTTTAATACTTGTTTTTATATTCACACTCGTTAGTTTCTACTGTCGCCGATAGCACTGTCATGTATATCTGACATCTCTAGTTTCAGAATTCAGGCCATCTCCCTAATGGAGACATATGACTGTTTAACATAACAATCAATCTGCCTAGCCTTTTCCCAACTCTGTTGGGGTCGGCTTCCAGTCTAACCGGATTCAGCTGAATACCAGTATTTTACATGGAGCGACTGCCTATTTGACTTCCACAACCCAGTTACTGAGTAACACGATTGTCCGACATTCGGGTTTCTGACGACCCGTAACGACTGTCGAAGATCCAAGAATGATAGCCGGGACCAACGGCTTAACGTGCTTTACGCGATGTTAGGATGGTCACACGGTCTATCTACGAATTCCCGCGGCAAGCGTAGCTTTACCTGGCCGATCGACCTGTGCGGCTGTTATTACTTAGCCAACAGCCCCTCTTTTACTTAGACACGAGCTCCTCATGGTGGGCTTTATGATGTACATAATTCTTTATTATACTATTCTATTTAGATGTAAGAATCTTACATGTATTTAATTATTTCCTCTTCAGGAGTTGTATAATCTGCAACTACGCCCACGACCCTTAGAACTTTTATTCTCGTAAGGTTTTGTTTCAAGACAGAAAAGAAATTCTGTTTATCACAAGTTTTATTCCAACAATCCAGGAAACTTCTCTACAAAACGATCATTTTACTACTTAAAATATAGTCTTACGCTCTGGTCAAACTGAAGTGAATCACACGCAGGAGAAAGAGAATTTTTCAATCGACGTCAACCTTTGGGTGAAGCAGAGACAAACAGTGTTAGGTGCAATAACAAAAATTGTGGAATTGCATGGTAAGTGTCCCAATATTGTGCGTACAAACTTATATTTGCAGTTGGAACATATGGGAGAATATGGTTCACCAACAATGTTAAGTTTTTCTTGGGATAAATTCATCTCAATTAGGGAACCCTTCATTGTGCGTGGTCCGACACGCACTTGGCCGGATTTTTTGTATACGTCTGTACTTTTTTATGGTCGTAATCAAATTCAGAACAATGATGACGCCAAAATAATGGCCAGTATTTTAGTGTCAAAACTGCATGAAAACTTTTTCTTTGACACACCATTATTTTGCTGTTTTACGCCTTATACCACATGGAAATGCAAGGTGGCTTGATTTAGGAGTCCGAGCGTGTCATTGTTCGGAAGTCAGGCCATTTCAAATTCAGGTTTCCTAACAATATTTTCCTTTACCATGATTAGCTGTCAATACTTTCCAAAATTAACTTAAAAAGTGCATAAGCAATTACGAGGTTGACTATACATAAGACGGACTGATTACCACAAGGAATTCGCTACCAGTCAACCTTCGGGTTTAAAAGACTTCCCATAACCTCCAAGTTATCGCATGACGTTCTTGTTTCTCTAGGGAAAAATCCACGATAATTCTAAGTTCCAATATCTCCGATATTCAACACAGTTTACAAATTGTGACTGTCCCTACTAAAGATAAGAAAAGACACGGATATTTCCCCAAGTTTCCCTTCGACGGAACAAGTCTCTTACTTAATTTATCACGAGGATTCCGGGGTTCCATACTACGGAGTAATGTTACATCACAAATTAACTTTTTCCTTTCATGACTTATTAGCTGTTACTGTTTCCGTCTATTGATTAATGTTGGTGGTTGTTTTTGGATTCTTATTATACGTGGAAATGATATTTGATCTTTCTATTTCAACCTATTATCACATTATATGATCCGACCAAATTATGTCTGGACTTTTAAAGAGACTGTGACCTCTGAGTTTGTTTCGGCCTTTCTTCTCAGAGTAGTCAAATAGGAAACGCCGACTTCATGACGTGTAAAAGTGTTTCTGAAAATCTACTTACAGAAATAACATCGTACGTATCGTAAACCTCGAACCAAAAAATCGAAGACGTGACATTTATTAACCCGCACTGGGCTCGCGTGTTAGATTACAGCCCACTCCCTCTCGAAGAGTGGATGCCTGTGTCCCAGCAGTGGCATCGTTATAGGCTGATTATGCTGTGATACTACTGTGCTACCTCTGCCTACATTTTCTCGAATTCCAAACTCAATAAACGTAATATCACATATCTTACACCTACGATATTATACAGCCAAACAAAATTTCCCAGAAAGCCAATATCTTAGCAGTAGGTTCTTGACTGATTTTTTGCCAAAGTTTCCCCGACAGTAAGTTGCGTGTTTTGATGAATTGCACCCCGACACGCGCATACGATCACTCATACCTTCTGTCAAATGTTTCTTTTTATGTTCCCCTGGTGCTAGTGTTTCTGTATATAGGTTTTTCTTCAGTGTAAATATATTGCCGAAATAGAAGCCAGTCTCTGGAGTAAAATTTATCTAATGCCGAACTGTTTCAAGGTACAGAGTTGTGGTTATTTATTATTTATTCATACACAGGTACACATTTATTCGCTGAAAAGCTTCCAACTAATTTTATTTTGTATTGAGAGTAGAACAGCTTTACTTTATCTTTTCTGCTGCTCGCAGGTAAGCAGGTATTTAGTATAGGCGCAAGGTGCGTTACGTCGCAAGCAAGTTTGATACCAGTTCACAATTTGTCGGTTTCCCATGGATAGATAATAAACTATTGAAAAACAATGCGTTAAATTGTAAATGGTTTGGTACAGAGTACAATTTTTCGACAGTTTATAAATCTAACAGAAAAAATACCGATAAATTATAAAATAACGAAGTTCATAATTATTCAAGTCAAGTTGTGCTAAGTTATGATACCATGTAGGGATAGTTTAACTTATCAAATGCATTAGCAATAATGTAATTTATTTATTTATTTGTTGTGTTATCCTTACCTTTGATTAATTATGTGCTTGTCCCAGCTAATCAGGTACATTAGACACACCTGGTTACTGCAAGTGGGGTGTAATGATAAATAAATCGGCCGTGTGTCTTGTAATTGCGTTAGCCGCAGGCGTCGCTTGATGTAATGTAATTGTTTGCGGTCAAAGCGATCACTAGCGCGGTGCGCGGCGGTGTTAAGATGAAAGCGTGTAGAGGGTAGAAAACCGATTATGTGTAGTGAAGACGACTAAAATCTTACCGAAAATCATAAAAGTATAAATTCTTATACTGTGGCGGGAATAATGATTCTGTGGAATTTTATTCCAAAAAAATAAAGTAAGTAAATAACGTTCTCAGGAAAACATAAAAAACTTTTTTACAAAAAATTAACCCGACGAATTAGGAACTGAAAAGCGAAAAATAAACCTTATAGTGTAACTAAGCTCCTAAACTAATTTAAGTAAATATTTTGAGGCGGCGCCAAACAAACAAACAAATTAATTACACAATTCTAGCGTGTATTAGGCGCCGCCTCATAATTTGTTGCTTAAATTAGTTTAGGAGCTTAGTTACACTATAAGGTTTATTTTTTATTTTTCGCTTTTCAGTTCTTTTAGCGTCGGTTTAATTTTTTGTAAAAAAGTTTTTTATTTTTCGCTTTTGAGTTACCATCCACTCCAGGGTACTCCAGGGGGTTACTCCAGGTTAAAGACCTGGAGTTGATGATGAGTGGTTGTGTCATCAGAACTATGTATGTGTGCGAAATTTCAACAGAATCGGTTCATAGTTGAAAATTCAGTTGGTGAAAAATCAATCAACCCCATTTTTTCTACCTTTACGGGTGGATTATAGTTTCCAATTTTAAATGGGACCAACTTCGAGGTATACCCTTCCCAATAAAAAAAGAATTTTTCAAATCGGAATACTCACTACAAAGTTATACGTGGTCATACATAAAAAAATAAAAAAAATATATACATATATACGTGTCGACTTGAGAAACTCCTCCTTTTTTTTCGTCGTTTAAAAATTTACTGAAATTATTTTCTCAGAAAAACGAATTTACCTTAATCAAGAAAATTCATTCGTAAAATTGTACGAATCATAACTTCTTTGCTGATACGTCACAAACTTAGGAAATATAAGAACATAAATTCTTAATCATTATTATTACCAGAAAGACTAAATAAATGGCAAATAAATTTTTCCTTATTTTGACATCTCCCTAAATAAACACTCGGAATCGTTAGGATATCAAATGATAATGTTTCATTCATAGACCTTGCATACAATTAAGGGTATCTTCACTAAACTCACACCAACCCAAATCCTTTTTTTTACCAGTTTTTAAAAACCAACCCAAATCTTTTTTTTAAATTTTAAGAACAGAAAAAAGTTCACTTTAAAACCGCTACCTACTTTCTCTCGTACCACACATCTCGATACACACCGCATGATGGGGGGCTACAGAGAAAAGCGGCCAAGAGCGAGTCGGACTTGAATAAGAAGGGTTCCGTACCCCTGCACCGTACAATATTTGACACAATTTTTTTTTTTAAATGGAATAGTTGCTCCCGTTCTAACTTTATTTTATTTTTATTTGTTTAGCACTCATAGTAGTATACACACTATGAAAATTTCAAGTATCTACCTATTACCAAGGTTCAAAAGATACACCCCTGTGACAGGCGGACGGACGATCGCACAGCGGAGCCATAAGGCCATATTATGGCTCCGCTGTTCGTTGGCATCTTTTAGGTAAGGAACTCTAAAAAGAAGAAAATACGACATTGGAACAAATGTTTCTGTACATTACTTCGCTAAATTGATTTACCGTTGGTATCAGTTGCTAGATTGGGACCGAGTACCAACATATTGAATCAAACGTTATTTACAGCGAAATGAGGGAAAAAGTACTTTTTTTGCTGATCTTTTATAAAAGTGTGAGAGTTGGTTAGATGTTATTTTCTCGTGTGTGGTATTTTTTTTATTTGTGTATAATGACGATTGGATTTAGTTTGACATCATGAGGCGAGTCGAAAAAGTTCTTATACCTTTGAAGTCACACCAAACCACCCCGTCGCCATCGTCGCTGGTGCGTATCACCGCGGTGGTTTTTTTTTGTAAAATATGAGAATTATTATTGTGTTTTTGATGAAATTGCACGAGTTTAGATAAAGTAGAAGTAGTAGAAGCTGCACATAACTAGGTATTAAAACTCTCGTGTTATAAGTACTATTATAGGCCTCGCCTGCGGCTCGGTTTATAGAGTTACAGTCGTGTTTTAATAACTGCTGTTAAACTTTTAACCACCCGACTTCATGTCGGTTGTCGTGCCCCCAGCGCCTGCCATCAAAAAACCGAATAATAAATACCTACAACAAAGACGATGTGCAATGCGTAATTAAATAAAAAAAAATATTAATCGAGTGTCGTAAATATACGACTGGCAAAATGGACACGAAAATATTTGTTGGATAAATCCGACGTAAGCGGTTAAAAGGTTAACAGTTTCATAAACAACTATTTTCATACATACATATACATAAACTCACCTGTTCTTCCCATAGGGGTAGGTAAAAACTACAGAACGCCACCTGCTACGATTCTTACATATTCCATTTGCTTCGTTTATGTTCATACGACGCGTTGTTTGACGATGTTATGAATCAATTTACAAAAATAAACATTATTTATCATTCATACATCTGGTTATACGCACACCGGTTGCGCCGGTTGCAGTTACTATAATCATGTTTATATTGTAAGGAATTCGTAAAAAAAAGGTTGCACGAATCAATCTAATCGCTAAGAACAAACAGGTTTTGCTGAGACGGTTCTTGTTGTTTTCGTAATTATGTTTAAATATTTTTTATTATTAGTTGAATTGATTAGGTATGTTGAAACTGTTTGTACTTCCCGTCACTTGTCTCTAAAGGTTCATTAGAAAACCAGCGTCAGACAGTATTTGTGTTCTTGTGTCTGCTGCTACACGAATGCTGAAATGAACGTTTTTGGTGCAACCGTGAGGCACACAATATTGTTATTAAATCATTATTCTTCCCTTTTTTTATTTGTATTTTGTGTTTCACGAACTGTGTCCAAATAAACGTTATTCTTTCTTTCTAGGTTTTTGTTGAAATTAAGAAGTTATTATTATTGACTAAAACCAAGTGAACCTTGTATCCGACCTTAATATCCTTCTCTCCTTGTTACAGACGCCATTGCTCTCCGGGACGTCCAACTCATAGCACCATCGGCCGTCAAACTCGGTGACACAGTGCTATTAGGCTGTAAATGGACTCTTGAGGGAAACGAAACGTTATACAGCGTTAAGTGGTACAGAGGGAGACAGGAGTTCTTCAGCTATCTGCCTAAGGAGTACCCTTTTACGAGGATCTTCGCTCAGCCTGGGATTGATGTTGATGTGAGTAGTTTTTGATTGTACTTAAGCCTCATTTACACGGTGTGATTTAATTGCCTGTGCAGGCCATAACTTGAAGCCACAATAAAAGTTTCACCATCTAAACAGTGTTTAGAAGATGCAAGTCATTTGTTGGTTTAATTTTATTGTTTGCCCCAGGCCAGAAACTAGAATTGTGTAAATGGCTTTAAGGCGTAATAGTTTTCTTGTGAACTCCTCTTAAGCCAAACAGCACACACACATTAGCTTATGCGTGATGGTTTTCACTGCTTGCAGTTTTGGAAAAGTATACTATTGTTAACCGACTTAAAAAAAAAAGGAGGAGGTTATCAATTCGTGGGTATTTTTTTTGTTGTTGTTTTTTTTAAATATTTGTTACCTCAGAACTTTCGACTGGGTGAACCGATTTTGATGATTCTTTTTTTATTTGAAAGCTAGTGCTTCCCGTGTGGTCCCATATAAATTTTATTAAATTTGCTTTTGAGTAATTTTTGAGTTAGCTTTAATAATTACGTACCTATTTTTCTCACTTAGTCTATATAGACATCTTATTTGACACAGTCACTGTTATTTACAAAGCAAATATAAGAATTTGTGTGGGGTAGGAACCACAACTAAAAGGTGAAAAATAAAAACTTTGTACAAAAAAAAAAAGTGAAAAGTGAAAACTTTTTTTTGTAAAAAGTTTTTATTTACCATACATGTTCATGTTTGTGTGTACGGTTTGTTTGAACTATCATGCATAACCTTTTGTGTATAGCCGGCTTAAGTAAGTGCTTTTGGTAGGAGTGGGTTTACTTCAGTAGTCCAACAATTAATGTTCTAATGCACGCCCTCTCTCGTTGTGGACGATTTAATATTGATAAACCCCGTTCTCACTATGTTTACCTTCACCATAAGGAAAACTGTACAGGAACATCCTAGCAACCATACAAACTTTACCTTAGGCATAATCAGCCTATAATGTTCCCACTGCTGGGACACAGGCCTCCTCTTTTCGAGAGGGAGTGGGCCGTATCCACCACGCGGGCCCAGTGCGGGTTGATAGATGTCACTGTCTTCGAATTTTCGGTTCTAGTACATGCCGGTTTCCTCATGATGTTTTACTTTTTGAGACCAGTGGTGATGAAATTATTTACACAATGTAAAGTGCCTATTTGGGTTCGATCCCACGACCTACAAATCGTAAGTTGGGGCCCTTACCACTGGGCCACCACTGTTACTACTAACTTTATCTTAGCACAATGTAAAAAACTTGCAGGAAATACTTGGTGCAAAAATCAAACTAGAAACTTCGAGCGAATCATAAATATCCAATGCCGCGTCCTTTAATCCACAAACCGGCAAAACAGTTAACTCATCTGAGTTAACCTACATACAAACCATAATTCGATGGCGTTACGTTATCTGCGACCGACCAACTTTTAACCAAAGTTAAGTTCCGACTTCAACGAGTTAAGCAATGGCGTTCGGGTATAATCATTTTTCAAATTGTGTTATTTTGCTGAGTCCACTTCTAGTTATTTTAATGAATAACCCGCCCGGATTTTTATGGGTCTGCTGAAAAACTTGGAAGTTTGTGAATTATTTTAAGTGGTTCGTCTGTATTTATGGTCGTTGTCGTCGTTTTTTTGTTTTGTTTAACTGTCAAAGGGGAAAAGAATTTATAAAATGGAAGGCCTAAGTATTTTTCATTTTATGACAGTAAAAATTTACGTAGTACCTAATATTTGTTATAAAAAGGAAAATTGTGGACTTATGCAAATAGTTATTTAAGTACCTCGTATAAATAATTAGTTGTTTAGAAAGATTTTACATAAAATCCTTGTGAAAGAATTCGGCCCAGAAAGTTCTACACCAAAAGACCGACCTATCATAGAAATGGGATAGTGGTGGGAAAGTGTCATAGCGAGTCACAATCCTGTTTTACGTTTTCTCATACCTACCCTCTTTGTTACATAGTACGTTACAAGTTTAAAATTACAAAAATACAAAATGAAATAACAAGAGCAGTATTGAAAACAAAAAACTATTTACAAAAAAAAAGAAACAACCGACTTCCAAAAAAAAACACCAAAAACGTGAAAAATAACTTTAATTTCGGAAGTCGGTGTCTTTGCTTTTCAATTTTCATTTTTTGTCGCCGACTTCCGAAATTAAAGTTATTTTTCACTTTTTTGTTGTGGTACCTATCCCACACAAATTCGAATACCACTACCTGCTATGTAAATAACAGTGACTGTGTCAAATAAAATGTCGTCTACATAGACTAAGTAAGAAAAATACGTAATTATTGAAGCTAACTCAAAAACGACTCAAGAAAAGTTAATAAAACTTATATGGGACCACACGCAAAGCACCAGCTTTCAAATAAAAAAAGAATCATCAAAATCGGTTCACCCAGTCGATAGTCCTGAGGTAATAAACAAAAAAAATACAGGTGAATTGATAACCTCCTCCTTTTTTTGAAGTCGGTTAAAAACGAAATAACATAACACGAATATTATTGAAACATAATACAACATTTCGTTATAATTTATTAACAAAATGTTGATTTATTCGACACCAAGAATAAATTAGGAGAGCGGTTCAATACGGGGTGCTCGTGCGTTGTTTTAAGAAAATATAACCTAATTAAATTCCTAAGCTATTCGGGTGAACCAAGGTTGAATTACATCATTAAGAAAATGTTTCGGCTATGTTAAAAAATATTTCTTAATAAAGAAACCATGTCGGTCGTATCACAAAAAATATGGAGAGAATTTTGGTTAAATTTCATCAAATGACAAGATATGAAACAATAAAGATGATGTTATGTGTTTGGTATTATCATTTATTTTTAATTAACCAAAAAAAGGATAACAGGGTTTTCTGTTGTCTTCAGGGTAGAGAAACAAAAGGCGTGGAAGTAAAACATAACTTGGAATCGGTTAAATTGATAGCTACCAAGAATCGAACGATTTTTAAAATATAGATGATATTTATTTACATTATTTTTGAGGTTTTACTTTCTGCGCCACTGTGAGATAACTTCAATTAAATGCTTTCATTGAGTTTCACATATAACCACAACAGGTGTTTACAAGCTACATTGCGATGATTGTAATGGTATTTACATAGGTCAGACTGGTCGTAATTTCCAAACAAGATATAAGGAACATATTGCAGCTTATAGTAATAGTTGTCTAGAAAGATCCCATTTTGCTCAACACTTAATAGATTCAAGCCATTCATTAAATAATAATAACACTTTCAAAATTTTACACACATGTGACAAAGGATTCAAAATGTCAGTATTAGAGAGTTTAGAAATCGTAAAAAATAATACAGCGAGCGTTACATTGTTGAACGAATTAAATACCAGTAGTCCAAGGTCGCCTTTGTTGCGACTGTTTGCCCCTTATCGCGCTTATCGCACTGATAACGATCCAAGCTATATAAGTGGGGGTGACGGGCGATTTGATTAAGCCCCCGGCTCAGATGGACTCACTAATAGAGTGATCCAACTTTTCCCCGCTCACTTAATAATGCTCTTGACCATCATCTTCAATGGTGCTCTCGGCAATAATATCTTCCCCCAGGCATGGAAGGAAGCCACCGTTATAGGTATCCCCAAACCTGGCAAGTCCAAATCCGATCCCTCTAGCTACCGTCCCATCAGTCTGCTCAGGGTTCTCGGTAAAATCTATGAGAGGCTTATTTATAAGCGTCTCAGAGACTACGCCGAGACCAAGGGTCTCATCCCGAACGAGCAATTTGGGTTCCGCACCCAACACTGCAGCATCCACCAAGCCCACCGCATAGTCGAGCACATAAGCGAAAGCTTTATGCGAGGCCTAATGGTGGGGGCGGTGTTCTTCGATATAGCGAAGGCGTTTGACAAAGTCTGGCACAATGGCTTATTATACAAGCTATACCAACTCGGTGTGCCCGATCGTCTCGTGCTCATCTTACGAGACTTTTTGTCAAACCGCACCTTTCGCTACCGCATAGAGGGCGCCCTATCCTCACCCCGTCCCATTCGCGCAGGTGTCCCCCAGGGCTCTGTCATATCCCCGCTCATCTTCACGCTGTTTACTAGCGATATTCCCAAAAGTAGAAAGGCACAGTTAGCTCTGTTCGCAGACGATACGGCCATCTACTTTAAGGCCCGTAGTCCCGTTAGGATTCGCGACACTCTCCAAACCTCAGTCGACAAGCTCGGCGAATGGTTCAGGAAGTGGCGAATCGAGGTCAATCCCGATAAGAGTCAGGCGGTTCTCTTTTCCAAACCGCGTACGAAACCCACCCTCCCCGAGCCCATCACCATGTTCGGCAAGCCGATCCCTTGGGAGAAGCGAGCCAAATATCTCGGTGTAGTCCTCGATGACCACCTCACTTTTCAAGAGCACATAAAGCAGGTTCGCTCGCGAGCCGCTTTCGCTCTAGGTAGGCTTCACTCCGTCCTAAATGCACGTAGCAAATTGTCACTTAGGTGCAAATTGCGTATCTACACTGCGTGTATCCGTCCCATCATGACATATGCCGGTGCCGTCTTTGCCCACACTAGACCCCGCCATATTCATAGGTTGCAAACCATCCAGAACCGATTCCTCCGTAGAGCTACCGATTCCCCCTACTATGTCCGTAACGAGATCCTCCATCTCGACCTTAAAATCCCCACGATAGCTCAATTCTTAAAACGCCTCTCTAAGCGTTTCTTTGACTCCGCCGCCAAACATCGCAACCCACTGGTTGTCGAGGCGGCCAATTATACCCCCTCTCGCATTAGTCATACCCGCCGTCCGAGGCATGCTCTCACCGACCCCGACGACCCCATAACTCTCCTCCAGGAGAGCAATAGGGCCACCAGTACGGTTCTTAAAACCAGACGCCGTCCTTCATTCCGACCTCGACGTCGAGGACCTCCTCGACCGCGACCCCGATCTAACAGGATGACGACTCATCCTACTCCTCCCCGACCCTTGTCTGTCGACGGTGAAGCGCCCGCACAGGCGGACGCTGAGCCGCCAGTAGTAGTAATAGTTAATTTAAACTCCCCGATCCAGCCTGTCCCCACTAGCTGCCCTCCCCCCAGCGACGCCCTAAGCCGAGGTCCGTACCCCACAGGGGGTGCCCTTAGCGAGCCGTCGTTTAGTTTATAATTAGTTTTAGATTAGTTTTTAAATGCCCCTGGCTGGAGGCGCTTTGAGTTAGTATCATAGCTTAGAGCATCTTCGCAGGACAGTCCGGTTAAGTAGATAGTACCCTTTGTGGTAAAACCTACGAGATGCCATTCATAAAAAAAAAAAAACGATTTGATTCACTCTGCGTCCAGCGCTCGGTGTGGCAACACGTCGTATTCTGGTTTGCAATTGTTCAATCGTCATCCTGAGGATGCCTCGTTGAGAGATGAAACACGTGTCGATTTCTTACAGGGTTTTTTTATGACTCTTGAAGAATAGTTAAGCGAAATATGTTACTAAATATATCTACGTCTATTGTATTGTATAATGGATTTCCGCAAAGTCACGCCTGAATATCAATTAACTATCTATAACCACAAAGTTTTCCACCAGAAAAATTCGCTAGCACAGTTTTAAAAAGAATGCTTACTAAATAACAACTGCTATTCACAAAAGATTGTGACCCTCTAACCACGCCATAGTTTTTCTCTCCCAGGCCAATTTATTATGCAATCTCGGTCCGTTTACTTTGTTGAGCGGTACCAATAACGCACTTACCTTGTAGAGGAAACTTAGTGGGCGAATGTACACAAGTAAGGTTAAGAATACCTCGGGATAGTTGCGGGGTAAGTGATGCGATGTATTAGATCAACGTTTGCTGGCAGACATGTTTGCTGAAACAAAATAGGTTATGTTATTATGTGTGGAAATTGGTCCTTTTTGTATTTGGTCTTTTTAGAATTAAGTCTTTCGGTACTGATTATTTGAAAGACAGTAAGAAGGCAATTAATTTATTCGACCCAAATACACACATAAAAAACCGGCCAAGTGCATGTTGGACTACGCACAATGAAGGGTTCCGTAGTTGGGATGAATTTATCCCTAACATAAACTTAACATTGCAGTTAAAAACAACTTCTCTCGTATATAGATATACGTCACAGTCAATTCTCCAAACGCAAGTGTCAGTTTTTAAAAGCAATTTAAAAAAATTGAAATGACAATTTTTTTATTTATTTGCGAGTATCAAAATATTTCGCATAAATGGTATTTTTATTGCGTTGACTTAAAAGCTTGATTTTTCACAGCTCCAAGGGGCCGTAGACCTTCATATTTCATATTAATTCAACTTGTTACCTTCACTTGTTTCTGAGAAAAAGGGTCTTGAAAGAGTGACAGATACACAGACAGGTGAACAAACAAGTGATCCTGTAAGGGTTCCATTTTTTCCTTTTGAGGTACGGACCCCTAAAATGGTAAATAAGGAAATATGGTAATGGTAATAATAATAAGTGGTATCATTACTGACAGGACTTTTGTTGCCAATAAGCCTGATATAGTAGTGATAGACCGATGATAATCGATGTTACCATCCCACATGACGGGAACCTCGTGAAAGCTGAGAAAGAAAAACAAATAAAATATCTCGACATAGCACACGAGGTTGTCGACATGTGAAATGTGAGCTCGGCTATCATTGTGCCGATTGTCGTAACGGCCAATGGCCTGATAGCCGAAAGCCTCGACCTCTCTCGAGGCTCTCGTTAGGCGGTTGGATCAAGGGCCTGATTCAGAAAGCAGTACTCCTTGACACGGCTCGCATTGTGAGAAGGTTCCTGTCTCTGCAGCCCGAACCACCGGTAGCTTGGACCCTGCTACCGACACCGGCGGACTTCTTTTTTATATTTTTAAATGTTTTTTTATATTATCATTTTAATTGAAGAAATATTTAAAAATATAATTACATAAGAAAGAAAATAAATAAACGGAAATAATAAGTAGTATTATTATTATGTTTTTATGTCTTTACATATCTCGGGACCATGGGGTCCCGGTCTTTTGGAAGGCGTACGAGGGGCCGAAGCCAACTCGCAGAGGCCCCTTAGACAATTTCAAAAGGAATGAGGCACCAACCGCCGATTATCCCTGTATGCACTATGTAAGTGCACCCAAGGACAAGCCCCGGTTGGTGTAGGACTATTGCAGAACATGGGAACAAAACATATTGGGCTATGGGTTTGGGTGTCTAAAGTGGACTGGATACCTAGAACTATGGAAGAACTATGGCCCCTGCCTGATCAATGTTTTATATTTACACGGATAAAATGGCAGGGGGTGACTTGCACACTCAATAATGGGCCCCCGAAAACGGTCGCTAGCACATAATGACATAGCGACAAGGGGGCAACACTTCCTGAGGTGCTTGAGGAGTGGAGAGGTGCTTGAGGAGTGGAGAGGTGTATTATTATTATTATTAAAAATGTCTTACATATCTCGGGAGCTTGGGTTCCCGGACCTTTGGAAGGCGTGAGAGGGGCTGGAGCCAATTCGCAGAAGCCCCTTAGACAATTTTAAATGGGATGAGGCACCAACCGACGATTATCCCTGTTCACACTGTTATTATTATTATTAAAAAACAATAAAAAAAACTTAATTAAAATAAAAGAAATTATTATTTCATGAAATAATGATTTCTGTTCAGCAAAACTAGTGCCTGACGCTGGATTTCCACTGGACCTTATGTTGCGAGAACGTGTACGTGGACGTGTTATATTTTGTTGAAAAGTCATACTCTTCACATACGTGTAGGTACAGTCACGGACTTTAATTGATGAGCCACTTACAAACTTTTCAATTTTGCAGTTTCATACATTCAAGAGATTACACGACTAAACACGAACTCAAATCGCATGCTCGTAAACAAGATGACAAATTACTAGTAATCGGAAATAGTCTTATCCATATAGGTTGACTAATAAGTTCTCAATGATAAATAAATACAATGTTTTCCAATCTATTTTATACTGACCTACTTTGAATCGGAGCTCATCAATTCGGTAATTCTGAAAACCTATCCGAAGATAGTGACAGTTGAAATGTCGATGTCAGAGACGTTATTTTCGAATTTGTCGAAATGACTAATTAAAAATTATCCGTATGCTAACGTTACTATGGCTACGCTAAAACAATCGTCGCTACGTTACGGTTGCTAGACCTGCAATTGGTTGACTTTGGGTAGTCACTGTGCTGTCAAGTTTGTAGTTCTGGCTCTCAGGTTAGCCGACCTTAAAATATAATTTTCTTCTATAATACGAAGACGTCTGTCGTGTCTGAATGTACGAGTATAACCGACTATGCTCGATTTGCATTACACGGCATAAATACGAACAATTCCAAGTGGATCATCAATTAAAGTCCGTGACTGTACATTCTCTTTCTTCTTCTGCTTAGTCATAGATTTATTGCATTCTAATACTATAGTTTCAAAACTCGTTTATTTCGTTTATTTATTTTGTCTGAGCGCTGCTAAAATTTGCATTCGACCGCACATTCAAGTTCGTAGCTATGTCCAAGCTGTCCCGTAGCACTCGTAGCACTGCTACGCCCTTTTACAGATGTTGTAGCAGCTTCCCAGTTACGTGTGTAGCACTCAGATTCTTATAAAAGCATGTGGAGCGTAGATTGTTTCACGAACTTGCCAAGAATGTTAATTAAATACTTTGTAAATAATTTAACTTCGTCGGTGTAGTGGTTGGAAGGCGACTATATAGTATGTGTTTGTAGTTCTATCCCAGTTTGAGTAAAAGAGTTAATTGAATATTTTTTTATTTTTAAGAAATATATTAATTTAGTCTAGTATCGGCTAGTTTTAGATAAGATTGGAATCCAGAGGTGTCACACATTGATACTTTGTAGTCATATTTTTTTTGTTGTTTATTAAGCATATTTTTATTTATTTATGTAGTCCCAAAACCAGTAAACAAATATCGTAACCTCCTCGTTTTTTTATCTTGTCGTTAGTTCCAATAAATTGTAAAAACCCGAACGTTTGTATAACCCATCAGATTTGAAATCCAAATATCTCTTTCAATCCACGCGATGATATGATAGGAGATAGTTCGTAGAAAAAATACTAAATCCGAAAAACGAATCCATATGTGTACCAAAAATACGCAATTTTTCACTATTTCGAAATCTATTGGTTTTTGGAAACACCTCGTGGATGCTGTAATGGGTAACTAAGGAATTACCTCGAGAGGATCTGTCAGTCCTCTTGATGGTATAATACGTCATGTTTTTTAGCGTTTTAATTGTGGTATAACAAGGCAACCTCTATTACATGGGGTATATACAATGACATATTTATGTGTAGCCATAAATATAATGTTAAATGTTTGCATTCAGTTTTTTAGTTAAATACTGCTGGCTTGCCGCACGCTTTGGTATTTAGAATTTCGAATTTTAGAATTTATTTAATTATTTTTAAGAATGTATTACATAGTATGGTGTTAGTATTTTTGTTAGTTCTTACATTCTACCACAAAATACGGTGTACAAAATATTCACTTGTCATTCTTGACTAAGTACAAGTAAAAATAATAGTGATTTACTAATATGTCCAATAAGAATCAGTAGGTATTATTATATAATGTAATTAGGTAATCGTTTCTTTAAAATGTCATAATTAACTCCATGTCATCTCGGATTTTTGCACTATTCCAAGTATTCGCGAATGTCATAAAATCAGTTATCCAATAACCAACTGGTCAGTTTTTTCTTGAACACTTTTTACTGTAAGTGCAGCAAGCAATTGATAATAAATAAATAAATTAATCAATCGGGGATTCTATTATAGACTTGATGCTATGTTATATCATTTTTGGTTTAAATCCTACAGTACGTTCACTCGTACTATGGTACTTACCAATCTGTGTGAAAGGACTTTTTTGCTTTTCGACCGACGACGTTCGAAATGCATTTACCCACTGAGTTTTTAATACAAAACAACAAGAAACAAAACAATAATCACATTTATTGTTCGACGAAGGTGATCAAATGCCCCCAATACCATAGCCTGACCTATTCGCAGTCCGATTTTGTTTAACTATGTCCAATAAACAGGCTTTATAGGCCGTTAACGCACTTTTCATGTTTTATTGTCAACCATTGTTAAGAACATCGCTTTACGACCGCCACTAAAAACCTTACCGTTTCATATATAAATAAGTAACTGCTGATCTAACATATATTTATTTATTAGTTGTATTTCTACGAAGATTTTACTACACAATTCTTGTAAAATGAACCTTAAGACCATCTGGTCCTTTCGCCCTTTTTTTGTTGGTCCTTCATTCATTAGTAGACAGAATTGAGAGCTGAAACGTCGTAAGCGACGAGCGCGATTAAGCCCCATTTAGAATGAGATAAAATATTTTATGCATGTGCATGTATTGTGTTTCGTGTTCGGAATATAAATGTTACTGATTGTTGCGAATAAAGGGAGCTTTGCATTTGATACTAAGGATAGGTTCACATGATTTTGAAGCATGATTTTGTGAACGGTTAATGAAGATTGTACCCAAGCTTTAAATGCGCGTAGAAAGTTCATTTAAACCTACGCTTAATGTCTTGTGGAATGCCACTGTGGTCTTTAGAGTTTCTTACTACTTTTGTTTTTATTATCTTATGTTTCTTGCCTATTAGCCACAAGAATTTTATTAAACAGTGGCAAATTATTGTTGTCAAATTACCTCGTAGTTGGGCAACTACAAGTTAGATTTCACTATTGGATTTTACTTCTCGTTTAGCGCTAGTAAAAATTATACTATCTCAATGCGACTCTTTAATGTAGTGATTAATTCTTGTCATCTGGAAATCTAATAAGTAACTACGTATTTATTGCAAGAAACGAAATCTGAATGTCAAACTTTTTTGAGAAAAGTATCAAAAATACAACGGTGTTACCACATCGAGCGCTGGACGCAAAGTCTTTGCGTCCAGCGTTCGGTGTGGTAACACGTAGTGTTCTGGTTTGCAATTGGTCAATCGTCATCCTGAGGATGCCTCGTTGAGAGATGAAACACGTGTCGATTTCTTACAGGGTTTTTATGACTCTTGAAGAATAGTTAAGCGGAATAGGTTACTAAATATATCTACGTCTATTGTATTTTATAATGGATTTCCGTAAAGTCACGCCTGAATCAATAAACTATCTGAGATAAGTACCATTTACTGAATGCATGTTCTTCATATTCATTACAATCTCCCTACATATCTGTCGGATTCATAATCAACCCTCATACAAAAACCGTCAAGTACCTATGTAACAAGAGTTTACACGTTACAATTAGGTAATTACCTGCCTCGCAATCAAACGCAATCAGTTCTTATGATTTTAACGAGGAGCCTCGCGTCCTTTGCGGCATTAATAGCTCATTCCAAATAAAGACATCGCTAATAAAAAGCAATGTTAGCGTAATTGCCCGATATTATCGTATCCAATCAGATAATCCCGTTCCGTTTTACGTTATTATTTTTACCTACGGTCTTTGCGAAATTGAATTTTTTTCGGCGTCAATAGAGATTTTCATGAAAGTGAAATTGGATGATTGATTGCTTTCTTGTGCAGGTGTTCTTTTTGCTAATTGACTTCTGAAAAAAAAGTGTGTTTTTTTTTCTTTTCTTTTAGATGATTATTTTTTATTAATTTACGGTATTTACATAATTATAATATATACTCTAACAGACTTAAAAACAAATATTTATAGTATGTACAATTATATAACAAAATTAAAAAGAGGAAATAAAGGGGAGGAGCTCATTGTTTTAAGTTATTGTGTTGAGCTGAACGACATAAAAACGTCATAAGAGAATTAAATAATAAAACATTATTTTTTCATGGCTTTTTTCCTACCTTTTTATTTGTTATTGACATAGAGAACTAACATTCACATTTGTGTAAAACGGGTATTTATAAAACGGGTGAAGATGCGGAAACCATTACTAGAAAATAACAATAGAGTAGATGTTCCAAAATTATAAAAATAAAAATCATCATTCAGTCATCAGTTCGGAGCTAGGAGCTCGTGGCTAAGTAATAACAGCCGCACGGGTTGATTCATCAGGTTAAGCTACGCTTGCCGGGGTTGGTCCGTGGATGGGTGACCATCTTTACATATTGAGAGTCCTCCGTGCCTCGGAAAGCACGTTAAACCGGTCGTCCCGGCTGTCATTTGTGGATCTTTGAGAGTCGTTACGGGTCGTCAGAAGCCCGACAGTCTGACAACCAGTCTTGCCAAGGGGTATTGTATTACCCAGTTACTGGGTTGTGGAGGTCAGATAGGCAGTCGCTCCATGTAAAATACTGGTATTTAGCTGCATCCGGTTAGACTGGAAGCCAACCCCAACATGGTTGGGAAAAGGCTAGGCAGATGATGATTCAGTCACCAGTCATCGTCTGCATTCCACTGTTGGACATAGGCCTCTCCAGTTGCACGCCATTCAGCTCAATTTTGGGCAGCTCTCATCCAGCTGCTGCCAGCCACCCTAGGAAGATCGTCGCTCCATCCAGCCTGAGGGCGTCCTACCTTATGTTTGCCGATTCGCTGTCTCCTCTCAAGAACATGTTTTCCCCAGTGGTCAACGGTTCTACGGCTAATGTGGCCGGCCCATTACCACTTCATCTTGCTTATGAGCTATGTCAACAACTATGATTCTCCACCGGATTACTTTGTTCCAGATTTCATCTTATAAAATAAACATAAATGTATTGAAGTGCAAATGATAAATTTTTAGCTTAAATGTTAATAAAATATCTTAAAAAATAAAAACCTTGAAGCAATAAAAGGATTTTATTATATTTTAGACTCCATGATTTTATGTTCAAGATAAGTATTCCTTAGTGAGTCGTGATTTGATTTCAAATCCTCTGTTAGAAACGGCTTTTTGTGTCCTGGGACTGAATGGAGACTGAGATAACGAATTCAATTTGTTTTGTAGTCCTTCTAAATCTAAATGTTATTTATAATGTTTCTTTGAGCTTATTTTATTATTAAACAGGTAGTGTTATGTTTGTTTTAAAATAGGTTGTTAGGTTAATGATGTTAGGGAAAGAGATGGTCTTAATTAATGACAGTAATATCATCATCTGCCTAGCCTTTTCCCAACTATGTTGGGGTTAGCTTCCAGTCTAACCGGATGCAGCGTAGTAGTAATATTTTACATGGAACGACTGCCTATCTGACCTCGACAACCCAGTTACGAGGTAACACGATACCTCTCGACAAGACTGGTTGTTAGACTTTCGGGCTTCTGACTCCCCGTAACGACTGTCAAAGATCTATGAATGACAGCAGCTGGGACCAACTGCATAACGTGCTTTCCGAAGCACGGGGGGTCTCGGAATAAGATGAACCACCCATCCACGAATGACCCATCCACGGACCGAACTTGGCAAGCGTTACTTAACCTTGAAGGTCGACCCGTGCAGCTGTTATTATAAAGCGAGGTAGTCAAATTACGCACAAACGTTAATAATTAATTGTTAAATCATAATTAATTGTTTTTTTTATTTAATAATTAAATCCTTAGATAATTAATAGTACGATGAAAACATTTAAGAATACTTCGTATGACGGTCAATAAATGCTACTGTCCTTTAAAAATTACGAAAGGTCCAATTAAAAAAAAAAAAAAAAACTATAACAACTTGAAAAAATTTAAGAACATTTATAAGTTTTGTTCATGAAGGTCTAAGGTACAAAAATACCATCATTATTATTATTATTAACTTTTCCATGACGTCATCATATCTCTCCGAACATGCAAAACTAGTCAAGGCCGACGTTGATGTGACCTTCAAGAAACTTTCCTACAATCAACATTTACGACAAGATAAGTGGATAATGTATCATCCATCCCTATTTCTCATCCCCTATCAGCATAAAAAGTCCGGGATAATCTTTAGTTCGAGTTTTCTATACAGGGCCAACTGAATGTCAAATTATTCAAAAGAGTGTCCGTGGAGTTTCTTGCCCGTTCTTCTCCATAGGAACCTACGCTTTGGAATGGGCAACTAGCTTCATCTTTCTGACTGACCGAACCCTTGACAATTCAAAAGTGCCTGTAATTGGTTTATTTGTAATAAATGCTTTGAGTTTTTGAGTTTGAGTTTGAGTTTGATTATTTTTTTAGATACAGAGGCTCTTTGACTGTAATATTGTAATTCACTGAGTGTCAAATTTTTTTGAGAAAATCGCTTTGATTTTCTGTTTCACAGCTTTGTTGGCGATCATTCCATAATCACGTATTCCTCTTTTCTTCCTAGTTGATAATGTGTATCTACATAACCCTATGTTTTTAACTAATAAAGGATGTAACAAAAACCCTGTCCGATCCGATAGGAACCGCATTACCAAAAAAATTTTTTTTTGTGAATATGAATTTATTACTATTTAAAATTCACATTTTTAGTACCAAAATTAATCCCAATTTCATTATAAATTTATACATATAATTATTATAACAAATTTTCTATGGAAGTCATAAGTTATGACATGTAGAAACCTATTAAACGACGGCCGCCCGTGCCCCATTAAATAAACCGGAAAAATTCCCGATTAAAAACGTGTATTCCCGTTCGTCCCACTGCCGTCGTCCCACTGGTGGGACGAACGGGAATTTAATAAATTATATTAAATTTATTCCCGCTCGTCCCACTGACTTTGTTAGTGGGACGAACGGGAATGATTCAGTCATTTTATTTTTAATTCCCATTGGTCCCACTGAAAAATTTGGGTCTGGTTGCTGTTCAATTATACGCTTATTAATCCTAACTAATACTATATATGCGAAAGTGAGTTTGTTTGTTTGTTAGGTACGCTTTCACGCTAAAACGGCTGAAATGATTTAAATGCAATTTAGCACATGGGTAGACCATGACCTAGGTTAAGACATAAGATAGATACTTTTTATTTCTGTAGCACGTTGCATGCATACAAGCCGGTATTCTATGCAAAACACTTTGTGCACAATTTGTGAGCAGTACCTAACCTAACAAAAAGTACTAGGCTTGCATGAATTCAGGATAGTATTTCAATCATAAGTTTTATCTAAGTTATAGAATTTGAACGACAGATAGTTTATTTAACACGTAGTATACTTTTTATCCCGGTAGCTCGGTACATGCAAACAAGATGGTATTCTGTTCACGATACCTTGTGAACAATTTCTAAGCAGTAACCTAACAAGAAATACTAGGCTTGCATGAATTCAATCATTAGTATTATGCCTCTAGTAGGTAGGTAGGTAGGGTAGGTACCCTGCCTATCCACCCTACACTGCCTATCTACCCTACCGAGAACAGGATAAAAAGTATTCTATGTCCGGCTCCTGGTTCTAAGCTACCTCCCCACTAATTTTCAGCCAAATTTCGGAGCCTATTCAATGCAAACAAACAAACGAATCAAATCTTAACTCTTTATAATATTAGTATAGATAAAACGAATGATTGAAATACTATCCTGAATTCATGCAAGCCTAGTACTTTTTGTTAGGTAAGGTACTGCTTCATGCTCATAAATTGTGCACAAAGTTCTTTGCTCAGAATACCGCCTTGTATGCATGCAACGTACTATAGACATAAAAAGTATCTATCCTATGTCTTAACCTGGTCATGATCTACCCATGTGCCAAAATGCATTTAAATCATTTCAGCCGTTCTAGCATGAAACTGTACCTAACAAATACACAAGCAAACTCAATTTTGCATTTATAGTATTAGTTAGGATAAATAAGTGAATAATTGAACAACAACCAGACTCAAATTATTCAGTGGGACCAACGGGAATTAAAAATAAAATGACTAAATCATTCCCGTTCGTCCCACTAACAAAGTCAGTGGGACGAGCGGGAATAAATTTAATATAATTTATTAAATTCCCGTTCGTCCCACCAGTGGGACGACGGCAGTGGGACGAACGGGAATACACGATTAAAAAAACTGTGGCGAATTTTTGTCATTCGGACATAATTTTTTTTTGTTGTTTTTGGGCCTTTAGGGTCATTCAAATGCATACGGTGGAGGTATGCCCTACTTGGACGGAGCACCGCCGTTTCCTCGTGGAGGCGATTGGCGGCAATGACCTCTCGCGTCCGGCCCTGTTTCAGGCCATGGTACGGAGCGAGAGGGCATGGGAAGCCGTCACCTCCTTCTGCGAAGCAGTAATGCTCGCAAAGGAAGAGGCGGAACGCGTGAGGGAGAGGCAAAGTTTGCGCCCTCACGCCCCTAACCGCCGCCGCTGGAGACGCCCTGGGCGTCGGGAATCCCAGGCGGATTCCCGGCCACCATAGGCGCGGGCCTACGGACGGCGAGCAATGGGTAGCTCGCCGTCCGATAAGGACCAGGCCCGGATCGATGGCGCGTCGTGTTCCACGCGCACCTCAAAGAGATGTTAGCACAATTGGAGGGGTCCGGTAGGACCGATGCCTGCCAGGGTTGCGGGAAAGTCCGAAAGGGATACCGGGACCTTGGCAACAGGCAACTTAAGGAACACGGGTGGGTTTTAGTCAGTAAAAGTCTGACACGCGCTTCCGCTCCGCCCAGAGCGGGAGAAGTCAATGGATGATTTCCCACCCTCAAACAAAAAAAAAAGGGTCATTCAAATAATACTTAGCCTAAAATAAAACATCACTAACACTATCTGCTTACAGAATTACGCAAATCTCTTACCAAAAAACGGTTTAAAAACTAAAAGCTTCAAAAAACAAATCATCGAATTACATACTTAGTTCACTTATGTTTTCGAAAACCTTTACATAAACATCCATCTTTAGACTACACCAACTCCACATTAATTACGAGAAGTATAGTTCTATATCCATTTAGCAGATAAAGGCATGCACAGCGCAGCACTTCGCAAGATAACTTTTGTCTAATAAGTCGATAAAGTTGCCAACTATCGTACAACTTTGCAAATTTAATATCGAAACTCATTGACCCGAAAAACAGGCCGAGGGTTTACGCTATGGTCGAGTAAATGGGTAAGCAGAATACTTTTTACCTAAGTGGATACCAGGAACTTGGCTGTATCGATATTGGAGATTTTTACGATGAAAAAGACTGGCTTTGTTTTGTATTTTTTACAGAGGTCTATGTAGTAAAAAGAACATACGGCTGTATTTTGAAAACAGATAAAGAGTTGAAAACAAAAGATTAACCATGAACTGAAAATCTTTACATATTATAAAACAAAGTCCTCCGCCGCCTCTATCTGTCGTCCTGTACGCGATAAACTCAAAAACTACTGCATCGATTTTCATGCTGTTTTCCCCAATGGATAGAGTGGTTCTCGAGTAAGGTTTTAGTATATAATAACTGACATCCACGCGGGCGAAGTTGCGGGCATCAGCTACTTAATCATAATTATTTGCTTAATATATTGTAGATATCCGACTAACTACTCGTTCGGACAACCCTATGAATCGATTAACATTGTAAATTGACCAGCATACTATCGGCACATCTACCTTTTGCTGAATCAAAACTACGTAGAAACAGCAATAAATATCACGGCACAATACAACCGTTTACATTTCCATGCCATAAAAATGGCATTGTCAAAAATATTCATGAATCAACATAAATTGCCGCTAAAACAAACGCCGCAAACAAAACGTATCAACATTCCACCAATCACAACCGAATGATCGAATGATCATATCGGTAATACGATTCCCGATTGTAAACATAATAGGTGCGTAACCGATTGTAAATCGGATTCGATTCGAATTGAAACGATTACTGTAACACCTTCATTGTTGTTATTGCGTGTTTATTAGATTCGGGTCGGTTTTTGTCCGGAGGCGGAGGTAATAGGCCTGGTTTTAATGGGTACCCCGTAGTGGACGTTGTCTTTATCGTAATGTCGTCGTATCGTCCGGCATGACACGGACAGTCAGTGGTGGAATGAGATTAGGTGCTTTCTTGTTGCCTTATTTTGGAAGAGGTTGTTATGATACGGTTTTTGTGCAAAGTTGTGTAAGAGGGAGAAATATTCGTTCGGGAAGGCGTTATTAAATAATCTAGTAAATGTAGGCAAGTTGGAAAATATGTTTTTCTTTTTAACCGACTTCAAAAAAAGGAGGAGGTTATCAATGCGTCTGTACTTTTTTTTTTAATGTTTTTTACCTCAGAACTTTCGACAGGGTGAACCGATTTTGATGATTCTTTTTTTTATTGAAAGCTGGTGCTTCCCGTGTGGTCCGATATAAATTTTATTAACTTTGCTTGAGTAGTTTTTGAGTTAGCTTCAATAATTACGTATTTTTCCCACTTAGTCTATGTAGATGACATCTTATTTGAATCCGTCACTGTTATTTACCTAGCAGGTAGTGGAATTTGAGTGGGGTAGGTACCACAACTAAAAAATGAAAAATAAAAATATTTCACAAAAAAAAAAAACAACCGACTTCCAAATAAAAAAACACTGAAAAAGTGAAAAATAACTTTAATTTCGGAAGCCGGTGTCTTTGCTTTTCAATAAAAACTAAAAGTGAAATGGGTTGTTCTGAAGTGTTCCGTATTTATATCACAGTAAATGGAACAGTTATCTACGACGACGACATAGCCCGAAGTATTGCCAAACTTAAGCGGCAGTGGGCAAGGCTCATTTCTCGCAGAACAGATGGCCGATGGGGCCGAAAGGTTCTGTAGTGGCGACTGCGTACCGGAGGACGTAGCGTTGGAAGGCCCGACAAGGCAGACCAATGTCCTGGTGAAGGCCGCAGGAATCCGCTGGATACGAGAAGCACAGAACCAGTCCTATTGACGGTGCTTGGATGAGGCCTATATCCAGCAGTGGACGTCTTTCGGCTGAAATGATGATGGTGGTGATAAAATGGGACGAAAAGGTTTTAATTTTTCAGGCTCAGATTTTAAAATACTCAAAGGACCAACTTTCGCGCTCAAACAAAAACTTATTTCTGATTTCAGTCTTTTCTTTTCAATAGCTGTTCAGAGGCCCTACACAAAGTGACATTCTAACAGCGATAACGATGATGGAAAAGGCAAAAATATATAGGCAATAAATAATGTGTATGCTATCGAATATCTTATGTCAATCCTGTTGCAAGTCGTTGTAGAAATACGAAACGCTTTCGAAGCGATTGTCAACTATCTAGACCCTCTGAAATTGGTGCTTTTGAATTAGAAATACTCAAAGTACCTTTTTTTTATTTGGCTTGGTAACCAACCGATCAAAAAGTTTATTTTGAAAATAAGCCTTATTCTCATCGTATACTCAGCACTTTCCGAGAAATATGACATGCCTAACATAATCAAGTAAAATAATGTCACTAACAATACTCATTCGCGTAGGTACCTGAGCACTCAGCGCTAAGGATGCTATTCCAAGGACCATAATCGGCTCAGGATGGCTCACTACACCTGACCACGGGCGTTAAACCAAATTAACAATGTATATACGCCCTAATTATACATAGGTTTGCCTGGAAATCGTTTCGGGTACGGCTTTATCTAAAGGTGTTGTAGTAGGGGTTTTGGGCGATGAAGCGGTTTGTATTGGTGGTCCTGTTTTGAAAAAAGTGGATTAGATTTGATTTGGTCTACTTGACCTGTACGTGTGTTAGCAAATGTATTATCTCTTCTCATTTCAACAAAAAATCCCAAGATAAGAAGCAATATTATTAATATTCAATATTTATATAACACTATTATTTTTAAGCCAATCAAAAATAATAAACAAAAGGTAAAAAATCATAGACCAAAGGTAAAATAAATATCATAAAAAGTCTTACACATTCGTATATAATATGTATTAGCTTGACAAATAAACTCGCACACTTTTGAGGCCTCGAAAATATCTTATCTTTTTCTATCCTGTCCTCAATTTCTAAATTGTATCATCCCTAACCGTGCCCGTTATTGGGAAGACATCTGAAATATTTATATACGGTCCGTATCCCGGTATACGGGTCAACTAAACACAATCTGTAAAGGTTGCGGTCACATTATTGAAATGTAACTTTCTGAGAACTTATTGAAGCACGATTGAACGCTTTTAGGGTTCCGTAGTGAAATAGGAAGTTATTTTAATGTCATGTTGCTTAAGAAAAGGTATAGGTGGAAATTAAGTGCCTGCATAATTAAATTGGTATTATTACCAAAGGCAGTTAAAAATTCATCAGAGTTACAAACATTACTAAGTACACAGTCGTAGGAAATTCTAGTAGTACCTGAGAGACGTTTTGAGGTATCTCTACGGAGATCTCTTGAACACAATGCAATCTACCACTACGAACGGACAAAACATTTGCATAAGAACTTTTAGTCTAGTTGTAAGCATTGTTTTCTGGACATAAGCCGAAACACGACAAACTCGACCAAAAACATGTGAATGTTTGCATAGTACAAAAAAGAAATCGTCAAAAAATATCACGGCATTCCTTTCATAATATTTATGGTGCAATCTGCCATAGAACATAAGGACCAATCAGTACATTTTACATCGTATGAACAATAAGGTTAAGCCACATAAAACAAACTAAAAAAAGTCTCTATTTTCGCATTTCAAACAACGGAATCTAATGAACGGCTTGCATATCCACTGTCGTTCCTATCGTAAAAGTTATCCGATAATGGACATTCTTTCCTCCTGTACAATTTTATGTCTGTCGGAGTATATTCTAGCGAGTTGGATAAAGATTAAAAATATTAAATCAGTGTGCCTGCCATTCTGATCAGTGTGCCTTTTTTTTGGATACTATACGCCCGGGTTTTTTCTACAGTGGCAGTGTGCAGCTGTCACCATAATGTAGCATCACCCAAAACGTTTTCCAACTAAAAATGATATGGGTTTTGTATGTGACTGTGTAAGACTGTCTTAGAGCCAGACTGTCTGGGCCTTGTTTATGACAGAATAAGTCTGTCCTAGGATGCTGATCGATCTTCTTATTAGTACTTACGAGGTACAAAAAGCATAAAATATTATTATGCAATCTGTCTATCTGCATTTAGATCATTATCATGATCATGTCACTCGAAAGAGGTTCACTGCTTGGACATATTTGGATATCTATAAAAAAGAACGTATATGTTTTTTTTACAGTTTTGTACTGTAATTCTGGACGTTACAAAAACACTTCTCAAAAAGACACGCTCAAGTCGTATCGATCTTGTTACTTTAGTAGCTTTTTCTCGCGGCTTTGTTCGCTTGCCCTTTGGGATTACGCGAAATTTTATTGGCCAGACTAGAGACGTGGCATGATAAGACGCGCCTTAATTGGTTACTGTACCCAAAGGACGGCGACATAGAATTCTTTTGTCACGCAGGAGTTTTAGAAGATTTTTATTCAAACAGACGAAGAGTTTTGAGTTTTTGAGGTCGATTATGCTATGTTAAGGATTTAAATATAATATGATAAAAGAATATAATAAAATAATGTTGGTTGGCTCTGTTTTGCTTTCTCACACTTATTCCTATTATATATTCAATGGTGCGAGTAAGTCAGTATTGGACATGCTAGTAGTACATACTTAGGACACTTAAACTCGCGACAATCTAAGAAGTCCGTTTTGACGTTTAGTTCTCGTACATGTAATAAAACGTTATGCCTTGAGATCAGTTTTAATCAATGTAGATAAGTCGTCGATTACAAATTCTCTAAATATGTTCAATCGATATGTCTCGAGAATCAGTTTATAAGAAACCAATTTTTTTTTCATCGCTACACAATACATTTTTATAGCTGTCAAAACGGACTTCTTAGATTGTCGCGAGTTTAAACAAATTTGAGAAATTGAACATAGGTAGGTGGAGTTGTCGGCACAGCTATCAATTTTAAATATCACTTTTATAATAATACTAGCTTTTTTCGTAGGATTTCTTTATTTATAACTTCTACGAAAAAACCCTCTGAGGACCAAAAAATGTAAATGAGCATCGATTTTTCTTGTGCTACGTTTCACATCATATTTCACAACAGCGAATGCAGTTTGGATGGGAACCCGTCTGGTCGTGGCTTGCCAAATCACCTAATATCAGTGCAATGGCATCCGATTCTGCATAGTTTAGGACGAAGTATAGTGTGAAATGTAAATTCAGACACAAATAGAAAAATAACCAGAATAACAAATGTAAGGAGTGCAGGGGAGTTAAAATATGTATTTCTAAAGTGGTTTAGAGGACAGAAAACTGTGTTGGTTGTTTAAAATAATTAACTCGTTTTTTTTTTTTTGCAAAGACTTTCTATTCTGAATTCCTTTGACTAAAATCCCATGGTATTGCTTCTTCCACCTCATACCAAGAAGCTAAGTCCTTTGCGCAATCTTCAGCGGATTTAACTCTCCTCCTAAGCCATGTTGAGAAAAACTATACGAGTTTATTCATCGAGCGACATTTGTATTTATTCACTTTACTTCTCTACAACGAGAGTCAATCTGCTCCGCCTTTTCCCAACTACTTATGTTGAGGTCGGCTTCCAGTCTAACCAGATGTAGCTGAATACCAGTAGTTTACATGCAGCGACTGCCTATTTGACCTCCACAAGGGTAGTCACTGAACAAGACGATACCCCTTGGTAAGACTGGTTGTCAGACTTTCGAGCTTCTGACGACCCGTAACGACTGTCAAAGATCCACGAATGACAGCCGGTACCAACGGCTTAACGTGTTTTCCGAGGCACGGAGGAGTCTCGGTATGTAAAGATGGTCACCCATCCACAGACCAACCCCGGCAAGCGTAGCTTAACCTGATGGATCGACGCGTTTTGGCTGTTATTACTTAGCCACGAGCTCCTCTACAACGAGAGTAAACCTACATAAAAATGAACAAAGAATTTCAAGATTATTATTTTTAAAGGAGACAAAAGTTTTGTTTTCGCAAATACGTCAAGTAAAACAAAGTTAAAAATAAGAACCTACACTTGAAGTGTTTTAAAAGTTTTCTACTGTTGTTCTGAAGTGTAGGGTGTCGGCGATATAAAGGACTTCTCTCAACTCCCGTTTCAATAACAACCTGAATTGAATCGTAAGACTTCCAGCATAAAGTTTAAAATGGCTAAAAAGTATATTTTATGGATTTATTGCACCAATGTTTTATATTTTAGTATGCATACAGTTTGATTAGTTTTGGATGTTCGTGTGAATTGGTTATACAAAGTATTTTTAAATGGAAATTTTCAAATTAAGTTTCAGTTTTTTATTAATGCGACCACAAACACCTTTCAATGTGAAAATGACGTGGAAAGCTTGAAAAATACATTAAAAAGTGAAGGAATATTTTTGTATACTTTTATGTACCTGTGACGTTATTTTCTGGCGTATTAAGTAAACAGCCTGAGGTTACTTTTAGCAAATTACCTACGTTGGGCTCAGGAATTTAATAACGTTTGTTTTGGGTCATCGGGGGAATGAATGAAAAATGTACTAAAGCGTATTAACTTAGGCCTCCGTAAATGATTTACGTAGGTATCTTTTCGGTATTTTTTCATCACAAATTTTAAAACATTTATCTAGAAGGTGATAAATTGGTTTGCTTATCGAACTATGTTCCAAATTATTTATGAATTTAAGAGAAGGCTCGACAATTTTCTTCTACAATCTTATGAAAAAAATGTGTAGCTACCACACTACAAAGATTTCGTATTTTTTTCCCTAAACATAATCCTATTATTTCTATGGCAACATACAATTATCCCAATAAGAATATTTCCCAATAAAAATCAGTATTCCGAACTAGCCTAGTAAAATTTTATCGCGTAATAAAAATGGAGTGTTCGAGTTTAGTACAAATATCGACAATCCAAGAAACGAAGGTCTTGGTCCCAACCCTAGCCGGAACAACTGACAAAATAAAAAGCGACAGAAATCGTAGTAATCTCACTGATTCCGATACAATAGAAATTTTTATTCCGTCGTTCGGAAGGGGAGATTATGAAGCGAGCATCGTTCGAACAATGGGCCGTTCAACTCTTCCTGTCATCAGAGATAATAAAGGGAAAATATCGTGAGAAATTAAAATGAGCTCGGAGCTTGGTCAGTAAACAAGAGGGGGTGGGGGTTGGCAATTTTATTTTCCAATGTCGGATCAATAAGGAGAAATGGGACACAGGATATTGCTGGACATTGAAATGGAAAAAAAAAGCGTTTTAATTACGCCCTATACGCTTTGAGGCGCACTAGATGTTGGACTTGTGTTGTGACCATCCAACCGTTTATTGGACACTGCTTTTTTAATAGATTCTGCTGCATTTGTTTTAGTGATTTTTCTTTTGTTTTTTAGTAGAAGTTCTTGAATCGCTGGTATTTTTAAGCCCTATTTATACGATACAAGTTTCTTGCCTGTGGCATACAATAACATTTAAGCAACAAATGAATTGCATCGTCTGAACGCTGTTTCGACAGTAACAACAATTCTTATTGTTGCTGTAACTTAATGTATGCCGCAGGCAATTTAATCTGCACCATGTAAACCAGGCTTAATAGATTGGGTCGATCACATTATCATGCAGTATTTAAATTCAGAATAGGCTATATTTTGTTTTTTTTTTTTGAGAACCCAATTCCATTGGTATATTGAATTGGAAACCAACACCATTCATTTCAGTTAGAATCACGAAATAAATTCCTAAAATTCCATACACGTGTCTCGTTACATGCCGAGCCAATTTATGAATGGCACTCAAAATATAAATAAATATAAGCATCAAAGGCTGGATTATGAACCCAATATTTAAAGTTTATAGTTCGGTGATTCAAATCATGTAAATGGCCTTTAGTTTGCGATTTCATTTTAATAAATTGATCAAAATGTATGCAGTATTTATAATAAAGAGGAAGGGAAAATGACAGGGAGAAAATGGTCGAAGTCATGATTAGTATGGTAACAAGATGACTAGATTTATTCCATACAAATACCAAAAGCTAATAAATACGAGTACCACTAGTATTTGTTTCAACTCATTTATTTTCTATTCCGAACGGATATCATTGTTTAAACTAATACCAAAACAAGTTCAAAGATATACGGTATAGTCAAATACCAGTGGTATTAGTTGTTGGTATTAGAATGCAAAGAATCGATGACTAAGCAGAAGAATAAAGATAATGCACAATCACGGACTTTAATTGATGAGCCACTTAGCACTGTTCGTATTTTAGCCGTATAATGCAAATCGGGCTTATTCGGTTGTACTCGTACATCCAGACACGTAAAGTCATGTCTTCATATTATAGAAGAAGAAAATTATATTTAATATTTTTACCGGTTGGCTAATCTGAGAGCCAGAACTACAAACTTGACAGCAAAGTGACTACCCAAAGTCCACCAATTGCAGGTCTAGCAACCGTAACCTAGCGACGATTGTTTTAGCGTACCTAGCCATAGTAACGTTAGCGTACGAAGAGTTTTTTTTTCAATTTCAATTTCCTTATTTTCGTAAATAACGTCTTTGACATCGACATTTCAACGTCACTGTCTTCGGATAGGTTTTCAGAATTATCGAGTTATTGAGCTCTGATTCAAAGGAGGTCAGTATCAAATAGATTGGATAAACATTGTATTTATTTATCATTGAGAACTTATTAGTCAACCTCTATGGATAAGACTATTTCTGATTACTAGTAATTTGTCATCTTGTTTACGAGCATAGGATTTAAGTTCCTGTTTAATCGTATAATCTCGTGAATGTATGAAACTGCAAAATTTAAAAGTTTGAAAGTGGCTCATCAATTAAAGTCCGTGGCTGTATCTACTTATTGTTTAGGGTATCGTAGTACGTATGTATGGGAACAAAAAACGTTTGTTAATAAACACTATTAATATGCAGTTTACTTATAGAAGTAAACTCAATCATTAACGAATCCTCCTCCTTGACGGTATTTTGGAAACATACGTTAGACATAATGTCACGGCCTTTTCATAGAGTGACGGAATGTCATCCAGATATATATCTGTCAGTCAGATATTATTTTTATTTCTGTTAACATCACTGAATATAGGAAATGGGTGTGGTCAGTTCGACGCCGAAGCTTTATGTACTTCTCTCTGTGTTAACAATATACTAAACTCATCGACTAATATTATACTCGAATAATATTATAAATTCGAAAGTAACTCTGTCTGTCTGTCTGTCTGTCTGTATGTTACCTTTTCACGCCAAAACCACTGAACGGATTTTGACAAAATTTGGCAAGGAGATAGATGGCACCTTGGGGAAAGATATAGGCTACTTTTTATCGAAATACCGCGCGGCAGAAGCCGCGGGCGGAAGCTAGTATTGTAAATCCGAAAGTGAGTTTGTTTGTTACGCTTTCACGCTAAAACGGCTGAACGGATTTAGAAGAAATTTGGCACATGGGTAGACCATGACCTGGAATAGGACAGAGGATACTTTTTATTCAGATATTCCCACGGGATCGAGACTTACGCGGGTGAAACCGCGGGGCGCAGCTAGTACTTTATATTTTCAAGTCTTTTTGGAACTATAAAAAAAAATCAATCTGCCTAGCCTTTTCCCAACTATGTTGGGGTTGGCTTCCAGTCTAACCAGATACAGCTGAATACCAGTATTTCACATGGAGCAACTGCCTATCTGACCTCCACAACCCAGTAACTGGGCAATACGATACCCCTTGGTAAGACTGCCATGGTTGTCAGAGTTTCGGGCTTCTGACGACCCGTAACAACTGTTAAAGATCCACGAATGACAGCCGGGACCAACGGTTTAACGTGCTTTCCGAGGCACGGAGGAGTCTCGGTATATAAAGATGGTCACCCATCCACGGACCAACCCCGGCAAGCGTAGCTTAACCTGATGGATCGACCCGTGCGGCTGTTATTACAAAGCCACGAGCTCCTCTTCTATTGGAACTATAAATAACAGTAATATTGTTTCTAGGTATCGAGATCAACGTCCCAGCAAGTGGTACTCCGCGAGGCGACGCGAGCGTTAGCTGGCAGGTACCGATGCGAGGTGTCCGCAGATGCACCCTCGTTCCACACACAAGTGCGGTCAGCATACATACATGTTGTTGGTAAGTGATCGGTACTAGTTTTAGATTTAAGCTATGAATGTAAGGATTATTAATTTCGACGTTGTTCAGGAGAATTTATCTTCATTGTTTTTTTAAATATTACGGTTGTCAATCGAGTCCTAATATGACTTATCCAATAATCCTAACTAATATTATAAGTGAGAAAGTGAGTTTTTTTGTTACGCTTTCACGCTAAAACAGCTTAACGGATTTAGATGAAATTTGGCACAGGGGTAGACCTTGACCTGGAAAAGGACATAGGCTACTTTTATCCTGGATCAGAGACGAAGTCGCGGGTAACAGTTAGTAATATTATAAATGCGAAAGTGAGTTTGTTTGTTGTGCTTTCACGCTAAAATAGCTTAACGGATTTAGATGAAATTTGGCACAGGGGTAGACCATGACCTGGATTAGGACATAAGATATTTTTTGTTGCGGCATTCTCACGGGATCGAGTCTTATGCAGGTGAAGCCGCGGGGCGCAGCTAGTGCATGAATATGTATTTATCAACAACCTAAATACCTACTTTTATGCTTTCAGCGTTCATAATAATCTAAACTTGTTTAGTAAAAGGCACTATGAAGGAATAAGATCATAACACTTTTAAATATTTCCCTTGTATAAAAAAATTCCTCAGTTTTATATTTTCATTCCACCCGCTTAGTTAATAGTCAATTAGAATTTTCTTTTCAAACACCACTTTCGTCTGTTTTCCTTTCTAATTAACTGGGTTCCGTTCAAGTTTTAAGATGCTTTATTATTCTCGAGCGGCACTCCAGTGTTGACCATTTTATCGTGTTATTGATAAGAATGAGGCAAGTTGGTAGGTACTATAGCTTGCGCAGATACTGAAACAGCCTTGAAATATAAGACGAAAAAAAAAAAAAGTTAATAAATTATAATAAATTAATAATAATTATAAATTAATAATAATAAAGAATTATGAAATACACGATAATAAAAAATTATAAATTAATAATAATAATTAGACATAACGGTCCCGCATGACGGGAACCTCGTGAAGGCAGAGAAAGATAAACAAATCAAGTATCTTGACTTAGCTCACGAGGTTGTCGACATGTGGGATGTGGACTCTTTTTTTTTTTTTTTTGAGGGTGGGAAATCATCCAATGACTTCTCCCGCTCTGGGCGGAGCGGAAGGGCGTGTCAGACTTTTACTGACTAAAACCCACCCGTGTTCCTTCATTTGCCTGTTGCCAAGGTCCCGGTATCCCTTTCGGACTTTCCCGCAACCCTGGCAGGCATCGGTCCTATTGGACCCCGTCATTTTTGCTGACATCTCTTTGAGGCGCGCGTGGAACACGACGCGCCATCGACCCGGGCCTGGTCCTTATCGGACGGCGAGCTGCCCGTTGCTCGCCGTCCGCAAGCCCGCGCCTATGGTGGCCGGAAATCCGCCTGGGATTCCCGACGCCCAGGGCGTCTCCAACGGCGGCGGTTAGGGGCGTGAGGGCGCAAACTTTGCCTTTCCCTCACGCGTTCCGCCTCCTCCTTCGCGAGCATTACTGCTTCGCAGAAGGAGGTGACGGCTTCCCATGCCCTCTCGCTCCGTACCATGGCCTGAACCAGGGCCGGACGCGAGAGGTCACTGCCGCCAATCGCCTCCGCGAGGACACGGCGGTGCTCCGCCCAAGCAGGGCACACCTCAACCGTATGCTCCACCGTGTCCTGGGATGTGGACTCTGCGATCATTGTGCCGATAGTCGTATCAGCCAATGGCTTAATTGCCAAGAGCCTCGATCAACACCTAAGGAGGCTCTCGTTGGGCAGCTGGGTTAAGGGCTTGATTCAGAAAGCGGTACTCCTGGACACGGCTCGCATTGTTAGGAGGTTCCTTTCTCTGGAGCCCTGACCGCCGGTAGCTTGGACCCTGTTCCCGATACCGGTGGGCTACTATTTCTTATATTTTTAAATGTTTTTATATATTTCTTTATTTTAATATTTAAAAATATAATTTATATGTAAGAAAAATGAAATAAAAAAATAAAAAAAATAATTAAATGAACAGTGAATTATGTCTTCATTCGATGAACTTTTAAACTTGTTAAAAATCAGTCAAACTTAAAAAAACCCAAAGCATTCATTTCAATTAAACGTTTTACAGGCACTTTTCAACTGTCAAAGAGTCAGCCAGTTAGCGAGAAAGTTGAAGCTAGTTGCCCGTTCCAAAACATTGATCTCTAATGGAGAACAATTGGCAAGAAACTTCATGGACACTCTAGGCCAGGCCAACCAAGGATGTTGCTTTCTTGAGAATACTACCTCAAGTTACGGCAAATTGTTCTTACTGAAAAGAATGCCCCGCATAGCCTGTCCAGTATAAATATCTTGCCTAGAAAATAAACATTTTATCCCTGAATCAGGCCAGAAAATAGGACAAACCTCGAAAATAAGTGCGTAAATATAGCCTACTTATACATTAACTAGCTACCGGTCCCTTCTTCACACAGTTTTTAAGACTTGACAAAAAAATCGAGATTTCTTTACGATACGTGACTATATTATACGCATAAACCTTCCGGAATAAATTCTCTAAATGATGATGAAAACCACATTAAAATCCGTTGCATAGTTTAGAAGAACAACGCTGTCACACAGACAGACACTAAAAGCGACTTTAATTTATAAATATGTATAATTATTTCGCAGTAAGATGGTTGTAGCCGTGATATAGTTATATCCCTAGGATTATAACAGTATACCGTAATATTATATTTATATGGAAGCGGTTCATAACTATCGGGCTGCCCTTATTTAGTTACTCCGATCAATTTCGACGTAGTTCGGGCGGTCACAGTTCTAACCTAACCTATTTGGTCGGAGTACCCTATTAGTTATATTAATAGATCGTGCTCGTATCATAGTTATATTCCTAGTAAGACAGTTATGAATCGCTTTCATGTAATTATATTACGGTATATAGCTATACCCCTAGATATCCCTAGGAATATAACTATATCACGGCTTCAACCATCTTACTGCGACATATAGATATAGAAGTTTAAGGATTTTTTTAAATAAATATATACACAATTTGTGGGTAATCGCATTTATTTGCAAGTAAATATCGTGGTGCCGTTAAAATAGCTACATTATCATACTACACAATGCCTATAAGCTATTGTTGGGGAACTATTTGCATGGTGGGATGGGTGGTCATCGATCCAACTTCCTTAGTTGGCAGGATAAGGGAGAACGCAGTAGATTTACTCCTAAAATCGGAATACGTCATATTATGTAAGTTAAGATTCAAGCATGATCAATCCTCATTGATTTATCAAATATTAATTTTAAAAATTGGACAGTTTTCCTTATTTTAGCATTAGGCATAAAATTCATACGTTTCATAAAATTTCCAAGCCAACAATACCTACTTCAATGCAACTAGTAGTTAATTGATTTGATGTTAAAATTATCAATCAATCTGCCTAGCCTTTTCCTAACTATGTTGGGGTTGGCTTCCAGTCTAACCGGATGCAGCTGAATACCAATACTTTACATGGAACGACTGCCTATCCAACCTCCACAATCCAGTAACTGGGTAATACGATACCCCTTGGCAAGACTGGTTGTCAGACTTGCGGGCCGTAAAGATCGTCAAAGATCCACGAATAACAGCCGGGACCAATGGCTTAACGTGCTTTCCGAGGCACGGAGGAGTCCTCGGTATGTAAAGATGGTCACCCATCTAGGAACCAACCCCGGCAAGCGTAGTTTAATCTGATCGATCGACCCGTGCGGCTGTTATTACTTAGCCACGAGCTCCTTGTGACGTTGACGTTAAAATTATGAACATTAAATTGCTTAAATACATACAAATTATTACACAACTAAATATTTACACTAGGCACATTAAATGAGTAACTAACTATTCAAATTGATTGATTTGTGAAATAGACAGTTAATCAAAACGTTGAAATTATTAATTGATTAAACATAAAAGTATGTGTTTGATCGATTATCCCGACTAAAGGTTCTTACATACAGGCGCGATTCGCCGCGCGACGCGAATTTTAACAAAACAATTTCTGAGAAAACTTCTCGGCGAACAATGCGGCGGCGTCGCGTCGCGTAGCGCGACGAATCGCCCCAGTATGTAAGAGCCTTTAAGTAACAAAGACATTTGTGTTAATTGATATTGATCCAATAAACAAACACCATTAAAATAAAAAACCGTAGTTTTATTATTTAGTCACCTTTTCAGCTTATAATAAAGAGTCATAAAAACCCTGTTAGAAATCGACACATATTTCACTTCTCAACGAGGCATCCTCTGGATGACGATTGACTTGTCGCGAACCCGAACACGACATGTTGCACGCCTGAATCAATTAACTAAAAACACCAGTGTCATCAAAGATATGTCAAAAGCACATTGTTTTGTCCAAAACAAATAGTAATTATTTTTACTTTCCATAATTTATCATCAAATCAGCCACCGGTAGAATAACTAAATATATCAAATCTGTATGCAAAATTACAGCTGAATCGAGTTACAGACAGTATCTGAAAAATCGATAGCAACGATTCATTCGACAGGTAAAAACAAAAGAACAAATATAATAAATAAATGGTCCTTCTGTATTCCCGCCAAACATGCCTGGTTTCATAGTACAACGTAAACATGTTGGTTTAACGTTTTATCCGCAGCCGATGTCCGTTATAGAAACTCTTCAATATTCAAAGTACATATTGGGAATGAGGGGAAGCAAAAAATAGTATAAGAAACTTTTCGGAGTTAAAAATGCGGTCAGGTGTTCGATACAAAATGTTTTTTGTGTCGAAAATTGTTGCGTATAATATTCGTATGTTCGATGGAGATTTTTTTTGTGGAGCCGTAAAGAGCACGTAGAAAATGTTGATAGGTATTGTTGTAAGGTGTATATGTATTTAAGGCAGTAGTCTGCGATCGGTTTTATGAATGACCTATTTTCAGGCTGATACCACTTTAGATGTTCGTGCGTTATCATTGTGCTATTCAATGTGAGAGGAAGCTTAAACTTGTATTCGGATCTTTAACAGTATCAAAGATTACTAAAATAACATCCACATTGCAACTATCTATTTATTTAGCTCGTAATGTCCCACTGCTGGGTAAAGACCTCCCTCTCCCTTTTCCACACACATCTGTCCACTGCCCTAGCGCACCAGTCCTTTCTGTAGGAGTCAAATTCATCACTTCCTCGTCTTGGTCTGCCGCGATGTCGTCTAGCATTTAATGGGATCCAATCTGCATTTACAACTGAACAGTATCTATGATTTCTGGAACTGAGCGTTTCCCACAGCCCGCAATCGAGACCAGTCTAAGATGTAAGTACAATCACTACTAAGAGGCTGTTCCATTACCACTGTAGGCTTAGGAAATTCTAAGTAGCAGCCCGGAGTCTAGATTTGTGGCCGATTAATGGCTACAGGCTTGCCCCCATTAGAGGGGTCATATAACACAACTGGCGAAATGTGGGTGTGTGCTTACATACTAGGTAAACACGTTCGCTTATCACTTCAGAGAAGAAAGGGTTAATGACTTTTACATCAGGAATTTCTCAATAGCAGCCCGGAGTCTGGATCTGTGCCCAGTTGATGGTAATAGGCAAGCTTTTGGGGCTTAAACAGAACTGGTAATATGTGGGTGTACTATATTAATAGGTAGGAACGCCTCTGCTAAACCCTTCGGGGACAATAGGCAGGTGTTATGTTTTATCAACGGTCACTAGAAGAATATAAAGAGAGAGAAAGATTATTAAGATAGTATGGCTTTTTAGTTTTTGTTCTCGTGATTTTACTCCCCACGACACCCAACGGAAATCTGACATAATCTTGGCGAGAGTCTACAAGAACAATTCATTTTCCTATTACAATAAAAAACTCTACCATAGTATACGATAGAATTTCAGATAAAACGTTCATGTTCAAGTTTACACGGTCATGAAATCTCTCGAACAGTATATTCAATGAAGACGGAAAAACATTTGTAAATTATCCGGGATACGAGTTCTTGGCACAAGATGCAGGTACACGAAATGCCAGGAAACTCTAAAGCTCTAAGTGACATTACAGTGCTTTTATCTATGTGTAGTATATATAAGAATCTTATAGTTTACGGTGATACTGGGAGTTCAAATCTGCCTCTAAAGGAAAGATTAAGCTTCTGCGGTTTTACAATCTAGCTACTTTTGTATGTAACCTAATGTAACCAATCGTATGATGGTCAAATAAAGATGGGGTGGTTTTTATCTTCAAACGACATAGTATTTTTGGCAATTCTATTCAATCAGAGATCATAACCGAGGCACCACCCTACTGCAAAAAAATATCAATAACAACGAAACGTTTATGGACCATTTATCAAAACGTCACGAACAAAATTATTATTTCAGCAACTTTTATAGGTCCTTTTATAATATGAAGGTCGCAAAATTCTTTAGCACTTTTTCGTCCAGCGGTCAGCCATTCCCCTATTTTTTACTGACAACCTCGCTGCGTACAAATTGAAACGTCTTCCTTTGAATATGGTTAATTTAGTGGACTCCGAGGACGGATTTTTTCCTAAAGTTTTACGTATAAAGTTAGGGAAATAAAATGGTATGGTTGTGTGAGAGTATGGCTTATACGTAAATATTTGGTGTTCCAGCGACGAGATGAATGGTGGTTCTAATATACGGAAAAAGATGAGTATGGTTTGTATACTGGTCATGTTTCGGCATGGAAATGAAAGAGCGGACAGGCGGCGCGTTTTGATTTGTAAGGCGTAAAGGAATTAGATTACTGTGGTTCAGATTTTTCGTTTTTTAATTGGTTTTGGGCTCACTAGATTCCAGAGGTAGTAGACGCAGTCCCTTTTTTTTAATTTTAAATCTGTAAGCTAGCCTGCTACTTTTATGAAGTTCTCAGTAATTTTCGACTACAAAAGGACCAGAAACAAAGAGAAAAAAAAATCGATAGATTAGTAAAGTAAAATGGCAGTCAAATGTATGCATGTTAATGTCTTAACTTAAAACATAGATCAACATTATTTCTACTAAAAATACATCGCCGGCAAATACAAAACGAGTATTCAATTGTCTTCAACTGAAAGTAATGAAATCAAAACAACAGTTTAAAAACAAAATGGCGACTGTTAAACGTCAATATTGTTATTTTGTTTTAGTCCACTTTTATTTTTAAAACTTTTATCCTTTCCAAACAGAATTTTATAGAGGATTTTATTAGTAATTTTTCGTTTACAGCCTTTTAAAAAAGCCAGGATTGATGTAGCTATAAATTTTGTGGCTACTTTTTAAAGCAGATTTTTACAAGTGCGTTATTCGGGCGGGCTTTTAATGAAAATAACGTTGTTTTTAGCATCAACCTGTGGTATTCGAGGCAGCAATGGGTTAGTGGCTTATTTACTCGTACCTGTGTAGTGTTGTATTGTGTATATTAATCCTAAGCTCTGTAATGTTATGAAAAATCACTTAGATGAATTAGAATTAAAGCACTGGAAGGATAGCAGTACTAGGTCCGTTGTCCAACAGTTTAAATCTACCCAGAGTCAGAAACTATAAAATGCTAAAATTAGTGAAAATGTGCGCATTTGTAATTTACGTCAGTTTTCCAACAGTTTTAATCTATCCAGAGTCAGAAACTACAAAATGCTAAAATTGTTGTCACTCTTTTGTGATTGATATAATTGCAGACGAGGTATTTTTTTAAAGAAACATAATTTAATAATAAATGAAATATTATAACTTTAAATATTTTGTTACGTTATAACTATTTATCGAGATTCCATTCACAATATTAAGTATAAAATTAAGCAATAAACTCAAAATCCATAAAACAGTCGGGTATAATACACAAAAATGTACGCTTTTAAAAATATAATATTATGATCCAATCTTCGTACGACGTTTATGAATATTTGACTGCGAAGTGTATACTCGATTACTATAGGAGTAAACGAGAGAGCCCGAGGGCGTAATCACGTATAGGTATTTTATTACGTTATTTGACCGACCGTGGGTGGAAAAGTAAATTAGCTTGTTGCTCCGTGATGCGGGGGATGTGGGAAGGAAAACTTGCCCTTTTCATGGTCTTTTTGTATTGTTTTAGGATCAGAACTATTATTATGTATGTTTGAGTAAGAGAGTTTAGTGTAAATACATTCGATATTGTAGATAAAAATATTGCATTTTATATATGCTCTGTTTGTTTTTAAAATCCTCACTAGTGGTTGTTTACCTACTTAATGCTTTAAAAAATCATAATTATTGTCATTAGATTTTTGAGATATAATAGGTACCTACTTATATTATTAGATGTCCTACTGTAAGTATAGAATGTCAATGAAAAGACCTGAGGAAAGTCTCCCCTAAAAAAATTGAAAACCTAAACGCTACCCGCATCGATCAACTCGGAACCCACCCAATTCTCTCCATTCCATACTATGCAAGTACCAAAACCAATATTAAAAACAATAAATAAAGCCTAGCACACAATTTAGGCTTCAATAGAGCCCTAAAAATTTACCGACAGCCCTTTTCACTCGGCGATACAACTTTACGTCGTCTAGGTTATGAAAATTTTCACTCGCTGCCGGAATTGACAATTGTCGCACAAAAGTAATGTTCAGGATTATTTTTGGCCTGTTTTTAGTTTTAGGGTTTCTTTAAGTCTTTTTTACCCGACTGCCCCAGAAAGAGGTTTATGTTTTTTGGACTTTTTGAAGGCGTGTGTTCTGTGATAAGGACGTGTTGCTTTTGTTCTGGTTTAAGTAATTTTCGCATGATTTTCTAGAAGAGCCATTTAAATCATGCAAGATAAGGTGGTTAATATAAAAATATGGTGGATAGTAATGACGAAACGAAGGTTCTGAAATATGAACTAAAGTGAATATTCCGGAAAAATAATAAATCAAACTAGAAATAAATATTCAACTCTTCCACTGCAAAGAATGCAGAAAAAACTCAATCCCTTCTCAACTACCGACACAAAATGCACCAGAAAAGATCGCAGTGGGGTCACGTTTTTTATAAAGAAAGAACTTGTTTTCAGCTGAAAACCACTACTCCGGCCCCTATATTTTCTCCTTCAACAAAAAGCCACACAATTAAGTAGCTGTTAATTCCTTATTTTATTTATTTTGCCAGCTATGTTAGACGTCAAGTTCATGCAAAAATAAGCTGGGAGCGAGGAAAATAAGCCGCTTGGTTGCCCGTGAACTGTTCACAATCGAGACAGCTTTGTTTGTTCGTGTTACGGACGCGGTGTGGTAGCTGACTGTTTTGTAAACATTTTATTAAATAACAGCAGAATTTTACTGTTTTGCGTTTGTTTATGACAATGTAATTTTGACAGCCTTGAGCGTTGGTTAGAGGAAGAATTTGTGTATATTCGCTTAGAGATGAGCTAGTAATCCCTAGCGTGCTATTTTATTTTTATTCAGTAGTGAACGATTTTACAATTTGTTTATTTAAAAAACTATTCTGAAACAGAAAGAGCTTTGTCGTGATAAAAGTTATAATAGTTACAATGTTACATGATGATTTCATATCATCAAAAGAAGTCCTTGGCTAGACAGCGGCCATCCCCAATAATCGCCAAAGCGAGCGGTCCTCTGCAGCTGCCCGAATCCAACAAATTCCCGCAAGTTAACATACTAATTCTTAGCTTCATCAATTCTTTTTTTTAATGTGTGATATTGAATCCAAATTACAGAACTTTCTACTCTAAAACTAATATGGAAATACATCAAAATATCATAAAATACCTCGATGAATATCGTAGGATCGCAGTGAAATCTTATTGGTTCAAGAGAGCGTAAGATTCTTTATGCAAGAGGGATTTTTATCGGAACCATTCCTAAAATGTGTTTATCCAGGTGGAAAAAAATTATGGGGTCTTCCTTGAGTTTATGGGGTTATCTTTTCATACTTATATAGCAATTTAATAAAGTATTTTCACGCTTTTTGTTTTTAACTAAAAGGATGATTTAGAGCAGACGTAAACATGTTGAATGGATGATTCTACCGTTATGTATTTTTGTTTTTCTAGGATATTTTTTTTCCGTTACAGTAATTACTTTTTTGTTGGACAGACAAATACGCGTCTGCACTTATTTGAGAGTTCGTACCTATACCTTTTTTTTGCGGACTTTTCCGAGGATCGGTACGCTTATGGTATTCACATTTTCAGTTGTATTTCTATTTAATTTCCCTATCAAATAATATTTTGTAAGTTTTCCAATAAACAGCTACTTACCACAACCCCGCCAGCCTTTGCTCAGCGAGAGCCTTTATTCTTTAGTTTGTTTTTTGCTCTCCATTCTTACTGTACATGCAAGCGGTCGCAAATCCGATTTGTGTATCTCCAGGCTTTGAATCGGACCACTGGCATTTTAGTTTTAGATAACTTTGTTCTGTCCGATCAATACCCCGGGAAACCTGATTTAATCAGACCTAAGTAGGATTTATTTGGTTGGTACGTATTTAAAAAGGCAATTAATTTGTTTGCCTTTTTTACAATGCTTTTGTAATGAGAAGGTTACAACACCGTGGAAGGAAGGGCCGATTCGAAATAACAAGGGGTTTTTATTCCAGAAGACATCCTAACTATTATTATAAATGCGAAAGTGATTTGTTGCGCTTTCACGCTAAAACGGCTAAACAGATTTAGATGAAAACACACATATGAGTAGAGCATGACCTCGAGAAGGATAAAGGATACCTTTTATCCCGATATTCCCACGGGATCGAGACTTATGTGGGTGAACCCACGGGGCACAGCTACTAATATTAAATAACCTGATGGTGTGTGGCAGTATCTACATCGCCACATGCGAACTACGCATCAAAGGCCAGACGTCACACAAAAATCCTGACGTCACGTAAATCCTGCATCGCGCAATTAAAGTTTACCGTGCAATGGACATATGTACAAGAACCCGATATCAATCGTTGGGCAGTTGCCCGCCAGCCGCAACAGCCGTCTGGTCGGAGGATCCTTCCTTTTCTATGGTGGATGAGCGAACTTTACACCCTGTTCCTCATACCACTAAAGTGATAAAGAGTATTCTATTCTATGATATTCAGCACGAGGATCCCTTTCCTTGTATGCGCTGCAAACTTACCCAAAATAGTGATGATAAGGGATGATAATATCGTCCTTCACGAGGTCCAAAAGTTTTAATCCATCTTATCCATACTTATTATAAAACAAAGTCCTCCGCCGCGTCTCTCTGTCGTCCTGTACTCGATAAACTCCAAAACTACTGCACGGATTCTCATGCTGTTTTCACCAATGGATAGAGTAATTCGCGAGTAAGGTTTTAGTATATAATAACCGACGCCCACGCGGGCGAAGTCGTGGGCATCAGCTAGTATATTATATAATATGGATTTAACGATAAGAATAATAAAGTACAGGCAAAGTCAAGTGAACTCTGCCTTGTCCGAGATTAATAACGCTAGACAAAAATACTTATGTAGGCACAAATAATATTATCATAATATATACAAGACAGGCTCACGTTCTGCTCTAGACAGCTCAAGCTAACAGAGCCTAATAATTCACCAGATGATATCACAACGCACAGAAACCAACGATATCATAGAGGTCACTGAGCAAACTGCATGCTTCTCCACGCCCTACATGTTTAAACTAGTATGAAACATGCTCAAAACAACTTCGTCAGTACAAAATTACCCATATAAAGAAGTATATGCAGTATGTTTATGAACAAACACGATTTTGCTCACGTGTGTTTGCTATTGGTAATCTCATGCTGATCCATGTAACTGGAGAAACCTCAACCCCTGTCATACAGGTGTCCTGGTTCAGGGGTCGAGACTTCATTGATGTAACGTGTAATCAAAGGAAATAGAATTTTATTACTATTACTATTGTCATTATTTTGTTTAAATTAAAGCAATGCTCTAAATATTATTTAAGCTGGAGGAGCTCGTAACTAAATAATAACAGCCGCATGGGTCGATTCATCAGGTTAAGCTTCGCTTGCCGGGGTTGGTCCGTGGATGGGTGACCATCTTTACATATCGAGACTCCTCCGTGCCTCGGAAAGCACGTTAAAGCGTTGGTCCCGGCTGTCATTTGTGGATATTTGACAGTCGTTACGGGTCATCAGAAGCCCGAAAGTCTGACAACCAGTCCTGCCAAGGGGTATCGTATTACCCAGTTACTGGGTTGTGGAGGTCAGATAGGCAGTCGCTCCATGTAAAATACTGGTATTCAGCTGCATCCGGTTGGACTGGAAGCCGACCCCAACATGGTTGGGAAAAGGCTAGGCAGATGATGCTCTAAATATTATTTATTTAAATACTCGTATGATGATACAACTTCATCTTCTCGTGGTGTGTGACTTATAATAATACTCGCGACCCGCTCCTCCTTCGCACGATTTTTATGAATTGACAAAACATCGAGATTTCTGAGTTATCTGTAACTTTAATATAGTAACGTATTATACACATAAACCTTCTGGAATAAATTCTCTAAACGATGCTGAAAACCTTACCATAAGCTGTTGCGTGGTTTAGAAGAACGCCGCGGTTATACAGACAAACACGAAAAGCGAATTTAATTTATAATATTTATAGTATTATGATACAACTGAATTTATGCTACTTATATTTTTCTAAGGTGAGCGATGTAATATCACAATTTTATAGCGTACCATTAGACATTTATCTAAAGATTTATGGACCAAATGATGGGTTATGGAAGTAATTTTCCAATTTTATAGTTAAAATTATGACCTAGTTTAAAGTTATATTACTTATGCCATTAACTTAGAACACACTTCTTCCATACGTCGTGTTTATTATGAAACTTTTAGCGACGTTGAAATTTTACTGTTATTTTACTCTACGGCTGTTATATCCAAATAATTCATAAACTTTCAAGTGCGATTCTTATATTCATGTCAGAATCATATTCGTAGATTATGTGACGAATGTCCACACAAGTTTCACCACAAACAAGCCAGGGTTAGTGAAAAACGTTCCCACTTTTCCAATAAAACAGCGAAACTTTTGTTACTGGTTGTCTGTCATCAGTAAATCCACGGTGGAATCTACTGGAATCTTTTGTAGGGGATTTCTTTTACCCCTTAATTTATGTTGGTATGCGTTTTCCCCTACCGTTTATATAGGGAAGGAGGGCTATAAGCCTTATTATTAACTCATTTTATTTGTTCAATTTCCATTTACGATTCTGATTATAAGGGATGATTGCTGTACTCTTGTGTTTGTGATTTTCTCTTGGAACAAAGTTTTTGTGTTGGTTCCATGATGAATGTTCTTTTGCAAGTTGTCGGGATTATTCTTCTCTTGGGAACTGAAATAGCGTATTAGTAGGCTTTGATGCCTCCGTCTGCGTAAATGAATGGAATTAGGAGTTTGTTCTAGGATTATGATTACATGTTGGATTAAGGCAAAAATAGGGTTCACTTAACAGTAGCTAGGGTTCACTTAGTAGTAGTATTCGTTAGATCAGTCAATGTCCCATGGGAAAAATATTATTGCTGGCTGGTGATAATGTTGTATGAATATTCTTAAATCACAAAGCTACAAAACCAATGTCCATTAATACAGAAAAACCAACAATCAAATGCTTTTAGTGTGGTATTTTTGAACGGAGAATATAGTACAAACGAATGGTACGTGGATAGTAGCGCAAGTGCACATATGACGGCAAACAAGGAATGGATAAAACACGCAAATACGCCAGGTTTATCAGAGATTACCGTCGCGAACAATATGAAAGTGCCAGTTTTGTGTTCCGGAGACGTACAGATATCGACTAATTGTAACTACGACATCATTGTTAAGAATGTGCTTTGCGTACCAAGCTTAACAACAAACTTGTTGTCTGTAAGCGAGTTAATAAAAAACGGAAACAAGGTTGTTTTTGTAGCAGAGTTGCGCTGTGGAAGCGTGCTGGGCCCATAACCTATTAAAACACGTTAGCTTTTCGTAATAGACTTTATTTGACAGACGGATGTTACCACAGTGCACAAAGTATATAATTTTGTTACCAACAAAGAGTACCTATAGACTGCAATAGACTAACAGCCCGTGCACCTTTTTTTTGAGTGCAAAAAGTTTACATAAATAAATAAATAAATACCATTATACCTTTTCTTATAGGATACGATATTTTATGTCAAAACAATGAGGTAACATGAGCGTAAGAGAAAGGTTCTCTAGTGTAGTGTTTGTCAAAGCCTGCACGTGGAACATCATACATTCCTCTAACAATGTTGAATATATTTATTTATGTTAATTATGTCTTCTTTTTCCAAGATACACACACACTTTGAGATAAAAATACTTCCATTGCGATAGACTGGAGGAAAATGGCACCAAAATAAGACACAATAGGTAGATAGAGATTTTGCTCCTATGCAAAGTTGTTGAAAGATTAAAATTACTGGAAGGTTGGGTGTTACCAATTCCGTCAGACAAAAAACAAGTTAATATTTGTGAAAAATGCAATGTCAAGCGATTTTCAACCTTGTGTGGGGCAACTTAATGACTACTTGTCCTGCCCTGCACTTAAACTGTCCAGCAAATGATTATGGTATGGGCCTCACTACCTACGTATTTTCTGCAGCCAAATTAGTATCAAAATAATATCATAATAACAAAACTTACTTATTTTATTTATGTACCTTAATAACAAAGTAATCCCAGTAAGCGAATTTCTTCATTAGTATATATATACTAATTACTGAGCGAGTAGGAAAAATATCCACAAGAGTTAAAAAAAAAAATGCCATCGGTACAATTATTTTATATCAACATTATAGAGGCCATACCTAAAACCCCGTATTCGAGAGTGCCCATAGCAATAGGATACGGACCCTTTGGTTCTGGAGCCTTATAAAACGCTTGTTAAATTCAAATACAAATTGTCCAATTTAAATCCGATGTACGAATGAATGCGGAATCTCTTTTGATTGGATATAAATGACCTCTCGATGTCAAATTGCCTCGAGGACATCCATTAAATTCGCGCAAAAGGTATTTTATGTTCTACATATTCCAACGTTTGTAAATGAATATAAAATACATAGGTACGTAGATATACAAACATGCATAAATTGAAAATTACGGGATATTCGCTTATAAATCGGTTTATTAGTATGTTGACTTATGGGCCTATACTACCTCAGCTCAAATTCTCTTTTTATCTCGCATACCCATAAGGGTAATAATACTCGCGGCCTGAATGAGAGCGAGACGGAGTAGCTGGCGGCACCAAGCCTCGAATAGTTTAGGTACTTAATTGCTTTTTAAGGTGATAATAATGGGAATACAAAAAAAAAAACAGAAGACCTGCTTGAAGGCTCTTACATACTGGCGCGAGTCGCCGTGCGACGTGAATTTTAACAAAACATTTTCTGAGAAAACTTCACGGCGAACAATGCGGCGGCGTTGCGTCGCGCGACGAATCGCCCCAGTATGTAAGAGCCTTGATGCATAGTTCAGTTATCATGCAAAGTATTTTGAATACCAGCGGTTTATAATTCGGGGTAGAGATAACTTTGGATTTTTTTTCTATCAATATAATTTTATGTAATAGTGTTTTCGTCAAATATAGGACCTAGCATCAATCCTCAATTTTAACCTATATTTATTTCAAAATTAATGCTGCAGTATTTTCGGCATAACGGAAGATCATGTTAAGCAATTTGAGGTTGAGTTTGAGGTTAACAAGTACTTGACTTTATATGGACTTAAATATAACAGGCAAAATGTTCTGCCTAAACCTCAACGGATTACAGGCGTGATGTTAAATCAATCTGCCTAACCTTTTCTCAACTATGTTAGGGTCGGCTTCCAGTCTTATCGAATGCAGCTGAATACCAGTATTTTACATAGAGCGACTGCCTATCTGACCACTATCCAGTAACTGGATAATACGATACCCTTTGGTAAGACTGGTTGTCAGGCTTTCAGGCAAAGATCCGCGAATGACAGCCGGAACCAACTGCCTAACGTACTTTTCGAGGCACGTAGGAGTCTCGGTATGTAAAGATGGTCACCCATCTACAGAACAACCCCGGCAAGCGTAGTTTAACCTGATGGATCGACCCGTGCGGCTGTTATTACTTAGCCACGAGCTCCTGACGTGATTTTAAATGTCATGTTATTATTATGATAACTGGAAATCTGAAAGCAATTTTAATTTTGTTAACACAAAAACTTTCTGTAGCTTTTTTCGAAAAGAGAGACTACCTTCTTAGTTTATATTATAAAGACCTACTCTGAATTTATTATTAATTAAAATAACATCCAATATTGAAATATCCAATTAAAAATATACGTCAAAGAACACGAACTGAAAACCACAAATATGGCTTATTATTTTTTTAAATCACACAAACCGCTTACGAAATTAAGCAAATTGGCAGCCATTACAAAAATTAAATCCGAATATGGAATCAGCGAAGGCGCGAGTGCGCTAATCGTTATTAAATCGATATTAATGATCACTCGAGTCGATGTCAATTCATCGATTCTCGAGGGAGCTCGTGCACGCATATAGAAAATGCACGACGAAAAACTGAAACCATTTATTATTCGACGACGTGTGAAATACGTATGCGACTAGTGATGTGAGTTTTCCCATTTTTTTGTTATCCGATTTTGCGAAATGTTGTGAACTTGCCAATGTTAGGAATGCGCTGTTACTGTTTCGTTACAAAAATAACAGAAAAAAATGTTTTTATATCAGTTTCGCACTGTTCCGAAAAGCTAAAAGCCATGTGCTGTGTCAAAAATTGGTTTGCGGCTCCGCCGTTTTGCATAGCATGAATGATTTTATCAATCAAAAAATTGAGTTATTATTGAACAGTGCATCATCTACTAGGGAACAGTAGTAGCCTTCCCTTGTGGTTTTATATACCTAAAGCTAAGTACTTAAATCGACCGTTAGTGTTTCATTTCGGCTAACAACTGATAGGGAAATTACTATAATTCGTAATTTAACGAACATTTTCCGAAAAAATCCACAACCACAATGTTCAACACCTAAATCGAAAAATATGTTATAATATGATCGTAATTTGGTAATATTTAACATTTAAATTGTAATTTGAGAAGTAATTTATGCGAAATAAGGCCCAGCGTAGGTTCGCGGGTCGTGAAAATCCAATTGACTCGCGACCCGCGATTGAAATCTATTATTGATAGCGAATTCAAAATGGCGACTATTCATTAGTCCCTCGATACGTGAGCTTTGTACGTATACGATTCGAATCGATTCCGATGACACGAACATTCGATTTCATGTTTAATGAGAATCGAGTAATGTTTACATTATCATTTTCGAAATTACGTGATAACGTAGTGTGTTTTAATTTAGTAGTAGGTACGATCTATATATAGATAGGTATAGGTAGGTAGGATCTTTGTTTGATTAGCTGGTTGGTTATCACAATGCACGCGGTTTTCATGAACACGAGCTTATTATCATCAGCTTAAAGGATTACGTAGTTTTAATATTTCGTGATCATGTAACGTGTTTGTTTTCAAGTACAAACATGATTATAATAGATACATATTAACCGGAAACCAGATGAGTTTCAAATTGGTTGATTGATAATAATACTCAGGTTTCCTTGAAATCTTTAATAAAAGACTGATCAATTATAAACCACACAATACACGTTGCATACATGTGTAAATCTAATCTATAAAAAATAAAATGCAAATATAAAATTGACGAATTTTAAAATGTTATAAAAATTTCAAAATATTAAAAATAAAAATGTATTAAAATATCATATCATAAATAATTATATCGTCGCATGATGATAATAACTCAAAGAAAAAACGTTATCTAGGTACTAGTCAAGCTCTTCTAAATAAGCCCTCAATCTCCGTTTACGAAGCCAGGAAAGCCGATATCCAATTTACAATTTATTTCCAATCAATTTTGTTGTCAAACTCAACTATATTTAAGTCAACCCAAAGTAAGTACTAAAACTTGTAGCTCCAAGGCTTCAAAATAATCTTTGAGCTTCAAAGAACATCGTAACTTTACTAAATACAATGAAACATTCACGCTGTCAAAAGGTCGTTAACCTATTACAACTTTGCCCATTATAAATCACTGGTTACATCCGCGTATTAATTATAAATGTCCTCTCTCACTGGTCAAGATTCGGTTTGAACTTTGATCTTTGTGGGAATCTGTGCGGTATCTCATGTGCTGTCGGCACTGTGAATAGGGGTCTTAATTCAGTTAGGTTTCAGCTCAGATAGATTTATTTGGGAATTACTTATAGCTTATTGAGTCTATTATTCGTACCAAAATTATCCAAGTGTGCATACCTAATAATAATTTGACATGACATTTTTATTCACAAAATGTGTGAATGGAAATGTCATGTGCATAACACAGTTTTCGCCATCATCGTCATCATCATCATTTAAGCCGTAAGACGTCTACTGCTGGACATAGGCCTCCCCCAAGCACCGCCACTTCGACCGGTTCTGTGCTTCTCGCGTCCAGCGGATTCCTGCGGCCTGTGGCGTAGGAGAACCAAAGTAACCGACGTAGGTAGCCCGAAGTATTGTCAAACTTAAATGGAAGAGGGCAGTTTTTTTTAAGCTACACTGGCGGACATGGTCGATGGACCATTTATCAGGCTCTGGGCTGGCAGACATGTGCGTGCACATGTTCATGTAGCAAACTAATTTATAAGTTTTGTATTTTTAGGCTATTGAGTTTAGTAACATAGGCTAAGTTCATATTAACACTATATGGATCAATTGGTCTGAATGAAAAAAATTTTTTTTGAATTTATCAACTTTGCTTGCGTGGTTTTTGAGTTAGCATCAATAATACGTATTTTTCCCATTTAGCCTATTTGTATGATGTTATGATAAGTTCCCGTCACTGTTATTTACATAGCAGGTTGATTTACATAGCAGGTCGAATTTTTGTGGGGTAGCTAGAACTAAAAAGTGAAAAATAAAACTTTTTCCAAAAAAAACACAACCAACTTCCAAGTAAAACAGTACAAAGTGAAAAATAATTTTAATTTCGGAGGTCGGTGACAAAAAACGGAAATTCAAAACCAAAGACACCGACTTTAATTAAATAAATTTTAAGTCAGTCTTTTTTAATTCTACCCATTCACGTAGCACCACTATTAACACCAACTCTTTTAGGCTGCAGTATACAACATGTAATCTGACGCGACGTTCACTACTGCTAGAAAATTTTGACTTCCATATAACAGCTTGCTAACCTTATCAAACACCACAATCCAAATTCAAATTCATTACCAACCTTATCAACTTAACAAATACAGAATTACCAAAGCAAACCAAAAGAGGTCTAATTCCTATGAAGTACCAACATAACAAGGTGTGTAGGCCCGAGGCGTCGACGTGCCGGAAGTAGGCCGTTACCGCCACTTCCGGCGACGCCGGTGGCACCACCTGCCTGAAACTTGTCGAGTTTAAGCGCTTGTTTGTCGGAACTGAAAGATTTGTACATTGTTTGAAAATATATGAGCTTATTTTCCGCTTGAAAATTGTTTTTCTGCGGAGTTGTTTATATGCATTTTTTTCTGGAGCTTATAGTTTAAACCAGTTTAAGTTTTTAATGCTTTATAACGACATTCATGCTTTTAAATGAAGATATAAAGGGTACACATTTTGTTGTAATTGAAATGAGTTTAACACTAGGTCAGTATTTAAGATAAAATTCGAATTCAAGGACACTGAATGAGTCAGAAATTTTATTGTTATAACGCCTATAGGTGTTTAGTGTCCCTCAACTTGATGACATCTGAACTCCGAACTGCTAACTCTGTGTCAGTTTTTGATATACTTGATTCTGACACATTTTTATAATTTTTTGATATACGATTCTGACATTTTTATAATTTATTGACAATTTTAATTATTATATTTAATGAGTTATTGAATATTTAAATTTAATTAATCACAATTTTATTTAAAGTTTTTATCTGTTTAGAATTAATAATATTTTAAATGTATGAGTGTAAAACTGTGGACTAGAATATGTCTGAAATAAATTAAAATTATCCAATAAATCAATCTGCTATATATGACGATTATGAGCATAGTCTACTTACTGTAATGACTTTTCACTTTTGTTGTAAGGTACTGTGGAAATTAACATTTATAATGTCTAATCACTATTCAATATTGCATCGTCAATCCGACCAAATCCGTAAAATCTTAAGTTTTATGGGTCAAAAACAATCGGTTTTTAAAAACGTGCGCTATCCGTGATTCCTCGCAATATGCAAAATTTCAATCGAGAATTCTTTGAAAAGTTTCAAATAAGCGTTTCTCGACTTGCCACGCTTTCTGCTCACAGTCCGTCAATTTGAGTACGTAGTGTGAAGTTTAGTTCGAAAAGTTTCACAAAGAATAACTTTTCACACAGTATTCTTAAAAGCTTTCTATTGATTCACTTTCTAGACATTTTTGCTACGAGAAATAACATACTTTAAGTCACTAAAAGACAGTATTTTTTTCAAAAACATCCATCTTGTGTTTCTATTATGGCATTTTAGGCACCTTTGACATTATTACCAGCTTTATTGATTAAAGGTATCATTATTCCGCTCTCAAAACTGCTCTTCATTCATTTTTATACTTTCACATCATTAATTCTTGGTATTGAAGTATATAAAGTACTATAGTCGAAGAACAATATGTATTGTGACGTCGACAACATTGAATAAAGACTTCAATATAAGAGAGAATCTACGGAAAACGATTACAGTACCTAGGTAGGTACTTATTCTCTACGGCAAGCAATTTAATACTTCACAATGCAATTCCTTTCCTCTTGAACGAGCTGATGGACAAGATGCTTTTTATAAAACAGGAACAATCTAAATCGGTTGTAGTCTTGTAGAATATGTACAATTGAAATCGGGTAAAAGCGATTTGTGATGTTGCAACGAAGATGTTTTTGGCGTTGTATTTACTAATTTAGGATATTTTTTCGAGGGTTTACATGAACCTGCGTTTAGCAGATACAAGGACAAACAAAGCTACAAAAAGTATTTTTAGATTCACATTAACCAATTGAATATATTATGAATATTTCAAAGTTTCATTTAAGATGATGGCAAATAATTTTAACTATATTATAAAGAAAATCTTTGTGTGAAGTCTTCAGCATTTATTTTGAACTATTTGAAGCTTTATCATGTTTTCGACTTATGGTAAAACAAATGCATAAAGTTTTTTATGGGCAAATGATTTATACAAATTAAGAAAAGATCATCACAATAAAAAGTGTTAGCATATTATAAACAAACAAACATAATTTTTATTGACAAATAAAGCGATACACATTTTGAAAAGAGAACGAAACAAAAAATAAACGAAAAGCAAGCGATACATATTGAATGCGTGTGTCCCAATACTCGCCGAAACGAGATCGCGCTCAGTTTAAAACCGCGACGTACCTAGTTAGTATTGGAACGTTTGTGAAGCCACAGCGACCGAGCGTTGACCGGTGTATCGCTGAATTTGAATAAGCAGAGATTAATGGCTTTCGTAAAGGTAGCGAGGCTTAACAACAGAACAGAGAATTCGTATATTATTAGTGATTTTTAATTTGGTATGTTTTTCTGAAAACAATAGATAGAATATATTTATGTAAGCAGTCAAAAAAATGAAAATTTGAGCTCAAAAAAAAAAAAACAAGCGTTACATATTGAATGCGTGTGTCCCAATTTTCGCCAAAACCAATTCGCGCTCGGTTTAAAGACGCGAGGTTGTTAGTATTGGAACGTTTGTGAAGCCGCAGCTACTGAAAGTTGATGAATACCACCGCTATATAATACACTGGGTGTTATATAGCGGTGGCGCATTCGTAAAAGGGAAGGCAGATGTGTATGCCCACAGTTGGCATGTAATGGTGTGACGATGTTTCGGCTTTGAAAGTCAGTGAATACTTTGTAGCGTTGTATCTGACTGATGAACAGGAGAACTTGTACCATAGTTCTGACGTTTGGTGTGTATATGAATGACGACTCTTGATCACTTTCTGAACTGACAAATCAACTCTCCTCTGGTCTCAACATGCCGAAACAATGTAATCCATCATCATATTATTATTTATTTACTATTTAATTTTTTAAATATTTTCTGTAATTTTCCATTCCTTCCTTTTTTTATTCACAGAAAACACCAAAGTGAAGAACTTTTCCCATAATACGAACAACGCGACTCGTGTCAACTCTTCATTTCACACATGATTATTAGGAGATATTAATCTTTCATAACGCTTTTCCCTATGATAGTACAAGAATACTTATTAAGAGAGGTAAGCCGACAAAAACTGTCGTTATAATAAAGTTAATATCTCACTCACGTATGAAACTTATTAACGCTACATGAGTGATAATGATGTTTCTTTAAGTGCAGGAAAAAAAGTATTAACTATAGGTGGGTGTTAATGTTTACCGCCGACCCCAACATGGTTGGGAAAAGGCTAGGCAGATGATGGTTGTTAATGTTTACCGGGTTTTTTGTTTGGAGATATGGTTAACTACGTCTTAAGTAAACACGCGCGGCCGCCATTTTTGGCAGCATAAGCACTAACTAAAGGAAAAAGACATTTCGGCTCGAACTAAATGTCAAATGTCTATGATGTGCATGTGTGTATTTCATTCATGTTCCATTCTGTACACACGATGGCCCATATTTAACCACCACAAAAATCAGTCAAAATCTACATTTATGTGTGTGTGTCTTGTCTGAGTTGTGTTGTGTGTCTGTTGTTGTCTGACAAGATCTGTCCCAGGTATTTCGACAGTCCAGAGGTACCATGTTAAACTAATAATAAAGCTGAAGACTTTGTTTTTTTTGTTTGTTTATTTCAACGCGCTCTAGAACTACCAGTCGGATTTCTTCTTGCATTTGATAGCCCAATTCTTGAGGAACGCTATAGGCTGTTTATCATCACGCTAGGATCCTTAGGAGGTAATAGCGCGGGCAGACGATGCGATGTGATGGGGCGAGTCGGGTGAAGCCGCAGCCGGGGCGAGTCGAGGAAACAAGAAATTTTGCGCGGTTGAAGTGCAGAAGCTAGTACATTATATTTGCCTTAGTTGCTCTTGGTTAAGCTTATAAAGGTTTTATTAAATAATATGTATCGGTAATACTATGATTTATGATCACTGATAAATATGCTGTGAAATTGTGATCACTCGTGATTTTATAAGTTCTATAAATTAGGTTAAAATGTTAATGTAAGATTTTTCTCCTCCTAAGTGCATAAATAGTCACGTTTCACGATCTGCTACATTAGTTACAGGTTATCGTGACCAGTTTTTGTGGTCCGATATCATTCTAAAATTAAACAAACGATAAAAACATTTTGTATCTCAGCTCCGAAGCAAAACGTGGCAGCACCAGCCGGCACGCAACACAGTCCGTAGTATATGTGAAACATAAGTTGCAACTTGAAACATTTCACCTAAGTTTAATGCGTGCGTCGCAACACTGGCAACTCTGTGCAAGCTGCTGTAATGAGCCAAATGTACGTGATAGTTTTACTAAATATTTGTTTGTTGAATTTGAACTAATTTGTATGATTTTCTAAACTAATTAGCGACAATAAAAACAGAAATAAAACAATTGTAACATCAGTTGTGCTATTCTGTACAAATGACACCGTGAAAACTTAGGTGAAGTGAGCTTGGAGTGAACTGTCATATCGATGACAATGACAGCTCACTCCACGCTCACTTCACCTAAGTTTTCAAGGTGAGATGGTTACTAAATCGCAATGCGGTTGTTTTTAATCACACAGACATAAAAACAAAAATAAGCTATATTAAAATCAGAAGCATTTGTGTTCGTCTCTCTTTTGTTTCAATTTCGTAATTATAATCAAGCTCAAGGCTCATTTGATGGATTATTGCCCCGTATTCCATGGAAAATTACATAATTTGCTCTGTCTAATAATTTGTTTTGTTTGTCTGGTTTTGTGTCTCTCAAATTATATACCGATTTATGTTTGCTTGCATATAAAGATACAACCTGTTTAAAGTTAATTACGTAGATTTTTTTTTTTTTTCGTCTTGATTCATCGCGTCTTTTGAATAGGAAACCATTGATTTAGAATTCTGCCCGTGTTTTTGGGAACTGACCTTTTCCTAGAAAAAAAAGTTGTGACCCAATCTATCAATCTTCACCACAAGTACCTACTTTTAATATATTATTATCAGATCGAACCTGGAGCGAGTCTATCCAAAGAAAATCTGACTTCTTACTTACCTCACGGATGGTCTACCAGAAAATATAAAAGGCCTATGTGCGAATCATGTCTCCTGTAATTAGACGATACATTTTCTGTGGAACACATTAACCTAAATGGCCGTATTTTTTGTCCCTCTCCTACGGCCGAGCGAAAAAATAAAGGCCGCTCACATAGTGGTGGAGAAAGCGATTTATGGATAATTCGGTTTTCTCTCCGATAACTCTTTTGTGTTTAGTGATTAGTGTCACTAACCACTTCTTTCAGGTTCTTTTTAAACCGGCAAGATTCGCGATGTGTGAAAGAGACGGATTAAGTTCTCAGTTCTTATTTAATTAATAATGAACGAATGATGATTTGTTTTATTATAAACTAGCGACCCGCTCCTGCTTCGCACGGTTTTTACGACTTGACAAAATATCGAGATTTCATTTCTTAGTTAATTAACTTTAATATTAACGTATTATACACATAAACCTTCCGGAATCAATTCTCTAAACGATGGTGAAAACCTCATTAAAATATGTTGCGTGGTTTAAAAGAACAACGCGGATATACCTACAGACAAATACAAAAAGCGACTTTAGTTTATAATATGTATAGATAAATACTTTCTTTCATGTTTAACGATGTAATCAATTATGATCGTTTTATGAAAGTGAAAGCAGTAACCATAATTGACTGTGCGTTTCTATCTGTAAAGCTTAATAAACTCAAGCCCTAAGTTTTTTAATTCACATCTGTACTTTAATGTTAGCTTTTATCGAAGTAGGTAGGTACCTAATGATATGTAGATAGATAGATAAAACGTTTATTTGATGCACACAAAAGACAGCACAACATACAAAGACAAGGTTAAATAATAACTAATTTCATTAATAAATAGCAACAGGGAGCCAATTTACAAAAAAAAAAAAATAGAAACAATAAAAGAAAACTAAACTAGACACACTGATGACAATATTGTCTATGACAAACTTTAAAAAATAACGAGTAATACAAAGTGCGGTGTGCGTCTCAACGTCTCATGTCGTTAACGATTAATTTTTTTTCTAATCAAGCGAAATGAAAATCGCTGTAATTTTATTTAATCAATTAATCTGCCAAGACTTTTTTTATCTATGATGGGTTCGGCTTCCAGTCTAACCGGATGCAACTGAATACCAGTATTATATATGGAGCGACTGCCTATCTGACCTTACTGAGATTTTATTTAATTCGATAAATAAAATGTAATAAAATTAATTTAATTAAAACGCTTCCTACACTACGCACTCACCCTCTCAGCCTTAGCTAATGGTAATTAAATTGAATGTTTGCGGTACAGTGTGTACGCAATGAAATGATAACAATCGTGTTTTTTTTCAACAAAAAAGAAATATAAATAGGGTGCAAGTATTTTTAGCTGTGTGTTTCAATTTTATAAAAATAAGCAGAATAAAGGCCCTACTTCAAATGGCTGCGCATGATCCTCGGTTTTGCCGAAAATACTGCAGCATTAATTTTGAAATAAATATAATGTTAAAGTTGAGGATTGATGCCAAACATAGGACCTATCCTATTTTTCACAAAAACAAGATTACATAATCGATACAAAAAAAATCCAAAGTTACCTCTAAACCGAACTATAAACCGCTGGTATTAAAAAAATACTTCAAATTAGATCATGAAACTTTGCATAATACTTAACAGTAACTGAACTAAATATAAAGCAGGTCTCATGCTTTTTTAAAATTTTAATTACCATTATTTTCACCGTAAAAAGCAATTACTTAAACTATTCGAGGCTTCGAGCCGCCAGCCGCTCCGTCTCGCTCTCACTCAGGCCGCGAGTAGTATGGTACAAGCGAGATAAAAAGTGAATTTGAGCTGAGGCAGGGTAGGCTCTTGGTAATGTTCTTATACCGCTCGGAAAATTGCATAGAAAGCATACGAGAAAGACAAGAGTCATTCAACCAGCTTCTATAAAGGAGTTTCTGATTCGATTTCCATTCATTCACGCTTATCGCTCCCACACACAAGGTACGTCGTAGTAATACCAATATGCTGGGTGAGTTGATTGGTGATTGGTAGCTGGAAACCGGCTCTGTACTGTATCAGTCATTCGCTCATTTATTCCTCCTATAGAGAGCAGTGGCGACTCAGTGGTAACGGCCGAGACTTACGAGTTGTAGGTCAATAGATTCAAATCCAGACGTTTTACTTTGTGTAAAATTTCATCACAACTGCTCTCAAAATGGTGAAGGAAAACATCATGAGGAAACCGGCATGTCCTAGAGACAAAAATTAGAAGACATGTGACATCTACCAACCCGCACTGGGCCCGCGTGGTGGATTTCGGCCCACTCCCTCTCACGGAGAGGAGGTCTGTGTCCTTGCAGTGAGAAAATTATTGGCTGAATACGATGATGATCACTCAATATGTATATTTTCTACACCTCTCAGCATCACTCACTAATGACCTCACACTTGTCTACAACAAAACAAATCGCCTTTAAAAATAATCTGTACAAGCCTGTGCAAGTGTGCACTATTAGGTAAAAGTTCAAAAAGCCACCAGAAATAAAAGTCATTTCCCAGCGATTATTTTTGTGCAATGTTACTTAATTTGATGTACAGAAAGCGTAGTTAGACGGCTATGTGATGGGTCTTTTACACCCTGTATATTATAGAAATGTCTTCCTTTAGAAAGAGATCAAAGCTAAAAATAGCCCCAACACATTCTTCCTTAACAACTTTCTAAATGTCCAAAGTTTAGCCTATCCATTCATACATATACCTACATATATGTGGGTACATACCCTCAGATAGTTCCAACGTACGGCTCACAAACGCAACACAAATTAAATCGGCTACTTGGATTACCAGGGTAAATGGTCCAATTAGTGTTTCGGTGGGTCGACGCTTCGGAGTCAAGACAAACGAGATTGCCTGCTACGGCCACCTGCTTCGCTGTTTACGAAATGGAATTTTGTTCCGTCTTGATTGTGGTCCGCTCTATTTAAGTTGTGACCGGCCGACAATTGGGCGTCTCACCCTAAAATCGGGAATGAATAGAGTCGAATTATTCTGTTGTTTTAGTACTTAGTTGTTACAGAAAGTAGTTGGGACTACTGTTTTTGTCATGGTACAGAATCCATAAGCAATGCAATGTTGAAGCTGTTATATTTTTAACTAGCTGATGCCTGCATCTTCGCCCGCGTGGATGTCGGTTATTATATACTAAAACCTTACTCGAGAACCACTCTATCCATTGGTGAAAACAACATGAAAATCGGTGTAGTAGTATTTGAGTTTATCGCGTACAGGACGACAGACAGACGCGGCGGAGGACTTGGTTTTATAATATTTAAGGATTATGTTGGCATAAAAAATGCTTTTGTATGTGTCTGGGATTATAATAAAATTAAGGACCATAGCTTAAACCAATAAACCTGGTCAGAAACCAGGAAAATGCAAGCTGGAGCTATGAAAAACAGAATGTCAATTGTGCCACTGTTCGATAAACAGATGCCTCTAAAGCAAAACATACTTTAAAGATAAAATAACCAACGTATGTACCGTTCGAAAACTATCACACGAACAAAGCACACATTTAACGCTCCAGGCTTTATGACAATGCAATGAAATGACATAATTGAAAAGCCTATTTGGCGTAAAATTCAGAATGTATGCAATGGTAATTTGCATCTAACATTAGTTCATAGAGGAGGCATCCCAAACGGTATAATTCCCGCATTATATTCAACTATAATTTTGATACTTTAGGTGATTTTACTGGATATGTATCTGGTTTATATGCACCAGGAAATGCTTTAACGTTGATGGGTTGGTGGTATAAATGTGGTGGTATAATAATATAAGGTCGAAACAGAATAGCGGGACAATTTTTTACAGGTCATTTATTACCCATGTAGGTACACATTTATTACTATGGGACCCACTCTGTACTATTGTTTGGAAAAGTTTTTCTTTTTTCATATTTATTATTTGGTAATTGGAATGGCCGCCTTTTAGTTTTCCATTTCGCCTGTTTCTTGCAGTTCCTCACCATTTTTCCTCTTGTGATTCAATTATTTATTTATTTAAACTTCTCGCACGCAATAAGGTTTGGACTTAATGTCTTAGGCATTCTCTACCAGTCAACCAAGGGTGGTGAAGAGATAAGATGGTAGGTGCTCTGCTTCATCCTTACATATTATAAAACAAAGTCCTCCGCCGCGTGTGTCTGTCTTCCTGTTCGCGATAAACTCAAAAACTACATCACCAATTTTCACGTTGTTTTCACCTATGGATAGAGTGGTTCTTGAGGAAGGTTTTAGTATATAATAACCAACACCAACGCGGGTGAAGCCGCGGGCATCAGCTAGTAGAAGAAAAATAAATACAAAGATATTATAAAAAAATAACATATTGAATTAGCCCCAGAAAACTCTTATCTAATCTCCATCAGAAGCAAAATATTGACTGATAAAATAAATAACGAAATCTAGGTATTTCTATGCATGGCATAGCGAATGTAAAAAGTAATCTAATTGTACATTTGGAATAACACAACAACAATTAAGAAACTTTATGGAAATGAAAATAATATCAAGCGAGTCCTCTCCGTGTCTTTTTGGTGAATGTAATGTTCTGGTTTAAGGGCACAATTTCCTTTCCTTGTAATTGGGTACTTAAAAACGTTAATGTAACACTAGAATAAGATACTTCTAAGACAATGAGGAAATAGAGTAGCGATTTTGTGAATTTATTTTTGATTGTATAATTATATATTTATTATTAAAATAAATATTATAAAAGGAGCAGCTCGTGGGTAAGTAATAACAGCCACACCGGGTCAATCCATCAGGTTAAGCTACGCTTGCCGGTGGGACCATCTTTACATACCGAGACTCCTCCATGCCTCGGAAAGCACGTTAAACCGTTGGTCACGGCTGTCATTCGTGGATCTTTGACAGTCGTTACGGGTCAAAAGTTCGAAAGTCTGACAACCAGTCTTACCAAAGGGTATTGTATTACCCAGTTACTGGGTTGTGGAGGTCAGATAGGCAGTCACTCCATGCAAAATATAGATATTCAGCTGCATCCAGTTACACTGGAAGCCGACTCCAACATAGTTGAGAAAAGGCTAGGCAGATTGATTGATTATAAAAGAAGCACATTCTTAACTTTATACTCAACTTCTTAATTTTTTAAGAAGTGTCCTTATTTTGAACGTAAGAAGTAGTTGGTACATCTAAAAACAATAAGAGATAGAGGATCATTATTAAAAACAATAAAGACTAAGTTCTATTCAGATTTAGGTAAACTTAAGTACTACTCTGGGTTGATAAAGCCAATCCATTTTCATACTATCCAAGGTTTGCTATATAGCAGCTAGAAATCCGATCAATGACAGAAGGAAAAATGCCATATCATACGTTACGATTTTGAAACGATTTATCTGACGATTCCGACTAACGATCTTTTAGACTTTGAAGGCGATTTGCGGCGTCACATTTTTCACAAAATGTTCATAGGCGCAAACATGAAAATTCATCATGCGAAGGATGAAAATGCATAAGGCAAAGATTAAAATGTTAGTGATAAGTTGATAACCGACAGAGCGTTAGAATACTCTGCGCTACACAACCACGAATTATCACTGCCTTTCGTCAACACAACAAGATAGCAATAGATATGTGAATTACGGTATATATATATGTTTTACGTTGTGGCAATGCAAGCCGCAAAATATAACTCAAAGCATTTATTTCAATAAAAACCAATTACAGGCACTTTTGAATTGTCAAGGAGTTGGTCAGTCAGAAAGATGAAGCTGAACTCCGAAGCGCAGTAGGTTCCTATGGAGAAGAACGGGCAAGGAGCTCCTGTTTTTATCACAAATAGTGTAGTGTATATCGGCCAATATTTTATTTACCAAAATATTCCTTATTCATCTTTTCTTGTCTGCTAGTTCCAAGTGAAAATTGAGACACCGCTTCTAATTTTTCTCATCTTTTCCGTACTATCAAATATCATCTGCATCGGAAAGTCGAACACAAAAAACACACGTGCACGAAAGCTCAGTAATTACACTCGAAGCTAAATTACTAAGGACATCTGTCAGCAAGTTGGCAGTGTCACACACATTTCTTTGCCGTCTACACCGTCGACAATTGGCAAGTTCGGGCTTGTTCAAAGATTAGCTTAGCTGGCATAATGCCATTGTGACGGTTGACCTGCACATATTGAGCAGTATATAGTGCTTAGGACCAGATCGTTGACCTAGATCTAGATACACCTAGAGTGGGGTTTGTGAAGTTTGATAGTGAAGGATTGAGAAATAATGTTTGTTTGAATTTGGAAAAGATTTGGCTGGTTGGGTGGAGTGGGAGAGGTACGTCATGGCTTAAATGCAATGTTTTGCTTCCACATGTATTATTTAAAAAAACTAGTATCTGTGTTCTACAATGCCGTATGCAAATGACGCATCAAAAAGCTGACGTCACACAAATCCTGCATCTCGCAAACAGCGTTTTCCGCGCCATCGACGTATTTATAACAGTTATACAGTGTGTCCGGTCCGGTCCAGTTTATATTTATTTAATAATAATATTGCTAGTCCAAGTCCAGACACATTGTATATATATATTATTATATATTCATGGTGAGTATAGAAGCTATAGGTATTTCAAGGCAAGCAGACTTAGAAAGTGTGAATTTTGATTCCATTATAAGGTATAGATAATTTCTTAACTTTTTTTGGTAGAAATGGAGAAAAAGGTTGTCCATTCCTGTGGTATGTTATTTTATCCTAACTATTTCAACATTCACTTATTATCAATATTTTCCTTTGTATATAAAATCTTCTTTGAATTTCGTAAAACACGAATCAAATGTCTGAAGAAAACTACGTTCAACTTTTGAAAAATCTTCAAAGAAAAACTTTAGCTCTAAGTAACATTTCTACTAAAAATGAATTAAATGAACGCAGAATATTCAATGGTTCTTGTTATCAGGGGCATACAAATCAAGATTACAGGTCCAAACCTAAAGTTATTTGGCTGAAATCGTTATGCAAGCGTGTTCATAATATCAATGCTCCTTCTGTATTATGTTTGAGAAAAATTCTTTGCCTCAGGGTGATACAAAGGAGGTTAATGCGTCCAGCGCTCGGTGTGGCAACACCGTATTCGAGTTCGCGACTGGTCAATCGACATCCTGAGGATGCCTCGTTGAGAGGTGAAACACGTGTCCATTTCTTACAGGGAATTTCTTATGACTTTTGAGGAATAGTTAAGCGGATTAGGTCACTAAACATATTTACTTCTATTGTATTTTGAGGCTAATGCGATACTCAGCTTTACCTCTAAACAGAATTATGGTATGGCTTAAAAGATATTCGATGATATGTATTCTCCATAATTGAGAGGGGTAAATCCTACCTGTGTTAAGTACTAGTGAAACAACTAGAAGTAGCTCCACTAGGTATCTATAGTGGTGTACCTATGGTTTTCACATTGCAAAGAATGTTAACCGCTTTAGCGTGGCAATAGTGGTCATTGACCCACCTATAAATACAAGATTATTTAAAATTAAGTTTTATAAATGGTTGTATAATGTTGTTGAATGTAGTTTAAAAGAATTTTTAGATAAAAAATGTTAATGTTTTAAGGTGGATGATTGATGACTTCTTCACCCAATTTTATAATTTTGCATGCTATGGTTTTATCCTAGCTAAACATGTTTGGGCCATATTTTGTACTTAACACCATTGTATACCATGTTTTACGCAAATAAATATTTTATTATTTATTTGCGTAATTCATTATTTATTATTTAAACGTCTTTGACATATCTCGGGAGCCTTAGGTCCCGGACCTTTAGAAGGCGTACGAGGGGCCGAAGCCAACTCGCAGAGGCCCGTTAGACATCCATAATGAAATGGGGCACCAACTGACGATTATCCCTGTTTGCACTATGCAAGGGCACCCAAGGACAACCCCCGGTTGGTGTAGAACTATTGCAGGATATGGAAACAAAACAATGATATTGAACTATGGGTTTGGATGGCTAAAGTGAAATCGTAACCTGGAACTATGGAAGGACTATGGCCCCTGCCTGATCTATGTTTTATATATACACGGATAAAATGGCAATAAATTATTTATTATTATTATTATATTTTCTAGCATTATTTATTTCAAAAACTGAAATAAAGTCCGTTAACGTCCTGAATCAATATCTATCGTGATCTTCTACATGCTACGATAATGAAAATCCGTACATAGTTTATTTTTTGGGTTCCTAAGGAAATATTTTAGGGAAAGGGCAATGACCGCTATTGCCACGCTAAAGCGATTCGGGTATAATAGTTTTAGCAAAAATATCACAATTTCATAATAAACGAATGCTATTTTAGCAACAGAACATTAGATACATTAGATAGCACAACCCTTAGATAACTTATCACCAAACCATACCATACTCCCACAAGCCTAACATATAATAGTAAGCGGTTTAGTTCAATTGTCGCGAACTCTGACCACATTTGGACTGTGGTCGCGTGGGACAATTATCGAGTCTAAATCCAGGGCATTAATAACCTAGATAGCCGTGCACTTGACTGGTGGTTAAACGATTGCATAATACTGTCCTGGGCAGAGGTTTAGATTTGTGGGGGTTTAAGAAAAATAGATAATGCTTATATTCAGTTAGGATATGGGCAGATATAGGTGTTTTTTTTATTCAGTTTTGCTCATTTGGGCCTTCTTATTTATCTTTCGCGATTTTGAATGTTTTTTTTTTTACTTACTTCTAGGATTCGATGGGGCCGAAAGGTTCTGTAGTGGCTACAGGGCTTTCTGTAGTGCTGTACGGCTTTCTGTAGTGGTTCTGTACCGCGTACCGGAAGATGTAGCGTTGGAAGTGGCGGTGCTTGGGGGAGGATTATGTCCAGCAGTGGACGTCTTCCGGCTGAAATGATGATGATGAGGAATTAATTTTGGTTTTTTGAGAGAAAGTTCTTTTTCTATTTTCTCGACAATGTTCCTATTATGATTAACTACGTTTTTCTTTGGACTGGGTGTGCGATGCCTAAATATTTTATGGACTGGTGTTCCAACGGTCACAAACGCGATTGTGGTCAAGGTGTTGTGAGATTCTTGTCTAATAAAAGCAACGGTTTGCATCTGACTATTGACAAAGTGAGGATGTCATTATCATCTTGCCGTTATCCCAATTCTTATGTGATTGGCGCATTCTGTCCTTTTCTTCCATACTTCTCTATTAGTTGTCATTTCGGTAGTCATCGCCTTTCTAGCCATATCATCTTTCACACAGTCCATCCATCGCTTTTTAGGGTTCCGTACCCAAAGGGTAAAACGGGACCCTATTACTAAGGCTCCGCTGTCTGTCTGTTTGTCTATCCGTCTGTCTGTCCGTCTGTCACCAGGCTGTATCTTATGAACCGTGATAGTTAGACAGCTGAAATTTTCACGGATGATGTATTTCTGTTGCCACTACAGCAACAAATAAATATTTAAAGGGGCGGCTCCCATACAACAAACGTATTCACAGAATATTTAGTTATATATTCACTTTAAAAATAAATAATTAAATTTAAATAATACAAAATATTTAAGGGGGCACACTTGGCCGGTTTTTTGGTCTTTCCGTATTATAATCATCCACATTCAAACTTTTCTCACGACAGTTTTGTTTTCTCACACAGTGAGTATGTAGGTGTGTATATAATATCTAGCAGAAATACTTTTAAAACGATTTTATTTATAAAAAATCCCTAACCTGTAATATTCATCTTGAATTTAATAGCGGTAGTTATCTCTTTATTGTTTAGCTAACCCGGATAGCACAACACTGTGTGATGTTTGAAGTTAACGGCTGGTGCATATCAATTCAATTTATCGGCGGCTTTTGAATGCCATATCTACGTTATAACATAACGTAAATAAATGTAGTGTGGAGAATAGTGTGCGCACTCATAAACACAAAGAAAATACAGAGTTCATACGAATAAATCCTTACTTAAAAGAGGCAAAGTTTGTAAATTTGAATGTAGAAGGTAATCTCTGGAAGGGATTTTGAAAAACACTCTTTCATTGGTAAAAGCTACACTCTGTCCGAGTGCTATAAGGCATGTTTTATAATTAACTGCCACGCGGGCCGAAGCTGGTTTAAAATGAATTGAATATTAAAAGCATTCAGTTAATTCTGTCAATGTCAATGTCTGTAGTGATAATATCAATATTTCAAAAAAAACTTATAAAAATAAGAAATACATATTTTGTAATTAAATCGTTTGATTAAAATAAGGAATGTGTAAAATTTTGCTTAGCCAGCAAATTAAATCAATCGTTTCTTCTTCTAATAATCTTATTAAACTGTCTCATAATCTATTTAACTACGAACATAAAAATAAAAAACCAAACACAATAGACACAAATTCAGCATAACAACAATCACAGCCCACAATCATTCCCTAATTCCCCCACATTTCCCAAGACGTCAGACACAGCGTGCATTTTTCACCGAATTTTCATAAAATTCAGTAACAGTATGCGAGGCACGAACATACCGAATGTTATGCTCGGTCAAATAAATTAAAATTCCCATTGCAAGTGGCGAGTGGAATCGTGAGGAAACTGCCGTCACCATGTTTTTCTGCACAGAAATAACATTTAAAACAGCATTATTTTGTCGTGAATGCGTGCAATATTCTTCTGTTTTTTTTTTGGAGTTCTGTTAAAGGTTTGACGAATTGGATTACTTTTTTGTTTTAACATTCTTTGTTGTTTTATTTTTGTTTGCATTTGTTTATAGGCCATTTAATAATAGACTTATTAGTATCTTGCAATCCAATGATAGTAATTAACTATGTAGTAACTAAGTATTAAAAAAAATACTATTTATATTATAAGAAAAAAGACATAATAAATAAAATATACATAAGGATTGTATTCACAAAAACCAAAGGGCACGAAATACAAATGTCACATGTGGGCGTAATTTCAGATTCGGGAGCCTACGGGATACATGACTGTTATTGCGTAGCATTTTCGTAGCACGGTGCTACGAAATGTCTACGAACGCCTACGAAGACCACTTACTAAGGAAAATACAAATATAATAATAACAAACCCACAGCAAAGCAGTAAACCTAAGTTAATACAACCTAAAGTTACGAAATTCTTTGACAAAAGAGTCATACTCGTATCCAGTGAATATATGGAATAAGAATTACTTATTATCGCCGAGAAATTCGTACGTTTTATGACACCAAAGCTACGCTCCACTTAATACGTACGTAATCTTCTTACGTATAATAAAATATACGTCACAAGATAATAAGTCAGGTCATCAAAAAGTTTTATATCACAAATTATTAATGTTAGGCAATGAAAAAGTTTTGATTCGATTTTACGAGAAACCGATCGTGTTTGTTGGTCGGTATAAGCATTCGAAATCCGATCAACAGATAAGATGTTGTAAAAACTTTGTTAATCAGTGTTGTTGTATTAAGTAGACGATTTTTGAAGAGATTTCAACTTAGGAGTAGTCGAAAGTTTCTGTAGTATTATTGTTTGTATTTTCTGAAGGATTTGTTTGGTGTACTTCGGTAATTTTTCGTCGGCCGAATTACGTCTAAGAGAAAATTATGTTTGACTGAGAGGACTGTAATATATAAAAAGAATTTTTCGAATAGAAAAATCTAATATCACGGTTCTTACCAAAGACCCATCAAATAAACTTGTTATAAAACATAAAACTCTTTTAGTTCCACTAGGATACCCTGACACCCCTCCAAAATTTTCTCTACTGACATATTTTTTCATTGCTTACCATTCTGGTGGTAATAAAAAGTTAAACAGTGCCCCGTCATTATATGGGACGTGTTAATTGGCTGCGCTAATCACCTGTTATATGCGAATATCCGCACGGCGGTATATCCGCGTGTATCCGCACGACTAACTGTTATTGCTACTTTGAATGGTTTATTTGCTATGTGCAACAGAATTTATGAGTGTGTCCCAGCACTAGCTGGGTGATTCTTTTTTTAATATCCGATTTTTTTAGTTGGCAATGATATTTGCGTACGCGTTTATTAAAAGACTGCGTTACGAAGAACAGCATTTTTTTTCTTTGTAATAACTAGGTAGGTTAGTGTACTAGGTACCTACACGCCAACATAAAATTGGTCCGTGATTAAATATTTTCCTCTTTGCTTTGATAACATAATTACATTTTGTAAGATTAATAAGAGAATTTATTTAACCCAGGTAAGGCACACAATATTTACACAAAAAACAAAGAACATAAAAATGGTATTGTGCGCCTCACGGCTGCGCCAAACAGGCCCAGTTCAGCATGAATGCCAGATAACTAGTGCCTGACGCTGGTTTTCAACTGGACCTTATGTTAGTAGGACGTCTTACAGATGTAAATCAGTTTTTTAATGTGTGTAGATGTTTAAATAAAAAACAGATAGAAATGTGTAGCAAATAATAATAATAAACTCAATTAGATATTTTTATTTAAAAAAATATAGATAATTATAAAGTGGTATTTAAGAAAAGAAGCAAGATTGATATGGTTGCACAAGAAACAATGGACTGTCGTCAATAAATAATAAGTAACTACACCATGATTTATATCAAAGAAATATTCATATTGACCATGTCTAGCTTCCGTTGCGCATCTATGAGGTACTGCCGTAGGCGTCTCCTAAATGTGTCGATCGTGTTTATTGATCGAATAGGTGGTGGAAGGTTATTCCACACTTTGGAAGCCGCATAACGGAAGCTACCTCTAAAAGCGGCTGTACTATGCAACGGAGTCGAAAGTTGCTGCGAGCATTGCCTTCTTCCACATTCTCGTTTACTCGCTAGCCAACTCAACTGGTCGTAAAGGTAGTCCGGTTTCTGGTATTTAACTACACTGAACAGAAGGTAGTAGTGTAGGTAGGCATTATGATCAATAGCACGAAAAAAAAGGTAAAAAATTAAAATTACTCACAACATTCACAAACATAAAAAACATCACTCCATTATCCATAACAGACGGGTCTGTAGATAGACAACGACTCCAAAAGCTTCATAGATTCGAGTTCTATGTTCCGGCACATAAATATTCATAAAGAAAGGGAGTAAGTATTTCTAGAGGAGAGAAAAGTATACAAAATAATGTACCGCTTTACGCCCGAGAAGGCTTTGGGGAAGAGGGGTCGAAGTGGCACCGTCACGATACAATTACCTCCTACGTGCCGATGGGAACTCCCTGCGATTGACAACACCCTAATAACATTTCCTACCAAACAAAAAACATTTAAAGAAACCCATTAAAAACTATCCAAACGATTCTCATCTAACTTTCTCTGATTTTCCCGATTTGCTTGATAGACCAATAAATCATACTTTACTACGAAAAATATGAATAAAATTGAGTGAATCTGAATAAAGCGAATCGTAAGAAATAATATTTCATTCGAACGCCGATCAGTAGGTACATTTAGATGAGACAGAATAAGTCGTGAGAATAAAAGAGCGAATACTGAATTTATGAATGCGATGAACCGTGAGAGTAGTGACGATGAGCGGGAGGGGCGAGGGGGGTACATGCATATTTGATTCCGTCATAAACTCAATTTACAGCTAATCTCATCTCAGATTGTCGAAGAAATAAAATTTCACACGCCGCTGGTTCACTCGTGAATGTAAATAGGGTAGGCGCGACGATGTGAGTGGAGCACGTCAGTGGCGGGGCGGGGCGCGGGGGGGTGCTAATAAAATATACTCGGCAGAGTTCACGGCTCATTTAGCACGAGGCGCCCGCGCTGGCAAGAAGCTCTGCGACAATTTAATATTTCGCCTTTAATTCCGAGCACTAAATTAAGCACCGGCCCGTAATCTCGAGCTGCGCCGTTAAATTTTTGTCCCCGTGATCAGTATCGGCGGGTGATCGATTTTACGGGCCTACCGGTCTTGCGTTGCGTACGGTTGTAACTTTTTAGTGCTCCTTTTATTACGACAAACGATTTTAATCAAGCGAGTTTTTGTTCAGAGCGGACGCCATTAGCGCCCCGGAGTCGGAATAAAATTCGAAGTTAAGTCGCTTTCGAGACTCGAGAATTTGCTTTTAACTTTGTTTGATAGGTCGCTTCGGCAGCGTTTAGTGACCTTTACTTTACCCTATAAAATAAATCTATACAAACTGCTATTTGAATTTTCAATAAAGAATCTGCGAAAGCTCAGTGATTCCGCAGTTAATCGTAGACTTATTCTGAGGGACTTTCCAGCGTTGAGAAGGTCGTGAAAGTTCGATGTGCTACCAAAGCATCTTTGGAAAGTTTGAAATTCAAGGAAATCACTCGTGAAACTCTCATTCGTGTCTAACTATCCTCAAAAAGCGCTGTAAGAACAAAGTTGAACGAGCTCGGGGCTCTCGCGGCTTGTTCTAAACTAGCTTTGTCACAAGAAAAAGCTCGTAAACCTTTAACAACAACATCATTTGGCCAAACTTTCAGGCAATGCTCAATAATAAGAGCAGCCTAACAAGCTCTCTTGTATTAAAGTAACCGATGAATAAAACTAAAACATTTTTAAGATAGCCAACAAAATTCTCTTATGAATTATTTCAATTTTGTTATATTACTTCAATGGTTTATTGAATTCCAAGGTTTTATTGAACTTGAAGTGGAGAATTTGAATATTAATGTTTTTTTTCTTTATGTTCCATTACGCTTCCATTGATGGGATTTCCAGAATGAAATAAGAAATGTAATATTACTTTACTAATATTCAAGAGCAGTGATAGCCTAGTGGTGTGACCGTAAGACTGCCAAGTAATAAATGTCTCGAGTTCGAACCCAAGCCACGCACCTCTGACTTTTCGGATTCATGTGCGTATTGTATGATTATCACTTGCTTCAAAAACGGAGAAGGAAAACATCGTGAGTAAATCGGCATGCCTGAGAGATATTTCTCGACGGCATGTGAAGCCAAGTCAGAGGCTTGACATCAGTTTAGTCACTAACCACACGAAAAGAAGACTAACATTCTTGATTAGCTTTATCTAAGGCCATTGATTTGAAGTCAATGACCTCTCGAACACCACTGTCATTATTATATCACCTCAATAACTTGTTTTTCATAAAGCATAGAATAATTTAAAAAAAACAGTTTGACTTACACACAAAAAGTTGACAGTGCACGTAATTTTATCTCATGTGATTCACACATTTACGTCGTAAATCTAACAAAGTCATGTTCGCATTGCCAACTTTCTAGTACTAGCAGTGGATCTGATTATGATAAAGTATCTAACGTCCAAAACTTCAAATTCCAGCTAATTAACATGCCAAAACCCCTCTCCAATCCTAACAAGGAAAACGGATATTATCTAAAATTCAATTGTGGGAAAAATTCTCCTATTTTGAGAACTTCGTAATTTTCTCAAGGGCTCAGTTCGTTCTCAAAACTTTTCATGGTCTAAGTTCGTTTTCGTTGTTACTTTGCAACAGTTTCCACCGATTCGTAATGCTCCTCTAAATTCGTACAAGCCACATATTGTCGGTATTTCGAAAGAATGGTTGTTCGAATATTCTTTTCTGAAAGTTTGGAATGAAAACAGAAGCTCGCTGGATAGATTTTCTAGGAGAATTTCGGAGTTTTCTAACGTCGAAGCAGTTTTATGGTTTTGTTGAATGTTAAGTTTCATTGAAGGTTTGTGGCCAAATGATAACAGCCATATGGGTCGATCGAAGGTCAAGCTACGCTGGCCGCGGTCGATTCGAGGATGGGAGACAATTCATTAAATATTCAGACCCCTCCGTGCCTTGGAAAGCACGCTAAGTCCCGGCTGCCATCCGGAGATCTTTGACATTCATTACGGCAGCATTACTCAGAAGCCTAAAAGTCTGACAACCAACCAGTCTTACCAAGGGGTGTTGTGTTACCCAGTAACTAGGTTGTGGAGGTTAGATAGGCAATCGCTTCATGTAAAATACTATTCAGCTGCATCGGGTTATACTGGAAGGCCGACCCCAACATACTTGGGAAAAGAATAGGCAGTTTTTTTTGTATTGTTTAATTTCATTGTAAAATATTTTTTCAGCTGTGCCTTTAGAGTTTTTATGAAAGCCTAGAATTTAATAGTTACCAGTTACCTCTCGGCAAATCAATTATTTACAACATTTTTTTTTTTTAACAACAATAAAGGCATCGAAAGTATTCAAGACTCTTAGAGCAGAATTTCGAGCGGCAAGTTAGTACGCTTAATGTGACACATTCCTTCATTTAGTCAATTTAAAGACCAAACATTATGCACAAAAATAGCATTATGATACGGGATCGTAAACATGCAAGGGAAATAGCAGCATAAATAAAGACAATTTAGGTGTGTATGTTTAGTAATATGAACAAAAGCGAGCTCCAGAACGTACAATTTAATTTATAAAACCGCATAGAGAAAAACCTACGTTTGGCTATGGAACAAAAACTCTAGTATGGGTTTTAAACTCAGTTTTTACACAAACTAGTGCTTTGTTAACCATAAACAATTGGATAAGTGGTTTCTGATCGTGTCTACCCAATCATTAGTAACGTAAATACGGATCCGGAGGTAAACTAGTAACTAAGACCTTTATGTACTCTCCGGTTTCATCACCTACATCATTATTCAGCTGGAAGACGTTCACTGCTGGACATAGGCCTCCTCAAGCATCGCCACTATCATAATATGTCTGTGGGATGGTCTATAACCTTGCTAGCAGTCTTGATGTACCAAAAAAAGGTTAATCATTGATCGAAAGCGTGTATAGTATTCGTGTTGTTTCCAGTCTAGCTACAAACCCCAGTAAACCCCATGTTGAACAGTGGTAAGCAAAAGGCAGGCAGTGTGACCGTCGGACTGCCTATCTGTCTGACTGTGTCGGAGTGTGACTGTCGTCTCGAGTTCGAACCCAAGCTACGCATCTGGGAATTTTAGGATTCATGTGCGTATTGTATCATTATCACTTAATTCAAAAACTGTGAAGGAAAACATCGTGAGGAAACCGGTATTCCTGAGAGATTTTTCTCGTTGGTAGTGAAGCCAAGTCGAAGGCACATGGATGGCATAAAAAACTGACACCAGGTTAGTCACTGACTACACGAAAACTTGTGAAAAATACCAAAAATGGCACACCTCAAAGAAGTGTTGTGTCCCAGAAGTGCTACAAACACATTACCTCTGGCAGTGTCGGCTCATACAAATTATGCTGTCGCATTCAAAGAGCTTCTGGCAAATTGTTAGCATACACCCAGCTTACGTTGCCAACATAACTAATACTTGCATAACAAAGAAGATTGTCGCTGCAAATTTTGATGCTGTGAGGTTTTATGAAGAATCCCCATACCAAATTATTGGGGCTTCTTCGAAGGTATTTTATTTTACTTGGTTTTGGAATCAAACATGCAATAACAAACTTAATTATACAATTATATAGCTACAATAGAATCCAGATACAGTATTCTTACATCCTCGCCTAGCTTTATCCTCGCAAATCAATCAATAAGTAACATGATCCCCGGGATAGATTATCTAGTTTTAGGCATAAATATAATCTGAAATCTGAACCTTTTGATAAGGTTTTCAAAAGAAAAAATTGGTGACCTAATAGGGGTCAATTTAAAGTAAACGGTAAAGTACCCTAGGCTATATCAAAATATACCTAATTTTTGAAAACACTCTATGTCTCTTATTTCACTGTGTCCACTGTTGTCAGTTTAATTACGATACCAACTACTATTTGTTTAAAAACTATAGACCAGCCGGTCTATTCTGGTGGTATTCTGTTAACACCTCACCGTGAAAACTTAGGTGAAGTGAGCTGTCAATCCCTGGCGTCAAATGGAGTGACAGCTTAGTTTAAGCTCACTTCACCTAAGTGTTCACGTTGAGATTTTTACAGATTACCACTACAGAAACGATCCCACGTTTGGCAGTCGTGGATTAAATTCTAGACCACATTGAATAACAGTCGTTGTCATTAAAACCAGGATTGTGTGAGCTCAGAAAATTCTCTGGGATAAATAAATCTAAAACAATAACAAAATGCCTCGTTTGTCTATTGCTTACAACCGCTACTACTGATAATGAGGACCTGGGTTTGATTCCAAGGTCAGCCAAAGTATTATTTGGTTTTTCCATCAGGAATTTCTTAGTAACCACCTGAAGTCTTGATTTTTGCTGTGTTGATGGTAAAGGGCTCGCCCTCTATTACATGGAACTTAAACATATTTTTTGGCGAAATGTGGGTGTACTATAGGTACACCTCTGCCTAACCCTTCGGGGATAACAGGAGTGATGTTATGTTAACAGAATATGAGCTTGAAGCACAGTTAATTGTGCATTACGTATGGGTTCATAAATATTGCAGTGCTGATCTGGAGCCGCGTATCAAATTGGTCACGTAATCCCTCTGCTGTGGAGCCCGACACAAATAGGTGGACAGAATTCGATACGGTAGGGATTTTGAGGACGGTGGTGAAACGTTATGAAAACGATTTGTTGAAGTTTCCTTTAGTGTTTGGTGAGGAAGGCAGTAAAAGTTTAATAAATAAATAACTAGCTTTTGCCCGCGGCTTCGACCCCGTTGAGGTAGGAAAATGTCCCACGGGAACGTACTACTGATATTAAAAGTAGGTACCCTTTGTGTTAATCCAGGCTATTAACTATCTGCTTGCCAAATTTCAACCAAATCCATTCAGACGTTATTGCGTCGGTCCGGAACATACGTCCAGACAAACAGACAAAAATTCAGAAAACTACTTTTTCGGCCTCAGACCCGTTCCCACACCTCGTAGCAATATTTTTTCAAAATATTCAATGTACAGTTTTTTGACTTCGTTACTATTTAAAATGTGTAGATTAGGTGCAGTGAGGTAATTTTTTTTTATCGTAGTATTTTTTTTAGTAATTATTGTCTTACAGTTGGGAAATAAATTGTATATCAAATTGAGAAACTTCGTCAATTTGCCGTGTTAAAGCTAAAAAAAACTGTCAAAAAATGACAATTGTAGTTTGAATATACGGACAATTTATGTTTATACTCAATTTGATAAACAATTAATTTCTCCGACTATACGTACGTTCAGACAAAGTTGTGTATTTTTTGTTGCTTGTAAGGGAAATATATCAAAGATATTCAAAAAGCATACTGTTTTATGTTAAAACACTTTGTAACTCAAACAATCACTAATCTAATTTCCAGCGAATTATTATTACAATTACATTTTATCGTCCTTTGAAGCGACCGAAAAACATTCGAAGGCTTTCATTTAAAATACGTCCTCAAGTATAGATTTTAATCTAGCGTGGCTTAAGTGTCTGGAAATCAAACGAGGAATTGCCTAGACTAGATTAAAGACAACTCATGCCTTCCGGTAAAATGCAAGCGAAAGAGAAAACTTACATTAAAATATGCGTCACTTTCAGGCGTAATTAAATTTTCAATTTGGCTTTCTTTCACAAAAAACTGTCACCGACAGACCAAAAATACATAAGTCTTAAAAATAACTCGTGTGCGAATTTACCGTCGGTCAAAAATATTCTAAGTTAAAATCATTTTATCGACTTTCGACGGGTTCTCAAAATAAGTCCCTTCAAATAGCAATCCAGTTAGGCATCGCAGGTTTACCGGCCTGAATAACATCCTCGGCTTCGGCCAAAATGTAACTGAATACCTGCCTATTGAGCTGTAAGCAACTGCTTTGCGTACTTTAACTAATTTTTATTTACTTGTATTCAGTATGTTCTTTATTAATGGTAGTGACTTTTTGTCAGACAGATTTTCCACTTGACATGCTGGCTGTAGTAGTTTTTAACCTCCAACGGAAAAAGAGGGTTGTTATAAGTTTAACGTGTGTATCTGTATGTCTGTCTGCACCATCGTAGCTGCCAAATGGCTGAACTGATTTTGATTTTATTGGTTTTGTTTGAAAAGTGACTTGTTCAAGTGTTCTTAGATATAAAATTAACAAAAAAAAATTTTTTATTAGATGCTTTGTTTTTGTCAAGGGTTTTTTATATTTTCAATTTAATTTAACTTGTAAAAATTAAAAAGGTTATCTCTTTCTGCTAGCATTGGCTTTTAGTTTTATTATTATTTATGTTCTTTCGTATATTTTTTATTATTATTGCTGTGTCATGACCCATTTCCAATACAAAGACTTGTCGCCAAACCTCTTCATTCGCCTTGGAAAATGTTAAACCAAATTTTCAGTTCATTGTGATCTCTTTTTCCATTTTACTGCATTGCCAGTTCTCTCACCCCGGAAAACATCCCCAAATTGTTTCTTTATTAAACTCACATACCCAAAAATAATCCGTTATCATCCTCAACCGCCTCATCATAACCCAATCAGCTAATGCGATCCTTTTTCAATTCCCAAAAATTTTGCATGCCACCCCACGACCTCTAATCCGAAGCAAAATAAACCAGACATTGAAATAGCTAAAAGATTGCAACGCGAAATCATTTCTTAAACCCAAAACGCACGATTTAACACCAAAGCTTTGGTAAGACGAGTATTTCGGCAGCCGATTGCCCATTACGGAGCGACGATACACGAAATTTCAATAAAACGTATAGCAACGTCGGGAGCGAGGGATCGCTAAGCAAGTTTGCTGGTTATCGCTGATAGTTCGACTGGTTCAACGAGGTGAATTTTGTACTTTTTTTCTTGTATACGGTGTTTTGTTTGTTCTACGTTCGTTCGATCCTTTCTTTTTGCTTGACAGAACTTTCAGTAAGGTCATAAAAACTTACTTCCAACAACTAGTGAACTTAGATTTAGGTACAGTTGTCTGGTGGATAGTATCAGTGTGATGCTCCAAAGCAATAAGATGCTTTGGAGCACCCGTGGCAAGCAATCACTAGAAAAAGCCGGCAGCATCTCAAATTCAAGTTGGTTTTAAAAGAGGGGAGTTTTACCTTGGTATAAAGTGAGGGGGGTCTAATCAGGGGTAACACTAATATCCTGAGGGTTGTGATTTGATGTACTGAATACATTATTGAATTCTGTGATCATCGTTAAGGGGTGATTTTTTAATGCCTGCCAGGGTTTCGGAAAAGTCCGAAAGGGATATCGGGACCCTTGGCAACAGGCAACTGAAGTCTGTAAAAGTCTGATCCCGCTCCGCCCAGAGCGGGAGAAGTCAATAAAATTCGATGATTTCTCAATCTCAAAATCGTCGATCGTGATTCACGCGTCGTCGAGTTGGGGGACGACTAATGAAAATAGGAAGTTAACAGCAGCTATCCTTTCTACAATGGCATACATTCATTATTGCTAGGTATAAGCCGGTAGGTGTGCGGCCGTTCGGCAGCTACGATGGCACAGACAGACACACATATACACAGATACACATGTTAAACTTATAACACCCCTCGTTTTCCGCCGGGGGTTAAAAATGCGAGGAGACAATCATATTGTAAAATTAATGGACTATTTGTTTTGACAAAATTAAATACTTTATTAAATTGGAGTATCTTTTAAAATATTTATATTATGCTCCGATAACTGGTCGCCTTGGCCAATTAAAAAAATAAACGATAAAGCTATGCTAACTTGGGAATTTGTGAAATGTGGCCTTGGTTTGACCTCCTAACCCGAACCAAAGCTCATTGACACATACGAGTACGTATTACATGAATGCTGATCAATACGTTCGTCTTCACTGCCGACAGTTGCTTCTACATCCTACTATCCTACTAATCCTACTAATAATATAATTATAATATAATATATAATATAATATATATAATTATATAATATAATATAATAATATATATAATATAATATATAATATAATATAATACATAATATTATAAATGTGAAAGTTTGTGTGTTTGTGTATTTGTGTGTTTATGTGTTTGTGTGTTTGGATGTTTGTTACTCAATCACGCAAAAATGGCTGAATGGATTTGGATGAAATTTGGCAAACAGACAGTTTATAACCTGGATTAACACATAGGATACTTCTTATCCCGATATTCCCACGAGATCGAGACTTACGCGGGTGAAACCGCGGGGCGCAGCTAGTATAATAATAAAGCAATACTAGCTATTGCCCGTGACTTCGCCCGCGTAGAGTTCGGAAATTATTCTACGGGAACGTACTACCGGGAGAAAAGAACCCTATGTCCTAACCTAGGTCATGGTCTACCTGTTCCAAATTTCATAGCAATTCCTATATGGCGTGAAAAGGTAAGAGATAGACAGATTTTCTCTCACATTTATAATATTACTAGCTGCGCCCCGCGGTTTCACCCGCGTAAGTCTCGATCCCGTGGGAATATCGGGATAAAAAGTATCCTATGTGTTAATCCAGGTTATAAACTATCTATTTGCCAAATTTCATTCAAATCCATTCAGCCGTTTTTGCGTGATTGAGTAACAAACATCCAAACACACAAACACACAAACACACAAACTTTCACATTTATAATATTAGTAGGATATACGGTATGTTATCTAACGAAGGGCGTTCCCGGTAACCTGCAAAAGTATAGCGTCTATACATGCAAAAAAAAAAAAATATTTTTGTAGTAAAATAATACAAAAAAAAAAAAAAAGCTGAAAAGAAACACTCTATACAGGCACACTTGTCGCACTTGTCTTTCCAGGTTGAAAGACAAGTGATCGTGTACAGAGTGTTTCTTTTATGTATGAATTTAATAGATTTATGAATATTTCACTACATAAACTTATTTTTTTTATTTTTTATGTTAATATAATTATATTTTTATCATGTATAGACTCGATACTATTGCAGGTTAGCAGGAATGCCCTTTGTTAGTTAGCATACTGTATGTATATGTATGGAAGATCTAAAAGTTAACATCAATGCAAACTTAGGACCGTCAGGTCACAGAACAAAAGAAAACTGTTTTTCAAAACTACCTAACGCACCTTTTCCCGATGTGTCGGGTACCGGGTACCGACTTGGTGACGAATATCCCGTACATATGTCACTAGGTACCCGGAATCGTGTGAAAAGACACTTATCGTCTACTAGGTAATAGGTAAAACGGGCTGGTATCCGCAACTCCACGTCAAAGCGCGTATTTTGCGTACGGTTATCGTCTACTAATGATTACTTCAAAAAACTTATTCCCATTTTTTTCCACCGCAATTCAGTCATTCTCGTAACTAAGTTAACCACTTCAATAGCAAAATTCGCGTGTTTATAGTTTACTAAACTTGTTTAAAAAGGACAAAGGACTCAAAACGGTTCGCGTGTGTATAAATCATAAGAGCACTGTCGTTCTGTCGCAGTTCGGGACTGAGATATATGTGGCCCGTTATATTTATAGCCCGGCTATCGCCAAAGAAAATTGTCTTTTTCGATCAAAAATGTATAGATAATGTATTGATAGATTATTTTGTATTGGGTTTTCGTTTTTTATTGGGTGAATATGCATCATGTGTGACGTATGTGTGCGCGGTTTGGATGCCGAATTTCGAAGGTTGTTTTACTTGCCATGCTTGTTATTTACAATTTAAATTCAGCTCGTACACCTCGTTTTTTCGGCAAAATCTCCTCTGCACCGGCGAGGGGGCTACGGTAGCCCCCTGCCAAAAACTGCCCGCACCGTCAAGGGAGCTAGGCTAGCCCCGCCGCGACATGACGGTTATTTCTATGATATTTTATTAATAATCTGTATTTTAATGCTCAAAGTTCCACAAATTGTACAGGAATGAATGAATGAGAGAGACATAATTATAATATCACATGTTCAAAATCTGACAATAATTCGAGCCGGAATTCACTTTTCTCTTTAGTCGTTTATTTGGTGCACACAAAATATATATCACAACATACAAAAGCACGGTTACATAATAATTAATTGCACCAAGAGAGTAGATTCCAAGTTAAAATAGAAATTACAACACAACTTAAATGTAGCATCGACAAAATTCGTAAAAATCCAAACTAAGTGCGCCTTCAAAATCACCAATCTTTATTACTGCTTTAGGCAAAAATGGTCTTTACGCAAATGCAATAACTTGTAAAGTTATAATATATCCAAATATATTCCTAAAATTCATGAGATTGTTTTTCGATGCCACATCTAAGCTGTGTCGCACTGTACATTGCTTGGTTTATCTTCTAAAATATTTTCATGAGACTTTTATTTTTGGGTGGGATTTTATAAAATTACGATTCCCGCTCCGGGCGGAGCGGGGATGTCAGACTCGGACTCGTACTGACTAAAACCCACCCATGTTCCTTCAGTTGCCTGTATGTTGCCAGAGGCCACGGTGTCCCTTTCAGACTTTCTCTCGGCCCCGGCAGTGACTGATTGTAACCCTGTTATAAGTTACAATCCAATCGAAGCTATGCTTTTCACTAAAATAAACAACACAAAACTCAATTCTGATTACAAAAGCTGTATTTTTCCTCTGCAATTGCTTAATTTTCATTTGTCTATCGTATTCACTCACATAGCCGATTAGCCATCTCTTCTATCACTCGCTTATACAAAATCCTCTTATTAACGAGTAAACTTCAGCTATAATATTATTCGTCCCTTAATTATGTTTGTTTTCTTTGTAATATGAGTGTAAAAGACTCGTTGCCGTATTTTTCGAGATTCCGGAATACGCAACGAAGATGAATGGCTATTCTGAATTATTAGGTGTGTTGTCTTTTGTAATTTTGTTTATGTTTGTTCATTCGCTTGTTTTAAATTTGACTAGCAAGCCGCCCCTGCTTCTGCTTCTGCTTCTTCTTCTTTTTTTTTAAGTTTCTGACTTTAAGTCCTCTAGAGGGCGCCATTTTTATGGCAATGTGACGTCACATCGCCTATAACCAGCGGACGATCAAGACGCTTCCAACGATACCTCATTTGTCAAATTGTGATGAGTGGTTTAGAAGATAGGGGGGAACAGATGAGCATACATACATAGAATAGAATAGAATAGAATACTCTTTATTATGTACACCATAAAAAATACAGATACAAATGTAGAAATTTAACATAGGGTGACACAATGGGCGGTCTTATCGCTAAAAGCGATCTTTTACAGACAACCTTTGGATGGATTATTACATACATACATACATACCGGTTAAAATCATAACCCTCCTTTTTTATTCAGCGTAGTCGGGTAAAAAGGATTTGCTTCCGACAGCGGCTTCGCCCGCGTGATATCTTTACAAATTACTAGCTGCGCCCCGCGTTTCACCCGCGTAAGTCTCGATCCCGAGGGAATATCGGGATACAAAGTATCCTAAGTCCTATTCGTAGTTCAGCCGTTTTAGCGTGAAAGCGTAACAAACAAACTCACTTTAGCATTTATAATATTAGTTAGGATAGCCTATGTTACTCAGTAAAAATATAGCATTGTTCTGGTGAAAGAATTTTAAAAATTAGACCTTTATAGTAGTGTAGATGTAGAAAACAAACTGTGACAGTACATTTTGTAGGAAAAAGTACAAGATAGATACGGCCAAATGTGTAACCAACAACATTTTCCACGGAATATTCGATTTCAACCAAAACCTTTTTTTTCCATGTTAGACAGCATATTTTATGTGTGTCAAAAACTAATTACTGTGAAAAATAAGAAAAGCATAACTCCGAAACATTTGTTTACAAACACAATCTTCGCTAGATAACTCCTCCAATAAATCTTATCAATTTCTTCTTTTGTTACACTTATATATTTGGTACGAGTTTCCGGGAATATTACAGCAATCAAAGAAACTTGGCCACTTCATCATGTCAGTGTCTGATATAACAGATCAATCCTGATAAACAGAATGAATGTTAGAAAAGCGGTGGTAGGTGGAGGGTTATGTTCCTTTGATGTTATAATGTTATTGTGTCAACCCGTAAACGGCGGCCGCTGAACGTGAGAGTCCTAATCCGCTGTTTTGTATTTATTTACCGTAAAAAATTATGAACTCCATGTGAAGCAGGTGGTTTATTCTGATGTAGGTATGTTAGAACACACACCGGTGTCTTGTCCAGAATAAAAAAGGTCATTCTGTAATTATTGCAAGAAAATGACGGAAAATACTAATATTTAGACATTACTAATTACACTTCGCTATGACGAATGTAGCCAAAAATATGAGTTATATTTTTAACAAAAAAAGATCAGTCAGATAAACCCAATATTATGTAGGTTACCAGATTTATCGAAAAATAAGTCACTGGCTCCTGAAATTCAGATACTCAAAGCTAGCTCTGGAGACAGGGTTTCACATTTTTTTGTAATCCAATGTATGCCAATACAAAATTTTATTATTTATTTTATAATCATGTAATACGAAACTTAGTCACAAAATTATCAAGCTATTTAAGAAGAAAAAAAAGAAAGAAGAAACAATCACATTTCACACATATCACACATATTTACATTTTTTTTCACATTTTACAATTTTTTTATTTTTTTTATTTGTCACAGAGACACTTTGAGTATACGTTATTGTGGTAAAATTATGATAGTTTTTTAAAACAGTTATGCTATGAGACCAGCTGACGTTAACTGTATCGCCACCCTAACAGTCAGCCAAGCAAAATGAATTGTTGTGGTGCTGCAGGGGATAAGCCGGCAATCTGTCACCGCTTATGCGCTATTTACTCTTATTTTTATCCGCGTAACGTTATGGTGAAATGTCTCCCGTGACATTTCAAACATAGCCGTTCAGTTTTCTGTGTTGATGAAATAAAAGTCAGACAGTGTTGCAATTTTTATTTGAGCAAATTACACTTTGCTCAAATAAAAATTGTAACACTTTTGTCTGATTTTTATCACCTTTTAAACTAAAACTGTTATCTTATTAAAACGCTAATCTGTGTACTGTAAATGTTATGATAAAAACCATACCTAAGTATTCTAAGACCAAACAAAACTCAACAGGAAAAATACAAAATACGAACTGAACTTCTATTTAGATTTACAAATTATTTTTGTATTTTAGAAGAACAACGCGGCCATACAAAAAAACACGAAAAGCGACTTTGGTTTATAATATTTAGAGATTAGAGATACGTTATGGTCAAATATAAGCTCGCCCCTTATTATCATTACAATTTAATTTAATTTCAATTTCATTTAATTTCAGTTTCATTTCATTTCAATTTCATTTAATTTCATTTCAATTTCATTTCATTACACTAGTATAATGTGGATGTGCCACCACTTCGAGGCATACAGGCTGTTAGAAAATCATTCTTTAACCAGCTAAAAGCGAGTCTCCATAATAATCCCTTACAAAAACAGCTCAATCCTACAAACCACAACAAGCGCAAAGAGTTAAACCCATAGGTACCTAATTTCACTTAACTTTTTCATTATAAATCCTTCCTTTCAATTCCACTTCCTCGTATTTGGGCGGAAATTAAACCGGGTATAACAAAAAGTCTGCAAACTTTCTTTGTCTCAAAACAATCCTATAAAATGTTTGAGCCGTTCGTTTCTTGTAGCCCTAAAAAAGTTTCTACTATGCAAATGTTTTTATGTCGGGATCGATTGTGATGGGTTCCATGTCAGGGTACAGTTAGCAGGCTATTTTATTATGAACTGCGACGATAAGAATCGGGTTTAATGTACCGCGTCGCTTGCACAGGGTTGAGTTTTTTGTTTGATATGTTGCAAGTTTGTTTGTATTGATTGGTTTTTGTACAAGTGGCGACCCGCTGCGACATAATCTGACTTTGTTAATTTATTTTTAAACCGATGCTGCGATGATTTTGTGAGTGCAGTTTACTAAGACACCTGTCCCACCGCCGGCGATTAACGAGAACGAGTAAAGTTAGCTAATAAAAAGGAGTTGGAGAGCAACGAGCAGCGAGTGCGCGACAGCGACGAGCGATTACTCGCTGGTATGTCTGCCAAGCGAGTGTCGCTGACCGATTACCTACGCCGCCGGCGAGTAACGTTTACTTGTAAGAGAGAAGTCTCTTTGACAGCTCTGTCAAACGAGTGTCAACAAGTGTCAGCCAGCGGTGTGAACAGTCAGCGATCAACTGTTCATACAATTATGATCTCTTTTACTTACACGGGACCTTCAATCTTTTGTACGTTTTTTGAGAGAGAAAATCGTTGATAGCTCATCGCTTCCCTGTCATCGGTGGGAAAGATGCCTATAGAGCCAGGTTGAATTGGTGCAGCAATAATCGGTTACCAGTTTTCACAAAACATTTCATAGGACTATTGTGACGGTTGATCCGTTTTGCTGTCACGTCAGCTGTCGAGAACACTACGTATCGCGACTTCAATGTTTTATCCTTATTCTTACATATTATAAAACAAAGTCCTCCGCCGCGTCTGTCTGTCTTCCTGTACGCGATAAACTCAAAAACTACTCCACCGATTTTCATGCTGTTTTCACCAATGGGTAGAGTGGTTATCAAGTAAGGTTTTAGTATATAATAACCGACATCCACGCCGGCGAAGTCGCGGGCATCAGCTAGTACTACATATAAATAGCCAACAAAATTGTCACCAAAAGTTACAAGAGACAACCCCCAACATGCGTCACCCTAAAATCTTCAATAAGTTAAGATATATACTTACATACATAATTTACATAATTAGCCTACAATGTTACTGCTGGGACACAGGCCTCCGCTTTTCTGTGAGGGGAAGTAGCCCATAATCCACCACACGGGCCCAGCGGATGCGGGTTGGTGGATGACATATTATTATGTCTTTGAATTTTATGGTTCTAGAACATGCCGGTTTCCTCACGATGGCTTTCCTTCACCGTTTTGAGAGCAGTGCTGATGAAGTAATTTACCCAAAGTAAAGAGCCTGCTCGAGTACATCTCATGACCTACAACTCGTAAATCGCAGCCGATGTAGATACAATGAATCTCAAAAAAGTATGACATAAGGATCTTCTAATAGTCATACTTTTTTGAGATTTATTTAAGGTTCTGACTCATAATTGAACAATACATCGACAATCAGTACCTAATTGCTTCAAACCATGCCGCAGAACTAAGCCGCTGGAGAAGTATTGCGTCGCAATAGATTCTGACACTCACTTCCAATCAGTCTTTGAGGCTTTCGCTGCGAGGAAATTGATTATCCACCTTCAAGTTTGATGAAATCCCAGCGAAGGTAATCAATAACTGGGGGCTTTATGTAGAAAGCGTAGGTTTTATGTGCCACTGGGTGTAGGCTTGTGTGGGGACTTTTTGTATTGACTTAGGGGGAATTAAATCAAGCCATGTTACGTTGCATTTTTTTGATGTTACAATCAATGCCTACGGCTATCGTTTCAAGATTGATATAACGCAGAGAATTAATGGTTTTTTATACCTTCGGTATGTAGATCGCGGGTTAGCATAGCAATAGCGGTCATTGAAATTTTTTTATTTCATAAACTGAAATAAAGTCCGTTAACTTCGTGAATCGATATCTATCGTGATCTTCAACATGTTTCAATAACGATAAGCCATAAACTGTTTATTGGTTGAAGTCCTACGGATAGACACTAGGCAACGGCAATGACCACTATTGCCATGCTAAAACGCGACAACTATAGTTATAACAACTCAGACCATATAAAAAACCAAGACAGAGCGCTGTCAACAGTGACGAGAGGCCGGTTTCGTAAGCATGTGCGCACTTAGTGTGGTGTAGTTTGATTGTAGTGTCATTGTATATAGTTGTAAATGTGTGTGTGAGCATGTATGCTTACTTAGCTTTGGCGTAGTTGTAGCATGCTTCAATGTATTGTTCGCAGCGCTCCGTCTTGGTTTTTTATTTGGTCTGAGTATAACAATATCTCGTCTCCGACACCACTTCATTGAGATAATTTTGAGTTCACTTCGAGCAAACTTAATGTTCTTGTTTTTTTGAGTTGGTATTACTTTAAGCGATTTAATCATTCATCATTATGAATATGAGATAGTTGACATAGTAATTAATGTTGTGGGCACGAATATCTTCGTGCCAATATATATAATATATATATATATATATATATATATATATATATATATATATATATATATATATATATATTATATCCAATGGTATACTAATATGTACGGTTTATTTTTTGTTTTTTTATATCATAAAGTTTGATATTTTTTCTCTCACTTCACAATAAGCCAACAAACTACACCAATTATTTCATTAATTAAAACCTGTGCTCCGTATAGTTTATGGCCCACTATTACTCTTACAAAACTACCCACAAAGTAACACTAATGTATTCTGTTTCCTTTGTTTCAGGTAAGCAGCTGACACACTTTATCATCTTCAAGTTGGTTTTCAAGTTAAGTTATTACAACTAAAACTTACATATTTTTAGTAGAAACTATTATTTTCATCACAATGTTACAGTTTGGTAATATGTATACTGTGGGCTCGTCATGTTAGTCCGGATGGGATTTACGAGGCATTAGAACAATCTAAACAAAACAAATGAACAACGCGTAACCTACCTTTATTTCTGAATCTATAGTCAAGTCTCATGTCAAGGATTAATGGATTTATTGTTGTTGATGACTTGGATTTGTCTAAGAAAGATTCACCAAAAGATGTTACAGATAGAGATGAAAGACTTAGGCCTCCCCATAGCGTTCATCTCTCTGTGTAAGTGCATAAACCTTTGCCCATAGTGTAGTTCATTATTAAGTAAATAACAAAACATTGTTATTCTGGACCGACTTAATTTAGATTGCTATCGACACGCTATTAAGAAGACAGTTGTTATATCGGTCAACCATGAAGTAATCGCAAATATAGCTATTATGACATTTGACTGTAGATTTATAATGCTCGAGGTAAATAATTTAATAATAACTAGACAAAAATAACTTGATCACCAAAACACAGCATCATAAATAAAAAAACTTCTTTCAAAAACACACGTCGCCTTCCAACTTTCCTAAGGTGAGACCGCCTTTGTCCGTTATACGTTATGCTACGTGTGAAAATGGCCTTATACATAAAAGATCGACCGATTTGAGTGCGGTCGAGAGTTCGATGGTACGGTGTTAGTTTCTCTTAAGCCGAGCTCCGCAAATAGCGTCTTCACCTAGTAATCTGTGTGGGGCAAAGATCTGAAATGATAGTATACTTTGTAGAAATATTTTTGTGGTAAGGCAGGAAATATGGGTTGTTTACAGGGCTTGTGGCGGGCTGGGGTTTAGTTTAGCCGTAGAGGGGGCTAAACAAAATGTGCGTGAGCTCCTAGGACCTACATTTCTGTTTTAATAATACGATTATGTCTTTGATATAATATAGTTGATAGATAAAATTAGGTACTATACAGACTGTTGTGGGAATGGAAAGAAAATGAGAGACAAATGATTTAAACCTAAACTTCCTTATTACCAAGTACCTAAAGCTGATTTTGAGATGTTACTAATAGATTTGTTTTTCTTTACCAGAGGTCGTTTTATGCCTAAGGTTGAAACTACCCCATTACACTTGTCTTGTGAATAAATATTGACATCTTTCTGCCACCCTCAACCTTGCTTGTAGGTAATAGTCATAATTTAACTATCAGTTTCCTACTCACGAACAGGACACTATTTCATAAACATGGCAATCTGTATCGTCGAACTTGGCACTCGGCTTCCAAAACAGCAACTTTGTTGGGAACCCAACAGACATAAATGCCCAACTTTGTTTTATGGCCGCATTTTATTCAATCCTGTGACGTCACTCGGAAATTTCCTAGAGTTTTTAAGCCAGTAGGGTATTATGGTGCAGAGAAGGTCGTGGATTAGTAAAGGCCGATTAGGGATCGATTTGTGAAGTACCTAGTCTCCTTTATACGCTATAGTCCGCAATAAATGAAAATTAATATGAATCATTCCATTTGCGAATATCTAAATAGTAACATGAAGTTAGTAGTCATATTAAACAGTAACTGTGATTATAATAAAATAAGAATCTGTCTTTATTTATCGTTCTTGTTCCATAAATAATGTAAATTACCTACATTATTTATTTTCATTTTTGCTAACGCACGACGTAGAATTCTTTATTTTCCCGTTATATATTGTAAACTAGATAGTGTACCTATAATGACCACCAAACAAAATATCATAGTCACTGCTATAGTGTGACCATTTACTGTTTTTTTATCGTTTGGAACAAAAAAACTGTCTCCACAAAAGCATATAAATGGCAGGCAAGATAGACGTAACTACACCATTTTGTAGATTCGAATACATAGCTAGTAGTACCGTTGCCAAGAGTGACGCTGCAAAGGGAAGAGTAACGAAGGGATTCGGCCGTGTACATAAATCCTTTGACTGACGCACTTAAGCATGGATTGACCTACATGGTTCTTGGGCTACGTTCGAGCATGTGGAGAAAATTTTCTAAACAGAGATAGTGGAAGTCAGTTTAGTGATATTCAGGTCAATAAATTATGGTTTCAGTCCGTCCATCGAGAGAAGGCGTTCTTGACATCTGTCAGTTACACACTGACGAATATGTGTTTTACGAATTTGATCCTTAATTAGTACGTACTACAAATTATTCAACTGACAGGTGTCAGGATAGCATTCTCTCGACGGCGACTGTAGAGTCCACGCCACCGCTGAAGTCTGGTGGAAATATATGGAACTACCTTTTTTTTAATGCAATTCGATGCAATGACATAGACACTAGCGCCGCGTCTATCGGACTTGAGTGGTGGCGTGGACTCTAGGTATTTTTATTTAATAGTTACGTAAACACTGTCTGATTTACAGAAGTAGTGAGGTGTCTGCTGTCACGTAAGTCATCTATCAGTCACTACGAATGGTAGCATTTGTTGAAGGATAAACTTTTAAAGAAGAGCGCACCGAAAGTCCATTTTAAATAAATAATTTTGAGAAGGTATACTTAATAAATAATAGTGCAGCCGGCTCCGAGTTGTAGGTCGAAGGATCGAACCTAGACAGGCGCTATACTTTGTGTAATTTATTTCATCACCACTGCTCTCAAAACGGTGAAGGAAAACATCGTGGGGAAACCGGTTTGTCCTAGAACCAAAAATACGAAGACATGTGACATCTACCAACCCGCACTGGGCCCGAGTGGTAGATTATAGCCCACTCCCTCTCGAAGAGAGGAGGTCTGTCTCCTAACATTATAGGCTGATCATACATATAATGATCATGTAGAAAGAAATGGTGGTGGCGCGTGTGTCGGATCATTTAGCTCCCTTCAAAATGGTTGAGCTGAATGGTGCTGATCCATGCGTCATGTTCGTGAACGGGCGCCGTCAGTTGTGACTGGTCATCTCTTAGCTGCCATGGCTTATTTTAATTTTTGAATTGTTTTATGTAATAATTGCGGACGCTTTTAACGTGCTTTCTACATTGTTCTCACATGTATAATTTCAACATAAATGATGTAACCCACATATTGTAACAATATTTTGATTTAAAAGAGTGTCCATGGAGTTTCTTGCCTGTTCTTCTCCATAGGTACCTACTACGCTTTGGAATGGGCAACTAGCTTCATATTTCTGACTGACCGACTCCTTGACAATTCAAAAGTGCCTGTGAATGGTTTAATTGAAATAAATGCTTTGAGTTTGAGTTTGAGTTTGAAAATCTTTTAAAAACATTGTAGAATCGGCAAGAAAACTTTTTACAAAAAAAAAAAACAATCGACATCCAAAAAAAACACTAAAAAGGGAAAAATTGCTTTAATTTCGGAAGTTGGTTGTAAAAAAACGAAAATTGATAACCAAAGACACCCACTTCCTAAATTAAAGTTATTTTTTTCCTTTTTAGTCTTTTTATTCGAAGTCGATTGTTTTTTTTTTGTAAAAAGTTTTTTGTTTTATTAATTCTATTGTTTCGACATTTAAATTAAATAATTTTGTTGATACCAAAACCACCGACCAAGCCGACATCAAGGCGGCATCTCTCAGTTTACAAAACAGAAAACAACGAAGCCGGCAGCTCTTCAAAACAAAATTCTTTCTCTTTGAATGTCCTTACAACTCCGTACACCTTTTAAAAGAGCAAAAACCATTGTACTCGAGATCACAAACAAACGTATCTGTTGTCTTACTTATGAATATTAATACAAGGGATAAAATTCCATTATCTTTCACGATGAGGGACCCTTTTGAATACATTACGAAGAGTTCTAAGTGATATATACTACTTATTATGATGAGGTGATAGATATTTTCTTTGTACTTTTGAGTTTGTTTTTTTTTTTTTGTTTTAGTGTGTAGCTAATTTTTTTATGATATCTAGACTCCTGCTTACTGTTTTAGCAGATTCTGAAAATGCTGGTTTTATGAGTTTGAAGCAAGATTTTTTTTTATTTTAACACGATTTTTAATAGGTATTTACTTGCAGTGTGTAGGTAAAACTGTTTGACAAAATTTTTCAACAATTGCCCAGCAATTTGTGTTGTCAAAACAGGAGTCTCATCAGCCGAATGAAGGCGAATATAAGAATATTAAAATCAACGTCTCATCATTTTAACGAAAAAAATAGCAGAACAGTATACACAGAAGTAATTCAAAGAAAATAAACCACCAATTCATTCAATCTCAAATTATGAAGGAAAATAACTGACCCAACGACCCGCACTGAAATTTCAACCTAAGCACTTTCCACCAAAGTCCACTTTCCACCAAACTAATAAGCAATAAGTGGGTTCGCCCTGGATTACAACTTAATATCAAGTACCTTATCTTTAGAGAATTTACTTTGTTGTCGCTTATATAGCACTTGGGGTCCCACTTTAACCTTTTCAAGCCGTTTTACCTTCTGGGTCTTGAAGTGCTTACCTTACTTATCGAGGTGACGTCGGTGATAACGACCCTCAGATTATATTTAATTTGGCTGTCAATGAACCTGTGTGAACATTTTGGCCGGTAATTGGTATATGGTACAACTACAGGTTTTTTTTCGCGTAATAATATAGGTTGGTGTGCTGTAACGAGCTTGTTGTAATCAAAGCTATATGATTTGCCGGCAATTCGTCTGTTCTTGATATTATTTACAAACTACTTTTGTTTAAATAATAATATGATGCCTAAAATGTTGCTATAACTACATACCTGATCTTCTTTCTTCTCTTTACCATAATACTGAAGACGCAGGATATACACAAGAGGCAAAAGGCGCGGGCGTGGCAACGTTGCGTCGCGGGCGTTGCGTCGCTCCTTTCATATTTCATACAAAATGTATAGGAGCGACGATACGCGTCACGCCCGCGCCTGTACCACTACACTCGTCGTTACCACTCTTGCTCTAGTCTAATTGCCGATTTCAGACTAGTATTCATTTTAAGTCCAGGTTTCCTCACGATGTTTTCCTTCACCGATGTCAGTAACGTCCAAGATAAAATTGATAAAATGATTTATTTGCCAACGAAATGTGGCTATCTCTCTGAACAGGTCTCTGTGTGGGTCTCGCCTTCTAAATCGACGAAAAACATTTTAGTTTTTCGTTTTATTCCTGGAAATAGTAAACTACACCGTTATTAAAATATAATATCAAAAAAAAAATCCCCGAAATACTCCAACAAAGATCCATTGAAATGAAAAATTTACTTTGAGGAAAGAGAGCTTATAAATATGAACGAATGAAATTGAATGAATCAACTTTCCGCGAAAAAGGTAGATTCTTTATTTTATGTTTTAGTTATTTCGCAAATTAAAAAAAACATAGTAACTTTGTTAAAATTAAATGTTTGAAAGATACTTCTCTCACTATTCCAACAACATTGTGACTGTTTTTTGCGTTTCGTTTTAAAAACAAACGAGAATTTGAAACCTTTGCCACTTGTGACCCTATGCCCAAAGATTTAAATTGTTAGATTTGCCCACACAGTACTAAATCGCGCGATTGAAATAAAAGTGTCCATACTGAGTAGAGTGAGCTCACACAATAATAATGGCGTTTCCATGACAGTTAAGTTTGTCTCTGTGACATTGTGTCAGAGGTGTCAAAACGAAACAGAAACATGACGATCTTTTGACGCAGCAGGGCGTATCTACGATTGAAATCTTTCCTTATGCCTCATTTACAAGAGCACAAATAATTTCAACATCAAACAACAACTTGATACACACAATATTCGCACACAAACATCTTAATCTGTAAATGTAAACGAATGAATCCCTCGAGACAGTCGCGTCCAGCTAACAATTCTTTCGACTTTTACCTCGTAAATAAAGTTACCAACTTGGTCAGACGCGGCAAATTTATTAAAAGGAACAAATATAGCTGAGAAGTACAGTAATAAGATTTACTAGTTCACTGTTAACATCTCAGCTAACTTGGGCGTCATTTTTGTGCCCCTCTATCTAGTTAATGGATCCTTTTATAGAATAAAGTACGTGAGATTACGTCCTTGTTTGAATAAAGGAAAAAATACGTAAAGATGTGTGTATGTATCTTGTACTCGTTACGTACCTAACCTAATACTTTGTACCAAATCTGGTTGGTATACAGGTATTTAGATGCATCCGGTGAGACTTGAAGCTGACCCCAATCTAGTTGGGAAAAGGCTGGGCAGATAATGATGATCATATACCAAACAAAAGATACCTACATGAAATATTTCTTTATCAGCATCGCGTTTTGGCCAGCTATGATGTGATAAAATAAACTGATTACGCATGATCCAGTGTTTTTTCATATTTTTTATAATTTGCTTCTCAATTTACCATTCTAGTTGCTTGTTTGAGGTTCTAGTTGCTTGTTTGATGTCATACGAAATTAAATTGAAACATATTAACCATTTACCTTTCAAGCCCTCTAAGATGACTCTGTGCTTGTACTATGGAAGAATCCCTACAGCCATCAATATCCAAATCTACATAAATCTTCCTCAATAAAGACAAGATGTTCTCGCAGTAAAAAGTAACAGTACTCATTAAGAATAGATGTTAAAAACGTTTAAATCATCCCAAACGTTTGACGTAATCAAATAAAATCGCTGTCTGGATTAAAGGGGCTCCTTGGCTCTTGATTTAACATAATTTGTTCCAAGGAGATTTCGTTTTATTCTTTTCACTATGTCACACTGATTTGTGACGTCAGTCTTTTAAAGTTAAGTCATTAAGCTTAATTGGATTTCGGATACTGTGGATGTGGTTTCTTTTTATACTGGATCAAATAAAATTAACTGGCAAAACTTTACAGACATTATTTATGCTACTTTGACCGGTTCGGTGTTTCTCGCATCCAACGGATTCATGCGGTCTTCACAAGGTGATCGGTCCACCTTGTGGAAGGCTTCCAACGCTACGTCTTCCAGTACGCGATCGCCAGTCCAGAATGTTTCGGCCCCATCGGCCATCTGTTCTGCGAACAAGGTGCCCTGCCCACTGCCACTTAAGTTTGGCAATTTTTCGGGCTATGTCGGTTACCTTTGTTGAGACTACAGATCTCTTCATTTTTTATTCGATCATCATTTTGTCCTTGTATATTTGATAAACTCGCGTTTGACCTCTAAATCGACAACCATGTTGCACGCTGACTTAGAAGTGACCTATTCCCTCGATAATTGAAGACTCCCGTAGCTTGTCAATGTTAATGCAATTCTGGTTTATCATATTGATTATCTAAATATGGTGGTGATAGAATGTTAATCAGGCTATCCGAATTGCATATCAATTCATGATTTTGTATAGTTAATGATTTCATTAAACGTATAGGTATTGAAATTCTATGTATCTTGAATCGTGACAATGATGCGGATATTTTGGAATTGAGTTTTGATTGCGAACGTTTAGGTCATATGCATAAGGTGTGGTCATATTTAAGGGTGTGGTACAGACCATCATACTAAACAACTTTCTCCATGGGACTTAGGTACACTCACGGACTTTAATTGATGAGCCACTTGGCACTGTTCGTATTTTAGCCGTGTAATGCAAATCGGGCTTAGTCGATTATACTCGTACATCTAGATACGGAAAGTAATGTCTTCGTACTATAGAATAAGAAAATTATATTTAATATCTTTACCGGTTGGCTAACCTGAGAGCCAGAACTAAAAACTTATTAATAAGAACTAAAAATATATTATAAAAATTATCAACTGTCCCACACAAAACTTCAACACCTACTATGTTGTATACCATCTAACTGAACACCCGTAAATATGGCCCCACCTTTCTGACATGCTGTAGAAAAGAACGGCAGTATGTGGCGGTATATACATCACCACATACGAACTACGCATCAAAGATCTGACGTCACACAAAAATCCTGACGTCACATAAATCCTGCATCGCGCAATTAAAGTTAACCGTGCAATGGACATATATACAAGAACCCGACATCAATCGTTGGGCAGTTGCCCGCCAGACACAACACCCGGCTGGTCGGAGGATCCTCCCTTTTCTATGGTAGATGAGTGAACTTTACACCCTGTTCCTCATACCCCTAAAGGTACATGAAGTCTTGGTGTCGAAGCCACTCCAAAATATAAAACTTATCATTGGGAACAAATGCGGGGGAAAAAACCAGTAATTGAACACTAAAGTGATTTAAAAATAATCAATGCTACTATGCAACAATTTTACTCATATTTTGAGTTACTTTTACCTTAATAGGTAATAGGTAAAACGGGCTGGTATCCGCAACTCCACGTCAAAGCGCGTATTTTGCGTACGGGAGGGAAATCGCTTATTCGATCCACCCCAGCTCCTCCAAGAAGGCCAGCAACGCCTTGGTGTTACTGACCATCTCACGTAAGGTACTTTTTACCTTATCTTGCCATAGACTTACTCAAAGATGGTCGATTTTGGAGGGCGAGTGTTTAGTGTCTTGTGTAATTTTGAGGTTCAAAAAGTGCTGATTCTCAGACTGTTTTGAATAAATTAGGTACTTTTGATTTACATAAAAAGTCTTTCAGATAAAACTAGTTCTTCTCAAAGCGAAAACTATAAAGCTTTGTCTTAATCAAAGGACGACTGAATATATTACTTTGAAATGTTATTCTAGTAGAAACAGCTCCGTCACTGTGGTTACAAGTGATTAATTAATCGATTGATTTATAGCTCGAGTCTCTCGGATACAAATCAGACCAGAATAAAACTGCTTTTTGGTGAGAAATGGAATAGATCTAATAAAGGTAATTTCGTTGTAGGTTTGGAAGGGTAAAGTTAGGAAAGGTGGATAAATATATTTTTTACTAACTGCGTTTTCACCTGCTTTAGTCTCGATCCTGTGGAAATATCGCTATGTCCTTATCCAGGTCATGGTCTACCCATGTGCCAATCCGTACAGCCGTTTCAGCATGAAAGCGTAACAAACAAACAAACTCACTTTCGCATATAAAATATTAGTTAGGATTTTGTATGCCTTCTGTTGGGACATAGTATGGTCCAACATTTTTATAATACCTGTGTAATTTTACCCAATGTTCACAAAATGAATCCAATTTGATTTTTATTTATTCATTTGAATTTCAGATTTCTTATTTTTTTCTTTATTAAAATCACGGTTTACACGGTTTATTTACTTGGAATAAATAGTACTAATAGAGAACCACGATATGACCGATGGACATAATTGGACCAAGGCTTCTCAGGTTAATATTGTCATGATTGAAGTCATTGAGGTCTTCTTTATCGAAATCAAAATGAAAAATGAAAATAATCTTTTTTTTTAATTAGAAATGAATTTTGGATTTAAGAGTAAAAATGGCAGCAATAGAAGTCTTGTTGATAGTTAAATTCTTTCCGTGTTCACTTTAGTACCTACAGAGCGATATTAACTACTTCTTCAATTTGAAGTATCGTTATCCCAATTAAATATTAAAATGTTACACAAATTCAATCGATATATCATCATCTGCCTAGCCGTTACCCAACTATGTTGGGGTCAGCTTCCAGTCTAAAGATGCAGCTGAATACCAATATTTTACATGGAGCGACTGCGTATCTGACCTCCACAACCCAGTAACTGGGTAATACGATACCTCTTAGTAAGGACTGGTTGACAGACTTTCGGACTTCTGAATACCCGTAATGACTCACAAAGATTGAACATATCGTACTTTAGGAGACACGGAGGGTTCTCGATATGTAATGGATGGTCACCAATCCACGGAACAACCTCGGCAATTGTAGCTTAACCTTCGATCGACTCATGTGGCTGTTATCATTTAGCCACGAGCCCCTCCACATAGTTAATAGATGCAGGCGTGACTTTGCGGAAATCCATTATAAGATTCACAATAGCCGTAGATATATTATTTAGTAACCTATTATATACATTTTTTCCCCTGCGTCCAGCGCTCGGTGTGGCAACACGTCGTGTTCTGGTTCGCGTCTGGTCAATCGTCATCCTGAGGATGCCTCGTTGAAAGGTGAAACACGTGTCAATTTCTTACAGTGTTTTTTATGACTCTTGAGGAAAATTTAAGCGGAATATGTTACTAAATATATCTACGTTTATTGTACCTCCTCCACATACATATCTTCAATCGATACGTTGGAAGAAAATCCTTTTTGATTTTCTCTGGACTCTTTCCACATGTGAATATTCTATCCTCTATCCTTATCTCGCAAGCTAACCACGTAACTATTACAGCTTGAGTTTAAAGTAACAAAGTAAAATGTATTAAGGCGAATAGCTCCCGTGCATTAGCGGTGAAGGCGATAAATGTCCACTTGCCATCAGGGTGCACAGTGAGCGATGCTATAGTGTAGTCAGCAGAGTTTCAAGTGGATAGTACCTACTTTTTGTTGTGTAATATAGCCTGAGTAAACTTGGGCCAGAAGTAACATAGCATAGCATAGCATCACGCCTGTAATCCCAGAAGGGTTCTACAGAAGTGTTCCTAATAGTACATCCACATTTCGCCGCTAATGTTTACATCCCATCCATGTAATAGGGGGCGAGATTATTGTACCCGTGCAGAAATCAAGACTCCGGTGGCAGCTGAAAAATTCCAGATGGAAAAACTAACTAACTTCACTTTGCTCGACCCGGGAAACGAACCCAGGACCTCATGCTCAATAGTAGCGCTTGCGACTACTTAACTAAAGATGCAGTCAATAGGCGAGGCGGGCTAGAAATATCGTTTATAATTAAAGTCGAATGGATGAAAATTGAAAACACACACACACAATGCACTCAATTTTTTTCTTTCTTGAATGTAATCTGTTGAATTCTTTTCTGCTTCGTGAGTTTGCTAATTACGAGATAAACAGATGTTTTCTCACTCATATTCACTACTTATTTATTTATTTATAGATTTTGAAAAGATGATGATAAATTATTTAGGATAATTTTGAATGATAAAAGCAGAAATATGGAATTAAAAAATGTAGGCCTAAACTCTCCGTATGCTAATAATGATTCTGTGTTTTTTTTTTTTAAACGGATATCCATCAAAATTTTTAGACAAATAACAATCAAGTTAGTACGAAAATAATTTACGTTGGTAGGTACCAACCAAAACATTCATGTCCTCCAACAAAATCGATAAATCTCTCAAACTTGTAAAGAAAAGATCGCTAATAAGTGATAGTCCCATCACCTGTCACTGAGGGTCGGAACTCCGGCCAATGCGGGCGGACCCTAGTGTAATCCCCACGATTTTAACGCCGGTTTGATCGCCTGATTCCGACCGCGAGGGGTGGAGGGGATCGGTAATTAGTTCCTAGTTTCACTGATGAAATTCTTCAGTGTTAAGGAAGGTGAGGGAGATGGTGAGAATTTGGCATGTTTTATTTGAATAAATACGATTTACGGCCAGTTTCTGCAACAAAAGTAACAGCCAAAGTAACAGTCAACTGTTCTTTCGCGCTGTTGGATTTACAACCTTCGCCTCAGCGCCGAGGATTGAAAATAAAACAGTGCAAAACAGTGCTGTACAACAGTGCTGTGTGTGGCCGTTAGGGTTGAAGTAAAATGTTTTTTTTTTTGTTGAACTGGTCGTATATGACACAAAGAGATTTATAAATAAGCTATCCGAGATACCTATGATTAGCAGAGATAACGCCCTACAAAGCCGTTTTTTTCTCTATGTTGAAATGTTGATGGGATTCTAGTTTCTGAAATCAGTCTTCTCCTCACCTTCCTGAATACTGCAGAATTTCATCAGTCAAACAAGGAACTAATTAACAACCCTCCCGCGGTCGGAATCACCTCAAGGATCAAATCAACAGTTAAATGGGAGTATTTAGTTAATAACTAGCTGCGGCCCGCGGTTCCACCCGCGTAAGTCTCGATCCCGTGGGAATATCGCGATAAAAAGTATCCTATGTCCTGTTCCAGGTCTACCCTTGTGCCAAATTTCATATAAATCCGTTCAGCCGTTTTAGCGTGAAAGTGTAACAAACAAAATCACTTTTGCATTTATAAATATTAAGTTAGCATAGGTTAACGTTCCTTTTTCTTCTCTCGTATAGACCAACTAATTGTTGCCAACCCCGCAATTTAACTGTCGGTTTGATCCCCGGGGTGAATCCGACCGCGGGGGAGTCGGTAATTAGTTCCGTGTTGGACTGATGAAATTCTTCAGTGTAAAGGAAGACGGAGGTAGTGATAAGTAGGAACCTTTAGTTTTAATATATGGTGGAACGGAAAGGGTCGAGGGAAATGCGAAATTCCGTTTTTAGCTGGCATTTGTTTATTATTACCTCAGATATAACATTTACGTTTTAATTTTCTCATCATCAAAATGCTTTCGTATTTTCTGATTACCTGCAGTCTTGTCTCTCCTTCTGTCTTAAAGGCTAGTAGGCTTCTTTGATAAATAGTTTAATCAGTATTATTACTCTTAGAAATGATTAGCTACGAATTATTCAGAAACCTCGACTATATGACATTCGTTGGAGACAAGACCAACTTATTGATAGCTCACTTCAACTAAGAAAACACACATCACACACATCTTTATATTAATTATTATTATATAGTGAGATTTAATTAAAATGCTGCGCTTACCTGTAATTTAGATGCATGCAATTCTATTGTATTTGTTAATGATATGTACTTTGAATGTCCTTGTGTGTATTTAGTTGGTTTGCCTAAATAAATAAAACAAGTAAATAAAATACCTAGCTCGTATAATATACTAGCTGCGACCCGCGTAAGTCTCGATCCCGTGGGAATATCAGTATAAGAAGTATCCCATGTCTTATTCCAGGTCATGGTCTAATATGTGCCCATCCAAATCCGTCCAGCCGTTTTAGCGTGAAAGCATAACAAACAAACAAACTCACTTTCGCATTTATAATATTAGTTACGATTAGTTAGGATATACCTTCTTAACAATAATTAATAACAGTGACTAAACACAAGTTTTCTATTTTCAACAACGATTAAACAAAGCATTTACTTCGCACTCCGCGAAGGCATAAATTACTATTACTTTGAAAGCCAGCCCTAAATAAACCGCTAACATAATTTATAGTCACAGAGACATAAACGTGACAGGAGCTATCACTCACAAGTACGCAGACTGTTGTAGCTTTTACACTGATGACACGGAGTAACAACTGACAGAGGATCCACTTTTTATAACGAATGAAAATGAAATAACCTAGTATGTAAGACACTTGAAGCTTAGTTTATTGAAGTGCATTGAACACTCATCGTACACTATGAGTGAAAGAACTTAAACTGTGTCAACTGTTTCCTTGTCAGTCAGCGACCAATCTTCCTGATTGGATTGTCTTTTCACTTCTGAATGAGCTAGGTAAAAGGTAAGGACTAACCCCATGTCCTATTTAAAAGCGATCGTCGCGCGAATACACAATCATCGAACTTTTTGTTCGGTGAATCTGAACGTGTGGTCGCACCGACAGAGGGCGCTTTCCGGTTTTCTGAACAAAAAGCGACACATACACGCGACAGATCCCGTACTCGTGCGATGATCGCTTTTAAATACGACGCTGCCTAAGGGGAATGTTCCTGCACGTGGGCATTGGTTTTAAACAAAAACTTTATCACATTAAAAACTTTACTGTATTCAATCTGACATGAAAGCAAAGTCTTTTGTTTATTACTTAAAAAGATCATTACTGGAAATATACTTAGGAGCAGCACTAACAGCTCTCACCGTTCGAACTAACATCAACATCAAGAAAATACTCTAAAGTCGTAAATTGTAAGTGATATTTTTCTATTCAGCGTCTTATTTGTGCTAACGAGTGAATGGAGCATCTGTATCTATTATATTCTGTGTAAATAAGATTACATAGTGCTGGAAACTAGAACTATTCACCAAACCATAGCTAGGCAATACGGCCATATTGCATCCTCATTGTAAGTGATAGAGCGAGATAGAAATCTACACAATATTACAATTTGTGCAGGATAGAATGAGATAGCGTTATTCTTAAGTTTGAAATTGTGAATACTCGATGATGCTTACAGTTCCCCAGGTATTTCAATCCATTTCGAGATGAAGGATTTCATAATAAAGTTGTATGATTAATTAGTTTGATGGTTTGTAATCAGTTCTTGAGATATTTTATGAGCCACCTTTGCATGTGAATCGTAAATATTTTATTATAGTAATTTCAAAATTTTATGATCGTATAATAAAACCAACCTTTTACTTTTATAGTTAAAATTCTTGTTTTATTAAACAAATACCTACCTAGTTTTATAATCATACCTTTTCAATTGGTTGGTATTTAATATGAACTTAATATATAGGGTACTCTACACTACGCACCTCACGAATTCTTTTCCCGAGTCAGCTCTGGCTCTACGAGAACAACTAATTAGGGCGGATTTCAACAATGAAACCGAACGTGATCAGCACATCTATACTCCATTTGAAATAAGATTAGACATTTAAATGAGACTTTTTTACAGTCCATTCAACCAATTTTGACTTCTATTGCATTGGTGGCATGACAAATGGCAGCTGCAGTAAACAGTTGGTATTGTGTAACGTTTTTTGTTTTAATGCTATCCTTATGCCTACGGTATAGAAATCAAAATCGGTAGAACGGACTGTAAAAAGGATTATTTAAATGTCTAATCTTATTTCAAATGGAGTATAAACCGCGTTCAAAAGTTGTTAGTGCCAACATTCACAACATTGATGACACTGACAGATTTAGAACTTAACATAAACTGCGGTAAAAAAAAAAGCCAGCCAGTAACATTAGAACAAGATTGATAGTGACTGATAGTGATAGTGTTTGTCTGTAGTCCTAGAACATTGCTAAAAGTATATCAATGTCCTAGAACAAAAAATTCAAAGACATGTGACATCTAGCGAGCGAGTGAATTCTTGTTTCGCACCCCGCGCGGGATTCGCTTCAGTTTGGCCAGAGCTTTAAGTATCGTCACTAGAACATATCTCAAATAGCATAATCAGCATTTATAATGTTCCCACTGCTGGGATACAGGCCTCAATTCGGTGAGAGGGAGTGGGTCATAATCTAACACGCGGGCCCAGTGTGGGTTGGTAGATTTCACATGACTTCGAAGAATTTTTAGTTCTAGGACATGCCGGTTTCCTTACGACGTTTTCCTTCACGGTTATGAGAGCAGTGGTGATGAAATATTTTACACAAAGTAAAACGCCTGTCACGGTTCGAACCTACGACCTACAACTCGGTAAGTCGCGGCCGTTACCACTGGGCCACCACTGCTCTTATCTTGTAAAGTATAAAACAACATTAATTACCTCAGCAGCTAATTTATTTAATCGCCCACACGTCTATGTACCAACATTGCACCTCCCACACAGGAACGCGGTGCAGCAATACACTATGATCTAGTGTGATAGACGAAAGAAATTCCTTTTACCAGTGAAGTAAGCTTTAATCTTGTAAAGATGAGAAACTCACCATTAATAGAAAAAAAATTAGAATATTTCATTGCCATAATGGTCCTTATGTTAACCTCTAATCATCAACTCTGAATTACATATGTACTAAGATATAACTAAATATTCATTGTGTTTAACGCTTATCAATAGCTAATCCATACACATTATAAATTAAAGGCCATTGTTGTTGTATGTGACCGCGTTGTCCTTCTAAACTTAGTTATGGATTCTGATAAAGTTTCCACTTTTATTAAGAGAATTCATTTCGGCAGGTTTACGTGTATTTAACTTAGAAATATCACGAACATCTCGATGTTTTTTCAAGTCGTAAAAACCGTGCGGAGCAGGGGCGTGTCGATAGCGACGTCTAGAGAGTAAATCAAATGTATAAGAGCGGCATTATCAAACTAACAAAGAACTGGAAAATACATTAATTACCTCAATAGCTAATTAATTTAATCACTCACAGTATGTCAATATAACCAACAATACACCTCCCACACAGGAACGTGGTGCAGCAATCCTATCCCCTAACTAATATTATAAATGCGAAAGTGAGGTTGTTTGTTTGTTTGTTACGCTTTCACGCTAAAGCGGCTGAACGGATTTAGGTGAAATTAGGCACTTAAGTAGACCATGACCTGGAATAGTACATACAATATTTTTATCCCGATATTCCCACGGGATCGAGACTTACGCGGGGGTAATCGTGGGGCGTAGCTATACACTATACTGTAGTGCGACAGACGTAGACGAAGCTCCGTCATTAAGCCAGCTCGCTTGCCTGACAAACTGTTTGTTTTAACGCTAAGATATAGGAGAAAGAACATCTTTTACGAAGGGAAAATGGGTTTAAATGTTGTTCAGATACATCCTAACTAATATTATAATTGCAAAAGTGAGTTTGTTTATTTGTTTCACGCTTTCACGCAAAAGCGGCTGAACAGATTTGGATGAAATTTGGCACATGGGTAGACCATAACTTGGTTTAGGACATAGAATACTTTTTATTCCGATATTCCCACGGGATCGAGACTTACGCGGGTGAAACCGCGGGACGCAGCTAGTGTATTTTTGCTTCTACTTCTTTTTGAGTCGATGGGATAATGGAACTACGCTGACGGCTTCCAGTCCTACCGGAAGCAGCTGAATACCAGTATTTTACATGGAGCAACTTCCAATCTAACCTTTACAACCCAGTTACTGGGTAAAACGATATTACGCCTTTCGTAAAAGGGGTTGTCACATTTTCGGGCTTCTGAGAAAAAAATTGAGAGTGTTAAATTACTTTACAAATCTGATAATACTCTGTTTGATCTCGAAATGCATCAAGCGATTATGAAAGAATAACTTCACAACATGTTTTTTAAAGAATAAATTTAATTAATTTACCTGAAACGGCATTATTGTGCTTGAATTAAATGAATTAGGCTCTATAGATGACCACGTTAATTTAAAAGTCTATTGGAACAGCTAGACAACGAGACAAAAAAGATTATACTAGGGGTGTTCAATAAAAAGTGATAATGAATATGACGCAATTATCTGTTATTAAATGTTATTTTATTTTTCGACGTAGTCACCTTTCAGGTTTATACACTTTGTATATCTTTTTTCTAAACTTAGAATTCTCTTTCTAAAAAATCTTCTTCCTGATCCCTTTAAAAATCGTGTATGGCGGCCACTACTGCGTCATCATCTTCAAATTTCTGGCCCCTGAGATGATCCCTTAGCCACGAAAATAGGTTAAAATCACTAAGAGCAAGGTCCGGTGAATATGGAGGATGTTCCATCAATTCGAAGCCAGCTTCTTGAATGGCAGCTATCGCAACTCTGAACTTGTGCGCGAGGGCGTTATCTTGGTGAAACAAACAAACAAACAGAACACGTTCCGAAACGACGCTAACAAATGACTTCTATTTGTAAAAAACAAAAGAGAATTGACTGTTTTTTTTTATTATCGTCATATCTAATGTCAAGGCTATCTGCCAGTATTTTTTTCTTTCCAAGGAGAATGTATCGCATCATCACTATTTATTGAACACACCTCGTACTAAGAAAACAAAATCAAAAAACAAAATAAGTATTTTATTTCACTTGTACCTGCATGGGTACATAAGAAACTTCAGATGCTAAGTGCACGGTTCCAATTGGTCGTTCCCTATGGAGAAGAGCCGGCAAGAATTTAAAAATAATTAAGTATTTATATTTTTACAGCCGGCCAGCTAAAAATCACGAGTAACATTATCGCGCAACTGTTGGGTCGCTAAATGAAATCGTATAAAACCATTAATTCGGGATATTGTAGATTTGCGGTTTTAATGCCCTGGCTGAAATGGAAAGTGAAATAAAACTGAGAGGATTATGCTGTTAATGTAGATGACTATCAAAATCTGACAACATCATTGTAGTATTTTGAAATAATCGAATACTGAGCTAGATAACATTAGCATAGTTTGGAAATATGTATCCAGTACAATCTGTGCATAGCAGTATTTATTTATTTGACTAAGGATCATTATAAAATAAAATAAATAAGTTAAAGGACCTTTTATTATCACTTTATACCATAGATTTGAAGTAAATATGGCACGTAAAAAAATGCAGTGTTAAACACAAGATGCCACGTCGTGTAGCTGTTGCTACGGCGTAGCACGAGGTCACGGCTACGAAAGATACGCCAGCTACCGACGACGGTGTCGTAGCAAATAATCGTACTTATCATTGTTTTAAGGGCAAGTTCAGTGGGACTGAATCCCACTCAGTATTCCAAGGGCCACCTTTATATTCTGTTATATTCCATAAAACCGTGAAAATTCTAATAAAATGTTGTTTTTGTATTCACAGTAGACACTACGCCTAAAACGTAACAAAAATAAAAAACAGTTTTCTCTACTCTCTAATAAGTATTCTGGGTGTTGTCTGCTTCTATTAAATAAAACGATCGTATGACTTTGAGTAAATTCATTTCTATTTTATTTATTTCTTGAGATACATTTATTTTTCTGCATATGCTACTTTGATTTGTATACGAAGTCAATTTAACATTATTGTACTCGTAAATATTAAATTAACTTGACTGACAGATCTTGACAGAATAACATTTCATTGGAATGTAGTTTCAAAATAACAAGATCAGACATCAAGAAAATAATGAAGGCTCAAATATACTTTTATATATAGTAATCATTTCTTAGAAATACCTACATACTTGTACGTTTAAGAAAATAATAAGAAACAGAATTATTCCATCAAAACGTGGGCGTAACAGGGTACTTCCCTGTTACGCGCACAGGCATTACTCTTATACCAATGTGTGAAGCATACAGCAAAATTCCACTAAAATTGTGTAAAGATAGGTACCATCCTTACATATTATAAAACAAAGTCCTCCGCCGCTTCTGTCTGTCGTCCTGTTCGCGATAAACTACGACACCGATTTTCATGCTGTTTTCACCAATTGATAGAGTGGTTCTCGAGTGAGGTTGTAGTATATAATAAACGGCATCCACGCGGGCGAAGCCGCGGGCATCAGCTAGTTAGTAATAATATGAAACTGTAATTGGCCTACATTAGAGCAAAGGAATAAGCATAATCGCTGTTTTCAGTTTCAGAACATTAAATCACTACATTACAACACTTGAAATAACATAAAACAGAATATTACTACTATGCTAGTATAATGTCTCCAACACTCTAGAGGTAACTAATTAAAATAATACTAGATATAAACACCTACATGTATCTCATTATAAGCGAACTGTAAGTTCTTATGAGAAATAAAGTTCTTTAAACCTAAATCTAGGTAGGAAGAACAGGTTGGCCCAGTGGTAACAGCTCGACTTAAGAGTTTTAGGTCGAAGGTTCGAAACCAGACAGGCGCTTTACTTTGTGTAATTTATTTCATCACCACTGCTCTCACAACGGTGAAGGAAGACACTGTGAGGGAACCGTCCATGTCCTAGAACGAAAAATTCGAAGACATGTGAAATCTCCCAAATCGCACTGGGCCTGCGTGGTGGACTACGGCCCACTCCCTCTTACAGAGAGGAGGCCTGTCTCAGCAGTGGGAACATTTTAGGCTGATTATGCTAAATCTAGGTTCATACTACTAGTCGTCACCAGCACCCATATTTTCAAATAAATTATTTGAATTTTGAATTTGAATTCCTCTTCAAACTTTTTCTTGTACCCATAACCAGAGGCTAATTGAATTAACTTAGAAAGTGTGTTATACCGAGAAATGTTCTTACTGTAACAAAATTACGAAACCGTCTAGAAGGTCCGTCATCATCATCAGCCTTAGTAGTCCACTGCTGGACATAGGCCTCTGTAATTGCACGCCATTCAGCTCAATTCTCGGCAACTCTCATCCAGCTGCTACCAGCCACTCTGCGAAGATCGTCGCTCCACCTGAGGGCGTCCTACCTAAAAGGTTCTTAGTGTTGCTAAAGTACAAAATAAAACAAAAACGTAACCAATAATAAATACCGTAATTAAACTATTGTTTCTCAACAAGAAAACCATACGAGTTATTACATTCAATTATCATGTTGTCAACACTATATAAAACGAAAGAAGTGACTTCGCAAAATATATAAGACGGGCATAATTTTGCAAGCACGACCCAGCGACTGTATTTGGACAAAATATCAGTCACAGAGATATTGCCATAAGAAAATATTATACGACTCTAAGAAAGGGTGGATTTTATTAGCTGCATTATTCGGAATCAGTGATGAGTATGGTTCAGATGTCTCCTTTATTTACGAATAATCCTCTATTTACGAATAAAACCTCTATTTTCGTAGTATATTTGTAGGCTTTGTTACTTTGCTTACTTTGATATTGTTATCGAATAATGTAGTTGGTTTTGTTCAATGGATTTAGGTTTAGAAGCTTTTTCGTTGGCTAGTTTTTGTATTTTATGAAATAAGATTTGGTGTCTATTCTAAACGCTAGATTTTTCTGGCTTTTCTTATAAGTCAGTTTCGTATAAAATTCAAGCTTGACTTAGTTTAGGAGTTGGTATTATCATCTGTTATGTGCTGCTGTACAACCTCAAACACCTTAGTAAATTGTACTTCATAGATACAGTTTTTGTTGTACTTTGAAGGTGAAATTAATTTATTAATATTATTATTATTTATTATTTGTATTCTTTTAATTTGGAGCAAAGCTAGTGCTTGTATTTCCTAGTGGAAATAAAACATTGACACAAGACCTGCAATCTCAACTCGAAAATCTACAAGAAAACTTAGAAGAGATAGAAGAAACTACCCACTATCTATCCACTATCTTTCCACTCTGTCCTAGTTGCCTATGTATTTACTTCTAAAATTACATCATAATTAAAGATATATTATTTAGGAAGTATGTCTGTATGTATGTAAGTGTATTATCATATTATTTGTTTCATTATAAAGTGAATTGTTTTTTATTTTATGTATTTTACATTCTCTCTCTTTCTCTTTTACACACGGTGTCTTATCTACTTTCCTATCGCAGGTGTGCTGGAAGAGATTTCTTTAGAAATAAGCATCACCTTTGTACGTTATTTTCTGTTCTTTTCTCCTTGTCTGTATATTATGTGTGTATATAAATGGTTAAAGAAATAAATAAATAAGAAAGAAAAAAAAGTACGGAGCCCTAAACATAATATTTCCTGTAGCAGGACAAATAACTACATTTTATTTCACATAAACCTACATGGGACTTATGAGACGTTAGAAGTTAGGTGCACGGTTCCAATTGGTCGTTTCTATTATCCACAATATAATTACGTATATCATTATTATATCTTTGAAATCTGTTTTGCATCCTAGCAGAACCTAACAATTTGAACACAGCAGCATATTTTAAAAGAATTAAAAAAAAAATGCTGCATTGCTCAATTTGCGATATTCCGTATCTTATTTATCTCAGCTTCTTTAGTTTATCTATCTAGCTTCAAGGCACTTTAGTTTATTTGGCTCAATAAACCGTATGCCATTAAAGTCATCGGTTTTTTACAAAAAAAAAAGCAAAAAAACATTACTTTTACTTTTGAATTTACCCTTCTAATCGACCTCTACAATAAATCGTGTGAACATCACAAGTTCACTAAGCATTCTTGGCCGATATTGTTCACTGTTCAGCGCCCCGATTTGATACATTATAGTAATTTTCTTGAAATTTCAGCTACATTGTGAGGCTTTAATGTAACTTGAAGCCATGTACAATGACTTTATGTCGTATCAGTGTTCAATGTGACCTAAGGCCTTTCGTGTGTGAGAAATGGATCTTAAATATAATACGTGAATTTTACTGTTTGTGTCAATGAACTTAAGTTGTGACCTTTTATTATTGTTCTTTATATTTATTAATTATTCTTTAAATTAGACAAGCTGTGCCCGCGGCTTCACTCACGTGACATGACATCACATGGTTCATGTCAAGATTGACTGCTTAGTTCTATTAGGTATAGCATAATTATAATAATTTCAGAGGTTAAATACGTATCTATCTGCTATATTGTAACATTTTTCTCGTGTAATCTTGCAGTAAACTGTTGGGAAATACGAACATAGTGCAATATTGCTTATCCCCCATAGCAAATAGCGTGATAATATTAGCCTTTTGGATGCTCAGACTTTTAAGGAATATTTTTTCAAAAGTTTTAACAGAATCTAATCAGTCGTTTTTGCGCCAATCCGTAACATATATCCAAAAAACGGAAAAAAAAAACTAAAAACTATATTTTCGGCCTCAGAATCGTTCACTCCACCTCGTAGCAATTACTTTTTTCGAAAAATATTAAAACAAGTTTGACTTTGTTTCTATTTTATTAGTTATGTATAAATAATATACAGAGATGTTTTTTATTTATGTTTACTAAGTCAATAGTTCGTAAAGGACTAGAAATTATGGGGACTTGTATTATGATTATTTTAAAAAATAATCATTTATTTATTTATTTAAACTTTTCGCACTCAAAAAAGAGGTACAAAGGCGGACTTAATGCCTTAGGCATTCTCTACCAGTCAACCAAGGGTGGTGTAGAAATTAGATGGCAGGTCAGATTGTGACGAACAAAGAGAAAAAAAAATAAAAAAATATCATAATGATGAGACAGGTTTTACAGTATAAGAAGCTATAACCTACTAATTATCTGTACGTAAGCAAGGACCACATATTTAAAGACCAAATGACCTTCAAAGAGAAATTCACAAAAATATTAATTTTTAAAAGACACGAACATTGATTCATGTCAAAATATATACACGTGTATAAATGAACAGATATAATAAATAATAATAATAATAGTTCTCCAGAGCGAATTTCCGCCATTCTCAGTGGAGACCTGCTTTCGGTGCGGGAGATATTATAGTGCACAAGTGTGTGCGCAAATGCAGGTGCACTCTCTCTTCCCTCACTCTCATAGTCCGATGGGACGGCAATTGGACACAACCGGAGAGAGACCAGGTGCAAGGGGTCTTCGTTTTTATTCCAGAGTCGGGCAAAGTGTTATTGGGGTTTTAAATTATTTCTAGTAATAGCTTGTAGTTTAAAAGTTGCCAGTGTGATACCCCCGTGCTTTCCGAGGCACGGGGGTATCACACTGCCGACTTTCGACGAAACCAACGGGGTAGTCAACAAAAAAACACCACAGATATAATTATTCAGGTAATGAGACCAATTTCCCGCGCACACAAAAGAAACTTTCCACGAAAAACACGGAAACAGCCATTCATAAACAAAAATAACTTTCAAAGGACACAAAAATACTACAATTTACGTCACACAAACAAAAGCGCTCGCTAAACCCTACGCGGGCCGATGAATCAGTGAAAATTTGCCGAAAAATACTTATTCCCCTTACATTAGCCTCGAAAATTGTTGCTACCATAAAAAAACGACCGCCATAACGTGTGGGGGTGGAATTATTATAAATCTTCATGATATTACCATAGACCAACTTAGGGAACTTTGCTCTCTGCCGAAATTCGCTTGGTAAGTGGGCTGTAAGTCATCCTGCCCTATATGGTAGCTGTTGGATAGTACTTCTTGTTTACGATTCCGTATCGCACGTTTATATTGCCAATGTTTTTGGGGAATTCCGAGTTACTTACAAACTTCATTTAACCCTGCGGATAGTCTATCCGCAGGGTTAAATGTTGTGGGAGGATACGCTGGTGATATTAAATTAGCTTACAGGCATTTATTTCTAAACAGGTGGATAGTGGAATGGAAGTATTTATCAATACTAATATTATAAATTCGAAAGTAATTCGATATGTCTGTCTGTCTGTAGGTTACCTTTTCATGGCTGAACCACTGAACGGATTTCGACAAAATTTGGCAAGGAGTTATATGGCACCCTGGGGAAGGACATAGGCTACTTTTTATCGACATACCGCGCGGGCGAATCCGCGGGCGGAAGCTAGTGTTTTCATAAATTGTTTTTACTTTTACATGATGATGATATGAAATTGAGTTTATGTTGGTTGTTTTTGAAGCTGCTTAATTGTTTATATACTTCGTGCTATCTAAGCTAATCTGAACTATACAAAGTAAAGCTATAAAAAGCTATAGGTATTTTGTAACCCTTAGGTTTTTTTAAAGCACACTCATAACCAGTGATCGGAATAGGTAGAGCTAATCTACCTAAAGTTCAAAGAACAGAGACAAAAAAAGTGGAGACTTCCTTACGACTAAAATATTTTTTCGGGACTAATGTCGGGATTTCGGGACATCACATAAATTATTATTAAAACTGTTATGTAAATAACATTAGCTTCTGCGCTTACTTACATCGTTCAAACGAATATTAGATTATTAGGAGATTACCTTAACTTTTTTTAAACAATAGAAATCGTGCATACTTTTTTTTTAAACAGAAACAGGAAATTAATTCGATAGTTGTTTTACTTTATTAATTTTAGTTGTACTTAAGTAATGTTCTGAAACCCGGGACATTAGTCCCGAAAAAATATTTTGTCGTAAGGCGTCTCCACTTTGTCTCTGTTCTTTTTCGAACTTTAGGTAAATTAGCTCTACCTATTCCGATCACTGCTCATAACTCACACACTTTTAATATTAGGTTATTCAATAAAGATTTTTTGTTTGTCAGTTCACACAGAGACGCGACAATACAATATCGAATTTATTTACTACACAATAAGGTACACGTGCTGCGCAGCTCCGCGCATCTCAGTGTACTTTGACACGTGGTAACGCTTGCACTGAAATTATACCTTTTCGTGAAGAAAATTAAGTTCGATAATTGTTCAAAAGTGCGCGCAGCGTCACGTTGCTTCACGTCGTGGTTTGAACTGACCCTTAGTATAATCCTTACATATTATAAAACAAAGTCCTCCGCAGCGTCTGTCTGTCGTCCTGTACGCGATAAATTAAAAAACTACTTCACCGATTATCATGCTGTTTTCACCAATTGATAGAGTGGTTCTCGAGTAAGGTTTTAGTATATAATTGCCGACATCCACGCAAGCGAAGTCGCGAGCATCAGCTAGTTGATAATAAACGTAATTATGTTGAAATGACTGCATTTTAAAGTTATTCATTTAATGTAAATGATAAATAGAGAAGCTAGGTACTATACAACGGCAGATGATATGCTAAATGCTCGGTTCCTATAAACAAAAACGAATCGTTTTACTTACCAATGGTAACATGTTTTATTGCCAAACTAGGCATATAAATAGATTCGTAAGCTAATTTTGGCAGTGATAGCTACTTCCATATGCGAGGGTCTACCAAGCTATGAGGTCTTTACTTCATTATTGGTAAAGATACAATTTAACCAATAACGGTTCGTCATTTATAGGAACCGGCCAATAGTGACGCAAAAAAAATTAAAGTATTAAAAACTAAAACCCAATTACGGCAAAAAAGTCAATCAACTAAAAAAGTATATACCTACAAGAGACCACAGCCGAACAAATTAAAAATCCGGAGTCTCACGTGTTAGGCCATAAATCCAACAAATTACGTGTGTTGAAATGTGCTAATTAAGCCCCTTCATTAGATACCCAACGTGTTGAGATTAATTAATTTAATGTGACGTCACCTATCCTATAATCAGCGGAAGATCAAGACGCTTCCAACGATACCTAATTTGTCAAATTGTGATGAGTCGTTTAGAAGATATGAGGGAACAGATGAACATACATACATATATACCAGTAAAAATCATAACCCTCCTTTTTGCTTCGCCGTAGTCGGGTAAATAGAATGTTAACCTACATTTTCACAAATATTTGGTGAGTTCCCTTAGTAGGGGTCGTGGAACGCTCGTCGCCAACTATTTTTGTGGGGTTACAACTGAGTTATAACGCGAATGTCCCCGTTGAAAGGTAACGACGAGGTAAAAGTATGTTATTTGTATATTTACACCAAAATAACCCTTATTACTTTGTGTTGCTTCGTATTTTACCCACAAAGGTTTCAGTTTACTATGTTTTGAGAATTTTATCCTGGTTTGGGAGTAAGCTTAATTACATTTTGGCCAGTACTACCTAGATGGAATAGCAGTGACATAGGAAGGACAGAACATTGTCCACACTCGCCAAAATTGGGAAAAGATGTCCACCTCTGGGAAAATCAACAACTTGTCATAATTTATCTCCAGTCTAACCGAATGCAGCTGAATACCAGTATTTTACATGGAGCGACTGCCTATCTGACCTCCACAACCCAGTAACTGGGTAATACGATACCCCTTGGTAAGACTGGTTGTCAGACTTTCGGGCTTCTGACGACCCGTAACGACTGTCAAAGATCCACAAATGACAGCCAGGACCAACGGCTCAACGTGCTTTCCGAGGCACGGAAGAGTCTCGGTATCTAAAGATGGTCACCCATCCACGGACCAACCCCGGCAAGCGTAGCTTAACCTGATGGATCGACCCATGCAGCGGCTCAGCCACGAGCTATTTGGATTTGAATATTGTAGGGAAAATTGTTTATTTAGGTCCCTTAGTTCTTTCACCACCATTAAACCAGCTACAACTTAAGCCAACCAGCTTTACACTAACCATAAACACTCCCTAATCTTTCTAATCGCCCAAAAACTGAACTAAACCTCGCCACACATTCTTCACGCCAAGACACGAGACAACAAAAACCTCCCCCGGTTCGGAAGCCAATAATTAGCATTGCAAATGCAAGGACAGTCCCCCAGAAAGATCCGGTCCCCGCATGTAAAGTATCTAAGTGATATTTCGGATTTAAATTGCAAAAACGTGTTGGGAATCACTTAAAAACGCCACCCATATGTTATGTCGTAGAAATAAGTTTGACTGCATGTGTTCGGTCTTAAGTATGTACGTGTTATGGGTTTGAAGAGGAATTGATTGATTTTCATGACCGTGTGTCCGTGCCTCAGAGTCCACGTTTAATCATCCCGGTTGCTATACGTAAGCATATGTATTTCCTGGCTCCTGATATAAAGGTATACTACCCCTGTGGTTGTGGATTCCGGGTGAAGCTCACTTCCACCTTCTCCCTGATTATCACTTACCAACAGGTAAGATGCAGGCCAAAAGGTTGCCCGTTGTGGTAAAAAAAAAAGTTGCGAAACGTCTCGTCACGGTCGTCGCGTCAAAAGGCTGAGTTCTGAAATGTTGGTATTGTCCTATTAAGGCCAGCTAGCCCACGACTTTATCCGCGTGAAAATTCTTGTATGAACATACATACAAAAAAAAATCAGCTGTTCTCTACATTTTGACGAGCTATGCGAACATAAATGTAGGGAACAGCTAATTTTTTTTTCATGATTTCAGGTTTGGTCCCATTGTGAAAGTTGTTCATAATGACGATGGCCTCTTAAGAGATTTCGTGGGAATGGATACACCCTCTATATTCTATGGAGTTCTAAAATCGTGTAGCTTTCTATCAGGGAAATAATTTTCGTATTCGGATCAGTACTTCCAAAGATTACTTTTAACGTACACACGGCTACCCATCAAGCTATTCTGATCCGCATTGTATAGGATTTTCGTACAATGCGAGGTCAGCTTATACTGGAAATGTATAGCTTGAAGTGTAGCCGTGTGTAAGTTAAAAGCAAACAATTTTACCTATTCATAATATTAGTTCATTTAATATTATATACATGGTTCAAATTTGATTACATCGAAAACCAACCCGAACACAGGAAAAATAGGAAAAAATCTACACAGATGTTAAGTGTTTTTCGTTGACTGTAAACTGTAAAATAAATTGTTGCTTGGTTTAAGAGTCCTTCATTTATTTAGCGTTTTAACAGCAGAAGTTGTATGGAATTTCTTTAACTTTAATTCTTGTAATAATGCTACCTCCTTTAGTTATAGCTAGCTTCAACTTTTTGACTAACTGACCGACTCTTTGACAATTCAAAAGTGCCTGTAAATGGTTTAATTGAAATAAATGCTTTGAGTTTGAGTTGAGTTTGAGTTTATACATTCTTCACAGAAATAATAAAGTAAAATAATAAAGAGTGGAAAATGAAAAATATTTTGTACATAAATATCAAGTTATATCAAAACCGTGTAAGCATAAAGAGATAACGCGAACATTCCTCCTGAATTATAGAAAAATACAAGCCATTATATTTTTGTACTAGCATTTCTGCAGTTTCCTAACTCGAAAAGAAACAGACTTGCATGAGATAAATTCCCAAAGAATTTTCTTGTATCTACCTAAATTCCAAATAAACCTGTGACTCCATTTTACACTTTATGCAGTCTACGTAAGGTTCAATTTGAGAAATGAACTGAATGATGGAAGCGAACATTTGTCAGTGTGAGGGTAATCTGTTTGTCTGTCAGTGCGTCAACACATCGCCCGCTTGACGCAAAGTCGGTGATTCTTCTTTGTGATACTGATTGACTGGTTGATAAGCGAAATTCTACTTTGATTCGAAAGGCTTACGGTTAGGAATCGCTTGATTGATGTACAGAGAAACGACGAACGACAAATTAGAAGTTTGAACAGAGATAAGTGGGTGGGTCTTATTTTAATACGTATTTAAATAAGAACTTGTAATAATGGTAATGGCAGCTGGGCCCTGTTTAACAAAAGTTACAAGTCTACACGTTCACAAGTTACCTAGAATGTTAATTTTCGTTAAATTCATAGCTCATCTCCATATTCATAATCAGCCTTAATGTTCCCACTGCTGGGACACATCTGACGGCCCACCACCACCGCTTACAGCAGTATTATTTTAATATTACTTTGTGGGGGAAAGAGATGAAGCTCTACAGGACGATAGCTCCATCTCTTTCCCCCACAAAGTAATATTAAAACAATACTGCTGTAAGCGGTGGTGGTAGGCACCGAAGGTCATCTCTCTCTTTTGACCACATAAAAAAAAAGAAAATAGATTTTAAACATTTATTGCAGTACTAAGTACGACACTTGTAAACTTGTAAGATGGAATAGAGAGTCGTCGGACACTCTCAGGATTTGTTATGATTTTCTTCAAGTTGTAACTTACAAATAATTTTTAGATAATCAAAATCACGAATAAAAGTGTAAAAATATAAGTACTTGTGAACTAAATAATGACATTTGGTAATACAAGCCTTGTAAGTTTTGATAAACAGGGCACTGCATTGCTACTCGTATTAACTTAGTTGAAGTGAGCTTGAAGTGAGCTTGTAGTGAACTGTCACTGCCTTAGCATCAGAAAGTATCGATGACAATGACAGCTCACTCCACGCTCACTTCACCTAAGTTTTCACTCTGAGATTTTTACAGAATAGCATAACACGTCTATTTCTGAAGGCTGATGTTATGTGACATCTATTTTGTTGAAAATTAAGTCGTATTTCGAATGACACAGAGAAGAAACTTTTATTTAAATGGGAAATAAGAATAAGGCTAAAAAGATGAGTAAATCCGGGAGGCATACACTCGGCAGTGGTTGCAGGTAGATGGATAGAAGAAAATAAGGAACCGTATCTTTTTAATTAATGTTTTATATAAAGTTTCAAGGAAAAAAGCCTTTGGAAGTTAGCTCAAAATGTAGCTTTTTGAAATTATTTTAAACACATCCTTTAACAAGATTTTCTCGTGGATGCATAGGAAACCACAATGCGATGTTTTAGTTTTTAATTCGTAGAGCGTGTCTTCGTGAAATATTTTAGAATAGAAAAGTTTTTATTATTAATATTCAGAGAATATTTAATGTTTTCTTTCAGATGTATTAAAAATTCTACACGGTTTATCTCATGACTGTAATAATTGGGTAACGAAATTAATGTAACTTCCGCATAATCGAAAACAAAAATCGTCTGTACCCGCCTTTACACCCTCACAAAAATTGCAGGCAAGTAGCGCAAAGACAAAATGCTATTAATCTCATAAGACAGGGTGCACAAGCGCGTCAAAAGGATCGCGCGTGACTTTAGCAAATATTTCGTACGCGAAACTGGAATCGCGAAGAGATTGCCGCGGATACAATCGCTGATTTATCGGCTAGGTATGCGAAAACTGACAACTGTAGTTCGGATATTTTATTGTTCCTCGAGTACATAACATGTGTATTGTGCTTTGTTGCTTTCGTATGGCTGATAACTGAAACAAACTTTATGTATGTAAATTCTAGGAAAAATACCGTTACGTAATACCCGTAGCGAAAATAATCAGAGTTGTAAAATGCAAACCTATAATTATGTTTACCACACTAGTATGATTTCATACTAGTATACGTGGAAAAAAATGGCTCGTGAGATCGTAACTAAGTAATAACAGCCGCAACGTTGGTCCCGGCTGTCATTTGTGGATCTTTGACAGTCGTTACGGGTCGTCAGAAGCCCGGATGTCTGACAACCAGTCTTGCCACGGGGTATCGTATTACCCAGTTACTGGGTTGTGGAGGTCAGATAGGCAGTCGTTCCATATAAAATACTGTAATACTGATATTCAGCGGCATCCAGTTAGACTGGAAGCGGACCCCAATATATTTGGGAAAAGGCTAGGCAGATTGATTGATGCGTGGAAAAATAATGATGAAATATAAAAAAAGAAATTAAGTACATCATGAAAAAGACATAAATCACGTTTTTTAAAGTAATAAAATACTGCTCCCGATAATATATTACTGTAGAGCCTTGAAACTGTAAAAGTTGAATAAAAAGTGACTTTCGGCTTCATTGAGTGTCCTTTTACTTCCGTTATCTTAAACACTCATTGACATAATAATAATAATCTTTCTTTAATATTCCAAAAATAAATAAAATCAAACACAAATCCTAAGAAACTCTATTACCAAACCTTACCCAAAACTTTTCTGCCAACGTTACAAAAAAGTGAACGAAAATTGCATGACAATATTTGTCCCTCAACCGCGGTATGGCCAGCAAAACAATATCAATTATTAAAACGAACAGCGACAACTTCATCGGTGTTATTTCCCGGGAGTTCGGTTCTCGCGCTCCATTTCACTAGAACTAACCGGTTCTGGGTACCGGTACGGTTTGTATCGCGGTACAAATTAGACTCATCACTGGTTTTAAATATAGAACGTTGTGTTTAAATATGGATTTACCCTCTTATTTATAAACAAGAAATATTTAACTGCCTGCGGTCAGCAAGTGCTACATCCAAGTTGGCCTTACTTGGCGTTTTAGTATTTTTATTGTACCAAAACAATTATTTGCGGTTCACAAAATGAGGCGCAATCTTTATTTAAAGTGTTCAATAATATTTGATGGAGCGCAAAATTTTAATTTTTATGGTAATCATTTGCTGAAATAAATGATTATGAAATTAAATTAAAATGGGAATTATTAGAAGTTCGATGAAATACATGCCTTTATAAACGTTGCTTAAAGTTAAGAGACGTTTAAAACGTCAAAAATGTTTGATTAAACAGACATCATTGCTTGACTTGAAGCAACGTTTATAATTAAGGCGGTGTGTTTTGATTTTTTTTAATACAATTGTGCTAGCTATATTTGCGTGGGCTGATTTAAAACCTGGTCAGACCATATAATTGAGCAAAAGGTGTGTGCATAGGACCACACGATAGAAGTGAATACTTACTACTGGAGCCGAGCATACCCGATTCAGCGTCACCGACCCGAGCTTGACAGATTCGTTTCGTTCACTGTTTCGTTTCAGACACAGCGGAAAGTGCGCTTATAGAAGTTTTAATTTCAATACATTCAGTAACCAATATTATAAAATCCTTTTAACTTTATGTTGTTTCGTTCCCAGGGATATGGGAAGCATTAGAAATGTTGATACCGACTTATGCTATTTAGCAAAATTCCCGATTGAAATTGCAACTTTTTTTTTTTTTAAACCGGCCAGATGCTAGTCCGACTCGCGCACGAAGCGCTCCGTACCATTATCTATAAAAACGCCAAAACAATCACGTTTTTGTATGGGAGCCCCTTGAATGTTTATTTTATTCTGTTTTTTAATATTTGTTGTTATAGCGGCAACAGAAATACATCATCTGTGAAAATTTTAAATGTCTATCACGGTTCATGAGATATAGCCTGGTGACAGACAGACAGACAGACAGACAGACAGACAGACAGACGGACGGACGGATGGACAGCGGAGCCTTAGTAATAGGGTCCCGTTTTACTCTTTGGGTACGAAACCCTAAAAATAATATGTTCCCAAAATCCTGAACGGGATTCTTCTAGATGTTTCCTAAATTCGTTTTAATTGTATGCTTTAATTAGTTTGCTTCGATTAAGCACTAACTTACCTACACTTTTTTATCTCATCTTCATTTCAGTTCTTATCCCATTTTTTTTGTGGTCGGCGCAACATATCTTTTTCTTCCATACTTCTCTATTATTCGTCATCTCTTTCTAGCCATTTCATCTTTCACACACTCCATCAGTGTTAAATTTTATGTATTTCTCCCCATAAATGACTGTTGTGTAATACATAAATTACCTATCCCAGTAAACCAAAATGTCATGACCATCATTATATTATACCTTGTCTGTCTTCATTTGATAGTGAACGTGAGCGTATCATTAAACGTGATAGGCTAACCCTTGTAAATGGTAGAAATTGGGAAAAACCATAAACACGCCGGTTATCTATAATAAACGTTCAAGGGAGAATCAAGGAAGTTGACCGTTCATAAATATTAGTTTATGACTGTCATACCGGATTTTTTTACAACAAAGTCTATTGTAATTTTTGCGTGATAAACTATCAGTTGGGAATATAACTAATTTTAGGAGCACTCTTAAATAATAGGCAAGTCTACATTAATTAAGATTATATTCATGCCGGCCGGTGTCGGCACTGACACTGACAAGTGGGGATGCGTTCATAGAAAATGTATGAAAGAATATTTTGCACTATACTGGTACTGTGTCGGAACTGTGGCTTCACTGATTTGTGTGAATCGACGAGCGAGTGCCCCGAGGAGGCTGGCGGCGATTGCGGGTGGCGCGCGGCGTGTTGATGCGGCCGCGCCGATGTCGCCCTCGCGTCCTGCGAATGGGTGCACAGCGCGCGGGAACACATATCAGTTCGCTATACCATTTTATATTAAGATAGGATAAGTCTATAAGTACTTTAAGTACCCAAAACTTTCAAAAATATCAAGAAAATAATGTTTGTGTTAATTGTGGTTCTATGTTCGTAGTCTATTAACCGACCTTTAAATAAACTCTGAAACACTCTTTCCCCCGAGTGTTGATAATAATTATGTGAGTTTGTCATAAACTTTTGCTTTCCCGTGTGGGGAATACCCTCGATAATTATCATCATCTGCCTAGCCTTTCTCCAACTATGTTAGGGTCGGCTTCCAGTTTGCCTATTTGACCTCCACAACCCAGTTATTGTGTAATACGATACCCTTTGGTAAGACAGGTTGGCAAACTTTCGAGCTTCTAACTACCCGTAAAAGTGTCTGTCAAAGCTGTCAAAGATCTATAAATGACAGCCGGGACGAGCTTTCAGAGGCCCGAAGGGGATGTAGCGGGTGGTCACCCATCCACGGAACAACCGGAACACGGAACAACAAAATGCGGCTGTCATTAAAGTTAGCCAACAAAAATCGCTACCGCTAAAGCACACACATCGTACACAAGCTAATAATATAAGAATCAATGACGCTACTATTACGCCCTCATATTAGTACTCAAACAGTCTGCAACACCTCATTTTTAATTTCACCTTTTTTATTGAACGCTAGCGCTGCGCTAGCGTTCAATAAAAAAATAATCCCCAAAGAAATTCATATCACGAAAAGTTGCAACGCAATCGTCACGGCCCGCCACAAGCCTTAATAAAAGTGAAGCGGGCTACATATCGATTATCGCAATCGTCGAACCGAAGCGATCGTTCGAATCGGTCCGATAAATCACACGGCTCATACCGAATCGAATATGCTCGCGAGTCGCGATAAATGATCGTGTGCTGATGCGCTCGTGTGTCCGCGGACTTAGGAAGATTGATGGAGTTTATTGGTAAATATTTTTATTAAAATATGATGTTATATGGTTGGAGGGTGGTGACAAATCGGGAACTTTCGTAAGGGGACTATTTTTGTGAGGTTATTGTGGTGATTGTAACTCAGTACCTAGTTAGAAGAGATTAATTAAGAAAAAACTATTAAGAAAGTACAGGTAAGCTTAGAAAAAAGTTTTAAAAGAAAAAAAGGAAATACGTTTATTTGCGATAAACATGACGCAAAGACACAAACACAAAAAAGAACAAGTTGCGCGAAAATATGCGTCATATCTACGCAAAACGGCCGTCGCTCAGCATAATGCTGCGATAAAAGAATAGTAACATCATTTTATTAGTATATTTGCAACGATAAGCTTCATGAGACACGAAAGATAAAAACAGTTATGATACACAAATCAAACATTAATTCTTGATCATCTAAAACTTCACTACCCAACAAATCCCAAACGCCGAAACGGTAGCCAAACACCAGTAGCCAACGGTAGCCAAAGGCGACCACACACAAAGGTACGAGCTACAATACTATCAGTTAAATAAAGCCAGTCCGGCCAGCTATCACGATGACAGTTAAGTGACATAATCAGAACTGTCATCGACTCAACTCGGTTTGAAATCGGAATCCCACTCAAGTTAAATCGAATCGCTCGATACTGTGGCTATGGGACGAAAATATCGGATTACGACGGTTGTAATTGGTTCGATTGATGTATACTTACATTTATTTAAAATATGCTGAGTGGTGGCTTTTTGTGTTTTATAGTACATATCCTTTTAATTAATAAGTAGTTGTAAACTAAGTTAAGTTATATTAGTTAATAATATAATGAATTCTACTTTTTAACCGACTTAAAAAAAAACTTGTTCGCCTCTATGTATTTTTGTATGTACGTATTCATCGATTTCTCTGTAATTACTGGGCCGATTTACGTTGTTGGTTTCACTTTTTACTGATTAATGATCATTGTAACTTTTATTAGGAGATCCATATCCGGAAATTGAAATTTACCACGATCACCCTAAAATATGAGGTCGAATATGACAGATTACATACACGGGAAACATGTTCGTTTCATCTTTGCTATTAATAAGGCGCTTCCAAAATCAGGATATATAAAATTATGTAACTATAAACAAATATGGAGCAGCGAGTTGATATTATTACCTAATTGAATGTCAATCACCCTGACGAGTGATTATAGTAAAATGGCTTCAACACACAATAGCCCTTTATATGCTTTACTCAAACACATAGTAACTATCAAAGTTTGTACTTTATTCGTTAAGCTATCGTTGGTTTCAATTTTAAACGTAGAACTTCGTAGAACGTAGAACAGTCTAAAAGACGAAAACGTCCTGAAGGTTATTAAAGTATAAAAAATCCCCCCAGATCTAGAGACTAATAAAAAATGGAGGCATAAAAACATTACCCGTAGGTATGCTCCAAAATTCGATTACTTTGTTAGGACAGTGGTTCCAGATAAATTTCTGATAATCCAAAGTCCAATAAAAACAGAAGAGGAACTACAAATCACTGAAGCTTTTCAATTTCACCCATATCCTGGCACCTGTCCCAAAAAGTCCAATGTAAAATTTTATTTCATTTTCGACAACAGATTTCTTAATAACCTTCCGACCCTCGCATTGTCCGCCGACTTGCAAATTAAATTAATCCAGGGCCGGATTCAATATCGTCGCAGATCGGGCCATCAAACTCAGGCCATAAACCTCTGAGATCACTGGGCCATTGAATCCTCCGGCCGAGGCGAAAGTTTTCACTATGTGTTTTTCTTGTTAGAACTAAGTGTATGGCTATGGTTTTAGCGACATATTGTTGGCTTGCTACTGTGATAGTATTATTAGTGCTACTTAAATGAATGAATGGTGCTTATTTATTGAGCGGAGAAAGCTTCTGTCCAAGCGGAAGAACTTTTTAAAACTCTTATGGTAAATAGTGTCTCACTTGTTCAGTGTATTTTTTACACACTGAACAATATTGTTGTAATATAATTTAGTATGGTTTTGATAAGTGTCTGCTATTTATCAAAACCATACTAAATTATATTACAACGTAATTCCACGCCTATTTTCCCCGAAGGTTTAGGCGAGGTATACTTTACCTTATAGTACCTACATCCAAATTGTGCCAGTTATGTTTCAGTCACAGTCATTGTATCTCAATTCTTTATTGCGTACCATAATGGTATAAATAATAATATTAGTCACAATTATAGAAACAGTCGGGCACAGCATAAAAAAAAAAATTGTTTATTGGGTCTCAAACATAGATCAAGTAGGAGAGAGGAGGAAGAACACTGGGTGATTAATGTGATACATTTTAGTATTACTTATGTAATAAGTTAGTTATACTGTTTTATTAATACTGAGTTGAATTTATGAATTATAATGATTGTTTTATAAATTATATAAATGTATTTATTTTAGTAACATTCTAAAAACCATTTATTTTTTAAATGATTGATAATTGTTTTATTTACTTATTATTATTTTTATATATTACGTAATTAATACATACTACACTTTATACCTCTAGAGATGCACATTCCGCATAATGAAAGCAAATGCAATATTATCTTCTGGTTCCCCAAATAGGCCGCTATGATTCTACTAAACTTCTCAAAATTATTCCTCTTGTTTTATGAATACTGATTGAAAAAAATGTGCTCCATTTTTTTTTTCATAGTCAATTAATTTTAAAAATATTAGTTAATCCGATATAATATCTTTAGCTTTTAGAAATAATAAACAGAATCCAAATCGAGCCAATAAAATCGGAGATAATGGCAAAAATGTAAAGCGAGCTTACAAATGCTACTCAAAAAAAAAAAATTGAATAACATGAAAAATTTATTAAAGATAGACCCCCTTTTAAAGTTAATTTTTGATAATTTTTCATGAATATTCAGAAACATACGGGCGGTTACATGCCCATAATTACAACATTGTATGCGACATTGTTTAATTATGTAATTGATAATAAATGTAATAATGTTGAAATGACTGCAGTTTAAACTTATTAATTTAATGCAAATGATAAATAAATTACATTGCTTCGCATTTATCGTAAAATAGCGGTATTTATTATACATTTATAATGAACGAAAGGGTGATAACCCACCCTTTCGTTATTTCGAGAACGAACGAACTATATCCTCCATTTTCTCACCAAGCAGAGAATGGAGAATGGAGGATATAGTTCGTTTCAATCCTGAACCAAATCAGAAACAAAGATGGACTACATTTTGATACTCCACGTCGCTATTCAGCGTTAAAATGCCATGCAGAAGTGCTTGTCTGTTGTCACCTCATATATACATCGCTCAAGCGAATATTACGTGACTTATGAGTGTGTGCGGGCTTCGGCGTCAACCATTCCTACGGCGTTTTAAGCTACTTGATTTGCATAAGTAAGTTTGGGAAGTATGTAGCCGTCAGTTGGCAGAGTATTGTGATTTAACGCGGAAAGTCGCGGTGTTACGAAATATGATTTTTGACCTATTGAATTTAGTTGTACCATTTTTGTTTTTCATCGTCAAATTTTTATTTTTTGTACTTTTGATAATTGTTGGCTCATCATAAATAATAATCAAAACATCAAAATCCACAATAAGTAGGAGAGTACGTAGCTGACCCGACAGCCTCCTGTCCAAATTTCAATAATTCATACAAAAAGGACGTTCAGTTTTCCTCGAATTTGAAGAATTCCTGGGAAATTTTTCAAATTTTTCTTACCGTAAGAACTTGCTTCGGACTATTGAAAACATTTCAAAATAAAAAATTGCTAAATCGGTCCAGTAGTTCTCAAGTGATGTGCTTACCAACGAACAACATTTTATTTTTATTATATAGATTATTTATATTACATACATCTATTTGGCATGTATTGCACCTTACCTTATCGCATTTCCCGTATTTGGCACACTTCCAAAATATGAAGGTAAACGCGTTTAATATTTTCTTACATCACTAAACATAATAAGGCAGGTATTTCGCATAGCTTTTATTTAGTACCGTAACGAGTACGAGAAAGCTTATTTTGGTACCGAAACCGGATCGGGGTAGTTCACCGGTACGCTCATTTCATCGCCACATATTGTTTGATATTTCACCTATTTTACATTCAAGCAAGCCCCGCTATAAAATGTCGGCCAGGCGCCAAGTCAAGGCAATATTTCAATATCGCCGCGTGTTTGACATGATTTTTATGTAAAAAATTGGTGAAAATGTTTACATAGGTAATGATTTTTCTCTCTAAACTGTATTGGAATTTTTCCGTTCTCAGTAAATTAGTTTATTGGTATAAAATAAATGTGTGTGATGTGAAGATTATTTTCATAGTAAAAACTGAGTTACGGAAGTCCAATCTCCTGTAGTAGCTACTCTACTAAACTGGCATTGGAAAAATGTCATAGAAACCAGCGATTGTTTATAAGAAAAATACATTCGAAACGACAATAATTATAATCGAAAAAAAAGTTAAGCGCTTGCATCTATACGGCTTCTACTAAGCGATTGTTTGACGGGTTGATTATAATCCAATTTTATACATCGAATTAGTAAGTTCTGGGTTCGATTCCCAGGTCGGGCAAAGTGTTATTAAGTTTACCATTAGAAATTTCTCAGAAGCAGTCTGGAGTCTGGATTTGTGTCCGGTTGATGGCAATAGGCTCGCCCTCTAGTACATGGGACTTAAATAAACATAACTGGCAAAATGTGTGCGTACCTACCTACTATGGGTACACCTCTGCTTAACCCTTCGGGGAAACAAGGCGTAATGTTATATTAAGTGAATTAGTATTTTCAGGCACATGATTACTCGCGTCAATAATTATTGCGATACTTTCCAAGGAACCGTCCCTATCTCAAAACCTAGACTCGAACCAGAACCGTACCACTTAAGGCGGCACCTAATTCAAAATGATTCCCATACGCTAATCTTAACGCGATCTCGTTTCGTAACATCATACAGGCTAACGAGGGTTCACCTCCAAATGATTTCCTTCTAAAATTTTGACATCGCACGTTATAGAGATTACCTGGGTGTAATTATGCATAATTGCGTAATCATTTCTTCCGGAAAATTACTTTACTCTGATAATCATATCAGGTGCGTAGGGATGTTTTATTGGAATTTTCTTTGTTATGAAGGTTTTTTTTTTTTGGGGAATGTAACGTTTTCCTTTGGAAATGTTTTGAAGTGTCGGTTCGGCAAATTAAAAAAAGAAACTCCTAAACATTTTTATTGCTATTATAATAACTGAAAGGTAGTTTCAAAGCATTGGATAACTTAAGAAATATAGAAAAAGGTTTTAATTACACTTTGGTGTCAAGCAGATGCAGCAAAACTTAAATTATTATTATAATTAATTAGACAAAAAGTACATAGGTAATTTAAAAAAAAAACCTAAAATTATTAAAAATCATAACATCACGCCTGTATTTTCCGAAGGATGGCCAGAGGTGTACCTAAAGTACCTACACCGACATTTCGCCAGATATGTTTGAGTCCCATGTAATAGGGGGCGAGCCTATTGCCATCATCCAGGCTCAAATCCAGGCTACGGGCTGCTACTGAGAAATTCTAAACGCATTCTTCTAATATCTAACTGTATTCTCGTATAACCGACTTTAAATGACAAAAACACGAAAGAAAAACGGTACAAGATAATAAAAACGTTAGAAAATTTACAAAAATAGCTCGTTCAAAGTCAAAAGCATTACTTCAATCTAATATTCCGCAATTTAAATATCGCATCGCCTTAACGCCCGTACCGGTCGCGTATTATCAAATATCACTTCATGCTAGCCCGTGGCTAATATTAAGTGACATGACTTAGGCCTCAAAAAATACGTTCTGATTCTGGTGGGTATTATATGTTAGGATTTTCCACGTATCGAAACTGCTATCATAATTACAAAATTTAACATGCACAAAAAATTTACACCTGGATCGAAGTATTTTTGTTTTACGCCGACTACGTTTACTATTTATTTCAATTATTCTAATCAAGATAAAATTGTATACGAGCATTCAACTTATAACAGAACCGAGTACGTGGTAGATTCCGACACTTTTCTTTCACGCCTCTTAGAAACCCTAACCGACCTCGTCTCACCTCATGGTCGTAGTAGCATTTCTATTTACGCGTTGGCCGGATTTAAATTACAAAGTCGACCGCGCCTTCCCGTGTCGCTACCTCGAAATATGAGGTTTGCTAACTAAAGTGCCTGCCGCCTTTGAGTGCGGCCCTGGTTTAATAATGCGTCTTATAACGCCTTAAATCCGGTAAATAGTGAATTATGTCGCTTTGCTTGTGCTTTAGTTCGGGAAATAGGATTACGTTTGCAATGTATATTGCGATTGTTAGTTGTTTCATATTGGTTAAGTTTTGTGGCAGTTTTAGCTGTTGTTGGGGTGTTGTTTATCATGGTGTTTATCAGGACCTTGATCTTCATCCGTCCAGTCCAAAAGACTACTGGACTTCTACTAAGAATCCCCGCAATATGATCTTTTCAGTCGTCGTTAAGTTAGCTAATACACTTGGGACATGGGCTTAGTAAAATAACATTAATTCAAAAAATCTAAAGTCATTTATTCAAACTAGGCTGTGAATAGGCACTTTTTGAAGGTCAAAATTACATAAAGCCGGTTGTACAGGCCCGTTTTTTTCACCGGGTAACGTACAGTTTTTTTCGCCGGATTCGCGGTGGTGACCGGACGCCTGACCAATTTCCAAGTCATACAAATATGAGAAACACGGTCCGTTGTCAGGTGAAAAAAATGGGGGTGTACAACCGGCCTAAGACAGTCCCCCAAAACACACTTCACCACTTCCTCGTGCTTTAGCTGGGAAAAAGAAGTGGCACAACAAACTTCTCAGCAATAAAACTCAATTGCAGAGGAAAGGGCATCCTGTCGATGCCTTTGATGACACGATCATATCTCATCATCTTCTACCTAGCCTTTTCCCAACCAAGTTGGGGTCGGCTTCAGTCTAACCGGATGCAGCTGAATACAAGTATTTTACATGAAGCGACTGCCTATCTGACCTCTAAAACCCAGTCACTGGGTAATACGATACCCCTTGGTAAGACTGGTTGACAGGCTTTCTGTCGATCCGTAACAACTGTCCAAGATCCACAAATGACAGCCGGGAGCAACAGCAGCCTAATGTGCTTTCCGAGGCACATGAGTTTCGATATGTAAAGATGGTCATCCATCCACGGACCAACCCCGGCAAACGTAGCTTTACCAGATGGATCGACCCGTGCGGCTGTTATTACTTAGCCACGAGCTTCTCTATTTATCATTTACATTAAATGAATAACTTTAAAATGCAGTCATTTCAACATAATTACGTTTATTATCAACTAGCTGATGGCCGCGGCTTCGCCCGCGTGGATGTCGGTTACGATATACTAAAACCTTAGTCAAGAACCATTCTATCCATTGGCGAAAACAGCATGAAAATCGTTGTAGTGGTTTTTAAGTTTACCGCGAACAGGACGACAGACAGACGCAGCGGAGGACTTTGTTTTATAATATGTAAGGATTACATAATTATACAATGTCGCCCTGATGGATCCATGGTGGCTGTGTGCACCCGTGTGGCTTTCGATCATATTTGTGACACAAAAACCCGTACCTAACCCATTTTCCTGCCTTTAATCTCCAACCTTCCAAACTGTCCTGAAATCCTAAATTAATTACTCAAAATATTTACCTATTCAGAACAGCTTTATTACAAAGCTCAACTGACCTCACAGCTCAAACGCTTTCAAAATTCCGTTTTAAATCCTGTGATAGTTTCCCAGTTAATTTTATAATAGTTTCTAAAGGGATCAGCTGAGGTTTATTAAATGAGTTTCTGAAACCTAGGCTTGTTTGCGGACAGTGAACCAGATTATTCCTGGTTCGTGTTCAGAGTAACAAGGGTTAGGCTGTTAGCAATGTAAGTGTTGAATATTCTATTTCTTGTAACTCGTTTTAAAGAAGTTTACACGTGTTTTGCTGTCTTTATGGTATATTACAAAATAGTTCATTGATTTAGGCGTGACTTTGCGGAAATTCATTATAAAATACAATAGACGTAGATATATTTAGTAAATTATTCCTCAAGAGTTATAAAAAACCTGTAAGAAATTGACACGTGTTTCACTTCTCAACAAGGCATCTTCAGGATGGCAATTGACCAAACGCGAACCCGAACACGACGTGTTGCCACGCCGAGTGCTAGACGCGAAGTGAACCATATTGCCCGGCACCCCCATTTACACCACATACTTAAGGTATATCACACATCGACGCATACCAATAAGGGTTTTCATAAAAATTCAAGCCACCAGTTGGTGCTGCTTTGACAAGGGGTCTTCTATTTCGTAATAATTTCGTGATAAAACGTCTGTACGGATTTGGCACTTGGGTAGACCATGACCTGGATTAGGACATAGGATACTTTTAATGCGTTCTTGTACGTTCCCGTGGGATAATTTTTGACGTGCACGCGGGTGAAGCCGCGGGCAAAAGCTAGTAAGGTACGTATAAAACCAGGCAAAATAAAATAAATCAACATCTGCCTAGCCTTTTCCGAACTATTTCGGGGTCGGCTTCCAGTTTAACCAGATGGAGTAGAATACCAGTATTTTACATGGAGCGACTGCCTTTCTGACCTCCGCAACCTAACTGGGTAATACGATAAGACTGGTTGTCAGACTTTCGGGCTTCTGACTACCCGTAACAACTGTCAAAGTTCTACAAATGACAAGCGGGACCAACGGGTTAACGTGCTTTTCGAAGCACGGAGGAATCTCGTTATGTAATGGAAGATCATCCATTCACGAATCGACCACGCGTAGCTTAACCATCGATCGACCCGTGCGGCTGTTATTATTAGGTCCCCCACCTATGAAATCAGCGTTTTGTATGGAGAATATTAAAGAAGTTGCATTTTTCATACTAACATTTTCTTAAAATGTATGTAACAACCATGAACATTAATTTTTTTAAACTTTTATGTACTAATGTTTAGAAACTATAATAACGTAATATACCACTTAGATTAAGCGTCAAAAATACATTTTGGCTAGGTTAAACCAAATAGTGGTCATTTCTGCTAACAAAATAAGGAGTAATTTTTAAGGTATTTTTTATGTTTAGAAAACTTTAGGTTATAAGGTTTTATTTACTATTGGTAGTTGTCTATAATGGTCATTATTCGATATAATACCAAGCAATTGATTAATATTTTAAATCATAGAAGTAAAGAGGTTCTCATTTGTGAGAAAAAAGGCTATTTCACAGGTGGGAACCCAATATTTACTAAAACGATTATGATCTTCTTTTTGAGTGGTTAGCGACTAATCTGGTGTCAGAGTTCCAAAGCCACCCATGGGCCTGACTTGGCTTCACATGCGGTCGAGATATATCTCTCAGGCATGCCGCCGGTTTCCTCACGAGTTTTCCTTCAACGATAATGATGAAACTGTCATCTTGACTGTCTTTCGTTGTATTGCATCAAGTAACTCTGTGCCAATGCTGCCAGCCTATGGGCACTTTTCCTATTGACAGCAATTCAGACGAATGGTTTGATGTTCTTTGATCATTTTCCCTTGTATTCAATACTCAATACTACATTTTTTATTGCATTCGATATGTTACATAGATGGTACAGTAAATAAAAGATCGATATGGACCCTGTCGGGCACAGCAAAATTAGGAGAGAGGAAGAGGGCTAAGCAGAAATGTAATATTGTTATAAATTATTAGATGTGTTTAATTATGTAGGTAATATATTATTAGGATAGTGTAAATAGGTATAGTAGGTACTCGTATATTAATTATATTTATTTTATGTAGTGAATAAGAATAATCTAGGTAATTATTATGAATTTATTAAGTAGAAGTATTTTCATTATTATTAAATTTACCCATTTTCAAACATTTTCCCTTGTACATAATTATTATTATTAAGTAAATATTATAAGTCAGTAAGTAGTTGTACTTGTGTGCTTAAAGTATTAAATAAAGTTAATGTACTTAAAAAAAACAAAAAAAGTTACTCTGTACAAATGTTCTTGCATTATATTTTTTAATTCCAAGTTCCTCATTCATTATTTATTATAAACAATCAGTTAGTTTCCTACAGAAACAAAGGAAAACCTTATAATTTATTATTTTGTAACAAAAAAGGTTTTCGCTAAATTTTACTGTATTTAAAATCAATCCTATGACCTTATACGACTGATTCATATTTTATAAGAGTCGCAGGTACATCCAATTAATTAACAGCTCGTCTCGTTCGAATCAATCTATATTTAACATTCAATTTATCAGTCTCGTGCAATCAATTGCGACCATTAAATTAATTAATATGCATCGTTTGAACATCGCCTGAACATCCAATTATCAAAAGCATAATATTATTTGTATTGAAAGTCAATTTTAAAAGGTCTCTTTGTCTCAGCAAAGAGTATTTCTAGTCACGAACTAACTTTTTTATTTAAGTAAAAATACATACATTTTTGTCCTCAAAAACCCTCACTAAAGTACAGTCGCTACCAACTTATCAACTCGACTTAGTGTCTTCTAAACGAAGGACATGTGTCACGCACGGTCTGAGTAAAACGAATGAACTACGCATTATTGCCAAATAAGCAGCGACACAATAGTGTATCTCTTCTGGGTATTAGCGGCTTCCCAATGTTTTTTGTGCCTAGTTTTGTCAGCGTTTTTTGGGACTGACTGTACGAATTTTAAATAAGTTTGGGGTGGGTTCTGGCCTTTTTTTGTTTTATACTTTACTGTGGATTTTTTATTTCTAATTGGAAGAAAAATTTGTTATCTGAATCTAGATGTAATTTACTGTTAACTACACTAATTATAAAGAGGAAAGATTTTTATTTTTGTTTTTAATGAATAAGGTCAAAAATTAGTGGACCGATTTTAAAAATTGATGATTGGAGGATAATTGTTTTTAAAAATCGATGATTGATAAATGATTTTAAGAATATCGGACCAACCTGCACCTTTGACGCGCGCCTTGCCTACACTTATCGAAATCGCGGAAAGGGATTTATTTACTTGTTCTATGAATGAGTTCACAAAAATTACTTTACACGTATGATAAGTTTCTAGTTGTGTTGGGAATAATAAATAAATAAATATCAAGCCGACGAAGCCGCTGGCAGAAGCTACTTACGGCCATTTTCTTCATCAAAAGTAACAGCCAAAGTAACGTCAAAAAGTCAAAGAAACGGTTAAATTTGTTTTTTTTTTGACGTTACTTTGGCTGTTACTTTTGATGAAGAAACTGGCCGTTACAGAGAAGCTGTAAAATATAGGTAAAATCAAAAGAGTTTCCGGGTATTGCTAATTTTGTTAGTTTTAAATGCTCCTGTTTTATTCTGTTTTGTATTTCCTGTGCGTGACCAAAATATATTTTTTCTTTATGTTTCAACTTAAAAAAAAATACTTTTTTAAATAATAAAAGTTATATTTATTTTACTACTTAATATAACAATTATTTTTAGCTATTTAAAAAAAAAATGTTTTTTATTATTTAGCTATGATATATTCATCAATGGATATTAAATCTTACTGCGGATGTACACTAAACAACATTATTCCACACGCAACAATAAATGCTAGCCTAAAAGAAGGACCAGAAAAAAGCTGCTGAAATTTAAAAATGAAATTTAAATAAGAATAAATGAATTGGTGAGAAATAAGTATTCAGCTCTGCTCGTTAAATCGCTAGCTATGAAAAACTGAGTGGCTCATTATATGGTAATAAAGTGGATTTTAAAGGCAAACGTCTTATTTTCATCAACATCTTGACTTATGTGCGGAGATTTTCGACGATCCAAATTAAAATTTGACGGTTGAACGGAATAATGGAGAGTTCTTTTTTTGTAATTTGCGGACTTCAAGATTTTGGTCCTTATTTAGGCGTGTGTTCTTGGCTTTAGAGTAGGTACCTACTTTGTAATTTTCTTATATTTGAATGTTGAATATTTTTGTTCAATCTTGATAATTAAAGACAAAGTGACTGTATTTTTTTTAGAGTATATTTACCTATTCATAGCTTAAAATTTAAACTGAATCAAGTAATATCCAACAAGCTTTCCCTTACAATCTCCATAATATAATGCTAATAATATGGAACTCCACAGATTATTTAAATTTCAACCCACGAATACGAGTGTGAAATATGGTAGGTATCCACGGGCACCGAGTGGACGTGAGACCCTACCTGATGGGCCGGGTAGGGCCCTTACAGAGTAGGAACTAATAGGTACAAGAATCACGAAACGAATATGTATGAATAGATGGTGGATGTTATTTCGATTTTATTTTTTAATACTTTGTAGGTACAATGAAATAAAATTACTCTACGTACTACAATTGGTATTAAAGTATAGACATTTTATTACAGGTACGTCGTCTTCACGTATAATAATAATTATATATCTATAGAAAATATTGTAAAACATTTTAAAAGATGATAATTATATAATATAATATTAATAATAAATAATATACAATTATAATTAAATATGATATTTCATAAAATGATTACAAGCACTTTTTACGTCAAAATAAAATAATAATATTTTAAAACTAGATGAAGTCGGTGTCTTATCCATAAATAAACTCTTAGGTCAGTTTTTTTTATGCAGAAATTATCTTTGTAGATAATTAAAGAAAAAGATTATTACAGCAAAACAAAAATACAACTATTATAAACATAAAATTATTTGTCTGATGATTGCAATTTCTTCTCTACCGCTATTTAGCCCCTGAACATGATCATGAAAATATTCACAGGCGTGTCAATGACAGGAACACATAAATAATAAATAAAATGAAACAAAACACTCCACTCTCATAAACTAATTTTTACTTCAAAACACTGAGCATTTTCGCTTTATTTATTTCACCGTATCTTTAAATAATTTTTACCCAATCCGACATGTATATAATACATTCATCCTTGCATCCGGCTGAATTTGTTTCTTTGAAAAGGAACCTTTGTAGGATTTTACGCGTTTCCAGTGTATTGTAGATCGTAATGCCGGTATTATTTCGGATTTTTCCTGTCGTGTTTCGGGGACAATGTTCGGTAAGCAGTTTAGTTTGATGTATCAGTTTGACATTTGTTTTTATAATGATTTGTGGGAATGCTGTGCTAGAGAGAGATAGCGAGGAACCGAAGGACTAGGAATTATAAATGATAAATTTTTGTTCAAAACTAAAGTTATTGACTAGAAGAATAAGAGTTATGTGATAGTTAATTGATTCAGGCATGACTTTGCGGAAATCCATCATAAAATACAATAGACGTAGATGTTTCACGTCGTGTTCGGGTTCGCGACTGGTCAATCATCTTCCTGAGGATGCCTTGTTGACAGGTGAAACACGTGTCGATTTCTTACAAGGTCTTTTAGGACTCTTGAAGAATAGCTAAGCGGAATAGGTTACTAAATCTACGTCTATTGCATTTTAGAGTTATTTGATTCAGTGTTAAATGCACCAGAGAATGTATATAAATAAAGCTACAGATCTATAATAAATTCTTATTCGAATTTGCTTAAAGAGGTTCAATTCCAAGTACATTGATAATCGCTTCAAAACACAGTCCCATTTCACTAGAATTTTTAAAATCTAATTTATGTCAACACAAATTTGTCCCTATGGGCGCGAAAATTTTCGCAATTAAAAGGGTCTGCCCAGTTTACCCCTCTGGGGCTTTTCAACTCATTCACAAAATGTCCCTTATTTTGAAGATTTAAATAACTATGGGAGTTTTAATAGCTGTTGGTACAAAGCAGAATAAACAAGGACGATAACGTTAATTTATAGTCATTAGAATGTAGTAGAAATTTGTTATTCATGCTGAACTGATCCTAATTTAATTTGATGAAAACATTAATCAGACTGGGTTTTTACGTCTGACCAGTAACCTGTCCTTTTGTCATCTGTCGACGTTAGTCAATGAGATAAATGTGTCTTTTTGTTTTAATCTGCAGTAGACAAAACAAAATGGGGAGAAATTATTTCATTCAAAATGAATACTCTGTTTATAAAAAGTCTGACATTCGTTTGATAAGGGCCTATACTGAACAAATAACCTCAAGCATAACAAAGAACAATGCAATCACACATCCACACCCCGAACAAAAATTCACGCTCCACAAAAACTCAACAATCATAATCATCCATGTAGGACAAACATTACAAATTCACTCTCGAACACTATGTGTTACGAAAAAAAACGATTGCCTCGTTCCGCGTCACCCGTCATGCTTCGCAAAAAAGTAAAACATTGCCTCTTGAATCCAACGAACTGGCAAAGTCAATACACTCAACACGAGGGCAAAGCTAGGCTAACGAGCCCATCACTGGGGAGACATGGCAAATATTATTTCGAGACGGAACGTAGATTGAAAAACTTGAGTGTATTTAAGTTTTTGTATCTTTTGTTTCTGAGTGGATGTCGCTTTAGTTCTTAATCTGGATTACGGAAGGGATATGCATAGTGTTTGGGCTTACTTGAGGATCACTGAAAAATAAACAGCATGTATCAGAAAGATGATCATATAATATGGTACAAACCATCAAAATGAACAACTTTCTCAATGGATACAACATCTAATCAGTCGTCCCATATGTTTTGGTCGTCATGTTGTTGTCTTGTTGGTAAGTATATGTGTTCCAACATTCTTTCTTTAAAACAAGATTTTTTTTTGCATCACTTTGATGTCGAAGTTATTCATAGACAGCATTTGAACGACTACTATTTTCGGGCAAAAATGTAAAAAGATAGAATAGGTATTCATGAACTTTGATCCTATATGACATACTCAACTATTGAACCTATATAACTTAGTTATCCTTAAAGACGGGACTTCAAAGCTCCGAATTATAATCCAGATCAACAGTTAAGCGAACATATAAATAATTTCGAGTCTTAGGACCAAACTAATAAGGTCTAAGGGCCTTATCATACTGGCGATTTGCGAGCGAGTTTCTAGCGAGGCGATTAGGCAACGTGCTCGCTGCGGGTGCATAGCGTACCACGCCACGAAAGCGTGAGTATACCATATAAAAAACCGTATAGAGAATGAGACAAGCGATTGTACAATTTTGTGAAAACATGGAGTAAACATCGCGTAGTCGCGGCAAGCTCGCTTTGCACCCGCGGAGAGCACATTTAAAAATCGCCTCGCTGAAAATAAGCTGGCAAATCGTCAGTGTGATAACGCTCTAAGTCCTAACATCTGTTGTCAATAACAATTCGATGCCAACTTTCATAATATAATTTACATAGATTTATAAACTTAATCTGTGCCAGTCTAGACGGATTTAGTTTGAAATGTACTATGAAAATACCATTTAATAATACATTAGGGTTTAACTCTATAAATAAGTAAAACTATTGCCGATCGACGATTCTATGAAATATATATGCTGAACTTGTCTGAGATATAAATTAATTTAGACAAGATGAGTTCAGGTGTAGTTTAGTTTACAATGCTAATACCCAAATATTTAATCCATCTCGTCTCTAAATGCTTGAAAATTAGTATTAAACAGTACTAATTGGATTTTGAGAGAATAATTAACATATCTGTTTGAGTTATTTCTGTCGCTTGTGATTAACTTAATACAGCATTAATTCGAAACCAAGTTGTGGATCAATGATTTTAATATCATTGCAATAATGACATTTATGAGCAGCGGCTGTCAACAAAAAAGTAGACCGGGTAAGTAATAAAAAAAAAAAACAAGGCAGGTATTTATTTATAATATGAACAATGGTCTGTCATGCGTCCGTCTCATTTATTTATTTATAAGTGGTTTTTTTTAATTCTGTTCTGCAATTTTATACGCATTCACACTAATTATATAATTATATACATAAGTACCATGTAGTTCGTTATTATTATTATTATGTAATACTTATTTTGTTTTTTTATTTAATTTAAGTAGGTATGCATACACTTATTATATTATAAAACTGATTTGCATCAGTCACCTCACACTTTCGGGTCCGGTTGAAAACCAGCGTCAGGCACTTATAGTTGTCTGTTTATCTTTTATTTTGTTATTTGCTGTATACTCGTACTATGTATATTGTGAGCCTTTCAGTCTGTGCTGAATAAATGTATTTTCTTTCTTTCTTCTTTTATTTCTATATATAGAGGAGGTACTTTAAAAAAAATGCAGGTTTAGAATATCCAAAATTGTGCTCATGATTCTTTTGAACCCTGCTCTATATTTTTCATTGTTCCAAGTCCCATCTCAAACAACCTGCATAGCGCTACAAGGATATTTTTGAGAGTTGCCAAAATGGGAACTAGCGCCTCCATCTTGTTTTCGAATACATTTCAAGCGACATAAAAGAAAACAATTGAACTTTAATGTTTATTAACAGCGCCCCCCTGTGAATGTCATCGGAACGCCAATAGATGCTTAAAGCAGTGTAGTTATCAAATCACAAATATTTACCCAGTTCACTCGATCACGACACACAATCCTAAAGTTTCCAAATTAACCAAAGTTATTTATTTTTCTTCGCCAAACACGAAATCTGCGAGTGACACTAAAAGGCAACGAACAACAGCCCCGTGATTGGAAACTCGTTACAATATAATTGAATTCTTGAAGAATAAGCGAGGATTACTTAAAACATTTTTTCAACAAAATTCTAAATTCTGTTCGAAGAGACATCAAAGGAGTTTTACATCGAACGAAAAGTTGGGTGAATTTTTGTTCAGAATATTCTTGGGAAGGTGTCGAATTCAGGGTGGACATTGAGTAGTCGCGTAATTCGAGACAGGCCAAGTTTAGCAGTGGACGTGGGCATGCAGGTATTGGCTGACTGAAATGATTGTAAGAAGAAAAAAAAGAAAATACAATTATTTAGAAAAGACTAAAAGGCACACAACATTATTCAGCAAATTGAAATATAACTGTAAAGTGAAATGAAATGAAATTGTTTATTCTTTAAATAGGATATTGGAATCACTTTTACATGTCGGATATTTGTTTTTTTGAATATGCTAATTGAGGTCGGCGTTTCCTATCTGACTACCCTGAGAAGAAAAGCCGAAACAAACTCAGAGGTCGCAGCCTCTTTTAAAATCCAGACATAATCTTGGTCAGGCTATATGAGAACCATGAAGATTAGCATCTGAAATGGTCTTTTGAGGAAAGAACCACGCAGATTTGAGTGGATCTGTCCAGTCAGTGCAAGCATTTGTCAGTAATAGTGGAGTTCACTCAGAAAATGATTTTATAAACTGGTAAAAGTTAAAAGATCATCAAGAAGGTGGGTCAATGATATCAAAGAGATCTTAATGGCAAACAAAAACGAGAGATAGAAAACAATGGATAAAAATGGCTTTACCTTTTTCTCTTTCAAATTAAACCATATCTTATTAAAAATGTAATAATAAATTGGAAATCCAATTAACAACAACAAAATTACCTAGTTAGTTTAAAAAAAAAAAAACGTAATTATATTAAATACCATCTTATAAATATTGCAATAACAAAGACATCATTATGTATTGAATTGAATCAAATATTAACTTTGTTGCATGCAAACAAATATTTAAAACTGCATGGAAAAGGGAGAAAAATAAAAGGCTTATGTTTATTATTTACTTATTTAATCGTGTACTCAACTCAGATAATGATTTTTGAAACTGGTACAAGCTGATCGTCTCTAACAGTGATTATATATTATGAAATCTATTTTTTTAAACTCGGTAGTCGCATAATGTCCTGCATAAAAAACACTTGCCTGTTTTTCCTCTATCTTATACTAGGAAGTTTATCAATAACACTCCAAAAAATCCTGGTATAAAGAAGACTACGTAAAATTTCGCTAGTTCATCACCCACAAAGAACAAGTCGTTTGAAACTTCAAGTCTCTCAACTTGCACGGACTGAACAACTAATTCACTTTATTTTCCGCTATTCTTACTGGGAATCTTGGAAATATTCAATGTTTTGTTACTTTATTGACCGGCTTTGAGAAAGGAGAAGAAAAAAAAGGTTTTTTGTTTCGATTTCCGACCCGTATTAAGTGAGAATAGAGTTGTAAGGAAAAAAAGATGAAGGTCTTTGCCTTAAAAGAGTGTGACAAGACAATATTATAGAATGGGTATATAAACGGATTGAGCTCTTATTATTATTATTATTAATCTTTATTTAATCAGACTACAATGGTATATAGTGTTAGTAAAAAAATAGCTTAAACTATGTTAGTACTTCATTACTAAAACAGAACGGGTCCGGTTCGCAAGCGCCACACAAGCGCTATCTGCCCGGTGGCTATCGATTGCAGGATAAGGTTGGGACTGCCACGCAACCTGCGGAGTAGCGAAGCAGATATCTTACGCCAAATTGCATCAAAGCCGTCAGTGCGTGCGTCTGCAAACATTGCCGAGGCACTACAGAAGCGCGGCAATCGCAACAATACCCTGAATGCGTTATTGTATTGGATACGCAGAGCATTGTAAGCTAGTTAATTGATTCAGGCGTGACTTTGCGAAAATCCATTAAAGAATACAATAGACATAGATATATTTAGTAACCTATTCCGGTTAACTATTTGCGCTGGACGCAGAGACGCTCTGCGTCCAGCGCTCGGTGTGGCAACACGTCGTGCTCTGGTTTGCAATTGGTCAATCGTCATCCTGAGGATGCCTCGTTGAGAGGTGAAACACGTGTCGATTTCTTACAGGGTTTTTTATAACTCGTGAAGAATAGTTAAGCGGAATAGGTTACTAATTATATCTACGTCTATTGTATTCTAGCATTGTAAGCCTTTTGGGTGTATGTGAACCACAGGGCTCCTGAGCTTCGAGCTTCGAACGGGCTTCTTACTAACTTTTCCGAGATTTAAGTGATTGTTTTTTAATTGGTAGTAGAAACTCGCAAAGTTAATCCATATTTGGGTGGGTAGTTTTTTAACCAGCTTCATAGACAGTAATCCAATAAATTATGGGCCTTCAATAGTCGCTCGACAGTATTTCACCCAATTTGCGAATACATTCATGTCAGTTATCGACCTTGTATCTTTTATATATTAATTTCATTTAGTGCCTCTTTAAAAGGTGGCACTAAAACTCAAAATTGCACATAAACAGCCGACTGAAACAAAAACAAAAAGCGACTATAAAGAAAAACATTTATTTTTCTTTGTTTTGAGGGACATGAGAGTTGGCGGTTTTCCTTATATGCCATAAGCAATCATCTGAAGAAGAGGGTCTTGCGACTACGTGAGAGGACTCACTCTAACGTTACCGTCATACTTGTTCCCGAAGGTTAGAGGTATACGTGGAATCACTTGACTGAATATGGTATAAACTGACAGATACAAAGAGATATAATATACAAGGGTGTACATTGTGTACAATTTTAGATAGGGACTGATGCGGAGGATTATCTTGACATCAATAGTATCTGCTTACTATTCACCTTATTATAACTTGATACAGTAAAATATTTATTCATTTATATAGCTTTTAATGCAAACAATATAATTATGGATTTATAAGAGTGTTTATGGAGTTTCCTGCCCGTTCATCTCCATAGGAACCTACGCCTTGGAATGGGCCGACTCCTTGACAATTCAAAAGTAACTGTAAATGGTTTAATTTAAATAAATGCTTTGAGTTTGATTTAAAGTAAGTAGTTTTGTTCATCGCGTCCGTTTTTTTAATGTTTTTTGAACTCGGGCATATATTTATCGGGTTATATTTAATTATTACCACTGAAATAAGCCATATTTTTAAAAGTTAAAAACGTAATTGTACACAGCTTAAGCATGGAGAGCTTAAGTTAATAAATAACCATTAAATTGTAGATCTTATCGTGGTCCTGTGGTACTAAATTTTGGGTAAAAGATTATAACGTAATTTGGAAAGGTTTTACTTAATTTTCACACAGATTAGATTGTGTTCCAGCAGGAGGAGGGTTGAGTCTATAAAATATTGCTAGTAAATAATTTCCATATTGATCAATCACTTAAAATTATGGTTAACTTACTGCGCCCCGCGGTTTCACCCGCGTAAGTTTCGATCCCGTGGGAATATTGGGATAAAAAGTATCCTATGTCCTATTCCAGGTCACGGTCTAACCATGTGCCAAATTTCATCCAAATCCTTCCAGCCGTTTTAGCGTGAAAGCGTAACAAATAAACAAACTCACTTTCGCATTTATAATATTATAGCTAGGATAAATTGTTGTTATATTATTTTCTCCTCATGAATTTATTTTATTTAATAATGTACCTTTTTTTTTTTCAGATCAACGATTTTTCATTTGTAAACTGATCTCAAAAGCCAAAACCATTGCCCATCTCTTTGTTTTACCCTTTTAGCACCGTAACTGAATAAATTGGCTAAAAGCATTTATCAAAAGTTTTCATTATTCATATTTTGTTTATCCCGCAAAAAGCCTAGGATTATAAAGTACCTACACGTTACACGAACTGTTGCTGTAACAATAACTGCTTGATTACAGCCTTGTTTGTTTAATTTAGGAATATTTTGGGATGATGAAGAATTCGTCTAAAGGTGAGCAAGAAAAAATCTCGAAACAAGACTAGACTAAGGGTGAATGTCGACCGCCGCCGTCACCGGAAGTCACCGAGAAACGAGATTATTCGGATCGCATGTGACGTCCCGATGACGGCGATATATGTCCACCGTGACCGAACTCGGCATGATAGACCAAACTCAAACCGTGAACAGTATGGTGCGACGGCAGTGTGTGCACAAGATCAAACGTGTTTTGTATTGCCGGCACATCACATCGGCCCCTAAACACAAATACCTACTTATTACGTATCACTGCAATACGAGAAATTGACAGATGAGTAGCATGTGGACTCAATTCAAACATCAATATTAATATTATTAATATCATCAAAATATCCAATCAATCTGCCTAGCCTTTTCCCAACTATGTTGGGGTCGGCTTCCAGTCTAACCGGATGCAGCTGAATACCAGTATTTTACATGGAGCGACTGCCTGTCTGACCTCCACAACGCATTAACTGGGTAATACGATACCCCTTGGTAAGACTGGTTGTCAGACTTTCGGGCATCTGACGACCCGTAATGACTGTCAAAGATCTACGAATGACAGCCAGGACCAACGGATTAACGTGCTTTCCGAGGCACGGAGGAATCTCGGGATGTAAAGATGGTCACCCATTCACGGACCAACCCCGGCATGCGTAGCTTAACCTGATGGATCGACCCATGCGGCTGGTATTGCTTAGCCACGAGCTCCTCTCAAACATCCGAAAACAATAAACAAAAGGGTAACTTCGTATTGAATTATTATTTACTATCTAAACAACAGCAAATAACCGACATAAGCTTAGACAAACATACCAAATTGTTATGCAACACGCGACGCTACATGTTACGTTACGCAACGAGTTTGTATGTTTGTATATAATAGGCGGTAGACGGCGGTAACGCTAATACTTCGACCTTAGCTGGGAGCACGTATGTTTGCAGATTTACCTTACAAGTTTAGACCTAACGGAGATATGAAGGGAGATTATGTACGAAATGGATTCTTGGAATTCGGGATTTGGGGAATAAAATGTGTCGTTGTGGGTTTTCGTTTCAGATTATGAGAAAGTTTTTACTGTTTTGTTGTACCATGGAGGTTTCTAGACTAGGTTTTCTTCGTTTCACCTTTTTAATTTTCAGAACCGGCAAGAGCCGTTATTACTACTTTTTTGCACGATATAGGAAAGTAGCCCTTTATATCAATACCACTGCTCTAAAAATGGTGAAGAAAAACACCGTAAGGAACCGCATGTCCCAGAACCAAAAATTCGAAGACTTGTGACATTCATCAATCCGTACTGTGCCCGCGTTGTCGATCATTGCCCACTCCCTCTCGCAGAGAAGAGACTTATGTGTCCCAGTAATGGAAACGTTATAGGCTTATTATGCTATTGGAAAGTCGCTTATATAGCCTATTATAAAAGGTATAAGGATATGCGAATATACAGCGAGCAAGCGTAGATATCAATGGCCGTTCTTCTATTTAACGGTTTTCGATTATAGTGATACGGTAATTACCTGTTTAATTATTAGCTCATGTCATGCTCACCTACTGCTTCAATATTAATTAACCACAATAATTGGTTTAAGATAGTCTCTGCCACAAGCCAGGATTAATTACACCAAAATAAAAGAAGGTATACTAAACAGAAGACGCATATCTCACACATCTAATTACCAAAATCAAATAAAGAAGCACAACCTAACCACATAACCAAGTAACTGCCCTAATCTCTTAACGAACTAAAATCAAATTGAGTTAATTTAATAAACTTTATCCCCCGAAAAGAGGGAATTCGTGTCTCATTCGTATCCCCGAGGGCCTAAATAATTCCCGTGGGGACTTGGGGTACTCCCCATATCTCATCTTACGTATAATTGCGCTGCGTTTAGATTTATAATTGGGAGCTTGGGGTCTCAAATGATTTCAAGATTGTAAAACCATGTAACCAATTGTTGCGTAGTATTTAGTAAATACTTTGAATCATTAATGTTCTTGTTGTGACATAACTTACAAAAAAGACAAAAATAGCTTGTTTGTTGTTTATCGAATTTATAGGCACCTGTACGTCTATTGTCTGTGTATCTTGATTTGTGAAGATTCTTTTTACAGTTTTTTCGAATGTTATCAAAATATGAAATGTAACAAAAAATAAACAGCTTTACAGTTGGAATAAATAAACAAAACTTAGCAAAACAATAATTATTAGTAATAGACACTGTTTAATAAAAGCTAATCAAAAATATGAGTGTAAAAAAGTATTATTGAGTATAACAATATAATACTTTTTTTTGTTATTTGTATTTTGTGTTTCATGAACTGTGTCCAAATAAACTTTATTCTTTCTTTCTTTATTGCAAAGAACTACTATAAAAACTTTTAATATAGACTTCTAAATCTTTATATTTATACTGTAAACAATTTAATTCCACCTTTACTCCCAAGACTATCTCGGTCAATAGTAACGCATCTTTCAGTGATTGGGCTACCATTGGTATTCATAAAAGTAGAACACGGCTTTATGAGCTGTACAGTGAAAGGACTTATGTAAACACTGCTGAATTTAATTTATACGTTAAAAATTATTCAAAATTATTTAAAAAAGTTTGTTGTACGGCCAAGTCTCGTTATTTGAGTTCGAAGATTAAAAACAGTAATAATGTAATTAAAACGACTTGGAATATTATTAATAGTGAAACGGGAAGGTCTACTAACCGAAATACTGACTACAGCCTGTCTATTAATGACAACATAATAAAATCAGACTCACAAGTCGCCGAGGCCTTTGAGAATTTCTTTTCAGATATTCCCGTTTCAACTACTAAATCCCTAAACTCATCACCTTCTGTTGCTGAGTCTTTGCTTAAGGAAAATGTTAATGTTTGCGATTCGGAATTCCATTTTGAACATATTACCTGTAGAGACATAATTAAAACCTTTCACACTTTAAATGTAAAAAAGACTGCAGATCTGTGGGGTAATTCTGTAGAAGTTGCCAAGTCTATTATTGACATTGTAGCACCTACTTTAGCTCTTATTTTTAATAATTGTATCCACTGCGGGGAGTTTCCTGACCTTATGAAAAATAGTAAAATAATACCTTTATTTAAATCAGGTAGTACATCAGACCCCACAAATTATAGACCTATTTCAGTACTACCTACCTTTAGTAAAATTTTTGAGAAGTTAATTTTAGAGCAATTGCAAAGATTTTTTAATAGACATAAATTGTTACATAGCAAACAGTTCGGTTTCACTAGGGGTCGTTCAACTACTGATGCCGGTGTTGAACTTTTAGGACATATTTATAATGCATGGGAAGATAAATGCGATGCCTTGGGCATCTTTTGTGATTTGTCTAAGGCATTCGATTGCGTTCTTCATGAAACGTTAATCAGGAAACTCCGCCACTACGGAATCCGGAACACCGCTCTGGATCTTCTTACTTCATACTTAAGTAATAGGATTCAGAGCGTTGACGTTAATGGGAAAAGATCTCCCGGATCTATAGTAACAATGGGAGTCCCACAGGGCTCAATTCTTGGTCCTTTCTTGTTTCTTATTTATATTAATGACTTGCCTTACCTCATAAAGGATAATCATGAGATAGTGTTGTTTGCAGATGACACTTCGCTTTTGTTTAAACTTAAACGTCAGCAGCTGGTTACTGACGATGTAAATAGCGCGATCTCAAAAGTAGTTCACTGGTTTAATGTTAACAATTTACTTCTTAATGAAAAAAAAACCAAATGCATTAAGTTTACGCTACCTCACGTTAGGCAGGTGAAAACTAATGTGTTGATAAAGGGCGAAGAATTGAATCCCGAAGATAGCACAGTTTTCTTGGGCTTAACTTTGGATGCTAAGCTTCAGTGGGGCCCACATATAGATAAATTGTCAAAAAAACTAAGCTCCGCAGCATACGCTGTTAGAAAAATTCGTAATTTAACTGACATAGAGACAGCCCGTTTAGTGTACTTTAGCTATTTTCATAGTGTAATGTCGTACGGTATTCTGTTGTGGGGAAATGCCGTCGACATTCAGACTATCTTTGTTTTGCAGAAAAGAGCTGTTCGATCAATTTATAAATTAAGTCCGAGATACTCACTCAGAGAGAAATTTAAGGAGATAAATGTAATGACTGTGCCTTCTCAGTATATTTTTGAAAATCTTTTATATGCCCACAAAAATATTAAATTGTTTAAAAAATACAGTGATATCCATAATATAAATACTAGGAACAAACACAAATTTGTTATACCTACAACAAGGCTCAAGAAAATAGGTGGCTCCTTTAGATGTCAATGTATACGCTTTTACAATAAGCTTCCAAGCCACGTACAAGATCTAAGCCTTAATAAATTTAAAACATTTATTAAACGTAAGTTGTGCCAAAAAGCGTATTATACCATTAAAGATTACACTGAGGACAAAAAGGCTTGGGATTGAGCTGCTCCAATTTCTCCAATTTTGTTATTTTTTAACTTATTGAATTCTGTTATATTTAGTGACTTTTTATTTTATTATTAACTTATACAGTGACATGAATGTTTACTTTGTAAAGTATTATATTATTTTAATTATTGTGAATGTGAAGACTATGTGGATCTTTGTTTCTTTTCTTTTTTAGTATTAATTTTTCCTTAGTTTTAATTAATCATGGTCTGGCAGTTTGAGCAATTTATGCGGCCTAACCAAATGTCCTTTCTTTGGTACTGTTCGTCAAATCGTTGAGCTCCTTAAAATTGGAGTTGAGCTGCACGATTATTGACAAATGCTTGCACTGACTGGACAGGTCCACTCAATCTGTGTGGTTCTTTCCTCAAAAGTCCATTTCAGACACCAATCTACATGGTCTTCACATGATCTGACCAAGATTATGTCTGGACTTTAAAAGAGACTGTGACCTCTGAGTTTGTTTCGGCCTTTCTTCTCAGAGTAGTCAGATAGGAAACGCCGACCTCATCTAGTTTTAAAAATGTGATTGACGTGTAAAAGTGTTTGTACAAACCTACTTACAGAAATAAAAATCATTTATCATCATTTATCATTTAAACTTATTGCCGTGTTACTTGATAAGACACTTTTACCATAAGACTAAAAACTTATCTTACTTATATGACACTCGTGGGTTGCAGCTGAAAATCAGCGTCAGGTGGTACACTTTGTGTTTCCATTTGACATTATGCTGAGCTGAGGCCCTTTTGGCATTCTAATGGTTGTTTTCTGTTTTTATAGTTTTAAGGTGTATTTTTTCTGCTACAATGCCAATAAACGCATTTTTCTTTCTTTCTTTCTTTCTTTCTTTATCTCATTCATACTCTCTTCTCCCTTGTCCACAGAACTTCCTCCAGAGAAGCCAACGATAAAGGCGGAGAAGGGATGGTACGCATCCGGTGACTCCCTCAGAGCACAGTGCTCGTCACCACCAGCTGACCCTCCAGCCAACTTGACGTGGCTGCTAAATGGAAGAGATGTGAGTACAATTAGTAGATATGATAGATTAACACTCGGTAGAGAAACCAACGATAACGGCGGAGAAGGGATGGCACGCATCTTGTAATTCCCTCAGAACACCGTGTTAGTTACAAACGGCCGACCCTCCAGCCAACCTGACGTGGCTGGCATAACCCTACATGGGCACTTATGAAACCTCAGAAGCTAGGTACACGGTTCCACAGCCGGCAGGAAACTACATGATAAAAATTAAAAAAAAAAAATTGTAATTTTTTTTTTTTTCCATAGTTTTAATTTTTCACTTTTTAGTTGAGGTACCTACCCCTCACAAATTCGAATACCACTAGCTGCTATGTGAATAACAGTGACGGAGTAATTTAAAACATCGTCCATATCGACTAAATGAAAAAAAAAAAAAAAATGTAATATTGAAGCTAACTCAAAAACTACACAAGCAAAGTTACTAAAATTTATAAGCGACCACCTCTAAAGGATGACCTACCAAACAAAAACAGAATGTCAACAAGTACCTTTATTAATACACGATATTATTTTATTTCCTCTAATTATATTGTTCTCCATATAAATAGTTTTTGTCCTGTCAGGTAGGTATGCTTCATTCAACCCCGACGCATCGAAATTTTTAGACGATATCTGGAACTTAATATGACTTGGACCTTTAAGGCAGGTTGTGAAAAACGTTACAATCGACAGGTTGTTTCCGTACCTCTAGCAAAGAAGACGCTGATTATTTTTTCACAACTAACAAAAATAAAAGTTATAAAACCCAATTACGACAAAAATATCATCTACGAGTAAAAAGGTATAAACAAGTGACACGTGCTAGGGCATAAATCAAACAGATACGTGTGCTTCCGGATTTTTAATTTGTCTGTCTGTTGTTCTTGTTCATACCTTTTTAAATTATTTTTTTGTTGTATTTTGGTTTTAGTTTTAGATCTTTATTTTTATTAAATTTTTTTGGGGGTACCTCATTTTTCAAATTGTGATGAGTAGTTTAGAGGATATGAGCATACATACATACATACCGATCAAAATCATAACCCTCCTATTTGCTTCACCGTAGTCGGGTAAAAATATAAATTGGCTTTGGAGTGATGAATGTACAACCATTCATCACCCTTACCTTACCAACTACCCTCTCGTTATATTATTACGCAATTACATTCTAATGTAAGAACGATATATTTAGACGACATCTTCTTAAAATAAAATACAGCGAACAAAATAAGAAGCTTGTATCCCTCGAGGTTCTTATCTTTGCTCAGTAACAAGATCGAAGTATGATTCCGAACTTTGTTTATGCAAACTTTTACATAACGGGGCGCAATTTAAAAAAATGTGTTTTGTTTAATAACGTTAAGAGCCTGTTAACATAAGATTTCGCTAATTTTAAAATAGAACTGAATATGTGCCTCGTTGGTTTAGCAGTCGCTAGTGCTACTGCTACACATGAGGTTCTGTGTTCGATTCCTAAGTCGGGTCCGAAATGCGGGAAAGTCCGAAAGGGATACCGGGACCTTGGCAACAGGCAACTGAAGGAGCACGGGTGGGTTTTAGTCAGTAAAAATCTGACACGCCCTCCCGCTCCGCCCAGAGCGGGAGAAGTCATTTGATGAATTCCCAAATTAAAAAAAAGGTCGTTTAAAATGGTATTCAGTTTTTCCGTCTGATATTTATCAGTAGCAGCCCGTAGTCTGGATTTGTGCCCGGTTGATGGTAATTGCCTCACCCCTATAACATGGGACTGAATACTATAAACCGCGAAATGTGTTTGTAGGTGTTGGTACTATAGGTACATATCTGCTTAACCCTTTGGGGGAAACAAGCGTAATGATATTATGTTCATGTATGAAATCCAAAATAAACAAACCATAATACTCTTTAATCCATACGTAATTATAACACACTGTAATAAAACTGTGTAAATACGTTTACCTACAAAAATGTTCAAAATGCTACGACGTAGCTGTTGAGATGACGTCACTGCTACGCCAGCTACGCTGTCGTAGTAGTATCGACGTGCTACGAGCTACGAGCTATTGTTCTCTAACTTTGTGTTACGTCAGACGTGAACTTTGTCTGTGGTTGCTTACTAAAACTACTTACGATAAAAGAGGTTTTTATTTATCAATCTATTCAGTGTTTGACTGGAAGGTACAAGGTAGCTTTGTGTATATTTTTGTACTGAAAATCTCTAGTGCCTATTTATCTCTAAATTCCTCATAATGCCGCTACATCTGAGAATAATTCAATAGCTGTGGCAGCTTTCTCAGAACCATTGCAGCGAAGTTATGAATCCACAACACAACATCAAGAACTAAAACAATCAACCTGCCTAGCCTTTTCCCAACAATTTTGGGGTCGGCCTCCAGTCTAACCGGATACAGCTGAATACCAGTATTTTAAATGGAACGACTGCCTATCTGACCTCTACAACCCAGTAACTGATACCCTTTGGTAAGACTGGTTGTCAGACTTTCGGACTTCTGACGACCCGTAACGACTGTCAAAGATCCACGAATGTCAGCCAGGACCAACGGCTTAACGAGGCACGGAGGAGTCTCGGTATGTAAAGATGGTCACCCATCCAGCGACCAACCCCGGCAAGCGTAGCTTAACCTGATGGATCGACCCGGTGTGGCTGTTATTACTTAGCCACGAGCCCCAGAACTAAAACAATAGCGATCAAAATTATTTCAAGACTTGTCGTTTGTCATAAAAAATCATCAAGTACTTTACTATGCATGCATCTTAAATCCATTCATTAATTCATTAACAGACAACACGCAGTCTAAACAGCTGTGTTTAGAAGTATGAAATTTTGCACGAGAGGTCCTCTTATAACGAAAGCAAGGATTTTTCCAAATTCATCCCCTAATCGGGTTTAACAGAGGATGAAATCTATGGAAGTGCGTTATTTTTGCCGATGGGAACGCATAGGCGCACGGCTTGTATAAACATAAAAATGTCTTATAATACCAAGGTACCAACAACGTAACGAAGATCCAACCCAAATCTTGCCATCCTTCAAGCCCTCCAATAAACGTCACTATGATGACGTCATAACACCGGCTCGTTAGCGTCGCCATCAGCGTGCATCCTTCGCGACGTCGAGTTAATTAATGAGACATGAATCACCGACGTTAGCATCGATCGCTGTGTTGTGTGGAACCGCTGTTTTAGGTATGAGTGCCTAGTACATTGTGATAGGTAGAGCCAAAATACTCGTACATGACTTGAGATATACCAGTCTTTCAATTTTTATGTTTTTATCTGATGATTTTGCATCATGTTTGTAACCACTACATTCGTCATGAGCGCCTAGTAACATTTTCTTGCTCTTTAGGTGACTACCGTTACTTCCCATTACTTGAAACCTACATGAGTTGAGATAAATAATACTGTATTGTACCTACATGTCTTCGAGAGTTATCTGAATTCAAATCATGTTTTATTTGTGATGATACGTCATCATTTTTTCCACTTTTTGTCACTTATGCGGGTGAAACCGCGGAGCGCAGCTATTTTATAAAAGGCAAAAGTTATGAGCACTTTCAGCGTACCCTGGTCAATCAGTCCCGCTGCCAACTAGCTGATTAGCTCATTTAAAAAACTTTAGCTGTTATTACATAAATTTATACCAATAAGACAAAAAAAGAAAAGTTGACAGGAACACAGCATACCAACAATAATGAAATCAATTTGTGCTGTCCCGACGTCACAGTGCCTCGTTCTACGTCCCGACACTTGATAAATGACTCCGAACAATGCGTATGTCCCATATGCGACTACGCTAAGGCTGGTTCACGCTTTGACATACATCGCCACATGCGAACTACGCATCAAAGACCTGACGTCACTTACATCCTGCATCGCGTAATTTAAGTTTACCGTGCAATGGACATATACACAAGAAGCCGACATCAATCGTTGGGCAGTTGCTCGCCAGACACAACACCCGTCTGGTCGGAGGATCTTCCCTTTTCTATGGTGGATGAGTGAACTTAACACGCTATAGACAGGCTAGATCCTTGCGTATCTTTACATTGTCTGTTTATGCCACAAAGTAATCGATCAAAATCTCTACTACCCGGTTATACTATTGCTACCTGTAAATACATGTCATTGGCTTAACGTAACCGATCCTAGTTGTGTTTATCTGTGGATTTTATTAAATACTTCCGCTTCCGCCAGCTGCTTCGCCAGCATGATATCTTTATAAATTATAGCATAAGTTACTCAATGATAATATAGCATTCTACTGCACTCTTAGCATAACAACCATAGAAACGGGTTTTCTACGGGTTTTGTCGACGGAAGAATAGACAAAATGACAGATAAACAATCACAATCTGCCATTTTGTTTTGTGACAAAACCCGTTTCTATTGTGGTCATGCTAGGCGTGCTGGTTAAAGTTTTTTTTAAATAGGTCCTTTTGTTTTTGTGTTTATTCATTCATTCACACAAACAAAAATACAAACATACAAAAATACAAATCTTTTCTCTTTATAATATTAGTGTAGAAAAAAATAATATTGTTGTAAGTGGAAACTAAACCCGTGACCTCTAGCACAGAAGTAAATTGCTCTGCTACTGCACCTAAGGTGCCGTTTGTCGTTTTATCTTCCTTATTTCTCAGGTAATTAGTTTTCTTGCAATACGTAATTATTTTGTATCTAAAGCTGATTCGATTAAGTAAACCGTTCTTTTCTCTAAGAATAGAAATCTTAAGAAGTAATTATCGCGATAAGATTTTGTGTGATAAAATGAGTTTGTAATTGAATGTCACTCAATATGATTAATGTTTGAGAGGGCTTATTCCCAAAGTCCTCCAAAAAGAGTTCCCAAACTACTCCATGAAAAATATAATATTTTTAATTAGGTTTCATATGCATTCATTTCGGATCAAGTTCAAGATACCTACTCTGTCTCAAATTCGTTAATAGGATTGAATTACTATTTTCACTTAATTTAATCTTTATTTAACTGTTTTATTGTTTGACTTGCTACTGCCGGCGTCCGCGTGAAATTTTAACCCCCGACCCCCAGCGCATCACATCGCCCGCCCCCGCTATTACTTTGTTTTCGCCTGACGGTCTTTCTGACTTTTTTTCATTTAGCTCGGCTCCTATGGGTCGTAGCGTGATGTTAAATAGCTTATAACCTTCCCCAAGAATTAGGCTGTCAAATGCAATAAGAATTTCAAATACGACTGTTAGTTCCAGAACAGCGCGTTCAAACAAACTCTTGAGATTAATTATATTAGTAGTGGATATCATTTAATTAATTTTCTTGGTATCGCGAGTTATAGATAGATAGATAAAACGTTTATTTGGTGCACACAAAAGACATTGCACAACATACAAAAGAACGGTTAAATAATGAATAATTTACATAAATAAATAGAAACAAGAAGTCATTACACGAAAAAAAAAAAAAAACAATAAAAGAAAACAAGACACTGTGATGACAATATTGTCTATGACTCACTTAAATAAAAAACTTAAAGAAAGCAAGACACTGTGATGGCAATATTGTCTATGACACACCTAAAAAAAAACTGAAACATTATAAAGTGCGGTGTGCGTCTCAACGTTGCACCAAATGGGAGTCCAATGAGCATGTCTATCAATCTGCCTAGCCTTTTTCCAACTATCTTGGGGTCGGCTTCCAGTCTAACCGGATGCAGCTGAATACCAGTATTTTACATGGAGCGACTGCCTATCTGACCTCCACAACCCAGTAACTGGGTAGTACGATACCCCTTTGGTGAGACTGGTTGTCAGACTTTAGGGCTTCTGACGACCCGTAACGACTGTCAAAGATCAAAGAATGACAGCCGGGACCAACGGCTTAACGTGCTTTCCGAGGCACGGAGAAGTCTCGATATGTAAAGATGGTCACCCATCCACGGACCAACCCCGGCAAGCGTAGCTTAACCTGACGGATCGACCCGTGCGGCTGTTATTACTTAGCCACGAGCATGATGTGCCAGGCAAATATACCTGACGCTGATATTCTGCTGAATCCCTGCATAATAATAATCCTTGCATTATAATGTAGTTTAAACCTCATAATAGGGATAATGTGTGTGTGGGATTTGTGACTATCACACAATCGTAGAAGCAGATTTTTTTTTTCTTCTAAATATAAAGGAATTTTATTACTTTAGGTAAAAACACACATTTTTCACATATTCCTTTTTATTGAAACTGCTAGCAAATCAAATCCGATCATAGAGAGGCTTTTTCAGCGTTCTCTACAATATGTTGGAGTTTGAACAAATTCAATCGAATCGAACAAAATATTGAGTGCTACCCGCCTTCAGCGAAGTGGGATTTCACTACTCAAATATTGATGTCACTCTGTATCGGTTGGATTAAACGTACAGTTTAAGTTTTCCAAGTTAAAAGGCTGGCTTTGAAAGGCAGGATAAGTGTTTTATTACGGAATTTTATTGAGATGTGTGACGTAACGTGCTGTGATGTAATAGTGAGGTTAGCGTCGAGCACAAATCTAAGAACTAGGATGCTACTCGTATTGTCCTATAAATTCAGAAGGAACAAAGTTTATCAAATGTATATATTTTATCATATTAATAAAAAATATTTATAATTAATAAACTACTAAAATAAAAATATAATATTTTTGGGTTATCATCGGCTTATCGCAGAAATATCAGCGGCACAATTAGTCTCTTAAAGCACGCTCAGTTAGTGGCTATTTGAGAACATTCAAAATATCTTATTTAAGAAATAAACTTTTGCTAGCCGAACAACTGACAACATTTTGACATACTTCAGATTTACAGTTGCACAAAAATGAGTCACCAATTTACAGGCGAGAACCACACAACGTATTCGACTGTGTGCAAATTTAACTTCATGCTTTAGTTAAACTCGCAACAAAATATTAACACAGTCGAAGTGTTAAAAATCTGTTTATTAAAAGACAAATTAATGTTCTATCTACCTTAGCTAAACTATTTTAACTCTTGTGTATGCTAAATCATCCGAGAAAAGCCTCCAATATTAAATTTGTTTATTACACCAAAATATACCATAACACTATAACATCACGCCTTGTTGCCCTCAAGGGTTGTGCAGAGGTGTACTTACCTATAGTACACCCACATTTTTCCAGTTATATTTAAGTCCTATGTATGTAATAGGGGGTGAGCCTATTGCCATCAACCGGGCACAAATCCAGACTATGGACTACTACTGAGAAATTCCAGAAAAAAAACCCAATAACACTTTGCCCGACCTAGGAATCGAACACAAGATCATGCTCAGCAGTAGCGTTTGCGACTGCTAGACCAAAGAAGCAGTCAAAATATTACCTACAAAATAGTTAAGCAAAAACATTTATACGTGATACTTTTCACCCCTGTATAAGCGAACGTAGCCGCGGGCTAGACTCGTTTCAAAATACTCACTTCGTTTTAGTGTAAACAGAATTTTAAAAGCGTGCATTACGGGGATATTATAGCGTGCCTCGTAAGTGACTATCGGCTACGGCCATAGATACCTATTACCATCAACGTGAACTATATTGGGTACTTATCTATTCAATTGGCCGTTTTTGAGCTGTTATCAAGCATTATGTAGATTTTAGAACATATTAAGTGATTATTTTAAGCATTTAAGTAGGAGAGCCTTCTTTAAACATTGTTAAAATGAATACACCATTATTTGTTATATTTTTGGGTTCCTAGTTTCTATCCTCGTCATTTTTAGGGTTCCATACCCAAAGGGTAAAACGGAACTCTATTACTAAAACTCCGCTGTCTGTCTGTCCGTCTGTCACCAGGCTATATCTCATGAACCGTGATAGTTAGACAGTTGAAATTATCACAGATGAAGTATTTCTGTTGCCGGTATAACAAAAAATACTAAAAAACAGAATAAAATAAATATTTAAGGGGGTTCCCATACAACAAACGTGATTTTTTTGCCATTTTTATAGATAATGGTAAGGAACCCGTCGTGCGCGAGTCCGACTCGCACTTGGCCGGTTTTTTATGAGACTACGTAGAGACGGCAATAGACATGAATAAGTTATTCATCATTAAAGAGTTTATTTTATTTTATTGTCTTTGGGTGGCTCACAACTATCAACACGGAGTTAAGAGTGAGGTAATTGACGACAAGCTATTTACAAGCCTCCACAGTTAGCAATAGATTCAAACTCAAACTCAAAGCATTTATTTCAAATAAACCAATTACAGGCACTTTTGAATTGTCAAGGAGTCGGTCAGTCAGAAAGATGAAGCTAGTTGCCCATTCCAAAGCGTAGTAGGTTCCTATGGAGAAGAACGGGCAAAAAACTCCACGGACACTCTTTTGAATCAGAATATTGTTACAATATATTGGTTATACCATTCATGTTGAAATTATACATGTGAGTACAATTTAGAAAAATGCGCATTTTAGAAGCGTCCGTAAAAAGATAAAAAAGAAACAAAACAATTCAAAAATTAAAATAAGCCGTGGCAGCTAAGAGATGACCAGTCCCTACTGATGGCGCCCGTTCACGAACATAACGCATGGATCAGCACCATTTAGCTCAATAATTTTGAATATTATTGTTGTACTTTTCAAATTGATTAAGAATTCATTAAGTATAACATTAAATTAAGTACCTGCTTAGGTACAGATGCATGCAGAATCGCTATTAGAATAGAGTTTATCACCATGTTAGGCTAACGAGTTTGTGATCACAAGACTAAATAGGACATAGCAGCCAGTTTTTCTGAAACTTGAGAGGAAAACAGAGGATTCGTATCCTCGATCAAAACGATGGCGGAAAATATTAAAAACATTCGGTAAAAACTCAGTCAGTTAAAAAGTGCTGAGAATTGAACGACAAATATTTTAGTATGGATTTTAAAACGGTTGGTGTACAAAGAACTTTGAGCATGAGAAAAACAAGCTTAACCGACGTCCGAGTTTCTGATAAAGTGATCCGAGTGCACAAATAGTTCGTCTCCTAGTTTGTGCCCTGTCTGGGTGGAATATTCAGGTTTTTTGGAAATTATTTTCATGAGAAATTGTTTCATTGAATACATTGCTTTTGGCTCTCGACTTTATTTGTCGTTAGTTCTCCCATGCGAAGTTAAAGGTGCCTTTTAGTGGATGATTTTCGAAATATATTTCGTCAATCTAGTGCACCTTTACAATTTTTTTAAATCTTTGCTTCACAAGTCACACCACGAAGTGTCTGAATTACGAAAATACACGAAATTTTGCATAATAATTTGACTATTAAAAACGCTGGTAATCAAAATACCCATGTGTACTCGTAAAACCGTAGACACAGGCTGATAGATCCTTGTAACGATCATTTAAATTGACATTGGATACAAAAAGGTGTTCAAAATGTTGGTAGGTAGCATAAGCATAGCATAATCAGCCTATAATGTTCCCACTGCTGGGACACAGGCCTCCGCTCTTCGAGAGGGCGTAGTCTTTTAATCTACCACGCGAGCCCAGTGCGGGTTGGTAGATGTCACATGTCTTCAAATTTTTTGGTTCTAGGACATGCCGGTTTCCTCACGATGTTTTCCTTCACCGTTTTGAGAGCAGTGGCGATGAAATAATTTACACAAAGTAAAGCGCCTGTCTGGGTTCGAACCTACGACATACAAGTCGTAAGTCGTGGCAGTTACAACTGGGCTATCACTTCATCACTGGCTCCACTGGCAGCCACTGGGCTGGGCTGGGTAGGTAAACACTATTATTTAAAAAACAAAATATAAATCACTACATATTATAAAACAAAGCCCTCCGCCGCGTCCGTCTATCTGTTCGCGACAAACTCAAAAACTACTACACCGATTTTCATGCTGTTTTCGCCAATGTATAGAGTGGTTCTTGAGGAAGGTTTTAGTATATAATTACCGATATCCACGCGAGCGAAGCCGCGGGCATCACCTAGTAAGTTACATAATCAGAAGAAGCGTAAAAAAAAATTGTTGCTAAGTTCAGAGTACCTACAGCCTGCTCTTTTAAAAATAAAACAAAAGACGTAAACTACCTCTCCTCTATAATTGGCCGCATTTTTCTTAGCATTTGTTTTTGTTTTTCTTGTTACTGCCGGACCAGAGTCGGGCAATACTTCTTCAATTGCTTCGTTCTCTTACAAATAATGAGCTAAACCAAGAACCATTATTAGTTGATAACGGAAAAGTATTGTAGGAAGGTTCTTAGAACATTTTCAATTGATCGAACTTGAGGTAAAATGCAGTTGGTTTGGTATTGCTTGTGTTGTTGAAGCCTAAAGAACCTAAAGAGACATACAAGAGGAATGAAATGATTCCCAAGACTCATCAAACTGCCAATCATTTATTTATTCTCCTATTATTGTACACGTTAGAGGTTTAAAAAAAAAAAAAAAATTGCATTAACATTACGCTTTGTTTCATCCAAGGGTTAGGCAGAGGTGTCCATATTGTTCAGCCACATTTCGCCAGTTAAATTCAAGTCTCATGTAAGGGGCAGAGTCTGTTACTATCAACCGAGTACAATTCCAGACGGTTTTCAGGCACTTTTTTTTTAACCAACTTTGTTTGATATCCACTTGTAGCGACGATAAACACCATACAATCCTATTTTAAAAACTCCTCTACCTTTGCATCTATAGGATCTCAAAATCCGACCCAATGTTTTCCATACAATTTATAGCAAAAAGCGAACATAAAAACAACAAAATAACATCCATATATCCTTCATTATCCAAATTTGACGTAACAACGTAAAAATATAATTAACCACCCACTTCTCATCAACCTTCCTCAAATGAAAGCAGACATCCGAAATTATTGTTACATACACGTTGGTAATTGTATTTTAATTCGGCAGGCTTCGGATATACTTGGCTGATAAACCCGACCTATTTAATAAACCTTTCAACCCTTTATCGCGAAGGGAGTATGGAGTCCCATCGCGGGTCCTTTGTGCCATTTATGTCACTTTGTTTGACAACCTTCCCTTCCACGATTTAGGTCGAATTTCTGACGCTTTCCATGATGAATGTTTGGACGCAAGTTTTAGCCTGGGCTTTGCGAGTGAATTAAAACGGACGTGTTTTAGTTTATATGTCATTGTTCTGTTTTGTTTGTGTAACGTGTGGTATCCTGCATCTATTAATTATATCCTTGATTTGATTTATAACTACCGTTGTTATAGATAAGTCATCATCTGCCTAGCCTTTTCCCAACCATGTTAGGGTCGGCTTCCAGTCCAACCGGATGCAGGTGAATACCAGTATTTTACATGGAGCGACTGCCTATCTGACCTCCACAACCCAGTAACTGGGTAATACGATACCCCTTGGCAAGACCGGTTGTCAGACTTTCGGGCTTCTGACGACCCGTAACGACTGTCAAAGATCCACAAATGACAGCCGGGACCAACGCTTTAACGTGCTTTCCGAGGCTTGTTATAGATAAGTAAAGATAATTATTAGCTTTAGCCCACTACTTGTCGAGTGTAGGATATACAGTGTGTCTGGTCACCGGTGTCAGACCTGTTAAGGCGAAGCAATATGATCGACAAATCCACCATAATAAGGCATTTTGCCCCTACTGTTTTGAAATGGCGGCCATTTAGTTTTTTTGTTTTTATGAGATAGTTGGTGTCATTTATTTTGCGATATCTACCGATGTAGAGCCATAAAGGTCCCGGAGGCGTGGTTTCGTTCAATAGCTACAAGAGTAGGCAATAAGTTCACACTAAGAAGTTTATCAAAAACTCCCATTAAAACCTTAAAAAAATACTTGAAACTAAAAAGTGTGAATAGGTTGTTTTTTTACTTTTTAATTGTTTTCGATGGATTTGTCAATAAAATTGAAGAAGTTTCTTCGCCTAAACGGGTCGGACACCGGTGACCAGACACATTGTATATTAGGATTCCTTGGAAAATTGGTACCGTACAGTGCATGGATTCACCTCTTACATATCCACAAGTATCTATTAATATACATCAGTTTGATAAACATACCAGGATACTCAAACCTTCTCACCGTAAGTAAATTGAACTCCAAAACCCATCATACGTTCTCCACACCCAATAACGTTCCCAGCTGGCTGTCAGGCCACCTTGTTATGATCCGGCCCAACATAATGGCGGAAATGTAATTAAATGTCAGATTCTGCAAGGATCAAAGGTTTAGCTAAACCCATTACGGAACGCTCACGCACATTTTGTTCCGGATCCGTTGCGAAGTAAAGTACGGAATACGGAACTTGTTAACCAACGCGACGTGTGTGGTAAAGGATATGTGTCGTGTTTATGATACTTATACATTAGGAGTTTTTAATTCGTGGGTTGGGAGGCTATTTTTAATTTTAGGCTTGGATTTGTCAAAGCTTCAAACTGAATTGTTTAGCTGTCTTGCCGGTCAAATTGGTTCAAGGTAACGTTTTGCTGTTAATTTTAAAGATAGTAATGATAAATACACAATAATTAAACACATCTAATCACTACATATAATAAAACAAAGTCCTCCGCCGCGTCTGTCTGTCTGTCTGTTCGCGATAAACTCAAAAAATACTGCACCAATTTTCATGTTGTTTTCACCAATGGATAAAGTGGTTCTCGAGGAAGGTTTTAGTATATAATTTGTCAAGCGGGCGATGCCGCGGGCATCAGGGGGCCTAAACCGGCCACATTAGCAATTCCTCTAAAAGCAATTCATTTCCGGAATCCCAGCTGTCATTAGCAATTCTTCTAATTTAACATAGAAGCAATTCATAATAAGTGGACCATTTTACGAATCTCCATAGAAAACTGTCAAACAGATGAACTACTTCGTAATATGAATTACACGCAGATCATTATTATGAATAGTCAGTTTGTGACACTTTACGATGATTCATAATATTTTCTTATTATGATTCTGCTAAAGTGACCGTTTTAAGCCCACAGCTAGTAATTTATAATAATATTGAATTGCTTGAATTGCTACTTAGCCCTCTTTCCTAATTTTACTTTGCCCGACAGGGTCCATAATTATTGATCTATTAATTTGACATCTATACTACACAAGGAATGTAATAAAGAATTGAATATAGGTTATTGAATTAACGAAAGCATCTTTAGAACAAAAAATAAAATAATAGGTAGATATATACAATAATATGGCATTTTGTGTTTGACCACGTGGAGTGTAATCGCCAATATTTTAATGTACATAAAAGAAGTCAATTGTAACCGTTTTCAGAACCAAAATAAGATGATCAAGTTACCCCATCTTTTACACGTATTAACGACACAAAACATTAATTCATGCTTAAGTATAAATTAGCATATCAAACTATCACCTCCTCGCTTCCTTATAAGGTTCTTTGAACACGAGACGGTTTCTTACGATACGGCATATAAACCGCGCCATAGAAAAACGTCCATCAACAAGCTTCCATAGTGATCCATACAAAACTGACGACCGTGTCACTGTGAATAAACCGTAGTTATTTTAGGGCCTTAAGCTGTTACACACAGATCTCGAACTAGTTACGAATACACTGTACATTCACAGTATCTACTTGAAATGTACAAGTATCCTCAGACAATAAAACTCCTTTATCGTTAAATAGTAGCCTTTAGTAACTTTGTTAGGCAAATAAAAGTTGGCAGTTTAAAACACAGTTCCTTTTGTCTTAGCATTGTAGTTACAAACACTTTTAAACGTGTTATTTTATTAGTTTAAGCGAAGTTTATATTAAGATTGTTAACTTAGTTTGTTGTTAATTGAGTTCTCATTGATTAAAATGTAAGAAGCTTCCTTTTGTGAAATCCATGTGTTTTTTTAGAAATAGAAGTGGTGTGGAAAAAATCTTAACCTATTAATATAAATCTTGCTTTATTACTTAACGATTGAAGAATAGCATTGCATCTAGATTGGCAATATTGCAATTACAATGTGCTGAATTAAATGTCCTTTCCTTAATTAAACTTAGCCTATCACAGTCCTCTGCTGGACATAGGCCTCTCCCAGGCTGCGCCACTACACCCTGTGCTCCGCCTTCCGCGTCCAGTCTGTCCCAGACAACTTTTTGAGGTCGTCGGTCCATCTAGCTGGGAGGCGTCCCACACTACGCTTGCCGATACGCGATCTCCACTCCAGAAGCAGAACTCGTTAGTTCCATGTGCCATCGGTCCTTCGAAAAACGTGCGCATTGAATTTTTTTGTTTATTTCATTTAAGCAATGTCTGTATTAAAAATAACTTACATAAAGTCTACAAAACTGCATAACAGTTTGACGGCAGTTGTTCTCGTATAGCAATGTTTTACAAAAAAAAAATATGCTAATTTAACTATAAAATAATATACCTTTTTTTTTTTTTCGAGGTTGGGAAGTCATCCAATGACTTCTCCCGCTCTGGGCGGAGCGGAAGGGCGTGTCAGACTTTTACTGACTAAAACCCACCCGTGTTCCTTCAGTTGCCTGTTGCCAAGGTCCCGGTATCCCTTTCGGACTTTCCCGCAACCCTGGCAGGCATCGGTCCTACCGGACCCCTCCAATTGTGCTGACATCTCTTTGAGGCGCGCGTGGAACACGACGCGCCAAATACCAAATATTATACCTGTAGTCGGGATCAAAAATCTCACATTTTACAAAAAGGCATTTTATCGTGTGTTACAACCATAATTATCTATGGACACAATGAGAGATAATGTTTCTGTAGATTGACTGGCAATATTGCGATTACAGAGCTAATTAACGATTACGAAATATTATGATTTAGGTCCGTTAGTCGGTTTCGGCGAGCAGAAAGTTTAACAAAGAGACGAAAGTCTAGATACAACCAAACACCACAAAGAAATTTTCTTATTCGTCGTGTCGATAACACACAAAAATACTCGTCATCATTTGCTTAGCCGTTTCCCAACAATGTTGGGGTCGGCTTCCAGTCCAACTGGATGCAGCTGAATACCAGTAATTTACATAGGGCCACTGCCTATCTGACCTCCACAATCCAGTTACTGAGTAACACGATACCCCTTGGTAAGACTGGTTGTCAGAATTCCGGGCTTCTGATGACCCGTAATAACTGCCAAAGATCTACAAATGACAGCCGTGACCAACGGCTTAACGTGCTTTTCGAAGCACGGAGGAGTCTCGATATGTAAAGATGGTCACCCATCCACGGACCAACCCTAGCAAGCGTAGTGTAACCCGATGGATCGACCCATGCGGCTGTTATTACTTAGCCACGAGATCCTCACACACACAAAAATACTCGTAAAAAAACTAGACTAACCAAAGCTGAACACAAACCTCCCTTGTTTAAAAACCTCCTTATTTATTCCCTGGCGCGGTCCAACGTGTTGCATTATTCCGCCATTCCCTCAAGCTTGCGTTTGACTTTATAGAATTACTTATTCGATATGTGTCGCAGAAGAGCGTGAATTATTGTCTTGTTTACACCTAGGGCTGCCACTTCCAATTATGGAATGGACTCGAACCTGGTCCTGGGATTGTTTTATTGGGTCTTTTTGCTAGATACGATTGAGGGTTGTTACTGTTTCGGTTTGGTTAAGTAAAGGTGAGGAGGTTCAGGCTTTAAATCATTTCTATCGGTAACTTCAGGGTGTTGAATGATGTAGGTGCTTTGTTATATGCTGAATTACTTAAGGGTTTTTGGGTATCTTGCATGCATGCTTGCAGGATTTTTATCATGATCATAGTTAATAAGTTCGCTTCTTAATCATGATCATGGTACGCAGATTAGTGATATCAACCAACCTTTTATCAACCTTTGGCCATAAATACTTAAGTATACTTACACACCTCAGATAGGCACACTTTCTTTTTAACCGACTTAAAAGAATTAGGAGTATGTTTCTTTTTTGTAATTTTATCGATATTTTCGTCAATTGTGAACCAATTTTGAAAATTACTGTTTTTATTTGGTACAGGAAGCTTGCGCGGTTGTCCCATATACATTTTATTAACTTTGCTTGCATAGTATTTCAGTTAGCTTCGATAATACTTATTCAATCCACTTTTTTTTATCTTGATAATGATATAATACTTGCTGTCACTGTTGTTTACATATAATATACGAATCGGTATGAGGTTGAGTATAACCATAACTAAAAAGTAAATAATATAAACATTTTTACAAAAAAAACAACCAACTACCAAAAAAAAAAACACTACCAAAGGAAAAATAAATTTAATTTTTGAAGTCGGTGGTAAAAAACTAAAATACAGATTCAAAGACGCCGTTGAAGAAGGGAAGACTTTAAAAACAAGATGGATTATGATAAATTAACAAAATGAATCTTATCTTAGACCAACAAAACTGACTGACAACAAAATTGACATCTATTTAAACCATTTTAAAATCCGAGAGAATCTCTCCCCTCAAAACCAAAGAGGAACGCAGAAGGAATGCCAACCCTAAACCACAGGTATTGGGAGGAGGGGGGCTATGAAAGATAATTTGATTAGAGAGAGATTTCCATGAATATCAATGATGTTAATCACGCATCTATTATAATAATAATGTACCGTATTACAAAATAAATTTATTTTTATTACAAATGGATAAAATTCCTGGAACCGATTCTAGTATCAAAGAGTATCAAAATTAAAATATGTTGTTGTTGATAACAGTCCAATAATTCGATTTACTTTTTCTTTTAATCTTTTCTTAATTTTAACTGATCTGTCAGGGTTTTTATTTACATTTACAAAAATAATTGTTAACCGAGGACTTTTTTGTAAACTAACGCTTTGCATGTATGCTTAGTATTTTTTGGCGAATGCTCGACGCAAAGTCAGGGATAAGTTTTTTAGCTCAGTCTTTTTAATTTCCCGCTATGTGTGGCTGGTCCAAAGAATACCCTTACCACCTTCTGCATCAGTCCCTTGATTAATTATTTTTTATCAAACAACTACATATATCTTCTGCTAAGCGTGTTGACGGCAAATATCGATCGAAAAGCGATTACATTTTTTGTTTGGTCCTCATTAACCATCTCGAAACAATAAATCAATTATTTAATCTTTAATCTACATGCTTCAGTGTGTTCATCATATAATTTGACGGGTGCCGCGATCGGACTGAATTTTGCAGTCATGTAATTGGTAGTAAATTACTTCCAATTACATGACTGCAAAATTCAGTACGTACAATTCTGAATTGGTACAGTAATATTACTAAACTCGCGACAATCTAAGAAGTCCGTTTTGACAGCTATAAAAATGGTTTGTAAAACGATGAAAAAAAAAATTGGTTTCTTATAAACTGATTCTCGAGACATATCGATTGAACATACTTAGAGAGTTTGTAATCGACGACTTACCTACATTGATTAAAACTGATTCTCAAGGCATAAGGTTTTATTACATGTACGAGAACGAAACGTCAAAACGGACTCCTTAGATTGTCGCGAGTTTACTAGTAATGTTCTGTCAGTCGCCATTTTGAACTCTATTAGTATTGAAACTAAGATTGCAAAATTCAGTGCTACCAATCGCGCCAGGTGTCAAGTTATACTGAACGGACTGTAGAGTACCCTCATGAACAAGGTCTGCTGAATGAGAAATCTGTTGATGACGTCACTATTCTCCAAAAGGCGATTGTAAACAAATAACATTGTTTTTGTTTTCCGAAGATTTAGAACTTAAAACTTCACGTTAAACTTTTACAAATTAAACTAAATAACCCCTAGCTAACTAACCTGTCTGTGAAAGCAACCGAGGTCCTATTTTTATTTTATTTTTAACCGCTGCTTCATTAAAATGTATTCATAAAACCCGCGTCACATTTTTTTTACTTATCCAGGACTAGGTAATAAATTTTATAAGTATACGCCGAGTTTAAGTAAGGGCGGATATGACATAGAATAATGTTATGAGTAGGACAATGGGTCACTGTGTAAAAATAATAGTAAGTAATTTTATTTGCTCGTGAAGTGAAATAGAAATGAATTCAAAATGAATTCCTTTTTATTTCACGCGAAGAAGTTAAAGCCTTAAATAAAAGTTGGACTACTGGCAAAAAAATATCACCTCTTTTTTATCAGAGATTCCAGTGCAATGATACTCGTAATCATCATTTTTTAGTATATATAAATTTTTATAAATGAACACTCTCTACCTCTCTTATCCGTGAATCAGAAGCAAGATAGATAGATGCAGCACAAATCAAACGATTAATTCATATCCAATTCACTGGCTCTTGTAACACAGGCATACCACCTAGCACAGGAGTCAGGGACTTCACACTATTTTGTAACCACTTTCTTGTGTAATAAAGATTATTGTATTGTATTGTATTACTCACAACGAAACCTAGAAGACAAAACGGGATAAAATAACACAAAAATTTCCGGCAATAAATTATTTGTACACCATCCCACGGTTAGGGGTAACACCTTTTTTTCCAACAATGTTGGTTCTCTGCTAATTTTGCTGTGGCAAAGGTACAAAAGTCATGTATGAGAAATTTATTCAACTCGTGTCCGCGGTTGCCTCTTTGTGTTGCTAATTCCATTTTATTCTTTTCTATTCTGATGTCATTTACCTCGGAGGCATGTCGTTATAATATTCAACGGGATCTTGGTAAAATCCAGTGTGGTAGGTAATCTTTTTTTTTTTCTTTTTTAATGAATGTTCGTTTTTGTTTGCTGTTTGGCGGTGTTAATTGTGTTAAGAAGTTTTATGTTGATTACTAGGATTTCTGTGGAACACTTGGAACACTGGTTCAAAGGTTTTATTTATTTATTTGCATAATGTACACTCAGTTACAGAATAGGCTAAAACTTATGAGAACATGAGGTTTTACGGTGTATGCACTTTTTTGCAAACTAGAATCAATTCTCATCATTTATTTTTCTGTATAATAATACATTTTTATTTTTTTCTAAAAATTACTATAAATAAAAATGTCTCAACATCAAATATAAAAAGCAATAATAGATATCTTTCAAAACAAAAATATTGTTTCTTTTTATGTACTCAATGAAAGTCATAGACTCAAATTATTTTGTTACAGTTTATTCAAAACATTTTAAATAGTTTATTCATCGCAGCACCTATATGTACTCAACAATACATACCTATATCAAAACTTTTACAAATAATCGACTTATTTTCGTGCCTAACATCGATAAAATATCGCGTCCCTAAACATCAAAGTAAATAAACAATATATTTTCAAACAAAATAATACCCGAGCACTTCTTCGGCTGTCCGATACTTTTGGATGAACACACAAAATGGAAACTTTTTCTTTCTTATAAAAATTGACAGCGGCTTTATTGTATCGTGCGTCCAACAAAACGGGAATCGGCCAATGTTTTCTCAATGTAAGTTTGTTTAAGTAAGTAAGATTTTTGTTAAAGGAATTACGTGATGACATTATTTTCTTGATACTTTGTAACGCATATGGAACGATGTAACAAAATGAACAGCAGCGTTGAAACTTGCACAATGAAAAATGCAAAAACTGACATTACTATTTATTGTCAAGCACCTACTTTTTTTCTATTAAACATTTAATTAAATCATACAAAAATGTTCTCCATTTTCAAAATAAAAAGGTTTACTGAAAAACAATTCAATTACAAATTCCATATCGGTTCCCATACTATCTAATACACGTGCGGTCAGTGACATCGCGCTGACCACATCACGCTCACGACACACGCGAAACACCGTGACGGGGACAGTTTAAAATAAAAAAGAACGTCCATGCAAGTCACATGCGCGGAATTAAACGGCACACGTCCGAACAAATCTATTGCAATGTCCGCGACCACGACTTGGGAGAATTTTTTAAAATGTGTTTTTAAGTTTTTTAGTAAATTTTATGAATCATCATCTGCCTAGCCTTTTCCCAACCATGTAGGGGTCGGCTTCCAGTCTAACCGGATGCAGCTGAATACTAGTATTTTACATGACGTGAATGCCTATCTGACTTCCACAACCCAGTATCCGGGTAATATGATACCCCTTGGTAAGACTGGTTGTCAGACTTCAGGGCTTCTGACGACCCATAGCGACTGTCAAAGATCCGCGATTGACAGTCGAGACCAACAGCTTAACGTGCTTTCCGAGGCACGGAGGAGTCTCGACATGTAAAGATGGTCACCCATCCACGGACCAACCCCGGCAAGCGTAGCTTAACCTGATGAATCGATCTGTGCGGCTGTTATTACTTAGCCACGAGCCCCTCAGTAAATTTTATGAATGCGAAAGATTAATATTTTAATCTAAGCTTGAAATATAATTCAAGAACATAGTTTCACTAAACGATAAAGCACTCTCATAATTCACTCACTGCAGCTGACAAAGTGAAAACGTGTGATGACTTACAAAAACAAACTTACGTAAAACTAAATCAAAACTCCAGAGAAACACTCAAATAAGGAAACAGCTTTAATTAAGCATTTTTAAGCAGTTTTTAAAAGACTAATCCACGAAAATAATGTCATGTCACTTCTCACAATTTTAAGTAGGTATTGTTATTTAGCCACAACAGAAAACTTGAAATGCAGCAACAGATTTACTGTTCAAAAACTTGATCAACCTTCCGTAAATCGTCACGCGTCACGACTTTTCGCGTGACAAAATGTCAGTGACAGCGCCAAAAGAACCGTTCCGTGACGTCATACGCGTCGTTTCAAACTGTGCACGGTGAACAAAACTATTGTAGCGACCGCGACGTGGAGTTGTTTAAATGCGCTTCAGAATATTTTTTTTTATTGTTTTTGTGTTTGGACTTGTAGCGGCTTTATTAACAACAATAAACAATACCATTATTTTCAGGGGGTCGTGGAGGACCAAAAATTTCAATAACAACAAATTATTACGTATCAAATACAAAATTCGTCAGTGAAAAACTTAAATTAGTCTGCAGAAATCATAATTATTGTGTGGCATTTTTCCTCAATGCAGTTTTCTACAAAATAGCTAGAGAAATAAGGAAATAATAACTAGATAAGGAAGTACACTAGTTACCTGTAGGTAATGAACCTCTAAAGAAATTAATATGTACGTTATGTAGCAATAATCTACACCTGAAGACACATTGAAACCCTACATGAAACAATACATTGAAACATATTAAGATTAATCCCATTAAAATCACCTTTCACAAAACCCACAAAAATAAAAGACTTGGCAAAATTTTATCTCCGGCGAAACTCCTAGTATTATCAGTACTACCCAGTATTTTTCCAATTAGGTATACCCAATTCCAAATATACTTAACAATCTCGTTAATCCCAAATAAATTGGACAAGCTGGAATGGATTACCGATAATAGGGGATGTGTTTCAGACTTTACTTTTGTATTCACTGAAGGGCTTTGTTTTTAGATTCCAATAGAAAAACGTATTTTACGAGTAGGTACTAGTGGATAAAAAGTTATTGAAAGGATTTTAATAGTATTACGTGCCGTAGACAGCCTCGTTGGTCCAGTTTGCAACCAGTAGCATTATTCATGAATAATGCTACTCATTAGATATAACTCAAGTAGATGATCATCTGCCTATCATTTTCCCAGCTATATTGGGGTCGGCTTCCAGTCTAACCGCATGCAGCTGAATGCCAGTATTTTACATGGAGCGACTGCCTATCTGACCTCCACAACCCAGTAACTAGGTAATACGATACCCCTTAGTAAGACTGGTTGTCAGACTTTCGGGCTTCTGACGACCCGTAACGACTGTCAAAGATCCACAAATGACAGCCGGGACCAACGGCTTAACGTACTTTCCAAGGCACGGAGTAGTCTCGGTATGTAAAGATGGTCACCCATCCACGTACCAACCCCGGCCAGCGAAGCTTAACCTGATGGATCGACCCGTGCGGCTGTTGTTACGTAGCCACGAGCTCCTTCACCTCAAGTAGCGGATGTTGGAGAAAAAATAGCCCGGCTGAAGTGGGAGTGGGCCAGCAACGTCACACAAATTCAACCGGAGAGATGGGCAAGGATCGTCACTCACTGGATGCCTGAAGGAGGACATCACCCGTCGAGGTAGACCGCGGCGAAGGTGGTGTGACGATCTTATCATGTTTGCGGGGCCAGAATCGCACTATACAGAGAGATTTGGAAGGCAAAAGGGAAGGCCTTTGCCCAGCAGAGGGACACATTAAAGGTTATTACAAAAAAAGATAAACATGTTACACATGTGTACATTTTCACGACTTCACCCCATGAGCATAGGTTTCTCTCTTCTTGTGCCAAACCCACACTCCTGTTTGAAAACCTACCTAAAATTAATTAATCCGATAATCATTTTTTACTTCGCGGTTCATTACGGCTTTCAATGGGAGCTACATAAATAGTATCGTAGTAAAACAGCAATGGATGACAAAACAATGTTTCACAGCACAGTAGGCTCTTGAAACTGAAATTTATGAGGCAATTGGACGTAATAGGCATCCGATGACAGTTCCGTTCATAATAAACCCCAACATTGCTCGCTTGATAACTAGTGATGGATTTAGTAGCTATCGATAAATATTTGTCGATAAATAAATCATAGGCAATTACGGAATTGTTAGTGGATTAGTGGATGTTGATTTATAGAGTATTTATTTTGATGTTGATCATAATTTTTGTGGCACGTTTGTGAAGTGTTCAAGAGTATATAGAGTTATTTTTAATTGCTTACTGTAAAATACTTACGAGAGGCAAATCAGAAGGACAACAATATGAATTTGATAAATTATAATATTAGTGTTTTATTTTTTTATTGAGAGGGACAGCAAACATTTACATTATAAGGACTTACAACTAGTTTCACAAAATAGCAATTTGGTTATAAAGTAACCCACAACGCTGTCCATAAGTAGGCATAGAAGCTTAAGAAAAAAAAAGAGCTAATCAATAGGAACATTAATAGCTGTACGTGTGGCAAATGATTGAAGTTAAATGATTAAAAAAAAACTTATTAGGAAAAACAAAAAAAAAACAAAAAAAAACAATACTACTACATATTAAAAAGCACTTGTTGTGATATCTAATAGGGAATGGCGAATGAGACTTTTAAATTTACTTATTGTGCAATTAAAGATATCTATGTTTACAAAGGTACTGTTGTATGTGCCAACCATACGGCGGACAGGTGAGCGCAGGCCTGAGTTAGTTTGGCAAGTGTTCAAAGCGAAAAGAGTACCCGCGCGTACCTGCCGCCTGTGAGTGGTTCGAGGTACAGCATAGCAAATCATGCTGTTCAGATTTGTACAGTTAAACTTTTTTCTGACAATTTTATATAGTACTGTGGCTTCGAGGTAATTCCTTCTAGAGCTAAGGGGGAGGAGCTTGTACTTGCTGCGTAATTGAGAGTATGATAAGTAGGATTTGTGGCATCTGTAGTGCATAGCACACAAGAATATGTACTGTACATTTTCAACCATTTCAGAATAGAAAGAATTCCATACTGACACTGCATATTCCAGCTGTGAACGAACAAGCGCTTTATATAAGCATCAATAAGATGAAGTTCTCTTGAAGTCAAGGGTAGACCGCATGATAAAACCAAATAGCTGGAAAGCTTTGCTTTGGTATCGCGCAGTCCAAAAAGGTATTGGTTTATGATTCAGCCATTAAGTTAAAGTTACTGCTACATTGACCAGCATGACGTTCTTATTTGTTACAAACAAGAATTGTTTCATTCACCTCATTTAGAACACAGTGAGTTAATGAGTTCATTTCTTTTGTAGGCATTCAAAATCAGGTAAACTCTTATCATGTCGAACCTTAAAAGCAACATAACATTTTCGTTATTCTGTAATACTAAAACAAAATAAAAGCAATAGACTACATAAAATTCCAATCCCTGTGCAAAATTGGTTAAATAAAACAGTTTCTACCAAAATTAGATTCTTAAACTTTATCGATAAAGGTGTAGGTAATACCCCATCTCTATCGGTAGAGCATTCTGTCCGCAATGAGCGATGTAACGCTCAATCATCGCCGCATCTCTATCGTTGCTATCTAGAGACGCCTGGACTCTATATAACGTTGACTGATCACCGTCTAGTCTTAGTTGTAAAGGGTTTTTATTCTATTGTAGAGAAAGATGGGTATTTGAAGGGGAGTATAGTTTTCGTGAGCTTAAAGCGAAGAAAGAGATTTTAAAATAGGATCTTGCCTTTTACAATTTCCGTTAAAGTTTACGGTCAGAAGATAGAGGAGGTTAGTGGAACTCGTGGCTATGTAATAACAGCCGCACGGGTCGATCCATCAGGTTGAGCTACGCTTGCCGGGGTTGTTCCGTGGATGGGTGACCATCTTTACATACCGAGATTCCTCCGTGCCTCGTAAAGCACGTTAAGCCGTTGGTCCCGGCTGTCAATCGCGGATCTTTGACAGTCGCTACGGGTCGTCAGAAGCCCTGAAATCTGACAACCAGTCTTACCAAGGGGTATCGTATTACCCGGATACTGGGTTGTGGAGGTCAGATAGGCATTCACTCCATATAAAATACAGGTATTCAGCTGCATCCGGTTGGACTGGAAGCTGACCCCAACGTAGTTGGGAAAAGGTTAAGAAGATTGACTGGATACGGTTAGAAGATACACTCTTAACAGACGGCTTCAGAAACATTTTGATGTCATCATCATTATCATTTCGGTCGAAAGACGTCCACTTCTGGATATAGACCTCCCCCAGGCATCGGCACTTTGACCGGTTCTTGTACTTCTCGCATCTAGGAACCGGTTTGCGGTCCTTTGATACATTGCTCTAGCAGTCGTAAGTCAAAAATGTAAAAAGAAAGACTTCATATCTATTTTCAATTTCATGAGTTATTGCAAAATTCATTTATGAACTCAAAGTCCTACCTGAAATACTGTGACTAAAACATTGTTCTAATAATATAGCATATTTAACTAAAGCAGAGCCAGACGCCCTCAAAGTAACCTCTAATGACATTCGAGCTAAAACGCCCTCTACCTGCCACCAACCAAAAACAAAGGTGAAACTTTGAAACCATAATTAAAACTGAACCATTAGTAACGCTGACTGACGATTCTGGATATTATAACAAGTTTGAACCAATTAATTCTTCTATAACTACTTATTGAACAAAGTTTTAATTTAAAACAAGGCAAAGGACGCTAGCCGAAGTGTGTTCGGCCGTTACGTCAACTTGATAGTTAATTAAAACTAGCAAACTTTAAGTTTCCTTTAATATTTTTTGTTAGACGATAATGGTTCTATTATACTTATACCTACTTTAATTATTACATAGTTTGCACTCTGTTATAAAGGGCGAGCTCCAAAATCTAATTAATTATTAAAGACTTTTTCAGAAAAAAGCTTTTGACGAATCAGTTTTTTGGGTATTATAGGTAGATACGAACTGCTGGAGTTGACGTTTCGCATCTCTCAAAATTTAGTCCAAGCACGCGTCAGGTATTTCTTGAAAAGTCATGCTTCGCAAATTTGCTTACGGAGTGAATAAAGCGGAAATAATAATAACATGACGCCTGCATTAATTAGGCTGTGGCGGTATCTACATCGCCCCATGCGAACTACGCATCAAAAACATGACGTCACACAATAATCCTGATGTCACATAAATCCTGCATCGCGCAATTAAAGTTTACCGTGCAATGAACATATATACAAGACCGACATCAATCGTTGGGCAGTTGCCCGCCAGACACAACACCGGTCTGGTTGGAGGATCCTCCATTTTCTATGGTGGATGAGTGAACTTTACTCCCTGTTCGTCATACCCCTAAAAGGCAGAGCTGCACCTATAGTAAACCCACATTAAATTTTCGCCAGTTATGTTTAAGTCCCATGTATCAGGGGGCGAACCTATCGGCATACACCGGGCACAAATCCAGTTTCCGAGCTGTTACTGAGAAATTCTAGATGGAAAAACTCAATAACACTTTACCCGACCCAGGAATCAGCATTACCGCTTACGACAACTTGAGCAACGTGGCAGTCAACGTGGAATTACGTACTTGCAATCTTTTTACAAATTTGATGGGAAAAGCCTTTTAATCTTTTCCGATAAATTCCTTTTAAGCGGTTAGAACCGTACAGATGGAATATTTAAACGTTTCCCTGTAACTCTCGCCTACAAACGCGAGCGCGATCACGTAGCTATCTTCTAAAAATAACACCTACCTACCTTATTCCAGTCACTCTGCTTGGCTTGGTTTGGCCTAATTTATTTGAAATATTTATGATTTTCCTTGGAAATGGTAACTTTTCTTTTGCAGATTATGTGTCTGTATTATTTTCAACGAAACTTTAGTTGACATTGTTACGACGAACACTTTACTACTTTTGTGTTTTATTACTTTTTATCAGATATTCATTAGTACGGACCTATCCAAGGTAGTCTAAACATTTAATTTCTCATTAATATTTTTTTAACAAAGCCTAGCTAGTTATAGTCGACCTCATAACAAAGTAAGGACATTTAAATGGTCAGAATTAAATGATTTTTTATTATATTTATTACTAGCGACCCGCTCTTGCTTCGCACAGTGTTTACGACGTCTTGTCAAAAAATCGAGATTTCTTAGTTATAGGTATGTAAATATAATATTAACGTATTATTCACAAAAGCGTATTACAATTACGTATACGTACGAACGTTACGTGTTACGTATTACGTATTATAATTATGTCGTATCTCTATCTATTTTACTGTGTGTACATAAATAATAAAATAAATAAATAAGCCAGAATAAATTCTCTAAACGATGGTGAAAACTCCATCAAAATCAGTTGCGTGGTTTAGAAGAAAAACGCGGACATACAGACAAGCTCGAAAAGTGACTTTAATTTATAATACATATGTATAGATAATTACTTTTTACTTTGGACAATAATTCCCAGTAGGTACATTGAAACTTCATTAAAGTTGAAATTATCTAAATGTCACATAGACAAATAATTGCATTATCATTTTTGACGAGCAAGTAACATTCAACCTTTTGGTGGTAATGGAATTACGAGCTCGACCAAACCTAGGTTTATGATCTTTTAGGTCAGTTTAATAAACTTCATAATTATCTTCATACTTGCTGTCATTCGTAGATCTTTGATAGTCGTTACGTGTAGTCAGAAGCCCAAAAAGCCCCAAATTCTGACATTCAGTCTTACCGTGTTACCCATTATTGAATTGTCGAGGTAGGAAAAGCAGTCGCTCTATGTAAAATACTGGTACTCAGCCGCATCCGGTTAGACTGGAAGCCGACCCCAACTTGGTTGGGAAAAGGTTAGGCAGATTAATTGATTGACTTTATTAAAATGCAATAGACGTAGATATATTTAGTAACCTATTCCGCTTAACTATTCTTCAAGAGTCATAAAAAACTCTGCGTCCAGCGCTCGGTGTGGCATCACGTTGTGTTCTGGTTTGCAATTGGTCAATCGTCATCCTGAGGATGCCTCGTTGAGAGGTGAAACACGTGTCGATTTCTTACAGGGTTTTTTATGACTCTTGGTTACTAAATATATCTACGTCTATTGTATTGATTTCCGCAAAGTCACGCCTGAATCAATTAACTATTTATTTAAATGATATTCTTTTTCACAGATCCAAGGCAAGCCAATAATCCAGCAGAGAATTCTGCCAAGTCCTGTGGTGTCCATCGACGCTCCCCACACATACAGGAGTACAGCTACTCCTATCGATGATCACAACAACATCATATTCAGCCCATGGAAGGCCTTTGGGCCCTTTGTCGACACTATACAGGTACAAAATATTTTTACACAAAAACGAACAATATGCCAAAAAATGTGGACAGTAATTCCCCTTTGGATTACTTGACAAAAGAAATGTGTAGTTGAAAATTGTGGTATGAATTCTTTTTTTTTGGTTGAATGTTTTGTCAACACCCGTAAACTGGCGTGAGAGCAGTGATGTTTCAGAGATAACGATCCCGACTTACGGTCTGGAGTCGAAATCCAGTCAGACACTTTACTTAGTGAAATCACCACTGCTCTCGAAACTGAATGAAAACATCGTGAGGAAATCGACATGTCCTAGAACCAAAAAATTTGAAGAGATGTGACATCCACCAACCCGCACTGGGCCCGCGTGGTGGATTATGGCCCACTCCCTCTCATAGTGTCCCAGCGGAGGAGCGGAAGATTAAAACAAACATAAAAACACGCGGTGAATGGTTCCCAAATATGGAGATTACAATTCACATTCATCATCACTACAACGTTAAATATCTAAGCATTCAAATCCAAATATTTTATTTCACATAAACCTACATGGGCACTTATGAAACGTCAGAAGCTAGGTTCACGGTTCCAATTGGTCGTTTCCTATGTAGAAGAGCCGGCAAAAAACTCCGCGGTTACTCTTTAAAAAATAATTGGCTGTTACAATATTTTCGAATTACATTGAAAGCATTAAAGCCTGAGATTATGATGATCATGAGCCTCTATGCTAAGATTATCCTATGTTATAGACATAAAGTATCTTAGTATCTTGCTAAGACTATCGAAGATATACATAATTAATACTTACTCGTAATTCCATTGCCAGATAATCTTCTATACTGAGAAAGCTCATTAAGAAATACTTGAAATAATATCAAATAATAAGCATTCGGAGATGAAGAGCTTACACAGAAAGAAAATAAGTTTTTTTACAAGCATTTCTCTGTGTAGGTAATTTGTAAGATGAGTGGACAGCATAAATTGAACGCAGTGGAACAATGTTTCTTATTGTTTTAATAATTTAAGAAACAATTTGAGAAAAATTTAATCAATTGTGAATAACGAAACACTGAAAATTTTCCATCATTTCGTTAAGAACCATAAGTAAATAAATGTAGCTCAACTTTTGTCCAGAAATGAGAAAATTGAGAAAATTAAAAATAAGAAAAATATATGGATGTGTGTGTGTGGATGTGTGTTTCAAAATAGCGACATTTCAACACACAATCAACTTTTTCTAGGTCAACGGTTAAGTGGGCTATAAATACCAACATTGAAGCATAGCGTGGGAAAATGTTCATAAAACACCATTTGTCAACAGGATTACTGTTCGCAAAATGCTGGTACTACCTCCAAAGAGGATGCTATTGTCAATCTGTCCGCCGTAATCTCTCAGTTGCCTTTGACGACACCTACGGGAGATTGAAATACACCTGCCAATCAAAAACTGAGCAAATCCCTTGAGTGAAAACCTTAATTGTGAGACCTCATCGCAATACCACCCTAAAACAACTTAAGTTTATCGTACAATCGACATAAGGTTACCAAAATTGATATTTTCTATAGAAAACACAAACCTTCGCAACAAATATTGCTCTCTAATTGGTTTTTGACATTGATTAATGATGTGATGAAGCGCCTACGCACCCCCCAATCGTCTCGCTGCCGTGAACATATTCATTACGGAGGGTGAAATCGTAATATTTTGGCAACGGTTCTTGTGGTGTAAATAAAAATTATTGTTTTTGCTTGACAATTAATTCTAGGATGGTTTGCAAAGCATCTTAACAATTGTTTTCATAACTTATAAGACTTTGTCATAATAATGCAACTTCTGATTCATAGCGTGTCGATGGCAATTTAAATAGACTCGGCCCAGAATTCGGCCACGTGTTTCGCGCCATCACTAGTGTCCATCAGTTCCTGTAACGTGCAACTGACAGGACACGCAGGACGTCCCATCTTTTGTGGAACAGCACCACATTTACATTCCGAGGCGGAGCCCTCTATGAATCTCCACCTGAACAGATTTTCCTTGCTTCGGCCAACCTGGGTCCGGAGTATGTTTAAAGACTTCCAGGTTACCCAAGGCCATGCAACTTCTGTTTTACCCATATACAAAAAGAAAAGATTACTCTCTCTTTGTAATATGAGATCTCTTTTGACGTAGGTACCTAATATGCTGTTATTATAGTTTTGTATTTAATCATAAGTAGGTTCCATGGTTGTAATTAATTTTATATCGATATAGTCAGAAGTCCAGGGAACAATCCCTAATGCCATGGGGCCACGGGTAATGAAAATTTCCCTGTGGAACCGGTAATGGTTCAACCCACCGGGACCACGGGGAAACAGTCGTTGAAAGCATAGTTAGATACTGCAGATTTTTTAGAACACGGACAACATTAAAGAAAGCCGTATTGATAAAAATGGTGGCAAGTTTCTGCTGTGTTAGCCGCAGCGAGTGGTCGGTCTAGTTTTAGCTACCGAATAGTGTACGCGTCTTTAATCAAATTAAATATTAGAATAAACCCTCTTGAAACCTCTGCCTCTTTGAAATTACCCGGCGCCTCCACCACCTGTAACGCTTGACAGCGTTAACTTATGTGTGAGGGTGTGTGTGAGGAGGTAATTTCAAAGAGGCAGAGGTTTCAAGAGGGTTTATTCTAATATTTAATTTTATAAGAGACGCGTACAGTATTCGGTAGCTAAGACTAGACCGATGAACCTAAACAAAAAGCACTCCTAACATATTTCAAATCACATTGTTGGAGCGTTTGAAACTCACGGCTGTCCTCTCGGCAGCCTGTACCACACGAGGTTGCGCATCGCATACAACCTCACAGTACACATATTATTTTTCTGTTAACAGGAGGGTGAACTATTACCAAGTCAAGACACGGTGGTGTTACCGTCACCCAGACATCACGACAGTTCGATAGACGAAGATGCCACAGACCCGATGCCCACCGCAGAGACGTCTAACAAGGTATAATGATAATTAAGCAGATTATTTTTATTTCAACCGGGCACAAATCTAGACTGCGGGCTGCTATTGAGAAATGCCAGATGGAAAACCCAATAACACTGCCAGACTCGGGAATCGAAGCCAGGGCTTCAAGCTCAGCAGTAGCACTTGCGGCCACAACACGACGAGGCATAGCCCCTCCCTATTACATGGGACTTAAACACAAAGCTTGGAATCGGTTTAAAAATACCGGTTTATTCCGGTTTTCCTCCGAACTTTTCTTAAGGACGTGAACGTTTTAAGAACTTTATTTTAACCTAAGTTAACCGGTTTATTCGACGAGCGGCATGTCGGTATTCTTACTACTAAATATAAAATGAACAGCGCGGGACATTTTGTTCATAATCAGAAAAAACACTTAAAATAATAATCTTCTTAATACCGGTTAAAAACCGATTTATGCTAACGAAACCGAATGTAAAAGTTTTTGCGTCAAGTACATCATAACGGTCTGAAAATTTAACCGGTAACCGAGCCTAGCAAACATAACTGGCACAATGTGGGTGTTCTATTGGTGCCTTACCCTTCGGGGAATACAGGCATTATGTTATGTAGGTGTCAGATGAAACACTCGAGTGTCATACAAAATTATTAAATCGAAGTTGCTTTTACCATAAACCTTCTAAGAAAAATGAGGGAACCATAAATCAATAACTTATATCGTTTCTCGCATAAAATATGTTGGTCAGTCTTAAGTGAGTATCCAGATAGCTCCTAAACAGAGTCAGAGCCTTATTTAGAATCAATTTAAAGGAAACTAATACATTCCCTCCCTAACAGGGACCTGTTTAAAAATAAAAATAAACTGACATCAGTATCATAAATGATTTCCAAGGCCACAAAAATACTCAAGAAATCCCTTCATTTCGTAACAGAATCACCATATATCCCCAAATCAACGATATCAATATTTTCCAGGTGGCATCAATAAGCCAGCTGTCCTTCATGGTCAGACCAGACAGCTTCGAGCGCGGCCAGCTGAGGCTTACCTGCATCAGCACGGTCCATTCGGTGTACAGCGAGCAAGCCGAGCTGGTCATCAATGAGGAGCGGCCGCAGATCGCCTCTGTCCTTGGGACTAGAGATGCGGCTGGGGGTAAGCGATAATGTAGAATTTCAGTACAACGGTACAAAGATCTTTTGGCGCGTGACCAAAATCGGAACTAACGCCGCCATCTTTGTTTTTTCAATACACGTTCTATAAAAAAATTCACAAATGTTTACTAACAACGCCCCACTGTCAATGGCAGTCCGGCGCCAAAAGATTATTGTAGCACTCTATGCACCTACTATGGAATTGTGGAGATGGTTTTAAACCAATTAGGATTAATTAAAGTTTAAATATGGATTTTTATGCAAAAGGCTTATAACAAACTACTACAATAAGACAACATGAGAAGAAATTAACATAATTGTGAATTTAAATGCAGATTAAAGGACATAATTGCAAACGACGTGGCCAGATATGCAAATACCTGGCCATGTCGTTGCAAAGAAATAGACTTGTCTCAATTTACACATAAATAAACTGACCTCTATAAATAATGGCTTAAAAAGTCCATTCCCGGAAGAGCGGGAGAGTATTACCATTCCACTAAAAAAGAAACAAATTATATCGGCATTGTACAAAATATGAAGTCATAAGTAACAAGAGAAATGCCTCGAGCAATTCCTTTCACAGGTAGAACACGTTGTAAAATTTAATCCAAACTCAATATCAGAAAAGCAATAAAAGTGAAATAAATGCGATAAATACTATTATTACTGTACGTGAAAAACACTTCGATTCGTATAAATCATCGCTTTTATCGAAGCATTTAAAACGTTTTTCGACATTAATCACGAATGGACCGAAAGCTTTCACGGCTCGTCACGGTCCAATAAACAACATTATGCAGTTCCTGAACTCGGCAACTGGAAATATACTAGAAATTGGCCTCATTCAGCACGAACAAGCCGAGCCAATATTTTCCATGAAAAATTTTCTTTGAGATTTTGACTCGGGATCTCGGCTGAGTAGCAAATCGCTAAGAATTTTTATTTCTCCGTGTAAACACAGCGTTTGAATACGTAGAAGGCAAACCAATCCCACTCTACAATTCAAATATTTGCAACAGCCGACTTGCACTGCAATTTGCCACGAGAAGTATTCCAGAACGTTGCATCCTGGCAAATATATGAAAAATGCAAAAAATACATTGTAAACATAATTATTTTGCTGATGGAAACTATTCTTAAGGGAGTATGGGAGCTGTTGCGGCGAAGATTGCCGATAGCTGCGCCATTATTGCTGCACACATTTGAAAACGCTTGAAATAGTTGAAAACAGCGCTTTATTCTGTTAAGATAGTTTGCCAGCGTGCGTGGAACGATGTGGTATCTAAAGTAAAATTAATTAATGAAGAACGTTAGAATTAGATTGTATATTTTATTTAAAACATAATTAATTTACATAAATAATAAAATAAATAAATAAATAAAATTGTAAATTAAAAAAGTTAGAACTAGATTGTATATTTTATTTAAAATTGTAAATTAATCACATTAAACCAATAAAAAAAAAAATGAAGATGTTGTTGTTCGTATGTTTTTACTTAGAAGCTGAACAGTAAACAATATTGAAATATATAGCAAATCACTAAATGAACGCAATACGACTTCTTGTGGCAACCTCTGTGAGTTTTTGACATATTGTATTGAAACAAAAATTAAATCACAAAAATTCGTCGGTATCAAAACACATTAGCAGATGCTTGTAAAAGTAAAAAAAAAAACTTCAGAATACTCCATAAAACCTCAAAAAGATTACCTCTAAAGTGGTACTCGCAGTCCTATTCAGATTCACTCAAAACATGGATATTGGTGTTCGTCAATACCAGGGTATTAACAGTACGCGGAACGCAGAATCGGCAAATCCTTCCTTCTATATGTAGGCAATCACTCAAATATTTGCCTGTGTTGGCTTCTAGCATTGAGGCTGTTTGTCGACTGCCAGCGTTCCGGTCCACTAGGCAAAGGTAATGTTTAGCGTTCACTGCGTTGTAGTCTCTTGTTTGTGTGTGAGCAAATAGTTCGGATCTATCGTCTACCGTCACCCTGAATTATCACGTATTGCTTTTACGGAACTTGGTTTCTAGGTATAGTTTGGAAGATTATCGATGTTGAAGTTATGGTAGGACAAAAGATCAGGGCAGAGTTTTATAGAAGTTAAAATTCTTGGATGGATTGACAGGAGCAATACGAAAACCGTATATCTTTTGAAAACACGGCGATTTTTTGAAGACTCTTCGGGAAATTTTACCAGAAAGAGGCATTTTTCTCCTATTCAGTATTTTTTTTGTTGATTTCCCACAAATAATTGGAAAATCCGAGCTGAGCTTTCGTGGTGGATTATGGCTGATTATGCTAATTGGAAAATAAACTAATGTCATTGCAAACCTTTTAGTTTGCTGAACTATTCTGTGATGTCATTGCGGCATTTTTAATTATTTTTACCTATTGTGATACCTATAGTAATTTTATTCTAGGTACATCATCTTCACTTCCTTACATATCATAAAACAAGGTCCTCCGCCGCGTCTGTCTGTCGTTCTGTACGCGATAAACTCAAAAACTACTACACCGATTTTCATGCTGTTCTCATCAATGGATAGAGTGGTTCTCGAGTAAGGTTTTAGTATATAATAACCGACATCAACGCGGGCAAAGTCGCAGGCATCAGCTAGTAAATTATATAATTAATGCATGCAAAATATTTTAAAAGAGTAACTTTGGAGTTCCTTGCCCGTTCTTCTATATACGAAATTACCTTTTCGAAGGGCCAACTGTATTAAATTCTATTTTCTTAAATACTTTGCCTTTCAAAAGTGCCTGTATGTGCCTATTTGCTTTGACTTTGATGTATTGTGATGGATAGGCCAATACCTAAAGTTAGAGGAAGTCACGTTTGCTAATGAAACTATTTGTACTGGATTAAATTCCTACACATTATCTATTAAATCCACTGTTCTATTTTTATATTTTGCTCCTACAGCAAGATTATTCTCTGAAATGATATGAATGCACGTTAATTTCTGTACGTAAATCTTCTGACATACTTTTACAATTCAATATTTTGGTCAATATATTTTAAAACTAGATGGCGCCGGCGGCGCGGCCTCTTATCTATCATCATCATCTTTAAACATCGGATCGAAATTCGAACGGTATCGAAGTTTGAATCCGCGATGAATTCCTTTAAAAACCAATGAGTTCGTTTTAAAATCGTTTGCGGTTCGAGATACCCTACAGTATTACGGTTTACCAGTGTCTATGGAAGGTAACCGACCTATAAATTTTATTTTTCGGATATACAGTAGTACCTAATAAAGGTTGTATCGCCTTTATCCTCTTACCCACGATATTATAAACCACACAGGGGTATATATACATAGCAGCAGCAATTAAACCTTTGTGCTTTGGAAGCATTTGGGGCTGTTTGAATCCACTCTGAATACTGCATTGGGTACAAGCGTATTGAAGTAAGATCTGTCATTAGAAATACCATAGATAGATATTGAAATATTCCAACTGATGTAATAAAAAACAGAAATAGCTCAAACAAAAAAAATAATATGTAGTGTAACTCACAGTTTCAAAATGAATCTTTTCCAAAAGAGTTTTGCTGCATTCTGGCACATCCAAAGTGCCAACTACAGAAAGGACACATTCAAAGTAGACGCGACCGTTGATTTATTTAATAGGCGGAAGTTGGTCTTTCTACTAATTCCTACAATAATTACAAACGATTTGCAACAAAATAATATAATAATTTTGCTTTTTTTTTAAATTTATTTGTTACTAGCTGCGCCCCGCGGTTTCACCCGCGTAAGTCTCGATCCCGTGGGAATATCGGGATAAAAAGTATCCTATGTATTAATCCAGGTTATAAATTGTCTGTTTGCCAAATTTCATCCAAATCCATTCAACCATTTTTAAGTGATTGAGTAACAAACATCCAAACACACAAATACACAAACACACAAACTTTCACATTTATAATATTAGTAGGATTTTCTCTAGTTCTTTTGACTTGACTCACTGACGAATGTACGTAGTACGTTGTATAATAATAATAATAATATCCAAATATATTACTACAAGTTATACAAGAGATGATTAGCCACGATTTCCCACGTAACTGAAGCAGTAAAAATCATCAGTACTTATATTATTGTTGTCTGTCGAAGCGTACCGATGTGATATGAGAAGCGAGACATGTCACGCTGTAGGACAGACATTGGTAAATTACTTTGTATGAATGTCAATGTCAAAGGTACTCATATTAGCAAGTAAAATGAAAAACAAAACTCAATAAGATTGATATGTTTTTGCATAATATGATAAACGACTATTCGTATGAAGACAAAACTATTTACATATATAACGACTTCTTCGTATGGGGGTAGGGAGAAACTATGGAACGCCCTCTGCTATGATCCTTATATACTCTATTTGATTCGTTTACCTGTAACGCACGCTGATTGCGGGTACTACGTACCTGACCTTTCTGAAGAACATCTCCAATTAGGTCACTGCAAGGCTTACAAGGGCGTCGTTCAGGGGTATAAACAAAAAAAAACAAGAAAAAAATTCACACACATCTATTCCAAAACAAAACTATTTCTTCAATAGAAATCTTAAATGAAATCATTTTCATTAACCAGTGTTATGTTCCAGAGGGCTCGGATAAAGAAAAAGGCGTCTTCAAGTGTAAATAAATAAAAGTTTAGCAAAATATTCGTAGGTTTTACTTTTAAAATATGTGGTCACGGATCGCCTTCAAAGCCGTATAAAACTTATACGTCATTTGTGTCACGCTTGGTTTATATGGAACATAAAATACAATAGACGTAGATATATTTAGTAACCTATTCCGCTTAACTATTCTTCAAGAGTCATAAAAGAGAGAGTCAGAACGCGACGTGTTCTGGTTTGCAATTGGTCAATCGTCATCCTGAGGATGCCTCGTTGAGAGGTGAAACACGTGACGATTTCTTACAGGGTTTTTTATGACTCTTGGTTACTAAATATATCTACGTCTATTGTATTTTATAATGGATTTCCGCAAAGTCACGCCTGAATCAATTAACTATATGGAAAGTGTTGACAATGTCGCCTCTAGCAGCGGCCTCTGTCTTTCTTCATAAAATTCATAAAATATTTTTTATATTCTAAAGAAAAAGATTACCTGCAATATATTTTTAGGATTCCGTACCCGAAGGGTACCAAACGTAATCCTATTACAGTCGCACGCAATACGTAACTTGGCAAGAATCGTAGATGCGCGGAATTCGTTTCCGCTTGATTTTCATCATGGGCATGTTCAAAAATACATTATGCCAATAAAATAAATAATGACATGCAATAAAAGTGACAATTTTTTTGTTGCACTATGTATATAATATGCGCTAGCTAACTCCTAATACGCTAAAACCTTGCCAAGTTACGTGCCGGCGACAATACTAAGCCTCAGCTGTCCGTCTGTCTGCGAGCTGTTTTTCATGAACCGTTATAGGTAGACAGTGGATTTTTTTACAGATTATGTGTTTTTATCACCCCTATAACAAAAATAGGTAATAAAAATTAAATTAAATCAAAAAAGTACATAAAAACCCTAAAAGAATCGTGTTATTTTCGGCGTATTTTCCTAAATATTGTACCGTGGTACAGAACCCTTCGTATGTAAGTCCGACTCGCACTTGGTCGGCTTTTATTTCTAAGCCCGTTGTGGTAAGTTACTACAAAGTCAGTAGTTGTTCCGGTCGGCCATCAACATTGACAACTCGTGACTCCCGCTTGCCCCCAGCAACTAATTGAATTGTTGAGCTGTTTGCAACATTTTACAAACTGCAAACCTCGTTATAGCATGGTTTCATTACCAATTTACTTGGTAATTGGTTCTGTGTTTGGAATGGACGTTTTTTGAATAGGAATATTGAAGAGAAAATATTAAGGTTTACTTATATGATTTATTTTTATAAAATCTTTAACCCCGATTGGTACTGGAATGCGTTATTCTTAACTTAAGCTAAATTAGTTAATTGATTCAGGCGTGACTTTGCGGAATTCCATTATAAAATAAAATAGACGTAGATATATTTAGTAACCTATTCCATTTAACTATTCTTCAAGAGTCATAGAAAACCCTGTAAAAAATCGACACATGTTTCACCTCTCAGCGAGGCATGACGATTGACCAGTCGCAAACCAGAACACGACGTGTTGCCACACCAAGCGCTGGAAGCAGAGACTCTGCTTCCAGCGTTCGACTCGGTGTCGATTCCTTACAGGGTTTTAATAGGTTACTAAATATTTTACGTCTATTGTATTTTTTGGCTAAAATAACAAGAGCACGATAAAAATTCAACTGAATTTTCATTCGTGTTACCACAATCGTCGCAAAATACCTACTGGTTGCGCTATTGGTACTGATTTTATGCGGCCGCTTTACTGAGCCGGATGTATTTGATAGTAAAATAAGTATTGGACTGACTTCATCTCTACAAATATTATAAAGAGGTATTTGTGAGTTTGTATGTAGGGGGTAAACTTCGGAACTGCTGATCCGATTCTGAAAATTCTTTCATTAATCGGAAATTGGGGCAGGGGCTTGTTATCCATAATCACAGTTTTCAAAACTACTTTCTCACACACACACAAAAATTTGCAAACTTTTTTTGGTCATTGATCCATCCAACGAAGTCAGTAACAATCATTTTCACGGTCTATAAAAATAAATGGCGCCACTTATTTTCATGCTTATTTGTTTAAATAAACAACTTTGCCGTAGATGTATAGACGTCGACGTTCTTAAAATTCAGAAATAGAAACAAACGAATATCGGAACTACGTACCTATTTATGTATCGAATGGTAACGTTGAACTTACACAGGGTGAGTTTTGAACAGGGATCACAACGGTAACTAAGCCAGACAGAGGTAAGACCTACACCCACTTATCACCAATTATGTTTAAATTTTATCCGTTTTTTTAAATACTTAAATGCTACTGAAAAAAATCTTAAGAAAAAATAGTATAGTTGAAAATAAAATAGTTTAATAATATAATAGTATAAAAATAAAATAGTATACATGGTAGCGATAGACACCTACATCTGTCAATGGGGGTGATTCTACCCGTCATACTAAAACTAAACAACTTTCACCATGAAATTCATATCCAAATTCGTGAAAAAAAAAGCAAATTCATATAAGTACCAACAGTAAACAGACTCCTTCAATACATGTACGTTTTTTTTTTTACAAATCTGTCCTTCATGGCGAAAGATTTTTAGTATGACAAGTAGAATTCTTGACGGATGCAGGTCACGAAATCACCATCATATTGAATATTGATTATTGAGTCTCCCGACCCATAAATCTAACCCAGAGCATCACGCTCAGTCCACCTGACTACGGCGAAACAAAAAGGAGGATTCTGATTTTAACCGGTATGTATATACGTTCATGTGTTCCCCATATCTTCTAAACTCCTCATCACAATTTGAAAAATGAGGTATCGTTAGAGGCATCTTGATCGTCCGCTGTTTTTATGCTGCTGGTATATGTCTGCCGTCCTTTAACTAGAAGGCCGTTAAGCCCAAAAAGTTGTTTCCGAGAAAATGGCAAAAAATGTGGGAATCGTTATTTCTTAAAAACTATGACACTTTGGTTAATGATTGTTGGACTTATTAATTGATATTTCTTTCTATTTATCCTAAAGAATCTTTTATGTCCAGAAACTCATACTAATTACATTTTAAATTAATTTTTCTTATTTTGTTAAGCATGTAACCTAGACATCGCATCTTATTACTGTACTAAAAGGCCGTTAACCATACCGTAGCGGCTTTTTAGAGAAGTAATTTATTTGAAATTTTCGCCTTCATAATGTTTGTTAAATTTTGATCAGAAATACTCAACTAAAAAGTTGTTAAGTGACGTAACTGCTTTATAGCCATGACATTCGCTTCGATTTAAATTTCAATAACTTTCCTAATGAGCGGCTACGGGACTTTAGATGCTTTTAAGCTAATTATTGCCAATGGGATATGGAACTTTTGTAAAATCTTAACTGCTTTACTTAACTTAAAGGTGGCTAAAAACATTTCGCTTGTGGTTAACTTCTTTATAGTTTAGCATTCTTATGAGAATATGTGAGAAATTAAAGACATATTCTTTTAAAAATCACCCGCCCTAGAGTGATGCACTTTGTGAGGCAGGCGTTCTTAATTATACTGATATCAGTCCTCAGGACTATAATAATCCGTGTTGCAAGGCGCATAGACTTCCTGAAGCAGAAAGTGTATGCCTGGGCAAACCGTATTCGTAGGTATAAGCGGCGAGAAGACCGATACACTCAGAACCGCACCTTCCAGAGCGATGAAATATGGGTATATAGGACTTCGGAGCAACCGGATCAAGGTGTGGCTCATACGTGCCTGCCGGATGATGATGGCATGTGCTCTTTCTGGCGCAGTATCTGGTCGGTGCCTGTCAGTCACACTGAAGGGGATTGGACTCGGGAAGTCGAGCGAGCCTGCGATCCAAAACCAGAAATGGGGGCTATTACCATCTGCCCCCAAGATGTAGCTCGTGCAGTCCGCCCGTTGCCTAACTGGAAGTCTCCAGGGCCGGACGGGCTGCACAACTCTGGATAAAATGATTTATAAGGTCGCACGCTCGCTTGGCGGCTTAATACCAGACTGCATTGGAGTCTGGTTTGCTACCCCAGTTCTTAACTACAGGAATTACCCACCTGCTCCACAAATCTGGTAGCACCGCGGAACCCAAAAATTATAGGCCGATCACATGTTTACCGACGGTCTATAAAGTTCTTACATCCATTTTGAGAGTTAAAATTAACAAACATATCGACAAGAACTCCATCATGGCTGCCTCTCAAAATGGATTTAGGAACGGGTCTCGCAGTACTAAGAAGCTACTCCTCATTGATAGGGCCATTAGCCAGTTCCCGAAAGGATCTGTCGACATGTTGGATAGATTATAAGAAGGCCTATGACTTGGTGCCACATATAAGGCTCATGAGGGTGCTGGAGTTGTATAAAGTAGATGAACTCTGCGCACCTTCCTGTAGTCATGTATGGGGCAATGGAGGAAAGTCCTTCGCTATCCAGTATGTCGAAATATCCAGAGGAATAGCGAGCCGATAAGGATCGAGGGAGGCATATTTCAGGGCGATAGTTTGAGTCCACTTTGGTTCTGCTTGGCGCTGAATCCTCTAAGTACACTGCTGGAGGACTCAGGTCTAGGCTATCGGCTGAGGAGAGGTGGTCAGGTTATATCTCACCTCCTCTACATGGATGACCTAAAACTCTTTGCCCCCAACAATTCACAACTGATGGAGCTACCGAAAGTAACTGAAACTTTCAGTAGAGCCACCAGGATGGAGTTGGATGTGGAAAAATGTGCGGTCATGCATGTAAAGCGAGGGGAGATTGTGGATTCCATGGGAACCCAACTCTCGGATTCCATATACCTTAGAGCCCTCTCCGCATCCTCTCCGAAACCTTTAAGTATTTGGGTATGCCGGAAGCGTTAGGCATCAATGTTACTGACATGAAGCAATCGTTGAAGGAGCGCTTCTTTGGCCACCTGAAGAAAGTATTTAATAGTCTTCTATCAGGCGGAAACAAGGTGCGCGCCTTCAACGGCTGGGTCATGCCGGTTTTGATGTACTTTTTCGGCATACTCAAATGGACTCAGGCCGAACTTGACGCCCTGGATAGGATGGTCCGTACGCTGCCGACTGCGAATGCATCACCCACGGTCATCGGTAATGAGACTGTATATACCGCGAAAGTGTGGAGGTCGAGGCTTTTTAAACGCTAAGACCCTCCACAATCGCGAGATATGCAGTCTATGGGAATATTTCCTAGAAGCCGACGTGGGGATGCATCGAGATGTGGTCGCGGTGGACAAGGGCCTCACCCCGCTCTCCTTGGCGAAAGAGAACTGGCGCAAGCCTGTAGTGCTTGATACTAACGACCGCAGGGCCTCCCTGCGGTCATTAGTGTCAAGCATGGCATGTATGGCAGAGTAAGGAGCTTCACGGATGCTTTTTCCGGGCCCTATATGGACCCGATGTAGATTTACTAGCGTACGGATGCTAGTAAATCTACATCGGGTCCATGTAATGGTGGTGGATCGAACCGAGCGGCGCGCATTGATTATTGACATAACGGTCTCGCATGACGGGAACCTCGTGAAGGCCGAGAAAGATAAACAAATCAAGTATCTTGACTTGGCTCACGAGGTTGTCGACATGGGAGATGTGGACTCCGCGATCGTTGTGCCGATAGTCGTATCAGCCAATGGCTTAATTGCCAAGAGCCTCGACCAACACCTATGGAGGCTTTCGTTGGGCAGCTGGGTTAAGGGGCTGATTCAGAAAGCGGTACTTCTGGACACGGCCCGTATTGTTAGGAGGTTCCTCTATCTGGAGCCCTGACCACCGCCGCCGGTAGCTTGGACCCTGTTACCCATACCGGTGGACTACTATTTTTTATATTTTTAAATGTTTTTATATTCTAACATTAATAAAATAAAGGAAATAATGTTTACTATTTTGGTACCACATCATTTATTTGTACACGACCGTGGCAGTCGGATCTCCGGGTTGAGATTGAGACTCAATCTTTCCACCCGGACTCAATGTTTCATGTCCGCAATCCACCATCCCGTCGCACTCAATGATTGAGTGTGACGGGATGGTGGACGGCGTGGGTTGGCCGCGCCCCGCTCACTCCCGAAGTAAACGCAGCGCGAGAGTCGGCAAACTGCCTTTTAGCTAAGTAATGTGGCTTAGCTGCTTTGTAGCTTAGCATCATTTATTTAATTTTTCACCATTTTCATCAAACTGACAAGAATTATTTACAAGCAAAGTATTGTGAGAAATTTACAGAATTAAGTGCTTAACTAAAATAACGTTAAGGGCGGATAACTGCGAATAAGTTAAGGTTTTGACTGAAACTGTCATATAAATGCTTAACTATAAAGTAGTTATAGTCCTTTTACGTCTCTATAGTCAAGAATAATCCGATAACGTAATTGTAGTTAAGTAAAACACCAGAAAATAATCGTCACATCCGGCAGTTAAGGTATTTTAACGTACATTAAGCGAAGAAGTGTGGGTTAGACGCTTTCAAGTGATGAAATCATCATAAAATATGTTACTTAACGGCCTACAAAATGTTCATATCTTTAAAACTATTTATGTTGTAAAAATGTTTCTTAGAGAGAAAGATAGAGAATTTTGAACTCTATCACTTTCTATTAAAAAGTAAAAAAACACCATTTGAGGGTTAACGGCTTTCTAGTTAAAGGACGGCAGATGTGACGTTACATTAAATTGAATATGGCGACAGGTTACAGGTTTTTTTTTTTTTTTTTTGTTGCTTTGGGTTTCCAATGGTATGGCTTAATTAGATCATTAAAAAAAATTATATATTATATTCCCAAAAATTTGTAAATAAAAATACAAGTTATAAAACTTAAATCCAACTACGACAAAAAAGTCAACTAAAAATATACTTAATTAGATCTAAACACCAATAAACAGTTAAAAACGTTTCATGAAAAGGCAAATGCAGTTTCTGCATACCTAGTTGCCATAGTGATCCATGTTCAAAACTTCATCTTGTATACGGTACATAGATTCCAGTCTAGACGGAATACATTAAGCCAGTCGTTCAGTCATTATCGGAGCTATGCAATATCGAGTGTAGACAATAATCGATGCATTCGAGAAATTATCGGTTATTGCCTCTCGAGTTAGTGTACATTTTCATTTTGTTCTAGACTAGTTTATTGTTATAGTTTTTGTAGAAAGGAAACAGTTAGTGTGACTGTTGAATGGCATGGAAAATGACAGTAAAATAATTTTCAGGGTCGTTGACTTATTTATTTTCATGCCTCGGAAAGCACGTTAAATTGCCCTATGAAACTTGTCAAAAGGAACATCACTTGGATTTACGGCAGGTAAACATGGCGACTCGTTATTGGTAATATGTCGGCTATCCATTATGGGGATGTCGGAGAGGTCATTTGCAACCAAATGACCCCTTATGACCCCTATGCAAATGTCAACCATTTTCGAGTAACTAAGGATTTTATATTTTAAAATGAATGAAATATGAAAGCATTAAGTCCACCTTTGTACGTTATTTATGTGCAAGACAATCAATCGGCCTAGGATCCAGGTCTCCAGGTCGGTTTCTAGTCTAACCGGATGTAGCTGAATACCAGTCTTTTACATGGAGCGACTGCCTATTTGACCTCCACAACCCAGTGACTGGGTAGCAGGATACCCCTTGGTAAGACTGGTTGTCAGACTTTGGGGCTTCTTTCGACAAATGACAGCCGTTGGTCCCGGCTGTCATTCTTGGGTCTTTGACAGTCGGTTGTCAATTATCCAAGAACAATAGCCGGGGCCAATGGCTTGAACGATTCTTTATTTTAAAGTTTTCCTAAGCACAGATTTGAAGACGCTATTTTTATAAGAAAGCCCGTTTTTCTAATAACTGCGTACACTTATTAGTACTTTCAGGTTATATAAGATTATTGAATTTGTTAAAGCAGTAAACACTACAAAATACCCATTTTTTTTCTCATCCGTATAGAACCTAACTTCATCTTTTAATATCTTGCTCATAGCATCCCGGCATTACACTAAATTCAAATTAAAAACAAAATTACATTAAGAAACAAAGTAAACTAATCTCAAACGGAGTAGAAAAACGTGTAAAGCAATGAAATAATTACGTTTAATTTACGATAAAACGTTAAAAAAAGCAAAAACAATAATTAAATATTCATTACGAGGAATTATCGCGTTTTCTTTCTTTTCGACGAAAATTCACGAAAAGCCTTGGCACTTTTTTGTTAAGTGAGATACGCTGGATTACTGGGCTCAGGTAGATTTTATCGATATCGATATTGCATTTTTTACCAACTTTATTTCAAACTTATTGATGCCACTTACATAAATAATTCTTTTAACGTCTTTTTTTATAGTAATAACGTAAAATTGAGATTTAAATAATTTCATTTTGTTCAATTGAATCAATATCTACTTTTATGGACCCATAAATATGATATATATATTATATAGCTCTAATTTTCAAAATAAAGACTTATTTTTTACTTCTACCAGAAAATCTTAATACTTTTCGTTAAAAACTATTTAAACGCATTGTCTTACTTATTATAACTTGGTCACAATTCACATTTGCGGTGGATACCATATTACTATGATCAAGGAGGCTAGAAAGGTACTTTTTATTTCGAAAAAATGAAAGTTATCGGTCTTTTTCGACAAGTCCCACCTCTAGTGGAGGCTCCCCATTAACGCTATTACGCTAATGATTCGCCGGAGCAGGACGCCCCCCTAATTACAAAACAAAGCTTTTTAATAAAGATATTTCTTTTAACCGTCCAGGACCCACTTCTGTGGGTCTGACTTTGACTTTTGATTGTTTTTAAATCGATAATCGAGTAATTTGTTCTGTTTTAGAATTGAGCGTGTTCAAGGTAACAAAATTAGTTGCGAACAACAACATTTTTCAAATCTGATTTGAATGAAATTGTGTTTTTTATTTCTGCTATCAAAAATACAATTTTTTTGTTAGTAAGCGGATGAAATGTTTTTGGTGCTTTTTCCATTGCCATCGCTCTACTAACTCAAAAACATACATACGTCCACCAATCCAATACTGAATACCAAACGATTAATTACGTAGTTGACCAGCCTTCAGCAATAAAAAACTAATTAAAACCGAGCCATAATTCAACAAAAACTCATTTCTAAATTGAGCAATTCTAAATTCAAACAAAAGTCAGGGCCGCCATTGAAACCGAAATAAGTAGTTTTAGCTTTGTAACCCAGCGACTGCGCTCCTCCAAAAATTAAAAAAAAAAAACAATTGCCTCGCACCGCCCATATATAACCCAGACAATAGTTACAAGAAATATATGAGCCATATTAACAATACACGCAGACATTTTTATACATTTTTGTTCTACCAGCACCGACGCGCTTAAACGGAAGCAATAACCTAACAGCCCGGACGTTTACGCCATTTTATTCATATAAACCGGCAATAATGCCAGTGTTTGCATAGCGAGATACAAAAATTATTCAATTTTTTTTTGGGGATTGTTTTTTCTCACTTCATCTGACATGTTGATTGTCAAGTTGTGTTGTTAAATAAGAGGTTTTATTGTTCAGGCGGCCAAACGGGTTGTTAAATGCTTAATGGGAAATATATTTGAGTATTTTTTTGTTGTCATGTTTTGATGGTGCGTTACTGTTAAGTCTTACTTTTTATTTATGGGCACCGGACAAATAAAATCGTTTGAATTTACTGACCTCATAAAAAAATATGATTTTAGTTCACTCTCATTCTATTAGGTAAAGTTTTAGGCGTATAACTAAACTTTTTCAATGAGCATTCATGTGTGAAGGCTTCCCATGAACAACAACATTTCAATATAACACATAAGATGCCTAACATCATTTCAATATAATTTAAAAGATTGTCCATGGAGTTTCATTCCACGTTCTATTTATGAGTACCTACTACTTGACAATTCAAAAGTGCTTGGCTTAAATTGAAATAAATGCTTTGAGTTTGATATAAGTTGACGATATTTTTGAATTCATCAAAAATATTCTTGTATTTTTTTACAAAATACATAGGCTGAAAATAAAATAAGTAACAAAAACAAAACCGTAAAAAAATATTAATTAGTAATTTCAATCATCTATTTCACCTACGAAATGTATTCGAATATAGTTTGAGAGTGCCAATATAATAACATGGCATGATAATTAACAGTCTGTTATCAGAAAATACAAGTTCGTAATAAAATACCTAGATTGATGTAATATTATAAATGCGAAAGTGAGTTTGTTTGTTTGTTACGCTTTCATGCTCATATAGCTAAATGGATTTAGGTGAAATTTGACACATGGGTAGACCATAATCTGGAGAAGGACATGGAATACCTTTTATTCCGATTTTCCCACGGGATCGAGATTTATGCGGTTGAAACCGCGGGGTGCAGCTAGTATCACTACATATTATAAAACATAGTCCTCCGCCGCGTCTGTCTGTTTGCGATAAACTCAAAAACTACTCCACCGATTTTCATGCTGTTTTCACCAATGGATAGAGTGGTTCTCAAGGAAGGTTTTAGTATATAATAACCGACATCCACGCGGGCGAAGCCGCAAGCATCAGCTAGTAATTTAATAAAACAGAAAACAAAAATGTAACAAACACACAAACTCACTTTCGCATATATTATTTTAGTTAGGATTATACATAATATATAGTTACGATACTGCCTTTGAAACTAGGCAACTTTATTATAGTAGACGTAAACTGAAAAGTGAATAAGTTGGCATCCCACTCATATTATGATTTATAAGAGGATTACCATCATGTTCTGCTTTTCAAAGAGCATGATATGTATCATATGATTAATTTATTGAAATATACTTAAATGTTCTCTTTAGACTCGCTTTATAAGCAAATCGCATTGGCGTTTTTTATTTGACTGAAACCTTTAAAGTAACTTAGTCTCAGAACTATTTAAAAGTCTAGAAGGTCCTCCTTACAAAACTTTAAATAGGAAAAAATAGGGGATAGAACTGATCCTTTGTAGATTTTTTTTATTTTATTTAATAAACTGTCCTCATCATCATAATTATTATCTTAATATGCTTGTTCCATGTTACTTGGGGTCAGCGCAAGACGTGTTTTTTTTTCATTGTCCCCTGTTCACGTCAGTCAAGCTATCATTCGCTCCGTTCTCTTTATACTGTGGCGTATCTACATCGCCACATGCGAACTACGCATCAAAGACCTGCCGTCACACTAAAATCCTGATGTTACACAAATCCTGCATCGCGCAATTAAAGTTTACCGTGCAATGGACATATATACAAAAACCCGACATCAATCGTTGGCAGTTGCCTGCCAGACACAACACCCGTCTGGTCGGAGGATCCTCCTTCTTCTATGGTGGATGAGTCAACTTTACACCCTGTTCCTTATACCCCTAAAATACCATTCCGCATACAATCCATCCATCTTTTAAAATCAGTCACCGTGCCCCCTCGCGACTACTAGTCACCACCTGTGGTATGTGAGGGGTGAGACAGGAGATGGCAATTGACAAAATTGGCAGACTAAGTTAACATGGCCATTGTCCTTCCTCACCCGTCTCACCGCTCACATACCTCAGGCGGAATTAGCAATCATGCGCGTACTATACCCTAAATCCTAACTTCCTTATCCTTACATATTATAAAACAAAGTCCTCCGCCGCGTCTGTCTGTCGTCCTGTACGCGATAAACTTAAAAACTACTGCACCGATTTTCATGCTGTTTTCACCAATAGATAGACTGGTTCTCGAGTACCTAAGGTTTTAGTTATATAATAACCGTCATTCACGCGGGCGGAGCCACGGGCATCAGCTAGTATATTATAAATGCGAAAGTGAGTTTGTTTGTTTATTTGTTCTTTACGCTTTCACACTAAAACGGCTGAATGGATTTGGATAAAATTTGGTACATGGGTAGATCATAACTTGGAATAGAACACAAGATACTTTTTATCCCGATATTACCACGGGATCGAGACTTACGCAGGTGAAATTGCGGGGCGCTGCTAGTATTGATAATAATTCCAGCTTTTGTACCAACGATGTAGATGCAAGTATACATACCTAAATAAATTAAAGAGAAATACCTACTTTCTTTATAATTTAAAATTTATTCTATTAAATTATTAATAAAGGAAATAGGTAAAATACGAGTACTACAAAGATTTTCAATAGATTTATGTATCTACACAGAATTAAATTTTTCATAATTTAATTGTATTTACTGTACTTGAGGAGCTCGTGGCTAAGTAATAACAGCCGCACCTGGTCGATCCATCAGGTTAAGCTACGGTTGCCGGGGTTGGTCGGTGGATGGACCATCTTTACATACCGAGACTCTTCCGTGCCTCGGAAAGCACGTTAAGCCGTTGGTCCCGGCTGTCATTTGTGGATCTTTGACAGTCGTTACGGGTCTTTAGAAGCCCGAAAATCTGACAACCAGTCTTACCAATGGGTATCGTATTACCCAGTTACTGGGTTGTGGAGCTCACACAGGCAGCCGCTCCATGTAAAATATTGGTGTTCAGCTGCATCCGGTTAGACTGGAAGCTGACCCCAACATAGTTTGGAAAAGGCTAGGCAGATTTAATTGTATTTACTGAATTTAGGGATAATTATTAGTAAATAAAAATATAACATCAAGCCTGTATTCTGACTAATAAATACTTATTGCAAATTCGTGTGCCACAATGAGCGGCGTATGAGTCTATGAACTATTTATACTTTTAGGTACCATATTCTACGAATAAACCTAGCTTTACTTTAGCCAATTACATATTCAAACTAACTCGCTGGTCTAGTGGTTACAAGTGGTTTGATACCCAGGTCGGTCAAAGTGTTACTGTGTTTTTTATCTGGAATTTCTCAATAGTCTGGAGTCTGGTTTTGTGCCCGGTTGATGGCAATAGGCTCACCCCCTATTACATGGGACTTAAAAATATAACTGGCGAAATGTGGGTGAACTATTGGTACAGCTGTACCAATAGTTCACCCACATTTCGCCAAGGTAAAGCCAAGTATTTCCCGAAGGGTAAGGCAGAGCTCTGCCTTACCCTTCGGGAAATACAGGCGTGATGTTATGTATGTACCGACAGCTTTGTATGTACAATATTCTACGAATAATTGTCCAGGTAGTAATCCCAGCTTTGCTTTATCCAATTATATATTCAAACGAACAGCACGGAAGAAATACCAAGAAAAACATAATCCCGGTCAGTATCTCAAACATGCCAACAGATTTTTTATCTAAAACGCTCTATAAATAAACGAAAAAATAAATCCACACAAGCTCAGTATAAAGACTTGAAAATTAACTTTTTCAACCGCTTGCGAAGTGCTTGCTCGATGCACTCTGAATAATTAATAAAATGTGCATTACTTTTATTTACGACGCTGAGAGGGTTATGCCTGCATAATAGGTTCAAAGATAATGCCTATAAGAACCGTTTTGCATATTTCAGCAGCACTAAGGCAGCTCTGTAACTTTTGTACCAGCTCGACGTCCGTTTTTTCTTTATTAAGTTCGTTTACAAAGGTTTTGATGGGTTCAGTTAAGTTGAAATAGTGAGACTATGCGGTTTAGTTATGTTATATTCATTGTTTTGAATATAATTTTAAATCGAGTATTCAAAGACATTCGATACACTTACAATACAGGGTGGCAACACATCGACGCGCAAACTGTAACCATGAATTCAGCACATGATTCTGGACCCACACTAGAAAAATTTCGTCGTTTGTTAAAAAAAATTGCTGTTTTATAGAAAAGTGCAATAGGTATCTATGCAGTCAAAATGTATGGATAAGCTATTTTTTTATAATGACTAACAAAAAATTTTAACGGCCTTGTTTCAGAATCCCTGTTAACACGTTGCGCGACAATGTCCCTGCCACCCAGATAGTTCAAAAAAGTTTCAAGTGTCACTTGTTCTTCATTTTGTACTGAACCATACATGGGAACCTCCTGGTTACGGAGATACTGAATATTTTACACCCTGTATTAGTAAACGGATCACATCATATCCAGCCAAACACAAGTTTGCAATCACTAATTAATAATTTCCAGAACAGTCATTAGTTTGCAATCACTAATTAATCATTTCCAGATCAGTATTGATGTGGTACCTATCCCAGAGAGTCAATTTGCACAAGCAGTCGCATATAGTGCAAACTGATAACATAGCAATAATACAGTAATGTAGTGATGATAGAACGACATAGCAATATCGGAAATAATCCATTTTATCTTTTGATTGCCAATATGTTCGTAGAATCATTGTAATTTCATTCATTGTACCCGTTAATGGTGCTTGTTGTAATTTATTTCACGTCGATTGATATATTTTAAGTATGCTATATTTTAAGCAAATAAAATTAGACTCATGGGCAGAATCTTGAATTCATTTCTATGAAAATTTCTATACAAATAAAATTACTTACTAAATTAAGTAAACTAAGAAAAATACAGTTGAAAACTAGAGCAATGAGAATTTAAAAAGAGAGAAACAAAACCGCCAACAAATATAACAGCAGTTGTATACAGAATCATAACAAAATATTACCAAATACTACACCGATCCTTTCAAATACCAGTCTCACTCTTACCAATACCTCTTACAAATACAAACAGGCAACCACATATCGCGATGTGAGCTCTTACATTACCATATCATAGTCCGCGGGTTTCGTTTCCATTCCGCGATGAATTCCCACGATTCCCACCAGTGTTTGACTTTGAAGCTCAACTAATATTATATTGAAATTTAATGGGATTTGAGGAACTAGATCAGCCGTTCTGGATGCTGTTAGGTGATGCATACGTAGTAGTGTTTGGGTTGTTGTTACTAAGTTAATGTTGGGAATAGAGATTATGCATGTATGGAATAGTTTGTGATGTTATCGATTTCTGTTGGGGATTGATGACTTGTGTGGTATATTGTTGTTCATTTAATGCGAGGTGAGCATTGATATACTAGAGGTGAAGATTGTTTTGAGTATCATCTATCTATTTCGTACAGTTCGTTGGATGTAAGTCTATACATAGACAAAGACTAAGAGCATTTAAACACATCTAGTGTGGCCTCAAGTAACATGGGACAAAGGCAGGGGGATGAGTGTGGCCCGAAGATAGTACCTTGTAGCAACTCATAGTTTATAAGTACGTACAATTATTGTATTCAACCTTTTCAATTTTTTTTTTAACAATTATTTTCAATTCACTTAACCAACAAACTCGACTACAAAAGCAACTATTAGAAACGCTCCCGACAATACAACGGCATGACATACTCAATCAAACACTCCATGTAAAACAGTTTAACTAACATTCGACAAATCCCGCCGAGAATTAATTTCCGATGTGGATGATAATGAACAGGCTGTACGGGTCATTTGCATCGATATACCGATGTCGTTCATCGAAATGAGTGCACACTGCAAATTTGCCGAACGAGCCCGCAAAACCAGTGTGAATTGAGGCCTACTGCAGTTACTACATGATACAGAAACCTGTTTGTGCTTTTGTTTGGAATTTTCATATTTTTGAATGATTTTTGGTGTGTAACATAACTTTCTGTTTATTTTATGTTTGGTAGAATATTGGTGATATTGCATAAACTTTTATTCAAAATGAATTCATGTCAAAAAAGTTTGTAAATCGTTTCATAACATAACTTTAAACAGAAAATTACACCAATCATTATGATTCTGAAATCGGCAATATAGATAAGCAATCAAGCAAAGACTTCGTTGAAATTTCGATTTCGGAATATCGATAGGCCTTTCGAGTACGCCCCGGTAGAAACCAGTTCGAGCCGGATATTGCACGTCCATTGTTGTAAAATTCACAGAGGCATATTTACTTTTTGCATGTAAAGTGCGTGATTGATATCCGATTGCTGGGGGCTATGCAATTGGCAATTAGATTTTATGGCATTTTAGTTTTGCTATATTATATTAGTACAAGACCTATATTTTTGAAACATAAACTATTGATCCTTTGTTAAATATTGCAGTACTTATTACTCTGCTAGAAGAATAATTAAACTTGTATCCTAGTGTAACCGAGAGGCTAAACAAATTTCTTGAACAACGATCACTCCATGAAAATTAAAACCATTTAAAAAACAACGAAAATTCAACAAATACAAGATTCACAAAGATTCCTACAGAGTAACTAAAACAGAAGTAAGCTCTGCCACATCCCGTAGCGGCCTTCACAAAGCTCTCGAGCAGAAGGAACTCAGCACAATGACTGGCACATAGCGAACACGTAGGTAATTGCATGACATTGCAACTGCCTCCCTCTGATATTGGAACAACCAGAGCTGTTTGGTATTACGCTTCTAAGTAATTTTGATTTTCATGCAAATTTCACTGTAGGAGATTTTAGAGGTGTATTAATTTCTCTGGTTTTAGTCACGAATCTACAAGGTAGGCACTGCCTGTTGTGCCTGTTTGGAGGTTGACAAAAAATATACGTGAAGTGGGCTACAAACTTGTTCGGGTAATAAGTCAGCACACCCGGACGAGAAAAAAAAAACAATTAGATTTTGCCGGCGGATGTGTCAGATCATACCGACTCGACGAGGTATACAGGGTGTAAGGCCTTCTGTAGACTAATGGGATGAATTCAGCATATCATACTAAGACGACCAGTACATCAAATTATTTCAGGAACGATATGGGAATCCAATAAACTTAATTTGTTTTATTACCTAACGCGTAATGTACTGTTACCGTGGCAAAACGCACGTAGCCGCACTCCCCGTGTAGGGGGGGGCGGGCTAGCGACACGTGATATATCAATGTCAATTCTGAGCTTCACGCGTCGTTCGTTATTAGTATTTTAACATCCATTGCTAGTTTTTTTTATTTTAGCCGTTTTATATCGATGGGTCCTATGTATAAGGGCCAATGTGCAAATTGACAACTTTTCAATAGAGGCTTTCAAAGTTTCAATTTGATATATTTTTTAGATGCTTCAACTGATGTTTGTGAAACTTTGCATAGTTACTATGAAAAGTATGTTCGTTATTCTAATTACACCGATTTATTTTTACATGTATTAGTTTTTTAATTAATGTAGATATGCCTATATACGCCATGTTTTTAAATTTAATTATACTTAAAAAAACTAGTAAAAAGGCCAAAGTGTCACTTTAGACGATTTACTTGGCATAAGCAAATTTTGGAAAAAACGTGTATTTTAATATTTTTGAATAATCCGTTATTTATAGACAATATTTAAAATAAATAAATAACTTACACAAACAATAATAATATCATTATTTTATGACATCATTCAAATTGACACTTATACGTTATCTGACTTGGTGACGTAATATTCTCAAACGTCAGTTAGGTCACAAAAATAAAAACAATTATAAAACAATTTGACTTCTTTATTTGTTTTCTAATGAATTATTGAAGTTTCTGTAATGGAAAGGCAGTTAAATAATCAATATTTAATGTTAAAAACCTCAACCTCAACCTAGGTTAGTAATTAAAGTTTAAAATAATAAAAAATTATACTTTTTTTATAAAATCAAAACTTATTAAACATAATTAAAGATTCTTAGAATATGGTCTAAGAGAAAAATTAATAAAATAAAAATTAAAAAACACAAAAAAAAATAAACATTTTTAAAAACAAAACAAAACTTTATCATCATTATCACTAGTACTATCATTGAATTGTCATTAGATGCTACCAAATTTTGGTAATACTCATGATAAACTGGTGGAATAATATTTTTGCGACATAAAACAATTAAGTCTTTTTTTTTGGATGGATGTATTGGTAACAACTGATTGTGACATAGTTTTAAGGGTATTTCCGTAGATTTATTAGCCATTTGTCTTCTTGTTCTAACAGAAAGATCAGAAATGTTAATGTGGTTTTCGAAAGCATATTCAGATAGATCTAAATTATAAAACAGCATGTATGCGTATAGTTCATGTTTACTGACACGAACTTGTTTGATTGTAGATCAAGGCACTTTTTGTCCCTCTGAATTTTTAGTCCAGTTAAAACAAGCACTCGCTTGCATCTTTTTGAAGTCGAAAACTATATTTTGAGATACATCTATAACATTATAAGGAGCTCCTTTTACTTTAGCCCATCTAATTAATAAACTCCACTCAAGACGGTGTATAAATATTATTATGTCTAGAAGCTTTATCAATTGTGGCATGTATGGAATGACACCCTCGTTTTGTGTATGGCCTTTTTTAAGGAAAGTATGTTTAATATTAATACAAAACTGTTTAGCTGCATAAAGGTATATACTAAACATTATCCTATTTTTATTTTGGCTAGTACAATTTTCTGACCAATATCTAAAGTCATCACAGCCTTTTTTAGTCTTAAGTTTGAGCTATTTGTTTCATTCCACAAGTAGCAGGTACCAACCAAATTTCCAACATCAAACACGCATAAATTATGAACTTTCAATCGCTTACAATAATAAAATAAACTATTTTCTAGGAGCCAGCAACACTTTTTGTAAATCAAAGGTAGCACAAAATATTTTAGGATTATTTTGTGAGTCATGTTTATCGTTCTGTTTTAAAGATCTAGACAATTTTTTATAGTTTACGTAATTTTCAAAGTTTTCTTTTACTTCCGGCGTTATGGGACTGTGTTTATAAGAATGGCAGACATAACATTGATCCTTTTTGGGTTGGTGAATGATATTTGGACGTCATGTTTCACTAAGTTACATCTAATAACATATATTATTCACTAAAATAATTGGTTATTTCACAGCGCGACATCGTTCCGTGTGACGTAGAAGTGCTCAACTGACCGATTAGCCGTTGCAGTAAACAAAGACGCGGGATCTCCCCGCGTACAAGTCTCGAATAACCGTTTGGCCTTTATACGTTTAAAATTGTGCCATATAGGCCCTTTTACTGTAGCAAAAAATAGTATTTTCACCTATAAATGTGTATTTTATTTTAGTGCACCTTATCAACTACAGTAAAAGGAAGCATTTAATACAAAAAAGTGAAAATGCTCAAAATGTTGCATTGGCCCTTATACGTAGGACCCAGGAAAAAACGTCAAAAAAAAAGAAAATTTTCTTGAGAAAACCGATGGAATATGATTCAAAATAAGGAGCTGAAGGCCCCCCTGTTAATTTGTGGAGGGCTGTCCCTTATACCTAGACTATACAGCACCGCTGATAAGTTGCGAATTGCTGCTGACTTTTCATGTTGAGATAATTGCAGTCGCAATATAAACTAGCTGTTACCTGCATCTTCATCTACGATCCAGGATAAAAAAGTAGCTTAAATCCTTCTCCAGGTCATGGTCTACCCATGTGCAAAATTTCATCTAAATTCGTTGTCGTTTTAGTGTGAAAGCATAACAAATAAACAAACAAACTTTCGCATTTATAAGTTAGGATTAGAATAATAATAAATAGTCATCATAATCAGAGGAGCTCGTGGCTTCGTAATAACAGCCGCACGGGTCGATCCCTCAGGTTAAGCTACGCTTGCCGAGGTTGGTCCGTGGATGGGTGACCATCTTTACATACCGAGACTCCTCCGTGCCTCGGAAAGCACGTTAAGCCGTTGGTCCCTGCTGTCATTTGTGGATCTTTGACAGTCGTTACGGGTCGTCAGAAGCCCGAAAGTCTGACAACCAGTCTTACCAAGGGGTATCGTATTACCCAGTTACTGGGTTGTGGAGGTCAGATAGGCAGTCGCTTCATGTAAAATACTGGTATTCAGCTGCATCCGGTTAGACTGGAAGCCGACCCCAACGTAGTTGGGAAAAGGCTAGGCAGATGATGATGAGTCATCATAATATTCCTTCTTTTTCTTAGCTCTGTATTGATTTACTGCTCTTTTACTAGATACTCAGTATTCTCCACTGTACTATGTGTGCGTATTTTCAAGTGAGGTCAATGGCCCTCATGTGTTCTCCAAAAATGAAACGTTATCCATACAGATATACTCGTAATAGCGATTTTCTTGCTATACATCGTTTTTAGAACATACCAATTTGTAAGTCAACCCGCAATCTTTGTTTTTGCTGAATCAGCTGGGGTAAGAATATATCTGACTGTAATGATGAATGTACGAATGAGAATGAGCGAGGGATTCATTAAAATTCGGTCCAGTTTTACATTTTCTGCCCTCGATGGGACACATGTACTCGTAAGTATCTATGATTTTGTTTATACTTAACGCAGGCGTCTTAAATCAAGATCCACAAAAAAAAAAACTAATTCACGAAATTAGGAAAGCTATTTTATTATACATTCATTTGGTAGGTACTTACTAAAATATATTTTTTTTGAAGAATTTCATTTATTTAAATCCAATGAAAGTCACATTATCCATCATGTAAGCCTACCTACCTGTTTCATCATAATCTCATCTTGTAGATTTGTAGTCATACTCACAGTACATTGCCAAGAGTTAATCAATATTATTTAGATAACTACAGTCCTTTCACAGTCATTTAACCTCTGACAGCAGCAACCCAATAGTAACCTTAATGCAACAACACTAAAGATTATTGAAATTTTGATAGACTTGTCATTAGTAGCAATACATCAGCAACCTTATTGCGAAGACAATAAAGATCATTGTGATTTTGACAATGATGCAAAATCAGAAGTAGAATGCGTCCGTAAGTCAGTACAAGGGTCACTTTTTACCAATTATCGAACTTTCATCACGAAAAGGTATAATTTCAGTGCGAGCGTTGACACTTCTCAAAGTACGCTGAGATGCACAGTGCTGCGCAGCGCGTGTACCTTATTATGTAGTAAATAAATTCGATATTGTATTGGATCATAAAAAAGTGCACATCGCGTCGCGTCTCGGTGTGAATTAACCCTTAATATGACACATTGAGTTGTAGAAATAAGTCGACTTTTTGGAGCGTCTTCACTGTCATTCGTACTGTGTAATAGTCTCTTTATAAGACGTGCATACCCCAAGGATTGGAATAATATCACGAAAGAAGTTCCTATACAAATAAAAAGCAGTGTATTTTTATGGGAAATTCTTTCGTGGTAGCACAAACTGCGGAAACCTCCACAAAAAAAGTCACCAATTTTTTTTTATTTTAATTTTCACGTTTAGATATCAATGCCCATTTCGTTTGCGGAGTTTTGCTAGCCAATTTAATTTGATCCTGTATAGTTACAACATATTATCCACTATCTAGGTTAAATCACAAAAGTCCTTCCTACCAATAAAATATCTGCGAGGTCCAAAAAATAAACGGGCACTAGCTTTTTAACCGACTTGTAAAAGGAAGAGGTTATCAATTCGGATGTTTTTTTTTTGTTTTTGTTTTTATCCTGGCATAACTCCGTCATTTAATATTGTGTGCCTTACCTGGGTCGAATAAATTTATTTTCTTTCTATTTTATACACGGATTTGCAAAATTCTTTTTTTGTTTGAAAAGGTATATATCCGAGATAGTCTCATTGACATCAAGTCAGGATCTGATGATGGGATCCTGGAGAAATCGAGGGAACTCTTCAAATATTATAGGGTAAGGCTAAAAAATACCTAAATCGCTATAGGCACACCTATAGCGATTTAGGTATTTTTTAAAGTAACTCGTGCAGTTGCTCTCGGAAATCACCATTTGGTGAAGTGGAACTGATGATGAAGACCACAGATGGCCACCGGAACCACCTAATAATAAGTATTTCACGGGTTGTGATTCGATTAGTTACTTTAATATGGTAGCAAGCAATTTATGCTCGTCACAATGTATATGGTGAAGTGGAGCTGATGGTGAAGTACCAGGTGAACTCCTCAACGATTAACGTCTCTGGATTGGGAAAAGCAATATTTTGTAAAAATTTATGAGCAGTTGACATTAGGCTATTATAACTTAGATAAATTACAAACTGACCCACTAAAAAGCGATAAATAAAAACTTTTTTCTCTCCTCGTTCTCAAACCGGAAAAAATAACAAAATCTTTTCTACATAACCACCATTTTCTCCGCCTATAAAAGTGCAAGTGTCAACAAGGCCGCGCAATTTGTCACGCAATCTCATGACGTGACAACTGACACTCATAGCCTCGTAAGACCGGTGACAAGTGACAGTCATGGCCTCGTAAGGGCTGTGTTACTTGTCACGCTCCCACTCTAGCTGCTTGCAGCTCTAATATAGGCCGTGCAAGACAGCTTGACGTGCTCGGTGCTACTCTTAGATATTATATTGAGGATTGAAATAAAAAAACTGCTTTTATTTAGAGAAAAATTTCAAAAGGAAACTTTCACAGTAATTTGGTTAGGTATGAACGAAGAGTTTCTTGTTTTTGTTGTAGATTTTAAGGAAGAAAGAAAGAAAGAAAAATATATTTATTTGTCACAGAAACACGTGCATACAAAAAGATAACTAATCAGCAATATTAAATAAAATAGATCTAAATACAAATATAAGATCACGAGTTTACAGATAAGTAATCGGCATCTGCTCGTCATGACTGTGAGAAGAAGGCTTCCACTCAGCATGATGCTGCGCTAAGGGGGCCCACAACACATCGCTGATTTTCAGTGGTCACCCGAAAAAGACGTACGGAAGTCAGGCTCAACGATTTGTACTAAATAAATAGGTAATAAATAAAATAAAATAAACAGTACTTAGAATATAATATAACTTTAAGTAAAACGAACTACTTAGATGAATAAATATTATTAAATCAGCAGGCATCACTGTGCGTACATAATGTTAATGTGTGTTAGATACCGGTGGTATTTTCAAAGTTTTTTTTCCCCCTTTATTAATAAGAACTACGTTCTTAGTAATTGATTACAATCTAGCCTAATAGACTAATATGTAAGTTAATTCTAACTTATTTATTACAAACCATATACCCGATGGGATTTTGCAACTTCCATACAAACTTTCATGCCCTAATTTTTTAGAGGATGAATTTTAAAAACTTTTTCCTCACGTTCGTTACAAAAGGAACTCTTGTGTACGCTTTTACACCCAACAGTTTTGGCAGTGCATATGCTTTTAGACCCAGTGGTTTTGGCAATGCATATGCTTTTATACCCAGCGGTTTTGTCAATGTATATGATTTTATACCCAGCGGTTTTGGCAATGCATATGCTTTTAGAACCACTGGTTTTGGCAATGCATATGCTTTTAGACCCAACGGTTTTGGCAGTACTGTAACGCTTGGGAGCGCTATCTTGGTGTGAGGGTGTGTGTGAGGTGGCAAATCCAAAGACGGCGAGGGTTCAAAGGGGGTTTATTATAATATTTACTTTATAAGAGACGCGTACACTGTTCGGTAGCTAAGCTAGACTCATGTACCAAAACAAAATGCATTACTAACATATTTTAATCCAAATTGTTGGAACGTTCGAAACACAGGGCTGCCCTCTAGCCAGCCTGTACCACGCGAGGTTGCGCCTCGCATCCAAACTCCTTACATGAGCTACGCCCACCCTTGAATAAAAGGATTGGCGTAGTCTGAAAAACAAGACTTTTATTCACAACGTTCAAACAATCAGGCCCTTCCTACCTATGCCTATCAGAAAAATTACCTAACGCCAGGAAAGACACACGGGTGAGGTCTTTCTTTTGCAGAAGAAGGCTTAACTCAGGACGAACGATAAACACCCCGACGCGTGCCAATTAAATTGAAAGTTAACATGTGCCATAATGCACCCATAATAGCAAACTTCGTCATGTTTAAACCTCGTCATACCAAAACTGGCGAAAAAGATATGACGAAGCCTCAAGAAGGAAACATGATGTGATAATTCACATCTACCCGGAAGGGGTTTATAAAAACATGAAAACAACATCAAAAACTTTTAAACCATCAGACGCAAATGAGCCCAAGGGAATGAAAGGTTCAGATATATGCCTTCAACAAATTAAATTAAATCCATGCTCGCACTCCAGAGAGACAAAAATATAAAAACCACGCTATAACCCATTAACATATTAAAAACCAAATTGTGGGTCCTTAAGCAAAGGTTGTACCATGAGTATTTATCAAATACCCCCCGCAAAGTGCTATGCCTATAAACGGAGTTGGTAACAACACGACAGCAACTCGGACAGAGTGCCATCCCCCCCTTTCTATGAGAGACCCTGGTTGGTTTACCCCTCAAATTCTCTGGAGCACATTCATGCTACAATAGCCTAAAGAAGATTTTTGAAGACGAAGGCATTTGTTCATTCTCATTCCCTCCGACTTCAAGGCGCTGTGGGAAGTGTCACCACACACGCTCCGAAGCGGCGTGCAAGTGACGCCCCACCGCCCCATCGCACCCGGCCGGCGGCCGCGTCCGATGTTCGTTCTCCACAATATGAAACACACAAATAAAAATCCATTAATCTTACAACATATTCATAATTATTCATCACTCATCTTTGCGATGTTTACATCAATGTGACATTGACATGACAATTAAAATAAGTGACGTTAAAAAAAAGACAATTAATTGTATCCTACTAAGAAAAGGTTTTAATAAAAAAAACATGTACAAAATCCCTGACTTGCCTATTATTTAATTTCGAAAAACCTATATTTAAAAAATGAAAACTTCTTTATAAAATTCCTATTACATTTGAACCTTCTTTTAAATTTAAACATATTCGGTTCAAAGTTTTTAAATTTGGATTTTTTCTCACGCGAGACCTTTTCCTTTATTGGTGCTTTTATTAAATTGTTTACAGCACGCTTTTGTGGTACTGTGAAATGAATACAATAATATAGAAAACGATAAAAGTAAAAATAGAAATTTTAACTTAATGTGGAACCTATCTAAATTAATTTTATTATAAGACACATTAATATTGAAATTATTATCTATAGCTTCGAAAGCTTGAAAATTGCTGATGTATTCATACAACACAACTATCTTCTTAAGGTCAATTTCTTGGTCTCCGACCACACACGACTCCGTATCATTTCTAACTACAATATTGTCACCTACATCTAAGACTTTTTCACCGTCGTCTTCATCTAAAACGACTTTCGATTCAAAAACTTCGACTGGAGACAAAGATGACTGCTCAACCTCCTTTATCTCTGTTGTTAACGAGAACTGGTCATTCTCCTTTGAATCGGTGAAATTTTTACCATAATCATTTTCAACAATTTGATCTATGATGATGTTATTATTATAAGTTTCATCATCGTGATCATCATTTTCCTCTGACAAGGACATGATTTGAAGGTCTGAAATACCGCTGAAAGAAGTAATAAATGGACTGGACTGACCCGATTCATTCAATTTTTCCTCGTGTTCATCCGCGAACACATTAATCGGCTCGTCCTCATCGTGCGCCAGACTGCGCTCGTCATCATCATCATCTCTGCCCTCCCGGCAGCTTTGCTTAACATCAACATTAACATCTAGCGGGTCATCCTGTCTTCCGCTAGAAAATAAATCAGCATGAACATCTAAATTCGCAGCGTTTTCTTGTCTGCCTTCATCAGACAATACTTGTGCAATATCCTCTACTTGCACTCTATATAAATGTTTGTGACATTTGCACGGGAACTCTGCCCATAGCGCGTCACACATCGACTCGAAGCTCATACCCTCGTGGTATGTATAGTTATGGAAAGATTTCGTAGGACCCACAAAATATGCACTTATAATCAGCGCCCAATCGCTCTCTCGCCATTCGTAGTAGATGGCCAAGGTTTTGAATTCATTTATGAAATGTTCTAGGCATTTGCCATCTATGCCTGAGAAGGATTCCATCTCGCACTTTTATAAAAATTTAGTCAAACACCACTTAGCTTTTAATTCGGCGTCGCCGTGGCGTCTTCTTCGCCATTCTTGCGCACCTTTGTAACACTTGATCACCCTCACAATTTTTTTAATATTATGAACTTTTACTTTTTTACTAAAATCACCCAGAAACGTTTGGGCGCCTCCACCAGTGTAACGCTTGGGAGCGCTATCTTGGTGTGAGGGTGTGTGTGAGGTGGCAAATCCAAAGACGGCGAGGGTTCAAAGGGGGTTTATTATAATATTTACTTTATAAGAGACGCGTACACTGTTCGGTAGCTAAGCTAGACTCATGTACCAAAACAAAATGCATTCCTAACATATTTTAATCCAAATTGTTGGAACGTTCGAAACACAGGGCTGCCCTCTAGCCAGCCTGTACCACGCGAGGTTGCGCCTCGCATCCAAACTCCTTACAGTACATATGCTTTTATACCTAGCGGTTTTGGCAATGCATATGCTTTTAGACCCAGCGGTTTTGGCAGTGCATTTTCTGTCAGTGAATGAGTGAATTTAAGATACTTAATTAAGTAGATAATCTTAATTTCCATCTTCCACCTATTTTAGTCACAGTTAAAGGTTGAAAATCAAATATGTAAATGGTCCTTTCTAATCATTGGATTAGGAAGGACGGTCCATCAAATCTGTGCTCATAAAATAACAAAATACGAGGCCATCCCGAATACTTTCTTAGACATAAAACTTGTACAAGATAAGGGATCTAACATAACTTAGATCATTCTTTCTATTAACCTTCAACGTCCCTAGTTCTGACAAAATATTACTCACATAATTTTGCTGACTTCCGTCAAAATAATATCGTCCCAAAGAATGGATAAAGTCATCCTATAAACCATCGTTGATATGCCAAGATAGGGTATATAAAACTGTGGTTATTATGACTCGTAACATAGATCAGTAGGTACCTAGGTAAGTAATTGGTGACGCTCACTGGTTGTCAAAATTGAAGGTTTGTAATCCCGCTCTTGTTTAAATAACGTGTGGCAGTCAGAACTGGGCAGACACCATTAACACTTTCAAAATGACACGTATGCATTTCTAATAGTTACTGAAAATTTGGAATAAAACTGAATTATCTGATAATTTACTATGACAAAATTAATGTAATGAACAAGCGTGGTATTAATTATCTGTTTCTCTGCATCATATAAGAGTTCAAAGCTGGTATGATAATTATGTGCCTATTGCTATCTGATCATTCCAAAATCAACACTCCAACTAATGAATCATACACAGACCCTGCGATCCGAACCCAAATACGAGATATTTACTAATCTAATTTATACGAAGATGCTATATTTTTCTAATACAGTAATATTCTCAGACTACGCCATGCTTCCCTCAAAATATTATCATATAAGCCCAATAATATTTTATCGTGAAAGGCTAAATAATACGTCGGCAACATTTGGTGGTTATATTGTTACGTGTGGACCGTATTATATACCGACCATCGGATATGTGCGAGGTCAAAGGTTTTATGTAATGAAAAGATTTGTATTTAAGCTCGATAATGTCTCAATATGTCCTATTGTTTGAAATAGTATCCAGTTAAAAAACACCGTGCATATTTTAAATAAATTACTTCGTTTAATTACTTACGATTTCCTTATTTCGTTATCCATAAATTCTTTTATTTTTACATACAATGCTTGCAAAATTAAAAACAATTTGCGCGCCAAAATAAGCTGTGGAGCCATCTTTGTTGCATAACCTTTTTAGACAATAGATTAAAAACAAATTTTCGTAAGCGGCCAGTTTGAAGGCGAAACGAAACTTTTTACCTCATTCAACTTTAATAGCATTAGACCTTCATAATCTGTAATTAATTTATATTCAGTGTATTCCGAAGTACGTTTTATCTTCTGCGGGAATTAAAGGTTTAAACCCCAAGCGGCGAAAAAAATGTTGTCGCTTTTCGAAACTTGGAAAAAAAAGACGGAGCCTGAATAAAAATCACTACATTTGTCACAGCATAAGAATTGGAATTAGACAAATTCGTCCGTTAAATTAAGGCCATTCCGGATGGAGAACGGAATTCGATTTGGGGTAAATCTCCCACCCGACTGGGGAAATGGGGAATTTTCCTTTACCGCGCCTCGCGAACTTAAGCGATGCTCGGGATCGCACGTGATTGGATAAAATAGAAAGTGTATTTACTTCTAATTTGATTTTAAATTGGATACAAATGGATGGCGATTTTTTTTGCTTAATCCGCCAAAGAACGGGCGTCCCGAGTAAATTATTTGGCTTAGAGACTCGAGACGTGAAAATTAAATCGATCAATCGCGGACTGTATTCGAATAAACAGTACTTTCAGTTCACTGATAAATATTTAAACAGCTTTTCAATTAAGTCCAGACTAAGTAATTCTCTAAAGTACATCGCGAACTTACATTTCAAAACGGCAATTGAATATTTTTATTCAGTTACCTATTTGAAATTCCTAAATTAACATACCAGAAAAAAGTGTGAAATAACTGTTTTGAATATTACTCAACCATTTCAGTTGGGTTTCAGAGGAGTTTGTGGCTAAGTAATATCAGCCACACGGGTCGATACATCAGGGTAAGAGATTTAAGAGATTTCTTCTTTTTAGGAAGGTTAGTTCAGTTGACTGAACTAACTATAAAGCAGGTCTTATGTTTTTTTTTTTTTTATTACCATTTTTTTTCCCGTTAGAAGCAATTACTTAAACTATACCGGGCTTAAGAGCCGCCAGCACCCCACTACGTCTCGCTCTCACACAGGCTGCGAGTAGTATGGTGCGAGCGAGATAAAATTTGAGGTAGGGTAGGGCCTTAATCGCTACCGCTTATACTTGAAATGCCCGTACAAATCCCTCACGCTCGAAGTTTTAAGTTAATTATTATTTTTCTTCATTCCCACTTTCCCACGCTTTACTCATTATCTTTGACAGTAATTCCTGTTTCAGGAAAATCGATAATTAGAGGAAGTTACATTTATTAGATTTAGTACCTTTCTTCTTATAGAGGAACGAATAATTATCCTTGTAAAGTCATAGTAATTAATTCTGTCTCAAATTGACACACTGCATAAATTTTCCATGTTATAGCAATTTCATACAACTGTCAATGAATTTCAGTTGTGATTTTCTAATCTTTGTACAATTGTAATTGGAAATTGGCGGTGTGATGCCCCCATGCCTCGGAAAGCACGTTTTAAGCCGCTGGTTCCGCGCCATATATCTCTCCGGTCGTGTCGGAGTGCCGTCCCATCGGACTATGGGAGTGAGGGAAGACGGAGTGCACTTGTGTATGCGCACGCATTTGTGCACTATAATATCTCCTGCGCCGAAGGCTAATCTCCGTTGAGATTGGCCGCCGTTGCCGAAATATGGTCTGGAGGACTAAATATCTGTGGCCCTAGTGAAAAGGGGTAGAAGTCCGATTTTGTGGAAAATGAGTTAAGTATACAGAAGTGAACAGAAAAAAATACTCTATCGTTTGGTGTAAACGGATCTAAGCTATAAAGAAGTTACCTTGTGTAAAAGGGTCCAACTGACACCAAAAAAAACTACAAAAGTCGGTTTCAAGTACTTTTGTATTCTTTTAAACGGATTTTTTTTTTATATTTTTGGTTTTTAAATCTAAATTAACATAAATTACCCACGTTTTCATTTAGTTGGTGTTTCTCAATACAAAAACACCTGGTTCTTAAAAATGGTTTAGTGAGTTATTAGACATAAATCCGTTTTCACCAAAATAAAGGCAAAAAATCAAAGTAACTCTGTTGAGATTAGTATGAACATAATCATTCCAAATGCGTATCCATTTTCACTTGTGTGAATTAACATTTAACATATGGGAGAAGGGGTGTAACATATATTATACCCTTAAGGAATTCATTTTGTGGTTAGTATAAGTCACTATCTTAAAAACTAATAACTTTACATAAAAAATAACTCAATAATAATAAAGAGCATAAATTATTTACCTATAAAAAACATCTCATGTATTTCAATTGGTAGCGGTTTTCACACGAGGTTAAACACGCAATTTGAAGCGCGTGGAGCGTTTTTTGCGCCTGTTGTAAAGTTGCATTTTTGGACTTAGATCCCTTTTCACTAGGGCCACAGATATACAATTGTAAGTTTGTAGTCAACTAGCTGCGCCCCGCGATTTCACGCGCATAAATCTCGATCCCGTCCGAATATCGGGATAAAAAGTATCCAATGTTCTTCCGATGATGTACCCATGTGCCAAACTTCATCCAAATCCGTTCAGCCGTTTTAGCGTGACAGCATAATAAACTAACAAATATACATAAAAACATTAAATCTTTTCTCTTTATAATTAGATAAAAATAATGAATTCCCCTGTCTCCTACGTACACATATTAGAACTCAATAATTTCCGGCTATTTTGATACTCGTGCACATTAGGCTCCATTTTTAACCCCCGACGGAAAAAGAGGGGTGTTATAAGTTTAACGTGTGTATCAGTGTCTGTCTGCGCCATCGTAGCTGCCAAACGGCTGAACCGATTTTGATTTTTTTGGTTTTGTTTGAAAGGTAACTTGACCGAGTGTTACTAGCTATTAAAAATTCACTTTCGGCTGATAATGATAATAGGTATACGAAGTTAGGTGTGGCTTGGAGCTTTTTAATTTTGCGAAAATACGATTTTAATATCGAATCAAAAAACACACGCGGTCGCACACAGCGCGTACCTATTTATACTTCAATCCCGTTGAATGCATTACTAACGTATGTTTAAATAAACATACCTTATAAATATCTTCAAGTGACTTCTTAAACAGTATGTGCTTAAATACAGTATGTGTGTGTGTGTATGCATTAAGTTTATAACTAAGTAAATTAGTGTAAAAGTGTTAACAAAAGTAGGATATAGTGCTGTTTCCCTGCAGTTGCAGCTTAGTGATGTCTGGAGAATAGCAATGCTTAAGTATGGTTCTAGTGATGCGGAACGTCGATACCAGAAACTGTTTTTTATCGATAGCAAAGTACATAGTCAACACAAATTATTTTGTTTTCATTAATATCGGTATTTTTAAAACATGCTTTTTAATTTCCTGTGGCTTGATACATGCCTGGTTGTGAGATAAAAAGTTTTGCAGGACATTTTTCTTATTTCTTTAGCTTTATATTATCGCTGTTTTAGAAGAGAGATTTGTCAAATCAGTCGCTTCTGAGGAGTGGAGAGTGAAAGACTCAGAAAGAGAATAGCGATTATTATGATGGGTAATAATTAATTATCGGGTATAATTATTATTCATTTTGAAACTTCAACAAATATACATATTAATACATACATAGGAGATAAATTATGCGCGTATTGTTGTTACTGTTCTCGCTATATTTGTAAACTACACGTTTGTTACGTCGACACTAGTTTGAATAATAGTTAGAGATAATGTTTTGTTATGTTTGAGCTTATTTACATAATTCTGGTACATAGGGTTTCTGCATTATTAGTTTAAATAATAGCCTAGAGGTATTCGTGTAACATTGGTATTAATTTGCATTATTGCTTAATACATCGTATTATTATTGTAATGGAATATAATTGACGTATCTGCCAAGTATAAGTTGTTTTGGTACGTTTTAGAATAAATTAACAATAAAGAAACTGTCATATTATTTTGTACCATCTTTACAAGACAAAATCCTTTAGTTGCTAGTATTTATGTAAGGACAAAAAGTCCATCTCTGGACACCAAATAACAATATCTCCGAGATCTCTATATAGTAATTTATATTATTACAGCTGAAGAGTTTGTTTGTTGTTTTGTTTGTACACGCTAATCTCTGGAATTAACAATTTTGTTCCATTTGATATTTCAATTCTTGAGAAGGTATAATAGGCTAGTTAATATCACCTTACGACCCTTAGGAGCCAAAAAAAAAAGAAAAAGTTAGAAATAATTTTTTTACGGCGGGTGAAACCGCGGGGCACTGCTAGTATAATAATAAAAATATGAATAATTAATATCATCAATTTTATTATTTCTTAAATAAAATAGCATAATGTCAAAAAATCAGGTTTCACTGACTAATACCACAAATTGGTATCGGTACCTGAAAAACTTTCACATCACTAGAGCAATAGACGTTTGAATCTTGGACATATTCCAAAGCATTTCAGTATTATCCCCGATGTCTCGGCGGGGCATAAATTAAACAGTTTTCATACGAATACAGTTACGTTCTGTTGTTCAACTCGAATTAAGGCCTTATGTATAGTCATTGGGGTTTTTGTACCAATTGAGTGGCTGTAAAAGTTTGGGCCCAGAGTGGTATCTTCTATTTAATGTTAGTATTCTGACTCCGATCTCAAAGTCAGGGTTAAGAGAATGATTTTAGTTCTAATTGAGTTGAAACATCACGTTGATTAAAATCATGATATATGAATTACTAGCTGTGCCCCGTGGTTTCACCCGCATATGTCTTGATTCCGTGGGAATATCGGGATAAAAAGTATTATAGGTCCTAATTGCTGGGAAACGACTTTTTATTTTTGGTGGGGAAAATTGCTGTTTTTGGTTGTGCGCAACGTAACGCAACGCAAAACATTGTGTGTATGGGTGCATGCAACAGTTCAGGGTTTGGAGGGTATTTAAAATTAAGTTATAACATTTATAACCTCGTACAAAATGGCGCGATATCGCGGGCGCGACAGGCAGCGCAACCCTTGTCGCGCCCGTTTGTGGGAAGCCTTAACTTGCTTTCTGAACAAAAAACATTTGAAAAGTTGGAACTTTGACCATCAAAATCTTCGTAACCAGAAAGTTCCCAGGTACAGTCCAGAACAAAAAAATCACTATGACGGGAATAACAACTGACTTTCGTCTTTGTTAATTAAGCGTCTTTTGACACGTTATTTAAACAACACTTTTTAATGTTACCCCACTTTAAACGACTACACGACATACGTAACCAGCGCACAGCACTTCAACACTAATGAAACTACTTAGAACCACAAAGGCCAATTTGTGTTGTTATATAAACAAGTTGTCTCTCCACAGAACTCCTAAAGACTCGTCCATATAAGACGACACTTTAAATACATAACACACACATACAAAACATCACGCCTTTTTTCCCCGAAGGGTTGGGCAGAGGTGTACCTATAGTCCACCCATATTTTACCAGTTATGTTTTCAAATACATAATAATTACATTATACTTACCTACTTAATTTCCAAGCGTAGGTATAGTTAAAACTTATAAGTTCTAGGATAATATTACGACACCGCTAGAAGCCGTCGTGACAGACCCCGAGGAAGATGGTAGGGCATGCTCGACATAACACACATGCAGGTAGTCCACACTAGCCCTAGATCGCCCATAACTACCAGCCCTTAAGAAGGAGCTTATGTCCAGTAGTGAAATTATACAGGTTAACAGTACCTAATAGTAACTATAATATTAAAGCCTAAGGAATTGTAACACAACATCACACATTATCCAAAGAGGTGAAAAAACAAAACATATTGTCAATGATGTAGGTAAAATTTATTTTGACAATATGATAAAAAGTCCCATGTAAAGGTTCGTGCAAACTGGCGTGATATCGCGGGCGCGACAGACTGCGCGGCCCTTGTCGCGCCCGCGATATCGCGCCTATTGGCGGGAGACTTAGAGCCCCCAGTACACGTTGGGTGAACCCGTCCCTCGGCCAACGTATACTGGGCCTTTTTGCGGGAACTTTCGTTTGATTTGCGTGTATGATTCGAGTGCGCTTGGCCAACGAGCTTGCCCTACGTGTACTGAGAGCGAGCGTATTGTCATTTTCGAGGGACCAATCCATACTCTTTATCAGAATTTCCTTTTAGAAGACTCCTATGATAGCTGGCGTAACCTGAACGAGAACGCTTTACAGTTGCAACGACTAAAAGGGCTGGCAAAGCCGATAATCCCGCAATGAAAATAGGCATAATTGCGACACACACGACACCACGTCTTGCAACATTGGCAAAACATTTTTTTAATGAATCTCTTTGATGTCAATTCTTACTTACATTCTAAAGCAGGCTTACACGTGTCTGCCAGGGCTGCGGGAAAGTTCGGAAGGGATACCGGGGCCCCTGGTAACAAGCAACTGAAGGAATACGGGTGGATTTTAGTCAGTAAAAGTCTGACACGCCCTCCCGCTCCGCCCAGAGCGGGAGAAGTCATAAGATGACTTCCCACCTTCAAAAAAAAAAGGCTTACAAGTGTAAACCAGGCCCAACACAGTAGATGTTAAACATTTTTGTTTAAATACAAGGGAAATATTTTAAGACTTCTAGTTGTTCCTTTATAGTTGAAAAGTTTCAGTTCATGCTCCAAATAATGCTGGACAGTTCAAACAAGATAATCGTGTTGAAAGATTCCGTATTTCTTGAAGTATCTTACTTGGATATTAAGGCTAAGAGGGTAGGTAGATTGTTTTTATTTCATCCACGACTGAATTTCAAAATAATGCATATTTGAAAGAAAGAAAGAAAGAAAAATATTTTATTTGGGACACGCACATGAAATATAACAATAAAAACAAACATTAAAACTAACAAAATTAATAAAATAAAATAAAACAACGTGTAGCAGAGAAACCCGTGCGAGGCCAAAAAGGCAACCAATAATCCTTCTTACAATAATTAATATTATTATCTTAATCTTTTGAAGAGGAACGTGTGGCTAAGCAATAACAGCCGTGCGGGTCGATCCATCCGGTTAAGCTGCGTTTGCCGGGGTTGGTCCGTGGATGGGTGACCATTTTTACATACCGAAACTCCTCCGTGCCTCGGAAAGCGCGTTAAGCCGTTGATCTCACCTTTCATTCGTTGATCTTTGACAGTTGTTACGGGTCGTCAGAAACCCGAATGTCTGACATCTAGTCTTACCAAAGGGTATCGTATTACCCAGTTACTGGGTTTTCAGGTCAGATAGGCAGTCGCGTGTAAAATACTGGTGTTCAGCTGCATCCGGTTAGACTGGAAACCGACCCCGCCATAGTTGGGAAAAGGCTAGGCCGATTGATTATCTTAATCTTTTGTAAGTATTGAATGCGATATCACGGCGTCACACGAAACTTTAGGTTTCGGGAATAACTTAATGAAAAAAATGAATTAAAAAAAAAAAATTTTTTCTTTAACATTGCCTTTAGGTTTCTTGACATTTTTCGTCCAGTCACACACAATTTTTTTTTCCGAATTAATGAAACACTCAAATCTTCAATGTCTGTTAACATGACCTATCAGGCCTAGGACGATTATTTTTTATTATTATGACATCAAGAACGCAGTGGAAGCGTGCTGGGCCCATAACCTGATATGAGAGGGTGTATAATGGATACACTGCAGTAGAATCAAATAAAATTATAATTCGTTTTGTACGGACATTTTGGTACACACTAAGACATGACGTCGATTTATTGACAGCTCCCACAGATAAGCAAAGTCTACTTGCCATAGACATGAGGTTTAATCACAACAATTGATAGAACTCCTCCTTGGTTTATCCCATCGATCCCGCCAATACATCAGAGGGACTCTAAAGCCAGCTATACATCAACACATCTTGATCCGACGTATCGTTTGACATCAAAAAAGTAATATGTCTCCTCAAGCTGTATATAAAACCTTAGCGAAATGAAACGGGTCCGCTATCAAGCTGCGGCCCGTCAATCTTATTGTCATTCAATTTGAATTTCCGCTTAGGACCGGTTTTTTGTGAGGCCTTACTTGAGGCCATAGGACAAGCGGATTCAGAGGCGACTTAGTAATAGATGACTTTAGGACTAACATAGGTGTAAAGAGTTATTTTTACCATAGTAAAAGTTCATAATGATGAGTACAATAACGTTTTCTGTTATTTAAATTATGCCTGTTCAGTATGGAGCCGCTCTGCCTACTAAACTTAGTGGATTACACTAAATGAGATGTGCCGGAGTTCTACGGGTTGCCTGCCGACCCTTTTGTGAATGACGTCTCCACTGATTGGCATTGCACCCCCAGAAATTCGCAGGACTATACCAAGCCGCTTAGAAAGGGGCGAAACTGTAAAACGACTTACGTCATCCATTGCGTATTTCAAATAGATTTTTAATTAGTTCAAATAAATTCCACACATTTTGACAAAATGTGACTATTGGGTAATTTTTAACGCTTAATTAGATTATTTCTCAGCACAAAGTTATTGCCAACCGAAGCGCAAAATCACACGCTTAAACTATTTAATCTTCCATTCCTTCTTCTCGCTAATTTCGTGGCCCATCATCCAGTCTACCCGGGCGCCGAGGCCGAGAAAAACCTAACATTTGTCACTGCATCGGAATCTGTTGAATTAGACGCTTCAAGGGTTCCCCCGGATGGGAATTTGAGCTTATTTTTTGTTTCTGTTCCATATTATAGAACATTCGAGAACATTCCCAACGTAATGGCGTTGCTGTATCGCAATAACGTATCTGAAACGAGGGTAGGATGCTTTTTTCTCGCTTTACGATTTTTAGTTGATGGCTTGATATGATTCGGTTTAAGGCGGGTATTACTTACGGTTCGGAGTTTCGTTGCTCTCGGAATATTAACTTCGGATTTAGAGGAAAGGGTTCGGAAATTTTAACGGTTTTTTGCTCGATTAATGCCAATAGTTTTTTGTTGTTGTGTTATTCGTTTCTGCGGATGATTTAGTGGGTTCATTCGGGTTTATTTTAATGATATCGTCAGTGGAAAGGCGAAAATGCTAAAGCGCCAAAATGGTACTTTTGGGAAATGAACTTTAAAGTTTTAACTTTAAAGTTTTTCGCCTTTCCACTGACGATATTTTTTTGTTTCGGACTTAATTATGGAGATTTAGGAGATATTAACGTGAGGAAAGTTCTGAGTGCGAATGTGAATGGCTATAAGAGTAGGGGAAGACCAAAGAAAAGATGGATGGACTGTGTGAAAGATGATATGGCTGGAAAGGGGGTGACTAACGAGATGACGACATAAACAAGTATGGAAGAGAAAGACATGTTGCGTCGACCCCAAATAAAAAGGGAATAAGGGCAGGATGAATGATGACTTAATTATGTATTGTAAAATGAACTTTCGGGCTATAATTGTACCTCACATATTGTCAGCATTTTGAAATTATTCGAGGGTTTTTCTTATCCACGATTCCTTACATAACTAAAGAGCCATTTTCAACTTCTTCCTCAAATAACCCTTAATTTACCTCTAAAGTACCTCTGTATACATGATCTATACATATTATAAATTAAAGTCGTTTTTCGTTCTTCGTTCTTTTAAACCACGCAACAGATTTCGATGAGGTTTTCACCATCTTTTAGAGGAGAAAGAAGAAAGAAAAATCGGTTTATTTGTCACAGAAACACGTGCATACAAAATATATAACTGATCATCAATATTAAACAGAATAGATCTACTTAAATACAAATATGAGATTACGAGTTTACAGATAGATAATCGGCAGCTGCACGTCATGACTGTGACAAGAAGGCTTCCACTCAGCATGATGCTGCCCTATGGGGACCCACAGGACAGCGCTGATTTTCAGTGGTCACCCGAAAAAGACGTACGGAAATCAAGTCAGGTTCAACAATTTGTACAAAATAAATAAATAAATAAAATAAAATAAACAGTACTTAGAATATAATGTAACTTTAAGTAAATCGAAATAGATTAATATACGTTAGTATTCAAGTTTCATATAACTAAGAAATCTCGATGTTTTCTCTAGTCGTAAAAACCGTGCGAAGCAGGAGCGGGTCGCTAGTAAATTATAAAACCTACTCATAGACAAACAAGCATAAGATAAGGATCTATATAAAGTACGGGTCTGTCCATCGATACGAGCCCTTTGACAAAGACGAACGGTTGTCTTCTCTTCAACGTTAGAAACGTTGAACGCCTATGAAGGACGTTCACGTGTTTGGGAAAAGGATTGTGGCTGTTCTGTTTCTCTAATAACGGTATTTGAACATTTTCTTTTAGGTACCGTATATTTTATTTTCAGTTACGGGAAATTACAACTTTTAAATTAATTAATAGATGTAAAGAAAGAAAATACGTTTATTTGCGGTAAACATCACGCAAAAAAAGAAAATAAACACAAAAAAATACAAAAGGTTGGGGAAAACATGCGTCACATTCACGCAAAACGGGTATCGCTCAGCATTATGCTGCGACCCTATGCAGGACAGAGCCCCAGCGCTGGTTTTCAGCGACAGCCGGCGCTGACGTAATGACGTCGACCGGTGCGGCACGGGTAAACCATTATTAGGACGATTATTACCCAATAGAATATACAAGTGACGAATATACTATACATAAAAAAGATAAAAATAAAAATAAATAAAAGAAATTGGCAAACTTATCGGTTAGGATATGAGAATATCATCCTCCGTGTTACGTTTTGTGTAGTGGCAACATTTCGAAGCGTCCTCTTTGACGTACACCCAACATGCACTAAAGAATTATGAAATTGATGTCTATGTTCATGATTATTCTATCTATGGATGAATAGGGATTGTTCATTTGTAGGTAAACACTATTCGTTTCGTTTCCTTGTAATCCGAATCATCATTCCAAACCATGAACGGGTGGATATTATATTTATATAATTAAATAATAATACATACTATACATATATCTTTGTAAGTATAATTATGTAAGTTCCTAGAATTTGTGTATTATATAAATAAGAAATAAAGTATATTTAGGTCAAAGTGGTTTTTTTTTTTTTTTTTTTAATCAATAAAAAATATCTGCCTAGCCTTTTCCCAACTATGTTGGGGTCGGCTTCCAGTCTAACCGGATGCAGTTGAATACCAGTATTTTACATGGAGCGACTGCCTATCTGACCTCCACAACCCAGTAACTGGGTAATACGATACCCCTTGGTAAGACTGGTTGTCAGACTTTCGGGCTTCTGACGACCCGTAACGACTGTCAAAGATCCACGAATGACAGCCGGGACCAACGGCTTAACGTGCTTTCCGAGGCACGGAGGAGTCTCGGTATGTAAAGATGTTTTTTTTTTTAATCAATATGTATATTTATTTATTTTTATTGCTGAAAAAACCTTTAGGCATTGCACCTACCGGTCAAACGTAAACTTGTCAGAATTGATCTCCTATTTACTTCTAGTTAATGAGAATCTCTTTAAACTGTAATAATGAATTAATCAGTAACTTATCCATCAAGCTTATCGCCCTCTTTCACAGCAACCGCTTTCATTATAATTACTTTATTTTTAGTACATTTTAAAACACTTTTTTCACGATCCCAAACTTTTGGTAACAAACAAGAGCTCAGGGATGGAAAATGGAATTTCATTAAAAAAAGTGACGGCTTGAAGAGATATCTACTTAAGGCAAGATGGCGGGAATTTAATTGCATGTAATAGATCACACACTTACACGTTTGAAAGAATAATTAATAAAACAGTTTAAAGCTTCTGTGTAGGTAAAGTCAGGGTTTTTTTAAAAATCATATTGTATAGTTACCACCTAAGCACAGCAACATTGGCCCCGGCTGTGATTACCGATCTTTGACTGTCGTTACAAGTAGTCAGAAGCCGAAAAGTCTGACAACCAGTCTTACCAAGGGGTAACTGGTTACTCAGTTACTGGGTTGTTGAGGTCAGATAGACAGTCGCTTTATGTAAAATACGAGTATTCAGATAAACGCATTTTAACTTTTTTTTATTTTATTATCTGTTGTTTTAGCGGGCATAGGAGTACACACTCTGTGAACATTTCAAGTGTCTAGATTAGGTACAGTTCAAAAGATACAGCCCTGGATGGGTGATAATTACTAAAATTTTCCATGAAAACTCGAAAACTACGTCACATAATAAAAACATTTCTCGTTTTAGCGACCGTTAAACAGTTTGAGTTTCACGAACATTTTGCATATTACATCCGATTCAATTTGCGAGTCACTTCATTAGTGATGCTCGCTTGAAAGTATAACGAACCGTAGTCAGTTTGAACTGTTTTATTATTATTATGTTCAGTTTTATGCTAGCCTAGTACTCTTCTGTTTATCTTCTACATATGCACGTCATCTAAGTAATAACAGCCGCACGGGTCGATCCATCAGGTTAAGCTACGCTTGCCGGGGTTGGTCCGTGGATGGGTTCATCAATCTGCTTAGCCTTTTCCAAACTATGTTGGGGTAGTCTTCCAGTCTAACCAGATGCAGCTGAATACCAGTATTTTACATAGAGCGACTGCCTATCTGATCTCCACAACCCAGTAACTGGGTAATACGATACCCCTAATTACCAATTAGGGGTAGACTGGTTGTTAGACATTCGGGCTTCTGACAACCCGTAAAGGCTATCACTAATCCACGAATGATAGCCGGGACCAGCTACTAGCGTGCTTTCCGAGGCACGGAGGAGTTTCGATATGTAAAGATGGTCACCCATCCACGGACTGACCCCGGTAAACGTAGCTTAACCTGATGGAACGACCCGATCACTAGGTTCCAAATATTACTGGCATTTATAAATAATTCTCAATTAATCACACCAGCTATCACATACACCTAAAGCATTTTACTAATAAACCTATTGGAATCAAATCACCAAAACATTTATACCAAAAGTATTTCCACTCAGTGTTTTGGTATTCATATGATTCCACTCAACATCAAATTGTCAAAAGCTATATCACCATAATTTATTAAACAGTGTCCGTGTCACAGTCCGTGTCATTGCATGAGTAATTGAATTGCTTAGAATAAATTTCAACATTTTGAATTCATGTTTGATATGAAATTAACACAGGAATACAAAACACTACATTAATTACAATTACTGTACAAAATGTAAATTAAACAGGTAGGTCCGAGTTATTGCATGATTAATTGAATTACTTAGAATATTTTGAATTCATGTTTGATATGAATTTAACACAGGAATAGAAAACCCTACATTAATCATATTATAAAATAGTAAAAATAAGCTAGATGAGAACGGCCTTTCCTATCTGACTACTCTGAGAAGAAAGGCCGAAACAAACTCAGAGGTCGCAGTCTCTTTTAAATTCCAGACAAAATCTTGGTCAGGCCATAATATGAGGACCATGTAGATTAGCGTCTGAAATGGTCTTTTGAGGAAAGAACCACACAGATTTGAGTGGACCTGTCCAGTCAGTGCAAGCATTTGTCAGTAATAGTGGAGCTCAACTCAGAACTTAAGGTGCTCAAAAAAAGGGTAACGCAATAACCCCGTAGAACTATTCACCAGGGGCATTCGTCAGTAGTAAACTAGAACTTAAACACACCATATTTTCAGCAAATTAACTCTCATATGTAAATTCACGCCACTAGTTGACGCCACTTTGACAAGAGGTTCTCTATTTCGACAACTAATCCAGAAAGAAACTCAGTTTGTCTGTCTGTATGTATGTATGTTACCTTTTCACGCCTAAACCTCTAAACGGATTTCGTCAAAATTTGGCAAGGAGATAGATGGCATCCTGGGGAAGGACATAGGCTACTTTCTATCGACATACCACGCGAGCGAAGCCGCAGGCGGAAGCTAGTATAAAATATATGATGACATTCATCATTCTTTACAGTCATTCAGAGAGGTGCCCGGACCTAACGTCTCAGTGCCGCCACCTAGTGAACGTCATTTCAGAAAATCCTCATTAAAGCTCAGCTTATTTTTTATCATTCCAGTTTGTTACACAAAATTAACTGTACATATATTTTGATAACTTAATTGTTAATTAAGATAAAAGTTGAAGCGCCGTTGCTGACATTAACTTTCGAACAGACAAAACAATTATAAATTGTATTACTAGAAGTTTTGCTCAGTATTTGTTTAAAAAAGTAAACGTTTGGAGAACTTAAACTTGGCTGACTGTTATGCTGACTTTCCAGTGTTTCTGTTTGACTCCGAGATGTTTGAAAGTTAAATTATTAATGTTGATAGCGTTTGTCTTTTGTAAAAGATTTGATAATTAGGCTGTTCATAAATATTTTTGTCGGATTTAATATTGTTGTCTGTGTAATATGGTGTACAATAGTGCACCAGCAATGCTTAAGCCTTTTTTTCTGGTTCCGTACCTCAAAAGGACGGAACCCAGGTGTGTGTCTGTCTGTCTGGCCGGATCTACTTCAACAATTTAGTTGAAATTTGGTACACATATGAATTTCTCTGACCCAAACATGGACGTTTAACGTAAATAATTGAATTTTGAATAAGGGGGTCACTTTTCGGGGGAAAATAAAAAAAAGTTTTGAAAACTGTACCGTGTGAAATAACAAATGAAAGGGCTTGTTGTGAGGATTTCAATATTATTATTTTTTTAATAAGTAAATTACTTAATTTTGAAATAAGTACTTTTAAAGATGTTTAAGAAAATTGACCATTACCCAATTATCACCACAACTACTAAGCTTAAAATTTTGAAAAACGTTCGGAATATGGTCCTAATTTTGAAAGACATACAGAATATGGTTCTTTACTCACGGATTACAGGAAAACCTTCATGAAGTCTATGGTCTTAAAATAACATGGTAAATCTCTCAATATTGTGCGTACAAACTTATATTTGCAGTAGGAATGTTTGGGAGAGTTTTTCAACTACAATGTTAAGTTTGTTCTTGGTATAAACTTTTCCCAACTACGGAACCTTTCATGGTGCGTGGTCCGACACACACTTGTTAAATTAATGTTGATTAAGTCTAGTCTTCCATATTTAACGCATTTCGGGGCACTAAACGCCCCCAGACGTAATAAAAGTCAAACTATTGTGTCTTGATCAGTGTCCGGCAACCGATTAATAACAAATCTTGACACTTCGTCTGGGAACAGAAATCTATAATCAAAAAGAGGTTTATAAAAGTTATAACCCCACCTGGATTTCGAGATTAAAAGAGCTAGTTTCATCATACTCTGTTAGTTAGTTTTAACGTCCAATCAAAAAAAAAGAAGAAAGAAAAATAGGTTTATTTCTCACAGCAACACGTGCATAAAAAGTGATAACAGTAATCAGCAATATTAAATTAAACAAAATAGGTCTAAGTACAAATATGAGATCACGAGTATACAGATAAATAATCGGCAGCTGCACGTCATGACTGTGACAAGAAGGCTTCCACTCAGCATGATGCTGCGCTATGGGGACCCACAGCACAGCGCTGATTTTAAGTGGCCACCCAAAAAAAGACTTACGGAAATCAAGGCAGATTCAGAGATGTGTACATAATAAATAGTTAAAAAATAAAATAAACAGTACTTAGAATAGTTATAATACAGCTTTAAGCAAAACAAATTATATGAATAAATATTATTAAATAGGTAATGTGAAAATTCATAGAGATAACGGCCCGTTAGTCGTAGAGAGTGTTTCACCACGTACTAACGAATGGCTAATTGTCTTAAACAAGGCGTTAAACGTAATCACTGCAATAGAACGTAAACCTTTTTGACGTCCACATGAATTTTAACAGAACAATTCTTAATAGCTCATTAAGGCTGTACCCTACCTCAGATTTTATCTCGCTCGCACCATACTACTCGCGTCCTGAGTGAGAGCGAGAAGGACGGGAAGCTAGCTCTCAAGCCTCAAAAATTGTAGGTAAAAAGTACCTAAGCTTTTTACGGTGAAAATAATGGTAATTAAAAAAAAAAATATTAAGACGTGCTTTATAGATTATGCAAGGTTTCATAATCTAATTTGAAGTATTTTTTACCGACTTCAAAAAAGGAGGAGGTTCGGGATGATTGTTTTTTTTTTTTTTTTTTTTTTTTTATATATGTTCACCAATTACTCCGCCGTTTGTGAACCGATTTAAAAAATTCTTTTTTTGTTCTTAAGCTTATACTTCTGAGGTGGTCCCATTGTCACCAAGTCAGGATCTGATGATGGGATCCTAGAGAAATCGAGGGGAACTTTCAAAAATCGTAAGGGCAACTAGTACATTCCTTAATTTATTCATTAAGTATTTTACAGCACTACAATTTTATGAAGGCCTGGAGTCGATCTGATGATGGAGCCGAAAGACAGTCAAGGGAACTCCTCAATGGTTTACAGCAGATACCTCGTGTTTGGGCTTGATTAATTTGTATTGATAAAAACTTTACACTTTGATGGGTTGTGACTGTCGTTAGGGGTCTGATGATGAAGACGAAAGACAGTCGAGGGAACTCCTCAGTGGTTTACAGCAGATATCTTGTGTTTGGGCTCGATTAATTTGTATTGATAAGAACCTTACACTTGGATGGGTTGTGACTATCGTTAAGGGTCTGATAATGAAGACGAAGGACGATTAACGGAACTCCTCAACGGTTCACAGTAATTACCTTGTGTTTAGACTTAATTCATTTATATTGATAAGAACTTTGCAACCATATAGGTTGTAAGTGACATTACAGATCTGATTATGGTCACCTTATAATATGATGATGAGGGGAACTATACAGTGTAAGCAAATGTATAGTGTTCACCCTTATATTCTTGAGAAGGCACGGGAGTCTCATTAGCCAGCCGGTTTCGTATAACATCTAAACGATACTTGCGCTGTTCAGACGACTCGCCACTTAATCGTTTTTGAATAAGATTGAGTCGGCAGATCTTATCATTTGGCGACTCCTGTGAAAAATGAGAATGCATGTAATTTCTCATCTGAGATAACCTAGCATGACAAGCTAACGGTGATTCTTGGGAACCGGACATAGGACTCCGTTTGCGATTCTTAGATAGGCGTTCTTTTTCAGCAGTATTAGTCTCTTTAATTCTGTTTTTATTCATGCGGGTGGCTCCTTTAGTTGGTCTACCCATGATTACAAAAATAAAATTACACAAAAAATGGAAAAATAATAAAACTTTAAAAAAAAAAATTACCGACTTCAAAAAAAACAAAACAAAAAAGGACTACTGTACTAAAAACCAAAAGACAAAAGTACTTCTTTAATAATAAGAGAAAAATAAAAAAATAACTTTAATTTCGGAAGTCGGTGGCCAAAAACTAAAATTAAAAGCAAAGACACCGACTTCCGAAATTAAAGTTATTTTTTTATTTTTCTCTTATTATTAAAGAAGTACTTTTGTCTTTTGGTTTTTAGTACAGTAGTCCTTTTTTGTTTTGTTTTTTTTTTAATACCAGCGGTTTATAGTTCTGTTTAGAGGTAACTTTCATCAATCCTCAACTTTAATATATATTTATTTCTAAATTAATTCTGCAGTATTTTCGGCATAACGGAGGACCATGCTAAGCAATTTCACGTAGGGTACACTTAAGGGCAGTATAGTTTGGTGAAATCGGGTCTTAAAGATCCATTTTGAACAAAATCAAAATCAAAATATTTTATTTCACATAAGCCTACATGGGCACTTATGAAACGTCAGAAGCTATGTGCACGGTTCCAATTGGTCGTTTCCTATGGAGAAGAGCCGACAAGAAACTCCATGGTTACTCTTTTAAAAGATAATTGGCTTTTACAATATTAATCAATATTGCGCTGCTGGGGAGTTTGTTGCGCCACTTCTTCTTCCCAGCTAAAGCACTAGGAAGTGGTGAAAGGTGGGCGTTTTGGGGGACTGTCTTATGTAATATTGACGTTCGAAAAGTGCTGATTCTCAGCCTAGTTTGAATAAATGACTTTTGATTTTGATTTTTTGATTTTTTTCGAACCGACTCTTAACACGAAAGAAGTTTTTACTAACTGAAGCTTTATCGTCAAACCCATTAATTGCTCTCTTCTTACTAAAGACTGGTCCAGAGACCTGAGTCCTGAGGAACTTATGACACACACCTGTCTATATTTGCATGTAGATTTACATCTAAACAGTAATTAAGATGGTGGTGTATCGGTGACTTAGTTCCGATACGATGCCTTGAACCTATTATTAATCTCCCGATAGATTGAGGGCGGAATTGAGATGTCTGTGGTTTGGGAGCTTCATGCTCCCGAACTATGGGCTTTATTGCTATAGTAACATGTTTGCTTGCACTATTATGATAGCGGGTAGTACCAGCCAACAGTTGTTTAACTGCAGGCCAGAGGAATTTATCTATGGAAGTAATTTTGTATTACGTATTTTTGAATTTAACGAACTAAGTACTATGTTTGAAGCATTGTGAGGTCGAATCTTATTTTTACACTGCTGCAAGGATCTTTGCCGCTATAATGACGAAGACAGTAGGGCACTGTTGGAAAACCTCTTTGCAATAAGGGTTTTCATGAAAACTAACGCCACCAGTTGGCGACACTTTGGCAAGAGATCATTTTAGCAATGAATATAAAATAATGATGACGTTCATCATTTTTTTCATTCATTCGTTCATCATTCAGTCACGGCTTAAGAAAATATCGGCTTTGACACTTTTGGTATGTGCCCGGATCTGACGTCTCATTGCTACCAAAAATCCTGATTGCTTTGCGAAATGTCTTGAAAACAATATGGCGACGTTAGTTCCGATATTGGCCACGCGCTGAAAGAGCGCTGTCGTGCTTTATGTAGTTACTATTGACCTCTTGCTATCACAAGTAAACATAACTAAACAATTTTGTACCGGTTCCATGAATGTGCTTTGGTTATAGACTCGAACAATAACACCTTTCCCATTCGAAATCCATTAAAATCGATAGAAAACTTAAATGAATTCTATTCGATAACGAACTTATATAATTAAGCAGATCTGCTACGAAATTACAGGCACAAAATTTCAATTCCAACATAAATAATAACACGACAACCAATCATTTGAAATTGGACCTTGTAACTTGGCGCGAAGTTACATTTTTCATTGAAACTGTTGTAAATTCCCCACCAAAGTTATTGTATCCGTTTGTTTATAAAACAAACAAAAGCGGGAACTTATCGGGAATAAATGAGAGCAATCGGTTAAGTTGTGATCGTAAACAAGGTGGGTTCGTAACTCGAGTGTGGGGTACACGGGTACCCGGGTACCCGGGAACTTGCTTTGTAAATTAAAAATTGTAGTAAATTGGTTTTGTGAGTTGTGTGTCGCCCACCTTTCTTTGTTTTGTCGAGCGAGCGATTGTGCTAAGGTTTCGATCGCTTTGTATGTGAATGTACGCTTATTGTATGTACGTATATTTATTTGCAGTGTTCAATGTGTGCTTTGGGACAGATCGAGGTATTTAGTTAATTGTCAGTATCAGATGGATTTTGTATTACGATGATTGTCAGCGTTAACTATCTTCGAAATTCTATTCGGATGAAATAATCGTGCAAATACAGTCAGACTTTGGATCTTAATCAATCAGGTTAACAATTTTCGTAAAGGCATTTGATATTGCTGAATGAGTTGGAGGAGTTAGGGCACAAAATGTTAATCTCTATTCCTGATGTCATTTACAATAGAACGAAATATACATTTTTAATGACATTCCATTTTCAATAAAAACCACACTCCTTACCCGTGACGCCACACGTCCAATCATATCCTTCCATATTCAAAAATATAATAAAAGGCATCCCCGACCCCGCTAGGTGTCAAGTAGATCCGGAAACTTCTGAGATTATCGCCGGCCAGCTTTTTGAAACTTTTAATAATGTAAGTGAAAAAAAAAAGTAAAACTTGGGCAATAATTCAAGTACTGTGGTACAGGTGTTTGTAACGGCCCCCAAATGATTCAGTCGAGAACTTGTAAAGTGTTCCAATTTTTCTACTTGAACTTTTTAAAGCTATATTAGGTGAAAAGTCTTCAATTGGTTTTGTTGTGCTTTGTTTTAATGAACGTAGCCTAGTACTTTCGTACGTACATAAATATTTAGCTTATTTTTTGCTTGATTCAAAAGTTTTTTTTTAAATGTTAAAGTGGACATAGTTAATTTCACTTGACCAGTGTATTACATAGTAGAAAAAAAATTGGCTATCTTCTGCATTTAAATTATACATTATGATTAAAACAGAAGACTAAAACCTTCTACCGTCGACTATTTTAATTTTATATAATGACTCAAGCCTCCTTTATAATTTTCAAGGCTTTACACCATAATGTTTACCATCCCGCACTGGGCCCACGTGATGGATTATAGCCCACTCCCTCTCACAGAACGGAGGCCTGTATACATTGCAGTATAGGCTGTTTATGTCACACCATAATGAAGGGCACATGGTTCATACATCCACAACTTAAATATCGAAATCATTGTCAAATATTAGGTACCAATTCAACCCCAAAAAACCCTCGGGTTGGCAACAGTCAGGGGTGAATAAAAACAACCGATTCCGTGTTACTTCGCTGGCTTCCTTCCATTTCCATTAGTGGATGTTTAGCCAAAGTGTTTCCCAAACTTGCTCCCATTAGGAACAGTCCTTTTTGTCTTTGCCCCCAAACTTTTTTTTCATTTGCTGGACGGACTTTGGCCGTTAAGTGGAATTTTTCTTGTGCAAGTTAAGGAGAGACTACTGAATAAGTTTTGGTGGTATACGACTGTGATTGTAACCGAGTAAAGTGTGAGGTCATTGAACTAATAAATAATAATTAATATTTTAGGATTCTGTAACATCAGATTAACATTTCTTTAAAAAAAAAACATCGTAACTTTGGCTTAATTATCCTAAAACAAAACAATTCTCCGATTAAGCTAAAACCAAAAAAAATACCTAAAGCTTCATACTCACTGTGCTGTCACACGTCATTGTGCTATCCATGTGCTTTTCTAGTGTGCGTGCATTTAGCGGCCAACAGTTGGACGCTATTTTTTTCTAAGAGTTCACAGCTTTGACTGTACATCTAGACATATTTATATCTTTGGTAGAATACCTGCAAAAATTTCAAAAACATTTTCTTTTTTCACAACACAACAATTTATGTCAAAATTATCTCGTCGACCTTCACTAGGTGCTCTTTGTACCTAAAACGTAATAGTTTCCTTTATATAGGCCGGCTCAAAGACCGAGCCTGTTTACCCTTACCTACCCTCCATTTTAACGTTATAATACCCTTTATAATTCAGCCGTTAGACGCTAGTCTTTTATTCATCAGGCGACTAGCCTACCCTGTGGGCTGTATGTCTTAATATTGTCTCCAGATACGGGATAAAGGTTACATGGTATATCTTATAGTGTGTCTTGGACCTAGGAGTAACATTTAGATTATATGTTAACGAGCTACTGCCACGCGGCTTTGCCCGCGTGATATCTTTATAAATTATAGCCTTTATTACTCAATGATATTATAGAAGGTGGTGATGATAATATACAAGAATATATACGTGTTTTTTTTTTTAGCCCATAACTCTAGGATGTTAATGAAACCATGTCAAAGAAACAACTGGTTTTTTTTTTTCATACTAATCTATTTCGAAAGAATCACGATTATTTACGTAAAACGCGTAAACCTTATATGAACAAAGTAAAAAAAAATGAATATATCGCACCTCCGCTCAAATAGTGTTACAACTCAAAAAATTGTAAAACCTTTTTTATTGTACCATTCGTTTCAGAAAACTTCAAAATCTTATCTCAGATAGTGTCATACTTATGGTTTAAATATTTATCCCTAAATGGCACTAGCGTCCTTATAATTTTAAATGAGTTTCTTTGCAAAGTTAAATTTCAAACACCTTTTTCTCGAAAGTTTGATTTTTTGACTTACGACACTATTTGAGCGGAGGTGCGATATGTATTTGTCCATAAAAATAAAATATAACAACGTTGCATTTTCTTAGCTTTAAATATGAATGATTGATTGGTTTGAATGAAAATGATTTACTCGTACCTATCAATGAAACTTAGATACACGCATCGAGAGTTTAATGTTACGATATCTTAAAAAAGAAAACAAATTGAAAAATAATCTATACGCCAGTTGATTCCTTGACATAAACAACCTTTGAAGCAGTGTGTTATGAATTTCCTCCAAAGTCCTTCGGATTGTGATTTAACCTCTGATACGCAAAGGGTATAAACAAGAATATTGTTGTGATTTCTAATTTAACCTTTAGTATTACAGAAACAATGAAGAAATTAAGATTTGTCGGTTTCATGGTTATAATAATTTAAAAAAACAATAATACAAAAATATAGTGTCTCGAGTGGATCCACGATCGGTAGATACGAAGGGTTTCATCAAGGCACACTAGCCACGCCTTTCTACGCGAATATTAATGTGTAGGTACGAAAAACTAATATCTGTACAAACGTTCGAAATTGGTCTACATTTCTTTATCTTTCCAATTTATTCCTTCTCCATATTTTATAGAATCCTATTTCGTTTTGTTCCTTTATTTTTTTTTTCATTGTTCCTTTCCTTAGTTTAATTAATTCAAAAATAGAATTTTCATTAGTCTTTGAAAATAGAACGTTTGAGTTATTAGGTACTTTTCTCATTGAGTTTCGAATTATGACTTTGGAATAGTTTATTCTTTGTTATAAATTCGAGCTAACAAGCTTTACTAACAATTTTCTAATATTGTTTGATTCGCATTCATCATTCTAGAATATTCTGATAGTGAGTTCTTGGAAGTCTGAAGCTGAGACCAAATAAAAAACCAAGACAGAGCGCAGGCTGTCAACAGTTACGTGAGGCCGGTTTCGTAAGCATGTGTGCACTTAGTTTGGTGTAGTTTAATTGTAGTATTATTGTAAATAGCTTAAATGTGTGTGTGAGCGTGTATGCACAGAGCGGTGGTGTAGTTTTGGCATGCTTCACTGTATTGTTCGCAGCTCTCCGTCTTAGTTTTTTAATTGGTTTGAGGTCTGAAGGTGGAAAAGTCGATAGTGAATTTGGTTTCTGATCATAAGTTAATAAATGGTAAGTATTCTGTACACTCATAACTGTCTAGGTACACTGCTCAAGTATAACGAATTTCCTGTTAAGGGATCGATCAATTGCAATTGTGAATGTTTACGTGATTGATACACATTGATGCGCAAATTGATCGTCTACCAAATGCAATCGAAGCGTTTTATTCATTCATACCCTATCGTTACAAGTTTTAATATACATAAATTGCTGTCGGCGCAACGAATTTATCAAATCAAACTTCACCGTTCTCAAACCAACTAAGTCAATGTTCGCTGGTATAAGAGTAATGAGCGGAGATTCCTGCGTTTACGTCGCCACATAACCTGAGACAATAACACCTCATGATTAATGTGCATGGCAGCCCCAGTAATACTGCCTCCGCATTGGGTGATGGAGGACATACTTAGGCTATGCTATGTCATGGATGAAGAATAGTTTTGTGAGTCAAGTTTTAACTAACTTTTGCCCGCGGTTTCGCCCGCGTGGATGTCGGAAATTATCCCACGGGAACGTACTACCGAGATAAAGAATCGTAGATCCTATTCTAGGTCATGGTCTACCCATGTGCCAAATTTCATCCAAATCCGTTTAGTCGTTTTAGCGTGAAAGCATAATAAACTTAATTCCGCATTTATAATATTAGTTAGGATTTATAAACTTTCTCTGATTTGTCTTTTAAGGATCTCGGTCCCACTTTTACGAAATGAAATGAAATTATTTATTCTGTAAACCGGAATCATATTTAAACGTCAAATAAAAAATAAAAAAACAAAGCTAGATGGAGCCGACATTTCCTATCAGAAAAGAAATGGCGAAACAAACTCAGGAGTCGGCAAAGACTAGAATTTATGTAAAATCCTCATAAAACAATAATTTTATTGAATGGCCGAGTTTTGTCTAAAATTAAGTTCCTTTGGAGCATTATTTTCAAGTTATAAACTATTTTTTTTTACGACCATACGACTGGGATGGTGACGTAACGCTTTTTCCTTACGTGACGATTTCTACTCGCGTTACAAAAATTATCGGTTTGTGACACCACGTCTCCATTTTACAGTACGAGAAATAAAATCTGTCAAAATTCGTGACGTAACTAAATTTCTGTTACATAGCGCAGCGCATACTAAGCATTGCCCGCACATACCAAAAATTGTCAGACACGTGTTGCAAAAACTTAGTTAAACGGCCGTCAATTTTAGTTTAAAACAAAATTAAAGCTATTTATATTTTGTGCGATTCCGGGTCCATTTCAATAATTCACTTTCAAATAAAATACTTACAACTTGAAAATCACTAAAGTCACACTAGCAGAACAGACAATGAAGTAAAATGATAGTAAATGCTAAATCTATTGAGTTATAAATAAAAATATGTTTATTTGGAACAAAGGATCATATAGTAGGCAATAAAAAACGTAATAATTAATAAGACGTCACATTGACATATTACAAACTTCGATTTCTCAGTATGTGAACCATACAACAATGGTTCAGGTTTCAGGCAATCGAACCTCATTATTTGGAAATAATACCTACTACGATATTATTCTTTCTAAATAATACTGGCCCCTATGTAAATATTTTCCAGTTTACATAATTTTACTGTTCATCTTCCCTTACATAAATCACGTAGCGCATACTAAACATGGAGCCAGCACCAAAGATTGTCAAACACGTGTCGCCGTTAAACGACAGTTAATCTTAGTTTAACGCGAGGGTGCCCTCAATTCTGGTGTAATTACAAGTCATGCACTTGCATGAATGTGGCGTATTTGCTTGATGTCGTAATATACTGGCTGGTTTTGGTTGTTGCTAACATTTTACTTAAATGTAGATTAGTATTTTAATGTCGAATTGCCAGCATCATGGCAGGTAAATTATAGAGCGAACAAGAACAAGAACCTCAAATCGAAAGTTTTGAAAACGGACATTTAAAAGAAAGGAAGGAAAAATATTTTATTTGGGACACGGAGAGGATTTCCAGTGCTCCTTTTTAAAACTAAAAAAAAACTAAAATTATTTAAGTATATTATTTGTGAATTGTATTGAGCTCTAAGTAATAGAGTCTAATTGGAACTTCCTTTGCTGGTTCGATGATTAAAACTTAAAACTTTTACTAATTAAAAACATGATTATTTTCACCATTCAAAACCATTATTAATTAAGATTTTTTGATGAAGACCAGTTATTCAATAAAATACATGAATTTGTTTTAAATTTTACAAAATCTTCACCACCCAGTTTACTTATTTCATCATAATTAATCATAAAATGAAAATGATCTCCACTGAAAGCTGTCTAACTCTCATTTCACTGATTTACTTGCCGATATCGTATGTCGTTTTCAAGACGCCGAAATAACTGAATAATTAGTGGAAAACACCCGCGGCGTTAAAAGCAAATAAGTTTTGTAATAAATTATAATAAAAGTGTAACCTGAAACTCCATTATTCAGCCGAAGGGAGTGAGTATCTGTTTGATAAAGGCTGGTTCAGATGAGGCAGTTTTAAAATAATCTTTTGTTTTAAAACAGAAAATTAAAATTACACCACCACCACATCTTTTGTTTGCGTGTGAATTTCACCAACGGAACAGAACGTAATCAGCACTTCTAAACTGCGTTCAAGAGCTGTTAGTGACATTGTTGTGGAATATTGACCTTGACAGGTTTTGAACTCGCTTTAGATGTGATGATCGCGTTCAGTTTGATTGGTGAAATTCGCACTAAAGCTAGCTGCGCATCAGCAAAGTCATATTGCAGGCCTTTTTTTTTTTTTTTTTTTGAGGTTGGGAAATCATCCAGTGACTTCTCCCGCTCTGGGCGGAGCGGAAGGGCGTGTCAGACTTTTACTGACTAAAACCCACCCGTGTTCCTTCATTTGCCTGTTGCCAAGGTCCCGGTATCCCTTTCGGACTTTCCCGCAACCCTGGCAGGCATCGGTCCTACCGGACCCCGTCAATTTTGCTGACATCTCTTTGAGGCGCGCGTGGAACACGACGCGCCATCGACCCGGGCCTGGTCCTTATCGGACGGCGAGCTGCCCGTTGCTCGCCGTCCGCAAGCCCGCGCCTATGGTGGCCGGGAATCCGCCTGGGATTCCCGACGCCCAGAGCGTCTCCAACGGCGGCGGTTAGGGGCGTGAGGGCGCAAACTTTGCCTTTCCCTCACGCGTTCCGCCTCCTCCTTCGCGAGCATTACTGCTTCGCAGAAGGAGGTGACGGCTTCCCATGCCCTCTCGCTCCGTACCATGGCCTGAACCAGGGCCGGACGCGAGAGATCATTGCCGCCAATCGCCTCTGCGAGGACACGGCGGTGCCCCGCCCAAGCAGGGCATACCTCAACCGTATGCTCCACCGTGTCCTCCGGGCGATCCGCACAGTGGTGACACCTGGGCGTTTCCTCCCGCCTAATCCTACACAGGAACCTCCCGAAGCTGCCATGTCCGGTGAGGACCTGTGTCAGGCGGAAGGTGAGGACGCCGTGGCGCCTCTCTAGCCAATCTCTTGCAGGCCTGCGGGATGTTTAAAGACAATTTGTTTGCTTTAATTTTCTTAAAGATGGACCTACAAATCATGGCTAGAAAGGAAGTGACTACCGAGATGACGACTAATAGAGAATTATGGAAGAAAAAAACATGTTGTGTTGGCCTCAAATAAATTGGGATAAAGGCTGAAGAATGATGATACCTTTACAAATCATTTTTACCCATACGTTCAGCAATTTTATAAGATTTGACATCCAATACACACAGACAGCTGTGTTGCTGGGGAGTTTGTTGCACCACTTCTTCTTCCCAGCTGAAACACTAGGAAGTGGTGAAGGGCGGGCGTTTTTGGGGGACTTTTTTATGTAATTTTGATGTTCGAAAAGTACTGATTCTCAGCCTAGTTTTAGTAAATGACTTTTGATTTTGAATACTCAAAGCTGAGAAAAACTTCTATCTCTCCTTATCTTGAGAAACATACCTAACAACTTTTCATACTATAATTAACTAAAAAAACGGCCACTTCTTTGAAAATTTTACACCTAACATAACCATTTACGATCATTAAAGCTATTACTCTCTTATTTCTTGAGAAACATAACAACTTTTCTTACTATGATTGCCTAAAAAAACGGCCACTTCTTTGAAAATTTTACACCTAACATAACCATTTACGATCATTAAAGCTCTTAAAATAACATGACTTTTTAAGAAGGCTTAAGATGTAAACTCTACATTAAGATTTTACCAAGACTTATTAGCTAAAAGCGTCAGGTAATTGAAATTATTTATTATACTTTCAGCGTTGGGTCGTCGTCTTCGCTTTAACGAATTGATCATCTGGTCCTTTCTTATAATATTAATGACTTGGGTTGTATCTTCCGGCCTATAGCTATGTTTTATTTTTAAAAGAAAAAGTTTTTATTTTTCAATATTTAGTTGTGATACCTACCCCACTTTCAGCTTTTTCAAAAGCTGAAATGGAAATGGGCGGGCCACCTAGAGACAAAAAGGAGAAATGGGCTAAATTAGTAGCCGAATGGTACCCAAGAGAAGGCAAAAGGAAGAGAGGACGCCCGATAAGAAGGTGGGACGATGATCTTAAAGCGACAGCGGGGCCAATGTGGAAGATGAAAGCCAATGACCGGGAACTGTGGAAGAATATGGGGGCCTATGCTAAAGCAAAACAATCGTCTGATGAAACCGATGTCTGAAGAATTAACTTTTATTTTATTAGTTAAATAATATAATATGTAAATGGATTGTAAGATTGTTAATAAAGGCTATTCATTATCATTATCATTACCTACCCCACACATTCGAATACCACTACCTGCTATGTAAATAACAGTGACGGGATCTTAAAACATCATCCATATAGCCTAAGTGGGAAAAATACGTATTATTGAAGCTAACTCAATAACTACACAAGCAAAGTTAATAAAATTTATATGGAACCACAGCTGAAGCATGACCTACCAAACAAAAAATGAATCATCAAAATCAAATCATAATTGGCGGAGTAATCGCATAACAAACACACAGTCGAATTGAGAACCTCCTCCTTTTTGAAATCGGTTAGAAACCAGACATACCTGCCTTTTTTCCCATCATGGGTTGCAGAAATGCTGAAAAATAGACATAGGTTGCTCTGAAGATTGAAGCATAGCCTTCAGTCCTTGGCAAGTGAGTTGTTCTTGTCACATCTCTATGCTAGTGATGTGTTGATTGCTGGATTTCGGCTTTAGCAAACATGCGCCCGCGTCCTTTAGTTGTCTTTTGATGAAAATTAACTGGAGTATATCGGAAGAAACTGATTTGAAACAACTCAACACTCACGTCCATAACACAGGAATCTTCTTCTTATCGTGTGGTTAGTAACTAACCTGGTGTCAGAGTTAGCTGCCCAAGACTTCACATGTCATCAAAAAATATCCCTCCACACGATGTTTTCCTTCACACAAGAAATAAAAATACAATTAAACTTAAAACGTAATACACTACATACTTACTTAACTTAAAACTCCGTCTGAACACGTCCCATTTCAACATCCACGTTAAATTGAATTAAGACATAACGATAAAAGTGTAATTACCATAAAAACTGCGTGTAGATAAATGGGGGATGAAGGGGGAGGAACATGGAGGGTGGGGGTGGATCGCATAATTATGTACGAGCCTTTCATCTTACCCCATAATTATGTAGAGGGTCGCGAGTAGTGGAATGTATTACGGATAATGTTCTTGCTGATCCTTTTAAACCAATTTATGAAAACCGGTGTTTTGGTACGGTAGGCAAACTCCTTACATATCCTTTTCGAATTAATCTATATAAGTATTTATACATATTTAAAATGAAAATTTACGCCACTAGTTGACGCAAGTTTGACAAAAGGTCTTCAGTTTCGACAATGATGTAAAATACCTACTTAATGACGTTCAGCATTCAGTCACAAGTAAAGAAAATAACGGGTGTAATAACCTAATACCTGTTTATTTTATATCATATTTTGCTTACTAACATACGAACCTAGTTTCATTCATTATCTACCCACCTAGTTTATATACTACTTAGCCCTCCCCCGACGCGACGACGGCGACGCTTGGAACAAAATATTACCAACATCTTGTATAAAACTATAAGGGATTGACCCTGTTTAAGTTTTATATATTATTTTTTTTCTTTTTAGAGGTATTTGTTTGTGTCGGGGGTTTTTTAAATTTTTAATTTAAGTTTTATTTCCTGCTTTTTAAACATGAGATACTTTTAAAATTTTTGATTTGTTTTATTTCCTGTTTTTTAAACTTTATAAGTACAAGCTTTTAAAATGTAAGTTTTATTTCCTGCTTTTTAAACTTTATACACTTTAGGGAGTTATTACGCTATTATTGATAATAAATATAAGTGTAGTAGAAGTCATAACAATATGAAGTGGTTTAATCCAATTTGATAGATTTTCGTGAGTATTAGTGACGGTTTTTTTTAAGGTGGTAGGTAATTTTATCATTCCACGGCATTAAAATGGGTAATTTCAAATCAATTGAACGAGTGAAATTCAATAAAAGCTCTTTCCTACTCCATCATTAGACCCGTTCACGATCTATCTATAACCTATTTATTGAGACCATTCCAATGAGCCCAAAAACACGATACCGGTGCTGTAAGTTAGTGAGGGAGTTGGGTATCCTGCAAATTCCAGGTGTTGCTGCAGCATCAGTTCATGGTTACTATGTTCTTCTAATATCATTGAAGTAACAGAATACTAAATTTCGAATCGATCAGACCTGTGGAAGATGCACACATTCATTCATCAACTAGAAAACAGCTGATAATCTTCAAACGGCTGAACCGATTTTCTTGAATTGTAGCTAAGAACACTCACGATCAAGACACCTTTCATAAAAAAAAATAATAATCAAAATCGGTTCAGCCGTTTGGGAGCTACGATGGAACAGACAGACACACAGATACACAGATACACACGTTAAACTTATAACAACCCTCTGTTTCCGTCGGGGGTTAAAAGACACCTAACGAAGCCAAAAGCCACTAGTTATTTCCGTCATTGTAATAATTTTTTTGTTCTGGACCTGGTAACCTTCCAGTTATATTGAAGGTCAAAGTTCCAATTTTTTCAGATGGTTTTTTAAGAATGTAAGTTTTAAATGTTAAAGATTATTTTTAAATGCCAGACAAACCCTGATCTGTTGCATGCATCCATAAACACAATGTTTTGCGTGTATTACGTTGCGCACGCACTACCGTAAACAATGATTTTTCACACCAAAAATAAAAGTTGTTTCCCAGCAATTATTTTTGTGCTATGTTAGTTAATTTGATGTACAGAATGCGTAGTTGACAGGAATGTAATGGGTCTTTTTACATTCCTTGGCGCTTTGACACTTTTGACAGGTGCCTGGACCTGACGTCCCAATGCTGCCACCTAGTGAAATAAATTTCAGAAAACCCTCATTTACAACGCCTCGTCAAATTTCATGACTTATCACTCCTCTATCATCTTTAAGCCTAATAACAAAGTTCAAAATAAAATCAACTCAAAATCACATTAAGCAACTTTAATAGAATCTTCGTCAAGTCACGCAAAATCACGTTCTAAGACTTTAAAATTATCTTTTGTTAATACTTAAATCTGGTCTGGAACATTTTAATTTGGAATGACTATCAAAAGCTATTTGAAGCTGGAATAATTAAAGAGAATCTCATCAAGGCATTGCTTTCAAAAATATATATTATACTTACATAGATGTATGTGTAAGTTATATTAAATTTTGTTGAGCTCGTAGATTAAAATTGATGTTTTGTTTAAATTCTTGATCATATGAATTGGGGTACCTACATACAAAGGGCCGTCTGGTATTTAAACGCAGGCTTATACAACATGTATCAGAAAGGGATGTCATATTTAAGGGTCTGGTATCATCAAACTGAACAACTTTCTCTATGGCACCAACATGTTTGTCTCTGCATCACCCTAAGGTTGACTGGTAGAAAATGCCTATGACATTAAGTCCGCCTCTGTACATTTGTGTGCTTAAAGTATTAAATAACTAAATATATAAACATCGTAATCGGGAAAAAATTATCATATTCATATTCATTTATTTGCGTTCCACAAGGTAAAACAAGATGTTAATAACTTAGAGCTAAGAGCCGTTGTACTCGTAGACCCTGTCAGGGCACAGCAAAATTTATTGTTACATTCATAGCCATTACTTAAAATTAAAAATCTAAGTCAATTAAAATTAAATTAATTATAATTAAATTATACATTGGTAACTTGAATTATATTACATTATATAAGATAAATTTTACGTTTAACACATTTTGAAACAATTTATAGATTCAAAAGGTACCTAGCATTTTATTATTTACTTATTATGTATTTAGTAGTCATGTTATGTTTAATTAAATAATCATCTTGACATATATACACAACAACAACTGTCACATACAAAACTTCAATACCTACTCGAACCAAATGTATGAAACGGCTGAAGACTTCACTTAATATAGGTTTTTGGTAAAAGTGGACGTGTCCAATGAAGTCATCATCATCAGCTTACAGCCGTTCATGGCTGAACATAGGCCTCTCCTATTGCACGCCTTTCAGCTCGATTCTCGGCAACTCTCATCCAGCTGTTACCCTGCAAAGATCGGCGCTCCATCTAGCCTGAGAACATCCACGCGGGCGAAGTCGCGGGCATCAGCTAGTTATATACTAAAACCTTACTCGAGAACCACTCTATTCATTGGGGAAAACAGCATGAAAATCGGTGCAGTAGTTTTTGAGTTTATTGCGTGCAGGACGATAGACAGACGCGGCGGAGGACTTTGTTTTTTAATATGTAAGGATAAAATAAGAAGAAGAAGATTCTTGCTATGTCAATGTCCAATGAAATAATAAAATAATATTCCTTGCTGAAACCCACACCAAACATGACAAATTCTTCATATCAAATCATCATCTGTCACCATTTTTTCAACCTAACCACAGGTAAAAATCACTTCAAAATTCATAACCCAAAAATGTTAAGCACAAAATTTTTATACGAGCGTAATTCCGGCCATATTTTAAACGGGACTATAAATTAACTGAGCACAATACATGGTGGATAAATCGTTGTCACATAAGAATGCCGCTATGTGACAACGGGGATGGGGTGGGGGGGTTGTAGGTGGGAAGTAATAACTGGGGTACACTGGGACACCGCAGTTAGCTCGGCGACTTGTTATTGCGTTGCATTATTTATGTGTGTGTGACAAGCTTTAGTTTAGTGGTCGGAATTCTGGTGGAATGGATAGGGTTAAGTGGTGAAGGTGTTTTCAATCGTTAGGAGAAAGATGTAGGATAAATTTCACGCCTGCATTCGCTGAAGGGTTAGGCAGAGGTGTATCCATAGTACACCCACATTTCGCCAGTTATGTGTAAGTGCCATGTAAAATTACATTATATAACAATACCTACTAATTCTTATTGGACATATTTGTAAATCACTATTCTTTTTACTTGTACTTAGTCAAGAATGACAAGTGAATATTTGTACACCATATATTTTGTGGTAGAATGTAAGAACTAACAAAAATACTAACACCATACCATGTAAAACTACATTTTTACAAATAAATAAATTCTAATTCTAAATCTAATAGGGGGCGAGCCTATTGCCATATACCGGTCACAAATCCAAACTTCGGGCTGCTAGAGTGCGTTTCATCAAATAGTTCCTTTGCCGTAATGTTAGCTCCACTGTTAAATTTTTAAACGGACATTTTATGTAGCGCCGTGGCGTATTTATATTGGTCCTTCAACAGTGGAACCAACATTACGGCATATTAACTATTTGATGAAACGCACCCTACTGAGAAATTCCTGATGCAAAAAGCCCAATAGCACATTGCCCGATCTGGCAATTGAACCCAGGAACTCATGCTTAACAGTAGCGCTTATTACATAATCATTAGCTGTAACAAATTAATTGCTTTTGGTGATCGAAGCTATTGTAATATTCTCGGAGCCACCTTAACGATATTAGTAGAGGCATAATTATTATATACTAGTTATATAATTATAATTCTTTAGTAATCATTTTAGCAAACCATAAAAGGAAAAAGGTTTTTCTTTGCCCTACTTTTCGGCAAAATGCTATTTATTTTTATAATAATAAACAAAAGGAGATCATTCATTTTGGGCAAAATTATGAAAGTGCCGACCAAATAAAAAAAATAAAAAAATATATTCCGTTGAAAAATGTTATTTTCTTCACAAATCTGTAGGGCAATTCACTGCGCTGTTATACGATTTTGAAAAATACTGTTTTCAGTATAGTTTGTAGCTAAAATAATAAAAAGTAATCTAATTAAAGTAATAGCTTGTAGTAATAAAAAAAGAAGGGAAAAACGTACTCTTTCGGAATATAGTTTTTTTTGTTTTTTTGGCCGGTACTTTCACCTTTTTAGCCCAAAAATGTATGGACGGTGAAAGATCTCCTTTATTGGATAAAAAACATTACAGTATTGGGTATCTTTTCATACAAAAACGTTCCAAACAGTGAAAATGTTTCTGTATTCCATCTATGTTGTCCTTAATTAACTTTTTAATTGTGTTACAAAGAAATTACAGAGTCAGTTGTCAAATTAAACATGTCTACGAGTTTTGTAGGAAACTGGGCTGCTAATTAATATTTAGTAGGATTTCTGTGGAATTAAGTTACAAAGTACAACTTTGGTAATAAATTGTACATCCTAGATCATAGATCGTTGTGTTGCAGTTTTGTTTAGGAATTTATAATATCATAATTGTGATTCAGTTCTTCGATATGGGAATGTTACGGATAAACAATTTCCTATTTTTACCTGACTACGGCGAAGAAAAAAGGAGGGGTTATGATTTTTACCGGTATGTATGTAAGTATGTGTGTATGTATGTATGTATGTAAGTATGTTCATCTGTTCCCTTCTATCTTCTAAACCAATCATCACAATTTGGCAAATGAGGTATCGTTGGAAGCGGCTCGATCGTCCGCTGGTTATAGGCTATATGTGACGTCACATTAAATGACTGAATCCGGAGTCACACGTAATCTGTTCGATTTATGCCCTAACACGTGTCTGTCTGTGGTGTCTTGTTTATACCTTTTTAGTCGTAGTTGGGTTATAGTTTTTATTACTTTTGTTTTTTATTGTCTATTATATGAGGACAGTTTATTCAACATAATTTAAGAAGAAGAGATACACAGCATAGAATCTAGGTTTTTATTTAACATAACATAACATCACGCCTATAATCTCTGAAGGGTTACGCAGAGATGTTCCTATAGTATACCGACATACCGCCAGATATATTTAAGTCCTATGTAAAGGGGACAAGTCTATTGGATATTCTACTTTAATTTAATATTTATACTTAAAATCTACTATTCCATTTAATCTATTTATACTTAAATATTTAAAATCAATTTACTATTTTACAAAGTAATGTGAACAAAAATCCTAACCCGTCACAGCCAGGTTCTAGCAAAAGTCTTTGAATATTAAATAAAATAAAAACTGATTGATGTTGAAACACAAAGACTTTGAAAATTTTCCTTTCAAAATAAAAGACGGGGAGTAACGTATAATTATATCTCACTTTAACTTGAACTAAAGTTACGTTGTTAATATATTCATCTGTTTTCTAATGTTTCACAACGGAGGGTCAAAAAATATCTTATTCAAGTTTCTAGTGAAATGAAATGAACAATTTTCATTATTCATTTCATTTCACTACAAGAAAAATGTTTAAATTTTTAATTTGTCTTTTGACCTGTTATGGTAGCCATATATGTTACTGTATACTTGCGTAAGTTTAGTCTTGCACACCAAATGGCTTGGATACTTGTGCAAGTCCAATTTTGTGCAAGTATATCGTAACGTGTGCAGCCTGCATTTGTATTTAAGTATTCAATCCTGTCTTTGTTAACCTATAACAACATTAAATTATTTTTATTGTTTTTCATAATAGAACAGACAACAAGTTTATTCCAGCAAAACTTTATTTTATTACAAATCAAATGTTTATAAACTGATGCCTATTTTCTTATCATAACACAAGTTAACGCCATGTCCATTATACGAAGCATAATCAGCCTATGTTTCCACTGCTGGGACACAGGCCTCCTCTCTTCGAGAGGGAGTGGGCCGTAATCTACCACGCGTTGCGGGTTGGTAGATGTCACATGTCTACGAATTTTTGTTTCTAGGATATGCCGGTTTCCTCACGATGTTACCTTTCACCGTTTTCCTTCAATTATTCACGCAAAAAAGCGCCTGCTTGCGTTCGAACCCAAGCCCTACAACTCGTAAGTCCCATCAAAACTGGGGGACAACGGATCTAAAAAAAAAAAGAAACCCCCAACTTAAATCCTACATGTTCCAAAAAAGCAACATTCTAGAAAGTCAACGTACATGAAACTGAACTCCCAAACACTTTTAAAAAGCAATCGATCGTAAAGCAATTAGTCGAAGCAAATTCTCGCTGCTTAACGAGAAAAAAAAAACGCTTAATTAATCACAAGAGCTTTACTAAGCAGAAAAGAACTTACAAGAAGTTTTCCCGAAGAAATATTTAAGTTTATACTTAAGGCTCTTGTCCTACTGCAAGCGAGAAAGTGTCGACAAGCGATAGAAAATTATTAAAAAAGAAATGGTTTGAGACAAGACTCAAATTAGGCTGGACAGACAAGGTTATCAATGGACAACCGTGATCTGCTTTAGATTCTTGATGAATGACTGGTTAAAGCTGATTGATTGTTAACCTAGAAGACAAACACCATTGTTTTAGTCGTGCTTAGCGACAAGAACCGCTAACAACGCAGTTATTAGTTTAAAAATAGTTTAAAACAACTGACTGCGTAGTAACTTCTCACTCGAAGATCTGAAGTTTTACTTGGTGAAAACCATATTTCGTTTTGACCATTTTGAACTTTTCCTATATGCATGACAATTACACGACCTCGCGTACTTTATTTCAGTATTACGCTAAAGAACGGTCTCAAAAAAACACTCTGCTGCAATTAGCTTTACGTTCAACTCGCTACTCGCCGACGATGTGACGCATGCCTTACATTGTCCTCTGCCTGATCGGTCCATGTTTACACTATGCTCAAGAAATAAGATGAGATAAAACCGTATTTATAGCGAAAGAATCGTATTTGCTTTTATCATAAACCGTTTTGTTATTTGTTGTGGTTTGTTGTTTGTGAATGATATTGTTGACGTTATCGATTATGGACTGTTGCGGTTAGGTTAGAATTCTTTTTTTAAACCTTTGTCGGTCTGGGTTTCTTTGTACACACGGCTACACATCAAGCTATACATTTCCAATTTATGCTGATCTCGCATTGTATAGGATTTCCGTACGATGCGAGGTCAGCTTATACTGGAAATGTATAGCTTGATGTATAGCCGTGTGTACTTATGCAGAGTGATATCCTCATCTATGATTACTTTTTGCTCTTTCATTTTGTGTTTTTTTTTTTATTTAACCGACTTCGGGTAGTTGTATTTAAAAAGATCTCCGGGAATACTTTAACAGAAGCAGCTTTTCGGTGTTTTTGACATGTGTTGTCATGAAATTGTTCTCAATAGTTAATAATTTAAAAAAAAAAACAAAAACTACGTCATTTTCCTCAATATTACCGTTTTTGGAGAGAAATATGATACCTACTGCGAAAGGATTTGATTTGAAACTCTGACAACCTGTCCGTTTGGGTATGCGGTATCCTCTAGTAATTGGGTTGCCGAGTTCAAATTACCCAAGCTCCGTGCAAAATACTGATATTCGGTCGCTTTTGGAAAAGGATTGAATGGTCATCATTTACATACGTCACTTGTACCTATTACACAGAAACTAATGCTTGCGTCTATTTATCTGACAACTATATAACAAACGGGCACAGCTGGGTGTCAGAATCGAGTTTATGTAGATAATCATCATCTGCCTAGCCTTTTCCCAACTATGTTGGGGCCGGCTTCCAGTCTATCCGGATGCAGCTGAATACCAGTATTTTATATGGAGCGACTGCCTATCTGACCTCCACAACCTAGTAACTGGGTCAAAGTCAAAGTCAAAATAATTTATTTCAAGATGCACATAAAAGGCACTTTTGAACTTCAATGAAAACAAAGAAATAGAATTGATTCTAGCTGGCCATTCCAAAAGGTAGCTTTCGTATGGAGAAGAATGGGCAAGAAACTCCACCGTTACTCTTTTTAAAAATATTTTACAATATTTTGTATACATGAATTATATAATTATATGTGAAGACGATGCACCTACCATAAAATTACTGTACCACAAAAGGTAAAAAGAATTATAAATGGAGCAATGACAAATAAATTAGTTATGTGATAGGTACATGGTGCTCACATATTTACAAATATTGTAAAAGTATACGATATTACAATATTCCTAACATTTTTACAAGTAATACTAACAAGTCAGTGCGTGAGTTTAAGCAATCACAGAGTGTAATAATCTAAGACATACAAATAATAAAATATACAACTAAATTAGCAACAAGTTTGATTTTGTCCAGACTCTAAATTGTCCTAGGAGCAAGACCAGCATGTTTCCAAGCATTCTTATCTTGGGTAATACGATACCCCTTGGCAATGGACCCTGGCCTCGAGTATATGTAGATAATATTATTACAATGTTCGGAAAAAATCCGTTCGCCTTAGCTCGAAAGGTGCCGAGAGCAATAGATGCCGAACGGATGTTTCCGACCGAAACGAGATGAATGAAAGCCGAATATGTGCAGTAATTGCTTCGGATTGGTTTGTTTGTCAACAAATACTGCCGAATCGAATGTGCCGACAGAAGCCGAATTCAAAAGATCCCAAAAAAAATCAAGAAACCAAAAAACAAAAATAAAAATCTTGCTAGAACAAAAGCATCTACCAAAATGCCCTAAATCTTCCATAAACGATGCACCCTTCACAATATCATTAAATTCTGCTTATCCGAAACACCGCGAACTGGCCTGTGTCAATAGCGTTCAACGACTACCCATTTGTTATACGGAATTCTGTTTTCGATGTTGATAAAAACCTGGGGCCCTGATCGATAAAGATATTGTGACGTCGACAGAGGTCAGTTTAGGGTTGGTCCGGAAAACAGTGTTAATTTTAAAAACAATAACTACTTGAATCATCATCTGCCTAGCCTTTTCCCAACCATGTTGGGGTTGGCTTCCAGTCCAACCGGATGCAGCTGAATACCAGCATTTTACATGGATTAACTGCCTATGTGACCTCCACAACCCAGTAACTGGATAATACGATACCCCTTGGCAAGACTGGAAGACAATAACTACTTGAATGATTTGCGAAAAACATAATGTTTCGTAAAAGAATGCGTCACTACATTCGTACAAGATGAGCGAATGATGGAGTTACGAGTATTTTCCATAGTATTTTGGGCGAAGATTACTTTAGTTGAAAAAACTTTTACTAAATAGTTTCCACACTTTGTTCTTGAAAGTATGAACAGCATTGCTATTCTGTAAACCTTAGGTGAAGTGAGCGTGGAGTGAGCTGTCATTGTCATCGATACCTACTGATGCTAAGGCAGTGACAGTTCACTCCAAGCTCACTTCACCTAAGTTATCACGGCGAGATTTTTACAGAATCGACCGGCAGTTCCAAGAACATTTTTTGTTCAGTTTCACAATGAGTAGGTACCAACACAAATCAAAACATTACAATATGGAAATTCAAATATCGGTACCCCTACATACTCACGATATTCTACGAGGACGGGTCGCCCTGCTCCTAATACGCTTCTTCTAGTCCCAAATCTATTGTTCATTTGATTTAGTTTATTAAATAAAGATCCTTTTGGTAACATGTGGTTTGGGAAAAAGTAATATTACGCTGTCCACTGTCTGTCCGTCCCGTCTCTAACAGTTTTTGCATTCGTCCAATTTTAACGTTCAGTATTTTTTTGTGGGATTATTTTTTGGTTGAAATTTCCGGTGACCCTAATACAATACAGTACAATACAATACATTATATACATACATACATAATCAGCCTATAATGTTCCCACTGCTGGGACACAGTCCTCCTCTCTTCGAGAGGGAGTGGGCCGTAATCCACCACACGGGCCCAATGCGGGTCGGTAGATGTCACATGTCTTCGAATTTTTTGGTTCTAAGGCATGCCGGTTTCCTCACGATGTTTTCCTTCACCGTTTTGAGAGCAGTGGCGATGACATAATTAACACAAAGTAAAGCGCCTGTCTGGGTTCGAAACCACGACCAAAGACTTGTAAGTCGGGCCCTTTACCACTGGGCCACCACTGCTCAATACAATACAATAATCTTTATTGACTTATTATGCAGTTACAGAATCATAATATGAAGCCTCTGAATCCCAAACTAGGTAAAAACCTGTATTTCAGGAGTCAGCGCCTTCTCCTTACAATAAATTATTATGCCAAAACAAAAAATATATAATTTAGGTTAACAGGTAATCTATCATTTAGAAAGTGGGCGAGGGGGTGTGTGTGTTGGATGTGCGAGTGTGTGTTGTGTAATGTAATGTGTGTGTGTGTGAGTGTGATATGTTTAATTAGATACGTGTTATGTAATGTATTGAAGCAGCTGTAACAATGAAATATATGTTCTGTAAGATGGTGTGTCCATAGTATCAGCAGATTTTAAAGTAGCGGTTCTGAAACCCAAAACTGTAGGAACTTTCCTGTTTAATCTTCTCTAAGATAATGCTTACTTTCACTAGACTAACCCGAATAGCCGAATTATTAGAAAACTACATATAATATTTTCTCGTCGATGTAGCAGCCATGTACATATTTGTTCTAACAATATCCGATATTTTCGCCGTATTGTTATTCCGAGTCGAATACGGAATATTTTTGGGTACATCTTGTATTGTTTTCTTATAAACGTCTATAATCGTTAATAAAAAGGATTTTTGTTACAGAAAACAAATACGGTATTAGTTACAAATTAGGGGCAAGTTATTAGAGGTCATTAGCTAACTAGCCTTGTCATGTCTTCGTTAAGGATAAAACATTGTCAATTCCGATTAAGATATAAGATATCAAGCAACTAGAATATGATGACTGATTAATAAAAATAACTATAACTTTGGTGAAGTGAGCTTGAAGTGAACTGTCAAAAGTGTCAATCCTTAGCATCAGCCGGTAAATTCTGTAATCTCACCGTGATATCTAAAGTGAAGTAAGCTTCAAGTGAGGTGTCCGTTCACCCATGCTCGGAATTGACACTTTTGACAGCTTACTTCATCTAATTTTTCACGGTGAGATTTTTATAGAATGATCGGCTATTTTTTTATTAATCAGTCACCAAATTCTATTTGCTAGGTTCAATTTCAACTCCAAATTCTATTGGCTATCTTTCATGTGGTGCAAATTGTTCGGTTGCATTATTCACGTGAGTTCATATTTATTAAGTTTTCTAAGCCAAACGGTAAGAACAAGAAGGCATCGATGCCTAACATATCGAATCGTCAGATATTTCGGGTTTCATTTCTTTTATATTATCCCTAAACCAGTTCGCTGTTTTTGGTGTAGATTTATTTAAGTATGTATTTTGAGGTAGCGACGGACTGTCGACGTCTATCTAACACTGACTGGTTGCACTCTCAAATAAATACATGGCAACAGACAAAAGATATCACTCCATATAGCCTTATTACACACTGCTACACATCAAGCTAAACATTTCCAATGTATGCTGATCTCGCACTGTATAGGATTTCCGTACAATGCGAGGTCAGATTATACTGGAATGTATAGCTTGATATGTAGCCGTGTGTGTACATGATGCAAGTTTTTTAGCCTATGGCATATAAAATTGAAGCTACAAAAATGACTTGCATCGTCTAAACACTATTTAGAAGTTAGGAATGGATTTTTTTAACTTCTGCCGAACCCGTCGTGGAATACTGGCGTGATGTATATGTAATGTAATGTTACGATACAATTTTTAATGTTGCTTCAACTTATGGTATGGCACAGGCAATTAAATCACACCATGTAAATCAGGCTTAATCTCTTGTGATATTTATGTATAAGCTATGCTCATTTGTTTTTTTTTTTTCTTTCTCAGGTCCAGTGGCAGCTTCGTTGCTGCTGCTGCTCGTCAGCAATACTTTTGCTATGTGGGACGTCATACTCAGGTAAATGAAACGCTTGCCACACACGAAACAAAATAAGTTGCACTACTGTTGCCAACATTTTGCAACTCTATCATTTTCTTTTCCGTTCTTTTTACTAAAACTTGATATTTCTGTGACATATAAAAAAAAATAAAAGTCCACAGTATTTATAACAAAATAAAATATAAAAGTCCCGTATTATATTTATTTAGGTACTCAGAAAAATGCTAAATATTTGCGTTAATAAAACGACTCTCATTTATTCGTTTTTATTAAAATTGTCAGAATGATTTCATTGAAATAAAATAATTTAATAAACTTTGTTGGAAAATTGTTCTACTTGTCTTATTAATTTTGCCTCTTTATTTCCAGGAATATCCTGCGATGATGTCTGGCCTCGGACGACTGGGCTGCTCCGATTTATATGTAAATAAGAGGGAATTTTTAAAATACTAAACTGAGTTTTAAGTTAAAATATAAATTATAATGTTGGTAACCGTTACACGTATACGGGAATGTCAGCTACACACGTGGTGGTTTATATGATTTTTATTACTGAAAAATATAAAGTAATTAGGGTTTTTTATTAATCTGGGATACAAAATAATGGAAACAATTGAACTAAATGATACGTTTTTATTAGTTCAATACTGCAATTTTACAGGGTCAAATAAAATTTATTAATGAAACTCGACAGACATGACGGGGATAGATACAAAAATGACATGATTACTTTGTAAAGTATTTTAATTATTATGAATGTGTTTTTTTTTTTCTTCCATTCTCATTTAGTTTTATCGATGTTCTGGCAATTTGAGTACTTTGTGCGGCCTATCCAAATGTCCAGTCTTTGGTATTGTTCGTCGAGTCGTTGAACTCCTTAAGTTCTGAGCTGAGCTCCACTATTACACAGAAATACATCATCTGTGAAAATTTCAACTGTCGAACTATCACGGTTCATGAGATACAGCCTGGTGACAGACGGACAGACAGACAGACGGACGGACAGTGGAGTCTTAGTAATAGGGTCCCGTTTTACCCTTTGGGTACGGAACCCTCAAAACAGTCACTTATTTCTTTAAAAAAAAAAAGGTTTTTTTGGTCAGATATTCATACCCATCACGCCTGCGTAGATAAAAGTCTGTGGAGTATACTCACTAATACTCTGAGCTAAATCAGTTGAAAAGGTTTATCTCTTCGGATTATTATACATGTTATTTCACCGTCAATACGTCTGAGATAAACTTCAGAAAATAGACTGAGGGTTAAATGTGAAGAGGGCTTAACTATCGTAAGCCACGGTGTGGCTAAATCTTATTATTGAAGCAAATCCTAGCAGTTAACCGGGCTAATGCTTAATGGCTTTATGCATAATAACATTATAATAATGCTCAAACTATGCAATTATCTTTAACCAAATCAGATTATGGATACCTAACGATAGAGTCTATAGCAATACACTGTTATATTAAATGTTTTATGAGAATAATGGTTACGCCTTCGTCTCACACAGAGAAAGCATGAGCACCACGCTTGCATAAGATGGGTTGGCGATTTTAGGCGATTAATGATCAGTCTAGATTTCCTCACGATGTTTTCCTTCAGCGATGTCAGTAATGTCCAAGATAAGCTCAGAAAGTACATATGAATTAAGAAAGTCATACTGGTACTATGAGAAGACTAGGAACTTCAGCAATATGACATTAATTTGACAGAAATAACAGTGGTTCCCAGACACTATAAAATTTTATGAAACTATTTCAAAAACAATAATATGACCGAAACCGCTGGAACGCGCCATCGGTTCGTGCACGGCGAGACGGGGGGCAGTGCAGGCCGCTCATTCGTCAACGCTCACGGCGTCCCGCCGCTCATTCGTCAACGCTGACCCCGGCTCGCCGTGCATTCCTAAGGAGCGGTACAGTGGTTCGGTCAAATTATAAAAGATCTCAAAAGTGCGTTTTTTAAAGTCCAATTACAAAGCTGTAACAACTTTATTTCTCATCGCATACAACGAATGTTTCACGTCTAATTTATCGGTTATTTTACAAAAACATTTACATTCATTTATGTAGCATTTATATAAAGCCACGTAATTAAGGAATGTATATAGTTATGTAATATATAAGTGATAATAAATTCATAGATGTCCTTGTAATAAATTGTGTGATCCGTAGAATTTAGTAGATAAATATTAGCCAAAATAAAATTTAAAATGTAATTTATCACTTGAGGTGGACAAATGTGCCACTCATTTATGAACATGAACATACGACGCAACTTTCGCAGACTACCTAAGCCTGCAAAAAGTTGCTGCGAAATTTTTATTCGTATTTTTGTTTTTATTTTGTACAAAAACATGTGTAGCTATCCTGTTAGTCTTCATTGAGCTTAGAAAAAGTTATTGAAATGTTTAATGATTAAATATGAATCGCCAAGGCTAAGATAAAATTGTAATATAAAATAATTGGAAATCTTAAAACTCATGCAGCTACTCTACAGACATCTATTGTAAAAATGTTTTCTAAGAGAATAACACCTTTTGAGGTTATTTTAAGTGTGAGTCCTAAATATTATTGTTTTGTAAGACACGATTCATTTACATTAGCATAATTTTGTAATCGTCGTAAAGAATTTGTCATAAGGTCTTCGTAGTGATATTTGTGATAGATTAATACCCTTATATTATCTATTAATTAGAAAATCCTGACAGAAACTCGCAAAATCGACATCTACAAAAATTGTGAAAAATGTATATAAAAAATCAAACGGAGCGAATATTGATTTTTTATTATATCGTATGCGAATATGTATTCTACATTGTGCGGATAAATAAATAAAAATGATGTGTAGAATTACGCAACTAAATGTTGCCCTTATGATCTTCCAGTGTGCAAGTTTCCTCTTCTGAAAAAGGCTATCCACACACTCGAATTTTTTATTAAACAATAATTCTTTGCTGTACTTGTGAAAATCACTCGTCTTTAAAAGTAAGAAAACTTGGTTGACATATTATTTGATACCTCAGACATTACACAGTTTCGTCTGTGGGATATGTAATTTTCTCATCAAGGCGGTTTCTTGATAAATGAAACAAAACACTTACTCTGCAGCTGGGTCAATAATTGTTCAAAACAGCCATTTTATTCATGCATATAATACGTTTCGAAGACTGTGTTCTTCTTGAATACGAAACGCAAAAGTGTTCCAAATATCTACGTCTTAATTCAAAGTTAACGCGAATACAAGTAAGCATTATGTCATAGAATAAATCTTGAAACACGCAAAATATGCCCAGAGAGAAATTTGTAAACTTGCCAAGTAAAACATTAGCATAAAAATGCCAAAAAACTTCCGAACGCTGATAAAATCTTTTTTACGCTTAAAATAAAATATCTTGACTGTAACTTTGAAAAGTGTAATGTGTGAGCGGTCTAAGGCCGGCTGCACACCTCGCCACAGAAATGTAAGAAAATCCCTTAGAATGATTTGATATTACGATGCGGCTTATAATCATATTTTGTGGCACTAATAATAAACTTGATGTTTGTGCGATCATTAAATTGAAATTGAAAAAAGTGATTGATTTATAAATTTTCATGAAAAAAATGTAGAAAAAAGAAGAGGGTGTGTGCTTACGACCACACGATAGAAGTAAAAACTTACGACTAAAGCCGAGTGTACGCGATTCAGCTCCGAGTATACTCGATTCAGCGTCACCGACCGACTGGAGCCGAGTATACCCTTCCCCATAGTTGCATTCATTGTTCAGAATGAGCGCAAATTGCTTAGGCGCACGTTGCGCTATTTTTTTTAAAGTTTTCACTTCAAAAAGTTATACTTACTTTTTATTGAATCAATCACTTGTTTCACTTATAAACTATCTACGCGCGACTGCTAGTCATCGCTTGAGGTATGTGAGCGGTGAGACGGGGGGAGGTAGACGGGGGGAGGTAGACGAAGGCCAAGTTAACTCAGTCTGTCAATTTTGTCTATGGCGTCTCGCCGCTCGCATAACTCAAGCAGTGACTAGCAGTCGCGCACGTACTATGCCTAAGTACATACATCAAAACATCACTTTAAAGATAACTGTATGTATTATAATGATGTAGACAATATTAAATTCGTGTAAGAAATCTATTGAAAATAAACATTGATAAAATAAAGGATTGTTAGTGAAACGTGTCTCCGAAATATTCGTTTATATATTATGAAAGTTTTATTTATAATATAGCTATTAGAAATAGTGATTATTTCGTTAATATAAATTTTATACGATGAAGTTTCATGTTCTGCCGTTGATTTGCTCAATGATGTTGTAATTTTCATTTAATGAAGTCTGTTAAATAAATTCTATAAATAATATATATATTTTGTTTTATTGCTCCATTTTTTATGCCATGATTTTAACCATCACTGTTAAAACGTACATTAATGGTTATGTATCTTGACACAAAACCATCAAGCTATTTTATACAAGAGTCAAAGAATGTCAGTTGTGATAGTAGTATACGGATAATGAGGGTTTTTTGACAGCACTGAGACGTCAGATCCGGGTAGCTGTCAAAATTGTAAAAGCCTATATTTTCTTTAGTCGTGACTGAATGATGAACGAATGAATGAAAATACTGAACGTCATCACATATTTTATGTTCATTGTTGAAATGGAAGACCTCTTGCCAAAGTGGCGCCAACTGGTGGGTTGAATTTTCATGAAAACCCTCATTTTTAAAAGGTGGTGGTCAATTTGCTTAACAATTTCCCTGGCTTTACAATATACACATATAATATATACATAATATATACATAACATAACATAATATCATGTATTATTTCCCCGAAGGGTTAGGCAGAGGTGTACACACGGCTACACATCAAGCTATACATTTCCAGTATAAGCTGACCTCGCATTATACGGAAATCCTATAGAATGCGAGATCAGAATAAACTGGAAATGTATAGCTTGATGTGTAGCCGTGTGTACCTATAGTACACCCACATTTCACCAGTTATGTTTTAATTACCATGTAATAATAGGGGGCGAGCCTATTGCCATCAACCGGGTACATATCCACACTCCGGGCTGCTACTAAGAATTCCAGAAAGTAAAACTCAATAAAACTTTCCCGATCTGGGGCTTTACAATATTCCATAATATTCACAAAGTTTTCTATGCAGGGGTTCAATCAATGTTACTGACTGCCAGACTGATTAATATGATGGTGACTATAATTAGAAATTACAACAAAAACAACCGAATGCCTGACTAGAATATATCAAAGCCACAAATATACAATGAGCTACAGATTCGTTTTATAACATTCAACGCGTAAATTAGAACACAGACACGCTATTAATAACAACTGTGCTAGTAAATGTGCGAATTAATTCTCCTAGGCAACACAATTATAATTGTTCAAGAACTTAATTATTAAATTTTCGAAGGAATTTGATAAAAACATAATAAAAGTTTCTTATCGTTGTACGTGCTCATCAGCGGCACATTGCCGTAGACGCGTTGACGACTGCAGATGCCTCCTCGCCATAAGTGAGTATATGTTCCTTGGTTGCCTCTGCCTTTGGCAACGTACCGCTCGTGTATTTGAGCACATACTCAAATAAACGAGCGATGACGTACCATCGATGCATCTGCGGCTATCGCCGACCAGTGTCGAGGGCTGCAGTTGCCTTTACCTTTGGCAACGTACCGGTCGTGTATGATGCTAGGGCTACATTGTCGCGTTATCGCGAACTAAACTTCGTGCGCTCTCTCTCGCACACCGCTCGACGTGTCGCTGAGCAACAGAGAGCGCGCGAAGCATAGTTCGCGATGACGCGACAATGTAGCCCCAGCATTAGAGCACGTAGGTACTCAAATAAACGAGCGGTGACGTACCGTCGACGCGTCTGCGGCTGCCGCCGGCCAGTGTCGAGGGCTGCAGCCTTTGCGTTAACAACGTACCGCTCGTGTATTTGAAAAGTAAAATTAATGATCCCCTGGTGACATGGTGACGAGGTTGAAAAACAATGTACAAAAATATAAATCTCAAGTATTAACGCAAGTAAGTTAAAGAATAGTATGTAGGCCTTTTTTTTTTTGAGGGTTTCGAATCATCCTATGACTTCTCCCGCTCTGGGCGGAGCGGAAGGGCGTGTCAGACTTTTACTGACTAAAACCCACCCGTGTTCCTTCAGTTGCCTGTTGCTAAGGTCCCGGTATCCCTTTAGGACTTTCCCGCAACCCTGGCAGGCATCGATCCTAGCGGACCCCGCCAATTGTGCTGACATCTCTATAGTATGTAGGCCTAAGCAACAGGTGATCCAGGATGCAATAAACACAAGATACATTAGATAATCACAGTGACAGATCAAGCGCCAACCAGTAAGAATCATATAGCTAAAATAAAAAATAAGAAAAATAGTTTATTCTGCACAAATAAAAAGTACATTATAAAAATTTTAGACGGTAATACTAAAACTAAAAGTCCAGACCTAGAAATAATAACATAAAATACTATTAATTATAATAACATATAAAGTCGCCTGTATGTCATTTTATGTTTGTAACTGTAATCCCCGGAGGGTTAGGCAGAGGTGTACAATCACGAGCACTAATATGTATACACTTAGCAACTTTTAAAAGTGATTTTCTCCTACTGTATTGATTTTAATTTCATGATATAACGAACATGGTATTTTTGAACCCCTATTATTATGAAATAGGTATCATCTCAAAATTACAATCGTTATTCCATGAGAAAAACGTTATTGAATTTTGCTGAGTGTATACATATATTTGCTCGTGACTGTACCTATATTACACCCACATTTTGCTAGTCATGTTTGAGTCCCAATTTACCTAGCCTTCTCTCCCTTTTCCAGTCCATGGCGAAACATGTAAGATGATAACTATGTAAATAAGACCTTAAACGTAGGTACCATGTTTTAAAGCAAATCAATATATTCTATTCTATAACTATGTTGAGGTCGGCTTTCAGTCTAACCGAATGCAGCTGAATACCAGTATTTTATATAATATACATTTTATGTTTAAGTTTCATGTAGGTATATAATTTTATCATCAACCGGGTGCAAATCTAGATATACTGAAATATCCAATAACACTTAACCTATCATTCGCAATCTTAAATAGAGAACTAATCTTTAAGTTACAGAAAAGGTGTCTCAGAGCGATGTTTGGACTAATAAGTACTGATACGTGTAAGCCATATTTTATCAAAAATAAAATATTAACACTCCCTTCATTATACATTTATGAGGTTGCGGTCTTCGTTAAAACAAACCCAAAGCTTTTTAAGAAGCTATCCGATACGAATACCCGAAGTCAACGGGATTATAGTATATTATGTGGAAGACAGTCCAATACAGCACTGATGCATAAAAGTGTGTTCTGCATGACGCCAAATATATTTAATCACATTCCGCCACCCATTAAAGAATTAAATGTTAACTTATTTAAGAAAAAAATTAAGAACTTACTAATTCAAAAAGCTTACTATAGTATTTCCGAGTTTTTAAAAGACAAAATATTGATATAGTTTTATTTTTTATTTATCATTTTATTTTTAATATTATTATTTTTTGTGTTTCGTTATTGACATTATGTATAATATTAAATAAATAAATCAGACTTTTGTGTAATAATAATATGTAAATGTTTATCTCTTAATTACTTTGACTCTTGACTGGCTAATTTTGTTTTATTGTACATTTCGATGACGAGTTTATGACACTATTCTGTGGTATTATTATTATAATTTGATTGAAGAAGTTTTAATTTATTATGTTAATTGCTTTGAATAATGGACAAAATAAATAAGTATTTGAGGTTTATATCCTATTAATAAAAATAACCTATCTGTTTATATTTGTACGCCGTCAAGGCAAAACATGACTGTGCTATAATTTAATGTAACATCTTGCATGCAATGTGTGTATACTTATGTTTTGAACAAATAAATCTTATCTTATCTATCTTATCTTATCTTATCTTAAATCTACCTTAATTCGTAACTATTTTTAATAATCCTTTAATCGACAATACAACACTAACACATAATAAAACTACAGGTTATAAAAATACCCATCACAGACATCAACTACGTATTCTGTACATGAAATTAAGTAACATAGCACAAAAATATTTACTAGGAAACGACTTTTAATTGTTAGTGGGAATTTACGCGCGTTACGTTGCGCACGCAAAACATTGTGTATAAGGGTGTCTGCAACGGTTCAGGGTTTGTGAGGGTGTTTAAAATTAAGTTATAATATTTGAAACTTGATTTCTATAAAAAAATAGATAGAGCTCGTGGCTAAGTAATAACAGCCGCCCGGGTCGATTCATCAGGTTAAGCTACGCTTGCCGGGGTTGGTCCGTGGATGGGTGACCATCTTTACATATCGAGACTCCTCCGTGCCTCGGAAAGCACGTTAAGCCGTTGGTCCCGGCTGTCATTTGTGGATCTTTGACAGTCGTTACGGGTCGTCAGAAGCCCGAAAGTCTGACAACCAGTCTTGTCAAAGGGTATCGTATTACCCAGTTACTGGGTTGTGGAGGTCAGATAGGCAGTCGCTCCATGTAAAATACTGGTATCCAGCTGCATCCGGTTAGACTGGAAGCCGACCCCAACATGGTTGGGAAAAGGCTAGGCAGATGATGATTTCTATAAAAAAAACGTCTGAAAAAGTTGGAACTTTGACCTTCAATACGAGTATCTCCGTAACCAAAGGTAAAAAAATATCGCAATGACGGGAATAACAAGTGACTTTCGGTTTCGTTAAGCGTCTTTTTACACCAGTTATAAACACACTAATCCAAACAAGCCTGTAAGTACCTGCCGAAACAAAAGAAAATCTAAAACCCAGTTAAAAGTAAACACAAACGTTTTCCAAGATAGCAGCATATAAAATCTTACACGAATCTTCTTTAGACGTCCGCTCACAAATATTGCCTACTGGAATTACAAGCATAACAGCCGGAATTATTACAGGGGGAATTACAGTTGTAACACCGCGAATATACCGGTAGATTATACTGTGTTGACAGACAATGTAGAGTAAGATTTTTCTGGGCTAGTTTTTTCGGTTGGGTTTATGTTTTTGTTTGTGTTTTAGATTCAAAACCTTTTAGGTTTTAAGATATTATATAGTTTTACAAAAATCTATTATTTCTGGGTCTAAAATTTATTTGTAAATTGAACTTCTTACTTGTTATATAAGTAGTATTTTGATGCAAGTGTGAAATGTTGGTCACTTGCGGCAGGTTTGCAGCCCGAGCTGAAGGTGAGGGCGTAATGGAGTCATGAGTGCACTGTCAAAATGCTCCTGCATTTCACACGAAATTTTTCAACACATTTGCGAGGAAACAATAAATAGGTGTTCTTAAACTTAATATTTTGTAGCAAATATTCGTGAAAAATGGTGGCGAGTTTTTTTGTGAAGCGCTGACTCGAAGACGCTAAACAGCCTGAAATCTCGTAAAACTTAACAAAGGTATTTGTGGATCACTATAAGCTTCGTTGTACTGATGATTTTAATTACTATAATTGTGTAAATAGATACTTGTTACGGTCGTAAATCATAATATTTTGATCTCTGTACAACTTATACTGATCTGCAAATTGCAAAAAACGTAAGAGGCGCTGCCTTATTTTGCTGACGTACATAAATAAATTCATGACATAGTAATGTTTTTTTATCATGTTTTATTCATTTACACAATTTATATATTCATAAAATTGTAGATCTTTATGAGTACCTACCTACTCAAAAACCTCACAATCTACTTTTGTTTAATCCGTGAAAATGGCTCTTGCAAGTGCTGTTTCGGAAACTCAAAAAAACTAAGATACTTTTCATCCCGGTAATACGATCTCGTGGAATAAAGAATACAGCTGGAATAATTGGAAGATTTTACCCACTTCATTACCATCTACATTACGACACAAACAGGGAGATAGGCACAGGCCACAATAACCTGCAGACCATAGACCTAATCAGTATGGAAAACCAAACTGTAATCAGATTTCGAATATCAGTAGCCGAATCGAATTCGATAAATGATCTCGAATTCGGTCTCGTCTTGGATTTCAAACTTCAGTAAGTAATTGAATACAGCTAAATGGTAGACCACAATTGATGACTCAAAGGAGATATTATTTAGATTTATCTCTGATACCAATGCTATAATTATAAAATAATTGTTGCTAGTTATATTTTGTGTAGGTAAATATGTTTTTTTTAGGTCCAATCAATTCAATCTGCCTCGCCTTTTCCCAACTATGTTGGAGTTGGCTTCCAGTCTAACCGGATGTAGCTGAATACCAGTATTTTACATGTACCTAGCGACTGCCTATCTGACCTCCACAACCCAGTAACTAGGTAATACGACACCCCTTGGTAAGACTTTCAGGCTTCTGATGACCCGTAACAAATATCCACAGATGACAGCCGGGACCAAACCGCTTAACGTACTTTTCGAGGCACGGATGTGAGTCTCGGTATGTAAAGATGGTCACCCGATCTACGGATCAACCCCGGCAAGCGTAGCTTAACTTGATGGATTGACCCGTGCGGCTGTTATTAGATACTGAGCCACGGTAATAGGTAATTAATAGAAAATTAACTGTGTGGGCATTTAATCCTAGAAGAGTGGTGATGCCGCCACATAGCGTCTGCAATTTACCGGCGAATGACGTCACTGAACCGCCATTTATGAAAATAAGTTGGCGTGTTTTCCTAGAGAGCGTTTTCTAACACCGTGTCTCGGAAAGCACGTTAAGCCGTTGGTCCCGTCTGTCATTTGTAGTGGACCAATGGCTTAACATACTTTTCGAGGAACGGACGGGTCTCGATATGTACTGGATGGTCACCCAGCCACGAACCAACCTCGGCAAACGTAGCTTAACTTTAGCTACGAGCCCTCAAAATCAACAAACAAATAATAATAGATGTGCTCTACTTGGTTGAAACTAAAACAGTTGAACAACCAACAGAAATCCTTACTAATATTATAAATGCGAAAGTAACTCTGTCTGTCTGTCGCACTTTCATGCCGAAACTACTGGACCGATTTAAATGGTACATAGATAGTCTAGAGCCTGAGAAAGGACATAGGCTACTTTTTATCGACATACCACGCGAACGAAGCCGCGGGTGGAAGCTAGTACATAATATAACGCCTGTACTCCCCGAAGGGTTAGGCAGAGGTGTACCCATAGTACACCCACATTTCACCAGTTATGTTTAAGTCCTATGTATTAAGGGGCGAGCCTAATGCCATCAACCGGGCACAAATCCAGACTCCGAGCTGCTACTGAGAAATTCCTGATGGAACCCAATAACACTTTGCCCGACTTAGCAATCGAACCCAAGATCTCATGCTCAGTAGTAGCGCTTGCAACCATTACACCAACGGGGCAGACAATCCAATAGAAATGTATTATCATATATTATATATTATTATTATGTATTATTAATTTTAAGTTTTAATTTAGTTTTATTTTATGTTTTAATTTTATTTTATTTCTTTTAGTTTTGCTTTTTGTCTCGACTTTTTGGAGGTGGGCGTTAATGACTGCGACACAGTATTTACTAATGCAGTTGTTATCGAACACAGAGTTTCTGTAAATTGTGTTTTTTGGTTTCAATAAAAAAATATTATTTTATGTTTATATATCTCGGGACCATTATTATTATTATTATATTCTTTATATCGTATATAATATGACGTCATCCTGTTCAAAGGTCAACGTTACTTCAATCCTTGATATTATATAAAGATCTTTTCCTTTCAATGTATCCCTCATTACTTCCTTAGAAAGGGGACTCTAGTGGGTCGAATGTGAAAAGAGATTTATTGGCAAGCAAAAATATCTTATATACATGAAATCATTTTGTATCATCACCAAAAAAAAAATATTTTTATCGATATCACCTTATGATTGTGAGAACCGTTAGTTTATTCTATCGGTATTATTTCCGCTAGATTATAAACTAGCACGACCACCGTAGAAACGGGTTTTGTCGACGTAAGAATAGACAAAATCACAATCTGTCATTTTGTATATTATTCTTCCGTCGAAAAAACCTGTTTCTACGGTGGTTACGCTACGCGTGCTGTTTAGGCAAAGATAAACATTTTTTTAGACACCTTGGCTTTTGAATCCAAATTCATCTATCAAGAAATAAATGTGAAAACCAAAACAGAAACAAAAAGAGTCAAAAGTTGCAATAATTTGAAAAATACTGTTTTTGTTTATAAGGTTTTTTAAGCTATTCCTTAAAAGACGGTTATTGGCTATACATTTTTTATATAAAAAATTAAATTCATAATAAAAATATGTCTTGTGTAATTTAAAAGTTATTGCAATTTTAGAAGTGTGGTACTAAGTTTTGACGGCCAGTGTATATTTTGCACATTTCACTAGGTTATAATACAATGTACCTTTTATAATTAATAACATCTTTTTAACATGTATTGTGCAAATAAATAATTTGAATTTGAAAAGATGCCGCACGAAACTGTAAGAAAATGTCTTATATATAACTTGTATAAATTATATTAAAAAAATTGTACATAATACACATATTTTAGTGTTAGATTTTTTTAAATATTTCAGTATTATATTTAAGATTTGTCATACTTAATTAATTAAATAAAAAATAAATGCACAGTAAAAAAAATATATCAAATAATTTAACGAAAAAAAAAATATACAGACGAATTTAGAACTTCCTCCTTTTTGAAGTTGGTTAAAAACACAGGTAAACAGTGAAAATACTACACGACAATTTAAATTACGTTAAGGAATCCTTAACAAGAGATTGTAGGGCATGTACACACTTAAAATTAAGATACCTCACCCCGTAACCGGAATACACAATTCAACTATCCAGTGTAACCTGACCTTAATACACTAGGTGACAATGTTTGGTGGGAAAGTTCAAGATAAATTGGTTTATGTGGGTGGTACATTATAATAAATGTAAATTTTAACGTTTGTATGAAGTCATTTTACTTTGTTGCTCGTTAACTTTTGTGACTATACTAGTGACATGTTAGGTTTATATTACCCTTAACATAAAGTTACAGATTTGAGCCCGTTATAATAATAATTCATCATTTGCCTAGCCTTTTCCCTACCATGTTGGGGTCGGCTTCCAGTCTAGCCAGATGCAGCTGAATACCAGTATTTAACATGGAGCGACTGTCTATCTGACCTCCATAACCCAGTTACTGGATAACGCGATACCCCTTGATAAGACTGGTTGATAGACTTTCGGGCCTCTGACGACCCGTAATAACTGTCAAAGATCTACAAATGGCAGCCAGGACCAATGGCTTAACGTGCTTTCCGAGACAGGGACAGGTCGTGGTCGGAGTCTTGAGTATTGGTGTGGATAAGGGGTGTTGGTCACCCATCCACGCACCAACCACGGCAAGCGTAGCTTAAGCTGATCGATGGACCTGGGGATCTAAAACGGTCACATTAGCAATTACTCTAAAAGCAATTCATATCCTAAATTTCCAGCATTCATTAGCAATTCCCCTATTTTTTCACAATGTGTGGACCATTTTACGAATCTCCATAGAAAACTGACAAAACAGATGAATTATTTCGTAATACGAATCACATTATGAATTGTCAGTTTGTGACATTTTACGATGATTCATAATATTTTCCTATTATGATTCTGCCAAAGTGGTTGCTCCCTGTGCGGCTGTTATTAGCCACGAGCCCCCCAATAATGTAGGTAAGTCCTTATGTAAAACCGAGCATCTTTTTCATAAGCTACTATTCAAACATAGCATAGTTCAAGAAGCTCACATCACGACTTGTAAACGTGCTTACAGTGCGATGAGTCAAGGCATACCGCGTGCCTCCCCTCTCGGTGTTCTTATTGATTACAGGGCATTAGATGCTTCTTTTATATCTTGACATATTGTAGCTATATTTTTGAAATATATTATATAGGGTGACTGATAACTATACTATCGGACCAAACATGAAATCACGAAAAAAAAAATCTGCTGTTCCCTACATTTATGTTCGCATATTATAACTCGTCAAAATGTAGGGAACAGCCAAATTTTTTTCGCGATTTCGGGGTATGTCGTATAGTAAAATTTGATCGTAATGTTGAGTAATGTCACGAGTTTAAATATCGGCCACTTATTACCAGTCACCCTATAAATTATTATTTACCTATATTATATTTTTGGATGGATCGTAGCCTGATGTTAAATAACCTATACCTTACCCAAGAATTAGGCTATGAAAAGCATAAAGAATTTTCCAAGTCCAACTGGTAGCTCCAGAGATTAGCGCGTACCAAACAAACTATTCAGTTTTATTAGTATAGACTACAGATTCCTCGCCGATCACCCAAAAAATCAACATCAAACGTACCTACATTACCGCGAAAACAACCCCCAAAAGCACGCAAAAGACAGATGGAAATATTCGTATACTTTCGTGTATTTTCGTTATATTCTTTCATTTGTTACGTGACTAACGCCACTCAAAGAAGCTTATTACGTTTGATAGGATCCGTGTTCGGCCTGCGAGCTGTTTATTTACTCGAACTCGCATGAGATTTACACGTTTCACGTAAACGGACCTGGTTTGGGGCGAAAGGTAAATTTAATATCTGAATAATAATAGGTAATACGGGCTGGTATCCGCAACTCCACGTCAAAGCGCGTATTTTGCGTACGGGTGGGAAATCGCTTATTAGATCCACCCCAGCTCCTGAATAACAGTCGGTTGGTGCCTCAAAACTTAAAAATGTCTAAGGGGCCTCTGTTAGTTGGCTTCGGCCCCTCGTACGCCATCCAAAAGTCTGGGACCCGAGGGTCCCGAGATATTATGTCAAAGACATTTCAATAATTATCGTTAGGAGGTTCCTCACTCAGGAGCCCTGACTACGGGTAGCTTGGAATGTTTTTATAAAAAACATTTAAAAATGTAAATAATGTAAATGTAAAAGGAAATAATAATAATTATAACCAGCCTATTATTATCCCACTGCAGGGTAAAGGCCTCTTCTCATAAAGAGAAGGCATGAGTATTGATCATAAAGCTTGCGCAAGATGGATTGGCGATGACAGACTTATACCACTACATATTATAAAACAAAGTCCTCCGCTGCGCCTGTCTGTCTATTCGCGATAAATTCTGCACCGGTTTTCATGCTATTTTCACCAATGGATAGAGTAGTTCTCTAGGAAGGTTTTAAGTATATAATAACCGACATCCACGCGGGGGAAGCCGCGGGCATCAGCTAGTACATAATATAAACTCACTTCTTCTCATGGGGCTAGGCAGAAACCACAGAACGCCACCTTCTACGATCCTTACATATCCCTTCACACTGTTCCCTGTTCACACACGCACGCCAGTTGCGAGTACAATGCACCTGACCTGAAGAACATCACCAATAAGGTCACAGTGATAGTTCGATAAAATCGTTGTTCTGACCAATTCAAACCCATATTTCTAGCACCAAAATAATGATAGTCTCCCGCAGATAGTGATACTTTGATAAAATCGTTGTAAATCGTCGTAGTGATAGCCTCCCGCAAATAGTGATAGTTTGATAAAATCGTTGTTCTAATCAATTCAAACCCATATTTCTAGCACTAAAATAATGATAGCCTCCCGCAGATAGTGATACTTTGATAAAATCGTTGTAAATCGTCGTAGTGATAGCCTCCCGCAGATAGTGATAGTTTGATAAAATCGTTGTAGTAGTTGATAAAATCGTTGTAAATCGTCGTAGTGATAGCCTCCCGCAGATAGTGATAGTTTGATAAAATCGTTGTAGTAGTTGATAAAATCGTTGTAAATCGTCGTAGTGATAGCCTCCCGCAGATAGTGATAGTTTGATAAAATCGTTGTAGTAGTTGATAAAATCGTTGTAAATCGTCGTAGTGATAGCCTCCCGCAGATAGTGATAGTTTGATAATATCGTTGTTTTAACAAATTCAAACCCATATTTCTAGCACCAAAATAATCTTCAAAGATACATCCACATTTCATTCAAAACCCCATCGATACTTCACTAACAAAACTTAACAGCGACCGTCCGTAACCACACCACTACGAGCCATATTGATTCCAAAACTACGAAGTTCACTTTAAACCATTCACATTTAAACTACCTACCGAAACTCTAACATAACTTTAAAAGCATCTCATTTCACTCGAAACTTACCTTGAGAGCGAACTGCTAATCTATGCAAAGAAAATTCTATAGATTTTCAATTTCCTGAAAGAACTCTTTGGTTGAACTTTAAGAAGTTATTCGGTAATATTTTAGAGTTATGAGCATGTTTGTTTGTGGGCTTTATGCTGTTATTGGTGGATTTGACATGGCGCACACACTATGCGACATGAGACTTCGACAGCTCGGCGACTAGACGCAACGACTGGCTGCGGCCGATTTTCATATTTTGTTTTTAGCTCCGGACACTTGGCGTCGAGTTGCAGCGTCGCAACGACAAGCTAAGAGTCGCACTCTCTTGCTACTTGTCGCAGCGACCAAGAACATCATTATTATTAAAAAAAAAAAAAGTTGAACATTAGGTACCCAATCTGTCAGAAAGTGTTTATTTGTTCTTCGGTATTTTTTCTAGCTCTTATCAATTTCTTTGTCATAGCTGACTTTTTAGCATTAATTACCCTTTTATGAAGCTACGTTGTTTACAGGAAATACACTGCTACATTTACACTTTGCAGACAAAATAAAACAATGTTGGGTTCTTCACAATATTAATCAATCAATATTAGTTATAACTTAGATCAGTCATCACTGATAAAACGGATTAATGATCGCCACGGAAACAACTACACATATTTTGCTTATTCAAGAAAATTCTGCTGAAAATTCCTATAATATCCCAAATACATACATTCGCTCCTCCTAAATAATTTCATAATGTCTAAACATAAAAAAAATTAACGTAACACTTTTTTCGGGCGTAAAAATCCAGTTTGACACATCCAACAGAAAAAGAACCTTTAAAAATGAAACAATTGGAGCTTTCAGAGAAATTGCTTTTTTTTCTACTACAACTACTTACTAAGAATACTAATGAAATTTTCATGTAGTTTTTTCACTAACACACCTTGAAACTAATACTGATTGTACATTTTATTAAGTTGGATTTATTTATCTAGTGCCTTGTGCTTTTTGCTCTTAATTTAGAGTTGTGTGACTAAGGCTACGGTACTTTGATCGTACAATTAAGGTTAATTTTCAATAAATATTGATAGAAAATATTTTCTTTTTCAATTGGATTCTTTTATTTAAATTCGATTTGCGCGGTGGGCCCGTGCCTGGACCCAGTAAAAAGAGTGAAAAAAATACTGGGTAAGTTATTTTTTTCAGTATCGAAGTTCAATACCGTCCTTCATTATGACAAAATATTTATCCCTATAGCTTGGAAAATTGTTTCTTTTATACATTTTTTCCTTGTTTACACTTGGCTGACAATGTGACATTGTTAATGTTGCCCATTTTACTTCAAGTCTATAGTTTCCCGAAGCCTATAAAATAACATTTTGTACCAAATAAGTATAGTTTTGAACTCTCTTCGATGGCTGTCCAGAATATATTTGTCGTATTTTCGATAAAAAAATATCCAGAGGCGCTGAAATAATAGTCGTTCAGATAAATTGTAGGATTTATGTTTTTCTGGGAAAAATAAAGACAAAAAGTTCTTCGAAATTATTTGCTCAATTGCTGTTTGTCTAATAAGAAATGGCTAACAAATAAAATGTATTAAGAAAGTAAAAGATAGTAAAAAATGTTATATTTATTTAAAGGAATATTTAAATACTTTTCGTTCTTGAAAATAGAAGAGATAGCGCAGAAAAAAACAGCATAATTTATCAACACAAATTGTTTTACGCGCCAATAGCGTCGACTGCGTGCCTACGTGAAAATATGCGCAAAATAAACCTCTTAACACCATTTTCTATTTTCTTTGATAGACACAGCTTAAATAAAATAGTAAGTAATGGCTACAAATATCTTTTAAACACAATAAGCACAGTAATCTTAATTTTGCTCACGTACCTAGTACATTCTATTCAACTATAATTTTGAGCATTTTTCGTATAAACAGAGTTATGGGTAATATTATGTCGGAAATCCATTATGGGGATGTAGGAGAGGTAATTTACAACAAAATTACCCCTTAAGACTTCTATGTAAATGTCAACCATTTTCAATTAATTTGACATTTTTATTTCATTAATAAAATTTAAAAAAGTCAAATTACTCGAAAATTTTTGACACGTTCATAGAGGTCATAATGTGTCATAAGGTTGCAAATGACCTCTCCTATGTCCCCTTAATGGATTGCCGACATATTACCAATAGCCATGTATATTAATTAATTAAAAACATGACTCGTTTGGTCTACTGGTCTATTGGTCGCTTGCGAGACTGTTGACCGTGGAGAAGTGGCTGCGATTCACAGGTAAAGAGAAAGTGTTATCAAATTGGGTAATTCCATCACGAAATTCTGAATAGCAGCTCGGAATTTGGGGGTTTACTCCATAGGCACGAAATCCGTAGTGCCAGCCGAAGTTACGGGCGTTTAACTCCGTTTCACCTACGGACATAAGAATATTTCGGCCCAAACTAAAAATGAATGATAACACGATTTGACAGTTGTCCCTACTCGCTATGGGTTTTTGCACACTGGTTTTGGCGGATCAACTACTTTCGGACGGGCCCGTAGCTTCGTTGACGGGCTTTTAGAGAGAATAGATGTAGTTTTTTTTTTTTAGGGTTTGCAATCATCAAATGAATTCTCCCTCTCTGGGCGGAGCGAGAGGGCGTAGACTCTTACCGACTAAAACCCACCCGTGTTCTTTCAGTTGCCTGTTGCCAAGGGCCCCGGTAACCCTTTCGAACTTTCCCGCAACCCTGGCAGGCATCGGCCCTAGCAGACCCCGTCAATTGTGCTGGCATCTCTTTGAGTCGCGCTCAACGTGGCGTCGATCCGGGCCTGGTCCTTATCGGACGGCGAGCTACAGAGTACAGACCCCAATTTTTTTCTTTTTTGTGGTTAATCGTCAAATGACTTCTCCCGCTCTGGGCGGAGCGGAAGGGCGTGTCAGACTTTTACTGACTAAAACCCACCCGTGTGCCTTCAGTTGCCTGTTGCCAAGGTCCCTTTCGGACTTTCCCGCAACCCTGGCAGGAGAGTATAGACCCTTGGATTTGTACTCAGTCGATGATATGAAGCCTTGCACAACATGGGACTTAAACTGACGAAATAATATTCCACTTCTGCTTTCTCCTTTGGTGGTTACATATGTACAGGCGTGATTTTATATCAAGACGAACTAAAAAGAATACAAAGTGTCGAACAAACAAAGATTTATTCATAGAGCACGTTTGATAAACTCGCTTTCTTGTTACGGTTTTACAGCTGGATAAAGTTTTTTAATTAATGTTACATTGTTGAACTGTACAGTTGACGATCAAGTTTTTGGGACCTTTGTACACTCGTATTCATTTTACGAAAACACAACCACAAAGTCAGGAAAAATATTTCTTAAGAAAATTTACAATTTTTGTCCGTCTATTCAAATTATAACTCATATTCTTTGACAGTTGCATGAAATGTTTAACACGGCAAATTGGCGCAGGGTCCAATTTGTTACAAAACAAATTTTCTGGACCGTACATACTTCAAACAATATTATTACATCTGTCTTGGGTTATAGACAACAATATGAAATTTTTTGAATATGGTGAAATAGTAGGTAATTCCGAAATATGAAAAAAAAAAAATATTTTGTTCATTTACATCGGGAGGCACATTTGTTAGAAAAACACAGTAAAACTTGATCATATTCATGTTTCAATTATTCAATCTACTATCATCCAAATATTTTACAATTGGTATTTTGGCTGAAAATTACACTTTGAGCCTGCGCTCTTTAATCATTAAAAAGTTAGTCAGATAAAACAGCCTGTCGAAAGACAAAAAAAGTTTAAATTGATTTAGGCGTTTGAGCGTTTCGTCCTAATTTGTTTAGGTTGTTATCATTTTATCTAAGCTTATTCTCTTTGGAGTTCAGCGAAAAAGTATAAACGTATTTCTTGAAGAATACACAAGACAAAATATTTTCTTTTTCTAAAAGAATAGATATTTACAATTATGATTATGTTATGGAGATGGTGTTTAATTTTTATAAAGAAATAAAGAGGTAATGTTTTTCAGGTAGATCTTCTAAAAATGGAAGCTGGCAACCCAACAAAAATTAAGCCACAGATTTTTTGATAAACCGGTTGGTTTATCCAACCAAATTGATTGTATTAATTCAAAACAAAAGCTGGCCGGTGTTAATTCGTACAGCAAACCCCAATGAAACACAAGGTAATTTTATAATTGACCACCGCGTTGATTTTAACGATTTACTCACCGTTTACACAGGGCGGGAATTTTAAAAATAAATATTGGACGTACAAAAATAAACATTGTTCTTGCGCTTTCGTCGAAATAAATTACATTAATTGCATAAAATCGTTTCGCTTGTTTGGCACAAGTGTATGAATAAATAATCATAAAACTCGATTTTCGATAAAATATCGGATATTTGACGACAGTGAAGTATCGATATTTATTTGCGACTTAGGTATTTTGAGATTTAGACATTTTGAGATTTGGAATAAGAGCGACGTGGTCAATTTGCGATCCAATCATTCTGATACCGACCCATATTTACTGGTAGACATATTTTTGGTTTGGCAGATTTATGAACTAATTATGTAGTTGTACACTGGATTGGGTGATAAATGGATATATAATGCGATGGGCTACTAACCACAGACGATTTGTGAGGAGCTCGTAAGTGACTCTTTTGTCGTTTTATATTTTTGGGGCATTTTATGACAATTTAGTTCATTTTAACTATAATGAAACTAGCTGCGCTCCGCAATTTCATCCGCATAAGTCACGATCTTGTGGGAATATCGGGATAAATAAGTATCCTATGTCCTAACCCAGATCATCGTCTACCTATGTCCCAAATCCATCCAAATTCGCTCAGCCGTATGAAAAGCGTGAAAGCGTTACAAACAAAGTCACTTTCGAATTTATATTATTCAAGTTAGGATTTGAATACAATATTTATCAAAACAGGAGGTACTTAGAATAGTTAGAGTAACTAATACCTTAGCGACCATTACGTTATAAGATCTTATTGGACTGCCAGGAATGGAAATGCCTAACTACCCAATTTGCTAACTGCTAATCCAAACACACATTCTACTGCTGTGCCAAATTCTAGGCCAAATCTGTTCGGTTGTAGCAGCGTGATTCCTGAGCATTCTAAGCATCCGAATGTGCAAATAAATTCAAGAAAAGACTAGAAATAGGTCCCCACAATCCAACGTACACCCTGTACATTCATTCATACTTTTTTTTTTTTATGACAGAATTGAGTACCAACGAACAACGCAAGAAATGAGTAACAACGCATTTATAGTATTAAGTTTTGTTAGTTAGGATTTAAAAAAACCTATTCAGTAGGTGTATAAATACCTAATCCGTACACAAAACTGTCTCCCAGCCACCAAACTCGAAAGCCGTACCTTTCAATTAACAAATAAGGCTGGCTATAAGTAATAATTACTTGTAGTCCTATATATCACGATTTATAACGACAGCGGCGTGTAAGTGAAGGAAATACGCGAGTTTAGGCCAAAGTTCTCGGGCCTCCGAGGGCAAAAACTCACGGTAACGACCGCCTACATATCAAGGAACATCACCTATATCACTTAATAGATAGGTACAGGGGCCGTATTATGAAGTATTAATGCCATGATTATTCCAGTGCAAAAAAAGGATGCTGCTATCGGCCTTATATAGCTCCGTCTCACTCTCACACTGGAAAAATGGTGGCATTAATACGTCATAATACGGCACCAGGAGTCGGTTCCATACAAGTGAAAACGCACTCACACATAGACTCGCTTCACAGCAAGTGCAAGCACAGTCGCGATTGACATTTGTTTGAGGAATAGGGTATTTGACTACTACCAAAAATATTATTATTGGTACTAAGGGCTATGTTCACCAACATTCAGACCACACCGGTAAGGTTAGGTTAGGCTGTTTTTATATGTATATAAAAATCTTATGAAATTTGGCATAAGCCATCTAGGCTTATGCCAAATTTCATAAGATTTTTTATTTTATTTAAATGATGGTGTACATGGCTTAGTGGTCAAATACATCACGATTACTTAGTAAATAGGGTATTTGACTACTATCAAAAATAATATTTTTTGTAGTAGGTAGTCAAATACCCTGTTCCTTAAACAAATTCCAGTCGCGAATTCCCTTGCATTCGCTGAACTTACCATTTTGCGTGACAAGGATAAAAGAATAACTGATTTTAGGGATTGCTTAAAATAGTAGTTTTCTGTTATAAAAGGTCTGTATTTTTCTGTATTAATGCATGTATAATATAAATGAATAAATGATTTAAAAAAACCTGTCAAATACCATATTAAGACAGATTTCCGTCTATGTATGCATGCGTCTGTTTTCGTTCGCTGTATGGAATAGACTTTCTGAACCCCACTATGTAGTGCCTCCACCGGCTACACACCGTAAATAACGGAACACGCAATTCTTTTTTTCTTCGCAACAGATAATTTTCACTTTGGGTTACGATGCTTATTAAGATCTGACGTCACGGTTTTATGGTTGTTCCGTGAAAAATGTTGAGTTTTCTTGCAATGTTGAGTTGAGTAATGAACTGAATATTGAATGCTGATTCAGTGGCTTAAAGTAAAATGTTTTTACACCGTAAATGAATTTATGTCACATGTCGAAGAAAGAAAGTAATGTTAATTTTGGTTTGTAAAGCTTTTATTTATTTTTATAATTTGACATTTGCTTACTATTATTATTTTTATTTTGACATTATAACAATATTCATTGGTAACCAATGTAATATTATGACATATTTTTATTGTGTAATGTATTGTTAAATTAAATATTTGCAATTAATTAATTTAATAAGATATTTTGTAACGTTAAAAACGTTACAAAATGTCTTATTAAATTAATTAAGGATTAAGGATAACTAAAGGAATTTTATGACATTTTTAATAATCTTAATGTATTTTGAAAATAAATATTTGCACACCACATGTAATGGTAGAATGTAAATGGGTCACATTTATAATAACATCATACTACTTTGTACACCTACATTTTGGCAAATAAAGTATTATCTTATCTTATCTAAAAAATGTATTTCAGATAAAGCATTTTCTGTAGAGAGGGATGACGACTATTATTGTCTATATCATATGGATAGACATGTTCATTTGTTATGTACTGCATGCAACTCATAAGGCTTACGAGTACCACCTTCAAAATAAATACTTAAGCTAGGTTTTCATATGACTGCGCTAGCCGCCACATAGCGTCCGCAATTTACCGTCGAATGACGTCACAGAAACGTTATTTAAGAAATGAATTTGGTGTTTTTCCCTAAATAGTGTTTTTTGACATCGAATTGTCGAATCCCGGTGCAATCATTTTCATGACAGTCGTTATGTGGCGGCCACCGCTGTCGCAGGAAACCCACAAGCTTTAGTAAGTGCTTTGTTTCTAAACGTTCCGTTTCATTATTCTACCAAGTGCGTCATGTTTCAGTCGTGTGAAGCTTCACCATTGATCAAATTACTTTTTGCGAGCTTATTAGCGACTAGCTTTTGCCTGCGTGGATATCGGAAAATATCCCACGGGAACGCACCACCGGGATTCAAAGTACTCTACGTGTTAATCCAGGTTATAAACTACCTGTGTGCCAATTCACCCAACTCCGTTATGCCGTTTTCCGCCAATTGAGAACATACCTATATCCAGACCAACAGACAAACGGACAAACATTCTAAAAACTATATTTTCTGAATCAAACTCGTTGCCACACCTTTTAGAAATTACTTTTTTACAAAAATATTTAATGAAGAGTTTTGACTTCGTTATTATTTTTTTACCCCCGACGCAAAAAGAGGGGTGTTATAAGTTTGACCGCTATGTGTGCGTGTATGTCTGTCTATGGCACCGTAGCTCTTAAACGGGTGAACCCATTTGAATGCGGGTTTTTTTGTTTGAAAGCAGGTTTTCTAGCAGTCAAACTTATATATAAACTATTCTGGTTCCTAGACATGTTTTTATCAAATCAGTTCAGCCGTTCCAAGGTCATCGGGGTTTTTTTAAATTTTCTAGAAGTTATATAACTGTATACCGGAGGTATACTATCCCAAGTCCATTATTTAATTAATTAATTATATTTTTATTTATCTTTTTGTAATAAAAAACTACTTAGTCACCTACTTTTAAACAACAAATAAAATTTTACTTAGAAGTTCACACAATTATGTAGTCAAGTTACTTAAATGAGTAGTGTTCAAATTGAGACTTAAAACATGTGCACTGAATAATTAGCTTAATGTGACTTATGATTGTTTGCTTCCGGTATACAGTATTATAATGTATGTATAGATTCCCCGTTATTGTCACAAACTAGTTCTATTCCCAATACTGTGTATTTCGGTTACTAAGATAAATAATCAAAGAAATACGAATACATCCCTTATTCTGCTCATTACAAGGCATAGCGCGAGTGTTGCCTAAGGCGGTCTGATTACGACTATTGAACTAATTGGCTAACCGGACGTTGGCAACAATAGTTATTAATTAGTTACGTATTGAATACGTTGACAAACTAATGTGGTATGTTATGTGACTGTAATTGAGATTTTCTGAATGAAGTTCTGGATTGTAGTACAAGTGCATATCTACAATCCGGTACTTTAATATGATTCGTTTCAGTATTTTTTTAATATAAATTAAAAGGAATGGATCGACACGACTTTTATTTTACGCACTGTCGGTGCGCGTATACGCGCTGCAAACCCAAATAGTGCTGATTTTTCAAGGCAGGAAACTCGCTGTCGACGTATTATCAACGCGCGTTGCATGAAACGCGTGTATAAAAATATCGTGTGCGTAGCATACCGTAAAGCAACGATTATAAAGGTTATCGTGATGCAAAATCAGAGGCAAAATAACTGTGAGAAGAAAGTAGGTATCAAATGCTTCCAATGATTTGTATCCTGACGTTTGGTGTAGATAAAGCCATATTCAAGTTGTAACATCCATACTAATATTATAAATTCGAAAGTAACTCTGTCTGTCTGTATGTTACCTTTTCACGACTAAACCACTGAACGGATTTCGACAAAATTTGGCAAGGAGATAGATGGCATCCTGGGGAAGGACATAGGCTACTTTTTATCGACATACCACGCGAGCGGAGCCGCGGGAGGAAGCTAGTATCTAATACAATCATTCCCTTTCAGGAATAAACCCTTCAAGCTAACATCATTTCCACGATCCAAATCGAACAAACTCTAAGCTAAACAGATACACTCATGGCTATGAAAAGTCAACATTTATCTTCCATTCCCAACATTTTTCCTAGAAACCTAAACCTAGCAGAAGAAAAATAAAAATTCCCAATAGGTTATCGACAAACACTAAAGCAGATGAGTAATGGAATATTATTTTTCCATCTTCATCGCGATAAAGACGTTTAGCATCGGAGTTGCCATCACTTGCCGTCAGAATACAGTATTGAGGCAGTCTTGGTTCCGTTAACGGCTTTGTAATGGTGTTTTTTATGTTTTTTTTCCATCATCAACAGTGCCTAAAGCTCTATTGTTTTACGCAGCGTGATTTATTCCCGTCAGAGATGTATGAGGTGTTTAGAGATGCGCTGAAGTGGATTTAGACGACGTGTTCTCTGTGAAATGATGGCAGTTTATTACCCAGAATAGTAAGGGCTTGATTTTCTGACTTATGGGGTTTTGTTTATTTGAATTTGTGGTCGTTGTTATTGGGGTGAGTCTCTATGTGAGCCTTTTAATCATCTATAGATTACTGGGTGTTTAAGAGCCTGAATTTACTAATAATTTGTATATGCCACCGTATGATTATGAACATTGCTTATAGTTTATAATCTATCTAACGAAATTATAAACTAGTAACTTCCACCCGCGGCTTCGCCCGCGTAGTATGTTGATGAATAGTACCTTATGTCCTTTCCTAGGATGCCATCTACCTCCTTGCCAAATTTTATCCGTTCAGTGGTTTAGGCGTGAAAAGGTAACATACAGACAGACAAACAGAGACAGAGTTATTTTCGAATTTATAATATTAGTATGGATTGAAAAATTGTGAACTGCAACAAATCATTTAACGCAATTTTTTTAGTTATTATAGTTTTTAATCTATCCATGGCAGACCGACAAATTGTGAACTGGTATCAAACTTGCATGCAACTTGATGTGACGAACACACCAAGTTTGTCGCGCGCGGTTGGTCACAGTTCTGACCTAACTTAACCAATTTGGTCGGGGTACTCTGGCTTAGTTACTGCGACAAATTCGGCTACCTCCAAGACCTACCAATCAGAGACGGCTCACCATTTTTTAAGGGGGATAAAATTGGACAGACCCTCTGGGTTCGTTCACAACTTCACCATTTGACATTGATAGATTATAAATAAACTAACGGTGCTCTGCTCTCATAAGGTTTCGACGTGTATTTAATTTTGCAATGTATGAAATTGTCATAAGATTAACTTTTCAGTAGTCTTCGAAAATGTTCTGCTCTGTTCTGCTCTTGGTGTGCGCTGACGCTTAGGGTGTCATATATAAATGGAGCTATATATGCCGGAACTTGGTAATATTGGACAAACTCGGTCGTGTGCAAAAGACTGTAACCGGTTAAGTAATAGTGCTATGAACCGCCGTAGCCCAATATTTAGAAACCTGTGGCGGTATCTACATCGCCACATACAAACTACGCATCAAAGACCTGACGTCACACAAAATTCCTGACGTCACATAAATCCTGTATCGCGCAATTAAAGTTTACCGTGCAATGGACATATATTCAAGAACCCGACATCAATCGTTGGGCAGTTGCCCGCCAGACACAACAGCCGTCTGGTCGGAGGATCCTCCCTTTTCTATGGTGGATGAGTGAACTTTACACCCTGTTCCTCATACCCCTAAAAACCCAAAATGCAACTAGGAATGCAAATCCAATCTGTCATACACCACAGAGCTCCAACAAAAGCTAATTGCTAACTCTGCATCGTTCTCGTATCCACATCTTTGATCATTATAAAATCCAGATTTTCCGATACCTAACGCTTTACTACGCTACTATTGTTCACACAAACATAAAATTCTTTTATATCAATCGTCGATAAACCGTCACAATTTATAACAATATGATTTTTACTGTCAATTCATTGCGAATACGTAAATATGTTGGCTATAAAAAAAAAAATTATTGCTTCGCTGCTATTCGTTGTTATTTTATTGTCGTGTTAGTTTCGGTGCTCATGAAGTCTATAAAAGAGCTGATACGTTTTACTTGTGTTCTTTTTCTTCACACAGTGCATTCATCATCTTGTTGGTATTCCCCTACACTTATAGCCATACACATTCATACTCAAAACTTTCCTAACGATATGTTCTTCATATCTCCACATTACGTGCGCATACCATGCCAACCGATTTCCACATAACTAACTAACTTCAAACATACGATTTCGATACTCTTTCCAAGGAACGTTTATATGTATACAACGTGTTTCTCATTCTAGAGTGCGTTTCATCAAATAGTTCCTTTGACTTAATGTTGGCTGCGCTGTTGTAGGACCAACAGTTACGAATACGCTACGCCGCTATCTAATAGGTCCGTTTTTAAATTAACCGTGGAGATAACATTACGGCAAAGGAACTATTTGATGAAACACACTTTAGGTATTCCGTTTTTGAGAAATAAATTTCATAATCCATAGACTTCTAGGTACTCTTGTATACACGCACACATTTGCAGTTAACGCAGCCAGAGGCTTGTGAAAACTCATCCCGCCATTTGTACACCAACTGGCTTCGGTAAATGTTTGCTTGGCTCGATATTGCACACCACATGACGCTTTTTGCTCTCTGCTCTTGCCACCGACGGCTGTTTGAAATCATGTCCTGTTTACAAAGATAACTTTCCTCTCGAATGGTACGCTTACATTAGTCGTTCGAATGTTTTGCGCCCGGAGGGCGGGAAACTAATTTGTGCCCGATACGTAATGTACTTTGTTTTGGTTGATATTGTTATGTTTTATAAGCTAAACATTTCCAGAGTGCGTGTAAGATAAGTCTGCGCGCAACTGGTGGCGCTGGCGTGCTTAATTCTACAGTGTGTAACAAAAACCCTGTCCGATCCATGTGGGTGTTGTTAAGAATCATACTGAGAGTCTATTTATGTGGTTTTTATTTGGAAAAAAGAAAAAAAAAATCACCGCATTTTTTTTCAATCGGGACTTTTACCCGCTTATTTCATGGGGCGCGGGTGGCCGTCATCTAGCGGGTGGCTACAAGTCATAACATATGACCTCTGCAGAAAATTTGCCAATTTATATTGAAATTGGGGTAATTTTGGTACTAAAAATGTGAATTTCAAATTGCAATAACTTTTTTTTTTCAAGAAAAAAATTATTTCTTATTTTTTTCTGGTAATGTTATTGCAGTACTTATGTGCCCCTTTCGTATCGAACAGGGTTTTTGTTACATGTAGTATATTGTAATATTTTAAATATTAAATCTATTTTAATAATTCAATCTTAAAATTATTAATCTTGCATTATATTTATTTACCAAATCATTCTATACTTAATTTGATAAACGGCAAGACGGTGGCATACGATTAGTTCCGATTTCAGACGCGCGTAGACTTACCTTGCGCGCAGTCTACTTACGTGTTTCTCAAAACCGCCTTTTACGGTTTTCTTCTCTAACATACTGCTCTCAGTTACATTTTTTTCCGTCTAATATATTGCTTACGTTACGATATTAATCATTTAAAATATATAAAAAAATATTACGTTATGATTACTTTGCTGTTTGAGGCGTGAGGACGAATTATTATTTTTGATCATGCACTTAAAACGGCTAGGAATATAGCCAACGACGCTGAAGCGTGTATTTTGCGCTTATAGCTCACATTGCCGTTTGTTAAGCCATCAGTCTAAGGATCAAAGATAACTATTTTTGTTCGATCAGTAAACCTCGTTGGCTACAAACCTAAGTTCAGAGTAAAGCCTTGCCAGTATTATTGAGAAAAATTTGACTGTAACGTCAAATGTGACACGTTTTCTCTGTGCGTTTTCTGCTTGCAACGAATAGCCCGCAAGAAATTGAAATAAAATTGAATTTAAGATTACCAATTTGTATAAGCTTTAAATACTGTTTAAAGATGGACAGCGACGAATCGGTAATAGCCGATAAGCCTGTTCAGGATGTCTGGATAGCCCCCGAATATGAATCTTCTGAATCATTAGATTCTTTATTGGAATACATTGAGCCTGAGCCGGAAGAATGTCCTAAGATGAAATTGTTCAACGCGGGGCTCTATAGTCCTGGCAGTGGAGAAATATGTGCCAAGTATATAGCTATGTCAGCTAGCTCAGTGTTAAGACATCCTTACTATGATTATCCATGTATTAAAGACCCTGGCATTGAGAAAGCGCTACTGTTTCCAGGTATGTATTCATTAACATTTTATTAGAGAAGATCTTTAAAGATCGAAGAGAATTTATTTTTCACTAGACCCTAGTAATAGGTAAATCTTCTTTCACCCATCTAATTGAACACTTATCTATATCAGAGCCACACAAAATATACCCCAATGATGGCCAAGAACTATACCTGGATTTGTGTAAAGAAATGAATTTAATTCCGGTGAGGATTTTCCATAGAGGTTTGTTGACAGAAGAAATTGATTTGAGAGTAAGTGTATTTATGTTATTGTTTCGTTTTTTTTATAAATATACAACGCGGAAGATCTAGACCTGCATCTCACAGTAATTATATTTCTCGAATAGCAACAGAAGATTTTTTTCTTGAATCCATGATTTAATCGTATTTGCTCTATGTGAACAACTTCAGTATTGAATACAAAAAATTTACTGTCACTACTGTTAATATCTATATGCGATAAAATATCGTATCACTTGAAAAGTAGCGCCGTGTGAACGTAGACTGTTAAGGCGGTAAATCCTTTTTTTCGTCACTTGACAATTAAGTACAGCTAATTATTCCTTCATAATGTGTCTGTGGCGGTATCTACATCGCCACAGGTGAACCATGCATCAAAAACTTGACGTCACACAAAATTCCTGAAGTCACATAAATCCTGCATCGCACAATTAAAGTTTACGGTAAACTTGCACAAACGTACAAACGGCAATTGTATATATATATAAGAACCCGACATCAATCGTGGGGCAGTTGCCCGCCAGACACAACACCCGTCTGGTCGGAGGATCCTCCCTTTTTTATGGTGGATGAGTGAACTTTACACCCTGTTTCTCATACCCTTAATTGCCTGTCAATATAAGGATCATCATCAGCGGTGGCGGCAAACATAAAAAAAAACAAAAGAATATGGTTACAGTACAGGTTACGGCCCAGGTATAACTGTGGCATTGATTGTCGGAGGCGAATCGTAAATAAATACATCGCGCTGCATTTGAGCAAGGTGGAGGTAGCGTTTCAAAGGCCTACAGGCCCGGAAAACCTCGCCTTAAATAGTATTATTTCTATATTTTACCCATACAACGAGCAAGCACACAAATACTATATTACCTAGGTATATTATTTTGTATATTCAGGCTAACTATGTATTTATAGGGTTCTGCTTAACTATTTCCAGTATTACGGTGTGAATCCAGTAGGTATGAGAGCAATGTGTATGGCCTTAGAACGCAATATGACCGTGAAACGTTGGGACCTGACGAGCAACTTCTTGGACCATAATGATGCTTGCTACCATATCGGCCAAATGCTCGGCGACAGAAACGCTTTGAGGGAACTTGTGTTGAGCGGATGCAAGTAAATAGTTGCTACTCTTTCCAATTAATTTTCCATAGTTCTAAGTCACAGTTTACTCGTATGATTACGAAAAGCTTTCTAAAGGTCATCACTCATTATAACCGCACTGCTCCAGCGCAGTAACGGCCCGGCACCGCCTCGAAAAATGTCTGCGCGCTTGTCGGCAACGCGCGGATAGTTGGTAGCTAACCGTCTACGCGCCAACAGCTAGTTATCAGCTTACAGAAGCAATAGTGCGTAGGCGACGGGGAGACAGCCGTTCGAGCGGTGCGAGGACCGCGCGCGGACGGCGAGGAAATGCGAGGCGAGGCGAGTGCATGCAGGCGTTTCTTCGTTGGGGAGCGGGCAACTCGCTGTCAGCGCAACGTGTGATGGCTCGCGGGCCGAGCACTCCACTATTCTGTATAGACTTCGTAAAATAGACTTTAATGCATTTCAATCCCGACTTAAATGAGAAGTTATTTGCCGTGTCGGAGCGATGCTGTTTCGAGCCTTTGCAAAAATCCTAGGATTTTCGCCGAGATTCTATTTTTCTAATTTCTATGCTGCGTCTATTACTTAAATATATACGAGTTTTGATTTGCTGTGGTGTAATTATTTTTTGCAGCATTGGATCTAAACTTTTGGGGCATGCTTTGAATCTCCTTAAACTTCGTACCCTGGATTTGTTAGATTTATCAGAGAACAATATTAAAGACCAAGGCTGCCCGTTCCTCACTGAACAAATTATGCAAGGGGCTGTTATTAGAAGGTAAGATATTTCACATCCTATCCTCCTAACTAATATTATAAATGCGAAAGTTAGTTTGTTTGTTTATTACGCTTTCACGCTAAAACGACTGAACGGATTTGGATGAAATTTAGCACTTAGGTAGACCATGACCTGGAAAATGACATAAAGTACTTTTCATCCCAATACTCCCACGAGATCGGGACTTATGCCGATGAAACCGCGGGGCGCAGGTAGTAAATTATAAATACAAAGTTTGTCACAGACGTCACGGTAGCAATTATGATACAATTAAGATTTTGATTGTTTTAATTTTCGTTGAGTAGCAAGTACTATTTTAACTCGAAAAATATAAAATTTTACTCAGTACTCAAGCCAGTACAATTTCACAGTAATAGTCTCCTCAAAGTATCGTAAAATGTTAAACAACTTATGATTCAGAGGCAAATCATTTAAAACCACTTTTAATCTTGACTATCCAGGTTTCAACCTTCGAAATAAGGAATCCTGTGCCCATTCAGACTAATAGTAGGCTATACCTAAATGAATGCCATATTAAAACACTCGGCTCAGCGCTGATAGTTAAAAATCCAGCATTCATTTAGGCATTAGATTAGGTGTCGCCTAGTATTAGTGAAAATAACCATTAATTTCACACGAAAAGAAAGGTCGCACCACTCTTCGGTAATTGTGTTTACTTAAACTCATTATTATCAGGTTTTTATGGTTATTAGATTAAACTTGAGGCGCAATCAATTGACAAGTGACAGCTTAGCCATGTTGGCTGAAGTGATTGAGTTCCATGACCACACAACGCATTTGGATATTTCCTGGAACATGTTCAATAAGAATGCAGGTATAATATTGATCTTATTATACTACCAACGGATTTACATGCTACGAATATACATTTTTCCTTGTACATTATCACTTTTGACATCAATTCCAATCGATTGAAATTTCACTGAGGTTAAAGGTATGATTCCGAATAATACGCTTATAATAACGCTGTATGTGGCAATGCAGCCGCGTCACTACTGTTGTATGACGCGTCACTACTGGTGCCCATACATTTTCTAAAGGTTCATATGAGGCATCTCGATCCCATCCAGTCCCAATTTGGTATTTTCTTCCTTCCTCCCTTTCATTCATAGTTTTAAATAAAGGTTTATGTTACTTAGAACAATACTATATTATGCAATTAGTGAATAAATGACGGATTTAAAGCGAGGGCCATAGATGAATCACAAGCAAGTGAAGGATTCTAACGACTGAATCACGATCGTAGGGAGTCAAATCCATCAAATCAAATCAAATTTATTTTTGCAGTAAACACTGTTACAATGGTGTTACTAAAAGTACGTGTTTCAAGTGATTCTACCGTAAGGCATGCAAAATGTATACAATCATGGTGATTCAAGTTTGAGTGATTCAAGTGTTAGAATCCTGAGCGACTCTGGTAACAAAAAACACAAATCAGTTTTTATTCATTATGCTAAACTCCTTGTCGAAAATGTCGGCCAATCAAATCGGTGTTTGTATCGAGTATTTTTCGCAAGGAGGCTGTATATCATTGAGATGAAGGTCGAATATATTGATGTGTTCTAAATTCAAACACCAAAACAGTGATTAAAATTGCTTTTTATTCACTGTTTTCAGTGAATAAAATAAGCTTTTTATAGGGGGAATGGTATAAATTAATTATTTTGTTTTTCATAAGAGCCCTCTGTCCTGCAGAGAATAACACACTAGTATTTTTATATAATCCTCTCTTTATTTCGTGCTGTTTAATATGATGAAAGTTGGTAATAAAATTGTTGAGGCGGACGTGCACATGGCCGTTTAGAGACGTCCAGGGGCTCAAACTTTCAGCTGGCCATCTCATCCGCGAGGGGATCTCATAAATATTAAACAGAACGCCAGTTCAACACAACACTTTTATTTTCAACATGTATTATTTGGCGCGTATTTCGTGCTCATATCATCTGCATATTGAGCACAAAAAACTGTGATGTCAATCAAAGCGCTGGTTTTTTGTGCTTGTCCAAATTGGATAAAACTAAATTTGCAGGTACAAAGCGTAAAATATTGAGGCTTTATGCTTTATCAGGTTTTATGGACATTAATGATTTTTTTACATGGGCAGGACCTATGGAGGTAAAACTTTTAAATTTTTTATTTGCTAACTGATACCAGGTGTTTTATGTTCACCACGGCTGAGGAATAGGGTTAAAAGAGGTTAAAGTTGTAAAATGGAAAAGGAGACGAGAACTATTACCTTTAAGTATGTCTGCCACAAACCGTAGAAAAAGTTATCAAATTGCTATTTTAAATTAGGTAAGTTTATTATACGATAGCATGTACGGCGCGGTTTTTTTATCAAATAATAATAATACACCGTAACGACTAACGGTCAATCCCCTTTGCCGAAAGCCACGACTCGAAGCTCTCGTTAGGTGGTTGGATGAAGGGCCTGATTCAGAAGGCAGTACTTCTCCATACGGCTCGCATCGTGAAGAGGTTCCCGCCTCTGGAGCCCTAACCACCGGTAGCTTGGTCCCTGCTCCCAACACCGGCGGAACACTATTTTCTATATTTTAAGTGTTTTTATACTTATGTTTTTAAAGAAATATTTAAAAAATTTGATATTTTTTATGTTTTTTTTTTTTTAAATAAATGAAATAATGATAAAGGTTTATTCGGAACAGTTATAGGTTCACACATTATCAAAAGTAACGAAGATAGCTGCAAAAGTATGTAGTATACAAAGCCAATTATATCCCGTCATCAAACCTCATTTTTTTCCCCATCAGGAGCAATCCAACTGATCCGTGCACTCCGTCAAAGTAAAGTTCTTGTGGAGCTAAACATGTCTTACACCAGCCTCTGCGTGGGGGTTGAAATTGGGGCCTTACTGCGCATAGAAACCTTGAAGGTGCTGGATCTTAGCCATAATAGGTAATGTTCCTGATGAGTATCCGTTTAAACATTTGCAAAGGCTTGCTAACACTGAAGTTAAGGCGGTACCCTGAACAAAATAAATTCGTTCCCCCTTTGTAGACTGAATCCCGGTGAGTTACAGTAGTGAATACGCCCAAATTTTAGGATAAAATCATTATAAAGTAACATACAGGTCTTTTGAAAAAAAAAATTGTTACAAAATGTTAATTATTAAATTGTCTAAGTATTAAGTTTCAGTAGCAAAATTAATGTTTACTTTACGAAGAGATCAAGATTATTTCTCATTTTTATGGTTTCGTAGGAAGGAAAGAGATAATTACAAAATCCTTTAAAAAAAAAAAGAAATAAACAATTTTGGAATTAAGATTATGTAGAAATTTAATGTATTTTTATTATTTGATATTTCTTTTTAAATAATAAGTAGATAGCTCCTAAAAACTACCAAAAAAGAGGCTAGAGTGGCGTTTTGCTCAGGGTACCGCCTTAAGGTGAAAGCGCCAGAGAAGTCCGCAAAATTAAAATTTTCTTACGTTTTTTGCTAAGTCTGAGCTTTATGTTGATCAAAATGTGATTCGCGGCCGTAACAAGTACAGAATGTTTACAGAATTATAATATTAAAAATCATCTATACAATCACTATATTTTTCCATATCTTTTTTGTTGTTGTTTTGATCAAGTTACAACTTGACACTAACCTGTCAATTGCAAAAAAGAAACATAATAAACTTTGAATTTCGCGGTTTTTTTTAGCACATCGCCCTTTATTAGAAACGCGTAGGTTTGTGAGGATGGATGGATGAATGGATGGGTATTTGTTATTCTTTCACGCAAAAACGAATACACGGATTTGGATTAAATTTAGCACACAGGTAGTTTATAACCTGGATTAAAACGGGATACTTTTTATCCCGTTATTCTCACGGGATAAAAAGTATCCTATGTTTTAATCCAGGTTAGCTGCTAGTAAATATAATTATAAAATTAGAAACGCTGGACACTGGCCCAAATCATGATGGAGGTAAGTTCTGAGTTGTGTGTGTGTGGTAGACGGTAAGTAAGCTAACATTGGTGAGCTCTATGTCAGAGTCACTTAGTACACAAATTAAGGCTTTTCATCCCCTTTATTATAATTATGTTGTATCTCTATGTATTTTACTGTGTGTACATAAATAATAAAATAAATAAATAAAAGGTTATTCTTCTCTGCAGCACTTGGTCTCTCATTTATCATCAAGCCTGTTCTTAAGTCTTACAGTTTTCATAAACGATGTTTATCACCACAATATTGAAAACGGGATTTCTACGCTTCAGTCTCGATTAAAACTGACAGTTCTTATCACCACTATTACATACCATTCGTTCCTTATCATTGTGTCCATGATATAAAGTTACAGTAGAAGTTACCACAGAGCACAGAATCGCCGCGCCAGAGCGTCTAGAGACAGGAGTACCTGCTAAGAAGATTTGTGGCACCGAAAGTGCGTTGAACGCGCATCTTCTGGCACGGATCGCCATTCAAAGCCGTCAGTTTCTTATGTCATTTGTTTCGTAGTACGAGTAAATCATGACACGCTTGGTTCTTAAAGAAAGGGTCGACAATGTCGCCCCAGCAGCAGCCGCCAAGACATCTCCTTGCCCGGTGGAAGTAACGAAGACTTGCGAGATCCGTTTCCCTATTATCTGCAAATGAGACACAATTATGTCGATTTCGAGAGAGACACTTGATTACCTTAGAGGTAAATATGGACGTTAACCGAATGACGCGTCAAACGATGCTCGTAAATTATTGTCCTTTGCGTATTCTGACCTTAATTGAATACGTTTCTGGAATGGTTTGTTTGTGTCTGTGAGGTAATAATCAGGATGTCAAACCTCCGGTGCTTTCGTGACAAACAACTTAAACATGTCAAACTATTGCCATAATCGTTTCTTTTGACAAAGTGATTAGCAATTTTCAGTGTCCGATTTTAATTTATTTTGTATTTATGGTTTTTTATTTTTGTCAAATTCTGAAAATGTTGCCTTTATTGATTATTTATTATTTTACTGTATCGAATTATTATGTTATTATCATCACAATTTTTATTTTCAATCTACAAAATGTTAGAATCAGAATCAGAATCTATATTTGTTAAACATGGGTATTTACTTAATAGTGTTAAATTTTAGTTAAAATGTAATTTAAAAAACAATACAACAATCAATAAAAACAAAACCAACAATAAACTTAAAAAATGTATCATTTATAAAATCATGAACTGTTTAGTAACATTTAACATCTCTACTTGATGGCTATTTTTAAGTGTTTATTAGTTTAGGGGTTTAGCGCTGATATAGCTAATACACAGGCTTTCGCCTAGTTCACCTACAGATGTCTAATTCATAACAAGAAAATATAGCTTTTATAACAATATGTATCATAGTAAACAATTATTGAGATAAACTTATTATTAAATAAAAATTTAAAAAGACTATAGCCGAATTAGTGTAGAAAAAGCAATCTTTTGCTACACTAATTCGGCTATAGTCTTTTTAAATTTGGAGTATTTTGACATCAATCAAGCAAGTATTGACTTGCTTGATTGATGTCAAAATACTCCAATCATCAACACCGACAATTACTGGTAGTAGATTATTAAAAGGCACAGTAGACATTCAGGGCTTTACCACAAAAACTTAGACACTTGTTCAACGCGTGTTTAATGTCAGTTTTATGTCAAACTCCATACAGAAATGTCATGTATAAAAGATGTTTAAGCTAAACAAATGATAAATATGTTTATAATCTATTTATTTTCCAATGATTTTGATTTAACGAAGTTCTCTGCGATCTCAATTTTGAGCTGTTTGATTCACAAATAATATATTTTTCTTAGATTAACGACGCGCGCCGCTACAATCATAGCCAAAAATCTTATCTTGGCGAAGAGTCTTCAGATCTTGGACCTGTCCTGCAATCCTTTCACCCCTCCAGAAGCGTTACTTATACTTCTCAGTTTGAAAGACGAGGAAATCAAGCTTAGGGAACTTCTTATGGATAATATTGGAGTCAACAAGGACTTCGCTCAGGTCAGCGTAACAATAAAGCGTACAATTAAAAAAAACACAGGCGAAACTCCACAGACTTAAAATAAAAAAACATGCTTGGCAGTCTTTGGGGACTGCCGATAGAAGTGAAAACTAAGTAACATTCATTCATTTCTTCAAGCCTTCGGTGACGATGACACGAGTTCCATGATTTTTGTTCACCCGACAAGCGTTCGGTGACGATGACGCGAGTTCCATGATTTTTGTTCACCCAAAAAGTGATCAAGGCGGCTAAGGAGTTTTCACTTAAAAAAAAAACGATAAGTGTCGTGTGTTGGATCGAAGTTCCTTTCGCTTTTGTAAAAGTGTAATATTTTGACCATCACTGCACTTTTGTCACGTAACAAGTGTCGTGACGGTTAAAATGTTACACTTTTTTCGGTGTAGCTCTCATTCGCCAAGTGTGCAGAGTAAGTATAACGTGCGATTTTCTTATTTTCGTGTGGTTAGTGACTAGCCTGGTGTCAGAGTTTTGAAGTCGCCTATTGGCCTCTGATTTGGCTTCACATGCCGTCGAAAAATATCTCTCAGACATCGGCTCTGTGCTTCTCGCATCCAGCGGTAATATGAACATTACAATGCACAAAATAAGGATCATATTCGTATGGAACTGTTGGTTTGCCTAGCGTAGACGTAGCTTTTTATTTTTCAGGAACTGAAAGAGATAAGAAATCTAGAATTCAGAAAAAAAACTGTAATAACCCATGGTCGTGTTCACGGAAATTATACGCTGTCAAACGCTGATATGAAAGTGATTTATTTGAAGCAACTCGTGTCTCTCACCAAGAAGAAGATGTTGACTGACGGATGGGACATCATGTTAGTTGATTTTCTTTTTTTTAGTGTTCCGAACGCAAAGGGAACCCAATTTTAATTCGGAACGCGTTTAAAATACTCCTTTCGCAAATCATATTCAATAAGTGCGACTGCCTTGTTGGTTTACGTCGCGCGTTCGCGTTCGCCTCTTATGATTTATTTTACACCCGTCTGTCTGTTTGCGTCATAGGTTTGTAGCTTTTTAGCCGTAAGCTACGTATCCTTTAATTTGCGACCAAATGATTTCAATTGGATTAAAATCCGTATGATATGGTGGCAATCGTAAAATGGCATGGCCATTTTTTTCCATAATGCGATCAATAGTAAACTCGGCGAAAGTGAGTTTTTTTGTTTGTTTATTTGTTACGCTTTCATGCTAAAACGGCTGAACGGAAATTTGGCACATGAGTAGATCATGACCTAGAATAAGATACTTTTTATCTCGATATTCCCACGGGACCGAGACTTTCGCGGGTAAAACCGTGGGGCGCAGCTAGTGTCATATAAATCGATCTTCAATGAGTTTGGGTTATGAGGCATATTATTGTGGGATTGTAAGGCAAAACAAACGATTACTCGTAAAATGTTTATTTTAAAAAACAAAAATATCAAGCAGCGTTACACCGTAAGTCGTCGTGGATCTAGTTCTCGCCATTTCTCCTCCTTTCTCACTCCCACAGATACATCCCTTTCTTTCATCCGGTGCGTTCCTTTTTACAATTATAAGCTGCGTTCATACTTCAACGTAATACAATATTTTTATCCCACATTATGTTACTCCAACCAAGCTATAATTTGTGGTTTAGTAGTGTTTGAGTTTGGGGTTTAACTAATAATATATTATGATATGGTGCAATATTACTAAAAAACTATTAGCTGGTAGATTTGGTATTAACTGATTACGCAGCCACTTTTGATATCGATCGGCATTGATTTCTTTATGGTTATCGCCATTACTATGAACACATTTGTGCAACATCAGTGCACCTGGAACAAAACCTTTTTCATTGCCAACTTGAACGATGATTACACGTTCTCCTTTTGAAAGTGGCTTCTTTACACCTTTTTTATTTTTATCTGTCTAAAATTTCCCTTTTGAGTGCGACGAATGCACATAATTATGATTCATTCTTGAAGACAATATTTTTGCCATCGGCCCTCATCCTTTGAATTTCTCGGATATACTTAAGCCTTTTCAAGGCGAATATCATGCTTTTCAATTAGTATTTCCCGATTGCTTTCTGTTTTTTATATCGAAAACAAATATCTTTCAAAAAATGTCTTAATGTCTCCAGACAGCCTCCAAATTTGATAGCCTCAACCAACTTCGATTTTGAAATCGTAAATCACGTTATGTATGACCGAATAGTCAAATTATTCTAAAATCACCAAAAAGAGTAAGAAACATTACTCTTTTTGGTGATTGGAGCTCATTTTACAATTCCGACTGAAACGCTACAAGTTACAGAAACACGTTTTTGAACTTTTTGAAAATAACCATTGCTTTCTATCTTGAATCCATTGGCTTCTTGTAAAAAATATAAGTATACGCTTAATTATCTGTCGTGACTGTGACTTTAGTAGCTTTCCTCGCACTTTTAAAATAAATTACATTAAGTTAAAAAAGTATTAACAACTCTATATACTTCCAAGTTGATTGAGAGCGTCCGGTCTGCACCTAGTGCAAAGAAATCAGACGACTGACGAAACACGAAGTTTGCCGAGGGACATTATGAAAATAGTTGCACTGTACAATATTGTCTACCGTGTACGTCGACCTACGAAACTTTCTGTTTTGATTGGGTAGTTGTCATTCATAGCTTGATAACACAAATTGTTGTATATTTTCGGGACTAATTAAATTGGTAAGGAACCCTCTGTGCGTAGAATCATCGAAACCAGATAATTTTAAGCTGCTGCATGCATATACCTACGTATATGTGGCCCACTGGAAACGGCCGCGACTTACGATTTGTAGTTTGTAGGTTCGAACCCAGATGGGTACTTTACTTTGTGTAAATTAGTTCATGACCATTATTCTCAAAACGGTGAAGGAAAACATCGTGAGGAAACCGGCATGTCCGAGAACCAAAATTCAAAGACATGTGACATCTACCAACCCGCACTGGGGCCGCGTGGTGGATTACAGCCCACTCCCTCTCGAAGAGAGGAGGCCTGTGTCCTTGCAATGGGAACATTACAGGTTGATTATGCTTTCGCTTATGAAATGCTTCAATCCTTCCAGAGGGCCTAGACGAGTGACAATCGCTTCAAAAGTGGTTCGTATTTCTACAACGACTTTCAACAAGATTGACATAAGTTTTTTGATAGCTTATATGTCAATTGTATACATTTTTGCCTTTTCCATTATCGTTATCGCTGATAAAATGTTACTTTGTCTATGGCCTCAGAGTATGGTTGCTTGATCTTAAAAAGACTGAAGAGTTTCTTGAAATACCTATGTTCATGCGAACTATGAAGCGGGCGGGAGCAGCGGTTGACGACGAGTTTGTAGCGGGTCTCACGAGATGCTTCCCTGGACCCAAAACTGAAGCTAAGTATAGACCACTCAGCCTTGAAAGTGAGTAAAGAATTTTTTTTATCGCTTTGTTTTGTTTCTGAAGTAGATAGGTAAATGTAGAGGTGGAACGGTGGAGTCCTGTCCGTAAAACTAATTTAGTGATATCAATTAATCTATGGCCAAACTGAAGCGAAACCCGCGTGGGATGCGGTGCGAGATTCGCGCGCTTACTCACAGGAGGTGTTCAAACTGGGGACCGGGGAATACCTAATTATTAAAAAAAAACCATAATAATAATATTCATTAATAAACGACTCACGCTGACGCGTGCTGCGCAGGATTCACGTCAGTGTGGCCAGAGCTTTAAGGATTAAACTCTGGTAAGTACACACTTATACCTATACTCCATTTGGAATAAGATTAGACATTTAAACAAACCTTTTTACAGTCCATTCATCCGATTTTGACTTCTATACCGTAGGCATAAGGTTGGCCTTAAAAGCAAAAAAGGTTACACAATACCAACTGTCTACTGCCAGCTGCCATTTGTCATGCCACCAACCCAATAGAAGTCAAAATCGGTTGAACGGACTGTTATAAAAGGTTTATTTAAATGTCTAATCTTATTTAAAATGAAGTATAGTTCTTTGTTGATCTTTATAATGATCCTTTAAAAATAAGCTTCCTAATGAAATAAGGACTAAAAAAATATAAACTTTGCGAAAATCCTAGGATTATTGCAAAGTACCGTAATATTGGAAATTTAAATAGAAATCGTAATTCGTAAAGATTATTTTTTTCCAATTATCCGGCGACATATTCACGTATGTCTTCTTTTTGAACAGTGCTGTGTGATTACATACGCCGAATCTACCCGGAAAAGGAGCCGACTCCAACGCCAGAGGTTACACCACCACCAAAGGAGAAGAAAAAGAAGAAAGGAGGGAAAGCGAAACCGAAAAAGTGATGACTTTTGGCCGAAACTTGATAGAGAAGTAAAACTTCTTTGTAATTTTTAGCTCTGGCCACCCCGAGGCGAATTTTGCACTGGACGCGGGACACAACTGCGCGCGTCGATTGCTTTAACGATTAGGAAGCCGCGCAAATATTTGCGCCAGTTTGAAAATCTCCATATAAGTTATGTTTCCTTTGAATCCCGCGCGGGATTCACTTCAGTTTGTCCAGAGCTTAACGTCCTTTTGCGCAGTATTAATTTTCATGGTGTGTTTATTTATTTTATACTTTATTAGTTATTATTACATTACAACATAACTATTACGCTTGAAGAGATAATAATATTTATCTAATAATTATGAAGAATATTGATATTATTTTTAAGATTTTTTGTTGAGAATAAGATTTTGAGTTTACTTTGAAATATTAGCAATTTTTAGACACCTATAGTTATAGATGTTTTTCGCAATAATTTTACGTTCTTTTACATTCCTTAATGTTAATTTCTGTGGTAGATACGGTTGTGGTATTTATTGATTTATGCTTTGTTACCTATCCATTACGCTCGAAAGTTACTATAATTTTATTAATTTGAAGAATATTGATATTATTTTTAAGATTTTTTGTTGAGAATATGATTTTAATGTTAAGTTAACATTGAAATACGAGCGTTTTTTTTTTTTCAAAGCTGTTTTTTATTTGTTTATATTGACACAAAAACAAAAAATAATAAAGGTTGATGCTAATGCACATTTGGCTCATCCTAAGCGAATCCATTTGTTTCAAGGGAGATAATTTAAAAAGATAATATCGCCATAGACTTCGTGTTGGAAGCGAAATTAGTTCTCTTTACTTAGAGGTAGGTATTCAGAACAATCCGTTGTTATCTTAAGTTTTGTCGTTTGTACTGAAATATTTAATTTGTTTCTATAAAACTCCCGTTGCATAGAAAGCGTGACATTTTACGGCGACAATATAGTGCTTCTTCCATGACTAAGCTACAAGGCTAGAGAATGTAGATATCAATCTGACGTCACGTGTTTTTTTGTTTTTGTTTGAACCGTAAAATATTGTATGTCTACCAATGAAAGACATTTCACTAAAAGCCTAGCGAGAGCTTTGTTTTGGGACCGATCGGATCGGTCATAGATGACCCTACCACAACGTAAATCTGTATCGCAATAGTGTTGTTTCACTCCGCTATCTATGCAGCATATCCTAACTAAAGAATTCTCAAGGAAGCGTCTTGCATACATAGATTAAAAATTTAAAGCAGGTATTCATTGTTTCCCATAAACCTATATCTCCGTCCATGAAATACGACCTACGATGCACCCCTAACTAGGCAAATCAACAACGCCACACACAGTTCAAGCAACAAACAACAGTTAATTATGCCGCCACGACCTACAACGCACATCCGCGCTTATCAACCGCGTGTCGATAGCCAAAGCGTACAGTTTGGAAAACGCCACCGCGCCACCGCCCTCTGGCGGAAATTGATTGCACATGACATGACGTAACAGGCTGTGGACAGCGCGATGACGTCAGAACTACGCTTCGATATCACGTGACCGCAGCAAAGGTACTCAAATTGCTTTGAGGTACTTCAATTAGTATCCAATTGATAGCTACTTTGGACAATTAGTTTATTTCGTGTATGGGCTTTGTCGTTGTGATTATCATGAATGATTTTAGGAGCTGTTTAGTCTACTTTTGGATACTTGGTGACGTGGTTTTTGATCACTTCACTGTCATGCTTTTGGCACAGATTACTGAATAGTTACTACGTAACAGATACTTCACTCAGTAGAAAATTTCCAATACCTATTACGATAATTGCCTACTCCCTCGCTTCAACAACCACTGTACGCTAAAATGCGCCTAAATGCTCAAACGTACAGCAGTGATTGCTTCGCACCGCGCGATTCCACAGTAATCGCAGGGCTGCCTCTTCGATAAAATTAAATTAACATAACTTTTTATCTATGTTATTGAGAACTGTGAATATGTTCTGACTTTTATGTGGCAGTTAAATTTTTATCATTTATAAAATATTTAACCAACTTAAAAAAAAGGAGGCGATCAGACATACAGGCCAAACTGAGAAGTTTGACTTGTATGGTTTGTAGGTATGTATGTTTGTGCGCGATAATCTCGCGTTTGGCTAAACCGATATCGATGCGGTTTTCAGAAAAGGATTTGTTACATTTAGGAGAACGTTTTAAAATAAGTATAATACTTCTTAGTTTGATGATGATCTTCGGAGATGTTCACTAGAAATACACATAATACAGGTAAATGGAAAAATGTTAGGTGTTTATCCCTTCTTTTGCTTGATTTACACCCATCTACAGCACATAAGGCACCACACGGCATCGTAATACGCGTACGAACGAACAGCACTATTAAAATTGAACGGCGTGCGCGCGCTTCGCTTGCGAAAACCGCACTGAATTTGATCCGCCGGCGGACCGAGACCGCTCGGCTGGGCGGTAGGCACTTATAGCGCGCAAGTACATGGAGTGACGGAGGCCTGCTTTTGGGTCGAAATAAAATCAAGATAATTATATATTGCATGGACATTGCTGTCTTAAAGATAATTGTATTAGTTACATTCATTGATAACATTTTGTTAGCAATATTTTTCTATATATTTACATAGACATAGCATCACGCCTTATTTACCCGAAGGGTTGGGCAGAGGTGTATCTAAATATGGAACACAAACATTTCGCCATAAGTCCCGTGTAATTGGGGGTGAGCCTATTGCTATCAACCGGGCACAAATCCAGACTCCGGGCCTCTAATAAGAAAATCTAGATTTAAAAAAAACAATAACACTGAGCGATCTAAGAATCGAACGCACAACCTCATACTCAGCAGTAGCGCTTGCGCCACTAGACCAACGAGATTTTTTATATATTTAGTTACCTATTATCGTAGGGCCAGAAGTAAAAAAGCCAGTATAATTTCCTTAAATAATGTTGCATGCCTAATATAAGGTAGAGTACTTGTACAAGCATCACCCATAATTGTCACATCCTGCAATCTACACAAATAAAGGTTTATGTATTTTACTTTACCTTTACTTTAAACAAAAATTAGGATTATCGTTCAACAAAGCTGAAGAACAAAACCAACACTTGTCGTACATAATAGCAAGACCAAGTGAAAAGAAAAATACCGCACACAAGAAGCCGTTAGTTTTAATTTGTGACGTAAGTGCATGCCGCCTTAAAAGATTAAAGACAAGACGCTGTGGCTTTAATTACTTTCTGTACAAGTGGGCTAGGAGATGCTTTGGTACTGGGACGGTTTCTACAATATCTCTGTCTGGAAAAATTGTGACTACATTGTTGTATTAGGTTACCTGTAAAAACTAATATGTAATAATTAAGTGGCAAGAGTAAATAAATAAATAAGTTTAATAGATTAGATTATTGATTGGTCTTTGTCAAGCTTGTAGGCAAATGAGAATGATTTTCGCCATATTGACAGGTCGCCATATTGTTGATTGGTCTTTGGCTTTTAAACAAATGCATTATCATCATTGTTTTAACGTCAATTCTTGGTACATCAATGTTTTTCAAGACACCTGCAGTTTGAGGAAAAAAATTATATTATTTGCTCTGGGTTTCAAATAATAAAAGATTAAAGAGTAGTGCTGTGGCGCCAATTACTTTCTGTACAAGTGGGCTAGGAGATGCTTCGGTACTGGGACGGTTTGTACAATATCTCTGTCTGGAAAAATTGTGACTACATTGTTGTATTGGGTTACCTATAAAAACTAATGTGTAAAAATAGAGTAAATAAGTTTAATAAAAAATATGTGGGGGTGATTTGCGTTTAAATAAATAACTAAATAAGTTTAATAATAAATATGTGGGGGTGTCTTGCGTTTGAAGAGCTAAATTGTTGATTGGTCTTTGGCTTGTAGGCAAATGAGAATAATTAGGTATCATGGTTGTAACCTATTTTCGCCATATTGACGGGTTTTAAGACACCTGCAATAAAAATAAAAATATAATTATCTTTTTCTTCTTTTCGTGTGGTTAGTGAGTAATCTGATGTCAGAGTTTTAAAGCCGCCCATGGGTGTCTGACGTGTCTTTACATGCCGACGAGAAATATCTCTCAGGCATTCCTGGCGATGTTTTCCTTCACCGTTTTTGTCAGTTTAATTATAATTAAACATGATCGCTCTGGTTGTTAAATAATAATTTTATATTTTCCTTTTTATGTATCTCTGTCCTCAATTATTGTTATTGGTTTTCACCGTGTTAATTATTAAATAAATAAATATAATAATCATCTCATCTCTTGCCTTTATCCCAATTTTATTTGGAGTACGCACAGTATGTTCTTCCATACTTCTCTATTAGTCGCCATCTCAATACTTTCTAGCCATATCACCTTTTACACAGTCATTCCAATTTATTTTTTTGTAAACTAATGAGTGTGTGTTGTTAATAATTCAAAGGACGCTGTAGCCGAATCAACAAAAAGTCGAACCCGAACCAGACGGGGTTGGACCAATCCATCTTAAAATGCAATAGACGAATAGATATATTTAGTAACCTATTCCGCTTACCTCAAGAGTCATAAAACAAACCCTGTAAGAAATCGACACGTGTTTCACCTCACAACGAGGTATCCTCAGGATGACGATTGATTAGTCGCGATCCTGAATACGACGTGTTGCCACGTCGAGAGCTGGACACAGAGCATCCAGCGTCTCTGCGTCCAGCGCAGCGCTCGGCGTAGCAAATTGGTTTTACTTATAGCATACCTTTAAGTTATGAGACATCAAAAAGGAACACGTTGTACTTACCTACTTCAAGATAACAGTATGATTATTGTTAGTTGGTTACGCGTCAATGAAGGTAGTCTAACAATCTGTCTCGTCTAGACGGCAGTTGATTGGCTGGCCGCGTGTTGTGGACACAGTTAATTAAGTCCCTGCACTTAATCAACATTATGCCTGCATAGACATTGTACTCTGTGGTCTTGTCTGTACTTACCGCATGACAGACACAGGGGTGAAGCATTGTGGATATTAGAACTGGTACATAATCAAAACTACAATACATTACTACTATGTACCAACTGGAAAATAATCCTAATCCTAACTAATAATTATTATAAATGCGAAAGTGAATTTGTTTGTTGCGGTATCACGCTAAAACAGCTGAAGGGATTTGGATCAAATCTATACACTGAAATTTTTGGCACGTGAGTAGACCATGACCTGGATTAAGCCATAGGATACTTTTTATCCCAATATTCCTACGAGGTCGATACTTATGCGGGTGAACCCGCTGCACAAAGCTAGTAAATATACTAGGGGTGTTCAATAAAAAGTGATATTGAGTATGACTCAATTATGTTATTTTATTTTTCGACGTAGTCACCTTTCAGGTTTATACACTTTGTATATCATTTTTCAAAACCTAAACTATCCTTTCTAAAAAAATCTTCTTCCTGATCCCTTTAAAAATCGTGTACGGCGGCGACTACTACTTCATCATCTTCAAATTTGTCGCCCCTGAGATGTTCCTTTAACCGCATAAATAGGTAAAAATTACTAGGAGCATGGTCTGGTGAATATGAAGGATTTTTCATCAATTCGAAGCCAGCTTCTTGAATGGCAGCCATCGCAACTCTGGAGTTGTGCGCGGAGGCGTTATCTTGGTGAAACAAAAAAACAACAGAACACGTTCCGAAACGACGCAAACAAATGACTTCTATTTAAAAAAAACATAAAACTTTAAAAAAAAAAATTGACCGACTTCAAAAAAAACAAAACAAAAAAGGACTACTGTACTAAAACCAAACGACAAAAGTACTTCTTTAATAATAAGAGAAAAATAAAAAAATAAAAAAATAACTTTAATTTCGGAAGTCGGTGTCTTTGCTTTTAATTTTAGTTTTTGGCCACCGACTTCCGAAATTAAAGTTATTTTTTTATTTTTTTATTTTTCTCTTATTATTAAAGAAGTACTTTTGTCGTTTGGTTTTAGTACAGTAGTCCTTTTTTGTTTTGTTTTTTTTGAAGTCGGTCAATTTTTTTTTTTAAGTTTTATTATTTTTCCATTTTTTGTGTAATTTGATTTTTGTAATCATGGGTAGACCAACTAAAGGAGCCACCCGCATGAAGAAAAACAGAATTAAAGAGACTAATACTGCTGAAAAAGAACGCCTATCTAAGAATCGCAAACGGAGTGCTATGTCTGGTTCCCAAGAATCACCGTTAGCTTGTCATGCTAGGTTATCTCAGATGAGAAATTACATGCATTCTCATTTGTCACAGGAGTCGCCAAATGATAAGATCTGCCGACTCAATCTTATTCAAAAACGATTAAGTGGCGAGTCGTCTGAACAGCGCAAGTATCGTTTAGATGTTATACGAAACCGGCTGGCTAATGAGACTCCCGTGCCTTCTCAAGAATATAAGGGTGAACACTATACATTTGCTTACACTGTATAGTTCCCCTCATCATCATATTATAAGGTGACCATAATCAGATCTGTAATGTCACTTACAACCTATATGGTTGCAAAGTCCTTATCAATATAAATGAGTTAAGTCCAAACACAAGGTAATTACTGTGAACCGTTGAGGAGTTCCGTTAATCGTCCTTCGTCTTCATCATCAGACCCTTAACGACAGTCACAACCCATCCAAGTGTAAGGTTCTTATCAATACAAATTAATCAAGCCCAAACACAAGATATCTGCTGTAAACCACTGAGGAGTTCCCTCGACTGTCTTTCGTCTTCATCATCAGACCCCTAACGACAGTCAGAACCCATCAAAGTGTAAAGTTTTTATCAATACAAATTAATCAAGGCCAAACACGAGGTATCTGCTGTAAACCATTGAGGAGTTCCCTTGACTGTCTTTCGGCTCCATCATCAGATCGACTCCAGGCCTTCATAAAATTGTAGTGCTGTAAAATACTTAATGAATAAATTAAGGAATGCACTAGTTGCCCTTACGATTTTTAAAAGTTCCCCTCGATTTCTCTAGGATCCCATCATCAGATCCTGACTTGGTGACAATGGGACCACCTCAGAAGTATAAGCTTTTGAACAAAAAAAGAATTTTTGAAATCGGTTCACAAACGGCGGAGTAATCGGTGAACATACATAAAAAAAAAAAAAAAAAAAAAAAAAAAAAAAAAAAAAAAAAACAATCATCCCGAACATAGTACCTCCTCCTTTTTTGAAGTCGGTAAAAATAGAATTTATTGTTTTTTATTATCATCATATCGAATGTCTGGGCTATGCCTGCCAGTATTATTTTTTCTTTCCAGGTTGAATGTATCGCATTATCACTATTTATTGAACACCTCTCATAAAATAAGAGAACTAAGTATTACTGCCAGCAGTGCTACATCAGAAGGATTTGAAGAAACTGGTTGAATGAAACAAGTGTAAGTCCTGGCCACAATAATAGCGAAGACAGAACAGGAAAAAAAACCGAATATCGCTATTATTATTGAATTATAAAAGGTACCTATTGATGCTTCGTTGAGTTAGTAGGTATAAAGAAATCAATACAAATGATAATGTAGAATACAAAGGTATTCCACTAACGTTTCACGTTACATTACCCTTTATTTTGTTCCTTTTATCTAAAACAAATATCCCGCAAACATCAAGACGAACTTGCTATATGCATTCAAATCGAAAGGATCTTCTTTTAGTATTTTAAGTTATTTCTTTCCCCACATTTAACTAAAACGAGCTGTGAATGGAGCATAAAGTCCCGCGATATTTTCAACAGTAAACTCTGAAACTATATTATTTTCATAAAAATGTGAGATTCACTTTAATATTTAAATACTGCTATAGAATTTTAACGAGTTAGTAAGAGACAGTGGCCTTTAGACTTGCTAGTGGTTCTGCTAGGAGTAATTATGCTAGAACTGTTGGAAAAGGGGGTAAAAACTGAACATAATCCGCACCGTAGTCTGCTTCAATTAACAGCTGGTGTCACTTGGTGACGGCTTCGAAGACAGCGGAAAAATTTTAAGTGAATATTTTACTTTTTTTACCCTACTTTACTACGGCGAAGCAAAAATGAGGGTTATGGTTTTGACCGGTATGTAAGTATGTATGTTCATCTATTCCCTCATATCTTCTAAACTACTCATCACAATTTGACAAATAAGGTATCGTTGGAAGCGTCTTGATCGGCCGCCGTGTCACATTAAATTGAATATGGCGCCTTGTAGAGGAACCAAAGTCATGAACTAGAAAAAAAAATGTTTTAATGATACCACGTTGGGTATAAAATGAAAGGGCTTAATTAGCCCATTTAAAAAATATATATCCGGAGTCACACGTAATCTGTTTGATTTATGCCCAACACGTGTGACTCCGGATTTTAATTTGTCTGCCTGATATGTCTTGTTTAAACCTTTTTAGTTGACTTTGTTGTCGTAGTAGGTTTTTTGTTTTATTTCCACAGCGTTTTCTTTTTATGGTTCCATGCGTCCGAATGAAAAAACGGAACCCTTGTAGGATCACTCACATCTGACTGTCCGGTCGTCACAGCCAATTTGTTCCGAATCTAATGGACCGATTAAATTTAACATATGAATTTCTATGACCCAACCACGGACGTGTAACGTAAATAAATGAATTTTGAATATGAGGGTCACTTTTGGCAAGGAAATAAGAAAATTTTAAAAATAAAAGTTTTGCATTCTGTACCGTGTGACATTTTCCGAATAAAATGTGACATATGCACGTGACGATCGCGTATTCGTGCGGCGATCGATTTGAAATAGCATAAATTGAAAGCAAAATGCTGTAGCGTAGTTTTATTTTTGATTGAAATGTTGTTCCAATTTACGTTACGTTTACTTCGCGCGTTCATGCTAATGTAATCCCTCTGCTATTGCCATGAACTCATGCCTGAATACCATCTGTTTCATTATCAGCGCAAACATTTCAATAATTTTCTTTACCGCTCCTCTAGGAGCCGCATACCTATAGCTATTTATTGTACACAGGAAATTAAGCCCTTTGTCGTTCATTCATCTGGCTTTCAAGATTCATTTTTGCTTGCGTGCCTCGGAAACTGCCACTTCTCGGTAACATTGCTTACCTTGCTAATGGAAATAATTGAAATATAGACTCTATTGAAAAGTAAATATGGGCTGTTTTCCTGTGTTTTGTGAGGTGTTGCATATTCTTTTCCCGTTGCTGAAGTCCAGTGCATCGCCGTCGAGATACGAGCCGCTGTTGTGCACTTAAGGTACCTAGATATTTTAGGGTTAGTACCTACTCGATATGGTTAGGCATAGTATTTAATTGTTGTGTACCTCGGTAATTATTTATTTTAATGCTTTACTTGTTTAGGAAATGTTATCTTTTGCTATCATAAAACACAAAGAGAAAGAAGAAAAAACAAATAATACTAAAATCAAAATCAAAAATCAAAATCAAAATATTTTATTTCACATAAGCCTACATGGGCACTTATGAAACGTCACTAAATCTTTGAAAAGCCCAATAGCCAATTCACTAAAATCGATAGCAATCCTTATGCATAGGCATACAATTTTTTATATCAAATTGGTCGCTTTATCCGACTTTTGGTTTATTTTTCAATCTGTCAACCCTAGGACACTTTTGCGCTGCACGAACGCAAGTGACTCGGCTCGTTTTTAGTCCGGTGCACATTACTGCCCGCGACTGTACTACAAACAACATTAAACTTTTTATCTCTGACTATACCTGTCTGTCTGACAGTATAAACTCCATCTGGAGGCTGCAAGGATTTCGTCATATTTTTATTTATCTTTTCACTTTGAATTAATGGAGTATATAAAGTTGTCATTGAAAACTAACCGCTCTTCTAGCCCCGCATCCTAACCCAATGCGATCACCGCGCGAGAATGCAATTAACGCGATCGTTTATAAATTAATATTGACGTACAAACTCGACTTGATTTATCGCGCGACTATGTATGTCATATTCATACGCGTGAAAATCAAGTACTCGCGCGACGATCGCTTTTACGAGTAGTTAGGACGCGGTCTGAGGGGCATTTCCCGTATTTTTAAGCATTTTAATCTCAGTCTATTTAGATATTTGACATTGATTGTCGCTGAGAAGAGATTGCAATTAGATATTGACCGTTTTTAAATAAGGCAATTATCTTTCAGGAGCTCGTAACTAAGTAATAACAGCCGCACCGGGTGGATCCAACAGGTTCAACTACGCTTGCCGGGAGTGACCATCTTTACATACCGAGACTCCTCCGTGCCTCAGAAAGCACGTTAAGGCGTTGGTCCCGGGTGTCATTTGTGGATCTTTGACAGTCGTTCCGGTTCGTCAGAAGCCCGAAAGTCTAACAACCAGTCTTACCAAGGGTATCGTATTACCCAGTTACTGTGTTGTGGAGGTCGGATAGGCAGTCGGTTCATGTAAAACATAGTTGGGAAAAGGCTAGGCAGATTGAATTATCTTTCAGAACTTGTGGTGGCCCAGTAGAGATTTATAGACTCGCAAAAACACTTTTTCAATGTAATAATTATGTATCTTTTATCTACATTTAGTCAGGAAAAAGAAACAATACAATATTTTTAATCCTTGTGAACCGATAAAACTATGCAAAACAAAACTAATACAATATTCAGCCAAGGTTTAGCACCACCACCATATTAGTTCCACCCTTCACCGTATTGATACCTCTCGTTAGTCCGTGCCTAACTTATATAATATCATTCATAATTCGGGTCGGGATCGAATTTTATGTAATGGTGGAAGCTTGGTGTAAATTCCGAGCGCGGTCGCCGCGTGGCTATTGGAAGCACTCGTGTCACCTCGCACTACGGTGGAGTTGTGTGGATACGACTGGTCATAATTAAGTGATTTTAAGCTTTACTTAGATGTACTTAAGGGCCCACCCTACCTGAAATTGCTTAGCATAATCCTCGCGTTTCGCCGAAAATACTGCAGCATTAATTTTGAAATAAATATGAATCTTAAAGTTGAGGATTAATGCTTGGTCCTATGATTGACGAAAACACGATAGCGTAAAATTTTCCCGATAAAAAAAACAAAGTATATAGTTCGGTTTAGAGGTACTAAACTGAACTATAGACCGCTGGTATTAAAAAAATACCTCAAATTAGATCATGAAACTTTGCATAATAACTGAACTAACTATAAAGCAGGTCTTATGCTTTTTTTTTAATTACCATTATTTTCACCCTGAAAATTCGAGGCTTGGAGCCGCCACTCCATCTCGCTCTCACTCGGACCGCGAGTAGTATGGTGCGAGCGAGATAAAAAATGAATTTGAGCAGAGTTATTATAGGCCCTTAATGTATTTTTAAAGCACAACAACTTACACTACTACAACTGTTTTAACATTACTGGCAAAATATGGGTGTGCGTAAAATATGAGGTACACCTCTGCATAACCCTTCGGGGATTACAGGCGTGATGTTGTATTATGGTACTTTAGTATGTAGCGTGAGTAATTAGCTTTTCATAGCTAATGCATTTTTGAGGCTTGAACCGAGTGATCAGGTCAGGTAAAAATTTATCATTAGATACAGAATTTCAGAAGGAAAAATCAGAATATTTTCCGGAATGAAAACACTTCGTTTTTATCCGGAAGTTCTTCAGGTGTCTGACTATAAACTTCATGATTTCATTGATAGTGGAGCTAAAGTTACCTAACAAGTACTGACTTTTTATGTGGTGTCTGGTATTCGACCGCAAGATGGGTTGTTTTAATGAGGAGGCAATCACCCGATTTTTCGCGCCAGTCTGAACATCTCCATACAATACAAGTTAGTTTAAACAGTTGGCGCGACAGAATTTCGTCCCGCATCCTGCGCGGGATTCTCTTCATTTTGGCCAGAGGCTGTACATGACGGACCCGCACCGGGCGGCGCCGGCGCCGGACCCATGTTTGTGAATACGAATGAATATCACCTATGTACCACCGCGGTACCGGTCGGCGCTGCGTAGATTTTACACTCAGTATCAGTTTTATAAAAAATAAACCACCGTTGAAATGAAAAAGCATAAAATTTCCGTTTTATAACTTCGTCCTCTCACTTACATACTTTGCCTGCTTGTTGTCTGGCCACACATTGGCTTCAAACTTCAAAGCGACCTCAAACACAAATGTTGAACGTCTTCAAATAAACATGTTTTCGCGTGTGCAGACTGTCAAACATTGTTTGACAAACATGTTCCTGGCGCACTTAGTATAATAAAGCAAATACCAATTTTAATGGAAATGTGACTGCGCAATTTATGTTTCGTGAGTACTTTTCATGTTTGAAGCGTTCTTAGTTTGATGTTTTTTGAAAGAGTTTGTTTATTTTACCGTATGAACGTTTCTATGAAATTGATATGGTAGTGACTGCTTTCGACGTTTTATATTAAGTTTTTTGATGTAATCAGACATTGAAAATAAGTAAAATTGCAAAACATTATTATTTTCTGTTCATGACCTATGTAAAGTCAAGTTTTTTTTAAAACAAATTGACTACGAACATAAATTGTCCGTATAACTAATCAAATCCCTACTGTCATTCTTTATCACGAAAAATTGACGTCGTGCGTCAATTTGCTTAGCAATAAATTTACGGCATATCCTAGAAAAATTCGAAGACAACTATTGTCATCCACCAACCTGCACCGGTTCCGCGTGGTGGATTATGACCCACTCCCTCTAACAGAGAGGAGGCCTGTGTCCCAGCAGTGGGAACATTATAGGCCAAAATACGTCATTGTTATAGGCTGATTATGGTTACGCTTATGCTTATTTTATAAGTTATTGTTCCATTCGTTCAAAAACTATCTCCTGAGGCTCTTTGTTCAATTTTTTAACCTGGATTTACCCGGAACCATCATCGCCTATCTAGCCTTTTCTCAACTACGTCGGGGTCGGCTTCCAGTCTAACCGGATGCAGCTACCAATACCAGTATTTTACATGGAGCGACTGTCTAACTGAACTCCACAACCAGCTACGGGGAAACACGATACCCCTCGGTAAGACTGGTTGTCAGACTTTCAGGCTTCTGACGACCCGTAACAACTGTCAAAAAATCTACAAATGACAGCTGAGACCAGCGGTTTAACATGATTTCCGAAGCACGGAGGGGTCTTGGTATGAAAAGATGGTCACCCATCCACGGACCATCGCAGCAAGCGCAGTTTAACCTGATCGATCGATCCGTAGGGCTGTTATTACTTAACCATGAGCCCCACGATTACATATATAATATAATTGAGGTAAAATGAGGCCTAAAGCGATATACCTCGCAGACCAAGCATGTAAATCAATTTTCCACGCTCTTAGCCGTAAACAGGATCCGTAATGGCGGACAAGTCGGCTTGAACGGTAATAATATGGTTCTGGACCTTAATTAGTTAATAGGATTCGAAGTAAGGTCTCATATAATTATACACGATGTAAGGGGATGTTCTCAAAGCGGTGAAGGAAAACATCGGGAGGGAACCGGTATGTTCTAAAAACCAAAAATTCGAAGACATGTGACACCTATCAACCCGCACTGGGTCCGCGTGGTGTATTACGGCCCACTCCCTCTCACCAAGATGAGGCCTGTGTCCCAGCAGTGGGAACATTATAGGCTGATTATGCTATGTTATGTAAAAGAAATCGACCCGCAAATGAATTTAGCAAATGAATTTACGTCGGTTATTAAAAAAATATGCTGTATCATTTAAAAGTAAAATAGGTACCTACACGGTCAAAATTTATGTAACAGCAGATTTTTTTTTAAATGACCAACATAAATTTCAGCGCTACCTCGTGAGTCTCGTATCATGTTTTAGCATAAGTAACCGTGCGTTTGCACTAGCGAAACTTACGACAAAACATGTTGAAATCTCTATTTTCTGTCAATGTTCCATACAATTTTTGACAGGAACTAGAGATTTAAACATGTTTTGTTGTAATGTTTCGCCAGTGCAAACGCACGGTAACATCGACACTGTCTCTCTTGTTACAGAATGTCAATTAGTTACTGTACCGTATGGCTGAACCCTATCTCTTAAGATACAGGCCAGACCTAGTTTAAGGGATAGAGTCTATATAATTGTGCTCATAACGTGACAAATGTAAAATTTATAACCTACAATGTATACAGTGCAATATGTTCTTGTTTTATGAAATAAATATTTGTATTATTATTTTTTATATTTTTATACATCTCGGGACCCTGGGGTCCCGGACCTTTGGAAGGCGTGCGAGGGGCCGAAGCCAACTCGCAGAGGCCCCTTTGACAATTTTAAATGGAATGAGGCACCAACCAAGGATTATCCCTGTTCGCACTATGCAAGTGCAGCCAAGGACAACCCCCGGTTGATGTAGGACTATTGCAAAACATGGAAACAAAGATATTGGGCTATGGGTTTGGGTGGCTTAGTGAACTGGTAATTTTCAAATATGGAAGGTCTATGTCCCCTGCCTGATCAATGTTATGGTATACACGGATAAAATGGCAGGGGGTGACTTGTACCCTCAATAATGGGCCTCCGAAAACGGTCACTAGCACATAGTGACGTAGCGACAAGAGGGCAACACTTCCTGAGGGGCTTAAGAGGAGTGGATAGGTATTCCACGGCTATCAGGATAATCCCGGAAGTACGGTCAAGATCCCTACCAGCATCTTACTGGAATACTTCCTTCCTCTGAGCCCGTCTGTTCTTGCGAATCTCCACTCAAGCCAGCCAATCAAGGCAAGAATGAGGTGGGAGCTCTGTTCCTCGTCAGTGTTCACTCCAGCCAGCCAATAAAGGCAAGCCAGAGGTGAGAAACAAGACTTCTCCCGGGAGGTGGGTCCGTGGGGTCGCTACTGCCCAACAGCTCGCCACATGCTGCCCTGCGGGTTTCTGTATCTCTCTTGGTCTGGCTCTTCATCGTAGACCCGTTCCGGCTAAGTAAACTCTACCGGCACAGACCCAGAGTTCTGAGCACGCAAGCCCCACCACGACGTCAACGTAGAGATACGACGTTATTATTATGTACTGAATTCATAAGTTTGAGCGTCGATGCTTAAACCCCGGATTTTGTATGTTTTTTAGGGTTGATATATAAGAGATGATCACCCATCCACGAACCGACCGCGTGAAGCGTAGCTTAACCTTCAATCGACCCGAAGAATAGTGATTGACACGGGAAAATGGCAAGGCAATAGTGCTGTAGTTATGATGATGAAAGAAAGCCTTTTTTGACAAAAATTACGATCATGACAGCTGTCATGACCACTGTTGATTATTATGTGGGATGGTGCTGCCCATACTTTTGACATGAACTCAGGTTAGCCTTTTTAATATCCGTTGAAAACTTAATTTATGTAGGAACTGTAACGCTTGAAGAGCGTTAAACTATATGTGTGAGGCTGTGTAAGAGGAGGCAACTGCAAAGAGGGTGAGGCTTTAAGAGGTTTATTTTAATATTTTATAAAAGACGCGTACACTATTCGGTAGCCAAAACTAATCTGTCTCTCCTTATACAAAATAACACTCCTTACATATTTCAAATCAAATTGCTAGAACGTTCGAAGCTACGGCTGACCTCTTGACAGCCTGTACCACATGAGGTTGCTTATCGCAAAAAACCTCACAGTGCCTACTGGGGGCCTAAATCGGCCACATTAGCAATACCTTTAAAATCAATTCATTTCCTGAATTTCCAGCTGTCATTAGCTATTCTTCTAATTTGACACAAAAGCAATTCATCATGTGTGGACCATTTTAGGAATCTCCATAGAAAACTGTCAAACAGATGAATTAATTCGTAATAAGAATTGGACGCAGATCATATCATGAATTGTCAGTTTGTGACATTTTACGACGATTCATAATATTATTTTCCTTTTATGATTCTGGCAAAGTGGCTGTTTTAAGCCCCCTGTACATGCTTGCTTTGTACGTTTTACCTCAAGTTATAAATCATAAGGAATATTATACCTACAAGACATGTAATATGAAGTGTTTATGTTGAAATACTATTTTAACAAAGCCTCTAACAGTAATAAGAGTGAAAATCAGTCATTAAAGTTCTTGCTATCATTAAGGGGGCGCGAACAAGACCTTAGTTTGCCTAAATTTAGTCTTAACACTATGTTTAAACACTTTTTATAGTCTAACATCTGTAGGTATTCGCATGAGGTAAGTATTTTTTTCTTTTTAATATTTATTGGTCTTTCGGATTTTCCTTCTTGCGTTGTCATAGCATGAAACATGGTGTGAAAAGTCCATTCTGTAATGATAAAAATTTGCCAATCTACGAGACTGGCTGCAGTGCTTGCAGACGATATTAGAAGGGTTCCCCTAAAAGCTTTATTAGAAAACCAGCGTCAGACAGCATCTGTCTGGCAATGCTGAAATGAACATTGGGCAGCTATGAGGCACACACACACTATTGTTATTAAAACAGTATTTTCACTTTTTATTTTGTATTATTATTTGCATTTTGGTGTTCACGAACTGTGTCCAAATAAACGTTCTTTCTTTCTTTATTTATTTTATTATTTATGTACACACAGTAAAATACATAGAGATACGACATCATTAAATTAAAATTAATTTTCTTGTTTATAATTAAGTTTTTCAGTGACACCGAAACGAAACTTCACACTACTAGAGAGCGAAGCTTGACAAGGCTTCGCTTCGTTTGGTATATGAAGCAGTCTTTTGATTTGTTCGACCATCAAAATTTGTTGGTAAACGTGAGCAGTCGACAGTAACATTTCATAGCTTAGGTACTATCAAAGTAAGTCACAAGTCGTATCCACGCTAAGTAAACGAAGACGGTACGTATATCCATAGTAACACCTCTGCCGCACCCGCCGGCGGCCACCAGACATTATTTATACGCCGCCGGCGCCCTAACGTGACATATTTTAAAGCGACCGTTTTAATAAGTCGCCTTTAACCTGCCACTTTGGTTCGTCGCTTTAATAGAAGAGACTTGCGTGGGAGCACGCATTTGGATAGAGATCTGGATTAAATTTCGGTCACATTTGTTTTGTCACTGGGGAACTGGAGATTGTTGCAAGGTGTGGATTTGACGGGGTGATGGAATCAGACTGGAATTCTGATAAACTTTGTAGAAGCCAACATTTATTGTTGTCTAGAATTGGCATAAGTTTTTGCCTCAATTTATTTCGTAACAAATGTATAATGCTCACAAATTACAGTTTTGGCTCATCATTCATTTCAGAGCCAAATGATCAACGATCTTTTGAACCGCAACCAAGCAGGGTCAAAGGTCGCTGTAACTTAATAACTTCAGTCGCATATTCCGCCAGTAAACTATCTCATCGTATTCGGCCGGGTCCTGTAAACTACGGAGTTTTACAGCCGAGCCGCTGTGCCTCGTCTATTTCCTACGAATGTCGCTTCCGAATCGGATCTCCCCACGGTATATTCTGTACAGATAAAATAAATTCAGATTCCAGTTTTATTCTACATCCGTGGCCGGTCCCTGGCCGGCGCCTATATAACTTGAGAGGATTACCCTTGCCACCTCCTAAAATCTAAAGCTAGTGGCATCTGCAACTAATTGATGTGTTCTGTGGGGAATAAAAACTGCACGATTAAGGACCCTGATAAAGGTACCTTTGTTTATCACCAGCACTTCAAAACTTCGTTTTTGCTACGAAATTGTTTATACCCAACACGGTGCGTGCAATTTTCGGTCACCCAATAAAATATACTGAAATGTTGAGAATTTTCATCTTCCGAAACAGGTTGAATCACTTTTGTTTTCAACTTTTCCGCAAGTTTGGTGTTGGAGTTGATAATTTAGGGCGTGGGACTGTTGGTCGCTCGCTAAACCTTGTGCACACGCAACGTATAGCCGGCCCGTTGATTTACAGGGTAATAAAGTTTTTAATTTCAAGTGGAAACATGCCATTATCGCAGTTTCGTTTTTAATAAGTGGAGGTCGGAGGTGGACCGGCCAATTTCGCTGTGAAATTGAAAAAGTTAACCGACTACATCTAGTACAATTGGTTTGGGTCGATGTAACTGAAACTCATATCGGAGGGCGGCATGCTGAGTTATCTTTCAGTTTATAGAGAACGAGGAACGATTATGGAAATTCAACAAAACTGGGATGAATGTAATAAGTTTAGGGTACATTTAGTTATTTGATCCTCTAACTAAAATTGAAACCGTGTGTTTCAAACTTCAGAACCTTTGTTTGGGATCTGATTATCTATTTAACCCTTTCTTTACATAATATATGTAGGTAAGTACGTAATACCAGTAGTAACAAGCTTATACAACACTTTAGAAGTAAAATCCCCTCTCTTTACATAATATATTTTATGTTGGTAGTGTAGGTACGTAATACAAATACCGCACGGATATACAACGCGTAACGGAATAAACGCAAGAGTTCATACACCCCAATTAGAATATTAAATTATAAGACTAAAATAATATCCGTAATTTAATTTAATTAAACCACACCTAAATGAACTATTTTATTTAACGCGCACTACACATAGGATAGCTATGAGCGTATTACAAAGGTTATGCATTTAAATAGGCTTTATTCCTTTAAGATAAGGCTTAAATTTCCTTACATAAAATATCTTATTACCTTGTTATGACGCAGTGGTTCTAATTTCAGTTAAATAAAATAAAAAAACATGAAAAATTAACATATATAAATAATGACGGAAATCGATTCAGAAGCCGATTCTGAGTAAACTACTTGCAGGTCTTGCGCTTATTCTGTTACACGTTGTATAGCACTTGTTAAACTATTGCTATTGATAGAAATTATAATAATTTTGTTATTTTATTAATGCATGCACATTTATATAATAGTAATATTCATTCATTATGGAAATAAAGAGGCTATAATAATAATATAGCACTAAAAGTTTAAAGATTTGATGCGACATGTGTTGCTTAAATAAACCTGTAGATATTTTTAACAAAATATTTGTAACTATGGCATTTTTGGGGACCAATAAAATACTAGTAATTATTAGAAGTATTAACAAGGTCCTGAACAAAATTCTTCATGCATTCATCCATCTACCAAATTAACAATGAAATAAAATGAATATCTAAGTATCGTACCAGGTGGCGTTTTGTAGTTTCTGCCTACCCCATGTGACGAATTTGTGTAGGTCATCATCATCTGCCTAGTATTTTCCCAACTATGTTGGGGTCGGCTTCCAGTCTAACCGGATGCAGTTGAATAGGTACCAGTATTTTACATGGAGCATTCGCTCTAGGTAGTCACCGGGTTGTGGACGTCAATACGTCCACAACCCAGTTACTGGGTAATACGATAGTTGGTGAGACTGGTTTTGTCAGACTTTTGGGTTTGCGACGACTCGGTACATGGTCAAAGATCCAAGAATGACAGCCAGGGTATTTAACATGCTTTCCAAGGTTCGGTATGTAAAGATGGTCACCCATCCACAGTAAGACCGCGGCAAGTATAGCTTAACCTGATCGATTGACCTGCTGTTACTTAGCGACGGGCCCCTTGGAAGAAGAACATTACAGAAGAAGTTATGTAGATACGTGTTAAGGTGTGTCCAAACATTAAATTACAAATATAAAAAACCCCGGATAAAAACAAAGCAATAATAAACGTCTTTTTAACCGACTTCTTCAAAAAGGAGGAGGTTCTCAATTCGTCAGTATGTTTTTTTTTTTTGTGTGTATGTTACGCGATTACTCCGCCAATTATGAATCGATTTTGATGATTCTTTTTTTTTTTTGGTAAGTCATGCTTCAGAGGTGGTCCCATATAAATTTTATTAACTTTGTTTGCGTAGTTTTTGAGTTAGCTTCAATAATTACGTATTTTTCTCCGTCGGGGATTAAAAAATGTTTGTGCGCGGCAAGTAGAAAGAAGCGTTCGCGCGCGGCAGCCGCCCGCGATTGCCGCTTTATGTTTAGAACACCTTAAGGTGTGTCCAAACATTGCGCGGCAAGAGCGCGGCAGCAACACGCGGTGTTTGCAGGACACATTTCTACCACACTCTAGTTAGAACTAAACCGACAAATGTTTGCGCGGCAGAACTGCGCGGCATATCCGAGACACGCCGCGCACTTCAGTTGGCTCTGGCCGCTCAATGTTTGAACACACCTTAACAAAACCCACTACACTTATGTACACCACTACCCTTCCCCATATATACACTTCTATAGAACAAAAAACAAAGTTGGCGGAACCTACATAGTATCAGCTGATGATTTTCCCACAATAGTTGTAAAACTTAAACGGTGGAAACGCTTTGCTTAATAGACGAGGGCTGTAAACTTGGTATACCTACAAATCAAATAGATTATTGCTGGTAACTTGTGTGAGAACAATATTTGTAGAGGATATTTTTAGCTACCCGTGCAACTTGAGATAAACACGTGTGATTCTGGCATGTACATACCTTGCAATCTAACGGCGGATGTAAGCTTTTTCTAGAAATAAAGCATTTAAAAAATGTTGTATTTTTGTATCTTTCTCAGGAATAACTTCAAGTGTAATGGTAACTTTGCATTGCCATGGTGGCTGGCCGGTACAGCTGCGTGGCAGACTCCCATAATTTTGAAGAATTCCAAAACAGAGAAGTTTAAGATTAATTGCAGAAATTAAGATAAAATACACTGAAGGGGAAGGCATAAAAAAAATAAGCAGAAAGTGCAGATATGAACTCTTCTTAGAATAACCAGGCAAAAATAATCGCCTTGCAAATACATCAATAGACAAACGGATGATAAAATAATCCTACTAATCCTACTTCTTACTAATATTATAAATGTGAAAGTTTGTGTGTTTGAAAGAAAGAAAGAAAAGACAACACGTTTATTTGCGGTAAACATGACGCAAAAAAATAAAATAAACTCAAAAAATAACAAAAGGTTGGGGGAAACATGCGTCACATCCACGCAAAACGGCTATCGCTCAGCATTAGTTAGTAGTAGGTAGTAGTTTGGATGTTTGTTACTCAAACACGCAAAAACGGCTGGATGGATTTGGATTAAATTTGGCAAACAGATAGTTTATAACCTGGATTAACACAATGGATACTTTTTATCCCGATATTCCCACGGGATCGAGACTTACGCAGGTGAAACCGCGGGGCGCAGCTAGTATGATATAAATGTGAACATTCTCTATGAAACTAAAACTACGTATTACAAGTATTAACTTGAAACGTTAAACTAGTTCAAACAGATTGATTCAGAATATCGTCACATCTCTGGATTACGTTGTATCTAAGTGTGGCACTGCTGAACAAACTTGCTTAGACTTACCACTGTAGAGTATGGAAATTGAACTTTACTTGGTGTAAATAAGGTAGAAGATAGACTGTTTGGTCTAAGTGATTATTCGTTAATAATTCTGGAGTGGACCCCTAGGGTTAAGGGTAAGCTGGTTATGTTACCCTGAGGGAATCGGGAGTGACTGATTTCTATCGCAACGGCCCGAATCCTGATAGCTTTTGTTGCCAGCCGGATTATTTTTTTAGGTTGCCCGCTTTTAATCCAATATAGTTCTCGAGTACACTTTGAAATTGGAAAATTTGATTCGGCTGAGAAGCTGAGATGGCTCGATACGAAGACTGGTATTATTTTATTTAAAATACTCAGGAGCGTTTGAACTGCTTTATTTATTTCGTCCGTTTTTCTTGTTATGTGTATATTAAAATCTATATTTATCAGTAGAGGACTTTTATGTTTTTGCCATTTTTCTTGCCAATTTTGGTATCTTCAATTTGCATTCGCAGACTTCATCCTTTGTGTCGCTTTGAATTAGCGCAGGAATATATTTATCGGACATTTTTAATCTAGTATTTCTATGAACTGTAATTTTATTCCCGCACCTACTAAGTGGAGCTCGTAGCTAAGTAATAACAGCCGCACGGGTCGATCCATCAGATTAAGCTACGCTTGCCGGGGTTGGCCCGTGGATGGGTGACCGTCTTTACATACTGAGACTCCTCCGTGCCTCAGAAAGCACGTTAAGCCGTTGGTCCCGGCTATCATTCATGGATCTTTGACAGTCGTTACGGGTCGTCAGAAGCCCGTCTTTCCAAGGGTTATCGTATTACTCAGTTTTTGGGTTATGGAGGTCAGATAAGCAGTCGCTCCATGTAAAGTACTGGTATCCAGCTGCATCCGGTTCGACTGGAAGACGACCCCAACATAGTTGGGAAAAACCATTGGCATTACATCGACTTATAATTGGACTTGTCCTCGTTGATTTACTGACCTACTAAGGCTATTTTGGCTGTGCAATTTCAAAACCTAGCAACTGACATTCCTCAATCACAATCAATCTCTCTCTAATAGTTATCTATAAAGTAAAAATATGCAAAAACACCGTATTTTTGAGAAATGTCAGTTTTGAAATTGGACAGCCGATTTACGCAAATGTAAATTTATACGTAAACTAATGTAGGGATGGGCTGTGCAGTATTGCGCAGTGTCACTACTATGTTCTCTAAAAAAAGACTAAGCAGTTTAGAATCGCAATACACCTCGTCAATGACCCTCTTACAAAGATACACTTTCAAAAAATATTTCACAAAACTAAAACCGGTCCAAAATCAGATAAAATTTTCCAACACCCGGTAACCGGCGCAAAACTCAATAAATCAACATCGACAAAATCAAATAACATAACAGAGTTATAGTGGAGATAACTGGAAACAAAGACTTGTTGGATGTTGGATGTTAAAGAACAGCCACGGTGTCCCGGGAAATCCCTAGAGCCGTCCCTGCAGCAACAAGTTATGGATGATAGACGCTTTTGTTGGCACATCCCTAATTGATTGTAACTTTAGTACTTTGTGTACGGTGTTTTATTTTCGATGTAGACTTTTGGCAGTATTCATTTGTGGAGCAATTACTATTCCTATGTAGACTTGTTTTTGAATGCGCAAAAAAGCGATTGATGACATTATATGGAAGAGCAGCGTCTATGTCAATATTCTTTTTGACTGCTTTTATAATTCTCAGTAATCTGGAAGAAACATGATAGATGAACTTTAAAAAGGACGTCAGTTTACCTACGTAGTGGGCGTTTCTGAGGCGACCTTTTGTTACTATGACGTCAAAATAGGAAATGTGAGGTCTCTTCTCTATTTACAAGTAAAATCTTAAATCTGCTTCGAGTGTTCATTTGTGATTCACCTCCAATGTTGATCCCACGATTAGGTTCTTATCCAAAAAGCAGGGGGCTTAAAACAGCCACTTTGGCAGAATCATAATAGGAAAATATTATGAATCATCATAAAATGTCACAAACTGACAATTCTTAATTATGATCTGCGTGTTATTCTTATTACGAAATAATGCATACTCGTATGTTTGACAGTTTTCTATGGAGATTTGTAAAATGGTCCATACAACAATATGAATTGATTTTGTCAAATTAGAGGAATTGCTATTGACAGCTGGTAATTCAGGAAATTAATTGCTTTTAGAGGAATTGCTAATGTGGCCGTTTTAGGCCCCCACTCGTAATTCGAAGTTTCTTGTAGCGATGAGCTAACTCCAAACTTAAGTTATTGTAACCTTTAGTTAAGGTCTCCCAATTCTCAGTAATGTGGAAGAAAAAATGATCGATGAACTTAAAAATGGACATCACTTTACCCTACGTAGTGGGCGTTTGTGAGGCGAGCTTTCGTAACTATGACGTCAAAAACGAAAATAAAGTCGATTTTCAATATCTTTTCATTTGAATACATTCTCTCAGAACATAACCAAGCTATATTATAAGCACCCTGCTCACGGTATAGGTAACGAATTTATAGCGTTTGCTGTCCCGCTGGTACATCGCTACTTTAAGGCTCCTACATACAGGCGCGAATAGTCGCGCGACGCGATTTTTAACAAAACAATTTCTGAGAAAACTTCACGACGAACAATGCGGCGGCGGCGGAGTCGCGTCGCGCAACGAATCGCCCCAGTATGTAAGAGCCTTAAAGGCTCTTACATACTGGGACGATTCGTCGCGCGACGCGAATTTTAACAAAACAATTTCTCACGGCGAACAATGCGGCGGCGTCGCGTCGCGCGATGTATCGCCCCAGTATGTAAGAGCCTTTATGCGCAAGATGCTGCAGATTAGCTCGGTCCCACTAAATTGTGCGATCTAACCGAGTTAGAGTTTCCTCGTATATTCTATTTAAAGTTCCGGCTAAATTAACTCGGCGTTTGCGCTGTTTGAGGTATGGGGTTTGTAATTAGTTTGTTAGTATCGCGGTGTGGAGTGTATTATTTTGTTTTTCTTTTATAAATGCATAGTTTCCTGAATAACTAGCCTGTATTCTAGAGGGACACCAAGTACTTTATTTCAGATTAATAGATCAATTATAATCTGGTATTCAGCTGCATCCGGTTAGACTGGAAGCTGACCCCAAAATAGTCGAGAAAAGGCTAGGCAGATTGATTGAGATTAGCATAAGAATAAGCATAATCAGCCTATAACGTTCCCACTGCTGGGACACAGGCCTCCTATCGGTGAGAGGGATTGGGCCGTATTCCACCACGCGGGCCCAGTGCGAGTTGGTAGATGTCACATGTCTTCGAATTTTTGGTTCTAGAACATGCCGATTTCCTCACGATGTTTTCCTTCACCGTCTTCAGAGCAGCAGTGATGAAATAATTTACACAATGTAAAGCGCCGGTCTCGGTTCGAACCTACGGCCTACAACTCGTAAGCCGCGGCCGTTAACACTAGGCCACCACTGCTCTCAATGATTTAATTGTGATTAATTATAATATATTCGACTTGATTCTGAAATCCGCTATGAAACTTTCAAGTGAGCGTTCGATATACAGTCAAAATCATAACCAGTCATTACCAATTGAATCAGTGATCGAAATATTTAAAATTCGAATTAACAAGCAAGGATAAACAATTTAAATCGACACAAAAAGCCGTTCAATTTCAAACCCTCATGTTCATACTTAGTTATCACTTCGTCTGTGCAAACGGAGAAGAATAAAAGTGAATACAGCACACTTCATTACTCGTTCCCACAGTTTGTTAGTTCGGGACAACAAGAAAAAAAATAAAAATGTTTCATTTGCCTGTTTTCCCGGAACCATCGTAAAATCAGAGGGAAAAGAATTATGGCGTTGTTTACTTTTTTTTGCAAAATTTTCATCACCCAAGTATGGGTGCTTAGGTTTTATTAGTGCCCATTAGAATGAGTGCTAATTTTGTGGTGAGGGGGGTTTTTGGAATTGTTTGTGATATTTTTATAATCTCTAATGACTTTTTTCCGCGGTGAAAAAACATGACCCGCAAAAGCGGTTCAGTCATATTAAAAAGGTCGTCATGAAAATCTGTAATTTTCACTAGTATTTGACATTAAGAGGAAAAATGAGGGTCGGTCCCCTCTCCATACAAACGCGTTTATGACCTTATAGCAATGATTTTTTACAGTAAAATAAATATTAACTAGTTCTACGCCCCTATGTTTTCCGTTTTGATGATACATTATCTGTAGAAGCACTAGAACCCTCAGAAAATGCTCAACATTGCCTGTTTAGACCGCTGTCATCAGAGGCCTATTGTACGACAACTATTAATGTAAAAAGAAAAACATAGAGGCACAGGCAATATCCTTCTTATTCAATTTATAAAATATCTTTCAAATTGGTCCAATATTGGAGGAGGAAATAGACGAAAGCCGAACCTCGAATTATGACTTTTTGTATGGAGAAAAGACCGACTCTATTTCCTGTTAAAGTGTCAAAAATCACTCTGTATTTAGACAGCCACTCTTTCTTAGGAAAGATTAATACATTTAGTTGGTCCTTCTTACTTATCCTGCTTTCGCGATTTTGGTTCCAAAAATGTATTTTTGTAAAAATAACTGTATTACCCACACATAAAGTTCAGTTTGTGTTACAACTTCAAACATTTATAAGACTATTTTAATCGTTCTGGCCATTCTGAAATCAAATTAATTTACACAGAAATAAAGTTGACAATTGTTTATGTGAAATCAATTGGAAACCAGGTTTTAAATATGGAATACATCATAGATACTGGCAGTTCTGTGCGATTCAGACGGACGCTGTACTGTACATCCTCTTGATAAAATTTACCATACAGTTGAGTTCCAAGACTCCAAGGCATAGGAAAAAAGTACTTTCTCTTTACTACGTCGACGCGCAAACTGAAAAGTTGTTTCTCGTCGCATATTAGAAAAAATTGCTGTTTCATACATTTTGATCGTGCACTTTTGTATGAAACAGCAGATTTTTTATTAATAAGCAATAGATCAATGCTATTTTTTAGTCATGTACTAAATGCATGTTAACAATTTGCACGATAATGAACCTTACACCCTGTATAGTTAAAGTAAACTAACAAAATTAGATGACAGAACAGAAAGTACTACACTATACTTAGTTCGGTACAGTTCTCCCCAAATTCGAGAAGTTACCATGATGTAACGAGGCGCACTGCAAATTTCCAACTATAACCGCTATGTCCGTCTGCTTTATTTATTTCGATTCGGTGCACATTGCCGGTATTGATTCAGGGATGGTACAGAAAGATGATCCTGATAAAAAGTGGTTATAATGTCCTGATAAAGTTGTTTTTGAGGCGATGCCTATAGATATTTCAACCATGGTTTCTTTGCTTTTTTATTTATTTACTAGCTCCACCCCGCGGTTTCACCCATGTAAGTCTCGATCCCGTGGGAATATCGGGATGAAAAGTATCCTATGTCCTATTCCAGGTCATGATCTACCCCTTTGCCAAATTTCATCCAAATCCGTTTAGCTGTATTAGCGTGAAAGTGTTACAAACAAAGTCACTTTCGCATTTATAATATTAGTTAGGATTTAAATTTCTCGTACACTATTAGGTAAGTACAAAGGCAGACTTAATGACTTAGGCATGCTCTACCAGTCAACCAAGGGCTTGCTTTGCTTGTTACCTTTCCAAGTATCGTCCTTTGATAGTAGCTAGGCCCATACATACATTGCCTCCTCTTCGGTTCCCTACTTTCTATCATTTCCGAGCTGTGGCCTTGATGAACTTAATCCACTTGGCTTTGAAGACAAAAAAGGTTACCTAATTGGTACCATAGAATGTCAGTTACATTTCTTAACGAGGATCCCAAATGTTGATAATGACTCGAATCTCTTAACCTTATTTATAGTCTCTAGTAAGAGTATTATCACAGAGAGAGAGTGCACATGTGTCTGCGCACACACTTATGCACTATAATGCCGAGATCCGACGATCGGCGATTTTGCGGACGGACACCGACGAGCCTGGATGACGGACCGTGGGAAGGTGTACGTGCGGGGTATCGCAGACATCGGAAGCGCCTCGATGCGCGGTGCGTGGCGGTCTGTGGTCGTCTGCCATGCGTGTACGTCTGCAATATTGCCGATCGTGGGATTCCACCATTATATGTCTCGCACCGATCGATGGATAGTCTCCGTTGAGATTGGCCATATATAATACATATATTACCATCACGCTTCACGAAGCATCTGAGTTTCTAGTAGTAGTAGTATAAGGGACAGAAATAATGGTTACTAAAGCACTTTACAAACATACGAAAAAGACCCTTCGACGAAGCCATCCTCTACGCATTTTCTACATCAAACTAAGTAACTTTGGGCAAAAATAATTGCTGGGAAACAATTTTATCTTTGGTGTGAACATTTGCTGTTTACGGTAGGATACTCAAACTGAAAGCATTTATTTCAAATAAACCAATTACAGGCAGTTTTGAATTGTCAAAGGGTCGGTCAGTCAGAAAAATGAAGCTAGTTGCCCATTCCAATTCGTAGTAGGTAACTATGGAAAAGAACAGGCAAGAAACTCCACAGACACTCTTTCAAATTAGAATATTATTACAATCTATTGATAACATCATTCATGTTGAAATTATACATGTGAGTACAATGTAGAAAAACGTGCTCGTTAAGAGTCCGTAATTAAAAGATTTAAAAAAAAACCGGCCTTGGGCGAGTCGGACTCGGGCACGAAGGCTTCCGTACCATTATCTATAAACACAGCAAAAAATCACGTTTGTTGTATGGGAGCCCCCTTAAATATTTATTTTATTCTGTTTTTTAGTATTTGTTGTTATAGCGGCAACAGAAATACATCATCTGTGGAAATTTCAACTGTCTATCTATCACGGTTCATGAGATACAGCCTGGTGACAGACGGACGGACAACGGAGTCTTAGTAATAGGGTCCCGTTTTACCCTTTGTGGACGGAACCCTAAAAACAAAACAATTCAAAGAAAATAATAAGCCGTGGCAGCTAAGAGATGACCAGTCCCTACTGATGGCTGGAAAAAATGATGGATGGATGGATGTAAACATGATCTCAATGACAAGGCTGGTACTCTCGGCTTCGACAACTTCGTCAGTCTTTTTACACCTGCATTGCTATTCTGTAACCATCTCACCGTGAAAACTTAGGTGAAGTGAGCGTGGAGTGAGCTGTCATTGTCATCGATACTTACTGTAGTGGTATTCTGAAAAATCTCACCGTGAAAACTTAGGTGAAGTGAGCGTAAAGTGAGCTGTCACTCCACCTGACGCTAGGGATTGATAGCTCACTTGACCTAAGTTCTCACGTTGAGATTTTTACAGAATACCACTACAGTATGTATCGATGACAATGACAGCTCACTCCACGCTCACTTCACCGGTGTTTACAGAATAGACCGGCTGTTATTAATTTATCTTGAAACTCACCTGTATCCTAGCAACCCTAGCCTGCCTATATATGTTTGTATTCGCAATAAACTTGCCGGTAACCTGTAAACCATTTAGGTAAGTGTTTTATGCAGACCGGCTTCCATTTAGATATTGAAAATTTGTCTGGACCAACGGGTTTAGATCGGTAGATGGAGATTTTAGGCTCAATTTAGCTCATTGATTAGTGGATTTGAGTTGGAGATGTATACGGCGTGTAACAAAACCTTATCCGATCCGTGAGGGTGTTGTTAATAATCATACTGAGAGTCTATTTATGTGGTTTTCTTTTGGAAAAAAGAAAAAAAATTCGCCGCCCTTTTTTTTTCATGGGAGACTTTACCGGTTTATTTCATGGGGCGCGGGGGGCCTTCGTTTATCGGGTGTCTAAAAGTCATAATTTATGACCTCTGTAGAAAATTTGCTAATTTATAATTAAATTGGGGTAATTTTGGTAGTAAAAATGTGTATTTCAAATTGCAATAACTTCTTTATTTTCATTTTTTTTTTCTGTTAATATATTGCAGTACCTATGTGCCTCTTTCAGATTGGACGGGGTTTTTGTTACATGTTGTATAAAAATAATTTTTGGCTTTGAGATGCCTAACGTGGATAGTTGTCAATCTCACAAGTCTAGTCAAGTCTTATGCCTCGAGTTCGAACCCAGGACACGCACCTCTGACTTTTCGGATCCATATGCGTATGTATAATTATCACTTGCTTCAAAAACGGTGAAGGAAAGCATCGTATGGAAACCATGAGGAATGCCTAAGATATTTCTCAATGACATGTGAAGCCAAGTCAGAGGCGCTTGGGCGGCTTTAAAACTCTGACACTAGGATATTCGCTAACCTCACGAAAAGAAGATCTCACAAAATTGGTTTTATTCTGTGCCCAGTGGCAAAAAATTTGCTATGTTTTTATCTTAGTTTGTCTTTTTTTTTTCTTATTTAATCTTATTTTGTCTTTTTTAATTAGTTTATCTTTTTGTCCAGTAAGTAGCTACCTGTGATAAGTAGACGCAAATACTCTTATTACACGGCTGCCCAAAAAGGAGTGTAATTTTGACTAGCTGATGCCCGCAACTTCGCCCGCGTGGATGTCGGTTAATATATACTAAAAACCTTACTCGAGAACCACTCTATCCATTGGTGAAAACAGCATGAAAATCGGTGTAGTAGTTTTTGAGTTTATCACATACAGAGCGACAGACAGACGCGGCGGAGGACTCTGTTTTATAATATGTAAGGATTATTCATCCATTTCTGAATCTTCTTCATTTCTTAGTATCTGTCATTCACAGAGATATGTTGGTAGTTTGATCAACAGAGTTTTTTATTTCGTTAGCTAAAAGTCACCTATAAATCCAAGTAACCCAAATTTTCTCAAAGCTAATACCCCAAATATATCCTCTATCGATATTACAAGGCCACCATATCTGAATAAAACAATAATCTTAAGTAAACCCAGTTCTTTCGAAGTCAAAGTTTTACCGCGGTAATCGCTGATGCGTGACTTTTTAGTTTCAACTTGCTTTAGAAATATTACTGATTGAAATGGGTTCTGGTGGTACGTGGCTTTTCCAGTACTTTTTATTGGGATAGGAGTTATGCTGTGTGGGCAGAATGGGCCAGACATTTGATTTTTATTTATTTAGTGTTAACTTACTTACTACACACGCGCACACACACCATACACACACACACTTGTTACTTTATAACATCACGCCTGTATAGGAGGTCACCTATCGCCATCAGTCGGGGACTAAGTAATCTGTGGAAACGTCATGTTACATTTACCCACTTCCAATTATTTTGTAATCTTAGATCTAGACACGAAGCAGCGTGCAAGTTCAAGAAAAGAACTGGCGACGCAGCACCCGTTTTATAATATACAATGTATAATTGTTTTTTTTCGCTAACAAATTAAATAACTGATAGGACCAATGGCCGATGGAGCAGATGAGTCCTACGTAGAGTAGAGACCGCGTATCGGCAAGCGTAGTGTGGGATGCATCCCAATTAGATTGACAGACAACCTTAAAAAGTTGACTGGGACAGACTGCACGCGGAAGGCGGAGCACAGGGTGTTGTGGCGCAGCCTGGGAGAAGCCTATGCTCAGCAGTGGACTGCGCTAGGAAAGGAAAACATCGTGAGGAAACCGGCATGTCTGAGAAATGTTTTTCTACGGCATGTGAAGCCAAGTCAAAGGCCCGTGGGCGGCATAAAAACTTTAGACACCAGGTTAGTCATTAACCACACTAAAAAGAAAGAAGCATGTGGAACACCTATAGTCGGTAGGAGTCCGATATAGGTAAACCTTTAATATCCCAAGATTTTTAAAAAAAGGAGAAAAGTTAATGTATGGTCTGTTCCAAAAGTATGCAATAAAACTGTAAACAAATGGATCAGAAAACGTACCTGTGCATGCCAATTTATAGTGCCACTTACAAATTGAGCACTTTGATTTAATTATTCGTTAAACTCGAAATTCTAATTTTAAATAACCTTAAAGATGTTTTTCATTTGACAATTAAAGTTAATTACAGCTTAAAAAATTTATTTAAAAAACCATATATCTAATTGTTGGAAAAAGTGGTGAGATATGAAATTGAGACGCTCTAAATATAGTTACATGTGTTACAAATTTCCTTAGTAAGTCATTGCGTAAGAATTTAACGGGATCAGGCTTTGTTTACACTATCATCAGACACTTTTAAAACATTACCTAGGTATATATTCATTGACTAAACAAATAAAAGTACTCTCATCGAAAAACTTCCCACGTAAATCACAAAGTACATCAGATGTAGGTCAATAAGCACCCGCATCAGTGGATTCAGTTCTCCACCAACGAATTCAATTTCCTAGTCTGTGGCTAAATTATATAATACGCACTCAGTTTCCCCTCCGCGGACAAATGTGCGGCCATCAGGGCCCATCATCACGCAATTGTTCCAACCTTCGTCCATAGCTCAATACTAAGCGGTAGGGAATGAGTTGCTAGTTTTAGTAATACTTCCCTAATTTTAGGGAAATCGATGTTGTCAGTTTTTCCATCGACTTCTATAAGGAGGCGGTTGTCAATTAGGATGTGTTTTTTTTTTTTAATGTATTTCCATGCTTATCTCCGTCATATAAAGACGGATTTGGAAAATTATTTTTTTTTGGTTGAAAGGGAAAGAAATATTTAACTTCCAAGATGGTCCCATTGTCATCAGGTCAGGATCTGATGATGGATCCTGAAAAAATCGAGGGAACTCTTCAAATATTATAGGCACAACAATAGCAATATTTTGTAAAAGGTGATGCGCAGTCGGCTGTTTTATTTTTATTTTAAAATTATTTGTTCTTTAATTAAATTATGGTGTTAAAAAATTTACTTTACAAACTTAAAGAGGTGCTTTAGACCATCGAACTGAAGAACTTTTACTATCGGAACAACTTTGAAATCGTAAAAAAAAAATCAACTGTTCCATAGTAAAGTTTAATACCAATTGTTCTAAGCTGGGACAGCTGTTTTTTTTTTTTGTGATTTTAAAGTTGGTCCGATAGTAAAAGTTATTAATTATCATCATGCACATATTATTAATTATGCAGGCCAAGAGGTTCCCCGAAGTGGATAAGTAAAGTCCAAAAAACATCATGATCTGCCTAGCCTTTTCCCAACTATGATGAGGTCAGCTTCCAGTCTAACCAGATGCAGCTGATTATCAGTGTTTTGCATGGAGCGATTGCCAATCTGACCTCCAAAACCAGCCAGTTCCTGGGTCCTGGTTCCTGGTTCCCCCAGTTACTGGGTAACACGATACCCCTTGGTGAGACTGATTGTCAGACTTTCCGACTTCTGACGACCCATAGTGACTGTGACAGATTCACGAATGACAGCCAAGACCAAAGGCTTAACGTGTTGGCCGAGCCACGGAGGATTCTCGGTATGTAAAGATGGTCACCCATCAACGAACCAATAGTGGAAAGTGTAGTCCAACTAACTAAAACATAATATACTATTACATCGTTCCACTAGCAACTCCAACTAGGGTTACTAGGAAGGAATGAGGAAGCCCCTTCAATTTGCGCGTCCATAAACATACTTTACGAGTTGACCGTGATGGACATAAGAGCATTATTCGTGCGAACGAGCCGGTTACGGCACCGTATAATATATCGTCTCCATGTCGCTAATTGTTTCCGGTTTATGTCCGCGTAGTTTGTACGATTAATTTGGATTATTTTTGGGATGTGGTTTTGTTGATGTTTTATTTTATTGTAAGGTTTATTATATAGTGAGGGCTTGAATTGTTCTATTATAGATTTTTATTGCAAGAGCACCAGTCATGTGCATTGTGCAAGTAAAGAAGTAAAAGGGGAATGTAAGAATCGTCGCAAATGGCGGTGTGTAGTTTCTGCCTACCCCCATGAAAAGAAGGTGTAAGTTATATATGTATGACAGCGTCAGCGATAGCTGAGCGATAGTGCCATCATCATATCGATTCGGTGGTACGGAATCCATAGTCCAGGTTTACAATAAAACATGATGATACAGCAAATCAGTATTTCACTTTCAGAATAATGATCACAGTAGGTACAATACTAATAATGTTCACGCACTACTTTCTACGTTCGGGCAGACCTACAGTTTTACATTGGAGAAGTGGAGGTCTGCATCCGTTTGTTGCCCTCACAACACTGACTCGTCGCTTCGCTACTTCCCAGGCTCTTACATACTGGGGCGATTCGTCGTGCGACGTGACGCCACCGCATTGTTCGCCGTGAGAAATTGTTTTGTTAAAATTCGCGTCGCGCGACGAATCGCCCCAGTATGTAAGAGCCTTAACACGACTGTCCACGTGCCGCCCTACTCTAGTGAGCGCGTCACGGTGTTTACCCTCACCTTGATACTACAATAATCAATTGAGAGACTATTATCGCTCAACTTTTGTAATCTACAACATATAGACATCTAGATGCAAAAAAATCCGTACAAAATTTAAGCAATCACGTGTGCTTTGCTTACATCTGCACGAGAACCTCCCTTCAAAATTCTTTCTCAGATCAAGAAAACCGAGAAATGTGAATCGACTAAATCTGACGAAAATAGACCTTTTAATTTGGTTAAAAATCATACAACCAACCATATCTCGTGAAGCCCAGTATAAGTAGACAGGGTTCGAAGGCTACGTCGATAATCATATTCGTCCGTTCGACCCAACTTCCTTGATTGGGTGCTTAAGTCCTCGATACAGCGATTAAGTGTAGATCCCTATGGTATTATTATGGGTTGTATGTTTTGTTATTTGTTATACGTTTTTGGGGTTCGTAGTTTCTGAACTGCAGAATGATTGTAAACTGTAATGTTATTTCTATCCTAATTACTATTTAAATGCCTTTCGCAGTGAACTTCATGTCATTCAAGGTGAGCTACAAAAAAAAAAAAACCAACAGCTTTATTTGGTAATTTTTCTTTTTATTACCCAGGGGTATATCCCTTTAGTACTTTAGGGGTATGAGGAACAGGGTGTAAAGTTCACTCATCCACCATAGAAAAGGGAGGATCCTCCAACCAGACGGGTGTTGTATCTGGCGGGCAACTGCCCAATGATTGATATTGGATTTTTGTATATATGTTCACTGCACGGTAAACTCTAATTGCGCGATGCAGGATTTTTGTGACGTCAGGATTTTTGTGTGACGTCAGGTCTTTGATGCGTAGTTTGAATGTGGCGATGTAGGTACCGCCACATCACTCCCCTCCGGAGACCGAAGGTCGATAGTGGGCTGAGTCTTGTATCTTGCGATGCTTGCCAGTGCCAGTTGTGGTTCCAGTGAGTCGGAACCGGGTGCCGCATTGTTCGCAGTGGGTCGGAACTGTTTGCGGCGATTGTGGTGATTGAGTTGATTGAGTTGATTGAGTTGATTGAGGTGATTCCCCAGTGGGTCGGGGTGATGAGGATGCGGGTGATGACCAGGAATGCGCGTTCGCTGCATGCTGGTGGTCAGGATACCCGCTGACGCCTCGGGTGTTGGCTTGGCTGTGTGACTCGCCTCACTGAAAGCTTGCGGGAGTGATGATGATGACGTCACGCTGGAGTAGTTGCACGAAGGCTGCGTTGACGTTCATATTCGGGGTCACCAATTTAGGGGTATGAGGAACAGGGTGTAAAGTTCACTCATCCACCATAGAAAAGGGAGGATCCTCCTACCAGACGGGTGTTGTGTCTGGCGGGCAACTGCCCAATGATTGATATTGGATTTTTGTATATATGTTCACTGCACGGTAAACTCTAATTGCGCGATGCAGGATTTTTGTGACGTCAGGATTTTTGTGTGACGTCAGGTCTTTGATGCGTAGTTTGAATGTGGCGATGTAGGTACCGCCACAGTACCTAACTTATTACTTGTGTAGAGGCACAGTATAATAAAGAAACAGTATTATAACTCGGCAGTGACCTTGAAATAGTTACCTACGGCTGCTCGGTAGATAAACGAAGAATGTTGCGTACAGTTGTGCTATTCTGTAAAAATCTCACCGTGAAACTTAGGCGGAGTAAGCTTGAAATAAACTGTCACTGCCTTAGCATCAGTAGGTATCGATGACAATGACAGCTCACTTCACCTAAGATTTCACGGTAAGATGGTTACAGAATAGCAATGCAGATATACACTGAGATTTCAAAGAGCGTTATTTCGGCCGTTTTCTATGAAGATATAATACTGTTACTTATGTATACTGTGCTAGAGGTAACACTTTCCGTTGGTAACACATACAAATCCAGCTTCTATAAATGAAATGTTTTGATTATAACTACTTTCTTCTCGCAATAAGAAGGCGGTGTATAGAAATAATAAAACTTTTTAAAAAAAAATTGACCGACTTCAAAAAAAAACAAAAAAGGACTACTGTACTAAAACCAAACGACAAAAGTACTTCTTTAATAGTAAGAGAAAAATAAAAAAATAACTTTAATTTCGGAAGTCGGTGTCTTTGCTTTTAATTTTAGTTTTGGGCCACCGACTTCCGAAATTAAAGTTATTTTTTTATTTTTCTCTTACTATTAAAGAAGTACTTTTGTCGTTTGGTTTTAGTACAGTAGTCCTTTTTTGTTTTTTTTTGAAGTCGTTCAATTTTTTTTTTAAAAGTTTTATTATTTTTCAATTTTTTGTGTAATTTGATTTTTGTAATCACCATGGGTAGACCAACTAAAGGAGCCGCCCGCATGAAGAAAAACAGAATTAAAGAGACTAATACTGCTGAAAAAGAACGCCTATCTAAGAATCGCAAACGGAGTGCTATGTCCGGTTCCCAAGAATCACCGTTAGCTCTCATGCTAGGTTATCTCAGATGAGAAATTACATGCATTCTCATTTGTCGCAGGAGTCGCCAAATGATAAGATCTGCCGACTCAATCTTATTCAAAAACGATTAAGTGGCGAGTCGTCTGAACAGCGCAAGTATCGTTTAGATGTTATACGAAACCGGCTGGCTAATGAGACTCCCGTGCCTTCTCAAGAATATAAGGGTGAACACTATACATTTGCTTACACTGTATAGTTCCCCTCATCATCATATTATAAGGTGACCATAATCAGATCTGTAATGTCACTTACAACCTATATGGTTGCAAAGTTCTTATCAATATAAATGAATTAAGTCCAAACACAAGGTAATTACTGTGAACCGTTGAGGAGTTCCGTTAATCGTCCTTCGTCTTCATCATCAGACCCTTAACGACAGTCACAACCCATCCAAGTGTAAGGTTCTTATCAATACAAATTAATCAAGCCCAAACATAAGATATCTGCTGTAAACCACTGAGGAGTTCCCTCGACTGTCTTTCGTCTTCATCATCAGACCCCTAACGACAGTCACAACCCATCAAAGTGTAAAGTTTTTATCAATACAAATGAATCAAGCCCAAACACGAGGTATCTGCTGTAAACCATTGAGGAGTTCCCTTGACTGTCTTTCGGCTCCATCATCAGATCGACTCCAGACCTTCATAAAATTGTAGTGCTGTAAAATACTTAATGAATAAATTAAGGAATGCACTAGTTGCCCTTACGATTTTTGAAAGTTCCCCTCGATTTCTCTAAGATCCCATCATCAGATCCTGACTTGGTGACAATGGGACCACCTCAGAAGTATAAGCTTTTGAACAAAAAAAGAATTTTTGAAATCGGTTCACAAACGGCGGAGTAATCGGTGAAGATACATAAAAAAAAAAAAAAAAAAAAACAATCATCCGAACATAGTACCTCCTCCTTTTTTGAAGTCGGTAATAAATGGGTTCCTCCATTTTCATTTTTTAACCAACCTATAAATTTGAACCCTGACAGGGTCAAAATACGACAGTATAAAAACATTTCATGTTTGCCGGTAGTGGTGTTTAGTTGGTTTTTGGGTGACGTTTCTGAGTGTAAGAATTGTGACTACATACAGTGATGTATTGGGGATGCAAAAACGAATGTAAGTGGTAAGAGTAAATAAACAAATACACAAATTTTCTTAAAATATTGAAACGTAGAAAGCAATTAAGTCTGTAAAACAGTAAATCAAAAATTCATAGAAGCTTAGTAGTGGAATTTTAGCCTGTATGACCGCGCGCGGTACACCCGCGTACCAAAAACCATTGTAGTTAATTAGAATGTCCTTGAAGAATTCCATAGTAAAGTAGTTCGACGAATACGGAATCTGCTTACAAACTATATTGGATATTAATAACATTCCCACATGATTGACATAAACAATTATCCCTTAATCCTATAGAAAACGGCATCCTTATGGCGTATCGTTCTCACAATCACAATCCCTTTCATTACAACTGACAATTAAGGCTGATTTTTACAGTGTTTGATAATTGGGAGCCATCCCTTAAGAAGAGGTAGGCTAATTCATAACTATTTTGAGCCGATCACTTGGGGTCCAAATTGAGTTGTTTCATAGTGTTTTTTTTGGGAATTTTCCGCTTCTCGAACAAAAAGTGTTAGTTGTGAGAAATCTACGCCACTTTGCATGTTAAACTGATAATTTTCTGATAGCTAACGAACGAATGAATCTAATTTAATTGAAAATTAAGCTTTGTAGGTATTGTGAATATTTCTTGACACTTCTTTTGGTTACCCAGGCAGTTTATTCAAAATAAATACGTATGGCACTTGACGTACAAACTACCGGAAAAACTTTTTTTGTTATATTGGCTGTATAAAAAGGTATAATCGTGCCCACTTTTAGCACGTGTTTGAACAAAACTCAAACTCAAAGCATTTATTTCAAATAAACCAATTACAGGCTCTTTTGAATTGTCAAAGGGTCGGTCAGTCTGAAAGATGAAGCTAGTTAGAAAAAACTCAGTCGCTCCATACAAGGTAGTATTTTGATGATACGTACTTAGTAGAACACATTTTTTCGATGCATGGAAATATTCAAGTTGTCTAGTAGACAGATTCAATCATTTCAAGCAATTTTGTTGTATCGTCAAAATCACAGTCCCTTTCGGATTGTGATTATAAGTGAGTTACGCAATAGGGGTCTTCCCATCTTCCAAGTTCCAAATTGCTTGGAGCATCCATCGAGGATTACTGTGCATACAGAGGTCGGTCTGAACAGGTAAACGATTCATTTGAGGGAAAATCCTTTGTAATCCTGATATGTGTTCACTGTGCAGTATGGTTCTACTGTATGAGTTGTATGGTTTGCTTGTGGTTGTATGAAGGTGTTGTTTTGGTGTTGAGGGAAATCATTTTGTCATTTAATAGAAATAAATGAGTTTAGTATTGATTTTCGGAGTGAACTTTAGGGAACAACTCGATTCCGATCTGCACGGTGTTATGTCTGCTGTTCCATCTGATATGTTAATACTAAGTTTATGAAAATTCCGTCCTGTTTCACAGTTTTCGTAGAGGTAATATCTATCTACCAGATAAATGAAGAAATATAACGTCTGTCGGAAAGTCTGTCGGATAGGTTTATTCGCTCTTTGGTGGTTCGCGCGCTACAGTTTTGTCGCACCGGCAATATTCGCACATTGTACTTTCGCACTTTCGTACAGGACTCGTAAACAGACACCCTTTGATTATTTCATGTAAATAATCAAAAACACCATTTGTTTCACTTTTATGTATATCTTGCAGACTGCGTCAGGAAAATGTATTTTTGGAATAATTCCCAATCGGTGTCATGGGACCTTTTTTCCGGGACGCAAAAAGGCAACCTCGTGTCATCACATCAATACAACAGTCCCAGAAATAGCCCCAAAAGCCGATTCTGCTGACTAAGAGCCGATACATCCAATATATGTGCTAGGTTAATAAGTCAGTGAGCTCACGTCGGGGCAATTTGCGGAGGTAGGGAGTCTCACAAAAGTTGCTCAGTAACGAACCGGTCCCAATAAAATTGCTCGCGTTTAAACGTTTCTACGTGTTTCTTGTCTACCTCTAGTGAACTCCCAAATAGTTTTTGTTAAACATTAATTTAATGAAATAGGTGCCTGGAGATGTTCTATGTCTGGTGGTGAGGAGACTAAACAAAAAAGTCATAAAAGTTTTAAATTGTCGACGGTAAGAATAAACTGCGAAAATAACAACATTTAAACTCAAACATACACCACAAGCACATGAGACACACACACACACACACGACACAATACACACTAGAGAGAGGTTATATACTTTTAATTAAAAAGTTTTTTTATTGTTTTGTTCTTTAAAAAAATCTTTATTTTGTACTCAACGATAACGACTTACCCAATGTAACTCCGAAATAAAAATTGGAAATGTATGAATAGAGAGAGCCCTGGCACCCATAACACAAGTTTTATCCTAGATTGGGGGCCAGTGGAGATAGTGATTTATGCAATTTAAAAACAGTATTGTCATAGTTTAACCTATCCTATGTAAATTGTTTTGGAAATAAAGTTATACTTTATTAGTTAATTAATAATACAAATATCTTGACCTGGCTTTATGGTTCATCTTTAAGATACTCTAAAGTGAGCATGGGCTAGCATCGCTTAGTTTCTGACGACCTATGGAAAATCCTACTATCCTATCCTACTATCCTACTATCCTACTATCCTACTATATTTATAAATGTGAAAGTTTGTGTGTTTGTGTGTTTATGTGTTTGTGTGTTTGGATGTTTGTTACTCAATCACGCTAAAACGGCTGAATGAATTTGGATGAAATTTGGCAAACAGATAGTTTATGACCTGAATTAACACATAGGATACTTTTTATTCCGATATTCCCACGGGATCGAGACTTACGCGGGTGAAACCGCGGGGCGCAGCTAGTAGTATTATAAATGTGAAAGTTTGTGTGTTTGGATGTTTGTTACTTAATCACGCAAAAACGGCTGAATGGATTTGGATGAAATTTGGCAAACAGATAGTTTATAACCTGGATTAACACATAGGATACTTTTTACCCCGATATTCCCACGGGATCGAGACTTACGCGGGTGAAACCGCGGGGTGCAGCTAGTGGACAATATAATTTGATTACGTAGGTACGTAGTCTGAAATCGCCGATCCGCCTTGAGCGAGTGTGGTGATCAATGATCGTGCATTTTTTTTTTTAGGCTTTGCCCTGTAGGGGGTCAGAACCAGCCTAGTATTATTTTTAATAAAACTTGTATAACTTACTGTGCTTCTTGCCATCATCCGTCGATCCGCTACGTTGTTCGTGTAGTTACTTTTTTTTTAATATACTAGCTGCGCCCCACGGGTTCATCCGCATAAGTATTGATCCCTTGAGAATATCGAGACAAATAGCACCGTCGAGACAATAGTACAACCTTCACCAGGTCATGGTCTACCCATATGTCAAATTTCATCCAAATCCGTTAAGCCGATTTAGCGTGAAAGACAAACAATCAAACTCACTTTAGTAATTATTATATTAGTTAGGATTCTTCTTCATTAAAAATAGATTCCAATGACATGTTAATTAAATGTTTCTTTATTTACAACAGTTATCAAACCCCGGCCCACGTCGACACGTGTACAAATCCGTAGAATGTTATCTCTCTCGTATAATTACGCGCTAGGGTGTTGTTCTGTTAAATTTTTACGACCCACTGTGGATTACTTTCGGTTCACGTTTGTACACTGTTAAGTACATTACGGTTTGAGGAAATTACGGTTTTAGGGAATCCGTATGAAATTAGACACATATTTGCGAAGCAGTAGGATTCGCTTAATGTTACTTTCTTTTCAATAAACTAGTTTCCGAGCTTCTTGGATTTTAGCAATGATAATTATAAAATGCCTTCTTTTTCCCGCGGCGTCACCCGTATGGTATGTCAATAAAAAGTAGCCTATCTCCTTCCCCAGAGTTCAAAGTATCCCCATACCATATTTCATCAAAATCAATGCAGCCGTTTAGCCGTGAAAGCGTAACAAACAAACATTCGCATTTATATTATTAGTTAGGATTACTACTGAAAACCAATGAAAAATATCAAATTTATTATTTACTAGCTGCGCCCCGCTGTTTCACCCGCGTAAGTCTCGATCCCGTGGGAATATCGGGATAAAAAGTATCCTATGTGTTAATCCAGGTTATAAACTATCTGTTTGCCAAATTTCATCCAAATCCGTTCAGCCGTTTTTGCGTGATTGAGTAACAAACATCCAAACACACAAACACATAAACACACAAACTTTCACATTTATAATATTAGTAGGATTTTGGTACATTTTCATGACCTTGCGGAGTTTAATTTTTATGAAACCAATGCCACAAAACTCCCTTTCGGTGGTAAGTAGAAAAGTTTACGTAAAAAACGTTCATTGGGTCATGCCATCACCATGCTTATTTCTGCCGACAATCAATATTGCTGTATATTTGCTGGCAACCATATTATAAGAAGATCTGTATCTGTACCTGATCTGTGATCTGGGGCCCTACCACCACCGCTTACAGCAGTATTATTTTAGTCTTACTTCGTGAGGGAAAGAGATGGAGATATACGTCCTATAGAGCTTCATCTCTTTCCTACACTAAAGTACTATTAAAATATCACTGCTGTAAACGGTGGTGGTAGGCCCCCTATACTTTATCTCTAAAGTCGCTTATCAGCAATCTAATAAGCTAGCGACTGACATTTCACCACTAACTAATGCTACCTTATGATAAAATTTACAACGTTACGACAAAAATCTGTACAGCATAATCAGCTGATTTTGACGTTCCGACTGCGTCGGTCACAGGCTTTCTCGCTGTGAGAGGGAGAAGGCCATAATCCACCACCAGTGTGGGAAGGTGTACAGGCTGTGGCATCTACCCCGATCTGGAACAAAATACATGCAATTTTTTTTATTAACACAAAAACAAAAAGTTTACTTTAAATATATTATCCATACATATAAAGCAAAGTCCTCCGCCGGGTCGGTCTGTCGATCTGTTCGCGATAAACTCAAAAGTACTGCACCGATTTTCATGCTGTTTTCTCGAATGGATAGAGTGGTTCTCGAGTAAGGTTTTAGTATATAATAACCGTCATCCACGCGGGCGAAGCCACGGGCATCGGCTAGTAAATAATAAATATTTAATATTTTACTATACAAAATATAAAAAACCTGTTTTCTTTAATGGTATTTTTTTTTCATATACACGGTTACCAAACATTTAATTTTTTGTAATTTTTGTTGTGTTGTTGAATGTTACTACACCAGGTGTAGTATTTTTTTTTGCACTAGACTACATTTTTTATGAAGTAATAGCAAAAATTACAAAAAATTAAATGTTTTGTTAGTGATATTTGCCAAAGTTTTAGGCATTATTGAACTTTTAATTATTAACAAAGGTCTGCTACGGCGTCAACTATGATAATAACTTAAATTTCAGTACAGTCGCGCCGTAAATCATTTTTAAATTGGTTTCAAATGGTTTAATCTGGGATTTTTCATTAAAAAACTAAAACTCTTAACTAATTCAAAAACTACTGAATTTCGGTAGAACATTTGGTGGCTTAATTTGTTGCATTTTAACCCTACTATGACGTCCTGCAAGGAATACGTCGAGTTACCAGTAACCCTGTATAGACGCTATACTATTTCAGGATAACGGGAACGCCCTTCGTTAGATAATATAATGTATATCAGCGTCTACTTGAGAACCTCCACCTTTTTTTCGACTGTTAAGAAGCATTATCACGGTTTTCAGCAACAATAACGTACATTTCCACGTTCACAAAGGAAATGAACACTTTAAATTAAATGAACTAAGTTGTTTTCTTCTAGAGTCGTAAATGCTAACTGGGGGTACTTACTCATTATGGTGTTGGCTGGCTGCGACCAAGGGACCAGCCATTATGTCATTGAGGTCACTTTAATACTTAGTTCCAGACTTTATTCAGCATTTCCTTTTTACTGAAAAGAATCTTGGAACTGTTAAAAATTGCAGTGAAACGAGAAATACTCGGAGATTATACATAATACATTTGAAAATACCTGCCAATTAAAGACAAGGAAAATTAAACTCTAGAAAAAAAACAAGTTTTTTTAGAAATTCCTAGAGGCCTGCAGTGTCTACAGTTCTAGGTAGTATCATCTATCTATATAAATCAGCTTTTTACTAAATGCATTATGAAAGCACATAATATGACAGTACCTACTTATAACAAAAACAAAATTAAAAAAAAAACTGTCTGCCTGTTCTGGCTAATTTCCGAAACGGCTGGATCGATTTTGACGTGACTTTCACTGGCAGATAGCTGATGTTATAAGAAAAAACTTAAGCTACTTTTATTTAAATCAGAAAAAACTAGAGTCCACGCGGGCGAAGCAGTGGGCAGCAGATAGTCTCATTCTCATTCATATTTTCATATCATTTAATTCATCAACTCCTTTTTGAAGTCTGTAAACTCTGTGCAAACCTGTAATAAAGTTTGATTGAATAATCAATATAATAACAAAATTAAATATTCAAAACCCCCCATAATCTGCGAAAAAAATCATCGAATTATAAAACAATGGGAAATAGGAATTTCATCATACATATTAACCATTTTAAAACAAAATATTGTAATTCATTTCAACACCCGCCATAATAAAATTAAAAAAACTTGAATTATTTGCCATAAACGATTTCAAATGTCCGCGTGACGTTTAGACAATGAAACAAAACGATTTAATTTAAATAAAAACAAAAGGTAACCGCCTATGATTTAAACACGAGTTTAATGGAGTTATAAATCAGTTTTGATAAAAGATTTATTTGATGTGTCTGATTTAAGGGGCTTTGATTGGTGCTTCCACCCTTGTTTTTATGTGCTGCTCATGTGTATAATTTTGAAGTAAAGGCTAAAACTGTTTTTGTTTTGTTGATAAGTAAACATATTAGATGTGTAACAACTGACATCTTGGCTGACAGTCCCAAACTCTCGGAAAATGGGTTGGTACCATCTGACAGTCAAAGCTAGCACCGCGCGCGCTTATTGGTTAAATCAAATAACGCGCGCTTCTCCAGCTTACTGTAACACACTTCCGTCGCTTTTCACGAAATCACTCCCACAAATTGCAGGAAAGAAGAGGAAAGATTTTACACATCAAAAACTCAATTGTAGTTTAATAATAAGTAAGGTAAAGCCAATAAATTAATTAAGACTGATTTACAGGGTGCAATTTAATTGCTTGTGGTAAATTGAAGCTACAATAAAAGTTGCTCCGTCTAAACAGTGTTTAGACAATGCAAGTAATTTGTAGAGTTAATTTCATTGTATGCTACAGGCAAGAAACTTGCATCGTGTAAATGGGGCTTCGCGCCTCTCTCAGTGCAATGCCGGACATATATAACCCTCTCTTAAGTTGCAGTGACATTCCCTGTTCTCCACCTTCTGCATCCATTCTGGATATCTGCCACCTTTGCGGAGGATGATATTCTCATATACTAACCGATAAGTTTGCCAATTTCTTTTATTTATTTTTATTTTTATCTTTTTTATGTATAGTTTATGTATAGTATATTCGTCACTTGTATATTCTATTGGGTAATAATCGTCCTAATAATGGTTTACCCGTGCCGCACCGGTCGACGTCATTACGTCAGCGCCGGCTGTCGCTGAGAATCAGCGCTGGGGCTCTGTACTGCATAGGGTCGCAGCATAATGCTGAGCGATAGCCGTTTTGCGTGAATGTAACGCATGTTTTCCCCAACCATTTGTATTTGTTTGTGTTTATTTCTTTTTTTTGCGTGATGTTTACCGCAAATAAACGTATTTTCTTTCTTTCTTTCTTTTTCTTTCTTTTATGGTCATCTATGATCCATCTAGCTGAGGATTACACTGGGATTAAAATATACATTTTAAGGTTGTAAAATTTACTTGTGATCCATCGTCGATAGATGGTCTGTGTATCTATGAATGTTCTGCATAAAGTTTGATTCAAGTGTCACTGCCAATTCGTGCATTTTTGCGTCTTAATTCCACGCATGCAAAAGTACAGTTTTGTGATCAGACTAGCTAGTTAAACTGTTAACACTTGCAAGTGTTTATGTCCTCCTTGATATTCTGTGGTATGAAGTAAATTGGTAGTGGGCGAAGCTAGTAAACAGTCATTACTTATGCACTTGTGGACTAAACTGCACGTAACTGAGAAGGCTAAATACACTGAGTTCTACATGGTTTCTAGAAGACTAGCCATTGCCTGCGACTTCTTCTGCCATCCAGGATGAAACGTAGCCTATGTCCTTCTTCAGGTCATGGTCTGCCCCTGTGCCAAATTTCATCCAAATCTGTTCAGCCGTTTTAGCGTGAATGCGTAACAAACAAACTGACTTTCGCATTATTTTATAATATTAGTTAGGATTTTAGAAGGAACTCAAACAGAGTCAGTTAATTGGAAAGAAAAATTATACTAGGTTTAAAACCTCAAAAAAACAGAGCACTTAAATTCGACCTACTAGCATATTCCTTTTTAATTTTAGCTCACTAGCAGACGAAGCAAAAGTAGTTAGCCAATAGTTTTGGCAAGGGCCGAGAGGGGAAACCATTCATATTGACTAATGTTTCCTCACTGCCCCTTTATTACCCACTGCCATCCTACTGGAAGATATTTGTAACTAAACTAGTCTTCGGGTCGACGCCCGACAATAAGAATTATCTTTGAGCGCCATTTTTTGCGAGATACACACTTTTGTGTTGGTAAATAAACTGTGCTGAGGGGTGAGGGTTTATTTTAGGAGTATCTTTAAAAAAGGTGCGCTTAAAACGTGTCTGAAACGAGTGTAAACGGAATGTTTTCATGTTTTTTTTTTATCAATGTCCGAGTATTCTTCAACTGGTGACCTTAAAAAGATTCCACAACACGTTCTCAATTAAATTCTCCATATTGGATTCGGCAGGTTGAATATTGCACTAACAGACACAAAAACAGCGTAATAAAAATGAAATCGTCGCCCTCGCATAGAGCGTACCTTGACCGTGCACTAATAGGGCCGCGCGCGTACCCACTGTTTCAAATAATGACAGGCATCACTCCAATGGGATAAACGCGTACTTATTGCAAGGTTGTGACGACGATCCAGGCAGTCCTGCGGGCTACGGGCCACTCTGCCGCCGTGAGCCGACACTACGCCCGGCCAATTGCCTCTAATGACACCACTCGAACGCGTATCCGTCCAATCAACTCTTAAGACAAGAAGATCCTTCAGTCTGCTCGACGGCCCGACACTATCGCACCGTTAGTGGATTGCTCTGGACCAGAACCAGTGAATACCGAGTGATTGTTATGGAGTGATGTGTATATATGTGAACAATGAACGCAGTGCTATACGTATGCGCCGATAACATACATGCCTCGTGGGAACCTCGATATCCCAGTCAAAGCATAGCAGTAACGATGATTGATTGAACTTTAAAGTGAAGTAACAAATTGGACATCATGAATGGAATAAGCGCGGCGGCTGAGAAGCCGGCGACTGGAGTCGAGGCACCAGCGAAGGATGAACCCAAACCCAAGAGAACGGGGGTTAGGGAGAAGCTCATGCAGATCCGGTCGAACATAACCGTGGAACCTATCATAGCCTGTTACATAATGTCCAATGTATTCTCAGGACTTGCAGTGCAAAATCTGAATTTGGAAAAAGCGTGTAGAGTTAATTTAGGGTACGATGATGAAGTGTGTTCCGCGTTAAATAGGCGGCAAACTGAGAACTATACTTTACAGGAGTCTGAAGTCCAGAAGTTGACAGCGTCAGTTCAGGCGTGGAAAAATATCGCCCAAACTGCGTTTCCGTGTATTTTAGTTTTGTTTGTCGGTTCGTGGAGCGATAAAACGGGGAAAAGGAAGGCATGTATACTTCTGCCGATAGTAGGGGAAGTGTTGTGCTGCACGAGTTTCATGCTAAACACATATTTCTTCTACGAGTTACCTTTGGAGATAACGGCCCTCTCTGATCTGTTCCCGTCACTAACCGGAGGATGGATAACAGTGTGCGTCGGTGTATTCAGCTACATTGGTGATGTAACGACAAAAGAAATGAGAACATTCAGAGTAGGAGTGGCCAATTTGTGTATGTCTCTCGGAATACCTATAGGCATGTCCCTCAGCGGTATTCTACTGCAACAAATCGGTTACTACGGCATATTTTTAATATCGAACTGTCTGTATCTGACGAGTTTGATATATGGCTACATACGATTGAAGGATCCAATCATATCTTTGGATAGACAAAGAGTGAGTATTCCATGATCTGAATTTCCACTGCATCTTTCTTAGTTCATTTAGCTGGAAATATTTATGGTGGTTCTGTCTGCATTCATACTTAAAAAATATAGACCAAAGTCCAGGGCTAATGTAGTATCGGTATGTATCCCGATAAGGCGAGTTGAGGCCATACATCATTTGCAGAGTAGCTCGACAGCCCGGTTAGTCCTATGTCTAAGTGATAAATTGCTGCGCGTTCACTACGCAAATTCGAACCAAGGGGGACATCGTAACGCAATCAGCGATTTTACGCGAGGCTCGCAGAGGTGTCGACTTGGATTTATATCCCTCCAATCCTTTGACATTGTCACTAACTATAGGACCCGCCACGTGATACATTGTTACATTTTCCAACACATTTTTAATAGTTTTTCCACAGTGATTGATGATAGCAGTTGCGTCGGATCGAACTTTATGAAAAAACATAATTTTTCATTTTTATGCTTTTTGTTGTGCTTTTGAAAAGTTTGAATGCCTTTGCCAAATGTTTTTTTTCGTTCTTTTATTTGACAAAGTTTTGATTGTATCTTTTTTGTGTTGGAAAATATTTTTCGCAAATCTCTCCCTTGGCAGTTGCTCATGAAAGCGTTGTAAACCAATCTGTATGCATTCCGTATGCTATATTATGTATGTATGCACGAAAATAAAGTGGGGATTATTGCGAGATTTTGTTTGAAACCTGAAATTGCACTTATTCGCTCGTTCGTCCCGGCCGGGGGTAAATTAAATTCACTTCGCTCTATAATGAATTTATGTAAAATTAAATTTTACCTTTGTACTATGAACGTCCAGGGCTGACTGCGCCGTGATATCTCTTCATTTAGTAGCTTAACTAAAACCAATTAAATGTTCATATTTTTGTTGAAAATGACTTATTAAATAAGTTATTTAATTTTGGTGGAATGAGAAACATTTCTCAGAAGATTTAGTCTCTTGTTGCACATCTAAATTTGTCTCAGTTTATACTCAGTACCTGGGCAACCTAGCTCCGCTCGAATGAAAATAGAGAAAACGAATTTTCCCAGATATTAAACCTAGCTAGATCGATTTTTCGCCCCCGTAAACAACTTTCATCGAAATCGTTAGCGCCGTTTTCGAGGACATGATTACAAATATACAGCACAAGCATAACACACAACAAAAACTCTGTCCGATCCAAAAGGGAGCGCCTAGATACCGCAATATCATCACTAAAAAGCATATTTTTTTTGGTGAAATTACGAATGTTACTTGTATAACTATTTAAAATTCACGTTTTTAGTACCTAAATTACCCCAAATACATTATAAATTAGCAAATTCTCTACAGAGGTCATAAGTTATGACATGTACACACCCGCTAGACGACGGCTGCCCACGTCCCATGTAAGAATAATCAGGTTTTTCCCATACAAAAAAAATGCGGCAATTTTTTTAATTTTTTTATAATGAACCACATAAATAGACTCTCAGTATGATTCTTAACAACACCTCACGGATCGGACAAGGTTTTTTTTACACGCTGTATATTCAAATATTGCTCATTTAATAGCATAAGATTTAAACCTGATTTCTATTCAAGGAAGAAGTAAACTTGTATCCACCTGATTATCCTCCTACGCACAATTTAAGCATTGTTAGCTGCTGGTGCTGCTAGCTACTACTACTTTGTGATATTCATAGCCGTTATGACTATGCGTAGGGAGGAGAGGAGGGTGGAGCTCGTGGCTAAGTAATAACAGCCGCACGGGTCGATTCATCAGGTTAAGCTACGCTTGCCGGGGTTGGTCGGTGGATAGGTGACCATCTTTACATATCGAGACTCCTCCGTGCCTCGGAAAGCACGTTAAACCGTTGGTCCCGGCTGTCATTTGTGGATCTTTGATAGTCGTTACGGGTCGTCAGAAGCCCGAAAGTCTGACAACCAGTCTTGCCAACGGGTATCGTAATACCCAGTTACTGGGTTGTGGAGGTCAGATAGGCAGTTGCTCCATGTAAAATACTGGTATTCAGCTGCATCCGGTTGGACTGGAAGCCGACCCCAACATAGTTGGGAAAAGGCTAGGCAGATGATGATGACTATGCGTAGGGGCTGGTACACTCTCCACTAAGTTGGTATTGTATCCGCTGCTGTTGTGAATGTAGTGAACTTAAATAGAAGACAAATGTTCAGCAGAAGACAATATATACGAGTATACGACCTGTTGATCACGATTAGAATCTGAATTACCGGAACTAAGGCGGGTATAATAAAGTGTTATTTTTAACGGATTTCAAAAAGAGGAGGTTTCGGTATGTTTTTTTTTTGTGTGTTTATGACCCGATTACTCCGCCAATTATGTATTGATTTTGTTGATTATTTTTTTGTGCGGTAGGTCATGCTTCAGAGGTGGTCCCATATAAATTTTATTAACTTTGCTTGTGTAGTTTCTGAGTCAGCTTCAATATTACGTATTTTTCCCACTTAGTCTATATAGACAATGTTTTAAGTCACTCCGTCACTGTTATTTACATAACAGCACCACAACTAAAAAGTGAAAAATAAAAACTTTTACAAAAAAAATACAACCGACTTCCAAAAAAACACTAAAATGTGAAAATTTACTTTAATTTCGGAAGTCAAAAAACGAAAATTCAAAACCAAAAACAGCTACATCCGGTTAGACTGGAAGCCCATCCCAACATAGTTGGGAAAAGGCTAGGCAGATTGTTTTTTTGGAATAGTGTAGTTATCATCCGTGGTTTAAATGGTTTTATGCTAAATAGGTACAGGGTGATGCAAAAATTATTAGCTCTAGTACTAGGTAGGCTTGACGTTCATTGGCCCGATCTGTATCTGTTACACCTATCACAGTCACAGGATATACAGGAAAGTGATTCCTTTGCTTCCTGTGGCAGTAGGTTAGGTACCATAAATTCTAAGAAACCAACAAATGATGTAGGTTTAGTTTATTTTTAAATAATTTTATAGTTATCTACGATTTTAATACTTTTTTGTAATATGTGGCATAAATTATTAAATTTTGTTTAGGTACTAGGTATTTTGTCAGGAACTCTGAAACGAGAAAGAGTCACAAAAGCGAATTAAACGTTTAATGTATTAGAATTAAACGTTTAATTCATTAGAATCAAATATTTAATTCGCCTTTGTGGATCTCATCAAAAACTAAGAAATGTATGTCTTTGATGAATTTATTGCTAATTTTTAACCGATTTAAAAAAGGAGGTTTCTTTATCCAAAAGCAATTTGTACCTGCAGTTTCTCGGTTTTCAGAACTTGATGAGAGGGGATAATGCGGAATAACCCCTAATATATGCTTCACTATGTGAACGCAAGTAACTTCAATAACAAAATATATAGTTCCGACACTGTCGTCAAAGTCAAAGTCAAAGTAAAATAATTTATTTCAAATAGGCACATAAAAGGCACTTTTGAACGACAATGAAAATCAAAGGAATAGAATTGATTCTAGTTGCCCATTCCAAAAGGTAGCTTTCGTATGGAGAAGAATGGGCAAGAAACTCCACCGTTACTCTTTTCAAAAATGTTTACAATATTTTGTATACATGAATTATATAATTATATGTGAAGACCATGCACCCACAATAAGATTACTGTCCATCAAAAGGCAAAAAAAAATTATAAATGGAGCAATGACAAATAAATCAGTTATCTGATAGGTACATGGTGCTCACATATTTACAAACATTGTAAAAGTATACGATATTACATATTCCTAACATCTTTACAAGTAATACTAATAAGTCAGTGCGTGATTCCAAGCAATCACAGAGTGTAAAAATCTATGACATACAAATAATGAATACTCATTCACAAGGACCTTTTTTTAATTTTCTTTTCATGTCCTGGGTCTTAAAAACGATACATTGAATCTATTTGATACCGAAAACCGAATTAAATTTAAAAAAATCGTCTGTTTATTACTTTTTGTATGCCCCAGGGCCTCCCTTTAAAGGCACACCTATAAATCCGGCCCTGGCAACAACCATCCACATAATCAATTGTATACAAACAAAATTAAGCGTGGGCCACAACTGCATACTATAAACGACTTCTATTTCCAGGAACAGCCCGTGGGTTGCCGTGGGTGGGTGTGTTCGTTCTTCGACGCGCGTCATGTCCGCGAGACGTTGACGGTCGCCTTCAGAACTGGTCCGAGGCGGCGGAGACTCAGGGTCTCGTTGCTGATTGTCGTTGTCTGCGTTATTTTTGGACCTTTACACGGTAAGTTTTGTTCATTGTATAAACCTACATTACATTTATAAACATTTAAAAAAATAAAAAAATTGTAGCCCATCAGTATGAGGAACAGGGTCCAAGCTGCCGGTGATCAGAGCAGCGCGGTAAGGGGTCTAGAGAGAGGAACCTCCTCACTAAGCGTGCCGTGTCTGGAAGTACTTGCTTTTTGAATCAGGTCCTTGATCCAACTGCATAACGAGAGCCTCTTCGAAGAGGCTTTGGTCATCCTAGTAATTGTATGGAAGTTTGTGCACACATGCACAAACGTCCATACATACGGTTCGTACAATTTCTAGAATGGCCATACTGGATCAGAAACGACCACAAATCGAATACTAGCCGATTACGGATAAATGGGCAATCTTTTACAAGATTAAAACCAAAATACTTACCAATAGTACCTACCTACAGTGTATGTTTGTAAAATAATGTTCCTAACTGGGGGCCTAAAACGGCCACATTAGCAATTCCTCTAATTTGAGACAAAAGCAATAAATAATGTGTGGACCATTTTACGAATCTCCATAGAAAACTGTCAATCAGATGAATTATTTCGTAATATGAATCGCACGCAGATCATAATATGAATTGTCAGTTTGTGACATTTTACGATGATTCTTAATATTTTGCTATTATGATTCTGCCAGTGACTGTTTTAAGCCCCCTGTTGTAAGTAAATAAACCTTATCATTTCAAACATGCTTAATTCTTCGTTAAGCATGTTTGAAATGACAAGGTTTTTTTCTCGATTCTTTTGTAAAGATGAATCTAATGAATCTTGTACTTTTATAAAACCCGGCTATCAGGGTACTATTATCAACTTTTGAGCACTTTCCTAGAAAAAAGGCCTTAAGAAAATTATTTTTTTCCTCGTATTTAGAATTTAAAATTCGGAGGGTATTCGCTCGTGTAATTATTTCCCAGAACGTAAGCATCAAAGAAAATAAGAAAAAATAAATCATTTGCACACCAACCTTATGTTGTGGATTCCATAAATATAGTTACTTATATATATTTCTATGTTCTTTTATATCGTACTGCCAAATGTTTTTGTTGAAAAGTAAATTCATTCTAGTCTGAAAAGAATTCAAACTCAAAGCATTTATTTCAAATAAACCAATTACAAGCACTTTTGAATTGTAAAGCGGTCGGTCAGTCAGAAAGATGAAGCTAGTTGCCCATTCCAAAGCGTAATAGGTAACTATGTAGATTATGATAAATGGTTTCCGTGAATCAGGAAATAAATTATTATGTATTGAAATAAATTGTGGTTTTGACAACCAGTTTTACCAAGGGGTATCGTATTACCCAGTTACTGGGTTGTGGAGGTCAGATAGGCAGTCCCTCCATGTAATATACTGGTATACAGCTGCATCCGGTTAGACTGGAAACTGGAGACTGGACCCCAACATAGTTGGGAAAAGGCTAGTTAGATTGATTATGAGTTGGTTTTGAGTGTTACAATATTGATTTCTACGAAACGGGACAGCATCTATTATCTTAAGTTAAAGTAACAAAACATAATTACCTATTTCTTCTTTTCGTGTGGTTAGTGACTAACCTGGTGTCAGAGTTTTAAAGCCGCCCAAAGGCCTCTGACTTGGCTTTACATGCTGTCGACAAATATCTCCCAGACACGCGATGTTTTCCTTCACCGTTTTTTAAAGCAAGTGATAATCATACAATACGCACATGAATCCGAGAAGTCAGAGGTGCGTGGCTTGGGTTCGTAATCGAGATCTATGACTTGGCAAACCTTTGTGGGAAATCATCAAATGACTACTCCCGCTCTGGGCGGAGCGGGAGGTGTTAAACCCACCCGTGTTCCTTCAGTTGCCTATTGCCAAGGTCCCGGTATCCCTTTCGGACTTTCTCGCAATCCTGGCAGGTATCGGTCCTAACGGACCCCGTCAAGTGTGCTGACATCTCTTTGAGGCGCCCGTGGAACACGACGCGCCGTCGACCCGGGCCTGGTCCTAATCGGACGGCGAGCTACCCATTGCTCGCCGTCCGCAAGCCCGCGCCTACGGTGGCTGGGAATCCGACTGGGATTCCCGACGCCCAGGGCGTCTACCGCGGTGGCGGTTAGGGTCGTGAGGGCGCATACATGGCATTCGTGAGACTGCATTATTCGGTCACAACATTAAGCTATCACTGCTTGGAACATGATTATTTTACAATTTATTTATGAACAAACCTGTGTGTTCCTTACAGGTGAAATGAACGTGCTGTATCTGTTTATGAGATACAGGTTCAACTGGGACGAGGTGCAGTTCAGTATGTTCTGTACTTATAGTATCATCACTAACTTAGTGGGTGAGTATACTTCATACCTACATCATTTTCACCATAATTAATTTTTTTTAAATCAACAACCGTCTTCCAAAAAAAACACTAAAATAGTGAAAAATTACTTTAATTTCGAAAGTCGGTGTCTTCGCTTTTCAATTTTCGTTTATTGCCACCGACTTCCAATATTAAAGTTATTTTTCACATTTTTATTGTTTTTTTTGGAAGTTGGTTGTTTTTTTTTGTAAAAAGTTTTTGTTTTACACTTTTTTGTTGTGGTACCTACCCCACACAAATTCGAATACCACTACCTGCTATGTAAATAACAGTGACGGAGTCAAATAAGATATCATCTACATAGACTAAGTGGGAAAAATACGTAATTATTGAAGCTAACTCAAAAACTACGCAAGCAAAATTAATAAAATTTATATGGGACCACCTCGGTATAGCCATTCGAACCAAAAAAATAATTTGTAAATCAGTTAACAATTGGCGAAAATAACGGTGAACGTACACAAAAAAAAAAATACATACAGACGAACATAGAACCTCTTCCTTTTTGAAGAAGTCGGTTAAAAATGAAATGTTGTTCGTTGGTAAGCGCATGTTGAGAATGGCTGGATAGTTTTGGATATTTATTGTTTTAAAACGTTCGCAATAGCACAAATTTGGTTTTTGTAGAACGAAAAATTAAAAAATATCCCCGGTAAGTGTTCATATTCGGAAAAAAAACTGAACATCTTTTGTTTTCTATGGAATTTTTGTATGAATTATTGAAAGGACAGAGGGCCTAGAGAAGTGACAGGTGCTTTGAAAGCGTTTCGTATTTCTACGACTTTCAACAGAATTGACATAAGCTTTTTCGATAGCTTATGTCAGTCCTATACATTTTTGCCTATTCCATCAGCATTATCGCTTATAGAATGTCACGTTGTCTAGGCCCTTTGAGGCACTAGACAAAGTCGTTGTAGAAATACGAAACGCTTTCGAAGCGATTGTCACTTGTCCAGGCCCTCAGGACAACGTCTGTTGGGTCAGCTAGCACCAAATAGATTTAAAATACTATGGAGAAGCTATCAGTACAAATGTCATAGAAAAACTATGATAATTATTCCGACCAGTCGTACTCAGCGCTTCTCTTCCACATGTATTATGCGCACGGCTAATATGTGGAACTCTCTGCCAGCAATGTGTTCTCTTCCACGTATAATCCGTCGGCCTTCAAATCATGAGTGGCCAGGCTTCTTCTGGGCATGCTCATTCCATCGTAGACCTCATCCATCGCTTTCTATCAGGCGAGGTCGAGGTCACATTCCACAATAAAAAAAAACGAGGAGAGAATCATAATTTTTACTATTTGATACCGAAAAAATCGGTTTCAATAAGAAAAAAGAAAATAGGTTTCGATAGATAGCAATTTGGTTTCTTTATTTTCTCATTACTTATCGGGAATATTATCAACTAGTTTATTAATTTCACGGAAATCTTAAACATCCAACCGTTTGGAGCCTACTTGATGAAATCAATGATCTATTGATAGATTGTTCAATTCAGACTAAGATCGTTTCAATATTATATTAATCTCTACGATTTGAATTTTCTTGTTAAATCAACTCAATAACGCTGGCAACCCTTTATTCCCCTTTAAAATTGAACTGTAATAATTATTATTTCGTGGAAATATCGTTGAATGGGATATTGTTGTATAACAATTTTATAAATAAATAAATAATAATAAATCGAGCAGAAATTCGTAAATTGTTGATGTTTGACAATATAACGTCTTTATCGTCTACTAGCTGCGCACCGCGATTTCACCCGCGTAAGTCTCGATCCCGTGGGAATATCGGGATAAATAGTATCTTATGTCCTATTCCAGGTCATAGTCTACCCATGTGCCAAATTTCATCCAAATCCGTTCAGACGTTTTAGTGTAAAAGCGTAACAAACAAACAAACTCACTTTCACATGTATTATATTTAGTTAGGATATCGTCATTAAAGCGTCTGACATTTTCCCCTCAGGTACGCTGTTCTCCATCAGCATATTCAGCGACTTCATGAAGCTGGACGACACCGTGGTGGGCATCATCTCCTGCACCAGCAAGATCCTCGCTTCCTTCATCTTCGCTTTCGCTTCTACTACCACTGAGATTTATATCGGTAAGAACTTATAATTTTAGCTTACCTTGCCCTGAAACGTAAAAGGAAAAATGTTGACAAACATTTGACTAGTCTGTATTAAACTTCATACATTGAAGATTTACATCACTATGGTAGGCAGTTTAGCAATGTCTTAGAATTAATGTCTATGTTCGTAGAAGGTACAGCCACCAGATTTATCCTTCAGAAAGTACATTTAACAGATTTAGAAACATGAAAGAATATTTAATTATTCCCAAAATACATCCTTGTTATACAGTGTTCCTTTTGATGTCCTATAACTCCGTCCATAACTCCAAGGTCCAGGTTCTTTGTTTTTTTTCAATTTGGGATTTGACATTTGCACCTGTCAAATTAGTCTACGAGATTAGAAAACAGACATAACACTAGACTCTCGATCTAAGTTTCATTGATAAGTACCTACGAGTAAATAATTTTCATTCAAGGGTGTTTTCAATAAATAATTGTGACTTTGTCGAACGGTTTCATATGAAAAATGAAAACAAAAAAAAAAATATGCCAGATGTTTGTTTGACATGATCTCATTAATACCCTAGAGTTAAAAGGAACACGTTATATTATACGTCCTCAGTACCTTAATGAAAATATAATTCGATCCAAACCTCCTTGGTACCTTTCCACTTGATCCAGTTCCTAAATGTGTAAGTACCTCCGATAATCTTCGACCAAGAAATACCCGATATTGATGTGATTTAGACAAAGTTGTTCATAACATAAATTTATTTGTTACAGCGCCTTTAGTAGAAATCTTCAACGGGACATCATTCATCGCGATGCGTTCGATTGCCTCGAAACTAGTGAACAGTGAGGAACTGGGTAAGTAATATTTTTAATTGCATATATACTCTATGGGGTTTCTATAGCAATCAAGTTAATTATTATCAAGCTGTCAGCTACAGAAAAAATTTGTTTAAAAAAAATGATTTTCAAGAATACAGCAAATTGATGTAGTAGACCACGGAATTTTACTAACAAAAATATAACGTCGAACAAATAAATAATACTTTATTTTATTCTACATGATTCATAATAAATTATCACTATTTTTTTTTTTTTTAATAATCTTTGTTACCATCGCGGGTACAGCTTGGATGAGGCTGGCCGAAGAGCGTGGGGATTGGCACTTGAGAAACGAGGCCTATGATCAAAAGTGGATGAAGTCAATCTGAGTATGATCTTGATGATACCGACTTCGTAATTACCAAGGAAACCTCTAAGGTTGAATATCACGAGCAATTCATAAAAAAGACGATCTAGTTTTGCTTTCAACAATGTAATTTGACAGATTTGTTCAATATTAGTAAAGTTTCAAAGTGATAAAGTAATTACGAGGTTAACTATTCATAAGTTCCCTTTCTTTTTATCAGCCTTAGGCACATGTCCCACCGCTAAAAAGGAATGGACTAGCTATCAACGATTTTCTCGCTACAGAAACTAGGTTATCACTACTTAAAGAGTACTCACTCAGCGACACTCGCGGACTCAATACTCGCTGAGAGATTCACGCTTGGTACGTATCCATACCAGCGAAAAATTGCTCGTCGCCGTCGCGCACTTGCTGCTGGTTGCTCGCCAACATGTTTTTAGTTGGTAGCTACTCTGCTAACTACTCGCTCCCATCGCTCGCTTCATCATCTCAAATGGAAAAAAACACTCAAAAATATACTAGCACCCAATTTCATTATAGTCATTCCTATGATTCAGTGGTGGACTAGTGGTAACGGCCACCACTCACGAGTTGTAGGTCGTAGGTTCGACCCCAGACAGGCGCTTTACTTTGTGATAATTATTTCCTCACCACTGCTCTCAAAACGGTGAAGGAAAACATCGTGAGGAAACCGGCATGCCCTAGAACCAAAATTCCAAGACATGTGATATCTACCAACCCGTACTGGGCCCGCGTGGTGGATTACGGCCCACTCCCTCCCACAGGGAGGAGGCCTGTGTGCAACTGGGACTATTATAGGCAGATTATGTTATGTTTGTATGTAATTCCTATGATTCAGAAGTAAATACCTTCTTGATTTGGTGACACTAATTAGGATTTACGTAATAAGTGACAACAAAATTAAAGTAAATTTATTGACGCCAATAATACCTCTGTGGTTTACGAAATCGTGAAGGTGAATCATGAAAACAATATAAAATAACCATAAAATATAATGCTTGAAGAAAAATAAATAATGCTTGTACATTTTTAACCACAATTGACTCATATGGAACATAATATTTGTTAACAAGAGATAAGGAAAACAATAGAGTTCAAAATCGGAGGGCCAATACTCGTTCTTAAAAAACTTTTAAATTCAAGTCATTGCGACTCGTCTCAGCAATAATCAATGTCACGTCCCCAAAATTTATTTGAATTTATTTGACACAGGTAAGGCACACAATCCTGGGGTCCCGATGGCAATTGCTCATGAGGACTGTTTTCTGTCAGTAAATTAATAAATGAATTAAAGATTTTTATTATGTAGAATATGGTTTACCTGAAACTGGAGATTTTCGTGTCATAAAATAAATGAACTAGTAGCTAGTCCATTTGGTTCTAATAAGCAACTATCGACTTTCAGACAAAATATGATCTAATAAGAATGTTTGATTCAAGGGTCGAAGTTATTGGATAGAGTTATAGCTCTGATCTTACTATTTGTTTAGAATCATGGAATTAATAACGCGTAGTTATTCGAGCAAGATAATAATTGGTTTCACTTCGTACTTAGGTAAATAGAACATTTATTTATTTACATAGGTACATAACTCGTGTCTTTTTGGCAGTATATTAATGCTTGTGGTATATTTTTGGGTATACTTATTTTTCTCGCAACCGACATACACAAATGGCTACACATTTCCAGTTTATGCTGATCTCACATTGTATAAGATTTCCGTACAATGCGAGGTCAGCTTATACTGAAAATGTATAGCTTGATGTGTAGCCGTGTGTACTTGTACAAACAGATGTATGAACGTAAACGAAGCAAAAAGAATATTTAAGGATCGTGTCAGGTGGCATTCTGTACTTTCTGCCTACCCCCATGGGAAGAAGGAGTGATTTTATGTATGTATGTTATTTTATTTTCACTTGATGCATTGATAGATTTTGTCAAAACAACAAGATGTTTTTGTTGAATATTTTGTAACTACTTCGGGACATGTCTGCCGCATGTTGAATGAGTCATGTGCCAAATCTACCACCATGTGGGTCCCAGAAAACGTCAGTCGACATTGAGGCAGACCCAGGAGACACACAGACAGATTGATTCACACTAGCTCAAACTAGAGAGGAGTGGAAAGTAGAATGTGAGGCCTTTGCCCAGCAGTGGGACAACCCGGGCTAAAAAATTATAAAATAAAATACCTTGGGTAGCGGTGATACGCTATTCGGCAATTGGAAAGTTACGTTTTCCAAAAAAAAATTATTACAAAACATGGCAATTCTCCTTCTCACAATTTTCCTTGTCATCGTAACCAATAAATGCATCGATAATATTGTTTTACTACGTGCAAACTGACATGAACGAACATGCCAAATTAGGTAACAGTTAACAAAAGGTTAAGGAAAACTCCAGAAATACTGGGATTACAGCGGTTATTTTTATCATTTAATTGAGTAACAGGAGATCCCGTCTATAAATGGGTCAGCACACTACGTAAATATAACGTCATTAGAATTGATAACTGCGCATGTGTACCTATGGCATAGTTCCATATGATGCCTTTGCCATTTGTTTTCATACCAACTTTGGTTTATACAGAAAGATACAGGCGACGTAATATTAGTTGTTTATTTTGGTGCGGACCTGTTACACAAGTATTTCATTTTATACCTATTTGAAACCATTGGGAACTAGGGATGTAAGTTTTCTAAATTAACGTAAATGTCATTTAAATAAATCATTAAAAAAAACACCTCATCATCGTAAATGTCATTTGAATTTCACCAAAGAATCTGATCGCGATCAGCACATGTAAGCCGCGTTTACGAGCTGCCAGTGTTAATATTCCACAACAATAATGACACTGACAGCACTTGATAGCTTAGATGTGCTGATCTCGTTCAGTTTCGTCGATGAAATTCACCAAGTAATAACCAAGTTGTTTGCGATAGTGCGTGCTGCATTTGTTTTAACACCAGTTTTGTGTGTCGTAGGTACTTTACGAATCCTCCATAACTTGACCCGTGACGCGTTTGGTAGCACTGTTCTGTAAGTCACCATTTTGAACTCTATTAGTGTCGAAACTAAGTTTTACAAGCAATGATGACGACAAGGGACAAGTTATTGTGAACGGTCTGTACTTACTGGCTGGATCGTACTCGGCCCAGTTGTATAACGTCATCTAGGCACCATAGCCATCTCTCACTACGTCATTCGCTCTTAGGCACACCAAAAATAAAAGCAAACTTTACCCAATTAAACTTAACGCGATGGAACTTAAACATTGGATATAGGAGCCTTGGGAGAAGCCCAAAGCGCGTCATTAACCACGGTCCCTCTTGACCTTAACTTAACCTCAACTTAAAACGAAATCATTTCACGACAGATTTGGGAAAAGACATACAGAACTTTAAAGTTCAAGTACCTAATTTAGAAATTAGAGCAGTAACCATTATCTCATGTCTTTTAATTGGTATTGGAAACGAATCCTGCACAAGCATAGGTCAATCTTACAGAGATTTGTGGGCTGAGAACTTAGAAACTGTCATAGAACAACCGAACTATTCTGTAAAAATCGCAAAGTGAAAACTCACGTGAAGTGAGCTTAATTAAAATGAGCTGTCAATCATCAAGTGGAATGGCAGCTCACTTGTCACCTAAGTTTTCACGGTGACATTTTTACAGAATACACCGGCTGTTCTTTTTATGTCAAAAAACATTTTATTATAATTTTTATTTGTTCTCAATCCGTAATGGTGGATAGTGGCTCGTTACCTATCGATCTCGGGAAAAGGGTAGAGTGCTATTAGGTTGTTCCAGTAAGAAATTCTCAGTTGCTACCCAGAGTATTTGTTGTATGCGCTAAAGTAGCCCGCGAAATTCAAATTGTATTACCTTTTTGCAGTATATAAGTGCCAAATGTCATGATTTCATGAAATAGTCATTAAATGCACTTACATGAACTTAAAGAGTTGTATTGCTGATTCTAATGATTGTAATTCTGTAAATCCATATATGTTACGGCCGCAAATCATATTTAGATCAACATACAACATACTATTGACCTGCAAATTGCAAAAAACGTAAGAAAATTTGAATTTCGCGGGCTACCTTAGCGCATTCCCCTTAATAGCAGTATGCTCACACATATAGGACTTATTACTGGCGAAATACTGTGCTTCACAACTATCTACCTGCTTCTCTGCTTAAACAGTCCTAGATAAGTAATTTGACAGAATCTATAGAGAATCCTTTGCCCAGACTGTTGTGGGCGGGTTTCTGTAATAAACGTTAATTGCGCGGATAACCCTGTTTGCGCTATACGGGATTTTCGTGAAGTCAGCCGTGATACGTAGTTCACATGTGGCATTGTAGATGCCGCCACAAATCTACTAACACTTCTCTTTCTTTCTAGGTAAAGTGAACTCCCTCTTCGGTCTGGCAGAGGCGATGATGCCCCTGGTCTACGGTCCCCTATACTCCAGAGTGTACATGGCAACACTGACTGTACTGCCTGGCGCTGTGTTTCTGCTCGGTGCGGCTATGACTGTACCTGCTGTGGCCATATTTGGGTAACTTTTTCCTTTTAACAAAATAATATTATTTTGTAGGCAAAGTTAATTTATTTGTTGTCGAATCGACTTTACAACTCCGTATTTTGAATTTTTCTGTCTGTGATGACTTGTTTAAACCTTTTTAGTTGACTTTTTTGCCGTAGTTCGATTTTAGTTTTTAATTTTATTTAAAAATTTTGGGGTTATTTTTTTTAAATGCTAATTAAGCCCTTTCATTTGATACCCAACATGGCCTAGTTATGGAATAATAAAAAATTAGTTCATGACTTTATGTCCTCTAGAGGGCACCATATTCAATTTAATGTGACGTCACATAGCCTATTACCAGTGGACAATAAAGACGCTTCCAACGATACCTCATTTGTCAAATTTTGATGAGGAGTTTAGAAGATACGACGAAACAGATGAACATACATACATACTCGTCAAAATCAACCCTTCTTTTTGCTTCGCCGTAGTCGGGTAAATAGGTGAGAGTTCGAAGAAACCATTCGAGACCGGTTTTCCTCGCATCGTTGCTAGGTTTAAACAAAATCTGTACACTTCCTCGTTGCAAAAACTAAGTTTTATATTATTAATAGTAATTTATTGAAATGGTTTCCTGGTCCATCGTCAGTTTTCTGAAAGTATTTCTATTTAAAAAAAATTAACTTTATAAGTAATATTTATTTAAAAGATTTATTGTCCTTTGGAGATTGTTATATTTGCTATATACCTAGCCTTATTGTTGTCGTATGTAAAGGCGTTTAATGAATAAGTGTAATCGTAATCATACATAAATCGTATATAACAAGGTCATTACACTCTTCACATATCAATCTCAAACTCAAAGCATTTTATATAAAGGCACTTTTGAATATTGTCAAAAGAGTCGGTCAGTCAGTCAGTAAGTTGAAGTTACCCGGGTTCCCAAACGTAAATCCATCTACTTACATCTCTAAATATTATAAAACAAAGTCGCTTTTCGCGTTTGTCTGTATGTCCGCGTTGTTCTTCTTAAATACGCAGTGGATTTTGATGCGATTTTCACCATCATTATTTAGATAATGTATTCCGGTAGGTTTATGTGTGTGTAATATGTAGTGATGTATTTCACTACATATTATAAAACGAAGTCCTCCGCCGCGTCTGTCTATCTGTCTGTTCGCGTTAAACTCAAAAACTACTGCACCGATTTTCATGCTGTTTTCACCAATGTATAGATAGAGTGGTTCTCAAGGAAGGATTTAATCAATAATAACCGACATCCACGCGGACGAAGCCAAAGGAATCAGCTAGTTATTAATATTTAAATAACGTTTAATATGGAAGTCTCGATATTTCGTCAAGTCATAAAAACCGTGTGGAGCACGGGCGGGTCAATAGTTCCGGGTTCAAACAGCGGATTAAACTTTTTATTGCAACCTACTTAGCTTCGATGATAGAGTTGGCTGTAACACGTGACTAGTTCAGTTAGTTCATATATTTATTTAATTAATTAATAAAGTCGTCCATAAATTCAATAAGTAATAATCGTATTAGCTACTGAAATTGAATAGGTAATAACCATTTCTATTACCGAACTAACTTAAGTACAAATATGTGGCACTGAAAAAATACCTAATTGAAATACTTTTTTTTTTTTTTCAATATTATGAAATAGAAAGAAAGAAAGAAAAATAGGTTTATTTGTCACAGCAACACGTGGATAAAAAGTGGTATCAGCAATATTAAATTAAATAAAATAGAAAAAAAAATAGAATCGTGTTAGCACGTTAAACCGTTGGTCCCGGCTGTCATTTGTGGATATTTGACAGTCGTTACGGGTTGTCAGAAGCCCGAAAGTCTGACAACCAGTCTTGCCAAGGGGTATCGTATTACCCAGTTACTGGGTTGTGGAGGTCAGATAGGCAGTCGCTCTATGTAAAATACTGGTAGTCAGCTGCATCCGGTTGGACTGGAAGCTGACCCCAACATGGTTGGGAAAAGGCTAGGCAGATGCAGATGATGATTATGAAATCGTGTTATAACCCGTTCTTACTGAATGTCTATTTATTTACTTACTAGAACTTGTAACACTGGAGACAAAATTTCGATAATTTCAATTTTACGGCTGTTATTTTGGGTTTCTCCTAATCTTTTGTGTTCCTAAACCGCGGCAGTATTGAGTCGAACAAAACGAACAAATTATTCAAATCGGTCGAGCCATTTCAGAGTTTTTGCGAGAATGAGGCACGACAATTGATTTTTATTATAATTAGATGCAAACCGATAATTAACAAAACGATTTTAGTTTAGACCTATGTCACAAACTGACAATTCCTAATATGATCTGCGTGTAATTCATATTACGAAATAATTCATCTGTTTGATAGTTTTCTATGGAGATTCGTAAAATGGTCCACAAGTTATGAATTGCTTATAAGTCAGATTAGAGGAATTGCTAATGATAGCTGGAATTCAGGAAATTAACTGCTTTTAGAGGAATTGCTAATGTGGCCGGTTTAGGCCCCCTGTTTTCCTGTTTAAGTATTAAAATTAGAAACAGTTTATTTATATAAATTAAGACATTCTTTGGCCCTGGAAAAGGATGCGTGGAAGGATTTGGGGGTGCCCTTTGCTCAGCAATGGGACAGTAGTACCAGTAGCCTAACATAAAAAAGATAAAATACAATAGACGTAGATATATTTAGTAACCTATTCCGCTTAACTATTCTTCAAGAGTCATAAAAAACCCTGTAAATTATGGACACGTGCTCGTTCCTGATTGTTTCTCTGCGTCCAGCACTCGGTGTGGCAACACGTCGTGTTCTGGTTTGCAATTGGTCAATCGTCATCCTGAGGATGCCTCGTTGAGAGTTGAAACACGCGTCGATTTCTTACAGGGTTTTGTATGACTCTTGAAGAATAGTTGAGCGGAATAGGTTACTAAATATATCTACATCTATTGTATTTCATAATGGATTTCCGCAAAGTCAAGCCTGAATCAATTAACTATAAAAAAGATATTCTTTTGATTAATTTTCTTATTATTTGTAAGTACACCCTTGGGGTATATTAAACAAATTGTTATACAATTTTGACCACCTTTATTTGTAAACTACTGTAGCAACATTAAATAATATTCTATTCTATGCTAAGGAAGAAAAACCTAAACAACATAGAAATCCATATAGATAGATAGATAAAACGTTTATTTGGTGCACACAAAAGACAGCACAATATACAAAAACACGGTTAAAGGAATAGCTACAAGGTGCCAATTCACAAAAAAAAAAAATTAAACAATAAAAGAAAACTAAACTAGACACAGTGCTGACAATATTGTCTATGACACACTTTAAAAAATAACGAAACATACAAAGTGCGGTGTGCGTCTCAACGTTGCACCAAATGGGAGTCCAACTCAGCATGTGTCAGGCAAATATACCTGACGCTGATATTCTGCTGGATCCCTGCAATATATTGATACAGTAACTAGCGACCCGACCCTTCACACGTTTGTTACCACTTGACAAAACATCGAGATTTTTTCATAATAATTAAATAAGTTTTAGATACAACCTTCCGGAATAAATTCTCTAAATGATGGCGAAAACCGCATTAAAATCAGTCGCGCAGTTATAAAGAAATGCGGTCACACAGACACACGAAAAGCAACTTTAATTTATAATAATGTATATTATGTCGCAGTAAGATGGTTCTATTCGTGATATAGTTATATCCTTAGGGATATAGTTATTAGTTATATATCGCAATATAGTTATTTGAAAGTTTGTTAGTTTTATATTATTTATTACTAGCTGCTACCCGCGGTTTCGCCCGTTCTTTTACCAAAATAAAAATCAGCTCGCAATCACATCAGCTATCTTCCAGTGAAAGTTCCGTCAAAATCGGTTCACCCGTTTTGGAGATTATCCTTTTTTTTATATTATTATGTATTTAGTAAAAAGCTATTATTTTAGCATTTAGTTCATATTGTATGTACGTACATTATGTATAAGTATATGTATGTATAGATGAAAGACATAATCGTTGGTATTCCAGCAAATAACCTTGCCCTGACGTGATCACAATCGTGAACATGGAATGACGATACGGCAAAATAGTTTTGAATGCAGGCAAACTATACAATACAATGGTATTTTTTTAATTCTATTGTGAACGTTATAATGACCATTTTCTAGTTGTGTTTACAAAATATGTAAGTACTCGTGATTGTTTCGAAAAAAATGGCATATTTTTTCTACCATCTGAGTCAGTTTTATGCAGTTTCAAAGAGTGCCTATTATTCAAATGCTCTATAAGCTTCAACAGGGATAGACCCTAGATTCTTATCCCGTGTGTTAGAAAGGGTTTTCCGAAAAATGATCCAGACACTATCAGGGCCTTATATTTAAGTTTTTAGGGTTCCGTACCTTAGCGGTGCCAAACGGAACCCTATTAGGGCTTGTATACAAAACTGCGAATCGGCGCGATGCGAGTTCAGTTTTGTGTACAAGCCCTTACTAAACCTAGGCTGTCCGTCCGTCTGTCAGCGGGCTGTATCTCATGAACCGTAATTTAGACAGTTGAAATTTTCAAAGATTGTGTATTTCTATTGCCGATATAACAACAAAGCGTAAAAATGAAATAAAGTTAATAATTAAAGGGGGTTCCCATATAAGAAACGTGTTTTTTTCGTCGTTTTTCTCGCACTTGTCTGACTCGTACTTGGGCAATTTTTTTGTACAAAAATAACTTGCAAGAAATCTTTGTATACCAAACCTAACATTGGTTTTTAGCAATAGAATACCAACACGAAAAATAATCCCACACACATAAAAAAAATCGTCATTAGTATCCAACTAAGAAGTATTTATACTAAGAAATGTAACAGTACCATAATCCCTTTGTTGACTTCGCATATTTTTGTTTAACTTTTATATGAAAGGACTAACGGAACAAATATTAGTAAAGCTTAGATATAAATAGTAGGTAAACATGGCCTCGATCCAATGTGTAACCACATCTTACGATTTACTGTTGCATGGATTAAATCAAATTAAGGCTCCCGCAGACAGGAGCGACGCGACAGCGTGACACGACTCTAGTAGAACAATTTCTATGAAAACTTCATGAAAATTGTATCGCGTCGGTCGCACTGTTGCGTCGCGCCTGTCTGCGGGAGTCTTTATTAGTATGAAATATCGTTTTCGATTTGTGCGCTCAACAATGCAGACCAAACTTTGTCTGTCTTTGTTTATGTGTAGGTTTAAAATAAATCAATAAAGGAACCTGTCTCACCACCGCGCCGGCGATAAACGACAAGCAACTTAACTAAAGCTAGGAGTACTGATGGCCCAGTGGTAACGACACGACTTACGAGTGTGTAAATTATTTCATCATCACTGCTCTCAAAAAGTTGAAGGAAAATATAATGAGGAATCCGGCATGGCCTGTATGAAAAAAATCAAAGACATGTGACGTCCACCAACCCGCACTGGGCGCGTGTGGTGGAATACGACCCACTCCCTCTCACAGAAAGAGGAGGCCTGTGTCCCAGCAACGGGAACATTACACATTTATTATGCTTCAGACAGGTCAGGTGCGTAGTACTCGCAACCGGCGTGTGTGTACGAGTATGACCAGAGGCCCTAGTGTGAGTTTCTTTTAACCATCTCGACTTTACGCATCGAACGCGTTCGGCGCTCCGATTGGCCCTTCACCAGTGAAGGTCAGTGAAGCGCCAATCCGAGCGACGAACGCGGTCGATGCGTAAAGTCGAGATGGTTAAAAGAGACTCGCACTAAGGCCTCAGATGTATGAACGTAAACGAGGCAAAAGGAGTATGTATTAAATCGTAGCAGGTGGCGTTCTGTAGTTTCTGCCTACCCCAAATCAATCTTCCTAACCTTATCCCAACTATGTTGGGGTCGGCTTCCAGTCTAACCGGATGCAGCTAAATACCAGTATTTTACATAGAGCGACTGCCTATCTGACATCCACAACCCAGTAAGTGGTTAATACGATACCCCTTGGTAAGATTGGTTGTTAGACTTTCGGGCTTCTGACGACCCGTCACGACTGTCAATGTTCTACAAATGGCAGCCGGAACCAACGGCTTAGCGTGCTTTTGCTTTCCGAGGCACGGAGGAGTCTCGGTATGTAAAGATGGTTACCCATCCACGGGCCACCCCCGGCAAGCGTAGCTTTACCTGTTGGATCGACCCGTATGGCTGTTGTTACTTGGCCACGAGCTACTCATTTCTGCACTCCCATGGGTAAAAGTGTGAGTTTATGTATGTATTTAACTACCTCTGTAACTGTTAGTTCTTTTATCAAGACTGTTTTTCTGTCTTGCCTGACAAATTGATCGAATCTCATGATTATAAAATTCGTCTGCTAGAAAACTGGACCACGCGATGATTAATTTATCAAAACTACTTATAACAACTAATTGTTTGTAACCAATATGACTAAAGATTACGTGTAAATACTTCAAAACATCAACATAAATGTTTTGGAATTTTATCAATTCATTTAATTATAAACGTACTCATGATCAGTTCTCGTTACCTCTCAAGATATCAGTAACGAGAACGCACGGGAGCAATACTTGTGAAGTCACAGAATAAATAAATAGCAGTATTATATATCAACATCCATCAGGTCCATCAGGTTAAGCTACGCTTGCCGGGGTTGGTCCGTGGATGGGTGACCATCTTTACATACCTAGACTCCTCCGTGCCTCGGAAAGCACGTTAAGCCGTTGGTCCCGGCTGTCATTTGTGGATCTTTGACAGTCGTTACGGGTCGTCAGAAGCCCGAAAGTCTGACAACCAGTCTTACCAAGGGGTATCGTATTACCCAGTTACTGGGTTGTGGAGGTCAGATAGGCAGTCGCTCCATGTAAAATACTGGTATTCAGCTGCATCCGGTTAGACTGGAAGCCGACCCCAACATAGTTGGGAAAAGGCTAGGCAGATGATGGGTATTATATATCAACAGTGACCTTGAAATAATTACTTATAGCCGCTCGGTAGATAAACCTACCGCGTACATGCGTAACTGTCGCGCACTCGATACTGTTACATACACAGAGATATCAACAATAATAGACAATAATGACTAAGAAGTTAAGAACTTCTCTATGATTCTAGTGGGATATGAATGGACAATTGTATACTGTTTCGTCATTTCGCTTGGGGGATTATTCTTAAAGTGGTGAATGCGGAGCACGTGTTTGTAGGAATGTACTGTGTAATCGTGAAGAAAGTGTTGTGGAAATCTTTTTGCTATTATACTCTTTCAAATAAACCTACTTTGATTAAGTTAACTCTTGGGCCCAGGAAAGTATGGAGTCTTTTTGTCCCCTTTTTCTATCATATATCGTTAAGGCTCTTACATACTGGGGCGATTAGTCGCGCGACGTGACACCGCCGCATTGTTCGCCGTGAGAAATTGTTTTGTTAAAATTCGCGTCGCGCGACGAATCGCCCCAGTATGTAAGAGCCTTTAAACTAGCTGCGCCCCACGCTTTTGCCCGCATAAGTCTCAATCCCGTGGGAATATCGGGATAAAAAGTATTCTATATCCTAACCCAGGTCATGGTCTACCCATGAAACCTCGCCAAATTTCATCCAAATCCGTTTAGCCGTTTTAGCGTGAAATAACAAACAGACTTTCGCATTTATATTATTATTAGGATTATTTTTTTAGGTCAATTCGATCATTTTCTAGACCATTCGTAGACAAACATACAATTATAATTAATTATCAATAATATATTATTATTAATTATGATTATGTTATGTCAACAATCACTCGGGAAAATGTTATTATTTCCTATATCTAATTGCAATATTGATCTGATCTGCACGGATCATTGATGTGTTCAGTAACTGGCACACTTTTTACTCCGACAGTTTATAGGAAATGGAGATTAGTTTGGAGGCTGGGACAGTCGGTCAAGCAGAACTAAGTTGGTTCAATAACCACAGCTTAAAAATGATATACTAACTTCTGCTAATGATAATGAGTTGTCAATAAATCAATCCCTCTATGACGAAAATGTTAATGAAGTTGCTATTTCAAAACTAGTGTTGTGTTCTAGGTTGTTGTTTTGTTTTGTTTTAATTTAATATTATTTTATTAGCAATTAGTAAATGTTGGTCGTTTTGTTTATTGAAAGCGCTATTCTTTATGGTCTTGAGTAATATATTACCCTATGACCATTTATGTTTATATCTGTTAGGAAATAGCATAATTATGCCAATCAATGTAACCTTGTCACTGTTAGGTAGGGACAGCGAGTAGAGCGTAATTTTATCAATATACATAATATAGTTTGTACTAAAAGTATCAGATGAAACTGTAAACAAATGGATCATAAAACGTACCCCTGGGTGCCAATTTGTAGTGTCACATACAAATTGAGTGCTTTTATTTCATAATAAGAGTACTTATAACCGAAAATCAAACTTTAAATCACCTTAAAACTTAGTGTGATTTCACAAATGAGCCTTATTTTATTTCATAATCTCAATTTTCATCGATGATTTTTTAATTACAGTCGGATAATGTTATTCATACAATATTTATTGGAAATATTGGTGAGATAAAAGGTTGTAAACTTGTAAATACTGTGCTGGTGATTACTTTTAGTCAGTGATTGCATAAGAATTTAACCTGAATAGGGTAGTTTAGTAGTTTACGCTTTCATCACATACTTTTTGAACAGACTTTAGGTACTTGTTTTATGAGAAAATACATTCAAGATAACAATACCCCTATAAAGTCTGGCCTATAAGAGGGAGTATCGGCATAAACTATACCCTTAAACTATTAATAGGTATCTGCAGCCAAAGCAGCGCTAATAATGCCAAAGTTAGTGCCAAAGTTTTACGAAATTACTATCTGTATAGTAAGAGCCTAACCCTGTACTTGTCACTATCGATTTAAGTAATAAAACTTTTACAGAAGGCTTCCCGCAGACAGGCGCGGCGCGATTCTCGTAGAACACTGTTCATGAAGTTTTCTTAGAAGTTGTTCTACTAGAGTCGCGACGCGCCTGTCTGCGGGAGCCTTTTCAGGGCACGTCTGGACGCTAAACTTATTTCAAAATGTTCTGACTCTATTCTTTACTTTAACTTTGATATAAACAACGGCGACACTGATATTCATTACTTCATTGCATATTTTTTATTACCAAAACTATTACAAAAAAGTAAGGCGATAATTAAACGCATGATAATGACAGTCAATAAAGAATATTAGGCAAAACTAAAAAATAACTATAAATCTGGTTCAGTAACCTTCGCTCTTTTTTGCATAGACACAAGGTAAAATTAAACTCAAGTATATAAACATAATTATAGTCGGAAACTAGCGATTCATCTCAACACAACAAAAAGTTCAATTTATGTTTTGAAGCAGTCAGAAACTATGCATCTTAATTAATTCGCAACGAAAATACACAACGAATACCTAGTCGAGTTGAGTCTTTTACATCGCTCTGCCAAAGACACAACAACGAAATAAAAACATCAAGCAGATGCAAACTGGCCTCAGTACGAAACCTTCTGGCCGCGACTGTACACATTAATATCACGACTATATTACGCGTTTGAAAACTGTCCACTACATCATTTTACAATCGATCCTTACACTCGACACGAGTATACTATTTACATTTTCCTCTCCAAACGATAATAGCCCATTCATTCGTTTCAGATGGATGTATTTCGAACAAAGAGAGGACACCAAGCAAGTCGAGGAGATGGAGAACGTGAATAAAGACGTATAGCACTTCAGTGACTATTGAACTCAAAGCATTTATTATAAGTGAAAGTGTTATTGGACATTATACAGTGTTATGAATAAAGTGTGAATGTTTAATAAAATTTCCACGTTCTTTTTATTCGATTTTAACGCGGAAACAATCGGATGTTTATAATACCTGAGTGACACTGCGCGACGGATCGCCGACTTGTTTGAGTTTAACGACGTGTTAAGTGTATTTTCGATTTCACCGAGTGTGTTTGTGGACGCATTAAAGACTGATATGCCAACATAAGAGTGTTTGCTTACATACAACCGTACAATAGGACGCTAGCGACGTCCCACCGACGCCGGCACCAGTAATTCAATATTATACTGTATTTATCTTGGTGCTGTGAGGTTGTGCTCTCCAATATAACAACAATGTGACCCAACTTTGAAGATTTACTCGGATCTCAGGCGAGGTATATCTCCCTTGTTCCATATTTCAATCTCCAGTGAGTATTGATTTTATATTTGAAATTTTATAGAATACTTCGAGAAAGAATTTCTAAAATGGATAAAACGGATAAATCCGACGGGAAAACGTCTCGCGACGAGACGACAGAAGAACTGCCACTAAAAACGGAAGCAAAAAATGACATAAAGAGCATGACCTTTTTAGAGAAAATAAAATTGCTCAAATCAAATATAACGGTGGAACCGGTTTTGGCTCTATTTGTGATGCCGAGCGTGCTAGCGATGTTGGCGACACAGAACTTAAATTTAGAGAAAGCATGCAGGGTCAACCTGGGGTTCGGTGACGACGCCTGTACTGCTCTGAGGCTCAGAAAACGTGCTAACTACACGTTTGAAGAAAATGAAGTACAGAAACTGATAGCGTCAGTGCAAGCATGGAAAAGTGTCATACACACAGCCGTGCCAACGTTGCTTATGCTCTTTATTGGCGCATGGAGCGACAAAACGGGAAAGCGCAAGATATGCATGCTGATGCCAATCTTCGGGGAATTCATGACGTGTCTATTAAACATGATAAACACGTACTTTTTCTATGAAGTCCCGGTGGAATGGACGGTGTTCATGGAGGTCATATTCCCGTCCCTGACAGGAGGCTGGTACACGATGTTCCTCGGCACTTTTAGTTATTTAGGAGACATAACTTCTAAGGACACAAGGACATTTCGGATGGGGATATTGAACTTGTGCATGACGGTAGGATTTCCCATAGGAATGGGGTTGAGCGGAATCCTGCTGCGGGTCATCGGATATTACGGAGTGTTTTCGATATCTGCGGCATTGCAGTTTATCAATTTCTGTTACGTATTGTTCCGTATTGATGACCACACTTGGCTCGAGAACAAAGACAAGGTTTGTAAAGTCTATTTACTTACTCTATCTAGTATATTTAATGTTTTTCAACCCGATTGGATTTTATTTATAGGTCGCTCGATTGTCTTGAGCCTTTTATTCTACGTACCCATCTTTATTGAAAAAAAAGGCAAACGTCGCAAACGCGCATATACCAAACTATATTTTTTTTATATGTTGTTAAGTCCCCCGAGAGTAATTTATACCCAAGTTCGAAACCCTGAAAACCTTGTGCTACTCCCATGGTGGTCGAAAAACTGCGAAATTGGCACTGGTATCACTTTTTTTGAAAATATACTTTAAGTACGCGTTTTTAGGTATTTTGTTCCATATTTTTGAGAAGCCGATCCCAACATAGTTGGGCCAAACCCAAGCACTCTAGATCTATTGGTGCGAAGATAAAACTTGTCAAAGACGCCCATTATTACCGAAAAAAGTGATTTTTTAATTTTTTATAGTTGTTAAATGCGCGTTTGGTATGATTGACTGGGCAGCTAATTTATTCTTGACACTAATTCCATTTTGATTCATAACTCGAATCAGGTTCTAAAATAATCAAACATTAGGTATACATATCAATATATTTGTTCATAAACATAATGTTTTTAGGTCAAAAGAACCGGTTTCACGGGTTTCTTGTTAGAGTTCTTCGATTTCCAGAGCCTCAAGCAGACTGTAGAAATAGCTTTCAAGAAAGGACCGAATAACAGGCGACTGCGAATATGTCTGATATTGTCTGTGGTCTGTTTGACGTTTGGACCGATGTGGGGTATGTATACGATGCTTTATTTATAGATTCAATTGTAAATATAAACAAAAGTAGAAACAGTCAGCCTCAAAAAGATGTAGACATTAACAAGAATTCATTTCATCAGGTATTTAATTGCTACTCATTGATACATGCATTGATGCGAAAATAGTTATTTATGCAACTGTTATATAATAAGGGGTATTAAAACACGAATGTGGGTTTATCACACGAGGCGAAGCGGAGAGTGATAATAGTATCACATGAGTGTTTTAATACCTAATTATTTACAGTTGCATACTAGACTTTATCTACACCCATGTTATGAATCCTCTGTATAAGGTTCTTTGTAATACTAATATCGAACAAAAATGGCGGGATACAACGCACGTGAATTCGAATTTTTAGAATTCGAATAAACTACAAGTTTATTTTTAAATGACTGAGCTTAATTAGTGAAACGCGCCTGCATGACAGCGTTCTTTTTTTAAATGTGTTGCATTATGAAATTTAGTACAACATTATAACATCCGTTTGGATGATATAATGGTTACTATGACACTGGTTGTTTTAATGTTGGCAATAAGCTAACTGATTGAGATTTTTTTTATAGAGGATTTATAGCATGGGTGTAGATAAAGGTTTTTCTGGTATAGCACCTAAAGTGTTTAATAAAATTCCTGATGATATAAAAAAAATAAAAGTTTAAAAAAGCTCTTACTAAATTATTAATTGACAAATGTTATTATACCGTAGACGAATTTTTGAACAACCAATTATTATGATAATGCATTTTGCTAATACGTACTACACTATTAATTAATGATTGTATTGTGTGTGCTGTTTTTATTTTCTGTTCATTTATTTAATTAATTTAAAATATTATTTTTTCCTATCACCATAATTTAATGACACCTAATGTGTCACTTATTCTGTATATCTTAATTATGACAAAACATAGCGCACACATATATTTATGTAAACACCTATGTTTCACAAATAAACTGATTGATTGATTGATACAGTATTATGGAACACAAATTATACAAAAACTTTTGAACAAAAAATTAAACACACAATCATACACGCTATAATTATGTAATTAATTTGTTTGTTTGGCGCCGCCTCAAAATATGTTACTTAAATTAGTTTAGGAGCTTAGTTACACTAAAAGGTTATATTATTTTATTTTTCGCTTTACAGTTATCTTTTTCATCGGTTTAATTTTTTGTAAAAAAGTTTTTATTTTTCGCTTTTGAGTTACCATTTATTGTTGTGGCTTAAATCTAATTTGTGTGCAAAATTTCAGCAGAATCCGTTAACAGTTGAAAATTCAGTAGGTCACAAATCAATCAACTCCATTTTTTCTACTCTTAGGGGTGGATTTTAGTTTTCAATTTTATATGGGACCAATTTCGAGGTATGCCATCCCCAATAAAAAAAAATCGATCAAATCGGACCACTCGGTAAAAAGTTATACATGGTCATACATAAAAAAAATATATATACGTGTCTACTTGAGAACCTCCTCCTTTTTTTTTCGTCGGATAAAAATCAAATTAATTCTTCTTGTCCATAATGTCCGTGTGTACCTTTTTGATGCTAACTGTACCTACCTACGTATAAAGACAGTGCTGTTTAATTAAGTTAGCAAAGATTGTAAATCACTAAAAACGTGGGTAAATTCTACTGCAAGAAAAAATCTAAAAGATTATTATAAACAGTAAAAAAAGGTTACCATAATTTAATTGGTAAGCTATTTGATTACTGGGCTGTCTGAATCAAAACGTGTCTAGATAAATACAAAAAACAACTCGCATATTTTTTAATAATATTGGCGAGCAGGTATTTTGGCACGATTAATAAGGTTGCTCTATGTTTTAAGTTAATGGTGATTGTAAGTTATAGTCGGGTGAGTTGGGTCCTAATAGTAGCAAATAGCATTAATGAAACTTCCGGTCTTTACCGACGTGACGGCGGGGTGATTGCGTAACACACATAAAATAGCAATCGATCGCAATGCTTTTCATTCTGACATCCATTGCTTCATAGGTTTGAAAAATTTCTTCTGTTCAGTAACGTAAATATGGCAATGAACGTGAGAGAACTGTCAGATTGAAAGATAGATAAATAAAAAAATAAAAAATAAATATTGATCAGCTAAGAATAGAATGACATGGCAAGGTAATTTATATATAAAGCACAAGCTATTGGCTTAATCTAGTTAGTGGGTGTCGTACTGTTCTCCTAGATAGGTTACAAAATAACCTGTGTTTAGCAACAATCAATCAATGTTTCTTCTAAAACATTGATTGATTGTTGATTGATTGTATTGCGATCAATGGTCGTTTTACTCGTATATGTGTACGTATAAGCATGATACTTTTATCTAAAGCTGATTACAAAAACAATGTTTTTTTTCTCTAAAATCAAAAGTGTTTCGTACACCGTTGAATTCATAGGGTTTCCTAAGTAGCATCTGAACTTTTTTTTTGTATCAGGAATTATATTAGGGTCATCATCATCTGCCTAGCCTTTTCCCAACTATGTTGGGGTCGGCTTCCAGTCTAACCGGATGCAGCTGAGTACCAGTATTTTACAGGAATTATATTAGGATATGTTTATTATAATTCAGGATGTTTATGAATGTGACGGTAGCCGGCGGTGGGAACACGGTAGCATGGTATTTCCCGCGGCTATATTGGTCAACTTGAGTCAAAACGTTTATTGATTTTCAAATAAATATTTCCGTAGTTCTTCAAGACATGCTAATGAGGTAAAATTAACACTTTGCCACATGGGTTTCCCCATACATCCAAAGAAATACCGCTTATTGTGACCCTAGGGCATCATTTTCAGTACTTAGTAGATTTTCAGTAGGTGATATTAGCATGACACAATATTCTGTATTCCCCTAAACGGTAAACAGAGATATAAGTACCAGGTCCCATGTAGTAGGCGGCAAGCCTATTGCCACCGACCAGGCACAATAAAAAAAGAATTGCCAAATTTAAGTGACTGTGGGCAGGGCACATTGCTCGCAGAAGAGATGGCCGATGAGATCGAAAGACCCACTAGATAGACCGATGACCTTGTGAAGGTCGCAGGAATTCGCTGGATGTGGATAGCATAAAACCGGTGGAAGTGGCGGTGCGTTTTTCGGCTGAAAAATTATGATGATCTTTCTTTCTGTTTCATGTAGTTAGTGACTAACCTGATGTCAGAGATTTTATGCCGCCCATGGGCCTCTGACTTGGCTTCATATGCCGTCGAGAAATATCTCTCAGGCATGTCAGTTCTCCTTTTTTCGTTTTTGAAGCAAGTGATGATGATACAATACGCACATGAATCTGAAACGTGAGGTACCTACCTACCTATCTACCTATAACTTGGCAATCTGAAGGTCACACCACTAGGCTAACACTGCTTGAATAGGCTAGGTTATCAATGATGTTGACTGGACTCAGATCTACAACGTGTAACAGAATAAGCGCAAGACCTGAAAGTAGTTTGCTCAGAATCGGCTTTTGAATAGATTTCCGTCATTATTTATATATGTTAATTTTTCATGAAAAAATCTTTTATTTAACTGAAATTAGAACCACTGCGTCATAACAAGGTAATAAGATATTTTATGTAAGGAAATTTAAGCCTTATCTCAAAGGAATAAAGCCTATTTAAATGCATAACCAAATTTGTAATACGCTCATAGCTATCCTATGTGTAGTGCGCGTTAAATAAAATAGTTAATTTAAGGTGTGGTTTAATTAAATTAAATTACAGATATTATTTTAGTCTTATAATTTAATATTCTAATTGGGGTGTATGAGCTCTTGCGTTTATTCCGTTACGCGTTGTATACTGCGAGCTGCTACGGAGAAATTTCCCATGAAAAAACCCAATGACACTGGCTGACCTGTGGAATCGAACCCATGGCTCTATGCTCAGCAGTTTCTTTTACGATCGCTGAGTATCTGCAGATTTTGAGGTGTCCATTAAACCTGGCTGTGTTGTCTGAATAAATAAAAACATTGATAGATTCCAATGTTTGACATCGTGGTGTAATATTTACTGCGCTCTGTGTTTCCCGAGCAAACATAGTTTGTCAATAGCTTATTGATAATCATTTTGACTTGGTATATGAATGACATGTTGTTTATAATGGCACATGAAGCTTAAATGGTCTACGATAACTTTCCTCTCTGTCTTAAAATTGGTCGCCAAGTATTCTATAGTAGTAGTAAGTAGTTCATTTCGTAGTGCGTCTGCTATGTTTGGTGACCTGTGTTCGATTCCCAAACCAAAATCAATCTGCCTAGCCTTTTCCCAACTATGTTGGGGTCGGCCTCCAGTCCAACCGGATGCAACTGAATACCAGTATTTCACATGGAGCGACTGCCTATCTGACCTCCACAACCTAGTAACTGGGTAATACGATACCCCTTGGCAAGACTGGTTGTCAGACTTTCGGCCTTCTGTCCCGTAAGGACTGTTAAAGATCCACGAATGATAGCCGGGACCAACGACTTAACGTGCTTTCCGAGGCTCGGAGGAGTAAAGATTGTCACCCATCCACTGACCAACCCCGGCAAGCGTAGCTTAACCTATTGGATCGACCAGTGCGGCTGTTATTACTTAGCCACGAGTTCCTTCTATTCAATTCCCAAATCAAGCAGTGGTTTTTCCCATTAGGAATGTCGCAGTAGCGTCACGTCTGCTTCGTTGATCTAGCGCTCGCAAGCGCTACTTTTGAGTATAAGGTACTGGGTTCGATTCGGTCGCGCAAAATGTTATTGAGTTTTTCCATCAGAAATTTCTGAGTAGCACCCTGGAGTATGGATTTGTGCCATGTTGGCAATAGGCTCGCTGTCTATTACATTGGACTTAAATATAAGCAGTGAAATGTGGGTTCACTATGTAGGTACACCTCTGCCTAACCCTCGGTCAAAACAGGCGTAATGTTATGTTATTTCTTTTTAATACATAAAATTGTTAGCTACACTCCTGAAATAATACCGTCAACGCACATAAAGAGGCACTTTTAGGTATACTTACATCTTATATTTTGCGTAAAAAATTTCCTCATTCATGGAATTTATCTATGCGCCTACGCACCTACTAACAATGGGGAATTCAATACCGCCTAATAATAGTTAAGTAGGTATATTTCAACAATGTTTCGCTGTTATAATGGACATATTAAAGTTTTTCCTGTTAATATTATTTCGCTGTCATTTTTTGAAAGACGAAGCATTTATATCATCCAACCACTTAGGTACAGTCATCAAGTATAGTCATCCTCGAAATAGCTTTATCACCTTAAGGGAGTTTTTGTAACTACATAAATGTTACAAAGCGTAATGAACTTTATGTTTTTTTTTTTTTTTTGAGGGTGGGAAATCATCCAATGACTTCTCCCGCTCTGGGCGGAGCGGAAGGGCGTGTCAGACTTTTACTGACTAAAACCCACCCGTGTTCCTTCATTTGCCTGTTGCCAAGGTCCCGGTATCCCTTTCGGACTTTCCCGCAAACTTTATGTTAATGGTGTAACGTACAAATTAGATACGAGCTGCTTGCTGCGGGAATTCCCGAGAATGTGCGAGAATTCTCCGGAAGAAACGCGACCAGTTTTCTAGCTCTTATCTTGTTTGTACTTTACACAATTGACATAAAGTTAATTATGCTTTACACAATTTCGTTACATAAAATCGCTTCCATTCCGTTCCGCGGCAATGCAAATTAGGCCTAAACGACACTTGCACTTCATAATACCATCTACCACGACCAGTGGTTGCAGCGACCAGGTAAACTATAGAAACCGACACGAATCGCGCACTTGGTTGCAACCGCCAATTTACCGCGCACCAGTCTGCGGTAAATTAGCGCCATGAACCGCGGACCACGAATGACCGGAGTCGTGGCCTTCTATAAGAGTAACGTAAATGAAGTCCATTTACATAAGTGACAGTATGATAACGAAATTAATTAATACCTTAGTACAGTTTAAATTTACTGTAAGTTGCTGTCAAAAGTAGTAAAAGAATTACGAGGTCGACTATACCTACTATATTTAGGTATTTTCTTTGTTTGAAAGATAGAAAAGTTGAAGTAGTCTGCGGTTTTACACAAGGAATCATTTTATTAGGTTGTGGTGACATAAATAAGTAGATATTGAGATTGCACAAGTAAAAAAATTTAAAAGTATTATTCATTGCTGACGGAATGTTCCTTTTTACTCTTCCAAAAGCGATCTAAGAAAGACATCGCAATTGTAATTAAAAATCAAAAGAATTGTAATGAAGGACATTTTAATTAGCTTCGGTGTTTTTTGGATACTAGCACGGAGGATACGAGCGCGGCCTGGCCGGTATAGCTTAGCTTAGAAACAGATTTGATGAATACAAATATTTTTTTTTTTCACCTGAAAATATGTTGTTCGTTGTAACAATGATCGAGCGCGGCCCGGCCGGTAGATCTTAGCTTAGGAACAGATTTGATGAATACAAGTTTTTTTTTTTTCACTTGTAAAAATGTTGTTCGTTGTAACAATGATCGAGCGCGGCCCGGCCGGTATATCTTAGCTTAGAAACAGATTTGATGAATACAATTTTTTTTTTTCACCTGAAAAATTGTTGTCCGTTGTAACCATGATCGACTGTCAAATATTATAAAAACTGCAAGTAAAGGCTAATCTGTCCATGGCATATCGACACTACCGTACAATCACTCATTCCTCTCACTCATATAAACTGTGTCCAAGTAATCGTTACTTTTTCTTTCTTTCTTTTATTTAGATAATCTTAGACATTTCTTAGGAAAAGTTTATTTCGTAGGAAACCAAGACACAGTGCTTAAAAAAATATTGTTACTGAACAAAGGTACTTAAATAAAAAAAATGCACAAAAATATAATGTTTTGTAATAAAATCAGAGCAAATGTCACCTGACAGACAGTCGTCTGTCAGGTGACATTTGCTCTTATTAAAATCACCAGCAACATTCATCTGCTTCTACTGGCAACCAGTATAATTTATGCGACCTTTGTATTTTGAGTCGAAAAAGAAATAAAAATTACACAGAGTGGCTTATTTTTCCCAAAAAATCTACCAACGATTGTACTCCATCAACACACTAGAGAAAAGAGGCAAAAACACGAAACATAAACCGTAGTTCTGCAGAAATGATTGTCGTTTAGAAACGCAGTGGTGCATGGGCTGTTGACACACGAGCGAACGAATACATCTCAGACACACACATTGTTGTATGTACAGATTTACAAATGTCCACCATTCAAACGTTTGAATTAAATAATTGGCTTGAAGCCATTTGAATTTTGATGAATGAATAGTGACACTTGATGTTACAATTGAATGTCTGGCCTGTTATGAACTAGGACGGGTGAATATTTTTATTTACATACTAGCTGATGCCCGTGGCTTCGCCCGCATGGATATCGGTTATTATATACTAAAACCTTCCTCGAGAACCACTCTATCCATTGGTGAAAACAGGATGCAAATCGGTGCAGTAGTTTTTGAGTTTATCGCGAACAGACAGACAGACAGACGCGGCGGAGGACTTTGTTTTATAATATGTAGTGATAAACATATTTTATTAGGTTTTTCTCAGTCGGACGGGCTATAAAGGATGGCTTACCAATGGTGTTTTGATCTCTCTAAGCCTGCCTTACTCAACGATCAATTTTGAATGAAATGCTCGTAGACTTATTTTTCCGACTTCTTTTCTGAGTAATCGAGGGCATCAAATTTTCTACTGTACATAGTACCTCAAATTATCTTTTGATAGTTTATTGTAACGTTCATTGGAAAGAACAACTCACAATTGAATTTCGCGAGATAATTATTATACTTATATTTTTCTAACTTCTTCATTCGATTAAGTAGACACTTAATTTTTACCCGACTACGACGAAGATGAAAGGAGGGTTATGATTTTGACCGGTATGTATGTATGTATGTATGTATGGTCATCTATTCCCTCCTATCTTCTAAACCGCTCATCACAATTTGACAAATGAGGTATCATTGGAAGCGTCTTGATTGACCGCTGGTTATAGGCTATGTGACCTCACATTATATTAAAAATGGCGCCCTCGAGAGGACAAAAAGTCACAAACTAAACAAATAAAATTGTTTATTCGTACCATGTTGGGTATCAGATGAAAGGGCTTAATGAGCACATTTCAAATATATATATATATATTATAACCCCAAAAGAAATAATTAAAAATTAATGTAATAAAAACTAAAAACCAACTACGACTAAAAAGGTATAAACAAGACACAACAGACACACAAATAAAAAATCCGGAATCACACATAATCTATTCGATTTATGCCCTAACACGTGTGACTCCCGATTTTTTATTTGTGTGTCTGTGGTATCTTGTTTATACCTTTTTAGTCGTAGTTGGGTTTTAGTTTTTATTACTTAATTTTTTTTTCCAAGTATGTTTTCCAAGATCAAGCACTTTGTTAAATAATAATTCAAATTCCTTATGACATCATTTGGTTGACAATGACTGATTTCCCGTGATAAAGACGATATTTCTTGGTTTTCACAGAACTATTGAAGTAGTAAACCGTGTCGAGTCGTGTCGTGTCGTGTTTACCATTTATATTTATATAGTAAACAATAAATATGAACAAACAGTATAATAATGGTATTTGTACTGGTTAGATCATGTACAGTAATAAAGATTATAATTAGTGTAATTAGCACAGCTACATTGTTTGCACCTCGGAGTAAATAATGGAATTATTATTATTTAAAGGGATTAGAAATTCTAACTCTTTGTCTCGTAGACAATGTGTGAAAGGCAAATGAGGAGATTATCTAATGCGCCATTTCTAATTAGCATGTTATACAGCGTTGTGCCTAAAATACTGGTATTCAGCTGCATCCGGTGAGACTAGAAGCTGACCCCAATATAGTTGGGAAAAGGCAGACGATGATACAGCCAATAATATTCCCACTACTGGGATAAAGACGTCCTCTCTGTGAAAGTGTGCCATTTCTATTTTATTTTTTTAAATGAATAAAGCATGACAGGCGGTGCCTACGTGTGCATATCATACAAAATTTAATTAAGTAGATAAGTATATATGTACATAGAAACATACATATATATATCATAGTCTCAGCTCAAGATCGCTAATCATCACGTAAGTGTGTTTTTTGCTTTTGTTTTTGTATGCATTTAATAAGTATATCAAATCGCATGAACAGTAGGTATTGAAGTAGACTGTTGTTATTCTGGTCAACGAGTCACGAACAGCCGATTATTTTAATTATTGGAAATGTGAGGACTATTTGGATTTTTATTTTGTTTTATTTTTGTATATTTTTTCTTTCTCAGTTAGTTTTAACGATGTTCTGGCAATTTGACTATTTTATGCGACCAACCCAAATGTCCGTTCTTTGGTATTGTTCGTCGAGTCGTTGAGCTCCTTAAGTTCTGAGTTGAGCTCCACTATTACCTGAAAAATGCTTGCACTGACTGGACAGGTCCAATCAAATCGTTGTGGTTCTTTCCTCAAAAGACCATTTCAGACGCTAATCTACATGGTCCTCATATGGCCTAACCAAGATTATGTCTGGACTTTAAAAGAAACTGCGACCTCTGAGTTTGTGTCGGCCTTTCTTCTCAGAGTAGTCAGAGGAAATGCCGACCTCATCTAGCTTATTTTTAATATTTTTTAATATGACGTGTAAAAGTGGTTCGAATATTCTATTTACAGAATAAACAATTTCCTTTCATTTCAACTTCATTTCATTTCATTTCCGATCTTGTAGTAAAAATCTCATCGCGAAGACTTAAGTGAATTCAAATCAAATCAGAAGCTATTTATTCAAACTAGGCTGAGAATCAGCACTTTTCGAACGTCATAATTACGTAAGACAGTCCCCCAAAACGTCCGTCCTTCACCACTTCCCAGTGCTTGACCTGGGAAGAAGAAGTGGCGCAACAAACTCCCCAGTAGCACAGCTGTCTGTTCAGTTAGAAGTGAACTGCCAATCCCTAGCATCAGGTGAAATAGCAGAGGGGCAATTCCCGTTTTTTTTTAAAGAACTTTCGCATACTTATCTCATTCTCAATCTGCCAAAAATACGACTATAATAAGTATTCATTAAAAAAAATATCAAAAATGTTTGGCCGTCAACTCACTTCAAGCTCACTTCACCTAAGTCATCACTGTGAGATTTTATAGAATTTATTAGCATCTAACATGAGAATTGACAGCAGAAACACAACCAACCAAAGTTTTTATCAGTTTTCTGCGGAAAACTCAAATAAAACTGGGGAAAAAATATCAAATCTGGGAAGTAGTAAGTCGTCATTCATACAAGAGGTAGTTCCTAGTCCTCATGGGAAATTACCAGCTAGCCGTTCTAGGTAGTGATTGCTTTACTAAAGTTCAGCTTCACATCATACCCCGCTACAAGTTATTATTTACATTTCATAACTTCTTGTTCTTTGTAGATGTGGAGTGAAAGATTGCTCTTGCAGCTCTAAATTACTTTCACATGGTATATAAGGCCGCGTCCTATTTAAAAGCGATCATCGCGCGAATACGTGATCGGACACGTGTTTATGTCACTTTTTATTCGGAAAACCGCAAAGCGCCCTCTGTTGGCGCGATCACGTGTTCTAGTTCACCGAACAAAAAGTTCTAACGATCGTGTATTCGCGCGACGATCGCTTTTAAATGTCCGCGGCGTTACAGTATTCATTATAAGGTATGAACATGCAATAGGCTAATCCTTACCACGGATACAAATGCCAACATACTGCTTGTCTTGAAACTCAATTTAAATCCTTACATACTCGTATATAAAACAAAATCCTCCGCCGCCGCCTCTGTCTGTCGGTTTTTTCGCGATAAACTCAAAAAAATATAAAGATAAACTTAAAAGAGCTATGGGAAAGCCAGTACTCGCCACCACCCGACCTCGTTCAGCCCCAGGAGCATCCGCCGCCCGGACGTAGCCTGCAGTGGTCAATAAGAAAAGCCATCAATCGACTGCGGAACCAAGCAGGCCGCTGCAAGCACAATTAAGCAAAATGGGCGATAATAGATCCCACCGATACCCAGTGCGAATACGGTGCTCCTGACCAAACCATGTCCCATATGCTGGAGTGTCCAAAGTGTCCACACTTCTGAGGACCTAAAAAAAACCACGAATGCCGCGATTGACGTGGTCACGTATTGGGCCCAACTCATTAAACATACATAGATTTCTAGTGTTTATAACACGATTTATTTATTTTAACTAATTTGTTTGCAGGAGAGCTGAGTGTGATGTACATATTTACTCGATATCAGTTCAACTGGGATGAAGTAAAGTATAGCATCTACTCTACGTACAGCCTGGTTACGCACTCCATCGGTAAGTATTTTCAATTATAAAGTTATTAGTTGCGCTCCTCGAGTTCACCCGCATAAGTCTCGATCCCGTGAGAATATCGAGATAAAAAGTATCCCATGTCCTATTCCGGGTCATGGTCTATCTATGTGCTAAATTTGATCCAAATCCGTTCAGCCGTTTTAGCGTGAAAGCGTAACAAACAAACTCACTTTCGAATTTATAATATTAGTTAAGAACATAATAGAAACCAAAAAAAAAAAAAATATTACAAAGGGTTTATAAATATTAAAGTTAGGATTAGTTGCATTACTGTCTTTTTTTATTGTAATTAATCGAAAATCGATCAATAAAAATAGAACCTTCTAAATATACGTCACAGATAATAAAAGTTCATCATCTTTGAATGCATTTGTGATTTTTCATTTTGTAGCATCTGCTAGCTCTCGTAAATTATTCTCATTTATTCTACCACTGAATATTACTTGTCATAGTACGTATTTAATTCTGATTTATGTACCTACAACTTGACCCCTAGAGGTCGAGTTTCAACAAATAAATGACCCTCTTGGCGCTAATAACTGCTTCGTTGATACTATAAGCAGTGGGCACAAGGTCGACTTTCGACTTTCTTTACCCTGGGTTCGATCCCTGAGTCGGTTAAAGTATTATTGACTTTTTAATTAGGTGAATCTCAGTAGCAGTTTCGGATCTGAATTTATGCAATAGGCTTGCCCCCCTATTTGGTACTTTGTATTATTATATTATGACGCGGGGTACTACCCCTTCGTAGTACACAAACTAGATGATATGTTTATTTACTTTTAGAAAGAAAAAAGATTTTTTTTTATATAAAAATATTTTTATTTTTTATTTTTCAGGTACTTTGTTCTCCATCAGCGTGTTCAGTAGGAAGCTGAAGGCGGATGATGCAGTTCTCGGCATGATATCGACCACCAGTAAGATCTGTGGGGCTTTAGTCTTGGCGTTCGCTAGGAATGACTATGAAGTGTACTTATGTGAGTTTACTAGATACTTTTAACTTACAAAAAACTGAAAGTATTTCTAGAGAATTTCGGTTGTGAAATAAAAACATATCTGGCTGTCAATACTAAATACTTTTTACGTAATAATCTCGAATAATATTTAATTTAATCACATGGTTTTTCTTTTTTCAGCACCCTTATTAGAAATCTTAAATGGTACCTCAGCAATAGCTCTACGATCGATTGCATCAAAACTAGTCTCGTATCAAGAATTAGGTAAGAAACATATACTAATATCTTCCAAATAACTTAAGCTTTGTACTGTTGTTTCTAAAATCTGTTACTGAACCCAATTATCCATACAATATCCCTCGAAGTACCAATGGCCGCTGGAGCAGAGAAGTGCTTTAGTGAAGACCGCGTTATAACTTATAACTAAATGGACCTTTGACCTTAAAAATGGAGACAGACTGGATACAGAACGCGGAAGACCTAGCAGCTGACTACTGACAAATTGTCACTAGAATAACCTCCTTAAGTTTTCCTTGAAACCTAAATGGGCCATAATAATATAGGGTGTAAAAAGACCACATAGCCATCAACTACGCATTTTGTACAATGCACAAAAATAACTGCTGGGAAATGACTTCATTTTTTTGTGGGTGCATGCTGTTCAAGGTTTGTGGGGGGTATTCAAAATTAAGTTATAACATTTAAAACTTACTTTCTTTAAAAAACGTCTGATACAGTTGGAACTTTGACCTTCAATACCTCCGTAGCCAGAAAGTTCCCAAGTATGGTCCAGATCGAAAAAAATATCACAATGACGGGAATATCAAGTGACTTTCAGCTTCGTTAAGAGGAAATAGGGTCGGTCTTTTTCTCCATACAAAAAGTCATAACTCGAGGTTTGGCTCTCGTGTATTTCCTCCTCCAATATTGGACTAATTTGAAAGATATTTTATAAATTGATTGAGAAGGATATTTACTGGGCCCCTATGTTTTTCTTTTTTCATTAATAGTTGTTAAATTTGTACAATAGGGCTCTGATGACAGCGGTCTAAACAGGCAATTTTGAGCATTTTCTGAGGATTCTAGTGCTTCTACAGATAATGTATCATCAAAACAGAAAACATAGAGCCATAGAACTAGTTGATAGTTATTTTACTGTAAAAAATCATTAATCATAAACCAGAGAGAAAATAGACGAGAGCGTTTGTATGGAGAGGGGACCGACCCTATTTCCTCTAAAGCGTCTTTGTACACACGTTATAAAATACCAATTCCAATCTTACAGGTAAGGTGTACTCACTTTTCGGCGTAGCAGAGACCATGATGCCGATAATTTTCGCGCCACTTTACTCGCGGGTGTACATCGCCACTCTCACTGTGCTGCCCGGAGCTGTGTTCCTCATGAGTGTTGCTGCTACTATACCAGCTCTTTGCATATTTGGGTGAGACTAAGGGACGCCCACTGGCGGCACGGCACGGCAAGGGATTTTTATGCGACGAATAGAAATGGAACTTAATTGTATGACAATCAAATTTACGTTTCAACGGCAACGATGCAGAGGCATGCCGCGACGTCCTCAGGCATCACCATAGAAATTTCAACTTTATTTTCATACAGTTAGGTTATATTTTGTATCGTCGCCTAAAAATGCCATGCTATGCCGTGCCGCCAATGGGCGCGAGCCCTTATTGATAAATTATTTATTTAAGAGACAAAACAGTATTGACTCATAGTCTGGACTACCTCGTTGGTCTTGTGGTCGCAAATACTACTCCTGAGCATCAGGTCCTGGGTTTGATTCCCAGGTCAGGCAAAGTGTTATTGGTTTTTACCATCTGGAACTTCACAGAAGCAGTTCAGAGTTTGGGTGTGTGCCCGGTTGATGGCAATAGGCTCGCCCCCTATTACCTGGTACTTAAAATGTAGGGTACCTCTGCCTAACCCTTCGCCGCGGATTACAGGCCTGATGTTATGTTATTTTGGCGCAATAAAAGACGTTTTAAACTGTCTGAAGTTTTGTTTCACGTGGCGTAGGTACTGTAGATTCAGTTTCAATCTCATAATTTTATGCGACATCATCAACAATACAACAACAACACAACAACAAAAACAACAACAAGCAAACAGCAGTAGCAGTTGCTTACAATTACTAGAAAAGGTTGCATATTAAAACTATGCAAGTCAGAATCTCTACAGTGCCTACTAATCAGACGACGATAAAAAGTAAAAGGTAATTCATTTAAAACTGTTTTTTAATAACTGATTAAATGTTAATTTATTAAACAAATGAAAATCTGATTAAGATTTCCTTTTTCATAATTATTGAGATGTAAACAATGTTTTAAATGCAGTCACCCTATGATGTTATAAAATTTCATATACAACGTGCGTGCCGCTACAATGGCGACATTAATTTAACTCACGGCTAGGCTAGTGACCAGTAATCATAAAAAAAACTTTTTACAAAAAAAAAATTCAACCGACTTCCAAAAAAAAACAAAAAAAGTGAAAAATAACTTTAATTTCGGAAGTCGGTGTCTTTGCTTTTCACCCCACACAAATTCAAATACCACTACCTGCTATGTAAATAACAGACGGAGTCAAATAAAATATCGTCTACATAGACTAAGTGGGAAAAATATGTAATTATTGAAGCTAACTCAAAAACTACGCAAGCAAAGTTAATAAAATTTATATGGGACCAGCTCTGAAGCATGACCTACCAAACAAAAAGAATCATCAAAATCGGTTCATAATTGGCGGAGTAATCGCGTAACATACAATACAAAAAAAAACATAAAGACGAATTAAGAACCTCCTCCTTTTCGAAGAAGTCGGTTAATTATAATAAGAAAAAATTTGGTAAATTTAAAAAATACGGTTTTCAATATACTGAATAATAACGCTCTCTTTTTCCGTCAATTCGTCTCTTTGCACGGTATTCGTTAAAATTCCATTGATGCAAAGATCCGCGACCCCGGCAAATCACTTCTAACCTCCAAGATGCTATTTCACAAAACTGTTAATAAATCAATAAATCGCTACTTCGGGGAAGAAAGGGCGTAAAAGCCAAAATAGCAACTTTACAGGGGAGCGAAAAAACGTTTTTTTTTTTAAATTTTGGAAAATAACTTTTTTTGCAATAGAGTTAAATTCGAATGAATTGGTGATATTTACTTGCATTTAAGTGCTCTTTAATATCAAGAAGCTTAATTTTAAGTAGACCTTATGGTTTAGAAGATAGGATGGATTTACGACCCAAAAATTTAATAAAAATGGCTTTTACACCGTCTATAAATACGTACTATAGGACGTAAATCCACAAATATCTATAATGCTAACATACATCGTGTCGTATAAACCATCTTTAGACAGTGAAAAGGTCGTAATGACTGCACCACTTATAACAATTATCGTGAGTAAACCTACAATTATTATAATTTTGTAAGATTTAATGTGGTGAATATTGAAATTAAGGTGCATAGAAGCTCAAAATAATAGCATAATAATTATTATTATCTGATTTATCATAGTTCTATATTACAAAATTTATTATAACGAATTAGGTTACCTACCTGTTAAGTTAAATGCACACGATTCATGAATAGTGAAACAAAAGAAAAGATTTAATTGAATTGAACTTTGATTATTTTCATTAATTTAAATTTTAAGTTAACTGTGATAAATAATTACTATCATCTAATATTAATTAATTAAGAAATAAATTAACTAAAATTGATAAAATAGTATAAAATAATGGTGTTTGTAATTTATTCTACTAGGTAGGTATTGGTGTATTAAATAAATAAATTTAGTTAAGATGCAAATCAGTTTTATTCATTCATAAATCAAATCAAATTGACAATAATTAGTAATCTTCTTTTTTTTCTATTTCCTTTTCTGTTTTTTGTTTCGTTTTCTTACTTTTTTAATTTTATTGCTTGTAATCGTATTCTTCTTTATTTTTTTATCTTTTACTTTCTTTTTATTCATCTTCTTTCTCTTCTTATATATTTTTTTCTTTTTCTTATTTGTTTAACATTTTTTTTTAAATATAATTTGTAAAATAAATCTTTCTTCTACTTATTAATCATTCATGCATTATTCTAATGAAATTAAAATGTAGATAAGTACCCATTCATTCTAATTCCTCTACTACATCGTCTTCTTCGTCGGTATCTAGTAATTGGTCTACTACTGTTTTAAAATGAGGCAGCGACAAAAAATCTTGTTGGAACGGTCTGGGTATTGTGTGATTGTCACAAAGAAGTTTTAAATCGTTATATTTTGCAGTCGAAATTGGTAATCTGGCGTCATATAACTTACGCAACACAAATTCGTTTGATTTTTCAGCTTGGCAGTGATTATTAGTTGTATCTAAACAAATATTTTTTTTAGGTCTTCCTCTCGCTTTAGATTTCCCTTTTGTATTTGGCCTTTTTTCAGGTACTTCAAATAGAATGACTTTTTGTACTGATGTGTCTTCATGCATGGAGTACTTAATTTCAACTTGATCAACATTCTTCTTCTTAAATGTAGCAATCCGAATATTTTTAAATTGCATGTTTTTTAGCGTTTCCTTAGTGAAAGTCTTTGTAGCTAGTTCGTCCCAACTAATAAAATCACTATGCTCCATGACAATAACACGATAAGGTCGTGGCCGTTTTCGGGCAGAAGCAATGTAAGGCATCCACTGGGAAGGACTCCAGACGGTGAGTTTTTTTATTTCTCGTTCTATTGTTGCATGCACTGAATCAACAGGCATGTATGTATGTCCAGGCAACAAAAAGTTAAGCTGTATTGTTTCTAAATTTACGGACTTTTTGAGGTAATAGTTTATGGCAGATAGAACTACTTTATTTTTATTTTGACCTGTACAGGAATCGCAGTATAAAATCAAATTTTTTATTTTTCTTTCGTCAACTTCTTGTAAATACTTAAAGAGACAAGTTGCTATTTCTTGGCTACCTCGTTTTCCGTCACACTCTCCCCAAATGTAGCAATTCACATTTTGAGTTCCACTTTCATAAATGGTGAAATTAAAAACTGCATACTTTCTTGAGTACCCTAACAACATGCTATCTCCGTGGGGTGTTGTCAATACCTTTTGTAAATCAAAGCTAGCTGTCAAAGTACCATTAATATTATAATGATTACTTAAATTTTGATGTGCTAGAAACCTTTTATAAGTAGATTTTTTTTCTTTAATGTGATTTTCTAAAATGGTTTTATCTTCTTCGCTGCTTATTTCTTTTCGGTCGGCTCTTGTACACAGAAGACATTTGTCTTTTTTTGGACAATGAAAGCTGATATTATATTCATTATTAAATATATTTCTAAATATAGTATCTCCAACTGCATCTTGATTTTTATCTTCACATTCTTTCACATAAAGTCTATACAAATTGGATACATTTTTTAATTCTTGGGGAAGATACACCCTGCTGGTTCGTTTCCGGTTATAGTGTGAAGGGACTGCTGGCAATTTTTCAATAAAAGACTTTGCATGTGCTTTTGCTTCTGGAGAATACTTATCCGGAAATGTACGTGTCCTCCGATCATCCTGAGACATATTATATTCTTTAGAATGAGACAGATTGTATAATAAATATTTCTGGGTCACATTTAATGTCTCAAGCAAGAACTTTTGACAAACTTTTTGACGATCTTCACCATTATTGATAAAGTACTCGTATGTTAAATTTCTCCTACTATTTGGAGAGTCCGTTCTTTTCCTGGAAATTGATACCTGGCGAGTACAATTAATAAGCCAATCTTTCCTCCGTTGTGAACTTATGCTCCAAAAGAAGTCAAACAGAGACTTTCGCCTTTCTTCCGTTATATTAAAACAACCTCTTTTACATTTATCCTGCTTACATGGGTTTTCTCCCATAGATTTTTCTTTAACTATGTCCCCTTTCTTGGTTTGGTAGGATTTTCCGTCATCTTTTAATTGTTTTCGTTCTTTCCGTTTATTTATTAGTTTCTGTTTCTTCCTTGTTATATTTTTACTTGTATCATCCTTTTGGGCTTTCTTCTTTTTTTCTTTTTTCTTCTTTTTCTTTTCAGGTGAACCACTAGATTCAGATTCATTGCAAGTCCAATCATCAGAACTACCACCAGAAAAGTCTAAAGCTTCCTCGTCAGATAAGAAGTCTATATAATACATCTTGTATTTTGAAGTTGAAGTTTTGCGTGTTCTTTTAGTCCGATCTTTTTCAACTGTGTGTGTAATATTTAAATTGGCCAGTGCTGTACTTGTAGATGGATTAGGAGGTCCAAGCTGAGTTTCATCGTGAGATGCAGCCAGTAAAGGACTCAGTTCTAAAAATGGCGTCTTGGAGGTGGTAGGTATACAACTATCAGATTGAGGTATATATTTATCCAACGGCAGAAGGTTGGTCTTCAAGTCAGATGATTCAGGGATCGGTACAGAAGGAACTTCGGGTTCATCAGCGGCATAGTCATCTTGTGGCACGAGATTAACATATAAAGTAGGTAATTCAGCAGTCAATACGGAAGAAGATTCAAGCTGCGTGCTATTGTCGTAGGTAGACAATGTATTAACAATTAGAGACGAATTAGCGATCGGAACTGATGTAACTTTGGTTTCTGGAGCATAGTCAGCTGGCAAAAGGTTTGAAGAAAACGACTCAACGGTCGGCACAGCACATGAGATTTCATTTTCAGCAATTACTGGATCTGCAGGGAGGGCAGTAATATTTGGATGTGGTAATACAACAGTCGACGAACTATCAGCCTGTTTTAAGACTTCCATAGAAATAATATTTATTTTGTTACTATTGTTTTTAAACGGGCTTTTTGGTGGTATAAGGCTACCAACGTTGTCTCCAAAGAATGAAGCATGTGCTCGGGGTAAAGAAATCATAGAGGTATTGATATCGCCATCACTGCTTGAATTAATTATGATTTTTTTGTGTGTTGCTTTTGATATTTTTATTGGTTGCATTTCTGTGTCGCTGTTTTCGATTATATCATTGCTTTGATCCGAACTACTATTTTGATCAAAACTCCTAGTCGACTGACTCGGCTCGTAGTCAGATCTGGAAATAAGATGATAATAGAATTACTTATACAAAAATTATACAAAAAAGTCGTCTTTATTTTTAATGCTAGTAAGAGTTAGGGCGTAAAAGCCATTGTAGTTTTAGTTCCCTGTAATATTGGGGTCGTAAAAGTCACGCACGGCATCGAAAAATCAGAAGACATTAGTCATTAGGGCGTAAAAGCCAGTCTAACAAATCAGTTTCATGGAGTTTATAACGGAATAAATAGAAATGCATGTAATTTGAATAAAGAAAATGATTAAACAAAATAACTGTAATTAAACACGAGACTGTATTTTTTATTTTATTTTAGTTAGTTTCTCAGCTTAATCTAGCAAATTTAAATACTACTGTACCAAATTTTATTTTTTAGATGTTATTTCCATCGTCCTACGTAATTGCTGAAAACTCAGTTTTACAAAGTTCTGGCTGTACGTTTGTTTTTATCAAAAGCTGCCATTACTCGTGTATTTTTTTTTTTGTAGGAGTTACCAGACTTGCCTCATGTAGCCATTGACGATAGGGCTGTATGTAAATGCACTTTGTACTTAATTGTTATTTTATTTTATTTTGCGATGTAAAAAAAATGGTTTTGTTTCAGAATCCTTCCTAACAATTGAGATACAATACCATACTCAACAATATCTTACTCGTACAATATTATCCTACCCAAAACATTATTCCCCAAATTATAGGGAAAAACTTTAACAAATGACAACCCTTTTTACACACACATAGATAAAAAGGTGGCTTCACTTTTGATGTACGTCATGCTCCGTCTTTCTTATTTTGTTGGTCTGAGGGTACTGTACTATTACTTAAAACTTACCTTTGTGATGAACGACGACGGCTTTGTAATAATGCATTAACGATATTCCTTCTTTTTAGCAAGGAATCCAAGGCTTTCGGCTTCGTATTATCCATTTTTTTAATTAAACAAGTAACTTATTCGCACTGTATTAATATTCAAATGGAACGTAAACAATAACAATCCGGTAAAGAAACTGCGATTGACAGACTGACAAGATTGGACACGTGGACTTCACTTGTGGTAAGTCGTGTACATGCAGGTTGCGATTGTGTTTGTGCGTGTGTCGTCGGCAGCGCGCGCGCTTTATTGGCTAAATAAATTATGTTTCTATCTCACTCCATTGTAAGACTGTTTAACGTACGCATAAGAGACAACGATAAATGACATGATTATCTCTCCGATTTTTAGACTAAAGAAATTGTTATTGTTACGATTTGAATGCTGTAACTCCAAGTTTTTATTTTTGTGCAAGGGCGTAAAAGCCAAATCATATTTAAATTGCCAAGTAAAAATGTCGTAAAAGTCATTACGTAATAAATATTGTATTTACGACCAAATATTCTTTCATACTATGGTGATACGCCCTTATTAATTTGAAATAATTAAATAATGTCATATACGTCAATTTTTTTTAATAAAAATGGTTTTGGTGAGAAAAAAATCATGGGGGTAAAAGCCATTTTTTTGGGAATATTGAAATTTTAAATATACAGATCGATAGAGCGTCGAAAACTAAACAAAGTTGCATTATTAACTCATTTTGGCCAAAAGTGGCTTTTACGCCCTTTCTTCCCCGAAGTAGCGAAATAATAACGATTAATGAAATTACAATCGAGGAGGAGCTCGTGGCTAAGTAATAACAGCCGCACGGGTCGATCCATCAGGTTAAGCTACGCTTGCCGGGGTTGGTCCGTGGATGGGTGACCATCTTTACATACCGAGACTCCTCCGTGCCTCGGAAAGCACGTTACGCTTTTGGTCCCGGCTGTCATTCGTGGATCTTTGATTGACAGTCGTTACGGGTCGTCAGGAGCCCGAAAGACTTACAACCAGTCTTTCCAATGGGTATCGTATTACCCATTTACTGGGTTGTGGCGGTCAGACAGGCAGTTGCTTCATGTAAAATACTGGTACCTAGCTGAATCCGGTTAGACTGGAAGCCGACCCTAACATAGTTGGGAAAAGGCTGGGCAGATTGAGATTGACTGAAATTTAAATATCTTTATTTAACGAAAACGCGAAGCCGTATTTACGTGTGTTAAATTAATTTCACCATTAAAGCCGAACGCTAAGGTATATCCCAGAATACACTATGTAAACCAGTATATAAGTACCTCCAGGATGACCCTAGACAGTATGACTTTATTGATTGATTGGTAGCTTCCATGCCTGAATTTAATTACTTCTCGTTGCTTCGGTAGTCTGTAGTTACTATGGTTGAAAGGTGATTGACAGATTTAATATCAAAACCGCAGTAACCTTTGTCCTGTCCTAAGCCAAATAATCTGATTTGCAGATAGTAATCTCCGGTTTCTATATTAATAACTAGTCGTTTTTGTTATCAATTCTGGCATTGCTAGGATTATGAATTACACGCAGATCATATTATGAATTGTAAGTTTGTGACATTTTACGATGATGCATAATATTTTCATATGATGATTCTGCTAAAGTGACCGTTTTAAGGTAGCAGAACTCTGCATTACCCGACCCATCCTAAAAGGAAGAAGAATGGAAGAGGGGTTGGGTTATGCAGAGCACTGGACTGGAGTCTACACCTTTAAGGGCGCACCCTACCTCAAATTGCTTAGAATGATCCTCCGTTATGCCGAAAATACTGTAGCATTAATTTTGAAATAAATATATGTTAAAGTTGAGGATTGATGCTAGGTCCTATGTTTGGCGAAAACACGATTACATCAAATTTTCATCAAATTTTTCATGAAAAAAAATCCAAAGTTACCTCTATACCGAACTATAAACCGCTGGTATTCAAAAAATATTTCAAATTAGATCATGAAACATTGCATAATAACTGAACTAACTATAAAGCAGGGCTTATGTTTTTTTTTAATTACCATTATTTTGTGCATTATTTGCAAATTTGTATGAACTTTTACAATGGACGATGCGTATCTTGAGTGGATAATATTTGAAAAACTTTAGCAGAGTGGTATTTTGTACCCATCATCATCTGCCTAGCCTTTTTAACTATGTTGGGGTCAGCTTCCAGTCTAACCAGATCCAGATGAATACAAGTATTTCCAAAAAGTATTTTAATAAAATCAAAATCAGGCATAAGGACGGCTACATTATCTCCTCTGTGTATTTATTTTGTAGGCTTATAAAATGGTAGATAACAAAATGGCAGACAGAAAATTCTAGAATTCTTATACATTTATTTATTCGGCGACAACTCATATTGCGTTATTCGTAGCCAGATGTCGAAGGGACCTATTTTCTCCGAGCCAAGGTATTGAACTAACATCTGCCGTATATTTTAACATTTATTTATCGTATAAAAATTATATTAAAATCTCCTCATCATTTTCAAGGTCGACTTTACTTAAGTAAGTACTTTACTAAAGCTGGCCTTTCCTTAGCCATACTACGTGGCAATACCGCCAGTCCCTTGGGTATAGTACCAGTCGACAGCGATGCGGAGGAATTTTTCGACGACATATTTTAATTTGTTTATAGTTTTAGTTAGGTTAGGATATCCTTACTAATATTATAAATGCGAAAGTAACTCTGTCTGTCTGTCTGTCGCGCTTTCACGCCAAAACGAATGAACCGATTTAAATGAAATTTGGTACACAGATAGTCTCTAGAGCCTGAGAAAGGACATAGGCAACTTTTTATCGACATACCATGCGGGCGAAGCCGCGGGCGGAAGCTAGTTATATTATAATTTTAATAATCAGTTAGTTAATAAAATACTTGACGATATAAATCTGAGATACCAAAGTTCAGTTGTACTCGTAACATCAAATAAAAGTAGGTAAAAGCTTGATAAGAATTAAAGTGTTTGGGAAGGCTTATTCAAAAACACAAGTAGGTACAGTCACGGACTTTAATTGATGAGCCACTTGGCACTGTTCGTATTTTAGCAGTGTAATGCAAATCGGGCTAAGTCGGTTATACTCGTACATCCAGACAAGGAAAGTCATGTCTTCGTATTAAAGAAGAAGAAAATTATATTTAATATCTTTACCGGTTGGCTAACCTGAGAGCCAGAACTACAAACTTGACTACAGAGTGACTACTCAAAGTCAACCAATTGCAGGTCTAGCAACCGTAACCTAGCGACGATTGTTTTAGCGTAGCCATAGTAATGTTAGCGTACGGAGAAATTTTAATTACTCATTTCGACAAATTTGAAAATAACGGCTCTGACATCGACATTTCAACTGTCACTGCCTTCGGAAAGGTTTTCAAAACTATCGAGTTAATGAGCTCTGATTCAAAGGAGGTCAGTATCAAATAGATTGGATAAACATTGTATTTATTTATCATTGAGAACTTATTAGTCAACCTATAAAGGTTGACTAATAAGTTCTCAATGATAAGACTATTTCCGATAAGACTATTTCCGATTACTAGTAATTTGTTTTTTGTCATCTTGTTTACGAGCATGCGATTTGAGTTCGTGTTTAATCGTGTAATCTCGTGAATGTATGATACTGCAAAATTGAAAAGTTTGAAAGTGGCTCATCAATTAAAGTCCATGATTGTATATAACTACTACATAGTAACTAGTAGCACAGCATAATAAAGTAACAGTATTATGTGTCGGCAGTGACCTTGAAATAATTACCTACAGCCGCTCGGTAGATAATCCTTCACGCGTCCGTTCGTAACTGCCACGCACTCAATACTGTTGTGTTTTGAATACATTGAGATTTCGAAGCGCATCGTTTCGGCCATTTTCTTTGAATATATAATACTTATACTCACAGGATGTTTGTCGAGTTAAATGAACTGATAAAATATTTTCTTCCTGTACCAGCACGAATCCACCAACATACTACAAACATAAACTCACGCCTTCACAAAGGGGTAGGCAGAAACCTCAGAACGTAACCTGCTACGATACTTACATACTCCTTTTGCTTCGTTTATGTTCGTACCGGTTTCGTACCATTTCGTTAACGGTAATACATGCACGCCGATAGCGACTACTAACCTTTATGAAGATACTGTCTTGACCACAACACTATTCTTACTTTTAGGGTAATGTAAACATGTTTCTTTTCTTTACAGTTGGTTCTACCACCAGCACAAGAAAGACAATAAAGAAAAAAGACTGAACGTGCCCAATACTCCACCCCTGCCCGGGGACATTCCTGTGGTTCCCGCATAGCCTGAATGATACTCTACTGTCGCCTAAATGGAATAGAAAAAAAAAAATTGGTTTGGGATCTAACTTTAGAGCTGCAGTATTTTGTACATTTTTAATAATTTATAATTATTTTGATGTGATGTGACCTACATTGGTGATTAAATGTCTTGATAAATATTTTATTTTGTGATATTTATAATAAACTAGCAGTCCCAACAGACGCTGTGTCGCCTGTCCAAACAATAATTCATACAAAAACCCCAAAGAAAAAAGGACCTTTTCAGGCAACTATACGATTTTTTTTCCCTAAAAACCTTATTCGGACTATTACCAACATTTACAAAGACAAAGACATTTATTCGTAGGATATGGTATGTACAAAGATGGATAATAGGGTTATGTTCCACACACATCCGCCGCAGCAAACGAATATTTACAATAGATAGGTATGTACGAGTAATCTAACATAAATAGGTATTATTTATATTTTAATAAACAATTAAAACTAAGTATAGACATAAATATACATATTTATACAATTTTTTTTATTTTTAAACAATATATAGCCAAATCTCAGGAGAAAAAGCAACCTCTCAATGGAATTAAAAAAACCGCAAATAATTGAAAATCATCATCATCCTCCTAGCCTTTTCCCAACTATTTTGGGTTCAGCTTCCAGTCTAACCGGATGCAGCTGATTACCAGTATTTTATATGGAATGATTGCCTATCTTACCTCTACAACCCAGTAACTGGGTAAAACGATACCCCTTGGCGGGCCTGGTTGTCAAACGGGCTTCTAACGACCCGTAACGATTGTCAAAGAGCCACAATCCTCACACAAAATCCACGAAAAATTCAACATATTACCCTATATTACCCAATTTCCATACTACGAACATAGGTACATGTGATGTATGGTACCTACATACAATGTCCCTATTATACATCATTTAAATAATTCGCCATCAACCGTTTACAGTAACAGGACAATGAATATCTCTGTTGAGAGCACTAATTCAGAGTGACGTGAACACACCAGGTACATGAGAACACACCGTAAATATCACTTACTGGAGCACCGCGTCATGCGCTGTTGGCCTCGTATATCCGAATTATATAATTTACCTGGGAACTATGATTTTATGGGTGGTACAGTCATCTAAAGCCGTGTTTGACAATGCAGTTTTAGGCCGATTACGAAATGCAGAGGTGTTGAATAAGCAACAGCATTCATCCAATGGAACTTTGAACTACAGATTGAGCTTATCTTGAAGCGACACTTACAAATAAAAACTGAAAACTATTTTAAATGAACTTGTGAACTCCAAAATCATATTCGCAGTCTTTTTTGCGTAACATGACCTAATTAATCCCTGGGTATAGTTATAATATCCTTTAAGTTAGACTTACCCCGTGTCCTAATAGATAAACGATCCTCGCGTGAATTTGCGATCATCGCGATTATTTGTCAACCAGATCAAGTGGAAGTAAACCTCACATTACATACTACACTACCAATTAAAATAACGTAGTTTACCTAAACAGATTCTGTTGAACATGCCCATAATTTAAACCACCTCAATTCTAAACTAAATTAATTCATTAAAAACTACCTCACCTAGAACTGCGCCGTCTGTAATAGCAAGAGTTTGAACCTAACCCGTCGCTGCGACACTTGTATTATTTCAACCAGCGCTAGCTCCCTTTACGAACCATCAAAAGCACGTTACAGCGCTGTCAAAACATTTGTATAGCACCTTAAGTATAACAAATTCTATTCGCAGTAATTGGCCCTTTGACAGGCACAGTCGAATCTACAAACGAAGTTATATATTTTTTTTATACAGCTAGAATCGACAACACTAAATCAAATATGTGAAAAAGAGCGCTTTTTTACGATAGCGCCTGTTTTTTTTCACCATTTTCGTTTTTTTGTTATTTGTGAGCGAATAGTGGCCGATATACGAATGTGATTTTTATATCCATCGATAGAATTTTAATGGAAATGTAGGCATTTTGAAATTGTTTTACAGTATTGATACGGTCAGTTAGCTGACTTGTTTGTGTTCACAACGATATCATAAAACTTTCAAAATAAAATCAACAGATTAGTTTTTACAGCTCTGATTTATTTGCAACGATTTCTATGTAGGTATGTTCAAATAAAAACTATTAGCTACGCAAACATTCTTGCTTACCCTCCTAAATGAAAATGTTTGCTGTATCATCCAACTGAACAGACAGCTTTGCTGCTGGGGAGTTTGTTGCGCGACTTTTTCCCAGCTAAAGCACTAGGAAGTGGTGAAGGGCGGGCGGGCGTTTTGAGGGACTGTCTTTTGTAATTTAGACGTTCGAATAGTGGTGATTCTCAGCCTAGTTTGAATAAATGACTTTTAGTTTAAATTTTGTAGCAGTGGGATCATTTCTATAGTGGTATAGACGGGGTTTAATTCACAACCTCTCACTCGCCAGTGCAACGATTCGAGTAACGCCAGTACATTTTATCTTAAGGTTGCGGATATCACTGCTGGCGCCTTGCGAATCCTTGGCTTCAGAATCTCCACTGCAACAGGCTGATGAATCTAGCACACCATGAAGCCAATCCAGCTGATGTATTCTCTAAGGATCTCACCGCGAATACTTAGGTGAAGTGAGCTGTCGAAAGTGTAGATCCCTGGCATCTGATGGATCACTTTATCCGCTCAACTGTTGATAGGCTTTTAACGGCCAATAACAATAAAAATTCTATTGTGTCTCGTTAGTGACAGTTGGGGGTTTAAGCAGTCAAGGTACGCTAATGTACCTGTTTTGTAATTTTTGGTCTGCGGATGTGCCCCGGGTGGGTCGCTTAGAGGTAGCTCGCTTCACCTAAGTTTTCACGGTCATATTTTTTACAGAATAGCACCGCAAAAGTGGTGCTATACCACTTCACACAAACGTGACCCTTATTTATTTAATACTTTAAGCACACAAATGAATAGGGGATGGACTAAAAAAAAAACTCCTACTGCCGTTATTTTTTACTTTACCTACCATTGTTTATGACTTCCCTGCAATCGGGTAAAAAATGCGTCAAAGATTAATTTGAATGTGTCAAATCATTCTTCATAAGAAATTAATATAATTTTCAGGAAGTCAGAAGCCACATCAAGCATAAGTGACCCTAACTCCTAAACTCGACGCGTTATCCGTAATCAGAATAATTGAGTAAACTTGTAATTTATTCGTAATATAAACTGAGTTTAAAGACGAAGTTAATCAGTAAAGATATGGTATTCGAGTTAATTAACTCTCACACTCGCTATGGAAATAATTGCTCGATGGAATAAAGCAATCAGTGCGGCGAAAGCGAAGCGAATAATTTATTTTATAGCTAGTGGATAAGCTCCGCTTATGTGGTAAGTATGGTGTAAACAGACTGAGGACACAGCTGCCCGTCCTTCACCATATTATTATCTTTAATCAGCCCATAACGTTCCCACTGCTGGGTTACAGGCCTACTCTCTCATGAAATTTTCATAATTATCAAGTGCAAAGCCACTACGTCATTACTTCAAATGACAAGAGCAGTAATTAAAAGTAAAACACGAAAGATGGTTAATGAAATATTATGTCACTTTGAGTGTGTTTAACATTTTTGTATTAAAAATACCTCATTAAAGTTAATGAGCTGACCAATAATCAAGTTGTGATGTTAAAATTGCTGAAACCATTTTTATTTTTAATTATCTGCCGTTTGTGTCCCCGTGCAGGACAAAGGCCACTTTTCCCTCATTCCACATATTCCTATCTACTGTTTGTGGCCAATCCGTAAGAAAAGAGTCGAGTTCGTCCCGCCATATCCTCTTCGGCCCGCCGCGTTGGCGTTGGGACCTACTGTGTGATTAATTTAGCCCATAGCTGCGACAGATGCTGTGTGAGGTGTGATGTGTTATAGAGACTCCTCCATGCCTCTGAAAGCACGTAAAGCCATTGGTCCCGGCTGTCATTCGTGGATCTTTGACAGTTGTTTGGTCGTTAGAAGCCAGAAAGTCTGACAACCAATCTTGCCTTGGGTATCGTATTACCCAGTTACTGGGTTGTGGAGGTCAGATAGGCAGTCGTTCCATGTAAAATATTGGTGTTTAGCTGCATACGGTTAAACTGGAAGCCGACCCCAACATACTTGGAAAAAGGCTAGACAGATGATGACGAGCTGCGACAGATGTGGCCAGCCCAGTTAGACTTGAAAGAAGCCAATTTAGTATGAGACCGTTCACTATAACTTGTCCCTTACCGTCATGTTGTCACCATTGCTTTTCAAACTTAGTTTCAATACTAATAGAGCTCAAAATGGTGACTGACAGAACAGTGCTACCATGCGCATCACAGGACAAGTTTTATTTTTGTGACACCAAATTTACAATTCTATGATGTCAATAATTGATAGATCTGAATATACAAGAGCTAGTTCTAGACATAGCAGGCTAGACGGAGGTAGACAAAGGGGTTCATGGGTTAGTAATAACAGTCGCACGGTTTGATCTTCAAGGATAGGGCAACGCTTGCTGAGGCCGGTCCGTGGACGGGACTTCATTACATACCGAGACCTCCCAGTACCTCGGAAAAGACCACAGAATGAGCCATGCCTGTAATAAACAATATTTCTCTAGGTTCGGTAAAAAGCCAGTATTATACATAATTAAATAGTTACTGTAGTATTGGATTCGTCTCTACGTAGGTGCAATATGAGCTAATTTACTCTTAAACTTTCGAAGGACTCTAACCTGTGACATAGCCCAAAAGTTGGCACTATTGAACGACCCCTTTTAGCCAAATCCCATTGAGTTTAGTATTTATGGAGACCTGTGAAACAGTGACAGTCATGAACTTTGATGTAAACTTTGAACTTTCTAGTAATTTCAGATTCAAACTTGTGTCAATAGTGCAAATACTGAGTATGACCTTTAGATCTAAAACATCAAGTGCCATGTTTTTCGAGAAAACTCCGTTTCCGAGTTCCAAATCAGCATTATTGATTATTGTATAAAACAGATCTTATTGTCAAACAAAAATAAATTTATTTTTAACTGTACAGGCTACCATCGTTTTTTTTTTTGATAGCCAAACATCAAAAAAAAAAATGATGGTAGCCTGTCTTCAAATTGCTTCTCCCGCTCTGGGCGAAGCGGAAGGGTGTGTCAGACTTTTACTGACTAAAACCCACCCGTGTTCCTTCAGTTGCCTGTTGCCAAGGTCCCGGTATCCCTTTCGGACTTTCCCGCAACCCTGGCAGGCTACGATCTGAGCTTCCAAATATTTTATATCACTTTTCTCAGATAACCAGGCACTACAGAAATTCACAGATCGTTTTACATATTCCCATTTCGCAAAGCTCCTCCTACAACACAAACCCAATCTATTCCTAACTTCGCAAGACACCAAAAACTCGTGACAAACGACACGAGTGTAAGTGAAAAGCAATGTTTTGTGCAGACTGATTTGCCTAAATCTAAATAATGGCGGCACCTAACTACGTACAATTATATATTCCGAGTGTTTTGCTGAAGGAATTATACAGACATTTTCGGGCCACGACTGTGCGATACATACATGGTTCGTATTCTGAGTGGAGAAAAAAGAAGGAAACGATGAATTGTAGATGATTGGCTGGAAAGAAGACGAAAGAAAGCATAATCAGCCTATAATGTTCCCACTGCTGGGACACAAGCCTGCTTTCTTCGAGAGGGAATGCCTGTAATCCACCACGCGGGCCCAGTGCGGGTTGCTAGATGTCACATGTCTTCGAAATGTTGGTTCTAGGACATGCCGTCTTCCCCAAAGAACCATTTCAGACGCTAATCTACACGGTCCTCATATGTCCTGACCAAGATTATGTCTGGACTTTAAAAGAGAGAAAACAGATAAGAAACGCCGACCTCATCTAGGTTATTTTTAATATTTTGTAATAATTACGTGTAAAAGTGATATCCTATTTATAGAATAAACAATTTCATTGCACAATGTTTCGCTTCACCGTTTTGAGAGCCGTGGTGAGAATTCATAACATAAATTAATTTTAATAACTTTACTAGATAACACGGCTCCAAGCTAGCCTAGCTTATTGTTGTATATTGATACATAACCTGACGATGTAGATGACTATTCTCATAACTTAATTCCTTAGACTTGGATTTATTTATTTTATTTTTAATATCGTTTCTCATAATATTCCCTTGAGAAACTGAGTTATCTCAGAATAATTCTCCAGCGTTTATGATTGTTATCCAAGTCTGTTTTGAAGGGCTATAATGGTTGCATATATTATCATAACAACTTCAAGATTGAGAAAAATATGAATTCCTATCTCTGTAAAGGCGATAATATCATAGCTGCGGCGAGTAAATGCGAGATACAGTAAAGGCGATAATGTCATAGCTGCGGCGAATAAATACGAGATATAGTAAAGGCGATAATGTCATAGCTGCGACGAGTAAATACGAGATATAGTAAAGGCGATAATGTCATAGCTGCGGTGAGTAAATACGAGATACAGTAAAGGCGATAATGTCATAGCTACGGCAAATAAATACGAGATACAGTAAACACTACAATGTGATAGCTGCGGCGAGTAAATACGAGACATAGTAAAGGCGATAATGTCATAGCTGCGGCGAGTAAATACGAGATACAGTAAACGCGACAATGTGATAGCTGCGGCGAGTAAATACGAGATACAGTAAACGTGACAATGTGATAGCTGCGGCGAGTAAATATGAGATACAATACAAAAGGTGGAGTAAGAGTAAACTGGAACTATTTGATTAAAGTCATGATTAAATCAATTTTAAGACAGAGATAATAATTTACACATACGTATTCTCATGGTTTTCTAGACTAGGGATGTAATAAAATCGTGAAATGATTAGTTACTAAGTATAGATATTGGTAACCATTTTTAGGGTTCCATACCGCAAAAAGAAAAACGAAACCCTTATAGGAATAATTAGTTGTCCGTCTGTCTGTCTGTCAGTCTGTTAAGAACCTTTTTCTCAGAAACGCGTGGAGGTATCAATACGTAGGACTACTGGTACTTTTGATACTTGCAAATAAATCTAACCTCTATAGTATTTCCGTTGACCTAGAATCATTGTATTATATTTTAGAAATTTGGCAAGAAGCAAGGTCTCACAGCAAAAGTAAAGGAAAAATTCCGAAAATTCTTAATACCTAAGTAATTAGAAAACATTTAAAAAAAAATGTTATAACATTAACTGCAGTTGGAGAATTGACCTTTCAACTACAATGTTAAGTTTGTTTTTGGGATACATTAATCCCAACTACGGAACCCTGCATCGTGGTGGTCCGACACGTGCCTAGTGTTTTAAAAATACCTATTCTATGGTTTAACATAATCACGAAATATCTACACCTCTGCCTAACCCTTCGAAGAAATAAGGGCGTGTTATGTTACCTCCCTAGAAGGATGAATTAACAAACAAGAAGATTCTGTGACTCGTTTTTGCCTACGCTTCATTAACAACAAAAACGGACAAGTCTCCTTTCCAATAAAGGCCCAGTAAGAAACAATAACGGGACATGAATCTTCTCAAACTCAAATCATTCAACCACGCAAGATCGTTAATGTTCCAAACAGTATTTAAAATTTGAAAACCTCATTAAGATAGGCGGGCTTCCGCATAAAGGGTTTTGGAATTATACAAAAGGTAATTTTCGCTTATTCATTAAATGTAATTAAAAGGGATGGCGACGGCTTCGCGAAATTAATATCATGCAAAATAACAGGCAAGTCAGTGGCTGGTTGATATTCGCTTAGTAGTCTTAAGCGGTGAACTGCTCGTTAGCCGCCGATCCAAGTTGCTGGCACTTTTTAGAGGGTGTTGAGTTTATTAGGTATGTTTACTTTTGATGGTGATTTTTGTTACAAATTTTCAGTTATTTATTAAGATGAACGACAATATTATTATACATTAAACATTATAATTACTATAGACAACGCCTATATACATAATACAACTAACTTTATGTTCGCATAGCTCGTCAAAATGTAGGGAAAAGCAGATTATTTTTTCGCGATTTATGGGTACGTCTCATAGAGAAAGTTGTTCATAATAGAAAGAAGAAAAGAAGAAAGAAAAACAAATTTACTATTTTGCAAAAAAAGACATAAAATACATATTCAAAGTAGCCAAAAACCTCTTAAAAAAGACTAATAATAAGATAATTATGAGTACAATAACCCCTTATGAAGATTAAAATGAATAAAATGTAAGCCTGTGTATGTTTGTTTTCTATTTCTAAATCGCAAACGGGTTTGGCATCACGATAGCACAGTGAAGTAAAATGTATGGAAATATATGAAGACGCTTTTAAAATGATCCTCGTACCGATAACACTGTTTTATGGTGCACCGATGTTTTGATGTTAATGACGTCGGCGTCGTCGACCACGATAAAGTGACATGCAAAAATATAAAAACGCACAATACAAGCAACTGCACTAATATTTTGTGCAATGAAAAACAAAAGGCGATCACAGTATTTATGATTATGTGTTTTCACATACCTATGGGTGACCAAAAACTCAGACTTACATAGCATAACATCACGCCTGTATTCTCCGAAGGATTAGGCAGAATTGCAGCTATAGTACACCCACATTTTGCCAGTTATATTTTAGTCCCATGTCATATGGAGCGAGCCTATTGCCATCAACCGGGCACAGATCGAGAATCTAGGCAGCTACTGAGAAATTCCAGATGGAAAAACCCAACAACACTTTTCCCGACTCGGGAATCGAACCCAGGACCAGCAGTAGCGCTTGCGACCACACCAACGAAGCAGTCTCCGACTTCTGTTGAAAAAAAACAACTAACACCAATCGATTCCATATTACGGCTTGCTGCCTGTGGCTGATTCCCGCACACGTGCCACAAGAAATGCAACTACGTGGCATACTCTTCCGCTCCTCAACTCGATCATACTTACTGAAGATGTAGACATATTTAAAAAATAATAAAATTGTTTATTGTCACAAAGAAACATACATTAGTATACACTGTTTAACATGATGCTAACTAACGCTACAAAAGTCTGTATACAGATATTGTGAGCCCTGCCTCTCAAACTAGGATAACCTGTATATTAAGAGACAGTGTTCAGCTGTGAGGTTACTTAAAATTAGGGATTATACAAACTGCGGACTTTGCCATCTTATAGTACGTGTTAACAATCGGAAATACTTTTTGAACATAAACATATTATATTTAAGGAAAAAGGAAAATTAGTATAAATTGTAACTACGCGTATATTACGAAAATGTTACTTGTTTGTAGACGCTTTGGGTTGACCTGTTAAGTCTACAAAATGTTCAATAATAAATAAATAATTACAAGGCCTACGTTTAGCGAAGTTTACGTGCCTTATAAAAATATTACACTGTACTACTTAGCGTGGTAGGGAAGCTTCCACAATTTCAACTAATTGAAAGCCAGGTTAAACAGGCATGTTATGATTTCAGCACCAATTACCGCGTAATGGGCTATTAGCAAATCTCTGGTAAATTGGTAATACAATAATAATACACATCGTAGAACACAGCTCTCTCTGTAATTGTGTTGCTTTCATCGCTGTTTATTATTTAATTCAATTATTTTAGTTTTAGTTCTCTCCTACTTTCGAGGTGCACCTATACCAGATACCGACCACCTAGAGCTTCTGGGCACAGAGTTGCCGTCTGATCACAACTTCGGCTCAGCCATCGAGTCAAAAGAATAGTCTGCAATCAAGAAGCTGGGCATCCTAAATAAGGTGAGCCGATACTTCACATCTGGACAGCCTGTATGAAGTATTGCAGTCACATACAAGATGGCTCAGCAAAATACTAGCTAGCTGCACTTGACTCGGTGGAACGCAGAGCAAAAAGGCTAATAGGCGACGAGCCGTTGGTGGCTAGGCTTAACAGCCTGGCTCATCGGCGTAATGTTGCTTGCCTGTCGGTCTTCTACCGACTGTTCTTCGAAGAGTGAGCGCAGGAGCTCCACGATCTGTTCCCACCATCGCCCTTTTATTATCGGACTACCAGACGTACTGCAGGAGTACCATCAGTAGTTGGTTGATATCCCAACCGGTCGTACTCAGCGCTTCTCCTTCACATTTATTATGCGCACTAACGTTTTATTCGGTGACGTATTTTCCGCAATTGTGAATTACCTTTGTTTGGTAGATAAAATTTTACTAATTATTATACGAGTACCTACACCACAACAAAATTACAATTGATCTTTAGGTTGACACGTTTTTTATATTATATCAAATCTTTCAAATCACTGCACAACGGTACTACGCGCTACCACGCTATGCGCTTATAACACTGGCGCTTTTCAAACAACTTTTTTTTTAAGCATTTTTTTCACTTCGTAATGAATATGTGTGCATATTATTTAAAAGTAATTTGGAGGTAAAGAGATAAATAATGCGAAAAATTTATTCGAAGTCACATTGGAATGTTGTTGGACCAAAGCTGGTGCCTTAAGACACGCACTAATGCATAATTGGTTCCAATCAAAGCGGCCTAAGATAATTTTATACTATTGCTGATTCAATTTTAGTGTAATGTGCTGATTATAAAGAACTGAAAATGAACCAAGTGCGTATATAGTGAAAAAGATGTAACCGGAGTTTTATGTTTTTTATGTAACTCGTTAGCTATTGGTTAGACTCAACTAAATATATATTAACTAGTTTGTAATCTTATCTATTGAGGAAAACACTGCATGATGTTAAATAATGCTATTTATTTTAATACTCCTTTGTTTTTGTAAGCCTGCTACAAATAGTAAATTAATCTGCACTGTTTACTGTGATAAGATTTAAAAAAAACCCTCAGTAAAAAGAACATACATATTGAAGAAGATCTTTGAAAAAAGTAGAAGGAATAAATGTAAGCATCATTACCATATCTTACCAGTAATTAGGGTTAATGTTGATTAAAATGTTTTGTTACAGTGAGATAAATCTTATCATGAAATAAAAGCGTATCAGGCATGTTTTTTTATCGAAAGAAATCCCATTTTAATAGGAAAGTACATATAGAACAAGCGTCACTGCAAACAGTTGAAATAAAAACAGACACGATAAAGAAGTATTCTTGTTGGATAATAATTAATTACATTATACGTACTACTGATACAACACTGACATGTGAAGACAAGAGTTGCAAACATGGATCCTTCTAAGAGAGAACCAGAGAACACAAAAGAAGAGGTAAATAAAGAAGAAACTGATGAATCTTCTCCTCTGAAACCAAACCCAGAAGAAACAGAAAAAGTCGAGAAAAATGCAGAGAAAAAGAAGTTATCTTTGAGAGAAAGACTAAAACTAATCAAAGATAACACAACTGTGGAACCATTAATGGTATGCTATGTTATTCCTGGTATACTCACATCGCTAGCAATACAGAATTTAAATTTAGAAAAGGCCTGCAGAGTCAATCTGAATTACAGCACAGAAATATGTGATGCACTGAATTCAAGACAAACGGAAAATTATACATTTGAGGAACAAGAAG